>OY751436.1:21336200-26136200 GCA_963565745.1 Phengaris arion
CAAGCCAAGTAGTAAAGGAAATTCCTCCTTCAATGTCTGAAATTATATGAGTCAAGTAGCCTATTTCACAATTGAAAAGAAACAATATATTTATTTGGGTTCTCAAAAATAAAACCCTATTACTCAGCTGTCTGTCTGTCACAGCCAATGTGATAGCTAGACAGTTGAAATTTTCACAGATGATGTATTTCTGTTGCTGCGATAACAGCAAAAACTAAAAACTTATTACAATAAATATTTAAGTGGGGTGAATCCGATACTAGAAACATATTTTTTTTTCCATTTGTGTGTCTGACTTGCACTTGACCAGTTTTTTTTTTCTTTTATTATGCAATTAAATAATTTAAACATGTATCAAGCTTTTTTATTAATTGGCATTGTGTAACAAACTATTATAAACAACATAACTACATTTTAATGAATAGGTGTATTTGTAAGGCGAAGATAAATCCTATGTATAAATCTGTATTTTAAATGGGATAGGAAGATTATATTATCATTTTCATTCAATAATTACTATTTGCCGGGAGTGAAGATTCCCTTGGATGTCTTTATAAATAAAACACTTACCTTGAGTTGCTAGCATTTTCACTTGGCATAACATCTGTATACAGCAAAGTTATTTCCCATCCATTCTGAGGTGTTCTTAAAAAGTATATTCTCACTTTACCACTTTCAAGTTTTCTAAAGGAAAAGGCCATCGGCACCATCGTCGACAAAGAGGATAGCTCTTTCCTCAGATCGTGGACGGCCTGCCGTACCTCTGCCCAGCTGTATTTTTTTGGAGTTCGATCACATTCTCCCGCCGCAGCCCCATCTCCTGCTTCTCTTTCTTCCATATTCACAAATTCCATACAAAATTTCACTTAAAACAAAAATTTTTGCATGATGGCCCGAAATCGCGTCAGAACAAAGGACCACCGGATTTATTTACTTTAATATTAATTTTATATATTTTACCTAATTTCATGGCTTGTGGTTAAATTTTGAACTTCATTGTAACGATAAATTGCCCTAAAAATTATTTTTACATATATTGAGCCAACACACTGATTTTTGACTTTTCATGCCAAATGGCACAGATGTTAAAAATAATCCGCCCCTATCAATAGATCACAGAATATGAATAAACGTCAAACACAGCTGATTTACTAAATCAAAGGAACTGAGGCAATATTTTAATATTTTATTTTTATTTTTACATAGGTCAGATTGTAAATAAATCAAAAGAAATAAAATAAAACATAAAAACAATTTAGGTACAAACCTCTTGGTTCAATGCGCCGGACATGACAACACTTTCTTGAACTACTGCAGTTCCGGCAACAATTGCCGCCGAAGTGTCAATTATGCGAAACATGTCGTTGTAGATGTATCTCCTGTTTTCATTTTGCTGCGATCTTCATATACAATGGCTCGAGTGATAAATGTGTTGCGGACTTGTGGGATATTATTTTGCATTGTGTTCCAAGTTCAGAATGCGGAAAATGTGTCAGTTGAACCATGGATAGTGTCTTTAGAAATTAAAGAAAAATCGTGCGTAGACGTAAAGTGTAAATATTTATTAATGGTGCGTGGTAGTGATTTCTTAGGTCATAATTCATGGAGCCTAACCCCTACTGCAGGCTCCAGAGGTGATAAATGTGATGTCATATATCCTAATTATGAGTTACACGAAGTTGAAACCTCGCAGTTATTTACAAAACTTGAATTATTAGTGCCGAATACAGGCGATAAAATATATTTCTGTTCCCGGTATACAGAGCATAAAAATTCACCCTTCGGTGGAAAATGGATCCACCAAGGTGGAGATTTATTTTTGGAGCCACACAGAGATTATGTTTTGAAAACAATTACACTGAACAAAGCGTAAGTAAAATTTTCATAATCCGTTTAATAAATATAAATAGGAGCGCGTCGCTGCAACTGCGTTGAACTCATTATTTAATTAAAGCAATTTATCATTCACGTTGAATCGTTTCCACAACTACCTTCTATATTAATGACATTTTTTTTGTATTAAGCAATTGAGATTATAGAACGAATGTTACACTGTAAATAGATAAACCTAGATTTTTTAAAACATTTACACTAAAAGAGCTTCATCCAATTATAAAATACTGTATGTCTATTATCATTCTGAGTGCAGTTCCTTAGATTCACGGCCTTTATACAAATTACTATAAAATAAGTATCACTTATTAATTAATACACATAACAGTGACCTTTCCAAACTGACAACAAATTAAAAACAACATATTATGCAAAATATGTATAAAATAGTATAAATGATTAGGTTTAGTAGTTCCTTCTATATTATTAGTTTGAAGTGTCTGCCTATGTGTGTGTATGTCTGTGGCATCGCAGCTCCCAAACGGTAAACTGATTTTGATCTAGTTTTTTTTTGTTTAAAAACCGACATGATCAAGTGTTCTCAAATTTAATTCTTCATCATCAGCTCGCTCACTGCTTGACATTTTGGGGGTAAAAAATTTAAATTTTATTTTAGATCTTATTTTAGTACCAACTCAATTAAAATGATTGTTGTAGTACTTTCCCCTACAATTTTGGTTGAAACAGAACCAATTTTTTTTAATTGCTTTTAAATTTTTTAAACCCGATTTACTTTTTATAACATCGATAAAAAGTAAATCAGGTTAACAAATCAATTCCACCATATCATGAAATAATGCTTGTCTTTTGCTAGTATGTTCCAATGTTTTCTGGTATGTGTAACATAAGTTTAATATTTACTAGGGAAACATGGGCCATCAACTTATGGGTAATACTTTTTACTGATAAGTAAAATCTGTACTATAGGGTCAGTGTTATAAACTTGTCTTGCTTATCTGACTGCGCCATTATCACAGAGCTTCTTTAATATTGCTGTTTCCTCTCTAGACTTATAAAGAGGAAGTTTATAGGACTAATATGTCTTTTGTGAATTGATTTATTTAATACTTTAAATTATGTTTACAATTTAAATTATTAAGCAATCAAATATCAAATAACTTTTACCCGGAACGGAAGATAAAAGTAACCTGAGTATAAGAACCTACCTATACATAAACCTATAAAAATAAGAAGTCTTATAACATTGGCTATCTACCAGTGAAAGTCCGATCAAAATCGGTCCAGCCATTTCAGATATAAGTCAGAACAAACAGGCAGATAGAAAAATTGATAAAATTTTATTTTTTGGTGTCAGTACTGTATACTATCATAATATTATGCATTTAGTGCAAAGCTGTTACTTTGAAATTATAAACTGACACTTAATTATTATTTAGGACGTAGGTTCAATTCCCGTGTCTTGCCGAGTAAGTACCAATTACCCAACCCTCCTCACATCGTAATGAAAAATAAGCTTTTCCTCGTACTACATTTGCGCTTGTTTTTAAACTGTTTATAATCAGTAATTAATAATGTTACAAGATTATCACACAATCCTCTCATAATTATGGCAATTAAAATACACAGTTAAATATTCTAGCAATCAACATTCAAGAACCCACTTGTAACTCCTTGGCTTTAGTTGCTTATCATCAGGCATTTGATTTTTGCCGGTTAGAACAATAAAAAAAAAAATTAAAAGAATTTTTCGATTTGAACCGGTACTTAGTGTCCGAGATTAGTGCATCCTACCAACAAATTATTCACCTACCAAATTAAAATTTATAAGTTACCCCCGTAAAGAACGTAATGTAATTTCTATTTTTACTATTTTGTACTTTCGAAATTTTAAATATTTTTCTGCCTAAACGTCTACTTATGCAGTAGATCATATGACCAAAATGTCCGTAATTGATTTTGTCAAACCTTATTTGTACACAGGATTGTGGAAAGTTTTAAATATCTATTGTTCACGATCTATGACTTCGAGAAATATCTTTAGGTTAACAATTAATTATCATGTTTTCATTAAAAGAAAAACCTTGTGACATGTACTTTTGGTTTTACCATACTTTTCAAAAAAAACCTGCTGTTAGGCGCGAGGCTTGGACCTGCCAGGTCGTGGGCGGTCGCCCACACTGCCCACGGCTTGCACCGCCTCTGCTTATATGGAACTTTAAAAAGATAATGAGATACTTTTTTCTATTCAGAACTATTTTCAGTTCTATTGAATAATACAATAGAGCTGAAAATCGAACTTACAAGCGTCAAGATTTTAAATTCCTGTCGTGTGTTCGATTTTCAGCATTAGCGCGGAGTTCTATTTTCAGCGCTGTTATTACTATGTATGAAAATTATTTTATACGCTCCCGCGGTGGATGTGGCCGGACAGACGTTGGACGCGGGCCCATAGCTCTTGCTGCCTCCGCCTATATGGCTAATCCGGTGCTGCCCGTTCACTATGCCGCGATAAAATGTGCCCTATGTCCTTCCTCGCGGTCTATACCTACTAGGTGTATTTGTGCCAAATTTCATAATAATCAGTCCAGTAGTTTTGGAGCTTATTCAATGCAAACTAGTGTCCGACCGAAAGTTCGGTTTCGGCAAAAAAACGGGTTTCGTTTTCGGTGGCAAATGTGCCGAACCTACTACCGAAACCGAAACAGCATTCGAGAGTTATCGTGCTGTAATCGATCATGTTTGCGCTCTGAATTCCATTCAAGCGACGATGACATTCAGACAGATGACACGATGACAGACATAAAGTTATTTTGTTACAGGACATGAATTCTTTAGTTTTGTTGCATTCACTTCAGATGGCGAATTTTTTTCATAAAAAAGTAATTGTTGTTTGTTTTCAGTTAAATAAATATTAAATTTGAATAGTGAAAGTATTTAATTTTAAGCCTTTACGGTATATCTAATTCAACAGAACCACTAACTTGTGTTTTGCCTAAGCGTCATTTTCAAATAGCTAACAGCGCCCTGCGCACGTAAGTTCGAACCGCGGACCCGACTGCGTTCCAAACCACGGGGGAATCTGTGTGGTTTGGTCAGTTGATCTGTGCTGTCATCGACGTGCCAGATCAGACTGTCGGCCCCGTTTACACGTTCGGTTCGGAGCGTAGGTTGGAGCGGCGCGTGCTATTTCCCGCGGTCAGAACTGTACGTGTGACGGGCGCTATTAGGCTTACGAGCCGTTTGCTTATCCTAATTCGCTTAAGAACTACTTCGCTGTACAACTAAATCTTATATGGCGTAACTCGCGTTATGCCAAAAATTTTGTACATAGATAAGAATGATGTTTGACCACTTTTAACTGTCGCACGACAATGATACTTGACGATATTCTTTTTTCTATATTTTCTCATAACAGCGAGGGGCGCTGGCTTAATCCGGCACTGACCAAGGGATTTTCCTTTGCGCGCACAAAGTCTCGGGCAACATATTATAGTGCTGCATAAATAAGTTGACGATGACGATTATAGATTCTTGAAAATATCTGCCTTCTGCTGCAGACTGTCCACCTAAAAACTGTAAAATATCACGCTACCTAGGCAATTTTAAATTGATTAAATATCATCAACCTACTTCAACGTGTTTTGAAAATATTTTACGAACAGGAGCTGTGTCGAAATAAATAAGTGAGTTGTGACTTTACGGAATGCATGCAATCTTGCATGAATGGTAACCTGTATACCTAATACAGGTTATCATTCATGCAAGACGGCAAGAGCACGCAAGCATTTACTTACTTGTCCGTGGCATCGTAGCTCCCAAACGGATGAACCGATTTTGATCTAGTTATTTTGCTATAATTTATCATCATCACTGCGTACTGCGGAGGTTACTTAAAAATTTTAATTTGGTAGGTGAAGAATTTGTTGGTAAGACGCACTAATCTCGGAAACCAAGTACCGGTTCAAATCGAAAAATTCTTTTCGTTCTATATTTTTATTGTTCTAACCGGCAAAAACCAAATGCCTGATGATAAGCAACTAAAGCATAGGAGTTACAAGTGGGTTTCTTAATGTTGTTCGCTAGAATATTTAAATGTGTATTTTAATTGTCATAAGTATGAGAGGATTGTGTGATAATCTTATAACATTATTGATTAGTAATTACTGATTATAAACAGAGTTAAAAAACAAGCGCAAATGTAGTACGAGGAAAAACTTATTTTTCATTACGATGTGAGGAGAGTTGGGTAATTGGTACCCTCTCGGCAAGACACGGGAATTGAACCTGCGTCCTAAATAATAATTAAGTGTCAGTTTATAATTTCAAAGTAACAGCTTTGCACTAAATGCATAATATTATGATAGTATACAGCACTGACACCAAAAAATCAAATTTTATAAATTTTTCTATCTGCCTGTTTGTTCTGACTAATATCTGAAATGGCTGGACCGATTTTGATCGGACTTTCACTGGTAGATAGCTAATGTTATAGGACTTCTTATTTTTATAGGTTTATGTATAGGTAGGTTCTTATACTCAGGTTACTTTTATCTTCCGTTCCGGGTAAAAATAATTTAAATTGTAAACATAATTTAAAGTATTAAATAAATCAATTCACAAAAGACATATTAGTCCTATAAACTTCCTCTTTATAAGTCTAGAGAGGAAACAGCAATATCACAGAAGCTCCGTGATAATGGCACAGTCAGATAAGCAAGACAAGTTTATGATAACACTGAGTACTGACCCTATAGTACAGATTTTACTTATCAGTAAAAAGTATTACCCATAAGTTGATGGCCCACGTTTCCCTAGTAAATATTATATAAAATATAGTTATTTTACAATAAACAATATTAAAATAGTGCTATTTCGTAAGTAACAAGTTTTAGAATTAATTTTGTATTGGGATGGATCACAATTTTATTCACAGCCGAGCTCATACATAGTTGTTGTTACATTTCTTCACCGCACTTTCGCCGGGTGAAAGATAAAAAAAAAATTAAGACTGACTGGTTTCTTTTTATTTTTTTTAATTTTTATTTTTTATTTTTTTATTTCTTTATTTTTTCCTCAAAATGTGATACTTGTAAGGAAATTACGGTGTCGGTTTCGGCCGAAACGGATACAGTTGCCGAAATTCGGATTCGATTTCGGTCGCAAAAACCAGTTTCGGTCGGACACTGATGCAAACAAACAAATCTTTCCTCTTTATGGAATAAATAATAGTATGCAAAGTATGTAAACTGTACTTCATAAATATTAGTATGTAAAGTATGTAATTATGTATACAGTATTGATTATTTATCATTTCAGACACGTAGCAAATTACGTATATAAACCACAAAACGTGGTCAATTTGTATTAGATGTGTCTACTGCTTGTTTGCTGTATACACGCCATAAACGACGTATATAGTCGACGTATAACGTATAATAGTGGAATAGCGTCTCTTTTTGCTTTTTGTCGTTGCGTAACCTTGGCCGCATTTCGTACAAAGCGGTATTAGGCATACTCATAGTGCAACCCGAGGGTGGCAGGGGCTGGCTGGGGAGAGCTCTTATATCGATTACACCAGTCAAACCTTTTGCCACGATTAAAACCACTTCCGCAAAGAACTAGCCACAATTATTTTTACTCTACAATATCTAGTTTAGAAACATCAACAGCCCCAGAAAAATGTCCCCACATTTTATCTTATGTATGCCAAATGTGTAACGTCGTAATTCTTTTTCTAACATTATTCTTCTAATATTTATTTTTCTTCTTCCAACATCGAAGTAATCATCAAAAGTATTCTTAGTACAGTCGCTTCCATGATTGAGTTAGAACTTAGATCTATGTAACTTAACGATGTTATTTTCAAAATATCCGTTTATAATTATTATTACGCCGTGCAAACCTAAAATACCATTGGCATGGCGCCAGCGTCTAGTACTTTACACGGCCCTTCGCTAGACGCCTAGGATGTCTATGAGCATAGCTGGACATTAACTCGTTAATCCGTTAATCGTTAATTAACGAAGTTAACATTTTGATTAACGGATTAACTTTTAAGTTAACTTTTAAAAATGTTAACGGACACGTTAACTTCCGTTAATATGCAGAAGTCCGTTAATCGTTAATCCAATGCCTAATATTTACCGCACGGCACCGACAAGTGCCGGGCGGCGCGTGGCAGCGAGTGAAACAAAAACAAAACTAGATATATTTTGCCGGCGCGTGCGAGTGAGAAAGAAAACTGCGCAGAGATTTGTTTTGTTTGATAATTTCATAACTTAGCGCCGGTGCTTAGAGTGACGAGTGTTTTGTTTGTTTGTTTGTTGTTATTATAACTTACTGTCAGTGATCATTTGCGTGTTGATAATTGATGAATGAATTAGAACCTAAACCAACAGATTTTATAAGTTCATTAACGCAACGATATAAAGATGCAATTTTACACATATTAACGGATTAACGTTAACTTGCGTTAATTCTTCCGAAATGTAACGCTTTAACGCTTAACGAAGCTAACTTTTTTTGTAGCAGATTAACGATTAACGAAGTTAACTATTTGATTAACGGTGCCCGGCTATGTCTATGAGCTAACCCCAAGACGAACCCGTTGAAAGTGGGAGCCGATCGAAGCGATAAACATTTCTTATTGCTCGCTACTCGCTTTATGTCCAAAATAATGAACTTGTTTTTCTCCTGGGTTATTGATTCTGTAACCTATGACTACAAACAAGTTCTCTTGTAGTTCGCTATTATATTATGTTTTTGTCTATAGATACTGTGTCCTATTTCAATAATTCATAAATAATACAGAAGCGAAAAGAAAGTAGTAATATGATATTCTAATGTAGACAGATCAATCGAGAATGGTTTGACTCTTGAGTCTTGACCAAGTAAAAAGGCGAGGGAAACCTCTAGACGCACAATCGATCTAAAAAATAAAAAAGGTACACAAAATAAAAAAGATAGACTGAATGTAATGGAATGCTAGCCTCAATATCACGGATCGATGATGAGGCAGATCGTGAGAACATGCTTCAGAGTGCTAAGTGTGAGTTTTTCTTTTCGCATCCGATCGTGAGCGCGATTGGCGTTTACTAGGAATTTGTATGTAATTTGTAAAGCGCCATCTAATTATAACGCGAAAACTAGGTCAAATCACATACAAATTCCTAGTAACCGCCAAACACGCTCACGATCGAATGCAAAAAGAAAAACTCACACTTAGCACTCAGTGCGATTACTTTTATTACACGGTACCAGAACTCCGATTCTCTTATTTAACTAACACTTTCATTTAACTTTTATTGAATTATAAAAAAATCGTCTTGATATCAGACACAGATTTTTAAAATTTGGACCAATTAAAAGGGGGTTGACGTTGGTTTGACGATTATGAGAATACCATTTTGCAGTTTGAACGTATAGGGATTCGGGACTGAATCGTATCTGTAATAGTGCAGGATTTACTTAGCAGAATCGACCTTCTGGCTTGCTCAGACCACTCATTTGCTCTAATTAATCATAACTAGCTGACAATTTACATAATAAGTTCAAAAGTATTCAGATTTCAGGCCCATATTTTTATTTGAACCCCTCTACAAAAACTCTCTCCTACATTCATTTCAGATTTACTTAATTGAACTAAATTCAGGTCCCAGGTAGGTACTACGGAGTACGGAAGATAATTTTTAAAGAGTGGCCACTTAATAGTTCGCTCGGAAGTTCTCAGTTTAGTTAATGCTGCTGGTTTTTTTTTTTTTACAGTCTTACGTTCCGTTTATATTTTGATTAGTGATTAGTACGAGTTCATACATTTTCTACTCGCACTAAATAATTAATCTAAGTGTAACCGGGGCCTTACGTACAGCTATGGTGACTGCACGTAATATTGTTATTGTTACTTCTAAAGTAATCAATGTTGCTGTCAACAATTTGCATCGTTGAACAGAAAATTACCCATTGTGCTGTTTTATCACAACATATAGAGCGAATAAATGTGTATTAATTATTGCAAGTGTTGCAGAGATGTATGCAGAAATTGCGTTGATGTTACCATAAGGGAACTAACGGCCGAATACTGGAACGATAGTTAAATTAAGTGACGCTCAAGTTACAGTTGCCCTTGTTATTTCGGCTAGTAGAGACAGCGACGCGACAGCCTGTAAATAGGAGGGCTCTTAATTTTGATGCATGAATCAGCATGTTACTTGAGCGTCACTTAATTTAACTATCGCTCCAGTATGCGGCCGAAATAAGAATGTATGTTTGAGTAATATCATTATTGTCAAATTTCAGAAAATAAGATATTGTTAAAACTACTAGAACTGTACGCCCTCAACGCTGCATCGAAAGCTTCTCGTCAAAAGATTTACATATATTTACTTAATGTATGTAAATCTTAAAGATTAAAGAGGCGGCAGAGTTATTGCTTTAATAGCAACTTGCACAGAGCAGGTGCAATTGACGTTTCACAATGGTTTTGGTTACAATATTCATTCTACCGTGGTCCAACATTCTTAGGTTCTCTTTCTTCTTTAAAAGACATTAGGCAGTAATACGATTAACTTATGCACTAATTTTAATTTGAATGCATAAATAAGCTACCCAAGGCTAATTAGAGACTGACATCCGTATCATTAGTTGTTTCCTCAGATGCGCCTCGACTCAACCTCATCTGAGGTATCCTTAAGAGGTACCTCGAATTTGGTATTCTTAAACGTAATTTCTACCTCGGCTCTTTGCTTCTTCAGTAAGGTTGAGTGGAGTGGAGGTATGACGTCATAGATAATCATAGAAAAATATTTTTTTATGTCAACACCGATAGTTACCATTAAAACTCGATCCGAATTTGGCAGAATGATGCTATAACCCTTCGTTTAAAAATAGAAATTTCAAATTTAACATCAGTGTCATTGTCAATGAGGGTTTTTGATATTTTTCTGCCGCTAGGGGGCAGACCCAACTCACACAAAGCGTCATTTAGTGGCGTAAGTGGTATCAAAAAACGGTCAATAAGAATTTTCGTTTCTTTTTCTGTCACCAGGCGGCGCTTGGTAGCACGACGGTCCCTGGCGTGTCAATAAGCTGTCGGATGTCACGAATTTAAAAACCCTCGTGATGTATGTGAAGTGTGCTGTGTGAACTGTGGTCTGTGAACCCCTAACTTGTATTGTCATGTTGAAATTTTCGTTGATATTTTCACGTTAATTTTTGCAAAGGTAATCCAGAAACTCCTCTACCTAACTTAGAAAATCCTCCACGCTTCTCTTAAAATAAATATCCCTCTGTAATTGCGTAATTGCTTCAAATAATTCCACTCTGTTTATAAAAATAATTTACATAAATGTCGAAAATAGAAGCTCGAAAGAGCCTTCCTACGTACGTCCTGAGGTACCTTAAGTTTGACAGTTGATTCCTCGACTCGCGTAAGGAAATTCCTTAAGTCGAGGACATTTTGTTGAACTAATAATACAATTCTCGTGAATTGAGGTTGAGTCGAGTGGAGGAAATCTCGAGGAAACAACAAATGATACGGGTGCTATTGTCAACGTCTTTGCGTCCGTTACTAGTTACAGCTCTACGCTTTAATAGCTGAGCCAAAATCCCATAAAACCATTAATGGAATAACGCCTAAAATTTGATATTACGAAAACGAACAAATTGAAATAATCTAAATATATTTTATATTTCATTTCTGATTGGCATTATAAACCTATTGCGAATCACGATTTGCCTCGCTTAGGTCCGAAGGAAGCACATTCCTTTTTTTTCAACCCTACCGACAGGTTTTGCGCGAGTTCCCTCCAATACAGGTTCAGAAAACTATACAACAACTTGTCTAGGTTCAGTAAAATGACATTGAGCTTAGGGAAAATTGTACCTATAGGACTCACCTACCCGTACATTCTGGTTAATTCTTATAATTATAGTTTTTACTGATTACCAGACAAAACAGTGACAGATTTGTAATTATGACAAATCAGTTAATGTTTTGATCTACTATTTTGTCAGTTAGTATTGACTAAACAACTTTGTACACAGTTCAGAATCTGAAGATAACAATGTAAGGAATCACAGTAGCCTTGTGGAAACGAACACGCAATGGGCAGATCTCTCCCACGACACAGACGTCAACTACCTACCCAAAGTCCACAGACCAACTAGAGAAGAACTAAACGATATCGAACTGTTAGTCAATAACAAATATATACCTCTTAACGAATTAGATTTACGAAATACATATATTAGATTATCTAATGATATTCATTTTAAGCTACTTAAGGAGAAGTTACTTAAAGAAATTTATGAAAGTACAAAAGGTAGTTCGAATTTCGATTTTACAAATTTTAATCCGAAGGTAGATTTAAATGTTATCGACAGAAGAAAACGGGAGATCATTAAAGATGCTAATTACGAGAGCAAAATATCTAAGGATGGTATCGGTCAAGAACCTCGGATCGAGGATTTGATCCAGAACGACGAGGAATATAGAAACGATGATCAAATTGTAAACCCTCAAGTTTCGGACTTCTCCGTGGTCAAACCTAATCCAGTACCGATCAGTCTCGATGGGATCAGAATTGAAGATTCAGATAAAGAACCAACAATTATTGATGGTATACCCAGTGTCTTGGCTAACACTAGAGTCACACTCAGGTAAGCTTCGTTCTACAACCTGTATATTTTTATGTACTGCACATATTATTATTATATTGATTACGGTGTAATTATGAAAACGTAGAAATACATTTTCATTTTCAGGCTTTTTGGACAAGGACTCACCCCGAGAACGGTGATTGCTTTTACTAATGACCCCCTGAACTACGGACAGCCTTGCAAGTTTCTTTTGAAAGGAGAGTATATGGTGAGAAAAAAATGCTACTTCTTTCAATGTCCATCGATTTTTTAAAAATTATTTAACTGGCTTAAATGATGCATTATTCATTATTGTATGTTAAAGACACATGTTTTTAACTATCAGCAGGATAGTATTTTTCGTCAAAACATTAATTTACAAAACCTTACCAACAATCAACCCTGTTTACGTGGTCCTAAATATGTAATTTAGACTATAACTATTTTCGTCCGCGTGATATTATTACTTTGCGTGTTTATAGACATAAGTAACATACTAGATATTATGGTCTAGGAAAGGAATTTACGCGCCTCATGCTACATTATTAGAATTAATAAAAGATATAAATAGAAGAAATTTCCAGAAATAAAATATTAATGTGAAACAAATATTTTATGTTGTATAACTGATTTTATTTTACTTTGATTGTATTACAAGTGGAGCTTGTTTTCATAACTTGTTATCATAAACTGGTTTTGTGATGTTTGGACCAATCATGAGGCGTTAGACGCTACTTTAACGTTTACGAGAATACCGGTTTGACAGTTTTAGCGTATCGGGACATAATTGTAATTGTATTATTGCAGGTTTTATTTAGCAGAATTGACCCTCTGGACAGGCGTACTAATACAGTGACCTAGAAAGTTTAATTACTAATGATACTAGAACCCGAAATAGATGATTTTGTAAATTGATATAGTAGTTATAAAATAATATGTAATATTACATTTTTAATGTCAAAAATTCTGGAGTTCCTTTTGCGACCTATTGGTTCAAAGTCGATCACACATCACACTTGACTTTTTATTATATTTCAGGTAGTACCAGAGTCATTGACAACCAACTCAGCGTTATTCGAAATAATAGCACCACCGCCAATCATCGGATCGAAATTATACATATGTGCCAAAAACCTCAAGCTTGGTGTTGCTGATCCGACGAAAGATGAGGAAAAGTATCTTCATCAAGGGACCGAGTCGTTTAAAACTATCGCCACGCACACCAAGCTGCTACCGCTTTGGGCGACGTTAATATTGATTTGTACTTGCCTGACGTTCTCTGCGCTATTTTCTGGGTTGAATCTGGGACTAATGTCCTTGGACAGGACAGAGTTAAAGATCATATCTAATACGGGAACAGAACAAGAGAGAAAATATGCGAGGGCGATAATGCCCGTTCGAGATCACGGAAACTATTTGCTGTGCAGTATTTTGTTGGGCAACGTAGCCGTTAACTCTACTTTTACAATATTGCTGGATGATTTAACATCGGGATTGTTTGCTGTGATTTTTTCGACACTCGCAATCGTATTGCTGGGTGAAATAACTCCGCAGGCGATCTGTTCGAGACACGGACTCATGATAGGGGCGCGGAGCATTATGATAACCAAGGTAAGTTTTTGTTAGCTATAACGGTAGATTATATGAGTACAAAGTCAGTAACGAGATTAAAGATTATGTAGTTCTATTTTTAAATTAACAATGTAGTCGATCATTGATTGTCATATTATTTATTAGTAGCGAGGAGTCTATACAACTCGATATCATAACGGCTACGCCACAGTTAATAATGTTGTTATTTAATGTACATTATAAGAATCCTAAGTTCCTAGTATTATTTTAAAACCAGAAGTATTATCACAAGAAAGAAATAAGTAGTAATCAGAGTACGAAGAAATAACACAGTAACTGTGTACCAAAAGTGATTACGAATAAGATTAAACATTTTTTTTTTTTCGAAATTACTTATTATTTAGATATTTTAATGCCTACTCTAGGCGGTGATGGCGCTGACCGCTCCCCTCGCGTTCCCCGTCAGCAAGCTCCTGGACTACTTCCTAGGGGAGGAGATAGGCAACGTGTACAACCGCGAGCGCCTGAAGGAGCTCGTTAAGGTATGGGTATGTTGACGTTATTAACACAGGTAGATGGATAACACCGTCTTACTAGCACGGTGCGGCGTGACCACAGATAACGTACCCATACTACGTGACCACTTTTTAACCCAATTTCACCCCCCTTACCGCTCTCGGTGACCATCCGCAGTATATGCCTAGACCCCCACCATATCACTTCATAACTATAGGGTTTAAAAAATTTACAGACAAATTTAATAACATCAATATAAAAAAAAAGAACCCGACTGCGTCATGATGATGTATCCAGGACCCAGTGTCACTCACGTCTAAGGCGAATCTAATGATACCTCTCAGGCTCAAATGCGACAAGCTGTTTAGGCTCTAGACTCTAGAGCGTGCCAAAGAAATATACATACATACATAACTCAAAAACAACCCTTCTTCTGGCGCAGTCGGGTAAAATAATATAGCTCATAGTTAAGGCCATACTCACGATCCAACACGGTAATCATGGCCGTTTTTCGACCAAGAGATTTTTCTAGAAGGTGTTGACTACGTGACAAAAAAAAACGAAACCAACGGTGACCAAGCGTAGTACTTGGAAGATCCCCCTCCCCCATCCAAATAATTAATTATTAATGGTATGTTCCCATAGCATTAACTTATTTGGATAACTTCTAACACCTGACGCCGTCTAACTAGCATGGGATGACCCATAGATAAATGATTGGTATCGGCGCTCGACTAGATACCGCGCTATCTAACAACAACAGCTCCGTAAATGCGGCAACTCATTAATGTAGTGTGGGTTTATAATATCATTGTGTTTAAGACAATTTCTCGTGTACGTGAATTCATCTGACACGAAGATTTCAACGTGACAGGCTCGTCGGCGTACTATTTTCAAGTAGCGCGACCAATCATTTATCTATGGGGTGACCTGCATAGCATGATCATGCAGAAAAGCTTACTAACATAGTTAGTTTAACCAGCTCGATAATAATTTGCATGATTGTAAACTTTAGTAATGAACATTAGTTAGTAAAATTAGAACTTTTGTAGTGGTAAATATAAGTACCTTACCTTTATTTTTCCGAAAACTTTAAAATTCTGATTCCAGGACGAAGATTATATTATAGCCTTTAGGGAGCCAGTTGGCTCACAATCAAGTTCTTTTGTAGTTGCATGCTCCAATTACTAAAAAGTCTATATTCAGGAAAAAATAGCACAAGTTACATTAATATGGTGCTCCCGATGTGCGCGGGTAGTGGTAAATACTTACCAATTCATTCTGTCAACCCGTATACCGGTCTTATAAAAATAGGAGCTTTTTGGCCCGTTCATACGTTTGCAAGGTGTGGCCGTAATTTAAGGTATTTCCCATAAGTCTACTATTCTGTTTTTAATTACAATTTAATGCTCACCTGTCGCGTCACTTTACGTATATATTTAGATGCTGCGTAGTGCCAACTGTTAAGTATGCGACATGTTCAATTTAATAATCGTCAGATTAGCCATCATCACTCATTCGTTTCCTGTTCTCTATACAGGGTTATAGGTTAAGTCGATGTTGATCCTTTGAGGGGTTGTAGTCGTAGGGGAGTAGTTCCAATCATTTCCAATAATTTCTTCAATGAACCCCATATTCCAAAATGTATATATTTTACGAGATTTTGGAACTTTTAGTTCTTTTTTTAATGACGATATTTTTTTCTTTCTTCTCCATTATTTTCCAAAATTTTGTGCTTTTTATTCTATTTGTTTTTATAGTTTTTATGTAGCTAATGAGCTGTTTAGTTATTTTTAATGCCATTAATACTGCTAACTACGAAAACTAAGTCGTAATAGAAGATAGAAAAATAAAAAATAAAATTTCTTCATTTTTTGTACATTTTTCTTTGAAGCTTACCTACAAAATAATATATGACAGTAACTTTTTTGATTTACTTATTACTAGCTGTTGCCCGCAACTCCGCCCGCTTAAATACAGTATCCGAAAGGAACACTACTTTTTCGGGATAAAGTAGCGTATGTTTTAATACAGAGCCTAAATTACTACCAAATTTCATCGAAATCCGTTCAGTATTTTCTGCGTGAAAGAGTAACAAACATCCATCCATACATCCATCCTCACAAACTTTCACATTTATAATATTAGTAGGAGTAACTTGATAATAAACATTTATATAGTACTAGCTTTTGCCCGCGGCTTCGCCCGCGTGGAACAGTGTTCTTGGAGAAAAAACTTTTTCAGCAAATAACTCTACTTACTGCAATATACTTCTGTGTACAATATTAAAAATGTTTTTAGGGTTTCGTACCCAATGGGTAAAACGGGACCCTATTACCTCGACGCGACTTGCGAGACCGCTCTTTAATATATATTTTTTTCGCACTTGAATATAAATTTTACGATATTTTCTAAATATAAGTTAATAATTTAAACTGTATGGTTACTGAAAATACCATACGTAATAATAAGTATGAACTGGGTACGGACAGCTAGTTCTATTAGGTAAACCGTTATGTCCCTGCATTTTAAATCTGTAATATCTTCGAAAATATTAATTTAAATTACATGCTGTTAAGGGCCATATTGATCTATATTAAATGCACAATGTATTTAAGGTATAAGGTACAATACTGTAGTACATTATTTTGATCTTTCTCGTAGGGTTCAGTTAGCGTTTGCAATGAAAGCACAAAAATGTGTTTATTTAGGACATTAGGAACCTCTTAAATTATCAGTGTTTCTCTACTATATAATGCATGTTATATACATATAAACCTCCCTTCCTTGAAGCACTCTATCTATTAAAAAAAAAAATCCGTTGCGTAGTTTTAAAGATCTAAGCATACATAGGGACAGACAAATAAAAGCGACTTAGTTTTATACTATGTAGTGATTTCACACAAATCGCCAAATTATATCAGTTTGTTGGCGAACCATATAGTTAAGTGTGCCAAATTTCATACTCGCTGTTTGCACAATTCTCATTAATCTGTACCCAATGTTTTGCTTCACAATGTGATAATTAATGAAGATGATTCATAAAAGGCTGTCATTTATCTAGATGCATATCATATCGGCCTTTATGGAGTCGACTAACCTGTGTAAGTTCCTATTACCTGGAGCGATCTCGGCGATTATACTAGATCTTTTCAGTCTTTTCTTCGTATCTTCCAAAAGGCTGGGCCCATAACTGTAGAATCAGGCTAATAGAGTAAGTAAATGCGCAAAACTGAAGAACCATTTTAGCTACAAACGATATTACATTCCCACAGGTAACGACCGGCGTGAATGACCTAGACAAGGACGAGGTCAACATCATCTCCGGAGCACTGGAGCTGCGCAAGAAGACGGTCTCCAGCGTCATGACCAAGCTGGAAGACGTGTTCATGCTGCCCATCACATCCATACTCGACTTCGAGACCATGTCCGAAATCATCAAGTCAGGTCAGTACAGTACCCGGCCAAAAGGAATGCAACATCATCCTTTGAAAAGAGATATTCGATCAGTGTTCGCTTTGTAGAGCATCATCTCTTTCAAAGTCCCAATTTCCCCAACGCCAGTTAGTGTTAATCGTTTGTCTAAATATCATGCCTTCTCTTTCATTAATACGAAGAACGAAAGAGATAACATGATTGGTGATGGTGCATAACAGGCGTTAGTGAAATTGACACTAAGTATGGCATTAGTAGGAAAGCCATGCTTTGAAACGAATGGTCAGGCTCAAGTGAAACCATGGATTCGCTTGGTCAAGTGATGGTATATACACCAGGATGGTATAACCCTAATGAGGGTTAAGACTGGTGACGCAGTCTCCTCTGATGTCGCAGATGTCAATAAACGGTATGTCAATAATCACTTATCCTCTCGCAAACGGCTTGCCCGTTTGACGGTTTTGTTCCATAAAAAGTTGCAATAGAGTATAGACTGTATTACGAATATAACGTCCTTGGCAATGGTACGTCAATGGCTCCTGAAGATTTAGCATGTGTTTACTTTACGCCCAAGTGTGATGAAATTTCACCATGACACAAGTCATAACAGTCTATGTATAGAATGTTCGGCGGCCGTAACTTGGACGTGATCCAAGCGCTCATGGACACCATCACACGCCTGTGGAGATTTACTGAGGGTTACTTTACATAATATGTACACTTGCGGGCAGAAAAATTCTAGCTGTTGTTATTGCATTATGTTGGTGATTTGGAAAACACATCGCATAGTAGGAAATGTAACATACAATTAACCACTTTGGCTATTTTTATAATTTATTAGTCTACTGGGCTTATGACGTCATGTCTGGCTTAAAATAAATTCAAATTCATTTATTTGCCAAGATTATGGTACAGTACGTGTTTACATATTTTATTGAGTTCGACATATTCCAGGACATAAATATTGTGCAAATATTTTCAGTTTTTGATAGTTATTTAAAAGTTATTTTAGATTATAATATTTAATAGATTAGAAATGGTTGTTATAATTACATTAATGAATAATATACTCAAAATTATAAAAACGTCAAAATAAAAGGTCAGATTTAACACTAAGGTACAAATTAAATTAATAAAATATAATATAATGTCTTTTTTTTTTTTTTTACGTGTTACATGTTTGATGTTTATTGTTGGGCGAGGTGACCAGGGTTCCAGGGTGCTCACGGAGTTGATTAGTGGATGATCATGAAACGACAATACTTAGCGTCGATAGACTTTTATTTAGGTATACAACACACGACATAATATTACCTATGTACATTACAATCTCAAGTCCCCGACAGACCTTACAGATTATGCATCCACTATCTAGTGTTGCCAACATCATAACATTGCCAGACTAACATAACTTAAATACACGATATCCTCTCCTTACAAATTAAGTTTAACAGGTGGGCGGATGACTCTGTTAGACCTACGTTATTCTGGGAAAGCAATAGGACTTGACTGAACTGGACTTTGATGAATAGGACTTTGACGAAAAGGACTTGATCTAATAGGACTGGATTGAATAGGACCGGGTTAAATAGAAGCCAGTGAACAGGACTAGGTTGTAACTGACTGAATATAACTGGACTGGTATGGACAGGACTAGGAGTGGGACTCTGTTGACATACAACATTTGGATTCTCACTATATGGACTATTAGGATGACATGAGGCTGACATTTCAGAAGGCAACGGTGCACGACAAATTTGATTTAAATGAACTTTCTTAACTACATCATTGACTGACACTAGAAACATAACTGGACTTAAACTCTTCAATACTATACCCTTATTAATAACTCTATTTTTCTCCCCATGCGAATTAAAATATGATCATTTTCATTAAACGTTGAAGACTTTGGATACTTCTTAACAGACTTGGGGTTATAATTAGGGTTTAGCATTGACAATAAAGTTCTATGACTATACAAAAATAACAATGAATTAGGACATTTCTCAGTAGTAGTTGTATGAGTATTCCTATAATTCATAAGAAACTTACTAATTTTAAGATTCAGAGACTCACAATTATTTTTCTCTAAAATAAGTTTACTTAATGCTTTTTTGGCTATTTGTACACTTCTTTCAGCAAAACCATTGTGACTTTAATATTAAATTTAGTACAAAAATTTATAAATGAATGAGAATCAAAGGGTGGACCATTTTCCGATACAATTTCCACAGGCAATCCTACATATGAGAAAATTCCACATAATTCTTCAATTACATGTTCTGCATTGCAAGATTTTGTCATATGCTTGATATCTAACCACTTTGAATAAGTGTCACAATATATTAAAAAATATTGCTTTTTAAACTCAAAGAACTCAATATGGACTCTTTCAAAAGGAACATAAGTTTTAGGCCATGGTATTTTATCGTTATTTGGTTTAAAATTAACAATACTACATGGTTCACAAGACTGACAATTCACTTCTATATCCATAGACAAGGAAGGCCACCAAAAAAGTGATCTGGCTAACATCTTAGATCTTACAATTCCAGGTTGATTCTCATGTAACAATTTAAGAACGTTTTTCTGACATTTTTCGGTTATATTTACTCTAGACCCAAACATTAAACAATTTTCATGAATTGAAATATAATTCCTTATTTTAAAATATGGACTTAAGGCGGGCTCTTTACCAACCAACCATCTTTAGTAAGTGTTACCTTAGATAATACTGGATCATTTAAGGTTTCTCTTGCGATATCAAACACATCAATAGGTAGCATTACATCCAATACAATTTTGTTTATTGGTAACCTAGACAAGGTATCAGCAGGTTGTAAAAATTCACTTTTCCTATGTTCTAAATTATAATCATAATTTTCAAGAATTAATGCCCAATGCTGTAACCTTTGTGCTGCAAGGGTAGGTATTCCCTTGTAAGGATGCAATATATGCTTTATTGGCGCATTATCTGTAATAAGAGTAAATTTTCTCCCCCATAAATATTTATGAAATTTAGTGACTGCATAGATGACTCCTAAGGCTTCTCTGACAACAAGACGCATATGCAATAGGTTTTTCAACAAGTTTACCACTATCATTTACAACACGACATAAAACTGCGCCCAAACCGACTGGGCTTGCATCAGAATAAACCACTAAAGGTAAGTTTGGATTATAATAAACTAATACATCGCTACTAATCAACTTTTGCTTACTCAACATAAATGCTGACTGACATTCGGGTGTCCAATTCCACTTTACATTCTTTTCTGTTAACTGACGCAATGGCTTGATTACAGTACTTAAAATTCCTATAAAGTTATGATAAAAATTCAACATACCTAAATATGACCTTAATTCTTTGACATTATGTGGACTCTTTGCATTCACAATAGTTTCAACTAAGGAGGGACTAGGTTTCCTACCTTCCTTACATATTATATGACCTAAGTATTCTACTGACGGTGAAAACCATTTACACTTCTCAAAGTTTATGCGTACATTATGTTTATTTAATTTTTCTAAGACCTTATTTACTCTTTCATAACAATCAGAATAACTATTACCTTTGATAAGTATATCATCGATATAACAGACAGTATTTGGAATTCCTGACAACATTTGGTACATTACTTTCTGAAAAATTGCTGACGCTGATGCTATACCATAAATAAGACGTTTATATCTATATAACCCTTTATGAGTATTGACTGTTAATAACTTTTGACTTTCTTTGTTTACTAAAAGTTGAGTTTACGCATCAGACAAATCTAAGACTACAAATACTTCTCCACCAGAAATAGTTGCAAACACATCTTCAGGCTTTGGAAGTGGGTAAATATCAACTTTAATATTTGGATTTACAGACCTCTTGAAATCTACACATAACCTATAATCAGCATTAGCTTTCTTTATAGGGACTAGCGGTGACGACCACTCAGAATGAGGAACTTTATATATTTTTCCTTCCTTTTCTAATTTATCAAAATTATCACCAACAATGTTAACAATATAACTCCTGTAAGACACTCGACTCATAATTAGATTTAACTGACTTCACCGACTTGACATAATTATTATCTTTCGACAGAATACCGTTGCTCCATTTTGGGTTTAAAATATCTTACCAATCTCTTCCTAACAATGGGGTAAAATACTCATTCCCTGAAGTAACAATAGACATTAACTTTGAAGGTACTGTATTACTAAAAGATACATTAACTTTTATTTCACCTGCAACAGCTATAGGACCAGACACAGTATTTAACTTTACATGTGAGGGAAGCAAGGTGTGACTTTTAAAATTGTCTAAATAACATTTATAAGGTATCAAGGAAATAGCAGCTCCTGTATTAATTTCCATTTCTAATGTTTTTTCATCCACATTTATCTTTACTAATTGGGCTTTATGGGACACATTGTTGACATTTATTAAGTTTACACTTGAACAGTACTTACATTCAGGATCACAGGGAATTTCACATGACAAGCAAGTACAAATTCTTTTGTCGTAGATAAAATGAGCTTTGACATTGTTAATATTCATGGACTCTGTTAACTGGTTTACAACACCATCTATATTCAATGACTTTTCTTCACAAAACATGACTTGACTTTTGTTGTGACATAATTTTGATGTGTGTTCAAAACGATTGCATACATAGCACTTCCATGATCTCGCTGGACATGTAACAGGATTATGCAGACGACCACATCTGTAGCATGATTGGTGTTGACGTTGTTGACTGACTTGGCTTTGACTATTACAGACTTGTGCAACTGCTCGACTTTTATTATTGACTTGACTTTAACTACTACTCATTGAATACCTGGAAAACTTATTCTGCTGATATGGACGTTGACTTGACTGATATACACGATGATTTGACTTACTTGCAGCTTGCCTCTGACCTTGCCTTAGCTGTCGATTTACTTTATTTATGACTGACATACCACTATTAGTAATCGTAATAGCTCTCATTTGGTTTATAACCGCCTCTTCTTGCAAAAATATTGACTTTGCTTTTTCGTAGCTTAAATTTGTAACACTCAGCAGCTTCTTCCTAATATTTTCATATCTGATTCCACAGATTAATTGATCCCGACAAGCATTTTCTCCATGAGCCCCAAAATTACACTTTGCGGCTAACTCTTCAATTGCAGCTATGTATTCCGCACCAGACTAAGTATCATTTTTGACATCTTCGATAAAATAAGAATTTTTGTTTCGATTTGTTGATTCTAACCCTGGAGAATCATTTTATCCCCTTAAAATTTTCGTTAGTTCCGCGATAGACTTTGAATTTGGTTTATTTGGTAGACATGTGCTTCTTAACAACTCGTAATGGTGGACACCAATATGTACGAGAAACAAAGACTTCCTTTGACTGGACGTACTGCTTTCTTTTGGAATATTATTTAACTCACAGAACTCATCAAATATCTCTAACCAGCTTTCAAAACTTTGCTTGGTATTGTCGAATACTGGTAAGTGCCCACGATACACGATGCGGTTCTTCAGACGCCATATTATTTTACTTGACTTTTTCGTTGATTCGTAATAAAAAATTTACCTCTCTCGTCGCCAGTTTGATGTTTATTGTTGGGCGAGGTGACCAGGGTTCCAGGGTGCTCACGGAGTAGATTAGTGAATGATCATGAAACGACAATACTTATCGTAGATAGACTTTTATTCAGGTATTCAACATACGACATATTACCTATGTACATTACAATCTCAAGTCCCCGACAGACCTTACAGATTATGCATCCACTATCTAGTGTTGCCAACATCATAACATTGCCAGACTAACATAACTTAAATACACGACAACATGATATCTATTCGATCATTAAAATATTCATTGAGTGTATAATATGTTTTGTTAAGAAGCCATCCATGTAAGTCGCTTTTAAGTTTTCTCTCAGAAAAGTTTTTGAAGTAATCAGGCAGTTTATTGTATATCGACACTGAAATACATTAAGCATTTATACTACAAATGCCTAGTCTTTGACTGGGTACAACTAATTTATATTCATGTCTAGAGATCTTGGTGGCTACTTCTGTCTTCTTTATAAAAAATGATCTAGATTTTTGTTCACGAATAAACACATTTCATAGATGTACAGACAGGGTAGAGGCAGTATGTACATCGAACCCTGTAAACCCTTATTCAAACTGTATAAGTTTGAATAAGGGTTTACAGGGTTCGATGTTACTGGCGTTGGAAATACATCTAATGCACTTCGTTTGTAGTCCGGATACTCTTATTAGGTCTACCGAATTTCCCCATATAATTAAACCGTATGGTAATACGTAGGCGATATAACCATCATATGAAAAGAGTGCTGCCGCCGTACTTACAGTATTTTTTAAATATTTTAAGTATATATACATATCTTTAAAGTATTATACAAATTTTGTTTATATGTTCTTTCCAGTTACATAAATTGTCGACAGTGATACCAAGAAATACAAAAAATTCTACTACCTCTACAGGGTGTATTTAGACCAGTCCCGTTAACTTCGTGGGCTTATAGTAGGGTATGATATAGATCCATTAGTACTAGTCATTTGCTTTTAATCGATTGTTTTTGTAACATAACCACACGGGCGGTCGGAGGCGGGCGCGCGAGGGGTAAGCCGACGTCTAAGAATTTTAGCCACACTGCGGGCTCCAAGACGAGGATCGTCTATATTTATGGGAGTGATATCGATATTTAAGTCCAGTTGCTGCCCACCGCTGGAGGCTCAATGGGCCACTCGCATGCCTGTGTAATGGTACGGGAGTCCGGTAAATCCTCAATGCCTCTGCGACATTCCCAAATGCTTCACATAAGCACATCATCATCATACCATAGTAACGCGTGGTATACGCGTATGGCGAAGGCATTTTAGGATAAAAAATCACACACAAGTCACAAACACGAAAAACTAGTCAAAAGAAACAACAGTTAATACTTGTTATAAATAAAACAGTTATTAAAACAAATGAAAGTCAAAATAAACAAACGAAAATTAAAACGAAGTAGATAATTAAAAAAATAACACGGAACGTCACTCGAAAACACGGGTTTACACTTACTGCCAACTGACCAAACTGAAAAAATTAATTTTTGTAAAAAATATAGGCATGTGTCCAGAAATGTATCGATAGTTTTTCATATCGATAAATTACTATTTAATTTGAATACGCATAGATTTGTATGAACTTATTACAAAATCTACTGGAGGCTCAAGGCGCGTAAAAGAGCGAAGAGAGAGGCGCGTGGGAGACGATAATCGCATACCATCAGGCGATCTGTCTGCTCGATTGCTGGTCATAAATCATACAAACCCTTGATATAAAAACAGTAACTTATTTATTACAAAAAACTAAGGAAAAAAATCATATCCAACAATTAACTAATTTAAGTGTCGACTACGTACACTTAAATGTTTCAATTTTAATAGGTCACATCACTTAGCCTAGGTAGTTTTTGAAAGCGTCGAGCGGCACGCTTTTGATATTTGCCGTCAAAAAGCCGTGCTGTGGCCGCGCGTGCCGCCCCGGCGCCCGCGCCCATGCCGCATAGCGTCGGCATCCTTTGAATTTTGCCGAAAGTCGATAAAAGAACTATGTTGTTTTGAAATAGATTTTCTACACAATCCGTAAGTGTTTAAAACAATGAACAATATTCGCGTAAACCTAAGAAATCAATATAGATTTTCTAATTTAGTTGCGGTTTTTCTATCGAGGTAAAAGGTTGTCGTCTGATTTGAGTTTCACTATTAGGTCGTGTTTAAAAACGTAGTGTTGTGTTTTTAAGTTTTATGTGATACGTGTAATGATTTATGGTGGTAGGAACGATTTTCAAATTTCAAAATGCAACAAAAACACTTTCTAACAACTTTAAGTTTTAACTTTTAACGTGACACCTTGCTGCGGTCACCTGATGGTCGATGGATTCCGTGAACTTAGTACTAGGAGTAGACTTAGTACCTACTATCTACTAGCAGTCATTCAGTACTCAATACTTCTTTCACGTGAGCAAATAGCTATTAGCCAAAGTTTTACTTATTATGATCGGTGTAACTACGTACGTAACTTATTACCATTAATAATAATTTACTAATGCGACTTCAGGCACCCTTTTATACACCTACTTAGTTTCATTGTTACCTACAGTTCAACCACGTTACATGTTTCGGTTATTGTCGTTTTTCAAACACCGTCTGTAATTTCGATAGAAAAGCTATGATTGCCGTTGGACATTAAAAATTTAGTTGCACCTGTACACAGGGTTCGTTATTTGTCAAGCAACATTTCGCGCGTGATTTACGAACCTCACTGCAGGCGGTGTTGAGCAGGGATTCCTAAAGTAAGTTCCGTGGGATAGTCATCAAGGTTCCGCCAAAATTATTTGAAATTATGAAATCCAAACATCCGTCACTTTTGTGTGTGTACGGTTGTAAGTCACTGCAATCTGCATACATTAAACATCGCTAAACGCGTGTACTAAGGCAGGAGCACGGCGCGGCGGCCGGCCCGTGCATCAGCTGACGGGTCAGTGGCTTGCGAGCGTAATGAAGTAAATTACATTGCGTAATGAAGTAAAAATAATAAAATTTTGGTTTTAATTAAAACATCTACTTCTAGACAGCTTGTTCTTATGATTAAAAGGTATAAAATGTAAAAACAAAATGATGGCAATGTAATTTATTGAGTAGAATATTACAAAGTCAAATGCTTTTGTTATGTCTATAATATTGCTACTAGTAATTATTTAGAATTATAACATTCTGTGACTTTTTAATAAGTGAGAAACGAGCATGTATGGTTGAAGTATTTTTCCTAAATCCAAATTGTTCCGGCCTTAGTCTATTACATGCTGTGAAAAAACTGATTTGAGACTTTTTTTGAGACTGAGATTTGACATTTTTGAGAATATTGGTACTTATAAGTGTTATTGGTCTGTAGTTGTTTAAATTCGTACGGTCACCCTTTTTGAAGATTGGTTTTATTATTGAGTATTTCAAAGCCGTTGGGAATATACCTTGGGACATTGATAGGTTGATTACGTGAGTAAGTGGTTTAGTAATAAATTTTTTACAAAGTTTTATTATTATTATTATTATTAACGTTATTATATAATTAATTATTAATTTTTAAAATAAAAAATTAATTATTATTGTTAGTATCATTATTTTTGTTATTTAAATTAATGTCAGTATAATTTATATTATAATTATTATTTGTCATATCGATAAAAAATTAATTAAAGGTCTTAGCATTAACAATAGGACTGGTAATGACTTTATTGTCTTTGACACATTTTAGATATTTTATTGTGAGATTAACTGTCTGAGTTGCCGTTGCATTTTAAGCTATTGCATAGCTTTTATCGCGGGCTTTGAGCGCGGCGACCGAATCAAGAAATTCCGTAACGAAAATAAACCTAACACCCCCCCACTCCGACCGGCACAGCGGTGCGGCGTTGAAAGCTGTGCATCGACTATCGTCGTTTCAGTTCGGCAGACTTCAGCATGGTGTTTGTGTGCGTGCGACTAGACGTATGCGTGTAGAATTACTATGCAATAGCTTTACCGGGGCAGTCCCCGAGTGTTTTTATTATATTCCACCTAGCTTACTAAAATATTAAGAATGTTACTAGGTATGTAAAATCACTTGAAGCGTTTTACAGTAAAGCTATTATGTATGATACAGATGCACTAGTTTTTGTTTCATTCAAAAATATGAAGTACTGATCAAGCGTTCAAAGTTCCTAAGATTTTCGAACTTGCTAACAGAAGCGTGACGTCACGCTACACCTCGGTCATACAACCCGGAGTTCACCTGTACCTACCACAGTACTACGCACAGCTTAGTTGCAAGTTACCGTCTGGACCACTATATCTTGAAAACTAATTATTGTCTTATCAAAATAATTCTTATACGATTATTTTTTTTATTTTCTACGGAGAATACAGAAAGCTCACATTTAAAATTTGTGAACATTCTCCATTGGCGTAATGTTACATAGAAACGAATTTTGCATATTTTACAGTTTTTATTTTGACCAACATATGATTCCAATCTAGAGTTTGTAGCAATAAAATGACAAAATATTTGTTGGTCTAACTTTACAATTAACATAAAAAAGCAGCTGATTATTATGAAAGAGACCATTTTTATGCAAGCAAGTATAAATCGGATAGTAGTCCATCAGACTGTTAAATATGAAAATATTTTATGAACCATAAAACTCAGTTATCATCAAACGAACCTTCGAAAACTAATAAAATGGGAGAGCCAAATTGACCTATTTTTATTTTTTCTTCCCCACTGCAAAATATTATTGATGAATGATAAATCAACTTTTATGTTCTCTATAGTTTTATAGACATTCACGGTGGCTTTTAACTTATTTACACATAAATAGGCTTGCTGATTTTCTTGTTTACTCGAAAACAAACATGATGAAGACGAATTTTGTCTGATTCTATGTAGGTACAACAAATAAATGACCTCATCCAGGCAGCCTGTTTGAAACCTGGCGAGGTTCTGATAAAATTGGTCTCTAAGAGAATCGTGTAAAGTTCCTTTTGTTAAAACCTCGTAGACGAAAATTAGAATTTAAGACTAAACGTGATGTATCTCATAAGTGCTAAGCTTTAGGTATTTACTAGAAGAACGAGTATAAGTATTGATAACAAAGAATCTTCTGAAATATGAATAATAGTGAATTTAGATAAATATCTTGATTAATAATAATTTATATACTTACTTGTAATATAAATTGGGGTCACATATCATTAAATATAGTGTGACGTCACAGCTGTAACTCGTGCCTATGTTCAGATTACTCTCGTATCCCGATATACGTGACCGAGAGAACCAATATCATGACGGTGTCGTTAATCAAAAACAGAGTGACGTCACAGCTGTAACTTGTGCCTATGTTCAGGACACACTGCTGTAATGACTCGCGCCCATGTTCAGGTTACTCCCGCATCCCCGTATTCGAGACCGAGAGAACCAACATTGTGACGGTGCTGTTCATCAAGGACCTGGCGTTCGTGGACCCCGACGACAACACGCCGCTGCGCACGCTCTGCCAGTACTACCAGAACCCCTGCAACTTCGTCTTCGAGGACGTCACGCTTGACGTCATGTTCAGGCAGTTCAAAGATGGTGAGTTGTGAACATACAAAATTGGCGTTTTGTTGTACTGGCCACTTTGATCTCAAATATATCTTTGGTTAGGAATTCCAATTTCAAATTTATACCGCTATTTACTCATGCATTTGTGTTTCTAAAACCGTAATTCATTTGTTTTTTCCTCTTTTGGTTTTTTCTTTGCGTCATTCTGTTTACAAAATGGAAAACTTGAAATATCGTATTATTTTCGAGTACGAGTTCCACCGTGGCACCAGTGCTGCAGAAACGGCTTGAAGAGTTAATGATGTGTAGGGCGGCGGTGTCGCAAAAGAAAACACAGTGCGTTTTTGGTTCCAACGTTTTCGTTCTGGAAATTTCGACCTGCAGAACAAGCCCCGTGGACGGCCGGAGACCAAAGTATATTGGTATAAGTATTGATAATGAAGAATTGAAGGCTATTGTGGAAGTGGATCCATCGCAAACCACGTCCGAGTTAGCTGCAGGCTGCGGTGTTAGTGATAAAACTATTTTAATCCGCTTGAAGCAAATTGAAAAGCTTGAAAGGTGAATTGAGTGCAGCAAACCGACAAACGCACGTCGACTGCAATACATTACTCAACCGGCACAATAATGAAGGGATTTTAAATCGAATCATTACCTGTGATGAAAAGTGCATCCTGTACGATAATCGGAAACGATCATCGCAATGGCTGAACCCTGGCGAACCAGCCAAAGCCTGCCCCAAGCGAAAATTGACTCAAAAAAAGTTACTTGTGAGCGTTTGGTGGACTAGTGCCGGTGTCGTTCACTACAGCTTTCTTAAATTAGGCCAGACGATTACGGCAGATGTCTATTGCCAGAAACTGCAAATCATGATGGAAAATCTAGCTGCTAAACAACCGAGGTTGGTCATTCGCTCTAGGCCACTGCTGCTTCAGGACAACGCTTCGTTCTTCGCAAGAGCTTCAATTGGAATGTCTTAGACATCCACCGTACTCCCCGGACCTTGCTCCAACAGATTACCATTTTTTTCGAAATTTGGATAACTTCTTGCAAGGGAAAAAATTCAACTCTGATGGGGCAATCCAAATCGCCTTCAAAGATTTTATTGATTCCTGTCCGAATGGTGTTTTTAGTAAAAGAAATCAATGAACTACCTATGAGATGTCCAAAGTGCATAGATACTAATGGTATATACTTTGATTAAAAAAATATATTTTGTTTAAAAAAAAATCTACTTTTCTTTTCCTCCTTTACAAAACGCCAATTTCATAATATGTAATGACCTAATATAACGAGACGCGAGGAAAAGTTTAAAGGAAGACTGGGACTCGACTGGTAGCCAGCACTGGACTAAACAATAGAATATCTTCAATAATTTACTAGCGACCCGCCCCGGCTTCGCACGGGTGCAATGTTTTATACATTCAAGAGTTTTCTCTTAAATCACAGTCTATCAGTGGAGAAGCGTGAGATTCGCGTAATAGTAAGCCGCGTAAGCAAATATCTATTATAATACAAAGCAACGATACTTTGTTTTTATTACTATGAACTATCACTTTCCTTGAAATAATAAATGTCTAATATTTTGTAATTTTTTATTTGTTTTTATCTCTATTATAATTTATACGGTTCATTTTTATCCATACATCTCGTGCGTCCAAGGGAATTGTTTTGTCACAAGGTGTTAGCGCAATGTTTTGGGTGCATATGGTGCAAATTATTGTTTTGTTTTAGTGCTGTATTTTAAAAATAAATATGTATTATAAATAAGCAATATTCATAAGAGAAGCCGGCTTGTATGGACGCCTCGCCTGTGATGTTTATTGCTGAAAAATGTGTTGTGAGCTTGCCTTCTTGGTTCTAACATGTACTTCTTATGTTGGAGTGGTGATACCAATGATACAGCAATATTTATTAAATCTTTTTATATGAGTTTTACATTATACATACATAGGCTGCACTAAAAGTATCGGGAATGGAATATTTCCACTGTTCCTGTCATATTAAAATGTTTTTAATTTAAAACTCCTTGGTTTTAAAAATCGAATACCGTTTATTTATTTAAAAAAATATTCTCGGTCTTGTCACAAGGTCTTGTCAAACTTGTTTAGTCGTTGAGAAAATGGAATTGACTAGAGAAAATTCTAGAGAGACTTTCGAAGTGGTTTAACACAAAAACAGTGTGTTGACCGGATGATTTCTGCATTTGGTGATGAAGCCCCATCCAAAACCACAATTTATCGCTGGTTTGCTGAATTTCAACGTGGACGTGTCAAGCTCAGTGATGATCCCCGTCAAGGTCGTCCAAAAACTGCAGTCACCCAAGAAAACGTTGATGCTGTGCGTAAGCTGATTGAGGAAGATCGACATGTGGCATACCGCGAAATCCAGGCAACTTAAGACATTGGCATGAGTCAAATACAAATAATCTTGCATGAACAATTAGGTGTAAAAAAGTTGTTTTCCCGATGGATACCGCATTTGCTCTGCGAAGAGCAAAAAGCGGCTCGCGTTACTTGGTGCGTCAGAACTCTCGAAGGATTCCACGCAGGATCCTCAAATGCTGTATACAACATCGTATCAGGTGACGAATCCTGGATATACGCGTACGAACCCGAAACAAAAAACCAGTCACGAGTTTGGGTGTTCGAAAATGAGTTAAAGCCAACAAAAATGGTTCGTTCACGGAGTGTTGCAAAAAAAATGGTGGCCACGTTTGTATCCAAAACCGGCCATGTTGCGACTATTCCTCTTGAGGGACAAAGAACGGTTAATGCAGAATGGTATGCTAACATTTGTTTGCCACAGGTCGTTTCAGAACTCCGTAAAGAGAACTGCAACCGCCGCATCATCCTCCATCACGACAATGTGTGTTCTCACACCGCGCACAGAACAAAAGAGTTTTTAGAGCAAGAAATCATAGAATTATTAGACCATCCGCCGTACAGCCCCGACCTAAGCCCTAATGATTTCTATACTTTCCCTAAATTAAAGAATAAATTGCGTGGTCAGAGATTTTCATCACCTGGAGAAGCTGTGGACGCCTACAAAACGGCCATTTTGGAGACCCCAACTTCCGAATGGAATGGTTGCTTCAATGATTGGTTCCATCGTATGGAAAAATGTGTCAAATTTCGCGGAGAATACTTCGAAAAGCAATAAATACATTTTTAAATAGTAATGTTGTGTCACTTCCTTGATTCCCGAAATTTTCAGTGCCGCCCTCGTATGAGAGAGATCCTTAACACAGATACGCCTACACTATACATAACTAAACTCCGATAGGCTTCGCATGTGACATCTGTCAATAAGACATTGATATTATATACTTTTTATAACTACTTTAATATGCAACAAAATGCAATGAAATCTGTTAAGTAGTATAGAAGATCTAAGCGAAAAGACATCGGAAGAGACTTAATTTTATATATACTATTTGAAGAAAACAAAATGTAGACTTTCAATTTAAACCATGTATGTCTAGTTTATAGAATCAGGCGTTACTCTGAGAAAATCTATAGCATATTATTTAATTAATATTATATCTAGCAATATTCCGCGAAGAAATATCCACAGCTTGTAAGCAAATGTGTGAGTGCACCAATAAGCACGCGTAAGACACCTCCCTCCTTACATATTTGCTTGCAAGTTGTGGGTATTTTTTTCGCGGAATATTGCTAGATAAAGTATAATATTAATTAAATTGTAAAAATATAATAGGTATAACTAATTAAAAAAAAAAAAACAAGAAACACAATCTGCCATGCGTTCGTAAGAAACGCAGGGTGAACTGGGCAAGTATGCTTCCATCCAGTAGATTTTATTAGAACATGTTTTCCTCATAGGACACAAGGGTCACATGGCGTTCGTGCACCGCATCAACAGCGAGGGCGAGGGCGACCCGTTCTACGAGACCGTGGGGCTGGTGACGCTGGAGGACGTCATCGAGGAGATGATACAGGCAGAGATTGTGGATGAGACCGATGTGTTTCGTAAGGGTTTTTTAAAGTTAAAAGTTTCAGGCGCGTTAAGAGTGAGATTTCAAGGTCGCGGTACGACACGATCGACACCATTTTGGATTTTAAATGATGATTACCTGTAGCTAGTATTATACTTAGGTCAGTCCAAAAATCATAGCCTGAAGCCTTGACTTGAACAATGTGTATTCTGTACTTATATTATATTGACGCCTTCGTGGTCCAGTGGTTTTGAGTTTGGCCTCGACTCTGGAGGTCTTGGGTTCGATCCCCCGTTGGAACAACAAAAATTGTTGTTTTCTGGTCTGGCTAGGACAGTGCAGGCTGATCACGTGAATGTCTGACAAGAAAGATGATCCATGCGTCGGATGGGCATGTAAAAAGTCGGTCCTGCTCCTGATCTCTCGCGAGTGTCGGTCATGCGTCACACTGGGTTACGAGAGTAAAGGAAGAGAGAGTGATCTTGTGTATTGCGGTACTATAAAATAACTCCTGCGTAGCTGGTCTGGTTTCATTGAAACCGGCCACCGTCACCGATATCGGTGTGGTTTATAGCTATGATTTTTGTGTGTATAAATTTAATTTCTGTATTATCAATAAAAAATATTGATAACAATATTTTTTTACAAAAACCTCGCCTTTGTTATAGTGGACAATCGCACGAAGCGTCGCCGCAACCGGCCGCAACACAAGTTGCAGGACTTCGCCGCGTTCGCCGAGCGCCACGAGCACCAGCGCATACACATCTCGCCTCAGCTCACCCTCGCCACCTTCCAGTTCCTCAGCACCAGTGAGTTGCACTGCGGCCTCGATCACGATAGGCGTTTATTAATGCCCTATAACTTGTTTGGTGAGGTTTAAGTGGACGACTAACGCTCGGGTAGTAGTTCAGAAGGCCGGCTACGCTCCTCTTGTGGCGGTAACCTTTGGGTGATCTTTCCGGTTCTTTTAGGATTATACAGGTGTTTAGTATTATTTATTGCAGTTAAGAACGAGGTCAATCATTTGAATGGAATCCCGAGGGGTGTAGTAAAAAAATTTCACCCGCCATATGTGTGGCCAATATTGGACTTATTCCTAGGCATTAGCCGTTTTATGTTTCTCAAATTTAAACGGATTGACTACGTTTTACGAAACACTCCGTATACCATCAGAAATATTTCAGGTGTGGACGCGTTCAAGCCGGACGTGGTATCGGAGACGGTGTTGCGGCGGATGCTGACGCAGGACGTGATCCAGTTCATCAAGCTCAAGGGCAAGACCAAACGCGAGCCGTCCACCTATGTGTACCAGCAGGGCAAGGCGGTGAGTTTGCTGTCATTATTATGATCTGTTTCTAGAACTAGTGTTTCAGGCGATGTCTCTACTCGTTTATAGATTTATACCATAAAAAAACGTTGACAATTTTTTTTGTATAACAATATGTATATAAGACTTGTGTATATGTGTATATAAGACGTTTGCTTAAGTTTTATATATGTTCGATAAACTACATTCTTGTCCAGATTGACTACTTCGTGCTGGTGCTGGAAGGCCGCGTGGAAGTGACAGTGGGACGAGAGAACCTGGTGTTCGAGGCCGGGCCGTTCACGTACTTTGGCGTGCAGGCGCTCACGCAGAATGTGGGAGTGGGTAAGTGATGTGTGTCGTCTCTTTCATCGATCGAACATTATTTCAATCTTTAGATATATCATTGGATCACGACAAAAAGATTTGCTATGTCAAATAAATATTAGATTTCATCATTTAGTGCCCTAATATATCTGAAAATTGAACACACGAGAGTCTAGTTATTAAATTGCTGCTGTGTGTTGCCTTGTGTTCGATTTTCAACTATATTTTATTAGTGTAGAGTTCTATTTTCAGCGTTGTTTTTTTCCGGCCGGAGAGATTCCGGATGATTTAGTTCGAGTATTAATATGGTCATTGTTTCACTAGCGGAGTCGCCGACGCCGTCAGCTATGGGCTCGCTCCAGAACCTCAACATGGACTCCATGCTGCGCCACACCTTCGTGCCCGACTACTCCGTGCGCGCCATCACAGACCTCTACTATCTCACTGTCAAGAGGTACGGTTCCCGAGCGATAGTGGTGAGCAGGTGGAACGCCTGGTTTCAATCTATCCCCGCCATTGATGACATACGCTTCACCGAGCAGATAAATTTTTGAAATACGACAGCGGCGACCTCCGGTAAAATTACTCAATCGTCTACGCACAACTTCATCGTTGATTCACGCTGGTTTTATTTGAGGCCGTGAAATCATTCGATGCAAGCCATTCTTGTTATTGATTGTACTGTAGGTTCTTGTTGGGAATTCATGTTTCACAGTAATGACACAGGACTTCTTGCACTGTTTCCACTTTAGGTAATAAGTATTTCGCATTAATTTTAATATTTTACATGACCGGTTTCGACCTGATGATGACTTTGTCGAAACCGGTCGTGTAATATATTAAAATTAATGCAAAATACTTATTAAAGTGGAAATAGTGCAAGAAATCCTGTGTCATTACTGTCTTATAGCATACATCACGATTCGTGGCTGTATTTAAGTAGTTGTGAATTATTTAATGTTCCTTAATTATTTTTTATTATTTTTCATTAGATCGCTGTATTTGGCAGCCAAACGCGCTACTCTCATGGAGAAGGGCGCACTTTCGAAGGGCGCCACCAACGAGCAATTTGACACGGAAGTTGATAAGGTACTGCTATCCCATAAGTTTGTTTGGGCGAGAAAGAGATACGGGATAACCTTTAAGAAAGAGATGCACGATATCTTTATTTGCGCTGTTAGGGGTTATGAAAAATGCACGATTTAATATGTATGTATTTCTGTGAGGAGGTTTCTTATCAAGTTTAAGTTAAAGTATAAATAAAGGTTTTTTTTTGTCGTGTATATTTTCTACTCAAAAAGGTATAGTGCGCGCGGAACTAGTTGGCCGTGCCTTAGATAGGAACAGGGGTGAGGGAGCGGGTTGCTTGCTGCTCGCAACGCACATGAGATTAGACAGTGACGACCAATCTCGAGGTATCGTGAACAATAATTATTCAATTATTGAAAAGAATAAATTAAAGACGCATCAGTTTTATATTCTAAACTATTGACATCGGCTTTCCGTATTATTTCGGCTTTAAATATTATTTCCTTAAATTGTCTTTTTATCGGCGGACTCATCTTGCTATTGCAATCTCTTGTGCGTTTTGTCTAAACTAGCCAGAACTGTCAACGAGTGTTGCCGCCGCGAAGTCCGGCGCCGAACAGAGTAATAACATGAAGCGCCCCCGCCACTCCGTCCCACCGCTCACATACCTAAGGCGCGGCCAGCTAGTTCCGCGCGCACATTAGTACATCAACATTTTTTCACAAAACAGTCGAGTCAAAACAAGCATTTTATTGAACTTGTGCCTATAATGCAAAACGAAACTGTAAACACAGAAGAATTTGAGCCTACAGAAGATCAAAACGATGAATTATATTTAGAGCGTTTAACGAAATCTACGAGTTTTATCGGTCTTTTGGACACTAAAACACTTCATTCTCAAGAGTCCGTTCAAAAACTGAGGAACGCGCTGAGTGAAATCGCCAATGCATATAACCGGAGAGATAAAGCTAACAGAGAGCTACTAAAAGCTGTGGAAATTAAAGTCACTGCGAAAGACGTCTGCGAGCGTAAATGGGATGAACCATCTACTTCAGGTTATCTAACATTGTTACTTTTGGGGGTAGATTTATATTTTTACGGCGTGCTATTGTGGGGTCCCCACTTATGTCGGAACATATATTACTATTTACTGTTTTAGTTATTTAGATTAAAATAGAAAACGTATAGCACGCTTCGCATGACCTCCATAGAAATGTGTTTTGACTACACAAAAAAAAGACATACTGACAGATAAAATGGACAAAATGACAGCTTTCCTTTTTCAAACTGTCCTTTTGTCTATTCTCCTGTAGAAAAAAAAACATTTCTACGGTGGTTGTGCTGAGCGTGCAGGGAGTATTGGCGCGATTCATAAACGCTTACAATGCGATCTATCGAAACATACGTTTTATTAGCTTGTGGCGACCCGTCGGGGTCAATGTGAGTGAGACACCACTTACCGGTAATTGTTTATTGGACTCTTAAAAGGCACGCGTCACACGTTGGGTGTCCGGGACCCGACTGACTTACAAGCAACTGAAATTAAATCCATAACAATGTTGTTGATTTTACATTCCTTAAGGGTCGCCACAAGCTTAAGAATTAAAACAATACATTTATTTATATTGAGACATTTGCCTTTGTTTATACAAAAAACTAGATGATTCCCGCGACATCGTACGCGCAAACGAAAATGGCGCGAGAACGGTACATTTTCCCGCGATAAAAAGTATCGTGTGTCCTTCTCAGTGATCTACTTTATATCTGTGCCAAATTTTATCAAAATGGATCTTATATTATATTCCAAAAATAATATTTAGATAATATTTTTAGCCGGTGCTTCAATTGAAGTTGAAACTAGAAAACAAGATCTCGGTTATGATAGTAATAAAAATATCGATTTCACTTCTAATCGATGTTCGATCAATCGGATTAAAGAAATGTCGACTCGAATAAAAAATCAAGAAACAAAAGAATTAGAAGAGGTGCCTAATGTCAATTTTAATAATTTGTCAAAGGAAGACATAATATTGGCACAACTCTCGAAAATATTAAGATTATTGGAGATAAAAGACAGTACATGAGAAAGGTAATAAAAATCTACACATTTGCAACCAACGTTAATCGTTTGTCTAAATATCATTGCCTTCTCTTTCGTTACTACGCAGAACGAGAGAGATGACTTTTTTGTAGAAATAGAATTCACTAAAGTTAGGTTTATTAATTTATTATTTAGTAACATATTATTTAGTAATATATTATTTAGTAAGGTACATTAAAGTTATTTAGTAGAAATATTACGGCGGCAAAATTATGTATACCTAATAGACATTTTACCGTAATGGAGGGCGGGGCTCCTTTTCACGTAGAACTTATAGCCGTCGAACGTATAGCGATATTTTACTGGAAGATGATGACTACGTGACAAAAACCTAAAATTCCTTCCTTCTCCCCTCCTAAACGAGTCACGTAGTATGGGTATTTTCATTTACCTATTTACATAAATTGTATACCTACTTTCAATAAATGTAAACCTGTAATATTTGTCTTCCAGTTGCTGCAGTCGGTGGACGAAGACATCAGCATCAGCGGCGAACATAAAACTCCCTCCAGACAGGTCAGACAATTCCTAATTTATATTCATGACATAATATTATGATCAGCAAATCACCAACGAATTATTTTATAGCCATCAAATTGTGACTATTTTGTCATTCTCCAAATTCCATTTCCAACGTGAAAATTATATTTTTAACATGAAAGCCATGTTACAGCTTATAACGTCATAATATTTTTAATGGGTATAAAATGTGACGTCATATTGTTATGTATATCTTGTGACGCCATTATCAATTATAATGCCCCCGTAATCCGTATACTTGCAGGTGTCTCCTAACCCGCCGGTGTCGGCGTCGCCACTGACCCGCGCGTCGTTCTCCCGCACCTCCCGCACCTCCCCCGAGCGGAATGGCGACGTCTTCGCCCGGGCCGACGAGCAGGAGAAGCTGCTCAAACACTAGACCCGGCGGGAGGAGCTAAAATATAGCCTAAACATCTTGCCCAACCGAGGCTAACTCAATCTAACACTACGGTCGATAGTCTGGCAATCGAAAGTAGAATAATGGCTTTAAAAAATCCAAGGGTAGCAATTCTAATTCCTATGAAAAAATTCAAACAACCTGATGAATTATTAATAATTAAATAATAGTTAGCATGATAAATAGAATGTGAATTAAATGTTTTTTACTTTTTTAAAATTGTGGTTTGTGAAATTGACTTTAAAGGTCGTAAAGAGTTGCCAAGTTATAGGTTTGCAAAAAACCCAGCTGCAAACTTTCGTTTGCCGGACTCTATCCAACCCAGGCAAAGCCTTTTAAGTCAAGGTCTAATACAATTTGGACGTTTACCTTATAATTACTATGACGCTTATCCAACTCGGGCTAGTTGAGACCAACTTGAGCATAAAACATTATATAGTCTTATAGTTGGCTATTATTGACAGTTGTAGCTGTGTATTGTTATCATGTGCGTAAGCTAATAAGCTTGTGAGGTGAACTCAAATTACTATACTTAATATGCACTTAGGCTATCTTGTATATCTAAAGCTAATTTCAAGATACCCTCGTCGGATTAATATTATATAGATGTGCAACTGACAACTACATAAATATTAGCCTTATATTGTAACCTAAAGCCAAATTGTTATTATGTGTATTAAAGATCTTTAAATTGATGTATAAGCAAAGATTATAAGGGGTATATCTTATGCCAACCGTTACGACCCGATTTTATCATAATGATATTAAGAAAGTAAAAGCCTTACCCAAAAAATCTACTCACAATTATAGCTTGTAATAAGCGTTTATAAATCAAAACTATAAAAAAATATGTAACATGAAAAAGTCAAACCATGTTTGTTGTTACTCCGAAATTTTTAAATTAAACTTTATTTTCTGGCTATGAAGCCAAAATTTTCCGAATTTGGTCAACAGTATTATATTATGTATCCAAAGCTGATATTCTAAGCCTTTTTGGGCTAAACGCGATGATATATTTAAAACCAGCTGTCTCCGGCGGGTTTTCTCACGTAGTAATAGAATATGTAGACGTAGAGCGTCACACGTAGAGCTTAAGATTAATGTTTTTTTTTTTATTTATTCAAATACTTATTTAAAGTCGCCTTCTCGCGATACAGCTATGAGCGATTACCTAAAGTAATCTCAAAAACGTTTTAGAAGAAAAATCAATAATTTTTATTGTGTTGATTATTGTTATGCTTTTCTTTGCATTTAGTAAGCTGTTACTTACGAATTGGAATCATTTATTTATTTATAATAATAAACAATAATCTGTAATATTACATTTAAAAAATACTGAAAACTTAAAAGTTCCTAGGAGTTAAAATGATGTAGTGTAATGTAATATCTTCGCTTGGCATGTTTGTGTGTAGTATGTTCATTGGACTATTGTAATATTCCCATAGCCTTCATTATGAGACTAAGGGCATGTTGTACAATCGCCTTGGTGAACCTCCAAAAAAGTTTACTTCCGATGAGGATAACGACAGCAGGTTTTTGAGCACTACGCGAATTTTTATCGTCTGACAGCCTTTTTTTTATACGCCACAGATTACTAAATACTTTGAAAAGGGCAATAAAAGAAAAAATTTTGTTGCCAGACGATAAAATTCCGTGTAAAGCTAAAAAACCTGCCGTAATTATCCTCAATGGAAGTCAATTTTTTTGGAGATTCACCCGCCTGACGCCGGATGTGTCGAATAGCTTATTCGGAAGTTTTGTCGCTGATTACTTTATACTGAGCGACAGAAACATCCAAATAAACTATCTGACGCTTATCGGTGGATTGTGAAGGCCCTAAAAGTTTTCGTAAATTTCGCATTATTTTTAATCGAAGAAATTCAAAAATACTTACCGAATTTGAAAATAGTCCATGAACAAAAAAACTTATGGCTTACATTTGTTATCCAAAACTAAACACATTTTTCTAAATTTCACTTGCCCTACACCTAGCCTTAGATGATTGTAAGTAATTTATTGCTTAACCTAAATAAATCTCATCGCAAAAGATGTAGCCAGGAATTTCGGCCGTTTACTTAACAGAACTAGTCATTATACATGTATGCTAAAGAATTAGATCTTTGAAATTACTTACGAGTACTTTCATTATCTTGGAGCGTTTTTACATTGAGCGATACGATATCGCTTTTCACGTCCGATAATGTGAGAGGCTTATGTTTTATGTAGAAACATTGCAGATACATGTTTTATATTGAGACATATTGCAGGTAAGTATATGTTTTATGTTGAAACATATACCGGTCTTTGTCCTTTGTCATTACATGAGACATGACACATCGGCGCGATATCCAATAAATGTGAAAACGCTTCTATGACGACGAATCAAGATTGTGCCTGTCACATTATCGGACGCGATATGCGATATCGTTTCGCATAATTTGAAAACGCTCTTATACCGACCACACGTCATGTTCAAGTAATTTGATCGAGTGGACTGATTCAAATTGTTTTGTCAAACAGCTATGAGCGTGTGTGGGTTTGACTACTTGAACATGTGTGACGTCACTGACGGGCATTGTGGCGAATGTAAGAACAATACAAGAAATCTCATTTGACATTAAATTCCAATTTCACTAACGTCAGTTAGTGTTAATCGTTTGTCTAAATAGCATGCTTTCTCTTTCTTTAATACGAAGAACGAAAGAGATAACATGATATCTAATTAACTACTTACTTTAATAGGCGTTTGTGAAATTGGGACTAATACTCCTAACATTTCTCTATATCCAGACAATATAGCGTGAAAAAATGATTTATTATTTGAAGATGTTAGATTTTAATATTTTTCCAATGATTTGAATTCAGAATTTAATTAATATGACTTAAAATATTTTAAAAATCTATTCAATTTAATACATAAAATTACATAAACTAAAAAATATACCATTTTATTATAATTTTACTGTAAAACAAGTTTTTACTTATCTATGGTTTATATTTTGCTCTTTTTTTCAACATATTATATGGCCTAGATTTTAATAGTCTAGAAAAATGACAATAAAGTAATTACTATCATAACATGTTTATTATCACAGACAGCAAGAATAAAAATAATGAACTTTTTATATTGTAGTTTTTCATTGTTGTATTTTATTAATCTTAAACGACTAATATTTATAGAACTTATAGATTGTTAGATTAATTTTAATTCACTTAAACTATTTATTAATTCCATAGACATCTTATCTCTGTAGCCAATAACACTGTTCTTCAAAAAAAATTTTTTTGATTGAATGCTACTTGCAGCCAAAGGGCGCGCAATAATTATTTTTACCAATAAGGGGTCACTGAATACAGAAATGTACATTTCTCTTTTACAAAAATATAAATAGTATAAAAAATTGTAAGCTATTGTGTCATTGTATGTCTTAAACTAAAATATGCCATAACTGAAAAATACGAGCTAACTTTCAGCTTTAACTTGTTTCATTGATTCAGCGAGTGAAAAACTATAACTTTAACACACTTCCATGTAAAAGCAAATGTAAAGGGCAATTTTGATGAAAACTGTTAAAATGGGATACATGAGAACCGAGTTGTCTATGGGTTCTAGTTGATGAGACTAGTAAAACTTTTTTTTTAATAATTAAAGCGAGACAAGTAGTACCTAGACATAATCAGATGTGCAGCTAACTTCACAATTTAATAAATGGCGCGTTTATTATTAGAACTGGCATGTGATAATACATAATGAGTATGGTGATTTGTTGATTATATTGTCGTAAATAAATATTTATTGAGTTTTCTGTTGTCTTTATCAATTGTGGTATTTTGTTATGAAGCTTGTACCTCATGATGGCATTTGAATCGTGAATCTCTTTTCTTTCCTTACAGTTTGATTACCTACTATTGATAAGGACAGATACATTACTGGGGCTTGAAACTTTGTCAAAATTATTTATTTCTAGTTAAAAGTACATTTACATCATGAGGAATCGACTTGAGCATTTATGTTATAAAAATTACAAATGAAAATTTTTATAAAACGAGATATATTAAGAACAATATTTTAATGAATGATGTAGAATAAATACGATTTTCGTAATGTTTTGTTGTTTTATTTGTGAGTGTGCGTTTTAGTCAGTTTTGGGCGTGTCCTCTTTTGTGGTTGTTCTTTTGTTTTACTCAGTACGAATAGGGATGTACAAGAATCGTCTTTTTGTAAAAATACAGACAAACAAAAACACCTGTACATTATACAATCATTTATTTATACGATATTTATAGATAATATTTAACAAAATATTAAATGGAATGGATGACTTTTTTAACATCGATAAAAATAAAAACATTATATGTGATGCCTCATTCACAAGTTTTGGTACAAATACTAATACTATATTTTCATTAAAAAATTAGATACATTTTTTAACTTACGTCGAATACAAATAAGACTAGAGGTGTTTTTTTAAATATTTGTAATTTGATAATTTTCATCAATTTTCGGAAATAGTTGATATTTTATACATTTTTTACGCAATTTAGTAATGCCCTTAGGCAGAAAACATTTTCAATTCTTATAATATGAAAATACTTGTAAACAATATTAAGGTACAGGTATATACTAACGACCATAGAATTTCCTTCTTTAAAGTTCTCAATGCATAAGTTACTTACTAACTAAATCTTAATTTATACTAAATGTCTATATAAAACAAATTTAATAAACAATATTTATGTTAAATAAAATAAAATTAATGGAATGTTTAGAGATGACACAGTGAAATACAAAATACATTAAAACTCCCACAACATATTTTGTACATACGTTTATTTTTGCAATAATTCCGCTTTTTTTTGTGTGGTCATTTACTTTAAATTGGCCAATAGTAGCAGAAGTAACAAGGGCTATCACACATACAAGGAATGCTGAAAATATGAATAAAATAGCAGAAAGCAAGCCCACAATGCAAAACAATCTTGACCCGTCTGGGACCAATTTTTTTGCAAATCATAAAAAATTTATATAAACAGAGATATTTCTTTGTATTCGTACTATAACCGATGTAAAGTATTTCAATCAATATCAGATGTATAAATATGGTATTTGTAATGTGTATAAGTGTGAATGAGTTGTGTACGAGCGTGGATGAGTTGTGTACGAGTGTGGATGAGCTGTGTATGATCGTGGATGTGTTGTGTACGAGCGTGGATGTGTTGTGTACGAGCGTGGATGTGTTGTGTACGAGCGTGGATGTGTTGTGTACGAGCGTGGATGAGTTGTGTACGAGTGTGGATGTGTTGTGTATGAGCGTGGATGAGTAGTATGAGGGTGCGCGCACGGCGGCGCGCGGGAGGGGGCGCTACGGCGGCGTGAGGCTGCCGCCATACTCAGGGGATGCACCGCGACCTGTCACATTAAAAAGTTCATGTAAAAATTTAAACTATACCTACTGATTTTTTTTATCTGTCTAATTTTATAAATAAAGTAACTGCCTTGTTCACTGTTCACGATACAAGTACTTTTTTTTCGCCGCGAGAAGTGAGACTGCTCCGCTGCGCCCGAAAAGATGGTGAATGGGCGCAGCTCTGCTCACTAAAAACTCCCAATCAGTACTGCCCTTGGCGGGGGCATTTTCGGACTCCCAGGTCGAACAGAGGCCTCATAGGTGCTTGCCTAGGCAATTCCAGTCTGTATATATAAGAATAGGTAGATAGAACGCACGCAACGAAAACAGTGAAACCACCTTATAAACATGTGTGCGTAGGCTGTGTGTGCTGAGACTTCGTTGTCCGTCCGTCTGCCTGTCTGTCCGTCTGTCACAAGGCTGTACCTATGTATCCTTAACCGTGATAGCCAGTTAAAATTTTCACAGATGATGAATTTCTGTGGCCGCTATTACAAATACTAAAAACAGGATAAAATAAATATTTAAGGTAGGTATATAAATATTTAACTCTCATACAACGTGATTTTTTGACATTTTGTACGGAACCCCTCACGCGAGTCCGACTCGTACTTGGACGGTTTTTTAAATATTCTCACCCAACAATCTGATAGCGCGACCACGCTATCGACAAGTATAGGTTTTTATTGATTTAATTTCACAGAATTCTTCGGAACTGAGCTAATTTGTGCAGAGATTACACAAGTGTCGTAGCCAGTTAGCCACTGAGCCGCCGGTACTCACCTCGACCTCTGCCTCGGCCTCGGCCCCTGCCCCTCCCGCGGCCGCGTCACCTGCGTCCGTCGCCCAGACCCACCATATCTGACAAACACACACAAACGAAAGAATTTACTGTTTGTAATACGTGGCAAATCCATCACATATACAATCATCAAAAACCAAAGAAAGCGGGACGCCCAGCAGACGTTTTCACATTTCACGTCGTCATCGAAATTATGATGGTCAAAGGAACGGTATGCTCAAAAATGCGGCAGCCATCACTCGATAGAGTCGACTTTACCACCGAGGCGCGCAATTAGGTACGTGTTAGATATACATCAACATTCAACAGTTTTAATTTATTTCTAGTTTCTAATTGATTGCTAATGGGTAACTAAATATAACAAACCAGCTGTCCCGACGTGTGTTGTTCTGCCTTAACTTTGAACTGAAACTTCTCACCGCTTAAACCTTCTCTAAACGTCCACAATTACTTCAATATCAAAATTAGGTCCAGCCTTCGCGAGTTTTAGCGAGACATATTGAAACAATACATTTTTATTGTAAAAATAACAATATGATGTATTATATTAATTACACGTGGAGCAAAAATTTCGGGTACAGTTTTACGAGAATTGCTCGAATGAACGAGTATGAAATTTGTCACAGTTAAAGTTGATGTGGAGGAAAATAAAGTTATGTTACACACACTATCTCCCTCACACTACTATGCGTTTGCATAATAACAGTAGGTTTGACACAATTGTCAATCTTTCTCTCACATTCCATAGACAACATTCAGGTACATATTATTTTTATCGCGCATCTAAGATTCACAAGAAACCTAAAACAGTCCAAAATAAATAAATAATATGAATTATGGTTGAATTTCAACCACAAGCCGACCTCTAGTTTACATAAAGATGGTTCCAAATTGGATGGTTACCTATATTAGTAGCAGTTTTCTCCAGATACGCGAGCGGGCCTTGCAGCGCAGCGCCAGCATACGCGCCGCGCCCGCCGGCCAGAAACATGCCTTGTGCCAGACTGCTCTGCATCTATACAACAGAACATTACAATTTCAATAGACTACTTGACTCATATTTAATTTCATAAATTCATATCATAAATTAAAAACTTAAGATTGATGAATAAAGTTGATTTAAAATATGTATTTTTGTTATTTAATTTCCAATAATAAATACACCTCGAAGTAACTTCCGGCAAGTATGTAACGACACAAACGCACTAATCACATAATATGTAGTAGTGAAACGGAACGTTTCTGTAAATAAATAGTTCATGATATCAAGAAGTTATTTATGTCAAAACGTCAAACGCCGTTTCACTACTACGGACTATAGCGCGGATTACAAATAGTACTAGTATGACGTCACAGCACAGATAATCTATCAAACCAACATGGCGAAAAGTGTTTTCGGCGGTTTTTGAAAAAAGTATTTTAAAAATATTTTTTTGTAACTAGGTTTTTGGGTTTCAAAATAACGTTATATTATTTTTTTGTATGTAATGAAACAATAATTATGAAGCGTTTAGGACATAAATAAAAACAAGGTCAAGTAGCCTATTACTGTGATAGGCAGAATATGACAGTGGTGGAAATATAAATAACAAGTTGACTTCGGGCGCGCAAAAGGAAATGCCGCAAGAACCGTGAATTTTTCCACTATAAAAACTATAAGCATATGTCCTCTCCCATATTCTTCTCTATATCTGTACCAAATTTCATCAAAATCGGCCCAGTAGTTTTGGAGCCTATTCAATGCAAACAAAGATATTCTTCAATCAAAGATCAAAGATCTTTCCTCTTTATAATATTAGTATAGATAGTTATAATCAATTACAAATCAGTAGATGGATTAAATTAGGTAGGTACTTATCACAAATTAAAAATTAAGCGAGAGAAAAGTTCAAAAATTATTAAAGTTACCTGTTGATTTATATGGTACCTTAGTTACGAATTTTTACCATATTTGTTTATCTATAAAAAATATACTTACCTATTAGCACCATCTATAGCAAAGATTAGACTAAAAACGAAGCTTAAACTTGCAAAATGTGTAAATTATTAATTGATAAAAACTCAGAAAATCAAAATGGGTGCAAGGATAAATAAAACAATAAATAATACATAAAAATTGCATGTATTAAAAAAAATTAAGTGCCAAATTATTATTAAAAAAAACAAAATCTACAGGAATTTGCTAAGAACATATTAAATAAACATATTTTAAGCATTAGAAGTAGATTTATGTTTTGAATGTTTTGGTGGTCAATGGTCGTCTTATTGTAGCTTTTAACTATGGAGGATAGAGGAAAAGAGAACTATCTCTGTATGTAAAAAATGTCCGCTGAAATGCGTTCAAATTAGGGTGGCGCCACAGTAGCAACTAGGGTAAATTTCAAAGTTAGCGCCCTAAGAAAATAAACAAGGACAGAATAACTTCCTTTCCGTTGTATCGATTTTTTTTTTGTTTTTAATTCTTTATTGACAAATGTACAATAATCAAGAAACGAATACATGTCATACCCTCTGCCACTGCTAGCGCCGCTCATGGTGCATTTTTCAACTGACATTTACTGGGTACCAACTGGACACTTTTTCAACTCTACCTCTACTCTACCCTCCATACTTTTAACTCATAACTAATATGGTACTACAAGATGTGCTCTTAAGAACTAAAACGGAAACTTAAAAATAAATAGATCAAAATCAATAAAATATAGCTTAACTTGTTATTAAATCTACTATTCAACCAACAACTACATATTTTAAAGTTTAACTTTTTACAAAAGTTGTGTTTAACATTTGAAGGCATGTTTAAAGACACATGTTAACGTTGAGAATATTGTTATTATCAATGTACGTACATAAGGCATTCTAGTAGGTACTTGTGATTTTATATAAAAATACAATAATACTTCTAATTCAACAATTTGCACTGAAAAATTGTGCAGCATGCACACACATACTATGACAAACAAAAACATACCTACCAGGTCTGGTGACAGAAAATTGAACTAACTTTCAATTTTTGTATTTTATACTTTCTAGTCTTTCTACGAAGACTATGTAGGTATAGAAAAGGACGACATTTTTTTTAAAAGTAGCGTAATACGCTATCAATTTATATCAATTAAAGTGACACCGGTATTCAGTGCTCTCTTTTAGGTTTACACCTCGAGCGCCACCTATTTTGTTAGTTGTACCTATTTATCTTTTTTTAAAGGCATATCCATATAAAGTGTGTCTTCCTGATCTCTTATCTACACAGTTTCTACCAGGAACTAGCCCCTAGATAGCGGGGAAAGCACTTTCAGTGTTTTAGTGTTCTTGATATCGAGAGCCGCTAAATCGACCCCGGTAACATGAAAGCAAAGTTTTCGGAGAAATTTACGGTAAAAATGGACCCTGCAATTTGTAGACAGAGGCCCCTAAGCCTTTTGCGGCAGAAATGTCCCAACTATGTAGTATTAGTAGGCCCCAGGTCTAGCTAAGCCACCGAGAGAGCTACCGACGCGGGTGAGCGGGGTAGGCGGGCGGGAGGGGCGGGCGCGGTACCTGGTGCTGCTGCATGGCCTGCTGCTGCAACGCCGCCTGCTGAGCCGCCGCCGCAGCCGCCATCTGCTGCGCCTGCGCATAAATCACAGATAGTTTAAAGTAGCTAGCATGCGACTTATGAAAATGGATGCAACGATATGTTGCGAGTGTAAAGTCTAGCCTGTGATTAGCACGTTTAGCTAAACATAAAAAAGTTATTTGTTTCGCTTGCTTGTTTTGTAAGGTTTACGCGAAGTTTTACAAGTTTTCTTCTAGTTTCTTCTTAATGATTAAGAGATGGCGTTACTTACACAACCTTTATCAAAATAACACATTGTTGATATTATTGAAATATCAAAACTTGGATAACTTAAATTGAGATAGCTTCGCAGATTTTCCAAAAACGCTACGCGAGATATAAGTATGTGGCGTACGGTGGCCACACTTATATCGCGCCGGTATATTCGTTTGGCACGAGATAGCTCAGTCGACGGCACGCGACAATTGTGCTAGAGGGGCCGATAGCCTGGTCACTGGTGGCTACCTGCACGCTCTGCTGCACCTGGCAGGGCTGCGGCATGGGCGAGGCGGCCTGCGCCAGCGCCGGCGCCGCGCCCGGCTGCTGCTGGCACTTGTTGTACACCGTATGACCCTGTTTACAAGAATTTTGTGTTTTATTTTATCATGTATAAAAGAAGACACACTCAATGATTTCAAAACTCGACGACATCCGTGGCTCGACTTTGACGTGGATTGAAGCGTCCTGCGTCCGTAGATATTATTATTATTAAAACTACTTAAGGATGGGCTACGTACATTTGACATAACAAATCTTCATACAAGAAAAAGTTACGCCATACTTATTTTTACCATACCTCAAATGTAAGCCATCTTGATTTCACCATATCTCAAATGTCAAAATGGCCACAAAAAACCCCCAAAAGTGGGGCCATTATAAGTGGGGACAGTTTTGGACTCGACATGGCTCGTCTAACGTCTATGGACTACATATATGTTCTGTGGCCTCAGTCAAGTGCCAACCCCAATGAGTAACGTTTGTATGTAAAATCCAAAATTGGATAGCTTCAAAGCATTGATGAATACTGAAAATTTACCACCACACAGAGACATTTGAAGTTTAAGTTAAAGTTTGGTATATTTCAAATGGGAAAATGCAAAATAGTTGGATGACAGCATGTTAATCCAAATGAGCTTCACAATCTTCTAATAAGTTTTGCATAGCTTATTCGGTAATTTTGTCCCTGCTTACTTTATATCGAGAGACAGACATATAAGAAGATTGTAAAAAGGCCCTAACGGCCGAATACGTGAACGATAGTTAAATTGAAGCACGGCCGAATACTTTAACGATAGTTAAAGTAAGTGACGCTCACTGGGCTAGCAGAGACAGCGACAGACTGTGAATAGAAGGACTCTTAATTTTGTTTAGCGTTTCAGTATTCGGCCGTTAGCCAGGTGAATATATCTTGCCTGTAAGTCAGCTAGAAGGTTCAGCCACTGGCTGATCTTGTCGTAGTGCCGCCTCAGCAGCTCCTCCTTACGCTGGAGCTCGCACTTCAGCTCGTTATTGTCTTCCTTCACCAGCAGTTCCGGCTTCATAGCGGATAGGAGAAATCTAAACACATAAAAATACTTCCCCTATATAAAAAAACGATGAGAAATAAAGCGATTGCTGGAGTCTTCAGACAATGAGGGTTTTAAATTCTACCTTTTTTTAATTCTAACAGCTTTTTGACACGACAAGGATCGTCGAGCTACCAAGCGCCGCCTGATGACAGAAAAAGAATCGAAAATTCTTATTGACCGTTTTTGATACCACTTACGCCACCAGATGACGCTTTGTGAGTCTTTGATCTGTCCCCTAGCGGCAGAAAAAACATCAAAAACCCTCATTCCTAAGTTAAATTATTGCCTAGATTAAGTAGGTGCCAAGTGCGAGTCAAGGATTTATGATTTTATTTTTTTAATATTTTACATGTTTACTTATTATTTCGTTATTTTTGTACGAAATTTTTCAAGTAAGCGCATTTTACAAGTTAGACCTCTTAACTCATGACTCCTTAAGTATATAGAGGGAACGCCCTATTTGAATAAAAAAATGCGCTTTATGTTGAATATCTCGCAAACGGATACCTAAACCAAAAAATCATCTCAGATACCAATGTTATTTAAAGACCTGTCTAATGACACACTATGGGGAAGACGCGAGAAAAAAATTATCCCCCACTTTACGTGTAGTGGTACACCAAAAAAAAACGGACGGACGGATGTGTCTAAACTATAAGGGTTCAGAGACGTGACCTACGGAACCCTAAAAAGCATCATATTATATACACGTTACAATATGTATTTCATATTTCTATATCTTATTATAAGTAATGAACTTTAGTGGTGTGGCATGAAAGAGAAAGTTAATACTTTTTTTAATACTACCTACCTACTTTTGGGAAATAAGAATAAAAGCCTATCACTGTCTTATCTAATGAACTTTCTCACACTCTCACAGTAAGCAGGTGCCGGATTTATATAATTTATTTCAAAACAAATCGTTTACCTACTAACCGTTTGAAAATATTTATATCCAAACACAGAAGCATCGTCTGACAAATGATGTTACGCGCTAACTCTCTTTCACTCTACCATAAATATTTATAATTTTTAACAGACAGCAACCCTTATTTGCTTGCGGGTGAATTTAATTATGCAACCATATACCTATGATAATAAATAGAAAAAAATTTGCTTTAATTTGATATATGATTAATATATAAACGTTATGAACGTATAAATGTATCGAAATCATACAGGTGTTTACACCTGGCGGCGAAGAGGTGCGGCCAGGTGCGCAACGGCAACCGTGATATTTTTTGAATCGTCATATAAATTGCCGTGATGTAGGTGTTATTTTATTTAAAAAACAAGTGAACGAAATTTTTTCCCAAAAATCAATTTAAAAATAATTTAATTAAAAATACTGGCGGCCAAATTTCGATAGGCAACCTGGTAAATATATATTCTCCTAATTATATATATATATATACATAAAAATTTGGTTTTCAGCAAAAAACCGATGAACGCACTAATCCTGCAGCCGGATCTCGCACTATTACGACCGAATACTGAAACGATAGTTGTAATAAGTGGCACTCAAGTCGCATGCTGTCATTGTCATTTCGGCTAGCAGAGACAGCGTATTCGGCCGTTAGAATCCTAGCCAACAGCCAAATACTTAAAAACGTACTACTAACATTAGGCGCCCCCTAAATCACATGCAGGCTGTCTCTGTCTCTATTTGGTAGAATGAAAAAGATAGCATGTGACTTGAGTGCCACTTAATTTGAGCAGCGTTTGAGATTTCGACCGCTGACGCTCCTCGGACCCATACTAACCTCTTCTGCAGGAAGAACGCCTCCATCTGCCGGGCGAGGTCAATGAACCGTTCCACTTCCACCTTCACCTCCTCCTTCTCTACGTACGGGGACGCCTCCTGCTTCGTCAGCACATTCAGACATGCCTGCCAATAAGTATAGCATCAGGCGATTAACTGCTAGTTTGCCAGAGATGTAGAGCAGGAGTTCCCAACCAGTGGGGCGCGCCTCTAGGAAGGCGTGGTCATGTCAAGAGATGTCAAGGGGTAACTCGTGTCGGTCACTTAGTGTTAATGTTTGTTGTTTGTAAAGTTTAGACAAGTTACATTAATAATTTATTTCCATACAAAAAGAGATTTGTATGGAATAAATAAATATTAGGTCACATATGAAATTGGCGATTTGTAAAGGAGGAACATAAAGTCGATTATTTTTAAACATAATATATATATATATATATATATATATATATATATATATTTAAGCAAAGTAAATACCATTGCTGTCTATGCACTTTTGTCATCTCATAGGTAGTTCAATGATTCCTTTACTAAAAAAACCATTCGGACAGGAATCAATATAATCTTTGAAGGCGCTTTGGACTGCCCCATCGGAGTTGAATTTTTTCCCGTGCAAGAAGTTATCCAAATTTCGAAAAAAATGGTAAACTGTTGGAGCAAGGTCCGGGGAGTGTAGTGGATGTCTTAGACATTCCAATTGAAGCTTCTCTAATTTGGTAGCCGTCTGTTGTGCAGTATGTGGTCTAGCGTTGTCCTGAAATAGCAATGGCCTAGACTCTAGACCCTAGAGCGAATGACTAACCTCGGTTGTTTAGCAGCTAGCTTTTCCATCATGATTTGCAGTTGCTGGCAATAGACATCTGCCGTAATCGTTTGGCCAGATTTAAGAAAGCTGTAGTGAACGACACCGGTACTAGTCCACCAAACGCTCACAAGTAACTTTTTTTGAGTCAATTTTCGTTTGGGGCGGGCTTTGGCTGGTTCACCAGGGTTCAGCCATTCCGATAAGCGTTTCCGATTATCGTACAGGATCCACTTTTTATCACAGGTAATTATTCGATCTTTTTAGTAATCTTTCGAGCTTTTTTACCTTCCCAATTTGCTTCTATTCAATTTGCTTCTTCTATTTATATATATATATCACTCCGGCCGTCCACGGGGCTTGTTCTGCAGGTCGAAATTTCCAGAACGAAAACGTTGAAACCAAAAAAGCAACGGTCTTTTCTTTTGCGACACCGCCACCATACAAATCATTAATCCTTCGAGCCGTTTCTGTGGCACTGGTGCCACGGCGAAACTCGTACTCGAAAATAATACGATATTTCAAGTTTTCCATTTGTAAACAGATTGACGCAAAGAAAAAACCAAAAGAGGAAAAAAAGAACATATATTTGAGATCAAAGTGGCCAGTACGACAAAACGCCAATTTCATATGTAAGGACCTAATGCTTATCGATAAAGATGAGTTTTTGATGTGATACAACAGGGGGGCATGAAAGTATTATTTAAAATTCGTGAAAAAAGGTTTAGAAAACCTGATATATAATATCATAAATTGATGGTTAGATTTATGTACAGCCGCCGTTAGATCTGGGGTGTCCTAAAGTGGTACACCGGTGACCTGATACATGTCGTGGACTGAACGTCTTATACACTGGCGGACACATAAACTGCATCATAGTGCAAGATAACTTTCAATGAAATATAATTAGTGAAAGTGCAAACTATTTTGATTTATTTCAGTGATAATGCTAAACATGAGGGTCCAATATCTCTGTTATATAGCGATGTGATGTTAAACCACGGTTACCACGCCCATGTGTGTCTGCGTCGATAAACACAAGTTCAGTTCGAGCATCCATTGATATGCCGCCCCAAACCATACAAATGGAACCCTCTCCTCAATGCAATTTCATAGAGCATATCGCTCTCCTCGTATAGGATAGACTAGTCTGCGACCATCAGCACCGTACAAACAAGTCCTACACTCATCAGTGAATAATACGGAAGCCCATTGTTCTTCAGTCCAATTCAAGTGTTCACGAGCAAATCTTAGTCGAGCTTGCCTGAGCTGCAGACAATTTTGGTCCATTTGCGGGTCTGAAAGGTGTGATAACACGCTCTTTTAGCCTTATTCTATGGTTCGTGCACTAACTGCTACGTCACGTACCTGGTGAAGCTCATTTTTAATGCTTATAGACGTTAAAAACTTCGCAAGAAAAAATTTCGCAAAAATTTCGCAAGGAAGTTGTCACAATAAACCTGTCGTCACGAGACGTTGTCACCCGAGTTCTGCAAGTTCCGCGTCTTCTTTTCAATGAACCTGTCTCCATAAACCTTCTGTAAACTCGGGAAACCGTAGACTGGTTTACATTTAAATCTGTAGCAATTGTTCGTTGGTCAAGGCCTTGCTGCACTAGAGCAACAATTTGTGCGGCTTTTTCGGACGATACGTCCATATTCGTGAGAGAAAACCGTGTTTAAAATGAAAATAGACTAGCAATTAAACAATTAGTAACGATAATTCAACATGTAACAAAACAAAAAAAATAACCATCAATCACAACAATAACGTAGGTAACAACAATCTTTAGTAAATTGACAAGATTTCTATAGAATATTTTCTTTCTTTTGCGACAGTACCATATTTAAATTTGATTTTGTTTTTGTGTTTATAAACCAGCCTATAATTTCCAATACCAATAAATGTAAAAAGTTCGCATATTTCGTAATAAAATTTGATTGAATGTGTTCTTGCACTATGATGCAGTTTATGTGTCCGCCAGTGTATTATTGTTTGATATCATTGATACTAGCTAACACTAACATAGTACATTGCGTCATTATATTTCAAAAATATTAAATAAATGTTATAATTTAACCTACATTGTGTTCTTAGTGTAGGTACTTACCTACTTATCTTTAAAATTCAGCCTACTTAGTCCTGTTTAATAATATGTAATGAAAGACTTTGTTAAATCAAACAAAATAAATCGATAGATTCTTGATGTGCCATTTTACTATAGAAATTTGGTCCGAGTTGAAAACACGGAAGTTCTAAATGATAATGTGCGGATATTTAAAGCAGGTATACAACTTACAATTAGTCTCTGTAAACATGAACATCCAATGGCTATTGTGGAAGCCGACATCTTAACAAAGGGCTAAACTGCAATAGTTGAGTACTTACTACCAGGGAAGTGGGACCTACCTAATCATAATAATAATAATATCTATGTACGCTTCACACACGTCAATCTGGTCCCGTGCTAAGTATCCGAAGATTTTGTGTTACAGGTACCAGACAACGGGAATTATATTTATTACATTTATACTATACATATATTTAAGATTTTTATTATTTAAAACACATGTTTAATACTTGGCGGGATTCGAACCCGCGACCTCCGGCTTGAGCGCCAACGCGCTAACCACTGAACCACAGAGGTCGTCAATAATTGTACTTGCACTTTGATCCCTATTTTGGTTTGACTTGAAGCTCGTCATAGGTCAATTATCTAATTTAAATATATAATTATTTATGTACCTATAAATAAAATATGATAAAAATTAATTTAATCTACAAAAATGGCAGGCTAGCTAAAGATAAAAGATTATGATGTAGGGAAGTAGATATGAAACAAATTATTTACTAAGACATCTTTTATTTACTATCTCAATATACACAATAAATTCTTAAAATCTATATTATCTATTATGATCCGCCATGAAAATAAATAAAATTCAAATTCAATAGATTCACACACTTCCATATTAACAACGGGGCAAGAGAAAATACTTGAAGTAAAACTTTAAATACTAGATAGTATTTGATTAACATACTTTTTGATTTTTGTGATTATGGTGTAAGTTGCACAACTATAGAAATAAAACCACGATATCAAAGGCTTTCAGCAATCATCGTCCTTCATACATCATCTGTCATTTCCATAGAAAAACATCGATAGACGAGCACTATTAGCAAAATGGTATGTACTTAAATATGATTCCACATTCTCATAATTTAAAACTTGTTTCCCTCTTGCACATAAAATCGTCATTTTTACAACAAGATCAAATTGGTACTAATAATTATTTGAAAATATTGTAACATTTCCCCCACAATTTTACTAAGTTAAAATAACATCCAGAGGGTTTTTGGAGCCACCAATATGTTGACAATTATTAACACATTTACACAATTGGGCCATACACTCCGGTGGGACAAATACATTTCACTTAATAATTACTACATATTTTGTTGAACCACTTTTGAACTCAAAGATTGTATAAGATCAAAAAAATTTTATATAATGGATATAGCCCATACATTTTTATCTTAAGCTCATATTTTCAATAGCTTCGCTGCAAAATCTATGGCAAAGCAGTTAATCATTGAATTGGACAAAAGAAAATGATAACAATCTAAAAACTCTCACATCACACTATTGCGGATCACAACATGTTTAAATTAAACAAAATTCTATTATAGTTATTTTACAAACTATTGAAATTTCAACTTGAAACATCTTAACATAATCTATATAATATGAATTAAGGTATTATAATTAAGTTGCTGTACCTACTTATTTCTGGTAACCGTACCACGGTGACTGGTACGGACTTCTGTAGTATTGATTGGAGTTCATCTGTTCGTACATCTGGTGCATGTGGGGTATGGGCTGTTGGTCATAGTAGTAGTCCGACCATTGATTACTCTCCGGTGCATAGTTTGTGTGGGCGGGGGTCTCTCTACTGAGATTCTGTGTGCTGTATGTACTACTAGTTACACTCTGTGAGTTGTATGTACTATAATCAATTGGTTTGTCTATGAAAATATTGTCATTATACTGGCCAATAGGTAGAGGGATGTCTCGAGGCTTATTCGGTGTTTTTGAACTTGTGGGTTGTACTTTTTGAACTCCGACCTTTGATATCTCTTTTAAATTTTCCCTTTGATTGGATTCCATGAATTTATAAAATTCACTTTCAAAAGCACTGGGGTTTTTGTTGAGAGGTGGTACCCTTGCAGGAACTCGCGGATTTAGGTCAGGAGGTGAAGATGATTTTGAATGGGTTTGACTGTTGGGCCTGGGATTTGTTTGCTTTTGTGACTTTATGCATGAATGTGGTTGTGATTTTGAGTTTGAATGATGATTAGGACTAGTTTGAGGTTTTGAACTATTTTGATGCGAAGTTACACTACTGTGGCCATAGATTTTTTGTTGGCTGTCCAAAACTGGTTGAAGGGGAGAGTTGTATTCAAAATTTGTGGTCTTTTTTGGGGTCCGTGGCTTTCTTGGTGTTTTTTCTTTGTTTTCTGGTTTCTCTTTCTTTACCTTTGGCTTGGGGATTGCTGGATCTTTTTTCACTCTTTCCTTTTTGGGTTTGACAACTTTTTCTTTATCAGTCTTTGCATTTGACTTCCTCTTCTTTGGTTCCTTTTTTATTACCGAAGAGAGAATATCTTTTTCCTGTGATGATGTAAGTGGATCTGGCAGTGGAATATCAGCAATGGGACTTTCTGAATGTGGAGGTGACTCAAAACCAGCCACTACAGCTGCCATATCTTGCAGCTCTTCATTTGATAGTTTCTTAGCCTTATGTTTACGTTGTGATGTTGGTGTACCTGTAGTGTGTGCTTTTGTTTGTTTCTCTTTGACTCCATCTTCTTTAGTTGATTTTTCTTTTGCGTCTTTATTTTTCTTTTTTCTCTTTGATTTTTTATACTTACGGGAGCCATAATCGGAATCCTTATCAGAATCGATATATCCTACATCAGGCAGTTGTGCTTCTGAAGGATCCATTTCATCACCTTTCAACCAAATATCCTCAAGGGCATCTAGTTGAGTATCATCAGGTTCCATAGGTAGAATTGGACGTTTCATTGATGTCATCATGTCTAAATCTCCTTCTGCCATTGTCATTTCATCATCATCCATGACATCATGCCCGAGGATGGAGACTGCAATGGCACCTTCAGATATACTTTTACTCGCCATAGCTCTTTTTAAATGAAGTGGATGTCTCTTTTTCTTCTTCAGGCCCTCTTCTTCAGCTGCAATGAAGGATTCAGGCAATTCTGTATTATTTTTATTACACAGTATATCTTGGCCTGAAGGATGTGGAGCAGGCACCATTTTTTCTGGCTGCTCTGGATGACAGCCAATATCTTGCCCTTTTAACCATAATTCATATCGGTCAGGTTGAAAACGTTTCACAAATGTGTCCATCGAAATCTTTACCATGTCATTACTGCATGTACATTGTGTGGCTCTTTTTCCATATTCCACCCACCTAGGGGCTGCAAAATTAGTTGATTCTGCACAGTTAAACCCATGATTAAATCCAGCATGATAACCATAAGGAAAAGTTATCATTATTTCTCCAGCCTCCTGTGTTATTTTATTACATGGTATAGAATACTGTTTCAGAATTTGTGGTGATATCAATGTCATCTTGTGTCGTAAAAATGCTTGGCAGGTCTTAGCCGATGTGGGAAAAAATCCAGAGGCAATTCTTTCAAACCTTTTGCCATGCTCCGGTGGTATGGCATACCATGTTTTAGGATCTCCAAAATGCAAGTAGTTGATTGAATATAAATCCATATCTTCTGTGTGCCAGGCAAAAGTAGTCTTCCACATGCCAAAATATAAGTATGCTGTGTTCACACCATCAATTTCAATACCATAATCAGAATTAACAAAGTCTAATATGGTTCCAAGATGATTGATGTTCCATTCCTTAACATCGGGGTCTGTAATACTCCCGTTCACATCAGCTCCATAAATAGGAGCAACATAAGTAACATTTTTCCAATACTTTCTATCCAAATCATCGTAATTTGTGTGCTTTGGTGTGCAATACTTTGCAGAATTCGCCATAACCGCAAACTGTTTTACGGTCATAGATTTCTTCTGTATATTAATCTGCTGAAACAAACCTTGCTTCCCTGTGACCACTTGACATATAGGTGAAGGAATCGTAATGTTGAGATCCTCCAAATTATATCCATTCTTGCGAGGAACCCATTCGGGTGGTGGAATAACTTTTGCGAGACCAGCCTTATGCGCACCCTTAGATTCCATGTACTGAATGTATTTGTTAAAATCTTTGAACTCTTCCCACGTAGGGCGGAATACTTGAATAGTAATACCATTTCCATAAGGACTGGACTCCTCTGTAGCCATCGACATTGTAAACTTCAGTATATCACACGTTCAAAACAGAAATTTCATAACACAAAATTATCCTTTATTCATCCGAATGTCCACAAAACCATAATCGTTTTATCATTCCTTTGAAAAAAAAAGTAGCATGTGGCCACTTAAAACAGAACATTTAGTTGATAACGATTATATTTTTAATAAAATAAAATAAAACATAATCAGTAAAATGGCCGACATGTATGAGATGCGCTTACAACAAATTCCCAAATTACGATCGAAGCCGCATAAGCGAAATCGGGTCACGTAGACAAAACAGTCCCTCTAGTTTTTTCATCAATATTTAAATTCACTATACGCAGCTTCTACTACACTGACATTCGGATTTCGTTCGGCAAGTTGCAAAAGCAAGTGGCAACACTATTTTGATGTTTGTTTTTAATGTTGGTACTATGCCATCTTTATTTTGACATGCAAACTACGCTGTGACAAAAATCGGAACCCATTAATTTCTAACTATTACCTGGAATGATTCTTCAAACTCCTCTACTAGGTTTCCACTGCCATTTGATGAAGCAGCCATTTTTTTATCGCAATTTCAAGCTTTCGCACAATAAATTTCTTATTATTAAGTTGTACACTTACAATGGATTCATGACACCGTCATGACACATTTTCAAAACAATTGACAAATGTGAAATGACAACCCACAACTGTCAAGCGACATTGACGTAAATTCGGAGCTACCACCAATCATGGAGAATAGAGGTAAGGGTACCATCTCTCTAAGGCAGAAAAGCTAAAAAGTTTCCGACAAAAGTAATTAAATAATAGTTCCAAAACTGAAGTGTGTGTTATGAAGTTAGAATTTTTGACTATGACTAGTTTTTAGTAGTTAATTCAGTAAATCATGAATATTCTAATTACTCGTATAGTCGAAAATATTTTTATATATAAAACCGAAGAAGATTCCAAGATTTAATTATCCGTTTAAATTTTGCCGCTTTACACCCCTACGTCTGTAGCGCCCCCTATTTATCGCTTTTACGGACACTTAATGTATGGAGATGGTACTCCTTTGTAGTTTTCCAATGCAGCACGAAAGCGCATTATGCAGCATAATGCTCAACGTTAAATGTTTCAACTACAGCAACGCTTCGCACAATCGAGCACTCTCCAAAGTACTGCTTTCGCATGATGCGTGCAATCGATACCAACTCAGTGGAAGAAAATTAACGTGTGAAGAAAAGAAGTGTTTTTTCTTTAAGTTGGCATTGATCGAAATTTTATTTATATAAACATACCGGCATATTTAGCGGAACACAAAAAAAGGTCCATAATTAAAAAAATATGGTTTTATTTTAAAATCTACTTACTACATTTCTTTTGTGATTTAAAGTTTCATTTGTTTTACTTAAAATGAGATCACATTAAGAACAGATTTTGCGAGTAAAGGCTATTTGTGAAAAATGGTACATTTTTGAACTTTTCATGTAACCGGGAAAAGTGAAAACTAATATTAAAATAACAAATAATTAAATTAGAAAAATGGTGATTAATATCGTGTATTTCCTCCACGTGCTCTTATTAAAGTTTCTACCCGTCTAGGCATACTGAGAATGATGTTATAGATGGTCTCCTGGGATAGTCTCCGCCATTCCTCAGCTACGGCGATTCGCAGTTCACCCACGTTGGCAGGAGCTAGAATTCTGGACTTAACTTTTCTTTTCAGCAAGTCCCAAACGTGCTCTATTGGGTTCATATCCGGCCACTCCATAACAGTGATATTCATATCATTAAGTTAAGCTTGAGTTACCCGAGCGGTATGCGGCCGAGCATTATCCTGCATAAAAACAAAATCGTCACCGATATATGGTGCAAATGGTACGACATTTTCTTCTAAAACTTCTCTGATATAGCGGTCTGCAGTCAGACAGGGAGTCTGTCTGTCTGTCAATCACTACCAAGTCTGTGCGAGCTCCCAAACAAATGCCCGCCCAAACCATTATTGATCCACCACCGTATGCAACTGTAGTTTCAAAATTTGTCTGAATGTATCGTTCTCCTTTGCGTCTGTATATTCTTTGCCTGATGTCAATTTGATTTAAGAGAATTCTGTACTCATCACTATACAATACCTTACTCCATTGGTCCGCGTTCCAAAGTCGATGTTCCTGAGCAAAAGTTAACCTGTTTCTACGATGATTTACCTCGAGCCTTAGAGCCTTGGCGGGCACAAATGAACCCAAACCAGCTTCTTCGAACCTTCTTCGTACCGTACGCTCACTTACGGTTACACCCCGCACTGCTTCTAACTCATGTCGGGCTTGGACGGCCGTCAAATGGGGGTTCCTACGTACACGAAGCCGAATGAAACGATCATACCTACTCCAAGTGCGTCTTTTTCTGCCTTGTCCTGCTCTTCTCAATAAGTACCGGTATCCCTGAACCGTTGGATACTGCGATGGATCGTTGAAACTGGTCGACGAAGATATCTGGATATCACTCTGTAGGTTTGACCATTTCTTCGCATTTCGAGTGCCCTGGCAATCTCCGTTGGGGCTAAGTCAGGCATAATTCAGTCCTCAACTCCAATAAGATAGGCGATTAAAAAAAAAACTAACAAAAAACAGTATTTCAATAAAATTTTAAATCGAACTTAAAAGGAAGAAATACTCGAAGCTCTCTCCAGATAAGGTGTATTTGAATAAAATTAAAACAATTGCATAAAATGTGAGTTCAGTTGTTTTCTTAATTTGAAAATATTTCTTTTTAGATTAAATGACGTATAAACCAGCCAGCAACCTTATATGATACTGATATGAAACCTTTATTTTATGTTCCGCTAAATATGCCGGTGTGTGTATTATCGTTAGTAATATTGTTCATTGTTGAAAAAAAAAATTAAAGCTTTCGTTTAGTCGTAGTTTTTTTTGGAAAAAATAAAAGTTAATTCAGACTGTGTTAGAATGAAAGAATAAATATAAGTATGGATGAAGGTACAAACATTGACATTTTTTTTTATATTCCACCATTGATAACTAATAATACATCTACGTATTCCACATTTTTTTTCAACACTGAACTTAGCGCACTCTGCTGGTGCATGTGAAAACTAATTCACGTTTCAATTAAGCATCAGCACAATTCGGCATTGTACGCTACTGAGTCGCATTATGCTCTATAATTGGAAAACTACCAACCTCTATTCTCCATGCTACTAATGTGCTATAATTTTTTTTTGACAAACCTGACGATCAGCGTTTTTACATTGCGCTAATATTTTTAAATTGCTTAGGCAATACAATAACAGAAAAACAAGAACAGAAGAACAACAAACAAGAGAAGAAAAGCAATTCAGTTGTTTCGTAACATTTTGTTCGAATTAACGCATGTTGTCAGTTTCACCTCCCGCTTTTTTCACTCAAAAAGTGTCAAAATCCTCAGAGCACTATTTAAATCCAATCGAAGTCCTGACAAATAAAATCTAGAGGTGTAAAAGTAACGAAAAAAAAGCGTACCCGTATGCATTCGTTACTATATCAATAATTATCAATAGCTATTTAAAATAAACATTAGCTTTGCTTTGAGCATTAGCACCAAAATTAAATAAAATATTATGGTAAAGATGGGTCCTGGTATTGTTAAAGATAAAATACGCTTTTTGAGGGACCAGACAATGCTTTTAGATAAAGAAAGGATGTGTGTTATTTTATATCATGCCTGTTCAAATTTCACATGAGGCATTTGGTGGGGCTGGAACTTCTGCACAGCAATCTAAAAATGTTACTAGATATGTACTTGCCTTTATGTGTCAAGGCGTATCAAAAAGTATGCAACTTAATGTAGCACACTACATTATCAAAGGATTTGTAGAGCCTTTGCAATTAGCTGAAACTGTTAAAGATGTAGTTCAAGCTGTAATCAAGACAAGGGACACAGTTCTAGCAGTAGTCTCTTATCACTCGTCCTTAAATGTGACTGGTATGGATTTACTTTCACAAACAAATAATACTTCAGTATCTCAAAGTTTCAAGCTAAGGGGTAGAACAATATTTATTATCTATGATATCCCACAACTTTTCCTATCCATTAGAGATCACTTTCATGAATCTGGTGAAATTGTCATGAATGGAAGGACATCTAAATGATACCTGGTGGATTTGTATGAGACTAATAATCATAGATGATAAGTAATACTACTGTACTAATGTTTAGTTGCTTGTGTTCTTATTGTCATGACTCATGAGGGAATCGTTACTCATACATTGTCTATTATTTCTAAAGATATATGAATGGTCGTCGGTCGTGTGTCAAGCACCCAGTACAGTAGTACTACTTATCATCTATGACCCAGTAAGACCAATGATTTGTATTTGGTTATTTCGATAGAAAAATGGTGATTCCAGACAAACATTATGAAACTAGTTACACTATATAATATAATCTTGAAAAGAGAATATTTAATTTTATGTTCTGTAGAAAACCTAAAATAACATGGATTTTAGGTTTTGAATTTAAATTATTATTCTTTTAATAAGCAATAAGTTGTTTTTTGGTTCTATTTTAATAATGTTCTTGTTAATATTGTAATAATTGTTGACTTATTTGTAAGTAATAATTATTAAAGACTGCTTGTAAATAAGTAAAAATAATTGATTGTTACTTATGAAACTAAGTAGGTATGTATAATCATACCTAGTTAATATAAGATTCTATGAGTTTAATCTGGTTTCTTTCAAATTTAAGTACCAGATAAATCCGTTTTATTAATTATTAACATTCCACCATTTTTAAAATAAAGATTTTTTCTGAAGGCAGCAATTTTGTTATATTAAGATAATATGATTATAAGTGTTTTTTTTTTTTGTTTCTTGAACTTTCTATAATAAGCTCAGGCTATCAATCTTCAAGTTACTTATAGAAAACCCACCCAGCCCAACCTCACTAGGATCTAGGACCCAATCCTCATTAGAGCATTCAAATCTTTTTCCAAAACCGTGAGAACTTCCAACGCAGGCAGGTCACGCGTTTATACCTATAAACCGCCTGCGTGAGGATGACTGCACCTTGTTGCTGGTAGCCTAAGCTGTAATTTCCCCGGGATTCCCGAGACATGTCTCAACGTCTCTTTTCTCCTCTCAGGGAATCGAGAGCGAGTGACACGCGCTCTTGCGTGTGTACACTGTATCATAGATGATAAGCATTATGCACTGTATTCTAGTCATGTCTCCTAGGAAAGTAAATAAGTACGGTATATTTTACACAAGTTTTACTACGCTACCGGTTCTCAATGTTATGTAGGTAGGTATTGTACCTTCATGGTACCGTAGATTTTTCAGTAGTAGTACTTATCATCTATGCCGTAGATATGACTTTTTCAAATTCGCGTGTTTCAAAATTCAAACAAAGTTCAAACATGTTTCAAATAATTCCGTTGTGCTTAAAGTCTGTGCTTATAGTTTTAAAAAAAAGAAGTAGAACAAGTTCATAATGGCGTCTAAAACTTGTCTTAAATCTAACCTACGATCAAAATAATATATATATACGAATTATGTATAAATAAATTACACGTATTTAATGTAAAAGTAGTGATATTATTTACAACACCTGTAATTCTGAGTATTTCGTGAAAATAAATTACAATGGCTGATGCGGCTGCTCGTCAGCTGCAATATGAGTATAAGGCTGTAAGTTCTTTCAAAATATAATGTTTTTTTGATATTTTTGCTTCAATATAATATAACTATTTGTATAATATCAGTTGAAATGGCTTTAAAATTGATTGTGTGAAGTGAAACGCGTCTTTTTTAGTGATCTATTGATTTCATGGTTGTTTTTGTTTGTAGAACTCAAATCTTGTACTTCAAGCTGATGTAAGGCTTATAGAACGCCGTGGACGCGATGAAGCGACTGGAGAAGTTCTGTCCTTATCTGGAAAACTCGGCGGGACGCGAATGGGAGACCGTGCCCAAAGAACTAAACCCGACAAAGCTGAAGAAAGAAAAGCTAAGTATGTGTGACTGGTTAAGACAGTTTACCAAATCTTAATTCTTTATTTTCTATTTATTTTCGCGTGTCAGTGCTCAAGCTGGAGGTCACGGGTTCGAATCCCACCAAAGGAAGAAAAAAAATTTTCTCTGTTCCTGGACTTTCTGGGTCATGGATGTGTATAATATGATAAAATCTTAAATATGCATGTAGTAAAATAAATATATATATATAATAATATAGTTATTTGAGAACTTGGCACGGGACCAGATTGATGTGGTGTGGAATGAGACCATGAATACTGTATATATTAATATATATTTCAATGGATGATTATTACTCAATATTGTGCAAAAATAATAAATAAGTTTAGGATGACAACTATGTTTCTGTAATGCTAAATATAAGAGACTGAGTTAAAAAAATATAAGACTGAATGTTAGAAAAAGTACCCATTCCTCATTAGAAAGCATTTAAGCAAGATTTTATAGCCCTAATTATTAGAATATATTTTAAAATCACTGTTTTACATATTATTATAATTTTGGATATTACAGAAGGCAAAAACGTGATGAGGCAACATATGAGTTATCGAAATCAAAATCGGCCCGTGTGGCTTGGGCTGATGACACCCCAGCTGGTGTGCTATACCGCCCTAGGGCGCAGCACACTCGGCAGGCTTATGAACTGTTACTAGCTTTTATGCAGAGTGCACTGGGAGATCAGCCCAGAGATATATTGTGTGGGGCTTGTGATGAGGTTAGTAATGTGAAATATACTACATAATTTGTATTATGTTGTTTCATTTAAGAAAATTGTATTTAAAAAAAATTCAATCTTCAGTATTGTATGAAATTTCTATGAATATTGAATACACTTACATATTTATGGCCGAATACTGAAACAATAGTTAAATTAAGTGACACTCAAGTCACATGCTGTCCTTGTCATTACGGCTAGCATAGACAGTGACAGTCTGTGGTTAGGAGGACTCTTGATTTTGATTACCGTTTCAGTATTTTACCGTTAATGTTTATGGTTTTTTAAAGGTTCTTGTTGTCCTCAAAAATGACAAATTGAAAGATCCTGAGAGAAAGAAGGAAATAGAAGCACTTCTTGGACCTATACCTGATGAAAGATTTGCACTTCTAGTCAATTTAGGTAAGTAAACAAACTTGATTGGAAATTTAACTTAAATTATTTACTTATTACTTTATTGTCATAAATTAATGTATGCTGTTTTCAGGGAAAAAGATAACAGATTTCAATGTGAACACAACCACAGAGGGGAACACAGAAATTGACGAAACATACGGCATCAATGTACAGTTTGAGGAGTCTTCCGAGGAGGATGACGAAGATGCTTTTGGAGAGGTATATTTATTTTTCATTTCTAGAAATATTTTGAACTACCACATAGAACAAATGTGTTATGAACTATCCAATAGTAAAACGTTGCTCTCCTATAAAGTTTTAATTTCTTTTTCATTCAGATAGACTTACTTACAAGAGGTGTAAATTAAATAAACTAACTACATACAAAAATGTGATATTTAACAGGTTCGTGAGGAAGACAAAGAAGAAGGCGAGGGATCAGACAACGAGAAGGAAAAGGAGAGTAGTGCAGAAGAGGACAGCGATGGGGAAGGGAAGAAGAATGCAATTCATGCTAATGTGAGTATAAAAAAAATAAACTTATTTACAAAATTGCCATTGTAGTATCAGTATGTAGCATCTTAAATAAAACAAATTACCTGGGTAACCGAGCTTTGCTCCGAGTTCTGATAAATTAAAAAAAAAAGGAATCAAAAAATATCTATCTGACGGATTCGAACCCATCACATTCCGAATTTTCGAACAAAGCAAAAATTATACATAATACGTATTTCAAACTGCCAATCGGACTGAGATAATTAGAGTCGAAATTATTGATATATTGTTGCATGACGAAAGAAAAAATATATTTCGCTTCAATATGCGCAATGCCCAAAACTCCTATCTATACTAAATTTCATGGTGATACTTGCAGCTGTTTTCGAGAAACCGAGTATAATATATAAGAGTTTGTCTCAATTAAATTATAAGATATTATGTTGCATTGCAACACAACACATGTAAGGAATCAAATACAGTTGTACAGAAGCAGGCACAAACCTAAATCTACAATAATTATTTAAATTTGTTGAAAATGAATGAATAATAAATATATAAAAATGAATTTACATTCTTTTAACAAAATGAATTGTACATTTCAGTCTTATTTGAGTTCTACTCAATGGCAAACTAAAGAATGTACTATAATGACAAAGGTGTGTTGTTTTTGTACAAAAATGTTCGGTTGTCATTTTATTGACTGACTTTCAAAATAAGGGTATACATAGTTTCAAATAAAAAATCTGTCGCATCCGCAGCTATCAGAAGAGAGTCGTCGCAAGCGCGGCGGCGTGCACCCGCTCGACATCGACGCGTACTGGCTGCAGCGGCGGCTGTCGCGCCACTTCGCGGACGCGGTCGCGTCGCAGGCGGCGTCGCGCGACGTGCTTGCCGCGTTAGCCGCCGCCCCCGACGCCAGGGACCTCGAAAACAGACTAGTACTGTTGCTGGGTTACGATTGTTTCGATCTCGTGAAGACGCTGACAAAGTTTAGGCACACAGGTGAGTGGGGACGTGAAAATGTGGATGGCAAATTGTGGCTTTACCCGACTGCTAAACAAGGGACAATAATGATTTTCGTCTCGTATGTACCCAGCTTCGATATATTAGGTCCTTACATATGAAATTGGCGTTTTGTCATACTGGCCACTTTGATCTCGAATATATTATCTTCTTTGGTTAGGGATTCCAATTTAAAAAATTTATACCGCTATTTACTCGTGCATTTGTGTTTCGAAAACCGTAATTCATTTGTTTTTTTTTTTTGGTTTTTTCTTCGCGTCACTGTTTACAAAATGGAAAACTTGAAATATCGTATTAAACACAGTGCGTTTTTGGTTTCAATGTTTTCGTTCTGGAAATTTCGACCTGCAGAACAAGCCAATGTTGATAATGAAGAATTGAAGGCTATTGTGGAAGCGGATCCATCGCAAACCACGTCCTAGTTAGCAGCAGGCTGCGGTGTTAGTGATAAAACTGTTTTAATCCACTTGAAGAAAATTAGGAAGGTTTGGTGGACTAGTGCCGATGTTGTTCACTACAGCTTTCTTAAATCTGGCCAGACGATTACTGCAGATGTCTATTGCCAGCATATGCAAACCATGATGGATAAAATAGCTGCTAAACAACCGAAGTTGGTCATTTGCTCTAGGCCACTGCTGCTTCTGGAGCAGCTAGACCACACACTGCACAACAGATGGTTACCAAATTAGAGGAGCTTCAATTGAAATGTACTAAGGCGGGTCAATAAGTCCGTGACTTTTTGAATTTCTAACCTCCTTACTGAAAAAGCAACACTACTCCTGTCAACAGGCATCTGTCAGTTGACTCCTATCAAAATTTGAACTTGCTGCGTCAGTTAGTTTGTGTTTTACAGCTATCTTTATCAGACTATCCAGAAACTTAAGGAAACAATGGAAAAAAGTGAATTTCGTGTGCTTATTAAGCATTATTTTTTGCGAAAAAAAACCATTACCGAGACCAAGGCTAAGCTTGATAAATACTATGGGGACTCTGCACCATCGATTTCAATGGTAAAAAAGTGGTTTACTGAATTTCGTTGTGGCCTTACAAGCACTGAAGATGCCGAACGTCCTGGACGCCCAGTTGAGGTCTCTACACCCGAAACAATCGAAAAAATTCACGATATGGTGTTGGCCGACCGAAGATTGAAAGTGCAAGAGATTGTGGAAGCCATAGGCATCTCGCATGGCTCAGTGGTTTCAATTTTGAATGATCACTTGGGCATGAGTAAGCTTTCCGCAAGATGGGTGCCGCGTTTGCTCAAAGTCGACCACAAACGCAATCGTGTAACAACTTCACAGGAAGGTTTGGCGTTGTTTAATCACAATATGGAGGAGTTTTTTAACCGTGGACGAAACATAGATCTATCACAATACACCAGAGACGAAACAACAGTCAAAACAGTGTGTTTCTAAGGGTGAATCGGCGCCAAAGAAGGCCAAGGTGGGTTTGTCAGCCAATAAAGTTATGGCGACTGTTTTTTGGGATGCACGTGGGATAATCCACATTGACTATCTTCAAAAGGGAAGAACAATTAATGGAGAATATTATGCCAACTTATTGGACCGCTTCGATTTGAAAAAAAACCGACCTCATTTGGCCAAGAAAAAAGTTCTTTTTCACTAAGACAATGCAAGGGTGCACACATGTGCAGTTGCCATGGCAAAAATCCATGAATTGGGCTATGAATTGCTCCCACATCCACCCTATTCTGAAGATTTGGCTCCGAGTGACTACTTCTTGTTCCCTAACCTGAGAAAATGGCTCGGTGGAAAAAGATTTGACTCCAATGATGAAGTCATCTCGCAAACAAAGGCCTATTTTAAGGACCTCGACGTATCATATTTTTTGGAAGGGATAAAAAAATTGGAGAAGCGTTGGACAAAGTGTATAGAGCTCAAGGGGGACTACGTTGAAAAATAAAATGATTTATTTATCAAAAAATCTGTGTTTTATTCCAAAAGTCACGGACTTATTGACCCGCCCTCGTATAAGACTCCCCTTCTAAATCCTCCCCTTAAAAATGTCTGTCCATACTCCCCGGACCTTGCTCCAACAGATTACCATTTTTTTCGAAATTTGGATAACTTCTTGCAAGGGAAAAATTCAACTCGGATAGGACAGTCCAAAGCGCCTTCAAATATTTTATTGATTCCTGTCCGAATGTTTTTTTTAGTAAAGGAATCAATGTACTACTTATGATAAAAGTGCATAGATAGCAATGGTATATACTTTGATTAAATAAATATATTATGATTAAAAAAATCGACTTTATGTTTGTCCTTTACAAAACGCCAATTTCATATGTAATGACCTAATGTTTCCTCTCAATTGATTCATTTGATTCCTTTCAATTGTGAGATTAGGTTAATTATAACATAATCTCACAATTAAAAGGAATCAAATAAGATTTGAATTGAGAAAACTCTTGTTTCGAACTGCATAATTTGAAAGAAATATAACTTTTTTTGCACAGTGCTGTACTGCACGCGGCTCGCGCAGTCGCAGTCGGAGTCGGAGCGGTCTGCGATCCGGGAGGAGATGGCGCAGCAACCACACCTGCAGAAGATCCTCGCGCAGCTCGACACCGGCAAGGGCGAGGAGGAGGTGAGTGCGAGAGAAAGAAATAGCCCACTTAGCGCAATTTTTCGTAATATGGGCGAAAGAGTTAAAGACTCGATAAGGCGTTAAAAAGCGACACACTTAACGTCAGTCCAAAGTATTCACCGCGCCTTGATACCTCGGGTCTGGTGCATATAGTGGCGAATTGTACTAGTAACTGGGGGTTGGTAACATTTGAATTCAGTACCCACTGGGTTGCTGTTTATTAAAAAAAATATTTATAATCTGTGCCAGGCGGAGCAGTCCGAGCAACCTCGCAAGCGACTCAAGGCGGGCGGTAGCGAGCCGGCGGTGGGACAGGTGGGCGGAAACCGCCGCGTGCTGCAGCTGGAGGACCTGGTGTTCGCGGCTGGCGCACACTTCATGGCGAATAAGAGGTGCCAGCTGCCGCCTGGATCGTTCAGGAAACAGAGGAAAGGTGGGAGGAGTTTTATCTTAAGCTAACACCACTCTAGCACAATCATGGCGGGCAGTAACGAGCCCGCGGCGGGGCAGGTGGGCGGCAACCGCAGCGTGCTGGAGGACTTGCTTATCGCGGCCGGTGTCGTACTTCTCGGCCACTTTCATGATGGTGCCAGCTGGAGCCTGGGTCGTTTAGGAAGCTGTGGAAGATGGTCTATTAGAAAATCTAGAAAATTTAAAATTAGATAACCTCGCCATGTTCCAAATAATTCAAGAAACTGAATTGAAATATCGTTAATGTCAAATATTAGATATTTAACCAATTACATCTTTTCATCTAGCTTTATTGCAGTGTTGCTACAGTACCTAAAGTTTTTTTATGTGTTTGAAATAGTATCTGTATGACAGATATGATATTGCATACAACAACATACTTAATATAATGTATTTATTTTGTCTTAACAAAAAACACATGCTGCCATTAACAATCATTATATTTCCCTCCAGGCTACGAAGAGGTGCACGTGCCCGCTCTCAAGCCGAAACCTTTTGATGAGGGTGAGACGCTGGTGGCCATAGAGAAGCTGCCCAAATACGTGCAGCCAGCGTTTGAGGGGTTCAAAACGTTGAATAGAATACAGGTAAGCATACAAAGTAGTAACTATACCTTTATGTACAATAATAAATGCTATAGGCCAGCGTTTCCCTTTTGCGACTCGGTACCGGGCCATTGAAATAAAATACCGGGTCGCAACATTCCCGCCTTATTTTAAAAACAATACCTACCAGGGATGTTGCGAATATTCGCATCCGCATAGGCGGAACATCCGCATCGTTTTAGACATCCGCATCTGCATCCGCATCCGTATAAATCGATGCGGAGCTGATGCGAATGCGGATGTGTAGCAGGTGGCGACGAGAAAGAAAGGGGCGGGCCCGGCGAGTGTCGAATGTCGAGGATCGCACGTGCTGATTGACCAATAGGAAAGCAATAATTTTGGAATTTAACGAAGGTGACGTTGGATAAACCGGGCAATTGGCCCACCACACTTACCCACCACTGCAACTCCTGTGTAGCCAGGATCGACAGTGGTAACCAACCGCAAAAAACCCTTTGATATGATCTCAGGGGTGCCCGGGGGACATGCTAAATCTGTCTTGGAACCCGCAACGAAATTAATCAGAAGATTGTAGGAGGAGTAGGAAGTATTCCAGTTTCCCTCCCCAAGCAAAGCGGGAGACAGCAAAAATTGTGATGACAAAAAGTCAGAATTAAAGGGGAAGCACCACGGGAATAACATGTTTTTTTTTTTTTTTATGACTACAAGACAGAATGTAATTAAATGTTTTAATTTATAATATTACAATTGATTACAATGCATTTATAATGACAAAAAAGTGTTGCATTGTTTCCAATAGTACTTATGACAAAAACGTTTGAAAGCTCGGAAGTTCTTCGCGCAGCCCACGAGATCTTCATAGTTCACAACCCTAGAAACACAATGGACGCTGTTCAACATTTCGATTCTTTCGTCATACCAGAGATCACACTCCCAGAGTATGTGATGAGCAGTTTGTTCTTAAGGGCTACCTTCGGTCGAACACTCGCATAGCGGAGACGAGACTAATGTAAATCCAAATAGTTTCGCTTTAAAGTTTCCGTGTCCTGTCAAAAATTGTGCGACGTAGTGGTCTATTTCTATCCATTGCTTCGAGAGTCGATCGCGTACCGAAGGGAAGAAATTATATAGGTGACGCCCTTTGATAGTGTTGTCCCACCGTTCCTGCCACTCAGAAATTAGGTTCTGTATAGAAATATCTAATGGCTCGAATAATCTAGTTATCTTATTACTCTCTTTCGCGCTTAAAAACTCAGGGTTAGTCATTTTTTTATTTTTATAATAAAGTGCTGCACGACGCTGTATCTCTAAATCTACTGGTAGGACTCCGGCTAAGACTGGGAGTGCTTCAGTACTTACGGTACGGTATGCCTTACATAAAAATATTAAGGCGAGACGTTGGCTTTGCAATAGTTTACGACGGGCCGCTCCTATTGTAGCCCTATCTGCCCAAGCCGGTGCGCCAAGGCAAATGCTGCCGAGGTACGTCGCATTATAAATTATTTTTAATGTTTTAAATGAAAGGCCCCATATCGACGTTGATATTTTTGTGAAACAATAGAAATTCCTTTTAGCTTTCTCACCGGTCTGTATTATATGTTCGAGGAATGTAAATTTATTTTCTAAAATAAGTCCTAGGTAACAAAGTGACTGTTTACGTTTCACATTGATGTTGTTCAGTTTAATGCAAGGAGTTGATATTAATGAACCTTTTAAAAGTACTTGAAAGGTTTTATGTGCTGCAAATTCTAATCGATTTCTGTGGCCCCAACTCGATATTACGTTGAGGCACTTGTTGGCCTTGTTTTCAATTTCAGATCGCGAATTGGCTTGAATAATAAGAAAACCATCGTCAGCATAACCTATCAGAGAGCACAGAGGAGGCAAGGGAACACATAATAAATCATCAAAACTTATATTCCACAAGTGCGGCGATAGTACTGATCCTTGAGGGCAGCCGCGCGTTAAGTTTTTGGAATGTGTGTAATGGCCGAGTTGGAGTTTTGTTACGCCGTTGCAAAAATACGAGTAAATTAAATAATAAATATTACGATAGCAGCCTCTGTTTCTTAACTTCAGTAGTAGCATTGGCCATCAGGCATTATCGAAGGCACCCGCGATATCCAGAGATATACCTACTACATATTTACACTCCGATAGAATTACTGTCTTTCTGACCTCTATTGCTGCATCCACTGTTGACTTCCCGGCGGTAAATCCAAATTGCTGATTAAATGATGATGCTGACGATGGAATAGTACTTTTTATATGTTAGAGCGCTTTTTGAAAGCAAAAGATCCCTTAAGCCCTTACATAAATGACAGCGAGATTGACCCTATTTTACCAGAAGAGTGGAAAATCATATATTGTTGTGTTGAGCTGTTGAAATATTTTGAAGAAGCCACACGTGAACTTAGCAGCTCTCAGACTCTCATTTCATCAGTGATTCCGATAATTCGAATGCTGTCACAAAAAGTTAGTGTCTATTTGACAGCTTCACCGGAATCTCCAATTCACCATGTAGCCAAAACTTTAAAAGCTGAAATTTCAGGAAAATTTTCCACTTTGTTGGAAGAGGATAACTTATATGTCATAGCCACTAAAAAACAACGGGATCTAGGTAGATCCCGTTGTTTTTTTACCCTACCAAACCAACACTTAAGTTTTTTGTACCGATCCGTATCCGCATCCGCGGATGTGAGCCTCTTAAAATCCGCATCCGCATCCGCGGATGTGAAAAAAAATGCATCCGTAACATCCCTGATACCTACTATCGATAGACGCACATATTTAGTACATCGTAAATATTCAGTTACTAAATATTATTAATAAAACATTTTTATGCTATTACTATTATAAATATGTAAGTTTGTGATGATGGATGGATGTTTTAAGCAAAAACTACTAAACAGATTTCAATTAAATTTCATATGATAGTAGTTTAGGCTAAAAAAGAAGCTAGTTATTAATAAATATGTATTATTTTACCTAAAAGCTTAGGTTTGAAAGTATTAAGTAGGTTACGAAGGTGCCGTGTCAACATTACCGGGCCATGGCAGAACAATGTTTTGGAAACCCTGATATAGGCAATCACCATCCGAGTCACGAATCGAAATAAATTTTGTATACAAAGATCTTTTGTCAACATTCATAGCACAAAACATAATCCTATAGGCTAAATTCAATCAACTCAAAGTCAACCAAACAATTAAATGACATGCAGTCATTCGAGACTAATATGCAGTTTCACTTGGATTATCTATAATTCAGCACCAGACTGTAGCAAAATGTGATCCAAAGGTACCGAAATCTGAATCCGAACTATGCTAGTCTGTTACATAAAAAAATATTTTGTTTTGTAGCTCGAGAGTATTGCGTGTTTCATTGATTGACTTTTCTCTCTCACAGAGTCGCATATCTGCCGCCGCTCTCGAATCCGACGAGAACCTACTAGTGTGCGCGCCCACCGGTGCCGGCAAGACGAACGTCGCGCTGCTGACCATCCTGCGCGAAGTGGGCAAGCACGTCAACGAGGACGGTACCGTCAACGCGCACGACTTCAAGGTCATCTACGTCGCGCCCATGCGCTCGCTCGTGCAGGAGATGGTGAGTGACACCACGGCCTCACATGACGCCGGTTGGCTTTCTTACACAATGCACGACGTTTCACAGTAAGGGTATTTTGGAGTCTTCGGGCAACTGTATATCTAGGGGCACGGTAGTGTACCCGCCAAGACGAGCCAAGCGAAGCGCAAGGGCAGTACCTAAACACCTTTTCTCGAAGCGCTTCGTCGTTTATTTTTTTAACACTAATACTTGGGTTGGATTATACCAGATGAACGAAATTTTCGGAAATATATTATCAGTAGCGGACTTATTAAACATGTAGAATTTTGTTTGCATAGCTCTTTTATACTTTATATTTTATTAATATCTAATACGAAATCAGGGGTCCTTTTTACAGTACAGTATAATATGACAATATATATTATCTTAGCCGTAGTGGTAGTTTGCACAAACTGTATAGCAAGGTATACTTTATCTCAACATATAATATTATAGTATCTGTGATGCCTCTAATACCAATTTAAATGTCACTTCTTTACCGTGCAATAAAGAAATACAACGACACATTAATTTGGTGGAATTCGTTTTGTTTTGGTCCAATTGAAATGTCTAAACAGATCATAATATAGGATAGGACGGTGTGACTTTATATATTGATTGATTGATTGAGTGATCTCGCTGCAGGTGGGTAACTTCAGTAAGCGTCTCGCGGCGTACAACATGAAGGTGTCGGAGCTGACGGGCGACCACCAGCTGACACGCGAGCAGATTGATGCCACACAGCTCATCGTCTGCACACCGGAGAAGTGGGACATTGTCACTAGGAAAGGTGAGTAATATAAGAGCGACCCACGAGATTTTTTTTTGTGGTCGCAGCAGAATAAACTGCCCTATAAATAGAACTCTCCACTAATACAATAGAGATGTAAATCGTGTAGAATTGTCAAATCTGACACTTGTCTCATTATTATTTAAAAATAATAATGAGTTAGAAGAGAGAAACAAAAAAGTTGACCAGGCTCGTGAATCGTGCCTTTATTATTCATTATATCGTACAGGTGGCGAGCGGTCGTTCACGAACCTGGTGCGGCTGGTCATCATCGACGAGATCCATTTGCTGCACGACGAGCGCGGCCCGGTGCTGGAGGCGCTGGTGGCCCGCACGCTCCGCACCGTCGAGCAGACGCAGGAGGAGGTGAGCGACGACAGCAGTAGGGATAACAATAGCAAAAGGAACATAAATAACAGCAGAAAGAGGAGTTAGTAACAACAACAGCAAAAAATTACAGTATAGGAGGGATCACGAACAACAGTAAAAGAAACATATTGTGCCGTGCTTGTTGGTTGTGCTTGAGCCAAGCTTTGCGAGAAGATATATATTTTCAACTCTGTGCAAGACAGAGTGTGTAAAATATATATACTTATTCTTACGTACAGATTACAGCTTTTCATAGAAGGATCCAAACCGATCCAAATTTGAACATTTTGACGTCTCCTTCAACAAAACACAATTTTTCCACACAATCGTGGACACACCGTATGTTTGTAGTAGTGCAATCAAATCGCAAGCTAACTATGTAGCTGCACATCTGTTCCCCTTTCTTTAGTCTGTTCTACTTGAGAGTTACTCGAAAAAACTTTAAATTAAAAATAGTTTATTAATTTTAACCACTACGTTAATTGATTGTAAATCAATTATACAAGTTGTTTAACTGTTATACAAGTTTTTTCAGCCTTAAAACCTAAATACTAACGATTATTTCGTCAGGTGCGTCTTGTCGGGCTCTCAGCTACTCTGCCTAACTACACGGACGTCGCTGCCTTCTTACGTGTCAAGCCGGAGAAGGGATTGTTTTACTTTGATAATTCATTCAGGTAACAACATAACCACATATTTCGTATGTAAATATTTTCTTTACAAATTATATATGATTTTACAAAATCGGCACATGATTTAGTGCGTACAGCTGATTTCAAATGGTTTTTGTTTTCCTTAAAACTTGCGTTTTCTCAGCGCCGTTGACTCATTCATAATAGATTTATTTTATTTGTTTTCTGCATAAACTTCTATACGTTAGTAGTAAATCATGTGCGCAAAGTTTCTGTAATTGATTTTGAAAAACTTTATAAGTAACGAAAGTAACATAAAAATACATTTTTCACAAAACAGTTTTATTTTTTATTTTATTTCACAGACCCGTCGCACTAGAACAACAGTACATAGGTGTGACTGAGAAGAAAGCGCTGAAGAGGTTCCAAGTGATGAACGATATTGTCTACGAAAAAGCGATGGAGCATGCTGGAAGGAATCAGATCCTTGTGTTCGTACATTCTCGAAAAGAAACTGGCAAGACTGCCAGAGCGATCAGAGATATGTGCCTCGAAAAGGACACTCTTGGACAGTTCTTACGGTAAGTGACCAAAAATTATTAGTCTTCAAATTGAAAACTCATAATTTCTCATTTTAAATTTTAATGTTTCTAATAAGGACATATGCATTTCACATTCATTTAAATCAGCAGAATTCTTATATTTTCCGAAAGGCAACATAATTAATATGAACCGAAATGTGCAAAAAGTACAGTAATCTGTTACTAAATTAAAAAGTTACAAGACTAAAATTTTTTTGGCTGTGATTGAAAAACGAAAATTACTGTTCAAATCCTTATGTTATTTGTTGCATTTTTTGTTAAAGCAATGTTATTAACGCAGTATTTAAGTTAGTAAAATCATTTTATTATTTATCTTCATACATTTTCAACTGCTGTGACGTCACTCGTGCAACATTTTTTGGATAGAGCGTTTTTAATGCTCTATCCAAAAAATGGTTGAGCGTAGGTATGCCATTGCAAAGACAATATTTCCTGGCTTATTATGTATTTTTTGAAAAGCCAATGAAAACAACTATGCATGTTCCCCATTGAAAAAGTCTAATCATCTTAAGCTTTCTAAATGGCAAGATCAGTAACGACAGTATTGGAAAATGATACGAGCCTGAAAGTAGTTATTTCATGCAGAATGATGTGCAATATCTGACATTATGAACAGTAACAAAACTGATTCAAAAATCGAGAGAAAACATGATTTGTGTTAAATAAAAATGCCTAATATAAAATTTACTTAGACATCGTTCAAGATTTGTGTTAAATAAAAATGACTAATACATATCGTGTCATCATCATCAGCGAGGGCTCAGCGAGCGTGGAGGTGCTGCGCACGGAGGCGGAGCAAGTCAAGAACCCGGAGCTGCGCGAGCTGCTGCCGTACGGGTTCGCCATCCACCACGCCGGCATGAGCCGCGTCGACCGCACGCTTGTCGAGGACCTGTTCGCCGACAGGCACATACAGGTGCGTGATTCCATGGTCTCACAGACAACCGACGTGAAGTAAGATTGACTTGTGTTTTAAAGACAGACGGCTGAAATCTCAAAAGCTACTTTAAGTTAAGGACCCCTTTATCACCGGCTGTTACTGTCTCTGCTCGTCATAATAAGAAGGATGTCATGAGACTTGAGACCATCTCAATTTGAGTAGCGTTTAAGTATTTGTCCGTTTGTCAGATGAGAAGGGATGTAGTGGGTATCTATGGGCTGCGGGTATGTTAATATTTCACGATCAAGTGATGCGTCTTGTCTTAAATATACTAGCTTTTGCCCGCGGCTCCGCCCGCGTAAATACAGTATCCCACAGGAACACTGTACTTTTTCGGGATAAAAAGTAACCCATGTGTTAATCCAAAGCTCTACTACCATACCAAATTTCATTAAAATCCGTTAAGTAGTTTTTGGGTGAAAAAGTAACAAACATCCATCCTCACAAGCTTTCATATTTATAATAGTAGTAGGATTACTTAATTAGATATTAGCTCTTTACATCACGAGGCACATACTAAACTCTAGTTTCCTACAGGTGCTAGTGTCAACCGCGACCCTCGCGTGGGGTGTGAACCTGCCCGCTCACACTGTGGTGGTGAAAGGCACGCAGGTGTACCGGCCGGACCGCGGCCGCTGGGCCGAGCTGGGCGCGCTCGACGTGCTGCAGATGCTGGGTCGCGCGGGCCGACCGCAGTACGACACGAAGGGCGAAGGTACGCATAGAGATTTTTAATTAGATTTGCTTTATAATATTTCTTAAAAGCATTTACTAAGGCTACGGGCGCATCATTTACTGCTTATGTAAAGATGATTACGCAAAAGAATAATATTCATACTCGAAAAAAATCATCTTATGTATGGGAATTTCTTCATTCAAAGCAAACTCGCTCATATAAAAGGCTAGCTATTTCCTGTAGTTCCGCCCGCGTAAATTCAGTTTCCCACGGGAACACTGTACTTTTTCGGGATAAAAAGTAACTTATGTTTTAATCCAGAGCCTAAACTACTACTATACAAAATTTCAACAAAATATGTTTAGTAGTTTTTGCGTGAAAGAGTAACAAACATCCATCTATCCATCCTCACAAACATTCGCATATTTTATAATAGTAGTAGGATTATTTTGTCGGGTATGACAATGTTTTTTCTGCTTAAACGTCTTTACATAACCGGAAGGTCATGTTCTCGAAGGCATCGTAATTGCAGTTTGGAGATGTAATATAGCCACCTCTAAACACGGTAAAACGGTATGCTGCAGGTATCCTGATCACAAACCACTCGGAGCTGCAGTACTACCTGTCGCTGCTGAACCAGCAGCTGCCGATCGAGTCGCAGCTGGTGAGCAAGCTGCCGGACATGCTCAACGCCGAGATCGTGCTCGGCTCCGTGCAGACCGTGCGCGACGCCGTCACGTGGCTCGGTGAGTCAAAACTTGTTGAACTTTGGAATAAAAGAGACAACTGCCGTGAATGCGACCGCCTCTATGGCTCAGTGGTTGGCTCTCAAGCCGGAGGTCGCCGGTTCAAATCCCGCCGAAGGAACTAAAAAGTTCTGGGTTCCTACCTAGGTCATGGATGTGTATTAGATAAGTGTATAATATAATTAAAATTTGAAATATATGTATAACTTTTAAATATACTTCTAAAGGATTAGATTCTAAAATTACAATTATCTGAATGTCTTCGATTTTAATCAAATGCAGTATCGGTTTTTACATTGTTTACTATCATAATTTTGCCCTAAATAAAGAAATTTTTATAATGCAGGCTACACTTACCTATACATTCGTATGCTGCGACAGCCGGCGCTGTACGGCATATCGCCGGAGAAGCTGCAGGAGGACTCGTTGTTGGAATTGCACAGAGCTGATCTTGTGCATACTGCCGCGTGTCTGTTGGATAAGTGAGTGTGAAGATAACTGCTATGACAAAAGCTTATCTTGGGATACCTAGCTATTTTATGAGGGGGCATCTAGAAATTATGTAAATGTCATTCTTCACGACGGTTTTCTGTTAAGTTGTGGTATATCTCTCCGATAGCGCCTTCCGTTTCCTTAACCAACAGCTGTTTTACAAGTTTAGTACGACGCCTTTCATCTTCTAAAATTATCTCTTTATCTCAGGGCTGGTCTGATAAAATACGAGCGCAAATCGGGCGTTTTCCAACCAACTGAGCTGGGCCGTATCGCGTCTCACTTCTACTGTTCGCACGAAACCATGCACAGCTACAACCAGCTGCTCAAACCGACCCTGGGAGAAATAGAACTGTTCCGAGTGTTCTCTCTGTCGGGAGAGTTTAAACATATCACTGTGAGAGATGAGGAGAAATTGGAGCTCCATAAACTTATGGAGAGGGTGAGTTTTGCTGTGTACTTCTTTTTGTTCCCATGGTCAATCCATTAATATTATTCTGTACCTCCATTTAAACCCATTTTTATAATAAAATTACAACCAAAATAAATAAAAACGGTTTGTCGGACAATATTTATAACGTGTCGTGTTTTGAAACTCGTACTTCAAATGTCTAATTTGTGTACCAAACCATTCTCTCTGACAGTCTCGTTACGTTTTCAGGTTACCATTAACCGTTATTTACTATAATTATCTTCTTAACAGGTACCAATACCGATAAAGGAGAGTATAGAGGAACCATCGGCTAAGATCAATGTGCTGCTGCAGGCGTACATCTCCCAACTGAAGCTCGAGGGGTTCGCGCTGATGGCCGACATGGTGTACGTCACACAGTCCGCCAGCCGCCTGCTGCGGGCTATATTCGAGATCGTGCTGCATAGAGGTGAGCCAGACTCACTGTCCTCACATAGCCCTATCATAGCATGAAAATTTGTTAAAATAGTGTACCAAGCCGTGGCAGTGGCTGGTTGTCTTTTATACCTTCGACGACCTCTGTGGCTCAGTGGTTCAGCGCGTTGGTAATCAAGCCGGGGGTCACGGGTTCGAATCCCGCCGTAGGAACAAAATAGTTTTTCTGTGTTCCTGGGTCATGGATATGTATTAAATATGTATATAATATAGTAAAAACCTTAAATATATGTATAGTATTAAATATACATCACGTTTTCTGGTACCTGTAACACAAGTTCTTCAAATACTTAGCACGGGGCCAGATTGACGTGGTGTGAAGCGTCCGTAGATATTATTATTATCCGGAAGCACTAGCCTGTAAAATAAGTAGGGCTTTGGATGAGGGTCTTCAAAGGGCAAGTGGTAAGAGAAGCCGATAGGAATGGAGTTATAGGAACCCCACGCCACTACTACGAAGCTATACCATGTTTTATATTTTTTAAATTAATTTGAATTTCATGTGTCTTATAAGTTATACTAACCACTTTTATTGACAGGTTGGGCTCAGTTGGTCGATAAAACTCTGGCACTGTGCAAGATGGTGGACCGTCGAATGTGGCAGTCGATGTCGCCGCTCAGACAGTTCAGGAAAATGCCCGAAGAAGTAAGTTATTTTTTTCAATGGTAATTTACTTGACGGTCTCTGTGACTGACAGTGGTTGAGCGTGTTGGTGCTCAAGCCGGGAGTCGCGTGTTCGAATCCCGCCGAAGGAAAAAAGTTTTTGTGTTCCTGGGTCATGGATGTGTATTAAATATTGAACGCATATAATATAAAAACTAATAAGTATATATCCGTTGTCTGTTAGACTCGTACCCGTAACATAAGTTCTTCGACAGCTTACCACGGGACCCGATTGGCGTTGTGTGAAGCGTCCATAGATATTATTATTATTAATCTGAGACCTATGACAATATCTTTAAAATGAGTTTTTATTTTAATTAAAAGACAACAATAGTTCTTGCCTTAGGGTCAATTCACAGCGAAACGAAACTATATGCGACATGGATTTTTATTAAGATATCTATTCAAAATGAAACTTTATTCATCACATAAGAAGATACACGTTTCTCTGTAAGAGTCATGATGAATGTCATGTTGCACCGCACAGCACAGCGCATGTGCCGTGTATGACGATGTTATATGAAACAAGTATCTTTTTTGTAGTGAATAAAGTTCAATTTTCAATAGCTATCTTTAAAATGTAGACCGCGTATCGTCGCGGTGAGAACTGACCTTTAGCCACCAGCAAATTCTGATACAATTGTAAAATTTTTACTTATGTACTTCTTACTAGGTAGTCAAAAAACTCGAGAAGAAGAACTTCCCGTGGGAGAAGCTGTACGAACTGGGTCCTAACGAGATAGGTGAACTCGTCCGGGCTCCTAAACTGGGCAAGATGATCCACAAGTACGTCCACCAGTTCCCCAAGCTGGAGTTGGCGACGCACATACAGCCTGTCACGCGATCCACATTGCGAGTGGAACTGACTATCACCCCGGACTTCCAGTGGGATGATAAGGTACTTATATTTAAGTAGACATGAGACAATTAACTCATCATTCTATTTACGATGTAAAAAGGTAAAAACCAAGCTAAAACACATGAAGATTAATGAGCTAATACCAGGTGTTTTCTCTACTGCTCGCTTCGATAATTTTTTTAAAGAATCTATTGACGAGATGAGACGAGAGTAAAAATTAAAAGCGCACATTTTTGCCATATCCTTCTAGCGAATATTTTTTTCTCAGACACGTCCACACAATAGTGACGTAACACTAAGTATTTTTCTGTTTTGAATTACAAACAAATCGTTTTTAGTACCATCACAGTTCCATCAGTGATCTTTACAATTTTATCGTATAACTAGATGTTTCCCGCGACTACGTACGTACGCTACTACTACGTACGCGCAAAAAAAAAAACCTGCCGGAACCGTTTATTTTCCCGCGATAAATAGTAGTGTATGTTCATCCCCGTGGTCTACTGTGCCAAATTTCATCGAAATTGGTCCACTAGTTTCGGAGCCTATTCAATGCAAAAACAACAAACAAACAAATCATTCCTCTTTATAATGTTAGTAGTGTACATAACGTACTAACATCAATTCATCAATTTACCTCCTTCCAAAATAACCCACCAGATCCACGGTCAGTCGGAGGCGTTCTGGATCCTGGTGGAGGACGTGGACGGCGAGGTGGTGCTGCACCACGAGTACTTCCTGCTCAAGCAGCGCTACTGCCGCGACGAGCACCACGTGAAGTTGTTCGTGCCCGTGTTCGAGCCGCTCCCGCCGCAGTATTTCCTGCGCGTAGTGTCCGACCGGTGAGCACGCAGGCCGAGTTAAAACCACGAGAGAGAGTCATTTATCTAAACAATGACGATATTCTGACAAAATGCTGCCAAAATGAAAATAATTCCAAGTTAAATCAACCCAAAATAACATTGTGTGTCATTCGAAACTAATAAGCCATTCTCTCGTGAGCTTGACTTTAGAGTCTAGTGGAATAGCAATAGTAGGACATATAAATCAAAAATTCAATTAAAACACTACATATCTGAACATTAAATATAAGAATCAAAGTTTAACGTAAGTGAGGACTGTGACGCAGGGATAATTTTTCTGCTTTACCCCATTTGTCATTCAACTTTTTATCTATTTAGATGGATAGCGGCGGAAACGGTGCTGCCGGTGTCGTTCCGCCACCTGCTGCTGCCGGAGAAGAATCTGCCGCCCACCGAGCTGCTGGACCTGCAGCCGCTGCCCGTGTCCGCCCTGCGTAATGCTAAGTACGAGGAGCTGTACGCCGACGCCTTCCCCATGTTCAACCCCATACAGACGCAGGTAAAAAGTTGATTCTTATGGTTCATGCGGGTGGTATGCTCAGCCGAAGCCGACTGTAGTTCACAGATGTTGTATACAGGTATATAGCGCGCAACTGTGAAAACTACGATAGCGCGATTCATGATTGTGGTGCTAATTGGTCCGCCGCAAGGAAAACAAATTCTTTATGGTCAGATTGCAAATCAATCAATCAATGCGAGTCAACACATCTTCCAGGTGTTCAACGCGGTGTACAACTCGGACGAGAACGTGTTCGTCGGAGCGCCGGGCGGCTCCGGAAAGTCTGTGATCGCGGAGCTTGCGTTGTTGCGTGCGTTGTCGCAGCCCAACCCACGCGTCGTGCTTACCCTACCCAACGACGCCCTAGCTGACCTCGCCTTCGCCGACTGGTACCACAAGTTCGCGAACCGGTTCAACCTCAAGGTACTTTTAACTTTTTCGCATTATACTCTAAGGCCAAATTGCCCAGGTCTGGGTCAACCCTGGGTTGAAATATCATGCCTTCTCTTTCATAAATATGAAGAACGTGAGAGATAACATGATTTTTATCCCAGTGTTTACTTTAACCCAGATCTGCGCAAGTGGGCTTAAAAGTAGCTAAATGGCCTGCCATGCAAATCAATTTAAAGCACATATACTTAAATGAACTATGCTTGCAAAATTAAAACTCTTTTTTGAAAAAAAAAAACATTTCAAACATCAAACCTTAGAATATTAGTAAAACTAATTCGTTAGAAAACTGACTGAATGGCACCTAAAATTTACATAAAATGTTTTGCTTCAGGTAGTGCAGCTGACGGGCGAGACGGCTACGGATCACAAGCTGCTGAACAAGGGCCAAGTCATTATCACCACCGCCGAAAAGTGGGACGTGCTGTCCAGGAGGTCAGTGCATTTATAACACAGATTAGAAAATATATACTTACGTACAGGAACAGCTTTCACAGAACGATCCAAATCGAATTTGAAAATGTTGACGTCCTCTACACTGCCCACAATATTTCCACACAATCGTGGACACACCATATGCTTGTAGTAGTGCAATCAAATCGAAACCTATCCATGTAGTTGTTTTTTGTTCGTCTTTCTTTAATCTGTACTTCACTACATAGTATAAAACAAAAATGCTTTTTTTGTCTGTCCTTATGTATGCTTAGATCTTTAAAACTACGCAACGAATTTTAATGCGGTTTTTTTAAATAGATTGAGTGATTCAAGAGGATGGTTTGTATGTATACTAGCTGGTGCCCGCAACTACGTTTGCGTGGAAATAATAAATGAAAGCAGAACCCTTTTTACCCGACTACGGCGAAGCTAAAAGATTTTGGCTGTTTATGTATGTTATTACCTGACTGCAGAAGGTGTTTGGTATGAAAATGAAAGAGCTTCAAGAGACCATTCCAAAAATATACAACACATAGTAAAATGGTCAAGAAAGAGTCTGACTCTGAAAAAAGACTTTTATATATTCACCGCCGTTCATCCCTTTAGGGGTTGAATATCGAAAAATCATGAAACATGTGCTTACTTATGTTCTGCATGAAACAAAAAAGTTACATACAAATGTTAATACCCCTTTTTAGCCCTTTTGGGGGTGAATCTCGCAAAATCCCTTTTTGGACATATACGTCACAAAAGGAAGCCACGATACAAATATTACGTATCTAGCTTCAGTAGTTTTACCTCGGCGTTGATGAATTAGTCAGGACATGTTACTTTATGTAATAGATAACATGCATAATATAGTACAGTAGAGAAATACTGATAATAATTTTAGAGGTTTCTAATAGCGTAAATAAACGCATTTTTTGCGCTTAAATTGCAAACGCTGACAAGATAGATCAAAATAATGTACTACAGTATTGTACACCTTAAAAAGGTCTACAAAAAAGTCCGTGATGGTATATGTCTATCTCTTAGGGATAACCCACAATAACCATTTTTTATCCTTCACTGTTTACGAGAAAGAATGGCTTATTTACGAAGCGATTCTAAGCAATACAGCATTAATCCTTATCCAATTAAGTACCTTATTTATATATATTGTGCATTTAATATAGATCAATATGGCCCTTTACAGCATGTAATTTAAATGACTATTTTCGAAGATATTACAGATTTAAAATACAGGGACATAGCGCGTCGAAGGCCGCACTCGCCCTATTCGACATTATGATTTAGCAGCGATCGCACGCGAGCTATCTAGAGAAGTTATTTAGACGGATACAGTATGATCCTTTTCAAATTAAATACGTTACTGATAGTTTAACTCAAATGTGCGCACGGCGCTATGTGTGCGTGCGCTTGAAATTATGCAGGTAGAATTTGTGTGTCATTGACGTGGCTGACTACCCGTACGCGTAGTGTTATGTGTAGCTAACGTGTTATACGTTACCCACACACAGCGCCGCGCGCACAAATGAGTTGAACTATCTATACTCACTTTAACAGCCTCCGTGGTCTAGTGGTTAGAGCTTGGCTCTCGACACGGAGGTCGTGGGTTCGATTCCCGCATTGGAACAAAAAAATGTTGTTTCCAAGTTTGGTTAGGACAATTCAGGCTGATCACCTGATTGTCTGACAAGAAAGATGATCCATGCGTCGGATGGGCATGTAAAAAGTCGGACCTGCGCCTAATCCCTCGTAAGTCGTGTCGGTTATCCGTCCCACTGGGTTACGAGAGTAAAGGAGGAGAGAGTGCTCTTGTGTACTGCGCACACACTTGGGCACTATAACATAACTCCTGCGTAGCTGGCCTGGTTTCAATGAAACAGGCCACCGTCACCGAAATCGGTGTGGGGAGCTATTGCTATTACTCACTTTAAGCATTTTATACTCATTATAGTTAATTTATACACATTATATTAACCATACAGTTTCAATTAATAATATCTTTTATATAGATAGAAGGTATCGTAAAATTTATATTAAAGCGCGAAAAATATATATCAAGCGGTCTCGCATGTCGCGTCGAATAGATAGGGTCCCGTTTTTTCCCATTGGGTACGAAACCCAAAAAAACATTTTCAATATTAATAATACACAGAAGTATATTGCATTGAGTAGAGCTTGATTTGCTGAAGAAGTTTTTTTCTCCAAGAACACTTCCACGCGAGCGAAGCCGCCGGCAAAAGCTAGTACCTATACTCCAAAATCTAATCGCTTAAGCAGTGGAATTTTTATCGCAATTACTCGCCTATAAATTATGTTGCTGATTCGCTTGCATAGTTTTATGTATTACAATTCTTTTCCAGGTAGATCGTTCTAAAAATAACAATGACGACCATCAGTCACAATACATTTGTCACTTACATGCGAAATCTCAATTTAATAATACGAAACTGTCAACTCGCTAAACTTTAGCCGGATGACCGTTTTGTATTGTAAAATTCCTTGAGCGGCTTAGGGGCCTGTCCTTGTCCTGTCAATTTGTGACATTGGCGGCTATGTTTTCAGATGGAAGGTGCGCAAGTCGGTGCAGAGCGTGACGCTGTTCATCGTGGACGCGCTGCAGCTGCTGGGCGGGGAGGAGGGGCCCGTCATGGAGGTCGTCTGCTCTAGGATGCGGTACATCGCCTCGCAGATCGGTGAGTACTATCCTCGACATACTTGTATACGTCAAATCCTAACGAAGATTATCATGCGAAAAGAAATTGATTTCATAAAAGAAGAAAACATGAACCCAATGTACTGTTTAAAGTCTCGTCCTTTAAACATATTTTTTTTACGAATAACTAATATAAATAACGTGTTGTACTCTCTATTCAGATCTAATCGTAAACAAATAGTACTACTACAGCATGCTATAATTCTACAATTTTAATATTACCATGTGATAACGACACAATTGAGTCGTATTTTTTTTATTTTTGGTTGTATACCATTGAACTAGCTCGTTAACAAACCATATAAGCAACCATATTTCCAACTAATCAACACAGGTCGGCCCATACGTATCGTGGCGCTGTCGCTGCCGCTGGCGTGCGCGCGCGACGTCTGGCAATGGCTCGGCTGCAGCGCAAACAGCGCCTTCAACTTCCACCCCTCTGTGCGCCCGCTGCCGCTCGAGCTGCACGTGCAGGTGCGTACACACGTATATACACACACCCACGCACACTAGACAAAGGTACATAGGCGTTGAGACTTGAAACCAACGATCTTATATACACCAAGATACCCCACGAACGCTCGAAGTGTATCTCCCCTTTTAACAAGCGCTAAAATCGCGAGTTAGCACTTGTGTCTCGCAGTGGCGCGCAAACTATCCGACCGGCAACGTGAAAGTGCTCGGTGAAAAAGTGCAAAAATAATGCATTAACCAGCCTAAAAAACATAGGATATCTTATTTTCGCTAAGTAATTATTCAATATTTGATATTTTACTGTGTTTGTAGTGAAATATGTCTAAAAACTTGATTAAAATGTTATTCAACGTAAATATTACGTCATTAAATATGAAATTGGCGTTGTGTAAAGGAGGAACATACAGTCGGTTTTTTGCTATCTATGCACTTTGCCATCTCATAGGTAGTTTATTGATTCCTTTACTAAAAAAACCATCCGGACAGGAATCAATAAAATATTTGAAGGCGCTTTGGACTGCCCCATCGGAGTTGAATGTTTTCCCTTGCAAGGAGTTATCCAAATTTGGAAAAAATGGTAATCTGTTGGAGCCATGTCCGGGGAGTCCGATGGATGTCTTAGACATTCCAATTGAAGCTCCTAATTTGGTAGCCGTCTGTTGTGTAGTGTGTGGTCTAGCGTTGTACTGAAGCAGCAGTGGCCTAGAACGAATGACCAACCTCGGTTGTTTAGCAGCTAGCTTGTCCATCATGACTTGCAGTTGCTGGCAATATACATCTGCCGTAATCGTCTGGCTAGATTTAAGAAAGCTGTAGTGAACGATACCGGCACTAGTCCACCAAACGCTCACAAGTAACTTTTGAGTCAATTTTCGCTTGGGGCGGGCTTTGGTTGGTTCGCCAGGGTTCAGCCATTGCGATAAGCGTTTCCGATTATCGTACAGGACGCACTTTTCATCACAGGTAATGATTCTATTTAAAATCCCTTCATTATTGTGCCGGTTGTGTTACGGGAGTTAAAAATAAAATAAAAGGTTCTCCGTGACAATATATATTTAAAAAAAGAAAAAAAATAGGGGTCGTGGGCAGAAGGCCGTATAGTCTGGACTAGCCTCTTGGTGTCAAGGTAGGGTAAGGGGATTTAAACCACGTGGGAACTTAGCTGAGGATCCAGCTGTCTAGCACGTGGCGGATGCGAGCTAGGGCTACCACTCCTGGAAGCTTCTCCGTCACCGCTGCGTCCGTACGTCGTAGATAGATCCTCTCAATAAAAAAAAATAAATCCCCGTCCAATGATCATCAGCACTCTGAACTCCAGCTAGATATAAGTCCTTTTAATTGGTGCCTCGAATGCTGTAGTTGGCGGTGTTTCGTGCCCCAAACCAAGTTCCTGGAATAATCACGGTAATGTGTCGGTAGGAGTCCGGTCCTACAGCCAGCGCGATTTCAACCCCAAACGATCAAAAATCACGGGCTGTGTGACCATTACAAAGGTAGGCAAAATAAAAAAAGATAAGATGATATTTAGGACCCAATATGATACAAACATCGTAACATTTTAATAGTGCTAGATTGGAAAGACGAAACTACAATTGAGCACGTGGTATGGCCAATCAAATAATTGACAACTAATTTACCAAGATGATAGTTTACATGAAAGAATAATGCGTTTTAATACAAGCATGATTTTCTAAATATTCACAACACAGATACACTAAATTACTCACCGTGATACACGGGATTAAGAATTAAAAGAAACTGGAAAAACTTCAACAATAAAAATTCTACTTCGTCTTCTAGCAGGAGGAAAAAAAGGCCCTGTCATCTCGCGACAGCCCTTATATACTCCTACTGACAATGTTTTTTTTTAACTGACAACTAGCGGTAATGCATAATCCAACCGCCACAATAAAGAAATATTGGAGATGAAGCTCTAGTTACAAAACCTTTGCCAATAGATGGCGTCGTCTAACATAATTTAGTTATTAAAGTTAGCAATAACAGTCAATAGATGACGCTAGGAGCGTCGTTATAAGTTATATTAATGCGTTAAAATGTAGCTATGCTACATATCCCCCCCTGTTACCGAAGGATTTTGACTGATCACAGGAAAAATCCAGAAACAGCTACAAAAGAAGTAAACTTGTTAAAAATAAATTTGAAAAAAGAAAAAACTACGACGATGGAGGTTAAATGCTAGTCTTGTATCTACGCGCAAACAACCGACAACCTTTCATACTACGATTCACACTATAGTCATACATCCCATACATACATCCACTTACATTATTGCATCCCGAACCAAATAATATGATCCGAGACGCCCTAACATGCGAGTATTGTTTTCCATAAAGAGGAAAACAACACAAGTCGAAGATAATAATGTACACAGCTATAACGTTATACGACAAGATAACGAACAGCGTCTGAATAAAGCGCGAAACTACTAGCCTTCCTACAATAGTTAACCAACTATTTTGATAAAATTGGTAGCTTAAGGTCTTTCAAATGCCAGGCACCAAGATCTTTGCCTTGCATGTCTTGCAGAACGTAAACTAACGGAGAACGTTTACCTACAATTTTACATTTTACAAACTTAGGAGCCAACTTTTTGCTAAAATGTTTCTCCTTGTCGCTGAGAAAATAAGTTCTCTTAAAAACGACATCACCAACGTTAAATTCAGCAGGCTTTCGTCTCAAATTATATTGAGCAGTGCTCTTAACATGAGCTTGCCAAAGACGCATCTGAACGCTGTCAAACAAAGATGACATACACCCCAAATTTTCGGCGTAGGCGTCACGAGGCGAAAACACGAGGTCTTTTATACTGTCGGTATCTAGGTAGTGAGTACCGCAAGACACTAGTTCCCTACCATAAACTAAGAAAGATGGTGTAAAACCGGTTGCCTCATTCACCGAGTTGTTGATGGCGAATTGTATTTCGGGTATATGTACATCCCATGACCTATGGTCTTCTTCCACGTAAGTCGAAATACAAGTGATAATAGTCCTATTGTAGCGTTCGACCGTATTTACCTGAGGGGTATAACGCGGTGTTAAGTAAACTTTAGGTATATTATATTTTTTAAAAAACCTATTAGTTTCGTTACTAACGAACTGAGGGCCATTATCCATTATAATAGTTTGTGGTACACCATGCACCAAGAAAACACTATCTTCTAAAATTTTAATTATGATATCAGATGTAGCACGTTTCATAGGAAAGATAAGGCAAAATTTTGAAAAGCAACAAGTTACAACTAAAATAAAATTATTACGTTTTCTAGTAGTAGGTAATGGTCCCATTATGTCAACAGAGATGACTTGAAATGGTCGAGAGCATTCTTTAGGGCGACCCATTTCACCTAAAACTTTATGATTTTGAGACTTATACTGTAGACATTTAGAACACTTAGAAATGTAAGTGACGACATCGCGATACATATTAGGCCAAAAGTAGTTAAGTGCGAGCCGTCTATAAGTTTTAAAAATTCCCATGTGACCAGCAGTGGGCTCATCATGGTTAGCACGAATAATTTCTTCGCGAAAATCTTTAGGAACTACCTCTTTCCAAGAAAATTCAGAAGTTAAGTTATGTTTATTTTTAGAAAGCCTAAACAATCTATTATCTTTAATCGTAAAATTTGGAAAAGAAGATGGCGTGTTATTGCAACCGTTAAAAATATTAAGATACCAGGTATCAGCGCCGGTATAGTTTGTCCAAGTAGAAATTGCGTTGATGTTAACCGCTCGAGACAAAGCGTCTGGTATAACGTTATCACAGCCTTTCCTATGTTTAATTTCGAAATTAAATTCGGAAAGTCTGACACACCAGCGAGCTAGCCTACCAGTGGGGTTGGACAAAGACAAGAACCATTTAAGAGCACTGTGATCAGTATAAACTGTAAACTTTTTACCGTTTTCTAAATAACAACGCCAGTGTTCTAAAGCTACTAAAACTGCTAACGTCTCACGCTCAGTAATCCCATAAACTTTCTCCTGTTTAGTTAAGGAGCGACTCATGTACGCGACAGGGTGATCTTTTCCTTCGAACTTCTGGGTGAGCATGGCCCCAATACCATAGCTACTGGCGTCCGTATGAACCTCAAAGGGTTCATTGTAATCGGGACAGCGCAGTACTGGCGCGGAGACCAAGCTCTCCTTAAGTTTATTGAACGCCAAGTCCGCCTCAGAAGTCCACTCGAAAGGAGGGGCATTCTTACGTGTAGACGTTAGTTTATTTAAGGGCCCTGCCAGAGTACTAAAATTAGGCACAAACCTTCTGTACCAAGTGGCAGTACCAAGAAAACGTTTTACACTTTTCCTACAAGTAGGTGTAGGAAAATTTATGATCGCGGCGACCTTATCAGGATCAGTACGAAGACCGTTGCCGTCGATTACATAACCTAAATATTTAAGTTGAGGCCGAAAAAATTTACACTTTTCAAATTTTACCGTTAAATTAGCTTCCTTGAGGACTTGAAGAACCCTCAAAAGAGTAGCTACGTGTTCATTATAATCCTCGCTAATAATAACTATATCGTCTAAATAACAAAATGTTTTATGACCAAAGTTACCAAATAAAGCATCTACTAAACGCTGCTGCGTAGCAGGTGCATTCGTCAAACCGAAAGCCATGCGTTTAAAACGAAACATTCCGCGACCCGGAACATAAAAAGCAGTCTTATCGCGATCAGACTCATTAATAGCAGTCTGCCAGAAGCTGTTAGAAAGGTCAATAGTACTTAGGTAACGAGCGTCGCGTAAGCTGTCTAAAATTTCCGAAATGTACGGTAAACTATAAGCGTCTTTTTTAGTGACAGAGTTTAACTTACGACTATCTAAACAAAATCTAAATTCGCCAGTATTTTTCTTAGGCACCACTAATACAGGAGAGCTCCAAGCAGATTGGCACGGCTCGATGACGTCCATAGCCAACATTTCGTCAACCTGTTCAACTAAAATACGTTGTTTTTCAGGCGACATCCTATAATAACGTTGACGGATAGGTAACGCATCGCCTGTATCAATTTTATGAGTGATAAGAGAAGTTAAACCTAAACCTTTCTCTTCAAAAGAAATAGAACGAAATTGTTTTATTATGTCGTCGGCTACCGAGCGCTCAGACGAACTCAAATTTTCATAGCCGTTAATGGCCGGCTGGGTCACCTGATGAGAAGTGATTTGTTCGGTAGCCGTACTAGAATTAATAGAATTTAAATATTTAGGACAAAGTTTAAAAATACGCCAGAAGTCAATACCTAAAATGAGGTTAGAAGTAACCTGAGGTACTACGTATAATTTTAAAATATGAAATTGATCTTCAAAACGAATAGGTAGATTTATATAACCTATAGACTTTAAGCATTGACCGCCCGCGGCGAAAATTGAAATATTATTATCATCATTATTGATAGGATAGCCTAGCTCAATAATGTTTAAATGAGAATTATTACCTAACAAAGAAATGCAAGAACCCGAGTCTAAAAGACCGCGCATGCTAAAAGCGTCTATGTGTATATTGACATAAGGTCGAGAATCTAAATTGTTGTTAATACATCGGACCGTATTAATGGTGTAATATTTAAAAAATGTGCCTACAGTTTTAACCCATTGTTTCCGATCATCAAGGTCGGTATGGTTAGGTATAACACGATCCGATAAAACTAGTTTTTTGAACGATATTTACTAAGACAACGAGTACAATCGGGCCGGCGCACGCCAGGATTGCCACAGCCAAAACAAAAAATTTTCGACTTATCAGCTGTGCACTCATAATAGCTGTGCGAGTTAACCTTACAACGTAAACAAAATTTAGGGATATTCGAATGCAAACTATTAACATGATTATGTGAATGTTTAAAAGCAAAACTATTATTATTATTAGGTGGGTTATTAGAAAAATTATTATTCCGAAATGGTCTACTAAAAGTTTTATTAATAGTTTGTTTGTTCTCAGTTTTATTACTATTACAAGTATAAGCTAGGTCCGGTGCTAAGGTATCCGACGTTATCCTAGGCGGTTCATGATATAAAGTTAGTCGAGATTGTACATCCTCATAATTCTTACAAAGAGACTTTAGTTGTTCAATAGAGTTGACCGTAGGAGAAGAAGCCAAAATGTTTGCATAGCAAGGTTTAATGTTGTGTAATAAGATTTCCAACTTCTCACTCTCTGGGACAGGTTTAACAAGACGGTTGAACATTCCTTCCATTATAGCAATATAAATTGTAATGGTTTCTTTTTCGCCCTGAGTTCTATTACGGATTTCCGACATAAACCGATAATCAAAACTCGGTTTGTCAAAGTCACAATACAAAAGATTTAAAAGTTCTGACCAACTGTTAACGTTTTGATAAATACTTCTATACCAATGTAAGGCATCACCAGTAAAAAGATCAAAAGCGTGAGAGAGAATCTTTGAATCGCTAACGTTATGCTGTGTACAGTACTCATTCACTCTAGAAATAAACGCGCGGACACAAGACTTGCCATCAAATTTAAATTTTTGTAAATCAGCTAGATTATTTTTTTCACATTGAACTGTAATATTTAAAGGAGGCATAGGTGGTGCTACAGCAGGAGCTGGCATCACGGAACAACTACTAGACCCCTTAAGTTGATGTAATAAACCCAAATAATTTTGAAATTTTTGTAAGCAACTATTATATTGTACAGCAAACGGTTCTATATTATTAGTAGAAATTCTATTAATCCTATACTCAATGTGGTTTAAATTATTCTCAGCTCTAAGCAATGAGTTACCATCGGAGTGAGAATCTAATTGTAATTTTATTTTTGTTAGGGTTTCCTCAATACCCGACAAATCATCTTTTATAGAAAGACAAGAGTCTAAAATATCCTCAGACGGGTAAAGCTCAGCTAATTTAACTATTTGCTTTCTTAACTCCACAACGGTGGAAGCTGGTGTTTCATTTCTAACCAAAACTTCATACTCCAATTCTGATTTTTGAAGAGAAAAAAATTTAATTTTCTCCGGCATAATGAGAAGTTAAGTTGTCAGAAGTAAAATTTATTAAGAAGTTAAGTAACTAAGTAAACTCTAAAGTTTAAAAAGAAATTAAGTTTTTCCAAAATAAATCAATTAATGAATTTATCAGAAGTTAAATTCAATTTTAAAAGTTAAATTACCAAGTAAATTCAAGAAAAATATTCACAAGCCTAACGGTGAGTATATCTGTGTTGAGAAAATACAAAAATAATCAGATGTATTCTCTAAAAAAAAATACACAAAAGAAATATAATTTGTAATCAGTACTATATAAGATAACTAACTACAAAACAACAAGTTCTACAGACTATATGGTACAGACCATATACACTAAGATGAAAAAACAAACAGTATAAAGTTTATTAACAATTTTAAACTTTACACAACAACAATATGATTACTAGTTACTAATAAGTATATCCAACGCTCATAGTAAGTTAAGATTAAAATAAAGTTAAGTAAAAGTTAAAGTGATAAGTCAATAGCAAAATAATTTAGAATACGAATTAAAGGTTATGTGTAAATATCTATGTTGAAGTAAAGAGTTAAATTAAAGTTTAATTAAAACAAGGTTAAGGCCAAAAGATCACATAAACATCATTGAAGATGATGTTGATGTGTGTGCATGTATAGTGTGGGTATGTGTAAAATAAATAGTAAGTATGATAAAATAGATAATATACAATATAAAATGAATTTCAATATCCTGCCAAAAAGACAGGACCAAAAATAGAATAATAATAAATATATTTAATAATAAAGAATAAATTTAATAGTTTTTATAAATTTAATATTATGTCCACTGAGAAAAAAACACAGGGTTCCTTATGTATCCCGGAACCCTAAAAAAAACACAGTGGGTGTGTGCTGTAACGTTACCTGCCTCTTACACGTGTCCGTGTTACGTAACCTGAACCAATTCTACCCCGGGCCCAGACGGGTAAGAGTACTGAGAGAGTTGGATATGAAAGACGGCACAAAACAAACACCAAACACTGGACACACAGACCCAGGAAGAGACACCAGATGCCAGACCAGACAAAACCACGTTTATGGGCGCCAATTGTTACGGGAGTTAAAAATAAAATAAAAGGTTCTCCGTGACAATATATATTTAAAAAAAGAAAAAAAATAGGGGTCGTGGGCAGAAGGCCGTATAGTCTGGACTAGCCTCTTGGTGTCAAGGTAGGGTAAGGGGATTTAAACCACGTGGGAACTTAGCTGAGGATCCAGCTGTCTAGCACGTGGCGGATGCGAGCTAGGGCTACCACTCCTGGAAGCTTCTCCGTCACCGCTGCGTCCGTACGTCGTAGATAGATCCTCTCAATAAAAAAAAATAAATCCCCGTCCAATGATCATCAGCACTCTGAACTCCAGCTAGATATAAGTCCTTTTAATTGGTGCCTCGAATGCTGTAGTTGGCGGTGTTTCGTGCCCCAAACCAAGTTCCTGGAATAATCACGGTAATGTGTCGGTAGGAGTCCGGTCCTACAGCCAGCGCGATTTCAACCCCAAACGATCAAAAATCACGGGCTGTGTGACCATTACAAAGGTAGGCAAAATAAAAAAAGATAAGATGATATTTAGGACCCAATATGATACAAACATCGTAACATTTTAATAGTGCTAGATTGGAAAGACGAAACTACAATTGAGCACGTGGTATGGCCAATCAAATAATTGACAACTAATTTACCAAGATGATAGTTTACATGAAAGAATAATGCGTTTTAATACAAGCATGATTTTCTAAATATTCACAACACAGATACACTAAATTACTCACCGTGATACACGGGATTAAGAATTAAAAGAAACTGGAAAAACTTCAACAATAAAAATTCTACTTCGTCTTCTAGCAGGAGGAAAAAAAGGCCCTGTCATCTCGCGACAGCCCTTATATACTCCTACTGACAATGTTTTTTTTTAACTGACAACTAGCGGTAATGCATAATCCAACCGCCACAATAAAGAAATATTGGAGATGAAGCTCTAGTTACAAAACCTTTGCCAATAGATGGCGTCGTCTAACATAATTTAGTTATTAAAGTTAGCAATAACAGTCAATAGATGACGCTAGGAGCGTCGTTATAAGTTATATTAATGCGTTAAAATGTAGCTATGCTACAGTTGAGTAATGTAACGCAGCAGTCGACGCGCGTTTGTCGGTTTGCTGCACTCAATTCATGAGGTACCCACCTTTCAAGCTTTTGCACCTTCCCAATTTGCTTCAAGTGGATAAAAACAGTTTTATCACTAACACCGCAGCCTGCAGCTAACTCGGACTTAGTTTGCGATGGATCCGCTTCCACAATAGCCTTCAATTCTTCATTTTCAACTTCTGAGAGATGCTTGCTGACTTTTATTAGTGGAAGTATACTTAATAATATATTATATAATAACCTAACCAAGAGCATGTCAGGGCATGTCTAAGGAGGATTCCGTAACTATCAACGCGTAATAGGTTTTCTTTGAATGACTTCAAAAGTTATTGTCCGATTTCGCCATTGATATAAGAAAGGTAGTAGAGGATATGAAATAAGGTCACGTGACCTGAAGCCAAATGTTTCTCAAACAAGCTAGCTAGCAAGCTAGAAGCGTGGACAGACAGACAGACGCACGGATAGAGCGAAACTATAAGGGTTCCTTGATTATTACGGAACCCCAAAAATTTATTGCAATATGCAGTTATCTTATGAGGAAAATATACATCAAACTGTTGATAATTTATCACTAAACATTATTTAAAACCAATTTAACCAACACTTTACCTACTATAAAAAATGTATAATTTTTATAAAATATCAAACAAAGAATTAATTTTTACGTTTAAACACGTGATTAAAAACGCACAGTAGTCAAACGTGCGTCACCTACTTGTACTTCTTTTCCTTAAAAAACCTCCCTAATCTCTTAAGGAATAGCCAGTATCAGTTTCATTACCTTCAGTAGAAAATGTATTTCACTTGTCAGTTCTCAGTCGAAGTTTACTGCGGAATAGTTTCTCTTCATTATTTATAGTATAGCACCACACAATAAGGCATTTTTAAATAGTAAAACGACCAAAGCTAGCACCAAGCATATTAGGATTTTACATGTTTAGTGTGATTTTTATACTTGGCAGGTACTTACATAGATTATACAGAATATACTAGCATAGATGCGCCCTCCAAAATTTGAACTAGGTCTTAGACAACAATAATTAATCATCAGAATGACCATATTCCCATATAACTTATGGTTATTTATAGTCTGTGTTCTCTGTAAAGTTGTACATGTATGAGAGCCATCCCCTGACGTGACGTCATGACAACACATTTTTGTGTATTGGCGGCTTTATTCATTATTTAAACTCTATGGTGATTTGCAAGAAAAGGAAGAAAAATTCACAAAGTGATTTGTGAATGATCCAAATTGCAAATGTATTGTATTATTATGAACAATTTAACATATTTTTCAAAAACTTGGAAAATACTTTATTCCAAGACACATCAAAACGTCAACTGTATAGTAATTTTTTTTTGTTTCAGGGAACATAAAAATAAACGAAATATAAGAGATACTTTATGTTTTTTTTCAATTACTTGATAAAATCATTTAAAACCTTAGACGACACAAGAAGACTGGAATTTACCTTGAATTCAAACTTTTTAGACAACACAGCTAGGTGGTTCATGTCGATAAAGTTTATTTAATAGTACCTAATTATTATATGTCCTGAAAACCGGATCTAATAGCCTGTTATCGTAACACCTTCCTATCAAACTCGAACCTATAACTGAAAACCGGATCAAAATCGGACTAGTACTTTAGTAGATAAAGCGAGAAACAATTCACTGCAAGGCCCAAATCGTTCCGTCGCGGGTGAAAACCCGATGACAGAACAAATAAATAAAATCGTATAACGACTCCACCAATACTCTGTTCTAATAAAAATATATTAAGGTCTACAATTGACGTATCTTACATTAGTAAATATTGGACATTATAGTGTAAGGGTTAATGTCTATAATTGTAAAGCAAAGCAAACGTGAGGAAAATGTTATTGACTCTTTGACATGCACGCTGAGGACACTTTTTCAGTAACTTTTTGTAGGTGATAGTGAATCCAGAGTATATTAAATCAATGCTTGAAACACTAAAGCCCAATAATTACTTATACAAATATAGGGCATGGTTGACTGACTGTGTCTTGGAGATGCCTGACGTAAATCCATTTGCTCAATAATTTTAAAGCAATCATTGACACTGGAATTTTCCACACATGTTATCACTAATTTCTATTGTTGTATGTTCTCTATTATAATTTCATTATTAGACACTTTTTATAATAAAATCCTTTTGTATTGTTGTAAAGGGCTTCAACATATCACACGCCGGCTCGCGACTGGCGGCGATGACGAAGCCTATCTATAACAGCGTGGTGCGGCTGGCGGGCGCGCGGCCGTGCGCCGTGTTCGTGCCGTCGCGCCGTCACGCGCGCCTGCTCGCCGCTGATCTGCTAGCACTGGCGGCTGCCCATGGCCGCCCCACGCGCTTCCTGCATGCGCGGCTTGAGCTTGTCCAGCCCTTCCTCAAGAAGATACATGACAAGGTATGTTATTCTCTTTTCCATCAGTGTCTCTTTATTCATTAACGTAAAAATGAACCACATAAAAATGAAGATGGCAAGATTTATCAGGATCAAATGATCCGGCTCTTTGCAAAGAACCTAGGATTGTCGCGAAGATCCTAATTTTTCAATTATCCTACGACACATATGAACTGTATTTAAATTTCACACGTTAGTAACTAGCTACATTTACATTATGATAAATTTCAGTTCCCGCTACTTTAAGCTAAAGCTAACTCTACATATCCTGCGTCGTATTTTGTAGATGCTAAAGGAGACGGTATCAGCGGGCGTGGCGTACCTACACGAGGGCGTCGAAGCGAACGACAGGCGGCTCGTGCAGCAGCTGCTAGAGTCCGGTGCGGTGCAGCTGTGCGTCGTCGCCGCGGAGCTGGCGTACGCGTTCGCCGCGCGCGTTCACACCGTCATTGTCGCGGACACGCACGTGTATGTATACATACACGCACACCTACCCATACATACTGTCGTATTCATACTCATGTAAACATACATGCAAACGTACGTACACACATACGCACAGACGTCACTTACGCGCAGCTATACATTGGCGTACGAACGCGTTTATCAAAATAAATATGCGTCAATACGCATACGTGTATATTGGCGTATGTGTGTTTTTGTGCGTGTAAAAAACGACGTATTAACGTATCGTGGCATACATAATATCTCAATGTGAAGCACGAGTTCGTTTGGGTATATTTATTGTACATGTATTATGTACAGGTACAACGGCAAGCTGCATAGCTACGAGCAGTACCCGGTGACGACGGTGCTGCAGATGCTGGGGCGCGCGGGCCGGCCGGGCGAGGACGAGGCCGCCGCCGCCGTGCTCATGTGCGCCGCGCATCACAAAACTTTCTTCACCAAGCTGCTCAACGACTGTCTGCCCCTAGAGGTATTATAATCTTACAGGATCCTCTAGAAAAAATTGTTGGCATAGAATGGTGTCAAGTGTGACGCTATTTGACACATTCTGTTCTTTCTCGTGTGATTAATATTCTATATTGTGTCAAGTGTCAACTTAGCTAAACATTATGTACTACGAAAAATGTATGAACCTCGCCTACATATTTTTTCATGAAGAAGGTACCTGCAGTAAACTACAGGAAGTAAATAAAACATCATTTGCAGAGCCACTTGGACCACAGACTACACGACCACCTAAACGCGGAGATCGTGACCAAGACCATAGAGAACAAGCAGGACGCCGTGGACTACCTCACGTGGACGTTCCTGTACCGCCGCCTCACACAGAACCCCAACTACTACAACCTGCAGGGCGTCACGCACAGGTAAACCGTAGATACCATAGACTACACACCACCTACACGCGGAGATCGTGACCTAGATCATAGAGAACAGACAGGAAGCCATGGACATTCCTGTACCGCCACCTCACGCAGAACCCCATCAACTACAATCTAAAGGGGTTCCGTACAAGTAAACCATAGATACCGTAGATCTTAGACTACTAAGCCAGAAAGCGACCAGACACAAGAATTTTCCGTTTCCAAATATACATCACATCTATCATTTATTGAGTGAACTCATACAACATGAGTACGGTGTGAAAAAAGGTGAAAATATTAGGTTTGTATCTTGTCATTAGTCTGTAATAAATGGTTGTGAATATGTAAATAAATAAAACTTCTTTCACATGTATTTTAATTAGTGAAGGCACCATGCTCATTCTGTTCTGTTCTCAGACACCTGTCGGATCACCTCTCGGAGCTAGTGGAGACAACACTGTCGGAGCTGGAGCAGTCCAAGTGCATCGCTATCGAGGACGAGATGGACGTACAGCCGCTCAACCTTGGCATGATCGCGTCTTACTACTACATCAACTACACAACTATAGGTGAGGATTAATGTGTAGTTTATCAGTCAGCTGCCCTATTATGAACTTCAACTGAAAAGTGGGAATGGGCTTCATTTTGATGTTTGAACTTTTTAAAACACAATTTGAAAAGGTATGAAGTCAACATTTTGACATAAGAACTTTTTAAATTGTGTTTTAAAAAGTTCAAACGACAAAATGAAGCCCATACCCACTTGTCAGTTGAAGTTCATAATGGGGCAGCAGGTCTCGATGAAGCACTTTTTGATAATCCTCCTTAATTTTCGGCTTCATCTACTAAGTGTACCTAAAACCTTTACCCATTATTGAAACCGAAAAATAGATTTTTTTATGATATTGACTTCGCCTAGGTTGTTATATGATTTTATTTTGAGCCTACACTTTGACGGCGACCCAAACTTGGAGCGTTATTTATCTCATTGATCTTTATGTTAAAAATATGTTATACAATCTAACATGTAAAAATTACATATTTAACATTTATATACGTCCTATACATAATTTACGTGCTGATCATTATGTGTCCAATAGAACTATTCAGCCTGTCACTGACATCGAAGACCAAGATCCGCGGCCTGCTGGAGATCATCTCGTCCGCGGCGGAGTACTCCGACCTCTGCATCCGGCATCGCGAGGAGAACATCATCAAAACGCTGGCGGCCAAGTGAGTGGGGATTCTAGCAATAACTTTTTTAATCATGAGAGTGCGACACAAGATGGCGGAATTCTAATTACAAACTTTAATTAATATTTACCGGTATGCCGCACAAGTCGGTAACGATCTGTTTTCAAAATATAATGTTTCTGATCACCAGAATTAACCGCATAATCCGGCGATGTTCTAAGCTCCGGTCCAGTAGAGTAGCTTGATAGAAAACGAATTTCTTGCTATTTTCGTGTGACTTCAGCTGTTCCTTTATCGCCACTATGATCATACCTACTGTTTTCACTCTTAAAACAAAACAAAACAAAAACTGTCAAAACGCTAAAAGTATTATGTAGTAAAATATTTTTTCTTTTGTTGTTGTTAATGTAAAAAATTTAAAACGTAAAAAAACATCGTTTTTAATGTCACTCATAAAACAGACAATGTATAAAAACGATGAATATCGAAAGACATTATGAACTTTATGGTAAATTTTACATACTTATTGTCTATAATTATTGTTTTTCATAAAATTGCTTCCGTCGAAATTATATACGGCAGGCGAAATGTCAAAAATTAACTGTTATACTAGCATTAAAATTCCTTTAAAGGATCTGATCGAAATTTTCAATATTTACATTATGTCGCAAAGCGTTTTGGGCGAAAGTAACATCGTTTGGAACAGCGCCCCAATTGCAAAATTTATTTTTTTACTACTAGAGTGCCGCACAAGCCCGCGGCGCCGGCGGGCGGCGGCGCGGTGCGGTACAACGAGCCGCACGTGAAGGCGCACGTGCTGCTGCAGGCGCACCTGTCGCGCACGCAGCTGCCCGCCGAGCTGCAGGCCGACACCGCCATCGTGCTCACCAAGGTATACCTTCGTCTTCTTTATGGGCAGGTCTCTTGTCGGTGGAGCTTCCGCGACTTTTCTCTATCCTCCACTAGTACCTTCAGCTCTCTAAATATAAAAATAAATACATTCTCTAAAAGTTGACTAATATAGTTTTTCCTTGGCCTTTCTCTAACCCTCCTCTTTCCTTCGATCTTTCTTCTAATCCACCAACATTATTTCATTTTTCTTTTATTCATGACAGTGCAAACTACATCGATTGCGATAAAAGGCGTGCAGATAGTTGTGACATGTATTACGACGCGGCATCCGCTTGTCAAAAGTTTGTAGCACACAAGACTTTATGTGAGCGACGCCTCATATCAACAAATAGGTCCACTAATAGATGGACTAATTGACGTTATGTAAATATCAATATTAATGTATAAATTTGGCTTTTGTAACGCCAAAAGGCCGCCAATGCATATTTTTTTGTGCGTTATGGCCCCCATATATGTCCGACTAATTGTTAAAGATTCATCGTCAGCAATCGGACTTACGATTGTCTTAAGTATAAATAATTTTGTTCGTCGTTGGCAGGCGATCCGGCTGATCCAAGCGTGCGTGGACGTGGTGTCGTCGTCGGGCTGGCTGGCGCCGGCGGTGGCCGCGATGGAGCTGGCCCAGATGGTCACGCAGGCCATGTGGGCCAAGGACTCCTACCTGCGACAGCTGCCACACTGCACATCCGAGCTGCTGCAGCGCGCCGCAGACAAGGCGAGTAAACACATTATTTTTTTTATTATCGAAGATACGCATATGTATGACGTTTCAAAAATAATAACGGAAATTTCGGTCACGAAATTTACTGCTTACTACTATTTATTTCAAATATGTATGAAACTTAAGAAAAATAGTATACAAAATAAAATGTACAATGTAATTTTATTTTGTATACTATTTTTCTTTTACAAATTTGTACAAAGACAATCTCCGATACGATACGTCATTAACTTCATACTACTACATATATTCATAATACTACTTTTTTTACAAAAAACTTATGTTTTGAAATCAGCTGCTGTCAATGACCTTCTCAGAGTCGTATTTTTATCCTCGAGTTTTATTACTATGTAGATAATCATATTATTTTACAGAGCGTCGAGACCGTGTTCGACGTGATGGAGCTGGAGGACGGCGCACGGGCGAAGCTGCTGCAGATGTCGCCGGCCGAGATGGCGGACGTGGCGCGCTTCTGCAACAGATACCCCAACGTCGAGCTCACGTACGAGGTACGTGTCGCTTTAGCGTTTATGAGTGAAAAAGAACACAAACAAAAGCAGAAAAATAGCAGACATAAGGTTGGGACTACATTGTCCGTTAGGCCGGGGAAAATTCAGATAGAAAAGATATTGAAGATAGAACTCTGCAAAAACAAAATCAAAAAGTTTTATTTTCATATAGGTGTAGCAACGCTTATGGAATTGTCCCTACTTGATGCCTACCACCGTAGGCATCAAGCGCACCTGGCGTAAGAAATTCGCACGGGGCCAAAAGATGAAAAATTGATATTTTTAAAAAACTTTTATATTTTTACAATATGAAAACTTGTATATATCTATGTACTATATATATATATATATATATATATATATATATATATATATAGTACATAGAAGCAGCCTTGCAGGTGGCCAAGCCATTTCCATTGTCAATGAAATCATTGACCCTATAATAAGCTTCTGCACACAAACGATTACGAAATACGAAGACGAAATAAATTTAAAAAGTAGTTAAAGAATTAACTACTTTTTAAATTTATTAATGGAAAGATTTTGAACTTTCTGAGATTCTATGGTGTAAGCATGTACATTGACCTTTGATCGCTGGTATATCTAGCTTGTGCTTATTTCTAGTGTTTCTACAGTGATTGTCGCTTCTAGTTTTAAAATTACTAATATTCTTTCTAACATATAATTCATTATCCAAAATATATTGAGAAGCGGCGGTATAGAATACCTAATTTATTAAACTATTCTCTCAGAGATTCAAAAATTTTTGTAAATAGAACGTATTGCTCGCTTCTGCAGCACAAATATTGCATTAATGTCGGCGGCATTTACCCATAAAAGGATGCCGTAGGATATTCTACTATGAAAGTAACTAAAACGAAACTAGTCGCGCCGTGTCTTCGTCAGAAATTTCCCTAATTTTTCTGACTAATATGCTGCAGAATGAACCTATCTGCAAGATTAGCAATATGTCTGCGCTTATACAATAGAGTTGAAGATCGAATACACCAGTGTCGAATCAAATGTCAATGTCAGCTCGACACTCGACACTTCGTGTAAATCGTATTTCAACTCTATGGTATTAGTGTATTAGGGCAGAGTTATATTATCAGAATTTTCCAGGGCCCGCCGGATTCCGGATCATATAGTCCAGGTTCGAATCTCGCCAAGGGAACAAAAAGTTTTCTGTGTTCCTGGTTCCATTGATGTGTATTAATTATGTGTATAATATAATAAAAATCTTAAATATATATGTATATTATAAAAATATTAAATATACTTCCAGTTGTCTGATACCAGTAACACAAGTTCTTCGGATACTTAGCACGGCACCAGATTGACGTGGTGTGAGGCGTCCATAGATATTATTATTATTGATTTATAATGTGTAATACATTATAAATCAATTATCTATTCCAGGTAAAGAACGAGCGGCGACTGCGCGCGGGAAAGCCGATCGTGGTGGAGGTGGCGCTGGAGCGAGAGGACGACGTCGTTGGACCCGTCATTGCGCCTTTCTTCCCGCAGGTACTTACGTCAATGTACATTTGTTTGAGGAAGATACGAGGGGCGGCTGATAAGTCCGTGGGCTAAGGTTTTCGGAATAACCCATTTTGTAATTTATGTCACGTCCCATACATACGTTTACTACTCATTATTAGCGTTTAAGTCAAAATGTATGTAATTTACTTCATAAAAACAAAATCACGGAACAATCATTAGCGCTATGTGAATATAAACGGGAGATCGACGCATTATCCAATAGCGCGCTGTGATTTTAAATGTCTTGTAAAAAGGTAAATAAGACGTATAAAGTTTATGTATATTTTTTTACAAAATTTAGATAATATAATCTTACGGAAACCACGATAAAAAATTGATTTGAACTATTTCGACAAGTAAGAAATACAAGTTAGACACTCAAAGATAGCGCGCACCGAAGAAGTCGTTAGCGAAGATTATGGCTATTATTTGGCGGAGTAGTGAATTGATTTTTGCAATTTTATTTTCATATTAATAAACTACAGTAAATGGTCATTACTCATTAACATAGTAATTTAATAATGTAGAAAGCTGTGCCGTCTAGAAGGTCTAGACCTTATCGGATCGGATCGGATTAACATACTAATTTAATAATGTAGGGAGCTGTGCCGTCTAAACCTTATCGGATCGGATTAACATGAGAGGTGACGAGCGAATTGCTGTTTCAGAAACAAAACACGGCCAAATTATGGGATACACACAATTTAACTCCCTAAATCTATCTTTTAGGGCTAGCTTTCAGTAATTAATTGCTTGTTAATATTTTTTTTAAAGAATGATCGGGAACGAAGATTTTTGGGTTTTAATGCGACCAAGGCTGTCGTAAAGTGGCATTTTGAAGAGCAATTTGGATTTTTTTTTATATAATATAATTTTAACTTGAATGGCGCAAATTACATGTAAAGATACAAACTTCATATAAAAAAATACAAATATATCCTTTTAATCTAGCAAGTACCTTGGGCCTCGGACTTATCAGCCGCGCCTCGTTGTTGCTAGCACAGTGTCAATGTCGCAACCATTTTGTTATATAATCCACTGAACTACCTACTGAGAGATACATCATAGATTTTAAAACTCTGTCAGTAAAATGACAACCAAAGTACTCTGTATCTATCAATATCTTACATTGGCTTGGTTTGGCGGAAAAAAGCGCTTTAAAACGCTTGGTAGCGCTGAAATAAAATACAGTTGTCGGTCAGGACACGTATACCAACTTCAATAGCGCTGACACTTCGATGTAACAATCCGCCATTTTGCATTTTACCACTAATTAGCGATCGCCTTTTTGGTTACGAGCGCATCCGAGCACTTTTTTCCGCCAAACACAGCCAAGGGCCTGTTTCACAATATTCAAATGAATCTTAACTGCATGTTTTGTCTCTGCCGCTCGATATAAAGTAAGCAGCGATAAAACTGTCGGATAAGCTATTCGACATATTTTATTGGTCGATTGTGAAACAGGCCCTTCTCTATTAATATCTTACATTTAAACTGATCGTTTATGTACGGACGTATGCGACACGCGTATACATAAACCCCTTACTAATAAAAATATTTACACAATGGAGCTATACAATGTTTTGTCCTTGTCTGTTTAGCTACTTTTCTAACGTATCAGACAGGAAAAAAACATTGTATAACTTATCCTGCCATTATGTAAATATTTTTTTTAGTAAAGGTGGTAAGAATCAGTAGGTAGGTTATGTAAAATTAATAATACTCGTTATTTTCACCCAGAAACGCGAGGAGGGCTGGTGGGTGGTGATCGGATCTCCCAAATCCAACTCCCTAGTGTCCATCAAGAGAGTGTCGCTCGGACGTGCGGCGCGCGTGCGGCTCGACTTCGTGGCGCCGGCGGGTCGCCACGCCTACACGCTGTACTTCATGTGCGACGCCTACCTCGGCGCCGACCAGGAGTACAAGTTCACAGTGGACGTGCAAGACCCGGCCACAGACGATAGTGACTCCGAATAGACCATATACTAAATGAATATAAGTTCTTCTACATTGAATAAATAATTTGTAAATTAGAGGTTGTCTCGTTTGTTAATAATACGTATTCTTTTTTTGTACGTGCTCTCTTTTTACTGACAAATACGTAGGTTTTATAGGCTGGGACTATATGATCCTGAATCCGTAAGGCCCGGGGAAAAGTCACAGCACTGAAAATAGAACTCTGAGCTTAAACAATAGTTGAGAATCGAAGTGTCGAGTGTCTAGCTGTCATATATATGACATTGACTATTGACTCGACACTTGTGTCTTCGATTTCCAGCTTTAATGTATTAGCGCAGAGTTCTGTTTTCAATGTTCTGAATTTTCCCCTGCCTTCCGGATTCCGGATCATAATATAGTCCCAGCCTAAAAATAAGTTGTTACTAATGACCGGACTGTAAAGTTACTATTACAAGATAATAGACGAAAGAAAATTGCGAGCGTTGACCCCACGACCGCAGAGACAGCTATTGCCTATCTAAAATTTACAAGACGACAGAATCCAAAAACATATAAAAGATTGAATGTAGTTCAGCTAATAGGAAGAGGAATATAATAACAGAAAATATGCGATGAGAAGAACTCATTACTTTTATGAAAGTAATATTCTTATATAAACAGTGTTGATTTTTAATCATTTCATGTGGGGTTCAACGAAATAAAAGGTTTTTGGTTGGTGTCCCGTTGCATTTAAAATTTAGGAACCTCCAAGTTGGATACATATTTTCTGAATAGAAATGTTGTAACCGTAACAAAGTGGTTATCGGATTAACATTGAGCGCGGGTGGCGGCGGGTCACACGCCCTATCTGTCACGTATCGTGATAAGTGGCCATCACTCGTTATCTGAGATATGTCTCATACACGTCTGTCGCCATCTGTCGCATTATCTATGCCTACTTGTTAATTGTAATTTCCCCGTGCGTTGTTACCACGGCCGGAAAACGAGCGCGGAGACGACAGCTCCAACATCTTTTCAATATACATAATAATATTTAGATGTTATTAACGCTCTTCATAGCGTTTTTCCTACGTCGGCTACGCTAGACTGGCCAACGTATGCACGCCGTTGACGCTGTGACGTGATCCATGTAAAGGACAAGCTTATGTATTTGTTAATATATTGTTTGAATAAAGTGGCGTAATATTTTGGTCATCCAGACGGCAGGGGGTGTAACTCAGTGGTAGAGTGTCTGCTTCGCATGCTGAAAGTCCTGGGTTCAAATCCCAGCACCTCCATAATAGCTCTTTTTGTAAAAACAACTTAAACGAACAATGCAAATTGTAAATGCTATTTTAATTTTGTCTTCTTTTATCGTAGGTTTTTGATTAATTAATTATACTTTAAACGAGACGATCTTGTATATCAGTATCTCGTCAACGGTTACAAGTATTCCCATGAAATTTAGTATGCAGGGAGTTTTGGGGGAGAAAAATCGATCTAACTATTGCAGCACGAAAGCGCGTTATGCGGCATAATGCTCAACGTTGAATGTTTCAACTACAGCAACGCCTCGCACAATCGACCACTCTCCAAAGTACTGCTTTCGCATGATGCGTGCAATCGATACCAACTCAGTGGCAGAAAATTAACAAGTGTTTTTTCTTTAAGTTGGCATTGATCGAAATTTTATTTATATATAATCGTTAGTAATATTGTTCATTGTTGAAAAAAAATTAAAGCTTTCGTTTCGTCTTAATTTTTTGGAAAGAATAAAAGTTAATTCAGACTGTGTTAGAATGAAAGGATAAATATAAGTATGGATGAAGGTACAAACATTGATTATTTTTTTTATATTCCACCATTGATAACTAATAATACATCTACGTATTCCACATTTTTTTTCAACACTGAACTTAGCGCACTCTGCTGGTGCATGTGAAAACTAATTCACGTTTCAATTAAGCATCAGCACAATTCGGCATTGTGTGCCACTGAGTGGCATTATGCTCTATAATTGGAAAACTACCTTGGTATGCGTACCTACGTACTCTACGTATATTACTACGTATATTTGCATTATTTGGAAATTCGGAATGTGGTGGGTTCGAATCCAGGTAACATAAATATTTTTGGGATTCTAATTATTTATTTATCGTTCTACTAAAACACCTAGCGAAGCTCGGTCTCCTATGTACTAAAATATTAATAGTATATCCAATCCCTCTTAAAAGCTGTTTGAGTTGTAATGATGTCTCAAAAATTGAATATTTTTAAAAAATAATCCTATATCTGAAGATAAAGTAACAAAAGTTTTTATTTATCTATGACTAAAACTAAGAACTCAATTACGAATACCACTTTTTATTGTTAAACCTTATCCATATAAGTTGATAATACATAAATTAAAACACTTAAAAATACGTAATAATTATTTTTAATTCCAAATTAAACAAAATCTACATGCATTACCTAAACAACATTTAGAGGGTATTTAAAATAATTATAATAACAGCCTATTTTGTACTGTTGCCATCCTAATTAAATAGTGGAGGTTATGGAGTATGGCAACACTAGATTTAGACGACCTTCTGTAGGTACTCGTCGAAGAGGTAAAGAGCCAGGGACAAGTCCTGTCCGTTGTTGGCGACGATGAACTGCTTGAGGTCCGAGGTGTGACCGGCCAGCTCCCTGATAGTCTTAGAGTGGTCTTCGATGAACTCCTCCTCGAGGTACTGGGCGATCTGTAAGCAAGGAGGAGTAGGTTTTATAGATAATTTAAAACATTGCGCGAACTTCTTATCTGTTGAGTTTTGACTAAAACGGCTTAGCACACCGAGACGCAATGCTATAATAATATGCATAATGTGCAAGCCACGCCGCGCGCAATAGGGCAAATACCCAATTTCGATTTGAGCACGTATCAATTTTAGGGCGTTTAGCGAACAATATATGTAGCAAGTTATTACTTTGAAGTTCTACAATAATGTTATGTTGCTATCTATAGATGGAAGTGATGAACTTCGCCTTCGAAATTATCGAATGCATCTTGACTAAAGGCCCAGAGCATCATGATTCTCGTGGTTGGTGCGGGAAGCCTCCTGGTGTGCGAAGAATAGTTAGGTATTGTTAGAGTTTGAAGCATTGCAAAAGCTGTTCTAATGTTACTAATCTATGGGCGGAGGTCATCGCTTACCACCATGAATACTATTAGTTATTTTGTTCCCTTATATTTATTACACTTATTATGAATATCCTCAATGATCAATCCATCAGTTTACTACGAGGGCGGGTCAATAAGTCCGTGACTTTTGGAATAAACGAAGATTTTTTGATAAATAAATCATTTTATTTTTCAACGTAGTCCCCCTTGAGCTCTATACACTTTGTCCAACGCTTCTCCAATTTTTTTATCCCTTCCAAAAAATATGATTTGTCGAGGTCCTCAAAATAGGCCTTTGTTTGCGAGATGACTTCATCATTGGAGTCAAATCTTTTTCCACCGAGCCATTTTTTCAGGTTTGGGAACAAGAAGTAGTCACTCGGAGCCAAATCTTGAGAATAGGGTGGATGTGGGAGCAATTCATAGCCCAATTCATGGATTTTTGCCATGGCAACTGCACATGTGTGCACCCTTGCATTGTCTTGGTGAAAAAGAACTTTTTTCTTGGCCAAATGAGGTCGGTTTTGTTTTCAAATCCTCATTGAAGCGGTCCAATAAGTTGGCATAATATTCCCCATTAATTTTTCTTCCCTTTTGAAGATAGTCAATGTGGATTATCCCACGTGCATCTCAAAAAACAGTCGCCATAACTTTATTGGCTGACAAACCCACCTTGGCCTTCTTTGGCGCCGATTCACCCTTAGAAACACACTGTTTTGACTGTTATTTGGTCTCTGGTGTGTTGTGATGGATCCATGTTTCGTCCACAGTTAAAAAACTCCTCCATATTGTGATTAAACAACGCCAAACCTTCCTGTGAAGTTGTTACACGATTGCGTTTGTGGTCGACTGTGAGCAAAAGCGGCACCCATCTTGCGGAAAGCTTTCTCATGCCCAAGTGATCATTCAAAATTGAAACCACTGAGCCATGCGAGATGCCTATGGCTTCCACAATCTCTTGCACTTTTAATCTTCGGTCGGCCAACACCATATCGTGAATTTTTTCGATTGTTTCGGGTGTAGAGACCTCAACTAGGCGTCCAGGACGTTCGGCATCTTCAGTGCTTGTACGGCCACAACGAAATTCAGTAACCACTTTTTTACCATTGAAATCGATGGTGCAGAGTCCCCATAGTATTTATCAAGCTTAGCCTTGGTCTCGGTAATGGTTTTTTTTCGCAAAAAATAATGCTTAATAAGCACACGAATTTCACTTCTTTCCATTGTTTCCTTAAGTTACTGGATAGTCTGATAAAGATAGCTGTAAAACACAAACTAACTGACGCAGCAAGTTCAAATTTTGATAGGAGTCAACTGACAGATGCCTGTTGACAGGAGTAGTGTTGCTTTTTCAGTAAGGAGGTTAGAAATTCAAAAAGTCACGGACTTATTGACCCGCCTTAGTAGCTTATATAATCCATAACAAGGTTTTTTTTCTCTCTTTCTCATCCGCAGACCGAAGTGGTCCGCGTCCTTGTCATATATTTCTTTATGAAATAGTTTCTTTCGTTTTGTTCACTTTTGTTAGAGATTATTCGTGTCAAGATATAATAAGGGTCTCTTAAAGCGGGGTACGGGACCCCTTGGGGTGCACGAAAAAATTTACGTAATGGTAGCTTGATAGATTTTTCGGCAGCTAGACAGGAAGAGTTTCCCGCACTCTCAGCGGTGAACTTAACAGGGGTTTGTGGAGCCTAGAGTTTGAGAAACATTGACTTATAACATAAACATAGCTCACCTCAGCATCATGAGTCTTGTGGTTGTTGCGGGTGGCCTCCTGGTGTATGAAAAACGCTCTCTCAGCGATCTCCTTCTGCGTGTCGAGAGCGTGGGCCAGAGACTCCAGCTCGTGCAGCTCGATCGTGCCGTTGCGGTCCTCGCCGGTCTCCTGCGTGCTGTGGCGGGAGAAGTCCATCTCACCACCTGGTAGATAAAAAAGAACAGGTTTAGATACATAGAAATGATTTTGAAAAATGAGTAGCTGTGTCACGGACACGGCCGTCTGTACGGTCGCTGACAGACCCGGTGTACCATATTTCGACCTTATTACAATGACAATATGGTCCAAAAGTAGTACACCTAGTTTTTCTGCGACCTAATGCGTACCAACAATTTTCTTTACACTATTATTGATGATAGTCTATCGTAAGTTTGTGATGATGTATGGAGATGACCGACAAAAACAGCTGCACATAAACTAAACAATACTAGAATCTTTGGCCTAATGAATCACCATCATATCAATGACGCCACATGCAAATATGAGAATATTATAGCACATGTTATCCTATTTTAAATCAAATAAAATTAAAAAAGTTTTATTTCCATAGGTTATTCAATAACACTCCCGGAATTGTCCCTATATGATGCCTACCACTGGTTCGGGAACTAACCCATATGCATTGTAGTTTGAATTTCACTGACATCACAATGATAGCAACTTGTATTGAAAAAATACACTCAAATTAAAAACTTAAAACTTTTTAATAACTAGCGAACTAAATGATTACTTGTATTCACTGACAAAATACAAATACTACTTATTTCAAAGGCGCGGTAGAAATTAGTTGAGTTGACTATTACTCTTTCTAGCAAAAACACAACTGGCATTTTTGATAATAAAAAATAATACTTAATTTCAGTTACATACAGCTGAAATATATTTAATTCTTTTTACTTTTAATGTATGTTACGTTAACAAAAAATGTTTCCTCCTTTTATGTTAATAATTTTAGATATTATGGTATTACTTTCCATTATCAAACATCTCTGCTGCTGCAAAACTGCAAATGAACTGCTGGAAAACAACCCACTGTCATTGTCTTGTCATTGTGTTAACAGGCACTTGAAAACCAAAAACTAATCTTCATGCTAAATTACACAAAATTAACGTCGACATCAAAATTATATATATAGCATATCATTCTGTTTTTATATTAGTATTTATAACTTGTATCTGCATGAGGTACCCATGAAGTCATTGCATGAGCCATTCCCTGCACTGTAAGCCATCAGATTTTCACTGAACATCTGCTGCATCACTCTGACGCTGGCAACTCCTATTACAAGGAAGGCTATGCCAAAAGAAGAAGAAGAAGACATCAAAATTGGAGCAAAACAATGTATAATATGTGGAATCGATACATATTGACAAGCTAAATTCAAATATGCTAACAGAATTTATCTAGCTCATCTACATTTGACGCATTTTTAGTACATTACTTGCATTAGCATTTAGATTTTTTCCCAGTAAACAATGGTAACGTGTATGTTGGGCATGGTGAGAGGTTTTCCCTAGGCACTGCAAACGTGGTAATAAGATATAACACCTAGTGGCCCATTCTAATGTTAGCTGATTTCTGCTAGAAAGTCCATCGCGAAACAACATAATACAAGACTACACTATACAGAAAGTGATTTATCTAATAGTTATTTATTATATATCTTATTAGTATTTTAATTCATCTAAGATTATAAGTAATATCATATAAGACAAATATTTTTGTTTTATAGTATATACATATTTAATATAATGTGAAATTTCGTAAAAATTAAATAAGTAAAGCTAAAAAAACTAGATGTGACAGAATCATTCTGTTTAACTTAACTTTTAAACTACATTAAAATCACAAAACAAAATTCTTGCTCCAGGACTTTTAAAATTTTTTGCCAACCAGGGTAATTGGTAGATAAGAAATATAATATGTAAATAGTACCTCTCTTGGTAATATGCTTGATAAGCTCAATGGTCTTGGCCCAGCTGTCATCAGCCAGTTTTCTGAACAGCTTATGGAATCCCGGTCTGTTCGTTTGGAAGTTATCATAATAAGCAGCAGAGAGCAGGTACTCGTAAGACCTCTTCAGATGCAAGTTGGCATACGCCTGCATTTCATTGGCGACGTTGCCTTGACGACCGAAGTTGCTGTACACAGCGTTACAACTTGGCATAGCTGTGGAGAAAATATGTCTATTAGAGACTATGCATTTGTATAAATTACAAACTTTAGAACAATAGTGTGTTGGTCTATGACCTCTTGATTGTAAGTCCTTCGTGCGCTCGTGTGGTGACGATAATAATACAGCAGCAATTCTTATACTCTCCTTTATTGGTGCTTACAACGAATACGTATTACAATATGTAATGAGATATGCTTAGCACAATATATACGTCTACACTATGTATAGCCTTTTGGCCAACTAAATAAACTAACTCGATAGGCTTTACTTATGACATCTGTCAATGTCAATAATGACATTGACAGTTACATCTTACTGTTGATATATGTATTACTGTTGATATATAGTTTCAAAAGAATAATAAAAAAATACGTGTGGCACTCGGGGACTGCCACGGTAAAGCTATTGCATAGTAAGTCTACACGCATACGTCTAGTCGCACGCACACAAACACAATGCCGAAGTCTGCCGAACTGAAACGACGTTAGACGATGCAGGGCCTTCAAGCCACACCTCCGTGCCCGTCGGAGTGGGGAGCGTGAGGTTTTTTCGTTACGGAATTTCTGGATTCGGTCCCCGCGCTCAAGGCCCGCAATAGAAGCTATGCAATAGCTTAAAAGTTTAAAAGAAACGATGTTGCTTAATGGTAACAAACGTAATGTTAATAAAAACAATCTGGAAAAAAGTCTCAATACCTTTAAATTCTTTTAGAGAAAACAAAAATAATTATCTGACGCAGTGTATGATAAAGTAAGCAACAAAATCTTATACTTTATACAAGTATTGTATAATAATATATTGTATTTCCATTAAATTAGTATGCAGGAATTTTTAAGGGAAGAAATATCGATCTAACTATATGATTTTTCTTACGTTGCGTAATGAGATAGGAGTGATTTCAATTTCTAAATGTCAAATCTGGTTTGCGGCTTGGTTAGCATTATTTCTTTTTGCGTTGTTGGCAATTTGGTGTCTTGGGTTCGAATCCTGGTCAGACGAACATTGTTGCAACGACATATTGCATTACATTTAAGTAATAAAAATATGAACACAACAGATAAGCTTAAATTCAATGTTGCCGTCTTTGTCTGATACCTTGTGAAAGTCACTCCACAGACAACGACAGCAAAATTAAACATTTTATCCTTGTGTCCAAATGTTTTTATTAGTAAGGGGGTAAATTCTTAAAGCTATCAATAAATAATGAGTATACATTAACAACTCTAGCACGTGCTGGTTAAAACTTAACTGTAAATAAACTAAACCACAATGACTTGCAAAAAATGTTGACTAGAGGTCAAACTTTAGCATCTAAATCATAATATTGCCTTTCATAAAATTATTAGCTTAGATGTTAAAAGAAAGAATTTGAAGTGGTGAGATAAATTTATGAAGGTGAACAATCTATCATATTTTTTTATCAGTGATTGATACTAAATTTCCAAATTCCATTGGATATTAGATATTTAAATTTTAGTGATGTTTTGATATTATGTTCTCAAACTTTTAATGTAAATTCAGAATAAACATAAAAGTCAGTAGCATTTTCAAATGACGCAAAGTACTACATAATATTATGTTTAAAATAAAAAGTTGTGTGAAAAATACTTACACAAGCTGTTAGAGGCTTGACCACAGTCCATGGAGACATCATTGAAGCAGGTCTCCGCAGACGCTGCAGCGGCCAAGGCCAGACACACAAATACTGTCACAAAACTCTTCATTTTCTGCAACAAAATGTTGTTTTATTGCTACCGAGAGCGAAAAAATGATACAATATAAATGCTAGAATGCTGCAGGGAGAAAAATACAAGGTACAAAATTCTAAGACCTATATTCGTAATCTCTTAACCATTCTTCTTCCTAACCATTAATAATGTCCAAAACCAAAAAAAAAATCAGAATATCAGCTATTTTTGGGCATTAGTAATGGAAATTTTAAAAAACCGTCACACTACATATAAAAAAAGAAATTGAGGGTAAACAAAACAAAGTTTCAATCAATCAATGTTGCATAATCTTTACAACTTGATGAAGATTGATAAAAGGATTTAAATACGATAAGTCATTGTTTACCGATCAACTGTTAACAATACAATAATCTTTTTTGGCTTCAATTAGATGTAATCCTATAAGGAACGATAACGCTACAAAATCAAAATTAAAATCCCTTTCTCTTATCCCTTATTGTACACTGATATACTGAATATAATAAGCAAGAAGAGCCAAGCCAAAGAAAAGCCAAATAAAGTTCAGGAAAGTAGTAGAATTTACCGAAATGAATGCGACGTAAATATAATAAAAAATCACCGAGCTCCGTTGAAAGTGCAGCCTTTACACACACTGGCGCAGAAGGCGACTCCCAATATTAAGAACTCGAGAACTGATAAGTGCCCTATCCACAATGACAAAAATAAATTGTATTTATAATGGATAAATCACTATTTTCCGCGTAGTATGTTATGTGACACAAAACAAACAGAACACAAAGCAAAGGTAAATTATTTTTTTTATCACCAAAATGAAGTTTGATGCAGTGTTGGCTAATGTAAAATTCGTACTTCCCAACTAATTGATTTATCATGCGTCATAAATATCTACCTTCCTTACTTTCAAGATTGTATAATTTTAGATAAAAAGTGTTTTTATGTTATGAGCCATAACGTGAATGAATAAAATAACTTATTATACCGATACCTATTAATTTACTTTAACAATAAAACAACACTAATCCGGACAAACTTTTAAAGGCTGGCAATAAAATTTATCTCCGCCCCCCACTTCAATTGCAGCAAAATGAATCAGACTGATGTAAATTATTTGCAACCCAAAAAAGGTTGAGGTTTTGTGTGCCAAGAAATTTACATGGACCCAAATCGATATTTTGTAGATTGTTTGGACAAATTACATAGTGAACAGTCCTGTAATATACGTATATATAAACAAAAAAAATAACAATATTGCTTTAATCTTATTAGAAATTACTTGGAAGGGTTTCAAGTTTGATGAAATATTCCATGAGCTTCTTGAAACACAAGACCTCAACGGTGTTACAAGTATACTTCCATCTCTGTCTTTCTTAGTATGTCATTCTCGTTTTATTCTCTTGTCAACATGGCTGTTTGTTATCGCTGCGTAGTATAATATTTTCATATATTGAAATATAATCAGCATCAATACGTTGTCTTTAGTTTTGTATTGATAAGGACGCCTTCTGCGCCAGTGAGTGTAAAGGCACTTTTCAATAAACAAGTATATTCGCGTCGCATCGCAATTTATTGCAATCGTCAAAAGAATCTGTGATTTATTTTAGATAAAATGAAGAGTTTTCTGTTCGTCTGCTGCATCTTCTTAGCCGTCTGCTCCAAGGCATTCGGCACACAATGTAAGTACAATGTGATTTATTGTATAAAACGAGGGTATTTTAAAGTTTTCGCGATTACATAAAGAAACCTTTGTTCAAACTTATTAATTTGCACAAGTTTTAGTTACCCTTATTACATTTTAGTAACTTTATGCAAATCTTGATCATTCATCCGCAATTAATAAAAAAATAGAAAGCACCTATAAAAAACTGAAGCTATAAATAAAATGATCTTACAATCAGCTGACTGTTAAATTGATAAGATGGCAAAAAAAAATTTAAGTAAAAACATCATTTACAATTATTCATAAGGAATTTGTATTCAATATATTTGAATTATATTGTTATCTTTATGTATATGTTTCATTTTTTTTATTTGATTAAAAAATCCCAGATTTTTCATCACAGAATTATTTTATCTGGACATATATCTACATATCTCAAAAGATGAATGAGGTGTTAGACATAGATAAAAGTCAAGTAGTTCTTGAACAAAGAAAATAATCAATACATACTATAGATTAGTGTTACTATGGTGTAAAATTTATAAATTTTTCATATTCATTTAAAATAGAAAAATAATAATGTTAAACCAGGCATATATCTTGTGAAGTATGCTTGCACTGCCACAACATAATATTATTATAGCTTCCAAAATGTAACAAAATTTCTTGTCTCATACTTCTTTGTGACCTATAGAAAAATATTGTATGGTTCAAAAGAGAAATAAGTGAAACCTTCAATAAATATGCCTTCTACCCAAAGATTTAAAAACTAAAGATATGCTATACCGTACATTTGACAGAACTAATCTTCATACAAGAAAAAATATGCCATCTTGGTTTTCACCATACTTCAAATGTCAGCCACCTTGACTTCATTGTACCGTAAATGTCAAAATGGCCCCAAAATCTCTGAAAGTGGGCCATTTAAATGGATACAGTTTTCACCTCAACATGCCTCGTCTATAACAATATAATATGTCTATACTTCTATCACATTCCAGCATGTTGTATTTTAGATGGATTGTTGATGGATTTTGGATGGTTGGATGGATGGCTTTGTTGTTCCATAGGGTTTCAAATCACAAAATTGCTAAAGAACCCGTTTTACTTCGAAAACAAGTAAAACGGGAATGGGAAATCATACATAATTACAAATTAGTGATATAACTTTGTTACTGACCTTTGACCGTTACAATTTACATTTGCGCTTAGTGATAGTTTTAACACATGAAAAACACAAGTATATATATATATATATATATATATATATATATATATATATATATATGTATATATATATATATATATATATATATATATATATATATTTCATTAGGGCTATGTGGCTTGTAACAATATTAAATCATGACTTGATATATTGACTATAATAAAACTATTGTAACTCATTTGTAAGGCAAAGTAGCCACCCATGATGTGAGAAATAATTAGCAAATGGATGACAAGATAATATTTATTTACAATGCTATCATTTTGATGTTCTGATTCTATTTTAGATTCTATTTAACTAATCTTACATCTACAGTCTAGGGCTTCCCTTTATTGGAAAACCAACCTTCTATACTGCTGGCTAATAAAGGGTCAAATTGTAATATGTGGCTTAAATAAAAAGGGTATGGGCATTAAGCCTGTAGTTGTTTTATTAAATAAAAAAAAAAGGGCCACTAAAACTACTCCAAAAGTCGATGTTTAAAAGCCACAACTTAAATTTAAAATTGTAATATAAATTAGTAGGTGGTCGGCAAAATGAATGGTACATAGAAGTTAGACTTTCCTCATACGTTGTTCATATTGTAATGAAATGGTGTCATTGTCAGTACCTTAGTACCTTACCAATATACCCAGATCGTACTCACATAATGGATAATGGATGCAATGGGATATCTAGATTTTAGCAAACACAAACCAGTGTACTAATGCTAAACAATTTCCACAGGCAATGTGAACCCGGTGACGATCCCCAAGGCGTGGATCACGATGTCTGGCGGCTGCCGTGACAGCGTCCGACGACAGATCCAGATGGAGGTCTCCGCGTCTGTACAATACCTGGCAATGGGCGCGCACTTCTCCAGAGATAATGTCAGTATCCATACTATTCGTCATAATGTTAAGTTACTTTCCTGTATAACACAATGACGCGAACGTTATGAATCAATAATTAAGTCCAGTTACAATGTAATTACGACGAAGACCGACCTCTATGGTTCGGTGGTTCAGCGAGTGGGTGCTCTATCCGGGGCTGCGGGTTTGAATCCCGCCGAAGAAACAAAATTGTTTTTCTGTGTTCCTGGGTCATGGATGTGTATTAAATATGTGTATTATATAATAAAAATCATAAATATACGTATAGTATAAAAGTATTAAATATACTTCCTGTTGTCTGGTACCTGTAACATAAGTTCTTCGGATACTTAACACGGGGCCAGACTGACGTGGTGTGAAGCGTACTAGAAAAAAAAAATACATATCAAACCAGAAACACATGTTCCTTTGTCATTTACTGTTTAGTTTTGCGCGTAAGTGTAAAAAAAAACTTTCCAAAGTATATTCTGAGTATAGTAAGTTTAGCTCACCCTCCACACCACTTATGCATTGGCATTGCCAGCCTTTTATCTCATTCGATTTTAATTCATTCCGTTTTTCGTGAGGCCATAGTATCCTATTCGTTCCGAAACATTTCTCCACGGTGCACAGTGTTTAATTCGGCGCAAAAACCGGACATCGTCTTTTTATCGGTTAATTGGAAAGAATACATAATTAGTAATTAATAAAAAAGAAAACTTAAAAAAGAGTAAATAATAAAAAGGTACATTATGAACCCTTTTCAAGTCAGCTATGACTTATGGGGGCCATAAAAACAAATAAAATCGAATTTTAGTTTTTTTTTTTTCTGACGAAGTTCCGCTATATTAGTAACTGAAACTTACATTATTCGGAAGTTAATGATCATCACTACCACTGGATAAAAATCAAATTCTATCAACGCGGATCTTCGTGGAAAAATAAGTTTTTTAATTATGTGGGATTTGCGGGATTCGTCTTAAAGTCGAAAAAAAAATTATACACCTTTTCGAAACAGTTGAATAAGAATAATAAAAATGGATAATGTAGATAAAAAATTAAATATAATAAAAACCCTTTTTAGCTAGTACAATGAAACTGAATAAAAAAGAAGATCTTATTTTACCTTCTTACTCTATATTATTTTAATGACTAGATGCCCGCTACATCGTGCGCGCAAAAAGTAACCTTACAGGAACCGTGCAATTTGCTGCGATTCAAAAATAGCCCATGTTCTTCCTCGTGGTCTACTAGTTATTGTGCCAAATGTCATCAAAATAAGTCTAGTAGTTTCTGAGCCTATTCAATGCATACAAATAATCAAATCTTTCCGCGACGCGTGGACTTTTTAAAAGACTTTTATAATATTATCTTTTACTACCCTAACAAAGGGCATGTCAAGACATTCTTAAGGAAATGTTTCGTCGTATTAACGTGCAAAATGTTCTCATGAGAGTATAGTTAAAATACAGCGTTATAGATTGATCTGAAAACATTTTCTTAGCGTTTTTCTGTGTGAATTGTGAAAATATCTTTGATTTGTATACCTTGTTAAATAGCTGTTTAAATGAATGTTTTCTTTAGATCTGCAAAATAACTGTCATATATAATTTTTTAGGTATGCCTCAAAGAAAAAACTAAATAAATTAAGAAAATTGATTTTTTTTTTTAATCTTCTACTACGACTTAGTTTTCATAGTTAGCGCCATTAATGGTATTAATCATTATAAAAAGCTCATTAGCTGCATAAAAACCATAAAACCAATCAATTAAAATCATAAATTTTGAATAATGTATAAGAGAAAAAACAATCGTCAGTTTCATAAAAATTCTTAAAAGTCCAAAATCTCCTAAAATATTAATTTTGGAAAATGGGTTTCATTGAAGAAAATAATAGAAATGATGGGAACTACAACCACTTAAAGGATAAACCTCGACTCAACCTATAACCCTATAAGTATAGTTTCGTGATTCGAGTCACTCTCCTATCAAGAAGTAAATCTTTGGGGATAATAATATAAAAATAAAAGACTATTATATACCCGACTACGTAAATTATATAGCCTTTGTTACCCGGTCTATTATTACGAATACAGTAACACTTCATTTATTAAAATCAGACCAGTAGTTTAGGGGCTACTACTTTCTTTTCTTCTATCACTTAACAGGTAAAAAGACGTTAAAAGATTGCAAAAATAATCTTACTAATATCATAATTGCAAAAGGACGGATTTAAACAATATTTGCCACACAGGTAGTCTGTAGCCTAGATGAATACATAGGCTACTTCTTATCCCGAAAAATTTACTGTTTCCATGGGATAGACAGTTTCTTTTTGCGCGAAATTCTTGTGAACTCACTTTAAGTGTTATCGATGGCAAAGTGTATCCTATGCGCCAATTTAACGACGTAAACGTATTAGTAGCGTTTATTACCTTTTTATTAATGTTAGTTGCAACTGCTACTACAGCAGAACTTGGTAAGAAAAAAATAATAACCAAAATTGTAAAACCAGTTATTATTGTATATACACACTAAAAAGGGTTTAAATGTGATTTTTTATCTGTTATCCATTTTTTATGGTCCTTATTCAAGTCCTGACCAGTCTTAATAATGCTACTTATTTTGAAAAAGTATATAATTTTCTACTTTAAGACGAATCCCGCAAATCCTGCATATTTTCAAAACTACTTTTTCACGAAGTTCCGCGATTTTAGAATTTGATTTTTTTACCAGTGGTAGTGGTGATCATTAGCTTTCGATAAATGTAAGTTGCAGTTACTAATACAGCGACACTTAAAAAAAATATATTTGTTTTTATGGCCTCCCATAAGTCATAGCCGACTTAAATAGGGTTCATAATGTAGCTTTTTGTATGTTCTTCAAATAATGTTTAACATATTTTTGGCTAATCTTTTTTTCTCTCAACTTTTTTTTATTAAAGCGGGATTCGACTATGCAAGCTAGCTTCATGGGTGTTTTACTCGGGCATTTGTTATTAAGTAATCTTTCGAATTAACCGAAAAAAGACGTTGTCCTATTTTTGGACCAAGTTAAACACTGCGATGATGTAAAATGTAATTAATGTGTCAGTGTGCCCGCACTACGCAGCTTTTTTTTACTCTTTTGTGTGCGCGCGTGTATAGGCTTTCGACATCTACAAGGCGTGTCGCGACGCTTTATTATTTTTATTCAAGGTTTCGCTAATTCCATCTTAATCTCAAACAGATCAACCGTCCCGGCTTCGCCAAGCTATTCTTCGAGGCTAGCTCCGAGGAGAGAGAACACGCGCTGAAGCTGATCGAGTACCTTCTCATGAGAGGAGAGCTCACCACCAACGTCACCTCCCTCATCAACATCAGGGTAAGTTCACCAACGACTGCACTAGCAAAATAGAAAACATGCATACTTTCGTTTTATTGGCTTTTCCGATAGTATCGTTGGCCGGCTGAACCGGTTTACCGCACTTCGATTTTATTGCTATGGTACAAGTAGCGGCACGTAAGTTTAGCGGTGAGCGAAATGTAGAGGGGATAGCCGCGCATGGGTACAGTCGCGCACGCAATACAATTATAACTTTAATAAAATAATTTTAAGAACATATTTAAATATATTACCGAGTGATTAAGTTTATGGGGAATAGAAAAAAATATATAATCGAATTTGACAATTTTTATTTAATATAATAATTAATAAAACAAGTTTTCTGAACAAGACAACAAAATTTATACACATTTGTTTATGCCGCCCATCTTTAGTCTGAATCAGATAATGGTGTCACGCCTTCCATTAAATCATCGTGTGTCACAATGGAGCTGTCTCGACAGAGCCTTTTGCTCCTTGAAGGCCCGGACTCAGGGCTGCTCCGGTCATCGTCACTAGCAGCGTCATCATCATCAGAATCTCCAAGGTCATCCTCTGAGCTATCTGCGTCAACGCGAATAATGAACTCTTCTGTTACCATATCCACGACATGTTCACTGTTTATAGTCACAAACAAATTTAATAATAAAAACCAACAATAACAATCGAACTCAAACTTAACAAAAAACAATAACAATGAACGGCAATAACAATAGATTTTAGAACGCGACTGTACAGTCAGAAGACCGCGGAGCGTCGTATCACGGCGGGGGACGGAGTACGACTGGCTAGCCAATCGGCGCTACGCACGAGCACCCTTCGTCCCTCTAGCCCCCCTGAGAGACCTAATTTTTGACTTCTGCGCAATAACGGTCAGCGCTAGAGTTTCGTGCCGCTCTACCTGTAGTAAGGTCCAAAACTGGCTCCAACGGCTGTCCGCTACACAGATACAACCACGTTCATAATGGGCCTCGGAAATTTCTATGGAAATGACCGACACAGATGTATGAAAAACGAAGATTGCCGAAAAACATTATAATCGTATATCTCATTATACCCATTACGTAAAGCAGTGAACGCATTGGCAACGAATTTGTCTCCTTCCTCCACCATTTGCATTACGATTATCGTCTTAAGTGCCCGTGAAATAGAGTCAACTTTCACGCAAAAAATTACCATATACATATATAGGAAAACATTCATGTTTTGCGGAAAAGGTAACTCTGTTTCGCGTGCGCTAAAGTCAATAAATCGGAATGCAAATGATGGGCGATAGAGACAATTTTATCACCAGTGTGCGCATGCCCAAAGATGATTTATTTTCGAGGACTAGAATTATTTTTCGGTCTAAACGTATTTACTTAAATGGGAGACGTTATATATCGAGTGTTTGCCTCACAGGAGCCAGCAGTGACCAGCTGGCCCAGCGGCCAGGCGGCCCTGGAGCAGGCGCTGAAGATGGAGACGGATGTCACGGCCGCCATCAAGAACGTGATCATCAAGTGCGAGAACGACCGCGACACCAGCGGACACGCCAACAACGACTACCACGTAAGTTCTAGACACTACAGACCTGTTTTGTCGTTGTTATCAGGAGGACGAGTCTCGGTTTGAGAACAATTATTATTGTCAGTTTATGATCTTTTTCACAATCAACGGATGAGTATCAGCTAGCTTATTTGCATGATTTGTCTCTGTCGCTCGATATAAAGTAAGCAACGACAAAGCTTCCGAATAAGCTATCCGACACTTATTAGGAGATTGTCGAACAGGCCCTAAATCTCATTTGGATTGACATGCTGTCATGCTCCCACGCGACCGATCTGACGCTTGCGCGCTTGTGGGAATGAGTCAGCGCGTTAAGCGAAACGATATCACGTAGAAAATTATAAATAGGAGTTGGGCTTTAGGGTCAGTTCACACCGCGACGATATGTGATGCGACGCGGTGCTGCGTTTTTTTAAGCAATTCAAATTTGAATTTTATTCACTACACAAAAATATACACGTTTCCTATGACACCAGTCATATACTGCACATGCGCTGTGCAACTTGACATTCGAACTCTTACAATGAAACGATTATTTTATTTTCAGTATTAACGATTATACTTGTATAATGAATAAAGTTCAATTTTGAATAGCTATCTTAAAAATGCAGCGTCGCGTCCGTATCGTTTCGGTGTGAATTGACCCTTAGGTGTGGAGATATTTGTAAGAGTAAATGTCGCAGCGAATCTTTAAAGCGTTACTAATTTATAGTAATATTATGTATTAGAAATATAAGGAGTTAGTTAACCGCTAAGCTCATCACTTAATTATGTAAACCCCGCAGCTGGTGGACTACCTGACTGGCGAGTTCCTGGAGGAGCAGTACAAGGGGCAGCGCGACCTCGCCGGCAAGGCCTCCACGCTCAAGAAGATGATGGACCGCCACTCCTCGCTCGGGGAGTTCATCTTCGACAAGAAACTCCTCGGCATCGACATATAAATTGTCAATTAGTATTACAAATGTAGCATTAGGTCTACCTTCATACTTGCTGCGGGGCCGCGATTTTGTTTATATTAGGTACCGTTACTTACCATGGTAGTGACCATCAGGCCTTATGCTATTTGCCACTGACATAAAAAGGCAATGCAAAACCTTCTCGAATATAAACTTTCAAACCATCTAAGATCGCATCTCCACTATAAAATCGCAGTGTCGCATCTAGTATTGATAGTCCCAAAATATAATTAAGTTCAAATCCCTATTAGTATAGAACTAACATTGTTTGATACTTTAACTTATAAAGACAATTATATTGTAATTTTTTATGTTTTAATCATTATTAAATTGTAACCGCTAGAAACTTTTTTTGAATTACCTTATACTATAATATGCATACTCTACTTATAGTAATATACCTCTGAAATAAAACCAGATATAAATTTCAACTCGTATAAAATTTTATTATTGAGATTCTTATTTACATTATTATAATACCTTGAGTTTAGTAAATACACTAAACCTCTTACTAATAAAAATATTTACACAATGGATAATAGTGGTAACACAACCCGCCATTTTGCTTGTTTATTTTGTTTGTTTTGAAATCAGTTAATAGTGTTTTGTGCAATTAATTTAATTAAAGTATTATTAAAATTGACAATGTCAGCTCAAAAAAATTGTGAAATATATTTGTATGTAACAAATTTATAACATATTTTTAAGTTAATTAACGCTTACTTAGCGTCCTAGAGGAAAATAGTATTTAGCATTGACAGCGCTTACCGATCGCCATTTTGCTTACAAGCGCTTCCGAGGGCTTTTTTCCGCCGAACACAGCCAATGTTCTGTCCTTGTCTGTCAAGCTACTTTTCCCATGTATCAGACAAGGACAAAACGTTTATTGTATAGCTTATCCACTGGTTAAATATTTTTATTAGGTATTTAGTTAACTTGATACAACGATTGTCAAGATCTACAGCTGCAGTCGAGTTTGTTGTGTTTTAATTTGTGGGCATTTTTACTAAAAAGACATGGGGAATTTTACAATGAAACATTAGCCACAGCGACCAAAGATAAAATTAGATTAGATGTAAGCGTAATTACACCTGGAGTACTATGGCAAAATCGCATTACAGCAGGAGGTGGTGTAGATGCTGTGATATTAAAATATTTCAATGAATAGGTATTCAAATTGAACATGATTGAAAATTTATTGATAACCTCCACTTCTCCATGGATCTGAATGAAAGTTATGCACTCTAATAGTGTATTGGTTTGTGGTAGTCATTTTTTTAAAAAGCAGGTAAAAACTCCCAACTGTCTTTTACTCCTTAAAAATTATATCGCAGTTTCTATAGGCCGTTGAGATGCCGATGGGTCTTATTATCACTAAGTTATGCTATCGCTTAGGTATTTACTTAATATTGCAATTGCCAATGCAAGTGTAAGTTGCTATTAAATATTAACACCGTGTTTCGAGCGCAAGTGTCCTTTCAAGCTGCAGTTCTGGACGAATGCCTGGCTGCAGTGTTCGCATTTGAATCGTCTGTCGTTCGCGTGTATTCGCAAATGTTCCCGCAAGGTTTTCTTCGTGCCGAACGCCTTTAAACATATCTCACACTGGAACGCTCTAACGCCGGTGTGTTTCACCATGTGCGAGGTCAGCTCTCTACTCGCGAAGAATCTCATGTCGCATATTTTGCAACTGAACCTTCGCTCCATCAGGTGGTCCCTTTTCGTGTGGATTCTCAGCGCACTTTGCGTCGCGAAGCAGCGGTCGCACGCGTGGCACTTGACCTCGCCGATGTCGACGCCGTGCACGCTCGATATGTGCTTCTGTTTCTTCCTGTACGTGCTGAATTTTTCCCCGCAGTACCCGCATTTACTGATCAGCTGAGAGTGTATGTGGACGGAGCGCTCGTGCGACTTCTTCTTGCGGAGTGTGTCGCACACTTTGCTACAATAGGAGCAGGCGAAGGCGCCGGTCTTGTGCCCCTCCTTGTGCAGCATTAGGATGCACTTGCTGACGAAGCCCAGGTCGCACACGTCGCAGACGTAGTTCCGGTAGTGCCTGCTCATGTGCTCCAGCAGGCCCTTGAACTTGTTAAAGAGTCCCTCGCAGATGACGCATCGGAGTTCGTCGCCCTCGAAATTGAACGGCAGTATGTGGTTGTTGAGATCCCTGTACAGAGTTAACTTGTGGCTCTCGAGGTGGTCCATCATATCGTCGAGGCCCCGGAGCCGGCACTTGCAGAGTTCGCACTGCAGGCCCGTGATGTCGAGTTTGACGACGAACTCCCAGAGTCTCTTGCCCTTGGCGAAGTTCCGCTTGGTGTCAGGGTCGTGGGCGGCGAGGGTGTGGCGCTTAAGGTCAGCGGGGTCGGGGTAGGCGGCGTCGCAAAAACAGCAGGCGTAGCCGATGTCGCTGCGGCAGCGGATAGGCGTGGCGTTGGTGTTGTTGAGGACGATGCCGATGTTGTGGCTCTGCTGCTCCAGCTCTTTTCCTCTCACTTTGACGCGCGGTTTCTTCGATTTCTTATCCTTCTTGAGTCCCTGTTCTAGAAGAGAAATGGTATGCTATTATTTTAATTTAGATACAGTAGCACATGAGCACCGAAAAAATAGAAAATACCTTATCAAATTAGGGTGGTTTAATAATAAAACAATGTGTATAATATACATATTTTGGAATATTTAATGTTAAATAAAATTTTTAAAGTTACCTTCAAATATAAAACAAATACCTATCGGACAACAACCAAATCAAATTCTATAAATAAACTATAAATAAATTATTTTAAAGTGCTAAAGTACATCTAGTACCCAACAGACGTTGTCCTGTCGTAACTCGAAACTGGAATTAATAACTAGCAATAACTAGTAACTACCTATAATCTACAGGTGAGAAAGATTTATCGACTACTGAGGGTTGAAGATTGTAACAGTACTAATATCGATAACAAACAATAGGGGGTTTGTGTTAGAAGGGTGAAATTTTATATGTATCTATTTTAAATGCCAAATCGTTAATTATTAACAAGAGATCAAAAAATTAAATATTTTTTGGTGTGGGTCACCCCTATCACTTAGGTGTAAAAATAGTTTACAACCTATAATCATACCTACCAAATACACCTGCAAAATTTCATAAAAATCGGTCGAGCCGTTTTGGGAGAGATCTGTAAGAAACAAAACACGAGAATTTTGTACATAAGATTTATTGGGAATATAAAAAGACATACTTATCAGTGCTATTCACTTGGAACCACGTTGGAGTGAGACCATTACTATATTCTGTTCAAATCAAATTTAATCTTGCCTATGCGCTGTACGCATATGCGACCGCCAGCTGATCTTTTGGATAAACGCCATCGGGCAATGCGTGCACGGGAACCTCTTGTCCTCGTGGATGCGAATATGCACCTTCAATGTACTCTTCCGTCCGAAGCTACTCTTACACAAGTTGCATTGAAACAGGCGCACTCCCGTATGCTTTATGATGTGGCTTTTGAGCTGATATGCCCGGAAGAAACACTCCTCGCACTCGGTACACTTGTAATTTCGGAGCATCAGATGGAAGGACTGCAGGTGATTGCGTAACGTGTTCCCATTCTTAAAAAACCTGTTGCAAACCCGGCACTCGAACTAGGGCACGTCCGCCCCGTAGACCCTCGCCTCGTGGCTGTTTGCTGCTCATACACGAGAATTTCTTTTCGCAAAAACAGCACTTTTGCCTCCTGTCCAGAACCGTGTGAACGAAATTCACGTGCACCGTTCTGTGCACTTTAGTTTTGAACATTTCCAGGCAGAGCTAACAGGGGAAGACCTCGCCCGTCGAAACTACGCATTATATTATATTTTCGTGTCGTCCAATTTGAACGATACAATTTGATAACAATACAACGATTCACTGTGACACGACTGCGAGTGTGGCGGGTCGCGCGCCGCCCGCGACGGGCTCGCTCAACGTGTGTGCCTTTAGTTTGTGCGCCAGCTCGTACTACGTTCGGCAGTACCCCCTCATTGGAATTGCGTTACTTCTACTGCTGTTTTTTCACGTCCGACTTTGGTCTGTACGTCGCTTTTCTCAGACCATACTCTACTTTTTGCCGAACTTTCTTCGCTTTAGAGCCATCTGAAAAAAGAAGTTAGATTGTAATTTATTATTGAAACCTCAATGCCCAAAATAAATATTCAACATACCCACAATTCTTATGTCTTCAGCTTCAAAATATAACTATTATATGTATATTGTGTATGTTGTAAAAGTCACTTGACAGACAAAGACATTGAATAGCATGCAATAGCAATGACATGAAAAATTAAATTAATTAATCTCAACGCGCGTTTCGCCCCGAACCCGGAGCATCCTCAGGAAGTGGAACTGCGAACAAAACTTTGTTCTTAGTATACGCATAAGCAGTGTGGGAGGAGGGTTTACACATGCTTATGCATGCACTAACACATTTGGTTGCAGGGTGTGGGTATTTTTTCGCGGGAAATTGCTAGATATAATATATTTCACTTTTGAGAACCTTAGTATATTTGATCCGTTTGAGGTTGAAACCCTAGGTACATGGGGTCTGGGTGCGCACAAACTTTTCATAAAATCTCCAAAACACTCATTGAGGCCACCCCAGACCCCAGAGCAATCCAGCGAGGAAACTCTTTGAGCCTTCTAGGTACTCTGCCTGGTGAGGATGACCTGGGAGATTTCTTTGTTTTGTAGCTTTTTAAGTTTTGGAGTAGTTATTATTTTTTTTTAGTACTTATCTACTTTAATAGTTTGTAAATATTTTAAATAGATTTTAGTTCATTTTAGCTTTTAACATTATATTTATATATTAATATATATTTAGTATAATAAAGATATAATATTAATTAAATTGTATGCTATGGATTCCCGAAGTTACCCCTGATTCTATTAACAAAAAAAAATTTTGACAATTAGAACACGCATCTATCACACAAAATGCTTTACAAAATTGCAAACTTGTACCTACATATACTAGTTTGCGCTTTAAAAAACAAATTAATACTTAAAAATGTACTTACCAATGAGGCTGCCAGTGATCAAATTTCCATAGTGCAAAATAACGAATTATAAATATTTAAGCCAGAGATATTTAAGAGACCCTAAACTATTTGAATTTAATTTGGCTCAATTTATTTTGGAAATAAGTATGTTCAGTTCCATTGGGTTATTGCTATTAAACTTATTTTACAAGGGGATTAACTAAAATGAAAATAAACCGTAAATTTTGTTATTTGCAACAAGTAATATTCACGTAAACATAAAAATATATGGTTCGAAATACACTCCTCTTTTTTATCAGATTAAAAGTGAGGAATGCTTACGTTGTAAAGCCTCCCTTATGGCCCGTACTGGGACTTTATATGTCATGGAGGCTTTCACTTGAGACATGGACTTGTCTCTCACAGCTTCCATACACTTCTGGAAGTTCTCCTCTGTATATTTTTTGTAAAGTTTGCTAGACTTCAACTCCCCTTTTCCTTCAAATGTTTCTACTTCTATTTTTATGTGTTCCAATTGTTTTTTATCATCTTCTGTTGGATCTTTAACATCCTCTGTTGGATCTGAAACAATTTTATTAGTGCGTCATTATTGTCCTGAAAACTCTTGTGGAAATTTAGGGGACAAACTTGTCGGTTTGGAGATTTGCATTGCCAACATAATATTATGTCAACATGCTATAGAAAATACCCAAATTAAGTTTTTATTGATGGTCCCTACGAATGTGTGAATTGTTAAAATAATTAATTACTCTATTTAGATATGTTAAACAGACATATTATAAGAAAATATTATAAGAAAGTCATAATCACAAGCTACATACAATGGCCGTGTTCTTCAACTTATTTTTTGGTGCATGCCCTGTAAAATTTCATGTCAACCGGCGAAACTTAGTACAAATTTATCAAAATTACCTATCAATTTGTAAACAAATTTGTATATAAAATGACAGTCAACCAAAAAATAAAGGTTTTTAATTTAGTTTACAGCACATGCACCAAAAAAAATTTTTGTCAGCCAAAGAATGCACCCACTTTTATATTACTTACAGTCCAACAATATGTTACATATGGCAGGCATTTTAAATCAGCATTCAGAATTGGCATAAAATTGTTGATATTTTTAAATAACACTTACTTGAACTTTTTTTAATAAATTCATCATCTTCATAATCCATATTCATATATTCAACTGCAAACTCAATTTCTGAATCTTCCTTTTCTTTTTTAACTGCATCTTTAGATGCTGAAAATGAACATGACATGTTATACAATTATTATTATAAGTAGTAATTAAAATTAAAACATGAAAATTAGAAAATAAATATTTGCAATATACAGATTTCCTTTACAATAGCAAAACTATCACACAAAATAACATCTATTTATCAATTTAATATCTTACTATTAAATTTATTCTAAGCGTAATAGGTACCTATTATATTCATGTTACCTTTTTCAAGTTGTTCTACAAGTAATTGTTCGGATAGTAAAACAATTTTTTTAAAACTAACAGCATCTTTGAGTCTGGATACACAGGGCTGGCAAATTTGTTCATCGAAAGCTATTGGGGGTAGCCACTGAAACCAAACAATACCTCATTGTTTATTTCATGTCGAACCCGTAAAGTTAAACTATTGGAAAAATGCACACCCTTAGCCAACTTTTTAGCTTTAACTTAGCCTTTTAGGTTTAAGGGCGTGCTTTTATATATCTAGTCTAGCAGTGAATGAGTGTATTGTCATAAACGATGTACTCACATTCAGAGAAAAGCATTCTGTTAACATTTGGCCGTAAATCTCTAGTTCGCCATTTGTGTTGTTCTCTTCCCACAAACTTAATAATATTTTGTTCTCCTCTAAACAACATTTACATCGATAATTTGAAACAAGTTCCTTGTTTATTTCGTAACTCATTGTACATAATATTGAAAGTATTGAAAAAAAAATCTGTAAAACACAGATCACCTTCAGCGACTTTTATAACTGGCGATTCCTTTTAATTTTTAAAATCATACATTTTCACTATTTTTGTTTTCACTTTGTTTTCGTTCCAATCCTTCATTTTCTTTTAACTTCTCCGCCTTCTTTTTTTTAAACGATATCTATATTTTTTTAATATATATGGCGTAGGCTTATCTTAAAACCATTTGCCAGTGTCAAGTAAAAAAGGCGGGAAATAGAACATTCGTTTCAATTTTCAACACTGTGTTCCTAAATCTTCAAGTCTAAAGTCTAGTCAAAATCCAAATAAATAGTCAGTACAGTCAATGAGTCATGTCAGTCGATTCAGTAAAGTGGTAGACGCTTTACTGAAAGTTTCTAGGGAGTTTTGGCGGGAAACACAAAATAGCACGTTTTTAGAAGTTGTACCACTTGCTCACACTTGTGCACGTTAACCAATATTCAATGGTTAATATTCTACAAATATTACACATTAAGAACCGAAATAACACAAATTTTTTGTGGAAATACAAAATCCCACAACGTCACCCATTGAACTCTCAGGCAAAACTCCTTTTTCTTATTTATTTATATATGGCATCGGCTTATAACCATTTGCCAGTGTCAAGTTAAAAAGGCGGGAAATAGGACTTTCGTTTAAATTTTTAATATTAAATTGTGAAGTTTCACTAACACTTTTTTGTTTGTGATTGTTTTAGATTATTCAACAACATAGCATCAGTTATGTAGATCACTGTACCCTTGTTTCCTCACTAGACCTACAATAGAGCAGGGTTTAAACATATTTAGCACTCGGACATTGGCTGGCCTATTAATAGAATATTAACCATTAAATATTCGTTAACGTACACAAGTGCGGGTAAGTGGTACAACTTCTAAAAACGTGCTATTTTGAGTTTCCCTCCAAAACTAACTAGGAACTTTCAGTAAAGCTTCTACCAAATTACTGAATCGACTGACATGACTCATGGACTGCACTGACAATTTATTTGGACTTTGACTAGACTTTAGACTTGACGATTTAGGAATATGGTGTTGAAAATTGAAACAAAAGTTCTATTTCCCGCCTTTTTAACTTGACACTGGCAAATAGTTCTAAGCCGATGCCATATATGATTTTTTAAAAAAAATGACACTTGACAGTAATTTTGACAATAAATTTTTGGCCGTGGCCCATGGCTTGCTTATGGCTTGAGAAGTTGAGGCTTGTTTGTTCTAGTTTGGGATTTTGAAGCTTAATTGTTGATTAATTTCTATTAAAATGAGCGAAAAGAAAACGTACTTGTTACAGTGTAAAGAAGTATGTAGATGCTGCTTGGATAATCCGGGCTCAAAGAATATGTGGGATGAATATTTAAACGATAATGAAAGAGAGGTTTATGGGGAAATGTTAAGTGACTGCTTTGGTGTTACAGTAAGTACTACAAGCTAATTATGGGTTCTTTTATGATTTTATTGTTCAAAAAATCAATTTCAAAGTTTGAAAAAAGCGATCCTAAAAAAATTTAAATTGTTGCTTAATCTGTTTCACAATTTGCATCATGAATGTTGGTGGTAAAATATTGGTAAATGACTTTAAAATTGAATAGAATTTGAAAATCTATTTTTGGGTTTCAATACAAGAGTTCAAATGAAATAATCACAACTGCATTGTAGAGTGGAAAAGGGAAAATTGTTTTGGGTGAAGTGCGTGATACAAGTTTTTGAAGTTATTTAAGTATTTCTTTTTCCTTTCCATTCAATTTTTCCTGTTTCTTTCCCCTCTTATTAGTTAATTTTATGTTATTAATAGAATAATTATTTTTAGTATAATAATTAGTATATTTAGTGTTTTTAGTTTAATAGTATATTAGTATGGACTCTGATCCACCGGGTCCTGGTGGCGGGGATGGGCTTTCGCCGGATTTATCCGTCGTCGGGACGAAATCTTCAAGGAGTGGAAAGAGACGTAATCCTGACAATATTATTCCAATTCATCCCAAAAAAAATACGATAACTAATCTGTCTATTCAGTTAGTTTTCAATCTCCCAGAGTTTTTGGCTGCAAAAAAATATTCTGACATCGACTCTAATCCATTTACGGTCCAGGTGTCGAGAATTGAACTAGACAATACTTCCGCGGCTGTTTTAAAGCCAATAAATTTTGGACATTTCCTTTTTAAAAATAATGTCAAACACATTGTAGCTGATGGTATTAAAAGATCAGGCCGCAATAGGGTGACCATCGAGTTAGACAGTGCTGAGAGTGCTAACTCTTTTATTAGTAACTCTATTTTAACGGACAATGGATATACAGCGACGATTCTCGCCTACAATGTGTCCCATATGGGCATTATCCGGGAAGTTCCCGTTGAATGGTCCATGCAGGAACTGGTGGAAAATTTAGAAGTTCCAAGTGGTTGTGGACAAGTTGTAAGGGCTCGGAGGCTGAGCCGTAAATCATTCATTGAAAATTCTCTGACGTGGATTCCCACACAGTCAGTTGTGCTTACGTTTTCTGGGCAAAAGCTACCATCACATGTTTTTTGTTTCTATAACTCATTGCCAGTTGAAATATATAGGCCTTCCGACCATACAATGCAACAAATGTTGTAGATTCGGACATATAAAGGCACAGTGTAGATCTCAGCCAAGATGCTTTAAATGTTCTGGAACACACGAGGGTGAGACTTGTACAGTGGAGAGCCCGTCTTGCCTTTTTTGTTCTGGCCTCCATCAAGGTAACTCCAAGTCTTGTCCTGAACATTCAAGACAAAAATCGATTAAATTGTTAATGTCTGAGGAAAGCATTTCGTATAGAGGCTTCTGCAAGATTCCCTCAAGTGAGGCGCTCATTTACTGACGCTTCCAAATCCTACCGATCCTCTCTAGCTCCTCTTCTCTCTTCCAATACCTCTTCCAACTCCCCACCAGTTCAGCATTCATAACGAAAAACTGTATCATCTCCTCGTCGGACTCCTTCTCCAATAATTCTAGGTTATGACCATCATGCCCATCAACAAATAATTGAAAATCCTCGTTCGTCCTCTCCAAATGGAAGTGCTTACCCCCAAGAACAAGCAACTCAAATGTCCCCTTATGGTTTAATGTCTCCAAATGAAAATATGCTAGAATTCATGTTTTCCTTTCTTATTAATTTTATCTCCCGTTTTAGTGATGGGTTACCGAACAATATCATTACCCACTTGACTAAGCTTTCTTCTTTTATTCCTCAAAATGGCACACAGCACAACAGCAATTTTGGTTTGCAATAATTGTAATTATTCATATATCCCTACCCCCTTTCATAGCGGAGGATTAAACATTGCTATTGCCCGTGTAATTAATACTACATATGTTTCAGTGTATATTCCGGATTCTAATCCTTCCTTACTATTAGAATTTTCTTCGATTATATCCTCCATGCCTCCCCCTGTTGTGATTCTGGGTGATTTGAACCTTCACAATATGTCATGGGGTTCTTATTATAATGACAATTTATCTTGTTCTTTACTGGATTTTATAGATGATAGTAACTATGTCATACTTAATGACGGCTCTCCAACCCGTAGGCTTTCGCCATTACAGAATCCTAGAAGCGCCGTAGATTTGTCATTTGTTTCTTCTACCCTTTCCTCTCAGTGCTCCTGGTCCATTTTACCTAACTCGTATGGAAGTGATCATTTTCCAATTATTATTTCTTACCAAAATTCCAATAGACCCGTTACCTTTGACTCCCCACCTAGGCAAAAATTTTATCTGGCAAAAGCTGATTGGGATCTGTACTCTTCTACAACGAATGAGGAGTTTCAATCTTTTCCTTTGATTACTCCGGATAACATCTTTAACATTTATCCTTCCATAAAGTCGGTTCTATTACGAAGTGCTGAAAGAACTTTGCCCATTAAAAAACACGATGTTTTTAGCATGTCGTCCCCTCCGTGGTGGGATTCTGATTGTACAGAGATTTGCAATAGACGAAAGGAAGCAGAACGAGCTTATTCATCATCGATGTCTATGACAAATTTCCTTTCATACAAGCGAATTGCTGCACAGGCTAAGAAACTTTTCTCCAAAAGAAAAAGACTTGGGTGGTAACTTTTCTGTGAGAGTCTATCCCTCGCTCTCATCCTTCTCTTGTGTGGCAGAATATTAAAAGATTTCGTGGGTCATTATCAAGTGATAACCGACTTTCAAATAATCCCTCATGTTGGATTGATTCGTTTGCGGAAAGACTGGCTCCACCTTCAGTCCCGACACAAGAAGAATTAACAACTTATGAAAATTCTGGTTCGGTTACAAGTGACCTTGAAACCCCATTCTCGTGGGAGGAATTTCAGTTGGTGTTGGGAGCCCTAAAGGATTCAGCCCCTGGTATTGATGGGGTACCTTACTCGTTTATAGTTAAAAGCAGTATTACTGCACAAAAAATTATCCTTCAGGCTCTTAACGCTATTTTTCAGTCAGGTCTTCCTCCGTCGGAATGGAAGCCTCAGATTATTATACCTGTATTAAAGCCAGGAAAACCTGATGGTGTTTCATCTTCATATCGTCCTATTGCTCTCTCTTCAACACTGGCAAAAATTATGGAACACTTAATTAAAAATCGACTGGAATGATTTATAGAAAGCAGAAATATTCTCCCACATACCCAGTTTGGCTTTCGTAAAAATGTAAGTACTATGGACTGTTTAGGTATCTTTGTGACTGATGTCCGTTTAGCATTTTCCAAAAATGAGTCGATGGTAGGTGTTTTCCTAGACATAGCATCTGCATATGATAATGTCCTTCTACCAGTGCTTAGACAAAAAATACTTAGATTAGGTGTACCAGAGAAGATGGTCAACTACATTTCTAACTTCTTATCATCTCGATCTGTTATTATCAATCATCAAAATTTGTCTCTACCTCCTAGATCCGTTTGAAAAGGACTTCCACAAGGTTCTGTTCTCAGTCCAATTTTATACAACATTTATACCAGTGACCTTGAACTCTCTGTCGGTTGCTTTTGTAGTATACTGCAGTATGCGGATGATCTGACTTTATATATTTCATGTAAAGATATTATTCAAGGTGTCAATCGACTTAGCTCTGCTGTGCTCTACTTAAGTGACTGGCTGAAGGATCATGGTCTCTCTATTTCTATTAAAAAAAGCTGTGTAGTGGTTTTCTCTCGTATTAGAAATCTTCGCAATGTTTCTATAACTTACAACAATATTTTTTTTCCAGTTAGGGATAGTGTTAAGTATTTGGGCGTATATTTGGATTCCAGATTGTCTGGTTCTTCCCACATTAATAACTGTCTTAAAAAGGCGGAAAGAAATTTAAATGTCCTCCGCTCCTTATCGGGAGTTTGGTGGGGCTCACACCCATATGTTCAGAGACTTGTATATAATGCATTGATTTGTAGTCAATTGGATTTCGGGTCTTATCTACTAGAACCGTGTAATAAAACAATTTTGAAAATGTTTGATAAACTTCAGGCAAAATGTTTACGGTTAATTATAGGTGCAATGAAATCGTCCCCAATTAATGCACTTCAGGTAGAGTGTGTGGAGCCTCCTTTGGCTCTTCGTCGACAGTATTTATCTGATAGGTTTATGTTTAAAGCCTATCAGTGGTCCTCTCACCCTTTTATTAATAAACTTTCTTCTCTACTACAACTTTCATCTACTAAGTATTGGACACATAAAAGTTTGCCTTGTCTTTTGAAAAGTTATCAAAAACTCATTACTTCCTTACCTTGTCCAGTAGCTCAATTCCCCATTAATCCACTATTCGACTCTTCATTCTCCTCTCTTATATTTTCTCCAAATGTTATTTTAAATTTTCCCATTACAAAAGGTTGTCCTTTTGCTAATGTTAAATTTAATTCAATAGTAAGCAATCAATTTAAAGATTGGACTCTTATATTTACTGATGCATCAAAATCGGAATCTAGTTGCATTGGTAATGCTGTCTGGATACCAAAATATAATGTGATTCTCAATAACAAACTCCCTTCTTTCTCATCAGTATTTTCTGGCGAATCTTTAGTTATCCTTGAAGCACTATCCTTTGTAGAATCTCACAGACTGAATAAGTCTATTATTATCTCGGACTCTAAAAGTTCTCTTGAAGCTATTTTGTCAAACCAGTTTCGGTGCAAATTAAAATTAAATCCCCTTTAATTATTAAAATTAGAGAGCTGTTATTTAAATGTTATTGCAGTAACATTCAGGTTGTACTTGCCTGGATCCCCGGGCATAGTGGCATTACAGGAAACGAATGTGTAGACCTTTATGCTAAAGAGGTTTCTAAGTCTGGTGATTTAAGTAAGTTTAAAGTTTATTGCCAAGATCTTCTATCTCTGGCTAAGACACATATGACCTCTGAGTGGAATAATATTTGGACCGATTCATGTAGAAATAAGGGACGATTTTATGCCGAAATAAACGGATCTATACCTAGTAGGCCCTGGTTTTTTAAGTACTCTAAAGCTATCAAATCTGTTTGTTCTACAATTTGTCGACTTCGCCTTGGACATTCGTGTAATAATGTATTTTTGGCCAAAATAAGAGTCAAGGAAAGCTCATTGTGCGAGTGTGGCTTAGATGAGGGTTCTCCTGATCATATCTTCTTTAACTGTCCTATAAATCTTTCTTTATATGACTTCCTTCCTACACACATTCCTCGACCTTAAGACTATTTTATCCTACTCTTTACTCCATTTGTGAACACTCTATGTTCATTTATAGCTTCAAATCACATAAAACTTGGATTATGTATTACTAATATATAACTTATTTTCATTAATTTTTATTTTATTTATATATGTTCTATATATTATTTTTTATAAAAAAAAGAGGCTAAGAAACATTGGCTTTGCATATCATTCTGTTTTTATACTAGTAATTATAACTTGTATCTGCATGAGGTACCCATGAAGTCATTGCATGAGCCATTCCCTGCACTGTACGCCATCAGCTTTTCACTGAACATCTGCTGCATCACTCTGACGCAGGCAACTCCTATTACAAGGAAGGCTATGCCAAAAGAAGAAGAAGAAGAAGACTTTAAAAAAATTTAACATTGTAAAATCATATGTAATATGATTTAATTATAAAAATATTTAATTTAATTATAAAAAAATTATAATAATATTATTTCCTAACCAAAAATAATTAGGAAACAACCTACAATTATGGTGAATTATATTTCAGTGGGAAGCAGACAATGAAGAATTAATATGTGACTCCTGTATATTTCGATTGAGAGAAGCTGTAAAGCTAAAGATTGAATTTTTAGCCGTGCAAGAGCTTCTAAAAGAGAGTGAGTCGCAAACACATTTTTTATCCAAATCAATCTGCAACTTTTTTGATAAACTATTATTATAACAGTTACTCGAAAGTACCTTTAATTGAGATGTCAATAGGCTAGTGTGGTAGTTGTATATTCCCTCACGCTGAGGAGGTCATGTCCTAGTAGTGGGGATGGCAGTGGTAAATTTGACAAATTGCATGATTACTTAGAATTGAGACTATTGAGAAATGGTTATTGTGTTTAATTAGCTATCTTCAGCTCCTGTTTCACAATCTTAAGTGTGGGATAGCTTATTCGGAAGTTTTGTTTCTGCTTACTTTACATTGAGTGACAAAGACAAAACATGCAAACAAGCTATATGACACTTATCCGTAGATTGTTAACAAGCTCCTGCACATAATATTTCCCTATAGTAAATATTACAATAGTTTGTAATAAATGTTTTATAATTTAGATATAGTGTTGGAAAATGGCAAAGAGTTAACTAAATATGAACTCAAAGCAGAACCAGAATATGAATTTTTAGAAGAAGAATTTAATGATACTGAAAGCATGGATTATTCTAATAGTGATCGAGGTAAATATGAATCTTGTCACAATAATATTAGGTCCTTACATATGAAATTGGCGTTTTGTCGCACTGGTCACTTTGATCTCAAATACATCATACACGTTTGGTTAGGAATTCCAATTTCAAATTTTTACCGCTATTTACTTATGCATTTGTGTTTCGAAAACGAATTTTCGAGTATGAGTTCCACATGGACGGCCAGAGACCAAAGTTGGTAATGAAGAATTGAAGGCTATCGTGGAAGCGGATCCATCGCAAACCACTTCCGAGTTAGCTGCAGGCTGCGGTGTTAGTGATAAAACTGTTTTAATCCACTTGAAGCAAATTGGGAAGGTGAAAAAGCTTGAATGGTGGGTACTTCATGAATTGAGTGCAGCAAACCGACAAATGTGCGTCGACTGCTGTGTTACATTACTCAACTGGCACAATAATGAAGGGATTTAATATCGAATCATTACCTGTGATGAAAAGTGTATCTTGTACGATAATAAGAAACGCTCATCGCAATGGCTGAACCTTGGCGACCCAGGCTAAGCCTGCCCAAAGCAAAAGTTGGCGCAAAAAAAGTTACTTGTGAGCATTTGGTGGACTAGTGCCGGTGTCGCTCACTACAGCTTTCTTAAATCTGGCCAGACGATTACGGCAGATGTTTATTGCCAGCAACTGCAAATCATGATGGAAAAGCTAGCTGATAAACAACCGAGATTGGTCATTTGCTCTAGGCCACTGCTGCTTCAGGACAACGCTAGACCACACACTGCACAACATACGGCTACCAAATTAGAGGAGCTTCAATTGGAATGTCTAAGACCTCCACCATACTCCCCGGACCTTGCTCCAACAGATCACCATCTTTTACGAAATTTGGATAACTTCTTGCAAGGGAAAAAATTCAACTCCGATGGGGCAGTCCAAAGCGCCTTCAAAGTTTTTATTAATTCCTGTCCGAATAGTTTTTTTTACTAAAGGAATCAATGAACTACTTATGAGATGGCAAAAGTGCATAGATAGCAATGGTATATACTTTGATTAAATAAATATATTATGTTTAAAAAAATCGACTTAATGTTCCTTCTTTACAAAACGGCCATTTCATATGTAATGACCTAATATTATAAAAAATAATATGAGAGATATTATAAAAATAAGTAAGAACTACAAGTTACTTGTGAGTCTATGATTTCATTTTAGCCATTGGAGAGCCATGCTTTAACACAAACGGGCCAGCCAAGATGAAATTATGCTTTTGTTATATTTCGTCAAGTGAGTAATGTTATTTTTGACAAACTTTTTACTTAAATTTTATGTTTTTAGCAATGTTTGAAATACAAAATGAGAGAGAGAGAAAGCCAGGTAAGAGACCATACAAAATGTATACAAAAGAAGCTATGGATAATGCAATAGAGGCTGTTAGAGTGCAAGGCAAATCGATGTTGGAAGCAGCTACAAAGTTTTCAGTGCCTAGGAAGACTTTGGCACTTCGATTAATGACACCTACTGAACAACATGGTAAAGAATAATTTTAATTTAATTTCTCAAGACAAAATATAATACTACATCAAAACAAATAATGTAAATCTTCGGATTTACATTATTTACATTATTACAATTTTTAATTTTTATTATTACTGTCGAAGGCAGGTCAAAATCGAGCCCTGACGTCACTGCGACCCAAGTGGATCTATTCAAAATCAAATCATATTTATTTCAGGCAAAAGACCCATAAAACTACATATTGTTTATGTAATAAAAAATAAAAGTAATAAAAACAACAAAAGATTATTAAAAATTAACATTCAGACAAAATTTAAACATTCACATTGAAAAAAAATATATATTCAGCTATTATATTGTAGACACATATGTAATTTCAAGTAAAATAAATCAGCCTGTTTTGTTTTTGTCGCGATGTACTGTCCGCCAGTAATTTAGAATCGTGTTTGCCAGACACCCGGCACACACACTGGAACGACTGTCTCCAGCAGTATTTCCGGACCTATACGACCTGCAAACCTTCAAGAAGAGAGCGTATTCCCTCTTAAAAGGCCGGCAACGCACCTGCAGCTCTTCTGATGTTGCGAGTGTCCATGGGCGACGGTAGTTGCTTACCATCAGGTGACCCGTTTGCTCGTTTGCCCCCGTATTTAATAAAAAAAACAAAAAAAAAACACTGAGGATCTCTTTCCCAGAAGAACGAACGCGATACCAAAACGCTGCGACACGTGCCCTAATAATGGCGACTTATTCCACTACTTTCTTTTCTTTCCACTACGTGACCATCCAAATAAACCGGCGGGACCCTCTCCGGGCCTTTGTCAGCCCGAAACACCATCATCTGCGTCTTCGCGACGTTGTATTTGAGACCATGCTTACTAGCATAAGTCTCACAAATGCCGAGTGGCTTCCTCTGATTGAGGGACTCAGAAGCACTCAGGTTACATAACTCAGGTTGTTAATGCATGTTCCACCTACGTGACAACCTACTCGTGTGCTTCTGAGCTCCTCAATCAGATCATTAACGTACAGGCTAAACAGGTCAGGAGATGTGAGCCCTCCTTGTTGTGGTATCAATTTTATTGTGACTCCTTCGCGTTATAGTACCAGCCACAGGCCTATGCTGGTCATAAACTGAATGACGTGGTTGGTGTTGGTGCTACGAATTTCCTCTGTGGTGGAATATTCTGGACTCTGTAGTGCTGGACAGTTGAGGAGGAGGTGAAAAGGTGTCTGTCTCGTCCTTCTCCCCACAGAATCTGCAAGTCGTTGTGTCACCAACTCCTATTTTGTTAAGGTGTTTGTGGAGCTTGCAGAGCCCAGTTAGGGTTCTGGTAAGGACTCTTAGTTGATTCCTACTCATTGAAAGCGCCAATCCCGCACGTCTTTTAGGCCGGGATTAACGCCTTGGAATGCACAAGGCCCGGGATTGCAGCCCATTGCTTAGGCTGCGGCCCCATTCCTTGAGTGCTCTCTTGGGAGATATTCCGCAGACTGGTTCTGGTCCGTAAATGAGACTTTCGGCTCCTAGCCTAACCAGCTCATCAGCGGTTTCATTGCTGGGAATATTGCTGTGGCCCGGTACCCTAATACCAGACGGATATTGTTGTCACGGCCTAGCATGTTTAGCGTCTCAACACAGTCCAGAACTAATTTGGAAGAAATTTCAGATGCAGTCAGTGCTTTCAGCGCAGCCTGACTGTCAGAGAAAATTAGGATGTTTCTATGGACTAAGGCCATCTCTAAGCTCTCTAGTGAACAACCAATCATGGCGAAGATCTCACCCTGAAATACGGTTGCAAATTCTCCTAAACAAGCATATTTGCTTGTTTGTGGCATGCCCCCGTAGAATCCAGCACCAATTTTGGACGACTCTCAGTGCTGATTGCATTAGCCCAGACACCACTGATGCGCATTTGCCCATCACTAGTATTGGAGTTTATCCACTACCAGGGACCACTCCGGCAGCGACAAGACCCCTCCCTGGGGTCATCCCTGGATCAGTCTGCTCCTGAGTGTCGAGCCCATGATAGTAGATAACGGTACTCTGTTATGGCGTGCCATTCTTTAGTAGTTGTATCTATATTCCTTGAAGCCAGGCTATCCGTAATAGAGTAGGTTGATGTGTTGTCGAATGCGCCTTCAATATCTAGAGGCGCATAGTGCAAACTCTTTGTCCTCAATAGCTCTATCAATGCGATCTACTAACTCCATCAACGCCGTTTCAGTAGATCTGCCTTTTTGGTAGGCATGTTGTCTTTCATTCAGAGGCCTTTCGATGATGTAGGTGTCCCTTATGTGAAGGTTGACCACCTTCTCCATCGTTATAAGCATGAAAGAAGTGAGGCTTATGGGTTTATATGACTTGGGTGAAGCTTTGTCTCTATCGCCACCTTTGGGTATACATGAGCCCATTACCTTTGTCCATGCCAGAGGAATGTAGCCCCACGGAAAACTATCTCTAAATATCTTTAGTAGCGCAGGAAGGACAAAATATAATCAAGTTCAAAAAAAAATTGTAGTACCTATGTAACTGTTCCAAAAATATATTTATTTACAGAAGCAAAACACATTGGTGGGGAAAAGAAGTTGAAATTAGTTAAGGAAATAAGAACCCTATTACAAAATACTAACGCTGTACCATTTAAGACCAAAATCACCAAACGTTACTGTGCCTTCTGCTTCACTGACGGTCCAGTCTTCGATGATGCTATTGAATTGAGATCCCATATAAAATTCTACCACAAAACTAATTACATTAGAAATATTGAATTTATGATGCGGCCATGGCATATAAATGAAGTCCTAAAAGTGGACATTACCGACCTAGAATGCACATCCTGCAACATCAGCATTGATGATTGGAACTCGATGTTTGTACATTTTGCCGAGGCTCATCAAAAGGAGTTTGATGAGGCTTATAATAAAATTATACCATTCTCTCTTGACGGGAACAACAACAAATGTGTTTTGTGTTACGAAAGCTTTACAACCTTTGGCAACCTGGACGTACATATGAATGCCCACTACTGCAACTACATATGCTACGAGTGTGGGGATCCTTTTTTGTCTTCGACGCGCTTGGATGCTCACTTGAGACTGCACAAAACTGGAAAATATCGGTGTGAAATTTGCGACAAAGTGTTTGCAATGCAGCAACTTAAGATTAAACATATCGAAACTGACCATAGAGGTGGTTCCGAAGACAATAAACTAGTATCTGATAGTATGACTGATGAGAGAAGTGAGAACTTTACTGAGATGCCTTGTGAATATTGTGGCAAGTGTTTCAGCACGAGTACCTCTTTAAATATTCATATAAAGAAAACGCATATTAAGAAAAAGAAGAGATCTAAGAAGAATTATGTTTGTGGTGTGTGTGGGTTAGAGTTTGAGAAGTTTGTGGACTTGAAGTACCATTGGCGTGAGCATATGGAGTCCATTCCCTTTCGAAAAATGGAAAATGTTACATTTGCATAAGTTTAATTATCTACCTATAAATAAAGTTTTTTAGATTATTTTGATTCTTTTATTTATTAACACCAGCTGTTTCCCGCGGCTTCGCCCGCGTAAATATATACTATCGAGTATCCCGCGGGAACACTTTACTTTTCCGGGATAAAAAGTAGCCTGTGTTTTAATCCAGAGTCGAAACTACTACCATACCAAATTTCATCAAAATCCGTTCAGTAGTTCTCGCGTGAAAGCGTAACAAAGAAACTTATATGCACATTTACAATATTAGTAGAAATCCCTAAAATATAGATCTAAAAACTAACGACTTGAGGTTAAAGCTTATACAAAATATGAGACAAAATATATATTACTTAACTATGAACTGGAATAAATAAAATGTAACTAGTTACCTACATACAATTTCTAAACCAACTACTCCTACAACCTACACCTCAAACCAAAACCTACTCATACTTCCTACTGCTACATCTACCACCTACCTCTACTACCAACTTCAACCTACACATACGCCTACACTAAGTAACTACGAACTAATCTGAGACACGGTTTCGGACGATTCAACATTAGACACTTTACTGCAGATTTTATTTTTGAACTCATGATAACTTCTAAACTAAATGTCCGATTTCGATTAAACAGAGTATTTAATGTCTAAAACAATCATAGACGTATATATTATAGACGAGGCGTGTTGAGGCAAAAACTCTCCACTTAACTGGCCCCACTTGGAGTTTTTGGGACAATTTTGACATTTGAAGTTGGTGAAATCAAGATGACTGACATTTGAGGTATGGTGAAAACCAAGATGGCGTAACTTTTCTTGTATGAAGATTTGTTTTGTGAAATTTACGTCATAGCCTATCTTTAGTTTTGAATTCTTTGAAAACAATACTCTATGAGTAAGTATTTAAATATAAAACTAAAAATATAATAATATATTATATTTTATTTTAATACTTTTTAGGAACTTCTCATAGAGGGCCATTAATTTATTACCTAAGACGATTTAGGGGAGGAAGGGTGTCAACTATAGTCTTTTCGCGTTAAGAAGACGTTAGTGAAGACATGAAATGTCAAAAAAAAATATTTAAAATTATCCAATGACGCAAAAGTAGTGTTCACATTATTCAAAAACAATAAGCCATTTTGACATATGTACGCGTAATTTATTAACATTTACTGTCTTGTTTACGCGAATAGAATATAGTAAAAATTGTCTTACGTGTTACGTGTAAATGTTGATTTATATACGTCGAGTGACTGGAGAAAGATGCGGAAGTGGTACGTTAACTACATCTGTATATCTCGTGGGGTATCTATTAAACAACATCCACACCTACGACGACAACCTGCACCTACAACCTGCATCAATATCTACCCCTAGAATCTACACCAGGTGTGTTAGGTTACCACCACTTATAAGTCATATAACTATACCCATACCTTCTTTTAGGGGCAATTAGCCCACCACACATACCCACCACTGCAACTCCTGTGTAGCCAGGATCGACAGGGGTAACAACCACAAGAAACCCTTTGATATGATCTCAGAGGTGCCCGAGGGATATGTTAAATCTGTCTTGGAACCCGCAACGAAATTAATTTGAAGATTGTAGGAGAAGTAGGAAGAGTTAATACCTACACCTATCAACCAACTGGGGCCTGCTGATTATTTTTTAATACACCAAACAGGTAAACTAAACGCACCTGTAAATACTTGACAGTCAAGTAACAAATTAAACACAGTTCAGTTAGCATGGGAATAATCAACCGTCGATGTAAGTATTTTCCTGCAATTTTTTCTAATATATTCCACAATTATTTCAAAACAAAATTAGCCCAATAATTGGTCCAGCCGTTCTCGAGTTTTAGCAAGACATTAGAAATGTAATCTATTTTTAATTATGATAAGATGATTTATAAACCTTCGTAATAAAAACTCTCTTGTTGTACACATACTATCGAAAATAATAATGAACTTGTTATAAATTAAGCTGGCACACTAACAATGCAATGCGATTAGTACATTATAATTATAATATATTAAATAAAAATAAATAAAACATATTATAGTAGGATCTGCGCCTCTACGTAATCTGAATAATCAACCTTTTGTGGTATATTTTACTTGGTCATCTAAATGTATCGAGCAAATTTTTGAGCTTTTAGACGGCTTCCAATAGCTCTCATTGCTATTTCATATTATTTTATTGATCCAACGATCAGTCACAATTGGGTCAGTTTGAAATCTAAACAAAATATATATAATATAAACTATATATTATATATATAACTATACCATTAAGAGCGTTTACGTCTAACGCGTAATGTCAAGTTTCAGGTAATTCTTTAGTGCTTCTGTGTGAGTAAAAAAACTTTTACTCACACAGAAGCAAGTGCGTCTGTGTGCGTGAGTTGGTTCATTATAGTCAAATCAAAAGATTTTGATCCGTGCGGATGCAATTCGTTCGGATGCGAGTCGATTTATTATTATTGATTTACCATTAGGTACATTTTAGCACTAATCCACTAATGCATTTTGTTGAATGTTTTATGTTATTTTATAAAACATAAAATGAGTGATATGGAATTTTGGGCAAAGTTGTAATTTTAAGTAGGTACAATAAGTGATTGTCGTAGTGAGACATAATTATCAAATGTTTATCATTGTATTAAAATAAAAAAAATCGGTTTTATATTATTTATTCAAGTGTAAGTAATCCTACTAATATTACGTACGCAAAAGCTTGTAAGCATGGATGTTTGTTACTCTTTCACGCAAAAACCACTGAACGGATTTTAATGGAACTTTACAACAATATAGCTTATACATATAACAATATAGCGGTTTCCAGTACAGTAATAGGTCTCACAGGCGTGGTGGTCACCAAAAATATGCATCGGACTATTTAAAATATCTTTTTTTAAATTTATGATTTGTTCATCAGTGGTCACATTCTGCGCTTTGCGAAATCGCACTGCACTTTTTACCGCTATACGAAGCCTTTTTTGTCGTTCGGTGGTGAGCAATTTCCTCTCATTTAGAAGAATAGATGTATCTTTGCTCACATTAAGAATCTTTCCACAGTAGTTCTGGAGAAGATGGTTGGTACATTCGATCTTACTAACTTGATAGTTGGGATATAGCCTGCTTTCTAATATTTTTTTAAACGTACTCGCGTCACCGTCTGCTATCAACGTACCGTAAATTACGTTTTGCCTCGCAACAGACGTTTTAAAACCTTCGACTGTGACACTTTGTTCCATACTTGTCGAAGAACCAGTGTGATTTTTATGACACTCATGGTTCGCGGGAGGCTCACCTTTGACTGCTGCTCGGGCGCAAACTACACAATATTTATTTTTAACGTCCATATAAATTACTTTCCCTGTTTTATAGCCAATAATAGCTGCTACACCCGACGAAGCAGAATAGTTGCTCTTGTACGATCTTTTTGAGCAACAGCAGTCAGCAATGACTGTGACAACAGGAATACCCCGTCTTTGACTTCACCGCACGCAATAGCTTCAGCAGCTTCTTCTTTTGCAGCCTCTTGCATACTGTCTTCAGCAGCAGTTTTCCACCATTTTGCTACTTCATCGTGATATTTAGCATATGCATTTTAAGTAAATATGGGTAAATCTATGGATGCCAATAATTCATTTAAATTCGATCTTCCACACCCAATCATCATAGCCCCAGTTACAGCGCCATGATTAACTCTCATATTAGAATTGGAGCTATTACAGCTAAACAGTTGGAGCTCTAAATTACACATATTGCATTTCATGGTAAATGTTGATTCCAAGCCCACCTTACGTTCCCATAAGAATTGTAAATTATCAATAGTACATCCTATTGCTCTATTATGGTTATTGATTACCTTAATTTGGTCAAAAAAATACTGAAAATCAATTATTCTACGGCCTTCAAAAACCATATTAATTTTTGTTGGAATTGCAGCCTCCATAACCTACAAATAAAAAAATATGTTGCTCAACACTACAAAAAAATTGTAGAATTACTATGATAGAAAACCTCATAGTATCTAGTCTAGTAGTTTGGGTGTATAACCTCGTTCAAAAACTTACTAAACTCGGTAGTTCCACGGTTTCAGATAAGCCCAATATAGGATTCTGAAAAAAGGGAATTTATTTGATATATATTATGATTTATGACGGCATAGTAAAGAAAAAACTGCTATTAAAATACGTTCAATTCAAGGTACCTTTTCTTCGTGTTGGTTTTCACATTCATCTTTTTCAGTTATTACTAAACTCGATAGTTCCACGGTTTCAGATAAGCCCATTATAGGATTCTGAAAAAAGAAAGGAATTTATTTGATATATTATTATGACGGCATAGTAAAGAATTATTATTTTTTAACAAAAAATTTTAACTGACTTCCAAGGTAAAAACAATAAGAATATTAACTAAGAAGTATTAAATAATAATTAATCGTTCCTTTTCCAGAATTCGTGAAAATCTCAACTATTTCTGTACATAGGTATTATAATCTTCACTATTTTGAAGTCGGTACCAGCCAATTAAATCATGACTTCAGTCAATGTCAGAATATCTGAAATATTTGGGACTGGTACCGACTTCAAAGTAATGAAGACAACAGAAATAGTTGGGATTTTCACGAATTCTGGTAAAGGTACTATTAAAGACAAATAATTATTTAATACTTTTTAGTTAATATTCTTATCGTTTTTACCTTGGAAGTCAGTTTAAATTTTTTGTTAAAAAATAATAATTTCACCCTTTTTAGTTTTTTAAATATTATGGTAAACACATAAGACGTGTCAGTTGCAGATAGATATGATTTAGGCATGAAACTAGCACATCTATTAACTGTACTTAACTTCGGAAGTCGGAAGTCGGTCAAAAAAATACTGCTATTCAAATACAATTCAAGGTACCTTTTCTTCGTGTTGGTTTTCACATTCATCTTTTTCCGTTATTGTTTCTTCAGTTGATTTAAGGATCTTGTCAATAGGTTATTATTTTTTTCTAATTAGATCTGTCGCTGGTTTCGTAAACTTTAAGCTTCGAAACTGATACTAAAACGGAATTTAAGAAAACGTCTGTTAAGGTATCGCGATTTAATGTACAAATACTCTAAAAATCGTATTTTTTTCTCTGCTAACTATAAGGACAGTGAAATTTCCTATAAAAATAAGTAATCAACATTTTTATAAAGATAAGTGGTTGATGACTTATTCAAGTTTGAAAAGTACTGTTTTAAGCCAAATTGAGCGTGAACGGCGTAAACGCTCTTAAACTTCTAAACTGGTATTTAGGTAAATATTAGGGATTATCTTAATACTGGCAACACTTTAAATTAATAGGTACAAAAAACAAAAATAAATACTTTGTCTAAGACCTAAGTTGCAACTATTAGTTAAGACTAATTGGGAAATTAATTTCTTATTACTAGTAACACTCACATTATGAATGTGGCAGCAAGATTGCGGCTTATTAAAATGATTTTAATTTTTAACGTTTTGAATATTATTGGCACGATACAAGTCAAATCGTAGTACTTACGATCGGTCGGAGCTGGCCACGTGACCTTATTTCATATCCTCTACCTTTTTTTATCAATGCTTGTGTCAAGTTGCAAAAACAGAAGAAAAAAAAAATTTTTGTCTAATGTACGTCATAGCCTATGCTGCATAAGTATAGTACTGTGTTGTATCTTGAGTTTTGAATTTTGAAATCTTTGCCTCAATGTGTAACTCATTGCCGCCTGCCGGCCGCCAAAATTTTATTTGTAAACAAACAGGTGACTGAAAAACAAATAGGTATGAGTGATGGACATGACAATATTAAAATTGAAATAAAAATAAACACAAAATGTAGATGTTGTCTTAGCAATGAAGGATGGCGTTGTATGTGGGAACGATATGAATACGACGACTTGAAAGAAGTTTATGGTGAAATGTTAATGGAGTGCTTTGCTCTTTCGGTAAAATTTTGTTTATAGAAATAAACATTGTACAAGTAAAAGTTAATTACCAGCTATCTAATTAACTTTTACTTTTTGGCAGAAAATTTGTAACATAATTTATAACCTTAAAACGTACTATGTTCGTAAATATTTACCCCCTTACTAATAAAAATATTTATACAGTGAATAAGCTATACAATGTTTTGTCCTTGTTTTATACATTGGAAAAGTCGCTTGACAGACAGAAGGACAAAATATTTTAAAGCTTATCCACTGTATAAATATTTTTATTAGTAAGGGGGTTAATATACAGGTGTTTAGTAAAAAGGCATAACACTATTACAGTTGTCCTTTTTAACTATGTAGCTTTTTAATTTCATATTAATTTCAGCAAAATAAATTTAGATCTATAACTATATATTATTTACCACATTCATAAACATTCAAATGACTATTCGAACTTTATAAAATGTAATGTTTTTGCCTGTGTTAGTTAATAAGATAATAATATGTGTAATAATTATTTACAGTGGGATGTTCAATCACATGAAATGATATGTAAATCCTGTGTGCTACGGTTAAGAGAGGCGGTGAAACTGAAAATAGAGTTTATGGCCGTCCAAGAGTTGTTACAAGAAAGTAAGCATTACCTCTTAAGAGTTATATTTTACAACCCTGCTAGCCTGCTGTTGTACAACTGTGCTAGCCTGCTGTTTTACAACCCTACTAGCCTGCTGTTTACAACCTTGCTAGCCAGTTGTTTTACAACCCTACTAGCCTGCTGTTTACAACCTTGCTAGCCTGTTGTTTTACAACCCTACTAACCTGCTGTTTACAACCTTGCTAGCCTGTTGTTTTACAACCCTACTAGCATGCTGTTTACAACTTTGCTAGCCTATTTAGCTATTTTAAAACCATACTAGCCTGCTGTGTACAACCTTGTTAGTGCCTCTTATTACTGTTGTGTGTAATACTGTGTACTTGTAATACAGTAACAGTAATTAACATTCAATTTATTATAAACTACTAACTAGATACATTTTTACTTTCACAAATATAAAAGTATTATAACTGTAAACACAATAAATGTCTAGCTACTTTAAAATATTAACAAACTAAAATAAAATACTTGCCCATAGATGAAAATAACACATCCTTTATTATTGTGCCATTCAATAGTATCAATAGTAAGAAACAATTCCTTCATAGTAATTGTATAGATTTCATAGATTTCTTCAAAATATAGGGAATGGAATACAATACAATACTTTAATTAAGTTTGCCATATACTATTACTTACGAGAAATTGTTTCTTACTAGCAACACTAGCTAATAATGCTATAATACAGACATATTTTTTTACTGCTAAGAGAGAAACTGTTAAGAGTTTATTAACTTTTTTCTTCCATGGTTTAGAGATTTTTCGCTATACAATAAAAGGATAAACTTTTCAAGCGCTTTCATATTTTGATATTAGTCATATGTGTGGTAGTGCTACATTGTTTTTCTCCTCCTTTATTTTACAGATTTTATAGAAATTGAAACTCCTGGTAAATTTGTATTGGAAAATGGCGAAGAAGTACCCAAAGCTGATCCAGATGATGAATATGAAGTTTTAGAAGCCTCTGATATATATGTGTCTGAACATGATACAGAAAGCATGGATCATTCTTTAAGTGATTCAGGTAATTATGAAAAGTTGTCGCAATCATTGAATATTAAAAATAAATAGCTCAGCCCTTCCCAGTGATGAAATTATGATATGGTTCTGTTAGTACTGAGTGCTATGATTTATTTCCTAACCGTCAAAAGAAGGTTTATATTATGTTTACTGCATATGTGTATGTATGTATTTTCTCAATTATAGTATATCTACTAAGGCGGGTCAATAAGTCCGTGACTTTTTGAATTTCTAACCTCCTTACTGAAAAAGCAACACTACTCCTGTCAACAGGCATCTGTCAGTTGACTCCTATCAAAATTTGAACTTGCTGCGTCAGTTAGTTTGTGTTTTACAGTTATCTTTATCAGACTATCCAGTAACTTAAGGAAACAATGGAAAAAAGTGAATTTCGTGTGCTTATTAAGCATTATTTTTTGCGAAAAAAAACCATTACCGAGACCAAGGCTAAGCTTGATAAATACTATGGGGACTCTGCACCATCGATTTCAATGGTAAAAAAGTGGTTTACTGAATTTAGTTGTGGCCTTACAAGCACTGAAGATACCGAACGTCCTGGACGCCCAGTTGAGGTCTCTACACCCGAAACAATCGAAAAAATTCACGATATGGTGTTGGCCGACCGAAGATTGAAAGTGCAAGAGATTGTGGAGGCCGTAGGCATCTCGCATGGCTCAGTGGTTTCAATTTTGAATGATCACTTGGGCATGAGAAAGCTTTCCGCAAGATGGGTGCCGCGTTTGCTCACAGTCGACCACAAACGCAATCGTGTAACAACTTCACAGGAAGATTTAGCGTTGTTTAATCACAATATGGAGGAGTTTTTTAACCGTGGACGAAACATGTATCCATCACAATACACCAGAGACCAAACAACAGTCAAAACAGTGTGTTTCTAAGGGTGAATCGGCGCCAAAGAAGACCAAGGTGGGTTTGTCAGCCAATAAAGTTATGGCGACTGTTTTTTGGGATGTACGTGGGATAATCCACATTGACTATCTTCAAAAGGGAAGAACAATTAATGGGGAATATTATGCCAACTTATTGGACCGCTTCAATGAGGATTTGAAAAAAGACCGACCTCATTTGGCCAAGAAAAAAGTTCTTTTTCACTAAGACAATGCAAGGGTGCACACATGTGCAGTTGCCATGGCAAAAATCCATGAATTGGACTATGAATTGCTCCCACATCCACCCTATTCTCAAGATTTGGCTCCGAGTGACTACTTCTTGTTCCCAAACCTGAAAAAATGGCTCGGTGGAAAAAGATTTGACTCCAATGATGAAGTCATCTCGCAAACAAAGGCCTATTTTGAGGACCTCGACAAATCATATTTTTTGGAAGGCATAAAAAAATTGGAGAAGCGTTGGACAAAGTGTATAGAGCTCAAGGGGGACTACGTTGAAAAATAAAATGATTTATTTATCAAAAAATCTGTGTTTTATTCCAAAAGTCACGGACTTATTGACCCACCCTCGTATCATCAAAGTCAGCATTAGTAATAAATGTTTTTGTTTGACTGTGGTTTTGGGATAAAAAAGTGGTCACATAGTATGGGTACCCTGACTTCGCAAACTTAACCTGTTTATACTAACACTAGCGACCCGCTTGAAAGTGTTAAACCGTCGGTTGATTTGTTATAAAAAATTATAATATTTTTATTCTAGAAACAAAACCAGATCAGTCATCGAGACAACCAAAAAGGAAGCGACCAAGGGATAGAAGAATGTATAAAAAATATAGCATAGACGACCTGAGAAACGCCAAAGAAGCAGTCAGAGAGGGTAGAATGACAATTGTTAAGGCAGCAGAAAAATATGGCATACCTAAGAAAACTCTAACTAATAAATTAGCTACCAATACTGAAGAAAAGGGTATGTTTTGTAAAACAATTACATAATTTTATTTAATTTCTGCCCTGGAAGCTAATAGAAATATACTGTCTTTACTCTATACTGAATTTCTATTTAGTGGCTAATCACACTACATAGACGACCTCTGTGGCTCAGTGGTTGAGCGTGTTGGTGCCCAAACCAGGGTCATGGGTCTGAATCCCGCCGAAGGAGAAAAAATGTTTTTCTGTATTCCTGGGTGATGGGACGTGTAATAAATATGTGTATAAAAATCTTAAATATATGTATAATATAAAATTATTAAATATACTTTCAGTTGTCTGGGCCCTGTAACACAAGTTCTTTAAGTACTTAGCAAGGGTTAGATTGATGTGGTGTGAAGCGTCTATAGACGCTTATTGTATAGATTATTATTTATTATTACACTATAAACTCATATCTTGTTACAGATGAAGAAAGGGATGCAATACAGGAGAAAAATTTAAAATTATACAAGGAAATAAGAACTATAGTTCAGTACACTAATGCATTACCATTTAAAACTAAAACAGCAAAATATTATTGTGCCTACTGTTCTACTGATGGACCGTTTTTTGAGAATCCCAACAAGTTGCGTAAACATACAAGATCCTTGCACTGCCATGAGCTAGCACGACTCGTGCAACAGATCATGAGACCACCGTGGCTCAATGAAATACTCAAAATGGATATCACCAACTTGCAATGTAATGTATGCAACATAATGTTAAACGATTGGAATAAAATGTTCATGCATTTTGCCGAGGCTCACGACATACAGTTCGACGAGGCCTACACCAGAGTCATACCATATTCGTTGACTGATGATTTAAAGTGTGTGTTATGCTTAGAAAGTTACCTGAACTTTGGTCAACTGGACGCACACATGAACGCGCACTACTGCAATTACATTTGCTACGAGTGCGGCGATACGTTTCTCGCTAACTCCAGGTTAGAGAAACATTTGAAAATCCACAAAGTGGGCAAGTATCCCTGCGATAAGTGTGGCAAAGTATTCACTTTAGAGTTGTACAGATCAAAGCACATCAATTTAGTTCACAAACAGTTGGCTCAAGTGAAATGTTTGTATTGTCCAGAGAAATTCCTCGGTACCCTCATTCGACACCAGCACATGCTGGAACAACACCCCACGAAAGTGAAAGTCATGACTTGTGAATTGTGCGGTAAAAAATTTACATGGAAAAAATATTATTTGGATCATTTGAAGAAAGTGCACTCCCAGAAATATACATGCTCCAAGTGCAACGTGTCATTTTCAAAGAAAGGCGAATTAAGAAATCATTTGACTGAAAAAGTTCGAATGAACGACACTGAGCACACATAAGCTGCATATTATGTTTTGCCTTTTTAGGTTATACACCTATATATTATATTTTCAAGGAACTCATCTGTATTAGAATTTAGTTATTAAATATGATATATATTTATTTTATTGTTTAATTAAAAATTTGTTCTCAATACTATTACAAATTGTATTTATAACATAATAATTTAACACTTTATAATGTATATAAATCATTTTATTAAAAATAATTTGATGTAAACTTACAAAAAATAATCATAGGTACATAATTATTAATATTAATACATTCATAAGACAAAACAAAAATAAATATAATACTACTTTATTTTTAAATTGCGTATTAATTAACTAAACATCGTGATAAATTTGAGTATCTTCAGAAAATTAACAGATTGCCCATAAATTATAGGGCAAACTGCATTTCTAAGTTCTGGTTATATCTAAGACCAAATAAATAAATCACTTATTTATTAAATAATTTAGCTACATGCCTTAGATAATAATAGTTTATTATGCATTTCATTATACCTTATCTCACTCGTGCGAAAAAGCGCCAGGTATATATCTCATTGAATATGGCAATATAAGTCAGTAGACTGTTGCTGCTCAATTTACTGTTAAGTGTCAGCTTATTTGCATGTTTTATTCCTGTCGCTTAATATAAAGTAAGCAGCGACAAAACTTCTGAATAAGCTATCCGACACGGATATCGGAAGATTCAGAAGATTGTGATACCCTTAGGTTTGTATGTCAAATTATATACATAAATTTTATTTAATTCTGGATTATTTATTACATTTAATATTTGTTGATTGAATTGCTGTTTCACCTTTGAAAACTAGCCTCTTTATTTCATATTGTCCATACATGGCCGTATAAATGTTTCCCAAAGTCAGAAATGATGGTAAGATTTTATTGCCAATAAAATATTTTAAGATCTGCCTCAGTAGTGAGCATGTCAGTGCAGACGCCAAAAGCAAACAAATATGTACTATCAGGGAATCTTATTCATAAGCAGTAGTGTTTTCATAAAATGACGACATGCAGTCACAATACAGTTGTCAATGTCAGTTTACTGATATCATAGTAAAAACAAATTATGACAACAGTCAACTGCTTATGAATTAGATTCCCTAAGAGTACAAGGGCTCATAATCTCACATGAAATTGTAATGCAAATTCATATTGTACTCATTGACTAAAATAAATTCAGAATGAATTGGCAGACATAGAAAAAAATATATTCTAGGTAGGTTTTTTATTAAATGGACCAGGAAATGAGCAGACGGATCGCCTGATGGAAAGCGCCAGAAATTGCCGCAGCACATACAACAAAGAGAAGTTACAAGTGCGTTCCTGGTCCTAGGTTTGTTTTAAGAATAAATACTTATCAGCCTGACCTTAAAAATATAATCCCTCAATGTCACACTCAGGGTGATGGCTTTTTATGTGTGATTTTAAACTTGCGTTTTGAATAAATGCTTGTGCGCATATGTGACATCTGTATCTGCGGTCATTGGTGTGGGTTCTAATGTGATATTGCAGGGATTTCAGTCTTGGATAGCTTTTCTCACAGTATTCACATCTGAAGTTCCTTTCTCCCGTGTGCGTCGCTATATGTTCTTTCAAACGAGAGGGCAAATAAAATCTCTGTTCGCAGTATTCACACTGATGTTTTAAAACCTTTTGATGATTCCTCCTCTGATGTTCTGTTAAAGTTTTTTGTCGGTTGTAGACTTTGTCACACAAATTACACGGATATGTTCTCTTTTGTCCATGAGCTTCTGTTAGATGTTTGTTTTTTAATGCGTAAGACATGAAACATTCGTCACACCTTGGACACCTTATAATAGCTTTTTTCTTGTGGACAATATCTACATGCATATCCTTGTAGTGGTTTGATTTGAAAACTTTACCACATATCTCGCATGTGTGCCGCTCATCATCCTTGTGACGTTTCAAATGTGCGTCCAGCCTGGGTTTCTCCAGGAAACACATTCCACACATGTCACATGTGAAGTTGCTGAAATGTTCTATCATGTGGGCATTCAATGTGTTAAAATCTTCAAAGACATCATTGCACATTACACAGACTAAATCATTCCATGTGAGTTTAAACAGGAGCATCTTATCTGGAGCTTCAAAATATATTTTCTTTCCATGATCTTGGTCTATGTGCTGTTTGAAAGTTTCCAAATTATCAATTTTATTTGGACAGAGCTTACAATCTATTCTTGTGATGTCTATTTTTGGCATTTTTTTATATCCCATCAGCAACTGGAAAGGTTTGGTGTCATGTGATGCTGTATGCTCCCTCAGATCTTCTGGCTTTGGGAAATAATCTTTACAATAGAAGCAGTAATAGTTGTTCCTTCTATTTTTGAAAGGACAAACATAGGAATACTGTATTATAGTGAACAAGTTCTCTTCAGACATGCAATCTAAGTCTCTATCATAAGTATTTTTCTTTTCTAGTGGTGGTTTCTTTAAAACAGCTTTTGACGCTTTTTCTATTGCACCTGTAAGTATAAGTTTATTTTTATTGGCACCACTAAATTCTTTGAGTACTAGATATTATAAGCTCTAATAAACACAAATAGTAATTAATATAAAGTTATTAAAAATCAATATGATCTACTGCTTATATTATATTAAATCAAGACGATTAGGCTGAAAAATAATCATACATAATAAAATTACATGACGCTTTTTACGGCGCTGTTAAGGTCATTGACCTCACACAGCTAATTCTATTGATGTTATTAAGGCATAGTCTTTGCTTCCACTTTAAATCCCCTGTTTCTGTGAGGTTAATGACCTCAGCACTTAGAGAGTGCAGTGTTATTTCAATAATATGTATAATTATTTTTATTTCAAAATTTTTAATTATTTTTCAGCCTAAACATTTTGACTTGAGCAGTAGATCATGCCCATCATCATCATGCCCAATATATTGGAAGTTGATTTTGAACAACCTTATATACAATAGGTACATATTATAACAAAAGTAATGATTACATTATATTAATATCTAACATTACTTTTACTACTACAAAAATTACTTTAAAAATTATCAAAACTTACTTTTCTTTTTCTTCTTTTCTGTCTTTTTATTGACTTTCTTTTTAACACTGTTTCTTTCTGTTTTACTTTTGACTTTCGCCTTCTTCTTTAATGGTTTGTCAGAATTTGACGAAGAGTCTGAATAATTATTGTCAACATAGTCATCATCATCCAAATCATCAAGTTCCATTTCTTTTGGCAAGTCCTCAACTGGCAGATCGTGTTTTTCTTCCTCCTTTTTTGGTGGTTTCACATCTAGAAACAATGGTGTTTTTAAAGGTTAAGAACAGTGTGCTGATGTTTCTAATGGTTTTCGACAGTTGTCATTTTTCATACATCGTCTATTAATTTCTATAGAAAAACGAATTTAGTCAATATACAAAGGACAAGGGATAAAATTGAAGGGAGCTTGGGCTTGAGTTAAAAAATTTTGAAATTAGTGTCAAAACTCAAAATAGTGAGTATGTCATTTTATAGTTTATCATTTTTTTTAATTTATAGATAAATAATATTTTACCTTAAAGCCAACTTGGGCAGATCGTGGTTAAAGTTAACCCTGGGTTAAATATCATGTTGTCTCTCTAATTCTTTGTATTTTTAAAAGAGATGGCATGGTATTTTAACCCAGGGTTAACTTTAACCCAGGTCTATGCAAGTGGGTCTAAGAGAGAAAAATTACCTGCAACAACTACTGGTGGGTATTGTGTTGTATCCCTATGGTCTTTTTCTGAGTTTGGAACTTGGAATTGAACACCCAGGTCATCATCATCTTTTGGTTCAGTTTTTAGCTCCATATCCATTGGTTTTTTTGATTCTGCAGTTTAAAATATTAAGGTTAACAAAAAAGAATGTTATTTGTTTATTAGTTAAATTTTCTGTGTCTTTTAAAATATTCTCTAGATATTATTAATTAATTATTGTTCTATGTCTGAAATAGTATAAATATAAAGTTTAAAAAAAAACTACAGCTTTACAAATATCGAAAAATGAAAAATTTACTGTACCATCCTTGTCTCCTAATTTTGCACTCAAAAAGAGATCCTCACAAGTCAGCACTTGCTGTCTGAAGGCCCAGGCATCTCGAAGTCGTACTACACATGTGGCACACACTCCACTGTCTTTCTCTTCTTCATCAACATGGGAGAGCTGAAATTGTGTTATAATTTAGCATTTACTTCTACAAATATACAAAGTTGAATGGGTACTTAACCAATAGATAAATAAGCCAATGCTTTGTTGGCCTTACATTAGAATTTTTGCAATAAACCAAAAAGAAACTAGTTGCATTTTTTGTAATAACTGCATATTAATACGTTTCATTAAATTAAATTTATACTCTTAATAGTGCTACAAGCACTATTAAGAGTATAAATTTAAGTAATTATACGCTCTTAAATTAGAAGGCTAACAACTTACAAGTATACCAAAGCAGTCCATTATCATGTCCGCGTATATTTCTTTTGTCTCCATCCAGGTGTATTCGGCTGTAAGTATTCTGCATTTTTTTATAGCTCGACAGCATCTACATAATGCTGGATCTATGAGGGGGCCATTACTCTTTATTAGCGACATACTTATGAGATAATGATAAAAAACTTTAAATAAACCTTATTTTAATTAATCATGTTCGCAATTAAACATAAATAAATATGAATTTCGACAATTGTAATATAGTTGTGATGTGAATTGTGATTTAAAAAGTTCCACAGACTACTAAGGAGATACTACGTACAAGCCAAACAATATGTCATTTAAATGACAGCCAGAAGTCAATAACCGGTTGAGATTTGAGTTTTAGGGAAGACCGAAATAGCCTTTGGTTTTATATAGTCCTTTTCACTTAGCCCGGTACTGTACGGTTTTTAGGTGTCAAAGAAGTGTTATATGTGTAGAAGATTTAAACTTAGAAGTTAGAAATTTTTATGTTATAGTTATTTGCAGTTGGCAAGAGCTGCTTATGATATGAATCATAAAAGAAGGCGTAGAGTTTTGCCGGGAATTCAAAGGGTGACGTTGTGGATTTTGCATACTCCATAAATTTGTGTTATTTCGGTTCTTAATGTGTAATATTGGTAGAATATTAACCATTAAATATTCGTTAACGTGCACAAGTGTGGGCAAGTGGTACAACTTCAAAAAACGTGCTTTTTTGTGTTTCCCGCCAAAACTCCCAAGGAACTTTCAGTAAAGCTTTTACCACTTGACTGAATAACTGACGTGACTCATGGACTGTACTGACTATTTATTTGAACTTTGACTAGACTTTAGACTTGACGATTTAGGAATACGGTGTTGAAAATTGAAACGAAAGTTATATTTCCCGCCTTTTTAACTTGATACTGGCAAATGATTATAAGCCGATGCCATATTATATAAATAAAATAAACAAAGGCAACGGCAAAAATATGGCAACATATAAAAAAAAGAAGGCGGAGTTTAGTTTGACAGTTAATTGAGTGAAGAGACCCTTTTCGGCTTAGAATTCGAACTATTTTTTATAACTATTTTATTTTATTTACGTTACATTTTTTTATGAAAACAGTATTTGTTTTGTGTAACGACCAAGAAAATGTCCGTACCTTTAGTGAAAAGTAAAGGTCCGTTAATAAATCCAGCATTATGTCGATGCTGTGGGTCGATAAAAAAATGTCGCCTTCTAACTGTAGAATACGACTGGCAGGGCAATAAAGAAGTATATTCTGAAATGTTTATGGATGTATTTGGTCTTCTAGTAAGTTTTTCACTCTACATATTAAAAATATTTTCATACTATCTATTGAAGAACCATCACTCATAGAAGCCATGTATGTGCCCTTGTCTTTATAATACTTTTCAACTAGCATACAATCTTGTATTTTCTTTAATGTTCTATATTGAATTATAATACACATTTACTGAAAAACAGCAATTTATTTCAACCGCATAATGGCTTTGAATTATCTGTATATACTCTGTATAGTATATCTCAAATTCTTTTCAAATTTAAATTAGATACTTTAAGCCTTACAATTATAATTTGTCTATAATATTAACAGTTATCGAGTTTGGATGGTGAAAATAAGGATGCATGTATATGTGCGACTTGTGTTTTGAGGCTACGAGATGCTTCTGCTTTTAGACGTCAGGTTTTAAGAGCTGAGGAAATGTTTTTAAAATCACGATTAAACAATAGAGGTTGGTTTTATTATAAGGAAGGTTATTTTACAAATGTTAGAAATATCTAAATTCAATTTGAATGTTTTCTTGCATGTACAAATGCCTAAATTTTTCTAAAAGGACAATGCTCATTTTGGGCCACAATGTCAAGTATGAGGCCAATGAAATATAATGTAATAGCTTAGTAAAGGAAGCTGAACTGAATATAGACTTCGCCTTACATGTACACTCAAAAATTTTCACCTGTATATGTTTTGAACCAGCGATCCTAGAGAATTGTTGCTAGTAAAAAATAATCAGTTTCACTTCCTCTACAAAGCTATTACATTTTTTTTTTGTTGGCCTGCTACTTGACATTGTGGCCCAAACTTGTTTGGAGTGTAAGCCTTGTCCTTTACACTTAAGAATATTAAAAGACAAGATGTTGCCTGCGACTTAGTGCAGGCAAATAGAAATCACGCGGAAACCGTACATTTTGCCGCGATATAAGTATGTAGCCTATGTCCTTCCCCATGGTCTTATGTGTGCCAAATTTCATCAAAATAGGTCCAATAGTTTTGAAGCCAAAGAAACAAACCTCTCCTCTTTGGTATATTAGTATACTGTAATGAATAAATACAGTCGATGACATATAAATAATTATAAATCACAAATAAATTTAAAAAATAAATCTATTACATTTTTGCACTTTTTATTAGTAAAAAAGCATGTTTTTTTTCAGACGAAAACATAAACATAGAAGTTAAAATCGAACCTGACTTTCATTCTGATACAGGAGCTGATGATCATGATCTAGGTAATTACAAAAAAAAGTTTTTACTAACCACTTTTTGTCTCTAATCTCTTTACTAGTGTGAAGACACTCATCATTCGCGGTAAGCGGCGCGGCGGCGACAGCGCACACTGCCGCTGACGCTTGCCGCGTTATTCAAGGCAGAAGCCTCAACAGTTATAATAAAAAGGGAACTTGCAGTGAATGAATAAATTTATTATTATGATAAAACAATTTACAATTAATTAACTATGGATAAAACTTGAAATGTTATATTCTTAAAACACATTATAATACTAAAATCAAAACAACAGTTTTAAGAATATTTATAAACAAATATTATGTTAGTGTCTTTTAGTTTCAGATGAGGAAGTTGTCACTAAAAAAGTGAAACTAGAAAAGCCTTCGCCTAAGAAAATACCAGTTAAAAATGGACAAAAAAGGGAGAAAATGAAATCAGCTGAAGGGAGAAAATTAAAATTACGTCATCAATATGGAACAATTGTTATTGAAAAACCAGGTAAATAGCAAGTTGTTATTATTATTTATGTATATCATTTATCACTTTTGGTCTTTGATAGATGCTTCGTTATTTGCTTTTTCATGCAGCGGGGTAAGCACAAACAATTGAAAAACGGCATATTCGTAACATTATCGAATGAAAATTTTATAGGCACTGTCATGATTTTTATACAATTCTCATTCGATAAAGTTTATGCCATTGTCAATTGTTCGTGCTGACCCCACTGAAAAGCTTGTTGCTAGTGTGTAACATTACTCAATGGAGTATTAAAAAAAATGTACATACATATCCTATTTGATGCATCTTATTAAATAAATACCAAGTAAATAGCTTTTATGTTGCTCTAAATATTATTGCATTCTCTGATATTATACACTTTTGTGTTATCATATTATGTTCATGCTTTATATATTACGAGTCATGCCTTTTAAGTTTTGTTGTTTGAAGAAAAAAGCACAACTAGAACCTTATAGTACTTTTTATTGTTTTTCAAAGTATTCACCATGTAGCTTAATACACTTTTCCATTCACTCAAACCAGTTATTATAACATTTATTCCACTCTAAAGTGGGGGTGTTCAAAATGGCGGACTTGATAGCGTCGCCTGCTTCTTCACCGGACTGGAACCTTTGACCACAAAGACTTTTCTTAATTTTAGGAAATGTAAAGAAATCGTTAGGGCTTAGGTCAGGACTGTATGGAGGATGGTCAAGAATTTCTATTTTTTCCTGCTTCAAATACTCAATCGTTTGACAAGGGCTGTGTGTGCTTGCGTTGTCGTGGTGCAGGATGATGCGTCGCTTTGAGTTAGATTTTCGAAATTTGGCGATGACTTTTGATAAACAAACTGTGGTATACCACTCTGCGTTAACCATTTTACGATCTTCAAGTCCAATAGTCGCAACATGACCGGTTTTTCAACGAACGTGGCCACCATCTTCTTTGAAGTGCTTCGAGAACGAACTACTTTAGTCGGCTTTGGTTCGTTTTGAAAGACCCAGATTGTAGATTGTTGTTTGGAATCAGGATTATAGGCATAGATCCAAGATTTGTCACCACTGATGATGTTGTAGACGTGATTCGACTCTCCTCGGTTGAACCTTTGCAGAGTTTTCTTACACCATCTGACGCGGGCCGCCTTGTGATCGTCGGAAAGCAGATGCGGTACCCAACGGCAAAGTAGCTTTCTCACACCAAGCGCTTCATGCAAGATCTTCTAAATGGTTATCCCTGAGATGCCTAATAGAGCCTCTATCTCTCGATACGTCACATGAGGATCTTCGAGAATTAGTTGTCATATGTTATCTTCAGCGAAGGCGGATTATGGGCGTCCTTCGCGAGATTTGTCACTAACACTAGTATGTCCACGCTGGAATTCTAAATACCAGTGTTCGACAGTCCGCAGACATGGGGCTTCATCACTGAACACAGATGTTAGCTCTTCAAAACACTGAAGCCGTGTCAGGCCTCTTCTAAAGTTGTAGAAAATTATTGCACGAACATTTTCCTTAGAAAGATTCATTTTCGTCCGTGACCTGACAGATTCCAATCGACGCTGTGACTGAAAAATAGCATTAATCCTAATACTTTCAACTGTTTTGAGATTCAAAATTTAAACACATTCGAATATAGAACAACAGTTCCAAATTCAAAATTGCCGGGAAATATGGAAACGACAGAACTTAAAAGGCATGCCTCGTACTAACTGTTGCCCGCGGCTCCGCCCGCGTAAATATAAAATCGGGTATCCCGCGGGAGTACTGTCCTTTTCCGGGATAAAAAGTAGCCTATGTTTTAATCCAGAGTAACTACTACCATACCAAATTTCATCAAAATCCGTTCAGTAGTTTTTACGTGAAAGAGTAACAAACATCCATCCATCCTCACAAACTTTCACATTTATAATATTAGTAGGATGCTTTGCTTGTGCTTACCTCATGGCTGAGAGTGATAAGAGTGTTTGATGATGATAAGAAAATCTTTTGTTTGGCCGTTTATTCACATGAAATTAGCCAAGGTGCTTGGTACTATCGAACAAGCTACCGCTCCAACAGGCATAAAATGAAAATCGATCAACAGTGCCGTTGAATAGTGGGCTCGCAAACATAGTCACATGTAAATACGTCTGCTGCCGGGGCTCACTGAATTTGGCCCCACTTTTTTTGATTTTTGATTCTTTTTTAATTTTTAATTATTTGTTCGTCGTTTGTTCGTTATTGTTCGAATGTAAAAATTATTTGTTCGTTCTTTGTTTATTTATAATTAATTAAACAAAATATGTTTACCCTTAAGTTGGCCCCCCTCACTAGAGATCTTCATTTTTGTCGCTCAAATTAATTAATTTTGATTAATTATCGTTTGTTCGACCACCATTGATGATTGTTCGATCATAAAAACAATTAAATCCTTAATTATTAATTATTTTTAATTCAACACGCAACACGCAACCAGCCTTTTTTTTACCCTGCAAGCAGCTTTGTGACAGTTTGAAATTTATATTGGACGTAATGTAAATAGACAATAAACATTCTGGCTGCAAATATTTGGGATCCATATCCATAACGAGGGCATCGAGTGTGATATTCCTTAAATAGAAGCCGTTGACCATTTAGCTTTTCAAGAAATTTTGTTAAATTAAATCTTTAATTCAAATCGTGTTTGTTTTAGAAACGATGATGACGATCTTAAGAAAATGAGGAAACGTATTTTTTGGTCAACGCCAGAAAAAATCTGGAAGGTTTACTTAAACTTGCTAATAATTAAAATGAACAAGAGATTTGTATTTTTAATAACGATGAAACGGTGGACTGTATTGACAAGTTAACATAATATAATTTTAACCTTTACTCAATTTATATTTATTGAAATGGCAATATTGATTTCATTTTAAAAATTTATTTAACATTTATTTGAGTCAAGGAAACTTTAGAACACTAGCTATTTCAATTTAGCCATTGAATACTACACAAAGTTCTCGGATGATACTGAAAATACAATCTAGTCCAAGGATTCAGCGAATGCACTAAACTCTCCGGTCACACGACTAGAAGTGTCAATATTTAATTTCATTTCACTCGAGCTGAATAGCCTATCCAGCCTCCGTGCGTGATTTATTAAGACCGCAATTATTTATTAAAACCGCCGTTAAAAAAAAAACAGTAAATACGGCCATTGTAAGCTGACTGACACCACAAGTGCATGCGCAGAGCAGTCGTACTGTGATGGCTGTTTATTGAATTAAAAATAATTAATAATTAAGGATTTAATTGTTTTTATGATCGAACAATCATCAATAGTGGTCGAACAAACGATAATTAATCAAAATTAATTAATTTGAGCGACAAAAATGAGGATCTCTAGTGAAGGGGGCTAACTTAAGGGTAAACATTTGTTTAATTAATTATAAATAAACAAAGAACGAACAAATAATTTTTACATTCGAACAATAACGAACAAACGACGAACAAATAATTAAAAATAAAAAGAATCAAAAATCAAAGAAAGTGGGGTCAAATTCAGTGAGCCTGCTGCCGGTTGCGGTCACTTCTTTTGTGTTTAAATATTTTGAGGCGTCCTGGTGCAAAGGAAAATGTTTAGAAAGTGGTCGAGCAGGAACTTTGACGACGCTGTACTTAACTTCAGAAATTACTGGACACGTATAGTCCTAGGAATTAAAAGCTTTTGAAATGTTTTTTTTTAATATATATTTCGTAATCATTAAACTTAATCAATTTACTATTGACGCCCGACATTTTTGTTTTAGATCCTACAAAACCAAAGAAATTACCGTCGCGATCGCTAGTTACAGACCATGACGACATGCTGTACTTGAACACAATAACTATAGTGGAAAACTCGTACGTCTGTCCGTTCCGCAACCGAATTAGCTTCTACTACTGCTACTACTGTAGAGATCAGTTCACGAACCCCACAGAACTGAGGGAGCACACGCTCACTCACAATCCAAAGAAAATGTTCGAAATGGAGAACAGGAAGATACCGAAAGTCGACGTAACGAGAGTGGATTGCAGGCTGTGCGACGAGAAAATAGACGACGTGGAAACGTTGAAAACACATTTACGAGGAGTGCACAATAAGAAAGTGTACAATGTTATAAATGAGTTCCTAAAGTTTCGGTTGACGCCGAACAACTTGACGTGTACGGAGTGCGGGAGCGCTTTTCCGTTCTTCGACTCGCTGAAGAAGCACATGATCGATCATTTCGGCACGTACACGTGCGACATGTGCGGCTCGTGCTTCCTGGAGCCAACGTCGCTGCGCTCCCACATGAAGACCCACAACAAAGTCGACGCCAACTTCCCCTGCGAGATATGCGGGAAGAACCTCAAATCTAAGTACAGTATGGGCTTGCACGTGGCCACCGTCCACGAGAAGAAACCGACCGTCAACTGCTACAAATGCGAGGCGGCGTTTCTGTCGTACGCGCAGAGGAACAAGCATCTGATAGAGGTGCACGGGGACCAGCGTACGTTCCCGTGCGAGATGTGTGATAAGGTGTACAACAGGAGGAAGACTCTGATGGAACACACCCGGCGGTCGCACTTGAAGGTGTACAAGCATCAGTGCGATCTGTGCGACCAGAAGTTCTACCTGCCGTCTCGATTGAAGGAGCACATGGCGACGCACACGGGAGAAAGGAATTTTAGGTGTGAATTTTGTGACAAATGCTACCCGCGACTCCAGTCCCTGCAGGAACACAAGCGGACCCACACCACAGAGAGGCGTTACGAGTGCGATATTTGTAATATGTCCTTCACTCAAATTGTCAGCCTAAAAAGTCATATGAAAACACACAATCAGTTTGAAATGCAGAGCAGTTATTAGTATAAGGCAAAAAAAAAATTACTATTATGTAATATTTTATGTAAATTATTTATTTTTAATTTTATAATTATTGTGTACGTTTTTAACAAATAAATTATAACTTATCTAATATTTAAGGAGTAATATTTTATAAAATTGTAGTCCTGTTTTACTTTTAGCAAAAATAACATAGTATTCGTGATTATTATTTCAATGAATTGAAAGGTTTTTCAGGAATGACTTCAATATTTTATTACGTTTTTTATACAAATTTAAACTAGACTACTGAGCAAAATTTTTTCAGGATTGAAATTATATACTAAGTTTCTTCTAAATCCATATTATTTTATTACAATAACTATATACAATTATGATTTAATTTACCTATGCCCGGTTTCTGATGATTATACATAAACCAATTTTTTTAAGATTTACTGCATTAATCTCAAAATATCTATCTAATGGTCACTAGATGAATCTTTTTCAAATTCGTGAAAAAGTTATTTTTTCGCTATAACTCGTTATCTATAAAAATATTTGTTACTTTGGGAGTGAAATGGAGCTATAAACTATTTTAACTAAGAAAAATAATCATTTTCTGTATAGTTTTTCAATTCCTTTCTATGTCAGTGACATCTATCAGTAGCAACGTCAATTGAGAGTTATGGAATCGATAAACGGAACTTATTGGTCAGTTCATTTTAATTTGGTTTATATTGTCGCTTGTTTGATCAGATACCCGTTATCGAACTAATAGCGATAGTGAATAGATATAACTACTAACAAATTCACCTCGGAACCATCAATAACACAAGTGATAAAGAGAAGCGCATTGAGTTAAAATATAATGTCTGCGTATTATGATCAGTTGACGTATCGCAATTAGGCATAATTTGTCTCAATCCCGCTCTTTATGTAAAACGATTCGATAACTCGACCTTAAAAGTTAAAACGCGCGCGAGACCCTCAAGATACCAGAGACCATACCACTTTTCGAAAGGCAGGAGCTATGCACATTTGTAATTCTGTTGTTTCGAGTGCACACGCTAGGAGCTATCGATCGTTCCATCAGGCGATCCGTATGCTCGTTTGCCGGTTTTATTCCATAAAAAAACCTTAATTTTAATTTTAATATTTCACAAATGGTTTTTACAATTCCAGACTGTGCTCATCTAGACAATGAAAGATATTTTAAATATTTTTTCGAATGAATCAAAACTTCTTATACTAACTTAGCTATATTCAGGATGCTGGCTTTTCATGTGACCCTTCAGGCTGCAGTTCTGTATGAACGCCTGCCCACATATGTGGCAGCGGTACCTTCTGTCGTTGGTATGTATTCGTATATGGTAATTAAGCGTCTTCAGTCTCGGGTAGGACTTCCCACAGATCTTGCAGCTAAAGTTCCTCTCTCCGGTGTGAGTCGGCATGTGGTTGGTGAGGGCGAAGCGCGTGAAGAACCGCTGGCCACAAGTTTGACATTCATACCTGTGCGGAATAACACAACGTTTAGATAAAATATTTTGTATAATGGTACACAAGTTCTTCGAATACTCAGGCCAAATTGACGTGGTGTGAAGAGCCCATAGATATATAATATATAATGGAGCATCTGCTTGTTAGCTTCGGTCCCAATGACTAAGAGCGAATTTACATGATTTTATTAAAATCGCAGGTGGATTCCAGGGCTAGAGCGTTACATGCTGCCGCAAACGCGTCAAATCTTGCGTGTGAGTGCGAATTGGGATTCTGTTATCTCACAGCTCAAGCCACTAAACGATAATATGCGCTTAAAGTTTAGATTAGCACTCGAATAGTTATTTGGCATATATAATGAAATTTAATAACGGGTAACTTTACATGAACTTTAACCGAAAAACCAAGTATTATCAATCAATCAATCCATCGTGGCAAAATAAAACCAAAAATGTTAACACTATTAAATTAATTCACACTTATCCATTATTGAATAAATCAAGTGCATCTCCAAAGGACTGACTATCTATCGATTCTATATCTTTACATACTCGATGCCAACTGCTACAAGGGTGATCACGATATTCAGATCACGATCCAGTATTACGATATTAATCGAGCGTGTAGTATGCGGTCGTCGCACAGCCAGATGTACTACGTCACATACCGCCATACAGCCGGATGGAGGGAGAATATATCCAAATAAACTGACCTGTAATCCTTCAAATGCACCTTCCTCTTATGAAGGGTGAGGGTTCTCCGGGTGTCGAAGGTCCTGTCGCAGGCGCTGCAGGGGAACGACAGCGGCTCCTCTCCGTGCACCTCCACCAGGTGTTTCAGCTTCTGCGGGTACGACATCAGCATGACGTCACACTTCGGACAGTATATCCTGCCTGAAAAACGTTATTTTCTTATTTTTATGACATTATGTCAACTTGTACTAATTGCTCCACAAATATAGCCTGACAAGAAATATAGAAAGCCTTGGCATGTAGCGGAAAATTAGTTTCGATTAAGTTCGAGATTAAACCACAAATCTAATATGGTAAAAATCTTAAATGAATGTATTATATAAAAGTATTAAATATACATCCCGTTGTCTGGTACCCGTAACACAAGTTTTTCGAGTACTGTGATAGTCCATAGATATTATTGTTATTATTAATTAGATCCTTTTCATAGTATTGAAGCAATAAAAAACTTAACCAAGAGCATGTCAGGAGTTTGTCTGATAAGGGTTCCGAAACTATCAACGCGCAATAGGTTTCTTCAAATTACTTCAACAGTTATTTTCCGATTTCGTTAAAAATATTTTTACTAAAAATTATTTAGTAAGATCTATCAGCAAGAAAAGTTCTAAGTTTCTACCTCATAAAGTTACCACTTACCAGGGCAGGGGGGTAAACTTGTAAACCTTCGTCCACTTTATAAAAAGTCGTGTATATGACGTATACATACATACGTGTATGTATTTATACGTCATCACAATGGGCGTGGCCTAAATCAATGTACCGTCAGCGTTCGTATTGTGATTTCGATAACTTTTTGTACTTTTAAGAAGAAAATGTTGAAATGTTGTGTAAATTTTTTTTCATTTTTCATTTCATGTTAAGTAATTAAAAACTAAATTTATTATAATTGTTCTAAAAAAGTCTCCGCGTAGGTTAAATAACAAATAATTCTACTTGCCAATAGATGGCGTTATTAAGCTTTGATCTCAGGAATTAAAATATATTCTAGATACGTACTAACTAAAAAATAATATATTATTTTAATTATCATGCATGCTAGTTTTTTTGAAGTACTTTCTAAAGACTTTAGTCGTAAAGCAATATTTAGTTTTTCATCATTTTACGCCCCTGTCGACCATGATGTCATATGGCGTTTAGTGCCATCTAGTGTGAGATAGCAAAACTACTAAGGTCGATAACAAACGTAATACGTAGTTTTGCTATTGACCGATTGAGTTTCATACTAAAATCTACTTATAACAAATGTCTATTATACCACCATGGGATATTATTCTGCTAAAAATGAAGTCTTTACGCAATCTATAAGTGTACTAAATTTATATTCATATTTAGAGCAGACGATAGCAGGGACGGACAGACAGACGGACCGACACAGCGAAACTATGAGGGTTCCTTGTAGTACTTACGTAACACACAATGAAGCAAAAATGAAGCGCCCTTAGTGCAAGTTTTTTATATTACAGGTCAGGCTTTTTATTTTGAACAAGTTACCTTTTTTATTGTGTATTCTATCTACATGTAAGTCTCTGTTATACGCGGCCTTGAATACTTTCCCACAAGTTGGGCAGGGGTATTCGTTGGCTTCGTGCTTCTGTTGGTGCATCACAAACCGCCCCTTGTCTACAAAGCCCAGACCGCACATCTCGCACACATAGTTGCTAAAATGTTCGTTCATATGCTTGTTTAGGGCGTGAAAATACGGAAATATTGCGTCGCACAACGCACACTTTATCTCGTCTTTGGTAAATTTAAACGGCAACACCAAATCCCTGTGGTTGAAATAGTATTTTTGATTGTGTGCATTGCTAACGTGTTTTTTGAATTGATCTAAACTGTCTATTTTCTCGTCGCACAATCGGCAGTCGATGCGCGTTAAATCCATTTTGAGCATGTTCTTGTGTTCCATGAGTTTGAATTTTTTTGGGTTGTGCACCTGTTCTGTGTGCTCTCTTAGGGGCCCGAGATCAGTGAAGTGTTGCCCGCAGTAGTAGCATAATAAATAATTGTGACGACATTTAAAAGGACATATATACGAATTTTCGATTAGAATTTGAATATTTGATTCTGTTTTATACGATAGATCTTTTTCACGCATCTTCAGTTGTATTGTTGACATTTTTTCTGAAAATTATCAATCAAGCTCTTGTAAATCTATATGTAATGTAATTAATTATTTCAATAGATTAATGTGGTATAAAAATTTACCATGATCAATCTTCTTTACGCTTCCTTTAGACGTATTGTGAGTTCTTTGAGTAGGAATACGGGTTTTTAAGGGCACACTATCAGAATCAGGACTGCTAGGCTTTATTTTAATAATATCACTTTTTGTTTCGACTGGAAAAAAAAGATACATTAGGTTACTGCCTTTTTTATGTCCATATCAACCTATATAGTTGGTCAAAATGAATTACATATATTTTGGGCATATGAAAATTGCATATAATGCCTAAACGTCTTAACATAAGCAATAGGCTTATGTTAAGATGTTTAGGCAGGAAAATAATAAAAAAATTCAAAACATAAAACACCAAATAAAATTATGACGTTGCGCTCTCTAAGGCGCTGACGTCATTAACCTCACAGAAAAAGGTGACATAAAGAGCATGGAGAATAGAGGTCAGGAGTATCTCCATACATGAAAAGTGTCCGTAAAATAGCGTTAAATAGGGGGCGCTTCAGACGCAGACGGGAGTAAAGCAGCAAAATTTAAACGGATAATTAAATCTGAGCATCTTCTTCGGTTTTATATATAAAAATATTTTAGACTATACGAGTAATTAGAATTTTCATGATTTACTGAATTAACTACTTTTAATCTACTAAAGTCGTCAAAAATTTTAAATAACTAAACTCAACTCACTTTACTTCATCTCTTATTGCTAACTTCATATCACACACCCTTGCCAATCCAGCGCCATTATGGCCAGTTTTGGAACTATTATTTAATTACTTTTGTCGGACACTTTTTAGCTTTTCTGCCTTAAGAGATTGTCCTCCTTACCTCTATTCTCCATGATAAAGAGGGAGTCTTTGCCTAAATAATATACGGCTGTCAAGCGCTAGCTTGTTCAAAATCAATTAATGATATTATCATTAATTGATTTTGAACAACCTTATTTAATGCGATATGGACATTAAAGTTTCTAAAATCACCGTTAGTTGTTTCTGACAACTATGAAATTTAGCCAACATATTATTGATTTTCTAGGTCGGTTAGCAGGTGGAAAGTCCCACTAAAACGATTTGTCTTTTTTTACATTATTATTTTAAATTTATTACTAATTATTAAACAAAGGAACATAATTTTTGTTGCTTGAAATATTACGACTAATATTGTATATTTTCGGGTGCTGATTTCAGATCTGAAGTCAGATTTTTTGTATCAGCTTTAGTTTTTGAGATACAACCACTACATATCAAAAAACTTTTATAAGATTTTCTTGCTTGAGTTGGTTCACTGGGGCTGTTTTAATTCTCCAACACATGACCCTGGTACCGCTTCTCGATAGTCCGAATATCTTGATGGAACCGTTCCCCTTGTTCATCACTGAGATCACCTGGATTTTCAGGGAAACGGTCCAAATGGCTATGAAGAAAGTGTACCTTAATGCTCATATTACAAACAAGCTGCTGGAAGTGCGACAACATAGCTTTCATCCTTTATGTTTCCTAGAAAATTTTGTGCATTCTAAACGAATTCATTCCAGGCATTTTTGAAAATGCCTAATATACTATGAAAAATTTCATCTTTCATCAACCTTCTTATTTGTGTACCAAGAAAAATTCCGGCTTTCAGTTTCTCTGTATTTTGGAAAATTTAAATTATGAAACTTTTTAGAGATATATTGAAAACAATCGCCATTTTTGTTCAGAGCTTTGACAAATTGTTTCATGGGCCAATCAAGTTTGATGTTCAAAGGTGGTAGTATTATGCGATTCCATTGATTTCAATAAACCGAGAATCTGAACAATAAACAAAGTCATCATTTTCAGAAAAAAATGAAAGCAATTCCGTCTCTCTTTTACGATAGTACGAAATTATTGTTTCTTGAGTTAAAATATTTCTTTGCTATAATCGAGAATCTAGAATCTCCGATACATTTTTAGAAAGGCCAAGGTCTCCGACTAATGCGCTGAGCTCTTCCTGATTAAAGGGCCGGGGTTCAGAGGAATCTGGATTAAAAGCAGGTGTCCCACTTTCATCACTTGAAGAAGAGTTGTTTTCTTCAAAATCGTGATCAATTTGTGTAGACGAAGATGCTTGTGGTGCTGATGCATCGCCGGAGTACATGACTGGTCGGGTAACAGATAACAAGTTAGGGTAAAACCATTTGGACCGATTTTTTTGTGTTAATCCCGTTTATATCAACCACGCAAAAAAAACAATCGTCATGATGATTCGAGGGTTCCCGCCAAATCATTGGTGTTTGGTACTTGAAATGGGATCTTTTCTTATTCGCCATAATCTTAACGACGCATGTTTTACATACCATTTTAGACACCCACAGCACCCAGTACCTACCTGTCGCGGGTATCCAAAGAGAATCCAATGTAATCAAAGTACACCCGTTTTACGAACTCCGACACACTTAGTCTACAATCTTTAAATGTACATTCACCACATATATTACAGAAATAGTTGGGATCATTTTTACAAGATATTTCGCGACATGGAGATGGTAAAAAATATATACTTTTTAAATAAACTGCTCGGTTTTATGAAAGTTAAGTGTAACTAGTACGAAAATACGGTCAATAGCTGTATATCAAAAACTAAAGCTAATAGAGAAGAATTGCGGGTAGATTTGAAATCAGCGACCAAGAATTGGTAAACAACAGTCATAAAATTCCATGCAACAAAAAAAAAAGTCTCATTTTGTTCCCTTGTGTTATTTATTGATATTGTTTAATGTTTTGTTTTATTACTGTATTTTATTATTTTAAAAATAAATACTTATTGATGATAAGTAATATTTAAAAGGGATGTCGATAAAATACCAGTTTGTGTTTAATGCCTCACTACAGTTATGTACACTTCTCAGAGTAATGAGGTCATTTTTTTCCATTTTCCTTTATACAGTCCATTCAGAGTTATTTTACCTCGGAGATTCTACGAGAGTGATCCTTAGTTGTTGATATTAAGGCCCTGTCGGAGGTAAAATAACTATATGGACTGTATCTCCATCCACGCAGTGTGGTTGTCTTAGTGGACCACTATGCACTTTTAAAATGTTTCATCCCATAAAAACGAGTTTTTACCCATATCATCACATTGTATGTCATCATCTATCAGTGGGGAGGAAGAATGGTCATCAACGTCCATTGACTCTTGTCGCTCAATCTTTATTATTGTTTTTAACGCAGGTGCCAACTTGGGGGCCTGTGTATCATGTTCTTCAAATTTCTTTTGAACTGAAATATTATAATTAATGCAATCAATATTTATCCTACTACTATTATAAATGTGAAAGTTTGTGAGGATGGATGGATGGATATTTGTTACTCTTTCACGCAAAAACTACAGAACGGATTTTGATGAAATTTAGTATACTACCATAACCAAATTTCATCAAAATCCGTTCAATAGTTTAGGCTCTGGATTAAAACATAGGCTACTTTTTATCCCGAAAAAGTACAGTATACAGTATTCCCGTGGGATGCTATATTTACGCGGGTGGAGCCGTGGTAAATAGCAAGTTTAAAATAAATTATGTAGTGCCACTGTATGTACTATGTAGAGACATTAAAACATTTTAGGTTCATAACTCGTTACTATAATCTGTTCAGATCCAACTTAATCTTTTTGTAAGCAAAAGGATTCAATTCATCCAAATTAATGTGTCATTGTATTTCTTTATTGCATGGTAAAATTGGTATCATTTAAATTTGTAGCATTATAATTTATAGTGTACTATATTTCATAGTCTTTCTGTTTGTAAAAAGACTAAATTGGTGGTAAACAGGTATTGATTTCTTATGTTTGTGCAACTATTACACATAGTACAAAATTAAGTAGCAAATAAAACTACTGATTTCATTTTGGTTACAAAGGTACAGGGGTACTTATACGAAGCACTGCGAGTTCAGATGGGTAAACGCCCGGGCGTTTTGGGCATTTACCGGGCGTATACCCATCTCTAACTGCGAGTATTATTTGCCATCACTACCAAGATTTTTGTGGACCTTATCAAGTCATGTCTTTATTAATTACTAAGCCTTTGTACCATTTGAAGTTCCATTGCAATCTCGTGGAGGATCAATTTCGAAAAATACTTTTAAATAACGGATGTCTACATCATAATAACTGTCTCCGTGCCTAAATTCAAAGTATGTTGATTGATGTTGATGATATTTCAAGAAACAAACAACAAGAAACTTTGGACACCCACATTTTACTTGTTTCAAATTACGAATTAAAAAAAATTATAAAACATGTAAATACAAACTAGTAAATACAAATCAAAATCATTTTGAGTACACTCAATGATTTTCATTTGTATTTACTAGCTCAAATATTCATGGAAATTGGGGCAGATTTCACATATTTTCCATCTCAATTTTCAACAAAATTAGTGCAAATTTAAAGATTTTCCATACAAATTTTCAATCCCTATTTGACTCCTTTAGGGAAGGAATTTTTCAAAATCTCTTAGTGTGCATTTCCATTATGAATTAAAACAACTGTTCAAATTTCATGTACCTAATATAAGCAGTTATGGATGTTCTGTTATAATATTATGTCAGTCATTCATCTCATTATATTATATAAATACTATTTGTTGCCCACGACTTCATACGCGCAAAAGAAAATCTCTCGAAAACCGTACATTTTGCTGCACAGATATCTCTGACCTTGGTGTACTCTATATCTGTGTCAAATTTCATCAAAATCGGTCCAGTACTTTCGGAGCATATTCAATGCAAAGAAACAAACTTTTCCTCTTTATAATATTAGTATAGACAGTCCTGTCCCGCTCCCCATGTAGGTATCGAAAATGTATGTACGTGTGGCGGCTGACTCGAGCGGGTCAATCAGTAGGGGCTCACGCGCGAGCAGTGAGTGACGTATGCGCGAGATTTGTTCTTTGCATTGTTTTATGGATTGGATTGAATCATAGATCGATTTTAAAAGTCATTTGTTGACAAAAGTACCTAGAGTAATAGTAAGGCAGCAGGATTCAACATGAGTAATATCAGGCCTGTCTCACCTCCCGTGAAGGTATTGAAAACGTAAGTAGGTATGCGCGAATTTATTAGAATTAAAGTACTATTAACATAACTAACCTTAGGTTTATTTCGAAAGTAATTTGTTCACAAAGTACAGTAGGTAGGTACTAGAAATTTAATTGAATCTAGATCAAATCCCCAATTTCGTCAGAAAAGATGAGAGTTACGCAATAGAAAGAGACACCTCTTAAACTTCTAGGTAATTATTACCGTAGACATTCAAGCACTGTTTGATCCACTTTGAACTTTATATGACTTTTCGGAGCGTACTTACTTGTACTATTATGTATTCTGTGGTATAGATATAGATTGTACTAGACATACCTTTACCTTGCGAAGTATATACTTTTGCTTTTAGAAATGTCTCCTCACATTTTATAACTTGCTGTCGGAAGTTGCAAGCATCTCTAAGGCGCTGCACACAAGTTGCGCATACCAATCTATCAGTGGGCTTGCCATCCAAATGTGACAACTGAAATATACATTTTCACAATTTTTAGTACTTTATTTTTTTATTTTTTATTTATTAATTAAGATCCCATCACATGTATCATTGCCTTCAGATCATGATACACGTAGGCAATGAACACTATTCCATGTAACAGGGTTAGGGGCGCTATGTTTATTACGTACCCAATTAAAATGTTATGACCCTTTAAAAATTGTATTATAAAACCTTTAAAAATATTATCCAAAAATTATTTTTCTCATTTCAACCCCATTTTTTTTTCGAGCATCGTGTCAGGCCCACTAATGGGAGCAATTTTACCCATTAGACACTTTTGCATAAATGGCACAGTTCCCGAGATAAACTCGATTGAAATCTCAAAACAATTATTTTAAAATTTTCGATGTCATGACAACCCCCAATTATTATTCGCGCATTCAGTAGACTCCCTTAAGGCAATCACTTTTCATCATGTAACATTTTTTCATGCAGGCCCAAGTAAGGTGGGTATAGGTGTAGTACTATTAAGTACTACACCCTGCTAGTGTAGGCTTAGGGGCGCCAGGACTTGTAATAGAACAAATGCCTGCATATTTCAAAAATGGTGTAGTGGTGGCACAATAAACTTATGACTTAGGTTGCAGTGACTTCTTTTGAGGGGTCAAGAGGTTTGTTAAGGTGAACCCAACCAGAAAAACTTTTTTGCCTAGAGGGTATTTATAGTTGAACAATTATAGGAACAGAATACATCAATGTCATATCTTTTTCATACATAGTATTCAAAGTTGATACTGTACCAATAGACCAAAGCACTCCATGAACATATCCGAATATAATTCCTTTTGAGTCGAGTTTTCATACTCGTAATTTAACAATCGGCATTTTTTTAAGGATCCACAGCACCGACATATTCCTGGGTCTATTATTGGACCTTTCTTTCTCGTTGTCATCTTTTAAAAATTTATATATTTACACCTTATACGTATTTCGCACGATATAAACACTAAGCTACAACTTTTAAAAATATAAATTATTTTTTTAGTTGCCTATTAAAATTTAAAAAAAATAGTGCTTAGAAAAATTTTGGAATAGACTTGTTTTCTTACGAATTTGATAGTTTACTATCAATTATGTCACATTGACATTGACTGTTTTTTTTTTATTTATTTATTTATATATGGCATCGGCTTATAACCATTTGCCAGTGTCAAGTTAAAAAGGCGGGAAATAGAACTTTCGTTTCTATTTTCAACACCGTATTCCTATATCGTCAAGTCTAAAGTCTAGTCAAAGTCCAAATATATAGTCAGTACAGTCTACGAGTCATGCCAGTCGATTCAGTAAAGTGGTAGACGCTTTACTGAAAGTTCCTAGGGAGTTTTGGCGGGAAACACAAAATAGCACGTTTTTAGAAGTTGTACCACTTGCCCACACTTGTGCACGATAGCGAATATTTAATGGTTAATATTCTACCAATATTACACATTAATAACTGAAATAACACAAATTTATGAAGTTTTACAAATTCCACATCACTCATCGAACTCCCCGGCAAAACTCGATTACCGTTTTTCTTTATTACAACTGTACGGCCTAAAGCTATTGCCAATGCCAAGTTAAGGAAGCCATAAATAGAACTTAAGTTATTTTCTTTTAACAGTGAAATGTAAAATTTTCAACACCGTTTTTGATAATCGCCAAGTCCAATTATTACCCTACGGCCTACCACCTACGTTAGTTCTTTATTAGGTCCTTACATATGAAATTGGCGTTTTGTCGTACTGGCCACTTTGATCTCAAATATATCTTCTTTGGTTATGAATTCCAATTTCAAATTTATACCGCTATTTACTCATGCATTTGTGTTTCGAAAACCGTAATTATTTTTTTATTTGCGTCACTGTTTACAAAATGGAAAACTTGAAATATCATATTATTTTCGACTACGAGTTCCACCTTGGCACCAGTGCTGTAGAAACGGCTCGAAGGAATAATGATGTGTATGGCGGCGGTGTCGCAAAAGAAAACACAGTGCGTTTTTGGTTCCAAAGTTTTCGTTCAGAAAATTTCGACCTGCAGAACAAGCCCCGTGGACGGCCGGAGACCAAAGTTGAAGTTGAAGGCAAACCACGTCCGAGGTAGCTGCAGGCTGCGGTGTTAGTGATAAAACTGTTTTAATCCACTTGAAGCAAATTGGGAAGGTGAAAAAGCTTGAAAAGTGGGTACCTCCTGAATTGAGTGCAGCAAACCGACAAAAGCGCGTCGACTGCTGCGTTATGGGTCCCCGAAACGATCAAGTGCACTTGACAAGTCTACGTGCTTGACGAGGGACTTGACGCGACTTGAAGGCGCCGTCAATTCCACGCGCCGCAGTCGTTTACCGTCCTGTGCCCAGGAAAGTGGTCGTCGCAAAAATTAATAATGGTTTCCAACGCAGACAAGGCATTCCTTGCTATAACTCTAGCGGTATCGATCACAGAAAAAGAGAAAAGAAAGAGGCGATGGTGTAAGGAATGGTATAAAATGAGATATCGATTCATGCATGAACATTTGCAAAGAACTCTTCAAGCAACTGAGCCCGACGATTATAAAAATTTTCTACGAATGGACAACGAATCTTTTGAAACATTGTTGGAGTTGATTCGACCCAATATCGAAAAGCAAGATACTAATATACGACAAGCTATTCCTGCCAACCAAAGGCTCTATAACTCTAAGGTACTTGGTCACTGGTATGGACTTGGAAGATTTAAAGTTTATGTGTGCTGTCGCTCCTCGTACTTTGGATTTAATAATACAGGAGACGTGTGAGGCTATAATTCAAAAGTTAAAAGAAAATGTTCGGGTATGTATGATATTCATTTATTTTCATTTATCTCAACCAAAATAATCATAACAAAAACTAAATAATTCGTCTAAGGGTTACTAAAAAGAGTAAGAACTTAGCCGCAGTCTGTGATTCTTCTTCTTCAATAGCTGGTATATGAACCATTCGGGCTGTTCACGAGATAGACTTGGCGCCTGCATAGGTTGAGATGGCACAATTATGAGTGATTTGGCAGTACCATGCACCGGTGTCTTGCCTATGACTTGTGAGTGTAACTGATGTGGTGCGGGTGATTGGTATATCAAAGTTGAGTGGTGAACATTTGGTGATGGCACAGGTGATGGTGACTGATGTGATGCGGGTGACTGGTATGTCAAAGTTGAGTGGTGAACATTTGGTGATGGCGCAGGTGATGGCGACTGATGTGGTGCGGGTGACTGGTATGTCGTAGTTGAGTGGAATGCATTTGGTGATGGCACAGGTGATGGCGACTGATGTGGTGCGGGTGACTGGTATGTCGTAGTTGAGTAAAATGCATTTGGTGATGGCACAGGTGATGGTGACTGATGTGGTGCGGGTGACTGGTATGTCAAAGTTGAGTGGTGAACATTTGGTGATGGCACAGATGATGGTGACTGATGTGGTGCGGGTGAATGGTATGAGTATGTGTATATGGGTGAGCTAGCAGGCAAGATCTGAACTCCGTTTCTTGACAGTGATCCCATTTCGGCTTCGAATAAAATATCATTTATTATCTTCTCCGCATAGCGTCTTTGATCTGCTGATAAACGTTTAAGAGCCCAGCCCTTCGCAATTATATCCGATTCAGAGTCTTGACAGATGAAAGACGGATTTTCAACTATAGATTATCAAGGGCCAGGAGGGTGGTTGAAAATGCATTTGGCATCCTGTCATGGCGATTTAAAATATTTAAAAAAGACATTGGACTGCATCCCGATAAAACGCGAAAAGTTGTTTTGGCTGCGTGTCACTTACACAACTATTTGTGTGAAAAAAATAAAAACAAATATATTCAACCAGGAGATATTGACATAGAAGAACCAAATGCCACAGTCACAAGAGGTGCGTGGAGATAAGGACGCCAATTGTTAAATATAGAGCGAGTACGAGGAAATTCGGCAAATGAGGCAAAAAGAGAGATGACTTTTGCGAGTACTTTAATGGTAACGGTTCAGTCCCCTGGCAAAATAATTGCCTAATTTAGTTATTAAAAAACATACTTAAAAAGTAAAATGTATCTTTGAATAGTAAATAAAAAATGTTTACCTCACTGCTTAAACTGCTTTCAGTATCACTTATACACATTTGGTCTGACAGAAATAACAGTTCATTGTAATAGTAGAGTGACGGTTTTGGTACATCATCGGAAGATGCGCCAGACCGTTTTGCTTGTTCAATTTTTTTCTTTAATAACTCTTTGGTGTAGGTAGGTTTATATACTCGAAGTGCTTTGACTATGCTTGTTAAAGCAAGCGACCTTTTGTTTTTATCCGCATACCCCTTACTTTTAATTTTCTACAGTGCAGGATAACCTCTGTAGAGAGATATTAATAATAACACAAAATCACGCTCGGTAATTAGATCGGCACTTGCCGCCAAAGCCACGTCTCGGTCCGGTTCGTCGTCTGCCATCTTCGATGTTCCGGCCGCAAATGAATAAAAACTTGTCAAGTCGCGTCAAGTCGCATCAAGCGCAAGGTGGTTCAAGTGCCGTCAATCAAAATTTTTGTCAAGTATGGACTATGGTCCAGCCCGTAGATGCTTGACGGGACTTGTCAAGACAACGCCGTAAACGATCTATATTCACTTCAAGCACGTAGACTTGTCAAGTGCACTTGATCGTTTCGGGGACCCATTACATATTACTTGCCGTCAGTGTGCGAGTCAATTAATCACTGACAGCACTGTATGTAATATATTTTAGAATACATAATACTAAATAATTTACATGTACTCACGTCTAGTCAAATACCCTATTATGCATTTGACCGTGGCCTCACAGAAAACCGGCGTGAAATAACGCATGCGACATGCATTCTCATTAAGCGTAAGAGATGGAAAAGCCAAGAAAAAGAAATAAGAGCTTAACACTTCAGAACGATTGTTGCTGCTTATAATAATTATTTGTCCACTCCTTTAGGCAGGATAATAAATACAAAAACTATATGTTGCGACTTGCGGGCATTGATTAATTTTATTTAATCCGTGGTTGCCAACATTACATACAATTTGCAGACTAAGATTTATATTTTTTTATTTAATCATTCATTATAGCTATTATCATTCAATTCCATATTTTGATGTTGTCTGTTTAAATGATTTTTTAATTTTACGTTTTGTGTGAATGACGCATCACATAATGTACACTTGTATTTATTTTCACTGTCATGAGACTGCATGTGAACTTTAAGTCCTCGTAATCTTGGATAGCTTTTTCCACAGTATTCACATCTAAAATTTCTTTCGCCCGTGTGACTGACCATATGTTCTTTCAATCTCGAGGGTAGATAGAATCTCTTATCGCATAGGTCACACTGGTGCTTTTGTATTTTCAAGTGGAACCTCCTGCAATGTTCTCGTAGAGATTTGCGACTGTCATAAGCTCTGTCACATTGATCACACTGGTACATCCTCTCTACCCCGTGCACTTCGATCATGTGCCGATATCTAATTGTGTAAGAGAAGAAAACTTCGTCACATTTAGTACATTGATATGCTGCTTCTTTTTTATGCATCCTTGCTATGTGTATGTATCTTGTGTATTTTGATTTAAATGTTTTTCCACATTCTTTACATTGGAAATATTTGTCGACTTTTTTGTGGGTCTTTTGATGCAACATAAGCATTCGCTCCTCAAAATAGTGTGCGCCACAAATATCGCAAATGCAATTCCCAAAATGTTCAGCCATATGCTTTTTTAATGCATGAAAAAATTTAAAATTAGCATTACACTCCAAACAGAACAGTGTGCCAGATGTAAGCCGAAATTTTAAGAATTCATCAGTTGCATTACATAACATTTTCCCATGTGTGTTCTTAAGGTGATCTTTAAAAATTTCTAGATCATCAATTCGTTCTGAACACAATCTACAATCTATTCTAAAGATATCTATTTGTAATTTTTTATTTGATACATAAACATCTTTAAATGTTTTTGGATCGTGGGTGAGTGAATGTTCTCTTAGCTTTTTGGGATCAGTAAAAATCTGCCGGCAATATATACAAAAATAGTCACTAAAAGATGTATCAAACGGGCAAGCATATGAATTTTCTACTATGGTAAATAAGTTTTGAACAGGATTTGAAGATTTGGAACTATTGGTATCTGGTACATTATATCCATTTGGTGTTTCACCTAAAACAGGAAAAAAATATTAAACAAACCTAGTATGTATGTTATATCATAAAATATAATAAATACTACTGTGAACTGAACTTATCATTTAATATAATCAGGAGACCGAACTTTGCTCAGAGTTTTAGTATAACAATAAAATATCTGACCGAGATTTGAAACTAAGGCACCAATTTGCCAACAACGCAAAAAGTCCAATGCTAACCAATCTTTTTGTGCTTATGCTTTCTAATTGTAAAATCCAGTTGGAGGCCAACTGGATTTTACAATTAGAAATTGAAATCACTCATATCTTACGTAACAAAATAAAACACATAAAACTTTAAAATGTGCAGTTTCCCAAGTATAAGAACTAACTAGATAAAGTTTTCTCCCCCAAAACTCCCTGCTCCATACTAATTTCACAAAAAACTTGAAGCTATTTCCAAGATTCCCAAAACAAATATATAGATGTTTTGCTTGTTTAAATCATAAACTTAACAATATTCAATCAAGTTATCATTGGGAAAATATAAAGTGAACTGTCATGCCTTACCATAACTTTTAACTTTTATTTTCTGTGATGTTTTCTTGCCTTTGTTAGATTTAAGAGCAATTTCTAGTTTTCTGTCTTTTTTCTTGTCTGATTTTAATTTTTTGCTCTTTGTTTTTGGAGATATAGTTTCTCTTGTCATATCCAAATCTTCATGACCTAATGCAATAAGTAATTAAATAATAAATATTTTTTAAACAGACATTGAGTAAAAGATAAAGAAACTGAGATTTTGCACTCATAAAAACATTGCCATTTACCAAGGCCATGGAAATATGTTACCTAATTTTAGGATAATTTTGATATTAAGTTTCTTTAACGACACTAAAACCAAAACAACCTACAGAATTCCATTACACAATAATATAGTAAATATACCTACTATTTTCTATATCAATATCATCTAGAACATGATCAGATAACAGGAATATTTCTTCTTTAAGCCCTTCCTGTCTGGTTTTGTCATTTGGCTTTATTCTTGAATCTGAAAAGAAAAACCAAGGCCATGGAAATATTTTCCTAATTTTAGCATAATTTCTATAGCAAGCTTCTTAAACCACACAAACTAAAACAAACTACAGAATTCCATTACACAATAATATAGTAAATATACCTACTATTTTCTATATCAATATCATCTAGAACATGATCAGATAAGGGGATTATTTCTTCTTTAAGCCCCTCCTGTTTGATTTTATAATTTAGCTTTATTCTTGAATCTGAAAAAAACATAGGCATTATAAAAATAATTGAAGAATAATGCAAGTGAGATTTGGACATATATAAACAACAAAAATTAAGCATTCAGCAGTCAGAGAAGCCAAATTTAAATGGTAACTAATAAAAATGGTTTATTATAAACAGATTGTCAATTTATATGTTAGGTAGGTAAGGCTTTTGCTAATCATAGATTATAAACGCAACATTTGTAAGCAATTATAAGTGACATTACCATTTTCTCCTTGTAGTTTAGCACGCAATAACTTCTCTTCACATTCTAGAACTTGAATGCGAAAGGAACTCGCCTCTCTTAGTCTAGTGACACATGTTGCACAAATTAAACGCTCCTCAGGTTCTCCGTCTAAGTTTGAGAGCTGAAAATTACTTCAAAATTATTTCTCTGATGATGGAAGTCTTTTGAAAGAGTTCTTGTTCATTTAAAGGTTTAAATAGTCATGTATGAAACATTGCCTTCATTTTAAAATACCTATTCGAAGATGTCCATCTGGATGGATTAAAAAAGAATCAACTTACTAATAATCCATAGCAATCAACAAACATATCCGTATACACTTCTTTTTGTCCAAACCATTGATACTCAACATTTAACAGTCTACATCTTTTAATACCACCACAGCACCTGCACTGTCCAGACTCAATAACGGGCCCTTTATTAGTAATATTACTCATTTTTTCATTCTTCAAGATTAATTTTATTGATCAAATTGTGATTTTCAAATGTTTTTGAAACGAATTGGCATTTGACAACGTCAGCCACAACCATAGATGATAAGTAATACTACTGAAGGCCACAACCACAGAACACATTTTTTTTTAAATATATGGCGTCGGCTTATCTTAAAATCATTTGCCAGTGTCAAGTAAAAAAGGCGGGAAATAGAACATTCGTTTCAATTTTCAACACTGTATTCATATATCGTCAAGTCTAAAGTCTGTAAGTTCCTAGGGAGTTTTGGCGGGAAACACACAGATAGCACGTTTTTAGAAGTTGTACCACTTGCACACATTTGTGCACGTTAACGAATAATTAAAGGTTAATATTCTATCAATATTACACATTAAGAACCGAGATAACACACATTTATGAAATATTACAAATTCACAACGTCACCCGTTTTTTTTAACTCCCCGGCAAAACTCCTCCAGAACACTATTACCCTCCTCCTACCGGAGGCCACAACTGTGAAGTTTGACGAAAAATCTCTTCATCAGCAGGCTCGATCTAGGGCGCCACCTTGTCTGTTCAGTCATAACGAAACTTACCTAGGTAGGTAGGTTTAAAAACATGCATATAAAAGAGAAATTTATTAAGGGCGGATTCGACCAAACTAGAGTAAAATTTTACTCGAGTGTAAATGTTTCCTAATCTAAGAGTAAGCTGGTTTTGCGTTTTTCCAACTTCTAATCCAAGAATAAGGTAATAACACGGGAGTAAATATTTACACGGGCGATTTTGACGGAGTAAAGTATTAAACTGAGAATAGTGAATAGTCGCACAGCTGGCTGTCAATTGTCACGATCAATGTCATTGTTAAGTGTTATAATTTGATATTGACATTTTACTGTATTACTACGAAATTAAATTATTATGGCGTACAAGTCATTCTAATACAAACAATAGTACATGATTTTTTGTCGGTTTATACATTCGTTCATTATTCATTGAATAATAATACCGAGCATAGTATACTCTTCGAGTAACTTGGTAAAACGCAAACGAAGATATCCTAGAGTAAATTGAAGGAGTAAAATTATTCTCATTATAGTTACACTCGTGTAACTTCAAGTTTGGTCGAATCGGGCCTAAGCGTCATACCACTGTCCTGCCTGCATACAATATGGCCATATGGCTATATACCATATACCCATATGGGTATATGGTTTTTTATGTAAACGCTTTTTTATTTAAAAAAAACTCGATAATTTCGAGCCCGTTGAAAGTTATTTTACCTCTTATTTCTGAAGCTAACTCACGGCTCAACCTGCAAATTCAAGACCGCGGACCTGTGGCAAAACATTATATAATGATTGACACTATTGACGGCTATTAGTACCGGTGCTGGATTTACAGGCTGGCCCATAAGTAATGCGCCATATTCACGGCCCATACGGCAAATCTTCTTCTTCTTCTTTAAAATGGTCTCCCGTAAGAATAGCCAGTATCAGTTGTAGACAAGTTAGAAAAAATAATTTTGTAGTAGGTAGCGAAAACTTAAAATGAAAAAAAAAACAAAAAAAACTTAAAACTTAAAACTTAAATCCCTATTTTTGCGCAAAAATAGGGATTTGTGAATGTACAAGGGAAGAAACTGTTTAATTTTCGTAATATAATAAATTTAATGCATCTTCTTGATAGTTGAAATCTGAAACAACAAAACAAATACAAAATATTAGTTTATAAGTAAAGACATACAAATCTACAATTTGATGTTATTATGATTAATAAAAGAACATGGAACATCAATAAAAGGAGAATGATCTAAGGACAAAAGGGTTTGGAAATCGGAAGGACGACGAATATTAGGGGGAAATGCATCGTATAGTGAGGAGAGACGATCTAGAACAAGGATTTGAATTTTCATAGGAAACAAGGATAGAACGACCGGAAAGGGAATTGCACACATAGTTTACTATCTTCACAGGGATGCTTAGTTGAAGCATGGTCTGCCTGAGAACCAGAAGCAGTACGTTATCAAATGCGGACGACACATCCAGGAACACCTCTACCAGACTCTTGTTTTGAGAAAGCAATTCGAATGTCGGAGACTAATATACTCAGGCTATCCATAGCACTAAAGCCCTTAGGAAACCCGAACTGACATCCCGAAAGGATGCCTCTACTTTCTAAGAACCAATCCAGTCTATTTTTAATTAAATGCTCTAGCATTTTTGAAAGAGTGGAAGAAAGTCAGGATTAGTCAATCGGATGGTAGCTGGATGGGTTACTTTCGGGGTTACCCGGCTTTAAAATAGGAACGATAATTTGACACCTCCACTCCTCTGAAGGAGTTTCAGCCTCAAAGATAAAGTTAAGGAAGTCGAGTATAACTTTTTAGGTATTAAGACTGCTTTAACAATAAAAGAGTATGGAATCCCGTCAGCTCCAGGAGCCGAGTCCTTAAGAGAGTCGATCACTGACTTAAACTCCTCCAAAGAAAATGGGGACTCAAACTCATTAGTAGGGGATACAGGAGAAGAAGAAAAAACAGGGAGTGCAAGCTTTAGGGCGAATTCGTAGATCCAAGGAGAAGGGTCATTCGATAAAGGGTTAGATTTGGGAGAGAAGGAGCCGCGAAACATTTTTAAATTTTTTCAGACAAGAGATGGGTAGGAAAGGGGCGACAAACCCTCACAAAATCTATGCCAACCCAGACGCTTCTTGTGAGAAAGAAGTCTTTTAGTTTCTGCTGCTACCCTCTTGTAACTGTTGTAATTCTCCAGAGTCTTATCAGCTGAATATGCCCTCTCTGCCTCCTTGCGTCTTTTGCATGCCGTGGTACACTCAGCGTCCCATCACGGTGAAGCTCCTCTCCATTGCAACTGGAGCCTCGAGCTATACCTAATAGCATATCAGACGCGCATTCAAGCAGCGCCTGCGTTGGACGTGGATATAGCATAGGGCATTATGGGAATTACGGGTGGAATAGGGACAATTAGTTCATGAGTCAAATTGCAAATTTATATAAATAGCGGCCAGTTTGCGTCGGAAAGTTTTAAATTAAGTCTAGAAGGGTTTTTGACTATATTAGGAATAGGCGAGAGATGTCAGGTAAGAATAATGGGAAAATGATCACTGCCACATGAATTAGAAGTAAAAGATCACGAAATTTGTGAGGAAAGAGAAGGAGAACAAATGGATAAATCCACCGCTGTTCTAGTGTCCTGAGGTGGGATTACTCGTCGAGTAGGAGCTCCAGTATATAGAATAATCAAATTCAAATCAGCTAGGGATTCAAGAAAAAGATTGGACAGTGAGTCACAGTTATGGGAGCCCCAAGCTTGATCTTGGAGATTGAAGTCTCCTAAAAGGAGTAGAAACTAAAATAGCTACTCCAGCTGTGCCATCACTTCTGTCATCCCGGAGGCAGGAGAAGCCAGCAACTCCAAATTGAGACCCTGGCGTCAACCAACACTCCTGGATGGCAAAAATAAGAGAGTTAAATTTTTGAGTTAAAAATAAAATATCGCTACTTTTATTACGAACGCTACGGCAGTCCACTGTATCATGGTCTCAAATGGTTATTTGGAGAAGAATTTGTAAGGTTTATCTGCTTGGGTTTTCACGGAGTGTCAGAGATACCCTGTGATCCAGAGTGTCACTGAAACGGGATAATAAATTAATTAAAAGGGAGGAAAGAAGTTCTGGGAAATTATCATTCATAGACAAGGAGTTATTTTGGAATTAGGATTTTGGATAATGGATTGATGGACATGATGGTCGTAACCAGGTTGGGGAGTGGGAATTGTACGACGGGTGATGAAAACAGTTTTTCTATAGGAGACAGTAGAAGGAGGAGGAGTGAATTGGCGGGATCGTAAAGGAATTGCTTCAGGAGTGGCTACAATGTTGTTAAATGCTCTACGAACACTAGGAAACTTAGCTGAAGCTTCTGCATAAGATATATTTTGTTCAGATATAACAACCTTAATTTCTTTTTGTGAGCAAAAGAGACAAGTGGCCACTTCAATGTTACAAGTGTCACCCTCATGTGGTCGTGAGCACTTGCAGCACCGAGGATCCGACATACAAATTGACTTAACATGTCCAAACCTACAGCACCGGTTGCATTGAATAGTAGGGAGCTTATATAACTCGACGGGAGGGAAGTATAAAATAGGTAGATATGGGGAGGGCCTTTGTCCTATAAAAGTCACAATGACAGTCTGGGTGGGTATCCATGTCATGCAGACATTAGAGTCATTGTAGATTTGTGGCTCATACGACGTGACTTAATAACCTCACCGTAGCCAGTGGGGACGATGACATCAAGTGCAAACTCATCCATTTCAATATCTAGAGCAGACAATTCCCAGTCGCGACACATTAAATGACGGAAACCGTAAAACATGCATTCGCTAGAATTGGTGATTCTAAAAATAAGTTGGTGTCGGTTGCATTTTTTAGTTCTACCGACACACGGTTTCTGCCAATCCGTTTCACGCCACCGAGCGAAACAGTTGTGAAATTGTTTTGGAAAAGATAACGGCCGAATTCCATTGGATGGATCTGAATATTACTATTAGTGGAATCTGTTTTAGACACGTGAACTATAGAGAGAGGAATCAGGCGAGGAATATTTACGTTTTTTTTAAAAATCGGGATTAAAGTGTTAGGTCCGCGGCCTTGGGCTTGCAGGCTGGATGGTCAGTATAGCCCCTATGTCATTAGCGTCAACAGTGTTCGTCACTCGCTCAAGGACACGCGTTATTTGCCGGCTGCTCGGCGTATCTCTTCCGAGACAATGGACAAAGGGTCGCCGCACGCCCGCCACGCACAGCACGTTCCCGCGCTTACGCGTCGAAATGCCATGTTATTATTAAGCAGTTTTAACAACTAACAACTAAATTTAGTAGTTTAAGGCTGCAGTGTAGTAGTTTAAAAACTAATTTTAGTAGTTTTTGACCTCTTTTTTTGACCATTTAGTCTTAGTAGATCTGTTTTTGTGGGAAGCCTCCAGCCGGAAAAAATTAGCAAGAGCGTTCTTAAAATTATTAATTATTATAAAATAATAATAATTAATAATTTTAAATAATTATTTACATTATTATAAAATAATAAAAATTAATAATTTTAAAATTTCAATACTTACTTATTTTAGAATTTATTGATTTTTCTTTGCTTTGCTGTTTTCTTTATTATTATAATATTACGTATTAAAATTATTTGAGTTCGCGATTTAGGATATATTCAACTATAAAATTTAATAATCGAGAATTCAATGAAGGTTAAAAATGTATAAACACTTTTTAACTTAATTGATTGACAAATAAATTGCAATAATCCTCATAAGTACACTGACGCATTCGTCGATTCTTTGATTTGATTTGAACACAATCTCGATTCTTTGAGCGCGTAACGCGCGAGAACTTATGGTACATATTTTCTCGCTGCGAGAAGCAGCTAATATTGGTTATGATAACGTCATTTGTCGGGATCAGTGCGACAGCGGGACGGCTTCATTTTACTCATATTTCATAGATAATGCGTATTCATTCTCCGATTTTTGACGCTTGTGCCTCACGTGCATTGATTTTATTTACGTTAAATATTTTATTTGTGTTTAGAGGGGAGGTGACGACGACAGATGACGTCACAGCGACTCGCTTCATGCTCGGGCGTTTTTGGAACTAGTACATACAAGAACAACAAAGATACAACACTAATAGTGTTGTATCTTCGTAATTTTTGGTCCGATTTATATAATTTCTCTTCAGTATTTACTGTTTTTTTTCGCCATAGGTAAGTCTGCACACCCCAATAAACTTGACTGATCCTCATTATAGTGTAGGTAGGGCACTTAAGGCTAGGTTCCCACGAGCGTTTCTTTGTGTTTTGGAATTTGGCTATTGACAACACTGAAGGCAAGCCAAGCTGCTTTTGTTCATTGCAGTTTTGACTTATAAGTTATCTTTTTTTAAAATATGAAATGGCGTCTGTAGGCTTAAAAACTTCGCGGCGTTTCATTAAATATTTATAGTATTTACTTGCTAAAATGTGATTAAATAAGTGCTTAGAGTGAATTATTAATAATTTTCCCCTGTAAATAAAGCAATAATGGAATCAAAGACTACAGAATGGCGACCCGGTCCTGCAGTATGCCGCTGTTGTTTAGCAGAAGGTTGTTATAAGGACATTTCAACAGAGTATTTTTGGATGGGAAAAAGAGAAGTTTATGCTGAAATGCTCTCAGAAACACTAGATCTTACTGTAAGTAACAAATCGCTACTGTTTTAAGTTGCCATTTTGGTAATCCGACTAAGTTATACAGTGTGCCGAATAATGCTCTACATTCTTTTCGTGTGTCAACTTTACTTCGTCGGATTTCCAAAATCAATAAATGCTTTTACTTTTTATTGTGTTCTTTTTATAACATATAAATTAAGGCCTTTATAGGACCAGCAGCTTTTACTGTTTTAAGTAAGGACTAAAGAATAAAGTTCACTCAACCCCCCTTTTTTGTTAACCGTCATACCAATTGCCTACTGAAACTGATCTGGAATTAATTGGGCATGTACTGAGTCTGGGGTATCCAGACTTTCGTCTGGGGTATCCGGACTTTCGTCTGGATTTTGAAATTGTTTGGATTTTTTTCGTTTTAAATGCAATATGATTAATAAAAAAAAATACATTTAGGTAATATTAAATCAGTCTTTAATCTTTAATAACTTCCCCTTGTCTAACCAAAAAACATACATTTTCTCTAATATTAATTAACTAGAAAGAGATCAAACAAGTTCAAACAAAAAATGTTAGACACTTTAAGGACAAATCAAACTTCATTCTCGAATAAAAAATGTATTTAGCAAAAAATTACAGTTTCAATTAATTTTACTCTTAGAGCAACACTTAGAAAATAACTTTTTCAAAATATTTTAAGACTTGTATTTTCAACAAAAAATTACAATTTTCTTAGGTTTGTCATAGACACTAAAAGATGACAGCATCGAAAATCAAATCCATCAAGAATATACATCTATTGGCACTAATAGTAGACATGACTATAAAATGTCTGTATACTGTCGTATATTTATCAAAACTTATTACCTTAATTCCCTAACAAGCGGTGGAAAGTCCTAGCCAGGGATGTAACGCAGGTAGTTTTATCGGAACCGAATGCGGAGTCGGGAGTTTTTAAATTTGCTTTATCGGAGTCGGAATCTGAGTCAGAAGCAGGATGAAAAGTTGTGGCATGAGAGAGAACTTTTTTTAAGGACAAATAAAACATTATTTAGTAAAATTTTTTTCATTTCAATTTTCAATTATAAAATAAAACACAAACAATGAAAGAAAAATTGGCATATTTCCAAATAAACAAGAAATTAAAATAAATGAATTTAAACCCAAAGTAGCATATTACATTATATTAAATGAACAAAAGCTTTAAAACAAATTAAATCAAATGAATTGACTCCTAAAGTAGTGTATTATACTTTATGAACAAAAGCTTTGAAGCTTTGTCTCCGTCCAATCTATTTCTTAATGAGTCATAGATTAGGCCAGCATTTCATCATTCGACGACAGAATATATTCGACAAAACTGTTTGGACATTACTATGGCTAGCTTCTGCTAATTCTAATTCCTTTCTTGTCCGTTTTTCTACAGGAACGGCAATATTATCAGCCTTGTTTTTAGATGTATCTGCATCAAATAGTGACATTATTTCTGTTTCAATCTTCTCTTTAACCACTTCATTCAAAAATTTTGTTTTATAGCGAGGATATGTTGCTATTGCAAAGAAATTGTTTGATTGAAAGTCACCAAATTTGGAATTTAATTGATCGACGGTACATTTTATTATACTTTTAAATTTTTCATTTGTGTCTTGTTTACTGCCTTCAGTGTGTAATGTATACTTTAGTGTGTGTATAAGTGGAATTACTGATGAGATACTGGTGTTATTGTCACTCATATTTCGGGTAATTTCTTCAAAAGGTTGAAGTATAGTCACTATTTTTTTAAGCTGCAGCCATTCTTCAGGAGACAACTGAGAGATGTTGTGTTTACATGCGTACAGGCATAGATAATCCTGTATTCTAATCATTCTCTCCAACATATAAAATGTACTGTTCCACCTGTAACAAATTAATTAAACTAATTAACGCTTATAATTTACACTAATTTACAATATAACTTAAAGTATTATTTAAATTAACTGAAAGACAAAAACTAAATAATACACATTATAATCACCATGCATATACCACAGCAAGTTTTAATAAAATCGATAAAAATAAATGCACAAATTAATACAACTTACTGCATACTACACTCCTGTATTACACTCAATCATTCTTGGTTGAGTGTAATACAGGAGTGTAGTATGCTGTAAGTTGTAACACCTTTTGTATTTTATGCAGTTCAGTCTGAGCTATTTGGGAATGATTAAAATGCGTCGAATTTTTTTTTGCATTTTGATAATAAGGCTTTAATTTCTTCATCACAATCTAACAATGTTCACAAACACAGTTGCAACTGATGTACAGTGCAACTGACTTCAGGTATGTCGCCGAGATTCATTGCTTGTTTCATATTAGATCCAGAGTTGCGTACAAAACAATGAATTTTCTCTTTTATGATGCCCCATTCCATCATCATACTCTTAATTTTTTCTAGAACTAGGTCTCCTGTATATCTTCCATCAAATGTGTGGCATTTTAAAATTTTACTTTTAGCTTTTTAAAATCTCTATTTATGCCATGCGCTGTCAGACTATAATGACAGAATATAATAAAGACACATTCGAACTTGGTTCGGTCCAAATGTCTGTTGTAAATGAGATCTTTTCAAATTGTGTGAGAAAATCCTTAATTTTTTTTGCTAATGTTTCATATAAATGACCACAAATATTTTCAATAAAAAAATGTCTTCCTCCTAAGTGATAATTCGGTACAGTGAACTGCATAAGTCGCCGAAATCCTATACCTTCCACAAAATTGAAGGATAGATCTTGCAAAGCAATCATTTCAGAAATCAATTTGTCAATTTCCATTGATTTAGCATTAGAAGTGCACCATTTTGTATTCTTCAGCAAAGTTTCTTTTAAAGTAATTTGTTTTTTAGCATCCTGAAGGGGCGTCGAAGTCGAAGGCTGTACAGTATTTTTTTTTCAGTTTCAAAATTTTAATAATTCTTCATATTCAGTGGCATGGACAGACTTCAAATGACCCTTTAACGACGTTGTCGTACCTCCCTTTCTTGAATACGTCTTCATACACAGTTTACACTTTGCCGAATCTGAATTAACTTCAATGAAGTAGCAAATACAACTTGATTTAGGTTTCATTGTCCAACACAAAAACAGATCACTTTTATTGATAATAAGCCGCAAAAATCAAAAGAAATATCTATAACCTATGAACGTGTCGTGTGCGTAATAAATTAACAAGTCAAAAAATAATTGATGATAGAGTGCACGTGGTGGGAGTCGGGGGGATTCCCCGCGCGACATGTATGAACCTGTTCATAACAGTCGACACAGGCTGCTGCCGCCGCTATGTTATGCTTCGACCTCCGATAAAAACCTTCGATTTAAAAGTGTCGAAGCCGAAGTCGGAACCGAAGGTGTAATAATAATCGGAAGTTCCGACTTAACGGAACTGGAGTCGAAGCTCCGTAACATCCCTGGTCCTAGCCTTTAAGTTAGCTAAGTTACCTAGAAAGGTAGACTGCAGTGGCTATTGCACTTCCTACTGACTTCAGCACAATACTAGGGGACTGCAGGTGGCTATCACCCTAGCACGGTCACTAGCTGAATCAATGCTCCGATGGTGAATGGAGATTTATTTATGCCACTGGTGTTGTGTGCCAAACATCCTAGTGGAGATGCTTGGTGAGATAGATAGGTGTGTGAGCAGGAACGCAATAGGATCAGGGTTGCCAGATGAGTGCAAGTGAATCATCGTACCGATGTTCGAAAATTATCGTATCAGACTAAAAATATCGTACAACTGCCAGAACCGCGTGAAACACGCTATTTCACAAAACAAAGGATTTTTAGGAAGTTGTGACACAAGCAAAGAAAAATTTAATATAAAATATTTTAATCAACAAACATAAAATAATTTTTTAAATTTTAATTTTAACCTCCAACACTCATTATTCTTGTTCTTCATATAAGTGTGGGATCAACTGAATCACCTTCTTCATCTGTGGAAGAGTCAGCCGCCGCCGCCGCCGCCGCCGTAGCCGTTTTCGGATAAAGAGCAGCTGACGTCATCATTGATATCATCTTGTCAGTTGGCTTAAAACCATAACAACATTTATCTGTTTGGGTTTTTACGCACTGCACTGAGAGTAAAGCCCCTTTAACCGTTTTTGTTGAAAGTTTATTTCTTATTTTGGTTTTTGTCAAATTATTTTTGCTGAAAATACGTTCGGTATCCGCATTAGAATGTGGAAGAGTTAAAACGGTCAGAGCAAACTGAGGTAATACTGTATATTGCTCCTCTTCATCAATCGCTATTTGGGAAATTTTATGCCAAAAGACATCTACTTATTTTTCTTGGGCGACATCTGGACTAATTTCGTCCAATGGTAGACGTCGCCATTCGTCGTCAAATTTCTGCAAGTCATTAGGCTTTGCTCTGGGACATAGGTCACATAAAAACAAAAGTGACGGAGTGCTGTCTGTCTTGCCGACAACGCTTTTTCCGGTTGCAAAACTGGCAGTGCCACTAGTAATTGGTTGTCGAATGGGAAGCGATCCTTGATGCCTTTACATAAATGTATCAGATACTGTCGGCATTTTGATTTAAAACTTGAAATAAGGTCAGGCCTTGCCGTCACATCAGGATTGTTAAGTCCTTTCATGACAGCGACTCCCAAATAAATGCACTCTAGCCGAATAAATCTGCTGGTATCGTCGGGTTCAATTTCGGTTAGATTTGTTCTTGCTACATAGTTCTGGTGCATGTACGTGCAAAGGAGCTCACGGTATGCAGTAGACATTTTGTCATGTAGAGTCGTGACAACGACTTTAGTCGACTGAAAAAATGCGTTCATATATGTGACTTTTGGAAGCACCCAAGCTAAGAAGCTGAAGTACAATTTCATGAATGGGTCTTGTAGTGCATTAAAAATTTGTTCAGCTGCAAGAGTACGTTCTGCAAGCCAGACGTCAGTAAAATAAAGCCGGAGAGCTTGCCACTGCTCCAAAATTCGTTCTATCGCAGGTAAAAAAGAGAGCCAAGAGAGCGTGTGATAGCCAAGCCAAGCATCTGGTGATCCTTTACGGATGTAAACTCTTGAAATTGCTTTAATTGAGCTTTTCTCTTGGCACTTTGCCTAAAATAGGAAAAAAGGTTTCGGGCTAAATCTTCACATATTCGTGGCAGGGTCTTGCATACATCACTGGACGCCCGGTGCAAAGAATGACATACACATTTCATTAGGATAACCCCTGGACATTCTTGTCGCAGACGACTAATAATGGAGTTGTAGTCACCAACGTTGTTGCTTGCAGAATCACAACCAAAGCCCAATAAGTTCTCCAAAGGTATATCATTTGCGTTTAAAGACTTCATCATCAGCTCGTAAAGCCGCGCACCAGTGGCACCTTCCTCTGCAGCAGCCCAATCTCCTTTTGGGAATACATCGTGCAAGTCATACAACCTACTTACAATACGGCCCGCTGCCGAGTCGTAAAATCGGACCATGATGCACGATGTCTTGCAGGACAAATCAGTAGATTCATCTGTCAAAATAGAGAATTTTACCTTCTTCAATTTTTCACATATTTCTTCTTCATGTGCAGCGCCTATCACGTTTTTTACTATTTGAGTGCTTTTAGTTCGTTTCATTTGCACTCCTTGACATATGGTGGCTTGATATATTGGTGAATCAGGAAAACAAGATTTTAACGTTGGAACAAGATGATCCATAATTCTAAATGCTAAGTTATGCGTAGCAAAAAAGCCACTCATCTTCAGCTCCGCTTCATTAATTTGTTTTTTCAATTGTGTCACTCCAGATCCAGATGACCCCTTTTCAACAAATTTGGCCATTATGCTTGAAGTACTAGCGTCTCGACTCTTCATAACGTTTTGGTGCCGCTTGGATGTACAATGTTGTTTAATTATAGTAGTATTTGCTGTCATACCTAAATCACACCAAGAACATTTAGCTTTAGTTTGATCGTTGGGATGGGGTTTTAACCACAGAGATACGTCAGGTCCAAAATCTTTAGTGTTTTTCTCCCAATCTTTCCTATATTTTCGTATACGATGCTTTGATTTGTCCACCTTATTTTTTTTGGGCGTTTGATATCCCAAAACCTCATTGTCGTCATCGGTGTCACTTGACATATTTAGTAAGATCTTATTTATTTACCTGTAATAATAAAAAACATTGTTTAACTAAAATTCGACGACTTGTACATTGTTCCACAAGCACAACCCTTTCTACAAGCATCTAAAAAGTAAACAAACAAAGTTAGTAACTCACCAAAGTTGTAAGTAAGGTAGTCCAAGTAATTTGAAACTTTTTTTAACAATTTTCTTTCACCTTCAATCGACTAGCGAAATGAACTTATAGTTCGACAAGGCTTTTTATGAACGTGGCGAGAAAAGAAACTAAATGCTTCTATCATACAAAAACGTCATTTTTGACATGTGTTTGACAGTTCTTCCTTTACCAGCAGCGCTCCCGTCAATGTCACCCACGTTCATAAAAAGCCTTGTCGGACTATAATTTAATCTTCTACTCATTTGATAGATTCGAGGGGAAGTCCCAGACCATAGACATTATTTTGTTTTTTTTGATGATTTTATGGCACTGGATAGTAGTATTTTTACATAACTTCGGACTAGGGTTGGAAATTATCGTACTTTTGCGTACGATAATACATATTGCATCGTACATCGTACCGGGGGCGAAATTATCGTATATGTACGATAATTATCGTACGTCTGGCAACCCTGATTATAGGATCCGTGCGCTGCATGCTTACTGTTATTTGATCGTGTTACAACTTTAAATTATAGGTTTTATCAAAATAAATCAACAAAAATACTTTGAAATGAAAACCGAGCACAGCTTTAAAACTATTAAGTAAGTAACAAAATATAAATAATCAAATTAAAATAACATGAAAAAATAATTATCAGAAATATAATATTTAGCCATATTTCTTATTAAAAGTTATTAGTACTTTAAACTATTCAAAACTTAAACATAATTATCACCTCAAGTTACCCATTAAAAAAAGGAAAATTAAATTTATACTTAATACAATCACCTGCAACAATACTTTTTGGCACATTTAGAACTTCCACTATTTGAGATCACTTACTACACTAATATCTTTTTTCATTTTCTTTAAATACAGTTTTGGTTTTATCACAGCGTACCATGCAATAACATCAATCTCTTTGCCTGATATTTTTTGGACAATGCAAAGAAACTTGTGAAACTTCTTTTTTCCAGGAAAGTTAGTAATTACATAATTACCAGGCGTGATTTTATTTTCCTTATTTTCTACATCTGTATATAAATTTTCTTCTTCATTATCAATCTCATGCTCGTCAGTTAGATCATCTAAACTATCTCCAGATTCTATCCATTCCTCTTCAGTACTTGAGTCACTACAGATATCAGTCTTATTATTTTTCTTTTTTTACAATCTTTTGACTTTTCTTAGCTAATTTCTGAGCAGCCTCTTAAGCTTTCTTTCTTCTTCATTCTTCTGTTTTTCTCCTTTCTTCTATTCTCCTTTTTTTCTTTTCTTCCATTTCATTCTTTTTCTTGTTTTGATAATATGTTGCCAGTGTGTGGAAGATACAACAGAGGGTATTTTTCTTTCATGGGATTTTTAGAATTTTCTATATGATTTCACCCATGTTATTCAAGAGATTTTGTGAAAATTGTGACTATTATTTTCAGTTTTTTTTTAATTGTTTCGAAGTTTTCAGACAGATTTTCCACAATAATATTGCGTGCGTTCATTTTGTATGATTAGTATATCGTTTTGGTTGTTAAATGTTATATCAGTATTGTTGTTCTTAAATACATTTAATTAAATTCGTCTTTCAGGTTTTATTAGAATTTACCCTCTGAGGGTTGTTTGTATGGATATGTATTAAATATTTATCTGTTCCGATTTCCATGAAATTTTATATCCGAGCTAATAAATTAAAATTATTGAGTACATTTTTTATAGTTTTTTGAAACTCGTCCCCTGAGGGTGTCAAAAAGGGGCTTAAAGTTTGTATAGTGAAATATCAAACGCTGGTCGGATTTCGTTGAATTTTGCCATGCAGATAGTTATTATAACGTAGAAATCTGTTAAAAATGGTTTTTCGAAATACATACCCCACAATGTATTTAAGGTACTTAATTGATAAGGATTAATGCTGTTTTGCTTAAAATCGCTTCGTAAATAAGCCATTATTTCTCGCAAAAAGTCCCTAAGTGATAGACATATACCATCGCGGACTTTTTTGTAGACCTTTTTAAGGTGTACATTATTTTGATGTATCTTGTAGGGTTCAGCCAGCGTTTGCAATGTAAGCATAAAAAAATGTGTTTGTTTACGACATAAGAAACCTCTAAAATTATCAGTGTTTCTCTACTATATTATACTCACTCTAACTATTTAAAAAACCCGCATCAAAATCCGTTGCGTAGTTTTAAAGATTTAAGCATACATAGGGACAGATAGAAAAAGCTACTTTGTTTGCGCTGCAAATTGGCTCAAGCTCGGCAATGCTGGCACACCAAGGCATACTTAGCGCCGATCTTCCGCAAGAGCTATTTTGTAACCTCACAAGCGTCACACAAGCGCTACCTAGATCAACTAATATAGTAATGACGACACATAAAGGGTGTCCAGTGGAAAATTTTCAGCCTTGAAATTTCACATATAAAAACTACATAGATTTTATTTATTTTTATTAAAACTAAATGTACTACATTAATGCGGATTTCATTTCTTAAACACTATATCATCTAAATGATGACCGTTTTTTTGTACGCACTCCTGTAGACCCTTACATTTGCAATCACGCGACGGCAAAGCTCTGGAGTAATGCTTTGAATTTCACGGCGAATATTGACCTGCAGGGCTTGAATTGTCCGGGGATTGTTCTCATAAACCTTCGATTTAAGGTAACCCCATAGAAAAAAATCGCAGGGCGTGAGTTCGGGCGACCTGGGCGGCCATGAGATGTCTCCGTACTTGCTGATCAGTTTATTTGGAAAAATTGTTCTTAACTTTTCCATCGACACCCTAGCTGTATGCGGAGTGGCACCGTCTTGCTGAAATTGTGTCCTATTGTTGTAACCTGAATACAGCTGCAATTGCGGTACCAGAAATTCGTCTATTATACGGCAATACACCGGAGCAGTGACTGTTTCTCCTTGGTTAAAAAAATAGGGCCCAATTACACCGCTAGCCGAAATGGCACACCAAACTGTGGTTTTCAAGCAATGTAAACGTTTCTGGTGGCGTTCTCTTGGGTTGTTCGGGCACCAGTATCTCATATTCTGTTTATTTACATATCCATCAATATGGAAATGTGCTTCGTCACTAAACAAAATGTTTCCCAACGTGGTAGGTGTTCGAAAGCGTTCCAGCATTGTTCTTTTGAAGGTTTCTCGCAAAGGATAGTCGCTTTCATTGAGACCCTGAACAATTTGCATTTTGTATGGATGGAGTCTTAATTTCTTCTTCAAAATAAAATGCACTGTTGACTTTTTGATTCCTGTGGAGGCTGCAATTTTCCTAATCGACTTGCGTGGATTTCTAATAATTTCATTTCGAACTTCAGACACACGTTCGGGCGTTGCTGCTAATGTTGATGGTCCTGGAGGAGTTCTGTTGAGCGTTGTCCCTTCTTGCCTAAATCTTTGTACCCACGACCAAATAAGTTGCGTGCTTGGCCCATCACTTAAACGCCGAATATTAAAATGAGTACAAAACGTTCGACGCGCGCGAACCAACGATTCACCATTCTTAGATATTGCTAAACCTCGAACGAGCGGTGCGCTCCTGTCCAGTGACTCATAGCTACTAACAAATCCGCAAGTACCGCGCTTTCAATGGTACCCCTCCCGCTCACCTCACCCTGCTATTATTTCGATAATTGCAGTTTGAAGTTGAAAAATTTCCGCTGGACACCCTTTATTATGAAATAGGAAACAAACATAATAACCAAGAAACATATACTAAACTAGCGGACCCGACAGACGTTGTCCTGCATGATATTTCAGCGATTAGGATATTAAACAAAGTATGAAATAAAAGACAAATAATATAATAATTTAATTATTCTTTATTTTGAAAAAACATCAATTTTTCTAAAAACAATTCGTAATTAATAATGTTTGTTTAATCTTATCTTAATGCGAGTTGATAAACAATATTTTTAGTCAATTCCTGAGGAGTATAAATGAATAAATTTGACGGTTTTCCAACGCGAGAACACGCCACATATAATTGGCCATGTGAAAACTGAAAAGACCGGATTTTCTAGATCCAACCCACAAATCGACATTGTGTGACCTTGTGATTTATTAATAGTCATTGCAAATGCCAAGCGAATTGGAAATTGCAGACGTCTGAATGGAATGAGTGAATCTGAAGGGATCATTGGGATTCGTGGCAGGAGAACAACTTCACCTTCAAATTTGCCGTTCAAAATTGTAGCTTCAAGAACATTGCCCATAATTTTTTTCATGACTAATCTTGTACCGTTGCATAGCTTAAGTGCATTTAAATTCCGAAGCAAAATGATATGCCAATGCCAATGTGAGCCAATTTTTAATCGCAAGTTATGTGGTGGCATTCCTGGTAAATCCAGCGAATTCAAAAGTTCAACAGGATAGTTAACGGCTTCTTCAGGATCGGTAGCAGTGTCGATCGATTTAAACAATATCTCATTGCCGGGCAATGACTGTTGTATTTTGAAGTTAATAGCGTCAATATCAATATTTTTTGCGGCTAAAATAGCTCGTTCACGAAGCCACGCATGATTAATATAATAAGCTTGTAAATCTGGAAATATACTTTCAATCAAAGCATCTTTCGTATTTACCATGTTGCAGAAATTATCTGGCAATTTGATGCAGCGTGTGTCTCCTTGCAATGGTATTGTTCCATTTCCAATGTTGAGCAATTTCTCGGAGAATGTAGTGCCAATGGATCGTTTTGCAGTTGAACACGTATATTTGTGTTAAGACGTAATGTACTGACATTTCGCCATAGATATGATTGTTTGATACATGCGTTAATTTCATCCGCATATGTAGCGTGTGGAATGACCGGCAATGTCTGTCTAAAATCACCGGACAGCAGCAGTAAAGCACCACCGAAAAGCCTGGTGTTATTATTTAGATCTATCATCATTCTATCGAGAGCTTCAAGTAAATGCTTGTGGGCCATAGTGCATTCATCCCAGATAATAATTTTGCATTTTTGCAAAATTATTATCTTTAGCCATACCGGAATGCTTTTTATGTTGCACCACAATACCTGATGAAGCAATTGCTAACGCAATATGATTTTGTGATCGAATGCGCGCAAGTATTAGTGAGATGAGAAACGTTTTCCCAGTGCCACCTGGTGCATCCAAAAAAAAAAAAGAATCCACCTTGTTCTGCTGCAATTGATAAATTAATTCGATCGTATACATTCTTTTGTTCATCAGTGAGTAGTTGATCATTATTTTCAACGAAAGTAGTTAAAGAGACCGTATCGAACTGTTGTTCGCGCTGAATCTCGCTGTTAATGATGTCTGTTGCTGGATGGTTAGGTGAGGGCATACCAAAATGAATGCGTGGCATATTCGAAATCTGAATGCAAATATCTTCGATCTTTATTAGCGCTTCGTTATATATTTCCGGCGAAAAATCGATATTGGGATCTTGATCAGCGATCCGAATGCGATGCAGAATGTCGTCGCTCATGGAATCTTTATATTTGTCCCAGAGGACAGAAGCTTGATATTCGCCAATTATTCGCCATATTATTGACGATATGTTTTCCATATCGTCAATAATATGGCGAATAATTGGCGAATTTGATGAGAGGAACTCAATGCTGCATCTGCTAGTGTAATATACCAATGGTTGTCATCTTCCAGCAAATGTAGTTCGCGACACGCATCATGATATGTGTCGTACAAAATACCATTGACTGTTCGCAAGTATTGGAAGGACGTCGGACCATGAACATTAACCAACAATAAACGCAAGAAGAAACATTCGCGTTGCTGTGGATGGACTGTGTGTAATCGGCCTAATGTATTTCCCATAAATATGCCGTTGTATCCTTCAACCGGAACACCTCGCTTTCGTGGTTCCCACTTTTTTTACTGTTTGTTCCATGTGAAATATCGTGGCACATCAGTATACATTAATGTCTTTGCGAATAGACCGGGAATACCTGGTCGGTTGCATAGTTCGAAAAACTCAGTTAATGAGGTTTTTGGGGCAATTGATGCACGTTGTAGAGCAGTCTCTTCCGTGAAATAAACACACTGTCCATTTTCAAGGTGCACGGCCAAATGTATAACATATATACTCTTTCGTGTATCGGAAAACTCAAAATACGCCAAACTGCTTCATTGCTGCTGATACTGTACATCACTCTTATCTGTCTCATTTTCTTCAGTGTTATTGTCCTCTACTATGGATGTTTTGGCACTTAAGAACTCTAGTATTGCAGAATTTTCATAATCCGGATTTGTGCAATTTGGATTAACGCTTGATCTGACGCTGTTACGAAATAACAATTTTCGCATGATGAACATAAACTCAAGAGCAGTAGGGTTATCGTTTGCCCCTCCTCTTGCTCTCGCACACGAAAAAAACATTTCGATGTGATCTTGGGAGGCCTTGTATGGTAATAAGTAGGTAATACCGGCATCAAACATATCAGTTGCTAATTCAGCAAAACTATATGTGTCTATTATCAAACCCAAAACCAGCGTCTTCCTTCTATGGGTCATTACATTTTTTCCGTCGACTTTAAGTTTTGTCAAATATTGTCTTGTTTTCTCGAAGACCTGTGTCCAGACATGTTCATTTTGAAGACGCAAAGGGGATCTGAAACCCACCCTAACGGGATTTTTGGCGTTAAGAATGTCAAACAATCTGTCCAAGTACCGTAGGTATTCAACTGTGGCTTCACTTCGAGCAAAGCTAGGATGACCGATATACCTCAAATAGTTTATTGCATCCGCCACAGAGGAACTAAGTTCTTGGGCAGCTAGTTTGACGTTCATTTTCTTGCCAAAAAAAAATCGACATGTACCCTGGTCAATTTATTATTCAATTTCAGCTCCTCTTCTTCTTCTTGAAAATCGTGTAATTTCTGTATAAATGCGAACTTAATATCCCCCTTTTCCGATGATAAACAAGTTTCGGCGAACAAATTTCGGGCTGATTTGATCATATGGGCGGGGTCAAGTATGCAGTAGTTTTGAAGATTTAATTGGGTGATAAAAATATGTTTTATATTTGCAAGGGTAAAATTGCACCCCAAAATTTGAAATGTTTTTATGTTTACCTGTGTCCCATCCGCAGTCAAAGACCTCACCATTATATTAATGTCACTCAGCATACGAGTTGCTGTCAGGACAAGCTGAGATTGTACGTGCGCAGAAATCTTATCAATGAAGAAATAAGCGATGGGGTAGACGAATTTTTCTTTTAATGAGACTATTTGACACACCAAGGCTTCTGTAGCAAATGTTTCAGAATCACTTGTCAATATTCCACCCAAATCAACGCCACTCCAATATTTGTCTGACCCTTTATCATATTGTTTGCCAGCTTTGATGGCCATTGCATCAAAAATTAAAGCAACGTTTATTTCACAATTTTCAGCCTTAACTTTGAGGAATTCCATCACTTCTGTTATAAAACCCACGTTGCATTTATGCGTCGACAATATCCTTCGCAGTGTTGCAGGGTGAGGTAAAGGGATACGATTCCTCAAAAATAAATAGGCTTTACCCGAATAATAATACAAAGATAAAGCGAACGATTTCATTTCATCTGTACATTTATTAGACTTTTTGGATTTTGTCGTATTTAAATTTGTGTGAATGTTTTCGAAATTATGTTGAACCATCTGTTCGACTTCAGAATACTTATTACATTTTTTTTTAACAAATATTTAGTATCGAATACAACTTACGTCTTTTCAGGCGTTGTTGTAAGACTTTCACTTCTCGACTTAATTTCTTTTTACGTGGTGTGGCAGTAGTTGTAGCAGATACTGTTTGCGTTCTAACACTTTCTGCAATGATTACCTCCTTGGTGACACTTTCTTGCAGTTTAATTGTTTTCGGTGCTGGACCTTCCTGTATATTGCTTAAAACATGTATTCTTTTTTCACTGGGCACGACCTGTAAAGAAATTTGAAGTTAATGGATCACGGTAGACAAAAAGTAGACTGATGCAAAATACTGCAGATTACGAGCTTCTACCTGCGTTTATGAATGAACAACAAATCACTTATATTTTCACATCCTAATTAATTTATTTCCTTTAAAAAGGACATTAACAAAGAATCATCAAAATCGGACAACTACGTTAACAGTTACGCGAGATCATACATTACAATCAGTGAGTGAACAATCAGTAATACACACAATATACAATATTGTACACAACACAATGTTCTAGTTTTAAGTCACTTGTAAATTAAGTTTTTTTTTCTAAATTTATATTGGACCACCCTCTTCATACCCCTTCAAATAAAACAATTATCGAAATCGGACTATTCTGTCAAAAATTATGCGTAGTCATACATAAAAAAAATATGTACGCGTCGAATTGAGAACCACTTCCGTTTCTTTTTCTTAGGTTGAAAACGGCATCGTAAGATTTGTATCTTCTAGGTTATTAAATATCCACTCGGAAAATGTAATAAAGTAATCAATAATTTTATCTTAAGAAATATTGACGGAACAGCATCAGGTTCAACATTTTCCTAATATAACCAGAAATGCACACTGCAAAAATAACAGACGACTTTGACCCCACTGCAATTTCTGGTTTTCATTCTTCGGAAATCTAAGATACAAAACAAATACAAAAAATATAATTAATGATAAACATTATCGGAGCAAAGTAGAATGACTACATAACTTCAACAAAATAATTTATTAAGTGTTTTATAAAAAATGTAAGTTTCGGGTTTTGCCCCTTTTGTATACTCTTGTCATTGACCGGTACATCTCCAATTCAAATTCATGATTACCTTAAAGATTAAGATTGTTGTTTTTACTTACCCATGGAAAGAAAAGGGACTACCGGGATAAGACTCATTATTGCACCCTGTCATACAACAAGAATTCACAATTTTTCATGGAAAAACAATCAACTTTAGTATGAAAATTGACACAATCGCAAATCGGAACACGACAATCAACCAAACAACCAATTAAGCAAACCACCATCTTACATTTAGTATTCCATTACCAGTCCCAAACATCTAAGTGCTACCTTTACTCAGTATTGAATTAGTTTTAAATACAACCAATTGATTTATTAATTATTGAAACTGTAGAAATACGTTTAGATACGTTTCTAAGTATACCAACCTTCGTTTTCGTATTGGTAATCATTAAAAAAGAAAAGTATTTAATTTTCCACCATTTCTATCAAACGAAATGATTATGTGAGCTGGCAAGACGTCAGACAAGGACACACTACTAGAGGGAACGCTCTCGCTTGGACCGCTTTTAGCTAGCTACCGCTTAGAAGGAAATGCCTAATAATAATTAATTACTAATACGTGATAGTGAAAAATAGAAATCATTTTAGCAAAACATTTTTTTTGTACATAATAGTACACTAAACATTCTAGTTGAAAGTATCATGTCTCTGAGTAATATACACGTAAAAAATCACTGTCAAAACTTGACGATTATGTGGCGGTATTTTTTACCACTCTGGAATTATAATGATATTTTTAGTAGCCCAGTAATTTTAGGCATTTTAAACCACAATTTGCGGAAAAATTCCTAGTCAGCTGAATTTTTGTATATACCTTTATTACGGGATTGTAATGAAGATTTGAAAAATCGTCATTTATATCGTGCCGTTGTGGAGTAACTGTGTTGTTTTTTATTATATTGTGGCCCAGGCATTTTACTGTGCAAAATTATATTTTGAGAATTTCAATCTAAATTTGCCATCAAGCCCTCCTTTGAAATTGCTTAATAATTAAATAGCAAAGTATGTGTGTAATGTGTTCAGTAAACGTCTAGGAAAATACAAAAATATCATCAATGAATTTTACTGTAAAATTTGATAACTTGTGTTTTATAATAATGCTAGTAAGAATTCTTTGAAAAATTGCAGGTGAGGTTTTTCCTATCTTCTACTTTTAATGGTATAGACATAGAAAGCGGAATTTATATCCAATGTTGAGAAAAAACTTACTTAAACTTATAGTTTCGTCATGTCCATCCGTCTGTCCGCTTTCGGCTGACATACGGACTATGCAACGGAGATTACAAGTTGGTGACATTCACTGTTATATTTTGCAGATTGCCTATTCCACGTCTAGCGGACCCAACAGCAACAGTCGGCTGATTTGCGAGCAGTGCATATCGAAGCTGAGGGATGCTACTGAGTTCAAACGCCAGGTGCAGGAGTGCGAGCGCACGTTCATGCAGTGGCTGGACCCCGGAAACTCCGTAGCAGATGTAACAGGTTCGTGATCTAATCCTTCTTATATTTCGCGAGTTCTAAATAGGAGGCGGTTATACAGGGCTATAGATTATGTCGATGTTGATCATTGATGATGATTGATTGATTGAGATTTACAATAAATGTTCAAAATTTTCTCTAATTAAAACTTATCTTAGGTACTACTTATGATAGTTTTTTTTGTATTTTTTTTGTACTGCCATAAGTTCTACTATAAGACATTTCAGGGTTATCCATTAATTACCGGACATTCTGTATAAGGTCTCCAAAAATCAATTACGGATACTTCAGGCACATGATCCACTGCTAATGTAAAGACGTTTAGGCAGAAAAATAATTGTCATACTCAAACTAAAAAAATCATGTATGGGTGACTCTCCGCAAAACGCAAACTCGTCCATATAAAAAAAATATCGAGTATGACAATTATTTTTCTGCTTAAACATCTTTACATAAGCAGTAGATCATATGTCCGAAGTATCCGTAAATGATTTTACCAAACCGTAGTTTTATTTGTATAAGGTTTGGTAAAATCAATGTGTATGGTGTAAAATAAAGGAGTGATAATATTTAAAGGTGAATATATGTCCCTTATATAGAGTTTACTGTGAAAGTAGCAGCGCTGAGAGTTACTTTTTACTTCCATGCATTTTAATTTCATTAGCGTTGTAACCATGAAAAATGTTGACAACCCTAGTAACAAGTATCTTACCAGTGTTAACGCTAGGACATTGACATGGACATCAGCTGCGCGCCCCCCGCCGCCGCCGCGTCGCGCCGCTTGCCTGCGAGTTGCGAACCTTCGACTCGCTATTATCATAGTTCGAATTGTTCGATTATTCAGACGTCACTCTCACACACTTAAATAGGTAATTATCGATCGACTAATAAGTATATCACTTACTTATTAGTCGAAACGTAGTAAAATGTCACAGCTGATGTCACTCTTACACACTTAAGTTGGTAGGTACTTATTCCGATTCTGTCACAGACGGTGACAGTCGGTAAACGGAAACCTAGTATCACAGACGTAGTCCTCACTGTTACACACTTAAGTAGACCGGTACCCTGAAGCCGAAGACACAAGTTCCTGAACACGCCATACGGCGGCTAGTGTCGCTGTTCAACCGGTAAATTTCACGAACTTCATTGATACTGTTACTGCGAGCAGCACCAACACACAAAATCATATCGTAAAACTAGTTATTGCTATACTAGTGACGTGACATGGTTTAGAGATAGAGAGATACAGAGAGAGAAAATTTATCGTGCAAATAGCGAAGCGTCTAGCTCAAGTGAGCGAAAGAAACAAAAAAGTCTAATAAATAGAAAAAACTGTTGAAGTTTTACGTAAAATTTTTAGGGTTCGGAAACAAAATTTACAGTTTGAAAATTTATCATTCATTTATTAGTAAATAAAATAAATAAATTTTCTTTTTTTTTTAAATAAAAGCATGTTAGGTACGTAATTGCATTTTAACAGCAAAAAAGATTGTAAAATATGTTATTATATATTTAGTACTTATGTGATATGTCAATAAAAGCTTGTTTAAAAAAAAGGTTTCTTTAGTTTATAAATTTTTACATTCAAAATGATAATAATAAAATTGCATAATAAGATTGGTCCAAGATTTAAGTTATGAAAAAAAAAAATCCGGATAAGATTAATATCATCTTTACTTATAATCATTTATACGGAACCACTAAAATTAAAGAATTAATTTCCACAAGTTTAGTATAAAAAATACAGATGAGCTCTAAGCTCCTCCCACAGCTAGAGCTCATCTGTATTTTTTAATGATACCTTGATTGGCCGGCGGCATGCGGAAACGCATCCCGGCGGATCAATGAAATAACTCAAAGGAATGCCGCTGACCAATCGACACAAAGGATTTAGACTAGTCCACGTGTACAATCACCTGATTATAAACTTGATGCAATGACCTCTGAGGGCTGTCACTTAAATATTATTTGCGATATTTCTTACAAATTAAATTTACAAATAAAAGCAGTATACATAAGATCGGACTAAGGAGCAAAAATGACATATTTCTACCCAAATCACGTACAAATTACGGAAAGAGGTGCATAATGCACGAAGGTGCTAAAATCTACAATCAGTTACCCAAAGACATAAAAGAAACAAAAAATATGTCATCTTTTAAAAATAAGTTGAAACATCACATTATAACTAACTCGCACATTAAAACACTTTAATAAATATAGAAAATCCTATTACATTTAGGTAATCAAGGCTAGCGTCGCACTCTGTAATTCCGCCAGTGTACATCGAGTAGAATACTTATGACTCATGAGCGACTTAGTCGCTTACCATCAGGTGGTCTATTTGCTCGTTTATCTACTATTTCATTAAAAAAAATGCAATAGTCTAAACGTCTTTTGTAATAAAATGTAATATTGAAAATATTTAATATATAAGTAATAATTTTAAGAATATAAAATATAAAGATTAAGAAAATACCAACCATACATACCATACACTAATAAATACAAATAATAAATATTAACCTGTTAGAATAACTCATCCTTTTAATCTACAATATAGGTACTAAATATCTAACAAAGTACACAATTATAAAACATTATTGTCATTGTACATACTTTAAGTTAAAATTTAATGTCGCTTCCAGATACGATCGATCTATGTCTTACCGATAAGCGCAACTAGTTTGAACCCAATGCTTTGCAATTATTTTTCAATTTACCCTCAAAATAAAATGTACATCTATTGCTAAGCAAAAATAATCAGTATTGAAGAGTGATATTTATTTTGAGCTATTGTGAATTTGTTTTAAAAATACTAAATAATAACTGTTGTGTGTCGCCACTCGCCGCACCGCTGTCAAATAAGTTTTAAAAATGTATTCTCCCTCAATGTAAGTGAATTGTATTCTTTTTTGAGGAAAATAAATGATCTTAAACCGTATATTTCAAATCGGGTTTTCTCCAAACTTGTATGGTTTACAAATTTTTGCTACTGCTTTTCGGATAATACATAAACGGAGAATTATACCAGTAAATTTTTATCACTCCCGATTTCTTAAACCCATATTCAATATTTTCATCAATGAAATTTATTTTCTAAAATTTTAATTTTATGAGATTTTGGACATTTAAGATTTTTATGACAGGTGTCTTTTTTCTCGTCGCTGTTTTTAAAATTTTTTGCTTTTAATTTATTTAATTCTATACTTATTATGTAGCTAACAAGCTGTTTTATTTTTCTTTTATATTTAATAATGCTATTAAAATATTAATAGCATTATTAAATATAAAAGAAAAATATAATATAAAACAAAGTCGTAGTAAAAGATTAAAACAAAACCAATTTTATTAATTTTTTTAGTTTTTGCTTGGGCATATCTAAAAATCCTAAATGATGATTAAATTTAAGTTGATGATATTTAAGGGTGATCACCACCCTGTTTTCAATTTTTATATGAATTTATTTTAGTGACCAATTTTCAATTTTTATATGATTTTTTTTTAGTGACCGGAGTCAAGTTAGAACAGGTTAAGAAGGAAAAAAATCACAATAGTGATGGTGACGACGACTTTGATGATCAACCTGACTTTGGCGATGACAATGGCTATGATGATCGTAAGTTATAATATTAAAAACCGACCAAGTGCAAGTCGACTCGCGCACGAGGGTTCCGTACAATTATCTATACAACTAAAATAAATAATAAAAATAAAAATCGATGTAACTATTACTACTAATATTGAGTATCTAGCAAAAAACAGCAAAAAAAAAAACAAAAATCACGTTTGTTGTATAGGATACCCCTAAAATATTTGTTTTATTCTGTTTTTACCCGACTGCGCGACGAGGGTAATGTGTTTATCAGCCTATGTATGTTTATTGTTTGTACCTTTGTGGCAATATGTAGACCAAACGCGTGGGCCGATTTGAATAAATGACCCGTCGTTTGATTTATCATGACGGCGAGAATGACATAGAAAGCATAAAAATTTGGAAATATCGAAATGGCCGATTATGTTATATTTATGTGAATTCGCCTTTATGCGAAAAAGAAAAAAAAAATGATGAACCATGTCAACTGGGGTATCGTTAGATTTATTATTTAAGGTTTATCATTTTTTGGTTTCTAATATCGTTTTTCAATCAGAATTACCGTTTAGGAACTATAACGATTTAAGGTGGGATAGTAATGATTCTCTCGAGTCCAAAGGCTTTTAATGACTCAATGAAAGTATCAATATCAGATACTGTGCTGCTGACTGCAGCTGGTCCTAAGGTAAAAGAAAGACGAACAAGAACTTAAAATTGTAAAATAAAATTTATTTTAAAAATAAAACAATCTGCATAAAACTGAGAAGAACGAAAAAAGAAAGTCAGGAATCTAGATTATGTAATCGAATATTATTGAATACCTAACTATACCTACCGTTGAAATGTAACTATTTATGCAGTTGGATTTTTTAAATAATTATTAGTAGTATTTGTTGTTATAGCGACATCAAATATACATTATCTGTGAAAATTTCGACTACCTACATAGATAGATAGTACAGAACCCTAAAAAATTATAAAATTTTCCGTTGAAGTGTAAGAATTTCTAGATTGTGTTCAGTGTTTTTTTAAGATATTTGATTTTATTATGATATTATGATATATTTCAACACTGACAAATTCAAGCGCCCGTTCTGCAAAAATTTGTATAACACAGGAAAAATAAATACATTTTTTATTTCAGTCGACGACGATGCCCCTTTAACGAAATATGCTAGCAAAACCCCAAAAAAAGAACCTGCAGATTTACAAGAACTGTTGGACAATGTGAATCCACCTTCAAAAAGGAAATCTACTACTAAAGTTAAATCAACAGCGAAAAAGGCAAAAGTGAGCAAGGAAAAGGCTACATCGAGCAAACCCAAGCCGGAAAGGAAGAAAAAAGGTAGGCCTACTTTTTTGAATACCACATTCGGTAAAGGAAGCTGCGATGAACTTATTAGCGTAAATGGTGAAACAGATTAATATTATCCCTTAACAACATTTTTAAATTGTTTGACATAGCAAGCAAAACAAGATGTTATTGACATCCAAGTTCTCTTAATTCTCTACATTACATATATTCTTATTACTTTTATTTTGAAAAAAAAAACGATTGTGCTATTCCTAGACACCCGCATCACCAGAAGAGTTACAGTAGCGTTGCCAGTGACTTTACCCCTCACCTCATCTTGGGCTTCTCAAATTTGTGTTCTATATAATATCTTAAACATCGGATACCTTTGCACATATCTATCTGTTTCAGAATAAGTTCAACGCATCTTGCTTACGAATGATTTTGACAGAATTTCTGTAGCAAATATCACTAACTTCACATTTAATATACGGGTACGGTATATAATTTAATATAAAACATGTTTGGCATTATTGAAAATATTAATTTTGTCTAAAACCCAGGAAAAAACTTTAATTTTAAACAGCGTACGGACAAAATATTTTTTTCTTATTACATAGTTTAAATGACTGTGATATGCTTTTGAAATTCTGTCATGTTTATAAACTTTGTTTTAGTAGAAGGTAGTTAGAACTTTAGGGATTCCTCTTTTTCGTGTGTTTTACATAATCAAGAGTAATGGAGTAACATTTTTATTTGGGTTATTTATATTTAAAATGTTATACCTACTTCGATGAAAGTAAAAATCTAATAGGACTTAAGAACTAATCAATGTTTAGATCTAACTTTTCTACCACTGACTGTTTCTCAAATCTTTCTATCAGTTTAGCGTTAATAAACTTCTAAATTATATTTCACGGCCTTCTATTTGTCTACTGATGAAAACTTTTTCTCATAATAAGCCTTCATTATAAATGTACGTAGTTATGTACCATTTATCACTACACAGAATTTATCACCGTAGCTACGGAGGCAAATTCTATATGTCTTCTGGACAACTATTAATTACTATAATCTGACATGTGCTATTTGGTAGAGATTCAGTAAAAACTTCGAAGAATCCATGTGCTGTTCTGATCGTCGTGTGACATGTTTAAATTCTTTGCGGTTTCTAATGTTAGGAAAGTAATGAAAGACAATTCTATTATTCTGCGGTATTTAAATAGTACGGGGCTCAAAATGTTTCCTTGGGCGAGATATTTTAAGGACTTGCACATCGTGCGGACATGTTGATAATATGTGAGTGGAACTTTTAGGGAACCCACTTAAATGGAACAATTTACTACCGGCCTATCGATCGATCGAAAATATTGACTAAAAATTAAGCAGCGTTGTTAATTATTAATATTATGTATCAGGTCATTACGTATGAAATTGGCGTTTTGTAAAGGAGGAACATAAAGTCGATTTTTTGTAAACATAATATTTTTATTTAATCAAAGTATATACCATTGCTATCTATGCACTTTTGCTATCTTATATGTAGTTCATTGATTTCTTTACTATAAAAAAAACCACACGGACGGGAATCAATAAAATCTCTGAAGGCGCTTTGGACTGCCCCATCGGAGTTGATTTTTTCCCTTGCAAGAAGTTATCCAAATTTCGAAAAAAAAAATGGTAATCTGTTGGAGCCATGTCCGGGGAGTACGGTGGATGTCTTAGACGTCCAATTGACGCTCGTCTAATTTGGTAGCCGTCTGTGGTGCAGTGTGTGGTCTAGCGTTGTCCTGAAGCAGCAGTGGCCTAGAGCGAATGACCATTCTCGGTTGTTTAGCAGCTAGCTTATCCATCGTGATTTGCGGTTGCTGGCAATAGACATCTGCCGTAATCGTCTGGCCAGATTTAAGAAAGCTGTAGTGAACGACACCGGCACTAGTCCACCAAACGCTCACGCTCAAGTAACTTTTTTTAAGTCAATTTTCGCTTGGGGCAGGCTTTGGCTGTTTCGCCAGGGTTCAGCCATTGCGATGAGCGTTTCCGCTTATCGTACAGGATCCACTTTTCATCACAGGTAATGATTCGACTTAAAATCCCTTCATTATTGTGCCTGTTGAGTAATGTAACGCAGCAGTCGACGCACGTGTGTCGGTTTGCTGCACTCAATTCATGAGGTACCCACCTTTCAAGCTTTTTCACCTTCCCAATTTGCTTCAAGTGGATTAAAACAGTTTTATCACTAACATCGCAGCCTGCAGCTAACTCGGACGTGGTTTGCGACGGATCCGCTTCCACAATAGCCTTCAATTCTTCATTATCAACTTTGGTCTCCGGCCGTCCACGGGGCTTGTTCTGCAGGTCGAAATTTCCAAAACGAAAACGTTGGCACCAAAAACGCACTGTGTTTTCTTTTGCGACACCGCCGCCATACGCATCATTAATCCTTCGAGCCGTTTCTGCAGCACTGGTGCCACGGCGGAACTCGAAAATACGATATTTCAAGTTTTCCATTTTGTAAATAGAGTGACGCAAAGAAAAAACCAAAAGAGGAAAAAACAAATGAATTACGGTTTTCGAAACACAAATGCATGAGTAAATAGCGGTATAAATTTGAAATTGGGATTCCTAACTAAAGATTATAATATATATGAGATCAAAGTGGCCAGTACGACAAAACGCCAATTTCATATGTAAAGACCTAATATATTATTTTACCAATATCATACATTAAACATTTATTACATATACTTTTAGTAAAATGAACAAGGAAACACGATTAACTGATAAAGATCTAACTTTTTAAGCTTGTGCTTATTAAGCTAACGTGCGACTCCTATACATATTTGAGTATGAAACGCAACCGGTATAGCGTATTCTTTTTGTTTTAGAAAGTATCAATCCGGCGCGAAGTAACGCTGAGATTATCATAATAAACACGACCGCGTACCCGTTCAGGGTTAACGATAAGAGCATGTTGTGTGTGTTCTGCCTCGATCTATATGACGATGCCGGAAAGTTCAGACTTCACATGCAAGAGGAGCACTCGGAATTCTACCTCGGTGCAGTGTTCAAAGGTTTGCCCAAACTCGAATTCATCAAGGCTGACATCTCGGACATGAGATGCAGGTTATGTGGAGAGCAATTCATGAATTTGGAAACTGTAGCTGAACATTTGAAAAGCAATCACGATCTCAAACTCGACCTCAGTGGCAAGCTAGGGATTATGCCGTATATGCTCAAAAACAACACGTTCGATTGTGCGCTTTGTGACAAGAAGCTACCGACGCTCTTTCACCTGAATAGACATACAATATCGCATTTTCTATCGTACGTTTGTCACGTGTGCGGGAGTAGCTACGCCGCGACCACCGGTCTACTGAAGCACGTCCGCTCTAAACATCAACAGTACGAGGTGACATGTAAAAGATGTCAGAAAACGTTTCCGAGTATAGATGCAAAGGAGAAACACAGGAGGACCGAGAAGTCTTGCATGCCCTACGGTTGCACCAAGTGTTCGGAACGATTCTACGACTGGAGACTTAGAAGGTCGCACATGGAACTGGCACACGGACAGAGCAGGAGAGTAGACCGCTGCAATGAATGCGACATAAATTTCACTAGTGGCAGTGCATATTATTTGCACTTCAAATTAAAACATTCGGCTGAATGTGTGGTCTGTAAATACTGCGGCTCGAAGTTCGCCTCTCGTTCGCGGCTCAAACGCCATCTCACTAAACACACGTTTTAACAAAATTTACACAATGTATTTATTATTGAAAATGGTTTTTTTTATTTCCAAATTAAAGCTTTTTTCTGAAAATCATAAAAATCAAAAAAAGAAAAAGCTACCACCGGTTCAAACTTAACCCGCCGAGAAGAACCGGCTTAAAAAACTCGCCCGGGGTCATCTTTTAGCAAAAATATTGGAAAGTTGTTCTTTTAAAGGAAATATATATTTTACATTGTGAACTTAATCTATGTTATATTTAACAAAAGACAAGAATAGTACACAAGTACATAAAGACAGCTTTGCAGCATTCAAGTTGCTGGAGGCATTTTATTCCCAAGGTTTGCAATCATTAACGAAATATATTTTATAATAAGCTTTAGCACACAAACGTGACTACTTTTAAAAAAAATAATAGAAAGGTTTTAAACATTTTGTTGGATCCAGTGGCGAAGGGTTCATTTACTTCAGAGGGAAGCCCTAGTCGCTAGACGTGAGTTGTGCATGTTTTTTTGAAAGGAAATTTAGCACCATATTATGTATGATGGTCAAGGTCGTTACAAGGGTGTAGAGTTGTGTGGTGTCCGAGAGAAATTGTAAATACTTATGTAACTATTCTTATACGTATACCTACGGTTCCTATTCCTATAGTGATGTATGCGATATTCTTATACCTACAATTAGGTATATTTCAAAATACAAAATAGCTACTTAATAATAAAACGTTTTTCTGTGTATTAATTAACTATTGTAAGATAATCATAATATTAAAATACTTCCACGGTACTACTGCCTATTAAATAAGAATACATCATATTATGATCGTATATTATTATGATAACTACAAATTACATTTGATAGTTATAGGTACGTATCCAACTTTCCGCTTACCTTAAAAGTAAATTTATTCAAACGATTTATCACCAACAATAAACACAACACAAGTACTAAGTAGTCTCACATTCAATATTCACATATAAGTACGTAAACACGTATTAGTTTAAACTTTAGGACGAATTTATATTTATCACTTCTCACTTCTCAATACAATTTCAAAAATAATAGTGAAAATTATAATAATAATATTGTTCTTTAGTTGGCCAGCAGGCTTTTAAAAACAAGTTTGAATTTCAACTTTATTTCTAACGAGATAAGGGTCCTATGATCTCCACCCATAACACCGAATATATCGGGTTTTAAAGAGATCTGTGATTCCAATATTCGTGTCAAAGTTGCAACGTGCAGCGCATAGATGTCGGTCTACATCGCGCTATCGCTTGTCCGACCTAACTTGTATAAGATATTGTTGTTTCTTAAACTAGTTTTGGCTGGAGGTCTTCATGAGGTAATCTGAAAGGGATGCCGATATTAATGGAGTTTTGTAGACCTTTCGCCACTGGTGGGATCTCATAATACATTGCCCCTTAAAAGATTTACTTACTTTTCTAAGTCTTATCTAGCTTAATATGCTTATTTCTAGTGTTTATACAATGATTTCAATTACTTTTCTTATTGAAATTGCTTAAGTTTTTCTAACGTATGGTAAATAATCTGAAAAAAACACTAAAAACACTGAAGCAACGGTCAGTATACCTATTTCTATTAACTTTTCTTTCAGAGATAGCACGAAAACGCTTCTGCGCGATTATTCGTGCTGTCTATACTGGGTGTCCCAAAAATACCGTCTCATAGTGACATGGGAGATAGATTAGCCTTATATCTCTCGGATAAAATAAAAATGACCTTAGTAAAAGTTGCTTAGTTTTCGAGATATTTGGATTTTTTTGGTTTTATTCAAAATCTCCATTTTTAGTTAGTTTTTATTTCCGCATTAGTACAAATTCCTTTAATTTATTCATTTTAATTTTTTTTAAGTATCTCGAATAGTTGTTTGATGCATACAAAATAAACTTTTGTCAAATAGTAGTGTATTTTTTAAGAAAAAAATATTTTTGTGTTGCGTTTTAGCTCTCCCAAAATTTCGACCCAAATTTTGACAATCTGCCGTAGAAAAAAAATGTACTAAAGTAATCTGGCAAATTATTTAAAAAATTACTCAATTTATTGCAGATTTAGAAATGGTATAACACTTACATGAAAAATTTACAGAAACTTAGAAATTGCCATTTTTATCATTAAAGTCTAATTCAAGCCGGACTCAACTATGAAGTGAATATTCAATATTCAAACACAATGAAAAGGCCACATGTTGTCCTTTGTGTTCGGCGTTTGTGATCCTGTTCTTAGGTTAAAAACTGAGTGAGATAGCTGTCAATGATCAACGGTAATGTTTGTTAAAGGCCTAATAAGTGCAAGGGAGCGCGCAATATGCGCTACTCTCTTCCCACATTTTACAACACCGTGTTCCACAAACGATCTCGTGGACTTTAGTACGTTCTCTTCCGTTTTGTGTGATACACGTGCTATTTTGTACTGCTCTCGTTTCTCTCATTTTTTTTATTACTAGGCGTTATTTTTGGACTCTGATTTGCTTTCGATTTGGACTATTGTTGAACTGATTTGGTGACAACAACGACGGTTTGCGCTCTTACAGACAGCTGGCTGGTTTTACTGTGCTAAGAATGGAAAATCCACGAGGTGCTGCTACTCAATTTACTCATCGTGAGTACGCCGACATGTACTTAATTTATGGGGAAACCAGGCGTGTTTCTAATCGAGGCGTAGTAACTTTAAATTCAAGATTAGCTGCAAGATTGTACGCGGAACGTTATCCAAACCGTACACCGCCATCGTATCATGTGATTGAACGATTGGATTCTGCCTACAGAGAGGGTAGAGTCCCAGGAACTCGAGGTGGTGAAGGGAGACCGCAAACAACCGACGAAGATGTCGTGTTACAGCAAGTTACCGAAGATCCGTCAACTTCGGTTCGTTTGATTCAAAGTCGGACTGGAATACCGAAATCATCTGCTCATCGCGTTTTAAAAAGGAACAGGTATCATCCGTACCACATACAAAGAGTGCAAACTCTCCTTACGAGTGACTATGCCAGACGGGTACAATTTTGTCAACGAATGTTGGAAAAAAATAGGGAAGATCCCGACTTTTTTCATAAAGTACTGTGGAGTGACGAGTCGCAATGTAGAAGAGATGGTTATTTAAACCTTCATAATATTCATAGCTGGCAGCTAGAAAACCCACACGAGAATAGAGAAGATCGGTCGCAACACATGTTTAAAATAAATTTATGGACCGGAATCTACAACGGTACAATAGTAGGACCAGTGGAGCTGCCTCCAATATTAAATGGTCACACCTATTTGGAATTTTTAGAAAACCAATTGCCAACGCTCCTCGGGGATGTGCCACTGGAATCATTACGAACGATGTGGTTTCAAAACGACGGCTGCCCAGCACATTACGCTCGAGACGTTCGAGCACACCTGGACCGCAGGTTCCCGGGAAGGTGGATTGGGCGACTGGGGCCAATCTTATGGCCACCACGATCCCCTGATCTTAATCCCCTGGATTTTTTTTATTGGGGATGTCTTAAAGACAAAGTTTATGGTAAACCAATACGCAACGAAAGGGAACTACGCGACAGAGTCACCGCAGCGGCTCAAGAAATATCTCAGATAAGTTTGAGAAGATTAAAGAATAATTTTATCAGAAGATGTCGATTGTGCATTCGTGTTGGAGGTCGACAGTTCGAGCATTTACTGTAATAAATCTAAGTTCTAAAGTTTTTTTCTAATTTTATTTATTATCACAGTGCCCCATAACAGCGAAGGAAAGAACGAAAAAACAAATTAGGGTTGCAATAGTACATTCAGTTTTACAAGTCTACAGATACAAAAGATAATAAAGGTCGATAGATAATAAGATTGCGATGAACATTCCTGGTACTTTTTCATCTTCTTTACTACATAAGAGTCTGGCTTGAATCAGACTTTAATGATAAAAATGGCAATTTCTAAGTTTCTGTAAATTTTTCATGTAAGTGTTATACCATTTCTAAATCTGCAATAAATTGAGTAATTTTTAAAATAATTTGCCAGATTACTTTAGTACATTTTTTTTCTACGGCAGATTGTCAAAATTTGGGTCGAAATTTTGGGAGAGCTAAAACGCAACACAAAAATATTTTTTTCTTAAAAAATACACTACTATTTGACAAAAGTTTATTTTGTATGCATCAAACAACTATTCGAGATACTTAAAAAAAATTAAAATGAATAAATTAAAGGAATTTGTACTAATGCGGAAATAAAAACTAACTAAAAATGGAGATTTTGAATAAAACCAAAAAAATCCAAATATCTCGAAAACTAAGCAACTTTTACTAAGGTCATTTTTATTTTATCCGAGAGATATAAGGCTAATCTATCTCCCATGTCACTATGAGACGGTATTTTTGGGACACCCAGTATAATTACCCCCTTAATAATAAAAATATTTACACAGCGGATAACTTAAACAACGTTGCTGTCTTTGTCTGATGCGTTGGAAAAGTCACTTAACAGACAAAGACAGCAGTAAGTTGTAAGTTATCCATTGTGTAAATATTTTTATTAGTAAGGGGGATCATATTTAAAAACAGAAAACCTTTTAGCATCGTGTTTAAAAACATTGCTAATCATGTACAAGATTTATTTATTCTAAATCGAAGTTCATAAAAGTTTCATAGAACTTTTTCAGAGGTGAAATAATGTTTTTTATGAAATTATTTTGAAACCAGGAACACTTAAAATCTTCTTATGCCTGGTTTCTGAGATTTTTTGTCGGTAGTTTATCTTTTCAATAGCACTTTTGTTCGTGTAACCTCAACACGTCACCCAATCAAAAGCGCTATTGAATAGATAAATTACCGACAAAAAACGCGAGAAACCGGGGATAATTGTCTGTTTGCGCCGAGTTTTAAGATAGCGATTCAAAATAGAACTTTATTCACTGCACAAGAAGACACACGTTTCATTGCAAGTTTGAATTTCGAGTTGCTCACTATACAAGCAGATACTCGTTTCATTGCAAGTGTTTGAATTTCGAGTTACGCCGGTCTGTGCAGCGCGGCGCCGCTCCTTATGCAGTGAATAAAGTTCAATATTTGACCGCTATCTTAAAAGTGCAGCGAAGCGCCCCGCGTAGCGTCGTATCGCCATTCGCTGTGAGCTGACCCTCAGTCGTAGATTAGTGACTACTGACTACAATATCAATTATGATCTTTAAATGTTAAATGCCTTTTAACTGCTAAATTCTACCCAGAACTAAAATTTTAAAAACGTGGAGAATCCAGGATGATAGTTAGCCATATCACAAAATTAATACATATTGTTATAGCTAATTCTATAGATTAAACAACATGATTTTACAACGCTTTTCGTCTATAGGACGTATTTAACAAAAATGTACGTTACAATAATTTTATATATTATATTAATTATAATTTTAGTATGGTTACTTGGGTACTTCAGCGTAATATAACGATATTTTATTTAATGAATTAAATTAAAAATTAATGTTAAGTTACCAAGCATAAAACCGAATGCGGTTTAAGCGAGTCCTTACTAACTTGTATCTACGGAAGATATGAACGATTTGGAAGTGCGCATTGTCACGAATCTCTTCTCTTTGTTCTAGAGATGGATTGGTTAACAGTGGCTCGACGCAACGCAAAGGTAGTCTTGAAATATTCAACGGCGTATCCGTTTAAATTGCCTTCCGACTCCATGGTATGTGTCTACTGCTGCGAACAGTACGATGATCCGATGTGCTACAGACAGCACATGCGGGAAGAGCATAGGACATTCAACGTGGATACGGCATTCGCGCATTTGACAAATACATGTAGTGAATACGTTAAAGTCGACTGCACCGATTTGGCGTGTAGGATATGTTCAGAGACTTACAATAATCTGGAATCACTCAGCTCGCATTTAAAAACTACTCATGACAAAGAAGTAGACACCAAAGTCGAAGTAGGGATGCAAATGTTTAGATTGGGACCAGAGCGGTGGGTTTGTGCCCTGTGCGATGTGAAGCTCCCGAGTCTGCGCGAGCTGAGCCGACACACCAGCTGTCACTATCATAAATATACATGCGAGACCTGCGGTAAATCTTACATAAATAGAGAAAATTTGCAGCGTCATTTACTCTATGGGCATAGTCAATTCAAGATATGTGTTAAGTGTAAGCTATCTTTTCCAAGCTGTGAGGAGAGGAGACAACATGTTTTACAGTCCCCTCGCTGCTGGCCACAGACGTGCTCGTACTGCAGCGAACGGTTCGTTTCGAGGAAATTAAAACTTGAACATTTGGCCAAAGCGCACGGGAAAGCTCCCAAAACATACACGTGCCCAGACTGTAACTTGACTTTCGACAAGTGGCACACGTACCGGTCCCACTTTGTAATATCGCATACGAGTGACACCTTCGCTTGTTCGTTTTGCGGCCTTAAGTTTGATAAAAAAAGGTCTTTATTGGAACATAGAGTAACGCACACAAAGGAAAAGTTATTTTCGTGCCAAGTGTGTTCGAAATCGTTTTCGAGAAAGAAGAATCTGATCCAGCATAGCTGGATACACAGCGAACACAAAAGATTCCAGTGTACTCTATGTAATAAGCAATTTAATCAAAGGGTTAGTTGGAAAACGCACATGAAATCATACCATCCGGAACTAGTCAATTTCTGACGTTAATTAACTATATCTTAGATTAAGACGTTCGTTTTATGTATTTAGGTGTTATAATATGATTATTAAAATATTGAGCAATTTAATGAATAAAATATTTTATTCCCAAATTCAGCATATAAAGTTAACACGTCAAAGTTTTTGGGTATCCCGAAGTTCCCTATGCCTGTCCAGTGTCCACTTTGTTATTTATTAGGCTAGAAGGATAAGTTAGTTGAGGCTTAATGCGGCTCAAAATGTTTCCTTAATATAAACATCTTTTCGCAATTAATATTTAATTATTTGCTTCAATTAACTGAATGTTTTATTCGATTAAACTAATTACATAGCATCGAACATTGGAAGGAAGATTACAAGAGAAGTTTATATGAGAACAAATCGAATGACCAGGATAATTTCTTTTTTGTTTTAGAAAAAAATGATTCGTTTTTCATGGCGAGGTGCAACGCGAAGTTATTAGTGAAATATACAACAGCCTATCCGTTCAGACTCCCCGAAGATTCCATGGTTTGTGTGTACTGTTGTGACAGCTTTGAGGATCCGTTGCTGTTTAGGCAACACATGGACCAAGAACATCAAACTTTCAAAGTCCGCACAGCCTTCGCACATATAACGGAAGGGTATCTCAAAGTAGATGTTACCGACCTTCGTTGTCGTCTGTGCTCCAAACAATTTGAAAATATATCGGATATAGCGGAACATCTAACTGAAGACCATAGACAACCAATAGATTTTAATTTCGAATTAGGCGTTAAGCCATTTAAGTTGGAACAGGATAAGCTAATGTGCGCCATTTGTAATACGAAATCCATGTGCATGAGACAATTAAGCAGGCACCTCCAGACACACTTCTTGAAATATACATGTGAAGCTTGCGGAAAAAGTTACGCTACTATTACAACTCTTAAACACCACATCACGTACTCTCATGCGAGCGAAGAAAGAATATGCAGGAAATGCAAAAAAACATTCAAATCATTAGAGGAGAAACGGAATCATTTGCATGAGTCTAAGAAGTGTTGGCAACATCTGTGCAATGTTTGTGGAGAAAGATTTTTATCTTGGACGAGCAAACAGTTGCATCTGACCGAGGTTCACGGGGCAGCAAAAAGGTCGTATGTTTGTAAGGAGTGCGGGGAATCGTTTCAGCAAAGAAAAAACTATCGCATTCATTTTAAACTTACACACACTGAAGACAATTTTGTGTGTTCTTGTTGTAGTCGAAAGTTTGATACTAAGCTTAACCTAGAAAACCATCGAGTAGTACATACTAAAGCAAAACTGTTCCCATGTCTTATCTGTTCCAAATCGTTTCCAAGGAGAAAAAATTTAATACAACACATGTGGATACACAGTGCAATGAAGAGATTCTGCTGTACTATATGCAATAAACAATTCAACCAGCGAGTTAGCTGGAAAACACATATGAAATCCTATCATCCAGATATAGTTAATTATGAATATATGCAAAATAATGAAGCTCAGATATCGTTAAATGATTTAAAATGTGAATAGGTATGGGCTTATTTAGTTTAGGGTATTGTTTGCTTTTTACAAGAATTTAGGTACAATAGAGCTACATCCTTATTAACATTAGTCAACACTATTTATTATTGTATATGTTCACGTATCTAAATATTTTTCGTGACAAATTTTTACATTATCAAAGTATACATATATATATACGTACCTATATGATGGGCATTTATATTGTATACCCTTATTATGTTCAAATTTTTTTTGACCGGTCTTTTTTCGGGCTCAAAATTTTGCGGAGCGGTGAATGATCTCCTTCGAATGCCGTTAAAACCAGATATATACCTACATGTAAAAATCATTATGTTAATGTCTAACTCAAAAAATAAACATATGGATATATCATTCAACAAGAATAATTTCAATGTTTGACGTGAATATTACCTTCTAAAAAGGTGCTTTTTGGTAAAATTAAAAATGACCAAAGACATTTCTGTCTGTTTTAGACGTATCAATCGTCGTCATCAAACGTCCAATAACCTGCGCAAGGCGTAACGCTGAGGTTGTCGTCAAATATGCAACGGCGTATCCATTTCGATTACCTGGGTCGTCGGTAATGTGCGTATATTGCGGCGATAACTTCACAAAGCCGTCTGTGTTCAGGCGGCACATGGAGGATGAGCACAAAGAATTTAACATAGACACAGCTTTCGCGCACTGCTTGAGTGAAGGATATTTAAAAGTGGATTGTACTGATTTACGATGTCGTGTTTGCAATCGAAACTTTGAAACCATTGAAACACTCTCGAGACATATAAATGATTGCCACGAGATAAAACTCAATTTCTGTTACGATTTGGGATTACATCCGTTTAAATTCGAAGACGACGATAAGGCAAAATGTGCGCTGTGTGAAAAGAATTTCCCAGGTTTGCGACAGTTAAGTCGACACATGTCTTCACATTTTCAGAACTTTACGTGTGAAGAATGCGGTAAAATGTTTTCGACTAAAAGCACATTACAGAACCACGCTCGATTCACGCATATATCTAATGAGCGAATATGTAGAAAGTGTAAGATGACATTCGGTTCACTGGAAGACAAAAGGGAACACATGGAAACCTCGCAAAAATGTTGGCCTTATCAGTGCAGTGTGTGTCCTGACAGATTTATGAGATGGAGTGGGAAGGAACACCATATGGTTAATGTACACGGTTACGCCAAAAAGACTTACTTGTGCAAAGAGTGTAACACTACTTTCCCGTCTAGAAATACATACGCAGAACATTTCTACGCTGAGCACACAGACGCTAGTCAAGTATGTCCCCATTGTGGTCGAAAATTTATTAATGTAACGGCGTTACATAAGCACATTGTTATTCATACGAAAGAAAAACTTTTTCACTGCGAGGTTTGTCCCAAATCGTTTTCGAGAAAGAAAAATTTGATCCAGCATATGTGGATCCATAGTGAAGTAAAGAGGTTTTGTTGTACGGTGTGTGATAAACATTTTAATCAGAGAGTTAGTTGGAAAACTCATATGAAATCATACCATCCAGAAATTGAAAATTATGAGCAAATGCAAAATAACAAAGCTCAAATAATGTTGTATAATGTGGTAAAGACAGAAGCAGAAATGAATAACTGATTGAAATCTCTAAAAGAGACTATAATTATTATTATACTAAAATAAATTGAATCTAAATTGAATATAAATCACTCCGATTTCAACTAGATTAGCATACAAGCCACCTTAATCCTAGAAAAATAAATTTGGTTCAATAAATACATTTAGATAATATCGGGGGCCTGGTTGAATTCTTTTTTCGTCCTTGTCAAGGCAGTATAATATTATTATTATACTGCAAGGATCCATAGATATTATTATCTATGGATCCTTCACACCACGTCAGTGTGGTCTCGTGGCAAGTATTCGAAGAACTTGTGTTACGGGTACCAGACAACGGAAATATATTTAATACTTTTTATAGGCACTATACTTATATTTAAGATTTTTATTATATTATACACATCCATGACCCAGGAACACAGAAAACTTTTTGTTCTCTGGCGGGGTTCGAATGCGCTAACCACTGAGCCACAGAGGTCGTCAAAGTATGTGGTAGAAAATTCAACGGGATGTGATTTGTCTTCTCATCCTGGGGGTGTTTATATTTTTTTAATATTTTCACGAGGTAATGGACACTGGTCACTGTTGCCTACTTGCCAGTTGTAATGTATTAAAACTTAGCAGTAAGACCACAACACACACAATGAGATATCTACGGTAAATTAAATGGTCAAACATAGAGAGCTCTTGAATGTTTGTTATAAACTAATACATAGATTCTTATTATTCTTAAGTTAATTATTACTGTAATATGAAATAGAGATTTTTATTTTTAATAGCTTAATTATATTTTATATGTACTTGGTTGGGTTATAAGGAAAAATTTACTATAATTTGTAATATAAATTGTTTATTTTGTACAACATAATATCTGTTTTTGTTGTTATTAGTTATCGATAATAAACGTTAAAATTCAATTACCTATATAAGTTTTATTTCAGCGGTGAACATCTAGAAATATCCTGGACCCTTTTTGTAAAAAGATAACCTTTTTGTAAGAAGAGAACTGAACCAAGATTAACAATAATGTTATGTTTAGGTGCATAAAGAAATTGCATAGCGATGTTAAATTTGAAAAGTAGAACTCTATACCAAACTCTGACCAAGCTTTGCTCCCTGAAAAGAGGTTTGAACCTTGTTTAAATAATCAATTTCAAGTGCCCTGGTGGCTGGTCGACAGTTTCTTTAGTTTTATTTTTTAAGGTTGCGAGTAGATAGGAGATACGGTATTTTCCTGTATTTCTTTTATTACATAAATTGAATAGTGCTCTGAAAAATAAGACAGTTTACAACAGGAATAGTGTACTAAAAATCAACATTTTCAAAGATACTGCGAATTGTTTGAAGCACTTTTGTGAGCCTTGTTAAAAACAGCCGATACAAAAGTCGTACAAGCAGGTGACGTCACATGCAATTAGATGTTGCTACGAAATGTATGGCCATATGCACAAAATTTCTGATATCTCCAAAGTTTGCGCGTTTATGTCCATACATACTATATAGTAAATCTTTTTGTATTTGATGTAAGTAAACTATTTATTTAGGCTTTTTACACACTAATGTTGTAAAGAAATATTTTTACTTTTTTGTGACTTCGAAATGCATATAATACAATACTATATAATTATATACTATACAATATAATAAATACAAAACTACACATAAAATCCTAATTCTTTTTACTTTTATCAAGTTGTAATAAGTACCTAATTATTTCTTAAAAAAAAACAAAATTTTTACATTTGATATTTTTATTATTAACTTTGGGTAATATACAATATAAAAAATACATTGTAGTGATATAAATTTTCAGCATTTTGACTATGCAAAGAAAAAACAAACAAAAAAAAGTTATTCTAAAACCTCAAAATTGCTTCAGCCATGCATAATTAATTTTTTTCATTTCTTTTTGAGAAAAAATACGTGCTTGTTTCAGGAATAAACATCACTAAAAGTTCATCATTCGGTTTTTGTGCCTTTAATTGATTGCGTAACATTTTGTAAAAATAGATGATAAACAATTATGATCAAAAGTTAACTTATCTCTATTACATATTTACTTCACATAATTTCAAAGAATATGCTAATATTAAGTCTGTTTTCTATATAATTTAGAAGCTACAAATAACATTAATTCAACGACCAGTATAAAGTCACAAAAGAAATTTTCTTTCTTTTCTAGACTTGGAACAGGACCCACGTAAAGAGAAGGCGAAAATCAACGCTGAGATTGTATTGAAATACTCCACGCTTTATCCGTTCAGACTACGAGGCGAGTCAATGCTATGCGTTTATTGTTGCGAAAGATACGAAGACCCAAAAGAATATAGGAATCATATGGATGCCGAACACAAAACATTCACAGTATCCACAGCATTTGCACATCGGCAAAATTACAAAGAATATATCAAAGTTGACTGTTCGAATTTGAGATGTAGACTCTGTTCCTGTGGATTTGAAACCGTCGGTGACGTAGCGAAACATATACGAAATGTTCACAATTTTATGGAACTCGATTTGACTCACGATATTGGAATGGAACCGTATAAACTGGACTTGAAAAAATGGATTTGTGCTATTTGCAATATGAAATTTCCATCAATAACAAAATTGTGTAGGCACACCACGTCCCACTATACAAAATACACTTGTGATGTATGTGGACGAAGCTATCTGAGGAGTGAAGCGTTAAGATACCACATACGATGCAATCATTCGGGGAATAATGTTTGCAGAAAGTGTTGGACAGACTTTCCCACGACCGAGAAGAAAAAGGAGCACATTAGGGTGAGCCCAGCTTGTTGGACGTTTTGTTGCATACATTGCGGCAAGCGATTTCAATCGTGGGAGAAGAAGCAGGAACATCTAGTTGCAGTTCATGGACGTCCAAAGCGGATCTATGCATGTCCAGATTGTGGCGAGAAATATGAATCGAGAAAGATTTTCTACACGCACTACAGTCTAAGTCATTCCAATGAATATTTCAAATGTCCCTGTTGCGAACTTAAGTTTACTAGTAAGTCAAAAATGGAAGAGCACAGACGAACTCACACCGGAGAAAAAAGTTTTCAATGCACAGTTTGCTCTAAAATGTTTAGTAGACTTAAAAGTCTAAAGCAGCATATGTGGATTCATAGTGAAACAAAAAGATTTGTTTGTGTCGTTTGTGAAAAACAATTTGCACAGAAAGTTAGTCTTCAAGGTCACCTTAAGTCTCATCATCCTGAAATGTATAGTATTATTTGAAAAATACGTAAGCGACAGTCGATGCTACTAATTTACAGTACGACAATGATTTGAAAATGAGCTTACTAAGACCCACGGCATAAAAAATACTATTCCGTCGAGAGAGAAACATAAGGCAGACAAGAGGCATAAGGCTGCGACTATATAATGATCCGAAATTCGGCGGGACCGGGAAAATTCCTAATAGTTGTCATGGACGTTTTTGTAGATCGAAAAAAGAGAAACAATCCCACCATACATTGTTTTTTATATTATCTCCAGGGATCTTCCTTGACGGCTTGATGTTGAAATGAACATAATTTCAAAACTACACATAAAATTGTATTTTTTTATTTTTAAAAAGTTGTAATATATCATTGTTTCTTAATGTATTAAAAAAAAAAACGAAATTTTTACTGTACATGAAATATCCAACATCGTCTGAAACATTCGCATTTTTAACTGACGTTCAAAAAAGGGAGGCGGTTATACGTTCGGGTGGTAATTTTTTTTTCTATGTTCAACGATAACTCCGCCGTCTGTTGACCGATTTTCCAAATTCTTTTTTTGATGTAAAGGTCGTCGACTTAAAATACGTCTAAGTTGGTAGCTTTTTCTCAAATGTGGTGATCTGATAATAGGATCCATGAGGAATCGAGGGAACTCTTCAAAATTTATATGGACCCATATAGTGATTTCTACTTTTTCTGAAGTAACCCAAGCATATGCTACCAAAAAGTAAGATTTTGCACCAAGCAATATACCCTGGATCCAAAAGTACTGAACAAAACTCCTGACTCCTTATAGATACATGATTGGGGATTTCGGCGTTGCTTAAACAACTGCAAGCATAAGCCACTATGTCAATTAAAGTAATCATCATCATCACCACTATCATCACACCATAAATCATGACATAATGATGATATAATAGGTACTTCTCATAATATTTTTACACCGACACGGATATCTTTGAACATTAATCTGCCGTTTATGGACAGATTTTCAAAATTCTTTTTTGATGTATTGGGTATAATCCGAAATTGGTCTCGTTGTCACCAAAGCGGTGACCTGATTATGACAACCATGAGGAATCGAGGGAACTCCTCGAAATTTGTATGATATATAGTGTATATATAGTGATTTTGACTTTTTCAGAAGAAACCCAAGCATATGCTACCAAAAGTAAGATTCTGCACCAATTTATACCCTAGATCCAAAAGAACTGAGCAGAACTCCTCAGTCTTTAAAGATATGCATTTGGAAATTTCGACATTGTTTAAAGAACTGCAAGCATTTGCCATTATGTAACTTACAGTAATCGTCATCATTATCTTATATACAATACCTAATGGAAGCTTGGCGCGTATTCAATTATGCATTCGATCGTTCATTTTAAACGTTCATAACGTTCATAAAATGTGTTAATAATAATTTAACAAATATCACTAAAAAGAGAAAAATTATTATTATTTTTAAACAAAAAATTAAACTGAGTTCCAAAGTAATAATGCACAAAAAAGTATGAAATAAAACTTATTTTCTAAGTAATCCCACTTTTAAATTTGGCTGAAATTTTAACTTAACACACCGGCATATTTAGCGGAACACAAAAAAAGGTCCATAATTAAAAAAAATATGGTTTTATTTTAAAATCTACTTACTACACTTCTTTTGTTATTTAAAGTTTCTTTTGTTTTACTTAAAATGAGATCACATTAAGAACAGATTTTGCGAGTAAAGGCTATTTGTGAAAAATGGTACATTTTTTAATTTTTCATGCAACCGGGAAAAGTGATAATTAATATTAAAATAACAATTAATTAAATTAGAAAAATGGTGATTAATATCGCGTATTTCCTCCACGTGCTCTTATTAAAGTTTCTACCCGTCTAGGCATACTGAGAATGATGTTATCAATGGTCTTCTGGGATAGTCTCCGCCATTCCTCAACTTCGGCGATTCGCAGTTCACCCACGTTGGCAGGAGCTGGAATTCTGGACTTAACTTTTCTTTTCAGCAAGTCCCAAACGTGCTCTATTGGGTTCATATCCGGTGATCTCGCCGGCCACTCCATAACAGTGATATTCATATCATTAAGATAAGCTTGAGTTACCCGAGCGGTATGCGGCCGAGCATTATCCTGCATAAAAACAAAATCGTCACCGATATATGGGGCAAACGGTACGACATTTTCTTCTAAAACTTCTCTGATATAGCGGTCTGCAGTCAGGCTCCCTCTGTCAATCACTACCAAGTCTGTGCGAGCTCCCAAACAAATGCCCGCCCAAACCATTATTGATCCACCACCGTATGCAACTGTAGTTTCAAAATTTGTCTGAATGTATCGTTCTCCTTTGCGTCTGTATATTCTTTGCCTGCCGTCAATTTGATTTAAAAGAATTCTGCACTCATCACTAAACAATACCTTACTCCATTGGTCCGCGTTCCAAAGTCGATGTTCCTGAGGAAAAGTTAACCTGTTTCTACGATGATTTACCTCGAGCCTTGGAGCCTTGGCGGGCACAAATGAACCCAAACCAGCTTCTTCGAACCTTTTTCGTACCGTACGCTCACTTACGGTTACACCCCGCACTGCTTCTAACTCATTTCGGGCTTGGACGGCCGTCAAACGTGGATTCCTACGTACACGAAGCCGAATGAAACGATCATCCCTACTCGAAGTGCGTCTTTTTCTGCCTTGTCCTGCTCTTCTCACATAGTACCGGTCTCCCTGAACCGTTGGATACTGCGATGGATCGTTGAAACTGGTCGACGAAGATCTCTGGATATCACTCTGTAGGTTTGACCATTTCTTCGCATTTCGAGTGCCCTGGCAATCTCCGTTCGGGCTAAGTCAGGCATAATTCAGTCCTCAACTCCAAAAAAAATACGCGATTAAAAAAAAACTAACAAAAAACAGTATTTCAATGAAATTTTAAATCAAACTCAGAAGGAAGAAATACTCGAAGTTCGCTCCAGATAAGGTGTATTTGAATAAAATTAAAACAATTGCATAAAATGTGATTTTCAGTTGTTTTCTTAATTTGAAAATATTTCTTTTTAAATTAAATGACGTATAAACCAGCCAGCAACCTTATATGATACTGATATCAAACCTTTATTTTATGTTCCGCTAAATATGCCGGTGTGTGTATTTCTACTATTTCAAAATTATGAAGATTGAGTAGAGAAATAGTTCAAATTTTAGCCAAATTTGAAAGGGGAATTTAGAAAATAAGTTTTATTTCATACTTTTTTGTGCGTGTTTACTTTGGAAGTCGGTTTAATTTTTTGTTTATTAATATTATTAACTCAAGAAAATTAAAAGAAGTATGATATTTGTTAGTCATGTCTGGGTATGTTTGTATTAGTTTCACTTATAGGCGTATGTTGCTGCGCGCTGTTTGTTTAAGTTTTATCTAGAATACTTAGTGGTCCTAATTGGTTATAAAATTGACCAATTTCTTTTTTGTTTTTAGGGACGTTGGCAATACACAGGCGTAATGAGAGTGACGATGAGAAAAAGAAAATAATACTCTTATGCCAGACCCCTCAGCGCTGTAATGCTGAATTAATATTAAGATTCTCCACCGCCTACCCCTTTACTATGCGATTTAACCAAATTCTCTGCGCTTTTTGTCACGATGAATATACTAGTCTATCTCATCTTCGTCAACATATGTCATCCGAGCACAGTGGTTCCAATTATCAAAGTGTAAATTTTCGCGCGAGAGACAATTTAATAAAAGTAGATATAACCAATTTGAAATGTAAAATTTGTAACCAATGTATGCAAGATGTAGACTTTTTAATGGTTCACTTATCTCGTGAACATAAAAAGCTAGTTAGATTTAATGAGCGCTTTGGTGTTTTGCCGTACAAACAAAATCAGAACAATGAGTGCATCTGTGTTTCTTGTCACAAAGTTTTTTCCGACTTTATTGAGTACAAACGCCATATTGCATCTCATTTCATGAATTTTAGTTGCGATAAGTGTGGAACGACGTTTATTACCGATCGCTCCCTGCGTGATCATCACCGGCAGGTGAAGTGTTTTAGGGCGGCATATAAAGCTCGCAACGGTAGCGTCTTAAGGCCTCGGAATAACGCTGAGATTATATTGCAATGTTCAACGGCCTGCCCTTTTAGAACTTGGAAGAATCATTTTAATTGTGTTTTTTGTAGAGTACAGTCCAGTGATCCTAGTAACTTGCGGAGCCATGTTGCCACCCATCACGAAAATTATGATGTGTCTACGGCGTTTTATAAAAAGTTAGGAAAAGAATTTTTGAAAGTAGATATTACCGATCTACAATGCAAATTATGTTTTATGCCAATAGAAAATTTTGATAACCTAACTTATCATTTAAAAAATGACCACCAACAGCCAATTAATACGGATTCACAGTTAGGTGTTTTGCCGTTTAGACTAAACGATGGATCTGTTTGGAAATGCACCATATGCCCGAATGAATTTAAAGATTTTCTATCTTTAAAAAAGCACACTTCTCAACATTTTCAAAATTATGTCTGTGATACGTGTGGCGAAGGATTCATTACTGAGTATGCAATGATTGCACATACAAAGAAACCACATGAAAATAAGTACAATTGTAATCGGTGCATAGCTACTTTTTCGTCATTGGAAGAAAGAAATGTCCATGTAAAAACACAGCACACGTCTACGCCGTATATGTGTGTATATTGTAAAGATAAACCTAGATTTGCAAATTGGGAACTTCGAAAACGTCACCTAATGGATGTTCACAATTACAAAACTGGTGCGGATAAATATGAATGCGCTACTTGTCAAAAATCTTTTAAAACACGCTCTGGAAAATATAACCATATGATGAGAACCCACAGAATGAAAAAAGATACAGAGTTAAATTTTCCATGTCCAGGGTGTCCTAAAGCTTTCACAACTCAATTATTTTTAGATAAACATATTGCAAAGAAGCATTTTGATTAATATGCTCGATGAAAATAGTCTGTTATATCAACATCTTTTATGTTAGTTTGTTTGTTTTGGTGAGTGCAATAAAGTCGTAAAAAACAATATCAACATTTCAAAATAATTATATGGTCTCTTTTCTTTTTTAGGCCCAGAAGATAAAATTCGTAATGAGAAAGAAAGGATACCAAAAAAGAAATTGTTTGAACGATCTGTTAACCAGAATCCTCAACGGCGTAATGCTGTGCTCTTACTTAAACATTCTACAGCAATCCCATTTAAAACTAGATTTAACAGAATTATGTGTTCCTATTGTCATGATGAATTTGAGCCTATGGATGCATTACGGAATCATGTTAAAATGGTACATGGAAATGCTGATCATAATAGTGCATTTTATAAAGTAGTTGATGACCTTAAAATAGATATAAGCTATTTTAAGTGTAAAATATGTTCCCAAGAAATACAAAGCGTTGAACATTTTATGGATCATCTGTCACGTAATCACGAGAAAGCTGTTAACTTTGATGTCACATTTGGGGTCTTACCTTATAAACAAAATGAAGCTGGTGTTTGGAAGTGTCTTGATTGTGATAAAGTTTTTCCAGAATTCTGTCAAATTAATGGTCATTTACGAAGTCACGCTAAAATTTTTACATGCAATAAGTGTAGTGCTACATTCTTATCCGAACATGGGCTGAAACAGCACGAGCGTAACTTTAAATGTTATAAGGCGACATACAAACCTCGTTATGGTAAGGCATTAAAACACAGATTTAACACAGAAATAATTCTACAATGTTCTACTGCTTGTCCTTTTAGAACTTGGGGACAAAACTTTAACTGTGTTTTTTGTAGAGTACAATCGAATGATCCGAATGGTTTACGTTCGCATATGGCTTCCCATCATGCAAATTTTGACATACAACTTGTATTCAGTAGAAAGTTACGAAAAGAATTTCTGAAAGTGGATATAACAGATCTTCAGTGTAAGCTTTGTTTTGTGCCCATAGAATCTTTGGACGAACTTATGACTCATTTGAAGAATGATCATAAACAACCAATCAATGTCGACGTTCAACCAGGTGTTCTCCCATTTAAATTGAACGATGGGTCCAGTTGGAAATGTGCGATATGTTCCATGCAATTTACTGATTTTATCTCTTTAAAAAAACATACAGCGGAACATTATCAAAATTACGTATGTGATACTTGTGGCGAGGGATTCATAACTGAAGTTGCGCTCACAGCACACACCAAAATACCACACGATAACAAATACAATTGTAGTCGATGTGTAGCAACATTTTCTACACTGGATGAACGAAATATACATATAAAGAGTCAACATACCACTTTACCATATATGTGTATGTATTGCAAGGAGAGGCCGCGATTTGCCACGTGGGAATTGCGAAAAAGACACCTCATGGAAATTCATAATTACAAGCCCGGAGCTGAAATGTATGAATGCACAACATGCCATATGACATTCAAAACCAGATCCCAGAAATATCACCATAATGTTAAAGCTCATCGGTCCAAAAACGAATTCGAGTATGGATTTTCGTGTGGTCACTGTTCAAAAACATTTGCAACCAAAATATCTTTAGATAAACATATTGCAAAGAAACATTTTAACGCGTAAATATGTCTAATAAAAGCTTTTGTAAGTGAATACTTGGTAGGTACAAGGAGCAATAGTTATTTCTTATTAAGTTAGCTAAGTTTTACCGTAAAGGGAGGAGATTGATAGTTTATTGTGAGTGCATATACTAAAAAATGTAGTGGCCAACATAATTTGCGATTAATTATTTTCACAATTTTAAATTTTAACGCAATTACTAAAATGTAACAAAATATGTGCATACATACATAATACAATTATGATGTCCTGCTTATCAACAGCGCTGTCCATCAACCAAATACTGTTATCGAAAAAAACAGTACTAATCGTTCAAAAATTATTTTTCATTGCACAATCGAGCTGACCGTACTGCTTGTCGTTTGTCCCATTTTCTGTCGATATTCTCAAGCGGTCCGGTGCACCCAGACCCGGCGATTGTGTATAGTTTCGAATGTGAAAGAAGCTTATGAACCAACGGCCGAATATTGGAACGATAGTTAAATTAGGTGACGCTCAAGTCACATGCTGTCCTTGTCATTTCGGCTAGCGGAGACAGCGACAGCCTGTGAATAGGAGAGCTCTTAATATTTACTAGTGGTCGCATAGTGGTCGAAAATTCATATTTTAATTTTTAATTTTCAACTTTTTAGGGTTCTTTTGCCCCTATGCACCTGTTTCACAATCTTCTAATAAGTGTTGGATAGCTTATTCGAAAACGGGCAATCGTAAGTTTACTAGCTACTTAAAACTCAAACTAAAAAATAAAAGGTTATTAATTATATAATTGTCCTACATACTGCCTACTACCGATTCGTAAATTAGCCCAGCGAGAAGAACTGACGTAAGAATCACAAGATGGCCCCCACCTTGTAGTAAAAATATAGATAGAGTCAAGAGGAACGTTTATATGTATACAACATGCGTAATATAGTAGAGAAACACTGATAATTTTAGAGGTTTCTAATGTGATGTAAATAAACATTTTTATTGCGCTTACATTGCAAACGCTGAGCTGAACCCTACGAGATAGATGAAAATAATGTACTACAGTATTGCACACAAAAAAGGTCGACAAAAAAGTACAATAAGCTTTAGCACACAAACGTTCTTTAACAACTTTTTTAAATTTAATAATGGAAGATTTGGACCTTTTTTGGGATTTTATTGTATAGCCTAAGATTTACTTAATTTGATAAGTTTGATTATTATCTTTATAATCGAGCGACAGAGACAAAACATGCAAATAATGTATGTACCTATGTAACACTTATCAGTAGACTGTGAGACCCATAAATACGCAATAAAAAATATACATAAATTATGTCTATGGAATGTGAAAGAAAGATTAACAATTGTGTCAAATTTTCATACTCCATTTACATAATTTTCGTAAATAAGGGTAAGATGTTTTCGCTTCATGCATAAATCGTAAATATATAATTACGATTTATTGTATAAATTCAACGATATTAAAAAACCTGGATTCACTATTACCTACAAAAATTTAATGAAAGAATGTCCTCAGAGTACATAACACATTTTTTTATAAAGTAGATGATAATTTTTTTTAAATATAAATTGTAAAAGATGTAGATTCTTAAACTACCTTTAAGGTCCAATATTTACTGATGATATATGTTATTATTATATGTTATGATTATCTCGTATTCACATATACACACGATCAACTTCACGAGAAGAAGAGGGAGTCCTAAGCGGGCGGGCTATACGATTTAGAATTAAGTTTTTATTTTCATCAAATTTTAAGACATATTTAGCTAAAATGATATTAAGGATTAAATGAATACTTACCGAAAATAACACATTCCATGCTTTTTTAGAATGGTTAATGTATGTATTATTTTTGCACTTTTTAACCGAGCACTTCGGCGAGCGGGATAGATAGATGCGGTCGGATAGATCGCGCGTGACTGCGAGAGCCCAGGCGTGCTTACTCGCATTTGAAGCACTCATCAGTCAGGATACATTTCGAGCGTTCGTGGTTCTCTTTTTAGCCATTTATTATACATAAAAAAACATTTATTATACATAAAAAACCCCATCTCCAGGACTATGTTTGAAGCACGTCGTAGGTTATCTAATATTTTAAAAAAAACCTCAATAGGTGGCGCTAATACACTTAAGGATTTAGAGCGGCTTTTTTATTAGATATAAGTACCTAGCCGACTGGCGTACTACCTATTCCAATATTTTTGTAAATTTGTAATTTCTCTGCGTGCGCGTGTGGAGGGCGAATTAATGTTCTTATACATAAAAAATAGATACCCAACATTTTGGAATTTAATTACAAATAAGCTATAAATTTAAGTGTTTATATAAAGTGTACAATTATTTGATTCTGTAATGACCAGTGTTTAATTACGGCGTTTTAATAATTTGAAACATCTTTATACCTTAACCTAAACACTTATGTTTAAAACTCATAAACATAGGTAAACATTAAAAGAAAGAGATGTTGCTGACACTCTTTTTGCTTTTTTATTAACAATCTTAAGCTTGATTTTTGAATATGGAATAAAAGTTTATAACATCTTGGGTTCATTTCTCTTAAGGAAAATTATTTTGAACGAAATCGAACAGTAACTTTTGAAGTTATTTGAAAAAAGCCTATTACGCGTTGATAGTTACAGAACCGTCCATAGACATGTCCCGACATGCTCTTGATTAGGTTATTAGTTTTCTCTCTTATGCCAAATACATAAGAGCGTTTCCTGTTTTTTTATCTGATATCGGTGTCGCGTAATGTAAAAACGCTGTACTCCCTAGTCACTCCCGACCGCAACGTAATGTAGCATATATGTACGGTACGGTGTATCACTTTTCAACCTTAATGCTTGGTAATAAGGTTCAAAATAAAGTTCACCTGATCTGTCCGCCACTGCACTTGACTTGGCGAGCTGTAATTTTAAACATGTTTATTGCGATTACTAATAATTTAATATTTTTAAATAAGTTATACTTTGATTTCGTAGTAGTTTTCGATATTTTAAACAAAAAAAAAAGACGTGTGGCACTCGGGGACTGCCGCGGTAAAGCTATTGCATAGCATTTTGTATCAACTTATGCAATTATAATTATTTATTTATTTTATGCACTTTGTTCATTCATATTCAAAACACTTTATACACAAATTTTACAAGTACAGCTATTCACTGTTGTACATAAATACCTATATACCTATATACTTTCTCATAAACAGCTGCTTATGTATTCGTCCGATTTCGGAGCAGCTCGTCTCGATTCGTGCGAGTTTCGTAGAGTCGTACAATACGTCTAATCGCACGCACACAACGCCGTGTCGAAGACTGCCGAACTGAAACGACGTTAGACGATGCACGGAGCGTGAGGTTTTTTCGTTACGGAATTTCTGGATTCGGTCCCCGCGCTCAAGGCCCGCGATAGCTTAATAAGCTTGCTTGATTTTTCAAGAGTTGTATTATTTTTAAGATAGGTATTTAGTTTTGTTTTCATAACTAACGTTGTCTTTTTATCCAACAGCGATAATCCACATTCACGCGGACGAAGTCGCGGGCTACACCTAGTTACGATTATTATCAATACAATACATACAACAGTGTACCTGTTTAATTATGTACTTTTATGAGGAATCCGATACTATTGGCGCGCCATCTAGTGATCACACGTGGTACCCTAATACTACGCCATGTACTATAATTGTCTAGATACAAGCTGTTGAGGTTATTTTTTTAGGATTTAGAGAAAATTATCAAACATCATCAAAAGTTCAAAACTTTAAAATCACACTGGAAAGAGACCGAAAAATAATATTTCTTGTTTAAAAAAGGACATAATTGATTTACTTCGCTAATTTGTGCAATATATTGTTTTTCTTACAATTTACCAACGCCATCTAGACCTAAGCAGAAATCGGACTTTTTTTTTGTGTACATTTTAATGTATGAGATCTGTTAGTCTATAGTTTTATTGGTCCATGGTGTAAGTAAAAAATGATTTTATACCATCTACTATTGACTATTGACTATTGGCTAATAATTTAATATTGCTTATTATGTGTAAAGCATATCACAATTATATATGTATTTATAACTGATTACTGGATTTCATTTAAGCAACACCCAGATAGTGAATTCAAAAACAAGCGAAACTATAATTTGATTTATTACCATTTTAGATAGTATAGTCAGACGTTGTTCTGTCTTGACTTTGGACTATATTATCCTTACCTACATCTACCTCTTTATATCTTAACCAACCTTTATACGTAGGCTGTTGTTCGAAATATTAAAAACTGTCCATTTGATAAACGTTAACAGAGGTAGCCAGCAATAAAATGCAGTTATATCTCTTATTTACAAATGTTTGTAGTTGTCAGGACGTCCATTACACGACAAGAGACGTAATGATAAAAATAATCTGGAATCAAAAAATTAGATCTTGTTAGAATTGACATTTTACATTTTCTATTTCTAGGAAACTCCCGACTTACAGTAATGGAAGAAGTGTTAGACGATAAAGATAAGTCCCCTAAGGGTAGAACTTACCAAAGATCTGCAAAGTCGGAGGCACGCTTTATGACAAAAAAGAACGCGACTTCAACGTTAGCGTGTTGGTCAGTGTTGCCATTTAGATGGAAGAAAAATAAATTTCAGTGTGCCTACTGTGAAGAACAATTTATGGAATGTCGTGAACTAAGATGTCATGTTCGCGTATGTTCTGCCCAACACGATGTCAAAGATATTTATAGCAAGTTTAGAGAAATGACGCTCATAAATATTGACGTTACTCACGCTGCCTGTCAGCTCTGTAACGTTCCGTACTCGAACGTAGAGCACATGCGGCAACATGTCATCGAACACGGTTTCGATTTTAACTTGTCGTACCCCGACGGAATATTGCCGTTCCAGTTAGATAATCCCTGGAAGTGTGTGCTATGTAATATTAATCATAACAATTTTCTAAAATTATACGAACACATGAACTGTCATTATCAAAACTATATCTGTCCTACTTGTGGCAAAGCGTTTATGGATGCATTGCGTCTCCGGAAACATTCGGAATTGCATGTAACCGGCAACTTCCCTTGTAAAAAGTGTAAACGTGTATTTTTACGTCGACGAGCGCGAGATAGTCACATTAGAAATATCCATCATAAAGGTCCACGCTACGAATGTCCGCTATGCGGTTTGAGGTTCGTCGGATATTATGACCGAATGAGGCATTTAAAAGATGAACACGATCAAAAGGAAGTTTCCTACAAATGTTTGCAGTGTGATCTGTCGTTTAAGACCAGCGGGATGCGATCCAGACACGTAAGATCGGTGCATTTTCCCCAACGACAAAACTTTTCGTGTGAATATTGCGAATGGACATTTCAAACTGGATACGAGCTCAAGAAGCACATGCTTAAACATACCAGAGAACTTAATTACTCGTGTATCACGTGTGACAAAACCTTTTCCACAGATAAAGCTTTAAAAAGTCATTTAAGTACCCATGAAGAATTGTCTTGCAAATGGTGCGGCTTGGTTTTCAAGCAACGAACACAAGTACTGGCGCATGTGCAAGAATGTCACCAGGATATAAAGGATTTTATACTTTTTGATACACAAAAGAATAAATAACTATTGGGTTAACATTAGGTCTTTGTAGAACTTGGCTACGCGGAAAAAAGGCATTTTCTACTTATTGTATCTAATTTATTTAGAGCCTCTTCATATTGTCGTTTTTCCAGTGTATACTACTACAGTGTATAATACTGGAAAAACGTTAGTGTGAAAGGATCTTTCACATTATTTGATTAATTATTTACTGTCTTTTTTATCTTCATCAATGTTATTACAAAATATATAAGTATAGTACATTTTTTAATCGGATTATTTAAATGAATACTTGTACGACGGCTTGATGCGTTAAAAAATTCTTGCCATTGTGAAATGTTAAAATATTAGTATTACTCTAAGACTTCTGCGTTAACGTTTGGACTTTTTAACTACTTTTAATAATTAACCAACAATAATTGATCATGACTCGAAAGCGTTGTTGTTGTCAGGTCAACATAGACGTGGACCTGCGTTTTAAACTGAACTAGCTAAAATAAATAAATAAAATGCACGAAAACATTTGGATGATACATTGGTGTTTAGTGATTACTTGGCACAAAATGTGTGAAAATTTTACATTTAAAGTTCGATTGACATTAACTACTTCCATTATGTTTGTTGGAAAATTGGAAAATAATTTTTGATTTTCCTAAATGAATTTTATCGAGCCAGCAATAGGTTTTGTACAGGTCAAATGTAGTGTCCAGTGGCGTGGGGTTTCTACAACTCCATTCCTATCTGCTTCACTTACCACTTACCTTTTGAAGATCCTCACCCAAATCCCTACCTTTTATACAGGGTAGGGCTTCCCTATGAAGGAGAACCAGCCATCGCCCCTGGTAGTGTCACTGTGTCAGGCATTACTTTCTTATAAAACTGCTCATAGTGTTCATTATTAATTCATTGATTTAATTCTCTATCCTTAAGGACATTCTTATATTATGATTTTTTTATAATTTTCATATTCTCTTTTTAGGTTCCGCTATTGCGGATTCAAAAGATGGTTTGATAGTAGTTAGGCGACATAGAAAGTTAGCGGAGAACGTTTGTGCTCGACAGATGCGTAGACGTCGTCGTGCAAACAATGAGTTGGCTGAAGAATCCGACAAAAGGATAGCCATAACGATGATGCGCAGAAACGCAATGACGATTCTGGAATGTTCTACCGCGTGGGCATTTCGATGGTGTCATTCTGCGTTCTACTGCTCATATTGCGATAAAAAGTTTGTTGATCCACCTTCTTTGCGAGAACACGTCCAGAATCATCTGTCAGAAGAAATTACTAAGCGCGTCTTTTCAAAGCTAAAGGAAAATAATATGGCTAAGATAGATATATCGGAATTACGTTGTAAAATTTGTAACGAAGAATTACATGACATAGATTTTCTTAAGAAACACTTAGTCGAAGTTCATAATAAAGTATGGTATAAAGATTACAACGACGGCGTTCTGCCTTTTAAATTAGATTCTAATGGTTTAAAATGTCAAAAATGTTTAAAGCCTTTTGTAATGTTTTCAAAGCTAAATGAACATATGAACAGTCACTATAAAAATTATATTTGTGACGCATGTGGAAAGGCGTTTATATCTAATTCGAGGTTTAGGACCCACGTTCAGTCACATGAAATTGGAAGTTTTGCCTGTGGAGAATGCAACGAAGTACTAGATACTAGAGCAGCTAGAAGGTCTCACAAGTGGAGAGTACATAGAAAGGGAATACGTTATTCTTGCCCTCGTTGTTCCGAAGTTTTTACATCTTATCATGTCAGATCTAGACATCTACTCGATAGACACGATCAAAAGCTTGACTACGAATGTTTAATTTGTGGAAAACTTTTTGAAAACAACTGTAAACGTACTGCACATTTGAAGCTAATACACAAATCAAAATAGCAATACAGTGGTCCTTTTTGCTTAGAAGTGTTTGTTAATAAATTGGCCATAAATTAACACACTTAAACACAAAAATAATAATGCGTAAGATCTATATTGTATTTAGTTAAAAGAGACAATGCCGTTTAAAGTCTGTTTTTATTTTTAGGAAGCGATGGATTAACAACAATATCAAAGTCTTCTATAAAAATCGAGTGGAAAAAGAAACAGTCAGAGGAAAGCGCTAATGCTGCGAATATTTTAAAATATTCCAATGCAGTACCTTTTAGATGGACGCGTGGAAAATTTTTATGCGCATATTGCTGTACAGTTTGCGTGGATGTTAGCGAAGTCCGCGCTCATTCACAGCAACATCAAAAACTCGACATATTTAATACATCGATTATTCGGCCATATTTCCCGTTACGTATTGATATTACCGACTTAGAATGTAATATTTGCAATAATCCAATTGGAAGTATAACTGATCTTAAAACGCATTTGTCAGAAAACCATCTAAAAAATTTTAACCTCGACTGTGGAGATGGCGTAATCCCATTTGTTTTAACCAAAAAGCAGTTCCATTGTGTGAATTGTGGAATTTTGTGCGAAAGCTTCATGAAACTTTTGGTTCACATGAATAAACATTATCAAAGTTTTGTGTGTCACATATGCGGTAAAGGGTACTCTGGGAAACATAAGTTAAGAGCTCATCAAATAAGTCATGAATCAGGTGAAGTGCCCTGTACAAAATGTGACAATGTATTTCCAAACAGAGCTGTTAAAAATCGACACGTGGCGGTAGTGCACGGTCCAAAGAAAAGATACCGTTGTCCAGTTTGTGATGTTGCCTTTGAGTCTTGTCATTCACGATTGGTCCATTTAGACAAAGAACATAATCAAAAGTCCGAATATAAATGTACTTTTTGCCCATCTGTGTTTAGAACGGGAACTTCGCGATATGCTCACATTAGGAAAGTGCATAATAGAAAAACGAATCTTTAATCATTATGACTTATTATTTTATTATTATTATTTCACACTGTTCTGATCTTATGAGTGATCTACAAATTAAGTAAGCCTATTAACATTAGCCTCGAAATAAGTTTTAGTGTTGTCATAAGAATATGTTCACTTGTTGCTTTATTTTTGACTTAATATATACATTAGTTCTTGTGATCTATATCCGTTTAGATACTTAATTTTCCTGTAAATTGGTTTTACTAGTTGTTACATAATTTTTGTATCCAGGGCACGAAAATAGTGAGTTATGACTAAGTTTTTTTATTAGTAACCTACCTATTAAACTGTTAAAAAAAACTAAGGTAAAAAATAAAATATTACGTAAATGTACATATTCAACATTCTCTTGCTTTGTCTTAATTCACGAGTTGGCTGGGGTATTTATCTCTTATTATTAATATATTATTAGGCTGTGAGTATTTAGAGAGAGATTAGCTATAACGAGCTATGTAGAAAGAAAAAAAGAATATTTTGCTGTCATGTCGTGCCAAACACAATACAAGTAGGGTCTTAATGTCTGTCGGTAATCGTCCACTTTTTTTTCTATACATCGTCTGTTAATTTCGTAGAAAAACGATGAATCCCAGAGACATTAAGAAAGATATTTCACTGTATGTTACAATTGGGTATTTGACATGTAATTTTTTTAATACATTAAAAAATAACATATGTACAACTTGATAAAAATAAAATAAAATAAGATTTTTTGTGTAGTTTAAATTACTTGAATTTGAAGTTACAAAAAAGTTTTGAAATATTTTGCACCTTATATTTTTTTTGTGTAAATAAAGCTACATAATTAGTTTATTTACATAAAATACAAAAGATTTAGGGCCCGTTTCATAATCTTTTAATAAGTGTCGGATAGCTTATTCGGAAATTTTGTCTCTACTTAGGTACTTTATATCGAGCTATAGAGTCAAAACATGTCTGTCGCTCGTATTATAAGTATTTAATTGGACGTCGTTAACTGCGACAAAACATACGGTCTACTATTTATAAATTGTAACACCTATTGTAACCATATTTTTACCAAAAAACATCATTTCATTTTATACAAAAAAACTGTCTCACACTTATCATTAGATAGTGTGGTTAGTATAAAACTTAAGAACAATTACTTCGGAGATAAAAAAAAATGTGCATGTTTTTGCACATTTCGTAGCAACTTACGAGCAATGTGACGTCTTTCTAATCAATCGCAGTGACATTTGTATGGAGAGTAAAACTTGACTCGTTTGAGCGTTTTTAAATGTTGAAATTTTTACGAGTCAACTTGAAAATCCGCAGTTTCTTAAAAGCTAATGATTTTTAACCGACTTCCAAAAAAACGAGGTGGTTATACGTATTTTCATATATATATATATATATATATATATATATATATATATATATTAATATATGGCGTCGGCTTATCTTACTAGCTAACTAGTCAAAGTCCAAATAAATAGTCAGTACAGTCAATGAGTCATGTCAGTCCATTCAGTAAAGTGGTAGACGCTTTACTGAAGGTTCCTAGGGAGATTTGGCGGGAAACACTAAATAGCACGTTTTTATAAGTTGTACCACTTGCCAACACTTGTACATGTTAACGAATATTTAATGGTTAATATTCTACCAACATTACACATTAAGAACCGAGATAACATAAAATTTATGAAATATTACAAATTCCACAACGTCACCCATTGAACTCCCCGGCAAAACTCCTTTTGTAAGCTTTCTTATTTTTAACTTCTACGTTCTTCTTCTTCTAAACGACTTAAAAAAAAGGAGGCGGTTATACGTCCGGCGGTGTGTATTTTGTTTTTTTTCTATGTTCAACGATAACTCCGCCGTCTGTTGACCGATTTTCAAAATTCTTTTTTTGATGTAAAGGGTAAAAGGCTTCGAAGTTGTTCCCGTTTTCACAAAAGCGGAGACCTGAAGATGGGATCCATCCGTATGGACACATATAGTAATTTCGACTTTTTCTGAACCCAAACAAGCATATGCTACCAAAAAGTAAGATTTTGCACCAAGGTATACCCTGGATCCAAAAGTACTGAATAGAACTCCTGACTCCATAATGATACATGTTTTGGGATTTCGGCGTTGCTTAAAGAACTGCAAGCATAAGCCACCATGTCAATTAAAGTAATAATCATCATCACCACCATTTTCAATTCAATTTACACCGACACGGATATCTTTGAACTTTACTCTGCCGTTTATGGACAGATTAGCAAAATTCTTTTTTTGATGTGTTGGGTATAATCCAAAATTGGTCTCGTTGTCACCAAAGCGGGGTGACCTGATGATAGCATCCATGAGGAATCAAGGGAACTCCCCGACTCCCTGAGGTACCGACTTCAAAATTATGAAGATTGTGTAGAGAAATAATTAAAATTTCATCCATATTCAAAAGGGTAATTATTTAGAATATAAGTTTTATTTCATACATTTTGTTTATTTTTACTTTGGAAGGTGGTTTAAATTTTTTGTTTAAAAATTATAATAATTCAGAGCTCTATTCATTAATGTAATAACAAAAATACAATCAAGTACCCAATTTAAAATTAAGTCGCTCATCTTCAATCATTTAAATTTTGGATGAGTGGCTTTTAAATTATTATCATAAGCTCCACGACAACTCGATGTTGTGTTTTAATAAGTATAATTTTAAACATGTGAATTATTCGCAACGTTGGTTCATTTTTGTACACATTGGAATGATAATAATAATAAGTATTTATCAGCATATAAAAATATTAATTTCGGTTTTTTTTTTGTAGTTCCGTTTAGTAATACTAATATACAAGCTCAAACTAGAATGGAAAATAAATTTTTTGAATATGTATGTGACTTTATTTTTTTCCAACTTTTTTCTTTTTGTCCAAAGATTTCAAAACTCGAGATAGGCTATGACGGTACATTTGACTGAACAAATCTTCATACAATATAAGGTTACGCCATCTTGGTTTTCATCATACTTCAAATGTCAAAATGGCCCGAGAAATCTCAAAATTGGAGCCATTTCACTAGAGACACTCTTCGCTTCAACATGCCTTGTCTTTATTATATACGTCTATGTTTTTGTTGAAGCCAAGCTGACTCCCACTATCGGTTAATATTTTTAATGTTTATAATAATTAATTGACGTACCTTTATTACTACCTCCGATAAATGCCCAATGGCTGGTAGACAATTTGGAAACGCTCTCTAAATAAAGTGGCAATATTGTGCAATTGAAGGAGGAGAAAGGAAGGATAGATAGGGGAAAGGATAAAATACTATGAAAACAGGGTATCTCCGGTCTATTTTTAGTAAAATATGAAATTTTAGACGCTTCTAGTAACTATTTTATTCCTTGATTTTTTAAAGTTCTTTAAATCTTACGTAAATGAAGATTTTCAACTTCAAATTCAAATTCATAAATAATAAACTATTAAAACACACAAAACTTAAAAGCTTTTGTGTATTTTAATAGTTTATAAGATGAAGATGAAGAAGAACATTTATTAATTTAACAATTTTGTCTACAGAATGTAACTCAAATGTCAGTCAAGCTAGTTAAGATTTTCGTCGGTCCGGTAGTCATGTGTATTTTTTTGGTTTTAGGAGACCCCATGAAAATTATATGGAAAACGAAACGCAAGTATAACGATCACAGAGACAATGCAGCGGCAATAATTGAGTTTTCCAATGCCTGCCCATTCCGATGGCGACGCGGTGTGTTTATTTGCTGGTGCTGTCCCAAAACTTTCGCCGACTTTATCGGTATCAGAGAACACATGAATGAACATGTATCTATTGTCGACGCTTTAAAATCCGCTAAGGCGTTAGATAACATAAAAATTGAAATATCTGATCTAAGGTGCAAAATTTGTTTTGAAACAGTGAATGATTTGGACGCTCTCTGTGATCACTTGTCAATCGTGCACGAAAAGCAGATATTAAAAAAGATTGGTTTGGGAGTGACACCATTTCTGTCGTCCAATAAAGAATTCACATGCGCATTTTGTCACGAACGATTTGCTTTATTTAATAATTTAAATAGGCACATGAATCAACATTACCCAAATAATATCTGTCCACATTGCGGAAAAACTTTCTCGGCAATACATCGTATGAAGGCTCATCAATTAACACATGAATCGAAAGGGAAAACTTTTAAATGCTCAAAATGCAAAGAAATATTCGAAACAAAGGCACTCAGAGATAATCATTTTAGAAATATACATGGTCCCGAATATAGATATAGATGTCCGTACTGTAATGATACATTTATACGTTACATAGATAGATTACGCCATATGAAACAAATTCATGATAAGATCGTCGAATATCCTTGTCATCTATGCTCTGCTGTGTTCGCTTTGAGCGATCAAAGGACGAAGCATATTAGACACGTGCATATAAAAAATCAAATACATCAATGTGAATTTTGTCCGAGTAAATTTGTTACTTCCTACCGTTTGAAGAACCATTTGGTCCGGCATATTGGAGTAAGAAAATTTGAGTGCGATGTTTGCAAGAAATGTTATGCAAGGGCTAAAACATTGAAAGAACATATGCGAATACACAACAATGATAGACGGTTTGTCTGTGAGTACTGTAACAATTCGTTTGTGCAAAAATGTAGTTTAAAGAGCCATATACGGACGCATCATTCTCATGCAGAAGCAATGAAGAAAATAGAACTATCGTTGTGATCAGTTAGTTTTATGTATTTTGTATTTTTCCAACATTGTTAAGTCTGAAAAATAAAAAAGAAATACATTATAAATTCACAAGTCATGGGTCTCATTTTAACCATTCATAACATTTATTTGTGTAAAAAGTGGTACAGTTGGTGTTAGTTCCAGTTAAATTTGTATAGATGTTTCGCGCGACTTCTTACGCGCAAACGTACGTACGGAACCGTACATTTTTCCGCGATAAAAGGTAGTCTATGTCCTTTCCCGTGGTCTACTCTATGTCTGTACCAAATTTCACCAAAATCAGTCCAGTAGTTTCAGAGCTTGTTGGTTCCATTGCTGGTATTGCTTATATTAGGCTCAACACATGAACATGCTTATTGGACAACTAGATTAAAGTCCTTTCGAATAAAGCCTTAGAGGTAGCCTTAGCCCGATATATGTATCGATATCCAAGAAGACTGTTTTAAAAGTAGTAAAATAATATTTAATACAAGCATCAAATCAAATCAAATTATTCAGACACACATAAAAACGGATCCAAAAAAATATACATAATTCTATATTATACTAACTAGCTTTTGCCCGCCGCTTCGCCCGCGTGGGAGTGTTCGTGGCAAAAAACTTTTTTAGCAAATATACCTGCAATATAGTAATAGCACAGAGTAAAAATATATACTGTATAACAAATTTTCACACGTACTTTTTAATTTTAAGATATTTCCTAGATATAATCTCTAGATAGGGATAATTAAATTGTATCCGTCTAAATAGCTTCTGAAAATACCACATTATTTCTGATATTTTTTTTAAACTAAGGCCCGTATTAATAAACCGTTCTCAAACTCGTTCTCAAGACCTTCTTGGCTGAGACAGTCTCAAGTGTCGATTAGCTTCTCAAGATGGTCTTTAATTCATAGTATGATCTCAAGACCGTCTTAGTTGATAACGTTATTGAGATCACTTACTCAACTTTTAAGCGTCATCTACACGACAAAGAACGAATAAAATAACGTTTCGTTTACACTTTTACGTTTACAAAGAACGGATTTATTTATTATACATTCCTTCCATTTTATTTTTTAAAAATCTAATATTTAATAATATAAATACCAAACAAAGTTTAGTCTGTATTTTTATATTGAAAAAACTGATTTTCATAAATTTTCACGTAGATATTAATATTTATTATTGTCTAGCATATTAATATCCATATTTTTTAACAACTACGTGAAACGGAATGCGGATCATTGCCATTTGAAAAAAGTTCTTCTTCTTCTTTAAAGTGTCTCTTTAGTGATTCGCCAATGTGTTGTGTTGACGAAAACTCTGCCTTATGAGTGGGTTTTATGAATTAACAAGGGCACGGTGTACAGGAGGAAGTCTGTTGAATAATCTTAAACCTAGAAGAAACACAAACATTTAGGGTCAGTACCACAGTTTTCTTTTGTTAATAGGTATGTACATAAAGTTTCAGTAAAAGGAGTATTTACAAAACGCAGAACAGATTTAAGGTTGATAGGGCGAGGAATTGTAGGAGGGAGAGAAGAATAAGATAAGAAGAAGAATTTTGTGGAATGAAGGAATGTTATTTTGAAATAACTCAAACGCTGACCAATCGACACAAAGGATTTAGACTAGTCCACGTGACAATCACCTGATTATAAACTTGTTGCAATGTCCTCGTGAGGGCTGTCACTTAAATATTTCTTGCGATATTTAAAATTGGGTTTTCTCCAAAATTTAATTAATACCTAAACATAGAATTATGCCAGTAAATTTTTATCACATAGATTTGTTAAACCCTGTATAGATATCACGTCAATCCGATCCCGTGCTAAGTTGAACTTGTGTTACGGGTATCAGATAACGGATATATATTTTTATACTGTACACATACAAAATTTTATACTATACAATACTATACATGATAAATCTTATTTTCTATATTATTTACATTCACTCTTACACACACACTGTAGTTTATCACGTATTGCCTTTTTTCGGCGACGTGATGCGCGCTACGTTGGGGAGCCTTCCCAGAAATCTCCAGTAGACTACGTCCATCGGCCAGAACTCCTCCACCTCGAAGGTCGGTAGAAGATGCGTCGATACTCTCACCACAAAGGAACACGTGAACAAGGAAAACGTGTCAGCTTGCACGCTGCGTCGTCGCGTGTTTACGAAGTCAATCGAATGATCGGGTGACCTACATAATGAATTATTACATTTTATTTACAATAATTCATTACGCAAATCACAGATCGTGGACTCCGATTTATCCAATCGACCACGCATTTCGTCCAGATCTGCCTTCATGATGTCGAATTTGTTCAGCAGGCTGGAGACGTTGACGTTGCCCACAGATACCGCCGGCAGCCTGTTCAGCACCTTAGGCAAAATACCGGCACGTCCGCTGGATTCGTCCGCTTGAGCAGGGAGATGATGTCCTGCAAGCCTCCGTCGCTCCCATTTCTCTTTTGAGACGTAATCTGCGCGGTCTTACCGAGCGCTTCGTACAGCATCAGCTTGCCCTTGCGGATCTCCTCGCTGGTGTAGGTCGCCTTGCAGAGCTGCACGATGGTGTCCTCGCCCATGGCGTTGATGACGTGTTGTATGAACGCCAGCAGCTCGTTAGCTACGAACGCCATCATGACTTGCAACGGCTATGAGCCGTGTGACTCACGAAATATTAAATGTTAATTAATATTTACTACATGTGTCGTAAAGCGGAGCACGACCGTTCGCTAGCTCGCTTAACGCCAGACTAATGGATAACAGTGGCGAAGGGTCTAAAGAACTCCATTCTTATCGGCTTCCCTTTCAGATTACCTCATGAGACAACATACAATAGTATATGATAAACAATAATATCTTATACAAGTCAGGTCGGACAAGCGATAGCGCGATGTAAACTCAAGCGACATCTATGCGCTGCACGTTGCAACTTTGTCACGAATATTGGAATCACAGATCTCTTTATAAGCTGATACATTCGGAGTTGTGGTGGGAGATCATAGGAACCTTATCTCGTTAGAAATAAAGTTGAAAATCAAAGTTATATGCCAAAATATTTGGAGTTACAGGAGATCATAGGAACCTTATTTTGTTAGATAAAGATGAAATTCAAACTTAGGTATATGCCAAAATATTCGGAGTTATGGGAGATCATAGGAGCCTTATTTTGTTAAGAATAAAGTTAAAATACAAACTTGTTTTTAATAGCCGGCTGGCCAACTAAAGTACAATATTATTAAAGCCTGGCCAGAAAAATAAAAAACCTGCACTGGAGGCGCTTCATTTTTTAATTGCAGCAACAAGAATGGCTGGGATGTGATTGGTTAAATCTCAAACATTTGACATTTCGTTTTAGTGCCGTGATTTCCCGCAACATGGCGAGATTTTTTATTTTTCCGGTCATGCTTATGATTTTTCCGATGACAGTTCGAAGTAATTTACTACTTACAATAACTTTTTCTTAGATGCACATATTTTTGTTAATACATATTTGTTCTATTATTTGTTCAAATAAATCGTATAAACCAGATGGACGCCTGTATACGCTTACATTAATAAGATGGCTCTGCTTTATATAACCTACCTCAGTTATTCGTTCAGTAGAGAGGCTCACAATATCTTTACGTTCCTTAAATTTTAAGTTTTTCTAATTAATATCAAAGAGCCTCTTCTAATGGCTTTTTCACTTCTAAACGAACTTGCAACCTGGTGGTCATTAAAATTGAAAGTGAGTTCATGTTTTCTAAACCAAAGTTCTGAAATGCCTACAATGTCGATATTTAATTGCTTTAGAAACAACTCAACTTCAAGTTCCTTACCTACCATTCCTTTTAAATTTGGATGCACCAGGTAATTACATTTTTCTTATTATTATTACATAAATTCTTATCATTAACGATTTTGGTAGGATTTTGTAAATTGTTAAGTAACTTCTCGCAAGAGACATCTTCTATTGTCTTTCAATCTAATTAAAGTAATTATTTGAACACGTTCCAAATCGTTTCTAATACTAATACTCTGCTGAAAAGAAGCGAGGTTGATATAGCCAAATGTTTGGCTTGTAATAAAAATATAAAATTTGATAGCGTCTTAGCTTTATGTCTCTTACAAAAGTAAGGTAAGTTATACTATCTATAGTCAAATTACTAAATTTAAAATTATTAATATCAACAACAACACTTGTTGTTGGGTATTACTTACAACTAGGCAATTATTATTTACAGCGCTGTACAAAAGGCTGTATAAGATCATTTTCTTTTTTCGCGGCATGTGACAACGCTTTAATGTAGGGAAAAGTAAACAGTATAATTTTTTTAATATACTTAATATTTAATAACAAGTCTAAATGTTCTCTCAATTGTTGTTTGTTTACCTTTCCCCTTCTCACTGCTAATATTATAAGAATTGAATTAGGACAATGAGACACAGTTAAGGCCCTTTTTACTATCTCATCATATGTTGCTCCGGGTAACAAGTACTTGTGACTAATTGTCCCTGACACAGTCTGTTTAAGTGTTTACCTAGGTCCCTACCTCCTACCATCAGTAAATAAACTTATAGATGATTGGCATTCGGTATGAGGTTTCTGACAATCTAGGTTATTTTTTATTGTAGAATGACATAATTGGGTTTTGAAAAAAAATATATTGATTTTTTTTTATGTATTTTAAAACTTTATTATTAATAATATTGATATTTAATGCAAAAAACTTAAAAAATATATTTTTCATATAATTATAAACAATTAAAAATTGATGAAATTTAAATAAAAATCACGTGACTGTAAACGCGCCAAGATCCGTCACCATAGTTGTGACATCATAATGTTATAGCTATTTAATAACAGTATAGCGGTTACGTACAGCGGCTATTACACGTGACTAGACAATAATATTGAAATTAATTGCTAAAATACGAGTTGTTAGGTGGTTCCGATTAGCTATGTGTGATAAAGGATTTATTAAGGCAAAGTCTGATAATAATAGGTCTTTACCTATGAAATTGCCGTTCTGCAGTACTGACCATTTCAAATCAAAATAATTTTTGAATATTTCTTTAACTTTTTCCTGCTATTTATATTAGGTCTTTACCTATGAGATTGCCGTTTTGTATGGAAAAATTTACACGAATTTTTTTCATGTATTTTTTATTTGTATTAATCGAAGTAATCACCCATTCAATCAATGCATCTTTGGCAGTTTATTGATGCCCTTCTTAAAGAAATCAGCTGGACGGGAGGCAACAAATTCTTCAAAGGCATTTTGTACTGCCTCTCGGGTATTGAATTTTTTTCCCGCCAAGAAGTTATCCAATTCTGTAAAAAGTAGTAGTCTGTAGGCGCAAGGTCTGGTGAGTAGGGCGGATGACGGAGAGCTTCCAACCCCAGTTCTTGCAACTTAGGGACCGTCTGCTGTACAGTATGAGGTCGCGCGTTGTCGTGCAGGAGCAGCGGAGACGAGCGATTGACCAATGCTGGTTGGAGATGTGCCAGCTTCTACATCATTGTGTTCAGTTCTTCACAGTACACATCTGCAGTAATGCTCACCCCGTTTGGTAAGAAGCTGTGATGAATCACGCCGGCGCTAGACCACCAAACAGTGACCATCACTTTTCTAGGGGTAAGTTTTCGTTTAGGGCATTGTTTAGGTGCTGAACCAGGATCCAACCAACTTGCTGAGCGCTTTCGGTTATCAAACAGAATCCATTTTTCATCGCATGTAACAATGCGGTTCAAAATTCCTTCATTTGTTGTGTCTGTTGAGCAGTGCAAGGCACGTCTCGACGCGTACTTCGCGCTGGCGATCATTGAGTTCGTGGGGCACCTAGTTGTCAAGCTTTTTTACCTTGCCAATTTGACGCAAATGGACCAATATTGTTTTGACGCTAACGTCGAAAGCTGCTGCTAATTCAGCCGTAGATTGTGTATCATCAGCTTCCACAATCGCCTTTAAATACGTTATTATCGACCAGTCTTCAGACGACCGCGAGGTTCATTTTTCAGGTCGAAATTTCCAGAACAGAAGCGAAACAGATTGAGCAAACCAATAACAGGTGGTGCGTTGGTTTGTAGTGTTAGCTCCGTAAACGTCGTTGATTTTGCGTGCCGCTTGTGCCGGGTTGCTGCCACGACGGTACTCATATTCCACAATTGCTCGAATTTTTAACGTATCCATGATGACGAAAAAGATTGAAATGCGATGAAAATGTAACACTAATCAATAAACAAATGACTACTTTTGGAAAAAGAATTCCATGTTTTTAAAATAAAATTAATTTGAAATTCGAATTCTTAGCCAAACAAAAATTATTTTGATTTGAAATGGCCAGTACTGCAGAACGGCAATTCCATAGGTAAAGACCTATTATTTGTTTGATCCTTTTTATTTATTAATTCATTATCTATTTATTTAATGAATTGTAAAAGTATGTTTTTAGTTTACTTTTTATATTTTTATCATTGATGTTTTATTTTAGCTCTAAGGGTAATGTATTTATAAGTGTAGGTACCAAATATTCAATGGATTATTTTCCGTATAGATTGTTGAAGCGCATTTAACATTAGTCACGCTACGCGTTGTGATATGGTGTTTTGTCCATATTTAAACATCCAAGTTAAAAAAGTTTTATATTAGGATGGTATATTTAATGGGCATTAATGGGCATGGTCTTACAGAACGAGAAAACTTCATGATAATTATTCTTATTTTTATCATTTTTTATCTTATAGGGTATTTTTTATCTACTGCTCAGGCCGTATGATATAATAAGACTCCACTAGGGTTGTATAAAGTGCGTGTGGCAAAGGGAATATTATTTTTGATCATAGTAAATTTAGCTAGCAACGCACGCATTTTATCGCACACGTAGTTTATATGCTCGGTCCACTTGAAACGGTCATCTATCACAAGCCCTAGGTATTTATATGTACTGACTACTTCGACAACGCTACAGTTACATGACCGTGAGTTCAAATGTAGGCATTCATGTTTGTGAGCAACTAGTTTCGGTATTATGTTAAGATGGAAATTTTCATTATTATTATCGTCTTTGATGATCAGTTGTTCAAACACTTGCATTAAATTGTAAGTAAAAGTAATTGAAAATTTTGATATTTCCGTTATTTTGCAAAAGAAACAACTTTTTAGTGAAAATATTATCCTCAAAGCGTAGCGTTTTGGACAACATTAACATCGAATGGAACACGTCAATAGCAGAAACAACGCACGAGAAATGACGTCATTCAATCAGTATATGAGTAAACAATGAATATGGTAGACTTTGGATGTTATGGAGTTATGGAGTTTTAAAGTTTTATTTTAATTAATAAATAATTAATCTCGTATTAATAATGAACTTTAATAAATATTGCTAAATATAATCATACTTTAGTCGATAAACACCATATTTTAGTATTTCTATAATAATAAAGAAAAATATGACGTAAGTACAAATTTTGGTGTGAACTATTGCTGAAATCTTTCGGGGTACGGGTTCCGACACCTAAAACGTAGGTCCTACATATTATATTTTCTTGAATACTCCTTCGATATACACTACACATAGCTAATATTATATCGAACATGGTCGTACGTTCAGCGCCACTTAATAACTAATTTAAAATAATCGAAGATTTCACATCCTATATCGGATCTTTTTCTATTTTTAGGAACAAATACTGCTGAGGTTGTCGTTGTGGAAAAGGAAACCGAAATTACAAATAATATGAAGCTAATATTCCCAACGGTTGAGAAAATTGGAAAAAGATCCGAAGGAAACGAAAGACGAGCGGCTTTTAAAAATAATATAAAAATTATATTGGCTTCATGTACAGCATACCCATTTAAATATAGAAAGGGCACGTATTTGTGTTTCTTTTGCAAGAGTACATTTTTAGAACCGGAGAGATTAAGAGAACACACACAAACACATCACTCAGACCATTTTCTAAATATTAAAAAGTACGATCCCATCAAAATGGATTTCGGAGTAACCATTTGCAAGATATGTGGAGACAATGTTAACGATTATTATTCACTAAAATCTCATCTAGGTGGCCATGGAAAACATCTTAATGATACATACGGTGAAAGTGTTTTACCATATAAATTGAGCAAGGGCGAACATTGCTGTCAGATATGTGGGAAACGCTACGAAATGTTCCTCAGTCTTCACAAGCATATGAATGATCATTACGAACATTTTATTTGTGAAACTTGCGGCAAGAGATTTGCGACAACTCAAAGAATGTTAAACCACTGCCGAACCCACGAGCGTAGAGATTTTCCGTGTAAACATTGCGGAGAAACACTCTCTACGTACGCAGCCTTATATGCGCACGTCGTTAAAATACACCGCTCAAACAAAAGATACAAGTGTCCATTGTGCGATGAAAAATTTGCATCATACAAATATAGGATGAAACATCTAAACACAGTACACGGTGAAAAGACGGCACTGTTTCCGTGTCCCACGTGCCCGAAAGTTTTCGATTTGTGCAGTCGTCGAACAGCTCACATTCGATCCCAACATTTACAGGAAAGGAACCATTCGTGTGCCGTGTGCGGAATGAAATTTTTTTCCAACTACGAATTACAAGAGCACAGTGTAAAACATGTAGGCGCCAGAATATATCATTGCGATGTGTGCAAAAAATCCTACGCAAGAAGAAAAACTCTGAGAGAACATATGAGAATCCATAACAACGACAGGCGGTTTGTGTGTCCGGTTTGTGGGCAGTCATTTATTCAAAAATGTAGCTTAAAACAACACGTTAGGGTTCATCATCCTATGCAAGTGAAAACGGAATCGTTTTAGATACTTATTGGTGTATAATGATGTTCTAAAAATTATATAAAAATTGACCACGCGTGGTTAATAATTTAATCATAAAACAAAAATGTGATTGTTATAAAAATTAAAAATATTAGATAATAATATGGGACATTAGAACAAGATCTCTTAAATATTTAAATTACTGTAAGTAAGATACTGAAACGAATAAAATAATATCTAATAAAATATTATAACGATTCCAAAAACTAATTAAGAAGCCTTCACGTACACGACTGTCTGTGACTGTGAAGATGCTTAGGCAAAAAAAAAAAACGGCAATGTGTTGTCACTTGTCAGCATTATTTATGGGTATCAGAATACCTTGATTCTGATATTTTGCTTCACAAAATTCCTTTACCTTGAGTATCGTTTCTCGGGCAGCACTTTTTACAACCGCAAGCATTGTAATAAGAACAAAACAAACTTTAGTTCCACTAATTGCCGCGGTACAAATACTGTATTGAACGAGTATGTCAATTATTTTTCTATCCAAACGTTTCTCGGAATAAAAGCATAGTTTCTAAGTATTTTTAACAGAACACATTCCAAGTTGTGATATCGTAGGTAGGTGTAATTATGTATATAATGATGAAAAAATAAAACATACAGTTAAACAAATCACAAGTTATTTAATCACTTTTAAAATTACAGATCACTTTCCGAAATTCAAACGCATTTTGACCTTAAAAATGTTATGTCGCAATAACGCCATGACAGTTCTAATTCTAAACTCTGTAGAGGGGCGCGTGAGAAGGTGGTTCAGTGTTGCGCTGCCTTCATTTGGTAATCGGATTTATCAATAATGAATGTCAAAAGTTATCAATCGCCCTTGTGAAAGAAGGATTTCACCTAGGAATCTAACGGAACGAGCAGAACTTTTGTACAAACCTTTATTTTAGTGTTACAAATATTGTCCCAAAGTCGCAAATGCCAACGTGTAAGATACCTGAGATATTTAAGGTCACCAAATCAGTTTTTGGGAATATCTCGTTTTCTCTACAAACTTTATAAATATACAGGGTTATGTGCTAAGTCGATGTTAAATCCTTTAAGGGGTTCCATTTCCAATATTTTTTACGATTCGACCCATATTCCAAAATTACCATTTTACGAGATTTTGGACTTTTAAAGATTTTTACAAAATTTGACGATCTTATTTATCTCTTCTCTTTTTCAAAAAATTGTGTTTTACCCGACTACGTCGAGGCTAAAAGGATAGTGTGATTTTGGCAGTCTATGTACGTATGTATGTATGTTTGTTCCACCGTAGCGCCTAAACTACCGATCCGATTTTAATGAACGAGCTGGTCGCGAGTGTATTTAAATCGTATCGGTAAAAGGAATTATATTCGAAAATGATCGTTTCCACTTTGGTTTTTATGTTTTGCCATTAGAGCTATCACAAATTATTTTTTATTAACGATATGAAAATTTAATGATCAATGAATATTGATCTGAATACTTACTGTTGATGCACTTGTTTTATCATTTTAGGTAACATTCTCGGCCATGAACTTCAAGATTTACGCGCAAAAACTAGTGTAGAAAATGCAAAGAAAAATGACATCGATGTTGTTATGGCAAAAAAACGGAACGCAGCAATATTACTCGAGTACACAAGATATTGTCCATTTAAATGGAAAATAAATAAATACATTTGTTTTTATTGTGACCAAAAGTTTACTGATCCGGAATTGTTACGGCATCATAATATTGTGAATCACGATGCACTGAGCTATTTACATATAAAGAGTGCCTTATGTAAATTGAAAAAACACGAGCTGGTCAAAGTAGATATAACTGATTCTTGTTGTAAAGTTTGTTCCAAACATACAAATTTTAAAACAATTCGGAATCACCTTAATACCGAACACAATAAAAACTTAGATTTAAGCTTAAATGGCGATGTTTTGCCATTCAAAGTCACTAAAGATACCTACAATTGTGCTATGTGCGATGAAAAATATGATGACTTCAAAACTTTGAATCATCATATGAATTTTCATTTCCAAAACTTCATTTGTGAACAGTGCGGAACAGGTTTCATAACACCGGATCGGCTGAGAACGCACTCTTTCTCCCATGAAGCAGGAACATTTGCTTGTGAAATGTGCGATAAAGTTTTCCGTTCTATGAATTATAAAAATGAACATATCGCAACTGTTCATAACCAAGTCAAACGACATTGTTGTATACACTGTCCTGAAACATTCAAAAATTACTTCCAAAGAAACAAGCATATGTTGGTTGTTCACGGTGTAAAGTTAAAGGAATTTAAATGTGCTTTGTGTCCAAAAGTATTTACGCTGAGTGGAAAATTGAGAGTACACATTAGAACAGTCCATTTAAAAGAAAAAAGATATTCATGTGATAAATGTGAATGGAAATTTTATTCAAAATCTGAATTGAAAGAGCACATGATTAAACATGGAGGGGAAAGGAAGTTTCAATGTATGGTGTGCAAAAAGTCATACGCTAGAAGATATACTTTGAGAGAACACATGCGGATTCATGACAATGATAGAAGATTTATTTGTAGCTTTTGTGGAGGATCATTCATTCAAAAACAAACTTTAAAACAACACGTTAAAATTCATCATCAATCCGAAAGTATTATATGATTCAAAAAGTGTTTCTAACAACACCACACTGAAAAGGTTTAACTAACTTACTTGTAATCTTAGATAAGGCTTTAATCAGTTAAACCTAGAGATGGGTAGCGTAGCGAAATTCCTTGCGTCAGCGTAATAGATCAGGCACAGCCCACTGCGCCAGCTCTTTGCGCTAACTAAAAATTGCGCCATGGCGCATCGCGCAATTGACTGGAACGTGCCGAGTGAACAGTCAAGCACCATCTGCACGCCACTCTCATAATCTCGTGACTCAGCGGCTCAAGTCAGCGCAGTGAGCGAGATATAGAATGAATGAGATCGGGATGTGTTAACTTGATTGTATTCATTCTGGTGGTGTGTTTATTTACAATAAGTGATGATAAACATCAACGATATTAATTGTAACGAAATTGTAAATCCATTCATGTAAAATATTGTATATTTTATATGAATATATAATGTCTACATTCTATTCTGAGTACATTCTATAGTAATGTAAAATCTTTTCAAATAGTGACTTCTGATGGATTTATTGATTGATTGATTGAATATGATTTATGTCATCATTTCAAAGGTGCACCTACAAAATAACATTATTTGTATAATATAATATAAATTTCCTGTTTTGGGCAATTCTGATTACGAGGGCGGGTCAATAAGTCCGTGACTTTTGGAATAAAACACAGATTTTTTGATAAATAAATCATTTTATTTTTCAACGTAGTCCCCCTTGAGCTCTATACACTTTGTCCAACGCTTCTCCAATTTTTTTATCCCTTCCGAAAAATATGATTTGTCGAGGTCCTCAAAATAGGCCTTTGTTAGCGAGATGACTTCATCATTGGAGTCAAATCTTTTTCCACCGAGCCATTTTTTCAGGTTTGGGAACAACAAGTAGTCACTCGGAGCCAAATCTGGAGAATAGGGTGGATGTGGGAGCAATTCATAGCCCAATTCATGGATTTTTGCCATGGCAACTGCACATGTGTGCACCCTTGCATTGTCTTGGTGAAAAAGAACTTTTTTCTTGGCCAAATGAGGTCGGTTTTTTTTCAAATCCTCATTGAAGCGGTCCAATATGTTGGCATAATATTCCCCATTAATTGTTCTTCCCTTTCGTCAAAAAACAGTCGCCATAACTTTATTGGCTGACAAACCCACCTTGGCCTTCTTTGGCGCCGATTCATCCTTAGAAACACACTGTTTTGACTGTTGTTTGGTCTCTGGTGTATTGTGATGGATCCATGTTTCGTCCACGGTTAAAAAACTCCTCCATATTGTGATTAAACAACGCCAAACCTTCCTGTGAAGTTGTTACACGATTGCGTTTGTGATCGACTGTGAGCAAACGCGGCACCCATCTTGCGGAAAGCTTTCTCATGCCCAAGTGATCATTCAAAATTGAAACCACTGAGCCATGCGAGATGCCTATGGCTTCCACAATCTCTTGCACTTTCAATCTTCGGTCGGCCAACACCATATCGTGAATTTTTTCGATTGTTTCGGGTGTAGAGACCTCAACTGGGCGTCCAGGACGTTCGGCATCTTCAGTGCTTGTAAGGCCACAACGAAATTCAGTAAACCACTTTTTTACCATTGAAATCGATGGTGCAGAGTCCCCATAGTATTTATCAAGCTTAGCCTTGGTCTCGGTAATGGTTTTTTTTCGCAAAAAATAATGCTTAATAAGCACACGAAATTCACTTTTTTCCATTGTTTCCTTAAGTTACTGGATAGTCTGATAAAGATAGCTGTAAAACACAAACTAACTGACGCAGCAAGTTCAAATTTTGATAGGAGTCAACTGACAGATGCCTGTTGACAGGAGTAGTGTTGCTTTTTCAGTAAGGAGGTTAGAAATTCAAAAAGTCACGGACTTATTGACCCGCCTTAGTAGATTCGGTTAGGTTACAGTTTTCTGTAGCTAGCACCATAGTGCTGTGCGCCGGGCGGCGGCGCAGTGACCTAAAATAGGGCAATTGCACGACGCAGCGCAGTGTTACATACATGTATAGTTCATTAACACATCTCTAGTTAAACCTTCATTGAATACTGCCTGAGTGCCTATACCACTTAGTATTCACTTGCCACTACTTTATAATTGTAGCGTTACTTAAATTACTATTTACGTTACTTAAAAAACATTATTAATATTTTAACAATATTATATTCTCTGCCAACGATATCTGTGACATAAAATCAACTTGCATACTTTGAGGAAATACATTTTATAAGAGTACAAATTAAATTAAGCAATGGTTATCGAAATTAATCTTTATCTATTTTAATAAGAAATATTATTTACACATACATAATAATATTATACTCTCGACGGGTTTTTGTAGGGTTAGGCAGAGACACCTTAATTTAATGCCATTCTGACTTATATTTTCATCTCATTCACGTTCATAACCGCTTCCTGGTTTTCCGTCTCTATCTAACAAGTAGGTCAAGTTTTTCAGCCTAATAAAGTTTTGAGATCTCCAAAAAGTTAACTCTGACTCAAGCTGCTTATTAATTCCTTACTAGTCGATACAGTAAATATAGTGATAGTAAATTTAATGTACACTGTACACGATCTTAACTAAAAAAAAAATACATTTTGTATCCAAAACATTAGAATACAATTCTATTTTTGTTTCTAGGCGTGGACACAGAGTTATCAACAATTAACCGACCGACGTCAAGCAGGATCGTCCCATTGTTTCAAGTCGCCTACGATCGGACGCTATGTAAACCTTTAGGCACGGTTACTAATTTTAAAAAAATTAAACTTTTAACTAAACCTTCAGTCTCCAGAGATACTACATCGCGATGTTCATCGCCTAATTTACCAGAAAGAGAAACATCACCTGATATGGACACAGTATCTAACACCGCAGAATTCGATACATATGAAGACAAAGGAAAATGTGATTATCGTCAGAACGCTTTAACAATTTTTGAATTTTCAACAGCTTATCCTTTTATTTACGGAAACAACAAATTCAAATGCTACATATGTTCACAACCTTTCTTAGAAACATCTTTATTAAGGCAACACATGAATGAAAGTCACGCTTTTGCACCGTTAAAAAGACTTCTGAAAAACAGACAGCAAAACGTTTTAAAGATTGATATTAGTGAACTATTATGCAAAATATGTTCATTTCGTCCAAAAAATTTCATGGATCTGAAATTGCACTTGAGAAAGGACCATCAAAAACAAATAGATCCAAATTTGAAGGATAATATGATCCCATACAATTTGGAAGTAGATGGATCAACATATAAATGTAGTATATGTGATGAAAGCTTTATAAAATTTAGGATTTTGGTTATTCATATGAGTGTGCACTTTAGCAATTATAGTTGTGAAATCTGTGGATCAGGATTTATGACATTGCGACTTCTAAAAAAACATTTAGAAGTTCACGAAAGTGGTAGCTTTCAGTGCGACAAATGTAATAAAGTATTTAGTACTAGTTATAAGCTTTCCATTCACGTTCGTGGTGTTCACTTGAAACTATATCCAAGGCGATGTCCCATATGCCCAGAACGATTTAATTCGAGTTATAGAAGAGTCATGCATTTACAAGATGTACACAATCAGACGACCCGTGTTCACAAGTGTGATACTTGTGGACGTGCATTTAACTTGAAATACCATTTAATATGTCACACACGATCTGTCCATCTACAAGAAAGAAACCACCAATGTAAAATTTGTCTGCAAAGATATTTTAATAAAGAAACACTGAAAAGGCACATGGTCATACACACAGGCGAAAAAAATTACAAGTGCGAATTATGCGGTCTGACGTTCCTTCGTCGAAAGAATTTGAAAGATCATTTAAAATTACACGAAATTTGATTATGATTTTTTATTAAAACTTTGTATTGTAAAATTTGACAATATTGTATTTATGAAGTTATAATATTTTGATTCAGATCTTAATGTGCTATAAAGAAAATTTTAAACTCTTAATGTGTTTTACATTGCCTTCCTTATTAATTCCTTTAGATATCATATGATAAGACAGGATGTTTGGGTGAAATTGTCCATCAATGAACCCATTTCATCGGCAGTGGGGTAAAAAGAAGTCGTTTGGACCCGATTTACGTTGATGATTTGAGGAATTTAGGTCATCATAATGAAACATCGAAAATGATTTTTATCTTTTATTTTAGGGTTTAAGAAGTTAGTGACTAATTTTATCAGAATGAGTTTTGGTTTGTTTTCTATATTTAGTTTTTTGGATCAAACTGAATTGGATTGAATAATATATTAAAACGAAAGTATGGCAATGGACGCATAACTAATTATTCTCTCTAATAGAATCACTGTAAAATCTTCTTTATGACGTGTCATGTGACGCTCTTGCTTAGGTGATCTAACCTTGTCAGTTTGTGGAGGCAAATTAATTATGCTTTGCTGTCATTTTACTGGGAGATTATAAATCAGAGCGCTGCGCTATCCAAATTACGCATTCCGAACTAATGACACCCCCGAAAGATACCCCCGGGGTACCTCTTGTATTATGTCTTTGGGACATTAAGTCGCATAAGACATACTAAAACAAAGGCTGAAAGAAGAATTGTGGGCCTGACAGCAGTCTTACCACTTCCATCTGACAATATTCGAGAGGCCTTTGAATATATCAAATCCGAAAGTATGATTGGTATGAAAAAATTCATCAATTACATAGAAAGATATTGGCTCAGTGTACATTCACCTGCGATTTATGTGTCTCTGGAGAGCGTCATAGGGTCATTCTATAACGTAAGTTATAGAAGGTTACCACTCCAAATTAAACAAACTAATCAATAAAAATACAGTTCCCGTGATGCGTTTACTAAACGTATTGCAAAATATTCACAATTTGAATGCAGTGCCTAAAAACCGAAAACGAGCAGACATCAATAATTATGATTTAAAAGTGCACATTCTTTTGCAATTTCTGAACAATGAAATTACATTAGGTCATGCATTAGAGAAATGGCATGCAAAACAATGTGTTCTATTAAATAAAGCATCATTAATCATTATTGATGTCCGCTCGTTTCCGGTTTTTAGACACTACAAAATCGTGCTTATACAACGTTTATAAGTTCAGTAAATGCAGCACGGTTAAGGAACACGGAGGAAATAAATGATATTTGTATTTGTACTTATTTGTAATTATTTTTATAGCTATCGCCCATCACTATTCTATTGGTGGTGTCATTAGAACTAATAAATACTACTTACATGATACCACTGCTACACATTTGTATGGATTTGACGTCTGGGGATGCCACGAGTACGAACTTTAGTATTCGTGACACCCCCAGGGTATCTTTCGGGGGTGTCATTAGTCCGGCTGGAACCAACTTACGTTGGTTAAATAAGGCTAATTTTCTGCATTGATTTTCCAGGCTATTTTGTAGACTATGATGGATAGATTGCTTGTACAAAATATACTTAATTCTTTTTAGGAATCATCGTTAAAACAGATTATACAATATTAATAAAAGACTCTAAAGGAAACGATTTGTATCTAACAGTTATCAAGAATCCTATTGATATTACCGAACTCGGTAATAAATGTGAAGAAAGTAAAAATAAAGATGCAACTGATTTATCTGAAACGAAATATTTATTTGAATCCCAAATTAGAAATATCCGTAGCAAAAAGAATCTTCATTTGAAAAATATTCTCACACAACCACTATCACTTGATGATTTACAAGGAAGCGGAACTGACCAGAAAACATTAAGATATGTCAAGAAAGAATATAAATACAAAAAATATTCCTTACACGATAATGATAAACCCTCTGTTCAATGGAAACAAAATGCGCTTACAATTTTTCAAAATAGTTCTGTATATCCTTTTATTTATACATTTAATAAATTTAAATGTTTCGTTTGTTCTAAGGTATTTTTCGAACCAACGCACCTTAGAGAACATACTGAGCAAACTCATCATTTTAAAGATTTTGAAGTTGCATTAAATAATTACACCAGGGAAAAGACTTTAAAAGTGGATTTAAATGCTTTGAAATGTAAAATCTGTTCAGTTAATTTTGATACTTTTCTTTCTTTAAAAAATCATTTCAAATATCACGGGAAAATACTGAACATTGACATTCAAGATAATATTATACCATTCAAACTAGGAAGAAATATTGAATTTGAATGTCAAATTTGCCGTGAACAATTTCCAAAAATTAGACTGTTGATCATACATATGAGCAAACATTTTAACAATTACAGTTGTGAACAATGTGGGGCAAGTTTCATTTCTCTAAATCTTCTTAGGAGACATCTACTAATACACAAGATTGGAAACTATCCTTGCGAGAAATGTAATAAAATATTTAATAATCAATCAAAAAGAAGTTTGCATTTTAAAAGTGTGCATTTAAAACATTTTTTTCGAACATGTCCCATTTGTCCTGAAAGGTTCAATTCTAACTATAAAAGAACTAAACACTTACGTTTAGTTCATAACCATCGCATCGTACAGTACAAATGTGAGACGTGTGGAAGAGAATATGATTCAAAATATCAATTAATGGTTCACAGAAGATCAGTGCATATGCAAGAAAGGAATCATGAATGTAATATATGTCATGTAAGATTTTTTTCCAAATATTCATTAGTGAGGCACATGATAGTACACACTGAGGAAAAAGTAAAAGTAAATGCTATGTTTATGGAAAATTCTACAATAGTCTAAGGAATTATGGAGCATCCAAAACACGACTGTCGGTAGCATATTCATTGTTCGTAATCTAGACAATTTAACAGAAATAATATCATAATAAGCAGATCAAATGAAAATTTGTCGTACATATAGCTTCAATAGATTAATAATTCTTGGCTGCTACCTGACGATTTAATGGAATTACCTTTTAAGCAATTTTAGGTTTGTGTCTTTTGTTTGGTTTTTATAGCATGTATCGCACCAAATACATAATATAATGTAAACGTTACTTTTTTCAGCTTTATCGGCTTCAGATCAATCTACTCCAAGAACAAGCATATGGCAAATGACTAGATTTGAAAGGCTTAATGCTGCTACATTTTTTGAATGCACCACTGCCAAACCCTTCTTCTACCATCAAGGAAATTATAAGTGTTTTTACTGCAATGAAGTTTTTCCTGATATTCATACAGTATTAGACCACACCGATTTTCATTCGACACTAGATAGATCTAGTCTACTAAAACAACATATAAGAAAAGGAAAACGTGTTATAAAAGTGGATATCTCAGGTTTAAAATGCAGAATTTGTGAACAGAAATATAATGACTTGGACGATATTCGAAAACACTTAGTAGCAGCACATAGAAAAGAATTCAACTCGGCTGGCAATGGACTTATGGCTTATAATTTAACTGTTAGCAATGGTCTTCTCTCGTGTCACAAATGCGGAAAGAAATTCAATACATTTTTTCTTCTTAATCGTCATATGAATGCCCACTTTAGTGTTGTATGTGAAACATGTGGGCTTGGTTTTATATCGCATCAGCGTTTAATTAGCCACAGGAGTGTTCACCAAAATGGAACACACAAATGTGACCAATGCCAAGAAGTATTTCCTACTAAATTAAAGTTACGTTATCACATATTTAAAAAACATGATGTAAAAAATGCAACAAAAAGTAAACGTTTAAAATGTCCGCACTGCTTAGAAAGATTTGCCGAACATTATAGAAAGATGTCTCACCTAAAAGAAGCTCACGGAATCGTATTTACTTTTGAGTGTCAAGCTTGCAAAGCGATATTTCCAACTCGTCGGGCTCTAACTGAACATACTACTAAACAACACACACAAAAAATTCTATGTAAAATATGTAAAAAGTCTTTTGGAACGCAGACATTGTTAAAAATGCATATGCGTGGCCACACTGGTGAGAGGAACTTCACCTGTAATATATGTCAAAAGGCATACATGCACGAGAAAACTTTAAGACAACATATGAGAGTTCACGGGCCCGTTTGGAAGTTCATGTGCTCTGAATGCGGAAACGGCTTTCATAATCGTAATGATTTCAATAGACATGTAAAGCAATGGCATCCACAGTGGCAATTCAAGACAATAGTCAAAAACTTTGGTACCAATAATGCTAATCCTGATTAAATACTGTACTACAGTAATTTAATTAAGCTAAGCCAAAATAAACAGTAGGTAAGAGTGTAAATATGATATAGTGATAAAACATATTGTACACCTTTTACGAGGGCGGCACACGGCATCAAGGAAGTGACACAACATTACTATTTAAAAATGTATTTATTGCTTTTCGAAGTATTCTCCTATTTCGCATTTGACACATTTTTCCATACGATGGAACCAATCATTGAAGCAACCATTCCATTCGGAAGTTGGGGTCTCCAAAATGGCCGTTTTGTAGGCGTCCACAGCTTCTTCAGGTGATGAAAATCTCTGACCACGCAATTTATTCTTTATTTTAGGGAAAGTATAGAAATCATTAGGGCTTAGGTCGGGGCTGTACGGCGGATGGTCTAATAATTCTGTGATTTCTTGCTCTAAAAACTCTTTTGTTCTGTGCGCGGTGTGAGAACTCGCATTGTCGTGATGGAGGATGATGCGGCGGTTGCAGTTCTCTTTACGGAGTTCAGAAACGACCTGTGGCAAACAAATGTCAGCATACCATTCTGCATTAACCGTTCTTTGTCCCTCAAGAGGAATAGTCGCAACATGGCCGGTTTTGGAGACAAACGTGGCCACCATTTTTTTTGCAACACTCCGTGAACGAACAATTTTTGTTGGCTTGAACTCATTTTCGAACACCCAAACTCGTGACTGGTTTTTTGTTTCGGATTCGTACGCGTATATCTAGGATTTGTCACCTTATACGATGTTGTATAAAACATTTGAGGATCCTGCGTGGAATCTTTCGAGAGTTCTGATGCACCAAGTAACGCGAGCCGCTTTTTGCTCTTCACAGAGCAAATGCGGTATCCATCGGGAAAACAACTTTTTTACACCTAATTGTTCATGTAAGATTATTTGTATTTGACTCATGCCAATGTCTAAAGTTGCCTGAATTTCGCGGTATGTCACATGTCGATCTTCCTCAATCAGCTTACGCACAGCATCAACGTTTTCTTGGGTGATTGCAGTTTTTGGACGACCTTGACGGGGATCATCACTGAGCTTGACACGTCCACGTTGAAATTCAGCAAACCAGCGATAAATTGTGGTTTTGGATGGGGCTTCATCACCAAATGCAGAAATCATCCGGTCAACACACTGTTTTTGTGTTAAATCACTTCGAAAGTCATAGTAAATCATCGCTCTAGAATTTTCTCGAGTCAATTCCATTTTCTCAACGACTAAACAAGTTTGACAAGACCTTGTGACAAGACCGACAATCTTTTTTTAAATAAATAAACGGTATTCGATTTTTAAAACCAAGGAGTTTTAAATTAAAAAGATTTTAATATGACAGAAACAGTGGAAATATTCCATTCCCGATACTTTTAGTGCAGCCTATGTAGGTCTTACTTTTTTGTAACTAAAAGGCCAGTAATTTATTTAATTATAAGTTTTTATTTTGGCATAGTTTACGTACAAATTAAAATCGAAGTACATTTAAATAACACCTACTTAACGGTTAAAAATCGCGGTAAGCGGTTAAGCGGTAAAATGTGCTCATAAGTCTAGAGAGCCCTAATTCTGAGATTTATAATAGGTCTTTACCTATGAAATTGCCGTTCCGCAGTACTGGCTATTTCAAATCAAAATGATATTTGTTTAGCTAAGAGTTCTAATTACAAATTAATTTTATTTAAAAAAATGGAATTCTTTTTCCAAAAGTAGTCATTTGTTTATTGATTAGTGTTACATTTTCATCGCATTTCAATCTTTATCGTCATCATGGATACGTTAAAAATTCAAGTAATTATGGAATATGAGTACCGTCGTGGCAGCAACGCAGCATAAGCGGCACGTAACACCAACGACGTAAACGGAGCTAACACTACAAATCAACGCACCACCTGTTATTGGTTTGCTCGCTTCCGTTCTGGAAATTTCGACCGGAAAAATGAACTTCGCGGTCGTCCGAAGACTTTGGTCGACAATGACGAATTAAAGGCGATTGTGGAAGCTGATGATACACAATCTACGGCTGAATTAGCAGCAGCTTTCGACGTTAGCGTCAAACCAATATTGGTCCATTTGCGTCAAATTGGCAAGGTAAAAAAGCTTGACAAATGGATACCCCACGAACTCAATGATCGCCAGCGCGAAGTACGCGTCGAGACTTGCCTTGCGCAGTGGAAGGCAAGTCAACAGACACACAAATGAAGGAATTTTGAACCGTATTGTTACCTGCGATGAAAAATGGATTCTGTTTGAAAACCGCAAGCGCTCAGCAAGTTGGTTGGATTCTGTTTCAGCACCTAAACAATGCCCTAAACGAAAACTTGCCCCTAGAAAAGTGATGGTCACTGTTTGGTGGTATAGCGCCGGTGTGATTCATCACAGCTTCTTACCAAACGGGGTGAGCATTACTGCAGATGTGAACTGTGAAGAACTTAACACAATGATGGAGAAGCTGGCACATCTCCAACCAGCATTGGTCAATCGCTCGTCTCCGCTGCTCCTGCACGACAACGCGCGACCTCATACTGCACAGCAGACGGTCTCCAAGTTGCAAGAACTGGAGTTGGAAGCTCTCCGGCATCCGCCCTACTCACCAGATCTTGCGCCTACAGACTACTACTTTTTCCAGAATTTGGATAACTTCTTGGCGGGAAAAAAATTCAATACCCGAGAGGCAGAGGCCTTTAAAGAATTTGTTGCCTCCGGTCCAGCTGATTTCTTTAAGAAGGGCATCAATAAACTGCCACTGTGTTGGCAAAGATACCTACATTGATTGCATGGGTGATTACTTCGATTAATACAAATAAAAAATACATGAAAAAAATTCGTTTCAATTTTTTCATACAAAACGGCAATTTCATAGGCATTTCCCATATCATGAGTTTCAGACGACAATTATATGTTTCTCCAGAGGACGAGAAAAAACTTCCCGAATCATTACAAATTCAATATGAAGATACGAACTATTGGATTTACATTTCTAACGAATCTATGAAGTGTTTTGTGTGTAACACTATGGGACATTTAGCAAAATCTTGTCCTCAAGGTGCTCAAACTGCAGCTGTAAATATTCAAAACAATACACAGATTATTAATGATGACACTATCCCCATTTTAGAAGATACCTCGAAGCCCCAGTCACAAATATTGAATTTCCCTTCGACTATATTGGACCAGAACAAGGGTATAAAGAGAATACACTCAAATACGACCTCGGAACCTTCGAAATCGGACTGGAACCCAGTTGATACGAATATGGAATTAAATATACCACGGAGTGACCACACAAATGATACTGACAGCAATGTTTCTGTGGATGAAGAAGCAATTACCAAGAAAGCGCTGAAGAAGAAAAAGAAGACTTTGGACAATCGATCGGAAGAACAAGTATGGAATGATGTAACAAATGAATTTATGGAATTAACTAGTAAAAATACCCTCCCCCAGTTTCCCTTAACTTTGGACGAATTTAGGAATCTTCTAAACGAAACCCGCAGTAAACAAAATATTCGAGACGTTATACAAGACTATACTGATAATACGGATGATTTGATTAAAATGTGTTTATTTTTGCATCCCAATCTAAATAGAAATTTAAAAAATAGGTGCTCGAGATTCGCAAGAAAGCTTCAGGAATTAAATTTTAGGAAAGATAAGTAATATTTTATATTCATATTTTTATACTTCAATTTACAAGGTTTTTTTTCCCACTTCGCTTTTTTTTTTTTTTTTTTTTTTTTTTTTTGTTACCTTTATTATATAATACATTTTAAGTCCATTACTATGAAAATTTTGCAGTGGAATACAAATGGTTTCCACGCTAGATATGAAAATATTAAGTTACTTTTGAACGAGATAAATCCGATATGTTTTTGTGTTCAAGAAACAAATTTTAAAAATACTTATTATGCCAGTCTAAAAAACTATAAATGTTTTTATAAAAATCGCATTCAAAGCAGTATTGCCAGTGGCGGCGTTGCTACTTATGTTAAGTTTCACACGCTTCCAGAACTAATAAATGTCAACAGTTGTTATGAAGTAGTTGCAGTACGAATAAAATTTCCACTTGCGATTACTATTTGTAATATTTACTTGCCTAATAGTTGTTTCATTTGCGACACAGAGCTTAACAATATAATTAATCAGCTTCCTATTCCATTTCTCATTCTAGGTGACTTTAATAGCCATCACCTTAATTGGGGTTCTAGTCATTGTGATTCTAGGGGAAAAATAGTAGCCGAGTGGTTGGATTCAAATGACAATTTAATTTTGCTGAATAAAAACCTACCTACACATTTCAATAGCAGTAATGGTCATACGAGTAACATTGATTTGTCTATTGCTTCGCGGAATATATCTGCATATTTCGACTGGAATGCATTAGACTTCCTGTACGACAGTGACCACTTTCCGATAGTATTATCTACTGTAATTAACTTAAGCCCTGAATCACAAATGGTTCCCAAGCATTGGATATACTCTAAAGCTGATTGGATTAATTTTTGTAACGAAATAGAAAATCAAATTAAAAAATTGGAAAAGCTTAACCTCACTTCAAATATTTGTATAAATAAGGTTGTTGATGAATTTAACCAAATAATAATTGATTCTGCTGAAAAGTACATTCCTAAAACTAGCGGAAAGTTACGAGTAAGGCAAGTTCCATGGTGGAATGATCAATGTTCTAAATCTTTAAAAGATACGAAACGAATATATAGAAAATATATAAAAGTTAAAAAAGAAAATATAAATAAACAAATTATTCAAGAATTTAATGATGATGACAGGCGTAAAGAAGAATCATTAAAAATTGAGTATCGTAAATTGAGAGCTAAAACTAGAAGGATTTTTAAGGACAGTAGAAAAACAAATTGGGAAAGTTTTATTTCTTCGATTGATAGTCAAACATCGTCAGGATTAATTTGGAATAAAATAAATTCTATTAACGGAATGAGAAGGAGAAAAGAAGTCATAGTTTTAAAAAACAATCAGGGGCAACTAACTTCTGATCCTATAATCACTTCTGAATTATTAGTGAAAGGTTTCGCAGCAAATTCTAGCTCTAATAATTATAACCCAGAGTTTTTACAATTGAAGAAAGACATTGAAGAGAGCCATTCAGATTTTGACACTCTTGATAATAATAATCCTATTAACAAAATTATAACTATGGATGAAATTAATCTTATTATTCCAAAACTAGGTAATTCTAGCGCTGGTCCGGATAATGTTTCAAACATTTTAATAAAAAAACTTCCGATTTTAGCTTTAGAACGGCTTCTGGATATTTATAACTATATTTGGATGAACCAAGTTTTCCCTGAATTGTGGCGAGAGGCAATTGTTATTCCCATTCTTAAACCTCAAAAGTTGCCTACTATGACTTCAAGCTATAGACCAATCTCACTTACATGCAACCTCTGCAAAATTTTAGAAAAAATTATAAGTAACCGAATGAAATGGTATTTAGAGCGTAATAATTTTATATCATCATCTCAGTTTGCGTTTAGGCAGTTCAAATCAACAATAGACCATTTAATGCTTTTGGAAGATCACATAGTAAAATCTTTTGCAAACCAAAATAAAGTAATATTAGTAGCCCTTGACATAGAAAAAGCATACGAGATGGTCTGGAAACATAGGGTAATATTGCTTTTACAAAAGTTTAATTTAAAAGGAAACATATTAGCTTTCGTAATAAACTTTTTATCAAATCGGCAGATAAGAGTTAAAATTAACGATATTCTCTCAAATTTACTGTCCACTGAAAACGGTCTTCCACAAGGTTCAGTATTGAGTGTAGTTTTATTTTTAATTTCAATAAACGATGTCCTTGAAGCTATTAAACGTCCGATTAAAGGTTTCTTATTTGCAGATGATCTAACAATTGTATGTAGTGGCAATGATTTAAACATTTCTGAAAAAATTTTGCAAGACACTTTGGACAAGTTATGGCAATGGAGTAAAAAAACAGGTTTTAAATTTTCAGAATCTAAAACGGAGCTTATGATTTTATCAAAGAAATATTATAACAGAAATCAATTGAACTTGTTTATAAATAACTGTAGATTAAATGACGTGAACAAAATAAAAATTTTAGGATTAACCTTTGATTCTAAACTAAATTGGGTACCACATATAAAGAATCTTAAGTCTGAATGCTGTAATAGGATGAATATCATCAAAATTTTATCGTCAAAAAGTTGGGGTTCAGATAGTAAATGTATTAAAAATACCTACAATGCATTAATAAGACAAAAATTGGATTATGGCTCAGTTATTTACGATTCAGCTTCTAGTAATATTTTAAAAATTTTAGAAAGTGTACAAAATTCATGTCTCAGATTAAGTTTAGGAGCATTTAGAACCAGTCCAGTTGATAGCATTCTTGTTGAATCTGATGAAATACCTTTAGTTTTTAGAAGGAAGGAACAATGTCTAACGTACGCTGTAAAACATATAGTAAACAATAAACAATCTCCCTTTTTAAACCCCCCGTTACCGTCAGATCTAGAATATAGCCTGCGTCCTTCTCTTTCTATGCCTTTAAGAGTAAGAGTAAGAAATTATCTAAAAGAAATTGGTTTTGATTTTCCTGAAATAATTACTCGTCAAATACCTTGTTCAATTCCACCATGGAATAAAACTGAATTTAAAATTAATTTAGCTATAGCAAATAAATATCCCCGAGAAAGTACTCCTGATTATGTTTATAAAAATTTATTTTTTGAACTTACTGAGAAATATAATGATTGTGTATTGTATTTTACTGATGGTTCTGTTTTAAATAATAGAACGGGTTGTGCGATTGTATCGGATTTTAACAATTACAAGTACAGACTACCAGACTTTTCATCAATTTTCACATGTGAGGCCTTAGCTATATTAAAGTGCTTAGAAATCATTAAAAACGATCCTAGAAATTCCAAAAAATACATTATTTTTTCAGATTCTTTATCATGTCTAACTGCCTTATCAAATAGTCAAAATATTGATCCATTAATTAACAATATAAAAGAAAACTTAGCTGATTTGATAAATAATAACTTTTTCATAGAAATAATTTGGATTCCCAGCCACCAAGGCATTCCAGGCAATGAAAAAGCTGATGTGCTAGCCAAAGAAGCTACAAACATTGATGAAAGTAATCTTAAAATTTCTAGTATGACTGATATTAAAAAATACCTAAAATTTAAAGTAAAGAATATTTGGAACGACTATTGGGTAAGTAACAATACTAGTGCATTGTACAATATAAGAAAATCTGTTTTTGAAAAAAGAAAATTAAAGTTTAGCAATAGAAAAGACGAAACTGTTATAAAAAGGTTAAGAATAGGTCACTGTAATGTCACACATATTCATCTTATCACTAAAGCCCCTGTAAATAAATGCACAAGGTGTAATAGTAATTTAAGTATAAAACATTTACTAATTGATTGTCCATTGTTTACTTCAGAAAGATGTATTGTTAATTTGCATAAAACGCTTAAAGATTGTTTAAGTGATTACGAAAATACTGTAAAATTCTTAAAATTGATTAGTTATTATTCTTTGATTTAATATTGTATTTACTGTAAATTCTTGTGGTCGCTAATGACCATAGTTGTTACAAGCGACTTTTAAATAAATAAAAAAAAAAAAAAAAAAAAAAAAAAACACACTGTATTATTGCACTTGATTGGTAACTTGACTTGACACTTTGAAGATAATAAAGGGAAACTTGAGGATGGATCTTATTTTTCACAAAATGGTTGATTACCTAGCTCACGTATGATACCTTCATAGTTCATTATCGTAACATTTCATAGGCCAATAAATTAAAATTACTCAGTAAGTTAATACAACGAAACTAATAAAAGCTAAAGAAATTAAGTCTTTACGCTTCACAAACTCAGCTCGAAGGGCCATGTGCAGAATCCCCAAAAATAGTCTATGAATGAAATATAACAATTAAGTTTTTTCGTGAAGCTTACCGTATGCTATTACTGTCCAGAATTTGTTCGTCATTTACACTATTAAGTGGTGCAATAAGTTACACTATCAAGTTGTGAAGGATATGTTTTTCTTTTCAAAACTCACGATGTCTAGGTATAGGATAATTAATTTTAAAAAACAAATAATAGATTTATTTCTATAATTAGTTTTTTTTTTAAATTTAATTAGCACTTTTTGCCTCTCCTTAGGCTGGGACTATATTGTCCGGAATCCGTAGTCAGGAAAAATTGAGAGCACTGAAAACAGACCTCTGCGTTAGTATAATAGTGCTGAAAATCGAACTTATCAGCTGACAGCTCTATTGTATTAGCGTAGTGTTCTATTTCAAGTGCTATGAATTTTCTCCGAACTTCAGGATTCCGGACCATAAATCATATAGTCCCAGCCTTAGGATCGGAATGGGGAAAAGCTCTCAGCGTGAATTTACATTTAACACACAAGTAACAAAAAACTTACAATGTATGATAGATGTATGTCACAGCGCGCCACCTACAGGCAAAAGAAAGGTTGTCGATAGTGGGTTGTAAAAATATGTATAGATAAATGTCTTGAAGTATTTTATCTTCTACAACTAGCATAGTAACAGGTATTGCATAAATTTATATTTTTTAGATTTGGGCAAAGAAAAGGATTGGAGAAGAATTACAGAACACCGTGGGAAAGGTCCGATACTTCGTGAGAATTCCTTAAAATTACTTGCAAATTCTACAGTGTTTGTTTTTCAATGGAATGAGTAATTTTACGTGTTTTTGTTGTAAGAAACCTTTTTCAGATATAAAATTATTGCGAGAGCATTCCAGTAAGGAACATAGCTTAAAAGAAATCGAGAAAAGAATTATACTACAACAAAATAAATTATTAAAAGTAGAAATATCCTTAATAAATTGTAACAAATGCCACAAAGTTTTGAATAATTTGTCAGATCTGCGATTGCATTTAAATAAAGAACATGATATTAAATTTAACATGGAAGGAGACCTATTGGTGCCTTTCAAAATACAAAACGATGCACTTAGTTGCCAAATCTGTTTGGAAAGTTTTAGTACATTCAGACATCTGAATATTCATGTAAATAAGCATTATCAAAATTTTGTTTGTCATATATGTGGATCTGGTTTTTCGAATTTGGTATTATTGAATTTACACAAGTCTCGCACCCATCGTATGCTTGAGTGTAAAGAATGTAGCATCGTATTCAAATCAAAAAGAGAAAAAACGTACCATGACACCGCAATACATAATGCTATATGCGAAAGGAAATCGAGATTTCCCTGTCCTTATTGTGAGGAACGTTTTTATCAGGAAAATGTCAGAGTTTTACATTTAGTAGAGGTGCATAGAATAAAAAAGCCCGAACACAAATGTTCGTTTTGTACTAAAACTTTCGTAACAAAAAGTCTTTGTAATAATCACATCAAATCTGTACATAAAAAAGAAAGAAAACATGAGTGTAATACATGTCATAGCGTATTTTATACTAAGTATGATGTTCTCAGGCATAAAGTTACTCATACTGGTGAGAAAAACTTTATTTGTACAATATGTAATAACAGTTTTTCTACGAAAAGCTCATTGCGCCGCCATATTTATAGAACTCATAACAAGTAAAGCCTACCTATATTTAATAAATTGTGTGTTATTTATAACCCGCATCTAATTACTTAATTAGTTATTATATTATGTTTTTTCAAAGAAATTGGTTTTATTTCAATCACACCACAGATTAAGAATTAGTTACACGAAAATATTGTCAAACACAAACAAAATATACGTACGCACACATGTACAAACATATAGAGGAAACAGCCTGTCAGTGTACGACAAATGTCATTTTTATTCAAGCAACGCTAGTGCTAAACACTATCGATATTTAAATATCAATGAGTTTGTATGTAATGAGAATAATAATAGGGTACTTTCCATGGTGAACAAAATAGTACGGAATGTAATGAATATAAGAAATTATACAGAAATAACAACGATGTTATATAGTATGTAATTTAGAGCGTTCGTGGGGTATCTTTGTGTATATAATATACACAAAGATACCCCACGAACGCTATAAATGTATCCCCTTTTGACAAGTGCTTAAAACGCGAGTAAGCACTTGTGTCTCGCAGTAACGCGCAAAAATAATGAAACTATCCTAAAAAACCTTGGGATATCTTATTTTCGAGAAGTAATTATTAAATATTGGATATTTTATTGCGTTTGTAGCTAAATATGTCTTAAAACTTAATTAAAATGATAATCAACGTAAATATTTAAAAAATCAAATACATCATATACCTCAAATGCTTGTCAACAAGGACGCAATTACTGTCTCAGCTGCCCTAATAAGAACTTGAAGTGACAAGTGGGAATAGGCTCATTTTGACGTTTGAACTTTTAAAACACAATTTAAAAAGTTCTGATGTCAAAATTTTGACATTTTAACCTTTTAAATTGGGTTTTAAAATTTCAAACGTCAAAATGAAGCCTATTCCCACTTGACAGTTCAAATTCTTATTAGGGCAGCGTCCGCGACTGTAGGTACGTACTTACCTATGAAACTATGTTACGTCATGAAGAGTGAACTATTTAAAAATAAGCATAATAATTTAGATTTTTAAAGAAAAGAATTAAGTTTGATATTATTGGATTCCTTTCGATGTTCGGACCTAGGAGAATACCATGATTGAATTGTTGTGTAAACTCACACCCCACAATATTTATTACGACTGAAAACAACGAATAAATCAAGAGACAAGAATATTTGCGATCGAAGTGGCTCACAGAGTAGGTAGTAGCTTTCTATGAAGCACAGATTATTAATTACCTATAATATATATCGCACTGCTATTACAATAGTGTCGTAACTCGAAATGTGTCGAATTTGATATTCGATCATTAAAAGATACATAATTTCTTCCTCTATCCGTCAATAAGGCCGTCGTAAAAATAGTGCAAGAAACGACTCCGAGATGGCGTTGTAAGTCACTATAGATGGTTGATCGGGGGGGATATCAGCGCCTGCAACACCGCGCCATTTTTAGTTGCATTCCTGACTTGGCAAGCACGGACATGTCGCACCTATCGTTGGACCGCACTAATTCGACTTGTTGCGGTATTACTGACTCAGGTATGTGAATTTGCTTTTTACTATTTACAGTTAATACATTATAGGTGACTTGAATGTTGAAGAATAAATCAAAACGCACGTGCTATTTTAAGTTACTTCACTATAACTGATTCATACTATTTTAAATTTAAATCATTATTTAAAATTAGAAAATTCTTGTAGGTTTATTTAGTAGTTTTTGACATAATACATTGTTGGTGGATCATAACTTTTATGAAGTTTTTTGGTGTATAATCTGTAATATTAGTTAAATATTATGGTTAGATAAATTTACAGTAATAGCAAAATAATCAACGACTTCTTGCATAAATGATTTTTTTCAGTTGATACGTTTTAGGTGATTTTTTATTTAGTTTACTTTCTACTCAATAATACAATTGTTTTCTTTTTAGATGAATCATACAGCGAGCTCGATTATTAGTAATGATGGCGAAGAAGTCAGCATCTGTTGTGCAATCAGATAAGGAGAACGAGATGGCGAGCGAAGAGGCACCTCTATCTTCATCTTGTTCTTTTGAACTACCAACAGAAAAACCGGTTAGTACTAGCAATGAACAGCCAATGAGTGAAAACCATGGGCCTTGGGCAGCTAAGCAAGCCGCGGAACTACCAGTGGCTACGATTGAGTTGCGACCTTCAAACTCATCGCCGTCGATACTAAATTCAGTACTACAAGAAATAGATAACAACGTAGCACAGAGTACTTGCGGTAATGCCGCTTCAGTAAACAAGAAAAAGTATTTTATTTCACCTCTGCATTCTGGTGAGAGTGATTGCGATGATTCCGATTGCGACCCAAATTTTACTCCTGGATCTGAGCCATCTAGTAAAATCCCGAGATTACTTCGCGCTCGATCTAGAAGCTCCAGTAGCACTAGCAGCTCCAGTAGCACCAGCTGTTCTTCTTCGAGTTCTAGTGGAACTTCGAGTAGCTCGGACAAGGAATCTGTAAGTCTAAGCCCCGATGCTGGCGGTTCAGCAGTTCAAAAGGATCTCGTGCCCATTGCTTCTTCGGAAAGACAGGAAGTAACAAAAGGAAAAAAGAGAATACAAATAAAAATAAAAATAGAAAAGAAATACGTGATCCAATGACTTGGAAAAGTTATTACTTTTCCAAGTCATTAGATCACGTATTCTCTTATAGCGAAAAGACTTAGAAACACCGGTAAAGAGTATCAGTCCGCATCCAAAAAACCTGTGGCAGAAAAGAAGATGGGTCCTCCGTGTGGAGAAAAATGTAGGTTGAATTGTAGCTCTAAGATAGATGACACCAAAAGAAAGGACATTTTCGAAACATTTTGGGGACTAGGTGACTTACAAAAACAATGAGAATTTATCATTAGACACGCAGCAGACATTAAACCAAAATATGGATACACGTCAACTCAAAACTTGCGCAATCTAAACAGAGCATTTTATTTCCAAGTGGATGACAATCGCATTAGAATTTGCAAAACATTTTTTTAAAAACACTCTTGCTTTGAACGACAGACCGATTGCTACCGCGTTGTCTAAAAGTATAGAAACCGGTTTTATACAGGAAGAAATGCGTGGGAAACATGGTAAACAACCTTCTGTGGCCCCTGAAGTCTACCAAAGTGTCAAATCGTTCATTAACAGCATACCGCGAATTGAATCTCACTATCTTAGAGCTCAGACGTCGCGAGAGTATATTCAGTGTGACAAGTCGTTAGCGGATTTGTATCGAGACTATAAAGAAAGTCGTGTGCAAGACAACCTGCCTTTTGCGTCTGCCTCTACTTTCAATCGCATTTTAAATAGCGAATTCAATATATCATTTTACATACCAAAAAAGGATCAGTGTGACCTTTGTGAGCATTACAAAAATGCTTATGAAGAAGGGAAGAACAAAATTATGGGAGAATATACCGATCATTTAAAAGAGAAAGAACTATCCAGAATAGAGAAGGCATCTGATAAAGTTCGGACTGACGACACAATTGTCGCTGTTTATGATTTACAAGCTGTTACGCCAATACCAAAGGGACAAGTTTCAGTGTTTTATTATAAAAGTAGGATCAACTGTTTTAATTTTACATATTCTATAATTCCTAAAAGCTATTAATAATAAGGCATACTTTCAACATTTGAATTTGAACAATTAAGTAATAAGTAGTATACCTGACGTTTCTGTTCCTATGATTATTTAGTAATAAGTATAAAGTAGTAAACCTACTGACGTTTTTGTTGATATTTTTTTTATAATTGAAAGGTGATAAAGCATAAATAGACTGAGTTAAAAAATAATATAGTTATTGTTACAGGGAACTGAAGTTTCTAGAAGTACAAATTATTATAAATGTTAGATTTTGTAAAGTTTATTTTGATTTTGATTATTTTGATTTTTTTATTTTTGTTTAGATTTTGATTTTGTTCAATGATTGTGACTTGATTTTGTATGTGCCATGTGATAAGGTTAAGAAGTTTAGATCTCAAGGAGTGTTTCATGGTATTTGTTTTAACAATCATGTTTAGATTCCGCCTTTATAAGAAGACTGTGTTTTAAAAGATTTATATTAGTTAACCAAAGCTGTAAGAACAAAGTGTATGATCCATCCAAAGGTTTATGTTATTGTTTGTAGTGTAAAATGACTGATATTTCCTGTTAACTAACTAAATAATACATTTTAGCTGAGTTTTTCTTTTTTTTAATAAATGTAAAACAGATACATAGTGTCTCTTTAATATTTTGTTTTATTTTGTAACTACCTGTACATTAGTGATCAATTTAATTGTGTTTATGCAAGCAAATTATCTAAAATTGTAGCAACAAAAATTTTTTTTTCAATAAGTACTCAACTAAAAATGATTCAGTATTTTAGCATATCTTTTCAGATCAATACTGTATCAACTAAAAAATCGCTAATTTCTTATTAACAGTGACCTATTTTTATTATTTTGTGAGTATAAATGTGCTTTGGATTAAACAAGAATAGGTATTATATCCTTAATTTCTGAAAAACTTGAATAGGAAGTCTAAAATCGGTTTTTTGCTATTTCTGAAAAAGTATACATTTCGAGTTAGCAGTGCGATATAGTAATATGAAGTCTACATAGGATAACCGCCTCCTTTTTTGGAAGTCGGTTAAAAATGTCGAAGCCGGGAGCACAATAGGTCCCTGCTTCGTTTGACAGTTCTCATTTCATGGCTTATGTCAAAATGCACTACGTCACACGATTTGATTGGTCTAATGGGCGTTTAATGAGAAAACTGCCCTTTTCTCCCTCTAGATGTCGCCTGAGCGACTGTACTCTGTTACGATGTAAGAACTTTCAAATTGTATGGTTTTTTTGTAAACATTCGAGTTTAACCCTTAATTTACCCGGTAGGTCCCTGGGACTCCATCGAAAACTTTAAGCGCTCATATAACCGTTAGTTCTTGGAATTATAACTTGTGCGTCCCAGTACCTTCACGCAGTGACGCGCGGACCGCGGGGCAGAGTGGACGTCGGCACGCGCGGCTCCGATCGGTAAGTAAACACGCTAGTGGAGTCCGTGGGACTCCACCGGGGTCTTAATGTTATAGTTTTAGCCTATTCACGGTATTTTACTATATACATATATTGTTGTTTTCAGTTGATGTGATGGCGTCTCGTAGTACTATAAACGTCCTTGATGAAGATTATGAGTCCGTGGTAACCAACTGGGCACAGCAACTAACTGACAGCGACACGGATGATGAGAGTCAGCTAAATATACCGTTGAACCAACCTAGGAGACTAGAGCCTAATGAGGTGGTGTCTGAAACCGAGGATGACTGCGAGCTCTCAGACCATAACTCTGCTTCGGAGTGTTCAGATACATCGAGTGATGATGAAAATATCGATACGGGTGAGCAAAGTTATTATTATGGAAAAAACCGGTTCAAATGGGCAAGAAAACCACCTTCGAGAAATTCTCGAACACAGTCTCACAACATTCTACGTATTCCAACGGTACCACACGCTGTTTTTGAAAATGGTCCTCTATCGCCTGTAGAAGCGTTCCTACTTATGTTTGATAGTCAAATGCTTGAAATGACAATACATTGGACAAACAAAAAACTCGATGAAATGCGCAATAAGTACCAATCTGAGGAATATACATTCAGGGAAACGAACCAGGTAGAAATGAAGGGGTTTATAGCGATATTATTATATACTGCTGTATTCAAATCTAATAGAGAAAGCGTTTTGTCTATGTTTGCTACCGATGGCTCAGGTAGAAACATCTTTCGGGCATATATCTCTAAGAAACGATTCCTTGTTCTACTGGTTGCTCTGCGTTTTGATGATTTCAACGACAGAGAAGAAAGGAAAAAAGACGATCCTGGCTGTGCAATAAATGATTTATTAGAGCTTTTCAATAAAAACTCACAACTATATTACATACCTGGCGCTAACGTAACAGTTGACGAGATGTTGGTTGCGTTTAGGGGAAGATGTAAGTTCAAGATGTACATTCCCAGTAAGCCGGCTAAATATGGCCTGAAACTTCAAGCTTTAGCTGATTCAAATACATTTTATGTAATCAACACATATCTTTATACTGGAAAGAGTTCTGATGGGCGTACTTTATCCAACGATGAAAAGAAATTTGCTGTTCCAAATCAAGCAGTACTCCGTTTGTGTAAACCCATTTACAATAGTAACAGAAATGTGACCACCGACAACTGGTACTCGTCTATTGAACTTGTTCAAGAACTGAAAGCTAGAGGCCTGACTACTGTAGGAACGTTAAAAAAAAATAAAGCCCTTATTCCCAAAGAATTTCAACCAACCAAGCACAGAACAGAAAAATCTTCGTTGTTTGGGTTCACTAAAGAATGCACATTGGTGAGCTTCGTACCAAAGAAGAAGAAAGCTGTAATATTATATTCTACTATGCACCACGATGACAAAGTGAACCCAATAACTCACAAGCCTGAAATAATAGAATATTACAATGCTACCAAATCAGGCGTCGACTCAGTTGATCAAAAATGTTCAGTATATTCCTGCAGTCGTCGTACTCCTCGCTGGCCAATTGTACTGTTCTTCCGTATTCTTGATATGTGCGCCTGGAATAGTACAGTGATACATCAATCGCAGAACAATATACCAAAATTAACTCGTCTCAATTTCATCAAAGCTGTTGCAAGCCAACTCAATGAAAGCAATCTAAAAACCAGATTGTACAACTCCAAACTTCCTCGTCAGTTGCGCGCAATCATTTCGGAGATTACAGGCATTCCAAATCCACTCCATTTACCAGTTGAGACCAATAATGAGCAGAAACTGCCACGGAATGAGAGAAAATATTGTCACCTGTGCCCACCGCGCCTAAAAAGAAAAACTGCGTACATGTGCCATAGTTGTACTAAGCCTGTGTGCCTAAGCTGTACAAAAAAAATATGCAATGACTGTGTCAGCAATCGCAACTGAAAGGTCTTGCACGTTTTTGTTTTTTATTTTAACTATGTTCTTTTTTTTTGTTTTTATGAGAGTTTATGATGTTTTTTATAAGTTTTTTTATTCGTTATTTTAGAAACATGTTTTTTTTATATATGTTAGAGGCTGGAAGTTAGATCTCATAATTTTATGATAAAAAGTGCCTTAGTCTACGAGTTCCTCAATAAAAGGCTGTAATTCTTTAATTTTAAGTAAAAACCTATGCCATATTAAAACCAAATAAATAATTACCAAAAATAATAAGTATTTCATTTTTAAAATGTTCTATTTTATCTTAAAATTACGATTTTGTTTCCGGGAGTCCGAGGGACTCCACGGGGTACGTTGTGCAGGTATAAAGTCACCGGGTAAATCAAGGGTTAAAGCTATTTTTTGACCATTTAAATCGAAAATGCGTCAATGTAGTGCTTTTAATTGTAAGAATAGGGGAATTCATTTATTTCCCAAGGAAATTTTCCTAAGCGAAAAAAACTGGGTAAATGCATGTGTGCAATGAATTTTAAAGAAAGTGATTATTTTAGCCTTTGGGAAAAGTAATTACACAGGTGAGCGAAGTGAGTTTCCATAATTTCATACACACCAAATGTACTAAGTTATCTCAGGAGTTAACTTGCAAAATTCACATTTTTAACTATATCTAATGGCTGTTGTTATCCCAAATAATATAAAATAAAACCCTGCCTCTCTTCTATATGTCAATGTACTTAAATTTCTCTTAAAATTTTCAGGTACTACTAAACCGTTAGCGAAGTTTCTTAAAAAAACTGCAGTACCATCTATGTTCAGTTTTACTGAATTGAAACCAGTAAATCCGGCTGCTCTTGTCAAAGTCGAAGTCTCAGAAAATAAGTTAAAGAAAACTGTAATGACTTAGATTTACAACCTACAACGAGCAAAGATGTAACTGATTTAGTTCTACCGGTGGCTCATGAAGAAGAAATAGTGTCTGAGATTGTACTTCAAATATCAGACACTACTACTAAAAATAATCTTGAATTTTCATCTAAAAGCACTCTGTCGATCATGAGCATACATATGGATCAATAAGGAGGTACGTAGAGGATGATAAAAGTTATAAGAAATTAAAGTATTCGCAACTCTTAGTTCAATGGCCCATAAAATTCAATATTTTCGTAGAAATGTAATTAATTTATCTACAGAAGATCAATTCTTTTTAACACTAATGAAACTAAGACTAAGTGCAATTTTGAACTCGGCAAGTTTTTCAATATTAGCATAACAACAGTCTCAAACATATTTATAACTTGAGGGCCTAGAAAAGAGTTAGTTAAGTACTACATGCCTGATCATTTTAAAAAGTATGACGAAAATGTCATTACTCATAGTGATATTAGATGGAAGTGAAATAAAATGAAAGCCAAAAAATCCTACTTCTCAACAAGCTTCTTGGAGTAGTTACAAACATTGTAATACCTTAAAAGTTTTAGTTTGAGTTACACCAGGTGGATTATTGTCATATTGTTCTGAAGCATATGCAGGATCCATAAGTGACCGCCAAATGGTGGAACGAAGTCGACTCATGGCAGCATATTTGCAGACAGAGGATTTACAGTGCAAGACATGTTTGCAGATATATATATTGCTGTCAAAATACCAATTTTTATGAAGGGTAAATCCCAGATACCTGGCCTAACAATAATAAAAGACAGATAATTGTAGGTCTATCAAAAACATACAAGATACTGAAATCTGAACTAGACCATTGTTATGTTCCAATAGCAAGTAAAATATTTTTTGTATGTTTCATGTGTTGTAACTTTTGAGAATCAATCATGAAAAATAAATACTTAAAACACACTTTCTAAGTCACTTGTTTTTTTATTAATGATAAGTAATCCTTTTACAAATACTTATTAAGCCTATCCGGAGAAGCTGCTAGATATGGACATTGCTGCGATAAAAATAAACCACAATGTTGCACACTTAAACCATACTCGTCTTGATATCTATTTTAAGCAACTGGTTCATAAATGTTTATATGAGAAATGGCTCTCGTCTTAACTTTGTGTGGAGAAATTATTTTTTGCAGCAGTCTTATCCCCTACAGCAGTACTATGACACACAATATAAAACATGCTAGAAGTAATCCTACATGATCTAAGTTCATGCCATTCTTTACTTGCATGTTGACCCCTTGTTCTTTCTACAACAGATAACTTTTCTAATATTTCATCCTTTAAATCATATCCATATGTATGATCACACTCAATCCCATATGGATTAGCAGGCTCATAAGTTTGTAGGTAACAAAATCTAATATTCTAAACCAGGGGTCTCCAAACTTTCCAGCCTTAGGGCCATACTGATTACTCCAGTAAGTTCCGAGGGCCAAAACCATATTATCATTGTTGCCGGTGGTAAAAAGTGAAATAGTCCACTGATGAAAAAAAAAGTCCGAAAAAGTACGCAACCTTTAGAAAAGGCTGCAAATCGGACTAAAGTCCGCAAAACGGCAACACTGCATATTATTAATTTTCCTGTCATTTGTAATTTCTAGATTAGTCGTAGAGTACGAGCCATGAGGAGTAACGTGACACGACATCTGGTGGACAGAAGCGGAAATAGGTAGTACATTCTATCGCTAACAGATGGCGCTAATAGCACGTACAGAACAATATCGTTGGTTCGAGAAAGTTCTGGTGTCTTCCACTCACTTCTAAATGGTAGTAATTGGAATATGTAATATGTAATGTATGTAATTGGAATGTATAAAATGTTAGTTGGATTCATTTCAATAATGTGTTAGTTATTAATTATTATATACTGAAGTTAAATTTTCTGCATATTATACATGTCTTTACTCATTACAATTCTGTGTTTCTTTATCCAACTTATCACAAAAACAATATCAATAAGCCTACAACAATGTTATGAGTAGTTAGCCCATGACCATATCAATGTAGATGTCATATTAATAATTATTCAACATAAAATTAGAATACTTCAGTAAACTAAATTTAATTTGCTATAAAAACTATGTTCTCTAAAAAGAGTTTTTCAAGTATTCTAGCTCTCCGCGGGCCGGACAAAATCTGTCCGTGGGCCGGATGTGGCCCTCGGGCCGTAGTTTGGAAACCCCTGTTCTAGACTAATACAATTTCCTAATACAACAAAACTCCCTAGGAACTTTAGTCCTTCAAAGTTTAGTATAAGTCGATGCCATATATAAATAATAAAAAAAAATCGCAAACGCCATTGTCAATTTGTCAAATTTGTAAATGAAATTGATGTCGGAACTTTTTGGGCCGCTGTTATGATGCATATAACATTTTTTGCAATAAAATTGAAATATTAAGTGGTACATTTTTTCAATATGACAACAGTATTAGCGTTAAACAATGTTTATATAGTATGTTTTTATGCGAGTAGGTATGTCAAGTGCCTCTTAATATTCAATAGGTAGATGTTAGAACTATTTCCTTGGGAAATTTATTTCCTTTGCCATGGAGTCTAATTTATTGGTTGAGACCCTTCCGATAGTCGGACTATGCAGCTTATGTACTTTTGATGGTATAGTGCGCAGTATGTTGATAAAATCCAACGAAAATTCAAGCTATTTGGAAATGTTGACACAATGTTTTTCTATAGATGTAAGTATTATCACTACCGTAGTATTAATACCATGAATTAAATGTTTACTAAGTATTCACTTCCAATTCTATAATACCTACCACTCATACTTTTACAAAAAAGAAAAAATATATATTGTATATTATTGTTTTAACCCAATCTTGTATTGTTTTATTTACAGATAAGAAATTTAGAGTTTGATGACACAAAACTCCTTATATGCTTACAATGCATACAAAAATTGCAAGAGAGTATGGAATTTAAGAAGCAAGCGGTTTTATCCTTGAAGAACTTTGAAGCTTCACTAAGATTGCAAAGTAAGACACAATGTTTAATATCATTTTTTTTAATGTACAGTGAAAATTCTTTTTAACAGTGTTTCCCAAAAGTTGTTCTGCTATGGCCCAGTAAATTTCAGACTGCACCTTCGTGACCCCACTTAATACTTTTAAACTCCTAGCTGATTCCATTAGGTAAAATATTACAGATTTATTTAATAGTAAAAATGTTTTATTACTAAGCAGTACTTTCTCAGTTACCGAAATTTATAAGAACTGCTCTGTATGTTCTTCTGTTGTTGTTTTATTCTCTACTTTTATTATAGTCTAATTTTATTTTATTTTTACATAAATGGAGATTACAAAAATTTTGTTTGTTGTTTTTGTATGATCGTGAATATTGGTTGCTTTATTATACTTAACAAGACTTTTGGCTTTCAAGTGGGTAAATTTTATCTTAATAATAATTGTTTACAGACTTTCTACTTTAAAGTTACTGTAGTAAATAAGTTTGTTAGTTATAAAGTAAATTATTATATAATAACTAGCTGCTACATGGGCATTAGTGTGTCCCTTATGTGGGCAAAAACTTTTTTTTAAGAAAATTTGAAACGCGGTATGCATTTTTTATAAATGCTATAACAAATCTAAATATGAATTTTTATCCTTCTGTTTACAAAAAATACCGTTCTATACTGATATTTTGTTCTGCTACAAAACCAATATAAATGTGAAAATTAGGTAAATTGGGATCAAAATAAATCAATGCTCACATGAATACTTATTTAAACTCATAAAATAATAACAACCAGTTTGGATAACTTCTTTTTAGGTCAGTTTTTACAGGCCTGATACAAGTTTCTATGTTGACGACACTTTATGAGGATTGCTGTTAAAGTGTGCAGTTAAGATGTCTTTAGCTTGATGACCAATAAGCTCCCTCGTTTTTTAAGTCCAAGAAGCTGTTCTCTATCTTCAAATGTAGCAATAACTGGCAAATTTTCTTCTTTTTGTTGATACATATATTTAGGTACCTAACAGTTTTCCATCCTGATAGACTGAGATTACTTTAAATAAGTTGTTCTGAAAGACATTTTCATTCCTTCTGTCCTCAATTTGTACACAGACGAGAAAGTCTCGTCTGGTATGCTGTGTCCAGAACTCAGAATCTGTTATATGACCAAATCTTTTGAATATTTCATGTCATTTATTAGAAAATTTAGAAATAACAAGAAATTACTCTTTGTTGTGAAACATTAATTGAAATTGCACATCTTAATGCATTCAAAAGATGAAAATTGAGGGAGTAAAATTATTTTCAAATAAACAAAGGTAGCCAGGTCGAAAGAAACCATTGTGTAGGTGGTGTAGACAAAAAGAAAGGGAAATAATAAAAAAAGGTCAAGTAGTTAACTTTTCTTTCTTCTTCTTGTAATGGAACCACAATCTAAGTTCTTTTTCTTTCTCTGCAAATTTTTTGTCTAAACCACCTGAGCAATGGTTTGGGTGACCTTGCTCTCTTTGTTTCTTTGAAAATGATTTGTCTTCTTCAATTAAAAAAATATATATTAGGTCCTTACATATGAAATTGGCGTTTTGTCGTACTGGCCACTTTGATCTCAAATATATCATTGGTTAGGTTAGGTTAGGTTAGTCTAATTTCAAATTTATACCGCTATTTACTCATGCATTTGTGTTTCAAAAACCGTAATTCATTTGCTTTTTCCTCTTTTGGTTTTTTCTTTGCGTCGCTCTGTTTACAAAATGGAAAACTTGAAAGATCGTATTATTTTCGAGTACAAGTTCCACCGTGGCACCAGTACTGCAGAATTGTCTCAAAGGATTAATGATGTGTTTGGCGGCGGTGTCGCAAAAGAAAACACAGTGCGTTTTTGGTTCCAACGTTTTCGTTCTAGAAATTCCGACCTGCAGAACAAGCCCCGTGGACGGCCGGAGACCAAAGTTGATAATCAAGAATTGAAGGCGGTTGTGGAAGCGCATCCATCGCAACCACGTCCGAGTTAGCTGCAGGATGCGATGTTAGTGATAAAACTGTTTTAATCCACTTGAAGCAAATTGGGAAGGTGGAAAAGCTTGAAAGGTGGGTACCTCATGAATTGAGTGCAGCAAACCGACAAACGCACGTCGACTGCTGCGTTACATTACTCAACCGGCACAATAATGAAGGGATTTTGAATCGAATCATAACCTGTGATGAAAAGCGGATCATGTACGATAATCGGAAACGCTCATCGCAATGGCTGACTCCTGGCGAACCAGCCAAAGCCTGCCCCAAGCGAAAATTTACTCAAAAAAGTTACTTGTGAGCGTTTGGTGGACTAGTGCCGGTGTCGTTCACTACAGCGTTCTTAAATCTGGCTAGACGATTACGGCAGATGTCTATTGCCAGCAACTGCAAATCATGATGGAAAATAGTTGCTAAACAACCGAGGTTGGTTATTCGCTCTAGGCAGCTGTTGCTTCAGGACAACGCTAGACCACACACTGCACAACAAACTGCTACCAAATTAGAGGAGCTTCAATTGGAATGTCTAAGACATCCACCGTACTCCCCGGACCTTGCTCCAACAGTATACCGTTTTGTCGAAATTGGGATAACTTCTTACAAGGGAAAAAATTCAACTCCGATGGGGCAGTCCAAAGCGCCTTCTAAGATTTTATTGATTCCTGTCCGAATTTTTTAGTAATTACCTATTATTTATTTAATCAAAGTATATACCATAAAAAAACCATTCGGACAGGAATCAATAAAATCTTTGAAGGCGCTTTGGAATTGGCGCTAGTTGAATTTTTTCCGAGAAGTTGAGAACGAAAACGTTAGAACCAAAAACGCACTGTGTTTCATTTTGCGACATCGCCGCCATACACATAATTAATCCTTCGAGCCGTTTCTGCAGCACTGGTGACACGGTGGAACTCGTACTCGAAAATAATACGATTTTCAAGTTATCCATTTTGTAAACATAGTGACGAGAAAGAAAAAACCAAAAGAGGAAAAAGCAAATGAATTACGGTTTTCGAAAGACAAATGCATGAGTAAATACCGGTATAAATTTGAAATTGGAATTCCTAACCAAAGGAGATATATTTGAGATCAAAGTGGCCAGTACGACAAAACGCCAATTTCATATGTAAGGACCTAATACATTTAGAGAAAAGCTGTTAATTTAAAATTACAAACAGACTTTAGTTTTATTTATTTGTATGGATTCTGTTATATCAAGAAAGTTGGAATAGTTAATTTTTTTTTATTGCAGAAGCCCACCAGCAAGCATTGCAGAATGTAAAACAGGAAATAAAGGATGAAGACTCTTTGATGATTGTGACTGACAATGAATTTGATGATAGGAATAATGAAATTGGTGAGTTGTTATCATCTTACTATTATTTAACTATAAATATTTAAGTAAGGCACAATAAATGGGTATATATTATATGAATGTTTTTATAGCTCATTTAATTTGTACGAGTTGTTGCCAACCATACATGAATAATTTTATTTCTTTGTTCGTCAACGCGTGTCATATGCGTGCTTGCAAATTGTATTAACATGTAGAGCGTCACGTCACTTTAACAGTTCGGCAGAGCAAGCGTCGCAGCTGCCGCCAGGTAATTGAATGCATGGAGCACAAATGTAAAAAACAAATTACAATTACCTACTATGAAAAAAGAACTGACGCGGGCGTTTCCCGTTTTTTTTTTTTTTCAAGATTATATTGTTATAATGTAAATAAAACCTGTGCATGTTATGTATTTAAAAAGAAGAATAAATTTCCTAAGTGATGATATAACTGGAATTTAGAAAAATACTAATTTTATGAGAGGAATCTTGGTGCAAACACTACTAAAGCCACATTTATGTTTCTATATAGTTAAATTTAATTTATTTACGTAGGTGGATACATTATATATACAATTTAAATACAAAAAGGGTATAATTTAGACGGTCACCAGAAATATTTTTAAGACACTAAGCCTAAGCACCAAATATAATAAATAACCCCAATAAAATTAAATTGACTTTATAAAAAGGAACCTAAAGTAAATCATATTGTGATCCAAAATAAATAAACAAATATTAGAATAATTGCACGCATTGCACAAATATTCTTTTTGCTTCCCAAAATAGATAAATGGTCACCATATCATGTCATATACAAAAATTAATATTACTACGAGGGCGGGTCAATAAGTCCGTGACTTTTGGAATAAAACACAGATTTTTTGATAAATAAATCATTTTATTTTTCAACGTAGTCCCCCTTGAGCTCTATACACTTTGTCCAACGCTTCTCCAATTTTTTTATCCCTTCCGAAAAATATGATTTGTCGAGGTCCTCAAAATAGGCCTTTGTTAGCGAGATGACTTCATCATTGGAGTCAAATCTTTTTCCACCGAGCCATTTTTTCAGGTTTGGGAACAAGAAGTAGTCACTCGGAGCCAAATCTGTAGAATAGGGTGGATGTGGGAGCAATTCATAGCCCAATTCATGGATTTTTGCCATGGCAACTGCACATGTGTGCACCCTTGCATTGTCTTGGTGAAAAAGAACTTTTTTCTTGGCCAAATGAGGTCGGTTTTTTTTCAAATCCTCATTGAAGCCGTCCAATAAGTTGGCATAATATTCCCTATTAATTGTTCTTCCCTTTTGAAGATAGTCAATGTGGATTATCCCACGTGCATCCCAAAAAACAGTCGCCATAACTTTATTGGCTGACAAACCTACCTTGGCCTTCTTTGGCGCCGATTCACCCTTAGAAACCCACTGTTTTGACTGTTGTTTGGTCTCTGGTGTGTTGTGATGGATCCATGTTTCGTCCACGGTTACAAAACGGCGCAAAAACTCCTCCATATTGTGATTAAACAACGCCAAACCTTCCTGTGAAGTTGTTACACGATTGCGTTTGTGGTCGACTTGCGGAAAGCTTTCTCATGCCCAAGTGATCATTCAAAATTGAAACCACTGAGCCATGCGAGATGCCTATGGCTTCCACAATCTCTTACACTTTCAATCTTCGGTCGGCCAACACCATATCGTGAATTTTTTCGATTGTTTCGGGTGTAGAGACCTCAACTGGGCGTCCAGGACGTTCGGCATCTTCAGTGCTGCTTAATAAGCACACGAAATTCACTTTTTTCCATTGTTTCCTTAAGTTACTGATAGTCTGATAAAGATAGCTGTAAAACACAAACTAACTAACGCAGCAAGTTCAAATTTTGATAGGAGTCAACTGACAGATGCCTGTTGACAGGAGTAGTGTTGCTTTTTCAGTAAGGAGGTTAGAAATTCAAAAAGTCACGGACTTATTGACCCGCCTTAGTATTTAGACTGAAGTGAATTTTTAAGTCGTCCATATATTTTTATGGCAGTCAATAATATTGATATATATGAATATAAATATTGGATTTATTTGATAATATTTTAGGAAACGTAATTTTGTGACCATTTATCCATTTTGGTAAACGTTTCAAATTTTATTGGTAGTAAAATAGGTACATTTTTGGGCGGCGTTTAAACAAAAATAGCTTGGACTAACAAGAATTGGAGCAAACTAATTACAATTACCATGAATAAGAGCTGACATAGTACATGTTTTGATTGTTCAATAAACTGTAACTGGGAGATAGTTAGATTTTTATTTTTTATACAGTTCAGGATGTTCAATATTAAAGTAACTCTTAAATTTTTTACAAATGAGGGTCCTCCCCTCATTGAACCCTCGGAAAATAGCCTTTTTTGATGGTACTGTCTGACAAAAACAATCATAGTAACTAATCTACTTATTATTATCCATATATTCCACACCTACACTCTAGAATTAATACTGTTCTAAGAAAATGTTCAATTCGACATGCATTTTACAAGAAAATCATAAACTAATTATGAAAAAAATATCAATAAAAACGTAAATTTTTCGTTCGATTTTCCGTATACGCATAAAATCTTAATATTGTTTACATAAATGTTAAAGATATGTGGTACTAAGGCGGGTCAATAAGTCCGTGACTTTTTGAATTTCTAACCTCCTTACTGAAAAAGCAACACTACTCCTGTCAACAGGCATCTGTCAATTGACTCCTATCAAAATTTGAACTTGCTGCGTCAGTTAGTTTGTGTTTTACAGCTATCTTTATCAGACTATCCAGTAACTTAAGGAAACAATGGAAAAAAGTGAATTTCGTGTGCTTATTAAGCATTATTTTTTTGCGAAAAAAAACCATTACCGAGACCAAGGCTAATCTTGATAAATACTATGGGGACTCTGCACCATCGATTTCAATGGTAAAAAAGTGGTTTACTGAATTTCGTTGTGGCCGTACAAGCACTGAAGATGCCGAACGTCCTGGACGCCCAGTTGAGGTCTCTACACCCGAAACAATCGAAAAAATTCACGATATGGTGTTGGCCGACCGAAGATTGAAAAAGCAAGAGATTGTGGAAGCCATAGGCATCTCGCATGGCTCAGTGGTTTCAATTTTGAATGATCACTTGGGCATGAGAAAGCTTTCCGCAAGATGGGTGCCGCGTTTGCTCACAGTCGACCACAAACGCAATCGTGTAACAACTTCACAGGAAGGTTTGGCGTTGTTTAATCACAATATGGAGGAGTTTTTGCGCCGTTTTGTAACCGTGGACGAAACATAGATCCATCACAACACACCAGAGACCAAACAACAGTCAAAACAGTGGGTTTCTAAGGGTGAATCGGCGCCAAAGAAGGCCAAGGTGGGTTTGTCAGCCAATAAAGTTATGGCGACTGTTTTTTGGGATGCACGTGGGATAATCCACATTGACTATCTTCAAAAGGGAAGAACAATTAATGGGGAATATTATGCCAACTTATTGGACCGCTTCAATGAGGATTTGAAAAAAAACCGACCTCATTTGGCCAAGAAAAAAGTTCTTTTTCACCAAGACAATGCAAGGGTGCACACATGTGCAGTTGCCATGGCAAAAATCCATGAATTGGGCTATGAATTGCTTCCACATCCATCCTATTCTCCAGATTTGGCTCCGAGTGACTACTTCTTCTTCCCAAACCTGAAAAAATGGCTCGGTGGAAAAAGATTTGACTCCAATGATGAAGTCATCTCGCAAACAAAGGCCTATTTTGAGGACCTCGACAAATCATATTTTTTGGAAGGGATAATAAAATTGGAGAAGCGTTGGACAAAGTGTATAGAGCTCAAGGGGGACTACGTTGAAAAATAAAATGATTTATTTATCAAAAAATCTGTGTTTTATTCCAAAAGTCACGGACTTATTGACCCGCCCTCGTACAAACAAAACACTTACAAATTAGAAATAAATTTATATGGGCCTATGCGCCTTGCCGCTACGGTCGGCACGCGACGCTCAGGGGTCTAGCTGTCACTTGCCGACCGTCGGCAAAAGACGCTTGAGAGGTTAATGTTCATTTTAAATAAAGTAGTTATCATTTAGCATTCAACCGGAACGGTTTTATTTATCATCCCCGATCGTTCTGACTTATCAAATATTTATCATACATCTTTTATATTATTAATTTACGAGAGGCTGCAGCAGTAGCCCCTACATTATAATTTTTTTGGCCCTTTGTAAAAATTAAATATTATCATTTATCGGAACTTTTATTATAACCTATCAGCGAACGTGTGGGGATATTATTTTTCTGAACTTTCGAATTATTTTATCAAGACTTTAATCATTTATCGTTGCATCAGAACTTTATTATAGTATCGGTTTTAGTGACTTTTCTCAAAGTTTTAACTGTGGTGTACTTTGTGCCCGCGAGTGGAGTTTTTTGTGAGGTGTTATCATCATTTGGCCAGGAGGTCTACTCATCATCGCTAATCATCATCAACGTGACGCCGCAGGTTTGCTGTTTCGCATCCCGACCAGAGCTGACTGAAGTAAGATTGTTCCTTTTTTATCATTTTTATATTTCTGATTTATCACAAGGGTCTACTAAGAACTATTTCAACGTCAAAACGAAATTATCAAGGCGGTTAGTAGTATCAACACAAATTTCGAGAAGGATTCCGCGAGTAGAAAAACTCCGGAATATATTCAAAGGAGACTTGACAAGCTTGAGGAGCTGTGGGTAGAATTCGAGCCGCATCACAAGCTTTTGTTAACGCAGACAAAACTAACCCATATTTTAAGGAAAATTACTTCGAAAAAATGGACGATCTTTATCATACCCCTAAGCACACGTTGTTGTCCTATCAGCCTAAAGAAGATAAAGGTACGGTAGCTCCACCTGAAAGGATTCAGGAATTATTATCAAAGCAGCGCACTAATTTTAGAGCATTGAGCCGCTTAATAAACAGCATCATAATATTAAATATTACTGAGACTACCTACCTTCTATGATTTATTCAGTGAAGCTATACAAAATAATAGCTCGCTGACCAACGCGCAGGAAATGCAGCATCTAAAGGGGAAAGAAAAAGGAGAAGCTGAGCGGCTGATCCAACACCTGTATATATAATCAGAAAATTATATTATATAATATACGGATATTTTAGTTCATAGGTATGACAATAAGCAATTACTATTTACAAATCAAATTGAGAGGGTACTTAATCAATCCAGTCTTCAGAAGCAGTCGGCCTATGAAATTAAAAAATTACACGACACGTCTGTCGAGTGCATCCACGCCATTCACAACCTGGGGGTGGACACAAACACCTGGCATCCCTTGCTGGTACATTTACTATCAAAAAAGCTTGACATCGAAGCTTTGAAGGATTACAAGGAAGCAAGGAGGTCGCCGCGAGATCTGCCAGAATTAGCAGAATTTATTACGCTTTTTGAAACGAAGTTTACTGCGTTGGAAGCGATTCATAAGAAGGAGCGGGATATTTTGCCATAAAAGCATCTATCCAACCCAAGGCCATCATTATCATCATATCATCCTGCAAGAAATTTTAATCGCGAATAGTGTCAAGGCAAAACTTACCATACACGATTCACAAAATGTCCATGGTGTTATTTTAATCCATGATTTATTCCAATGCAGGCGATTCAGTAATATAATACCAGTGAAAGTTAAAAAAAGTTTGCAGGAATTGTTTATATAGGCATTATGAAATCCCGTGTATGTCAACCAAACGATGCAAAGAATGACTGGGTGACGATAACTCCCTATTGCACGAGGCTTTTGTAAATAATGCTAAGCAGCATAACGTTAATTTTGTCGCCGGAGAAGATGAAGAAATTTTGTTGACTACGGTAATATTAGCTGATGGCTCTCCTATCAGCGAACTTTTAGATCAGCTGTCTCAAATTTCTTTGATATCAGAAAATGCGGCACAGACATTAGGACTCCGACGAGATAAATATCATGCATCTGTTTCGGGTTAGGCTACGGATCAAAGCAGAGTAAAGGATTGGTAGAAATTGAATGTCACTCCATCTACGGTAACTTTAGCTTTACGACTCAAGTTATGGTCATATCACGAGTTATCAATAACCTGCCGAATATTTCTTATATTCGGCAGGTTATTGATAACATGGTTCAACATGGTATCAATCATGGTTTCACTTACAGCATGTGAACTTAGCAGATTCAGATTATAATATTTCGCACCCTATTGATTTATTATTAGATGCCAGCGTATATTCCCAATTTTTGATGAGTGGACTTCAAGGGGCCTCCTCAGGCTCCTATTGCACAGCAGACTAGGTTAGGCTGGATTTTGTCGGATAATATTAGGATATTTAACTGCCACGTGGTTCTTAATAATGTATCAGATTTATCAAAGTATTCGGAGATGGAGGAGATCATAATCACATCGATTCGCTTCTCTTTATCACCCCACTCCATTTTAATATCGCAAAATATTGTACAATGTATTGGTGCCAAAATGAGAAAATCAATGAACAATCATATAAAAATTACAGATTCCAAATTCAAATGTAATATTGTTTATTTTTATTTGTAACAGTATTTTTGGCCAAACTTAAGTATATATCTTTCAAAAGAACAATTTTTCATCTTTTTGCTAAAAAATGGCCGTGCGAGTTTCTTACGCCGGTTCTTCTCGGCGGGTTAGGGTTGAACCGGTGGTAGCTTTTTCTGTTGACTTTCCGAAAAAAGCTTGATAAGTTTCATTTGGAAATAAAAAAAAAAACATTTCATTTCATGCTATAGATTTTAGCGAAGATTTATCATTTATCAGAAAATTTATCAAAAAACCATGTCCATCAAAATAGTAAGCTATCATGTTTAAATCATTTTATTGACGAAAATGGACTATTGAGAGTTGGCGGTCGATTGAAAAACTCACATATAAGTTGGACCGCGAAGCATCCTATCATACTAAGTAGTCATAGTAGATTTACTTCTCTTATCATTTACCAAGCACATATCACTACGTTACATAGTGGAGCACGGCTTACACTAGCTTATATTAGGAATAATTATTGGATCATCAGCGGAACTACAGTTAAGTGGGAGTTAAGGCGCTGTGTTAAATGTCATCGATTTAGTAAATACAAATATCAACCTATTATGACAGACTTACCTCAGCCTAGAGTGGTTTCTTGTAGACCTTTTACGCATGGCGTTGACTTCACCGGGCATGTAGACCTGAAATTGAATAAAGGCCGAGGCGTACGAACGACCAAAGGCTACAATGCAGTTTTCATCTGTTTATCAACGTAAGCAGTTCATCTAGAGCTGGTATCAGATTTGAGCACACCATTATTTCTAGCTGCGTTTCGAATATTTTGTTCACGGCGTGGAGTTCCATCCCACGTCTATAGTGACAACGGAACCAATTTTATAGGTGCTAGCAAACTTCTTAAAGGGAATATCAAGAGATTGTAGCTACCATCAATCAGGATTTCTTCGACAAAATTGCTGAAATGAATCTAGAATGGCACTTTAATGCTACTTCTCATCCTCAAGCGAGTTATCGGCCAGCAGAAACTCACATACGAGGAGTTTATCACCGTGTTACATCAAGTGGACGCCTGTTTGAACTCGGGCCACTCTGCCCTCTGACTGAAAACACAGAGGATCCAGTTTTAACTCCAAGACACTTTTTGATTGGTGGTGCGATACACACTAAACCTCAAACAGAACCTGAGTTCGATGAGATGAGATGTGTTTATCAAAGAGAAGGCAGCTGGTTCAGTCTATCAATAAGCAATTTTGGAAATGTTTGTCGTCAGATTATTTGCAGCAGCTGCAGGATAGATCTAAACGGAAGAAGGAAGGAAAAAATATCAATATTAATGACATTGTATTAATTAAGGATGAAAACTTACCTCCTGTTAAATGGGTCACGGGCCGGGTGCAAGAGCTACACTCCGGTAGAGAGAGATGGACAAGTCAGAGTAAGTATCACTGAAAACTAAAAATAATATCATAATAAGGCCAGTTATCAAATTAGTACCTTTAGTACCTGGGGAGAAAGAAGACGAGGCATCGGCATCTATCAGTCAGGAGATACCTTCTGCTCCAGACGCAAGCCGCACGAGATCTCGTCGTCTGCGTCATATCAACTTTTTTGAACTTGACAAGATCATAAGCATACCTCAGAAGAAAAATCAGAAATAATATCAGTTAATTTCGAAATTTCCTTATATTAGATTTAATATCAATGTGGTTTCCTTAATTTCTGATATTTCCGTCTTTAAAACTGGGAAGTTTTAAAGACGAAAATATCATAAATTAAGGAACAATCTAGTAGCGAGTTGCGAGTGCATGATGTTCATCATTATGCTCTGGGATACGTCATAGTTAACTTATTTGTTATCATCGGCGGTGTCGTCTTGTACCGATGGCTTCGTCGGATGCGCCAGCTGTCGGGCGGGGAGGCGTCGCGCGACACGGCCGCCCCCGCTACCACCGCCCCCGCTACCACCGCCCCCGCCGCTGGCTCAAGGGTCCAGCGCAGTGTTAGTGTCAGTGATGTACATATGAATGTACCGAATAAAAAGGCAATTAGGGAAGTGTTTTCGAGTGTCCCTAATATTCAAAAAGTGTGTAGCGAAATCAGGCAATCAGTGTTCAGTCTCGATAAAAGTACTTCCCCTATGTTTAGTAGTTCCGTTCGATTAAGTGCATTAAATGACTAACTATACGTCATTATAAAATTAGTTTACAAGATAGTTTTAGATTGCAGACATTTATGTTTTTTTGATTTTATATACATATTTTTTTTTATATTATTCACTTTTTGATATCAGACGTATTGTGTATTTTACATTTTAATTTGTTTAAAAATTATTGTAAATTTTAATTTTTGTATCAAGTATTTTTTTACCCTTATCTCAATTGATTTAATTATCATCATCATTGTATCGTGTAGTTTATCAACTGAATCAATCTCGCCTCTCTTTTGGGCGGCGCAGGATGTTTGAGTTGTTGCCAACCGTACATGAATAATTTTAGCACAGTAAGCATTTTCTTTGTTCGTCAACGCGTGTCATATGCGCGCTTGCAAATTGTATTAATGTTCATTTTAAATAAAGTAGTTGTCATTCAGCATTCAACCGGAGCGGTTTTATTTATCATCCCCGATCGTTCTTACTTATCAAATATTTATCATACATCTTTTATATTATTAATGTACTGGAGGCTGCAGCAGGAGCCCCTACAAATTATTATTCTAGTTCCTAAACTTATAGTATCTAATCAAAATCGCGGAGTTACACAACATACCTGCTGTTGTGGAACTCCGTCACCGTAATCGAAACTATTGGATATTCGAAATAAATATATTACCCGTAACCGAATCCGATATATAGCTTCGGATAATTACGGATATAGATGGAGCATAAATAAGACTTGTTATTACCCATGTTTATCTAATTTGCCGGCCAAGCCGAATTACCAGCTTTTTTGGTCAAATCATTACCTAAGTTGTAAATTGGAAAAAAATTTGCATTTCACTCACATTTGTCACTCGTTAATCCAGATGTGAAATGTCAATACTTAACAATTATGCTCAAAATCACTCAAATACTAATTTTACTATATCAGTACTTTAAATATACGCTATACTTTTGGGATAAAGTCTCTTACAACTTATTACATTTCAAACATTTTAATATGTCAATTTTATAGAAAAATTGCAAATTATGTATATTTTTTTAGTTTTATTTAACAAGTAAATACTCTACAATTCTTTTTTGTTTTCAGATGACGAACTAGAAGACCTAAAACCTGAAGCTTTAGCAATAGATGATATAAGTAAGTATATGTTTATTATGGTTAATTTATAGATGATATAATGTGTTATGAAAGATTTAGGCGTTTGGGGTTTGACTAATATACTTCCATTTATTGGATAGACCAATTTCAATAATAATTGGATAGACCATTTATGATGATCAGATGCGGAGATAACTCGTTCTGTTTCCTTTAAACCATAGAAAATAGTATTGTATTATAGCAATTACTAATTAATTTACAAAATTCAATTAATAAAATTACCTAAAACTATGAAATAAAGTGGCTGGACCATAAAAATTGATAATTTTCAATGCCGCCCAGATTTTTTGCTAAAGAGAGTATAATAGTAGTGAAGCAAAAAAAATTTTCAGTATAACTTGACGAGAATGTTATGTTAATGTGGAATCTGTCCAGATTTATTTTAACTATTAAAAAAAAAATAATTTTTATTGATTTTATGTATTTCTAAAAATATATTAAAATAATAACAGCACACACTACCTCAGATTATTAACTCTCATTACCGTGTGTTTGAAGGATACATGTTAGTTACACGTTGACGTCTGTCAATCTGACACTATTTTTTTTCTATCTAAGATGCAAAAAAACCTAAGGGTTCTTTATAAGTAAAGTTCAAACTTAAAAATTATATAATTTACTATGGGCGAATGCAGTTATACCGGGCGGATGGCAACCCTACCTGCCTACATCGTATCAAGCTACGGTTTAAAGAAAACATTTCGTATCTCCACCTTGTATTGATGATAGCTGCGTCACTAAATACCATATTTGTATTTTGATTTTAGTGCTTAATGAATTGGTATTGAAGACCAAATCTAGAGAATATAGGACGAGGCAAAGGAAATCGGGAAGCAAAAAGAAACTATCATACACTGCAACGAAGGCCGTGGAATTGAGCGAAACGGAGAAAATGATAGAGTCGGGTCTGTTCCCGTTTAAGGTATGCAAAAATCATATGTTCTCATGTACTATATGTTCCGAAAAGTATATAAGTTTGGACGATTTAAAAAGCCACATTAGTGATCACACGCTTTCCAATATACACAGTGCATTCCGCAAAATGATTACATCAAACCTTCAAGGATACTACAAGTCATCGACGAAACTCAAATGTAAGAGATGTAAAACTGACATATCAAACTACGAACAGCTGAAACACCACATTGACGTTTGTAGTCATGTGAAAAGTTCAACTAGCACTTTACCTTTTAAACTGGAAAAGGATCAATTAGACTGTCCAATTTGTAAAAAGAGTTTTTTAAATTTTGTCAGTCTCAACACCCACATGAATGTTCATTATCCAAACCACGTTTGCGACAGTTGTGGAAAAGCGTTCGCTTCGAAAGCGAGACTCAGAGGTCACATGCGGACACACGAAGTTGGGAACTTTCCCTGTCGTTATTGTGACGCAGTTTTCAATAAAGTCACGAAGCGCGAAAATCATGTGTCCAAAGAGCACAAATCAGGAATAAGATACACATGTAAGCGATGCAACATTTCATTGACTTCCTTCTACGCACGTCAGAAACATTTAGCAGAAGTACACAACGAAGAACTGAAGAGGTACAAATGTAAAGCTTGTCCGCAAAGTTACATTACACCGGGACATTTGTCCAGTCATGTTAGGAGGGATCATTTGAACGAGAGAAACCATAAGTGCAGTAAATGTGATTTAGCTTTCTACACAAGGAATTCTTTGAAAATGCACATGATAAAACATGACGGCGAACGAATACATACGTGTAATATATGTTTGAAATCTTATCAGAGGAAAAAGACTTTAAGAGAACATATGCGAATCCACGACAATGACAAAAGATTTGTTTGTCCCGTTTGTGGTAGAGCGTTTACACAGAAGTGCACTTTGAAAGGACATTTAAAAGTTCACGAAAGAAAAATGGATTTAGATGACAGGATTCCACAACCGTTACATTCTATTTAGTGAAAGTGTAACAAGAGTTAATATAAATTGCGTGACTATTCATAAATGGAAAAATCTATATTATTTTTTTCTCATAGTGATGGTGAAACCACAGGCTAAAATATAAAGTGTTTGCTCGCTCATCATTGAATCAATACTTCTCTTTCTCCGTGAATCAGTAATGAAGTTGGACTTGCGGAGCCCCAAATTTATGTTAGCGCTAGAATGCACAAAGGGTTGCTATAAACTCTCTCAGATGAACTCAAAAAGCCTTTAAACTACCAACAGGCATTTGATAACAATATTTTTTTAAAAGCTTCCATCACTGCCAAGAAATTGTAATGGATACTAATTACTAGTCCTTTTATCTAAAATGTAATCTGAAGAACCTGGAATGTTGCAGAAAGAAGTCTTTTTGTGCTGAATTATTTATTATAACTTAATGTTATTCTTATATGAAACTACGTCTACTATATTTATGAATAAAAAATTAGGGTTTTCACGCTCATGATATTCATTAATGTGCAATAAAAATAAAATACGTATTATTATGTTATATAAACTTTTTTAGCTTCCTTTTGGTGTGTAAATTACTACAGGGTTATCGTTAAAGCCGGTGTTGATCCTTTAAGGGTTTGTATTACCCATAATTTCTGATATTTTCGTCCAAGAATGCACTAAAACTGTGAGAGAGCCACGCTTCGCTACGAATGGGCCGGATCGACCGGATAAATACCACGACCTCACAGAAACCCGTCGTGAAATAACGCTTGCATTGTGTTTCCGTTACTGGAGGCCCAAGGAGGGATCGGGGATTTTAAGAACCAGGAACGCAAGTCGTAATACCAGAGGAGTTACAAGTATGACTCCTCTGGTGTTGCGAATGTCCATGGGCGGCGGTCACATACCATCAGGTGATCCGTCTGCTCGTTTCCTGATTCATTACATAAAACAATACATATTTTGGAAGGTGGACTTATACGATTTAAAAAAAAATTGGCGATTGTCTTACTAATCTTGTCCAATTTTTTAATTTGTGTATTTGGCAAAATAGCTACCAAATGTTTTTTGATATGTCAATCAATTTTCTTTATATAAATTATTATTTTCTTTGATAAAATAATAATTTATATAAAGAAAATTGATTTTTATGAAGAAAGCCGATTTTTATTTTGTTGCCGACTCAAGTACCATAACAAGTAAAAATGTGAGCAGCAACAAATTTTCTTTAAAAAATCGGAGTTAAGCTAGCGTGACCGGTTGTTAGGTAACTGGTCTCCAAAGTTTTCCGATTTCCGGTTTATATTTTGTTGCAGACTGCAGACAGTTGCAGACAGTTGCAGACAAACTGACAAGTCATCCCGTGAGCAGCAACAAATTATTTGAATAAATTTTACTCGGAAAAATCGGAAGACACAGTCAACTAACTGGTTTATTAGTTTACTGGTCTCCAAAGCTTTCCGATTTCCGGTTTATATTTTGTTGCTGACTCTATACAAACTGACAAGTCATACCATATACTTTCTTTCCCTTTAATTGGCCTTTCCCTTTAATTGGCAAAGTATATATTTTAAAAGAATACTATGTTGTTCTTTTGTAGCTAATGACAGAGCATTTTCGCAATTCCGAATTAAATTAAAGGGTTTTATAAATTAAGTAGGGGCATTGAGTGTTATAGGATGCACTAACTCTGCTTTGCTATCTGAATCGATTTTAAAACTCATTCTGCATAATTAAATCTATAACAGAGTCGGGTGAAAAGTTTATAGTTTGAAACGTTTTGCACTTACAAAATGACGATAAATAATAGCGACATTTGATACGTCGCGGTGTGGCAATTGAAGTTCTGTAACGGCGTGGCGGTGAATCGGTGAAAGCGTAGCCGTGAGTCGACGATGGTGAAATGTGAGACGTGCTCTCACACTCGATCGATGCTGCGGCGTGTGGATCTCGCTGGAGGCCTAGTGCTGGCCAGTGAACCCACGGTCACATGGGTGGATGCGGTGAACCTGGTGAAGCCTGGTTCTGGGCAGTGAACCTACGGGCACTTAGGCTATTTATCTTGGAGTCTGCTTCGAGAGCTCTTCTTGTGGTTGCGTCAGGAATTTTGGGCAACCGGTGGGAATAGTCCCACTTCTGACATCAATAATGTTTGGTCGTCCCCTAATAGTATCTTAAAAAAACACAATATTCGAAAACAACGTTTATTTTCTTTACCACTTTTATAGAGACTATACTACTTATTGGCTCTAAAGATCACTCACGAGGGATACTTTTGTCCCTTATTCCGAACGGAATTTTGCACTTTCCTAATAGTCTAAGCTGACACCCAACTGGCTGGCAGAATCCGGGTCCGTTGTTAGGCAGCTGTCGCGTAATTCGGAAATCGACTGACTGATTTGGAAAAGTATGGGTATTTATATTAAAAATAAGTGATGACTCTGTGTGAATTGCTAAGTGTTTCTTAATATGTGAAACTACAGAGTCAGCACATATCGAGGGCTGACAGCATAATCGAGGGCTGCAACCGCACGTCTTCCATCATGGTGTCGATAACGGAGCGTATCATTTGTCGGTATGTACGGTCGCGGCCAAATCCGGTTTACCAGTTTGGTGAGTAATCGGATGTGTTAGCGCAGAGTGTATCCCGCCCACCCTAAGAATTGAGCCAATTACGGGGGAGCCAACAAACTATAATATTTTGTTCAGTATCAGTTGCAGTTTGCATGCCGGTGGTTGTCAACGTCCGTGTTTTTGTAATTTGTTGCGCCTCGTTTCGGATTTTAAGATTTTGTATTTTAAAATGTAAATTGATTGTGATAATAATAATAACAATTCGTTGTTAAAAAGTTACGAAGTTAGGTAGTATAGAGAAATCTACTAGCGCGTTTACAAATTTGACATATTTTGCGACCAAATTAAACCAAATCCAACAAAACTAACTTTGATGTTTATTGTTGGGCGAGGTGACCAGGGTTCCAGGGTGCTCACGTAGTAGATTCGTGGATGATCATGAAACGACAATACTTATCGTAGATAGACTTTTATTCAGGTATACAACACACGACATATTACCTATGTGCATTATAATCTCAAGTCCCCGACGAGACCTTACAGATTATGCATCCACTATCTAGTGTTGCCAACATCATAACATTGCCAGACTAACATAACTTAAATACACGACATCCTCACCTTACAAATTAAGTTTAACACGTGGGCGGATGACTCTCTCAGACCTACGTGATTCTGGGACTGACTGAACTGGACTTTGATTAATAGGACTTTGACGAACAGGACTTGATCTAATAGGACTGGATTGAATAGGACCGGGTTAAATAGAACCCAGTGAACAGGACTAGGTTGTAACTGACTGAATATAACTGGACTGGTATAGACAGGACTATGAGTGGGACTCTGTTGACATACAACATTTGGATTCTCACTATATGGACTATTAGGATGACATGAGGCTGACTTTTCAGAAGGCAACGGTGCACGACAAATTTGATTTAAATGAACTTTCTTAACTACATCATTGACTGACACTAGAAACATAACTGGACTTAAACTCTTCAATACTATACCCTTATTAATAACTCTATTTTTCTCCCCATGCGAATTAAAATATGATCATTTTCATTAAACGTTGAAGACTTTGGATACTTCTTAACAGACTTGGGGTTATAATTAGGGTTTAGCATTGACAATAAAGTTCTATGACTATACAAAAATAACAATGAATTAGGACATTTCTCAGTAGTAGTTGTATGAGTATTCCTATAATTCATAAGAAACTTACTAATTTTATGATTCAGAGACTCACAATTATTTTTCTCTAAAATAAGTTAACTTAATGCTTTTTTGGCTATTTGAACACTTCTTTCAGCAAAACCATTACTTTCAGGATGATAAGGAGGACTTTTAGTGACTTTAATATTAAATTTAGTACAAAAATGTATAAATGAATAAGAATCAAAGGGTGGACCATTGTCCGATACAATTTCCACAGGCGATCCTACATATGAGAAAATTCCACATAATTCTTCAATTACATGTTCTGCATTGCAAGACTTTGTCATATGCTTGATATCTAACCACTTAGAATAAGTGTCACGATATATAAAAAATATTGCTTTTTAAACTCAAAGAAATCAATATGGACTCTTTCAAAAGGAACATAAGTTTTAGGCCATGGTATTTTATCGTTATTAGGTTTAAAATTAACAATACTACATGGTTCACAAGACTGACAATTCACTTCTATATCCATAGACATCGAAGGCCACCAAAACAGTGATCTGGCTAACATTTTGGATCTTACAATTCCAGGTTGATTCTTATGTAACAATTTAAGAACATTTTTCTGATATTTTTCAGGTATAACTACTCTAGACCCAAACATTAAACAATTTTCATGAATTGAAATCTAATTCCTTATTTTAAAATATGGACTTAAGGTGGGCTCTTTACAATAATTAGGCCAACCATCTTTAGTAAGTGTAGTTATCTTAGATAACACTGGATCATTTAAGGTTTCTCTTGCGATATCAAACACATCAATAGGTAGCATAACATAATACAATTTTGTTTATTGGTAACCTAGACAAGGCATCAGCAGGTTGTAAAAATTCACTTTTCCTATGTTCTAAATTATAATCATAATTTTCAAGAATTAATGCCCAATGCTGTAACCTTTGTGCTGCAAGGGTAGGTATTCCCTTGTAAGGATGCAATATATGCTTTATTGGCGCATTATCTGTAATAAGAGTAAATTTTCTCCCCCATAAATATTTATGAAATTTAGTGACTGCATAGATGACTCCTAAGGCTTCTCTGTCTAATTGAGAATAGTAACATTGAACTTTAGTTAAAGAATAAGACGCATATGCAATAGGTTTTTCAACAAGTTTACTACTATCATTTACAACATGACATAAAACTGCGCCTAAACCGACTGGGCTTGCATCAGAATAAACCACTAAAGGTAAGTTTGGATTATAATAAACTAAGACATCGCTACTAATATACTTTTGCTTACTCAACATAATTGCTGACTGACATTCGGGTGTCCAATTCCACTTTACATCCTTTTTCTGTTAACTGACGCAATGGCTTGACTAAAGTACTTAAATTTCCTATAAAGTTATGATAAAAATTCAACATACCTAAATATGACCTTAATTCTGTGTACATTATGTGGACTCGTTGAATTCACAATAGCTTCAACTAAGGAGGGACTAGATTTCCTACCTTCCTTACATATTATATGACCTAAGTATTCTACTGACGGTGAAAACCATTTACATATCTCAAAGTTTATGCGTACATTATGTTTATTTAATTTTTCTAAGACCTTATTTACTTTTTCATAACAATCAGAATAACTATTACCTTTGATAAGTATATATCATCGATATAACAGACAGTATTTGGAATTCCTGACAACATTTGGTCCATTACTTTCTGAAAAATTGCTGGCGCTGATGCTATACCATAAATAAGACGTTTATATCTGTACGAGGGCGGCACTGAAAATTTCGGGAATCAAGGAAGTGACACAACATTACTATTTTGAAACATTTTGACACATTTTTCCATACGATGGAACCAATCATTGAAGCAACCATTCCATTCGGAAGTTGGGGTCTCCAAAATGGACGTTTTGTAGGCGTCCACAGCTTCTTAAGGTGATGAAAATCTCTGACCACGCAATTTATTCTTTATTTTAGGGAAAGTATAGAAATCATTAGGGCTTAGGTCGGGGCTGTACGGTGGATGGTCTAATAATTATATGATTTCTTGCTCTAAAAACTCTTTTGTTCTGTGCGCGGTGTGAGAACTCGCATTGTCGTGATGGAGGATGATGCGGCGGTTGCAGTTCTCTTTACGGAGTTCAGAAACGACCTGTGGCAAACAAATGTTAGGATACCATTCTGCATTAACCGTTCTTTGTCCCTCAAGAGGAATAGTCGCAACATGGCCGGTTTTGGAGACAAACGTGGCCACCATTTTTTTTGCAACACTCCGTGAACGAACAATTTTTGTTGGCTTCAACTCATTTTTGGACACCCAAACTCGTGACTGGTTTTTTGTTTCGGGTTCGTACGCGTATATCCAGGATTCGTCACCTGATACGATGTTGTATACAGCATTTGAGGATCCTGCGTGGAATCTTTCGAGAGTTCTGACGCACCAAGTAACGCGAGCCGCTTTTTGTTCTTCACAGAGCAAATGCGGTATCCAACGGGAAAACAACTTTTTTACACCTAATTGTTCATGCAAGATTATTTGTATTTGACTCATGCCAATGTCTAAAGTTGCCTGAATTTCGCGGTATGTCACATGTCGATCTTCCTCAATCAGCTTACGCACAGCATCAACGTTTTCTTGGGTGACTGCAGTTTTTGGACGACCTTGATGGGGATCATCACTGAGCTTGACACGTCCACGTTGAAATTCAGCAAATTGTGGTTTTGGATGGGACTTCATCACCAAATGCAGAAATCATCCGGTCAACAAACTGTTTTTGTGTTAAACCACTTCGAAAGTCATAATAAATCATCGCTCTAGAATTTTCTCGAGTCAATTCCATTTTCTCAACGACTAAACAAGTTTGACAAGACCTTATAACAAGACCGAGAATCTTTTTTTAAATAAATAAACGGTATTCGATTTTTAAAACCAAGGAGTTTTAAATTAAAAAGATTTTAATATGACAGGATCAGTGGAAATATTCCATTCCCGATACTTTTAGTGCAGCCCTCGTATAATGAGTATTGACTGTTTATAACTTTTGACTTTCTTTGTTTACTAAAAGTTGAGTATACGCATCAGACAAATCTAAGACTATAAATACTTCTCCACCAGACATAGTTGCAAACACATCTTCAGGCTTTGGAAGTGGGTAAATATCAACTTTAATATTTGGATTTACAGACCTCTTGAAATCTACACATAACCTATATGATTATAGGTTTTTTATTATTTTCTTTTCATTAGCTTTCTTTATAGGGACTAGCGGTGACGACCACTCAGAATGAGGAACTTTATATATTTTTCCTTCCTTTTCTAATTGATCTAAATTATCACCAACAATGTTAACAATATTATATGGTAACTGATATGGTTTCAAAAATACTGGGATACAGCTTTCTTTTAATGTTAAGTGAGCTTCAAAACCTTTTATGTGTCAATCATAATTTTTACTAAAAACATTTGGATATATTTTTTTAACTCCTGTAAGACACTCGACTAATAATTAGATTGAACTGACTTCACCGACTTGACATAATTATTATCTTTAGACAGAATACCGTTCCTCCATTGTGGGTTTAAAATCTCAAACCAATCTCTTCCTAACAATGGGGTAAAATACTCATTCCCTGAAGTAACAATAATTGACGTAATATTTTTATTTTATTATTTATTTTTAAAGAGAATAATAATTGTTGCCTGTATTTGTCACACTTAAAAAATTCACGTTTGTTGTCGTAAACGTAACGCAGCAGTCGACGTGCGTTTGTCGGTTTGCTGCACAATTCATGAGGTACTCACCTTTCAAGCTTTTTCATCTTCCCAATTTGCTTCAAGTGGATTAAAACAGTTTTATCACTAACACCGCAGCCTGCAGCTAACTCGGACGTAGTTTGCGATGGATCCGCTTCAACATTAGCCTTCAATTCTTCATTATCATCTTTGGTCTCCGGCCGTCCACGGGGCTTGTTCTGCAGGTCGAAATTTCTTGAACGAAAACGTTGGAACCAAAAACGCACTGTGTTTTCTTTTGCGAATCCCTCTCCGGAATCCTTCGAGCTGTTTCTGCAGCACTGGCTGCAGCACTGGTGCTACGGTGGAGTACTAGTAGTAGAGAGACTACGAGTACGAGACTCGAAAATAATACGATATTTCTAGTTTTCCATTTAGTACACTGAGTGACGCAAAGGAAAAACCAAAAGAGGAAAAAACAAATGAATTACTGTTTTCGCAACACAAGTGTATGAGTAAATAGTGGTATAAATTTGAAATTGGAATTCCTAACCAAAGAAGATACATTAGGTCTTTACCTATGAAATTGCCGTTTTGTAAGAAAAAAAAAATTTAAACAAATTTTTTTCATGTATTTTTTATTTGCATAAATCGTAGTAATCATCATTGCAATCAATGTATCTTTGCCAACGCAGTGGCAGTTTATTGATGCCCTTCTTAAAGAAATCAGCTGAAAGGGAGGCAACTAATTCTTCAAAGGCATTTTGTACTGCCTCTCGGGTATTGAATTTTTTTCCCGCCAAGAAGTTATCCAAATTCTGGAAAAAGTAGTAGTCTGTAGGCACAAGGTCTGGTGAGTAGGGCGGATGACGGAGAGCTTCCAACCCCAGTTCTTGCAACTTGGAGACCGTCTGCTGTGCAGTATGAGGTCGAGCGTTGTCGTGCAGGAGCAGCGGAGACGAGCGATTGACCAATGCTGGTTGGAGATGTGATAGCTTCTCCATCATCGTGTTCAGTTCTTCACAGTACACATCTGCAGTAATGCTCATCCCGTTTGGTAAGAAGCTGTGATGAATCACACCGGCGCTAGACCACCAAACAGTGACCATCACTTTTCTAGGGGTAAGTTTTCGTTTAGTGCATTGTTTAGATGCTGAACCGGGATCCAACCAACTTGCTGAGCGCTTACGGTTATCAAACAGAATCCATTTTTCACCGTAGGTAACAATGCGGTTCAAAATTCCTTCATTTGTGTATCTGTTGAGCAGTGCAAGGCACGTCTCGTCGCGTACTTCGCGCTGGCGATCATTGAGTTCGTGGGGCACCCATTTGTCAAGCTTTTTTACCTTGCCAATTTGACGCAAATGGACCAATATTGTTTTGACGCTAACGTCGAAAGCTGCTGCTTGCTAATTCAGCCGTAGATTGTGTATCATCAGCTTCCACAATCGCCTTTAATTCGTCATTGTCGACCAGTCTTCGGATGACTGCGAGGTTCATTTTTCAGGTCGAAATTTCCAGAACGGAAGCGAGCAAACCAATAACAGGTATTGCGTTGGTTTGTAGTGTTAGCTCCGTAAAAGTCGTTGATGTTGCGTGCCGCTTGTGCCGCGTTGCTGCCACGACGGTACTCATATTCCATAATTACTGGAATTTTTAACGTATCCATGATGACGAAAAAGATTGAAATGCAATGAAAATGTAGCACTAATCAATAAACAAATGACTACTTTTGGAAAAAGAATCCCATGTTTTTAAAATAAAATTAATTTGAAATTAGAATTCATAGCAAAACAAAAATTTGAAATGGCCAGTACTGCAGAACGGCAATTTCATAGGTAAACACCTATTGTTTGCGATCAAAGTGGCCTGTACGACAAAACGTCAATTTCATATCTAAGGATCTAATATATATAATAATGTTTATTCCGTGTTGGTGTATCTATTAAATAAATAAATAAATAATTTCCGGACATTTATACGGAAACTCAAACGATGTTCATTAAAAACAAATAAAGCAAAAATATTCTTTAAGTCAGTATTATCTTTCATTCGAATGTATGTACACAAATTCATATCAATTATTGAACAATGTTGTAATTGAAGCAATTGTTAGGTACATATTAGGTTGTTTATTCACATGTGTAGACACAATAGACGAAGATAACACGTGCTTTATGGTTAACACAACAAACAAAATATTCATTTCACTTTAATACATAATTATATATTAAAAAGAATAAAATATGTTAGATCTGAAATATCAGACATTGTACTCGTATATAGAATAAACTGACTAAATGTTAAATATGTTGGTATAAGAAAAATTTAACGTAAGTAACCATCTTTGTCGTAAACGATATTTAATTGTTGCTTTTCATGCTCAAAATTATGAAAGGTGCTTTAAAAAAATAAGTGCTTATATCAAAATATAAATTAAATAATTCTCATTTATAACCCATTGAAACGTAGCAATACATAATTTGTGTGTTAATTTGTGTGTAAAACAGATACTAAAGACAACATGCCAATCATTTTGAGAGTTTTGCTCCAGGTCGGGAATATAATACAATGTCTTCTGATAACGTAGATAGAAATAAAGGCAACACACGTGTGCAATGGATGCTCACGTTATTGGGTAAGTGTTTATTTATTTGACTTATTTCTTACAATATGTCAAGGACATCACAGTATTTTACAGGAATAATTAGTAGTTGGATGTATTAGTCCAGACTCCAGGTTATAAACTAGGCTCTATGTTTAAATTCAATTAAATAAATAATATATATAAAGTTATCGTGTCGAAGTGTTTGTTAGAGACTTTCGCCGAAACGGCTTGACCGATTTTTATTAAATTTTGCAGGTGTATTCGGTAGGTATAGAATAGATTGTGAACTATTTTTAAAGTATATCTGTGGCTTAGTGGTTGAGCGCGTTGGTGCTCAAGCTGCGGGTCGCGGGTTTTATGTGTTCCTGGGGCATGGATGTGTATTAAATATGTGTATAATATAATAAAAATCTTATGTATATGTATAGTATAAAGAGTTTCAAATATATTTTCGTTGTCTGGTACCCGTAACACTAGTTCTTTGAGAACTTACCACGGGACTAGATTGACGTGGCGTGAAAAGTCCATAGATATTATATTATTATAGTATACCTCCCGTTGTCTGTTCCCCGAAACATAGTTCTTGCAATACATAGCACGGGGCCAGATTGATGTGGTCTTTAGTGATAAATAAAGGTAGCGCATTGTTTTTTATATTTACACTCTTATTACATTTTTTATTTTTATTATGATTTGGCATCAAAAATACATAAAACCCTCAATTTTCACCCTTCAAACACCAACCCCATTGTTTAATAGCGACATTTACATATCACATGTACTCTTTTACATATCACATGTAGGTACCTACTACTTGTTGGGATAGGTAATATATGTGTATGGTGTATGGTGTATGTAGTAGGTGTAGGACGTAGGGTTCTAGGTAGTAGTTAGTAGTAGTTGTCTGCTGCTGGTATTGGTAGTATCTATTTGTAGTTTGTAGGTATAGTTGTTGGTATAGAAACTGTAGCCTGTATGTAGATAGGTACATATTTTAGTTTTATAGTTAAGACATACTGACTTATGTAATTGGTTACAGCTAGTAAATAAATAAAATCAAAGAATCATCCATAAACGTGTGTTTAAATACCAAGCAAGATTAATAATCATAATTATTTTCATTCACCCAGCAAGTGGCACTTGATGCGTAGGAAGTAAAATATTTCAATTTAAGTTTATTTTCTAAGCAGGCGTCACTTACAGCTTACACACTTTTTAGCTAATGGCGCTTCCTTGTCTTACGGTTTTGAGATTGGATGGATATCGCCGACCACGAAGCTCCTGCAATCTGCAAAATCGCCCACGGGCAGCATCTTATCAAACGCTGATATAGCATGGATAGCCAGTATAATGAACTTGTCAGCGATTTTAGGAGTCATAATTTTTAGATACATAACTGACAAGTATGGTAGGAAAGTTGGGCTATTGTCGCTTGCCTTTCCACAACTGGTAAGTTTGTCATAGTGATAGACCTTAAAGAGTCATTCTTATCCAGCTTGCAAATTCAGCGTCGATATCTACATATTAGTACAGATGGGCAAAGCACCGGGTTTAAACCCGGTGCTTTGGTAAAAACCCAATAAACACCCATAAACTCCCATAATCACCCAAAAAAATAGGTTTTTACGTATTTTTTTGAAAATATGTAAGTAATACCAATAAATTATTTTTATAAATTGTATTGATGAATTCTACAATATTAAATAAAACGTTAACTAATAATATTTCAGGAAATTTTAAAAATCTATATATAATAAAATGAAAGTAATTAATTTTCAGTGTTTTCATGTTGCAGTTGATCAACATGTTGGCCTTTTGCTTCCCGTAGATACTTTAAAATTTCTTCATAACACCTCGTTCGCACACATGGCCGTATATATTTAAATTCTTGAGCCACTAACAGTCCGAAATACTCATTTCTTTTATCCTCTTCTCCATAAATTAAGCATTTAGAACAGTTTGTTTCTTCTTTCAGTAAATTTTCTTTTACTTTATCCTCGTTTTTTTTCTTTGTTGCGACGACGCTGGGTAAATCATCTGGACACTGGGTCTCACTATCGCCAAATATATTTGGAGATCGGCTTCGGCTACGGCTTGGCAGACATTTTTTTCTTTCTACAATTTTAAATTAAATTTATTAGAATAAATGCTTCGAACTCACGCGATCTAAGTACCTTTTGTGTTTATTATACCTTACCTACCTAGGTATAAAAAGAGTACTTACGTAGATTTTCTTTTAATAACTGTTTTATACGAAGATCTTGATCTCTCAAATTAGCATCCATTTTACTTCCAGTGATTATCAACTAAATTAATAATCCACAAAGTATTAAATAACGTTTTTATGAAATATTTAGCACAAAAACAATACCCTTTAAATATCGATCGTCAGTAACTGTGGCTGACTTACCTATATTCTAGCAAGCAGGACTGCCAGATGTGAAGGGGAAATCCCCAATAAATTGTTGCATGTGACTGATGATGTGAGCATGTTCGTTTCATTATTCATAATAAAAATGTTGCCAGGTAACCAAAAAGTCGTATGTTTTTGTGCGAATTACGATCATAATCTTTACGATCGTACATTAAAAAATAGACAAATAATAGTATGAGTACGATTTAAATCGTATATCTGTCAACCCTGCTAGCAAGACAGCGACAAAATCACGTTGCATAACAATGTAGCCCAAGCTTATATCTTATGAAATATACGGAAGAGATACGGACTTAGAAAAAACAGAAATGTTGTTCTTTGTGGAAGTCATTGATGAAATTCTATGTATTTTAGCCCGCAAACTTTCTTCAAACAAAAACAGCGCCATCTAGTATCGAGTTCTGTAATTATCTCTTTGTTTATGGATTTGAAGTAAGACCGCCACGCATGCAATACATTATGACTGGGGATTCCCCTATTCGTCGACGCTGAATATGAGGCGACGACAATCACTGTCAAACGTGTTCACTATTACTCTGACTCTGATAACGTGACTTCCTGGTAACGTGTTAGGTAGGAAAAGCAGTAAAAAAGTGCATATTAAGGGAGCAGATTTGAAATAATATTTATACTTAACAAGAAATAATTAAAGGTAAGTGGATTTTTGAATGATACAATTATATCATGATCACTTAACAATTTTAACTTAAAATTAGATGTATTATTACAAGCTTTTATTTAGCTTGCGTTATGTAAATAAAAGTATGTAGGTATGTTCGTATGTTGATGCAATTATCCTCAATCCTCAACCGACTGGGATAAAATTTTCCATACACGTTTATTTTGGATGATAGTGCATAGTTAGCTGAGAGTCGTCATTGGATAATAATGGTGGATAGCCTAAGATGTGTACTAGATATTTATTTTTAACATAATATGCGTAAGTACCTAATCGAATTAAAGAAGTTGCTGAGAAAAATACAGAACAATACGATAATAAACTAGCGTCTGCGTTTAATCCTCCGAGGAGATGTAATTTTACAAAGGTTTTTTGTATTTATTTTAATTTTTTTTAATAAATTTATTGTAAATAACAAGAAATAATCATTGTAAAAAAATAGGCACTCTATTGTTGAATTTTCGTCAGACCAACTAATCATCGTTCATTTTTTTAGGTTCAATGGGGAGACCTAAAGATTTACGCATATGGGAGCACTACCGTACTTTACCAAACAAGTCTGTTTCTTGCAAGCTTTGTAATAAGGTCTACAAATTCAGTAATGCTGCCAAAATGCTTCAACATCTTATCACTTGTCCAAAATCTCCAGAAACATTAAAATACTCTATGAAACTTATAAAAGATAGCTCGTCCAAAACCAAAATGTCTGGACTGTCAGAGATAGAGACAAATGATTCTTTTATAAGCCCCTCGTCGTCTGCTAACACTACAATAAATGCTGAGTTTCAAGACACCGATGATTATATAAAAACAGAATTAGCGAGAGCTATATTTGTAACAGGGACGCCACTATCGATGGTGCAACATCCTTTATGGATACAATTTTTCGAAAAATTGCAACCAAAATTTAAAATACCTTCACGTAAAGCTTTAGCGACAAAATACTTAGATAAAATATATAGAGAAATGCGTTTTGAGTTAAATGAGGAACTAAATGCTTGTAGTTACTTACACCTTCAGTGCGATGGCTGGTCTAATTTAAGAAATGAAGGAATAATAAACTTTCTTATATCAAAACCTCAACCTGCATACGTTAAAAGTTTGAATACAGAAAGTAATCCTCACACTAGTGAATACCTTAGCCAAGAAGTTGAAAAAGTAATGAAAGTATATGGAGCAAATAAGTTTCTTGTACTTATTGGCGATAACGCTAGAAATATACAAAAGGCATTCGAATTAACAAAACTCAAATATCCACATGTTGTTCCTCTCGGTTGCTGTGCACATATCCTTAACTTGTTGTGCCAAGATATTGTAAAGATACAAGAAGTAACTGTGTTTATTATGCAAGCCATAAATATAATAAAAACTGTTAAAAGGAGTCAACGATTAAGTTCCTTGTTGATAAAATCAAGGCAGGGTGAAGATTCTACACAAACACTAAAATTGCCTTGTGCTACAAGATGGGGAAGTCATGTTACTTCGTTAAAAAGTTTGAAAGCAAATAAGATAGCTTTGCAAATATTAACAGTTAGAGAAGATGTGGTAATTTCAAGAGATATTAAAGATTTAATTCTAAGTGATGATTTCTGGACGAAGACAGGGGAATGTATAAGTATTTTGGAACCAGTCACTGAAAGCATATTTTACTTAGAGAGCGACCAGAATCGTTTGCATCGCACATACATTACATTTAGAGATGTACAAGCTAAGATACGTTTTGCATTAAATGAGATTTCGACATTGAGCGAAGAAAGCAAACAGCAGATTCTAACATCAGTATCTTCAAGATGCAATATGGCAATGAGGCCAATACATTTTGCAGCATATATTCTAGACCCCAGGACTCTAGGAGTCGAACTTACTCAAGAGGAAGAACTTAAGGGTATGGAGTTTATCTACAATTTAAGCCAACACTTAAGTTTGTCAAATGTAATGGCAGATTTGGCGTGTTATAAAGCTAAAGAAAACTTTTGGGCCAGAGGATTTGTATGGAGCTCATTAGATAGCATTGAGCCCCTAATATGGTGGAAAGGTATTTGTGGTTCCACTGAGTTAAGCAAAGTAGCGATTCGTATTCTATCAGCTCCCTGTACTTCGGCAGCCACTGAGCGTTCCTTTAGTATCCAAGGCTACATACATAATAACAAAAGAAATCGACTTACAACTGAAAGAACTGAAAAAATTTCATTCATTTGTTATAACTGGAATCTTAAACATAAAGCTGAATGCGAGGACATTCAGTTTAATGAAGAAAATACCTTAGAAGCTTTCATTGAGCAAGTAAATGAACATAACAGTTTAGACGAAATAGAGCCTATCGAACCTATACAATTCATCGCTTGTAATAACTCTGAATCTGACAGTGATTGACTGTAGTTTTACATTTTACTTTCATCTCTTTCTTAATAAACTCAAAATCAAATTAAAAGTTTTTTATTCTGTAGGCTGCATAATAATATTGTCTATGTCCAGTATAGTGGACGTCTTGCGGCTGAGATGACGATGATGAAGTACAAAATCATAAACACCCAAAAATTTGGGTCTTTATGGGGTTTAAACCCAATAAACCCAAAACACCCGGTTTTTACCCACCAGACTTTAAACCCACCCAGGTGGATTGCCCATCTCTACATATTAGGGGCTTTCTGGCTATCCAGCATGCAAATCCAGCGCCGTTACTTATGGCCTTCATTAGAGTCAATGTCAAAATCAATGTCAAAGTCAAAAAAAAAAAATGTCAATCATTTTAATTTTTGCCCACTACTCCACTTCAATGCCACGGCATTTGCAGACTGGACCGTCAGGCTACTTGTGTTAAGGATCATAAACTATCTTACGGACTGCAGCCGTTAAGGTACCTTATGACGAGTACGAGCACAAGTTTTAATAACTCGGTAGTGTTTTACGTAGAAATGTGATAGTTTTTTTTTTAATAGTTTCTTTTCTATTTGTAAAGGACTATATTCACGTTCCAGCTTGCAAATCCGGTAATATTGACACCTAATTATGGCTATTAGTATATACTAAATTTTTGACATTATTATTTTCAGTTGTCGTGGATCATGAAAGTAATTTATCCCACTACCACAACGCTGGTAATTTCAAGATTATTCGGTGGAGTCGCGTCCAGCGGAGTTTTTTTAGTTGTTCCTATATACATAAAAGAGATCAGTCAAGATAGCATACGGGGCTCACTGGCAGTACTTTTACCTATCACTCAGTACATTGGAGTCATTATTATGTATGCACTCGGTGCTTACTTGGACTATTACCATGTGGTTTACTCGGTGATTAGTGTTCCTGTATTAGTGACGCTGCTTTTGTTGCGAGCCCCCGAGTCTCCGGCATTTCTTGTTAAACAAGGAAAAATAGATGTGAGTATTTATAACAATACATACAATAATTGGTGTCCACATTACTACATTTAAAAGCGTTTTCATATTGAGCGATACGACATCGCTTATCACACCGTATTTTAACAAAGACACGAGAAAGACGGACCTGTTTTACTAAGAAACAAGTCGTTGTCATTATCGGTGCGATATCGGATATCGGATTGAATTATGGGAAGACGCACAGTCTGGGAGTATATGGTCCGGAACCGTAAGGCTGCACTAAAAATCGTAGTGTCGGGTGTCAACACACGACACTTCGATTTTCACCTATATTGTACTATCGCATAGTTCTACTTTCAATGCTCTGAATGACTTATATGGTCTGTAACAAGTCAAGGATGGACACGGAGTCAATGTAGTCGATAGACGAAAAATTCACGTCTGCTTGACAGATTGATTCCCCAGAGCTGCAGATTCAGGCACCGTTATACGGCGGCGACATAAGATCGTTTCCTGTCCGTTAAGCGATATCGCGTAATGTAAAAACGCTCTAAGTTTTGAATTGTATTCAACAACTCAAGTTTTGCCAACCTTAAGGTATTGCATTGAGTTTTACTAACAAGAAGTATTGACCATTTTTTATATTTCCGCGATGGAGTTTTGCCGGGGAGTTCAATGGGTGACGTGTGAATTTGTAATATTTCATAAATTTGTGTTATCTAGGTTCTTAATGTGTAATATTGGTAGAATATTAACTAACTTAAATATTCGTTAACGTGCACAAGTGTGGGCAAGTGGTACAAATTCTAAAAACGTGCTATCTGTGTGTTTCCCGCCAAAACTCCCTATGAACTTTCAGTAAAGCGTCTACCACTTTACTGAATCGACTGACATGACTCATTGACTGTACTGACTATTTATTTGGACTTTGACTAGACTTTAGACTTGACGATATATGAATACAGTGTTGAAAATTGAAACGAAAGTTCTATTTCCCGCCTTTTTTACTTGAAACTGGCAAATGGTTTTAAGTTAAGCCGACGCCATATATTTAAAAAAAAAATCCGCGATAGTATAGTGCGTGCTTGCCGCGTGACGTCAGTGGTCCTTCCGCTCGTGCCCCACAGCCTGCCGCGCTATGAATGAAACTGTCGGCCGACGCTCAGCATTGGCTAGACTCGTGACGTCACAGAGCGTACAATCTCGACTATCTATTCGAATATAAAAAAATAAAAATGCAGATGTTCTTGTATTTTTCATAACTCACTTTAACATGGTTAGAAAAAACATTGGTCAGCCTCATTTTCTCCTTCGTAATCAAAAGTTGGATCAGGCGAATGAAAGAGTGACAAATACATTAAGACGGGTAATACGATGTTACGTCACGTAATGATTATTCATAGACAGCAAAACAACGTAACATTAATTTATGTGTTGTACGCGCCAGCTCTTATGTAACGGCCTATAATACGTTTAATTATTTTAAATTTTATAGTGTTACTCGGTTAGATTATCTTTGCACCTGGCGGTGTGACGTTATTTTGGCGCAAGCCTATGCCAAAACGAAATGTGGCGAGAGCTGAGGTAGCGGGAGGCACCTGGCATTCAATCGAGGTGCAGAGATAATTCAACCGGGTAATAATAAAAAAATATATAATATACGTTATAAAAGCTTACAAAATGTGCCTCATAATGTATTTTGTAATTCTTACTGACTATATTTTCGAGTTATTCTACATATCTGTAAATTAATGCATAAATTGTTTCGACAAGGCACTATTGGTCTTGTGCAACTTTTCGAAACAATATGTTGTAATTTTTATTTGAAAAATAACTAGACATATTTATATTGTTATTTCAGGAAGCTCATGAAATTGTTGCATTTCTCAAGGGATTGCATAAGAATGACATAACAGTAAGAAATGAAGTAGAAGCCATGGAAGAAACAGACATGCTTTACAAATCGCTGCCAGAAATATCGACAAAAGATATTTTATGTTGGTATTTATTCTTTTTAACGGCTTTAACTTTCTTCATATTTACGCTTATTTAATCTTAATTAATTATTACATATAACTAGTCTAACTACCTACCGTATACCTGCGTATACGGTAGGTAGTGTACACTCACATGAAAATTTTGTCTCCATACCATAGACTTCATTTTCTTACAATTAATGTAGGAACACGCAGTGCCACCGTAGCGTGCCTTAGACAAGCCCAGTTTAAAGAAAATTGGGGACCCAAGTGAAGTAAGAAAATTATTTTGGGTAAAACAAGATGCAAGAATATTGAATATGAGGTAACGGCGGGAAACTCGAACGTGGGCGGACAAGCGTTTTAATTAATTTGTTTTATATCATTCAGTGCGGGTGTATAGTATTAGGTCCTTACATATGAAATTGGCGTTTTGTCGTACTGGCCACTTTGATCTCAAATACAGTACCCGGCGATAAATATTGCACATCGACCTTTGGAAAGAGACAATCGGCTAATTTCGGCTTCGTAGAGCGTTATCTCTGTTGTACGAAATACAAACAGTCCGGTATCTTTTAGGAGCTGTTAAAATAATTATGATTTGCTTCTTTTGATAATTATTTTATTATTTGTATAAAATACACCAATTTTTCTATAAGTTATGGCTAGGTTGGGGTAAAATAAAATAAAAAAAACATGTTCACATTATGTTTACGTATATTTTGGAAAATTACAGCTGTAGTGTACATAATAAACACCATTATACCTATTGTTAGAATGAGACATTGTAATAAAAATAATAATAATTCTAATTCTCAATTACTTCGATTTCACTATCTGTGCTCTCAAAGAGGTCAATATCACTGTCACTGTCAGCCGTATTTATCACTAGTCTATCAGTGTAATTGTCTAAACTTTGTTGAATACTTTTATATTCATTCTCACATTCTCTCATGCAGACACATGCATGATCGCAAACCTTTTTCCACTCTTCCCCGATCATGTTTACTTTTTCAGTCAATAATGTTTTTACTGTAGTTAAATTCATACCCACATTTCTAGAGACTACATAGCCTTTCAGTTGAGACCATATATTTTCAATCGGATTAAAATCCGGATGATATGGTGGCAATCGCAACACAGTGTGCCCATGTTCGGCAAGTACTTTGTCCACGGAAAACTGTATACCTCTCCTTGTGCTGACATTTAATAACGTAAATCTGGGTTTTTGTTAATTTTGGATCAACTGGAATTTCGTGTCTGTTTAACCAGTTGATCATTTCCTGTTTAATGGTGTTTGAGTTGGGGGGTCTTTCAACATATTTGTTGTGATAGGGTGCGTTGTCGATAACTAGAACAGAATCACTGGGTATAATTGGGATTAATTGATTAACCAGCCATTTTTCGTGGTTATCGTTATTAATTTCATTGTGATAGTCACCTGTAGTGTCCGTGGATTTATACGTTAAAAAGGCACCGGGTACAAAGCCTTTTTCATTTCCCGCATGAACTATTATCAAACGTTGACCTTTTGAAATTGGCTTTTTACTCTCTTTTTACTATCATCACTCCAAGATTTCCCTTTAGTGTGGGATGTATGTATGTAAGACTCATCCATGTAGACGATATTTTTTCCTGATTCGCGAAATTTGCGTATTTTATCGAGGTATTCCATTCGTTTGTGACTTACATCGTGCTTTTCCATTAGAACTTTTCGATTATCTTCCATTATAGTGAACCGAAATCTCATCTCGTGAAGTATTTTTCTCAACGTCTTTTCAGACTCATTGTAATTAAAAGCTTCAGATAATTTAGCTTTTAATGATTTTATTGTTGGCGGTTCATTAAATCATTATAGTCATTTTGTAACCAAAAAGAGTCTCAGCTCCTCGGGCACTTCTTCTATTAAATTGGGGAGATCATTTTGGAGAAACTCCAAATAACTTTGCCCAGTTATTCCCTGGTAATTCAAATGGTCCAATTATTATTCCGTTTAATATTCCAGTCCAATAGTTAATTTTAAATTGGTATTATGACCAGTCCATAGATGGGGATGGAAGATGGGGATTTTCTAGTTGCCAACTGTGTAAATTGTGAAGATAGTTACATTAGTATATTTTTCTCCTTTTCTACATTAATAGCAATAATTCACTATTCATGGTAGATACGATGATGAATTGTACCATTATAAAATCTACTTGAAACCGACATTATTTAAAAAATATTGGTCACTCAGACCTTCATACATTTTTTTTACCCAAAATGTTTATACTTCGATTAAAAAATAAATTATTAAATTTTTTATAAAATAAACTTGCATATTTAAAAAAAACGTGCAATAGCTAGTCATACTATTTACTGTCTATTTATCAGCATAGTTAGTGTATAATATCAAAAGAATTAAAAACCAATGTATGTAATTCATTAATTTGTCCAAAAGTATTTCGTAGCTGTATCGAAGGCTTTTTTCAAGTCTATAAATATACCTAAAACTATTTGCTTTTACTCTGTATTACTTATAATTTTTGTGACAAGATCTGTAGTAGCAGATAAACAGTTAGAGTGGGGCCTAAAACGGTATTGTTTTTTATGTAAATTTAATTTATGTATAATTATGTAGTGTTGTAGTCGAGTATACAACACTTTTTTTTTAATTTTAGTCAAAACTGGGAGTACAGATATAGGTCGATAGTTTCCCGGGCCAAGTCTATTACCACTTTTGTAGATAGGGGTGACTTTTACTACTTTGAGGCAATCAGGAAAAATGCCATCCTGTAAATATTTGTTAATACATTTAGTTAAGTTATCAAGAATCATTAATGGCTTTAAACATTCGATAGATTTAGTAGTCATATTGTCTATTTCTTTACTAGTATTAAATTTTAAGTTACCAGATACTACTTATTTCTTCTGCAGTAACTGGATTAAAATGAAATTTTCGAGTTGATTCAGTAGTGGTATAAAATTTTGCTATTGTGTAGACTTTGTTATTATGAAACTGTTTAAAAATTTATATGCAAGAGTTGAGCCAATGGTTGAAAAATAGTTATTAAAGGATTGACATATTAGCGTTTTATCCACGGGAACACTGTACTTCTTCGGGATAAAAAGTAGCCTAAGTTTTAATCCAGAGCTCAAGCTACTACTATATCAAATTTCATCAAAACCCGTTCAGTAGTTTTTGCTTGAAAGAGTAACAAACATCCATCCATACTCACAAACTTTCACATATATAATATTAGCAGGATTTGTAAATTGGTCGGACTCACAGTAATTTTATTTTTGTTGTGGCACAGGCTGTTAATAAGACTCCACATTTTCGCAGGCTTATCTTTACATTGCAAGAACTAGTTATCGTAATATGAAGATTTCGCCTTTTTAATGGTTATGGTATCTGCATTTCTTTTTTTAATAAAGTCTTCTCTAATTTTCTTGTCTTTCGGATTAGTTTTAAGCTTTCGCCACAAATAGTTCTTTTCATTAATCTCTTTAATTATATACTTGTTTATCCACTCTTGTTTCGGAGCATTTACTATCTTTCGACTTACTAATTTTACTGAGATTTATTGCGGCTGCTATACTGTCAGTGTACTCTAGTTTACTGAAATCCGTGTAGGTACTATTTTTCATACTTTTTCCCATTATTTTATACAATTTTTCATAGTCAATAGCTTGGTTCACAATAACGTATGAGAACTGGTGACGGACTAACATGTACTCGCTTCCTTATTTTGTGTATATTATTGTTTTAACGGAAATGTGGATCAAGTCAGAAACGGAAGCTGAAAATCTTCGATTATCTGGATATACACACTATTACAACTTTCGAAAAACAAAGAGGTGACCAACTTTTCAAGAGGAGGTGGGGGTCTCTATTTACGTACATAATAATTTAAAAACATAGTCCGAAAGAAGAGCTCTGCTTGGATGACAACCAATTTCTCTGGATAGACTTGGATCAATATAATATTAACATACTTTAGATGCTATATATTGTACAACAAAGTCTAACATAAAAAAAAACTTTATTGAGTCTTTCCACGTATTTAAATAAAAAAAGATCGTTTTTTAATTTAATTTTATTTTAAATTAATATAAATAGATAGATAATAAATAGATTTTACGGCGATTTTAATATCGATCTACTTACCGAAAATAATCAAACTACCAACTAACTATATTGATACACTAACAGAAAATGGATATGAAATCATAGATAACATTGACTCTAGAGTTGTGCACGCGAGAGACTAATACTACAAAAACCATACTTGATCATGTGTATACAAACATAAGGGATAATAATTGTCATGTTGATATAGTTGAAATAGCAATCTGATCATAAACACATTTATTTTGAAATGAGAAAGGTTTCAACAAACAACAACAAAAAAAAAGATTACCAAGCTATTGACTATGAAAAATACTATGTATAACATATGACACACTATGACAGACTATGTATAACATATGTGTATATAAAAGCGATTTCGTTCAATAAATCACAACACCAATAAATGAACATAGTAATATTTATTTAAGAATAAATTTATTCTATTACAGATGTTATATAATTAGGTACTACAAACTTGTACACAAAATAATAATAGTTTACCGTCCACAACGAATAGTAAACATTCTTAAAAATGGCCAGTTCCCAGGTAATAATTCAGTGGAACACTAGAACTGTAATAAATAAATAATAAGTAATTAATAAAATAATTACATAATTTATTTGTTAAATAATTATAAACCTTTTTAATTTGTTTTTTCTTAGACTTGGCCTTAGGCTTAGTAATACTTTTAGATTTAAAAATTATAATACTATGAGAGAAGATCGCTTAAATGGTTATGAAGGTGTAGCTTTTCTTCTTGAGAAAAACTACCCTTTTAGTTCAATAAATATGTCTGTACATAATCCTTAACTTTCTATTTTAGCAATAAGTATAAATAATATTTGTTTTATTTATTTATATATTTCTCATATTTCTATTAACATTTTAAATGAAATAAGTAACATTTTAGCATCTGTTCCAAAACATTTAATTATCACAGGTGATTTTAACTGTCATCATTAGTTATGGGGTAGCTCCATAACTAATAATTATGGTAATAAGCTTTTAAGTGTTCTTGACCAAAATAATTTGTGTATAAAAAAATAATATAATAATTAATAATGAACCAACAAGGCGCACTAGTCCTTCAGAGAGCAAAAGTGCGATTTGACGAAATTATCGAATGCATCTTGACTAAAGGCCCGACTATTTGTTCTCCACAGTTTCTATCGCAACATCTTCAGTTCTTACCTCCACACTCGGAAGCGATTATTCCCTATAATTTCTTCCTCCCATTTTAATAATGCTCATGTTAATAAACATAATTCCAGATTGTTTCCTAGATATATCCTTAATTATGTCACTGATGAATCTTGGGAGCAATTTAGTAATAATGTTGATCTGAAACTATCACAGAAAATGTCTGGTAGTAATGGCTTCATAGATGCTCTTTATTTTCAAAGATGTCATGATATATAACGAAGTTTTCCCGTTAATATTTTTTGTTTTATTTTTAGTTAAAGAGAAAAAGTGGCGTAGGTGGATATTTCTCATTACCATCGTATTCATTCTACGCACCATGAATGGAAGTTTTTCGATACAGACGTATGCTTTGTCAGTACTGTTATCAACGGGTATTACGTTCAGCGTCAGCCCCGAGATCCTGACTTTTACCTTTCCCATTGTTATGATTATAACATCACTGCTACTCACTGTAATTGTTGAGCGGTTCGAAAGAAAGGTATTTTTACCACTTACTCAATTATAAGATAAAAAAAAGTATGTATTCATCACAAAATATGTACCATTATGTTTTCGCAATAGATTAAGTGAAGTAAAAAAGTGAAGAAATTAATTTAGAATTATTTTTCAGTTTATGAGTGAAACAGTCACTTGATTGGAGGTAGATTGTAGGCGATTGTCGCCGCCCGCCAGTGGTGGATTTAAATAGTAAGCGATAACAACTGTCCATAAACATACGTAACATTGGAGGAGTGCATGCACCTACCGGATCACAAGCGTGCAAGCGTGCGCAAGCATATCTCGCCGGTTTTCTGTGCTGAAGTGATCTTCGGTCGAGCATAGCAATGCTACGCTTATAAAGTTATTTGAGGATTATGGTGTAACCTTTAATTTTCAGCGTCTCTTATGCTTTGCTCACCTAGTGACTGCGGTATCTATGGTTATTCTAGCAGTGGTTCCACTGCTGCAACAGGCCGATATAGAAATCTCTGGTTGGCTGCCATTGTCCGTTATAATGATAATATCGGCGATGTTTTCCGGCGGCGTATCCCCTCTGCCTTATATCTTGATGACAGAAATGTTTCATTTCGAAGTAAGTAATATCTTATGTCTTATCTAATTCTCGTATGTGGTATCTGGTACTGATCTCCGAAACGACCGAATTGTATGAAATTTTGCAGGTGTTTTTTGTAGGTATATTAATAGGTTGTAGACTATATTTTACACCCCGTAAGTGATAGGGGTGACCCACACCAATATTTATTTTTATATTTTTGACCTAATTTTATTATTTTATGATTTGGCATTTGAAAATACATGTCGGGTTTGGCCTAGACATCAGAAAGGAAGTTCAAATATGGCGACACAGAAATTTATTTCAATTCAACAATCAGTTACCTACTACAGTTAGGCAGTAAGGGCGGTACTGGCTGTCGAGAGACCCCACACCCACCACAACAAGGACAGTACTAATTGTCAGGAACAATATTCTACATCCAATACAAGGGCGGTACCTACTGGCTGTCAGAGACAGTGTTCCCCGCACCCATCGCAACAGCGACAGTACTAATTGTCAGGAACAATATTCCACGTCCAATACCAGGGTAGACTGACTATCGAAAGACAGTCCGTGCACCAAGACGCATCCGTCGGAAATGCGTGCCGCGCTTTAAAGGCCCCCGATAGGTGGGGAGGCCGTTTCAAATGTTCCACAGGGTAAAAAAGGATACGTCCGGTGCACCACCACCGCCATCCACTACATCCACTAATGCCATCTAGTCGCTGTCTCTCGAAGTCCAGGAGTAAACAATACAGCCGCCGTCATATTATTACCCTACATTTTCACCCTTCTAACACCAACTCATTGTTTGTTAGTGATATTAGTATCTACTGTAACAATTTTCAACTCTCAACAAAACAACCACCTCCTACACCTACTAGTAGACCTACCTAGATAGTAGGTGTAGGTTTTAAGTGTAGTTGTTGGCAGTTATATATTCCAGTTCATAGTTAGGCGTTTAGGACAGAACGTCTGTTGCATACAGCTAGTAAGTACATAAAATTAGCAAAAAATATACCGTCCTAACTGGTTCTTAACAAACATAATATTATATGCACTGAAGAACTATTGAAATATTTACTTATACCTACGTCTTAATTTTAAATACCTACAAATTCTTTCTATATCTAAAATAAAAATGTTTTATTCATTTATGAAACAATATGACCGTCCGACAATTTAAGCACTCAAGCCCAGTCGTCATTTTTTTAGTCCCTATCTTTATCCACTAAACATTTCTATTTACAGTAATGTTAAAAATATATTTTTTTCTTTCAGATACGTGCAAAGGTACTCGCCATTATATCGTGGCATTCATGGTTATTTACGTTCATAATAACCTTTCTTCATCCGTTATTAACGAACCAAATCGGCAGTTCGAATACTTATTTTTTATATGCATCACTCAATTTATTTGCTGGAATATTCGCTTTAGTATTCATGCCAAAAACAAGAGGAAAAACAGAGGCTGAAATACAAAAGAAAATGGGTACTAGTTGAAAACATACTAGTGATACTTATTATGTTACTGGACTGAGATCCCAGCTCCGCCAGACTCTTATATTCTTCCTGATAAAATGTATGTCATATTGTACCTAAAAATTGGCCCACGACACAATCTAGCGGGTATTGTACAAACTAATACTATATATAATATGAAATACATTTTATCAGTAAGAATATAAGGGGAATCTGGCGGGGCTAGGATCTCAGTCCATAATGTCTGTTATGACAAACGGAAAAGATTCAAAAGAAAAGACGTATTTTAAAGAATTTATCAATCATGTGACATGTTTTTCATAGTCCGTTTCGTCAGATCTGATATTTTTTAGAAATAATGTATTTTAAATCGTAAAATTTTCTTCTTTTTATATGGTCTTTTAAATCGAAAGATTTTCGAAGTTCTTTGATTTTTGAATCTGAAACGAATGGAACTAATAGAACAATTGCAAACCAAGAAGTTAAGAACAATAATAACTCGAAATAAAACAGCTTGTTTCGTAAACAGGTTTTATTTTAATATAAAATATGTGTTTAGTACATACACCTACAGAGATTACCATTCTAAAAATCTGAGCTGAAATCAATCATCATCCATGTAACAAAACCTTAATCAATGAAAAATTTCACAAATATTAATTTATAAGGTTTTCAAAATTATTACGGATATTTTGCGCATACGATTTACTGCTTACGTCAAGACGTTAATAAAGAAAAATAATTAAAAATTACGCTTTTTACGGCGCTGTCAAGGCCGTAAAAAGCGTACCTTACAACTTCGTGCGTAGTTGACCTCACACAGCTGATGTATTGTTGTTTTAAGTCTTTGCTTCCACTTCAAATCACCTGTTTCTGTGAGGTGATTCTAAGACGGTACAAAGGTGGCCTTCCTGACCTTAGCGCCTTAGTGAGTGCAATGTAATAATATTTCCTGGTTTCATTTTTGATATAAATTAACATGTAGCCCTTAGACCTACAAGGCAACGCTTCGCACGTTCAAAAAGTTTAAAAGATTTTTTAATCGGTCGATAAACGCACCTCCAACACTAGGCAAACCAGTCATCCCTAACCGTAGTAAGTTCATTATTTTTCCATGCGTGGCAACTAGCGCACGCGTTTTCTAATTCGCGCGCATTCTAACCTTTAAAAGTATTGCTTATGACCTTTATCGTGTTTTCTAATTATGTTTTACTATGCCAAAGAGAAATTATGAATAAAAGGTGGAGTATTATATACGAAAGTTAGACAAAATACGGAATAAACATCGACGCGAGCGTCGAAGAGGATTAAACCTCTTCCTCAGGCCAGGATAATCAACAAGGTTAGCTTATTTTATCAATATTTTTTAACACCGTTCAAGTGCTATTCAAAATGAAGGTAGTTGCTTGCCATAGATTCAAACTTGAACGCGGCAATACTAATATCTAACGGCCATAGATTCAATAAATGAACGAAGTGTTATGAATTCAAATACGAACCATAATTTTATCGATAGGTATATTCCTACAGTAATATTCATTATTTATTGGAACGTAGTTCCTTATGGGGCGTTGCGAATTGTGGAGGCTAGACGGATTATAGGCACGTCAATTTTTGCCACTCAAAATCACAATGTAATAACGACTATTAAGAATAATACAAAAAACGACCTTATCACTTTAACAATAATGTAGAATTTTGCAATTACACATTGTGACTGTTATGACTGTTACATATTGTGACTAGCTAGCTGGGCCTTAGGTTCGCGAGCGATGGGACGGAAGATCGCTTGATGTTATTACTCAGTACGGAGCCGGACTTCGCGGCGGCAACACTGCGAGCAGTAATCAACCCGCCCCCTCACCCCTGTCCCTACCTAAGGCGCGGCCATCTAGTTCGCGCGCACTATATATATATAGTTCAACTATTTGTTTTGTATAATATAGTATATTATATCTATTATATCTATACAGACAAACAAAATTGAAGTGTCTGTTTGTAATTTCAAATTAACAGTTTTATTTTCACTTTATGCATTTAAAAGTTTGATCGGTACTTACAATAAAATATAAATTGTTAACATTTTTCTGTCCGTCTGTCAGTCAGAATATATATATAGAGTCGATGATGAAGAATTGAAGCCTATTTTGGAATATATATATATATATATATATATATATATATATATATATATATATATATATATATATATATATATATATTATATATATAGTTAGCTGCGCCGCCTGCGCCCTCTATCGATCAAGACAAAGAAGACGCCAGATTCCCGCCACGAGACGATCGGGCTATATAAGCCGAACGCGCCCGTCGACTCTTCCATTTTCTTCTCACATTTTCGCGTGCTCGTTACGTTTAAAACTCTGTTCGTGTTGCCTTTTTCTTTGTTAAGTTTGTAGTAATTTTAATAAATTCCTTTTCTTTTGTGTTGATTAGTTTTAATTTTCTTTTATAAATATATATATGTCAGCCCTTGGCGAGGCGACCGAACAGAGACCAATTTGGGGTCAAGATATCCACAGTAATCTGTCCCAATTGTGGTTGCCACTACTAAAAAAGTGTATGACGCCCGCGAAAAATTTCGGAATATGTCATACCTAGTAACTGTATGTGTATGTATTATTACAACCCCCAAACTAAATATATAAAGATTGCGGCTGCGGTCGCAGAAATGGTTAGAATAGAAATATAAAATAATTAAAATAGAAAAATATAATAGAAAGACAAAAAAGACGAGACGATGCAACAGCAGTTAGGTTCCAGCATAACTGCAATTAGCAGGGCGATGACGTCAATACTTATAGAGACAGAGTACTTCGCCGCATACCCAGTGTCATAATCCTGTGCACGCCACTGACGTACGAGTTTAGTGCATTGTCTCACGGACTCGCTATAGCACCGAGATGTCTTTCGGACGCCATGTCTTGGCGCTTTTTAAACAGGTACATGTGTCGGACGCCAGCAGCTGGCGTTTTTCCCCCCGTATTTTATTGTCATGATTATGCGTTTGAAACTATTTCTATCCGGCTCAAACTTTCACAACGTACGGGAGATACGACAAGGAAGGAATATAACACTACGTATAACATCACGTGGTGGTAAATTCAGAGTTCCAACTCAGTCTTTGCAGCGCAAGCAACTACGGCAGTTAACATAAGATTTCTACGATTAAAGTGCTGGTAAATTGAGTGGTTGAAGTGAAAATTGTGTTCATATAATGAACGGGTGAGTAATAAACAGTTTTTAATTATTAACGTATGTTTGAGACCATAAATATAGAATGTACAAGATACACAAAGGCAAGTTGGAGGCATACAAAAAAAAATATGTACTTGTGTTAGTGAATGTCTATGTGTGAGTTCGAAATAGTGTTGTTCTCGATAAAACTTCTCATTATCGATAATTTATCAGTGGACGGGCTTTTTTGTAAGATCAATCGTGATGAAACTAGGGAATGTTATCGATTTTTTTTTTATATAACACTATACTTACTTTTTAACCGACTTCAAAAAAAGGAAGTTATCAATTTGACCCGTATGTATGTAATATTTTTAGAACTGCCCTGTTGTCGTATATGTTAGTCTATATCAGCGTCTGAATAAATGTGCCAAATTTCAAAAGTGTATACCTATTGTATGTACTTATGTATGTATGTATGTTTTTATGTTAACTTCTAGTATTATAAATGTTAATATATAGTATTATAAATGAGAAAAATTGTGTGAAGGTGAAGCCTTCGGTGACTGGGACAATTATGAAATCTTGGTACGGCTGGGCTCGGGTATAGGAGATAGAGATGGTACAATACAATAGGACGTTCAATAGGAGATGGGCAATGGGTGATATGCGACAGGCGACGGGCAACAGGTATACAGGTAACAGGTGACGGATGATGGAGGACGGCGACGGCCGACGAATGTCAAAGGGTGACTGACAATGACGACGACTATGGACGACGACGGGTGACGACTGACGACAGCATATTATATGGTCGCTGTTAAGCATTTGTGTAATAATCCACAATTTTTTTGTTTAACTCAATTGTGGGTCAGTACACGAATGCCTAACAGCGTCCATATATATTTTAAATTATACATATTACTTTTTGCAGTCGTGACAAACGTTGAATTAAAACACTGTTACTGTTAAATAAAACACTTTATAATACTTTTAATTTTTTTTATTTATTGTCCTCTAAATATAACAGTTTTGTTAAGATGTGTTCGTATTGTTTCTCTGCTTAATTTTAACAATTTGCTTTCATGTTTAAATCTAAGATTAAAATATATTTCAATAATGGATTTCATGAGAATATATCTATGGTTCTCTAATGGATCTTGATCAAAAATATGATTTTGCAAAGTATTAAAAAGTGATTGAACATTTCGCAGAACTTTTAAAACACATTTGGCAAAAGTTAGTTCTGTCATAGCTTTTCTTTTCATATTTTCTCTGAAAAATTTTTCAGCATAACCACATAACATAACGACGTCGTTAGATGGATATGTGAGATATAGGTTGTCTGTTTGTGAATAGTCTTTTTTTACAATCAGTGAATTGAAAAATATTTCAGACGATGTTGACACTAAACTTTGTACACAAACGTCACATCTGATTTTCTTCGTTAATTTTTTTACTACAAATCCTGATACGTATGACACAATCATCATAGATATTTGAGACAATGATGCAGTATTGTCCATTAGCACTATTTGCTCATCGAAATCAGGTTCTTCATTTTGATCATTACCATCATTACGGTCTTGCAACAATTCTTTAAAAATTTTATTATAATTTGATGAACTATTAATTTTATCAATTGTGGAAATGGCGCTAGTAGACAATACTGTGATTTTTTCTAATTCTAAGCAGTTGCCACTCTCGCTTATTTTTATTTCTGTATGGCATAATAATTTTTTATACGCAGAAATGAAGTTTTTTACAGTGGGGTTATTATTGAATCCCCCTTTCGATGGCGCTGAAAAATGTTTCCAGGTGGTCTTGCGACAATTTATATACAGGAAGGAATTTTAAGTGGTCTTTTGTTTTCAATATAACTTACATACATCCATTTCAGTGAAATAATGTTCAATATAAACCCTAAAAAACCGAGACGTCTCTGCGTATCTATTACATATCTACCATCTTCATATTTAAGGGATTGAAAATACTCGTAAACTTCATCTATTTTGCTAAAGACATCCACTTTGTTACCCGGACAAAGAGGCTTTTTGAACCCGTAGTTGTTTAAATTTTTTGAATTGAATATATCAAAAATATCATTTACATGGAGAAGAAACTGCACTGTTGCCTCAGAATTCCTAAATTTATCAATACAAAGATCCTTGTTACAAACATCAATGGCGACACCCACTGATCTGCTTAGCAATTGGGAAGCTAGCCTTACCTTCATCTTCTGAGGTCGAAAATCAATGTGTCGCGCTGAAAGTTTGTTCGCGAGATGTAAACCTTCACTTTTTTGTAAATAATGCAAATTTTCCACAAATGTAAAGTCAATTTTACGTCCCATACTATCGTAAAATATTTTATGGTCGGCGAAACAATTTCTTATAAGTTTGATTAAGTGACATGGATCAAACAAAATATTGTACTTTCTACCATTGTACATAAAGTATGGTTTATAAGGTGGTTTAAGTATAGACGCACCAAGTGTTTGAGCCATAGTAAGATTAGATGCGATGCCGTCAAATGTTATTCCAACCACGACACAATTTGTTTCTTTTAATAAATCAAGACATATTTTTAATAGTCTTGATTTTTCAGTAGCTGCAAAGCTTTTAGCCGGAAAAAAACCGACAGGCAATTTCCAGTAGCCATTTACTGCGACTACCATAAAAACCGGTACTTCCTTGGCAATCTCTATCTCGTCGCCTCCCAAATCGTTTCCTACATTTACGTACCCATAGTGTTTTTTACCTAAAAATTCTGTTTCTTCTCTTATTTTGATTTCGTCAAAAGTTAAGTTTACATAAATCGGTTTCTTTTTAGCAATTTCCGTAATCGTGTTGAACGATTCTTGAGTAAAACCTGGCTCGCAATTTAAACGAGAATACCACTTTTGCAAGGTATTAACATGTGGTAAACATAGATCGAATTTATCTCTAATATAAACGTAGCTCCTAGGACTGTAAAAATGTATAGTTAAAGCCAATTTCTTAAGCTCTTCGTCATACTCAGACGTGCGACTGATTTTTCCGGTGGCTCTTCCATTTACCCTATTTACCAATTTTTGCAATAAATTGTTGCGGCACGCGACTTCCACATCATTACGATGATTTTCAAGCCCTGGTCTGTTATTCAATTCTTTAACAACCTCTTGTAAAGTAAGAATTCTTTTTGTCATTCTTTTATTTTTTTCCTTTAAATTTCTTAATACCCTATTTTTTTCTAAAATTTTTCGTTTCAGCCGTGTATTACGGTCCATCAATTTCTTTTTCCTTGGAGTGAGGACTAGGTTTGAGGGTCCAGGCGTTGATTCAGCAAGCTGGGATGAAGTGACTAGCTTCGGCGAAAGAGTAATGTCTCTGTTGACATACGAAGATACCGGTCTCCTTCGTGGCAGTTTAACCTATAAACAATTATATAAATTGTATTCTATATCTAGTTACACGCTAGATTAGGTAGCCGACCCGCAAGATACAGGATACAAGTTATAATAATATAATCATAATACTAATTTATTTATTTTTAAATCATATACATATTCAAAAGCTTATAAATAAGGCATATTTAAGATAATTTCAATACAAATTCAGTAGTTAGCGTTGGGAGCTGTACTAGTTAAAACTGTGACACAGCTCCCAAGTTACACACCCTTATAATATAGGTACTAATGTTAGCTAGCGGTGCAGGTTGCAAGAATTATACTTACAGGAACAAATAATGTAGGTATCGAGTCTTTCATTAATACACGGCGATGTTTTCTTTGTATAAAACATTTGCTGTCGAAATGTTTGCTACAGATAGTGGAGTTCGTACTAGGAGTCCAATCTGGTCTATTTATAGTACGCATCCATTTTTCCATTAAAGCAGAATTGCGAGGAAACCTTAAAAAAATATAAATTTTATGTAAGATACGCTGGTATTATTCATTTACTAACTATTGAATACTTTTAGTATTTAAATGGTCGCTGTTAACGTGGCTTTCGGGTTTTGGCCCCAAGCGACCACGACCGACAAAAATTCAAACAAAATGCCACTTTATGACAGAGGCTATAGGTTTCATTTTACTCTACGCCACTAGCTTTTACGCCGCCGCCGGCAGCAGCATGGGTCGCCACACAAATGTCAGAGAAAATGATACCTATAGTGTATGTCATAAAGTAGCATTTTATTTTAATTAGGGTTCCGTACCCAAAGGGTGAAAACGGGACCCTATTCATGAGACTTCGATGTCTGTCTGTCCATCTGTCTGTCTCCAGGCTGTATCTCAAGAACCGCTAAAGCTAGAGTTCTGAAATTTTCACAGATTGTGTATATCTGTTGCCGCTATAACAACAAATACTAAAAACAAAATAATATTAATATTTAAGGGGGGCTCCCATACAACAAACGTGATTTTTTGGCCCTTTTTGCTAGTAATCAATAATGATAAGAGTTAGGCACTTGAAATTTTCACAAAGGCCTTAGATATATTTTTACTTTAATAATTAATAATAATATTAAAATAAAATAAATAATAAACGGGGGGTCCCATACAAAAAACACAATTTTTGGCCTATCTTTTCTCTATAACGGTACGTGCGCGAGTCCGACTCGCACTTGGCCGATTTTTATCGGACGCGGTCGCTCGCGGCAAAGATCCGAAATCCTTTAGGCATTTGTGTACTAGCCCACAATTTTTTTGTGAAATTTTGAACGCAGTTTTGTTCTAAAGGATCTAAAGAACATAACTGTATTCATAACTCAATACGTATATTTTGCGGATTAGTACACGAATGCTAAACAGCGTCCAAATAAAAAGTACCTAGTTAACAAAATGTTATCGATACAAAACTTGATGAAATAATTCGTATTGGTGTCTTAATGACACTAAAAAGAAATATAAATTTTTATCGATACTTCTGACGTCACCGCTTTGTCAGGCACTAGCGTAATCAAACAATTTACTTTCTTACACATTTTCTTCGCGAATTTAGCTTAAAATCACAAAATATACTGAAATACATACATGGGAAATAAAATTATACCGATACAATCTTTTTCTGATCCGATTAGTAGACGAAATTAAGCAGAATGTGGTTCGAAAAATTCCATTGACAAAATCGTATTTACCTGTGAAAAGTGTGTTGATTCGGATTATTTCGTCTTGTAACGTTACATCCAGGTACAGAACACGATACCATAATTGTATAACGTAATATTAGCTTGTTTTAATTAAGAATCACCATAAAAATGCACAAATCTCACTACCGCGTGCAACTCACCGGGACGCTATGGCCTCTTACTCGCGAAAACAATGACGTATTGGTACTTCATTCGCTGTCTCTTTTTCTCTCGCACGGTTTGTACTTGATTATAGTTTCTCGCTCCCACGCTTCATGTATCTTGTGAGCGCAGAGCGCGAACCTTGCTAGATCTGTGTTTGAGACGATGATTTTAGGTTCAATTTCATATTTTTATAAAACATCGTCAGCCATTTGGCGCGCATTCACCCTAAATTTTGATTTGTAATGCATTAAAAAATACTTTAACAAGAACTAAGGTAACTAAATATGTAACTAAATACGTAATTATATACGTAAACAGTATTCAATCTATATATTTTCGATTATATTTTGCGATTATATTTTGCGTAATTAATAAAACTTAAAATACGCAACACACATCGGCCAGCTACTGGCATGTCGACAGACGCGCCGAAGGTCAATGATATGCCATTTTGTTCGGTTGGTGGATACGTATGGATACACACTAATGTGTGTTTTCGGATTTCTATTTTACTATTGAAAAAATTTTTTGTAATCGTTTTTAAAATTTATTTTGCACGGATTTTTCGCATATGGATTATTTACATTAATTATTTGCATGAATGTTGTTTTTATGGTATTGGTGTTCATATGTCTCTAAAAGCATACAAGTTTTTTTTAAACTAGTGTAACAAGAGGTGCTCATACCCGCGGACGGCGACGAGGACGAGGTGCACGAGTGCTGGTACCGGTGGTGGTGGTCGGGGTCGAGTTAGGCGTGATTTGCCCAATAGGCGTCCTGGACCTTCCACTATTGTAGAGTGAGCTTTTTCATTTTAATATGTTTTTGGACTTTATAAATCGATTTAATATTAGCCATATTAATATTATTCATTTTTTTAACTATATTTTTAAATAATTTTGTGTGTTTTATACAAAATATGTATAATTACAGACTAAATATTCAAGACAGACTTGAAATGCAAGGCAAAGGGTCTTGAAACCTTCATCTCAAGCGAATGCGCGTGTGGTAAGCGTAACTATTTTTATTCAAGTGTGTTAGTTGTAAGATATTTTTTGAAGAAGATAAATTACCTATAATCATTTTAAATGTCGGTCTAGAATCTAGACTTCCTCCCGCACCGATCACTTCTCCCGCACCGGCCGCTTCTACCACACTTACTCCTTGACATGCATTGCACAAGTTGTGAATTTCTTTCTCAAAACGATCTGCATCGGTTTGATCTAAGTTGCGTGTAATAGCCTTTATGATTGAACCTAATCCATAAAAATAAACCTCACTTAATTCTAGGTATACATACGGTATACTTACGTTCTACTTAAATCTACGGCTGAGGAGCCTAAATATACCAGCTTACTTTCTATAGTATTTATGTAATATTCTATTTGCTTACTATAAACTTCTATTTCTTTATAATTAGAACTATTCTTATTATATAACTTAAGAGTAAAATATAACCTATACGCGTCTATATATGTTTTGCGTATTTGGGAGACATTATAGCTACATATTAAGTGATACGTGTCCACCTGATGTTGAGCGTTAGCCTCTTTGATAACCATGATGCCATTATGGTTGTCAACTGGTTCGACGACGGCGTCGGTTCCGGTGAGCCGGAGGACTCCGGTGAAATGAAAGTGGTGGTGAAGTGACCTGACAATAGTATAAGGACCTAAATACTTTGGTTCTAACTTATTACTGCGGGCTGATTTAGCTACTTGCTTGTAGACTATGTCACCTACTTTAAATATTGGGGTTTCTTTACTTTGGTTATATATTTTGTTAATGATATTTTCCTTTTCTGTCGACATTTTGACGTTTACTAACTTTTGGACATTTTCTATTGTTTGCTTATGCTTATTAACATATTCTTGATATAATTCTTGGGGGTAATGCATTTCTAAGGGGTTTCTTGAGCTTGTGTGTGTTGTTATTATCTGCTATAATTGCATATTTCATTAAGTTCGCTGGTTCATCCTCATCTGTAATTCTCTGTATTCTAATCATTTCGCCTAACGTTGAATGTAAACGATCTATTGGGGAGTTTGAATTCGGATTATATGGGATATTGTGAAATGAATTTTAATATTATGCATGGCACAAATTACTGCTATAACTTCGTTATCAAATTTAGAATCGGAATCTGTTGTTAAATTTATTGGAGTTCCTAAAACTACTTACTTGCAATAAAGCTTCGGCTATATGGACGCTTGTTGCCGGCTGTAAAGGGATTGTTTGTGGGTATTTTGTGATATTATCTATAATGGTTAGGAAGGTTATGCCTCCACTACTAATCTAATCTAAACTATATAAATACTATATAATGTATATTAGTTAATGCAAGTAATAGTATTAAGGGATGGCGTTCGTATTTTGCTTTAAGACATGTATCGAATTTATTTATATACTTTTGAACTGATAATATTAGGTATAGCATATTAGGCCAATGATGTATTGTTTTACCTTCATGATATTTTTTAATTAACTCTGTCTATTCACTTGGGTTCTCTACGCGTGTAACTCTACTTAAACATCTTATTAATTTAGGACCTCTATCGTTATAATGGTTTTATAAACTTTACTGAAATCATCATATAATTCCTCTTGGTAAAAATAACAATGAAAAATTCTATCTGCTATAGTATGTTCGAACAAAAATTTAATAACTTGATTATGGGTATCGTTAATTGGTATAAAAACATCTTTTATTATAGTCCTACCTTTCGATCTATTTTCTACTTAATATTCATTTCCAGGCGATTTTCTTACATAAAAATATTTTAACCGCCTATCTATTGCATCATAATCGTTAGGGATATTTATTAAAGTACTTATATCTATTGGGTTAGCGGGCAAGTCTAAGCTCGTAGGGTGCGCTACGCTCGTAGAGTGCACTCTTGTAGAAGGCGCTACGGCGTGTGACGTACAGGGTTAACGTCTAAGGATGACGTAAATGGTGCTACGGTTTATTGTGCTACGTTTTCGAAAATTCTATTTATTATTTGACTGTCCTTCTAAGGGGATTTTTCTGTATTTTTATTATGTATTACTACGCGGGAGGGCATCCTCATTGGTATTGTATTTACCCTTTTTATATATTATTTTAGTCATATTCCTCTAATTTTAACCTCCATCTAGTGAGTTTTGAATTTGGGTCTTTAAGAGACATAATCCAAATAAGTGGTCTATGATCTGTGTATACAATAAACTTCCTACCGTAAAGGTACGGTCTAAAGTATTTATTTGCCCAAATTATAATTAAAAGTTCCTTTTCTATTGTAGAATATTTTCTTTCTGTATCTGATAGCGTTCGTGAAGGGAATGCTACAGATTTATCTGAGCCTACAGTGCCCTAGGATAGAACGGCGCCTACCGCAACGTTTGATGCGTCAGTAGTTAAAATAAACTGTTGATCAAAATCGGGGTATTGCAATATAGGTGCATTTATTAATAATTGCTTACATTTTTCAAAAGACTAAGAATTCTTTAGTGTGTAAAACTTTAGCGCCTTTCTTTAAGCAAACTGTCATTGGTTTTGTTAATTTGGCAAAATCTTGTATACATTTTCGGTAATAACCTACCATTCCTAGGAAATATTTAATTTTCTTTTGAGTTTTAGGCAAGGGAAATTTCTTTATGGCTTCTATTATTTCTTCATTAGGTTTAATTGCTTAGTTGGTTAATGTGTGCCCTAAGAATTTTACTGTCTTTTGTAAAAAATCCGATTTATCTAATTGAATTTTTAAATTATGTGTTTTAAACCTTTTGAAGACTTCTTCACAAATGTTAATATGTTCCTGATGGGAAGTGCTCAATATAATTACATCGTCTAAGTATGTCAGAACGTTAGGTATTCCTCTTAGAACGGAATCCATTAAACGTTGAAAGGTGCTTGGTGCATTTTTTTAATCCAAACGGCATTCTTAAATTCGGAATGGCCTCTTTCTGTGGAGAAAGCGGTTTTTTCAATGTCCTCTTTATCCATTTCTACCTGATGGTATTCTGAAGCTAAATCAAGTGTCGTGAAATACTGCGCTCGGCCTAGTCTGTCTAAGATATCATTAATATTTGGTAAATATATTTCTTCGATTCTATTTTTATTTCGATTCTATTCTTCTATTCGATAGTTTTGTCGTTAAGGCTATCACTAAACGCCACTTTACTTTACCTGTTATATTAGGTCTTTACCTATGAAATTGCCGTTTTGTATGAAAAAATTTAAACGAATTTTTTATTTGTATTAATCGAAGTAATCACCCATGCAATCAATGCATCTTTGCCAACGCAGTGGCAGTTTATTGATGCCCTTCTTAAAGAAATCAGCTGGACGGGAGGCAACAAATTCTTCAAAGGCATTTTGTACTGCCTCTATTGAATTTTTTAGCCGCCAAGAAGTTATCAAAATTCTAGAAAAAGTAGTAGTCTGTAGGCGCAAGGTCTGGTGAGTAGGGCGGATGACGGAGAGCTTCCAACCCCAGTTCTTGCAACTTGGAGACCGTCTGCTGTGCAGTATGAGGTCGCGCGTTGTCGTGCAGGAGCAGCGGAGACGAGCGATTGACCAATGCTGGTTGGAGATGTGCCAGCTTCTCCATCATTGTGTTCAGTTCTTCACAGTACATACTGCAGTAATGCTCACCCCGTTTGGTAAGAAGAAACTGTGATGAATCACACCGGCGCTAGCTCCGTAAACGTCGTTGATGTTGCGTGCCGCTTGTGCCGCGTTGCTGCTACGACGGTACTCATATTCCATAATTACTCGAATTTTTAACGTATCCATGATGACGAAAAAGATTTATGAAATAAATGATGAAAATGTAACACTAATCAATAAACAAATGACTATGTGGGAGTAGTGATTGCCCCAAAGGGAGATCTCCGACCGAGCGAGGTGCTATGCTCGGTCAGGCCGAAGCCCACTTGTATGTTAGAGGAGGAGACTCTTCTCTCGACGCCGGGCCCCTGAAAAGGGCCTTACGGCGGTTACCAACATCAGGGGTAAGCCCCTCTAATTGGGATGACGCGCCCAGTACGAGTACTGGGCGCAAAGAGTCAATTTTAGGGAAGACCCCCGCGGCAGAACGCGGGGTACCCGTGGGGGGGCAACACGACAACAAGAGAATGACGATGTGCCAGATGTATGAATTTCAGATGTCGTATATATAGTGCCGATTATAGAAAACTTCGATAGCGCGATTCAGGATTGTGGCGCTAATTGGTCCGCCACATCACTCCTCCCGAAGACCTGAGGTCGAATCTTGAGTCGTCTTGCTTGAGTCGCCAGTGCCAGAGAATCCCAGTGAGTCGGAACTGTGCTGCTGCTGCACGGGCTCCAGTGAGTCGGAGTGATGCCGGCGGGGCCGATGCTACGTGCTGACCAGGAGAGATGTGCTCTGCTTGCTGACCGGTCGTTGTAGTGAGAGGTACCCGATGAAGCCGGTGAGGGTTCGACCAGGCCGCGGTGCGTTGAGGCTGGTGGTCGAGGTACTCGATGAGGCTGAAGCTGGCTGGCGTGGTGCGGAGGGAGGGGTGGGGAATGATGATGATGATGATGTCCAGAAGGAGGCGTGTTCTGTCGAGGGTCATAAATGTAGTGATTGCCCCAAAGGGAGATCTCCGACCGAGCGAGGTGCTATGCTCGGTCAGGCCGAAGTCCACTTATATGAATTTCAGATGTCGTATATAACAAGGTGACGAAATTCGATACATTCCTTTGAAAGATAGAAAGTAGACCTCATTTACAGTAATATTTTTCATGGCATCCCCATATCCGAAAGTTGATATTTACAAAGTTATTGAAATTTCAAAAATTTTTTGTTTATTTTCGATTTTGAAATGACGTATTTTTATAAATGTTTGTCTTTTTAGTGATTTTTTTTAAGTATTTTAACTGTCAATGAGTCAAATAATATTTTTAAAGAATAAATAGGGACAAACTAAGCGAGAATTTTTCATTATGAGACATGAAACAGAATTTTCTTTTAAGAAAAATGCACATTTTTCTTAAAAACAGGTGATTTTCTTAAAAAAATGTATGATACAATGCGTACAAATATTCTAAATAACTTTCTTATCTCATAAGCTTCCAAAAAAGGTACAAATATGTACATAAAAATATGAACATGTAATAAACAAAAACAAAACAATCATCAGGTAACGTTATCTCAAGAATTTTTAAAAATCGTCATGTCAAAGATCACACATTTTTAAAAATACGTCATGTCAAAGTCAAAAAGTCGAAAATAAAAAAAAAGAATTTGAAATTTCAATAACTTTGTAAATATCAACTTTCAGATAGGGGATGCCATGAAAAATATAACTGTAAATGAGGTCTACTTTCTGTCTTTCAAAGGAATGTATCGAATTTCAGGTCACCTGTATAGTGCCGATTATAGAAAACTTCGATAGCGCGATCCAGGATTGTGGCGCTAATTGGTCCGCCACAACTACTTTTAGAAAAAGAATGTTTTTAAAATAAACTTAATTTGAAATTAGAATTCTTAACCAAACAAAAATTATTTTGATTTGAAATGGCCAGTACTGCAGAGCGGCAATTTCATAGGTAAAGACCTATTATCTGGTTTTTTGCAAACTATGTGTACGGGACAAGACCATGGTTAATTACTTTCGCTAATTATATTTTGTATTAATCAAATTTGAATTTGATTATTGATTTCCTGTCTTTGTTGAGGAGCTTGCCTATAATTTCTTACATATACGGGATTATTATCTGTTAATCTAAGATTATGTTTTATGTCGTGCGTAAATGACAATGGTATATTCTCGCTATAGAAAATATCTCTATACTGAAAACATAATTTTTCCGTTAAACGTTTTTCCGTTAAACGTTTTGAGACCGGAATGTAAGCAAAAAATTTTTCGAAGACCGTCGCAACATCTAAATCAGTAGCAATATTTTATTTTCAAAACAAAGTTTTATTATTTTTTTATGTAAAGACCCTTAGCAGCTTTATATACTTTTTTGAAGGTTTTTGAATAATTTTTAACATATCTTATAAATTTTTAATTTTTATTAATATATTTTTCAGCATATAATTCATATATCTTTGTCTTCTTATTATTCTTATTAATCTTTGCCTGCTTATTTTAATTCCTGCAGTTGCCCATTCTATGAAGTTACTTTTTTATTGATATTTCGACCCTTTTTAGAAGTAAATACTGAATTAAATTGGGTTCTTATTATCTTAAAAAAATATTAGAAGTTTCATCTCTGCTATTTGACCCATCCAAAAATTGAATATTTGAACATAAATAATTACTTCTAATTTTCTCAATACGTTTTATAAATAAATTGTTTTCGTTAGTTCAAATTTTTTTTTCAAGTTAAGTTTATTTATCCATCTTGTTCTTTGATTTCATGATATTATTACGTTTTCCTAGGCCAAGTACTAAAGGAAATACTCATTCAATGTATGAAATTAATTATGAGTCTAGTAGCCTATTGTATCGTAAAACACCGGCCAAAGAAAATTTAAATAGCAGAAAAAATTAAAGAACTTGCTAGTAGAGTCCCTGGCATATCGTAAACATTTTGAAGAACCCGCTAGGCAGGACCGGGGCATTGAAAGTCATTAACATGATACAGGTTTAACAAATCCTAAATTAATTATAAATTTTTAATAATTCATATCAATACATCTAATAAATCGTAACTGGGTTATGAATAAATCAATATAACTTAATTTTTGCTGTGGCACACATTTGTTCTTGAGCATTTTTCTAAAGAGGTTGTGTTTTAGTAGTTTTAAAAAATCATTACCCTTCCTTTTGGCTTAGCCGTATTCGGGTAAAAAAATATGGGTACTACTAAACTTGTACTGTTTGTAGTACTTTTTGGTGTTGTTTGGGCTGTACACAGACCAATAGTAAACACAAAGCTGGGAACAATAAGTGGCTTGCAAGCTGATGATGGTGATTACTCGATGTACCTTGGAGTGCCTTATGGAGTTATAGACGAGAGACGACCTTTTGGAGTGAGTATTTTTTTATATTCGATAAATTATCTTAGCGAAATTTCGGAGTTTGAGAGAGCTAGTATTAAAAAAAATGAATCACTCATTTTCATATACAATTCAAAATTTATTTATTTATCTGTGTGTGTTGAGGGAGAAATAAATAAAGTTTGAATTTGAACTGTGGTACATTTTATATAACAATCACTTTCTTATGAAACAATTTAGGTAATATTATTGTGATGAGACTGGTGTCTGTGCTAGGGTGTAACCTGTGTTACAGATCACCAGGCTCCCGTCCGCCCGGACTATATATTAATTATTATAACTTAGAAAGCAGTAACAAGTTAAATGTGTAGAGAAAAACAATATAATTTTTTATAAATAAAAATCAAGTAGACTTAAATGTATAGCTTACATTAGATTATTTGTGTAATGGTAGTACTTGAATAAGTGTGTGTGTGTGTGTGTGTGCGTGTGGTGTGTGTGTTGTGTGTGTGTCTGCTGGGTGGCACCCATAGAGTTAGAACAAAGTTAAAATAATAGGTTATTTTAACTTTGTTAAAATTAAGTATATTTATTATATAAGTAACGATTTTATTTTTGTTGATAAATAAATAGGTAATAGTTAAATAAATTACTTTCCATCAACAATATGGGTTTACGTAAAAAAGTAGGCAAAATTATTCGAAATACGCCCCTGTTTTAATAAATGATACTGGTGTTTAATAAATGGTAGAAAACTAAATATTACTTTACGACTAAAAAGTCTTTAGGAAATGCTGTAAAAAAAACTTTTGCACGTATACACCCTAGCACAGACACCAGTCTCTCATCACAATAATATTACCTAAATTGTTACATAATAAAGTGATCGGTACTAGACAGAAGCTCACAATTACATATTTTAATGTTAGGATGTTGACAGGTGTAGGCTGTTGAGGTGTAAGGACCGTAATGTTAACGTGTTGGTATTTTAATGAAATGGAATGAAAGGAAATGTATTTGGTTTTCTTCCCTTGTAACGGTACTAAAAACAAGAGCCGTATCATCGGCATAAGTAAATATTCTCCCGCAAGGCAGTTTCAGATTACATAAATCATTTAGGTATATGAAGAACAGGGTGGGACCTAAAATACTACCTTGCGGGACACCATATTAAACGGGGAGCTCGTCACTAATAGCTTCACCGATCTTTAACTATTAATCCTAAAGTAATATAAATAATATAATATAAATCCTAATTATTTCATTAAAGTAATTGTAGTGAATTGAATATTTAGCGATTAAAATAACTAATAATTATGTATTTTAACTAAGTATTTTGATTTAATGTACAAATAACTTAACAATTTCTATGGATTTAAGTCTGAAAATAAATTAGATACTCGTTGTCGTCTATTTGTCAGGTAACTTAAATAGAGAACGTTGGGACCCCCTAATGCCAATAGCTTCAAGTTTTTAAATGAATATAGGGCTAGAAACCGTATTGAATGCTTTTGCAAGGTCTAGGAAAATACCAAGAACTTTTAGTTTTTTATCCAATCCGTTAACAATGAAATCTGTTTGATCATGAACCGCATCAGACAGTCGCCAGCTCCAAAGCCATACTGAGGATTAGAAAAAAATGCCATATTTTTTAGGTAATTGGAAAGCCTATCATTTAGTATTCGCTCTAATACTTTTAATAGTGCTGAAAGAATTTTTAAAATCGTTGACACGATTTTGTGAGTACTCCGATTCTTTTTTGTGAAAATGGACCAGACAACGAGCAGACGGATCACCTGATTGAAAGCGATAACTGTCACCCATGGACACCCGCAACACCAGAGAAGATACACGTGCGTTCCCGGCCTTAAAAATCCCCAACAAGCGCCACTCTGGACCCCCGGTCACCTAACAAGTTTCAACGCTAGCGTCAAACACGCCGGTTTTCTCTGATACCGTGTTATACATTATCCGTTCGAGCCGGCCCATTTTTGCAAAAGTACTACTTTAGGCCAAACCTACCTATATTTTCTATCATAGAACATTGAGCTAAAAAAGAAAGCATCTTGTAGGTACCAATAACTATGTTCCTTTTTATTTATTGTTTCATACTTATTGTATTCTAGGCATAAGCACGATATTGTACCTTCTTTGTCTTTTTGAGAAATAAAGTTCTTTAAACCTAAGTATGGTTCTCCCATAATAATCCGTGTAGGAACATTATGTTCCTACACGGATTATTATTTGACGCGTAGGTACCTAAAAACTGCGGTGGCGTTATTCTTTCCATCCTTGAACGACCGAAGTACCGGTTACTACGGTTTTGGTGAACGTGGAGCATTTTATATTATTTTATTAGAATAACCTGTTATTTTTAAGATGCTTTACCCTAATCTTGTTTTTTACAACTTTTTACTAATATTTGATGTCACGCACTAACCTTGATATTTAAAATGTATATTTAAACCTTTTATTTTAACATTATTTTAGGACTCAACGCCGCACCCACCGTTTAAGAAGATTTTCGATGCCATTGACGATTCTGTCCACTGTCCTCAACAAAACGAAGTCTCTAAAAAGATAGAAGGTGGATTCGGCTGTCTACATTTAAACATTTATGTTCCAAATAATTTTACGCAGAAAAATATCCCTGTTCTCGTTTGGTTGCACGGTGGACGATACGTGCAAGGGGATTCGAGCAGATATTTATACGGTCCTAAATTTCTTATTCGGCATGACATAATATTTATTAGTTTCAATTACAGACTGGGTCCGTATGGGTTTTTGTGCTTCGAGTCCCCAAACGCTCCAGGGAATCAAGGTTTAAAAGATCAAGTCCTCGCATTGAGATGGATTAAGAATAATATCGAGGCCTTCGGAGGAGACCCGAATCGGGTCACAGTTATGGGTGAGAGCGTTGGAGCCAATTTTATTGAGGTACACATGTCATCCGATACCGAGAGGCTTTTTGACGCCGCGATCGTGCATAGCGGTTCTATTTTCGGCATTAATTCTATTTCAACTAGAAAATTCAATAATGAAGTAGCCGCTCGACTGAGCAAACATCTTGGCTTCGACAGCACCGACACCGAAGAAATAATAGACTTCCTTTCGAAGGCCGACCATAACAAAGTAATAGAAGCATCGTTTGATTTAAACATACAATATACTATGTGTGTCGAGAGAAGCTACGAAAATGTGACATCTATTTTAACTAAATATCCCGATTACTTGCCTTTCCCTGCACATAAAATCGTGCCAATATTGGGTGGATTCACGAATAATGAGGATTTAGTGACGTACAAAGAAAACCCAACTAAATTCCTAGTACCGACTTTCTTTCGCGACTATTTGGAGGATATATTCGAAGTGGACGATGAAATGTTGGATGTGATGAGCACTTTTTATATAGGCGACGAAGATATATCCCCAGCAGTAAAATATTCACAGATTGACTTTTCTTCAGACATGAAAAGAGCTTACGTAACGCAGAAAAGTCTTTTGAGGTATATGAGAGCAGGAGCCCTAGTTTATCAGTTCCTGTTTTCCTACAGCGGGGTAAGAAATTACGTGAAAAATAGATTCAACGTAACTGAAGCAGGTGCTACCCATGCCGATGATATGAGTTTCCTTTTTGATCTCGCGTATGATAAGCGTGCACCGCCCGCAGATCAGTTGGTTATCGACCGCATGACAAAGATGTGGACTAATTTTGTAAAGTATAGGTTGGTATTTTTTCTAATACGTACAATTTCAGAACAAAGTTACAAGATATTGACATACTTAAGCACAAATGCATGTGTTTGTAACACTTGTGTTTTGTTTAAATTAATACGACGCTTAACATCAAAGCCCTATAATGGATTTCATATTTGAGAAATTTTAATAATAATAACAATATTTATAGACGCTTCCGCACCACATCAATCCGGTCCCATGCCAAGTTCTCGAAGAACTTACGGGTGATTGATTCCATACCGATTTCGACCACGGCGACTGCTATTGTTTAATTTGGCTTGTGTGTATTTACATGACTGATGTAACATATTTTGCTGTAAATATTCGTAAACAATTGCTGCCATGTGAGAACACCATTGATATTATTATACCGGATGTTAGAAGGCGGTCTATTTTCTTTAAGTTGTTCTCTGCAGGTATCTAAGTCTCGCCTTCGTTGGTCTGTTACGGGTACCATACAACATAAATATATTTAATACTATACACATATTTAATATTTACCCAACCACCGAGCCACAAAGGAATATTTGACGATACTACGTGGCACTCTCAAGTCTCAATCACTAGGCGAAACATTACGCAAATACCATTTCTCGCCCGTTTCATATTATGTGGTCGTCCGTTGTAGATCCGTTCGAGCCAGCTTAGGAATTAATTTTGTAAAAATTTTATTTACAGGAATCCAACGCCCAAGACGGACGAGCTTCTCCCGGTTAAGTGGCTACCCATTTCGAAGAAAAAGGTGTACTATCTTGATATAAATAATGAGTTAACTTTGAGAAAAAGACCGTTTCATCAAAGAATGGCATTTCTTGATATGTTTTTCAAAGCTTACGAAAAAAAATTAATATCATATTTAGATACTTACGGGATGCAGTAAAAATGTTAAATCATAAAGGTGATGGTGAGGTTCGTTACAATATTTAAAAAAAAAACTGTTTGTTCGACACATACATACTTAGTTACATAAGGTAGGTAAGTACTGCAAGGAATTTTTATGGACTGAGATCTATTAGATTTCTTTTGGTAAATTAATACACAAAAGTACGGGCACCATTTTATTAGCAGAGCCTGAATTTTGTTTTACACATAGATGATGTTTTACATATTGCCATAGATATAATAATCATAGATTACTTCACAGACACATAACACATATTACCATAGAGTGTGCACAGATTATGAAGTGGACAAAGTAAGTATACTCAACACAGCCCCTCAATTTATAGAAGTTTACAACTGCTTAAATTGATCAAACAAAATACAAATTTAATGAATTACTAATTTTGTTATATGTCCACTCTGTGCATTATTAACACTATTTATCATAAGTACCTTTTTCAATACAATATTTAAATTAAATTCAACTTGCTACAAAAATAACTATGTTTTTGAATAGGTAAAGATTTTGTAAATATATCAGAAACATTTTCATTTGTAGGTACATATGAGATTGATACTATTTTCTTATGAATTAAATCTTTAATGTAGTGATATTTAATTTCAATATGTTTAGAAGCTTTAGTATTTATCTGATTTTGTATTAATTTTATTGTACTCTGATTGTCAATCAGTAAATGAGCTGAAATTATACTAGTATTTAGTATATCAAAAAGTATTCCTTTGATGTGAATAAGTTCACTCATCGAGTGTGCTCCAGCCACATACTCAGCTTCAGCTGTTGACAGGGCGGTACATGTTTGCTTTCTAGAAAACCAAGTTATCAAGTTCTCGCCTTGATATATAGCACAGCCACTTGTGCTCTTACGGTCCGTTTTATCAGCTGCCCAGTCAGCGTCTGAGTAGGCTATAAGTTTTGTGAACTCTTTGGTCTTCCTATAAATCAGCCCCTGATGAGAGGTTCCTTTAAGATAACGTAACACTCTCTTACTTGCTATCCATAACTCTTGTGTAGGTTTATCTAAAAATCTGCTTAAGAATGATACAGCATAAGTAATATCTGGTCGACTATTCACAGCAATGTACAACAAAGAACCTATTAATTCCTTGAAAGGTACATCAATCACATCTGATGGTGATGGAATGTTTACATTAAAATTAATTTCCATTGGAGTTTTGCTTGATTTGCAATCTTGCATGTGATATTTTTCCAAAAGTCTTTTAATCATTTCTGTTTGTCTTATTTCCAAGCTACCTTCGGTTCTTGTTACTTCTAATCCTAAATATTTATGCACTTCTCCTAAGTTCTTTACTTTAAATTCCTTTTCTAATTCCTCTATCATCTCATTGTTATTTCCAAGGTATAAAATATCATCCACGTAGAGTAATATCCAAATCTTTCCTTTTCCATATAAACATAAATCATGCTGTGATTGTACAAACCCTTTCCAAGTTACAAAATTATGAAATCTTTGGTTCCAGCATTTAGGTGCTTCTTTTAATCCATACAAAGCCTTTTTAAGTTTTAAAACTTTTCCTTCACTTATTACCATTCCTTTGGGACATTTGATATAGACATTATCATTTAATTTTCCATTTAAGAAAGCTGTTGGTACGTCCAATTGCTTTAATGACAAATCTAGTTGAACTGCTAAACTCATCATTAATCTGATAGTTGACAATTTGGCTACTGGAGCATAATGATTATCATTGTTCTGTTGTTGAAAACCTTTCGCTACTAATCGAGCTTTCTTGGTTCCATCTTGTTTTGTTCTGAATATCCATTTTGTGTCTATTGCTTTACTTCCCCTTGGTAATGTAGCTTCTTCCCATGTCTCTAATTTCACTTGTGACTTTAATTCTGTCTTTATTGCTTTCTCCCAATCTTGGTCATGAATTGCATCTTCATATTCTTGTGGATCTCCTGATAAAAGGCAGTATGCTATATTTAGATCGTATTCTTGTAAGTCTTTTGGTTTGCGAATTTCTCTTCCTGTTCTCGTTATATATTTGTGCATATTTACTCTATCTTTTTCATTCAACTTTTCATTTTCTTCTTCTTCATCTTCTTGATTATTCTTTGATACTTCTTTATTCGTTTTATCAGGTATTCCATCGTGTTGCATGTCCCCATCATTTTCATTAGGTATTCTTATCTCTTGGTCATCTTCTGTGCCATGTTGAGAAGGACACACAGTATCTTCCTTTTGTATTAATTCATCTTCATAGTACCTTTCTACATTTATGTTATCATTTTCTTCAGTTTCCTTGTAGTTTAATTGAGTTTCATCAATTCTTACATCTCTTGACACTATCACGTTATTACTTGTAGGGTCCCATAGACGATATCCATTTGGGCTATATCCTACGAGTCTCATTTCTTTAGCTCTTTGTAAGAGTTTATCCTGTTTTGGTATGATATGAACCCATGATTTTGATCCAAATATCCTAAGTCTTGTTAAGTCTTTGTCTCCAAACATCTTCTCTGCTGGGGTTTGAAAATTGATGGCAGACGATGGACATCTGTTGATTTGATAGACAGCACATCGCATTGCTTCACCCCATAAGGTCTTTGGTAAACCAGATTCAAGTAATAAAGTCCGAGCTCTGTTATAAATATTCCTGTTCATGCGTTCTGAAACTCCGTTTGACTGTGGGCTATATGGCAAAGTATACTGTTGAACAATTCCCTTATCTTTGCAAAATTTATTTAGTTTTTCATTTTTAAACTCACCACCATTATCACTTCTGATTTTCTTGACTTTACATCCTATTTGTCTTTCCATTCTATTAACATATTCTATGAGCCTATCTGTTGCTTCACTTTTTCTTTGTAATAAGTATACCTCACAGAAATGTGTGTAATCATCTATAATTGTATGATAATATACCTCATTTGTAGATGTAGGAATACTTGCTGGTCCTGATATATCTGTGTGTATGAGATCTCCTATACACTTTGATCTTGGCCTGGGTGTTGTAGAGAATGGCAATCTTGTTGATTTTCCTTCTACACATATTCCACATGTTTTTCCTGAGCTAGGCAATTTCAATAATTTTAAGTGTTTTCTATTAGCATGTCCTAATCTTTTGTGCCATAGATCTTTATCATTATTTATTGAATAACATTTTTCTAAGTTTAGTGTAAGATTGATTGCATACAGATTATTAAGCATGGTACCATAAATTATGTTATTTCCTTTAGCAATTGATACAGAATTTTTATGAAATCTGACAGAATTTCCTTTCTCTAATAATTTTTTAACAGACAATAAGTTGTGGGATAACCCTTTGACAAGTAGTGCCTCTAATTTTATAGGTAAGTTATTATATTTTAAATTTAAAATCCCTTTTTTACTTGAAAACAAATATTGGCCATTAGCGACATAAATTTTAGTTTGAGTTTCTAAATATTCAATGTTTGACATGTACTTTTCATAACTATCAATGACTAAATTTTGAGATGCCCCTGAATCAATAATAAACTTAATGTCCTCATTATACACATCAACAATTAATACCTCTTCACTAGCAACAAAAGAAAATGGATTTCTCTCACTCGTAGCACTTGTTCCTTGTTGGAGTACAGTGTCCCTTGATGATCCTCTCGATTGTCCTCTCACATTGCCTCTGGAGTTGCCTCGGTGCCATTGCCTCGATTGAAGTCATTGCCGTTACCTTGATAGAAGTGTCTATTGTTACTTCCGCTGAAATATCTGCCGTTGCCTTGTTTGCCTCGATGCTGTCCTCTCATTACATGTCCAGTTCTGCACTGTATAGCTTTGTGACCAGTTTTACCACATTTAAAGCAACTGAGGAAGCTGTATGCATCCTGTGATTCCACTAAATTATTTTGATTTTTTAGTTCTGCATCTAACAATTTGCTTTTGACATACTCTGTTGTAAGTTCCACATTAGTAGTTTCTAAGGCGGCAATTGTAGTATTATAGCTGTCAGGCATAGTCAGTAGTAAGTGACACACCTTGTCTTGTTCACTTACTGTGCTTCCAGTTTCTTCTAATTGCCTTATTAACATATCAAAATTGTTGAAGTGATCGCTTAGTTCGACACTGGGGTCACATTTTAAGGTTAATAATTTCTTCCTGACGTATAACGCAGATAACGTACTTTTTCTTTTGAATATTTTTCGTAAGTTTTCGATCATCTCGTTTGCACTCGCAGCGCTTCTGACGTATTCCAAGTGTTTGTCTGAGAGGCAGTTGACTATCAAACTTCTAGCTTTTGCGTCCTTTTTTTTGAACTTTTCCGACTTTAATATTTCCTCTGTTAAGCCATCTTCAATAGCTTCTTTGCATTCCTTCTCCTCTAAGATGCATGATATTCGAAATATCCATGTGCTGAAGTTGGTTCCAGTAAACTCTGGAAGTAATTTTCTCGAAGCGTCGTCCGCCATTTTTGTAACAAGTAATTCCCTTGTACCTTTGTCCCTTTTGACTTTGGCCTTTTGATATCACAATTGTATTTCTTCTTTATTAACTTAATTGATTCTAAACTCCATAATAGTGGCGGATGCGCAGTGGAAGCGTATTAGATTTCTTTTGGTAAATTAATACACAAAAGTACGGGCACCATTTTATTAGCAGAGCCTGAATTTTGTTTTACACATAGATGATGTTTTACATATTGCCATAGATATAATAATCATAGATTACTTCACAGACACATAACACATAATATTACCATAGAGTGTGCACAGATTATGAAGTGGACAAAGTAAGTATACTCAACAAGATCCCAGCCCCGCCAGACTCCCCTTATATTCTTACTATAATATATAAATGTATTTCATATTATAGTATTAGTGTGTACAATTAACGTATGCATACCCGCCAGATAGGTAGTGCCGTGAGCCACTTTTTAGGTACAAGGTGCTAAAGTTGCAAAAAAAATTGTACTCACTTTACTTAAGATTCTTATAAATTATCAATCTTATTTTTTGGATTCAGAATAACGTAAAGAACAAAACTTATTTAAATCATTTTCCTCTACACTTAGTATTAACAGAGATATAAAGGTTAGAAGTTTCATGAGTTTTATTTCTATGTGGATGATTTTCAATTTTTTATTTTTATGAAAACTACAACATAAAATTAAGCAATCCGTCTTAATATCACTTTATAATATTCAAATGTACTACTATAATATACGTTAGAATCATTTTAAAGGCTGTAAGAAAAGTTAGTACAATTTATTTGTACCTTTGGCGCCCTGTACCTTAGAATTGACCCACCGAACCATTTGGCAGGCATCCAAACGTTCATTGTACCTACACTAGACAACTAATACTAAGGTACCGGTGGCAATTAAGGCCCACCTAAAAAAATATTGCTTTAAATCTGAGTATAATGCGTATAGGATGTCAAAAACATATTGTTTACATAGCTTGTACATGTTGCTGTAATAAATGGTGTAAAACAATTAAGAAATATATATTTTTTAATAAGAAAATACACTTTTCAAAAACCCTTCTCAGGGGCCTTATTATACTACAGTAGTACATTAAAGCCCATATAAAAATTTGCTTAATTTTTAATCGTCATTAATTTACCTAGAAATAAGTAAAAATAAAAGTAAATTGTTGTTTTTTACTAATTTAATCATGCTTAATATCATGATTCTCGCAAAATAAAAATGCTTGTCTCCGTATGACTTTTGGAGTAACAGCTCACTTTGGAGGCATTTTAATCAAAATCTGTAACAATGTTACACATATATTGTCAGTAAAATAATTCACATAGTACATTGACCTAGAACACAAAAAAATCCAATCTGATACTCAAATATTAAGGCCCAAGTACCGTTATAATGGGCCTTATTAACGTCATGCCACGTTTTTACAAAATGACCTAATAAACCTATAAATCATTCTCTAGCTAGGAAAAACCATATTCATTGTATTGTACAAGACATAATTACGATAATAAATACAGCGTTATTAGTCCAATATTGAAAAAAAAATAACATGATTTAACCAACGCCTGTTAATCGTTTGTCTAAATATCATTCCTTCTCTTTCACACGAAAAACAAAAGAGATAACATGATATCTAATTCCATTCCAAATATGAATGTAGCAAGAAAGAAGAAGAAAGAAAGAAGAAGACAGAAGAAGCCATCACGGCAAGTCTAGCTCCCACAAGGGTCGCAATAAGTTTAAATACTAAGATGATTTTATGAGATCACTGTAGAGATTAGTTTAGAAAATACCTTATTAAATGTCAAAGTCTTATGCCCAATTATGTATTCGGCCATTCCCACCATTTGTCAAATTACTAACCAACTTCGTGCGATGTTTAAAGCCTTTGCCACATGAGCCATAACGGCGGTAAGCCAATTGAGATAAAAGTTGGCTTCTGCTCTCGTGTCCTATATTTACTTAAAATAATAAAAGTCATATATATACATCGATAATAATTATAATCTTATAGTTTTATTATAATAATTAAATTAAATGTATCATTTTTAGTTTCTTATTAATTATCCATAGATCATGTATAATATGATAGATTAATATTATAATTTTTTGTCAGCCTTTTGATAAAAAACACAAGGAGGTGCTTGACGCCTAGGAAGAAGTAAAAAAAAAACAATTTTTTTACCATTTGGAAAGCAAGATCCTACGTACGTACGTACTGCTAAGAAGTATCCTTCAAAGAGTACACAAGATAATGATTATTGAGAATTTGACCCCGAGATGAGCCCCGGACATGAGTTCCTGTACGCGAGATGCGCCAAGTGTCAACAGTAAGCCCATTACGTAGGACTTAGTCCCTTCACACTAGCGTTTGTTTGAGCGTAGTTAGTTAGATAAACCCGTAAACATATGTGTTTTTTTAGAGTAATATTTTTATAAGCCTACGCTGGACAAACGCTACTGCGAAGCAGCCACAAGTCCTTAACCGTGTAATAATCTAAAAAGTTCAGCACATACAGGACACACTGATTAATTATTCTGTATTACTTCTGTGATTACTCCGGTAATACTGAAACCAAGCTTGAGCTATATCGACGACGGAGCTGAACAGTCTTACTCGCTCCTGCTCGAGGTCCAGCGCCCGCATCTCGCGCTCGTGTTGCATCCGATCGCGCATCTCTTCCAGCTCGAGGCGTCGAAACTCAAGCGCAGCATATTCGCTAGCCGCTCTCTCGTAGGGGTTCGGAGGTCTGTAGCGGGTGCGCACTCTCCGCCTGGACGAGGCTGCGGACGGTACTGTCGACCGCGTCGTGGACCGCGGACGCCTGGACGAGACAGGTGGTGGAGATGCCGAAGTCCGACTTCGTCCAGGACTAGTGTAGGGCGGCGGTGAAGCTGGCGGTGGCGATGTGGGATCCGGTAAGAACAGACGACTGCCAGACTGTGGGGTGGAAGGTCTTGAACCTGCAAAAACTGATGATGCTTAATTAATGAGTGTAAAGTTTTGTTTTCGTAAAGCTTGACCAGAAAGAAAAAAAAACTTCCAAATTGTCGAGTCAAATTCACGAAACTGAATCGTAATATCATTAATGTCCTATCTTCGAGATTTAGTCCTAATTTCAACAATGCCTGCGGGCTTAGCATGGCGATCCGAATAACTAATTTTAAATAATATTCTATCCAAAACAAATTTGTACGTTGCAAAATAGTAGTGCAGTAAAATTAAATCCATTTTGAAGTTCCAAAATGACGTAATTTTTTTCATTCAAATTAATATGGGTGTCTTTTTCCAGGTTTCTGGGGGTGCTGATTATAAAATTGTCTTCTAATTGCAATTTCCAAAATGGGGAATTTTTATTCTTTGTAAAAATGGCTTGATGTTAACACAGTATGTTATGTAGTTCGAGGTATCCGCTATGCAGCGTTGCCAACTCGAAATTCGTCAACGTGGGAGATAGGGTTCTACAAGTTGGTAGTTTCCAACAAACCCTACTATGAAAAGTTGGTAGATCTACCACCCATACTTTTCAAGTCTTTTAGAGACCCTCCAATAAGAATCTGGCATCCTTGATTTACTTTTCGATTGGATAAGACATATTTGAACTATTTTTATTAGAAATCCAATGATAAAACAGAATTACAGGCCGCTAATATTCAAAATATCAATAGAAAATAGTTATAATTGAAAAACAAATAATTATGAGTCTATGACTTCAACCAAAGCATAGTTTATAAGTCACTTACAGATAGTAGTAACTAATATTAATGTTGTAAAACTAGGTTTAATTAAACAATGATAACATCCAATAAAATCAACCTCAAAATAGAAAATAGATCTCAGATCACAGAAATGATTAAATAATAATATTCAATAACTTTAATTCTAGAAGCGGAATAAAAGCTGTACTTCAATGTTATATTGGTTTGAGTCGATAAAAAATTGCGGATAATATACAAACTGAGCTTGTATTGTTTTTATTAAATATTAATTAAAAAAATATAAACTTAGTTAAAACAATAATAAAATTGTAAGAAAAAAAAGCTGCCCTATTATTTTATTCTTTAAAAGAATACATATTTTTATTAAATAATTTATAATGCTCTTCAGTCGGTGTAGGTTGCTCATTACTTTTATTTATAAATCTTTTTGTGTGCAGTAACCCCTGCAGAGTATCAGTGGATAGATTGTTTCGACTACTACTACGACTACTATAAGATTACGAAAAATAAAAAAATATATAGTTTCAATATTATTTTCATGGAGGTTTGATTTGAACTTTTTGAAAACTTCAAAAGTTGGTAGATTTTTGCTACAAAGTGGTAGGTTTGACTACGACACTAAAAGTTGGTAGATCTACCGAAAAGTTGGTAGAGTTGGCAGCACTGCCGCTATGTAAGCTATAGAAATTTTCAGACATTCAGGATTTTCAAAAAATAAACTCCTATCATAAAGAAAATGACGTGGTTACGGGGCTACTTGGGGGGAAGGAAATTTTAATTATTTTTTCAGTAAGATTACCTGTTCTAGTTATAGAAAAAAAAATTGACAATGCTCTACTTTGAGATACGAACGATATATAAAGCTATAGAAAAGTTGGAAAATTCAGGATTTTCTAATTTCTTTTTCTCCCATCATGAAGAAAATATGTGGTTGCGGGGTTACTAAGGGAGAGGAAATTTTCATTTTTTTTTCAGTAGGACGCACCATTGTTGAGATAAAAGAATTTAAATAAATTTTTGTATTCAGCACCCCTAAAAACCCCCCTCGAAGACGACACGACACCCGTATCAATTTTACAGAAAAATATATATTCGCCATTTTGAAATTTCAATATTAATCTACACAATATATCTACCCCACGAAACCGAAAATTAAAAATGGGAATTTTGTACGCTCCTTTACGTCTTTTTTGTCCCCTCGTTTAGCTTTGCTTATTATATTTTTTTAAAGGAAAATCACCAGGGAAAATTTATGTGTCTATTCTTAAATTAAATGTGTACTCTCAAATTGTCGCCCAGTTGGTTATTTGTTCGCTAAAATAATATCTGTCTGCCAGTTTGGAATATTCAGAAATCAAAAACTGGTACTAATTAGTCACCAGATTTTAATTTTTTTGTTCCGTATATTCTTTCGCCAACTTGGTAATTTAGTATTCAATATTCGGTTTTTTCACACAAAATTTGATTATTTTCTCGCAAGTTTAAATACATTCCATTTCTAAATAGCCATATTTTTAAAATGGCTGCCGGCTTCTGTCAAAAATTATCAAATTTTCAAGTAAATGACTGAACGTAAAGAAACTATCTGTCTTGGACCGCCATGATGTGGAGTAGTTGACATTATTGTAAGACTATTTGAAATTGAAATAAAAAATAGTTTCTACTTTAGCTGTCAAAAGAGACCATTTTGTGAGCTCATGCTCGGGAAGAAAAGAAATGTTGTTTCTCCTAACGACGATGCATCGAACTTGCTGCCTTACAATAAGAACTATTTTGCTCCGAATGGTATTAATGTTTCTTCAATCTGTCATTTTGTCGATTCTACGGTGTTTCTAGGGTGCGCATGCTAAGCCTGCTGTTAGTGTCATTTGTTAAAAAACGAGAGTAGCACATTAACAGATGTTAATGAAATTGGCCTAGCCAATTACCCAGTTTCTATGACTTTTCGTAGTGTTACTGAAATAAAAAAATTAAGCGCTTTCAGCTCAGATTAATAACTATAGCATAGATAACCGGCTACTAATAATAGAAGAAACGTATATCGTTTCATAACTCACATGCTAACAGAAGACCAAAGTATCGACAAGTCTACATAGACTTGGTGATCTTTCGGTCTTCAGACTCTAAAATACTCTGATTTGCTTTCTCTTTCACTATTATAAGTTTTTTGCCATAGTTGTTTTGTGAGACAGATATATATGTTAACAGCTTCGATTTGAGTATTCCTTCCATGTACATTCATCTTCCAAGGTCCTCGGGATAGGTTTCTTATTACTGGTCAGGCTTTACCTTTTTGCATTTGCATTTATTTTAACTAATCATTCAACAGTTTTATTATTCTTATATATTTTAAAACACATAGGTACCATTTTTAACTTCTAGATAGATGACATCTTTGCCTTCAGTGATAGATTGTGGTGACTCAAAAGGTGCAGAAGAATTTGGTACCTGAAAAAGAAATAAGTAAAATTTACTTAGTAGGGCCAACTACTTTACCTAACCCCAAATTTATTGTTACTCTAAACTTACCATTAAAAATAAGAACATTATTCTATAAACTGTGTTGCTAAACATAAAATCTGAATCCTTGGTTTATTATCTTTATAAACAGAACAGTCAGATATTTTAAACAGCTGTCAAACTTTCGAAATTCATTCGAGTCGTAACAAGTTTTGTGTAGGTGGGTAGTTCCTGAAGACTTTGTTAAGACCCCTTGTTTCTATTGTTTTTATGGTAATTTATTATTGTTACTCATCTTTAATTGTGTGTTTAGATTTCTGTATAGTTTAAATTATGTATTTTTGTTAACGTTTTGCAATTTTAACTATTACTTTTCAATTTATTGCCATGCCAATAATAGGTATGACAGTAAAACTAGATTTTAATTTATTGGTGCACTGCCTATAATTTGGTCTGTTTTATTTTCTTTTTTTACATTTGGAACTTTATTTTTATAAACATTTTTGTTACATTAATCATCGTGTTTTCTATAAGATTTTCAAAGGTTGACCCCATGCCAATAGTAGGAAATCCAATTATTATCAGTAATGCCAGTAATTGGTAATAGCATTTCAATAATTGATTTAGGTACTGAAGATGAAAGAAAAATAAAAGATGAAGTCAAAGAAAAATATTAAGATGCCAGCTAAAATACTTGGTGAGGAAGGAGTGTGCAGAAAGCTTGCAAGCAATTCAAAATGATATGACCAAAAAACTTACTTCGAAAACGTTTCAGGTGCCGAGATCAACCTTGCTGTTTAAGTCAAAGTTCCCTGGTAAAAAATCTCGTCCTGGTCCATCAACCGCCATAACAATGTCTGAAGATTGAATGACTATGTCTAAAGCATTGGTTAATAGATTGTAAAGAAAAAGGCTTTCCGGAGCGGAAAGACGATCTCATAGCAAGTGTTGCCGATTTAAAAAAAAAGGTAGATAAAATCCGTTTTTAGTTGGGATACCGGGCAATATAAGCTCTTTTTAGCTCGTCATCGCCATGAGGATTCCAGAGGCAGTAACTTCCTCAAGTGTAACAGTTCCAGAAGCTGACATTAAACATTGGTTTGATGATATTGAGCAATATCTTATTGACAACAATTTGACTGAGATCTTGAAAGACCCTAAAAGAATTTATAACGGGGACGAAACCAACTTCCTTGTGTCCGAAAAGCGAAGTGGTATTGGTGGAAAAAGTAAAAAAAATGTCTAGGAGATCGATAATGCACCTGACAAAACATCTCTTACCGTGCTGTTCACTTTCGGTGCTGATGGCAGTGCTACTCCACCACTTGTTTTTTCCATTGAAACTTGCGCTCAAAATTCCTTACGATTGGGAAATTGGGCTATCTGATAAAGGATAGATGAAGAGTGACATCTTTAAATCGTATATTGAAAATGTGCTTCATCCACATCTAATAAAAAATCCTTAGAATTTCCAATCATCTTTTATGTCGATGTACATAAAACACATTAAACTTACGAAGTTAGTGAAATTTATTATTTCAAAATTAAATATTGTTCTAATAGCTGTACGAGAATTTTGCAACAAGCAGACGTATCGGCATTTAAACCCATGAAATTGGGGTGGCAAAAACGGTTCTTGAATGGCGTCGAAATCATCCATCGCAAGCCCTAACAAAACAAGAGTTCGCACCACTATTACAGAAAACTATTGATAAAAGCATTAACCCCTTTATAAAAATAAATGGATTCAGAGCCAGGGGACTCTATCCCTTCAACAAAGATGCCGTAGATTACACTAAATGCTTGGGTAAGAATAAAGTTCGAGACATGCATATTGAATGCGGAGAAAAAGAACAAATTGATTTACATGCAATTAAAACGACTTTAAATGATTTTAAAAGAATTATAACTAAACAAAAATTACGAATGCTTAAAGTTGGACAGGATAAAGACATTGACGAAGATTTAAAAAAATGTACCAACTTCTTACAAGAAAACAAAATTTACAAGAAGATGCAAAAAAATCGTGAAAATAATAAAATCGAAAATACACAGCCGAACTAAACAATCACAAGTTTTGATATAGAAAATATGACTGTGTAATTGGCGATGATTCCGCAAAATATGAAATTGTCATTGGACAAACACCGCGAGATTCTATACAAGAAACCGATACCCAAAATTTTGAATCCCATGTCTTGGAAATTACTCATACCGCTCAGATTAATTCTAAAGGAACATCAAATATACACCAAATTGAACTCGACAAATATACCTACAAAGAGAACATGCTTACTAACTTATATACTTATATACTTCCTTTGTAGAAAACTCTCCATTTTTGTGTCCTAAACCTTAAAACCTATAAAACTTGATGTTCTTGTCTTACCTAAAACACCTGAACTAAAAGGAGTCAGAGATACAAAAAAAGCCATTTGTACTTACATCGGCAGCATGGCAAGAGCTAAAAACGAAAAAAAATCGAGAATAGAAGGAAAAACAGGAAGGTATAAGAAAAAGAAAAGAAGAAAGGAAGCGAAAGAAAGTTGACAAATCTCAAATTAAAAAAAAAATTATTAAAGCCAAACTAAAAAAAGCAATAAAGAAAGATACTAGCAAATCAAACCCTCACATGAAAATGTTACAACCTAGCACTGGTGTAAAAAACAAAAATAATACAAACTTTGATGAGAATACTTTGATAGGGGATAATGATACAGACAATGAAGTTGACTATGAACAACAAAATATATATTATAATAATATAATAATAATATATTCAATAAAAAATTAGAGAATTTCTGAGGTTTATACTACGGAAGACAGAAAAGTTTTTATCTAAAATGGAATACTAAAATGCACGAAAACATATACCAAACTTGGTACCTGATTGATGACTAATTAATTATAGCATTTACTGAAGATTAAAATAAGACATTTTGTGATAAATGGAAAGATCATAATATAAGTTTTATAACAAAACTATTTTATGTTTTTATTTTTCGTTAAGTTTCAAAAGTTATATCCAAATAAAATTTATTTTTGAATCCAGTACTGAAGACACGCCGACATCTTCCGAACAAACCTGAGCGCGTGTGATGTCATAATGTTGGTTTTCACCAGGGTTCATAATTATAGTCGTTTTCTTGACTTTTAATTTTTGCAGTAAATTTTCTATATTATTGACAAGTCACGTGTAATAGGTGTAAACGCTATACTGTTATTAAATAGCTATAACATTATGACGTCTCAACTATGGTGACCAATCGTGGCGCGTCCATAGTCTCGTGGTTTTTTTTCAAAATTTTTAATTGTTTATAATTAATTGAAAAAAAAATCTTTTTTCAAGTTTTTCGCATTAAATATCAATATTATCTACAGGCTGTCCGGTAATTAATGGATAACCCTGAAATGTCTTATAGTAGAACTTGTGGCCTTTAAAAAAAAATACAAAAAAAACATCTATCATAAGTAGTACCTAAGATAAGTTTTATTTAGAGAAAAGTCTATTTATTTTAGTTTTTTGAACACTATGACAAGAAATGAATGAATTAAATCGGTTTTTTACTGTTCTGATATTATACACTAAATATGCTGATAAAAAGACAGTAAATGGTATGACTAGCTAGACTAGCTTTGCTTCACTTTTCATGCGCGTACCCGGTTTCAAGGCGTTTTAATTTAAGGTTCGGCCTGAAAGGATTCGAGCACATACACGGAAAATCACATCTGGTTTGCCGCGAGCTTCGGGAGTTTTTAGGGTTCCGTTATACTTAAGGAACCCTTATAGTTTCACTCTGTCCGTCCGTCTGACTGTCTGTCCGCTCTCCTAGCTTCTGTAATAACTTTATGACAATAACTTTTGAAGTAATTCAAAGGAAACCTATTGCGAGTTGATAGTTACGGAACCCTCGTTAGAAATGTCGTCACATGCTCTTGGTTAGGTTATTATTTTATTTCTTACTAATATTTTGCTGCAACTGTAGTCTCGCTATCGCCGAAACCGAATTTTTGTGCCATACATTTTCCAGTAATAATTGTTATAGAAATCATTTCTCTTCGTTTTATAGTCAGTCTTTAGATTTTATCAACCATAGTGGCTCTAAAGTTTCAAAGTTTTTACTTCAATGAACTCTATTAAATAATTTTTATACCACGTTGCCATTTTAGAGTTCCGTACCCAAAGGGTAAAAACGGGACCCTGAGACTACTGAGACTTTGTTGTCCGTCTGTCTGTCACCAGGCTGTATCTTAACCTTATACCGTGATAGCTCGACAGTTGTTTGTACAAATTATATAGGCATTTCTATTGCCGTTATAACGACAAATACTAAAAACAGAATAAAACAAAAAGTGGTTCCCACGTGATTTTTTCCGTTTTGTCGCCTTGCTTCTTTTTATCTCTTGCTTCTTGTCTTGCCTTGCCAACTCGCACTTGACCAGTTTTATTTAAGACTCGAATTTATTACCGTTCAGTCCAATTTTATTACCGTACAGACCATCCGTTCAGGTCAGAATTAATGTTGCCAACTTAGTTGTTTTTTACAAAGTTTTTTACTAAATTTAGTAGAAATTTAGTTGTTAGTACATCGTGGTTTTGTAGAAAATAGCCAGACAGTAATCATAATATGCAAAATGGCGTGCTACTATCTGCTATTATGACACCTTATCATAATAGCACATAGTAGCACGCGTCCGTAAGTCGCTTAAAACTACCGATTTAATTTCTATATTACGTAGTATTTCCTACTATACTTTTTTATTTTACGGTAAAATTATCATATTTTTAATATATTAAAACTGAAAATGCAGTGGTTTTTGTTGTTTTTTAGGGATTTCTAAGTTTAGTAGTTTTTTTATAGTTATCGGTACTCTTTTAGTAGAAAACGACGCGAGTTTAGTAGTTTCGCAAAAATAGAGTTGGCAACACTGGAGCGAATCGCTTCAGTCCATCCGGCCGACTGATGCGAACTCGAAATTGCACACTCATATAATAAAAATAAGGCTAATTTCACGCGGGAGAACCCGCTGGTAATTAATGCTAGTTAATAACAAAGTTTTAAAATGCATAATTTTTTTTTTTCAAATTCCCAGCTCTCGAGATGTACCTAAGTTACCTTTGCTTTTTTTACATTTTTTTACTTTATTAAAACAAAGTACCTTATTTTTTTATTATATTTTTATCCCTTAAGTAGTTACGTAGATAAACGTCCGCGTCGGTAGAATATTTCATAAACCTCCCATAAATAGTAGTAGTAGTAGGCTCTAGTAGGCTCATGAACACTGAATACCAATAATAGGTCAACAGGTGCCAGTATATTATGGTTAATAGGTCTATTTAAAAAAATCTGGTAAAATACCCTAATACGACTGAAAATATTAGAGAAACGTATATTAATGTAATGCACATTATATAAAGTTTGGTAAAATCAATTACGGATACATGGGCATATGATCTACTGCTTATGTAAAGACGTTTTAGCAGAAAAATAATTGTCATACTCAAAAAACAAAAAAAATTGACATGGGCGAGTTTGCGTTTTGCTGAAAGTCACCCATACATGAGATGTTTTTTTTTTCAGTTTGAGTATGACAATTATTTTTCTGTCAAAACGTCTTTAAAAGCCGTGGATCATGTGCTTCAGGCACTCAGGGTATCCGTAATTAATTTTTGGAGACCTTATATAATAATTTGTCTGAAAGGATAACCAATTTTTTTTGTTGGAAATATTAAACATTTGAGGATTTTTTATATCGTATTGTATATAAGTGCCAATAATTGGGTAGTTTACCCTACATACTTTTACTTTTACAACTGATGAAATGATGAAGTAGATTAATTACAACTGATTTTAAAAGCTAAGAACCACATTTTTTATCTACTCACATCAACTTCAGTCGCTTTAATTGGAGCGTGGTCTTGCTCTGCTACGACGGCCAGCACCCTTTTTTCGAGTTTGGATAAAGAGATTTGTTGGCTTCCAATACTATCTCCAGTAGCACTGGCATGGTGCTTTATTTTCAGTGCCTTTTTCTTCGTCTTTGACTTAATATCTGCCCATACCTATAGTAAATAATTTTATAAATAAGTATATTATATTATAATAAATGATATTAAAAAAACGAACCTCTTCCATATCTCGAGAGCACGATAAACAAAATTATATAGTTGGAACTTGGAAGATTGGAATCTTCCAATTATTTACATAATTTTATTTTTGTAACCATTAACGTTAAAAAAACCAACAAAAGAATACAAAATTTTGCATTAAAAAGAAACGTGAAATGAGGAGGATGAGCCTAGTGTCACATTTATAATATCACATTTCTACAAATCAAATTTTAAAATTTTTTGAATACATAAATCTAAAAGATAAAGTTATTTGGGTTAACGCGATTAAAAATTATAAGTAAATAAATATTTTGCCCATTTATATCGGGGGGAGGCAGGGTTATTGCCAATATTATTGTGTGTGTGAGGGCCTAAATGCAATATTTCAGAAAATATTGATGTTAATAACACTATACCGTGTGAATAAATAATATTTTAAATAGTTTATTGACATAATTATAAAATCTGTTTTTTTTCTGTATTTATTCATTTACCAACTGGAAGTGGCTCAATGCGGTTCTCTTTCTCATCCAGTCTTTGACCTATCGTTTTGTTTTTATTTGCTTATTTTATTTAATAAACTAATTGCCATACACTATACAACTTTTTGCTTTTTGTTGATTCTTCCCATCATTCTGATTTCCTATTTAAACTTTCACGCAGTTTAGAGGAAATGTACTTTACTAAAAAAAATTGACAATAAAATTAATAAGTATGCGGCGACCTTTTATTGTTGATTAAATTGACAAAAATATTGTGGGAATAATATTGCGTCTGTTCGGCTAGCCAATAAAGACGAAAAATATTTTTTTAAGTGAAAATGCCTATTGTATGGACATTTTTCACAATTGTATTAACGTTTGCAGAAACGTGAATAACGGCAAGTAGAGAAATCATACATATGTCCCATATGTGGGGTACCTTCTTAAAAATGGAGGTGTTTCATAATATTTAGTATAGATGGAATACTTAACTTTTTCCACTTCTCTGTAGTTTTATTAACACCACCTTCAACGGCATTCAAAAGTTTTGTACATTCAGCCCATAAGAACTCCGATCTCACTCTTCCTTCTAGACCATGGGGCCTAGAGAGGTCACCATGTCTGTAATATAAACAAATTATTTCAGTCACTTTTGCATATTTAAAATGCGTCAGAATAAAATACATGCGGAGTTTTTTAACGTGTTGCCGGAAATGTACAGGTTGTTGTCGTATCAGAGGTACTTATACCTATTTTTCCCAACCTTAGGCAACAATATTACGTAAGTAAATTTTCGTAAATACAAGTATATTTAGAACTAATCTTAAAATAAACTTAAATTTAGAGGCCAAAAGAAACTTAGCTAAAGATAAATTTAGAAAGAACCCCACCGATCTAAACCATGAAAGATATAAAGAGCTCAGAAACAGGTGCAGCAGACTATGCAGAGATGCACAGCGTCGCCACATTCATTCTTCGGTTAGTAATGGTGATCCTGCTAAGGTGTGGTCGTTCCTTAACTCCTTAGGTATTGGTAAATCAAAGTCCTCCCTTTCTCCCAACCTTGACCTTGATGTCCTCAATCTTCACCTCAACACTACCAGTCCCATCCCGGCCTCAGTTAAACAACAGTCCATAACTGCCCTTTTACCTTCTACATCTGATCCTCCGTTTTCTCCTTTCGTTTTTAAAGCCATCTCTCTATGCCAGAGGTTGAGAAAACTATTTTAGCCATTAAGTCAAACGCTGAGGGTATTGATGGTATTAGCAGGAGAATGATTACTCTTAGCCTTCCTGTTGTACTCCCTGTCCTCTGCCACATTTTCGACGACACAATATAATGTCGAAATTACGTTACGTTATACGCTATAACTTATAGCGTACAGCCTAACTTCGGCCGGGCGTAAGGTTATCGGCAACTTATTTTGTAGAGCACACATTATACGCGACCGAAGTTCGGTTCGATTGCCGACGAAGATCCGGGGGCGGGGAGCAGCGAAGAGGCAGGCCGCACCCCGCGTGTCCACCCATAGTGTTTATTTCGCTTCTGTCTGCGCGCATGACGCACGTTCTTTGTTGTGTCACTAAGACATAGGTACGCCATGTTTAATTCAGAAAAATTAATTATCGCGGTTATGGAACAATGGCGATGCCAGCTATAGTAATAGAACCAATGAAAAAAATTCTTGGGAACAAATAGGTGAAGAATTTTACGAAGATTGGAGTACATATAGTGCCAAAAAGAAAAATGAAACAAGTAATTTTATTGATTTTATTAAATATTTTTAATATTTATCACCTCAGATCAAATAAGAAACCAAGATAGCGCACGGCCTTTGTTACAACTGAGATCTCACTACGCTACTTCAAGTAAATACATGCGCTCACGCACACACATGCAAAATACTACACTACTTTTCGTCAGTATCATACGAGTCGTCGTGCAGTAATTTTGCCGCGTTGGACCGGACTGAAATACTGCTGTTGGGACAATGGTACATACATACTTACATATTTTATAGAATGCTAACTTTATAAACCTTGTAAGTCGACGTGGTGTCGGACCATGACTCGCCAGTTGCGCAGCTACAGGGTAGTAGGGAACACGCGGACATAAATTGTAATTCAGTCAGTGAATACAGCTGGACAGTTGACCAGTGCCTGGACTCGAGGTTAAGTATCGCAGTACTATAATTTCAAAAGTAAATCTCAAAAGTGGTGAACCCGCGTTTTCAAGTTTCCTACTGCCCTCGCAACACACCGTATCACCGCGTGCCGCGTTGCATATTGCGTCATACGGACTCTGCGTATTTAGTGCACGTGTACCGAACAATACAGTGCGAGAGGCTAACTCTGAAGTGCAGCAAACGATAGTTCAGCAGCAACCGATGGCTCTGCAGCAACTGATGACTCAGCAGAGCAACCACGATCTGGCTGCCATCAGCCTATCAGCGAGAATACCCTCGTTCTGGACCGATATGCCACGTATGTGGTTCGACCAGTTCCAAGCCGTAGTGGGACCGCAACATCAATGCGAAAATATTAATTTAGTTCTGGCAAAGTTAGATATAGAGGAACTAAGCCAGGTGGCATACCTGATCGATGATCCTCCGGCACAGCAACATTATACAGCCTTGAAAAGTAGATTGTTAAAAATATACGAAGAAAGCGCTGATTCAATTTCACAAGCTGGTGAAAGAGATGGATCTTGGTCAGCAGTGTTCATCGCAGTTACTTGCTAAAATGAAGGAGCTGGCTAGGAATACATCTACTGCCGGTGACACCTTGAGGAACCTATGGATGTCGCGACTGCCAGGATGGGTGCGAGCAATTCTCGCAAGCTGCAGCGCAGAAGCCAAGCTAGACGGCATGGCCGACAAGATAATGGATAACCTACGGAGCGGAGACATAGTGGAGATAAATAAGCCGTCGACTTCAGCCAACGATACGACGGTGATTGCTGAACTATATGTCCCTGGAAATTAAAAATTTACAAAAATTTAAGGGAAGAGAACAACAAGGAAGTTTACGCTTTTAAGGCTATAGGAGCAGGTCTCGCTCACGTTCCAGAGCTTCCAGGCGCACACCACAGAGTGCAGATTGGTTATGCAAGTACCATTTGAAATATCGGGCAGCCGCCAAGAATTGCGAGTCCCCGTGTAACTGGAGAACGGCGTCGGGAAACTAGATGCGTTGCAGCCAGTAGCGATGAGGGAGTGCGCCGGTTTTAATGAAAACCATCGTTTGTGTGTAACAGACTCTAAAATCGGCATGACTTTTTTAATTGACACAGGTGCCGACATATCTATCATCCCTGTTTCTAAGTTTAATAACTTTAAGAAATATGATAAGAGTGTATATACTTTGTACGCGGCAATGGCACTATAATAAATACATACGGTCTTGTAACATTAGAACTAAATTTAGGATTGAGACGTAGCTAGAAATGACCTTTTGTAATATCGATATCAGTAAGCCCATTATAGGCGCTGATTATAGGAAGTATGTCCATTGTCCCAACAGCAGTATTTCAGTCCGGTCCAGCGCGGCAAAATTACTGCACGACGACTCGTATGATACTGACGAAAAGTGTGTAGTATTTTGCATGTGTGTGCGTGAGCGCATGTGTTTACTTGAAGTAGCGTAGTGAGATCTCAGTTATAACAAAGGCCGTGCGCTATCTTGGTTTCTTATTTGATCTGAGGTGATAAATATTAAAAATGGTTTCCTCTCGTTATTTTTGGCCAGGAATGAATAAAGACGTTAGGGATTGGACAAAAACTGTATACCGTGTCAAAAGAGTAAAGTGAATCGTCATGTTATTTCGGGTTTAGGATCTTTTACACCGAGTGAAAGATTTGAACACAATCACGTCGATATAGTGGGCCCGTTACAAACTACACAGAGAGGTAACAAATATTGCGTTACAATTATAGATAGGTTCACGTCTTGGTCAGCCACTACTGACATAACAGCTTAAACGGTTGCCAAAGCGATTTATCAAAATTGGGTTTGTAGATTCGGATGTCCAACCAGGTTAACGAGTGATCAAGGTAGGCATTTCGAGAACGAATTGTTTAGTAACTTACATAAAATGTTAGGTGTTCATAGAATAATCACCCCCAAAGTAACGAGAATTAAAAGAGCGGTGGCATCGTTCGTTTAAAGTAGCTCTCACGTGTAGATTAACAAGTAGAACGTCGTGGGATGACGAGTTGCCCACCGTTTTATTCGGACTCCGTGCTCAGAGTCGGTGTGACACCGGCGTTAGCGCGGCAGAGTTGGTGCTAGAGCAACCTTTGCGCTTACCCGGCGATTTTTACAATATGGTAAGTGGAACAGCTAATTTTAATTACTATACGTACGTAAAGAAGTTACGAGAAATGTTTCATAGCTTACGACTGCAGGCACGAGCGGATAGCGATTCACGTAAGTTGTTCATATATAAGGATTTGCAAACATATTCCCATGTGTTTATTAGAAATGATGCCGTGAAGAAGCCCTTAACACCCACTTATGATGGCCGCTATCCCGTTATTAGTAGGTCAGATAAAGTTTTTAAAGTACAATTAAATAACAGGTAGATATTTCAGTAGTTCAGCTTAAGCCGGAATATGTTTTGGTAGAGCCCGATAAAATTTATTGTGGACATTCCCCAGAGCCTAATTAAAGAGAGTAACAATGTGGAAAACATGGATGAACAGTCTGACTTGCATAGTAGGAGTAAGCTTGTAACTCGTACCACACGCAGTGGTAGGCACGTGCGTTTTTTTTACATGTAATTTAATTATAAAATGATACATTAGAGGTCAAATTGAGTCGAACACATTACCAGGCTAAAAACGAGCAAGTTGTCATTGCGCAGTCCGGTTCTGAAAATTCTGCTAGAGCCGCGCTTGAAAGGAAAATTGGTTATGTACTTATCCTTGTAATTACGGCCATACTGTTCATTGTGTGTTTATTTTTGTGTATTAAAAAGTGCAGTAAGCATGTAAAAGGCAAAGTTATCAATGGTATCCTAAATAAAGTTAAGCAAGGACGCTCTAGTTTAAAAGAACAAGTTAATCCGCAGAACACAGTGACAGGAACACCTGTGGTATATTGAACTTTAAATTTGTGATAATGTGCTACGCCGTACGCGTGTTCCGGCTAGAATGCGTTGTGCGTGCAACAACTTGTACATTTTACTCTGTTTTGTAACATTCATATTTTGGGTTAGCAATGTAAAACTTAATGTCTGTGTGGTAGATTCTAAGTAATGGTTAAGTCAAAATTGTACGGTGGTTTTCTCTGCTTATCCAATATGCGACGTCAGCGCATTCTTGTAGCGAGTAACTGGTAGTGTTTTTATTCAGTGTAATGATAGAGTGACTATGTTTTATTTTTTCTCTAAGGACAGGATACTTTGTGCAATTTTAAGGCAAATTTGTTTTTTTTTAATGGGGTAATATTGTTTCGACAATTTGGACATACATATATTTTCATAGAATGCTGACTTTTTAAACCTTGTAAGGCGACGTGGTGTCGGACCATTGCTCGCCAGTTGCGCAGTTATGTGTGTTATAATTTGTGTTGTATTTGTACAAATTGAAATTCAGTCAGTATAGACTCACAACTTTTCTTTCCCCATGTGCGCATTTACAGGTGGACAGTTGACCAGTGCCTGGTCTCGATGTTAAGTATCGCAGTGATATAATCTGAAAAGTAAATCTCAAAACTGCTGCGACCTGTTTAGAACACCAAGCTTCTTGGAGGCTAACCTGGCCTTACCCATCCCATCTGGGGGAGATGATATCGGAACTGGACCTCACTCGATATGTTAACACCAAGTATTACAATATTGGAGCATACAACCATCGGTAACTTTTTAGCGGTAAACGCGCAAACTTGTGTCTTAGAGGGGATGAATTTATTCGTCTATCTCCTATTTGGATGTTGAAGTCCCCTATCAAGAATGTTGTTTTATGGGACGTTTCTATCGGTGTTTGTAATTGTTCATAGAATGTCTTTTTCTTCCTCATCGGCGATTTCTGTAGGAGCATATATTTGTATAATGGAGATTGGTTCGAATCCGGGTAGTTGTGTTGTATATTAAGTTCAGCTATTCTGTCTGATATTCCTTTAAAGTCAAGTAAGTATGTGTTTTTGTAACGTTTTTTATAAGGAAATCCATTCCATTCATGCCTGGTATATTCGTATATATAGTAGAGGATGTATTTTTCATGTTCTTCTATCTTTTCACGTACTCTTCTGTCCTCGCTTAACCCTATTATGTCCTAGTTGATACTTTCCAAGGCATAATCCAACTCCATTAGTGCTTCGTGGGTTCTCAATGTTCTTGTATTGAGTGTTGTTGTATTAATATAATCTGATCCTTGTTTGTGCTTCCCTGGTATTGTTCTTGAGTTAACATTTAGATTCTTTTTAAGGGGGTGGTGGTCTAGTACTCCCACAGGGACCGACCGGGAGACGGTTTTGTTGTATTGTTTTGCTATTCCTTATTGTTGTTATCTTCTGGGTGCCTTTGCCATTTAGTTATTATTGTTTTGTTGTTATTTGTGAGTTTGTCCTCGGGCGTTGGATATAATCTAAGGCATTGGTGTTATTAATTTTGCTTGCCTTCTGATTCATTCTTGTTCTCTCATTTGGATCTGCTGGTGGTTGGGAAGGAGACCTTTTCCTTTTTTCGTTCTCTCTTCCTTTAATAACTATCTTGTCGTATCTTATATACGCCCTTTTACTTTTTTTTACTTTTTCAATCTCTTCAGTTTTTCAATCTCTTCAGTTTTTTCTGTAATTCTTTCCTAGTTTTTAGGACTTCCCTGGGAAAATCTTCTGTAGCATATGTGTTTGTGGGACAGTTTTTGCATTTTTTAATATTTCTATTTTTTCCATGCGAGGGTTAATCTAACAGCTAACTAATATAGGTCTTTGTTTCCCGTTTATTTTCCTCGGAAATACGTATTGCCAACTGCACGAATTCAAACATGAGCAATGATGTTATGCAGTGGTTGTAGTTATAGATATATATAGTTGTTAGTGCACTCTATTTTTGGTTTTCATCTTTGATTCGAAATGTTTGCGATATGTTTGCCACCGGATTATAGTAGCTAGTTTATGCATTTTCTTTGTTGAAAAGTAACTTTTACACCTTATTTTTTATTTACAAGCACAAAACTCAGTTAACAGTTAACTTGTCAGCAGTCAAACCGGTAGTTTTATATGAGGAGTATAGGTAAATTTAAATATCTTGGCATCTTCGCCCTCGCACTCACGAGATTTGACAACTCTACACGATTTTCAGCTCTGTAGCATTAACTCAGAGTTCTATTTAGAATGCAACTTTTTCTGTCCTGTCATGCAATTTCATTGTACGGTATGATAAATGTTTTGTCCTGTAAATATTTTGCCGGAACCAATTTTTCAGAAGACATTGTATATGCAAAGCTTCACTTAGAAAGTATCGATTTGACAAGTTACCGTCATTAACTCACAAATTTAAAAAATTATGTATCACGCTGTATTTGTAAATAGAACTCTAAACTGAAGCAAAAATAAAATAATATTTGTCTCGTTCATATTCAAAAGCATATACTCGCGCGAGAGTGTGACAGAGATTTTCATGATGTACTCATCACGTGTAGGCATTTTCCTGGAGATGATTATTCTGCCGTAAGTGGTGTATGAAGTCATACTGCCCTTTGGAGCTATTTTGACCAAACTAACAGGTGGTAAATTGTCACAACATTTTGATCTCAACCTTTTGCCCTTAAATAGAATCATATGTGGCACAGTGTTGCCCGTTGCACTAACACACATAGCGACTGTGACATTTTCTGCATGTTCTTGACTAGCAATTTGATTAAATAAATATATTATGTTTAAAAAAAATCGACTTTCCAATTTCATATGTAATGACCTAATATAATCTTTGGTGCTGTCCTTATTTTGCCTGTTGTGTGGTAACCCTACTCTTCATATTTTCATAGTATCAAAAAATTAACATTATCTAAGCTACGAAGCAAGAAAATATATATTTTATGTGCTAATCCAAGAAAAAAAAATTACAAAAATTTAAGTATATTAGACTTTCTGATATTTTTCTCGTTTAATAGATAATTGAGTTTTTCTTATACACTAGTGTGTGAACTGAGGGACCCAATATAATTGTTGATATCTTCAAATTGCGCTAATAGAATTTTCGAAATTTTGTCTACAAATTTTATAAATTTGCTACAAAAATTCTACGTAGAAAAATAATTTTAAAAAGTCAGTAATATATCGCGAAATGTAAATTTTGTGTGAACTGAGGGAACTAACCTAGGCGCTGATGATATAGGATCTTGTGTATTCAAGTTTATCGAAAATTCACTACTAAAAAACGATGGACTAAATCTGATATTCTACTCCGACAACTGCTGCGGACAGAATAAGAATCGGAAAATCAGACTAATCTCTTGAATATTGTTATTCAAACATTCAATGATGCAAGGAAAGATGAGAGCATACAAGAATTTGAAAAATGGGAAATCAGTGAAGTTCGTAGGCTAGGGAAGAAAATAAACGGGAAACAAAGACCTATATTAGTTAGCTGTTAGATTTACCCTCGTATGGAAAAAATAGAAGTATTAAAAAATGCAAAAACTGTCCCACAAACACATATGCTACAGAAGATTTTCCCAGGGATGTCCCAAAACCTAGGAAAGAATTACAGAAAAAACTGAAGAGATTGAAAAAGTAAACAGGGCGTATATAAGATACGACAAGATAGTTATTAAAGGAAGAGAGAACGAAAAAAAGGAAAAGGTCTCCTTCCCAACCACCAGCAGATCCAAATGAGAGAACAAGAATGAATCAGAAGGCAAGCAAAATTAATAACACCAATGCCTTAGATTATATCCAACGCCCCAGGACAAACTCACAAATAACAACAAAACAATAATAACTAAATGGCAAAGGCACCCATAAGGTAACAACAATAAGGAATAGCAAAACAATACAACAAAACCGTCTCTCAACCCGGTCGGTCCCTGTGGGAGTACTAGACCACCACCCCCTTAAAAAGAATCTAAATGTTAACTCAAGAACAATACCAGAGAAGCACAAACAAGGATCAGATTATATTAATACAACAACACTCAATACAAGAACATTGAGAACCCACGAAGCACTAATGGAGTTGGATTATGCCTTGGAAAGTATCAACTAGGATATAATAGGGTTAAGCGAGGACAGAAGAGTAGGTGAAAAGATAGAAGAACATGAAAAATACATCCTCTACTACATATATACGAATATACCAGGCATGATTGGAATGGGTTTCCTTATAAAAAACGTTACAAAAACACATACTTGACTTTAAAGGAATATCAGACAGAATAGCTGAACTTAATATACAACTACCCGGATTCGAACCAATCTCCATTATACAAATATATGCTCCTACAGAAATCGCCGCTGAGGAAGAAAAAGACTTATTCTATGAACAATTACAAACACCGATAGAAACGTCAACATCCAAATAGGAGATAGACGAATAAATGAGGACAATATACTGGGACTATATAGTACTGGAAAACAAAATAATAATGGACAACGACTAGTAGACTTAGCACAAAGAAACAATATGAAGGTAGTAAATAGTTTTTTCAAAAAGTCAACAAATAAAAAATGGACCTGGATATAACCCAATGGAGAATTAAAAAATGAGATACTTGATGATGACTACATAATCACAGATAATCTCAATACATTTCTGACGTCGACACTGTGTACACTGTGACAACTTAATTTCAATACAAATCATCGAATGGTAAGAGTCAAAGTATTCATGAATGAAAAAGCCAAGAAAAGGAAAGAAGCACATCACAACAAATGTAAGACCTAAAGTAGTACCGTCACTACTACCTACGGAACTCTTACAAGTTTGAAAAGATGAACTTGATTTAGAAAATAATAACAAAAAAGACATACAAGAAAAATACGATATATTAATAGAAAGACTGAAAGAAATTACAAAAAAAAGTAAGGAAAATAAAAAGAATTAACAGATATAATATCACAGTGATAGCAACACACTTTTACAGAGACTTATCTAAAGATACAGTAAAAATAGACGAATGTAGAGAATATGTAATAGAGGAAGTAAAAACACCAGTCATAATAGAAAGTAAAGTTAGAAATGCAATTATGTCGCAAAAAAAACTATAAAGCACCAGGCGATGACCAAATCTCAAATGAAATCATTAAAGCGTGTTTAGAGTCTATAACCAACTTTACTACAAACTTATTTAATGAGTCTTAGAACAGGAAAAGCTGCCAGAACAGTGGTCAAAATCTAAGATTGTATTACTACATAAGTAAGGAGACATAGATGAAATAACCAACTATAGACCAGTAACTTTAATACCTAACCTTAACAAAATATTTTCCAAAGTAATCCTTAATAGAATAAAAAACACTTTTGAAGAGGATCAACCGAAAGAACAGGCCGGGTTTAGAAAAGATCTACATTAGATCATAATATACACACCATAAGACAAGTAGTACAGAAGTATAATGAATATGAAAGCCAAATAAAAATATTTTTTGGCTTTCATTGACTATAATCAGGCATAAATATATATGAGAAACTATGAAAAACCAAGGTATCCCAAACAAAGTATATAGAGATAATTAGAAAAATATATAAAAACCCCATTACCAAAATACAACAAAAAGAGTGGCGAGATGAATTTAAGATTGAAAAGCGTGTAAGACAGAGAGATCCGCTCTCACCTAAGCTGTTCTCAGCTGTGCTAGAATAGGTGTTTAGAAAGCTGGACTGGGATACTTACGGAATAAGCATAAAAGGGGAAAAATAAACCATTTGATATTTGCAGATGATTTAATAATTATAGAAGAAACACCAGAAAATCTACAAGCTATGATACAACAGCTAGCGGACACGAGTGTCTTGTGGGTCTGTCAATGAATACAGAAAAAACGAAATTGATGACGAACGGGGATCAGAGAGATCGTGGAAAGATACTGGTCACTGAAAGAGATCATGAAAAACCCCAGTTCTCTATGAATAACAAAAAGAAATTGTTTAACACTTGCATTGCATATGGTTGCCATGCATGTCATATGGTTGCCAGACATGGGCATTAATGGAAAAGCAACGAAAATCCCTACAAATATATCAGAACAGGTTGAAGAGGAGTATGTTAAGTGTTAAACTGAATTAAGGAAAAAAACTGGGGTGACAGATGTGACATATACATTTAAGATATTGAAGTGGAAATGGACGTGACATACAATAAGAAACAAGAAAAATAAATGGGCTAAAGACGTCACGGTATGGTATCCACGAGATGGTAAAAGGAGGAAAGGAAGACAAAAGAAAAGATGGGACAATGAGATAAAAGCGATGGCAGGAACAACATGGAGCAGGAAGGCCAGGGACAAACAACTTTGGAAGACTTTAGTGGAGGCCTTTGCCAAAGGGCATTCAGATGTTAATTAGATAAATTAAATATTTGTAAAACAGGAAAAATGCAAAGGTATCTATCTGAAGGCTTATTTTATTTTATTTATTTATTTTATACTCCTCATAGTTTTGTACTCCGTCTTTGAAATTTTGCTATTGCCAAAATTATATTCATGATCATCATCATCATCATCATCATCATCATCATCACCATCATCACCGTCATCATTATAATATTATATTTAATGCTTACTGCTACATTTTTTCCACTGACGACTACTACAATAGATAATAATAATAATTTAATAATATAGTGTCTGATCATTATCATCAGTGCTGATTGTTTATAAGGAAAATTCCATGGCCTCTCAGAACCAGCATTATATAACACTTGAGTTTGTTTCGCCGAGAGAGTGAGAAAAGCAGAGGCTTTATTGTATTAATAACTTTCTTAAAATGTATTAATAATAATGTCATAAATATAACTAAAAGGAAAAAATTATTATTTTTAACCAAAAATTAAAACCAACTTCTAAAGTAAAATACAAGTGCACAAAAAAGTATGAAATAATTCTTACTTCCTAATAATTCCCCTTTTAAATTTGGCTCAAATTTTAACTATTTCTTTATTCAATCTTCATATTTTTGAAGTCTTACTAAAATTGAAACTTTATAAGAAACTTGAACGTGAGTTCTATAAAATATAGTATAGTTTGTATCAGGATATTGTTTAGGATGGTACCAACTTCAAAATAATGATTGATGATTTTTTTGTGCATTTTTACTTTGGAATTGGATTTTAATTTGTTGTTACTAATAAAGGCTTCATTTGAGTGATACACTCTTGTAATATAGATATTCTATTATGTAGACTACATTTGTCTAAGTCTGCCTTCTTTATGTTTACCCGTTTTACTCACATCTCCAAAAACTCTAACAGCGTTGTGAATTGCTCGGGGCTGGATCTCAATCTGCTGTCCATTGTCACACCTAGACATGGAAGAAAACTCTATAATAGATAAAAATAATATTTTTTAATTAGAACATGTTTTTCTTCAAGTTTAGGAATCAAATTTGATTGCACTAAAAAAGCTGTAATAATACAAGTAGCGGCGGAAATAGTTTTGAATTTGGAAATGTTGTAACAGATGTTTTTGGTGCTGTATGGCATGTTTTGTTGGAGACAATAAATTACACTGGTGGGCATCAAAATTAGAGCAAAACAATGTATATGTGGAATTGATACATATTAACAAGCTAAGCCCAAATATGCAAATATAATTTTTCTAGCATGTCTAATTTTGTTGCCATAAGCAACATTTGATGCATTTTTAGCACCTTTCTTACATTAGCATTTAGATTTTTTCCCAGTAAACATTGGTAAGTACCGTGTATGTTGAGCACGGTTAGAGGTGCTAGTGCTTAGTGCCTAGGCACTTCAAATATGGTAAAAAGATATAACACCTAGTGGTCCATATAATTTATATTATAAAATATGTTAGCTAATTTCGGCTAGAAAGTACATCGCGAAACAACATAATAAAAACTACTATACTTATAGTATTTTATATCATATTAGTATTTTAATTCATCTAAGATTTTAAGTAAGATATTACTTATAATCTTAGATGAATGAAAATACGATGTTAAGTTAATAAAAGTCAAATATTTTTGCTTTTTTTAGCAATAGGTACTTATTTATCATTTCAAGTTACGCCGCACATTTCATCGTTGCTGTCTATCTCTATGAATTAGTCCGCAAGTTTTTCGTAGCGAATGAGAGAATTTCGACTTTCGAGAGTTACTTAAACAGACAAACGGATTGAACCTGAAACCTCTTCACTTATTATGCACAATTCTACACATAAACATACCTGCGACTGGCACATTTAAAACAAATGACTTTTTTATTTATTATTTACAATAGGTATCTATCTATGGAACTCGGAAAGCGCAAAATTTGGCAAAAACTTTTTTTTTAATATAGCGTCGGCTTAAAATCATTTGCCAGTGTCAAGTTAAAAAATTGTATTTGAATAGAATTTTCGTTTCAATTTTCAACACCGTATTCCTAAATCGTCAAGTCTAAAGTCCAAATAAATAGTCAGTGCAGTCAATGAGTCAAGTCAGTCGATTCAGTAAAGCAGTAGAAGCTTTACTGAAAGTTCCTAGGGAGTTTTGAAAGGGTACACAAAACAGCACGTTTTTTGAAGTTGTACTACTTGCCCACACTTGTGCACGTTAACGAATATTTAATGCTTATTATTCTACCAGTATTATACATTAAAAACCGAATTAACACAAATTTATGAATAAAATACAAAATCCACAACACACATTTTGATTTAATTTGTCAGCAAAACTCAAGTGTTGGGCATAAAGCACATTCATTGCAATATTTTGCCATAAATAGGTAATTGGTAGTATTGTAAAATAGAGTTAACTGTTGTGAAAATATATGAAGGGCCCAGTTACAGAAGTCCTTAAGTCCACTTAGGGACTTTTTGGAACGAAGTTCCTTATGGCGCGTTGCGAAAGGGGGCTAAACGAAAAAAATCGACGGGTTACACTCCGGGAGTGCCGGCAGAAGTGAAAACTTGAATATTAACGTTGTGCATTTTTGATATTTTGGAATGGTTAGATAATTTTGTACGAATTGCTTTCATTATCAGTATAAAAGTACTATTATTTATGTGGTGGAATACAATATTCATTTATTGCGCTATCGTACACAAACATGACAATTTATATTACATTAAAAATTTAACACTTCAGAACTATTACGATTTTCAGAACATTAACACACACGAACATTCGCGCAAGCGCCCTGCGCCGCCTGTCCTCTCTCCATCCGTCTTACGAATTTTCGATCAGGTCACGTGTCCTGACGCGAGTTTAGAAATTTTTACCCATTCCAAAAAAGTACACAGCGCCGCTAAATAGTTTTCACTTCAAAAATTAAGACTGTAACGACACTTTTTGCCACTCGAAATCACAATGTAAGTCGACTATTAAGAATGATACAAAAACGACCTTATCACCTTGATAATAATGTTGAATTTAGCAATTACACATTGTGACTGTTATCGGCATTCCTTCGACGTGCTTTCGGCCATCTTTGACTACTTAGTACTTAATTCAAATTCGTGTGATTGTTTCTTTCTAGAATGTTCTGCTACTCAAATATGTAATGTAATCATATGAATGTTTATGATGTTGGAAAATCAATAGATTCTGAAATCAATCAATATAAATAATAGTTATATGTAAAAAGGTTATAATTATTGATCGCGCGAACAAAAATAGTTTGCGACTGCACATGAGCATACTGTGAATTTGGCAGATAATTAATATAATATATTATATATATACAGATAAACAAAACTGAAGTGTCTGTTTGTAATTTCAAATTAACAGCTTTTATTTTCACTTAATGCATTTAAAAGTATGATCGGTACTTACAATAAAATATAAATTGTTAACATTTTTCTGTCCGTCTGTCAGTCTGTGTGTTTGTTCCGGCTAATCTCTGAAACGGCTAGACCGATTTTCACAGGACTTTCACTGGCATATATAGCTGATTTTATATTTTATTATATACGGGTGTTCGGCACATGGATGGACAAACGAAAACCGTGGACCCGTGGAGCCTTCTGCTATACATTGAGGCCTAATTACAAGACTCAGGCCCAATAGTTTTTTTTAAATAATTTTTTAAGTTAATTTCGAAAAAAGCCAGTTTTCAAACTTCAAACGACTATAAATTTACTTTTAACATTGAAAATCCAAACATGCTTTTGTACTAATTATCTGCATTAGTTGTAGAATCATATTAAATTCAGTTTTGGAGCAAATACTATGATAATTTAAATTTTAATTTATTTCCAAAATTTATTTTATAACAATTGTTCGAATTGGTGCCCTTGACTTCTTATGCATGCTCGGCACCGTTTAAAAATTTCCACTGTTGTTGTTTGAAATATCATTTCGGCTTTCATTTTTTCGAATGCTTCATTTATTCTAATTTTTAACTGCTCTCGACTGGGCACCACGGTTGCGTACACTAGCTCTTTGGCTCTACCCCAGACGTAAAAGTCTATTGGGGTAAGGTCGGGCGACCTTGGTGGCCAAGGAATTGGACAACCCCGACCGATCCACGAGTTCGGGAACACATTATTGAGATATTCCCTCACAGCTATGCTCCAATGGGCTGGGCAGCCATCGTGTTGGAACACAAAAGGTCTGTCTTCTTGTAATGTTCGGGAACACATTATTAAGGTATTCCCTCACAGCTATTCTCCAATGGGCTGGGCAGCCATCGTGTTGGAACACAAAAGGTCTGTCTTCTTGTAATACTTCTTCTACTAAACCGGGCAAATCATTTTGCAGAAATTCTAAGTAATTATTTCCATTAATATTGTCCGGTAAATAATGCGGCCCGATTAGTTTATTTCCAATGACCCCAGCCCAAACATTTACACTGAATCTTCTTTGAAATTTTCTCGGTCTCGTCACTCGTGGATTTTGGTTTTTGGATGCCCAGTAATGGAGATTATGGTAATTTGAAATACCTTCCTTATCAAATTTTGATTCATCTGTCCACAGAATACTTCTTAAAAAGTTTTCGTCTTCCACGTCAGTGTGTAGTAGATGTCGACAAAATTCTACGCGTTTACCAAAATCATTATCTTGAAGATCTGAAAACAAAGAAAAAAGGCTTGAGAATTTAAAATAAGGAAGACTACATCTAGGCTTTGGTACATATTCAGTCTCTTTACGGAATTGAGAAAAATCTATTGTATCCATACCTTGCACGGGAGTGTAATGGAAAGCATGTTGCCGATTTTCCCGGAGAACTGCCCACACTTTCCATATGCCAAGGCCCAGCATTGCAGCTGCATTATTAAATTCTTCTAATACACGTTCGTCTGTAGCAACATGATGTTGTCGTACATTCACCCTCGGTTCTTGATAACGCAAATTACCCGTTTCTCTAAGTCGTCGGTATGTAGTAGCAAAAGTTTGGTGGCTAGGCAGTCGACGGTTAGGATAGCGCTCTTGGTATAGTCTTTGTGCTTCACGTCCATTGCAATTAGCGGCTCCATACACCAACAACATATTGGCGTATTCTTCATTCGTAAAAGAGGTGGTCATTTTACGAAAAAAAAAACAACAACGTAACAACAAAATAACAGAAAACTTAACAAACTGAAGCAACAACAATAACGTAAAACGATAACAAAATCACAAAACGAAAACAATAACAGTAAGCGCAACGGACACGTCAGATCGCAGAGGCAGTTAAGACTCGACAAATAAGTAAAACAAGTTTTTCCAAAATTAACGTTTGACTGATAAGAAATAGACAAAATCAAACAATAGCGCAATTGCAGAGTGAAATAACAACCCTTTTTCTACCTGCTATGTACGTACGGCTATTGTCCAAATTCAACAAAAGAGACAAGAGATAGTATCGTGACTGATAAGAGAGAGTCTGTCTAGACTACTAGCTCCCACGTGTAGTGTTAGTGAACATACCGAAAGCAATTATGACAAATTGGCTTGTACTTGATTTAAGTTTTCGCAAATTGAGTCTTATGAATTAAGGCCCCGTTAGTTTAAATTGCGATTTACTCTAGTTATTTTTAAACAAATATGTGCAAATTGTATACCGATATAAAGGGTATGAACCACAGATGTTTTCCTAGAATTTTAAGTGCTCTAAAAATCATAGTTTTTTTTTTAAGAATTTCAAAGTGGAATATGAAAATTATTTTTTCACTTTGTTTATCGTTTAAGGACTCGTATCTAATTTTATATCTAACATTTGCTCCAAAACTGAATTTAATATGATTCTACAACTAATGCAGATAATTATTACAAAAGCATGTTAGGATTTGCAATGGTAAAAGTAAATTTATAGTCGTTTGAATTTTGAAAACTGGCTTTTTTCGAAATTACCTTAAAAAATTATTTAAAAAAAAAAACTATTGGGCCTGAGTCTTGTAATTAGGCCTCAATGTATAGCAGACGGCTCCACGGGTCCACGGTTTTCGTTTGTCCATCCATGTGCCGAACACCCTGTATATTATAACTTCGTTCCATCGGGGTGTCCCTTGACACCTCTCAAGTTTTTTATCTGATAAAACCAACGTGTAGAGCATGTCAAAAATTATAATATATTCATATTTTTTAAACTTTTTATTAACAAGTACGTAGCTCGCAACAAAGAGACGACATTTTTTTTAGAATTTTAGAGTAAAATGTCACTTGGAGCTTAATAAGTCACTACGTCCTAACAATTTTGGTCAAGAAGTCACTAAGTGATCTCATTTATTATTAAAAAATTCCTAAGTCCAACCGATTTGTACGATAAAAGCCATAAGTGTGCTGGCAACATTAAAAAAATATAACATAACCTCTAAAATATTTGAAATTCACGTGTTCATTTTTACAATTTATTATATATATTTTTAATTTTTTATTATTAATTTTTTTTTATTAAATTTAATATAATTTTAATTTAGTGCTAAAGTTCTAAAGTCTACAATATAATGTTTAGTTAGTAAGTCTAACAAATATTTAACCAGTTTTGTATTTTGCTCACTTATGTGTATTGATGAAAAATATTTTATAAAGAAAATAAAATAATATACCAAGAAGAAGTTTAGTAGACTTTGAAGTTGATGAAAACTATCCCAGAAAGTATTATAATATGGAGTTTTGCCGTGGAATTCAATGGGTGACGTTTGGATTTTGCATTTTTTTTCATAAATTTGTGTTATTTCGGTTCTTAATGTGTAATATTGGTAGAATATTAACCATTAAATATTCGTTAACGTGCACAAGTGTGGGTAAGTGGCACAACTTCTAAAAACGTGATATTTTGTGTTTCCCGCCAAAACTCCCTAGGAACTTTCAGTAAAGCGTCTACCACTTTACTGAATCGACTGACATGACTCATTGACTGTACTGACTATTTATTTGGACTTTGAAGACTTTGAGTGTTGAAAATTGAAACGAAAGTTCTATTGTCGAAACGAACTTTAACTTCAGTATAGAGAGATCATAGAACTTTAACTTTAACGAAAGTTAAAGTTCTATGATCTCAGAAAAAAAATCATTATTTTAATTAAAATAATTATTATTTAGTGCTGAAGTCCTAGTCCACAATATTTTATTAGCAAAAATTTAAGTCCAATAAATATTTAATCAAAGTGCCTAAGTCCTCTGAATAAGAGTAAAAAGTCCAATAATTGGGACCTAAGTCTAATTCTTTTAAAACTTGATTTTATTGAGAATTGTAATAATAATATTTTATATTTTTATATTAAATAAAATGTAGATTATTTCCTAGCACTGTGAAGTTTAATTTTCTACTCTAACCTAAATAGAAATTGTATCGGGCTGCGACCTCTTGATATGCAAGTCTGTCTCACACTTGAGTGGTGATGATAATAATTAATAATACAGCAACAATTCTTATATTCTCCTTTATTGGTGCTTACACAGATACGTATTACAAATGAGATATTATGTCTAACATAAATATACGCCTACACTATGTATAGCCCTTTGGCCAACTGAAATAAACTAACTCGACAGGCTTTACTTCATGACATATGTCAATGTCAATAATGACATTGACAGTTACATCTTACTGTTGACATATGTAACAGAAATATTACAGTGATTTTTTTTTGTTGTTTTATTGTGCTCTATCGACAAGCTCAGTTTTTGGACTTAGGGACTTCTGCAACTGGGCCCTTCATATATAATTTAATAAACTATTCTAATTAACTTTTTCTAAATTTCGTACATACCTACGTTGTATTCCTTCCACCGTTTCCTAATCTTTTTATTTCTCTGTGGCATAACATATGCATCCCTTGTGTCAAGTTGCCAGAACCGAAGAAAAAAATTATAAAATAAAAATGGCACTAGATCCGTTTGCGTAGAGAGAGTATAGGTATAGAGTAGCTAATAGCGTATACAACGTGAAAGAAAAAATGTCATATACATACTTTGTAGCTATGTATATTACAAATAGTATTGCTACAAGGAAAATTTTCCCGCATTTTGTGGGTAAAATAATGTACTTAGTACTTACAGCAGTCCGTTCAGATATTTTGCGACCTTTTGACCGTATGACGCGGTGACAAGTACTCAATTTTTTGACTTCTATCCATATTAGATTGAAATGGCATTATACTATATTTATTTATTATATTTGAATATATTGAAATTAAATATACCATTAAAATCTATTATGGCTAAAAGATGACACAGTCGAAAATGTTTTCAGTTTCTCCTATCACCGCGTTATACTCTTTTCTGCCAAGTTGTAAATTATCTTTGAATGGACTATATTAAGGGCCCGCGAGACGATCCCACGGATTGACTTATACGTTATGTGTTTGATGCAACCGTTTGACGTCGGTTTGATCGGTTTATCAATCGGCACTGTTCAGTTTCACTGTCACTTCACTATCCAACAAAACAAAGTTAAGTAATTCCATTAAACGATCTATAAATCCGTAAATGTTTGATAAACCGTTCAAACGAGCTTTGTAAACGCTAAAATTGGTTTCACTCAAACCAAAATTTACGTGTTTGAGTCAAACCGTTTGATCGTCTCGGGGGCTCTTAACGTTGTTCAAAATCTATTACGGATAATTTGAGCATATAATCTATTGTTTATATAAAGACGTTTAGGTAAAACTATAATGAATCATAAAAAGGAATTGTACATACTATATAAAATACATTGCGTTCTTTAAGGCGCTGACGTCATTAACCTCAAAGAAACAGGTGATTCCAAGAGGGAGCAGACTTTGTCTAAATATCATCGATACATCAGCTGTGTGAGCTGAATGACCTTAACAGCGCCGTAATGAGCGTATTGCGTAATGTTATTTCATTATGTTTTTTTTTCGAATCTTTCAATTATTTTTCAGCCTAAACGTCTTGACATGAGTAGTAGGTTATATGACCAAAATATCCGTACCTAATTGATTTAGAACAACCTTATAGTTAGGATGTTTGACTTATCAGAAAGTACCGGATCCGACTGCTGGAGACACGCTTGCATTGTGTTTTGACGAGTTAGTGAGGATGCCGGAGCCCAAAGAGGCTTGAGGATTTTAAGGACCTGGAACGCACTTGTAACAATCTCTGGTGTTGCGGGTGTAAAATTGTATATCATCAGACTATGCGCTGCTCGTTTACGATCTTTACATAATTATAAGATATTTCTTAAGTTAGTTGATAGACAAATAATAATTGCAACAAGATTATCCGTGACTGTGAAGACAATTAAAATTGACAATCTTGACACCAGGGTTTATCTAATCCTTTATAAATTATGATCAAACAGACAAACCTTGGTGTCAAGATTGACAGTTTCAATTATCTTCCCAATCACGAATTACCTTGTTGCATATTATGTGATTTGGCCTGGAATGTCTATAAACTAACGTGAGAAAATCTTGTGTAAAAAAGAAGGTAAAACACACTGATATATTATTTTTTACATATTTGCTATAGTAAATATATAATAATTATATCACATCTAAGTGAAAACAAAACCAATTTTTATTTAATAGTTTATTATCGCGCTGAGTTATAACAAAAAATAGCTACCATTTAGCACAGCACATACAAAATAAGCCCAGCCTCATAAATAGTGAATTTGAGATCCTTAAATTAATATTCTTATATAATTAATATAAAATTGTGTAGGCTATGCATAATTTCCTTTGATATCCTTTGTATAAAATTGTCCTAAGCTATATGATCCTAAAATGTCGATGTGTCGATCTGACACATTCAGCATAAAAAAATCAGCATTCAGCATGTGTATGGAACACACGTGTTATGTATACAAACTTGGGGTTTCTTAATTAATAATGTTATTACAAAGTATACAATATAATATAACCAGATATAACATAAATGTATAATATTTAATAATAGTGATAATAGTAATTTGCCCTGTGTCATCACTCATCAGAATTAAAGAGGAGAGGCCTGCCTCAGAATTAAACATTTAATACCAAGAGTGGTGTGTGCGTGTTTGTGTTAGCACCATATTGACCGTTTGTTGCTACTGGCCTTTAAATAGAATTAGTTTTATACAGAATACTCTTACGTTATCAGTTTTTTCGGATAGTTTTCGAGTTGCGTGATGAATACAAACTTTTAAATATTTTATTATTACAGCCTTAATCAACAGCGAATAATGACTGTCGATAAACGATTGGCTAGAAAAATGAGGTTCGCGAGAGAATAATCTTAATCCCAAACAACAATTCAAACACTCTAAGGATAATTAAAATATTTTTCTTGTTAATGCCTCGATTTTTGCGAAATATTATTTCACAAAGTTCATAAATTTTAATCACATCAAACGTGGGATAGCAAAGTCCTCCTTTATCTTTTTTTAATTGCAGGCTTGGGTATTTTGTGTTTGAAATGATAGCGGATACGCATTCTTCACACTTAAGCTCTTTTTTCAACTTGCTTACAATAAATCCAGCAATGTGTGTAATTATGTGTTTCGAAAATTCAGTCAAAATACTTGATCGCATATATAATCGTGATCTTTCATTAAAAAAATCCGTTTCTCTGGTATTGACATCTAAGTAATCTGTTAATCTACTTTTATCTGATGATCTATTTATTGCTTCCGCAGGTTTTGTTAGAGTTAATATGTTAATATGTTGTAAAGGAATACAATTTCCTGACAGTTTTTTTAATTAGCTTTTGCTTTCGCGGCGTTATTTCACTCTTCAATGCTGTGTCTCTTGAGCCTGGAATAAAAAAGTCCTTGTAAAACTACACATAAAACCTCAAAAAGGTCACTCATTGAAGAAACATGTATAGTTATAATACACTAGTATTGTGTATACCTTGTGAAGTGAGACTCAAAAATAATTTCCCATAAACGAAGTAATCTCCCTTTAATTGTTGTTATTGTTAAACATCATACAAAAAAAAATCTACTTACTGAAGTGCTTTCAATTTCTATCTACATAGCAACTTCGACGGGTAAAGTTGTTGAGGAACCACCAAGCTGAAAAACAAAAAATATTTTTAAAATTTATCACTTTAATGATATGTAATATTCTCGTAAAATATCTTAAATAATATTATGTTAGTACTTGTTTTAGATGTGTATGTAACACTGAGAACATATTGTAATAGCAAAGTTATATACCAATTGATTAAATATTATTAATAGTAAAAAAGGGATAAATACCGAAAGTTTATTTGTTTCTATGCAACAGTTTGGTTTTGTTGATGTTGAATCTGTAATGAGGAACATTTCATAAATATGGGGTGATTTAGTCTAGAATAATTGAAAACAATCAAAACACAGTATATAACTAGTCAAAACCCTTTGTTAAAAACTAACCAGGTATTACAACAAATATTGATGTCTGTTATTGTACAACATGAATATATTAATATCGGTTTTAAAGAATATTTCCTATTACGGCAACAATTTAATGGTCCCTTCAATGATGTTATAAAAGGTTTACTATTTTATTCACTGTAGATATAAAAAATAATATTTTAATTATCTTACTTCTATGTGAAGAGTTGGAACAGAACATGGCTTAATGTTCATATAAGTTTTATTTTTGCTCGGTTGGAAGGAATTTGACTTAAAATGTCTTGAACACATTCGAGAGTGCATAGTTGGTTGCCAGTTAACACGACCTGTACACTCAATCCATTTACTTCTATATAGTAGTTCACGAGGAAAGCTAAAAGGAAGTATATTTTATTAGTAATTTTCCAATAGTTCTCTTGAAGGTGCATAGATAATGCTATAGTAATGTATAGTAAGCAATTGTTGACTTTTGGCCATATGGGTTTTAAAATATAGTAATTATAATTTACAGCTAGGAACAACGTCTTTGAATGACCAAAAGAGTAGATTAAAATTTCCATGCACTGATTCCTTAGTAAAATAAATATATGTAAATCACATATTAAAGTAATAGATGTATCAGATAAACCAAAATAAAAGGCGTGCATTGTGTATATTTTTTATTATTTGTGGTAAAAATCGTGGGAAGCTGGTATCCCTGAATGTTATACACATTCAGGGATATCCAACCATATCAACAACATGTCAAAGAGTATGAATACGCTTCTATATACATCAATGTCATACGCACTTTTGTAGGATAATACCAATTATTTATTGCGATTTTATCATGTAAAAACTTTAAATTCGATGAAAATGTGAATAATACTAATAGAAAATAGATGATAGTCTTATACCCTGTATGTATCTTTAGATTTACATACAAGGTCTAACCAAAAATGCAACTTACCGGTGAAAGGTTATATTATTTTGCTTCCTTTCGCTCACTACGGCTTTTACAGCCAATAACACTGCAATTCACCATAATTACAATCTTATTGCTGCGATTACAACAATAAATATCACGATTTCAAAACGAATAGGCAAAACTAAACACAAAAATATTTTGGCACGAAGTGTCTGCCACCGACGCACACCGGTGGAAAAACAAAAATAAAACCATACGCAAAAAGAGACCAAAAACAGTTGTTTCGTCCTGCTCACACCTACATATTTCACATATGCACTTTCTTACTCTTGTAATTATTATTATTTAGCAGCTCGTCTATTCTATTCTCTGTCTACGTCCATATTTTGTTGTTATTTTCAAATTGAAACGAAAGTTCTATTTCCCGCCTTTTTTACTTGACACTAGCAAATGGTTTTAGCTGACGCTATTTTTTTTTATATATGGCGTCGGCTAACGGCTTATCTTAAAACCATTTGCCAGTGTCAAGTAAAAAAGGCGATGATAGAACTTTCGTTTCAATTTGACAAAAACAACAAATGGATCTAGTACCATTTTTATTTTATTAGTTTTTTCTTCGGTTCTGGCAACTTGACACAAGGGATGCATATGTTGTACCACAGAGAAATAAAAAGATTAGGAAACGGTTGAAGGAATAAAAAAAAACCAGGTGATACATTTTACAATGTAAAGGATGGTCGCATACGGCATAAAATTGTGAGTACCTACATAAGTGAAGACTAATAATTAGTCCAGAGTTCTATTTGTTCTGAATATTCTCCGGTCGGAGAAAATCCGGTAATATAGTCCCAGCCTTACTGGCATTTGTACTTTATTTTGTTTAAACGTATAACGAAGTGTATTTTGATTAAGTATACGTTTCTGATCAAAATGCGAAACGTTGAAATTAAAGCAAGAGTACATGATATTAATGAAATTTGTAAAATTGCTCAAGAACTTAGTCTATCTAAACCGCAACTAATAAACCAAGATGATACATTTTACAATGTAAAGGATGGTCGCTTAAAATTAAGAGTTTATGAAGACTCTTCAGGCACACTTGTAAGATATAGTCGTGATGATGAAAGCGGTCCAAAATTGTCAGACTACGAGTTATTTCCTTTTTCTGTGAATGAAACTGACAAAATGAAATTATTAGATGAAATGATGAAAAAATGTCTTGGTGTGTTTGGTCGTGTAGTAAAAGAAAGGTAGGTTGAAAATATATTACATAACCTAAAATGGTCTTCAAATTTATAAAGAGCTATGTTAAAATATATGTGGTACTTACATTTACTCTAATAAAGTTTGGCCTTAAATGCTATAAAATTATTTCATTGCCAACATGACAACAAACAACAACAATTAAGAAATTAATGTATAACACTTTTTACATTAACATGGATATTAATGTAAAAAGTTATACATTAATTTCTTTATTAATATTGAATTATTTCAGGCAGCTGTATATTGTTGGACAAACAAGAATTCATATTGATACTGTCAAAGATCTAGGGCATTTTATGGAATTAGAGGTGGTCCTAAGACCTGAACAAAGTTTAGAAGAAGGTATAGATATTGCTAAGGGATTGCAGATGAAACTTGGTGTAAAAGATGAGGATCTTATAAATTGCGCCTATGTTGATTTGTTAAACAAAAAAAGTTAGTTTTTTTTAATAAATGGAAAAATCAAGACAATTTTAAATTATAGGTATATTTTTAACCTTTATAAATAGGTAATTTTGATGTATGGGCTTGAGACAAAATATGAAGTCTACAGCAATACTGGAACTGAATTGAAGAATTCAATTTGTAGGTATGAAAGCAGTAAAAGATTTTTTTTTGCAAAATGCCTGTTAACATAGTATTTGCATAGATAATTAGTTGATAAAGACGGTTTATTTATTTTATATCCAGACTTGAAGAAATAAAAAATATTTGCTCTACATACCCTCTTGTCCATATTTCTTTCACTGTGAAGTAGAGATACCTACTATGCTATCCTACTATTATAAAGGTGAAAGTTTGTGAGGTTGGATGGATGTTTGTTACTCTTTCACGCAAAAACTACTGAACGTATTTCGATGAAATTTGGTATGGTAGCAGAGATGTATTATATTAAAAAGTGAAGACTAATCGGCCCGAAGTAGGGCCAATTTTTTGTTAGTATGTGTCGAGCCGGTCAACGAGTAGCACATATTACGCGTCCCATGTATTGACAGACACTAATCGTCTTTTTCTTTACTATTGAACTATGAAGGGATATATTAAATCTTGCGAACAAAAAATATGTTGGCGAGTATACTGTATTACTGAATTTGGCAGCGAATGAATATGTTGGCGACTAAATTACTAAACTGGCGAAAGCACTCAGGTAAAAAAAATACAAAAATCGGCAGATAAAAAGTGGCGACATTTAATCCAAATCGGTTCCGAAATTTATAAGTTGGCGACTTAATTTCTGAGTTGGTGACTATTATACGATGTAAGCAGCTATAAAACCAGATTGGATTGATGATTTAATGTCTGCTAAAAATTCAATTTGCAGGCTACGGAAAATCGCATTTTTGGATACTGTTGGAGTTTTTTTTCCATTGGTTGCAGAATAATATGAAAATTAAATCCATTTTGAAATTGCAAAATGGCGTACATTTTTTTATTAAAATTTATATGGGTGTCCTTTTCTAGGTATCTGGGGGTGCTGTTTATAAAATTGTCGTCCAATTTTAATTTCCAAAATGGAGAATTTTCATTCATCGTAAAAATGACATGAGTGGTAATTTAAAACAGACAGTTGTTGCGGATGCTGATAAGGATTGATAATTAATATTAACACAGTTGTTATGTAGTTCAAGGTACCAGCTATGTAAGCTATAGAATTTTTTGGAAATTCAGGATGTTTAAAAAAAACTCTTATCATGAAAAGAATATGTGGTTGCAAGGTTGCTAAGGGGGCGGAAATGTTCATTATTTTTTCAGTACGATGAACCGTTTCCGAGATAAAAGCGAATATTGAAAATAAAATATGGCAATGCTCTACTTTGAGATACAAGCGCTGTATAAAGCTAAAGAGGATGTTGGAAAACTCAGGATTTTCAAATATCTTTGTCTCTCATGAGAAATAAAATATGTGGTTGCGGGGTTACAAAGGGAGAGGAAATTTTCATTATCTTTTCAGTAGAACGTACCATTTTTGAGATAGAAGAATTTGACAACTGTCAAACACTGTAAACATCGACTCTAATTTAAATTAAAATTAAAATTAAAATAATTACTTAATTGTGATATAAAGTGCAACAAGAAGTACAATATAACCTTAAAATACCATACAAGTGTTTGGAACAAAAAACTCCCATCGGGAACAAAACTGTGAGTACATATTGAATACCACTGCAACTGCTCCCTTTATTAACATCTTAAGCATTCAAATCTCACTAAAACTGTAATAATAGAAGATCAAACCTGAATAAGGAAAACATACAAAGAAACCTGAAAAGATTCACATCACAGTATTGGATGGACAGAAATAATACATTCCCTTTGTTCGTATCACTTCAATAAACCGTTTTTTTTTTTCCAAAAATTCAAAATTCAAAATTCAGATTGGCTATTGGATTATATTTGGATTATAGATAATATTTACATCAAATCTTTTACGGTAATCTAACAAAACAACAAGTGATATCAACTGACAAGTGACATCCTCTTTGACAAGTGAAAACTTCAAAATTGACAAGTAATCATAGACACATTGTATCATAGACTACATCCAAGTTGACAACTGGTTAAAACAAGGCTACCACACTACAGAATAAAAAAAGAAGAAGAAGATTAAAATTTAAATTATAATTACAAGTAAACATTGAACAGAAATGGACAGTCCCAGCTGCAGTTATGTTACCATGAGACCAAAAAAATTATTTAAATCTAAGTCATGCGAGTCACTCCAAAACGATTGCCTAAATATATCTGACTTGTCAAGTAATTCTGAATATGAACATAGAAGTTTTGACTTATCTACACATGAACCTAATGAAAATATTTTAGAAATGAAAGAAAAACTTGATAATATGTCAGTACAGTTACAAAGCACTCAAAATGAGCTTGAAAATGTAATATTAGAAAATAATACACTGAAAAAAGAAATTATTCACTTAAAACAGCAATTTAATACCTTAAAATTTGTATACACAAGTCCAAAACCAAAAACACCTAGAATCAATAGTATTAAAAAATCGGAGAAACAGACCAAACTTCACAATAAATACAAAATCACACATTCGAACAATAAGAATAATAAGTTTAGCGAAAAAGAGGTGCAAACTGATAACACAAAATCACAGTCTCAGACAGATAATTTAAAAAACACAGTAAGAGAAAATAGCACGAAAAAAAACTTATATTTATTTGGAGGAAATCAATGTACTGGCCTAGCCAGTATACTTAAAAAAACCAGGAGTAATAGCAAATATGAAAAGTTTGAAGTAGTATCATTCATCAAATCAGGAGCATCTACTGAAGAAATTTTGAAGACTCCATATTTATATAACTTTGATACGGAAGATAAGTTAATTTTAAGTATAGGGCAAAATGATACAAATCCCATGAAAATTATAACTGACTTGTGTGGTTTCCTCAAAGCTTCTAAAATAACTTGTCCCATATTACTTCTCAGTGTTTTAGAAAATAAGTATCTTAATGAGTGGAAACTAAATAATTTAATTAAGATGACCTGTAAAAATTATTCAAACTGCTACTTTGTTAACCTCAATGATATTCATGATTTAGATAAGATTAATATTTGTAATAGAATTAACTTTCACATTGATCAGGTGTATTATGAAAATAATTTTTTAAAACTTTACTCTAAAAATAAATACACAAAAAAAGTAACACAAACTGCTATTAAAAAACAACTAGGAATTAATAACACAAGAAATAATTTTACTCAAAAACAAAAACAATACTTACAATATAACAATATTAAGAATAAAAAAATATTACAGAACTACAACAAAAAATCAATTATGAATAGTGAAACTAATAACACAACTCATAACAGTAACAATGAAATACAAAAATACATAACTGACTATTTTAAACCACAACATCCATTTCGTAACAAAACACAAACAAATTAAAATTTTACATCAAAACATTGCTAGCTTCCATACAAAAAGATGTCAACTAGAAATTGCGCTAGCAGAACTAAAATCATACAATAAGGAACCAGATATCATATGCCTAACCGAAACCTTTGTCGAAAAGGGGACTGAACAAAATATAGCTCTAAATAACTATAATCTAGCATCATTTTACAGCAGGTCTAAGAAACAAAAACGAGGTGGAGTATGCATACTTATAAAAAATAATACCTATTCCTATAATAATATTGACTATTGTTCCTCAATTGATAACAATTTTGAATGCTGTGGCATAGAAATTCGTGATATAAATATGGTTATTATTTGCTTATATAGAACACCAAATTCTGCAATTAGTATATTTATCCAAAAGCTAGACTCACTTTTGTATAATATAAACAAAAATTCAAATAAAAATATTAATATAGTTATTGCGGGAGACCTTAATATTAACTTACTTAGAATAAACAATGATTCAAATGCATTGCGTGATGTCTCTAGTAACTATAATTTAACAATCCATTTTAATAAACCAACGAGACAATCCACATGCATAGATAATATTTTAAGTAACTTAACACAAGTCTATAGCGAACTACTTCACATGTGTTTGTCGGATCATAACACAGCACAATTTATTTCAGCAACAATAGAAACATCTAATAACCTCACCCTCCATAAATATTACTATGTCTATAAGAGAGAGTATAAAAAAGACAACATAAAAAAATTTAAAAACCATTTATCAAACATTTGCTTTGATACATATTTAGACAACTCAAAAACTTTTAACGAAGCTTTTAATAATTTTTATGACTTATTTACTATGCTATATAAACTTTGCTTTCCTATGATCCGCTTTAAAGTAACAAATAAACACATATTACCTCACTGGATAACTAAGGGCTTAAGAATTAGTTGTAAAACAAAACGAAAATTACAATATAATTATTATAGAAAAAAAGACAGTTCCACGAAAAATAAATACAAGCAATATAGTAAATTACTTAGGAAGTGCTTTAGACTTGCGGAAATAAATTCACATAGTAAATACGTCGCAAGTGCAAAAAATAAATGTAAAGCGTCATGGGATATTGTTAAACAATGCTCAAGCAAAGCTAACAATAACAAATATATTACAGATATTAAAATTAATAATAAAAAACTTACCACACCTACAGATATAGCAAACACATTTAATGAATATTTTATAAAAACTACAAACATAAATATAGCTTCAAATTCTAATTTTACAAGTAATATTCATGACAATCCTATGAGCATCTTTTTAAAACCTTGCACCTGTGACGAAACAATAAACATTATTAATTCCTTAAAAAACACGAATACAGTGGGTTATGATGAAATATCCACAAAGGTAATCAAAGAATGCAAATATATAATTGCCCCCATCTTAACTGAGCTGATAAACAAGTCTTTCGTAGAAGGTTGTTTTCCAGACAAGTTAAAAGTCTCAATAATAAAACCAATATTCAAAAAAGGTGACAAAAAGCAATTAAGTAATTATAGGCCAATTGCGCTAGTTCCAATACTATCAAAAATATTTGAAAAAGCAATGCATGAAAGACTAACTTCATTCATTAATACATTTAATATTTTGAAACATGAACAATTTGGCTTTCAAAAGAACAAATCAACTCAACAAGCATGTTTCAACGTTACCAACCAAATTATAAACTGCATTGATGAAAAGAACCACTGTATAACTGTTTTCATTGACATGACTAAAGCTTTTGATTTCGTTTCACATAAATTACTACTAAAGAAATTAAGCAAAATGGGAATAAGGGGACCAGCGATAAATTGGATTAAGACCTTCCTTGAAAATAGAACCCAATACACAATAATAGAAAACATTAACAGAGATAATGAATTAGTCAATACTAAATCTGCAGTCTTACTTAATGAATATGGAGTTCCACAAGGCTCTGTATTAGGTCCTCAGCTATTCTTGTTTTACATTAATGACATTCCCATTGAAATTAATAATCCAATAATCATGAATAATTATAAATTTACATTATTTGCAGATGACATATCTATAATATTTACATATTTAAATAAATTGGACGTGAATAAAATCGAAAATGACATAAACTTGACACTTAGATATTTAATTGAATGGCTGACATCTAATAACCTTAAAATTAATGTTAATAAAACTAGGTATATACAATTTACAACTTACAATAAAAAACCCATTGACTTACAATTAACACATGATAATGAAAAAATAGAAGAAGCTGAGGAAAACTTGTTTTTAGGCCTACAAATTGACAAACACTGTAACTGGCATGCACACATAGATAAAGTTTGTTCAAAACTGAACAAATTTGTTTTTGCCTTGCGCAGGTTAGCGTGGACAGTTAATATCCAAACCTCAATTACAGCCTATCATGGCTACGTGTCCTCAGTCCTACGATATGGTCTAGTTGTCTGGGGAAACTCTACGCACATAGACAAAGCATTCATTGTGCAAAAAAAATGTATTCGTGCTATAGCTAGGATTCCACCCTATGAGTCATGTAAGCCTTTCTTTAAAAAATTTAACATCCTGACTCTGCCTAGCATGTACATTTTAGAAATATTTAAATTCGTTATACACAACACGCACATTTCTACACAATTGATTGACACGAACCCAACTAAATATTTCAGAAATTCAAATAGATTAATCATAAATAAGAAACCAAAAACAACTCTTTTTTTAAGTAATGCATATACAATGTGTGTAAAGATTTACAATAAAATACCAGATCACATAAAACACTTGTCTAAAAAACACTCTATTAGAGAACTAAAAAAAATACTAATAAACAAATCTTATTATGATGTAAAGGAATTTCTAAACAGTTGACATAAATTATTTTATTTTATAATAATAGTTTTAAAATTAATTGACATTTTCTACTTCATCTAATTTCTTGACATAAATATATATATTTCTCATTATCTTCATGACATGATTAATTATTATTGTGAATGGCCTATGTATAAAATTGATTTGAATATTGTTAGCGTAAAATATGTTTTGTATGATTATAATTATTAGATATTCCTATGACATGTTTAATTATTACTATTATTAATGACTTATATTGTATAAAATTGATTTGAATATTGTTAGCGTAAAATATGTTTTTTATGATGACAATTTAAATCTATATTTGCATGCTATTTTATACATAGCTAAAAGTGTTAGTTCTTAAGAAAATGATCATTACCACCTACTGTGTTCACCACTTTTATAGCAAATAAATAAATGAAATGAAATGAAATGACAGAAATAAAAATTTTATCCGCCATTTTGAAATTTCTAAATAATTCTTTTTTTTGTAATTAACATCTCTAAACCTAGAAAAAGGACACCTACATTAATTTTATTAAAAATAAATGCCCGCTATCTTTGAAATTCAAAATGGATATCATTTTATGCATATTCAGCATCCTTAAATACCTCGAAGACGACACCCGTATCAATTTTACAAAAAATAAATATTCGCCATTTTAAATTTGAAAATGAATGAATTTTTGTAATTAGTATCTCCAGAAACCTAGAAGAGGATACCTATATCCATTTTTTCTATGTATACTATGTAGGAAATTCAAAATGGATTCCTTTATTGTAATCAGCACCCCCAGAAACCTATAAAAAGGCCTCCCATGTTATTTTTAGCCATTTTTTTAATTACAAAATGAATCTACACATGTAGGTACACCCCCGAAACCGAGAAAAAATAAAAATGGGAATTTTGTACGCTCCTATTCGTTTTTTTTAATGTGCGCTCGTTTTGCTGCTATGTTTTTTGAATTACCTACATCAGGGAAAACATATGTGCCTATTCTTAAATTAAATGTGTACTCTCAAATTGTCGCCAAAATGGTTATTTGTTCGCTAAAATAATATCTGTTTGCCAGTTTGGAATATTCAGTGAAAAAAACTGTTATTAATTAGTCACCATATTTGAAATTTTATATATTATATTTTCCAGATCTCGAAAAGTATGTGGAAAATTATGGTTTTTTCACTACAGAATTTTAGCTAGAACTTTTGTAAAAGTTTTTACAAATTTACCAAATACATAGCATCAGAAATAAAAATTTATAACCACCAAAGTGTGGTTCCTCAGTTCACACAAAAGTGACATATTCATTTCGCGTTATATTTTTCTACATAGAATTTTGTACAAAATTTGTAGAATTTGTAGACATAATTTCAGAAAAATCTATAGGCGCATTTGAAGATATCAACTAATAAGTTGGGTCCCTCAGTTCACACACTGTATAAGGTGTATAAGAAAAACTCAATTATCTATGTATTATACGAGAAAAATATCAGAAAGTCTACTATACTTAAATTTTTCTAGAAGTTTTTTTCTCTTGGATTAGCACATTAAATATTTAATTTCTTGCTTCCTATCTGAGATAATGTTAATTTTTTGATACTATGAAAATATGAAGAGTATGGTTACCACACAACAGGCAAAATAGGGACAGCACCAAAGATTATAATATAATATTATGACTCCATCTAATATTTATTATATTTTTTATTATAAATAGGTATCTATTATATTACGAATTGTAACATTTATATTAATAATAATAATTATTACTATTCTTTACATGAAGTCGAGTTACTAAAAAAAGGTAGGTATGTAACTCAAAACGATTAGACAGATTTTGACGACCTCCGTGGCTCAGTGGTTAGCACGTTGGCGCTAAAGCCGGGGGTCGCGGGTTCGAATCCCGCCAGGGAACAAAAAGTTTTCTGTGTTCCTGGGTCATGGATGTGTATTAAATATGTGTTTTATATAATGAAATACGTTGTTCCGAAAAATTTATTAAATCTTGTATGTGCCTTATACATATTTTTATATTGGAATATTCTTGAATGTTAATGGTGTAACTGCCAGGTATATAATTAAACTTAGTGTAAAATTAGGAAGTATATAGTGTAACTGTAAAACCTGACCAAAAAAAACCTGCACCGAGGGCGCTCTATTTTTTTTTATTACAGTAGGTATGTGTTGATTATAATTAATGATTATATATATATATATATATATATATATATATATATATATATATATATATATATATATATATATGTATATGTATGTGTATATATATATTTATAGAATATAATATTATAATAAAATTGTAATGTAAAATACAAAAATAAAATAAAAAACAAATTTTCTTTTTAAAATGATTGAATTGTTCACATAAATTACACCCGATACATGCGACTTTGAGCTGAGGGAAGTAGGAACATAGGTTACCGTGAGGGCTGGAGACGACTGGGACTGATCTTTTTATAAGCTGGTGGTTCTGGATCTGGGCGGATGTTTCTTCTTACTACACTACACAGCTGCTGAGCGGATTATCGATAGATTTATCGCGGTTCGCCGGCGTATTTGGTATTATATTGACAAGCACAAATAATTAATATGCGCATACGCGTTCGCGTTCACTAAGAATTCGGGATGAGCTGAAAATGCATCCGGTACGGAAGGGGTTCCAATTGTAAGTCCTTACGTCACTCTCTTCCAGCGTCATCTAGCGTTCGGCCATGCTCGGGACGTTTCGTAAACCGCTCGTGACCGGCCGATCTGAATGTTCTAAGTATATGACCATGGGCGAGCGGACAAGTTGCTTTGTGGATTTAACATTAATCTCATGGATGCCTCCCATCCATGGCATGGGCTTTAGGCGGATTGAGTAACCAAGTTGAGTTGAGAGTTTATGAGAAATGGCGTCGTTATTGTCATTGACAAATAATTGTTGTACCTCTAGTAGATAATTCCTAGCTCCTACATAATTTGTGCCACAATCTGAACATATCAATACCTGAAGTCCGCGACGTGAACAGAACCGTTGTAATGTTGCAATAAACGCTTCGGCAGTTAGCGATGAGACTGGTTCTAAGTGAACCGCCTTTGTAGTGAGGCAAACAAATATGCAAAAATATCCCTTAATTAACTTAGCATTACGTAATTGACTTGATTTGAGCAGAAACGGTCCGGCGAAATCCGTTGATACGTGACTAAATACGGGCTGAGGTATGACTATCAGCTGGCAGGTCAGCCATGACAGGTACTTCGGGCTGAGCGCGGCAACGGAAACATCTTATGCACTTAAACGTTCTGTGCCTTATAATGCGGCGGGCAGATAATATCAAAAATTGCTGACGTAAAGTAGCATGTAGCGTGTCCATGCCAGGGTGGCAGTGTATGCGATGATAGTGATCTATTATGAGGTCTACGAGCGGACTAGAACTAGGCAAAATGAATGGGTGTTGAGCATCGTATGTGAGTTCCGAACGAGTGAGTCTACCTCCTACTCTGAGGAGACCGTCCTGCGTAAAAGGCGACAAACGTTGTAGTCGTACTGTGCTTATTCTAACGATTTGCAGGCGGTGAATATTTTCTGAGAAAGCGTTCTGCTGTACAGAGCGGATCCAGAAAAGCAATGCTTATCTACGTTCACTCACAGTTAGAGGGCCTAGTTGTCGCGAGTTTGAATTTAGTTTACAGTTACGAATGAATCGTCTCATGTAGGCAGATGTAGGCAGTGACACCGTAAGTTTTTCTAAAGAGCTGAAGCGAGTGAGCAGATCACTATCGACACCGGGTATCGAGAAATTGCATGGTACGTATTTTGGTTTGAGCCCTGGCAAGTCTTGTCGAGTATGAGCTGAAGGCATCTTGGGCCAGGTATCCTCTGGCAATTTGAGCATGGAGGAGACCACCATAAATCATGAGCGGAGAGAGCTTGAGCTGATAATCCTCTGCTTGCACAGTCAGCAGGATTTAATTGGGAAGGTAGATGACGCCACTTAAGTGTGAGTGAATTTGAGTTAATTTTTGTTACTCTATTTGATTCAAACGTTTGTAAACGATGAGGCGGAGTTTTTATTCATGCAAACACTATGGTACTATCTGACTAACAAACGTGATGTGTAATTGTGACATGAGCAGATAATTGTTTGGAGACACGCAACATGAGCTGAGATAATAGAGTTGCAGCAGACAACTCTAATTTGGGGATTGTGAGTTTATTTTTAATCGGTGTGACTTTAGATTTAGCAATTATGAGGTGAACGTTAACAGATCCGTTGTGAGCTGATTCTTGTAAATATATGACTGCAGCAAAACCGATTTCCGAAGCATCAGCGAAGCCGTGAAGTGAGTAACTATGTTGAATTGAATTTGTGTGGAGCGATATGTCTGGGAAAATGTATATCTGAGATGTGCGGAAGATCATGAGAGATGCGCTGCCAATCATCTGTAATATTATTTAAGTGGGATCGTCCAAGTCCAATTTAATTAACCATAACCTTTGAAGAAGTATTTTTTCACGGAATATGATATGAGAGAAGCTACTGTGCTAAGAATTAAACGTTTTGTAATGTGGGTAACTGGTGGTAATGAGATGTGATATGTAAATTCATCAGACTGGGGAACCCATCTAATACCCAAAACCTTAACTAATGAAGACTCTGCGCTGATGTCAAAGTCTTTAGGCATTTCGTCTGGAAATCTTTGCAAGAGCTGAGGTGTGTTTGATGTCCATTTACTAAGTTTAAATCCACCGAGTGATAACAGATCAATGAGCTGAATTTGGAATGCTGATGCTTCTTCTATGGTGTCATGGCCGCAAAGTATATCATCCACGAAAACTAATTTGCGCAAAATTTCGGCAGCCTGAGGATAGCGATGACCTTCATCTTCAGCTAATTGTAATAATGTGCGGATATCATAATATGGACTTGAGCGCAATCCGTATGTAACAGTGTTGAGTGCATATGTGAGCAGAGGTCCATCTGGAGACGATCGCCAGCGTATGAGCTGATAGTGTCTTTGGTCTGGTCTTAAGAGAATATTTCTAACATCATTTTTATGTCGGTGCTGAATACTATACGATGTGCGCGGAATGATATAATAATATCTACAATGTCTCGTTGAAGTGCTGGACTTGTGTGCAGGCAATCGTTTAAACTGACTCCATTGTATGACTTACAACTGCCATCAAATACTGTGCGGAGTTTGTCAGTACCTGATTTGAACACGCCATGATGAGGAATATAATAATGAGGTTCATGAGTAAATGTAGAAGGATGACACGGTGTCATGTGTCCTAAGTTTATGTATTCGTTAATGAATTCTATATATTTTTGTCGCAGTGTGTGATCGGATTGTAACTGTTTTTCTAAATTGAGAAATCTACGTAGAGCAATAGCATGAGTTCTACCTAACACGGGTGCATCTGATAAGAAGGGAAGAGTCACCATGTAACGGCCTGAATCGTCACGAATGGTGGTTGTGTTCACATTGCTCGTGTAGCGGGTTTGAATAAGCAGAACAAAGCTGGGGTTCTTCCGACTCCCAGAATCTTTCCAGGCTTTTGCAAATATCATGAGTAGAATGAGCAGAATGTGTAGAGTGAGCCAACCGAGTATAATGAGAATGAGTAACATGAGCAGAGTTAACTTGAGCTACAGGTGAATCGCATGAGTGTTCAACGAGTCCTATGAGTGAAAAATAAAAAATCGTGCCGAAGGCTTGGGCTTGCTATGGGCCCAATCCCCCGGCCCCAAAGCAAGCTTAGTACCATCCAAAACGTGACCCAAAACGTCTGAGCCTAAAATGTGATCAATGGGCGCAAGAGTATGATAAGCTCGATCCGCCAATGGAATGAGCTGAGTGTTGTATAACATCTGGTAATTTTTGCAAAGGTAAACAACCTCGTCTTTGAGAATATGAGCGGTAGTACTAATAGATAGCGTGTCACGGTGTGTGGGCCGAAATGTTATTATGACACAACCTTTAGAATTTTGTATGTGCTGATCGAATGAATTGTAAAATTAAATTATTATTATTATTATTAAATTTGTATTTAATGAATATTGTTTTGGTTGCAAATAAAGATTTCTAGTCATGCGCTGAGTTATGAGCGTTATCATGCTACCACAGTCCAATAAAGCCCGAGCTTTGTGATATTTTCCGCATTTATCAGATATATTTAAAACGGCTGTGGGAAGTAACACTGGAGTTTCTAATAGGTTTTCTATGTGATGAGTTGAATTTACTTGGGCTGATACTACAGAATGATGGGCTGAACTAGATTTAGATATTTTATGAGCTGAATGAGATGCAGGTATACTATGAGCTGAATGACATTTTAAATTATTGGGCTGATCTTCTAATTCTATGTGCTCCGTGATTGTAGGTAGTCATTGTTTTTTGTTTTGAGATTGATGAGTTGTAGACGGTGCATGATCAGACGATTGGTTGGGGTCTGATGATGATGATTGATGGGCACGCGTATGTTGTGTGTAGGCCGTGTAGGTATGATGGCTTATCTTGAGCACGCCGGCGGGGCTGTGCAAGTAAATGAGGAGGAAGCAAATGCGCTGACGACACCGGAGAATTCAGAGTTCCTTGACGATGAAGCGAGGTGTGGTGATTTGCACTTCCACACTCTTTGCATGTGTTTGTCGACGAACATTCATTTTTAAAATGCGGATCTAGACATTTACGACATCTGTCGTTGGCTTGTATGAAATCCCAACGACCTTGAGTGGGCTGATGATTATATTTCGGACACGCGATAAGTTTGTGTTCTGTATTCTTACAATAAAGGCAGTGGAATTGATTGTGTTTATCTGTATTCCGGGCTGAGTACTGGCGCCGCTCTGTTCGGGGGGAGGGGGCCAGTACCGTTGAGGGTAATGAGGAACTGGGCTGACGTGATAGCTACTGAAAGTGTGAGCCGATGGCGAGCGCTGAGCATTACGAGGATACGCGGGACTAATTGGTCTAAATCGTGGACTGCGCGGAGAGTGTGCGGGGGTGTGTGTCGACGAGAGGGCCCCGGTTGTGGTGAGTAGGTAACACCGCGCGCTGCAATAGAATATTCGGTCTCAATACAGCGCGCGGGCTCCTCCCAAAAAGAAATCAGATCACCTAAGGTGGGCAGAGTGTCCGAGGTGCCATATCTTCTTTCGAACAGTGTGCGGAGCTCGCCTCGTAATTTTCTAACTACAATGGATACAAATACGTAATTACTCATCTCCGTACAAAGCGTTTTAAATAATCTGAGTTTACCTATCGATACAATATTTAAAATCTTCTATGAAAAAGAATAAGACTAAAATTATTTGGACCTAAAAGTCAAACATATCATTTATTCAATGTAAAAATAAGTTGCAGCTAGTTGCAAACTTATTGTACCCGAAATCTAACACTCCGCTTGCACTTATGACTGACGCATCAAATACGAGCGTGGGAGCGGTGTTGCAACAGCGCATAAACGGCGCGTGGACGCCGCTTGGTTACTTTTCCAAAAAAACGTCAGCATTCATCAAATTGATGGTGATAAAAATACCGTAGCTGATGCGTTGTCTCGCGTAGAGAGTATATCCTGTGCGATGGCCGGAAGCTTTTCCCGTTAAATATATATTTGCTTAGACTATTTCAAAAGTAATATTCGAAGGTTGGATTGTTCGCTATGGCTACCTTCATCAACTTACGAGTGACCAAGGGAGACAATTCGAAAGCAATATTTTTCAGCAGCTCCTGAAATATTTAGGAATTTATAAGACTCGTACCACTCCCTATCACCCCCAGAGTAATGGGATGGGATTACCTATAGTCATGTTAGGACTACGAGTTGCGCCTAGATCTGACACCGGTGACAGCGCAGCCGAACTTACATTCGGTCAGTCATTAAGACTACCTGGAGAATTTTTAGATCATAAAAGTATTAAAATATTAAATGAAAGTGAATACGTGGAAAGGTTGCCAAAGGTGATACGCGATCTCAAACCGAGACAAATATCACATTCGTATCGACCACGGTGTTCGTACACCCGGAGCGAACTCGCTGTACACATGTTTCCGTGCGCAACGACTCAGTTCGCAAATCGCTACAACCTCCGTATGACGGACCTTTTAAAATTTTAGAAAGGAAGGATAAATTTTATTTGATCGAAATGTCTGGTCGGATACATATATTTCAATTGATAGTTTAAAACCTGCATTTACTAGTAATTATTTAGATACTGGCGAAAGTCATACTGATGGTCATACTAAGCAGGATATTTCCCCACAAGCGTCGGCGGATAGCGACTCGCCTGCCGCTAGTCCGCTACGCCACACTACGCGTAGTGGCCGATTAGTTAAAAAGAAAGAAAAAACGATTCATTTTGTAGCACGGTGAAACATACTTAGTGGCATAATACATTAATTTTTATTCTGTCGAGAACTTTGCTATAGAGCATAAGTGATTTTTTACACTTTACATTTAAACTTTCCTTCCAATTTTGTGAGCTAAGTCTCATTCCTCATGAAGTTTTTTGTGTTGCGAAATTTTTTATTATAAATATATGATTACAACTATAATTCTATACACGTTACATTTACATTATATTTTACATTTTTATGTTAATTATGGGTAATCAGTCGACGAAAGATAAAGTAATTGTTAATCAATCCGAGGTTCAAGTGAATGAAATTCACAACGCGATGGTAGCATGGTATGATATCGGTTGGGCAGTAGTGTTGTTACTCTTTGGCGCGTTGTCCGCCTACGTTCTTTATCGTTATGGCAGTAACCGGACAAGGAAGTGGCTACTGGAGCAGGTCGAGTCTGTGCAGAGCTCTACCATATCCAACTTCTTCACCAGGGCCACAGCGAGTTTCCGTAAATCTCGCGACACTGTCAAACCATCGCAGACCCATATAGAAGTCTGCTAGAGTGTAAAAGTGCTACATTGTTGTTCACATTTTTCGATGCTTGGTGCGTGTGCAGTTATTTTTTTTAGATGTTGGTTTAAAAATAGTTAATTCGTGAAAAATATTTTTAGTGGTTTTTCATTTCTATAGTGATAAAACATATGTTTGAATTTATAGTTTATATGTTCTCAGTAATGCATTATTAATGCATCGTTACAATAATTGTATTGCTATCTTAATAACATTTTGTTATTTGTTATGTCTTGTGAACAAGTCATGTTTTGCAGTAGGTAAATCATATTCGACACCTGCGTGTGTACTATGCATACTAATGCACTTGCATGCATTGCATACTGCACATAAACATGTATATAGTTTGTAAAAAATGTTATATTGTACCTAATGCGAAAAAATTTCCAATTTTTGGGGGGAGTACTGTAACGTGCAGCATAAATAATTATGCTCATATGTCTCCAGTATACATGTATTATGTAGCATGTACGAATGTATTGCCCCTAGTTAGTCTTAAGAGTTAATTCATTAAGGACAGTTGTTAATTAGTATCCGTAAATGTTGCCCTGCCGGCACCTATGTACACGCGCTATTATTAATATATGAAGTCCAAAAATATAAACCTTTTAAATTATCTCCTAATAGGGCATACCTTTACACTTTGATTAAACAAATATAATATATTATATAATATATAAATAAGTCGATTTTTTTAAACATAATATTATTATGTTTAAAACAATCGACTTTATGTTCCTCCTTTAACCGCCAATTTCATATATCTAATACCACAATGTTGGCGTGTAAACATTATTTGCTGACGACCCTGTGGATGTGCTAGCATTAACTTTTTTAAGTCTCTGAAGTAACTGGTTCTAAATATGTCTATATTTTGCGCACGCTATCTATTGTGGCAGCTTCTCCTAAAAATGAATTAAATGCTGTAAAGCATTAATTCGCTTTGGCTTATTCATATAATCTCTGCATGAGACATCCCAAAAAGCATGTCTGATGCTTGTATCTTTCTATGAATGAAATAAGCGCTGCACGATCCATTTTTACTTTCAACGATTGACGTGTTTACGTAAAGCGCCATACATACGCACGGCCCATCCAGCAAATCCAGCACTGGTACTAATAGCCGTCATTAGTATCAATAGTGTCAATCATTTACTATTGACGTGAAATTGACACTAATGACAGGCTGCTGGACTTGCAGGATGGGCCGTGAGTGGCCCATACACGAGATGATTTTAATACTTTGAGTATGACAATATTTTTTTGCTTTGGTAAATGTCTTTATAATAAGCAGTAGATCATATGCCCAAAATATCCGTAGTTAGTAATTAGTTGATTTTACCAAATTGCTTATTATTATTAAATATTCATTAAAGTGCACAAGTGTCGGCAAGTGGTACAACATCAAAAAACGTGCTATTTATTATGTTCCTCCAAAACTCCCTAGGACCTTTTAGTAAAGCTTTTACCTGTTTACTGAATTGACTGACATGATTCATTGATTGAACTGACTATTTATTTGGACTTTGACTAGACTTTAGACTTGACAATTTAGGAATACGATGTCGAAAATTGAAACAATAATTCTAGTTCCCGCCCTTTTTAACTTGACACTGGCAAATGGTTATAGGATGACGCCATATATTAAAAAAAAAGGAAGAAGAATTTAAAAATCTTTTTGCTTGCAGTTTTGCACTTTGCATCATAGATAATACAGTATATATATAGAGACTGCATTGAACATTGCACAGTTTGCAAAATTTTTATATCAATTAACACAGTATTTTTGAAATCTGAATTTTGACTAAATAAATCAGTAGTAATACATAGGTAACACATATGATATAAATACACCAATAAATTGAAAATGAATTCAAAAATTGTATCTTATGGAATATGCCGATGTTGTTTAGGAAAAGGGAACCATAAAAGTTTAATGAAAGAATATTATGAAAATGGCATGAGAGAAGTTTATATCGATATTTTTATGGAATGTTTTAATTTATATGTAAGTTAATGCTTATTAATATATAAGATTGTTTAACGAATTCCTTCAATCTAGCTGTACGTTTAAAACCTACTTATTATGTAGTAGGTACCTTCTATTGGTATAAGATCAGCTATTGCTATTGGTACGTGCTGTTAAGCTGCCGTCCTTGTTTTGACTTAAAAAAAATACACATCACACAAACTACTTTATTTCATAATTTAACATTAACTACACTTTCCCTTTACTGACTTCCCACAATTTAAACTGAGTGCTGTGAATCGCACTGTTTGTGACGGCTTCCAGAATGTAACTAACTGAAATTAATTATTAAATTAACCAAGTAAAATGAAAAATGCTATATAGACAGAATTATAGAACCGTGTGGAAAGAATGCTGATTGTTACTCATTTTAGCTAATTTGTATTAATTCTTTATGTTACAGCTATCAACAAATAAAGAAATAAGCACATTAATCTGCAACGCCTGCATCCAGCGTTTGAAAGATGCCCATAGCTTCCGAAACATGGTGATAAAAAGTGAACAAGACCTACTTATAAATGTACATCAAAACGACACTATTTTTATAAATGGTAAATCACTTAACATGTAATATAAGTACATTAGTAACAAAGGATAAATAAATATGGCATGTATTTAAACTTGCGACAAAACGATCAAATTATGGGTGTGAAAAAACCGAATATTGAATACTAAATTACCAAGTTAGCTAAAAGAATTTAGGGAACAAAAAATTTCAAATGTGGTGTCTAATTAATACCAGTTTTTTTCACTGAATATTCCAAACTGGCAGACAGATATTATTTTAGCGACCAACTTATTTTTTGTTCGCAAGATTAATTATATCCCAATATAAATTCACAGTGTATATATTAGTTGTTCTTTAGAATGTTAATGCTAACATTCAGTAAGGCTACTCACAATAGATCCACTTAGGTCTCTGTGACACCAGTCTCAATTATGACCTGCCTTTGGTTATAAAAAATAATTATACTGGGTGATTTTTTATTCCATCTCCAGCAAAACAGAGTATAATAGTTACAATATCGACAAAGTCCTGCTTGACCAGTTTCAAAGCATTTTCCTTTGCACTAGGACTCCTCAAAATATTTGAACACAAAGAAAGTGACGGCAACAACTGCAGATATGGTTGAACTATGTGTGCGCATGATTCGATGGTTCAATTTAAACAATTTACATCTTATGCCTGGTCGAGTGGCAACTTGTTCGAGAGTACATGAAATAGAGTACTATCATTGTAGAATAATATAATAATAATAATCTTTATTTCCTTAAAAACAGTTACAGAAACACAAAAGTAATAGAAATAAATCAAAGGAGTAACTGAGGCTACTTAAATCTTTGAATTCAGTTAAAAGAAATAGGATTCGATTTCCATTAATAGTTCCATGCAGGCACCGGATAATTAATTATATTATAATGTATAATTAGCAACTGTATTGCCATGATATACTGTAAATTTTACATTTTCAGTGCCCACTGGAGGGATAAAAATTTTTGATGTGAAGGTAGAAAACTTAAATGAAGTAAAGGACGAATCGTTAGATCAACTTGATCAGCTTATGGACTATGACACCGATTACACACCATGTGAAAATAATGAAGAAGGTAAGGCTGACCATGCATTAGGCATGAAAATTTATGGCTATACAACATCATATGTTCAGCAGGCTGCGGGGTTCAGGCAGGCAGCAGGCGTGTACCAGGCAGCAGCCTGGCTGCCTGGTGCACGGCTGGCCTAACTGACTACTGTTGAAGGGTAAAAGAAAGTATTTGTCAATAATATGATGTGAAATACAACCAGCCTTTTCATTTGTATACAGCTTTCACACCAAAGTCACATATCTCACAGGAACTGTTTATTTTCCTGGGATAAGTAGCAGCCTATGTCCTTTGCAGTCTAGTTGTCCTCCTTTGTAAAAAGGTTTTACATTTTGTTACATTATTGCATGTGATCGTATTACAGACGGTCATTGGTAAATTCACATTTATAATATTATAGTTGTATTAATATATATAATAATTATAGCATGCATCTGTTAAAATGGTTTATACAGTATGCATTCATGTGTATTTTTTCCTTTAAGATGTTACAGAATTGACCAAACAAACACAAGAAGACGATGATCTAATAGATGGAGAAGCGGAATTAATTGCCAGATTTCCGTCAAATTATAAACTGCCTACAAGAGAATCACTATACACAATATGTCAAGGATATGTAACACAACTTGATCTTCTGAAAGGTAAAAGGACATTGTTATATTATGTTTCAAGAAGCTACCTATATTTGTAAAAAAATCTTGAACCTTATATACTTACCCCCTTACAAATAAAATATTTTAACAGTGGATAAGTTATACAATGTTTTGTCTTTGACTGATACATGGAAAAGTCACTTGGCAGACAAGCATAAAACATTGTATTGCTTAACCATTGTGTAAATATTTTTATTAGTAAGGGGGTTAATAATAAGCTCTGTATTCTACATACTGGAGAGGGACACTTGATCCATAAGGGAGACTATAGGTATTAGGTACAATCAATTTACAGAGCTTGTATGTAATATAGGCAAATAATACTACTTTTACAGTGGCTTTGTTGGTAGTCTAACACTACCTGTTAACACACGTACACACGGATTTGGTCCAGAGCAGACCATGGATTTGGTTGCCAACTTATAGGTTTCTCCCTAAAATTAGGAAGAAAATCCTCTAGGGTTAATTTAAGGGTAATGTTTCAGAGTTATTTTTAGAGGTTTGTTTGTATTTTCTGTTTTTAATGAAATTAAGCTATTGAACTGTTATATCGACATGCGATTTGAAAAGTCAATATGTTTTTAATAAACTTTTGGAAGTATAAAACAATACTACACTAATGTATAAAAAATACTACACGGACAGAATAATATTACAGAACATTCATTTTTTAATTACCTGTATGACAGTTTATTTAAGTTTAGGGAGAAATATTTTTGAGAGTTGGAACACTGCACACAAATCGGAATGCACTGTAAATATAACTCTGTGCTAATACAATAGAGCTGAAAATCAAACACACAAGTGTCGTGCTGTCATAATGGTTTGCTCCAGACCAAATCGGTACGCGAGTAAGCATTCTTAAAGTGCTAAAACATGTTCGGATTTGGTCGGCAGACCAGATCCGCGCACCAAATTGGGTATCGCTACAGACGCTCGGATTTGGTCTGGCAGACCAAATTGATAACTAGACACTCGTGTGTTAGATTTTCAGCTCGATTGCTTTAGAGCAGAGTTTTTCTGGCTTTGGCTTTATTTACATAAATAATTTTTTAATGCCAAAGGATTGTTAATAAAAAAGTGAAAAATCAAAATTTTGGAATTTTTCCAACGGGGATCTCTTCTAAACCCTTTGAAGATTAGCTCCAAGATATCAAAAAAAAAATCTAGATTTCTTGTTTTGAAATTATAAGCGTTTTTATGTTAACATTAAAATAGTGAAAATTAACTAATTAACAAAAGCATAAGCATAAATTTTTTTTGTTGACGGATAATTGTTAATTGATATGTCCACATAGTACCCAAATTTTTTTATTCCTTAATATTAATGATGCTTCCGACCGATTTCGGCCATGGCGACCACTTCGACTCCTATCCGGCATTTTGGCGCTCATGCGCGCGAAGGTGGCTATTATAACCTGTTTTCGCGGCAAAGCTCCGTGCACATTGAGGACACGTAAGTACGCCGTCTACATAGTGGTATGTAATGGCGGCAGGCGGACGAGCCTTAAGCTGGTCGCGCTTGGTATCAAGGTCAGCTTTTCGTTGCTCCTCGAAATCGCGGACGTGGCAATGTACTATCCTGCGCCATTCTGGTCGCTGTGCTGCCAAATACTCCCATTGAGAGGGCTCTATATTGCATCTCTTCATATGCCGCTTTTGGACATCTTTGAACCGGAGGAGTTGTCCGCCATGCTTCCGCTTGCCTTCCTCCAGTTCAGAGTAAAAGATGCGCTTCGCCAATCTTTCCTCGGGCATGCGCAATACGTGACCGCACCACCGAAGCTGCCGACGCATTAAATAGGCCTCAATGCCACCGACATTGGCTCGCTTAATATTAAAATTTAATCAGTTAAAATAATTTTTATCATGTGTCAGATTGGGGCGATGCACGCGGCAGCCGAACCACGCGTTTTTACCGTTATTTTCGCAGCTAAATTAAAATTATAAGGATTGTCGGTACAGTTCCGGGAGGTAGGACTTTTTTTTAGGAAATTTTCTGCTCTTTAAGGATCTTTTTTCAAATTTCGATTATCTCAAATAGTTTTTGAAATATTTCAAAAAAACCAAACCCTTATTTTTTATTTTACTTTATTATTTATTACTTTTGCATTTTTTTTTCGGCCCCTCTTGGCACTTTGATAGAATGTTCTAGATGCCATTCCGAATCGAATGAGCCCAAAATCATAGTTTTCGGTGGTGGTGGTCAAGAACCGAGGGAAGTGGCACTTGTGAACCAGACTATGTATACAATATTGAAAATGTTTTTCGGAAAAATGGGACCCTATCATCTCGACGCGACGTGCGAGACCGCTTGATATATATTTTTCGCGCTTGAATATAAATTTTACATAAGATATTAATTTTAACTGTAGGTATGGTTTAAAGTAATACTCTAATGTGTATAATGCTTAAAGTAAGTAACGTGTTTAATTTGAGAAAGAGATAGATATATACCATCGCGGACTTTTTTGTAGACCTTTTTGAGATGTACAATACTGTAGTACATTATTTTGATCTATCTCGTAGGGTTCAGCCAGCGTTTGCAATGTAAGCGCAAAAAAATGAGTTTATTTGCGATATTAAAAGCCTCTAAAATTATCAGTGTTTCTTTATCTACTATACGAGGGCGGCACTGAAAATTTCGGGAATCAAGGAAGTGACCTAACATTACTATTTAAAAATGTATTTATTGCTTTTCGAAGTATTCTCCGCGAAATTGGACCCATTTTTCCATACGATGGAACCAATCATTGAAGCAACCATTCCATTCGGAAGTTGGGGTCTCCAAAATGGCCGTTTTGTAGGCGTCCACAGCTTCTTCAGGTGATGAAAATCTCTGACCACGCAATTTATTCTTTATTTTAGGGAAAGTATAGAAATCATTAGGGCTTAGGTCGGGGCTGTAAGGCGGATGGTCTAATAATTCTATGATTTCTTGCTCTAAAAACTTCTTTGTTCTGTGCGCGGTGTGAGAACTCGCATTGTCGTGATGGAGGATGATGCGGTGGTTGCAGTTCTCTTTACGGAGTTCAGAAACGACCTGTGGCAAACAAATGTTAGCATACCATTCTGCATTAACCGTTCTTTGTCCCTCAAGAGGAATAGTCGCAACATGGCCGGTTTTGGAGACAAACGTGGCCACCATTTTTTTTGCAACACTCCGTGAACGAACAATTTTTGTTGGCTTTAACTCATTTTCGAACATCCAAACTCGTGACTGGTTTTTTGTTTCGGGTTCGTACGCGTATATCCAGGATTCGTCACCTGATACGATGTTGTATACATCATTTGAGGATCCTGCGTGGAATCTTTCGAGAGTTCTGACGCACCAAGTAACGCGAGCCGCTTTTTGCTCTTCACAGAGCAAATGCGGTATCCATCGGGAAAACAACTTTTTCACACCTAATTGTTCATGCAAGATTATTTGTATTTGACTCATGCCAATGTCTAAAGTTGCCTGAATTTCGCGGTATGTCACATGTCGATCTTCCTCAATCAGCTTACGCACAGCATCAACGTTTTCTTGGGTGACTGCAGTTTTTGGACGACCTTGACGGGGATCATCACTGAGCTTGACACGTCCACGTTGAAATTCAGCAAACCAGCGATAAATTGTGGTTTTGGATGGGGCTTCATCACCAAATGCAGAAATCATCCGGTCAACACACTGTTTTTGTGTTAAACCACTTCGAAAGTCATAATAAATCATCGCTCTAGAATTTTCTCGAGTCAATTCCATTTTCTCAACGACTAAACAAGTTTGACAAGACCGAGAATCTTTTTTTAAATAAATAAACGGTATTCGATTTTTAAAACCAAGGAGTTTTAAATTAAAAAGATTTAAATATGACAGGAACAGTGGAAATATTCCATTCCCGATACTTTTAGTGCAGCCTATGTATTATGCATATAGTTGTATACATACACCCTGCCTCTTGAATCACTTTATCAATTAAACAAACCCGCATCAAAATCCGTTATGTAGTTTTATGCTTAGTTAAAGCATACAAAGGGACAGACAGAAAAAGCTACTTTGTTTTACACTATGTAGTGAAACCCATTCGCAAATATTAATTTTTGTTGACCGGTGTTATTGAATATTTCGTATACCTAAGAAATAAATAACAAGAAAAGGTACACAAGAAATTAGTACCAAACCATGAAAAATGGAGATGAAAAATTTTATGGTAATGCTAAAACACCGCATTCGAATACAATAATAGTAATCTTGCGGCTGCACTCAGAGACGTTTAATGCTTACTTCAGGAGCTACTTAGCACATACTTTGACATACAGTACATCAGTCTGTCAAAATCTCTACTAAGTGACTCCTTAAGTAAGCATTAAATGTCTCTGAGTGCGGCCCTAAGTCTCATATGCACTAAATGAAGCTTAAATCAACGGTATTTTAACTTGCATAGTACTTAATTCAAAATTCATATGGGGGATCAAGTGTCCCATATATGGGGACACTTGGTACGATGTTCTGTCTTTAGTTTTAGTAAGTAAATTATAATTTTATTTCACTGCTGTTCTGTTGGTTGTCACAGATTCTTGTAACCAGATAAATTCCACGTATTCCAGTGCCAATTTTTAGGGTCCCGTAATACTCAAGGATTTTTTTTTTAATTTCGCTCTGTCCTTCCGTCTGTCTGTCTGTCTGTCCGCGCTTCTCGCTTCTGTAATTATGAATATAAAGGGATGAAATCGAGTATAGTTAAAGAATGTGTATAGATCTCGGTTTTGGCATCATAAAATAATAATTTTACATTTTAGGGGTGGGCTGGCTATTCATACATGTGAAATGGGGAAGAGAAACATTTTTTCATTCTCCCCCTTTTTCATTCTCGTGTCGTTGAATAGGTCTTTTAAAATAAAGGCAAGGTTTTTACAAACCATTCAACCATTTTCGAGTAATCAGCCTCTAAAGTGGTTTATAAGTCGGTCGCCCTTCTGGCATTTCTAAACTATGAGACTTGGGAACCGGACAGTAACTTTTGAAGTAATATGAAAAAATCTTTTACGCGTAGGGAAACAATGAGTAGTATCGATAAAAAAGTATCGTACTCGTAAAAGCATCGACATAAATGTATCGATACTTCAAAGTATCGAGTACTTTCCTCAGGGCTTAATGCGTGTACTCGTCAATGTTAGTCAGTAAGTAGCGTCTGTACCTTCAGTAGAAAGAAGAGAGAAAAAAAAACAATTAATAGTACATAAATATAAGATTTAAAAAAACAACCTGTATAACCACAATTTTTAATCACAAATTTTATAAATTCCATTTCTCCTCCGTACAATCGCTCAAAAAAGAAGTTTGTCGAGACGTTTTGGCGATAGGCGGTTTAATAATAGTGAGTACTTTTAGATTTCACTAAATCTAACTAACGAACGAGTAAGTGTATGTATGATTAGATTGAACGAGGGAATTGTAAGTTCGTGAACGGAACTACAATTTCAACTGTATGAATGTGTAATGTTTTAGAATTTTCAGTACGATTGAACAAGATGGCGTTGCTAATGTTGGCATAAATATTAGGTCGTTACCTATGAAATTGCCGTTTTGTATGAAAATATTAAACGATTTTTTTCATGTATTTTTTTATTTGCATTAAACGAAGTAATGACCCATGCAATCAATGCATCTTTGCCAACGCAGTGGCAGTTTATTGATGCCCTTCTCAAAGAAATCAGCTGGACAGGAGGCAACAAATTCTTCAAAGGCATTTTGTACTGCCTGTCGGGTATTGAATTTTTTTTCCCGCCAAGAAGTTATCCAAATTCTGGAAAAAGTAGTAGTCTGTAGGGTAGGCGCAAGGTCTGGTGAGTAGGGCGGATGACGGAGAGCTTCCAACCCCAGTTCTTGCAACTTGGAGACCGTCTGCTGTGCAGTATGAGGTCGCGCGTTGTGCAGGAGCAGCGGAGACGAGCGATTGACCAATGCTGGTTGGAGATGTGCCAGCTTCTCCATCATTGTGTTCAGTTCACAGTACACATCTGCAGTAATGCTCACCCCGTTTGGTAAGAAGCTGTGATGAATTACACCGGCTCTAGACCACCAAACAATGACCATCACTTTTCTAGGGGTAAGTTTTCGTTTAGGGCATTGTTTAGGTGCTGAACCAGGATCCAACCAACTTGCTGAGCGCTTGCGGTTATCAAACAGAATCCATTTTTTATCGCAGGTAACAATGCGGTTCAAAATTCCTTCATTTGTGTGTCTGTTGAGCAGTGCAAGGCACAAGGCACGCGTACTTCTCGCTGGCGATCATTGAGTTCGTGGGGCACCCATTTGTCAAGCTTTTTTACCTTGCCAATTTGACGCAAATGGACCAATATTGTTTTGACGCTAACGTCGAAAGCTGCTGCTAATTCAGCCGTAGAGTTTATCATCAGCTTCCACAATCGCCTTTAATTCGTCTTTGTCGACCAAAGTCTTCGGACGACCGCGAGGTTCATTTTTCAGGTCGAAATTTCCAGAACGGAAGCGAGCAAACCAATAACAGGTGGTGCGTTGGTTTGTAGTGTTAGCTCCGTAAACGTCGTTGATGTTGCGTGCCACTTGTGCCGCGTTGCTGCCACGACGGTACTCATATTCCATAATTACTCGAATTTTTAACGTATCCATGATGACGAAAAAGATTGAAATGCGATGAAAATGTAACACTAATCAATAAACAAATGACTACTTTTGGTAAAAGAATTCTGTTTTTAAAATAAAATTAATTTGAAATTAAAATTGTTAGCCAAACAAAAATTATTTTGATTTGAAATGGCCAGTACTGCCTAACGGCAATTTCATAGGTAAAGTCCTATTATTATTAGATGTTGCCCGGACTTCGTACGCGCAAAAGGTAAAAGCGCTGGAAGATTCTGCCGAAATAAAAAGTAGACTATGTCCTTTCAACTGGTCTACTCTATATCTGTGCCAAATTTCATCAAAATCGGTTCCATGTTCTCGGAGCCTATTCAATGCAAACAAACACACAAACAAATAGATCTAAGATCTTTCCTCTCTTCGTTTTATTAGTATAAACAGGTGTATATAGGCAGGCCCCTCTTTACCACAGGGCACACTGGGCACGTGCCCAGGGCCTCCGATGGATTGGGGCCCCCTAGTCCCAACTCATAGCTACTCTACACTCTTACCGATTGCAGCATGTTTAATAATTTAAAATAGAAAAATTACAATATTAATTTAAATTTAAGTGTGTTAAAGAAATTTATCAGTGAATTATTTGTATAAAATAATTTGTGAATTGTGATCAATATATCGAATATCGCTATATCAATATATCGGTATCGAAAGGAAATGTCCTCGATACCATAAAGTATCGATACTAATTTCGTATCGCAAATTACGCGTTTATTGTTACGGAATACTCCTTAGACATGGACTGATATGCTCTTGGTTAGGTTAATTTTCAAATAGGACCTTAAAGTCTAGCAATATTAGGAAATGAAAAGAGGGGTAAAAAACAAAAGGGGGATCAAGTGTCCCTAGTTTCCCCTACATATTACTATTATGAATGCTTGTGTTCTTAATCTATGCCAGTATATGCCCAGTGCGATCGGACGTCTCGTCGGCTGTCATACTGTAACGTGTTGCAAAACGATACATGTATACTGGCCACTCCGGTACAAAGCACCACTGCATTCATTGTACCGTACAATGGCCGCAGCCCGCATGCAATTACAAGATGGCGACCGGACGTCACGTCAAATCTTTCTGGCTGCTAGAGTTTAGGAACACGTGCAATAGTTAATTAATCATACTGAATTAAATTAAAAATAATATATATTTGTTATGTGAAAACATTTTTTTGTAAATGGTAAGAGGATTATTAAAGTAGATAATTTATTTTTCAGATAATTATATAGTACCAAAAATGATATCCAAACTACTTGAACAGGACACTATTACTAAAAAATATATTTGGTTGACAGAAAAAACGGCACAAATTAAAAATGTATCAATTATTCTTGAAAACTCAAGTGTTGTTCCCTTTAAAAGCAAAAATCGCTTAGGGTTTCCTTGCTTCTACTGCAGGAACATATTTGAGGGCTTGGACAAATTAAAAGACCATCAAGAGAAGAATCATAAGCGACAAGAAATTAGAAGCATACTAGGAACTTACGGGGCTGAATGCTTAGTAGTATATGTTGACACCACAGACTTGAAGTGCCTTATATGTGATCAAAGTATACCGAATTTAAACGAACTGAAAAGTCATTTAGTAAAAATACATAAGAAAAAAATGCACCCGGAATTCACAGACCGGATCATACCATTTAAATTGTCCCAAACGAATATATTCGAATGCCAAGTTTGTGGGTTTAATTTTGAAACATTCGGTTCAATTGAGCGTCATATGAACATTCATTACAGAAACTATGTGTGCAATCTGTGTGGGACGGGATTTATAACTAAATATAGACTAAAAGTTCACAACAAAAGCATGCATGCCGGTGGAAATTATCCTTGCGAGATATGCAAGAAGGTTTACACGACCCACCAAAAGCATAAAAACCACGTAGACACCGTACACAGGATGGTCAAGAGGTTTAAATGTCCAAAATGCTCAGAAAGGTTCACGGAATATTTTAGACGCCAGAAGCATTTGGTTGAAGTACACGGTGTCGCGCCTTTGAAGTACAAATGTAACGTATGCGACAAAACTTTTGACAGGCGATACACACTCTCGCGGCATATGAAACGAGATCATCTGGACGAAAGAGATTTCGAGTGTCAAATATGTTCCTACAAATGCTTCACGAAAAATGAACTCAGGGTGCACATGGTCAAACATAATGGCGAGAGGATCTTTGAATGTTCTGTTTGTAAAAAATCTTATGCTAGGAAGAAAACTCTGAGAGAACACATGAGAATTCACAACAACGATCGGCGGTTTGCATGCTCTGTGTGTGGCCAAGCTTTCGTTCAAAAATGCAGCCTTAAAGGACACATCAAGACGCATCATATTGAGTATAGCTTATCACCGAATTTCTAGACATTTGAGAGAAGCTTAAGTTTATGTGGCATTCCTTATGGCAATCTTATGGTAGATATGAGAAAAGCGATAGCTCAATGCAATTAATAAAATCGAAATCTGTAACCCTTCTTTGTTGTTTGAATTTGTGGGAATAGTGGAAAACCCAAAGGGAGATCACCGAACGACCGAGGTGTTGACGTTGTGACTCTTGTGATGGTTCAGATGTTGTTTATATAGCACTGAACTGTGAAAACTTCGATAGCGTGATTCAGGATAGTGACGCTAATTGGTCCGACTACAAATTGATGTGGAAAGCTGTCTACTTTTAAAATATATAATATGGATTGCAAGTGCGACTAGTCCATGCCTAGGGGCTCCGCCATGATTCCAGATCAACATAAACATAGATACATACGTAAGCTGTACTATTTTAGAGTATGAAATAAAGTTATGTACTATCTGGATCTTTATAAAACTTAATATAAATAAACGTGATTTTTGTCTCTTTCTTTCTTTAATTTTTATATACCTACTTTACTAGCTAACCTAACAGACGTTTTGCTGTTTAACTATAAATAAAATATAACTATAAACTAACTACTTACCTACATAATACAATTTCTATACCAACAACAGGGTGTTGCCTAGTGTGGGATATCACATTTTTATGAAAAAAAATTTAAAATTGTTTAAAGTCTTAAAGATATACAGGATGTCCCGTAAATCGACGTCAAGCCGTAAACCCGTCATAGCCCAAGTTACAATAGTTATCAGAAAAATTAAAAAAAAAGTGTGTCTCAAAAAATACAAAGCTTTTAAAAAAAATCGAAAAACGATATCTTGTGGTGGTTTTTTAGTTCCCGGCACTACAAATTTCTACTTTTTTTGTAATTTTATTTTGTATGTAATCTTGAATAATGCTTTAGTAAACTGGTGCCTAAAATTTAAATCAAACGATTCGGACTTGAAAGGAAATGAGGGTTTTGCCCAAAACAATGATTCGAATTAAATAGTTTGCTCGACTTTGACTGTACTGGAAAAAAATGTACTACGCTTGTTTGGCAGGTAATTTCAATAGTTGGCGCAGCTAATAAGGATTCCAAAATGGTATGACACTTGCTAGATTATTTCTTAAATTTTGGACAATATTGATTTTTGTAAAGGAAGTCGGTTTTCGACAATTTTTTCTTACTTACTTAAAAGGATTCAAGTGTACCCAGGACTTTCTTCTAAGTGATATTCTGATTTGGATGAGACGGAGAGAAACATTCAATGAGTGTAAGAGAGACAGATATTGACGCTACAAGTACGCGAGACGGGTAGATACAATGCTACTAGTGTGAGCGAGACAATGTCGCTATTGTCCATGTTCCCGACGTACAGCACACAAAATACAAAAGATCAGTACCTACGTTACTCTTCTTCGTTTACTGCGCACACCGTTTTCGTTCGTCTTGATTTCGTACATACCACTTTTTGCTTTGTTTATTGGACTCGATTGCTTGTGATTTGGATTTGGACTGTTTAATTTCTCTTTCAGCGACCTTTGCTTTCTCCTGGACTATCGTTGATCGTGTGATTGTGTAGTACCACCATGTCGGTGTACACCGCACAGGAATATGCCAACATGCATCTCATTTATGGTGAATGCCGATGCAATGCTAGTGCTGCAGCTAGGCTTTAACGCTAAAGATACCCAAACGCTGCTCGTCATCCCGTCATCCCGATCATCGAGTTTTTGTGAATGTGGACCGTTCACTCTCAGAGGGACGATTCCCAAGCCAAGTACACAGTGAAGGAAGAAGTCGCTTGCCTGACAAGGTGTCGATTTTTCGATTTTTTTTAAAAGCTTTGTATTTTTGAGACACATTACTTGAATTTTTAAAAAAAAAATTCTGATTACTATTGTAACTTGGCCTATCACGGGTTTACGGCTTGACGTCGATTTACGGGACACCTGTATAAATCTAAAAGAAATAGGTATTTAGATAGACACGATTAAAAGTTATAAGCAAATAAAAAAATATTGGCCATCTCTTTCTCGCAAAACGATTTGTTAGAGAAGGAGACTCTTCTCTCGCGCCGGGCCCCTGAAAAGAGCCTTGGGCGGGGAACCAAAACCAGGGGCATAGCCCCTCTACTTGGGGTGGGATGACGCGCCCAGTACGAGTACTGAGCGCATTGAGTCATTTAGTTTTAAGGGAAGACCCCCCGCGGCAGAACGCGGGGTAAACCGAGTGGGGGGCAACCACAAAGCAAATGGAATGTCGATCGCCAAAACCAGGCACGACCAGGACCGGCGGTCGGCTCCAAACGACGCGTGGGGGTCCCGACCCGGGGGCCGAGAAACGTGTTTGGGTCCACTCCCTCACGCGCCGCGTTCACCGGACCGTGGACACGAGCGACCTGGGGAAAGGGTTGGAGTTTGTAAAAACTTCCAGGCCCCGACATATGGTGTCGGGGGGGAAGGTGCACCAAGGGGGTGACGGGGTGGCAAGAGGGCTGCCACTCCGACAGGCCCCAGGTGAAGTTAGAAAGTTGCACCGGTAGGTTTTATTTTCTACCGGAGGAGGGGGGGCTGCGATCCAGCGGTGAATGGAGCGCTGTAACATGCGTCTCGGCGGGGCGCACATCGTTGCACCAGGACTCCTCCTCTTCGAGGGCGTGGTGGCGCGTCATTGCGCCTAGGCTCCACCTCTTCGAGGGCGGGGTGGCGCATCATTGCACCAGGGTTCCTCCTCTTCGGGGGTGGCGGGGCTCCGCTGGGTCTACCGGAGGGACCTCCGGTCCGGCCGAGGTCCCTCGGCAGAATATGGCGGTCGGGCGGGCGGGCGTGCCAAGGCGCCAGGTCGGTCAGCTCGACCAGGCGCGAGGCATCCGCTCGCGCGAACAGGTTTGTGGCGAGCCGGGCCACAAAGGCCTCCACGCTCTCCATCCTGAGATCCCTCTCAATGGTGGAGTTGCGGACGTACCAGGGGGCGCCCACAATGTAGCGCAGCACCCGGTTCTGGTCTCTCTGTAGCGACCTTTTCTGGGGTGCAGAGAGCAGATGGTGCCACGCAGGTGCTGCGTAGGTAAGGCGGGACCTAATGTACGTTTGATACAAGGCCGTCCGCATGTTGAGGGGGATCTGAGGAGATGAGAAGGCGGGGCGCAGTTGCGCGGTAGCCGCTTTGGCCTTTGCCACGGCTCTCTGGCGCTGGGCGACCATGGAGAGACGGCGGTCTATGACGACACCTAGATAAGTATCTAGGTGTCGTCATAGACCGCCGTCTCTTCTTTCTTTCGCCGTTCTTCCCCATGGTATTTCGGCGTCTCCGATCTTTAGAGGGGCTGGATACCCCCTTCTCGTGGTGACGGCGAGCGCTTGGGACTTACCTGCGTTTACAGACAGTCGTCAGTTGCTCAGCCAGTAAAGGAGAAGGTCCAGCGTCCTCTGAAGCTTCAGGCCGGCTTGTTCGCCGCAACGGACAGATGGTGGATGACTCTTACCAGCTGGAGGGTGGTGCTGAGCTCCAACCTGAAACCGAATTGGTCCTCACGAGGAGGGAGGTGGGGAGCAAGGTGTTTAAGGAGAAGGATTTCAAATGTTTTGGAAAGGGTTGAGAGGAGGGTTATGGGGCGGTAGCCAGAGGGCTACCGCCCCATAACGCATACATTTGGCGTATATTCGTGCAGCTGCAAGGAGAAGGCGTCCCAGTCACGGACTGGGTAGGTGGGAAGAGGGGGTATACTTACCGGAGAAGCTCGGACGATGGCCAGGACCGGGAGATGGTCTGAGCCATGGGCCATGTCCAGTACCTCCTGGTGAAGGCCGCCTGCGATGCGATGGGTGATGGCGACGTCTAAGACGTCTGGCGAGTGCGAGGGGTTCTCCGGGTAATGGGTGGGGGTGTAAGTACCCACCACCGTATACCCAGCCTGCACGGAGTCGGCGAGCAGATGTCTACCGTCCGCATTTGGCGTGCGGGAACCCCACTCGGGGTGCTTACAATTTAGATCTCCGGCAATCACAGTCGGCTCATCTGATATGAGCCTGTGGATGTCGGAGATATCTAAATGTGACCCCGGGGGCTTGTAGCACGCGAATATGCGAGTGCGGTGGGTGCCGAGTGTTACTTCGATGCCCACCGCATAAAGGGATGACACCACGGGTGTTGTGAGGAGTTGGTGGAGGAGCCTCCTGCCGACCAAGACAGCGAGGCCTCTGCACACTCGATCTCCTCCAAGGTAATCCTGCCTGTATGTTATGTACCCAGGAACATAAAAACGGTCCGTGGGGGAGAGAAGGGTTTCGCTTAGGAGAGCGATGTCTTATCTCGTACTCCCGAAGGAGGAGATGGATCGAGGCCACTTTCCCGCGGACCCCTCGGACGTTCCAGTAAACGATTTGTTACACACATTTTGTAATGACAAATGAATGGCGGGTGAAACTTGTGACGTCACAGACCGATATACATGTATAGCTCACTTTCATATTGTAAATTTAAATTGTTTGTATCTTCGTCATTTTTTAAGATATACGAAAATGGGTTCAAGATTGTTTATTACAATTTGTCTAACATCGAATTGACGAAAATAAAAATTTTAGGCAACATGCCTACTACACTTACCTACAAGTCCCACAACCTACCAGCCCAAACAACATCCTGATAAAACAATATTTAAAATAGAACACACGTTCAAGTTGGCTGGTACCGACTTCAAAAATTTGAAGATTAAGTGGAGAAATAGTTACAATTTCAGCCTAATTTAAAAGGGGAATTATTAAGAAAAAAAGTTTATTTCATACTTTTTTGTGCATGTTTACTTTGGAAGTCCGTTTAATTTTTTGTTTATTACTATATATTTTTCCCTTTTTAGTGATATTTGTTAAATTATTATTCATTCATTTTAAGAACGTTTAAAAGAAACGATCGAATGTATAATTGAATACGCGCCAAGCTTCCATGGATGCCATCATCAGGTCACCGCTTTGGTGACAACGAGACTTATTTCGGATTATACCCAATGAAATGTCAACAGACGGCAAAAAAAAAATTGAGAGGTGTCAAGGGACACCCGGATGGAACGAATTTATAATACATATATTATAATATAAATTTATAATTGATAATGAAGAATTGAAGCCTATTTTGGAAGAAATATACACACACATATATATATATATATATATATATATATATATATATATATATATATATATATATATATATATATATATCAGGGGCGTGCGCTCCTTGTAAGCAGAAATGCAATGTTTTACTTGTCATTCACAGATATTTTAATAAAACGTTCGTACGTTTTAGATGACTTAAATTAATAGTAAATAAATTAATTAAAAAAATATAATAACTTAAAAACGCCTAATATTTTATAAATAGCAACTCATGCCGGTAAGTTCTGCAGGAAAAATCATCGCATGTGTGTGTAATGGTGACAACGAGACTAATTTCGGATTATACCCAATGAAATGTCAACAGACGGCAAAAAAAATTGAGAGGTGTCAAGGGACACCCGGATGGAGCGAATTTATAATACATATATTATAATATAAATTTATAATTGATAATGAAGAATTGAAGCCTATTTTGGAAGAAATATACACACACATATATATATATATATATCAGGGGCGTGCGCTCCTTGTAAGCAGAAATGCAGTGTTTTACTTGTCATTCACAGATATTTTAATAAAACGTTCGTACGTTTTAGATGACTTAAATTAATAGTAAATAAATTAATTAAAAAAATATAATAACTTAAAAACGCCTAATATTTATAAATAGCAACTCATGCCGGTAAGTTCTGCAGGAAAAATCATCGCATGTGTGTGTAATTTTCATACTTTGCAAACGCACACGCCGATGAATATCGATGATTATATAGCGGTAACTCATGCGGCAGGCGATGGCCGAACCGAGAGCCGAGCCGAGAGCTTCGGTTCGGCTATCCGATCGCTTCCGAAAACCGCCGAACTGGCTTGTCGGAAATTATTCGTTGCCTATAATCCGACTAAAAATAATACGACGCGAATCTAATGAATCACGTATTTACATTATGCATTTTTGTTTAGTAAGGTTTTATTTGTTTAAATAGAAGAAACGTTTTGTGTTTCTCGGGGGCCATATTGGATATGTGATAAGCATTGTTTACAATTTAATCGCTCCTGTTTATTTATAGTTTTCTTAAAAGATTTTTCATTTTAACATTTGTAAGTGTGTACATTTAACAGTTTCTTACTGAGTTTCTATGATAATTGTAGTGATTTGCTTTAACTAGTGCGTTTGTTGATTTTTTTAAAATGGAATTTGATTGTGAGGTTTACGTGTTGTGATAATGTGTGTTTATTAAAAATTAAAAATGACAAGTTCTCACAATTGTCATTCAGTGAAAAGATTCAAATTCTGTCTAAAGGTAGGTGTGTACCCGAGTTACAACAATTAAACCAGCAAAAAAATAATGTAACTCGAAAATTTTATATTAAAAGTTATGAAACGTATAACTGGCTGTGTGGTTGTGTACACACGATTAAATTATATTGTTTTCCTTGCATATTATTTAGTAATTCTAGTACAGTGTGGACTGATTCGGGATATTCAGATTTAAATAATTTCTATTCCGCGGCCTCACTCACTTGGATAAGATATTTGAGGTGGCCGAAATCTTGCGTTTATGTACATCGGGATATAGTAATCTTAAGTAACCGGAACCTTGAATATGTGACTGATGAGTAGTTATAGTAGGTTAAAATATGCTTATTATTTTACTTATTAGAATTTCTTCCGCCGCGACGATCGATCGCTGTTTTGTCTGCGTTGCCCTGTGTGTGTGATGTACATGAATAGTAGTACATCTAAGACTTGCTCTGTTGGCATGGTTTCGACTTAGAGATCCGTCGCTTGGCTGTAGCTATGCTAAAAATCTATAAACGAAAAAGTTTTTGCGACCGAGTACTTCGCCGCATGGGTAGTGTCATAATCCTGTGCACGTCACAATGTGTAATTGCAAAATTCTACATTATTATCAAGGTGATAAGGTCGTTTTTTGTATCATTCTTAATAGTCGTTATTACATTGTGATTTCGAGTGGCAAAAAGTGTCGTGCCTAGTCAATCCGCCTAGCTTCCATACAATTCGCAACGCGCCATAAGAAACTACGTTCCAAAAAAACTACATGCAGCCGGACGTATAACCACCTCCTTTTTTTGGAAATCGGTTAAAAAGAGAGTGTTTTTTCAGTCAGAGACCAAATTTTCAAGTGTATTTACGTACTGGCATGCTTCTCTTTTTCAAAATATAGAGATCAATAATTAATAAAATTATTCCTGGTTGACAATCAAAGGCGCTCAGCCGCCGGCCTCCTTGGCGAAAATCAAATTAAGTATGCGATATAAACTATTTTGGCTTAGGTAGGTAGGTATTTTAGATAAAGTTTAGAATACAAATTATTTTGTGTTTGCAAATCTAACACAGGACTGTCAGTCAATGACATATTATATTATGACAGTTCGACACGACACTTCGGTTTTCAACTCTATTGTATTAGCGCAGTTCTATTTTCAGTGTTTTGAATCATCCTGGGCTCGCCGGATTCCGGATCATAATATAGTCCCAGCCTTAGCGCAGATTAGATATTCCGAATAATTTAGTCCTAGGCCCCAGCCGACATGAAATATTGAGCAAAGGACTTAGCATCCAGCTCACAATAGTCAATAAATAAAAAAAAGACAAGTTAAATATAAGATGTGTAAAACTAACGAAAAATAACGTTCCCGTATGTATTCGTTACTATAACATTAGTACTCGTTACTATAGTATCGTAACGTTACTCTTTACTTCTGATACGAGGGCTGCACTAAAAGTATCGGGAATGGAATATTTCCACTGTTCCTGTCATATTAAAATCTTTTTAATTTAAAACTCCTTGGTTTTAAAAATCTAATACCGTTTATTTATTTAAAAAAAGATTCTCGGTCTTGTCACAAGGTCTTGTCAAACTTGTTTAGTCGTTGAGAAAATGGAATTGACTCGAGAAAATTCTAGAGCGATGATTTATTATGACTTTCGAAGTGGTTTAACACAAAAACAGTGTGTTGACCGGATGATTTCTGTATTTGGTGATGAAGCCCCATCCAAAACCACAATTTATCGCTGGTTTGCTGAATTTCAACGTGGACGTGTCAAGCTCAGTGATGATCCCCGTCAAGGTCGTCCAAAAACTGCAGTCACCCAAGAAAACGTTGATGCTGTGCGTAAGCTGATTGAGGAAGATCGACATGTGACATACCGCGAAATTCAGGCAACTTTAGACATTGGCATGAGTCAAATACAAATCTTGCATGAAGAATTAGGTGTAAAAAAGTTGTTTTCCCGATAGATAACGCATTTGCTCTATGAAGAGCAAAAAGCGGCTCGCGTTACTTGGTGCTTCAGAACTCTCGAAAGATTCCACGCAGGATCCTCAAATGCTGTATACAACATCGTATCAGGTGACGAATTCTGGATATACGCGTACGAACCCGAAACAAAAAACCAGTCACGAGTTTGGGTGTTCGAAAATGAGTTAAAGCCAACAAAAATTGTTCGTTCACGGAGTGTTGCAAAAAAAATGGTGGCCACGTTTGTTTCCAAAACCGGCCATATTGTGACTATTCCTCTTGAGGGACAAAGAACGGTTAATGCAGAATGGTATGCTAACATTTGTTTGCCACAGGTCGTTTCTGAACTCCGTGAAGAGAACTGCAACCGCCGCATCATCCTCCATCACGACAATGCGAGTTCTCACACCGCGCACAGAACAAAAGAGTTTTTAGAGCAAGAAATCATAGAATTATTAGACCATCCGCCGTACAGCCCCGACCTAAGCCCTAATGATTTCTATACTTTCCCTAAAATAAAGAATAAATTGCGTGGTCAGAGATTTTCATCACCTGAAGAAGCTGTGGACGCCTACAAAACGGCCAGTTTGGAGACCCCAACTTCCGAATGGAATGGTTGCTTCAATGATTGGTTCCATTGTATGGAAAAATGTGTCAAATTTCGCGGAGAATACTTCGAAAAGCAATAAATACATTTTTAAATAGTAGTGTTGTGTCACTTCCTTGATTCCCGAAATTTTCAGTGCCGCCCTCGTACCTCATAACATGGTATGTTATGTTAGAGCAGATATGGGCAACCTTTGCGTTGTTGAGGGCCAAACTTTAGCGTGCAAATACGTTCGCGGGCCGCGTTTAAAAGTACTTAGTGCATTTTAACGTAGTGATAATATTTTTTGCGATAGATTAGACATGAAATAATACGACAATGTTATTATAGTACAATTTATTAAAATAACAAAATGACATTTTTAAATATGCTACATTATAATTAAATCGTTAAATTTGCAATTGTTACAAACTACGAAAGTTAAATACAGCGAAATCAATGAGACACTTGAGCTTGAATTTGGGAAACTAATCCATAGATATTTGGATTAATTCCACTAATACAAAGACGTAAAGAATTTTCCAAATTATCGTCAGTCAGACTTGTACGATGTGTTGATTTATTAACTTTCATCAATGAAAAGAACTGTTCGCTATTATAAGTACTGCCAAACGCACAAATCAATCTTCCGAATTTCTAAGCTGCACTAAATTGTCTTTTTCTAGGTATTTTTTGTAGAAATCGCACAACTCTACGTCTTCAAATTTGGATTTTAGGAGTGAGTTTTCTTGAATCTCGATCAACTCCATTTGTAAGTATATTGGAGCATTTTGTACATTACGTTTTGTAGGAGTAGCAAATAAACTGAAAAAGTCTTCCATGTTTTTGAAGTCGCTAAATCTGTTCGAAAATTGTTTCGACAGTAACTTGAGTTCTTCAGCATATTGAGCATAAGCAATATTTTCATACGCAGAGAGCGTGTTGAAATGGTAACTGTTACCAGACAGCATCGGTGACTCCCACAAGCGTAGTTTGATCTGAAACGCTTTCAAATGGCTGTACTGTGTATAATCATTTACTAACTGTCCTTTTTTTGAAGTTTCAAATTTAAATCATTCAAATAACCTGTAAGATCGACCAGAAATGCTAAGTCACATATCCATTTTGGGTCACTTAGTTCAGATAGTGGTTTATCTTTTATTTTCATAAAGTCTGCTATCTCGTTTCTAATCTCATAAAACCGTTTCCACATTTTTCTTCTCAGCCATCTGACTTCACAATAATATGTTACGTCGTTATATTCAGCTGATATTTTAACCAACAACGCCTTGAACTGACGATGGTTAAGCCCTCGGGATCGAATAAAGTTGATGGTTTTTATTACCACATTCATAACATTCTGGAGTCGAATGGACTTCTGTTCACACACATAACACAAGTTCTGTTGGTGGATAATGCAATAAAGGACTATCAAATCATCTGTTTGCACATTTAATTATGTTGCTTTTTCATTAAAAATTCCGATGAAAACTTTACGCCGACCATAGAAGGTGCACCATCAGTGTATACTCCAATTAATTTTGACCATGGCAAGCCAAAACTTGTGAATACCTTTTGAACTTCAATAAAAATATCCTCTCCTGTAGCGGTTCCTTTTAGCGGCCGTAAAGCAAGCAATTCCTCAGTAACAGTGAACTCCTTATCACTTAGTGAACACCTCGAATAATTAATATAGCCAGTTGAGCTGTGTCAGACAAATCGGTGCTGTCGTCTCATGCTATGGAATATCGTTTTTCTTTTCAGGACACAAAATACCACAAACTTCTAACGTACACTCCTTGATAAATTCTCCTTCGGCAAATGGTTTTAATGCCTGCCAATTTTGAGCTAACTATAAAACTAGCTTTCACAACATTATCAAGCTGTGTTCTTTGTTTATGAAACATTTGTTGCTGTTTTGCCAAATTTGCGGTAAGCTTCTGGATTTTGTCTGTTCTTAATTGTCCTGTCAGTGAGTGCAGCGTAGCATGCTTAGTTGAGTAATGCCTCTTTAAATTAATTCTTTCATTACTGAAATGGATTTATTACACAGCAAACAAATAGGCTTACCATTGTGCAAGATAAAAAAGAATTCTTCGGTCCATTTTTCTTGAAAATGGCAACCCTCTGTATCTACTTTTCGTTTCTTTCCACCGGACATCAATTTCGTTTACTTTTTGTTCAATAAACTTAATAACAAACTATAGTTAGTAACCACTCTAGATGCACACAAAGTCACAAAGCAAGTTGACGGCTCGAGCAGTTCGCTAGGATGTCGCTTGTCCAAGTTATCACCTCGGTAGCTCAAATAGAACTGAACTAACGTTCGGACCATCCACCCGCTTATATAGGCAAAATGAAGGAATAATCTGGAATAAACTAGTTTAGAATAATTGAGAAGTATATATCAATAAATCTTTGATGTGTCACCCGTGAGGCGGCAATCCTCAAAGAATTTGGTCGAGCAAGCCAAGTGGCGGCGATTATCAAAGAGTGAGGCGGCAAACATCAAAGGATTTGGTCGAGCAAGCCGAGTGGCGGCGATTATCAAATCAAATCCTTTGATGTTTGCCGCCTCACTGTCACTTCCGTGAGTATAAGTACCTAATGGGATATTTTTTTAATTGGGTTTTTTTCAAAATGTTTCACGGGCCGGATCATATCTTACAGCGGGCCGGATCCGGCTCGCGGGCCAGTTGTTGCCCATATATGTGTTAGAGCAACGAATCAAGTCGTATTGCGTACGCATATAGTATGACGTTGCGATGTCGCAACATTCGTAATTTGTAGAAAAAATACTTATACACTACACTATCTTTTGCGTGCGGCTTCACCCGCGCGGATCAGTGTTCTTGGAGCAAAAAAATTCTACAGCAAAAAACTTGGGAGGCCGGTAGCGTCGCGCATTTTACTATGTAACTGCATTTTAAATCTGTAATATCTTTGAAAATATTCATTTATATTATATGCTGTAAAGGGCCATATTGATCTTTATTCAATGCACAATGTATTTAAAGTACCTACTTAATTGGATGAGTATCAATGCTGCTTCGCTTCCTAAATAAGCCATTATTTCTCGTATAAAGTAAAAGATAAAAAATGGTTATTGTGAGTTATCCCTAAGAGTAAGACATATACAATCCCGGACTTTTTTGTAGACCTTTTCAAGGAGTACAATACTGTAGTATATTATTTTCGTTCAGCCAGCTTGCAGCCAGTTTTCCAGCAGTTTGCAATTTAAGCGCAAAAAAATGTGCTTGTTTACGACATTAGAAACGTCTAAAATTATCAGTGCTTCTTTACTATATTATGCATGTTATATAAATATAAACCTTCCTCTTGAATCACTCTATAGGTATATTAAAAAAACCCGTATCAAAATCCGTTGCGTAGTTTTAAGATCTAAGCATACATAGGGACAGACAGAAAAAGTGACGTTGTTTTATACTATGCAGTGCTAGTGATACCAAGCTGCATAAGGTGCATTTCTTCACTTTTCCGTATTTTGAAGTACTTTTTGAATTATAACACGATACTACGAAAAATGCGAGTAACGAAATATATTCGTGTGTAACGTTTCCTTACTCGGTACTATATGGTGCACCGTTACTCACTACCGAATACATCCGGTTTGCTACAGCTCTAATAACTAATAAATATGGCCGACCGACGCTAGCGAGTGTGGGCTAGCGGCTGTCGCGCTTCCGATTTATCGGGTTTTATCATATTTTAGCATAGGTATCAACATTATATTCTTGTAATAGTGATTATTATTCTACCATATATCGTTAGTATTAGCACAACAATCTATATATTGAACATAAATACTTGTTTACTTGGAAAAATGGAAACGGATACTTGGAAAATTGAAAATAATATTTGTCGATGTTGTCACGCCGAAGGCTATTTCTTCAACTTAGCTGAACCACGTCCATTCTGTGGTAAAACGGAGGTGTATTCGGATATGATCAGAGACATTTTTGATATAGATGTAAGTAAATATTTTATGTGAAGACTAGATGTTTACCGCAACTTCGTGCGCGCAAAAGCAAATCTCAAGGGAACCGTACATTTTGCCGCGATAAAAAGTAGCCTATGTCCTTCCCCGTGGTTTATTCTATATCTGTGCCAAATTTCATCACAATCGGTTCAGTAGTTTCGGAGACATTCCATGCTAAATATATTAGTGTAGACAACTTGGGCTCAATAATTGTAATTAGTATGTGCTATTTTGCTGTGAGTACCCAACCAAATATAGCCTCTGCTTTAGTAAATTAATTATTATTATCAAAGCAAATCACAGATTTCATAAAAGAACCTATACTTTCATAATATTATGGTCCGAGATCCCTGATACTATTATATTTTTACTGATAAAATGTATTCCATACCTTATTCTAAAACCAATAAATAAGATTGATACTATATCAGAACGGAAGTAAAGTGAGAACAATTTTCTGCAACTTTAGTATGTTTTACTTACCTAAAAATTGGCACACAGCACAAACTAGCCGGTATGCACATGTTCATTGTACACATAATTCAGTTATTTAATTAATTATTATTACTAAAGCAAATCACATATTTCATACAGAACATATATTTTCATAAAATGGTCAGAGATCCCAGGCTCGCCAGACTACTCTTATATTCTTACTGATAAAATGTATTCCTTACCTTATTCTAAAAACAATTAATAAGATTGATACTATATCGGAATGGAAGTAAAGTGAGTACTTTTTTTTTAAACTTTAGCACCTTGCACCTAAAAATTTGCACACGGTACAAACTAGCAGGTATACATATGTTCATTGTACGCATAATACCACAATATTATGATATAAATTTTATCAGTAACAATATTAGGTTAGTCTGGTGGGTCTGGGACCTCAGTATGATAGTTAACCTGCAACAAGGACTCATTGTTGGTGTTTGAAAACAACTGTGAAGGCTAGAATATATTAGACATACTTTGTGATGTGTTGTTCCGTTTTCCATAATTCTTTATTTTGTATTTAATTCCATGTAGTTTACAAAGGCACTAACATAATTTATTTACAGCCTTTATTCAGTACAAACTAATACATCAATCAAGTTTTAACATTTAATTTTTTTAATTAACCGTAGTTACGGTAGTGCGGTCTCTGTATCTGTGTGCCTCTAGGCAAAGGCCTGCTCCAACTGCTTCCACTCTCTCCTGTGGCATGCCACTCTGGTCCACTTTTTGCCAACCACTTGGAACTATTTCGTCTTCTCGGGGGCTCTACCCTTCTCCCTTTCTTCACTCTTGGGTACCACATTGTGATGGTTTGAGTCCATTTGATTGGCCCTCTCAAAACATATCCAGCCCTCTTCCATTTAATTGTTTTAGTTTTATATGTTACATCAGATAACCTTCTCCTTTTTATTAACTCTTTGTTTTCTATTCTGTATATCCTTTTCTTTTCAATCATACTCCTCTCTGCCCAACTTCCAGCATACAAGCATGAGCTTTGTAAGTGTCCAAACTTGGCAGCTATTTGTTAGGATATGTAGTATGCATGTATTAAATAGCTTTCTTTTGATGTTGTTGCTTTGTTTTTTACGATTTCTTTGAAGGGCCAGAATCATTTTCATGCATTGCCAATTATGTTGTGTATTTCTATGGTTGTTGAATCATACGCTTAGATAAGTTGTCCAAGGTATTCTGTAACTTAATCAATTACATTATTATCAATAGTTATGATGTTGGTTAAATTGGAAATAGTTCCATCAGTCATAACTTTTGTTTTTACGAGGCTCATTGTCAGCCCTGCTTTTTTGCTTGCCGAGATGAGTCCTTCAAGCATTTGTTGCATTTAAATAGATGTGGCAAAAGTTGTAATGTCATCAGCAAATCATAAATGTGTTAGTTTTTCACCATTAATATTAAGGGCCAGGTAGCTCCAGTCCAATTTTCGGAACGCTTCCTTGAGAACGGCCCTGCCGCACTCCTCTGTGTATTTTTATTTCTTCTCCTTCTTTCTCTAGTTTTATTCTTACAGTTATTCCAGTGTATGTTTTTACCACCATTAGTTATTACAAAATAGAGAGCAGTTATATTTAAATGTAATGAAATTATTTTACAGATGAAGCCGGTACCAGGTCCAGCATGTGAATTGACATACACCATATGTATGTCGTGTATTTTCAAGTTACGTGAAGCAATACAGTTCAAGAAACAAGTACAGAGTTGCGAGGACAAGTTCCTAGATTATTATTACACAAATAAGTTAGAAGGTACTTAATAATTTAATAATATTTCCAGATCCATTGGCTGCGACTTCGTACGCGCCAAAAGATCTTGTGGCAATCATACATTATGTTGCATTAAAATCTAATGTAAAAATCCAGAGTCTAAACTTTAAAACTAAACAAACCCCATCAGTTCGTATATAATCGACGTTCTGCAGTATATAAACAGACAAAATAAAATAAAAAAGTATTTTAAAAAAACCTGTAAGTGAAAAAGAATTTTGGCTCTTGTAATATTATTAATAATCCCTATACAACAGTGTGACAGGAACTTTATGCCGACGAGGACGACTTAAGGGTCACTCGTTGATTAACATCTACTATATTATTTACATACTAACTCTGAATAGTCTACCTATATAGTATACTAGATGTTGCCCGGGACTGTGTTCATGCAAAAGGGGATCCCGCAAGAATTGTAGATTTTGCCGCGATAAAGTATCCTATGTCCTTCTCCGTGGTCTACTATATAAAGGTTTGGTAAAATCAACTACATCAACAAAATATCCTATTATCTAAAGGTCAAAAATGTATGTAAAAAAATCATCTCATAATGGGTGAATCTCCACTCAATGCAAACTAGCCCATATAAAGGAAGATTTTTTTTCGAGTACAACAATTATTTTTCTGCCTAAACTTCTATACATACGCAGCAGATCATATGCTCAAAAATATCCGTAGTTGATTTTACCGAATCTTAATAAGTGCCAAATTTCATGATGATTGGATAAGTAGTTTTTACATGAAAGAGAAACTAACAAACAAACTCACTTTCACATTTATAAACTTTTTTTTTTTTACTTTTACAGTAATTTCATCGTTGAAAGAAACTTATCATAGGTTTCATTGTAAAGACATAAAATTGGAAATGTTTACATTAAAGAAAATTAACTTGTAACTTATTCTAATGAGATTTTCATTTACATAAATATATTTTTTTATTAATTATAATTTATTTTGTTTTAGTAACTAAGAAAAAGGAAGTATCAAAATCTGTCATCAAATTAGAACCAGTTATTGGTAAGTATAATAATTGACTTAACCAATGTTATCTTATGTTATGATTCATACTTTTGCAAAGTTTGTTGGTTGGTTGGTTGGGGAAAACCTCTAACAGTTGTATTTATAACCCAATCGTCAAGTCATATAAAATCTTTTCTACACTTCATATCTCTTTTTATAAATATTTGACAGTCCTTAGAGGCAGTGTTAATTTAGCTGTCGTTTTACTATCTTTAATAATAAGTACCTTACGTTACCCAACTGAGCTTTGTTCTAGTATATTAAAAAATTAATAAAAAGCATCACAAAATCAATATTTCACTGGGGTTCGAACCGACCACATTCAGAATTTCCGAACAACGCAAAAATTAACTTAACTGCCAATCGGACCGACATTAAACAGTCGAAATTATTGATATATTGTTGCATGATGAAAGAAAAAACAAAAACTTAATAATGTGCAGTTCCTCAGAGATAAAACTTAGGCTAGACCAATTTTATTATTATATACTAGATTGTCTCGTTTGAAGTATTAAAGATAATTAGAGTATATTAGTTAAGGTTTTTGTCACGTAGTCAACATCTAGGAAAATCTTATGCGACGGTCATTAGTACTGCGTGAAAAGGGTGATAGGGTCTCGGCATAATATACTACGGATGGTCACTGGGGAGGGGGAGTGGTCGTGTATACTATAATATGGGTATTTACGCTTATATAAAATAATAAATTACTAAACTTTGTCATCATTTACAGAATTCAAAGAAGAGTATTTGAATGAAGATGAATTAGATAGTAATGATGATACGAATCCGGATTTTGAATTTGATAATGCTGATGATGATGATGATAATGATGGTATGTTGAGTTATTATAAGAGATTACACTTAGTTTTCATTATTGTTAAAACCCGAAAAAAATTTATCAGTTTTATAATAACTAAATTGCATTTTAATATATTTGATAAATCTATACATTCTAATACCTAACAGAGTTAAACAGTGGTTTACCACTGTCTGTTGTTTTTCTTTTTAAATATTTTTAAACAAGTTTTCTTTTTCAGGTTCAAAATCCGATGATGACTTGGAGTTTCTGCCCAAGAAGGGAAAAGGAAAGGGCAAAGGAAAGTCGGAGGCGGTTTTACCGAAGGTGGAGGCAGCAGCAGTGAAGACAGAGCAGAGAACGACAAACAAGAAACTCGTGAAAGTTGAAAGAATAAAAGTTCCAGTTAAAAAGAAAGGTAGGTGCCGCATATAATTACCTGCCAGTAAAGGGTCAATTTCAAAATGATACAGTGTGACTATCAGAGTTTCATGTAAAGTGTAACAATACTAGCTTTTGCCCGGGACTCATTGTTTAGGTCAGGTTAGTTTTTAAAAATTTATTTTTAGTTGGAAGTCCGGTCTCATGAGGTAGACCAGTTTTCGTTTGACCGTTGACGACACGTACATACCGCGAAAAAAAAACTTCATCACAAAAAAGAATACGTTATATTCATTATTATAATTTTACAAGCATCAATTGCCTACGGCTTCGCCCGCGTGAAATTAGGTTTTAAACTTTCATACCCTATTTACCCTCCTAGGGGCGGTATTTTGAAAACGCTGAAATACGTAACTCATTATTTTTGCCGTGCTCAAATCATACAAAATATCGTGCAAATATGGCCAAGAAATGAAAAGGTTGAATTTTGAAAAATCTTTCCTAAGTGGATACCTACGTCATATAAGAAACGTGTGTGCAAATTTCCAATTTATAGCGTTAAGGGTTTGGTCTGTGCATTGGTACACTGGCAAGACACTTGTTACGGTTGTCAAAATTTTTCATGATGCGCTAATGAAATAAAAATGTATGGAAGTAAAAAGTAACTTTTTCAGCGCTGCTAATGCATCAGTCAATCAGCTTTTCCCCTTTTACAACGTGTACAATAAAGGAGTGATAATATTAAAAGGTGAATATATGTCCCTTATATAGAGTTCACTGTGAAAGTAGCAGCGCTGAAAGAGTTACTTTTTACTTCCATACATTTTTATTTCATAAGCGTTTCATGAAAAATGTTGACAACCCTAGTAACAAGTGTCTTACCAGTGTTAGCGCTAGGACATTGCATGGACATCAGCTACGCGCTCCCCGCCGCCGCGCCGCGCCACTTGCCTGCGAGTTACGAATCTTCGACTCGCTATTATCCTAGTTCGAATTGTTCGATTATTTAGACGTCGTCACTCTTACACACGCAAAAAATAAGTTGGTTACTATCCCGATTATTTCACTTGCTTATTAGCCTGTAAACGGAAACATAGGAAAATATCACAGACGTTCTCATCACTCTCACACACTTAAGTAGGTAATTATCGATAGCAATAATTAAAATTGAAATAATAGTGTACTTGTACGGTGGTTTGGTGTCCGTACAGAAGTAAAAGACAAGTTAAGCTCAATTGGTTTATTGAACACTTAACTTATACTAAATGATAAAATGGTGAAATGGTTAAGAGTGCACGCGAACCGATTGGCGGCTTGACGCGAACTTTTTAAAATATTTAATTTGTATGTCGCGTAGCAACGTACACGCTTACAATGTGAAACGTGATGTACGGTACAGTCGCACACACACTGTTGCCCGTACATGCTGCCACCGCGTGAGAAGAAAGAATGGTGGTGATAATGGTATCAAAAAATTATTGGTTTAATGGTTAGTGAATGACGTGAGACAAGGTGATAAACAATATTTGCTTAATCTAATGGCATCCTAATGTCTCTATCACAATAATCACTGAAATGATGCTTATGCACTATAGGAGAAGTGGACTGGACTTTCACTTTATCACTACACCTATCACTACTTTTAACACTTGATTGCCCATGGTTTACTACACTTGGTTTTGTAGAGCTTCGTTTCCTGATCTTTGGAGCACAAGATGTCATCATGACTCATATGTGAAATTGGTTTCTGTAGCGAACAAAGTTGTACTTCGGAATCTAATTTAATACACTTATGCAATTCTAATTGCGATATGGTCATGAATGAGTCTCTTCACAACGCCATTTTTTTTTACGGAAACTACTCTTACTAGCCCATCTTGTCCCGGATGTAGCTGCACGATTCGACCGAGAGCCCATTTACCCGGTGGCAGGTTAGCGTCGTGTATAATAACAATATCACCTAGATTTAAGTTTGGTTGTGACTGTTGTCACTTATACCTTGTGTTCAATTGTGTAAGATATTCAGTTCTCCATCTCTTCCACACATCTTGGTAAATTTTCTGCACTAGCTGTGTCATCTGGTTCGTAGATCGTGTTCAGACTCAACAATGGTTAATGCTGGTCCAGGATTGTTGATCATGTAGAGCTCGCATTCTTTATTGTAAGCCATTTTCAGTGAACTGAAGATCGTGAGGTCCAATGGCTGCATTTTGTGAGATACGTGGGGCGGCAAAGAAAGGAACGTGCAATCCGTGATCTCGGTACAGTTCGTATGCTCCCAGGCTGATGTGGCTTTCATGATTGTCGAGGATTAATAGCACTGGGTCTTCTTTGGTAGGTTTAACAAAATAAATAAAGTGTCGCAAGTAGTCGATAAATATTGACTCGTTGATCCAGCCAGAATCAGAAACCGTTGCGACCATGTCATTATTACAGCCTTTAATCAGCAGGTGGGTTCATTCTTTTTGTTTTAAATATAAACATGGGAGGGATATATACACCACTGGTGCTAACAGCGCACACTACTGTAGTCGTGACACTACGTTCTCCACTTGTTGCTTTTCCTATTTGTTTCACGCCTTTTGGAGCCAAAATCTTGTAATTTTTTTGAACAGTGCTTATTCCGGTCTCGTCAACATTAAAAATGCGATGACCAGGTATATTGTGCTTAGCTTGGATCATTTTTAGTTTCTTTTAGTTGTTTAAACAAAGTTGTTTTGGGTACTGCGAATTGAGTAGCTAGCTGCTTTGCCCAACGTGAGTCTTTTATTCTTAACTTCTTCAACTGCACGGCGAAGATCTTCGATTGAGTACCTTCTCTCGGCCTTCCGAATGTATTTTCGAGGCATCTAAAAAATACAACATTAAAAATATAAAAACGATTAGCAACACTAGATTAATTTAGAATGTGAGGGGTAATTGGGATCATTCCCAATTACACGGCACCTACTGTTCCTAATTACCCGCAGGCGACAGTTTGAATCAAAATAGTCGCCACCTTCGATAACCTCTTTAGTGAATTTAAAGACACGTTGCATTTGAAAAAGGAAAATCCATACAAAAAACTTACGAAATATAGAGCCATTGTACTCAGAAGTATGACATTTACATCCGTTGTATGAGAACACAAAAACTATAACAAAAATGCAAAAAAAATGTTTGACTTACCGTGACAAGATGCGTGCGGCCTTCTGCTTCCACTGTCGCCCGCGCACTAAAGGGCGCGGCGAGCGTAACTTGAATAGGCGCGGGACGGAATAGTAGGAGTGGAAGTGTGACTTATTAACGTGTTCCTAATTACCCGCCGTTTCCCATTCCCCCACCTTCCCCTACTCATATTCCATAATTACTCGAATTTTTAACGTATCCATGATGACGAAAAAGATTGAAATGCGATGAAAATGTAACACTAATCAACAAACAAATGCCTACTTTTGGAAAAATAATTCCATGTTTTTAAAATAAAATTAATTTGAAATTAGAATTCTTAGCCAAACAAAAATTATTTTGATTTGAAATGGCCAGTACTGCAGAACGGCAATTTCATAGGTAAATACCTATTATTAAGAATCGGATGAAATTGTTTCAATTTAAATTTAAATTAAAAACTTGTTTAAATTGTATGTTTTTAGAGTTTTTAATGTTACTCAGATTTTATATAGAACACTTTTTAGGATTCCGTAGTTCACTTCTTGGAACCCTTATAGTTTCCATCCGTCTTTGGCTTACTATTAAAATGAAACTGCATGTCATGTATTTACCACGCTGACAAAGTGTTAAAATAAATCTTTTTTTGGTGTAACCTCCCCTACACTTATAGTGGGGATGTTTTTATTTTTCGCATCTACACCATAGTGTGGGGTATGATTAGATAGGTAGGTCTTTTTAAAAAAAAACAGAGAGGTGGCTAAGACAATTGTTTGGTTTAGGTTTACATTGGCGAGATATTCAACTATAAAACGCATTTTATATAAAATAGGGCGATGGCGATCCTTAATGATGGAGAAACCGAATTCAGCAAGTGGAGCCTCAGGCAAAAGCTAGTACTATTATATATTATACCATAGATCCTAAACGAGCGAATGGCTCGACTGTATGTAAATCCGCAAAGACATCATAATATGATGGTGTAGGCGCTAATTTTAAAACGAGTAAAATGAAATAACTCACTATCATTTTGTGACTATCCCTGTACTGGCATTTTATCAATGTGCCTATATTTAAATACTATTTATAGATATTTTTTATTTTATACACACGGTTTAGGGATTCATAAAAAGGAAACAAATAATTAGTTAATGATACATGTTTTTTTACATCATGTTCATCAAAAAATATATGTAATTGTTGTCTATGGAATGTGAAAGAAAGATTGCCAATTGTTTCACCTACTGTTATTATAAAAATGCCTATCATGTGTTTGTGTGTGTGAGGTAGTGTGTGTAAGTTATTTTCATAAATTTTATATATATATTCTAAGAATTATTTAAAAAAAAAATAGCTTTCTGCACACCGTCCTCGCTTTCCGTACTATTCTCGTAAAGCTGTTACACAAAAATTTGCGTTTCACGAGTTAATATATAATAATATTATGATTTATGCAAATAACATCAATAAGTATAGTATCAGCTTAGAATAGAAGCTATTAAAAATATTATTTAAAACAAAGAAAAATAAAATTATACTTTGGAAGTTCTACACTTTAAAAATTTATTATTTTTCTTTAATACGAGTATGGTTCAAATATTTACTTTGACATCAATTTAAAAATAGGCACATTGTTTTTTTTTTTTATATAGGTAAGGTTAGTTGAGGTAAGATGGAGTATACTTTATTTATCAGATCTGGTTCAAGAGGAACACACATTTTGTAGAGCATTGTCCATTTTTACCCACCTTTCCGCAACTGACAATACTAAATGTGCAAAGGTCGTTTAAATTCTAATCTACAAAATGAATACTTTGGTAATGGAGAATGTAGAAATAAATTATGCAAAGTAACTTGAACTTCTATTTTACGTATACAGATACATTAGTTTATGTTTTCTACAAAAACATTTAGTGGTTTATGATATAACGCGCATTCAATGTTTCCAAAAATTTCGAATTTCTTACCATTTAAACATTCCCTGAACTAAATGATGTTTCAAGATTCTAAAATCAGCTAAATCAGTCCAGCCGTTTTCGAGTTCTAGCGAGATATTGAAACTGCATTCCATTTTATACATAAGAAGAAGATAACGCTTGGCTGCGGTTCAAAGTAGCGTGCAGGTAATAGTATGACGTCAGACTCCTGAACGCGAAAGGCGTTGTAAAATTAAATATACTGACAATTAAGTACATATCGAAATAATTATTTTACGAGTGTTTTTATTTATTTTCCACGGAAAAGACAGCTTACATTTTCAATTAGTAAACATTCTCCATTAGTATAGTTATCTAGAGTTTTCGACCTTTCGCATTGACACAGATATAGAGTTATTTGATTTACGTTTAAATTATTTCAAGGGAATTTTATTTAAACTGAGTCTGCATACTATGTATTTATATAAGTATCTATGATATTATTAGTGTGTAAAAATTTGTACGCAACATATTTCTAGGATTAGAACGTTTTTAACATTGGCCTGGAATATTAGGCGACAGTGAAGTTTCGAACGTGTATGGATTTTAATATCTTAAAATACTTCACCGAACCTATAAACTTAATACAGGTATGATACCAGTTGCAAATATTCCTTTTATGAGAAACTTTAAAACAAATTGTGCTTACAAACTTGAATTTGCCATTTGCTGATCATTTGTTGATCCTGCCGTCTGCGCTACAAGACTAAGTGATCTCGACTAAGCTGTTATTAAGTTTTTGTTATCTCACAACTGTATTCTTTAAGTCACGGAAAGCATACACCAAGAGATTTACCACTTTCTTAAACCGAAATACTTCGATATCAACATCGCGTCTTTATCTTCAAAACATTTGACGCTTCCTGCATGAGGAAGGAATGCATTACGTACCTCGCTTTAAACCTGCATAACTTTGCGTAACGGTTGATGTTTTGACTTCATCTTTTATGAATTAAGACCGGCAAATGAAAGCGATTACAACCGCCTATCCATCACGCCAGAGGAGTTACAAATGCGTTGCCGGTCTTTAACCCTCCGATATGCATGGCAATAATGCCGTAGTGTGCAACGATACTAAGTTTAAGGGAGTTTCTACTACGCCGTCACGTGTGCAACGGCACTAAAGGGCGCGTTTTTATGACCACAACGCGGCCGCCGAGCGACTGCCGCGCGGTGGACGAGTGCCGACCGAAATACTAATGATTATTTTTATTCACAACTAAAGCTAAGCTAAAGTTTTAACAATTAACCTAACTGCGACTGTGCGCCTTGTCTAACTGGGCCTTAAACGTTTGACAAGTTTTGCGTATACATTCCAGGATACCAACATGCGTAACCATTAATTTTAAAACGTCACTTTCATATGCTTTATTACTCTTGTTAAATTTTTTTGAAATGATAAGCAAGCGACGATCTATTATTATCATCTGTATGTGAATTTAAACGTATCTTGAATAATTTGAAATTTTATTTCACAATAACAAAATGATGGCTGACATATACATATGATGAAGAACCTTTAAATAAAGAAAAATGATGTGTCCACAATTTGGCAAATTGTAATGTTACGTTTATACAAAATATTATCGCGTTTATAGATGCTCGGCAAGCGTCCACGACTTGCTTGGAAAGGTACGCTTGCGTGTTAGTGGTGCCTAAATGTTCCTTTGCTCTGTGTTCGAATACCGACACTGGCCCGGGTCGACACCAAGCCGGAGACGATACACACTTTTGAAATAAATTATACCTAAGAGGACTTTATTATACTTGATTATAAGTGGAGTGTGCGTGCAAAACGGACTGATTTCAAGCATGAACTAGAAGAAGCAACATTGGAATTAAAGAAAACTGTAATAAACAACGTTGGAAATTAGAAATAGACTTATTTATATTACAATCCTATTATTTTGAAACCTATCTATATTATTTTGATACAATCCTTACAAAAACAATATTTCACCATAGATACTAACACATATTATCACATTAAACAAAATATTATGCATTTACAATACCTAACATATTCATGAGCTTATAAAGTTTTACATGACATAAACTCTAGTCAAAATGTCAGCAAGCATATCTTCAGTAGGGATATAATTTAATTATAATGTTAACGTCTCATTGTCTTGTAACCATATAGCCTCTTCATCAGTTGCAATCGCAATGTGGTGTGTATGTGTGTGTGTGCAAAATAGGTGGATTGCAAATCCACCTGCCTCGCCTTCCATCACAAACAATGGCATCCCTGCTAGTGATGATGGTGATTTTGGTAGAATAATACAACCTACTATATCCTTTCACATCCTCTTCATATCCAACTAAGATGTCTGGCTGTTTTTTGCGATTACAGGTGCTTCTCCTTGGGGACATTCACCATCACCTTTCTTCTGAACAATCTAATATGACTAAGGTCTTCGGTAATCTTGACTCTAACGACCTGTTTTTTTTTCAATAAACAGCTGTGCTGGCGGCTATCGCAAAAATCTCTTGTACAATTTTGTATCATACAAAATTCATTTGCCCTTTTTAACCACTGTGCGATTTCGCAGATGCCATTTTGTTCAGGTGTGGAAGTATTGGTTTTCTGGTATATAATAATTTGTTTGAAATAATTTCCAAATTCTTTACAGAAATATTCAAGTCCATTATCATTGTGAAAGATCTCTATTTTCTTATAGCTGGTATTCAACCAAAGATTAATATTCACTAAATTTACTAAAAGCTTCACTTTTCTATTTGAGAACGTAAACAATAGTCATACTACTATCTCTAAGTTATCTATCATGAAATATCTGCTGCCATTTAGTGAATTCACATCAATTAATCCACACAAATCACTGTATATCCGATGACAAGATTGATTCGTTAGCAACGACAATTTCTGGTACACGGCGATAGGTTTTTTTTATCCAATCTTCCTTTTATGTCATATTGACACTGCCACCACCTTCGACACCATTACATCTTGTTAAATTTTCCGTTTATAAAAACAACATTAACCCTAGGATAATAACATATGTTACACGACCACGCATAGTAACAGGGGTACCAGGTCACCCCAGTTACTATGAATAAATAAAAAACTTTGGTTTAATGAAAAATAAAACTTTTTAATATAAAAACAAAATAAAGGAACACTTTTCTTGAGATCAATCAGTAACTAAACGAAATAAAACTAGAAATTATTTGGTTTTTCTAAATTAAACACAATTAATACAAACCAAGCGGTGTTCAGGGCACGCAGGTCTTCTGCATTTGGAACAAAAAATCTTTACTTATTTGTCATTTTATCGAGGACACAATGAGCTTGCTTTGGTAATTTGGCGGGGGGTTCGCTTACTGGAACTTCTTCGGGGACATTTAGAATGGCCCTTATATTTCCCTATAGTAGTCGAGGTAAATTGGACTCTAAACGTCGTTTCATGTGCTGCTCGGCTAGCTGTATTGCTAGTTTTGTTTACGAAATTGCTTCTAAATATATTAGCTGGCGTGTTTGGATGTTTTACTTCTAGATCATAGAATTGATTCCTGCTTGATCTAACATGCCAAAGAAAAACTGAGAGGCCAGCGACGAGTACCCCTTGCAGTCGTGTAATTATGCATCATTTTGTCGAAGGTATCGACGCCTCCCTTTGTCGCATTGTAGTCATCAATTATCAATTATAACTGGCTTGTGCGTTATGGGATTCACCTCTTCTTTATTGTGCATAGTAGATAGCAATATCACCGATTTGTTCACCTTTGGGGTAAAGGGGACCAACGTTTTCTCGCGATCAAATGCAAAGTGAGAAGACAAAACAGACTTGGATTTATTCGGTAAGAAAGCTAGTAGTATCTCGCGTTTGTTTTTACGTAAAGTTCCAATACAAGTCAGTCGATATTCCTTCAGTAACTGGTCTGCAAGAGGCACCGAAGTGAACCAATTATCAAAGGTAATATTTCGATCAGAACCTTTGATGCTCTCTGCTAACTTTGTTACGTAGTTCGCCGCCGTTTTCACCTCGGTTGATTTACCAATGTACGGAATCGCGTCAAACATATAATATGTTTTAGCATCACATATGGTCACAATTTTCATGCCATATTTGTCCGGTTTTGAAGATATATAAACCCGAACGGGGCACTTTCCTCGAAAACCTAACAATTGCTCATCAATCGTAACGTAACAACGTGGTTGGTACGCTTTTGTACAATTGTTTATAAAAATCTCCCATGCTTCTCGAATGGGTGCAAATCTATCTTCTTTATCACGGCTGTCCTTATCGTCAAATCTTAGACAAAGTAGCAGAAAATGAAATCGACTCTCGGACGTTATAGACCTGTACACAGGGGTACTTGTAGGCGCCCACATTTCAGTTGCACTTTTTTTACTATCCTTTATTACCGCAGAATAAAATAGTAACCCCATGAGTGCCTCATTCTCTGTTTTGTCTGTCTTTTGAGTAAAACGTTGGTTTTTATATTTGGGAGCACGTCTGCCTATTTCTTGGTTGGTGTGTATAAGTACTATGTCGAGAGGTTTGGTGAACAAAGTCATAAAAGCATCTTTTTCCGTTACAATGTTAGAATGGATTTGCGAAGATCTTTGGATGTTTACTATATTACGCTAAGGGGTTCTGCTTGATGATGGCGCAGAAGCAGACCAAACATATCCATTCCTACCTCTCATATCACTTCCTCGCAGCTGTGACAAAGGCACGTCATTATCTCCGTCTGAACCGGAAACAATATCATCTTGTTCGGAATGCACGGGGACGTTATCTTCATTTTCAAAAGGTTGCTCGGCCTCTAATGGCTCTGTTTCACTCTCATCATCTTCAACAATAGTATTTAAGTACCGCTCAAGCTCTTCATCATTACGAAACGCCATTATGAACTGAAAATAATGTATAAATAAAATACATGAACAAAAAAAATTACCTACGTAAATCGTAACAGGGGTGTCGCATCACCCCACACATACCTGCAGAACGAAGTTGACGTGTTGCTGCTCCCACCGCGCAACGGCTACTGATGACTTACAGTAAAACAAAAGAATACACAAAACGCTAGAGCGAGATAGCCAATAATTTTCGATAATTCGGCGCTTGATTGCTTGCGTGGGGTGTTGGGTCACCCCTGTTACCATCCTAGGGTTAAACGCATAAACGCATTTATTCGCCTTTTTCTTGAATAACGGGCACTGGTTCCCATAATGTCCGCTACTTTTACATTTATAACAAACAACTTCTTTTTCTGTCTCCTTGTTTGACGTAAATGCACCTTTCGTGCCATTTTTCTTTGGCAGTTCTCTTGACTATATCTTTGTTTTTCGCGATAAATGCAGTGCCACATTCAGACTCATTGGTAACTTCCATGTCAAGTAATCTTGATTGAATGACATCTGCAGTTAACGTAATACCTGAATGTTATATGGCCATTATCATCGGAGAATAACGATCGGACAAACCTGCGTATAATAATGACCCCACCCATTCGTCGGTGATTGTTAATCTTGTGCCATTTAGCCTCGGATCTGTTTCGACCATCGAGTCACAAGTATCCAGTCTAATGGAAATAATTGTCGAAGCAAGGTAATTTTTCTCGAGAAACCGGATTCATCAAACATGGGCTCCTCAACTTAGTCCATAATGTCGCTGAACTTTTCGTGTTTCTAATATGCACATACAAAGCTGTTGCCTTGGCTTGACTTCGAAACCGGCGAATTTGGCTTGACTTCGAAATTGGTATTTTATGTATTTGTCCATCCCATCCAATACCAGTAAGTTTTCAGCCGCAAAACACCACTCATCGTAATTCTCCCGGCCTTTTAATTTCGGCACACTATCAATATAGATCGAGTTCATGTTTCAACGAGCACAATTTATCTATTTTACATAAAATAATTGAAAAATTTCCGTGTAATCTGTAATAAAAGACGTTGGATATTCGAACAGACAACTTATATGCAAAATGGCGTCATACATTTATAAGTTAGTATCATTATTACTCACTAGATGGCGGTATGGAATATTTATTTTGATAAAATTTTTACATAGACTTCATCTTTTATCATAGATACTAACAAATACAAACGATTTGGAACTCTGATTTTAATGAACTGACCAACTACAAAGTTTTAAAGCAAGACGTTTACGCCGCGTTTCTTGGCATGTTTTTTTAAACTTCAACATCCGCGAAACCGTTAAATGAACGATTTTGAACGAGAAGTACAAAGAATTTAACCAACTACAAATCAAAGTACCCTGGAGATTAAGATGAATCAGAACTACACAACATAATATATTTTGTACTAGTCTTAGGGCCTGTTTCACAATCTTCAGATGAGTGTCAGATAACTTATTTGCCATGTTTTGTCACTGTCGCTCTATATAAAGTGAGCAGCGACAATATTTCCGAATTACCTATCCGACACTTATTAGAAGATTGTGAAACCGGCCCAAAGCTAATTTTTTACTTCGTTTTTACGTTTATTGTTAATAACATAATATTTGTTGTGTGACAGCCTCTGTGGTCTAGTGGTTTTGAGCTTGGCTCTCGTCTCGGAGGTCGAGCGTTCGATTCCCGCATTGGAACAACAAAAAAAATGTTGTTTCCAAGTTTGGTTAGGACAACGCAGGCCGATCACTTGATTGTCTGACAAGAAAGATGATCGATGACGTCGGACGGGCATGTAATAAGTCGGACCTGCGCCTGATATCTCGCCAGTCGTGTCGGTTATCCGTCCCACTGGGTTACGAGAGTAAAGGGAGAGAGAGTGCTCTTGTGTACTGCGAACACACTATAAAATAACTCGTGCGTAGCTGGCCTGGTTTCAATGAAACCGGCCACTGTCACCGAAATCGGTGTGGGGAGCTATTGTTGTGTAGAACTTGTTTAATTTGAACAATATTTTTGAAATGAATTTGAATTTCACCTAACATTTGCCATACTATCTACACTTAGCATAAGACGAAACCTTTTTATTCATTATTTTCAGAAAAAAAGGTTGTTATTTTATTACAGAATAGTTTAACAGCGAATAATTATAGGCGAGACACCTAGATATCCTAAACCTAAAAGAAATAATAACTAAAAGACTGAAGCTTCACTTAGTTAAAAATTCCATATTCATAATATTTTTTGGTCAAGAATGGATACGTACTTATTATTAACATTAACAATGGCTTGAACATTTCAATGTTACTCAAGAAATATGGTCTAGGAGACCCAAAGTCGCAAACGAATAAACCACAACGATTTGACATTCGAAAACTGAAAGGCAGGAAGACAATTACAGAAAGTCCGGATGAGGCTATTAAAGTCGTTTTTTCTGTCTTTTAGATGGAAACACGCCAGTGTTCAGACTGCGGACGGAAGATTATGTGAGTTCGGGAGATATATTCAAGTGCGCCAGATGCGACAAGGAATACAACAAGAAAGTGACCCTACATCACCACGTTAAGTTCAAACACTACAACATACCCAAATACACGTGCGACATTTGCAAACGAGAATTCACCACTCAGGCCCCGTTCACCGTCCACAAGTACGAGGAGCACAACATAGACGACCGCTCCAAATGTAACGCGTGCAAAGCGGTGTTCAACACTCAACGGCAGCTGATGAAGCACAAGAACAACTTCCACATGCTCGGGGAGAAGTACAAGTGCGACTGCTGCGAATACGAGTCGTACAGCTTCGAGGGGCTGTACAAGCACAAGTTCAAACACAAAACCGTCAAAGACCACCATTGCAAGTTTTGCCGGAAGTCGTTTCTGCGTAAGACGACACTGGCTCTCCACGAACGGATCCATACAGGCGACAGACGAAAGATTTGTAATGAGTGTGGAAAAGCTTTCGTGCAAAAGGCCAGTCTCAACTACCACATGGCCAGGCACCATCCAGAAGTAAAATTTTAAAATTACAAAACATTTACAGAAGTGACGTTCTTACTCTTTTTGATTGCAATAATGATTCCACTATTACGATGAATGTGAAGGAGATTTTAAAAAAATGTTGTATTGTATTGGTAAACTGGTAAGTATAAAAAAAATGTGATTATGATAATATTCTATATTAAAATTATTAATTAATTATGCGGAGGAAGAACATATCACACTAAATTTAAATGTTTTTAGCTGTTATTACATAATATTGAGCATTTAATTACAAATAGAAAATGATATTTTGTTATAATATTGTTGGTTATTTAATTTTAAATAAAACTCGATAGTATTTATGTAATTATTTTTTTATTTATTTAAATTGTGGGAATAGTGAAAGCCCCAAAGGAAGATCTCTGACCGAGCGAGGTGGTATGCTTGGTAAGGCCGAAGCCCACTTGTATGCACTTGTAATGATCTTAGAAAACTTCGATAGTGCGATTCAGGAATGTGGCGCTAATTGATCCGCCACAAAATCGTATTTGTGAGTTTCCTAACTATAAGGCTGGGACTATGCACCGGAATCCGGAAGGCCGTAGAAATCTTAAGCATTGAAAATGGAACTTTGCGCTAATACAATAGAGTTGAAAATCGAAGTGTCAGATGTCTAACTGTCATATATGACATTGACATTTGATTCGACACTCGTGTGTTCGACTTTCAACTCTAATGTATTAGCGCAGAGTTCTATTTTCCGTGGTCTGAATTTTTACCGTCGGTCCGGATTCCGGAGCATATAGTCCCAGCCTTAGAGGCCACTTAAACTGTAAGGAAGATAAAAGTAGCTGTTTCCGAGTCTGCATAATGTTAAATTATTTTTATCGATTTTGTTGAGGAGTCGTCAGAGTCGCCTTGCCCTTAACAAAGTAATATATAAAGTGCACTATTTTCAAATAAGACAATGGTGGAATATATAAGTATTTGATTTGATGGAAACTATTAGGAAGCTTCGTGACCTATCTAAGATTACCTAATGTGTAGACCGCTTGTCTCGCACTCAAGAGGGCGGTGAAGGTTGAATCCCAACTCCCAGGTTCTGGCGTCTTACTTGTACCGATCTCCGGCTTTTTCTGATCTTGAGGACGCTCGAACGTCTCCAGTAAAACGTAGTTTATCGTATGAATACCTTTAATAAATCAATAGCATTGACTGTCTATGTAGATCTTTAAGAAATCGGGTATGAGTCTTCTATGAACGAGTCTGGAATCCGAATACGAAAGTGCTTATTTTATTGCTATTATTAGTATCTGATGATCATACACACTATTAATAAGGAAAACTCCACTTAAGATTAACAATAAAAATAAATTCACAAAGATTCTTCATCTAACATTTTGGAGTTGACGCTAAAAGTTACATCATGGAATTTAAAATAGGCTAGATAGAGTTTTCGTAATGGGCTTGCTTTAGCTTTCGATTGTTTAAAAGTGGTGTTATTTCTTATAAATTATAATTAATTATTTGATTTTTAGTTGCGGTATAACTGATATCTTTGCCATGGGTTTCTTTTTGGCTTTTGGCTGTTTAAAGTTGTTTTTTTTATTACAATGAATTTTGTTCTCTTCAGTTGCGAAGTCTCCAAAATTTTAACTTCGACTGAAATAAAAATAAAAAAAGAGCACAAACAGTATAATACATTATGATGAAGAGAAAGCGAACACTCTACGTTTGTGAATTATGCGACCAAGATTTTGCTTGGCTCACAATAGTTTACAAATATGAGAAGCACGATATAGACGAGCGATTCAAATGTAACGCCCGTGACGACGTATTCAACTCCCAGTTAGTGCTGACCCAGCACATAATCGTCTTCCTTAAGCTAGGGGGATATAAGTGCGACGTTTGTGAATACAAAACATATTATGGTTTTGAGTATATGAGAAAACACAAGGTCACACACCGGGTCAAGAATCTCCAGTACAAGGTCTGCTAAAATGTCGTTTCGACGAAGAACCAACCTGATAATTCACGAGAAAATCCACACGGGCGACAAACGAAAAGTTTGTGCAGAAAGCCAGTCTCAACTATGTAACAACATGACGAAATATCACCCGGAAGTCAATTATTGATGTCACAAATAATATTGCTTTCCAAATGTAAGAATGTTCTAGAATTTTATATTTTTCAAAGGAGTAATTTTGTGTCGTTGCCCACTGGTCAAAATTAGTTTCATTTTTAAGTTTAAACTTTATAAGGTACCTTTTGTCATAGGCTATCCTCTATAATGAAAGATTTCATTGGCTACTCAGTTGATTTGCATAATTTTCTCAATTTGTATAAAAACAAGGACACTGGATCCTTACGGAAGATTTGTTACATGGGATATACAGATTCTGTATCGGAGATATATAATATAGATTTATAGTGGCTATATTGGTAGTATACAATACCGAATCATTCTAAAGTGTACGCCTGTCAGATTCAACAACAAATGATTTCTGTTGAAAAAAAGGTATTTTCTGGATTGTATGTTTTACACCACTGTGCACTGCATTACTATTTTAAATTTATTTTCTACTAATTTATACTTTTAAAAAAGTATTTCAGAGAAAACGATAAACATATTGAAATTACAGAGGAGGCACGAGAAAAAAAGTAGCTAACCGTAGAAATATTACAATATGTACAATACAATTAATATAAACCGGGCAGTGGTCGGCAACCTGCGGCTCGTGGTTATATATTTTTTTTTTAACTTAAAAGTTGGAAATTACGTAAAATATTAATTTTGGAAAATGGGTTTAATTGAAGAAAATAGATTCCACGTATTCCAGTGCTATATTTAAACAGGAAATTTTGGTAAAAACACAAAATGTGATCAACTGTCCCCAGTCTCACTATGTGTAGGATTAGTGTGCAAAATAGCAATGAAACACCAGGATCTTTTGTTCTAGGCAACAAAAGCGCAGCGGAGTTAAATTATCATTTGAGAGAAGAAGAGGGTTCGTCCAAATACACATGCAAACTATGTCAAAATGTTTTTAAGAAACACGATCTCTTTAATCAGCATTATAGACACGTTCATTTGAAACAACGTCCAAAATTAATAGGATGCTACTATTGTAAGGAGAAGGTCCCAAAGCATCAGCGGGCACAGCACCTGGAGACGGTTCACAATGTTCCGGCGCCATCTTGCGGCGCCTGCGGGAAAAAGTTTGCGTACCCATTTCAAGTGTTGCGACACCAGAAAACGTTCCATATGGGGGAGAAGAAGTTCGTCTGTAGTGTATGCACCAAGACATTTGCGTCGCGCGTTAATTTGACCCAACACAAATACAAACATTCTACGGACAGACCGTTTAAATGCGAGCATTGTGACAAAATGTTCAAATGGAGGAAGCATTTAAAAAGACATAGTGATGTGCATTTCAATAAAAAAAATTAGAATTTATGATCAATATGCAATTTACAATGCTGAATCACGCTATCGAAGTTTTTTTAAGATCGGCACTATATATACAACATCTGAAATGCATTAAAGTGGGCTTCGGCTTGACCGAGCATACCACCTCGCTCGATCGGAGATCTCCCTTTGGGGCTTCCACTCCCTCCCACATGTTCATGACTATTAACTAATAGTGCTTATTACGGCCGTTTGATTAGAAAACTCACTTAAAAATTAAATCTCCAAAAAATCTTCCTCAAATATTTTGGAGTCGAGGCTGATTGCAACGTCATTACAATCATCTTCAAAATTGCTTAGATGGCATTTTTCTCGTTTCGTAGCGTCTGATAAGCGTCATATCTGACAGAATTAAGCCCGCAACGATAAAACTGCACAGTTCGATTAAATTTAATAACGGTCTAAACAAGGGGTCGATAACCTATCGGCAGACTTGGGCCACATAGTGAAAAACTAAAATAAAAGCGAGCCGCACTTGTAAAATAATTTTAATACCTTATTGATATTCAACTTAGTAGTGTATTTAAGGTGTATTGAATATCACAATAAGTGATATTAAATAAATAAATAAATAACTTTGTTTATTACAGGCTGCATATGCCCATATTATAAATATAATAACTTACAAAGTAACATACATATTATGTACTCAATAAAAAAATAAGATAAAAAACTAAAACCCGACGACTACGTAAAAAAGGGGTGTAAAAGGCCGAAACAAGAAAATAATTCAGATAGAAATCCTGAAATGCATAGGTACAAAAATGGTCAAGCTAGAGCCGTGGTTGCACGGACTAACTGACGGACACTTTTGCATAACGAAAAAAATTAACAACATATAAGGTCAAATTTTGCAACACTATTTAACACTCCCAATGGCACAGTGGGCCAGCGACTTTGTTTCGTGCGAGCGACTCGGAGTTCGATCCTAACGTTCCAGCCCATGCAGAAAGCTAGAATTTAATACACCTTTGGAGTTGCGCCATCTAACACTAAACAATACAGAAGTCAGGACGCTTGATAACAACTGGAAAGGGGGAATAAATATAAATGGACCATCAACTGCCAATAGAGGGCACCACTAACGATTATTATTATAAATATACAATTTATGGATCATTATCAGCTTATAGAGGGCGCTACAAATAAGGAACTTCATCAGCCCATAGAGGGCGCAACTAACGTAATATTATAAATACAAGAAGTAAAATATAATGACAGTCATAAGCCTATAGAGCTACTTAAATATTAACCCTTTTGAAATATAAACAGCCAATAGAGAGCGCTCTTTAACCTATTTTTGTCTTCCTACTTAACTTTAGTTAGTTATTTTATAATAATAAAAAAATATCGACTTAAAAATTTATTAAGCAATATTACGTTTAGGAAGAAAAACAAATATCAATCGAAATCAATAGATTCAGAACTATTTGCTAATTCTTCCATAAACTCGTCAGAACTCGATGTTCATAAAAGCTTAGACTTGTCCACTGGATTAAATAATTATTATATTATAGACGAATTTTTATTTTTTTATTTTAAGCACTTGAATAAAATAAAGACCTTAAACGCATATACTCTGATAGGAAACATCAGAGCCAGCAAATTACACACACAAAGGTATCTGCACAAATCTGCGAAGCTGTGAGTAAAAAAAATTCACTCAGCAAGAAAAAAGAAAAGACGATCGATACAAGATTATCATACAAATCTTAATGACGAGAATGACACTTCATTTAACTATAATATAGGTAACACGACTGGCATATAAAACTTACACTGTGAGCTAGACTTATCGTCCACTAAGAAATGTAAAGAGTATCATCCTCCTCCTCTGACATCGAAATAATTCTCGCACGAATTATAATAACTAATAGAAGTAATAATTTAGAAATGCTTGAACATCAATGCCAACAAGCGTCGAATAAACTAGACTACCAGCAAAATACTGAACTAAATGATATCATCGAGTCAACTACAAAACAGCCAGATCAAAACGAAATCAAATTCCAAATACGAAAACTACAGTCATGTCATTTATTAAACCGGGTGCAACCAGTGGCGTAGCTGGTAACCGGGGGCCCCGGGGCAAGAAATAAACGAGGCCCCCCTGACAACCCCCCAGATAACAAAACTATATTTTACACTACACTAGAACAAGAAATTATGCAATATTTTAAGGAAAATAACTATAACGAAATCAATTACGTATAAATTAAACAATGGGATGCACTCGAATGCAAAAATTGCGGGAGTAATTTACAGATGCATACTAATGTTAAGCATGCACTAATTTCGACCGATATCGAAAAATAATTTTATTTTGTTTTGTAAAATATTTTGTTTCTAAAACGTATTTACAGCCAGTACAGTTCTACAGTTCGTCTTAAATCTCGCTTATGTACGTAAATGAATGGCATGTATAAGTCATAGGTTGCAAATTTCAAAGTTTTCAACTTTACTGTCTTAGTTATTGTACAATGTACTGTATCTTACATAGAACTGAAGCCGGCGCGGCGGTGTGAATTGAGATAATTATGCACATGCAGTCATGTTGCCAATATTATTTACATTCCGAATGTGGGAGAAAGGACCATGCAAAAAATCGTCCCCACCCACCAACAGATTCCAATTCCAATTTATGTCAACACCACACTCCTGAGGTGGATGTAGCATACTAAATAATTATCAGCGTGGCAAGAGCTATTAACTGATTAACTGAAATAGGTTTGAAATCTGATCTGTTGGTGGGTGGCGACACTGCCTATACAGTTTTTTGACTAATTAAGGTAAACTAGTATAAGAAAAATTGACATGATTTCTGTTTTTAGTTTTTAAGTTGACATTAAATCCCTATGTAATTAATTTTATTTAATAGACATATTATTATAAATGACGTAATGATGAAGTGATAAAATGATCAGTAATAATGAAATGTTTAATATCATTGTATTAGGTAATTATAAAATTTATATAATATATATATTTATATAATATTTATATAATATAGTCTTATATTACATAATGTTAGGACAAACCTTCTAGGTTTTTGTGTTTGTATTGTATTGACACCGAGTTTGTATTGTACCTTACCTTACCTTTTAAAATTTGTTTAAAAAAAAATAAATAGGACAATTGGGTTGTACGAATTGTACGACCACATTTTAAACGTATATTTTGACTTAAACGACTTATTTAAAATAATATATATACATATTTGTAATGTGCTTGCCAACACCTTTCTTTTGACACCAACCACGTGATAATTGTCTCGGTTTAATTTTTTGAGATGTTAGAGTAGGGTCTCATTTTCAAAATATAAAAATTTTGAAAAAAAAAAATATAGTCTAGATGTTACCCGCGGCATCATTACGAATTTATTGACACCTCTTGTATTAAAATCGAACCAGTAGATTAGACGCTATGATGGAACAAACATACATACATAGACTGCCAAAATCATTACCCTTCCTTTTGGCTTCGCCGTAGTCAGGTAAAAACTACACTTTGTGACGTGTCGGCGACGTGATGCGTGCTTCGTTCCGGAGTATCCCCTGGAACCTCCGGTACATCACACCCAAATTTTGTTAAATTACAAATAATTGGAGACAAATAAAATTAGATTTTAACTAAAAGTATAAGGAGTGAGAATTATTATTGTTTTAGGTGATACTACTGCAGTTCAGAGGTACATAGTAAGAAAAAGCGAAGACGGCACCAATGAATTCGTATGTAAAACGTGTCAGCGAGTGTTCAGGAATAGACAGTGTTTCTACCAACATCACAACGAAGTGCACTTACAAAAACGTCCGAAACTTCGGAGCTGTTATCTTTGTGACGTCAAAGTTCCCGGTTATAAAAGAGCGTTTCACATGGAGACAGAGCATGGGTTACCGGCTCCCGCATGTAACGCCTGCGGGAAGAAGTTCCCTTACCCATTCTTAGTATTGCAGCATCAAAAGAATTTTCACATGGGCGAAAAGAAATTCTCATGTCCAACTTGTAATTTAAAAACCACTTCCCAATCTCTGCTACGAAAACATGCACTCGTGCACATAGCTGAAAGGCCATTTAAATGTAACATTTGCGACAAAAATTTCAGATGGAAGAAGAACTTGAAAACACACATGGCTATACATTTAAATGACAGAAAGCATGTCTGTAAAATATGCCTTGCAGCGTTCGTCCAGTCTTCCAGTCTGAAGTATCACATGACTAAAAAACATCTAGATCATGTCTAATGTACACGGTACAGCATTTTCGGTTTTGCTCCTCAAAATAATTTATTCGCGTAAAGGAGTTCTGTTTACACGTTAAGAATTCCAATATTTTTAGCGTGTAAAGCAGAACTTCTGTAAGGCGCTACCGTGATATTAAAATCCTATGTAAATGGAACTAAAGTCGATTTATAATTTAAACAACCTTTACTTATTAGATTTGGCCTACACTTCCAGGGTTTTTTATTTATAAAAATCTTAATATTTTAAAATGTCAAAGTAAGTCTGCAAAAGGCCGGGCTTAATTTTTTTAATCGACCCTAGGAAAAAAGTCGATTAAATAATTGTAAGCTTCCTTTCCATTCTGATTCTTCGGCGCGTTTCTAGACAGTGTTTCCTCCTAGTCGCATGGTGGCCTCCCCTCTGACGCGACCGGGTCGCGGCAGTGTTGACAACAACTACCATTAGCCAGTAGCTAGACATATTGCAAAAAGTGCCAGATTCCCAGATACTTTTAGTTTACTCAAAAAAGGTGCTAGGAGTAGCTAAATACTAATTGCTACATATAAGTTTAGGTTATTAGGTAGGTACAAGGCCAAATAATTATTACATTCTTGTGATTCGTATAAATAAAACTCGAGAGAATTTAAAAATGTAGTCTTATTTATTTTTTAATTATTGTCATTCAACAACGCTAAAATAGCCTAAAATCTTAATAATAATACCTGATTTTCGCAGCGAGAAAAATGTACCATAATTAAGCGCACAAAGAGTCGAAATCGTGTTGCCCGCCATGCGATTCACGTGTATGCGCGCCATCGCACGAATGCGCCAGGGTTGTACTTATGTGAGGATTATTGTAATTTATTTGTTAATTAAAAATGTTTTAAAATAATTTATATATTTTTAACCTTCATTAAATTCTCGATTTTTAAATTTTATAGTTGAAAATATCCTAAATTCGTAAATAATTTTATTAAGTTTATAATAATAAGGAAAATAAGTAAATTCTTAAATATGTAGGTATTTCAAGTTTAAAATTTGCAATACTTATTTAAGAACGCTCTTTCTTATTTATGTGTGGAAGTTATTTCCTGCAAAAAGAAACTACTATTAGAACTAAATGACTGCTATGGAGGTAAAAAACTTCTGGCAAACGCCTGGTCTAATGTTGTCAAACTCATTCGATTTCTTGTTTATTTTAAACAATGTTAATTTAAGAGAAAAATCTTTCAACCTCTCCTTTTTTCATGAAATGAAACAGGAAACGAGCTGACGGATCGCCTAATGGTAAGCGATTACCGCCGCCCATGGACACTCGCAACACCAGAGGAGTTATACTTGTGACTCCTCTGGTGACTTGCGTTCCTGGTCCTTAAAATCCCCAATCCCCCCTTGGGCCTCCCGTAACCTCACTCACTCTTCGAAACAACGCAAGCGTTATTTCTCGCCGGTTTTCTGCGAGGTCGTGGTATTTATCCGGTCGTGCCGGCCCATTCGCGCCGAAGCGTGACTCTCACAGTAAAAATTCTTTGGAATGTGACAACGATAGGCAAGTAAAAACGCAAGGTTCCTAAAATATATTCAAATATGTTTTCACCGTTTGAATTTTCATGGTTTTTGACTTCTACCCTAAACTGACTTCTATCCACAATATCTTTAGATTTTTTATCAATTGTCTCAGGTGAGAATCCTAAGTTTTCGGTTTTACTGCTTCTTCTGGATTTTACATCGCCATTGATTCTAATTGAGAGTAGTTGTCTGGAAGTCTTTGTTGTAATTCTTTAAGAAGTTCCACAAAAAAAACTCCGAGCAAAGCTCGGTCTCTCAGGTAGTCTTATATTTTAAACGAGACAATCTTGTATATAATATAATCGTAATCTCGGCAACGGCTGCAAGTATTTAAATGAAATTTAGTATGCAGGGAGTTTTGAGGGAGAAAAATCGGTCTAACTAGGTTTTATCCCTGGTAAACTGCGCATTTTAAGTTATATATTTTTTTTTTCTTTCGTCGTGCAACAATATATCAATAATTTCGACCCTATAATGTCAGTCGGATTGGCAGTTTGGTTAATTTTCGCCTTGTTCGGAAATTCGGAATGTAGCGTGTTCTAAACTTTCTTCTAACACTATACTTCTTCGGGATAAAAAGTAGCGTATTCGGGATAAAATATTTTAATACAGACCTCAAGCTCCTACCATACCAAATTTCATCAAAATCCGTTCAGTAGTTTTTGCGTGAAAGAGTAACAAACATCCATCCATCCTCACAGACTTTCACATTTATAATATTAGTATTATATTTCCTGAATGACTGATTCATCAACGCCGCGGCAAAACTACTGAAGCTAGAAACGTAATATTTGGACCGTGGCTTCCTTTTGTGACGTATAGGTCCACTAAGAAGGTATTTTGCGAAACTCGGGGTGAGTTAAAGGGGTAAAAAGGGGTATCAACGTTTGTATGTAATTTTTTTGTTTGTGGTCAGATCAGTTTGAAATATAGGCTCTTTGACATTTACTTAAACTCTAATTCAATATTTTCTAAAATTCTATCTGTTATTTGTAAAAAGTTTCTATATTAATTGGTAAAAAGGTGTATTAAAGTTTGTATGGGGAAAAAATAATAAATAAGCATTTCGCCTTGGAACTTTGTAAATGTAGCCCTAAAAGAATATAAGTAAACACATATTTCACGATTTTTCGATATTCAACCCCTAAAGGGGTGAACAGGGGTATAAATGTATTTTTTTCAGAGTCAGACTCATGTTTGACCATTTTACTATATTTGTTGTATATTTATGGAATGTTCTCTTCAAGCTCTTTATTTTGATACCCGTAGTACTTACCCAGGAGCACACGAGCGGATGAGGTAAAGTCGTGTTTAAAGAGAGCTTTATCATACATGTGGAGTAACATACAAAAGCTCGCTTTAAAAAAAACATAAAAGAGTCCTTATGAGAGGTGAAAAGTCTACTAAACAGTTTTATGAATTGTTGCTTCAAATAGCAAACGACGATTAGGTACCCTACAAAATACGCAATTTTGCAACGCCTACATTTAACGCAGTTTACCCTGATGTCACCAATCTCATTACAAAGCCCATATAAAGGTTATATTGTGAGAGTGCCATTTTCACTCCCAACAATGAAAACAATAAATGAACTTTTACTCAAGACATTTGAAGCAGATGAAGTACAATATAAGTCAGTGGTTTCAGTAGTACAAACTGATGTTTAAGAGTTAAGAACTTGTGATTTAATTTGTTTCCCTCATTTTTTGCAGTCTTTTGTATACGATTTTTGTTTGATTTTGTTTTACGTTTGCTGTCCAAGGAAAGCCAACATATTGAAATTAAGTGTCAGTGTGATATTTTCAGAAATATTTTATTTATGAATGTCGACATGTTTGAAAAACGTAGGGGTGATATCATTATAATGGTCTAAGTCAAGGATCGGCAACCTTTTGAATCGGAAGAGACAAAATTACAACTTAAAAAAATCTAAGTTTATGAAGAGCCACAATTTTTTTTCTTTTCAACAATAAATAGTACGAGCTAAAATATTTTTGATGAAAAACTAATATATTTATTCATAATAACTTGTGAACACGCCGAACCATAGTATAAAGAGGGGAAGAAGGCTATCTCCGGCCCAATCCGCGATATAATTGCCTACCGTCTCAGGGTTGTCACTTTTAGCTAAATTTTAATTCAGTGCCTATAAATTGACAAGGGTCGGGAAGTTGTATTTTTTACTTGTATTGTCAGGGTACAGGATTTGTGAGGTTCGGGTTTTACCTAAACGATGATGAAACCTTTCACGATGAAAGAAAAAGAGCGACGGGCCAGCAGACAGGCGGCGCGGTAATGAGCACGAGTAAACGGTAGGTTACTGATAGTACTGTCACCAATTCATTCGTTTAAAGCTCGGCCTTTGTCAAAGAAAACACATCTCTGTATAACTAATTCCGTGATCATTAGTCAATAAAGTTCAACAATGGTTTTCCCAACAAATACAGAAATGTATTCAAGAATCAGAGCAGTATTATTTATAAAAAAAAGGGATAAAATAAAACGGCGGGGCGGTGTGGGCGCGACTGTCCGCGCTTCGTCGGATTCGGTTGTCGCCCAAATATTTATAGACTATAAGAGCTTGTGTTTAAATTATTTGCTTAGTATACACTAGTCAGTTTTTTGTATTTTTGAAGTGAAAACTCCTTCAGCGGCGTTGTGCACTTTTTTGGGATGGGTAAAAAATGTTAAACTCGCGTTATGACACGTGACCTGAACGAAAATTCATAAGAGGAGAGTAGACCGCCATCGCGGCGCACGGCGTAGGAGAGAAAGTAATATACCCCTCTCTTTCTACTGCGCGGCGAAAATGTATGCCTGCTCCTGCTGTTTCGTATAAGCGGCGCAGGGCGCTTGCGCGAGTGTGTTTGTACCACAGCCTGCTATTCTGAGAGAGACTAATAGATAAACTTTTTAATGTAAAATAATTGCAATAGTTCTGAAGTTACATTTTTTATGTAATATAAATTGTCATGTTCGTGTACGATAGCGCAATAAAAATTAATATTGTATTTAACCACATAAATAGTTTTTACTGATAAATAAAGCAATTCGTGCGAAATTATTCCCTAACCATTGCAAAATATTCAAAAATGCACAACGTTAATGTTCCAGTTTTCACTTCTGCCGGCACTCCCGACATGCAACCCGTTGTTTTATTTTTAACAGGCATAATGTAGTAATTGTACACATAAAGGACCATTTTTATTTTTATTTAATACAAACATAATTAAAGGGTGTCCCAGTAAGAGTGCCCGATTTAATTTTAAGAAAAAACCTTTTTTTGAGCGAGAGGTGATATTTTTATTGCATTATAAAGTACACACGTTTCGTTAAGTATGGAATAGAATATCCTGCATATGGCCCCCACGGCTCTGGCGGCAGACCTTTGCTCTTTTCATGAAATTTTCGATGACTTTTTCACAGTGTAGCGGCTTTAGCTCGGGAATTGTTCGTGGTTTATTCGAATAGACCTGAGATTTAACAAAATCCCAAAGGAAAAAGTCGCAAGGCGTTAAATTGCAAGATCTCGGTGGCCAGTTGACTTTCAGTTCCGGTTCAAGACATAAAGGTCCGGAAATTTTTCCTCCAATAAATGAATTGTTTCATGGGCGGTGTGGCAGGTCGCGCCATCCTGTTGGAACCATATGTCGTCCAGGTTCAGTCCTTCCAATTGGGGCCACAAGAACTCTGTTACCATGGTGCGGTAACGCAAACCGTTGACAGTTGCAGCATTTCCAGCCTCATTTTCGAAGAAGTACGACCCAATCACGCCGCCTGCGAAGTATCCGCACCAAACAGTGGCTCGCTGGGGATACATTTGTTTCTCCTGGATCACGTGCGGATTTTGTAAGCCCTAAATTCGACAATTTTTGTTTGTTAACGAACCCGTTCAAAATAAAGTGCGCCTCATCGATGAAGATGATTTTTTTTGAAAAATCGGCATCCAGTTCATTTTGCTCCCACACTCATTCAACGAATTGTCGGCTGGTCTGCTGGTTTAATCTCCTGGGTCAGCTGAATCTTGTAAGGATGAAGGTGAAGGTCCTTCGTTAGAAATCGCTGCGTGGTGTTCCTCGACAGTTGGAGTTGTTGTGAACGATGCCGAATTGATGTTCCCGGGTTTTCGGCGACACTCGTTTACAGCAGCAATGTTTTCGAGAGACCGACCGGTACGCCGACGCACAGGAGACTTGCCTTCCATAATCGACCCAGTTTCCTCAAATTGATTGACTACTCTTCGAATTGTTGACACATTTGGTGCACTTTCACGACTGAAAATTACGCGAAGTTTGCTAGCGGTTTCAGCGTAGTTTCCCCATTTTTTTTTAATGGATTTTCACAATGATAACGCGTTGTTCTTTTGTGTAACGCTCCATATTTAATAATCGGAACAATCATAGATGACAGCTGTCAAGTTTCAGAGCTGCCACTTGCTCAGAAAAAAAATGGCGCCAAATTTAAATTAGGCACTCTCTAGACACCCGTTATTACAAACATATCTATTGAATCACACATTTATTACAAAATTACAAATTAGCTACAGAAATATACTTTCTTCGATTTCGACTATTACGAAACGCCTTGTTATTAAACTTCAATATGTAATAATATCCGCATCCTTATAAATAACTTGCAAATATAATTTCGGAAAGCATGGGCAGGGAGGTGAAAAATGAAAATATTGTATTTGTTCATAAACAGACATACCAATTTTGCAGATTATGTGATCATTTTTAAATGCTTTTTGGAATATCTGCTCCATCCTCGCAATATTTTGTGCAAACTTGCTGATTAGCGTTTAAATACGATTTAAGTTGTTCGCCATCCTCGTGACGATCCATGCATTTTTCAACAAGGCTCCGCATATGTAAAAAAAAGCATTATTTTTCGGGAATATCAAATTCTAAATAGTATGAACAACTAATATAACGCATAACACTATTTGACTCCAATAACACTGGTTGGTTAATACTGATAACGGGTGGAACGTTATTGATTTCAGTAGCGTCATTATCCGTATTTTTGTAATCACTTAAGTGAACTAGGTATTCTGTCAAAGCTTCCGTACAATTGCCTTCTTTCGGAGCCCGGGTAATATTGGCAAAGGAAATTTTACGATATGCAGATATAAATTGTCTGCTGGTTGGTTCTAGAGCATTTCCATTTTTCGATCTAATTTTACCAAAAAAATTCTCAATCACGTACTGATTAAGACGTCTTGTTAGAATGTATTGATATCCTTCTTGCTTATGATCTTCTTACAGATGCAAAATTGACTGGATTGTGATCTGAAACCCTTGAATAGATTTCACGTTTTGAGTAGCGTCGTTTCCAGTTCGGGGATTTTTAATGTTCGGAAAAAAATCAACATTTTATTGAAAAAATCAATCTGTTCTTTACGCCCAAACAACGCTCTTTTGTGCTTATAGCTGTCACGGAGTCTCGATGAATTCAATGCGTCAAATAAATCGTTCATGAACATTATTAATTCGACTGTGTGCCTTGCTGATTCATCTATCACACTAAAATCTATGTATGTTGACAAACCAGCTGCTACAGATCTGCTTAAAAGTTGCGTCGCGTAACGAACTTTCATTTTTTGCAAAATTCATAGGTTACATATTATGGCTGTTAGTCAATTTATGAGCTTGTCTAAAGCTCATAAATTTCAAGTCAAAAAAAGTCAAAAAAAAATCTATGAGCATGCTCATAGAATTGTTTTATGTGACAAAATTTTGCAACAGCGCCATTTTGGAAATGAAGAGTTTTATTGTAAGTTTTATCAATCCATTTAGATATATTAGTATCGCTTGAACATTCTGATAATAAGGCGTAGCCAATTGCTCCATTTCACAAAAATACCTCTCATTATTATCACTAAGGCATATTTTGCTGGTGTCGGCGATTGAACGCCATCTACTTCGTGGAAGCCTATTATTTTGTCGTTTTTTATATCATAAAAGATGTTCGTTTTCAAACTCATAGCGTCCATCACTAAATTACAATGTTTTTCTCTCTCCGACGTATTGTTTACTTTTAATTTTAGTGTTGTCATTAATTCTTCGTTTATTCGAGTAGTCATCGGAATGTACAACTTATTTAACGTACTTCTACATGGCAGACAAAGAGTTTTTTCTATTAAACAGTAAGCTTGTGGGCTGACGTAGTACAAACATTTTGTAAGCGATAGTGTATCTGTTTCCTTTGTTAGCACATTTTAAGTATGTTTGAAAGTTCGGCTAAGTTCTTAGATAAAAAACGATCATACAATTTATGAAACATATCTTGCGAAGAATTTGCTGATTCATTTGCTCGTAAACGCTTTTTACATTCTAATAACTCAGTTTTTAGTTTCCTCTTGCGTGGAGTACTTGCAGAGAGACCAGCAGTAGTTTGAGTTAGGTTATCCGTGGTGTTAATATCCGTTTGGCATGATGAAGTGGCAATAGTTAAATAAATTTCATTTGACCCTGAAGCACTAGTTGTTTCTGTTTGACTTGAATTATTATATGAAGTTGTTATTTCCACTTGTGTATGTTTGATAACTTTTATTACATAAGGCAAATTTAAACTAGGCAAACAATTTTTTTTAGTAATTTTCTACGCTGTTTTTCATTATGTCTTCTGGGTGGAAATAGGCTTCATAAACAACATGCTTGGGTTGTGATTTAATTATCCAATCCGCGCGGTCATTTAAGCGCAGCCACTGAAGGCGTCTGAAATGGAAAGCACATTTAATATACATTAGGTATCTATATTAAATATTTGAATTTAGTGGCTAAAATATTATTTTTAAAAAAACATCATAAAACAACATAAAAAACTAACGCTTTCCTCTTAGACTATAATCAAATTTTTGTTCTGTTGTTATGATTCGAACTTTGCTCTATTTATCTGATTCACAATTAGTCAATAAATTATTTTTAATTACGATTTTATAACTGTAAGTATGTACTTAGTTAACCTACAATACTGAGAAATCGGCATGACTAAACGTAAACAAAGCAATAGCGGCAAATCAATTGACAGATCAAAAGTACCTAATACATTCTAGTGGGAAAGAATTATTGAAAATGAAAAATGAAACATTTTACAAACAAAAAAAGTCAAAAACTTAATACTAAAAATGATAAATAAGTTTCTTCATTCATCATCAGAACTATCGCTAATAATCTGAAAATCTGAAATGGTTAATATATCCGTTCTGGAACTGGAATTAATACCTGAAGTTATTGGCTGAGGCTGCGATGTATGTTTGGCAAATGAATATGATTTATTGGTCCAAATATCTTTTAGCACATCAATTGGTATTTCGTAATCGTAGGTGCTTTTATTGGTTCTTCTTAAAGAGTATTTAATCATTAAAATAGAGTTTAATGACTTTAGACTCATTTAATTTCGAAACTTCGATTTTGTAATGTTTATGGCACTAAATATGCTTTCAATTTCAGCATTCGAATGAGGTAACGATAGTACAGTTAATGCCAGATCACACAATTCTTGGAATGATTTTTTGTCGCCAGCATCTTTATATTGATTGACTTCAGCCCAAAACTCTAGCGTGCTACTAATGTTTTGCCATTAAACAAAATTTATATTGTTCCATTTAAATCATTTTTTTCCAATTTTTTTACATCGTTAACCCCTAAATCTTTTGCCAAATCTATAATGTTATCGTTTTGATTTTTTGTTCGCAAAACTTTGCTGACGGAAAATTTATTAATTTTGATCAATATTTCAATATTTGGAGGAAGTCTACTTTGCAATTCCCTTATCAACTACATTAGCATTTTACTAACAATCAACGTAAGGTAATAACAACAAAACTTAACACGTACGAAGTAATAACAAACTCAACAAAATTAACGAAAACAGTGGAGTGTCGTAACGGCAAGTATACGTGAGTTAGCTAAGATGGGTAAATCTCGACTGACAAACAAAGACAGAAGAGAAAGACAGAAATAAGTCTTGCTCTCATGTAAGAGTGAGACAGTAAATTGTACCTGCCAACTGTGGGCCAAACTGGTTTAAATTCCGGTAATTTAAATTACATTTGTCTTACAAAAGTAGAATAGTGGTGGTAAAGTAAAAGTGCCTTAGTTTCAGAAATGAATTAATAACTTCGGAACTAAAAGTGATAATAACACTTTTAGCATATCATTAGAAAGGGTATGGACTGGGGATGTTTTGAAAAAATCAGCATAACTCCAACCCTGTTAGATTTTTTTAAACCCCCATAGAAAGTGGCCATTAAAATTATTCTTTTTCCTTACTACGGTACTTCAGGTCCCATAACTTTTCTTCTCTACAATTTTCTGGTGTCAAATTAATTTTTACAGTACACTAAGACTCTAACGATTAAAACAAGACCATTAGCAGACCTGTTCTATGGATAGATTTTGAGCTACAGGTAGTTTTCGTCAAAAATATCGAGTTTTCCATAAAAATAAAAAAAAGTAATTAAAATAAAACCTGGCGGTCAAGGTCAATATAATGGGCGGGGGTGGGTAGCAGACCATCCCTAGTTTCTACCCTAGGCGTATGTAAAGCTCCCTACCAAACACCCTGTATATTTATATAAAACTAAATGTTAATTATGTAAAAGTTATCCATATAATTAAACTTATAAAAAAAAATGTTAAATACAAATTGTTTTATTCTACTTTAACATGTATCAAACAATAATTAGATGTCAAAAAGCCATCGCATATGCGAGAAAATAATATTAATTTAATATTTATTAGCAAAAAAGTTTAATTCGAGGGACTTTTTTTTTATTTACGTCCGTACAGTTTGTTCTACGAAAAACACTGTGCGCTGTAGAAAACGAAATGTCGCTAGAGCTAGCGACAAAGTCGCTAAATTGGCAACACTGCTGAGAAACGGGTCGAGATTTTGTTTAAGTTGCGTGCGGCGACGCGTAGATACTATGGCGCACACATACAAGCCGCGCGCGGTGCGTTTGTATGAATATAACTTACTTCCCCTCTTTAATACTATGGCCGAACTGTCTTGCATCGGAAGAGCATCAAAACGTACATGGAAACATCAGATTCTTATCTATTTAAGAGGTTAAACTTGAAACCCCAAAAGACTGTATGTACACTTGTGAAAATACAATAAAATTAACAGCCTAAAACGACAGCCCGTCGCGTCGGTACAAAATAATATAGTAGGTTGTTTATATTAAACGATAGCACAGAATACAAAATAGTACAAGTAAATAATAGTACAAGTAAATAATAGTACAAGTAGAAAAATTTTCGTTATAATACGTCGATACGTATTACGTACATTGTTTTCGCTTTTGTCTAAGTTCTCTAGCATTCATATGAATAACTGATTTCACCTGACCCATCTCTTTTTTCTTTAAATATTTTATTCTTTGTTTTTCCTGCAGTTTTTTTTTCAAAGATTCAGTATTATTTTTCATTTTTTTTCTCGCCTTTTTCTATCATACTCTTTCTTTTTTATTTTTTTTTCTGCAACACTCAACTTCTTTGCTCGTGCCATTTTTCTTCCAAATACATTCACCTGTTTCAAGTTAAATACCATGAAATATAAGTCGCAAGAAATAAACTAAAAAATCTAAAAGAATAGTAGAACACTATAATACATAAATAATTCCCTCGTACATCCGTCATTCCCTCACTCCTATATGCAGTGAGGGAATGACGAATTTAAACTAAAGCTACAAAAACACCGGCACATAACATCAATTTGCATGTTACATCTCGAATATACATTTTACTCTAAAAACGCATAAAAAAACTAATGATGTACTATAAAGCTTAATACATACATGTAACGTGAGGTAATGATCGCCATAAATGTAATTCTTAACAATTTTTTACATAATATGTATTTGCACATTATGTAAAAAATTCGAAATCGCCATCTTGAATCATTTGAGAGTGTTGCCAGGTCCTAAAAACTTAAGGTTGCGTTCCTAGATATCGTTCGATACGTTCAGAAATCGAACATGCGTAATAGGGTAAGGGAATGGTTTTATTTGGCGGGACATTACAATTTTACAACTACGAATTCGTCGTTGTAAAATGGAAGTTTTTAAAGACAATAACAAACATCTTTCTAATCATTAATATATTTATTCTAAACATCATTTAATTAATAATTAATTAATAAGAATATTGATATACCTAATTGAAATGAATAGGCATTTTAGTAATGTTTTTGAACTAAGGGACAGGGTGAGGAAATGACTTGCAGGGTAACAAAGTAGCCATATCTTTTTTTTCTTTAGAGGTAATATGTTTTCTTTTTAAACAATATTAGTATTGACAGCGTGCATTGAAATAACAAAAAGACTTACGTAGTTAATGCATATGACTCGGAACTAATGACTCGGGAATCATATTTCGAAATTGGATGAGAAATACCCATATAATTGAGGCGCGAGGCCGTAGGCGGTGGCCCACGTCGCCCACACCTAACGCCGCCTTTGGGTGCAGGAAAAAGCGAGTGCAAAGCTGAGTGATAGAAATATATATCTTTGCCTTATCCCTGATAATCGATTCAGAACGATTTTAAATGTTTTTTTAAGTAAATAATATTTTCGTACAGTACTAAAGACTTAGTCGCATGTGGCTAGCGAGCCGCAGGTTAGCCGCTAGGTTGCCGACCCCAGGTCTAAGTCACTTTCACGAGGCGCCTACGCCTTATTCGCCAGCGCACACTCCGCGGCGATAGCTATACTTTACTTTCAACATTATAGTCTTGTCAACGTAGGCGACCAGACTTACACACATTTTTATAATACAGTCCACTATATTAGTACCAAGTCGTTTTATTTCACATTTGGGATCCTACATTATGGTCCTTCCACCCGGAGAAACAAACTTTGGTCCAAACTTATACGGAAAACTAAAAAAATAATATAACATATCAAAAACCACAGTAAAAATAATATAAAATGTTAAAAGCCTTACATAATCCGATTTTTATTATTACTTGAAATAAGTAGGTATATCTAAGAAGAAAAAGTTTAAGGAGTGGGAAATGTTATTGTTTTAGGTGTAACTGGAGATAAATTCAATAGGAGGAAAAGAGAAGAAGGTGCCGATGAGTTCGTTTGTAAATCGTGTAAGGGGGTGTATTACAACAGGAAAAATTTCAATCAACACTACTACCATGTGCACCTACAGAAGCGACCGAAGCTGCGCAGCTGCAATCTGTGCGACGTCAAAGTGTCTGGCCACAAGCGCCCGTTCCATATGGAGACTGCGCACGGCTTCCCAGTTCCCACCTGCAAAGCCTGCGGAAAGAAATTCGCTTATCCCTTCGAGCTTTTAAAGCATCAAAAGTCATATCACATGGGTGAAAAGAAATTTCAGTGCCCTTTGTGCGATTACAAGTGTGACAGTCAATATATGTTCCGATGTCACTCCACGGTGCACACGGGCATGAGACCTTACCAATGCGAGGTTTGCGATAAACAGTTCAAACGGAAGGAGCACTTGCGAGTGCACGTAGCTATACACCTGAACGACAGGAGACATGTGTGCAAAATATGCCGGGCGGCGTTCGTCCAGTGGTCCAGTCTTAAGTATCACATGAGTAAAGTACACGCTCAATAATTATTGTTAACTAGATGTCGAAACTCCATAAGTCATAATTTAAATATTTCCTTTTTAGTAGGGTTCTTTTGCCTCATATATAGGTACGCAATATAAATGTGTATGTAAATGTGTATATGGAATGTGTAAGAAAGATTACAAAGTGTGATAAACATGTCAAACCAACACCTACTGTTAATTAATAAATACATAGTAGTGTGAGTTATTTATCTGATTCTGAAGAAATGTGTGTAACTTATTTTTATATATTGTATGTATTTCTAAGCATAATTAAAAAAAATACCATTCTGCACATAAACTATAACTACCAAATTTCATACTCCTCCGCCTGCATAATTTTCGTAAAATCTTTATTTTATGTGTTCGTTATTATCAGGAGACGGTTTATATGAATTATATAAAAAAAATAAAAATGATAGCAAATATATAAATGGCAGTACCAAGTTCGCCGGGTCAGCTAGTGGACTATATAATATATTATGATATTCTCAAAGTTTTAGTTCCCCGTGACTATTAAACTTCTTAGTTTGTTTTATGTTTTTAATACGCAATGTGCAATAGCACTGTGCAAATTCAATGTGACGAGCTTTTGTTTAGCTTAATTTGTATACCTAATAACTCAGTACAATTGTCAATAGATATTTGCTTATTATCTTTATTAATGTTTTAGTAGTTTAATAATAACTTATCTGTCGATGTTACGATATATTATGTATTAAATTATTTGTATTAAAGCATACATTTGCATGTAGTTTTAAGTTTTTTTATTGTTCTTTACTGCCATGCAACTAAATTGAAGTACCCACTACTTTCAAGCAGCACAAACATGTTAACCTTAAGCCATCAGACAATGTCTCTTGAGCATTTACTTATTACGTAAATAATACAGGTGCACCCAAGATAATTTATGTCCTTTAAACCATAGTAATATTTTATGATGAATGATCATAAACACAAAGAAATGAATCCATAAAACTGAAACCTGAAAACTTTGTATTTAATTACTTGAAAATTACTTTAATTAAACAATATTAAATCTAAGTAAAATCAAGTGTTAAGCGTATTGTATATGAAGGGTACAGGCGAATAACAGGGTATGTACTAATGAATTTATTTTGAGAAAAAGACAATTGAAAGTTCAAAAGTATATTATTTTTAATGAGATCGAACCATGCAATACCGCATTTTTGGCGGAATCTATTTGTTTTTTTTTTTTAATCTAATGATTTGAAATTAAAATACCATAGACAAATATATTACAAGTAAAGAACAGGGTATGTCCTAATGAATTGATTTTGAGAAAAAGACAATTGAAAGTTTAGAAGTACGTAATATATTGTTAATAATGAGATCGAACCATGCAATACCGCATTTTTGGCGCAATCTGTTTTTGTTTTAATCTAATGATTTGAAATTAAAATACCATAGACAAAGATATTGTGACATTTCCTGTTCTTTGCCTGTACCCTTCACATATGTATTAAGTTATAAAACATATAGGATGCGTAACATGCTGTGAATTTTTTACTTTGATTACACATTATACCCTATACGCGGTATAAAGGCAAATTTCAGCTATGTTGACATTTGGTGTTGTTTCAATCCTAGACTAAGACTTTCGTTCACGGGGCTGGCCGCTGGTCGTCTCGTGCTTTGATATAATTTCATAATATTAGGTCCTTACATATGAAATTGGCGTTTTGTCGTACTGGCCACTTTGATCTAAAATATATCTTTTTGGTTAGGAATTCCAATTTCAAATTTATACCGCTATTTAATCATGCATTTGTGTTTCGAAAACCGTAATTCATTTGTTTTTTCCTCTTGGTTTTCTCTTTGCGTCACTCCGTTTACAAAACGGAAAACTTGAAATATCGTATTATTTTCGAGTACGAGTTCTACCGTGGCGCACCAGTGCTGCAGAAACGGCTCGAAGGATTAATGATGTGTATGGTGGCGGTGTCGCAAAAGAAAACACACAGTGCGATTTTGGTTCCAACGTTTTCGTTCTGGAAATTTCGACCTGCAGAACAAGTCCCGTGGATGGCCGGAGACCAAAGTTTATATTAAATAATTGAAGGCTATTATGGAAGCGGATCCATCGCAAACCACGTCTGAGTTAGCTGCAGGCTGCGGTGTTAGTGATAAAACTATTTTAATCCACTTGAAGCAAATTAGGAAGGTGAAAAAGCTTGAAAGGGTTCCTCATGAATTGAGTGCAGCAACCGAGAAACGCGCGTCGACTGCTGCGTTACATTACTCAACCAGCACAAAAAAGAAAGGAATTTTAAATCGAATCATTACCTGTGATGAAAAGTGGATCCTGTACGATAATCGGATACGCTCATCGCAATAGTTCAGCCATTGGCGAACCAGTCAAATACTGCCCCAAGCGGAAATTGACTCAAAAAAAGTTACTTGTGAGCGTTTGGTGGACTAGTGCCGGTATCGTTCACTACAGCTTTCTTAAATCTGGCCAGACGATTACGGCAGATGTCTATTGCCAGCAACTGCAGATCATGATGGAAAAACAACCGAGGTTGGTCATTCGCTCTAGGCCACCGCTGCTTCAGGACAACGCTAGACCACACACTGCACATCAGACGGCTACCAAATTAGAGGAGCTTCAATTGGAATGTCTGAGACATCCATAGTACTCCGCGGAATTTGCTCCAACAAATTACCATTTTTTTTTTTCAAAATTTAGATAACTTCTTGTAAGGGAAAAAATTCAACTCCGATGGGGCAGTCCAAAGCGCCTTCAAATATTTTATTGATTCCTGTCCGAATGGTTTTTTTAGTAAAGGAATCAATGAACTACCTATGAGATGGCAAAAGTGCATAGATAGCAATGGTATATACATTGATTAAATAAATATATTATGTTTTAAAAAATGTAATGAAAGTAATGTAATGACCTAGTATTTATGATAGATTTGTCTTGCGCGACGTTTAAAATTATTTCGGTGTCAATCTTAGGCTTACGTCAACATAGCTGACATTCGCCGGTGCTCGAGCTGTCATGTAGATAGTGTCGACCCTGTGACACTAGACCATAGATTCGGAGAAAAAAGGCACATTACTAAAGAATATTCAATTCGTATATTTTACACGATAGGTGTGTACCTAAAATTACCTCAAGTAGGAGAGTTGATCACATAGTAAAAGTTGCTTATATTCAAGAGTATATTTACTCCTGAAACTTTGGACACTTACTGGAAAAGCACTGTTAAATATTATATAAACTGGCGGACACATAAACTGCATCATAGTGCAAGATAACTTTCAATGAAATATAATTAGTGAAAGTGCAAACTATTTTGATTTATTTCAATGATAATGCTAAGACTGGTTCTTAATCTGATAAAAAAAAATCAATTCATGTGTGTATAGGTCAACTTTTCTCACTAAAAGAATCAAATTACTCCTTTTGCAGCTTTTTGGAATAAAACAGTGAATAGAACAAAAACGGCTTTATTATGAAAATTTTACAATACTAAGGAAAGTAATTTTTTTTTGCTTTTAAAAATGTGTATTACCTCCTCTTGCCCTAATAACTGATTCAAGTCGGTATCGCATCGACCTGATCAGTGTTGTTAAAAGATCTTGCGGAGTATTGTCCCATTCGTGTGACAATGCAACTCTGAGCTCCGCAACCGTTGTTGGGACTGGATTTCTTGTAAATACAGCTCTTTTTAGGTTGTCCCACACGTGTTCTATCGGATTGAGGTCCGGGCTACGTGCTGGCCAATCCATGGAACGAATCTCAACCTGAGTAAAGTATTGCTCAACTTGTCTCGCTGCGTGCGGACGAGCATTATCCTGCAACAGAATGAAGTTATCACCTATAAATCCGCTAAAAGTACCAAAGGTACCAAGACCATGAGGGTCCTATATCTCCGTTCACGAGATTAGTCGAGCTTGCCTGTGAGCTGCAGACAACTTTGGTCCATTTGCGGGTCTGAAAGGTGTGATATCACGCTCTTTTAGCCTTCTTCTTATGGTTCGTGCACTAACTGATACGTCACGTATCTGGTGGAGCTCATTTTTAATGCTTATAGACGTTAAAAACCGATTTCGCAAGGAAGTTGTCACAATAAACCTGTCGTCACGTCACCCGAGTTCTGCCGGTTCCATGTCTTCTTTTGAATGAACCTGTCTCCACAATCTTTCTGTAAACTCGGGAAATCGTAGACTGGTTTACATTTAAATCTGCAGAAATTGTTCGTTGGTGGGCCTTGTTAGGCCTTGCTACACTAGATCAACAATTTGTGCGGATTTTTCGGATGATACGTCCATATTCGTGAGAGAAAAACGTGTTTAAAATGAAAACAGACCAGCAATTAAACAATTAGTAACGATAATTCAACATGTAACAAAACAAAAAAAAAACATCAATCACAAACAAGATTTCTTCTATAGAATATTTTCTTTCTTTAGTGACAGTACCATATTTAAATTTGATTTTCTTTTTGTGCTTATAAACCAGCCTTTATTTTCCAATACCAATAAATGTAAAAAGTTTTCATATTTCGTAATAAAATTTGATTGAATGTGTTCATACACTATGATGCAGTTTATGTGTCCGCCAGTGTATATTTTAACTCCTGGTGGTATTTTCATGTTCTAAGTATTGGGCATTAATTGTGAAACTTTTTTCCTTTTTTATTTCTTTTTGTGAAGATTTCATAAACAAATTATTATTTGTAACAGGCAACAGCACGAGCGCATATACCTGTTCATATCTATTCAAAATCAATATGGAAATTGATTATTTTCCATATTAAAATTTACCTATTAAGCTAGATTATTATTAAGTTGGAAATCTTTATAATGATAAACTTGTGTATCATTAAAAAAATAATTTCGTTTCGATTAAAATATCAAGAAAATTATGCTTCTGAAAAATTATATGAAAGAAAACAAAAGGAAGAATATAAAAAATAAGGAGTGAGAATTATTATATATTCTTTTAGGTGGCATAACTGAAAATGACAAGGCGATAATAAGGAAAGGAAAGGAAAGAAATGGAGCTAATGAATATGTTTGCAAAATATGTGAGCGAGTGTTCGCAAGTCGAAAAAATGTCATTCAAGTTCATTCAACACTACAATCATGTGCACTTAAAGAAGCGACCTAATCTTCTGAGTTGCCGCTTTTGCGACATAAATTTTACCGGCAAACGACGAGCGTTCCATATGGAAGAAAAACACGGATTACCGGCTCCCACCTGTAATGCCTGCGGAAAGAAGTTCTCTTATCCATCTTTAGTATTGGAACATCAACAGAATTTCCACATGGGCTGGAAAAAGTTTACTTGCTCGATTTGCGGTTTGAAAGCCAAATCCAAAGGTCCGATGCGTCAACACGAATTGGTCTGTGATATGCAATTTAAGAAATTGCATTTTGCATTTGAATGAAAAAAAAAAAACATGTCCGTCGAAAATGTCCTGCTGCCTTCGTCCAGTCTTCCAGTCTGAACTATCACATCATGAAACATCATCCGGACCAAGTCTAACATATCTGACATCTCCAGCTTAAACTATCCTAACGATATTCTTGTTATTCTAAACATCTTAACGATGTTCTTCCGGTGGTGCAGGCGGTGTAGCCTTATAAATATCATATGAATTTAATATGTCTGAAGGTCGATTCTGCTTCAAACTCCAAAAATCAGTGTATGACATCAAGTCGATTCATTTGTAATTCAACTAGCTGACCGTGCCCACTTCGTAGGGCGTTAAACATTTTTAGTTTTGATGGTGATGACAACCTACACCTACAACTTACACCTACAATCTACACCTACAAACTACACTGTAACACGCACAACCTACACATACAATCTACACCTACAACCTTCACCTACAAACTACACTAACACCTACAACCTACACCTACAATCTACACCTACTACCTACTCATGCTTTTACCACCTACATCCTCTACCGAAACCAACAACCTATACCTACAACCGACCTAAAACCTACACGTACACCTGCACTAACTACAAACTAATCTAGGACACGGGGTCGGCAAATTCAACATTAGGGCAGTTTTGACTACAGATTTAATGTTTGAAGCCGTGATAACTTCCAAACTTAAATCATCTTAACGAGAAGACCTTATTGTTTTAAGCAACAGAGGACATCGTCTGTACATTGTTAATTTTAGACAACGTTGTTCGTGCAGTGGTTCAGGCGGTGCAGCCTTATAAATATCATATGAATTTAATAGATCTGAAGGTCGATTCTGTTCTAACTCCAAAAATCAGTGTATGACATCAAGTCGATTCATTTGTAATTCAACTAGCTGACCGTGCCCATTTTGTAGGGCGTTAAACATTTTTACTTGTGATGATGATGACAACCTACACCTACTACCTACTAATGCTTTTACCACCTACATCCTCTACCGAAACCAACAACCTATACCTACAACCGACCTACAACCTACACTTACTACAACCTACACCTACTACCTACTCATGCTTTTACCACCTACATCCTCTACCGAAACCAACAACCTATACCTACAACCGACCTACAACCTACACCTACTACCTACTCATGCTTTTACCACCTACATCCTCTACCGAAACCAACAACCTATACCTACAACCGACCTACAACCTACACGTACACCTGCACTAACTACAAACTAATCTAGGACACGGGGTCGGCAAATTCAACATTAGGCCGATTGACTGATATTATATTGATATTATATTTAACTACAGATTTAATTTTTAAACCCGTGATAACTTTCAAACTAAATTTCCGATTTCGATGAAGCAAAGAGCATTTTATTTCTAAAACGATATTGTTTATAAGTAAGCTATTTATTTGGATAAGGATCAATATTAAATTTCTAAAGACGTTTTGTTTTATCCCTGTAATTTAATTAAATTTTAGAAGACAAGTGCTGTTTTACTATAGTAGTTGACTATATGCTGTCGCGAACTTTTTTGTTCATATTAGTTTGTTCTTTAATGTTGTAGAAAATTATTTTGTTCTGTCATCACTAGTTTACACAGCGAATGCGTTGAAATATATTTTATGGCAATTTTTTTATAGCTTGGGTCACATTTTTTTACCAGATATCCCTTTTTTATGTAGCATCTAATTGTGAAAAAAAAATTGAAATTGGTCCAGTAGTTGGTGATGTTGGTTTGGTGTGATTTTGAACAGACATACAAAAATATAAAAAGCTACAAACCATCCATAATATTTAAAGTAAAAAAAGTAAAATGAAAGAGTAAATTAATTACGAGAATTGGGGTTCTGGAATTAGGTTAATATTATGTGCTCAATGTTCGAGGGCCACCTTGAATATTATACTAGTTTCTAGTAGCAAGAGGTGCATACTTTATTTTTATTTGGGTTCATCCACATGTTAAGTACAGCTATAGGATATACTAAAAAGCGTGACATAGGGAGGGGGAGGGGTTCAAAATGGCGAAATTTTGCGTGACGTAATATGTCGACGGCCCCTTTCCGAAAGTAACGTACTTTTTGTATAGCACTGGTCATCTTTACCCATAGACTATATTGCCCCATCTGACATTAAAAGTACTTACAGCACAGAGTAAATATTATGTACGTACAGAGAGACAGCTTCCATAGAAGCTTCGAAATCGTTCCAAATTTTGTCAGGATTGACACACAGATAATTAGCGTAAAATAAACTGTCTGCCAACTCGCCCTTCACGTGCTTTGAAAACACAACGTTTAAAAGGGCGTGAAGTATTAACAGACACGTAGGTTTCTTCACGATGTTTTCTTTAACCGTTCTAAGCGGCATCGACCGCTCTACTTACGCTGTATAATAAAGCAAAACACCTACTAGAAAATGAAATATTTACTTAACTATTAAAATTATTATTGGGATAGTTTAATTAATAGACGTTTTTTATTTATTCTATTCCATTTAATACATACCTAACCATATTTATGTTTAATTAGCTTTTGCGCGCCGCTTTTGGCAAAAGCGGCGCGCCCTGCGTGAAATCAGGTTTCAAACGATATCTTTATAATTATTCATAGCCTAATCGTAATTCTCATGCATTTGTAATGTAAAACGCGGGCGGAGTACCTGCATCCTCTCGTGTCGTCGCGTCGTTCGCCGTCGACAGTTTGGATTAAATTTGTCTCGTGCGTTTTACTTTTTAATTTTAAGATATCTCCTAATATATAAATTTACACTGTATGGTGTAAAGGCAAATTATAATAATGTGTATAAAATGCTAAAAGTGACTTATGTATTTAATTTTATAATGATTAATAATATTGTATCCGTTTAAATAGCTTCGGAAAATACCACAATATTTGTGATATTTTTTTAAAACTTAGAATGGGTATAGTAAGAAGCTGTCGTTAAAAGATAGACATAATATGCCATCGAACTTTTTTTGTAGACATATAAAAGAGAAACAATCCCACCATACATTGTTTTGTTTTATCTCTAAGGGATTAGGTAGCGTTTTCAATCCAACCATCCGGACGGATTGATTTTTCCCGACACCTTCATCAATTATCGTCATATCTCAACCATTTTCCACAGAAACCTTCCTAAAGAACCACTCTGCCGATGGATGGAACCTGCATGAAAATCCGTTCAGTTTTGTTCCGGCTTTTATTCTATAAATAATGTACACTCCTAAAAACTTATTGACTACTAGTTAGCATGCTTTATTTTTGTAGAAGAACGTAGATTCTTAATTCATCAGCTTAGGTAAAGTGAATTTATATTGATTTGTTATGATTCTAATGTTTAGAAACAATAATATTAATCGTTATTTATTGATATATCGACTGGTAAAACAGTTAAAAAATACAGAACTAGGGGCCTGTTTCACAATCTACTAATATGCGTGAGATAGCTTATTTGCACGTTTTGTCTACGTCGCACAGTTAGCAGTAAGCAGCGACAAAATTTCCGAATAAGCTATTCGATACTAGTTAGGCGATCGTCAAACAGGCCCTTAGTGTTGTACATCGATGCAAAATATTGTTTATTTACGCAAACATTAATTCTTTATAGGTGTAAAGAAAATAGAATTGGAAATGCAAGATACCAAGCCTGTAATACAAGGACAAAGAACTACCACTAATGTGTACGAAAAATCAAAACCTTCACAGAAGAAGAAAGAAGCAGCAAATAAAATCTGTGTTTCACTTGTAAGCACGCAAAAAGAGAGAAAAGATATAAACATATCACTCGAGAGAACTAGACGTTCTAAACACGCTGGAAATTTACACAAACAATTCCATAACATAGAACAAATACTCACCTGTACCAATGCCACACCTATTCGTCGTCACGATGACCTAGGCTACTCTTGTTGCTATTGCGAAGATCAATATCAAGACGCCGCTAGCCTGAAACAACACACATTAGTAAGACATATAGGGATCGAAAATGCTTGCTTTAATAATAAAAAAGGACTTCACGGGTTGCTTCTGAAATTAGATATAACAGAGCTGCGTTGCAAACTTTGTGGTACAGATATTGAAAACTTGGACGATATTTATTCTCATTTAAGTACAATCCATAGCCGAAATATTTATACAGACGTTAAAAATCAAATAGTACCATTTAAATTTATATCTACTACGCTTCAGTGCTACATTTGCCATAATGAATTTACAACGTTTAAACTTCTCGTTTCTCACATGAAGACACATTGTAGAAATTTCGTTTGTGACATCTGTGATACAGGATACGTCAGTCAAAAACAACTGAACTTGCACATACGGAATCTTCATACCGGCGGCTTTAAATGCGACGCGTGCGATAATGTCTTTGATACCTGGCATAAAAAACAGGCGCATATCAGGAGCTATCACTCCGAACGAGGTTCCCTTTACAAATGTGGTTTCTGTAACGCAACGTTTAGTAATTATCGTCAAAAGTTAGCCCATACTAAAGATTTGCACGGTGTTTATACGGAAATTAAATGCAACGCTTGCGATAAGATCTTTTGGAATCAGCAATCGTTGAGAGTACATAGACAGAGAGATCACTTGTTGGAAAGGCGGGCGAAATGTACCGTTTGTGAGATGAGTTTTTACTCGACGACAAGTTTGAAGAACCATATGATCAAGCATGTCGGTGAACGCAATTACCAGTGTGACATATGCTTGAAGAGTTATGCGCGGAAATCGACCATACGTCAGCATATGCGGATACATAACAACGACAGACGGCACAAATGCCACTACTGCGGGCAGGCGTTCGTGCAGAAGTGTAGCTGGCGCGGGCATATGCGGTCACGCCATGGGGAGATTGTTTAACTACCGTAAGATCTTGAGGTTCCAAAGAATTATATACACTTTTTATTGTTTTTTTTTTCCATAGACGTAGTATATATTATAGACGAGGCATGTCGAGGCAAAAAAACAAAAACAAAAACAAAAACACCACTTAAACTGCCCCGCTTTAAGGATTGTTTTGGGGTCATTTTGACATTTGAGGTATGGTGAAAACAACATGGCGTAAATTTGTTATATAAATGAAGATTTGTTCTGTCAAATGAACGTTCATAGCCCATTCTTAGTTTTGAAATTATTGGGTTTTTTGAACTGCGATATATAAATATCTTAAGGTGCGTTTGGGTCGTTTGACATATTATTATGTTGCTCAATCCTAGATAACCATTTGTTAAATATCTCATTACTTTCTCAATTATTGCTCTATTTACTGATGCTTGGATTTGAGAATACCTATATCCAGTGTAGGTATGTATCTGTGTATGTTTGTAAAAGTCCGCTTCGTTTGAGCAGAAACTCGTATATAGCGCGCGGGAAGCGTACACTTCCCCAGGATTCAAAAGTATCTCCATACCAAATTGCATCTAATCCGTACAGCGGTTATAGCGTGAAGAGCCAACAGTCAGTCACTATAGCATAATCACTATCGCATTTTAATACCGGCTAGCTTTTGCCCGCGGCTCGGCCTGCGTAAATACTGTATGCCACGGGAACACTGTGCTTTTGCGGAATTTAAGTAGCCTATGTGTTAATCCAGAGCATAATTTACTACCATACCAAATTTCATCAAAATCCGTTTAGTATTATTTATCTATTTAGAAAGAGTACCTAACAAATGTTCGCCTGTATTGTCCATCTACACATACTTTCACATTTATATAAGGTTGTTCAAAATGAATTAAGGATATTTTGAGCGCATTATCTTTTGCTTATGTAAAGACGTTTAGGCAGGAAAAGAATCGAAATAAAATAATAATTAATTACACTAAATAAAATTATATTGCGCTCTCTATGGTGCTGAGGTCATTAGCCTCGCAGAAACAGGCGATTTAAAGAGGAATCAGATACTTTGCCTATATAACATATGGAATGCGATTAGCAGTATGAGGTCAATGACCTTAACAGCACTTCCAGTGTTTCTAATAGACCGTTCTTCCGTCTCGTTCGTTCCGTTCTTGCTTTGTTGCAAGTTTACAAATAGACGTCATTTGTTTTTATTAAGTACTTGTAAAAGTTACTTTTATTTGATATCTTTTATATAGTTATGATTGTGATAATATGTGTATTGAAATTCATTAATATTAAATGACACCCAAGCCAATAAGAATGTTTGCGTGAAGTAGAATGGCGAAACAGGCAATAATTGTTCATTTTATCGAGAGTTTTTAAACGTTGTTGCTATTTGAAATCAATGAAAAATTGCATTTACTCGCTAAAACTGATAATTAATACCAATCTGAGATAAAATAGAACACTAGTATTAACTATTTAGTTAGCATTAAGACAGAGCCAAAGCGGACATTTCGTTATCTTCCGATACGCTGAAAGTATACGAATTAAGAATTTATATAATTTTAGGTAATCCCGCGGACGACAAAAGATACGCTATATCAACGAACGAAGATGGAACAAAGGATTTTACGTGTAGGCTGTGTCAGCGAGTGTATAAGAAACAATATTTAGCAGTCCAACATTACAAGGGAGTGCATTTAAAAATACGGCCTCGCCTGCGGAGTTGCTACCTCTGCGACGTGTCAGTTCCGGGTTACTTGCGACCAGCGCATATGGAGGAAGCCCACGGCATTCCGAAACCATCGTGCAACGCCTGCGGCAAGAAGTTCTCGTTCCAATTTCAACTGTTGCGTCATCAGAGGACTTTTCACATGGGAGAATTGAATTACGAATGCGACATCTGCCATAAGAAATTCGCAAACACAACCGGAATAAAGAGGCATATGATTCTCCATCAGGCGGAGAAACCGTATCAGTGCGACTTTTGTGACAAAAGCTTCAAGGTCAAGAAGTATTTGAAGAACCACAGGGCGATACATTTGAATGATAAGAGATACGAGTGCACAGTGTGCGGCGAGAGATTCGTGCAAACGTCCAGCTTGAAGTACCATCTGACAAAAAAACATACCGAATTGCGTTAAGCTGAAACGCCTGACAGTGGAAAGTTTAACTGTATTGTACCGCTGAGTAAAATGTACTGAATAATATTTCTTATCTTGTTTAGGAACAATACTTGTTAAACAAATATTTTTCTTTTTAAACTTTACACAAAAAATGTACACAATATTATAAAAAGTAAACCTAAAGTTCCGTAAAATTAACAGATACATGAATGGTACAACTCTTTAATCAACTTACTGCTTACAACAATCTTTTTACATAAGTGCTTCGTTTCGTTTTTACCAAAGGAACATTTAAACAAATCTTATGAATATAGAAAATATTATTGTCGCTGTAATATTCAGTACCTACTCCTAATATGTAGGCAATAATCTTTATGCTGTCTTAATGAAAATATAAAAAATATTCTGTTTTAACTACAGAATAATGTTTAACTGTTGGTGTGTTGAATGTTCAAAAATCTATACGATATATTATTGTATAATTATGTTTTTTGTTATACTTTATTCATATAAATTTTTTAGGTATTAGAGGCGCCACCCTGTGGTCGAAATTCGCCTGTAATAATTAATATTTGGAACTTAATAAGAGTTCTTTGCCTCTTGCATAGAAAAAAATGTTTTTTTTTTCAATAAATGGCGTCGGCTTTTTTTTAAAGAAAGACAACAACGTCGCTAATTGCCATTCCCGGCAAAACTCCAATGTAAGTGTTGTGACAGATTGACAAACGTCAACGTGTCACAAAATTGTATCTATACAACGCACAGTAGTGTGTGTTAATAGTCTGAGGTAGTGTGTGTTAATAATCTGAGGTGTTATTTTTATATATTTTTAAGCATTTTTTAAAATATAAGCTTCCTCCACATAAAATTTAACTGTTCCAAATATATCGTTTGCATAATTCAAGTAAAACAGTACTGAAAGTTTTTGCTACCTATACGCATTAATATAATTAGGTCGGTACACTGATTGCTGCTAATATCTTTTAATCTCTTAGGTTAGCTATATTCAATATGAATTATTATTTGAATAAATATTGAACAATTATTATCTATTTCAATTTTAAAATTAAGTAGTTATAAATAATTAATTAATAACCTTTATTTAAAGCTCCATATCCCGTATCCAGTGATAACTAAGTATGTACAACGCGGTCACATTAACTTGACGCATGGGCTTGATGACGTCATTTTGCCGTTCAAGTACGGTGCGAAAACAAAAGCATGTAGGTAAAAAAATACGTTTGATTTTAGAAGTATAGATTTTATTTGTTAATCTTGCAACACGTTGCATCATGTATTAATTTAATGAATGTTACTATAAATTTCAAATTATTTTATAGATAGTATACTTACAGTATTTTAATTTTAATGTTATTTAATTTTTTAATTTCTCTCAATTTACTATACGGGTGGTATCTGAAATAAAAAATATTTATTTGTTTATTTAAAAATATTTAATCACAATTGGTACGATATCATCATCACTGACTTCTTCTTCGCTTTGGCTGTCGGATGACTCATAAATAAATAAATAGTCCAAAAGTAACAAAAATAACAATAACAATAGTCCAAACGTAACAAAACAATAACGAAAGCTTAACAAAATGTCCAAAAACTGCAACAGAAAACTAACGAAAATATCGACGCGTGTATCTGTAACAGAGATGCTGACCATACTGACGTTCGCCGGGCGAGCTAAGGGAACGCGGGGGGAAGCGGGCAGGGCTTTGCATTCCAGCGATGCGTCAAGTTAATGTGACCGTGTTATACGTTATATCCTTACAAAGCTCACAAAATGTTTGTGCCGCGACACACATTTTTCATTATCGTTACATTTCACTCACACAGCAAAAATTCGTGAAAGGGATGGCATGCTCAATTCAATAGCAAAGAAATAGATGACTAGTGTTTGTCAATACCAATTACACACGCTTCTACATATAAAGTTTGGAATCTCTGCCATAAAATATTTATCGACACAGAAGGAACAAAATTCGTATAAATTCTATTTCGTTCATATTTTAGTACCTTTTATTCATAGTTTTTTTAGTACCTTTGCATGATTAGAATTTTTTTTTGTGTAATCGGTAGTTTGACAGCCATTTTATGTAAGATTAATCTAGATAATAATGGCGTGAATGTTTGAACGATATAATTGAATTCTTTTCGTCAATCTTATCAAAATATCTTTAAAGCTAGATATAAAATAAAGTAAGTGAAGGGTCTGTAGTTCTTTACAACTAACGACATTCGCTTCTGTACTATTTACTCTATGGCAGAAATGCATGCATCCTTATTTGATTCACAAAAAAGTATATATAGACATTGCTTTCCTTTTTTCTTACGTAATAAACTGTCAAGTATTAAGCTATTGCATAGCTTCTATCGCGGGCCTTGAGCGCGGGGACCGAATCCAGAAATTCCGTAACGAAAAAACCTCACGCTCCCCACTCCGACGGGCACGGAGGTGTGGCTTGAAGGCCGTGCATCGTCTAACGTCGTTTCAGTTCGGCAGTCTTCGACACGGCGTTGTGTGCGTGCGATAATGCTATGAAATAGCTTTACCGCGGCAGTCCCCGAGTGCCACACGTCTTTTTTTTTTTTGCAAATATTTAACGTAAAAAAAATTTTTTTTGAAAGTACTTGACTGATAGTAGTAATAAATGTTGTAAAGTTACATGTGGAATGAAATTAATTGAATTTTATTCACTTTCTTGTCATGGTTTTTACAGCTTTTATAGACATACGATGGCATTTTGTGCAAGGCGCACAGGACGCGTAGTACCTACGTGCTACTCGTCGACCGGCTCGTCGCATACTAGCCACAAGCTGCCCGACTTCGGGCCGATTCGAGCCATCACTTTTTGCGCGCTCATACCATATCTACCTCTTTTTAATATAATACATCTATGTATATCACAGTGACTCTACAAATGACAGCTCGAGCACCAGCGAATGTCAGCCATATTGATATGCATAAGATTGACACCGAAATAATTTCAAACTTCGCGTCAATCTTTATTAACAAAAACTTACCATCCTTTTCGAAGATGTATTGATTTGTGTAGTTGTCGCGGGGTAAGTCCCTGTATTTATATTGGGTGTAAATGAGAAATCAGAGACCCGTGAAAAATTTATATTCAATAATAATAAAAAATAATATGTCGACCTTATTAAGCAAACGGTCGTAGGTCGGTACTTATTCACGACAGCTCTTACATTTTCGCCCAGGGTAGGTACTCTCCTGGCTACCGTCCGTAACCCCAACTGGAACCCTGGAACGCACCATCAAAACCAATTACGGGCGGTCCGGTCCGGTTTATTTTGTGACCATCCACTTTTACCGCAGCATAAATGAAAGTGCCTACGAGTAGCAGTGTAGCCGTGGATGATCACAATCAGAAACGGAGATGACAAATAAGCATAACGAAAATGAATTTCTTTTTAATTTTGATTAAAAAAAAACACAAACATAAAACAAACAATGTAATTCTGATGCAATGAAAATGATTGTGCAAAATTGTATTAAACATTGTATACGAGATGATTGCAAATATCTAATGAAGCACAAGCGACACCAATCTATAATCAATTTCTACATTTTATAAAATAAAACGAGTGGGTAAGTGGTGCATTTTTTATACACAAGCCTATGCAGTATAAAAAATGCACCACTTACGCAATCTGGGGTATAACACACTCGCGATGTTATTAGGTATTTACTTACACTTATTTGTTCCTCAGGAGTGCGAGCGTTGCGTATGTCACTGAAGTCAAAATATCGTTTTAAAAAGAATCGCTAAGCGAGCGCTAAGACTGTGCTAAATTTTTTATATTGCATAGTAATATACGTAGTAAAAGAGCTCCGTGGCCTAGTGGGTAGACCGTTTGATTCGCACTCGAGAGAGTACAGGTTCGATTTCCAGGGTGTGGCGTGTACCAATGAGATTTTTTCAGATCTCAAGTACATTATACGAACGCTCCAACGGTGAAGGAAAACATCGTGAGGAAACCCGCACATGGTTGGCCCCAGACGTATTGACCGACTGGTCAATCAAAAAATTCCTCTGGACGAGGCTGACTGTGTGGTGAGAATCCCGTATGTGCTTGGGCAACCATACGACATTTAAAAACCAATTGTCCCAGGCACTACAGTATTGAAAGAGTGGTTACTTCGCTCGGATAATGTATAAATCATCCAATAACGGATGTAAAGGGAAAATCTTATACGTAGACAAACCCATTTTTAATAAAAATATTTTTTTAGTTATGTAATTTGTTTATCATATCAATGTAAATATTTTATTTAGGTCTAGTATTTTATAATAAACGGTAAAAAATTTAACCATAACGTTACATAGTCCTCAATCAAAAGTTCTATAGTTTTACTGCCAATACATATCTTGTATTATTCAATAACATTTGTTACAGCTTATAAGCGTTTTAAATAATAAATTACAAAATTATATCAAAAATAAAAAAAATTGCTGCACACGGCTGTTGTACTCAATTATTATTATTATTTTTTAAATTCCGTCCCCCTAACATAATCAGGGCTTTTTGTTTTCATATATTTTTTCTTTGTCTCTTTTAATTCTTTTCTCTTTTTTAATTTTTTGTTTTTTCTATTTATTTTTTTGTTACATCATTTCTTATTGATACATGTCCAGGTCTATTTTCAGATTTACAATTTTCAATGATACAATCATTTTGTCAGGTTTTTACATGTAGAACATTTCTTAGTCTAATTATATTTTCATCATTACAAGTGATTTCTTTAAATTTCTTATTATAATAGCAATAAAAAATAGATGTCCAGTTTAAAATATACATTAAAATAATTCCAATATAATATAATATTTCAGGTATATATATAAATTCCAATTTTAAAAATTTCAATAATTAATAGAATTCAATAAAATGTCAATAAGACAATAAAACAAAACAAGATAAAATTAAAAATACAGCACAACGTTCAACTAACCTAATATTTAAAAACCTACCGCTAAGAAACCTAACACTAATTTTTTTTCACAGCAAAATATCACAATTTTTCTTGTTTGTTACACACACAATTCTCTTACAAAAAGAGAGGAAAATGTCCCTCTTCTTTCCCCCCAGGATGGCAGGCAGATTCTCACCCGTCATCGATATGCCCAATTTTTGCTCAGTATCATATCTACTGCTAGCAAAAATCGGGCACTCGAGTAACAGGTGAGGAACCGTCTCCTCAACTCCTGGCTGACATGAACACGACGGGTCCTCCTTCAACTTGAATCTGTTCAAATAGAAGGCGAACCCGCCGTGTCCGGTCAGAATCTGTGTGGTGTGATGTGTGATGTCTATCCTGTTTACTATCTTGTATGCAGCAGCAGCGCTTGGGAAAAAGAGCTTCGTGGTTCCGGCCGTCCCTCCCACTTCGTATCTCCTGTCCCATTCCTCAACCGTATCCTCTCTTAAGATACGCTTGACGAATGAAACAGGACACAGATCGTAGTCAGGTTTCCTTTTCAATCGCAGCGCGGCCTCCTTGACTAGTTTGTCAACCCTCTCATTCCTGCGTGCGCCTTAATCCAAAACAGGGAGACTTCCCGCCTCTGCGATGCAGCTTTTCGGAGGGTATTGCGAACAATATCCTTACAGATACAAGTTTGAAAGCTATAAATTTATGTTCATTTTTAGATTTGGGTGTATTTTATAAATTTATATAGTAAAATAAACAAAATATATTGAATATTAGGTACTGAAAAAATACGATAGTAACCTTACATGTACAAGCTCCAAATCTGCCCACTTTGTTTCTGGCTTGTGACAACAATCCAAATTATAAATACACTGGCGGACACAAACTGCATCATAGTGCAAGAACACATTCAATCAAATTTTATTAATGCAAATTATATGCAAACTTTTTACATTTATTGGTATTGGAAAATAAAGGCTGGTTTATAAACACAAAATTAAATTTAAATATGGTACTGTTACAAAAGAAAGAAAATATTCTATAGAAGAAATCTTGTCAATTTACTAAAGATTAACTCGTTGTTACGTTATTGTTGTGATTGATGGTTATTTTTTTTTGTTTTGTTACATGTTGAATTATCGTTACTAATTGTTAAATTGTTAGTCTGTTTTCATTTTAAACACGTTTTTCTCTCACGAATATGGACGTATCGTCCGCACAAATTGTTGCTCTAGTGCAGCAAGGCCTAGACCAGTGGTTTCCAGACTCTTTTGTTTTATAGACCACTTTCAAAATTTTGCTGGATCGGATGGACCCCTGCATCTACATTCTACATTACTACCAATTTCTAAATCTCGAAAAAAGTGAAGATTAGATCTATCTTTGGAAACTTGCGTTGTGGCTGAGTTTCAACGACGAATTAACAGTTTTCGAAAAAAGGTTAGAATTGATTGCTTGATAGGGTTAATTATTTGATAATAAAGTAGGTAGACTAAACAAATTTTCAATTAAATTTTAATTCATTGTGTTGTGTCGATGTAAAAAAAGAAATGTTGGCCAATCGAAAAAGTGACTCCATCCAACTTTACTTTTTTTAAATCTACAGTGACTCAGCACAAGGACCAATCAATTCTCACAAATTTTATTTAGAAAACGTCCCATTCGGAGTGGTAAAAAGAAATATAGTGTATTTCCTTGTGTTTTAGGTATATATATTATATATTCAAACATATAAATAATTACACTAATAATTATTATTGTTTTAACAGTCGTAATATAATCAAAATTAAACTCTAATATAATCAAAAATCTATCACTCAACTTGTTCGCTGCTTTAAGTTAAATTTTGCTATAAGTAATGAGATATTGTAAGATGCCCGCAAGCCATCATCGTTGTTTTCAGACGTTGAAGCGAACATACTGTGCACGGTGAGTCTCTTTTCTTTAATGTTTGAAAATATTTTAAATCTTTACCTTAATTTATAAGGATGATACCTTCTTAGTTGGTCTTCCAGCTTTGATGGTTTCATACAGTCATTGCTCAAAACTTTGTTGCATAAAAGGCATGTGGGCAATCGTTTATCTGCCTGTGATGGAAGAAAACCAAATTTTAAATATTCAACACTGTACTGACGACACTTCTTCTTAGATTCGGTCATTTTTCGTAAATAATAAATAAAAAAATTCAAGTCTTAATGCAAAATGTTGAAAAATGCGCCCTTTTAGCACTAGCCACGCGATATTATATTATATAAGCAGGGAGGTAGGTATACAAATAGGCAGGTAGGTACTTACATTTCCGACACTGGTAATCACTAATATCGATTCAGTTTTCTTTATAAAATTTCGGAACGGGATGGCGGCGGCCGGCGCGGCAACAAGTCTCGACGCGTTGTACTAAATATGGAATATGCAAGTTTTTACAAGTAACAGTCGCTGAGCTGCTTAAAATATTATCTGCCTATATTGATAGGAGATAATTGTATTATTGAGAAGGTTTAATTTAGGTGTCGTATTGTTTGTGTTGTTGTATTACCGTATGATGGACGGTGTGGCTCAATAAGTTATAAATGAAATTGACAAAGGCTTTCCTTTTTCAATTTCATTTATAACTTATCGAGGCATAGGGCCGGATAGCTCAACTGGTAGAGCACTCGGCGCGATACCGACATTGGCTGGGTTCGACACCCAGCTCGGAACTATCCATTTTTTTCTCAATTTATTTATAAATTGTCTTATTGAGAAGGTTTAATATAGGTATCATATTATTTAAAATAACAAGCCAACATTTTAGTTCTTCACTATCGAAACCAAATTAATTTTTCATGCACCCCTGCTTACGATTTTAGACTCCCATTTTTTGTCACGTCCAACGTAGACCCCCGTCGAGTCTCTCATGTGTAATTCCCAAGGTGATCCAGGTGGACAGCTTTGGAAATTACTGGCCTAGACCAACAAACAATTGCTGCAGATTTCAATGTAAACCAGGCTACGGTTTCCCGAGTTTACAGAAGGTTTAAGCAGAAAGGTTCATTCAAAATAAGACGTGGAACCGGCAGAACTCGGGTGCCAACGTCTCGTCACGACAGGTTTATTGTGACAACTTCCTTGCGAAATCGGTTTTTAACGTCTATAAGCATTAAAAATGAGCTCCACCAGGTACGTGACGTAGCAGTTGTGCACGAACCATAAGAAGAAGGCTAAAAGAGCGTAATATCACACCATTCAGACCCGCAAATGGACCAAAATTGTCTGCAGTTCACAGGCAAGCTCGACTAATATTTGCTCGTGAACCACCGCGCAACTTAAATTGGACTGAAGAGCAATGGGCTTCCGTATTATTCACTGATGAGTGCAGGACTTGTTTGTACGGTGCTGATGGTCGCAGACTACCGTAGACGAGGAGAGCGATATGCTCAAAATTGCATTGAGGAGAGGGTTCCGTTTGGTGGCCGGTCTTATATGGTTTGGGGTGGCATATCGATGGATGCTCGAACTGAACTTGTGTTTATTGACGCAGACACACAGCCGTGGTAACCGTGGTAAACGTGGTTTAACATCACATCGCTATATAACGAAGATATTGGACCCTCATGTGGTTTGGTGGTGTGTGGTGTGGTGTTGTGGACCTTTTAGCGGATTTATAGGCGAAAACTTCATTCTGATGCAGGATAAAGCTCGTCCGCACGCAGCGAGACAAGTTGAGCAATACTTTACTCAGGTTGAGATTCGTTCCATGGATTGGCCAGCACGTAGCCCGGACCTCAATCCGATAGAATAATAATAATAATAAAACATTTATTCGACAAAATAAGACATTACATTACATACATAGATTTACGCTATAAGACACAATAACATGAAACGCAATAACAAAAACAGAAATAAGTATTATATAATAGTATTTTGCTTTGTTTTTTGTTTAATGAGTAGGTACCTGCTAAAATTTAACGCACGCCAAGATGCGTGCGGATAGGAAGGTAGGCAGCGTAATGTGAAATGTCCTATTGCCGAAATGGACATCACTCAGGCGTATCACCGCGGTGTGAACACCACAGTGCCTGGTATTATGTGATTCCATTAGCTTTGCCATTTGAAGTACAGATTTACACTCAGCAACCGCATTAGAAAGTTACATAAATACATAAACGAGCGAAAGATAAATTATATTATGGGATGCTATATATATATATATATATATATATATATATACATATATACATATACACATATATATATATATATATATATACACATATATATATATGTATATATATATATACATATACATATACACACATACATACATATATATATATATATATATATATATATATATATATATATATATATATATATATATATATATGTATATTAATAGTGTGTCTCACTGCTATGGACAATGCAGCGATCACGCCACCCGCGCCCTCCGCACGCCCCGCACACAATTCCCATAGTGACTACAGCTATGTTGCAAGGGGCAGACGCGCGCAACGCTAGCCTGTAGCCACAGGCCTGTCCATAGCAACTATCACGAGATAAATAATATTATAAATAACAAGATCTATTAAATACTTATTTGCTAAATAAGTATAAACTTATTTACATACTAGCGCAATACAAGTATAGAAAGGTAGGTTTAATGTTGATCTAATGTTATATTTTTAAACATACTTAGGTAATTCAGTATTATACATAATTAATATACTTAAGATAAAAATAGATATTTATACATTTAGGTAATTGCTACGAAATAAAATAGAACAAAGTGTTGTAATAAGAGATATGATGTGGGCAGTACAACTGATAGCTCAACCATTTTACTGAAAAATTGGTACCTGACCTTGAAGGCGACTACGGTCCACCTGTAAACCGCCATGACAACACGTGTGGGTCTACCTAAAAAGAGCTGTATTTACAAGAAATCCGGTCCCAACAACGGTTGCGGAGCTCAGAGTTGCATTGTCACAAGAACGGGACAATACTCCGCAAGACCTTTTAAAAACACTGATCAGGTCGATGCAAAACCGACTTGAATCAGTTATTAGGGCAAGAGGAGATAATAAAAAAACTTTTTCTTTTCTTAGTATTGTAAAATTTTCATAATAAAGCCGTTTTTGTTCTATTCACTGTTTCATTCCAAAAAGCTGCAAAAGGAGTAATTTGATTCTTTTAGTGAGAAAAGTTGACCTATACACACATGAATTGATTTTTTATCAGATTAAAAACCAGTCTTAGCATTATCATTGAAATAAATCAAAATAGTTTTCACATATCGCGATATCGTATCGCGTTATGTGAAAACGCCCTTACAAACACAAAATGGTGTTTTTAATTTGTCGGCAACCGTCAGTTTGTTTAGCGGAAAAAAGCGCATGCTAGCGTTTAAAAACGGACTATACAATCTTCAATAGCGCTGACACAATCCGCCATTTTGCTTATTTGTTTTGTTTGTTTTGGAATCAGTTTTTGTGCAATTAGTTTAAAGTATTATTAAAAATAACAATAATGTCAGCCCAAAAAATTGTAAAATATTATAATTATATAAATTTAATTTAATACTTTATAAACATTTAAATAACTTAGGTAATAGGTTCCCCGGGATAATGCTAACTTAGCGTTTTAGAGAAATATAGCATTTAGCAGTTCAATTGACAGCGCTTACCACTTAGCGATCGTCATTTTGTTTACGAGCGCATCCGAGCGCTTTATCCCGCCAAACACAGAATGATATGCATAATTAATCGACACATCGTGATAATTTTGAAAACACACGACAAGTGATCCTTTTTATTAATCACCTTAATATATTTTACAAAATAACTTCTAAAAGAATTGGTTCCGGTAAATCGTTCACAGAGAAAAGTCGAAAAAATAATATTTGTGCACACCCAAAATTCTGTTGCCGCTACAAATACTAGAAAACTATAACATGAATAAGTAGCTTATGGCGAGGTGAGTCGCCAACTTTGAAGTTGGCGACATTCGAAGGGGTGAAGGAGATGAGTGGGGGACGTGCCGCCCGGGTGCTTCGCGCGAATTACGTCAAAGTGATGTGTCCATAATGTACAAAAGCGTAATTTCGACAAGTTCGTAATGTACTTCATAGCCTAGCGGTTTTTTGCCCGCCTGGGGCAAAGCGTAGCGACTGGGTTCAAATTTCATTACAAATTAATATATTCCTTATCTTTCTTGTTTTTGAAATAAATGGGTAATAATATACTTATTCTTTGCTCTCCGTATTTTTTTTTACACATCTTTTTATAATCTGCACTTATATTAACGACATAAATACAACTTATGCCTTTTTCATGGGTGGTGTAAATCAGCTATACTCTTAAGTGTGTTCCGCGGAACCCTAGGGTTCCGCGATACTCCTGTAGGGGTTCCACAAGAAATTAGAAAAAAAAACACTTGAGAGGTGTCAAGGGACACCCGGATGGAACGAAGTTATAATATATATATATATATATATATATATATATATTATAATATAAATATATAGTTGATAATGAAGAATTGAAGCCTATTTTGGAAGAAATATATATATATATATATATATATACGTTCCGTCAAGTATTTTGCTTTCCAAAAGGGTTCCGTCACCAAATACAAAAATAATATTATTATTATATGCGGTCGAAGAACTGCGGAATACAGACATTGACGTTTCATTCTAAGACGACATTTAAAAATTTTATATTTAGCATAATTTTTCAGCGGTTACAAAATCTAAATTTGCTTTTGCCCGGAACTTCGTTCGCGTAGCACAAAGCTAAATTTTGTCGCCTGATTTAAAAAAAATCATATATACACAATAAAATTTGATATCCAATAGCCTTCCACATGAAACTTCGGTTATCTAATACTAAAAAAATTACAATTTCAAATACCTACTTTTAGTTTCTGACATTAGTGGTTTAAACCGAATAGTCTCCTCGGCTACATCATATTTTTTTGTAAATATTGTACTATTTAATAAAAATAAATCAATTAATACAACGCGTGAATTATAAACGTAATTTGCTGAATATATGTTCCTAATACTCGTGGTGAAGAACTTATTTATTAGGATTAGAATTGATTATAATAATAATTAATATAATTAAATACACTTTACAAAGAAACAAAATAACATTTATATATATTATTATTCATTCTGTTGTCAATCTTATATCAATCTTAGGTTTTTTTTTCTTTCGTTGTGCAACAATATATCAATAATTTATACTCTCTTACGTTTGATTTTTGCATTGTTTGGAAATTTGTAATGCGGTGGGTTCGAATCCCGGTAAGATAATTGTTTTTGTGATTCTTATTATTTCTTTTATATATTTTTGGAGTTTACTCCTTAAGAATCGATTTTCATTTAAGGGCCCCGGAATGAAGCAGTAACATCTACTGAACGAATGACAGCGTTACGTTTTCGTGCGCAACCTATTCTGCGCACCTGTCACTTTTTGGAGTTTACTCCTTAAGAATCGATTTTCATATTAGGCCCCCGGTATGAAAAATTATTAGATGTATCTACTGAACGAATGACCTCGTTACGTTTTCGTGCGCAACCTATTCTGCGCACCTGTCACTTTTTTTCACATGGCCCGAATTTTTGAACTCAAATCGATCGCTAAAGTTTTTGTTCCTTCTGAGGGACGTGTTTTACTTTTTAGAGTAAACTCCAGTCGTGCGTTGGAGCTGACACACTTTTTTTTCACATGGCGCGAATTTTTGAACTCAAATCGATCGCTAAAGTTTTTGTTCCTTCTGAGGGACGTGTTTTACTTTTTAGAGTAAACTCCAGTCGTGCGTCGGAGCTGACACACACTTTTTTTAAATAATTTAATCGTTATACTAAAACTCCGAGCAAAGCTCGGTCTCCCATGTACCTACACTTATATTAAAAAGAGGGGACCAATTGGTCTACAACCCAAAAAGTCAATGACCTACGTAGCTGCGCTAGGATATCTGACATGAGATGGCGTTATTACTCGTATCTTATTAGTATTACACGACAAAAGAAAAAACATGAAAAACTAAGATCCTCATGTCGTCGGCATAAAAAAATTGTAAAGAAGCCTATTTTTATTTTACGATGTATAGCGCCTTAAAAAATTGTAAAAATACCAGTTCTTAATATAAAAATAAATAGTTATGTGTAATTTTAGGTGAAACTGAAGAGGACCCAAGATACACCCTTATTACAAACGAAGATGGATCAACGGCGTTTTCGTGTAAAATATGCCAGCGAGTGTTTATGAAAAAGGGACTACTATCTCAACATTATTTGGAAGTGCACTTGAAGAAACGCAGGCAATTGCGAAGTTGCCATCTCTGTGACGTTTGTGTGCCGAGTCGCATGCGATCGGCGCACATGGAGAATGCTCACGGAATACCCATGCCAGCGTGCAACGCCTGCGGCAGAAAGTTTGCATACCAATTCGAACTCTTGCGTCATCAGAAAACATTTCACATGGGAGAGCTAAACTTCGAATGCGATCTCTGTCATAAGAAATTTGCCAATAGCTCACGTTTAAAAAAGCATTCGTTGATTCATCGTCCGGACAAACCTTTTAAATGTGAGTTTTGTGATAAGAGTTTCAAAGTGGCTAAATATGTGCAATTGCATATGAAGATACATTTAAATGACCGAAGATACGCGTGCAAGTTGTGCGGGGAAAGTTTCGTGCAATGGTCCAGCTTAAAGTATCATACGAGGAAGAAACATCCCGAGGAACGATGAATGTGCACATTCTTGGAAAAAATGTGCCTGAAATTTTCACTTATTTATGCTATTTTGTAAGTGTACGAATATTCCATAGTATTGCATTGAATATACCTTCTTGGTAATCACTCTTTAATTTTTCCCCGCTAAAAAGTGTTCATGACTTCTGTATGAAAATGTAACGATTTTCGGCCCAAACTATAGAGTGTAAATAGTCTCCTTTAGAATTATCTTACTAGGTTTTGCCTGCAGCTCAGCCTGAGTTAGATTCCGTTTATAAGATATCCTCTTGTGTCTCTGTATTTTGGTTAAAACCGTATCTAAATCCTAAAAGTACCTTGAAGAAAGATTTTCTCGGAGTTCTAGTACATAGTACGGAAACCTTATTGTATCAGGGTTATTTTATAAATGTTGTAAAAACTTATTTCTGATTTAGTTCCTAAATATATTACTGCCCTTGTACATCTTCTTTTTGTGATATTTAAGAAAATAAAAATAATTAATCACATAAATTTTAATCTGACCAGGATTCGAACCCAAGACACCAATTTGACAACAACGCAAAACTTATTCAAGCTCATATCAAACATACGGAACTACTTATTGTACGAAAAAAGAAAAAAACACATCATAACCTAAAAATGCGTGGTTTCCAGGGATAAGACCTAGCTATATCTATGTTTATCCCCCAAAATCTTCATACTAAATTTCATGGAAATACTTGAAGCCGTTTCCGAGATTCTGAATTATGTATAAATAAGTCATAGTCAAAAGTCTCTTCGCGGTTAGACTGACTTATCTTAGGTTTGACTAAAACCTTCGGGCAAACCCCTAAATAAATTCAATTTTTTGGCCTTTGACTAAAGTGTTTTTAGTCAAACCTAGAAGTTCCTAACTTTTAGTCAAACGTCGAAAGTAAAATAATCTGTTTCGGGGTTTGCCTAGTCAATCCTAGAGGCGACTGGCAGACTCGGACAAAGGTCTAATGTGCTTGTAACATGATTAAACAAGGTTTTTTTACAACTTTACAACAACAAGGCGTATATTTAGTAAAAGCACATTTTTCCAACGTAACAAGATTTTTTTTTTAATCTAGAAAAAGTTCGTGGGCAGAAGGCCGTAAAGTCTTGAAACTCAGGCATAAGTAATAAAAAATATTGGAATCTCCCAATCTTAGAATTTGATTGCTCGCACGTAAAAGAACCCACCATCTCTTCTACTCATATTTATCTAGGACTCTAACGATTCCGATGTGTAAAAAAAGTTCCATAGGCACCAAAATAGAGAATAAAATAGATCCCACAAACACAATTTTTGCATCCTTTCTTTTTCTCTGTTTTTAACACAACACAACAACCCCAGCCTCTTATCGCGTCGATGTTGGCATTTCCGCTAACCTCAAACGCGTCGACTCACTGGCAATTTTTACACTGTGGTTAATACAATACATAAATTTTACGTCCGTAAACAATAATTGAATTATGTTGATGACACCAAATAGTTTAAAATATAAAAATACAGTTCCCAATATGAAAATAAATAGTTATGTGTAATTTTAGGTGAAAAAGAAGAGGACCCAAGATACACACTTACTACAAACGAAGATGGATCAACGGTGCTTTCTTGTAAAATATGCCAGCGAGTTTTTATGAAAAAGCAATTAATCTGGCAACATTATAGGGAAGTTCATTTGAAGAAACGTCGACAATTGCGGAGTTGCCACCTCTGTGACGTTTCTGTGCCGGGTCGTATGCGATCGGCGCATATGGAGGAGGCTCACGGAGTACCCAGGCCAGCGTGCAACGCTTGCGGCAGAAAGTTCGCTTACCAATTCGAACTTTTGCGTCATCAGAGAACCTTTCACATGGGGGAACTAAACTTCGAATGCGACGTCTGCCATAAGAAATTTGCCACTGTCTCACGTTTAAACAATCATACGGTACTTCATCGCGCAGTAAAGCCATATAAATGCGATATTTGTGATAAGAGCTTCAAAGTGACTAAATATTTGGAAATTCATAAGAGGATACATTTAAATGACCGGAGATTTGCGTGCAAGTTGTGCGGAGAGAGCTTCGTGCAATGGTCTAGCTTAAATTATCATATGAGGAAGAAACATGCCGAGGAACGATTGGATTGAAGTGGTTAATTATGGTGTAGAATCTAAAACTGGAAAAAAATCGAAGTTCGGCTTTTGTTATGTTAGAATAATAAATGGTACTGATAATATTTATGATTTTTATTTCTGAAACCCAAAAACGATGTTTCATGCCTCCATTTTTAAAAAAACTACTAAAATGTATATTTGTAGTAAGTGCTGTATAAATTCTACGTAAAAAATAATATTTATAAGTTATTCGGACTTTATCACTTACTGTACGGAATATTTAATAGGACGACGATAATGCAAATAAGGGAGGGTAGATGACAAACAGTAAGCAGCAAATTATAATAATTGGCATTATAATTATGTATTTAGAAGTTACCCCCGACTTTTACATTTTGCCGCTATAAAGAATTGCCTTCTCTGTGGTTTACTCTATGTCTCTGCCCAATTTCATCAAAATCGATCAAGGGAATAATCAAATCTTGTATGATTCTGTGTCACAGTGTAATAGAACTTCTTCAAATCTGCAAATGCAGGTAGGTCTGAATGAAGATTGCAAACCATTATACCCTAATGGTCCTCCTCGTTTTATATTTCTAGACAATTTCTGTTTATTTTTACACTTTTATGTTTTGGAATAGTAAAATACGATACCTATTCTATCACCTAATCTCATTTTTTGTTAAAATACCGCGTCCACTCAAAAGCTAAACGACTGGCTCGAATAATCAAAAAAAAAAAATGGTATGGTTCGTAGTCTATGGACTACCATCATGATTTTTCTCTGATTCAGTGATGAACTTTGAAGAAAAACGATAACGGCTTAGATAACTTTGTTAGTACAGGAGTTATCTCTATAAGTCCTGGCCTCTACCTAACTTGTTAAATGTGGTTACGTAGAAAACTTCGCACAAAAATAACGAAATAGGAAACCCTTCGTGCGTGAGTGACTCGTCGGACTTGGCCGCTTTTTGAATAGCTATATTAGTACTGTAATAATCTTCTGCCCTCACACACAATGTTTTAAATATTGAAGTTTATATCCATGATTAATCACTTCACTATAGTTTAAAACTATTACGAACATAAAACCCGTTCGCGTCCGTCAGTATTCATTTTCAATACGAAAATAAACGAAAACAATGAGCATTGAATTCACATGCTGCCATTCTGGTCTCCAATTGGTCGACGAGTCTCACGCGTTTGTTTTCCTACCCGTACCTCGTGTAATTTAGCTTTACCGTTAAATTTCCCAATTGTCACGCAGCAATATTCATAATGACTAGACAATGTGATCATTGTATATTGCTACGCAATAATGCTAATTTTTTACCTACTATTTTACCTAATTTTTTTTAAATATAATATATTTATTTAATTAAAGTATATAGTTATATACCATTGATATCTATGCACTTTTGCCATCTCATAGGTAGTTCATTGATTCCTTTACTAAAAAAACCATTCAGACAGGACTCAATAAAATCTTTGAAGGCGCTTTGGACAGCCCCATCGGAGTTGAATTTTTTCCCTTGAAAGAAGTTAACAAAATAAAAAAAAATAGCAGTCTGTTGGAGCAAGCATTCCAATTAAATCTCCTCTAATTTAGTAGCCGTCTGTGGTGCAGTGTGTGGTCTAGCGTTGTCCTGAAGCAGCAGTGGCCTAGAGCGAGTGGCCAACCCCGATTGTTCAGCAGCTAGATTTTCCATCATGATTTGCAGCTGCTGGCAATAGACATCTGCCGTAATCGTCTGGCCAGATTTAAGAAAGATGTAGCGAACGACACCGGCACTAATCCACCAAACGCTTACAAGTAACTTTTTTTGAGTCAATTTTCGCTCGGGGCAGGTTTGGCGGGTTCGCCAGGGATCAGCCATTGCGATGAGCGTTTCCGCTTATCGTACAGGATAATACACTTTTCATCATAGGTAAATGATTCGATTTAAAATCCTTTCATTATTGTGCCGGTTGAGTAATGTAACGCAGGAGTCGGCGCGCGTTTGTCGGTTTGCTGCACTCAATTCATGAGGTACCCACCTTTCAAGCTTTTTCACCTTCCCAATTTGCTTCAAGTGGATTAAAACAGTTTTATCACTAACACCACAGCCTGCAGCTAACTCGGACGTGGTTTGCGATGGATCCGCTTCCACAATAGCCTTCAATTTCAACTTTGTTCTCCGGCCGTCCACGGGGCTTCTGCAGGTCGAAATTTCCAGAACGAAAACGTTGGAACCAAAAACGCACTGTTTTCTTTTGCGACACCGCTGCCATACACATCATTAATCATTCGAGCCGTTTCTGCAGCACTGGTGCGCCACGGTGGAACTCGTACTCGAAAATAATACGATATTTCAAGTTTTCCATTTTGTAAACAGAGTGACACAAAGAAAAAATAAATGAATTACTGATTTCGAAACACAAATATATGAGTAAATAGCGGTATAAATTTGAAATTGGAATTCCTAACCAAAGAATATATATTTGATATCATAGTGGCCAGTACGTCAAAACGTCAATTTCATATATAAGGACCTAATATTTTATATGTAGGTAGTTTAGTAATTAGATACATCTAAAAAGTACAAACAGATTTATTCCTTTTTGCTTAATTAGTAAACAAAACCTACATCATTAGTTTACTTACATCATGTACAAAAAGATTCATTATGGTAACTATGAACTTATACGAGGGCGGCACTGAAAATTTCGGGAATCAAGGAAGTGACACAACATTACTATTTAAAAATGTATTTATTGCTTTTCGAAGTATTCTCCGCGAAATTTGACACATTTTTCCATACGATGGAACCAATCATTGAAGCAACCATTCCATTCGGAAGTTGGGGTCTCCAAAATGGCCGTTTTGTAGGCGTCCACAGCTTCTTCAGGTGATGAAAATCTCTGACCACGCAATTTATTCTTTATTTTAGGGAAAGTATAGAAATCATTAGGGCTTAGGTCGGGGCTGTACGGCGGATGGTCTAATAATTCTATGATTTCTTGCTCTAAAAACTCTTTTGTTCTGTGCACGGCGTGAGAACTCGCATTGTCGTGATGGAGGATGATGCGGCGGTTGCAGTTCTCTTTACGGAGTTCAGAAACGACCTGTGGCAAACAAATGTTAGCATACCATTCTGCAACGAAAGGCGGCGGAAAGGAAAAAAAAACGGCTTAGGCGAAATTCAGGCAACCTTAGACATTGGCATGAATCAAATACAAATAATCCTGCATGAACAATTAGGTGTAAAAAAGTTGTTTTCCCGATGGATACCGCATTTGCTCTGTGAAGAGCAAAAAGTGGCTCGCGTTACTTAGTGCGTCAGAACTCTCGAAAGATTCCACGCAGGATCCTCAAATGCTGTATACAACATCGTATCAGGTGACGAATCCTGGATATATGCGTACGAACCCGAAACAAAAAACCAGTCACGAGTTTGGGTGTTCGAAAATGAGTTAAAGCCAACAAAAATTGTTCGCTCACGGAGTGTTGCAAAAAAAATGTTGGCCACGTTTGTCTCCAAAACGGCCATGTTGCGACTATTCCTCTTGAGGGACAAAGAACGGTTAATGCAGAATGGTATGCTAACATTTGTTTGCCATAGGTCGTTTCTGAACTCCTTAAAGAGAACTGCAACCGCCGCATCATCCTCCATCACGACAATGCGAGTTCTCACACCGCGCACAGAACAAAAGAGTTTTTAGAGCAAGAAATCATAGAATTATTAGACCATCCACCGTACAGCCCCGACCTAAGCCCTAATGATTTCTATAATTTCCCTAAAATAAAGAATAAATTGCGTGGTCAGAGATCTTCATCACCTGAAGAAGCTGTGGACGCCTACAAAACGGCCATTTTGGAGACCCCAACTTCCGAATGGAATGGTTGCTTCAATGATTGGTTTCATCGTATGGACAAATGTGTCAAATTTCGCGGAGAATACTTCGAAAAGCAATAAATACATTTTTAAATAGTAATGTTGTGTCACTTCCTTGATTCCCGAAATTTTCAGTGCCGCCCTCGTATTTGAAGCGTTCCCGACATTTCGCATTTTGTAGTATTTTGCAGTTGTTTTTATCGTTTTGATTGAAATAAATTAGTAAATTCATGCTTTAAAATTATAAAATCTTTATTCCTCATGGAGTAACACTTGTTCTGGTATAAATTTTGCTTAATAATATTATCGTAGATAGGAGTAATTCACAGTTAACTTAAAGCTATTTTCGAAGTTTTTTTGGCTTAGAATAAGATTTTTTCGATCGATTTTTTCGATCATTTCGATGATGACGAACTATACGACTATATAGGAGATAACATTCTCATTTTATTATTAAGCTATTGCATAGCTTCTATCGCGGGCCTTGAGCGCGGGGACCGAATCCAGAAATTCCGTAACGAAAAAACCTCACGCTCCCGCATCGTCTAACGTCGTTTCAGTTCGGCAGTCTTCGACACGGCGTTTTATTTTTAAGATTTAAGACGGAAGTAAAATCTATCTCTGAACCAAATATTAAAGCAAGGCTAACGCCGTTTTAGTAAGGACGTGCGCCGATAGATGGCGCTTTAGCGCCACATATCGGCGCTTTAAAAATAATTAATAATTAATTTAAAATAATTAAGTATACAAATCATAGATGACGCGAGTAACGCCGAAATAATTGATTTTACGGAGAGAAAATGTAACTACGTTACACGGCGTTGAAAGCCGTGCATCGTCTAACGTCGTTTCAGTTCGGCAGACTTCGGCACGGTGTTTGTGTGCGTGCGACTAGACGTATTGTGTAGACTTAGGTACTATGCAATAGCTTTACCGTGGGAGTCCCCGAGTGCCACACGTATATTTTTTTTCATTTGCTTAGAACAGTAGTTCAAACCAGGAGCTCAAAAAAGTGCCTTCGCGCATTTTATGAAAATCTTTCTCTACAATTTGGGGTTTTTTTTCAAAATATACAAAAATTGAGGCCGCTACTAACTGAGCCAATAGCTATTTTGCACTATTCAATATGTCAAAATTGTTAATGTATCTTTGTTTCTGAGATCAAGAACGCCATAATTGGCCATTTTACGCAAAAATCACAGTCGAACATGCCTCTTAAATAAGGGATTTCATCTTCTATTGTTTAATAAAGATATTTTTATTTTTATTTAAATCATCACACTGAAAATTGACACACAAGTTTTTTTAAGAACTATTCGCGCTGTAACTATTGGAGTTAGTTGTATTATGTGCATTCCTTTTCTTCGGGTACTGTATGTATAACTACGAATTAATATCTAAATAACAAAATAAATCTAATCACAGCTATACATACTCATATAGATTTAATTTAACATGCTAAGTAGCGTTCAAGTACCTATCTATATTTAGCTAATTACGATGCTTTTAATAATAATACCTACTAGAAATCATTAAAGTAAATACAAATATATTATGTATAATTTTAGGTGATCCGGAAGACGACAAAAGATACACTATATCATGGAACGAAGACGGAACAAAGAATTTTACTTGTAGAATATGTCGGCGTGTGTATAAAAAGCAAAACTCGGCTAATCAGCATTACAAAGAAGTGCATTTGAAACTCCGCCGACGCCTGCGTAGCTGCTACTTATGCGATGTGTCGGTGCCCGGCTGGCTGCGTCCAGAGCATATGGAGCAGGCCCACGGCATACCGCGGCCGTCGTGCAATGCTTGCGGAAAGAAATTTAACTACAACTTCAAACTGTTGAACCATCAGAGAACATACCACATGGGGGAACTTGACTATGAATGCGAGTTCTGTCAAAAAAGATTTCCGAAAAACGATAATTTGAAAAAGCATCTGCTCGTACACCAGAAAGAAAAACCTTTCCAATGTACTCTATGCGACAAATGGTTTAAAGCAAAGAAATATTTGCGAATCCACACGAAGATACATTTAAACGACCGAAGGTATGCGTGTACGGTGTGCGGCGAGAGATTCGTGCAGACGTCCAGCTTGAAATATCATATGGGGAAGAGACATCCTGAAATGATTTAAGTTTGTCATTTAATTATACCCGCGTTGGCCGCATTATTATAAATAAAAGTAATAATTTTATCATATAATTTTTATTTACGTGTGCCATAACGTAGGTGAAAATATTGTTAATACTAAACTTACTTAAGGTAAATGCCCCTATATTCGGGATCGTAAGTCTTATGACTAAGATTATTTTTTTCAATCAATCAATGTGTTTTATTTTACATATGGTACAAATTATGTTACAGTTATTAGGTATAATAGGTACAAACATTTAATTCTGCCACATACGGCGTGCAAATTTAATAAAAAAAAAACCTTAAACCTAACTTATTCAAATTATATTCTACTTTACTATTTATAATACTGGTATTTTTCCCGTACATATAATGCATAAATTATATTCAATTACCTAATATTTTTCAAATATTACTGTTTTAGTGCACATATTGTTTGTAGCTTACTTCGTGATAAAATTCGACTCTGCTTTTAAGTTCGTGAGTTCTTGGCCGCTATTTCGTGATAGGTAACTGATAGTGTTTTTCATAGTACGTTATGATAATGTATTATTAAAACAAATAAAATATTTAAAGACTAATAATTAAGAGAGGATAAAGATGTATTTTACATAAATACCAGTAAATAGTAACATATTATGTCTACGTGGATGGGTATTCTTTAATTTATCCATTATCGTTTGGTATGACACTACAAGGACCTTTAAAGCCGTGTATGCCGTTATTTCACAAATCCTGATTGATCTCAAAGATTGGTCTAAATTGTCGGTTCTAGGTATGCTTTTTGTACGGCCTTTTGTACAGTTTTTGACAAACCGGTGTACTAATTTTGAACCTTATTGCTAAAGTAATAAGGTCGACTCGTGGTACACTGACTTGTTGGTGACCGTACATTAACCATGTATTGGTATACCCTATATCATCTAATGTGTCAAATATCGAAATCAAACAAAACACCTAAATTGAATACAAAAAGTAAACTATGCTGGTTGACTATACAAATTAACCTTAAAATGTGAATTCAGATCCTTCAAGCTCTTATTATAAGAAAAAATATTGAAAAAAATTTCCCGACTTCAGGTAATAATAAGAAACTTAAATGTTAATACTTATTTATTTTTATAATTTACATTTAAATATTTTTTGTTATCATACAAATACACAAGCGACAAAAAATGTTTATGACATGACACGAACTAAGGGACCACCGAAAAATAAATTGAATGCTATTTGTTAAATTATTACATTTTAAGAACGTTTAAAATAAACGATTGAATGTATAATTGAATACGCGCCAAACTTCCATCAGGTATTGCATATAAGATAATAATAATAATAATAATAATTCTATAATAATCAAGATAATGATGATGATGACTGTAACTTACATAAATGGCATATGCTTGCAGTTCTTTAAACAATGTCGAAATTTCCAAACGCGTATCTTTAATTACTGAGGAGTTCTGTTCAGTGCTTTTGGAAACAGGGTACACCTTGTTGCAAAATCTTACTTTTTGGTAGCCTATGCTTGGGTTACTTCTGAAAAAGTCAAAATCAATATGTCCATATAAATTTTGAGGAGTTCCCTCGATTCCTCATGGAATCCCATCATCAGGTTACCACTTTTGTGAAAACGGGACCAACTTCGAAGTATACTCTTTACATTAAAAAAATAATTTTGAAAATCAGTCAACAGACGGCGGAGTTATCGGTGAACATACAAAAAAAAAAAAAATACATACAGCCGAACGTATGCCCGCCTCCTTTTTTTGTAAGCCGGTTAAAAAGAATATTTCACTCACCGCACAGCTTTTTGGGGCCTCTGAGACTTTTGAGCAATGTATTGCTGTTATATTATGCTTAAAACTTTTGGTTCATGATTTTTTAGATAGTTTAATTAATTAAGATTTTATATTTGATGTAGTCATATAAATGAATAATATTTTTTGAACTAAAAGAACACTTGAAGCAAAACTCACGAAATAATGCACTAACATGAAGTTATAGCCTTTTACCGTAAGTTTACTTAACACATATTTTGGACCACTTTAACAATTTATTGTTGGATTAACAAGTTACATAAAAATATAACGTAGCTTATACCTTAACAAGAAAACTAAAACTTTTCTTACAAAACTAATAATAACTAATTTAATTAACAAATCAGTCAATCGTATCAATCGGTAGATCGCACTATCGTAAATAGAACACGAAGTCTTCGGGCTCGTTCATAAATCAATGACCCAAACTAGCGACCGAATCAGTTTCATACGAAGTTAACGATTGGTCTAAATTCTAAGTGAACCGCACGAACCGGTTTGTTTGGCTCGTTCGTTCGCAATTTTAATTTATTATGTTATGTATTGTAGTGTATTTATTAAATTACTAATATATATTATGCATCTGATAAACCTTATCAAATAAAAATGTGTCTTAATCGTCGTATACTCTTTCAACTGTCTAGCTATCACGGTTCGTGAGATAGGGCCTGGTTACAGAAGACGGACAGACAGCGCGGCGGAGACTTAGTAATAGGATCCCGTTTTTGCCCTTTGGGTACGTAACCCTTAAATGGTAACAACAACCGAACAACACTTAAATCGAAAGATAATCACGAACAATTTACAGACGGAGGCATGGACACAATGTTGTTTACGGAGGAGTAACTAACATTGTGTCCATGCGGGTGGGATGGCCCTGCGTCGCGGCCGCCGCCGCAGCAGCTGTTGCCTTCTGCGCGTGCGCCTGTTTTCGCTGTTCATTCAACTCCTTTATCGCCTGGATCTCCTTCTTTAATTTCATCCTTCGGTTCTGAAACCATATTTTGGTCTGCCGCTCCGATAGACAGAGCGCGTGCGCCAACTCTATGCGTCTCCTTCGCGTGAGAAAGTGATTCGTGTCGAACTCTTTTTCTAACTGCAACGTTTGAAAACGCGTGTAGGGTTGTCTGCCTTGTCTTCTGAGCCCGTTCGCACCTTGAAAGAAAGAAAATATTTTTTAAATGGTAAAATTAGACGTATCTATTGTAAGGAATTAGACGGATCGCACGGCCAAGTGCGAGTCGGAATACCATTATACCAATATTTTACATGTTTACTTATTATTTTGTTATTTATGTACGAAGTTTTCCAAGTAAGCGCATTTTACAAGACAGGCCTCTCTCTATAACTCCTGAACTAACAAAGTTATATTTCTTTCAAAGTTCATGGATAATTATTTTTTTCTTCAAGTTTTTCGGGAAACCCTATTTTAGCTAAAAATGAGCTTTAATATTCAATTTCTCGCAAACAGATAACTAAATCAAAATGTCGTCTTAGCCACCTGTTTTTAAAGGACCTATCTAATGATACCTACTACGCTATGGAGTAGACGCGAGACAAAAAAACATCTCCAGTTTACGTGTACCCTGCAAAAAAATATTTGTTTGCTTTTTAGCACTTTGTTGGCATGGTAAATATGTTACAGCCAAAGTAATAAATCCGGAGATTATATATACCATCCAGTCATTATTTATAATGTCTACTCAATTTAGACAAAGTGATAAATGACACAGAATTAATCACATTAACTAGCAATTCTATATAATATCTTCGAAGACTTGGATAAAGTAATAAGTAGATACAGGTAAATATTTTAAAATTGTATTTCAATCTGCCTTTATGTACTAATAATTATAATGTTTATTATAAGACTTATAACAGTATCACAGTAATAACACACAGGACTTCTTGCACTATTTCCACTTTAATAAGTATTTTACATTAATTTTAATATATTTACACGACCGGTTTCGACAAAGTCATCATCACCTGATGTAAAATACTTATTAAAGTGGAAATAGTGCAAGAAGTCCTGTGTTATTAGTGTGAAAGATGAATTTCCACCAAGAACCTACAGTACAATCAATACACAATCAAACATATTTATAACATTGTCATAGATAAAATTTTTACTTTAATGAACATTGTCATATAAAGTAATTTACGACATTTAAGTCTAGTCTAGTCTTGTTAAAATTAACGACAATAATAATATTTAAAAACAACTGAGTCATACCTAATTATCACTTTGTAAAATACTAGGCGCCCCGAATGTAGTAAAAATGTCTAGTAATGATACGCAGGTAGAGTATCATCACTAGACATTTTTACTACATTCGGTTCGCCTGCTTTTTAAAGACCGAAGCTGCACGAATTTTGTTAGGTGATCTTGATACACCATGATTAATTTATAGTCACCATCAGCTTGTGACTGCATGTCTTTTACTACAGATCAGCTTGGCACCTTGAAATAAGCTCGTTACTGACAATCGGTTGTACAACAAGGCCTTTTTCTTGACAAGTTTTTTTTTTCTGCAAGATTCACACTGATTCAAATATACTGTGACGAGTGCAGTAGTTACATTTCTATATCTTAATTTTAACTCATTCATCATTCTGGCTCTACCACCGTGTCCAATACTAATATGACAGTGGATTATTTGAAATTTTCGTCTAAATTAGCATAGTACATAATGGGATTTTTCACCGGAATTATTAGTTTTTCTGATGTCCCAATTTTGACGACATGCGTGCATGCATGCATGCATGCGTGCGTGCAAACGACAATTTTTAAAAACACCTAAAGATTGCCAGCCGCTGGTAATCTTTAGGTGTCTTCTTAGTAATCTTTATCTTTGATTCTTTGACTATTATAATTAATGACAAATATTGATCATTTGTAAACAACTGATTAGTTTTTCCTTTACTTGCAATAAGTACAGTGATAGTTTCATAAAAACGTTTTTTCATTTCATCTTCCATCATCAGACACCGATACAACGTAAAATATCGCGAAAACAACAAACACTAGTGCGTCAGCCACGCGGCAACGGGATGAAGAGCGGGAGGGGTAACAACTCAGTTGAACCGTATTTATAACTTTGGCTAACTTTGGCCCGCATATAATAAATTAATCACTTTGTCCGAGTAATATCCGGACAAAGTGATTAATTTATTATATTGTCTAGACAATTTTGTTATTATATATAATGACCAATCATTATGTATTGTTATATCTCCGTGCTCCAGTGGTTTAGAGCCAGGCTCTCGACTCGGGAGGTCGTGGGTTCGATTCCCGCATTGGAACAACAAAAAAATGTTGTTTCCATGTTTGGGTAGGACTATTGTCCTACCCAAACTTGGAAAGGCTGATCACCTGATTGTCTGACAAGAAAGATGATCCATGCGTCGGATGGGCATGTAAAAAGTCGGTCCTGCGCCTGATCTCTCGCCGGTCGTGTCGGTCATCCGTCCCAATGGGTTACGAGAGTAAAGGAAGAGAGTGCTCTTGTGTACTGCGAACACACTTGGGCACTATAAATTACTCCTGCGTAACTATCCTGGTTTCAATGAAACCGGCCACCGTCACCGAAATCGGTGTGAGGAGTTATATTATAGCTGTAACAAATACACATCCTTGCAAAGTTTCATCTTTCTAGTACTAAGCCACAAAAAGGAGATGTCCTCACTGATAATCTTTTTTTTGAATGAAATGAACCAGGAAACGAGCAGACGGATCGCCTGATGGTAAGCGATAGAGGAGTTACACTTGTAACTCCTCTGGTGTTGCGACTTTAAAAATCCCCAATCACCCTTGGGCCTCCGGGCTATACAACAACCGGGCTAACAAACATATTAGACGCTTGCACAGCCGCAACCGCGGTAAAACGTGAAATTTGGACACCAATTTTAATTTACAATGTGAACGCACAATAAGAACGAATTTTGAAAAATCCACCTTCAAAGGGGTGAAATAGGGGTACTTATGTGAAACAGCTAGCTGCAGAAGGTCACCCGAGCATGCAACTGCCTTTTTCAACACGTGGGGGCGCGCCGTAGAGTCGGCGACCGTTGCCGCCCCTGCCCGCTTTTCTCTCCGGGTGGCGGTGAGTCGAGTCGTGGTCGTCGTCGCCCCGCACCTCCCCCGTGAGTGGCAAAGGTGGAGAAAAAGAGCCACAAAGCTGTGGAGAGCCGCAAGGCTGAACTCTGCTGAACTGACGAGAGATGGAGATGCGATGCATGCGGGCTTCATACTGATGGTAAGAAAGAGAAGCCCGCCACCCGCAACCACCACGGCACAGCACCTTACGTACCAAAGCTGCGCCTGCGAAGCGAGTTACCCGCGACGCCGTTGTACGTATCACGCCTGCACTTGGTCATGGAGGTCGAGGACGTCTTGGACTACAACTGCAAGAAGACGTCTCTCGCCTTGAGAATCGAACGTCTGGGAATCTCTCCATAAGGCCAACTTCACCACAAGTGAGAGTACCGACGCATCTTTTGTCGACCTTCGAGTTGGAGAAGTTCTGGCCGACGGGTGTGGTCTATCGGAGGTTCCGGAGGAGACTGGATTGAAGCGCACATCGCGTCGCCGACAACACGTGATAAAGTGTCGTTTTAAGTATAAGTACAAAAATAATGTGTATGTTAGTCTGTAAGGTATTTATAATATGGGCCTATGCCGCCCGAAAGAACATTTATTTAATTTAATATGCATATTTTGTAAAACCATCTATGGTAGAGGTTTGATGCCATAGCAAAAAATGTTCACTACACTTATTCAATGTTATTATAGCCTAACCCGGAAAATAAACCTGCACTGAATGCGCTTAATATTATTATTGCATCAACACTACGAAAGGTAAATCTTGTGACTAGATGAAACTTAAACGCCCTTATTAAAAAAATATTTACACCACGGATTCTAATCCATGTTGCTGTCTTTGTCTGATACGTTGGAAGTGCCACTTGACGAGGCCGAGGTGTTTTATATATCTGGTCATCCTAGTGACTATACAAATAGGAGACACTTTGAGTTTTGAACCCATAATATAATGCTGCCTCTTCTATATACTGTTCTTGCTGTTAGGTACTATTGACAAATAATAATTAGCGGACTATAAAATAAACTAACAATCCGAATTGATATCGTTCCAGGTGTTCTGAAAGACGACGAGCGATACTCAGTAACAATAAAAGAAGATGGATCAAAGGATTTTACGTGTAAAGTTTGTCAAAAGGTGTTTATGAAACAGTGTTTGATTTATCAGCATTACAAGGCAGTGCATTTGAAACTTCGTCCAGGGTTGCGGAGTTGCCATCTCTGTGATGTTTTCGTGCCCAATCACATGCGACCAGTACATATGGAGGAGGCCCACGGCATACCCAGGCCGGCGTGTAATGCGTGCGGGAAGATTTTTAACTACCAGTTCAGATTGTTGAGACATCAGAGAACATTCCACATGGGAGAGTTAAATTTCGAGTGCAAATTCTGCCGAAAGAAATGCCCCAGCAGAAGTAGTTTGAGAAATCATTTACTCGTTCATCAAAACGAGAGACCTTTCCAATGTACTTTCTGCGAAAAAGCATTCAAATCAAAAAAATATTTAAGGATTCACACTAAGATACATTTGAACGACAAGAGATACGAGTGCTCGGTATGCGGCGAGAGATTTGTGCAGACGTCGAGTTTAAAATACCACTTGGGGAAGAGACATCCGGAAGTGCAGTAACTAGTCTGGTTTTATTAATGCTTAAATAAAATCTTACAGCTTATTCGTATTTTTTATAAGACTTGCCAAAAATATAATTTTTCGAAATTTAACATACGGAACATACATGACCTGGTTATAAGGCCAGACCCCTTATATATGTTTAGTTTTAGTAGGTAACTAATATATTAGTATTTTTTCACTAATATTCCTTTGGTTGACATATATTCCCCACTTTCCTCTATATTTTGTTATTATAAATTCAATATGAGTTAAATTTTTTGGTAGTTTACTCAATTAGTTTCATACATGACTTTTTTACAAAGCCGACCATTTTCGAGTAATTGATTTATAAGTGGCATTACTAAACTGTAGGAGATAGAAACTTGTTAGTATGTCCATGCTGTTAGATCATGCTAAAAATTCTTTAAGAAATTTATTTTCAGCAAATTGGACAATAACTTTTGAAGTAATTCAACGAAAACTTATTGCTTTTGATATTTACGAAACCCTTCTTAGACATGTCCTGACATGCTCTTGGTTCGGTTATTTTGAGTTGTACGGAAATTCGGAATGTGGTGGGTTCTAATTCCGGTCACATAAATATTTTTGTGATTCTTTTTATTTTTTAAATCTACAATCTATCTTTTTTTACACCGGTCACCCAGGGACTATACCTATATAACGTTTCCGAAAATCAATTACGGATACTTCGGTGATGGGTCACATGATTTACTGCTAGTGTAATGTTTAATTAATAAAAATGTTTAGGCAAAAAAATATTCGTCATACTCAAAGTAAAAAATAAGATAAGAAAAGCCCATAAAGAAGTAATATTTTTTTCGAGTAGGACAATTATTTTTCTGCCTAAACGTCTTTACATAAGCGGTAAATCATGTGGAATAAATCTTCGTTATAGATTTTTCTAGACCTTATAATATACTGGGTGTTTTTTTTAGACAGTGTCCAAACTTTCAGGAGTGAATATACTCTTGAATATAGCCAGTTTTACTATGGGATCAACTTTCCTACTTGAAAATGATATGTTTCCTAAAGGGCTATGGCATTTTGTAGGAAACTGCAGATTTTTTTTTTCAAGTAGGAAAGTTGATCTCTTTGTAAAAGTTGCTTATATTCAAGAATTAATTCCTGAAAGTTTGGCCACTGACTGGAAAAATACCATGTACGTATAATAAAAATAAATAAATTTTATTGGATTTGAAAAAAGATGCTTACAACCTATTCTCTTGCCTACTGAATAAGTCTGCAATGTTTCATTAAAAGTGGGTCAAGCCGATTCAGAGGAATTCTCTAACAAATAACCCGAGAATTTTATAAATATTTAGCGAGTATGTTTGGGTACAAGTCTTTGGATTATGTTCTGTTTTGTGTTGCTGATTTTATTGTTTATTTTTCTTTCAGATAAAGGTTTACTTCTCAAATTTTACTAGTAAAATAGTACCACTTTCGTGCATATTTTGTAAACCATTGAACCTAAATATTTGTTGCTATAGCAAAAAATGTACAAAACTTATTGAATGCATAGACTATAGTCTAACCAAAAGAAAAAACCTGCATTAAATTAACTTAATTTTATTATTGCATCAACGCTATGAAAAGTCACTCATATGACTGGTTAAAACTAATAGTGCTAACACACGTACCTACAGATTCGGTCTGGAGCGAACCACCGATATAACCAAATGTCAGTCATCTCGATTTCACCATACCTCAAAAGTCAAAATGGCCCCAAACAACCCCCAAAAGTGGGGCCATGATAGTGGAAACAGTTTTTGACTCGAAATGCCCCGTCTATAATATATGTAACGTCCATGCCCGGGGTATAAAAATTTATAGGGAGTGAAAATAGATAATCGCGTAAGACTTAATGTCATTTTGACTTAAAAACTTACTAGTAATAAAAACTATTTAATGATAAGTTGTTTTGTTATTATATAATATTAAATATCAATGATAACCTACTTATTCATTTTATTATTAATTATTATATAACATTGTTATTCCAATTAGGGTTATGTATGGGGAGAAATATTTTTGAGAGTTGGTAACACGGCGATTCTCGAAATATCTATGCACTGATAAAAAAGTAAACTTGATTCAAGTCTTGAACCAAATCTTGAACAAATCAACAAGTCTTTAACAAATCTTGAACCAAGAATATAATTTTGAAGAAATTTTAATCTTGACTCAAAAAAATTTTTTTTGAGTCAAGATAAAAAATTCTTGGCTCAAGAATAATTACTTAGCTCAAGAATTTAAACCTCTTGATTCAAGAAAATCATGTTCTTCAAAATGGTATTCTTGGTTCAAGATTTTTTTCTCCTGAATCAAGTTTACTTTTTTATCAGTGTGGAATTTCAGGAATCGCCGTTGTCGTCGACATACAGCACTGTAAATAGGACGCTGCGCTACTACAATAGTTGAAAATCAAACACACGAGTGTCGAGGTGTCAATTTGGTCTGGCAAACCAAATCCGAGCGTCTGTAGCGAGACCCGAGACAGATGCGCGGATCTATGTACGGATCGATCGATCGATGTACGGATTTGGTGGGCAGACTAAAAGGCAGATTTTAAAAGCTGCACACATGCATGTGTGCAGCCCCAACATTAGGACTACAAGGCAATCATTGCTGTTATATATTTGTATGTATTTAATTTATGTAATTGTTTTATCCGCATCACAAAATTTTTGATAACTCAATTTTCCTAGCCAGGATTCTACCCGTGGATTTTGAAAAAAATGCACCTGTAATATTTTTATACACCACCATTCGATAGTGTCGGTAGTAAGCAACAATTTCTGGAAAGTAATTGTGTGCAAAAAAATTAAGGAAAGAGCTTATTTTTAACATGTTATTATTATTATTATTTTTTGGAAATACAAGCCTTTCCTGGAGTGTGCCGCATACCATTACTTCCCAAATATTGTTCCTTACAACGCAATACTATGAAATGGTGCAATAATGTTTTTTTTTTTACCTTGGTTTAGAGATTTTTCGCCATACAATAAAATAACACACCTTAAAACGCCCTTTCATTTGTCATTTTGCCCCTTCTTCTTTTCCGCAACACACCGATGTATTTTCTGATCAGGCTGGTGGCTATACAATATAGGCAGCACTTTGAGCTTTGGACCCAATAGAAAAGGTTGCCTTTTATTATATTTTTTACATACCTATTACTGTCCTTGTTGTTATGTAGGTATTGTCATATATAAAAAGCGGACTATAAAGTAAACTAACAATTCGATTTCTTTTCGTTCCAGTTGTTCCTGCAGAAGAAGAGCGATACACAATAACAATAAAAGAAGATGGATCAAAGGATTTTACGTGTAAAGTGTGTCAAAAAGTGTTCAGGAAACAGTGTTTGATTTTTCAGCATTACAAGGCAGTGCATTTGAAACTTCGTCCACGGTTGCGTGGTTGCAATCTCTGTGAAGTTTTCGTGCCCAGTCACTTGCGACCAGCACATATGGAGGAAGCCCACGGCATACCCAGGCCGGCGTGTAATGCGTGCGGGAAGAAATTTAATCACCAGTTCAGGTTATTGAGACATCAAAGAACATTCCACATGGGAGAGTTAAACTTCGAGTGCAAATTCTGCGAAAAGAAGTGCCCTTGTAAAAAAAGTTTGAAAAATCATTTACTCGTTCATCAAAATGAGAGACCTTTCCAATGTACATTCTGCGAAAAAGCATTCAAAGCAAAAAAATATTTAAGGATTCACACTAAGATACATTTGAACGACAAGAGATACGAGTGCTCGGTATGCGGCGAGAGATTTGTGCAGACGTCGAGTTTAAAATACCACTTAGGGAAGAGACATCCAGAAGTGCAGTAACTTGTCTGGTTTTATTAATGCTAAAATAAATTCTAACAGCTTATCCGTCTTTTTCTTAAGAGAGACTTGCCAATAATATTAGTAAGTTTTAACGTTCAGAACATACATGAACTGGTTTACTATATGGGGAGTGGGGACTGTCTTAAGTTCTAGTAGATAAATTAGTAATTTTCTCTAATATTCTGTTGGTATACATAAATTCCCCAGTTTCCCCTATATTTTGTTATGTGCAATATGAGTAAAATTATTTGGTAGTTGGTTTATTCAGTTACCCCAGGAAATTAGGCGCGCTCATTTGCTTCCGATTCGCTTCGAGTTGATTATAACTATTGAATAGGGGTTGGTATGAAAAGGATGAAAATTGAGTTATATGTAATTTTAATGCCAAATATATATACCTAATATATTTTTTATTTTTCGGATTTGCCATCCTTATCATTAAGGGCTAAAAATTGCTTACAACGTATTGTCATGCCTACCGAATACATGCAATATTTCATTAAAAATGGGTCAAGCCGTTTCAGAGGAGGTCTCTAACAAACACTGTGATACGAGAATTTTTAGCATATTTCATAATATGTATACAATATTGAGTGAGTATGTTTTGGTACAAGTCTTTGGAGTATCTTTGTTCTGTTTTGTGCTGCTAATTTTATTGTTTTTTTTTCTGAACTTACACACAGGCTTTCAGATTGAGGTTTACTTAACAAAATTTACGCTCGCTCGTTTTGTAACTTAAGTATATTCTATATATAAATAGATAATGAGTGATCATAAATAACAAAAACAATGGCACTCCGGGGGTGCCGACAGAAGTGAAAATTTCAAAATATACGTGTTCTCAGCGCGCAAGCATGCGGCGCGTGATACATAATGTTACCTACATTAAAAAAAAGGAAATCACTAAAAAGATAAGATATGTTTAATGTATATACTTATATATCTTTGATGACTCAAAGATATTCAGACACACAAAAATAGATACAGAACAATTATACATAATTATATAATAGGTATCAGTATATCACGTCAATCCCATCCCGTGCTAAGTTGAACTTGTGTTACGGATTATCAGATTGTTATCAGACAACGGATACATATTTTATAATATACAATACTATACATAAATCTTATTATCTATATTATTCACATTCTCTCTTGCACACACACTGTAGTTTATCACGTATTGTCTTTTTTCGGCGACGTGATGCGCGCTACGTTGGGGAGCCTTCCCCGAAACCTCTGGTAGACTACGTCCATCGGCCAGAACTCCTCCACCTCGAAGGTCGGTAGAAGATGCGTCGGTACTCTCACCACAAAGGAACTATATAACACTATGAACATGTGAACTAGGTATATCACTTTTTTAGTTCAGTAGTTCAATTATATGTCCAACGTGCAACGTGGGATCTGTGGACCTAATATACAATCATCAGTGATGATAATGATTAGACACTATATTATTAAATAATTATTATTATCTATTGTAGTAGTCGGCGGAAAAAATGTAACAGTTAGCATAATATTATAGTGATGATGATGATCACGAATATAATTTTGGCGATAGCAAAATTGTAAAATACATTGTTATCGGTGTACAAAACTATGAAAAAAAAACCTATGTCACCATAATAATGTGTTGGTGTATCGTTAGAAAATGGTGATGATGATGATTACTGTAAGTGGCATATTAATGGCATATGCTTGTAGTTCTTTAAACAATGTCGAAATTTCTAAACGTGTATCTTTAAAGACTGGGGAGTTATGTTTAGTACTTTTGAATCTAGGGTATACTATGGCACAAAATTTTACTTTATGGTAGCATATGCTTGAGTTAGTTCAATAAAAGTCTAAATTACTATAAATGTCCTTATAAATTTTGTGGAGTTCTCTCGATTCCCAATGGATGCCATCATCAGGTAACACTTTGGTGTCAAAAGGACCAATTTGGGATTATACCCTTTACACCTAAAAAAGATTTTTCACAATCGGTTTACAGCAGCGGAGTAATCGTTGAACATACAAAAAAAATATACAACCGAATGTATAACAGCCTCCTTTTTTGGAAGTCGGTTAAAAAATAGAATCCTGGGCATATACATAGTTAAAAATCGGTAACAGGAGCTTCGAGTTTTAATGGCTACCATGTGTTGTCAATTGTCAACTCTATTTTCAGCCCAGAGTTCTATTTTCAGTGCTGTGAATATTTTAAGCCGGAGAGATTCCGCGTAATATACTAAGTCCCAGCCTAATATTTGAAAAATGCTCAAAGGATGGCCACTTAGGCTGGGACTATATGCTCCAGAATCCAGAACGCCGGTAAAAAATTCAGAGGACTGAAAATAGAACTCTACGCTGATACAATAGAGTTGAAAATGGAGGTCTCGAGCGTCGAGCTGACATGTATGACATTGACATTTGATTCGACACTCATATGTTTGATTTTCAACTCTATTGTATTAGCGCAGAATTCTATTTTCCGTGCTCTGAATTTGCTACGGCCTTCCGGATTCCGGAGCATGTTATAGTCCCAGCCTTAGATTTTTCGCACGCCCTTCCGGAATCGGGACAATATAGTTCCAGCCTTAGGCTGGCTGGAACTATTGTACGGAATCCGGCGGGCCCAGGAAAATTCAGAACACTGAAAATAGAACTCCGCGCTAATACAGTCAATAGGATTGAAAGTCGAAGCGTCGAGTGTCAAATTGTAATTTATGACATTGACATATTTTGACTCGATATTTGTGTGTTCGATTTTCAGCTCTTTTGTAGTAGCGCAGAGTTCTATTAACAGTGCTCTGAATTTTCCCCGGCCCGCCGGAGTCCGTACATATAGTTCCCGCCTTAAACGATGCACTTGCCGTGCATATTTTATAAACCATTGAACCTAAAAATTTGTTGCCATAGCAAAAACTGTACAAAACTTCTTCAATGATATTATATAATATTATATATTATTATAGCCTAACCACGAAGATAAAAAAAACTGAATTTATTGCGCTTAATTTTATTATTGCATCAACGCTACGAAACGTAAGTCTCATGACTGGTTAAAACAAAGTGCTGACACACGTGCAGATTCGGTGTGGAGCGAACCACCGATTTGGTTTGCTCCAGACCAAATCCTTCCGTGCGTCAAGCAGAGCAGTCTGGCGAAAATAATAATTATTATTTGAGTCCACCGCGGTCCGATTCCGCGGTCAGATTTCACTTTGCTCCGTACCAAATCCGAACCTGTGTAGAGTAGACGGGCGATTGGCCCGAACAACGATCTCAGTGCTCCCAACTTAGGGAATTTACCCCCAAAATTAGGGAAAAAATTTCTGTTTTTTGAAGTTTACTCTTTTAAGTAAAAAAAATTAGGAGTTTACTCCTTAAGAATCGATTTTCATACAATATATTATAACCTGGATATACTAGCCAAGATCGAATTATGGGTTACGTTTGGGAAAAAATCTTTTTGAGAGTTGGTAAAACTGCACGATTTTAATGAATTTCGGGAATCGCCGTCGTCGTCGACAACAGCACTGTAAATAGGACTCTGCGCTAATACGAGGGCGGCACTGAAAATTTCGGGAATCAAGGAAGTGACACAACATTACTATTTAAAAATGTATTTATTGCTTTTCGAAGTATTCTCCGCGAAATTTGACATATTTTTCCATACGATGGAACCAATCATTGAAGCAACCATTCCATTCGAAAGTTGGGGTCTCCAAAATGGCCGTTTTGTAGGCGTCCACAGCTTCTTCAGGTGATGAAAATCACTGACCACGCAATTTATTCTTTATTTTAGGGAATGTATAGAAATCATTAGGGCTTAGGTCGGGGCTGTACGGCGGATGGTCTAATAATTCTATGATTTCTTGCTCTAAAAAATCTTTTGTTCTGTGCGCGGTGTGAGAACTCGCATTGTCGTGATGGAGGATGATGCGGCGGTTGCAGTTCTCTTTACGGAGTTCAGAAACGACCTGTGGCAAACAAATGTTAGCATACCATTCTGCATTAACCGTTCTTTGTCCCTCAAGAGGAATAGTCGCAACATGGCCGGTTTTGGAGACAAACGTGGCCACGTGGTCGATCTTCCTCAATCAGCTTACGCACAGCATCAACGTTTTCTTGGGTGACTGCAGTTTTTGGACGACCTTGACGGGGATCATCACTGAGCTTGACACGTCCACGTTGAAATTCAGCAAACCAGCGATAAATTGTGGTTTTGGATGGGGCTTCATCACCAAATGCAGAAATCATCCGGTCAACACACTGTTTTTGTGTTAAACCACTTCGAAAGTCATAATAAATCATCGCTCTAGAATTTTCTCGAGTCAATTCCATTTTCTCAACGACTAAACAAGTTTGAGAAGACCTTGTGACAAGACCGAGAATCTTTTTTTAAATAAATAAACGGTATTCGATTTTTAAAACCAAGGAGTTTTAAATTAAAAAGATTTTAATATGACAGGAACAGTGGAAATATTCCATTCCCGATACTTTTAGTGCAGCCTATGTAGGTACAATAGCTGCAATTTTAAAAGTTCTAATGTCAAAATTTTTACATTTTAACTTTTTAAATTGGAGTTTTGCCGGGGAGTTCAATGGGCGACGTTGTGAATTTGTAATATTTCATAAATTTGTGTTATCTCGGTTCTTAATGTGTAATATTGGTAGAGTATTAACCATTAAATATTCGTTAACGTGCACAAGTGTGGGCAAGTGGTACAACATCTAAAAATGTGCTATCTGTGTGTTTCCCGCCAAAACTCCCTAGGAACTTTCAGTAAAGCGTCTACCATTTTACTGAATCGACTGACATGACTCATTGACTGTACTGACTATTTATTTGGACTTTGACTAGACTTTAGACTTGACGATATATTATGAATACAGTGTTGAAAATTGAAACGAAAGTTCTATTTCCCGCCTTTTTTACTTGACACTGGCAAATGAAGCCGACGCCATATATATATATATATATATATATATATATATATATATATATATATATATATAAATTAAATTGTGTTTTAAAAGTTCGAACATCAAAATGTAGCCCATTCCTACTTTTCAGTTGAAGTTCATAATAGGGCAGCAAATCCGAGCGCATGTAGCGAGACCTGCTGCCCTGCTGACTATAAAATAAACTAACAATTCGAATTATTTTCGTTCCAGTTGTTCCGGCAGAAGAAGAGCGATATACAATAACAATAAAAGAAGATGGATCAAAGGATTTTACGTGTAAAGTATGTCAAAAGGTGTTTAAGAAACAGCGTTTGATTTATCAACATTACAAGGCAGTGCATTTGAAACTTCGTCCACGGTTGCGTGGTTGCAATCTCTGTGAAGTTTTCGTGCCCAGTCACTTGCGACCAGCACATATGGAGGAAGCCCACGGCATACCCAGGCCGGCGTGTAATGCGTGCGGGAAGAAATTTAATCACCAGTTCAGGTTATTGAGACACCAGAGAACATTCCACATGGGAGAGTTAAACTTCGAGTGCAAATTCTGTGAAAAGAAGTTCCCTAGTAAAAGAAATTTGGAAAGTCATTTACTCGTTCATCAAAATGAGAGACCTTTCCAATGTACTTTCTGTGAAAAAGCATTTAAAGCAAAAAAATATTTAAGTATTCACACTAAGATACATTTGAACGACAAGAGATACGAGTGCTCGGTATGCGGCGAGAGATTTGTGCAGCCGTCGAGTTTAAAATACCACTTGGGGAAGAGACATCCAGAAGTGCAATAACTATTCTGGCTTTGTTAGTGCTAAAAAAATAAATTCCCACGGCTTACTCGTGTTTTTTCTTGTTAGAGTTGCCACAATCTTTACTTTTGATGTTCAGTTAGGTAGGTAGGTACTCACAAAATTTCCTAAAATAATTACTTTCGTAAATCCATCACAGCCGCATCGTGATATAGGGTTTTTTCAAATCACTTTTTATAAGTACTTGTATTATAAAAAGATTTGTACTTTTATATTTTTATATGTTTGTTCTCAAATTACGCCTAAACTACTGGACCGATTTAAAAAAAAATCACCATTAGAATGTTACATTATTCCCGTTTCATAATTCGCTCGGATCATACACACAAAGGTACTCGCCGGGCTTATATAGTTGTGTATAAGTAAAACGCATTGATCCTTGCATTACTTTATTAACATTTCTATATTGTCAATAATTACTTGGCACACACGTCATTATAGTTTTATTTGTATGTAAAATATTATAGGTACTTTGTGTACTCATCTTATTGGTTATGTTAATATTATATTAAGTACAGTCTGCAATGCAATGGTTTTTAAATGAAACAAAATTTGTATCATGTATGAAACTCGAAACCTTAACGCGAGTCTATCGCGTTAAGGTAGTGCGTGCTAATCTGGTAATCATGCGTATATAATATTATGTCATAATGGCTTACTTTAATTGGCTTGGCTCATTGTTATAATCAATGATTATGATAATGACCTATCATGCATTATTTATAACTAACTGATGCCCACAACTTCGTTTGCATAGAACAACGGAAACGGAACCCTATTTTTTAAACGGAACCCTAAAATAAAAGTAGTCTATGTTAGACCTTATAACATCAGCTATAGGCCAGTGAAATTCCCGTGAAAATCATTCTAGCCGTTTCAGAGGTTAACCGGAACAAACAGACAGACAGACAGAAAGACAGATCGACAGACAAAAAATAAAAAAATAAACTTAATTTAATATAAGTACCGAATATATATAACACTACTTTAAATAAAAACTTAGTTTATTATTTACATATAGGTACTTTCATATGTATTAAGTGAAAAGCCAATGATACCTGATAATGGTACAATAATAAATCTAAATGGGTGGTACAGCCAACAATGAATGTTTAATAGTTATCAGTTTCAATTGTAAGTCTTTCAAACGATCATTGGAGTGTATACGAAGCGTTTGTCAAAATGCTGATGTTATTGCTTTGCAGGAGACATGGCTCTTGCCGCACGAGATACCTGAACTCGGCAAAATAAACAGCGACTTCAGATTCTTCGGCAAGTCTGCGGTGGACCTAACAAGCGGTATACTGCGCTGAAGACCGTATGGCGGTACAAGACTAATAAGTTCGATACAGGAACAGCAAGTGTAGTCACGTGTCTGTGATCCCGTGTGAAAGTAGTCGAATTAGCGCAATTAAGCTGCGTGTGTTGGATCGTTGAATACTTGTTTTTTTCTGTTTATATGCCCACTGACTTATCAGACAATATATTGGAATTTGTTCAATGTTTAAGCGAAATTACTTCAATAGTTGAGAGTAACAATATTGAAAATATTTTCATCAGGAGACTTTAATGCTCATCCTAATGAATTGTTTGGTAACGAACCTCATAAATTTTGTAATGAGCAACACTAAACATGTGTGGATCATCAGATGTTGGGCTCAAATTCTAATACCCATACTTTTGTGAGGCGTTACTGAGACGGCGTTAAAGACAGTTATCTCTGTTAAGGTATGTTATGATGTTTTCTGGTCAGTTTACTTAAAATCAGTTAGTCGGACTATTAACCCACTGCTAGCCAATTCAAATAAAGTTCTATGGGGAGACAGGGATTTAAGCGAAATAGAAAAATATACTAAATGTTATAATGTTAAATTAAAGGAAATTTGCTTCCCTCATGAAATTCTCAAGTGTTATGACAACATGTGTAGTAATAATGATAGGGTTCACTTGGCCGCAATAGACTCATTTTATGGTCACATTGTAACATCGTTACAAGAGGCTGCTGCTGACAGCTATGTCGTGGTCGTGCTGGTGGTGGCAGTCATCACTGTGGTCGTCCTATTGTCGGATGGAATAAGTATGGTCGTAACGCTCACAGGGATGCTAGGCAGAAATTTTTGACCTGGGTCTGGTACGGTAGACCCGGTAGTGGTAATATTTATAATTAAATGCATCAGTCTAGAAAAATATTTCAAATTAAATTACAATATTGTCAGAATAACCAGGAATTAATTAAAATTAACATTTTGGCAACTAAAAATAAAAATAAAAATTTCAAATGTTTTTGGAAACAAACAAAAAAGTTGAACACAAAAGCTAGCGTCCCGATGAGTATTAACGGCATCGGTGATACGAATGATATCGCGAATCTGTTTAGATGTATTTTTCAAGTAAAGTCTCAGCTGAATAGGGGTGCGGAGGCCGTAGTGTTAACGGTGCCTGGGCGCATCACAGGAAAATGGAGATAGGTCCAATAAGTGCAACTACCGCCCTATATCATTAGCAACAACCACATCTAAGATACTTGACGGCATGCTTGAGAGACAACCTAAAAAACATTTAAATTAAAAAAAATCGGGTCTACTGAAAGAAATTCCTATTTTGGAATAAGTAGTACCTTTGTACTAAATTGTATCCTAGTTTTAAGATTTCATTATTTCTTATTGTGTGTACATAAATTATTAAATAAATAAAAAATAAATTTCCATGATGCTCAGTTCGGTTTCAGGCCAGGACCATCAACAGATTGTGCGATTATGTCTCTCAAGCCGATTGTCAAGTATTTACACAGATAGGAGTAAGCCCGTATATGCAGCCTTTCTTGATCTCTCCAAGGCGTTTGACCTGGTTAGGTACGATATCCTATGGCATAAATTAAAAGACGCAGGTGTGCCGGGTGAGTTAATTAACATTCTCAAATATTGGTATGACCACCAAATTTACCGGGTCAAATGGCTCCGTGAACTCTCTGACAAGCACAGGTTGGAGTGTGGAGTGAGACAGGGGGGACTAACGTCTCCCCCGCTCTTCAACTTGTACGTGAATAGGATGATTACTGAGCTGAGCGACACCAAGGTAGGCTGCTCGATTGATGGCCAGTGTTGACAGTATTAGTTATGCAGTGATATGGTGTTGCTCAGGCCATCAATAGACTCCCTCAGAAAAATTATTGGAGTGTGTGTATAGTGTAAGAAAAAGTGAGCTCTTGATATTTAAATCCAGGGGTCGTAAGCTGGGAGATGTGGCGCCTGTGCTGCTCAATGGTGTTGCTCTTCGAAGAGTGAAACAGTTTAATACCTCGGCCATGTGGTCACCGAGGATTTAACAGACGATGGGGACATCGAAAGGGAGAGGAGAGCGATGGCGGTCCGCTGTAACATGTTGGCACGCAGATTCGCGAGGTGTACAGTTGTTAAAATTATACTGTTTAAAGCGTTTTGCCAAACTCTCTATACCTGGAATCTGTGGGTCAGCTACACGCAGCGGGCCATCAACGCTCTCCGAATACAGTATAACAACGCGTTAAGGATGTTGGTGGGGCTTCCTCGCTACTGTAGTGCGTCTGCGATGTTTGCGCATGCACACAGACGGTTTTCACATCGTGATGCTGCGTTGCATCGCATCGCTGATGTTCCGCACGCGTGGAAGCCCCAATCTGAATCTGCTTAGCGCCAAGCTGGACAGCCCCCTTCTGCGGCACTGGGTCCAAGCACACATGCATGTGCCCGGAGCCCCACAGGGTGGTAAATACTTAAATTAAATAAGACGTTTGTATACTAACTATATTATGGGCTATGCCTGAAATAAACGTATTTAAATAAACCTGTTAATTTTAAATTACAAACAGACACTTCAATTTTATTTATCTGTATAGATGTATAGATAATTTCAAACATTTTAATAATAGTGTTAAAAATTAAGGATTTTTTTATTGTATTTGTTTATTAATATATGGATATTATATTTTTTAACCCGCGACGCAAAAATATTGTTAGGTATGTTAATAAATGTTATCCGTGGCATCGTAGCTCCGCAACGAAAGGACCGATTTAGATGCGGTTTTTTTCTTTGAAAGCTGGGCGTGATCTTGGCATAGAGAGTGTTCTTAGCATTATAATTCATCATCATCAGCTCGTGCGCTGCTTTTTTCGGGGGTTACTTAAAACTTATAGCATTTATATAGCACAATAATAACAAATTATGTTAAAGAAATAATGGGAAAAAAAACTTTTATGCTGCATTCTGGAAGTATAGATTAAAAAATATTCATTTTCAAATTTTAAAATGGCGGATATTCATTTTTTGTAAAATTTATATTGGGTATCTTTAGCCAGATTTTTGGGAGTGCTGAATAAGAAAATGACATTAACTTTGAAATTCCAAGAAAGCGGACATACTTTATTTTATTATAATTAATATTTTAATAAAATAAATTATGTCCGCCTTTACTAGGTTTTTGGGGCTGCTGATTACGAAATTGACATCCAATTATAATTTCCGAAATGGCAAATTTTCATTCTTCGAAATTTTATGAAGAAATAAATGACATGAGTGCTAATTTAATAGTTCTTGGGGGTGCAGATAAAAATTGTTGATTATTATCACAGTATGTTATGTAGTTCGAGATACCAGCTATGTTAGCTACAGAAATTTTGGAAAATTCTTCTCTTCTCTTTCAATCAAAGAAAGATCTTTCTCAATCAACCAAAGAAAAATCTTTTCCATCCAATAACCATCCTAATCTTAAAAAGATTAGGATGGTTATTTATTATTTTTTCAGTAGTTTCCGAGATAGATGCATGTCGAGATACGAGCGATATAAGCTATGGAAAGGAGATCGGCAAGTCGCCATACATTTACTGCCTGGTAATTAAAATATGTGGCCACAAAAAGTATTTATTGTAAGTTGTACTTTATGAACATAGGAACAAAAAAAGTAATCATATTATGCATCAAACTCGTAAATAAAATATAATTCCTGATAATTTCGCATTGTTTGAATTTATTTTTTATGAGAAAGAAATGTAAATAAAAAAATCTAAATAACGAAACATCTAGAAGAGGATCAAACAAGTTTGTGTATAAGTATTTTTTGTTTCTAAAAATCTTTCTCTGCAATTTTGGGTTTAATTAAAAAGTTAAGCAAAATTTACAAAAAGCGAGGCCGCTACAAACTAGGCCAATAGCTATTCTGCATATTCAATATGTCAAAATTCTTAATGTATCTTTGTTTCTGAGATCAAGAACGCCATAATTGGCCATTTTACGCTAAAATCACAGTCGAGATGTAATATGCCTCTTAAGCTCGTAAACTACTGATGATGGGACAAAATAATTTTCTACGACATTAAAGAACATACTAATATCTACAAACAAGTCCGCGGCAGCATATTCCAGTCACCTACTATGGTTAAGATAGTAAATCAGCTTTTGTCTAAAATTTTATTAAGTTTAAAAGGTAAAGGTACAGGGATAGAAAAGATATTTTTTTTAAATATTAATCCATAACCAAATGAGCTTTTAAACATGAAGAGTATTATTTTAGAAATTAAATGCTAGGTACTCTTTGTTTCATCGAAATCGTACAATTACTTTGGAAGTTATCACGAGTTCAAAGATAAAATATATAATAAATAGTCATAAGTACCTTACTTATGTAGAATCGGCTGACCCCGTGTCTCAGATTAGTCCGTAATTATTAGTGTAGGTGTATGTGTAGGTTGTAGAGGTTGTTAGTAAAGGCAGTTTTTAAATATAGGTAGGTAGGTGTAGGTAGTATGTAGGTAAAGGTAGTAGATGTAGGTATAGGTAGTAGATGTAGGTGGTAGAAGTATGTAGTAGGAGTAGAATGTATGAGTAGGTAGTAGGTGTAGGGTGTAGGTTGTAGGTATTACTTGTAGTTGTTGGTATAGAAATTGTAGTATGTAGTTATATTTTATTGTACTTAGTTATATTTTATTTATTCCAGTTCATACTTAAGTAGCACAACGGCTGTCGGGTCAGCTAGTTTGCTATTTTAAGCAAAAATTATCGCTTTCACGCCGTTCGCTCAGTGTTGATCGTTGAAATATTGAATTGTTTTTGTGATAAGTCTTTCAGAAAGTTTTGAGCAAACGCTGCAGACAAAAATGTTTGGGAACCTCTGCTACATGCAATCGAATAAACCGATACAGAGCAGAGACTAGTTCTATAGGAACAAGATTAGAAAAATGTAGGTACGATAAAAACAGAGAGTAGAGTGAAATATTTATTAAGTGGTTGAAAATACTGAAAATAAATAGCTAATTTTATTTGAATGCCTTCAACTATATCTAACTAAGCATCCTGCATCGCACGCATTGGGCCTATTTAACATCCAGAAATTCGTACACACTGGAAGCGCATTAGTCTAACATAGGTAATTACTTTCTGTATTTTAGTAAGAATAATGCGTCGCGTTTTGCGTCCGATGCAAGCAATGCGTGCGTTGAGGCCAAGAGGACGCTCACTTCTATCCTCTTTCATTCATACAGAAATTAGTTCTTAAGCAACATTTTATCAATCAATCGATCATTTATTCACAAGATGTGGTAGTGATGGTGGTTACAATAATTATAAATAATTCTTACACATCCTACCATAACAATGGTGTGTGTATGTCAAGTTAAAGTTTTAAAGAACGATTAGTACATGTACAATTAAATAAAAATACATTTAAATATTAATCTTTCATCACATAATTGAAACTAAAACAAAATTATTATTAATTATGTCAACATTTAAGCAAGGTATTATTTTAATTATGTTGTTACGCTGTGAAAATTACTTTTTTATGTCAAACTTTTTATTTTAACTACCATCCACCATAAGTCAATATTTTAATATAATAAATGTCAAGTTATTCCAAAATCAGATTTTAATGAATTATTATGAGCAGTTCACATCAGCGGTCAGATACTTATAACCTAATATTTTTGATTATGTATCATGTAGTCATTTATGTTGTAAAAACAATTTTTTAGAAGCCATATGGTTAACTTTTTTTTTGTACGTATTAAAAGATAAACTGTGTTTAAAATGATCTGGTAACTTATTATATATGTATATGGCCTGTATAAATACATTGTTTTTACATATGTCTTAGTTACATAGGTATTGGACGATAAAGCTTATATTTAAATATATGACTTTTACGTTTTACGTTCGATTTGAGTTCAAAATATTGTGGATATAACCTAACAAAAATACATAGTTCTTTAATGTACATGCAAACTAAAGGTAGTTATTATATTGTATTTTTAAAAAGCGGTTTGCAACTATCCATAGTTGAGGCACCAGAAATAGCTCTAATACATTTTTTTTGGACTTTAAACACATTTTCAATCTCTACTGAGTTGCCCCACAGCAATATATCATATGAGAGAATAGAAGAAACGTAACCGTGGTACGCAGTTAGAGCTGCTTCAGCTGAACTAACGATTCGCCTTAATGTTTTTATTGCGTAGACGAAACGGTCAAGTTTGTCACAAACATATTCTACGTGGACCTTCCAATTACAGTACTTATCTATTATAATACCTTAAAACTTTGCACTATCTACTTTAATGTAAATATTTAGTCTAAAAAAGCCCTATTTGATTATTAAAATTGTGATTACTTAATGTTCAATGGTACCTTTAAAAAGTTGTGGCCGTTAAAAATAAAACTCACAAAACATTTTTATATTTCAGACAAAGATATACCTATGATTGCTCTCGCTCGCTCGACTAAATGACGCACTCCCAAATAAAAACAGCTTCGTAAGTGCGGCAACTAATTATTGTAGTGTGTAAAGTGACAATTGACTAATTACATGTGACAAATTCTAGTACCTGGGCTGATTGATAACTGGCCGAAACGACGAACTTAAAAAAATGATACGCAAAAAAGGAATATTACATTATATTCTGGCATCTTTTTGAAAATAGAACGCCAAATTTGAATTTAATCGAACTGATGGAATTTGTTTGAGAGGACGTAGAACTTTCTCTGTCGTAAATTTTCTTAACAATGAAAAGAAACGAAATTCGTGCGGTGATAAAGTTTTACGTTTTAAAAGAGAAAACAGCAACCCAGATTAAAACCAAGCTAGACAGTGTTTTAGGTAATTCTGCTCCTGCATTGAGTACAATTCACACCTGGGTAACTGATTTTAAACGTGGAAGACAGAGCTGCGAAGACGCCCAGACGACAGGTCTGGCCGTCCAAATGAAGTCATGAATCCTGACATGATCAAAAAAATCACAAAATTGTATTGAATGATCGGCGCTTAAAGTTGCGAGAGATAGCAGAGATGTGAGCATTTCATCTGAATGCGTTTTTAATATTTTGCACCAACATTTGGGAATGAAAAAGCTTTGCGCGCGATGGGTGCCGCGTTTGCTCACTGTAGACCAAAAGCAACGTCGAGTGGACGATTCATCAGAGTGTTTGGCGCTGTTTAACCGAGATCCTAATGAGTTTTTGCGGCGTTATGTAACAGTCGATGAAACCTGGATACATCATTATACTCCCGAGACAAAAGAACAATCTAAGCATTGGACTGAGAGCGGAAAACCTGCGCCGAAGAAAGCAAAAACGGTTTTGTCGGCTGGCAAAGTGATGGCGACGGTTTTTTGGGATGCTCGAGGGATTATTTTAGTGGATTATCTGCAAAAACGAAAAACAATAAATGGAGAGTACTACGCAAGCTTGCTGCAAAAATTAAGTGAAGAAATCCAGAAGAAACGACCACATTTGGCCAAGAAAAAATTTTTATTCCACCATGACAACGCACCTGCACACACGTCAAAGTCGCCAAACTCCATGAATTGCGGTTCGAATTGCTACCGCATCCACCCTATTCCCCGGATCTGGCCCCGTGCGACTTCCACTTATTCCCAAACCTGAATAAATGGTTAGGTGGCCAGAGATTTTCATCAAATGTCTTAGTCATTGTTGCCGTGGACGAGTATTTTGAGGGGTTGGAGAAAACATTTTATCAAACTGGTGTAACGGCATTGGAGAAGCGCTGGACTAAATGCATCGAGGTAGAAGGAAACTACGTTGAGAAATAAATTTATTTTAAATAGATTTTTGAAGTTTTTCTTTGTCGTTTCGGAAACTTATCAATCAACTTATAATTTTTATTTTATTATTAGTCAAGACAGAATAACGTGTGTCGAAGTTTTTACATATTTTTTTTTCAATTTTAACTATAATTAAATAAAATATTCGGGATGAACACCTGTCAATATGACTGACTCGGGTAAAGCTTTCAATATGACTGACTCGGGTAAGCCGACCTCAGCTGAGTATTTGACAAGCACGTCTGCTCGGTCTGGTAGAGCGCCCAGCGAGACCAAAGATTAGTCTATGATATCAGATATTTGAAGTATTTAAAAAAAAATCCTGATACAAGAGAAACGGCGCGGCGTGTATACCCTAATAAATGCGTATTTGATCTTAGTTACAAAATCTTAAAATAACTAATTTTAGTGGATACTATTTAGTAACAATGTTTTAAGTTAAAGTAGTGGTTGATAATGTGAAACTCAGTACATAGGGTATCAACAGCTATCTTTTTGCAACAAATGATATTTCTTCATGTGACGTCTAAATGATCTTTGATTGTCGAACGTCTTGTCGCAAGCTCTGCACGGCAGTATCACTTGCTTTTCCCCGTGCACTTGTACTTCATGCTCCTTCCTCTTATCGTAGTCTTTAAAGCTCTCATCACAATACGCACATTTATTTTTTTTGCGATTCAAATGTACTGTCCATTCGTGGTCTCTTTTTTTAGCGCTCGAGTTAAAGACTTTCGAGCATAGAGAACAGTTGAAATTTCCAGTTTTGTGCCGGTATCCATGCGCTCTCAGCATTCTTTTATTTACAAACCCTGCGTTACAGACTTCACAAACATAATTTCTATAATGAGAGCTCATATGCTCAGCCAATCTCTTGAAGTGATTGAAGGCATCTTTGCAATAAACGCAATATAATGAAGCTGAGTCAAATCGGAATGGTACAATGTGATTGTTTATTTCATTGTAATATTTCTTTTTATGCTCAACTTCTAAATGTTTAGTAAACTCTGTTATTTCTCTAGTTTCTTTTTGACATAGGCCACATTTAAGTCCGGTAATATCTAGTCTGACTATATAAGAAAATATAGAGTGTCCCTCCATAAACGTGCTAATTTCGCCATTATGTGTGGATAGAGTATGGTTCTTTAAACTCGAAGGATCAGCAAAGTGTTCCGGGCAAAAGCAGCAGGCGAAGCCAATAGAACCAGACTGATAGTTAATAGGAGTGGCGTTAGAATTCTCAAGTATCATCCTTATGTTAGCCAGATGCTTAAATGTTTCGAATTGTCTGGTTATCCCTGCAATACGTGGATTTGTATGAGTAGTAGTCACTGTTATGGTTCTTCTGTTTGCGGCTGGTTTTTCCAACTTGATTTTACCTACAACATTAAAATTTAATGTTAAGAAAATATTGTAGGTATTTTACTGAAAATTATTTGAGTTAAACGTGTCGCCGTACAGCCTAAAAATTTTATTTCACATTTTTATTTGGTATATAATTATAATCTGTTTACACGCTTGTCAGATTGTTTTTAAAAAAAGCGTCACTAAACCATGCGTAGAAACATATTTAAAAATATATGTTTCTTTATTTTAAATTTAAATAAAAACATTAATTTTAACCATTTTTTAAAAAACAAATTAATTAGGTTCTAACATAATATACAATTCGGGGGTACATTATTTGTAAAAATGTTACGGTCAAAATAATTCTAAAACAGCGTATTGGTATTTGGTAGCTCACTCTAGTATTCGAGACTTTTCGGATAATTTACAGAATACAGCAACCGTGGTCAAAAGAAAACTAGCAATTAATATTTTTAAACAAAAAATTAAACCGGCTTTCAAAATAAATGCGCAAAAAGTATGAAATAAAACTTATTTCTAAATAATTCCCCTTTTAAATTTGCCTAAAATTTTAACTATTTCTCTACTCAACCTTCAAAATTATTGAAGTCGGTACCAGCCCGAACAACATCCTGATAAAACAATATTTAAAATAGAACTCAGGTTCAAGTTGGTTGGTACCGACTTCAAAATTTTGAAGATTGAGTAGAGAAATAGTTAAAATTTAAACCAAATTTAAAAGGGGAATTATTTAGAAAATAAGTTTTATTTCATACTTTTTGTGCATTTTTACTTTGGAAGTCGGTTTATTTTTTGTTTAAAAATAATAAGGTACCTGGGTCGAATATGGCCAGCCGGTAAATATGGCCATATACCATTATTCTAAGCACGATAGTTTGTAATGACTTGAACGCGACCATAAATTGTCGCTAGTGTCGCATGTATCAGAACGGTGTACTGTTACCCTTCCCGCGCGCCCGCTAGTCGCCCAACGTCCATTAAAGTGAAACGTGCTGTTGAGGTTATAAAAACATTAAGTAAGTATTGTCCTGTATTTTGTTATTTTTCAAATAAGAATCTTTGTTAATCACATTACGATATTGTGTGACGATTGTAATTTGATATTTCTTTGTTTATTTATCAAAGTAATAATGTGTTTTTAATTCGCGAATATGAAAACAAAAAAATGCCACCAGTAATTTAGTACCGTAAATATGGCCACCGGTTGGCCATATTTACGGTACTAAATTACTGACACTTTTTTTTTCTTTTTTAGACCATGGCACGCTATAAAACTAAAGGGCTTCGTAGTAATTGGTCAGAAGCATCAATGAAACTAGCTTTAACTGCAGTCAAAAGCGGTAAAATGAAAGTATATACGGCTGCAAACCAAGACGCACTCTAAGGCGTTTTTTACAAGAGAAAAAAGAGACTAAATCTACTTTGGGTCGGAAACCACTTCTTAACCCTGAACAAGAGAAAGTTTTGGCATCCCGTGTTATTGCAATGTGGGATACCCATTGACACAGCGTGTACTACGTAGATGCGTAAAGACATTCTGTGATCGAAATAACATTTCAGCGTCAGGTGGAGACTTAATGGTGGGAGAGATTGGCTGAGGGGATTTTTAAAACGTCATAGGAATATCAGCAGACGAAAGGCACAAAACCTAAATCCCGCAAGGGCACAAAAGTTGAATAAAGCAGTCGTTTCTGATTATTTTGCTAAGTTAAAGAAAGTCTTGGAAGATAATGACATTATGAATAAACCGGAACGCATTTTTAATATCGACGAAAAGGGTTGCCAGCTTAATTTGCACAAATCCCCAGAAGTTTTGACTGAACGTGGATCCAAGAGAGTACATTTAGTAGCACCAGAACACGGGGAGAATGTCACAATAGTATCATGTGGCAATGCCTTGGGCCATGCTATTCCGCCCATGATTGTTTAAAGGCAAACGCATGAAGCCAGAATGGGTAGATTCCTTACCAACCAGCTCAGTAGCCCAAATGACACCCAAAGGGAGTATGAACTCAGACACGTTTGTGAACTGGATTCACCATTTTTCAAAATTTAAATTGCCAGGATCTTGTTTACTTATCTTCGATGGAGCCAAATGCCACTTAGACTATTCCATTGTTGAAGCAGCAGAAAAATTCGACATCAAGCTTTTTTGTTTTCCTTCCTTCTAGCCTTCCTAGTAACACCACACATGAATTACAGCCGATGGACAAATCGGTATTTCGATCCTTTGAATATTACTGGGACGAGGAAGTCTTAAAGTACTGGTCAGTACATGAAAATAACAAAACAAGGGTTTCGGATATTATTTTCCAAAGCGTGGGACAAAGCTGCGACACCTGCTAATATTAAATCTGGATTTGAAGCGACAGGAATTTTCCCATTTAATCCAGCAAGGATACCAGAAGAGGCATACGCTCCCAGCATACCTACCTTTAATCCCACAATACCTGGACCTTCTGAAAATCAAGAAAATAATGATCCCATGGACAGCGACGCCACTAATGCTAGCAAAAACCTGTTATATCGTCCTCAAGTTAATGAAGATCCAATTGATAGCGACGCTATTGATGTCAGTGGAAATCAGGTTACTCCTCCTCATGTTCTTCCAAATAACGACGAACATAATTCAACTCCACCTACGCAGTCTCTTGCTCGAACTGATACCTCTGTTGAAAATCCGGTGCCTATACTGAATCCAGATCAAAAAGATTCCCAGACAAGTGAACATCTATTGCCAAATACTGCAAATCGTTCTGCTGCAATTTTAGACAACGCTTCTGATAATAATCCACAGCACCCAACTCAAGTAGATAGATCGAACTTTATAGAACCCCAGCCAAGTTCCTATGACGATTTCGATAGTAGCGACGAAATTCCTTTATCTAAACTAAAGGAGCACAAGAATAATAGAGATTCTAAAACTGAATCAAAAGTCTGCACCACAACACTTAATGAGTCATACTCATCTTTTTGTGAAATTTTAAAAACCCCGGAGAAAACGTCAAGCCCAAAACCTACACCTAGAGCAAAAGCTATTAATAGTCTGGCACAAGAGCTAACTAAATCAATGTTTACAGAGAAAAATAAAAAGCCAGGACCATCCAATGCTTGTAAACAAAAAATGAAAAATATTCCAGGTCCATCTAGAGTTTCTTCTCAAAAAAGGAAGCAATATTCTGCTAAAATGAACAAGACTGAAGAAGTACCTAACTTCTAAGGTTTCTAAGCAAAAAGGTAAAGGACATTCTAAAAAATCTAAAAACAGTTGGTATTGTTACATTTGCGATGAGGATAGAATAGCAGATATGAGACTATGCTTTTTATGTAAAATCTACGTCCATGAAGACTGTGTTGGGTTAACAAAAGAAGACACTGATAAATTTCTTTGCACTCGGTGGAGTCAGGACTAATTATAAATACTTTATTAGGTTTACCTCCTTCTTTTCTAGTTTGTAATATCATTGTGATTTACCTATGAAGGATCTCAAAAGTTACGTTTTCTATTTGATAATTTTGTTGATTTTATATATTTTTAGTTAAACTTAAATTTCAATTAAAGAAAACTTTTTGAATCTCATTGTTAATTTTGATATCTTTAAAATACTACTTGTAAAGATAATTCTTTATTTGTACTGAATGTCGCCCAAAGAATTATATTTTAAATAAAAGCTCTATTAAAACATAATATCCATTTTTATTTCAGTTTATTCAGAAGTTTTTTAAACTAGTAAATTCATACAGTAAATATGGCCACATATATGGGCATATTTACCGCTCCCGTCGGAAATATGGCCAATTTCAATTTTTTTTAAACTGTTTAAAATACTATTTATCGTTTAATGTCTTTGTATTTTTTTGCTTCTGTTGTAAAGATAAATAGCCACTCTTCATGAATAAGTGCTAAAACTTGTTTGTTTTAGCTTTATTATTATTAAAAAAGTATAACAAACCTTAAGGTGGCCATATTCGACACAGGTACCTTAATATTTTTCCCTTTTTAGTGATATTTGTTAAATTATTATTAATACACTTTAAGAACGTTTAAAATAAACGATCGTATATCGATCGATGATATATCGAAGATCGATGTATAATTTAATACGCGCCAAGCTTCCACTAGGTAGGTATTGTATATAAGATGATGATGACTGTAAGTTACATAATGGCATATGCTTGCAGTTCTTTAAACAATGTCGAAATTTCCAAACGCGTATCTTTAAAGACTGAGGAGCTCTGTTCAGTGCTTTTGGATCCAGGATATACCTTGGTGCAGAATCTTACTTTTTGGTAGGATATACTTGGTTACTTCAAAATCACTATATGTGTCCATATAAATTTCGAGGAGTTCCCCCGATTCCTCATGGATGCCATCATCAGATCACCGCTTTGGTAACAACGAGACGCAATTTCGGATTATATCGAATTTTGAAAATCGATCCATAAACGGCAGAGTAATGTTCAAAGATATCCATGTCGGTCTAAAACACTGAGAAGTACTTATGTCATGATTTATGTAATGATTATTTCATGATTTATGTAATGATTATGTCATGATTTATGTAATGATTATGCCACGATTTATGTAATGATTATGTCATGATTTATGGTGTGATGATGGTGATGATGATGATGATTACCTAAATTGACATAGTGGCTTATGCTTGCAGTTCTTTAAGCAACGCCAAAATCCCCAAACATGTATCTATAAGGTGTTCTGTTCAGTACTTTTGGATCCAGGGTATACCTTGGTGCAAAATCTTACTTTTTGGTAGCATATGCTTGGGTTACTTCAGAAAAAGTCAAAATCACTATATGTGTCCATATAAATTTTGAGGAGTTCCCTCGATTCCTCATGGATCCCATCATCAGGTTACCACTTTCGTGTAAAAGGGGCCAAATTCGGAGTATACCCTTTACAACAAAAAAGAAGCACAATCAGATAACATTGATATATAAATAACAATAAAATTTTGCCGAGTTAAATAACATAATCTAATTTACTCATAAGTAATCAGTTAAAAAACTTAGGCAACAGAACAATTCGGTAAAAAATAGGAAGTAGATCTACTGGCTTCTCAGAATTAAGTAAGTAAAAATATATTTATTCATTTTTACATGAAGAACTAGTGTGGCATTTTGAAGTGCATAAAATCTTACTTTTAAGACTTGAACACTTTTGTGCGATACGATTTGGTTTGAGAATTATCTACAGTTGTCCGATTGTAGGATCGCTGGTGCACCAATTAGTGTAAAAATATCTAGTAAATTGAATGCTATTTCCTCTGCGCGTTTCGTTTTCAGTGCCCTTAATATCACAAATTTCGCGAGATGATCCTGATAGACCATTACAAATTTATATTCTCGGTCTGGATGAGAATGATAGTCAATCAAATCTAAAAAAAATTATAGGTTTTTCATCACTCTGACGTTGGAAACTCCTATTACAGGGAAGGCTATGCTAAAAGAAGAAGAAGTATAGGTTTGATGACAAACCCTTTTTTTATTCCTTTTTGTTTTTGCTGGCACGCTTCGCAAAGTTGTAGATACAGTTCAACGTCGTAGCGAGTTATATTCCTGTATCGTGTAGAAGATACTTCAGCATTCATTCAGTCTCGTCCACCATGGCCGATACTTTGATGTTCGTCGTGAAGTACTTGGAATAATTCACTATCAGCGACGTAGTATATAATATAGTTATTTGGGGTATTCACAGGAAATATCAACGTATATTTTTGACCAACAGTTATAAAATCATAATGCTTCAATAATATATATATATATTATTGAAGCAATATATATATATATATATATATATATATTGCTTCAATAATATATATATATTATTGAAGCATTATGATTTTATAACTGTTATATATATATATATATATATATTGCTTCAATAATATATATATATTATTGAAGCATTATGATTTTATAACTGTTGGTCAAAAATATACGTTGATATTTCCTGTGAATACCCCAAATAACTATATTATATACTACGTCGCTGATAGTGAATTATTCCAAGTACTTCACGACGAACATCAAAGTATCGGCCATGGTGGACGAGACTGAATGAATGCTGAAGTATCTTCTACACGATACAGGAATATAACTCGCTACGACGTTGAACTGTATCTACAACTTTGCGAAGCGTGCCAGCAAAAACAAAAAGGAATAAAAAAAGGGTTTGTCATCAAACCTATACTTCTTCTTCTTTTAGCATAGCCTTCCCTGTAATAGGAGTTTCCAACGTCAGAGTGATGAAAAACCTATAATTTTTTTTAGATTTGATTGACTATCATTCTCATCCAGACCGAGAATATAAATTTGTAATGGTCTATCAGGATCATCTCGCGAAATTTGTGATATTAAGGGCACTGAAAACGAAACGCGCAGAGGAAATAGCATTCAATTTACTAGATATTTTTACACTAATTGGTGCACCAGCGATCCTACAATCGGACAACTGTAGATAATTCTCAAACCAAATCGTATCGCACAAAAGTGTTCAAGTCTTAAAAGTAAGATTTTATGCACTTCAAAATGCCACACTAGTTCTTCATGTAAAAATGAATAAATATATTTTTACTTACTTAATTCTGAGAAGCCAGTAGATCTACTTCCTATTTTTTACCGAATTGTTCTGTTGCCTAAGTTTTTTAACTGATTACTTATGAGTAAATTAGATTATGTTATTTAACTCGGCAAAATTTTATTGTTATTTATATATCAATGTTATTTGATTGTGCTTCTTTTTTGTTGTAAAGGGTATACTCCGAATTTGGCCCCTTTTACACGAAAGTGGTAACCTGATGATGGGATCCATGAGGAATCGAGGGAACTCCTCAAAATTTATATGGACACATATAGTGATTTTGACTTTTTCTGAAGTAACCCAAGCATATGCTACCAAAAAGTAAGATTTTGCACCAAGGTATACCCTGGATCCAAAAGTACTGAACAGAACACCTTATAGATACATGTTTGGGGATTTTGGCGTTGCTTAAAGAACTGCAAGCATAAGCCACTATGTCAATTTAGGTAATCATCATCATCATCACCATCATCACACCATAAATCATGACATAATCATTACATAAATCGTGGCATAATCATTACATAAATCATGACATAATCATTACATAAATCATGAAATAATCATTACATAAATCATGACATAAGTACTTCTCAGTGTTTTAGACCGACATGGATATCTTTGAACATTACTCTGCCGTTTATGGATCGATTTTCAAAATTCGATATAATCCGAAATTGCGTCTCGTTGTTACCAAAGCGGTGATCTGATGATGGCATCCATGAGGAATCGGGGGAACTCCTCGAAATTTATATGGACACATATAGTGATTTTGAAGTAACCAAGTATATCCTACCAAAAAGTAAGATTCTGCACCAAGGTATATCCTGGATCCAAAAGCACTGAACAGAGCTCCTCAGTCTTTAAAGATACGCGTTTGGAAATTTCGACATTGTTTAAAGAACTGCAAGCATATGCCATTATGTAACTTACAGTCATCATCATCTTATATACAATACCTACCTAGTGGAAGCTTGGCGCGTATTAAATTATACATCGATCTTCGATATATCATCGATCGATATACGATCGTTTATTTTAAACGTTCTTAAAGTGTATTAATAATAATTTAACAAATATCACTAAAAAGGGAAAAATATTAAGGTACCTGTGTCGAATATGGCCACCTTAAGGTTTGTTATACTTTTTTAATAATAATAAAGCTAAAACAAACAAGTTTTAGCACTTATTCATGAAGAGTGGCTATTTATCTTTACAACAGAAGCAAAAAAATACAAAGACATTAAACGATAAATAGTATTTTAAACAGTTTAAAAAAAATTGAAATTGGCCATATTTCCGACGGGAGCGGTAAATATGCCCATATATGTGGCCATATTTACTGTATGAATTTACTAGTTTAAAAAACTTCTGAATAAACTGAAATAAAAATGGATATTATGTTTTAATAGAGCTTTTATTTAAAATATAATTCTTTGGGCGACATTCAGTACAAATAAAGAATTATCTTTACAAGTAGTATTTTAAAGATATCAAAATTAACAATGAGATTCAAAAAGTTTTCTTTAATTGAAATTTAAGTTTAACTAAAAATATATAAAATCAACAAAATTATCAAATAGAAAACGTAACTTTTGAGATCCTTCATAGGTAAATCACAATGATATTACAAACTAGAAAAGAAGGAGGTAAACCTAATAAAGTATTTATAATTAGTCCTGACTCCACCGAGTGCAAAGAAATTTATCAGTGTCTTCTTTTGTTAACCCAACACAGTCTTCATGGACGTAGATTTTACATAAAAAGCATAGTCTCATATCTGCTATTCTATCCTCATCGCAAATGTAACAATACCAACTGTTTTTAGATTTTTTAGAATGTCCTTTACCTTTTTGCTTAGAAACCTTAGAAGTTAGGTACTTCTTCAGTCTTGTTCATTTTAGCAGAATATTGCTTCCTTTTTTGAGAAGAAACTCTAGATGGACCTGGAATATTTTTCATTTTTTGTTTACAAGCATTGGATGGTCCTGGCTTTTTATTTTTCTCTGTAAACATTGATTTAGTTAGCTCTTGTGCCAGACTATTAATAGCTTTTGCTCTAGGTGTAGGTTTTGGGCTTGACGTTTTCTCCGGGGTTTTTAAAATTTCACAAAAAGATGAGTATGACTCATTAAGTGTTATGGTGCAGACTTTTGATTCAGTTTTAGAATCTCTATTATTCTTGTGCTCCTTTAGTTTAGATAAAGGAATTTCGTCGCTACTATCGAAATCGTCATAGGAACTTGGCTGGGGTTCTATAAAGTTCGATCTATCTACTTGAGTTGGGTGCTGTGGATTATTATCAGAAGCGTTGTCTAAAATTGCAGCAGAACGATTTGCAGTATTTGGCAATAGATGTTCACTTGTCACTCGTCCACCATGGCCGATACTTTGATGTTCGTCGTGAAGTACTTGGAATAATTCACTATCAGCGACGTAGTATATAATATAGTTATTTGGGGTATTCACAGGAAATATCAACGTATATTTTTGACCAACAGTTATAAAATCATAATGCTTCAATAATATATATATATTATTGAAGCAATATATATATATATATATATATATATATATATATATATATATATATATATATATATATATATATATATATATATATATATATATATATATATATATATATATATATATATAACAATCAAAAAAAGTTTTATATCCATATAGGTTACTAAGCAACTCTCGCACGAGGCCATCTTTTAGCAATAAGATGGAATTGTTCTTTTTTTTAAAAATGTATATTTTTACAATATATAAACTTAGTCTATATAATATTAACAGTCAGATACATATAGTACATAAAGGCAGCCGTGCAGGTGGCCATCCTATTCCCATAGTGTGCGATCGTCAATAAAATCCCCTATAATATTTTCTAGGTCCTCACACGTTTTTTACAAACGATTTTCTAGTGTCGCAGACATATGACCTCCTCTGTACTTTTGAGTTCAATTAAAATATTTTCTTCGAATGATTGTTAATTTTTTTTTGTCGCCTATTTAGAAAATGTTAAAGTTTAAGTATGTTTGTGTACTTTTTTCATATGACATGTCAGTGTTTTCAACCTGCCGTAAGCTTTAAAACATACATCACAGGTAAAGTCTCTGCTTTCTGTATGCTTTACCATATGACTTTGGAGTTCTCTTTTTGCGTAAAATCCTTTATTACAGAGCTCACATTTGTGAGGTCTTAATAATAAATGGACTCTTGTGGTATGGAGGCGCCAGGCATGCTTAGTTTCGAAACTCTTGTCGCAGACCTGACACGTCACTCTCGGACCGCGGATACCATGAACCTTCAATATATGGTCTTGCTTTTGCCTTCCTCCTTTAAACCTTTCATTGCAGTGCCCACATTTATGAGGAAGCTTATGCTCTTCGTGATACGATCTATCGTGCAGTCGCTTCTTTCTGGCTGTGTCGAAGTTTTTAAAACATTTACCACATGTAAAAGTTCCAGTCTTATGCGCATCTCTATGCCGCAGGAGAATGTTTTTGTTCACAAATCCGGCTCCACAATCTTCGCAAATATAATTTCTGTAATGCACGTTCATATGTTCTTGCAATGCCTTGAATGAATTAAAAATATTATAACATATACAACATCTGAGAGCTTCGTCATTAAATTTGAAGGGTAAAATGTGATTTTTTATGTCCGAATATATTTCTTTATAATGCACCACTTTTAAATGATGCATCATTTCTTCGAGCGAGTCAACGATACATTTACAAATTCTACACGATAAATCAGTGATATCTAATTTAACAAAATAGTTATGCATGTCTTTGCCTTTCATGAAATTGCTCTTGTCTCTTTCGTGTGCATCCGATGTATGTTTCTTCAAATCGGCTGGTTTTGGAAACTGCTTAGTACAAAAACAGCACGTGTACCCAATACCCCCTCTAGATCGAATAGGGGTTGCGTTAGTGTTTAGTAAAATCTCCTTTATGTTAATCTGATGCAAATGACTCTCCTTCCTCTTTTCAATGTCCATTTCTATGTTATTCTTCATTTTATTATCTATTTCAATTCGTTTCATCTTTGGTTTCAATACCTCTTTGGGTTGCCGATGGGCACCTAAAACAAAAATGCTTTCTTGATATTCAATCGTAGCCATTCAAAATTTATTTTAATCAATGATTTTAAAACTAAGAATAGGATGACGTACATTTGACAGAAAAAATCTTCATACACCAACTTGATTTCAGAAAATTTTGTCAATTAATTATGCGGACTGATTAAACTGTGGAAAGCAAATGTCAAAATGTCATGATGACAAATGTCAAACCTCGACTGCCTCAAACAACCCCAAAAGGAGGGCAGTGTAAGTGTGGACACTTTTTGTTTAAGTTATATGTTATGTCTATGATTATAATAAATTCGACAAGTACATATACTTTGAAGCAACATTAATACTTAACCATTGATAACTATGGATACGTAATATTCTTACAAAAGTGACAATTTTTTGTGCCGCGAGACACATTGACATTTTTCATTATTGTTACATTTCACTCACACAGCAAAAATTCGTCAAAGGGATGGCATGCTTAATTCAGTAGCAAAAGATTAGTGTTTGTAATAAGTGTTTATTCAAGTTTGGAATCTCTGCCATAGAACATTTGACGACACAAAATGTCCAAAATGCGTATAAATTCTATTCGTTCATACATACAATATACTAATACAATACATACAATATACAATATACAACAATATAGACATGCTTACAATTTAAACTTTTTGGGTAATCGGTAGTTTGACAACCATTTTATGTAAGATTAATCATGATAATAATGGCGTGAATGCCTACTATTATTTAGATAAAACTGCATATTTAGTTTTTTTTTAATTAATTTCCCAAACAGGTATAGGAACCTGGTATTTAAAAACACATTTGTATTATTGCGCTTTAATAGTAGTATTGACGTTGTGGTACAAATTCCGCAAAGTAATAAAAGACGGCACAGATGAAGAAAATTATAATATTTTTAACAAAATACTCCTTTTAAACCAAGCTTTGTGTAAATATAACGTCAAAAAAGTAGTTTGTTAAAAGTTAGCTTATTTCCAGAATTTGTTCCTCATTAGGAAAAATGGTAAGTAAGGGGTAAGGGTAAGAGTTTTATGTAAAGGGTAAGAAGTAGGGCTTGCAAATATTCGAAAATTTTGATATTCGATTTTTTTGGGCACTATTTAAATAATAGAAAAAACAAACAAAATGTTTTTTGACGATTGGCGATTTACACGAAAATCGTCAAATTCTTTATAACAAGGCTTTAAAATCTAGGTGCATAGGAATTTTAACAATAAAAAAATAAAATAAAAGAAAGAAAATTAAATAAACTGTAACACTGTAGATAAAAATAATAAAATAAGTTTTTATAATTACTATTAGTCCTCTTTAAATTTGTATTTTTCCAATTTCCAGAGATACATGGAACAAGAACGCTAACAAGGTAAAGCTAAAAAAGTAAAGGTAAAGATAACAAGGAATGAGGAATTTTGCTAGTTTTATTGCCATTTATTCGCAAAACTAAACAGACTGTATAAGGCTATAAGCTCTCATACCCACGAGAGTTTTTTTGTAATGACGACAGAAAAAACTGCACTGTAAATAGAACTGGCATGTTGCCTAAAAAAAATTTTTGCATTTATTCGATGTTAGACAACATGTTGATAAACAATCTAGAACCCATTTTCGTATAATATGTTAAAAAATAACGAAGATACAAACAATTTAAACTTACATTATGAAAGAGAGCGATCTATCAGCCTGTGACGTCACGAATTGCACCCGCCACACATTTGTCATTACAAAATGTATGGCAGTAGCAACTTGTGACGTAACAAATCGTTTTGCTAGATAGAGATGGGCAAAATTTTTGAATTGCTTAAAATTTTTCATCGCGTCTATCTAAATACCTATTTCTTTAAGATTTATGTATCTTTAATCAACAATTTTTAAGTGTAATTTATACAAATTTAATATTCCATACTAGGCAACCCTACTCTGCGCTACTTCAATAGAACTGAAAATCGAAATGTCATAATATGTCAGATTTGACAGCTCTACACGATTTTTACCTTTACTTTATTACTACAATAGAGCTGAAAATCGAAGTGTCAAGTGTCAAATGTCAGATTTGGCAGCTGTACTAGATTTTCAGCTCTATTGTATTAGCGCACCGTTCTATTTTTTCTGTCGCGACCACTAAAATCGCTCGTGGGAACGTGGGCTTAGGCCAGTTACCGCCGCACCGTGCGGCGGAAGTCCGCACGAAGCATTTAAAGTACTGAATCAGTCCTTATACTTTGGACTCGAAGATTCGGAAAAATTGGGGTGAAACGTTTAATGAAAATACATAATATTATTATCTTCGCTCCTTTATCTTGACACTGGCAACATTTAGGCCCAGGTATACCCCATAATTAAAAAACACATTGAATTTATCAATATTAATAACATAACAATTAATATTTTAAATTACTAGCCGGCCCGACAAACGTTGCTCTGCTATTTAAATTATCATCTAGCGGTATATAAAATAGTTAACGAGTTACGACCTATCCTACCGTTACTGTAAAAGCCCGTACTACGGTAAATCCCTACACTTGCCAGTCAACCTAAGATTTACAGACTCTTAGGCTGGAACTATATGGAATCCGGAACGCCGGTGAAAATTCAGAGCATAGAAAATAGACCTCTGTACTAATACAATACAGTTGAAAATCGAACACATGAGTGTCGAGTCAAATGTCAAAAAATTGTGTGTTTGTTTAATTTCAATCGGTTCATAAATATAAAAATTATGTCAGTCTAAAGAATATAACATATTAAATCCTATGGAAAAACTGATCAGTTGAATTGGCTGAAAGTTTACGTAGGTATTACCTAATAATTGATAGGTATATGTTAATACCAACAGGCTTAGCATGCGCACCCTAGAAACACTGAAGAATCGACAAAATGACAGATTGAAGAAACATTGATACCATTCGGAGCAAAAGAGGTCTTATTATAAGGCAGCAAGATCGTCGTTATGAGTAACAACATTTCTTTTCCTTCCTAGCATGAGCTCACAAAATGGCCTCTTTTGACAGCTAAAGTAGAAAAGTTTTCTTATTTCAATGTCAAATAGTCTTACAATAATGTCAACTACCCCACATCATGGCGGTCCAAGACAAATATTTTATTTACGTTCAGTCATTAACTTGAAAATTTGATCATTTTTGACAGAAGATTTCGCGGTAGCATTTTAAAAATATAGCTATTTAGAAATATTGACTTCTATTGACGACCTTGTTACCATAGATTAAGAACTGTTTAGCAACGAACTGTTTTGGATAGAATATTCTTCTTTAAAATTATCTCTTCGGATCGTTATGCTAGGCCCGCAGAAGGAATAAGTGAGTACTTAGTTCTATTAAGGTCGTAGCGCTAACTTATGTTAAGCAACGCAGGTCGGGGATTTAATTATTCCTCGTAGGTACACTTTCCTCGTAGATACATTTTTGAAAAAAGTTCGCCTTTATGATGAATAATTCGTGGATTCAACTAGGATGGGTGACCACAATCCAAAATATTTAAAGGTCAAAATCTATACGCCTAATACCTACTAACGTTTTCCTATTCAAAAGATTTTCGAAATCATTAAAAAACCACGACGAAGATATTTACTAGTATAAAAGCAGAATAATATACAAAGCCAATGTTTCTTAGCCTTTTTTTTTATTTAGCCCTACATAATATAATATTATACAGTACATATTATATAAATAAAATAAAAATTAATGAAAATTAGTTATACTTTAATTAAATATACATAATCAAAGTTTTATGTGATTTGAAGCTATAAATGAACATAGAGTGTCTACAAATGGAGCAAAGACGTAGGATAAAATAGTTCTAAGATTAATGGGTCGAGGAATGTGTGTAGGAAGGAAGTCGTATAAAGAAAGATTTATAGGACAGTTAAAGAAGATATGATCAGGGGAGCCCTCATCTAAGCCACACTCGCACAATGAGCTATCCTTGACTCTTATTTTGGCCAAAAATACATTATTACACGAATGTCCAAGGCGAAGTCGACAAATAGTAAAACAAACAGATTTTCTAGCTTTAGAGTATTTAAAAAACCAGGGCCTACTAGGTATAGATCCTTGTATTTCGGCATAAAATCGTCCCTTAGTTCTACTCGAATCGGTCCAAATATTATTCCACTCAGAGGTCATATGTGTCTTAGCCAGAGATAGAAGATCTTGGAATAAACTTTAAAATTACTTAAACCACCAGACTTAGAAGCCTCTTTGGCATAAAGGTCTACAAATTAGTTTCCTGTAATGCCACTATGCCCGGGGACCCAGGCAAGTACAACCTGGATGTTACTGGAATAACATTTAAATAACAGCTCTCTAATTTTAATAATTAAAGGGGATTTTAATTTGCACCGAAACTGGTTTGACAAAATAGCTGCAAGGGAACTTTTAGAGTCCGAGATAATAATGGATTTATTCAGTCTGTGAGATTCTATATAGGATAGCGCTTCAAGGATCGCTAAATATTCGCCAGAAATTACCGATGGGAAGGAGGGGAGTTTGTTATTGAGGATTACATTATATTTTGGTATCCAGACAGCATTACCAACGCAACTAGATTCCGATTTGGATGCATAGTAAATATAAGAGTTCAATCTTTAAATTGATTGCTTACTATTGAATTAAATTTAACATCAGCAAAAGAACAACCTTTTGTAATGGGAAAATATAAAATAACATTTGGAGAAAATATAAGAGAGGAGAATGAAGAGCCGAACAGTGGATTAATGGGGAATTGAGCTACTGGACAAGGCAAGGATACGAGTTTTTGATAACTTTTCAAAAGACAAGGCAAACTTTTATGTGTCCAATACTTAGTAGATGAAAGTTGTAGTAGAGAAGAAAGTTTATTAATAAGAGGGTGAGAGTTTAAAGCCTATCAGTGGACCTGATAGGCTTTAAACATAAACCTATCAGATAAATACTGTCGACGAAGAGCCAAAGGAGGCTTCACACACTCTACCTGAAGTGCATTAATTGGGGACGATTTCATTGCACCTATAATTAACCGTAAACATTTTGTCTGAAGTTTATCAAACATTTTAAAATTTGTTTTATTATACGGTTCTAGTAGATAAGACCCGTAATCCAATTGACTACGAATCAATGCATTATACACAAGACTCGGAACATATGGGTGTGAGCCCCACCAAATTCCCGATAAGGAGCGGAGGACATTTAAATTTCTTTCCGCCTTTTTAAGACAATTATAAATGTGGTATGTACCAGACAATCTGGAATCCAAATATACGCCCAAAATAATTAACACTATCCCTAACTGGAAAAAAATATTGTTGTAAGCTACAGAAACATTAGAAAGATATATAATACGAGAGAAAACCACTACACAGCTCTTTTCAATAGAAATAGAAAGACCATGATCCTCCAGCCAGTCACTTAAGTAGAGCACAGCAGAGCTAAGTCGATTGACACCTGGAATAATATCTTTACATGAAATATATAAAGTCAGATCATCCGCATACGGCAGTACACTACAAAAGCAACCGACAGAGAGTTCAAGGTCACTGGTATAAATGTTGTATAAAATAGGACTGAGAACAGAACCTTGTGGAAGTCCTTTCCAAACGGATCTAGGAGGAAGAGACAAATTTTGATTATTGATAATAACGGATCGAGATGATAAGAAGTTAGAAATGTAGTTGACCATCTTTTCTGATACACCTAATCTAAGTATTTTTTGTCTAAGCACTGTAAGAAGGACATTATCATATGCAGATGCTATGTCTAGGAAAACACCTACCATCGAAACCTACTAAAATATAGCGTTAAGAGCCTGAAGGATAATTTTTTGTGCGGTAATACTGCTTTTAACTATAAACGGGTAAGGTATCCCATCAATACCAGGGGCCGAATCCTTTAGGGCTCCCAACACCAACTGAAATTCCTCCCACGAGAATGGAGCCTCGAGGTCACTTGTAACCGAACCAGAATTTTCATAAGTTGTTAATTCTTCTTGTGCCGGGACTGAAGGTGGAGCCAGTCTTTCCACAATCGAATCAATCCAACATGAGGGATTATTTGAAAGTCGGTTATCACTTGATAATGACCCACGAAATCTTTTAATATTCTGCCACAAGAGAGAAGGATGAGAGCGAGGGGATAGACTCTCACAGAAAAGTTGCCACCCAAGTCTTTTTTATTTTGGAGAAATGTTTCTTAGCCTGTGCAGCAATTCGCTTGTATGCAAAGAAATTTGTCATAGACATCGATGATGAATAAGCCGTTCTGCTTCCTTTCGTCTATTACAAATCTCTGTACAATCAGAATCCCACCACGGAGGGGACGACATGCTAAATGCACCGTGTTTTTTAATGGGCAAAGTTCTTTCAGCACTTCGTAATAGAGCCGACTTTATGGAAGGATAAATGTTAAAGATGTTATCCGGAGTAATCAAAGAAAAGGATTGAAACTCCTCATTCGTTGCAGAAGAGTACAGATCCCAATCAGCTTTTGCCAGATTAAATTTTTGCCTAGTCAAAGGTAACGGGTCTATTGGAATTTTGGTAAGAAATAATAATTGGAAAATGATCAGTTCCATACGAGTTAGGTAAAATGGACCAGGAGCACTGAGAGTAAAGGGTAGAAGAAACAAGTGACAAATTCTAGGATTCTGTAATGGCGAAACCCTACGGGTTGAAGAGCCGTCATTAAGTAAGACATAGTTATGGTCATTTATAAAATCCAGTAAAGAACAAGATAAATTGTCATTATAATAAGAACCCCATGACATATTGTGAAGGTTGAAATCACCCAGAATCACAACAGGGGGAGGCATGGAGGATATAATCGAAGAAAATTCTAATAGTAAGGAAGGATTATGATCCGGAATATACACTGAAACATATGTAGTATTAATTACACGGGCAATAGCAATGTTTAACCCTCCGCTATGAGAGGGGGTAGGGATATATGAATAATTACAATTATTGCGAACCAAAATTGCTGAGCCAGCCTTCCCATCACTCCGGTCATCACGGAAACATGAAAAACCAGGAATTCTAAAGCGAAAACCAGGCCTCAACCATGTTTCCTGGATGGCCAAAACCAGGGGATCAAAATTTTTAATTACGAATATAATTTCTTGATTTTTATTTTTTAAGCTACGACAATTCCATTTAATTATTTTGTGCGCCATTTTGAGGAATAAAAGAAGAAAGTTTAGTCAAGTGGGTAATGATATTGTTCGGTAACCCATCACTAAAACGGGAGATAAAATTAATAAGAAGGGAAAACATGAATACTAGCATATTATCATTTGGAGACATTAAACCATAAGGGGACATGAGTTCTTGTTCTTGGGGATAAGCACTCCCATTTGGGGAGGACGAACGAGGATTTTCAATTATTTGTTGATGGGCATGATCGTCATAACCTGGAATTATTGGAGGAGGAGTCCGACGAGGAGATGTTACAGTTTTTCGGTATGAACGCTGTACTGGTGGGGAGTTGGAAGAGGTATTGGAAGAGAGAAGAGGCGCTAGAGAGGATCGGTAGGTTTTGGAAGCGTCCTCACTCTCCTCACTTAAGGGAATCTTGCAGAAGCCTCTATATACGAAATGCTTTCCTCAGACATTAACAATTTAATAGATTTTTGTCTTGAATGCTCAGGACAAGACTTGGAGACAAGTCTCACCCTCGTGTGTTCCAGAACATTTAAAGCATCTCGGCTGAGATCTACACTGTGCCTTTATATGTCCGAATCTACAACATTTGTTGCATTGTATGATCGGAAGGCTATATTTTTCAACTGGCAATGAATTATAGAAACAAAAAACACGTGATGGTAGCTTTTGCCCAGATAACGTAAGCACGATAGACAGTGTGGGAATCCACGTCGGAGAATTTTCAATATTTGTTATACGGCTCAGCCTCTGAGCCCTTACAACTTGTCCACAAGCACTTGGAACTTCTAAATTCTCCACCAGTTCCTGCATGGACAATTCAACGGGAACTTCCCGGATAATGCCCATCCGGGACACATTGTAGGTGGGAATCGTCGCTGTATATCCATTGTCCGTTAAAATAGAATTACTAATAAAAGAGTAAGCACTCTCAGCACTGTCTAACTCGATGGCCACCCTGTTGCGGCGTAATCTTTTAATACCATCAGCTACAATGTATTTGACATTATTTTTAAAATGAAATTGTCCAAAATTTATTGGCTTTGAAACAGCCCCGGAAGTATTGGACCAGAATCGATGTCAGAATATTTTTTTGCAGCCAAAAAGCATGGGTGGTTGAAAACTAACTGAAAAGACAGATTAGTTATCGTATTTTTTTTTAGTTGAATTGGAATAATATTGTCAGGATTATGTCTCTTTCCACTCCTTGAGGATTCCGTCCTGACGACGGATTGATCCGGCGAAAGCCCATCCCCGCCACCAGGATCCGGTGGATCGGAGTCCATACTAATATACTATTAAACTAAATACACTAAATATACTAATTATTATACTAAAAATAATTACTAAGGCGGGTCAATAAGTCCGTGACTTTTTGAATTTCTAACCTCCTTACTGAAAAAGCAACACTACTCCTGTCAACAGGCATCTGTCAGTTGACTCCTATCAAAATTTGAACTTGCTGCGTCAGTTAGTTTGTGTTTTACAGCTATCTTTATCAGACTATCCAGTAACTTAAGGAAACAATGGAAAAAAGTGAATTTCGTGTGCTTATTAAGCATTGTTTTTTGCGAAAAAAAACCATTACCGAGACCAAGGCTAAGCTTGATAAATACTATGGGGACTCTGCACCATCGGTTTCAATGGTAAAAAAGTGGTTTACTGAATTTCGTTGTGGCCGTACAAGCACTGAAGATGCCGAACGTCCTGGACGCCCAGTTGAGGTCTCTACACCCGAAACAATCGAAAAAATTCACGATATGGTGTTGGCCGACCGAAGATTGAAAGTGCAAGAGATTGTGGAAGCCATAGGCATCTCGCATGGCTCAGTGGTTTCAATTTTGAATGATCACTTGGGCATGAGAAAGCTTTCCGCAAGTCGACCACAAACGCAATCGTGTAACAACTTCACAGGAAGGTTTGGCGTTGTTTAATCACAATATGGAGGAGTTTTTGCGCCGTTTTGTAACCGTGGACGAAACATGGATCCATCACAACACACCAGAGACCAAACAACAGTCAAAACAGTGGGTTTCTAAGGGTGAATCGGCGCCAAAGAAGGCCAAGGTGGGTTTGTCAGCCAATAAAGTTATGGCGACTGTTTTTTGGGATACACGTGGGATAATCCACATTGACTATCTTCAAAAGGGAAGAACAATTAATGGGGAATATTATGCCAACTTATTGGACCACTTCAATGAGGATTTGAAAAAAAACCGACCTCATTTGTCCAAGAAAAAAGTTCTTTTTCACTAAGACAATGCAAGGGTGCACACATGTGCAGTTGCCATGGCAAAAATCCATGAATTGGGCTATGAATTGCTCCCACATCCACCCTATTCTCCAGATTTGGCTCCGAGTGACTACTTCTTGTTCCCAAACCTGAAAAAATGACTCGGTGGAAAAAGATTTGACTCCAATGATGAAGTCATCTCGCAAACAAAGGCCTATTTTGAGGACCTCGACAAATCATATTTTTTGGAAGGGATAAAAAAATTGGAGAAGCGTTGGACAAAGTGTATAGAGCTCAAGGGGGACTACGTTGAAAAATAAAATTATTTATTTATCAAAAAATCTGTGTTTTATTCCAAAAGTCACGGACTTATTGACCCGCCCTCGTATTCTATTAATAACATAAAATTAACTAATAAGAAGGAAAAGAAAGAAGAAAAATTGAATGGAAAGGAAAAAGAAATACTTAAATAACCTCAAAAACTTGTATCACGCACTTCACTCAATCCCCAAAAAATTCTCTAGTATATCTGTAGTTAGTGATGTCAAAGTTTCGATTACATTTTCCATGACGTTTGCTTTGCTTTACAATTATAGACATTAATCCTTACACTACAATGGCAAATATTTATTATTGTATGATACATGTCAATTTTATATATCTAAAAAAAAATTTTGAAGAACAGAGTATTGGTGGAGTCGTTATACGATTTTATTTATTTGTTCTGTCATCGGGTTTTCACCCGCGATGGAACAATTTGGGTCTTGGGGTGAATTGTTTCTCGCTTTATCTCCAAAAGTATTAGACCGATTTTGATGTGGTTTTCAGTGATGGGTTCGGATTTGATAGGTACATATTCATAGGTAGGTGTTACGATAACAGCCTATTAGGAGGCGCTGCAGTAAAATTTGTTTGTACCAAACCAAAACTACTAGTCCAATTTTCATCCGGTTTTCATGACTTACAATAATTAGTAGTTAATATAGTGCCCTATTAAATAAACTTTATCGTCATAAATCACCTATATAAGCTGTCTGAAAAGTTGGAATTCAAGGTCAATTCTAGTCTTTTTGACTCTTAAGATTTTAAATGACTATCAAGTAACTGGAAAAAAACATTATAAAACATAAAGTATCTGTTATATTTCTTTTATTTTTATGTTCCCTGAAAAAAAAAATTATTAAACAGTTGACGTTTTTATTTGTCTTGGAATATGGTATTTTCCAAGTTTTTGAAAAGTATGTCAAATTGTTGAAATAACAATATACTTATTTGCAATTTGGATCATTCTTTGTGAATCTCTTTCCCTTCCTTGCAAATCACCATAAAAGTTTATATAATGAATAAAGCAAAACGCTAAAATGTGTTTTCATGACGTCACGTCAGAGTCATGAGAGTGACCCCCACTCTCATACATGTACAACTTTGAAGAGAACAGCGACATCTCAACACGACCCTCTGGTACTAACAGTTTGAACATTTACGGATAACTACAACAGATGACTTCTTTGTGAATCTCTTTCCTTTCCTTGCAAATCACCATAAAAGTTTATATAATGAATAAAGCAAAACGCTAAAATGTGTTTTCATGACGTCACGTCAGAGTCATGAGAGTGACCCCCACTCTCATACATGTACAACTTTGAAGAGAACAGCGACATCTCAACACGACCCTCTGGTACTAACAGTTTGAACATTTACGGATAACTACAACAGATGACAGTAAGCGAATTCTACATCGCAATATCGAAGACGCCAGGCGTTTGTTTATGTGGCTCGCGAACATTTTAGAATGCAATGACTATAAATTACCATAAGTTATATGGGAATATGGTCATTCAGCACACATTCATATTACCTAACTTCGTTGGAATTCATGTAAATGCTTGTATATATTCCCCCAGCCAATTGATGTCGGGGTATTACTATGTACTTACCTATGAAACTATGTTGATCATGAAGAGTGAAATATTGTCGTATTGAAATTACAGTTTTGATGTGTGAAATCTATTTAAATTTTATGCTATTAATTAATTATAAAAACTAATAAGGACTTAAAAAGAGCATTTCAAATAAATTGTGTACTTTAAAACACCGCCGAGCTTTTAATTTCATATTTAAAACAATTTATATAATTTTCGAAAAAGGCCATTATCGTAGGTATTATCGAACGCAATATTGTCACTTTATTTAAAAATTATAAACCAAGCCAAACAATAACATATCCTAAAATATGTTAAACATTTTCGCATTTAAAAATAAGTTTAATCAATTAAGATTTTTATAGAAAAGAAGTAAGGTTTTATATTATTGGATTCTTTTCGATGTTCGGACCTATGAGATTCCATGATTGAATTGTTTTGTAAACTCACAGGCCACAATATTTATTACGACTGAAAGAACGAATAAATCAAGAGACAAGAATATTTGCGATCGAAGTGGCTCACAGAGGTACCGTTCTATGAAGCACAGATTATTATTAATTACTTAGTAATATGAAGTCTACATAGGATAACAGCCTCCTTTTTTGGAAGTTGGTTAAAAATTTCGAAGCCGGGATCCCTGCTTCAACGGCGGGAACAATAGGTCCCTGCTTCGTTTGACAGTTCTCATTCCATGACTTATTTCAAAATGCACTACGTCACACGATTTGATTGGTCTGATGGGCGTTTCATTCGTTCTCTGAAGGAAAAAATGGCAGACTATTTAGTTGGTCATGCCCGTAAGCTTGCGCAATATTTTTTGACTTTTAACTTGTTAAATTGTGTTTTTAAAAAGTTGTGATGTCAAAATGATGACCATTACCAACGAAAGTTAAAGTTCTTATTAGCCCCCTGATGATTAATTATTAATGTCTAAGACCTAGTTCCAATTTTAGAGTGGCGCATCTATACTAGTATATATCTGTATAATCTATGTAAGTACGAAGAGAAACTATTCCGCACCAAACTTCAACTGAGAACTGAGAAGTGAAATATAATTTTTACTGGCGGTAATGAATCTGATACTGGCTATTCCTTAAAGGTTTAGGGAGGACATTTAAAAAAAGGAGTAGTACAAGGTGACGTCACGTTTGACTACTGTGCGCTTTTAATCACGTAGTCAAACGTGAAATATTAATTATTGTACGTTTGATATTTTATAAAAATCATACATATTTAATAGTAAACTGGTGATTAAATTGGTTTTAAATTATGTTTAGTGACAAAATATCAAAAGTTTGATATATATATTCATCATAGGATAATTGCATATTGAAATCCATTTTATATAATATATTAAGTATACTTTCACTAATGAAAGTCAGCAAGCATCTGTATTCATTTACAATGTTACTTTATTCCGAAGAGCCGGTTACCATGGAGATACCATGTTATCTCGTACCCACTTGCACCCACTATAAACTTCACGCGAGGAAAAGAGACAGTAATTGCGCCCTTGTTGACACGCATTTGAGGTAAGAATACGATGAGTTTTGCCGGGGAATTCAATGTGACGTTGTGGATTTTGTATTTCCTTCATAAATTTGTGTTATTTCGGTTCTTAATGTGTAATACTGGTAGAATATTAACCATTAAATATTCGTTAACGTGCACAAGTGTGGTGCACAAGTACAACTTTGAAAAACGTGCTATTTTGTGTTCCCTCCAAAATTTTCTAGGGAGCTAGAAAACTCCCTAGAAAATTTCAGTGAAGCTACTACCACTTGACTGAATCGACTGACTTGACTCATTGACTGCACTGACGATTTAGGAATACGGTGTCGAAAATTGAAACGAAAATTCTATTTCCCGCCTTTTTAACTTGACACTGGCAAACAGTTTTAAGCCGACGCCATATATTTAAATAAAAAAATAGAAGTATACGATGTATTTGATTTTTTAAATATTTACGTTGAATAATATTTTGATCAAGTTTTAAGACATTAAGTCCTTACATATAAAATTGGCGTTTTGTCGTACTGGCCACATTGATCTCAAATATATTATCTTCTTTAGTTAGGAATACCAATTTCAAATTTATCCCGCTATTTACTCATGCATTTGTGTTTCGAAAACCGTAATTCATTTGTTTTTTCCACTTTTGGTTTTTTCTTTGCGTCACTCTGTTTACAGAATGGAAAACTTGAAATATGGTATTATTTTCGAGTAGGAGTTCCACCGTGGCACCAGTGCTGCAGAAACGACTCGAAGAATTAATGATGTGTATGGCGGCGGTGTCGCAAAAGAAAATACAGTGCGTTTTTGGTTCCAACGTTTTCGTTCTGGAAATTTCGACCTGCAGAACAAGCCCCGTGGACGGCTAGAGACCAAAGTTGATAATGATGAATTGAAGGCTATTAATGGAAGCGGATCCATCGCATACTACGTCCGAGTTAGCTGCAGGCTGCGGTGTTAGTGATAAAACTGTTTTAATCCACTTGAAGCAAATTGGAAAGGTGAAAAAGCTTGAAAGGTGGTAACCTCAGGAATTGAGTGCAACAAACCGACAAACGCGCGTCGACTGCTGCGTTACATTACTCAACCGGCACAATAATGAAGGTATTTTAAATCGAATCATTACCTGTGATGAAAAGTGGATCCTGTACGATAATCGGAAACGCTCATCGCAATGGCTGAACCCTGGCGAACCAGCCAAAGCCTGCCCCAAGCGAATTGACTCAAAAAAAGTTACTTGTGAGCGTTTGGTGGACTAGTGCCTGTGTCGTTCACTACAGCTTTCTTAAATCTGGCCAGACGATTACGGCAGATGTCTATTGCCAGCAAACAAATCATGTTGGAAAAGCTAGCTGCTAAACAACCGAGGTTGGTAATTCGCTCTAGGCCACTGCTGCTTCAGGACAACGCTAGACCACTCACTGCACAACAGACGGCCTTAAAATTAGAGGACCTTCAATTGGAATGTCTAAGATATCCACCATACTCCTCGGACCCTGCTACAACAGATTACCATTTTTTTTCGAAATTTGGATAACTTCTTGCAAGCTGCGAACTTTGAACTAAAGTTTGCGAAACGCAATACGCATACTTTCGACTTTTCTATAAAGTTTATTATAAATTTAGGTCCCCCATCGAGTCTGTCTGTCTGAATTTTTGCTTTTGTTATATTACGTGCTAGTTTTTCATAGTCATGATTTACTGCTTATGAAAAAGAAGGCAGAAAAACAATTGTAAAACTATAATAAATGTAATGTAAATGTAATTAAACTATAGTTAAAGAAATGTAAAAATATTATTATACCGACTAAATAACATTACATTGCGCTCTCTACGGCGCTGAGATCACTGACCTAACACATATTTTTTTTAATTTTTTAAGCATATTCTTCTACCTAAACATCTCTACATGAGAACGTTTCATAATATTGAAACATAAACCTGTCTTTCTCACTATCGGTCTAATATCAGATCGGACAATGTGAAAAGGCTCTAATAGGTATTTTTCTAAGAGACTTTTACGTATAATATGTTGGTATGGGAAATGCGGTTTTCTAAATAATCTTACAAAATGTTGAATTGACACTTTTTTATTATAATTGTTTTCGAAAGCAGCAGCATCGGTTGCAACTGTCGTCCAACAAATATGATTAGAGTTACAGCCTACTAGCATTATGCCTAGTGTAATGTATTCTGGAGAACTATGGAAATTTATTTCCAGTAGCGGGCGTTAATGACGAAGAAGCAGCAGTTAGTGATCTACACTTCTTCCCCGTGCTTTGAGCGCATATGGCTCCGCCAGGAACATTTTTGAACAAAGGCTTGACCACAGTGGGTGCAAGCAAATCTTCGATCGTCATTGTGTATTCTCATATGCTCCCTTAAAGTGTGTTTCCTTCCATACGATTTGAAGCAAACATCACACCTATACTGTCTAGTACCCGTGTGTTTTGCCATGTGTCTTGTTAAGTTGCTTTTACTAAAGAATCTCATATCACATTCGGCACATTTGTGTTTCCTTTCCAATAAATGGTCCTTTTTTGTGTGACTAGCTAGAGAACGCTGGTTATCGAACGACCTGTCGCATGCTTGGCACTTCAATACTACTGGCGGTGCGCCGTGAACCTTCACCATATGGTCCACTTTCTTCCAATAATCCAAGAAACGCTCGCTACAAATAGAGCACTTGTTTCTTTTCGCCATCCCGAGGTGAATTCGTTTCTCGTGCCCGCGTAGCTTCTCCTTGTTCGAGAATGTCTTGTCGCACCAGCTGCAGTTGACCTCGTTTGTCTTATGTCTGTTCATATGCAGCTGGAAAAGTTTGTGCGTCATGTACGACCGACCGCAAACGTTACATATATGATTTCCGTAATGTGAACTCATGTGCTCCTGCAATTGTTTAAAGCTCGAGTACTCTACTGTGCAGACCGCACACCTTAACTCCGGGGAATCAAACTTAAAAGGAACAATTGAACTTCTTATACCTGTAAATATTTCTTTATGATGTTCGCATTTTAAATGCATCATCAGGTCGTCCAGCGCCGATAGATCTTTATCGCAGAGGGCGCAATTTAAAAACGTTATATCAAGTTTCACGACGTGTTCTATTAGTTTTTCGGACATCAATTTTATCAACCTATCGCTGTTATGTTCGTTGAGGAAATGTTTTTTTAAATTTTTCGCGTCTTGGAACTGGTCGGGGCAAAAGGCGCAGCCGTAACCGAAGCTGTCTTTGCCTCGTATTGGGTTCGCGTTAGAGTTCAGTAAAATGGTCTGCAAATTTTGTAAATTTTTCTTAGTCTCAGTAAGCCCATCCTGGCGGTCTTTATGGCCGTGTTTTATCACTTTCAAATCCACGTTACTGTCTGTGTTTCGCCTTTCAATTATTATTGTTCGCATACCTATAAAGAAGAGAGACGAATTAATTATTAGTTGACATGGAATTTTTTTATACTTGCGGTTTAGCATTAATACTATTGACATTGTAAAGTTAATAGGTAGAGTTTAAAGTTTTCAGCACTTTTTTTTTTTAATTTTCAAGTCCATATTCTGGTCAAAGATATGGTGAATGATGAATCCACTCAGTGCAGTCAATAAGTCAATTCAGTCAAGATTCAGTGGTAGAGCGTCTACCACATGACCAAAACTACCTAGAGGGTTTTGGAGAGAATCAGAGTGAGGCCACAAATATTACGAATAATTATTTGAAATATTTATTGTGAATATTATGTCGATTACACGAACACAAATAAAAAATACAATAATCATTCTATCTTCTAACGTTCACCGATTACGAGGTCAAAGATTTTTGGAACGAAGTTCCTTATGGGGCGATGCGGAGGGGTACCCTAGCCGCGAAAAAACGTCCGTAACGTTAGATTTTTATGTATAGTCTTTATTATTTTCTTTATACCTCGAATAGAACTTAAAATTAATATTTTTATAATAAGGAACTTCGTTCCTATCCGGTGTCCCACGACACCACACGGCTTTTTTTACAAACAAGCCCTTTTTTCTGGAGCTTAAATAAATTTATTTAATTTAATAGTCACACGGTCTAACAAACTGCGTAGTGCGTGGTTAGCTCAGTCCTATACTTTAACGTTGTAATACAGATAGAAATCATTTTCTATCTGAACCTTGGTGAATAGCTTCGTTTCAATGAGACGTCCAACAGTCCCTCTACGAATATTTTCGATTGAAGTAGCTAATCAGGGGTAGCAGGGATGAAATATATCGAATGGACAATTCTCAACACAAGAATAATTACCAAAAATAACACAGTAAACAGATACAGTTCCTTAAAAATGTTTAAAAATAAGGGGAAAATCAAAATCAAATTCCAAGTAGTTATACCTAGAGGGCCAGGTAGTATCGAGTAGATATTACTTTATAAGGCTGGGAGTTGGGACTATATAATCTGGAATCCGGCGGGTCCGAGAAAATTCCGAGCATTGAAAATAGAAATCTGCGCTAATACAATAGAGTTGAAAATGGAAGTGTCGAGTGTCGAGCTGTTATATATGACATTGAAACTTGACTCGACACTTGTGTGTTCGATTTTCAGCTCAGCTCAGCGATTATATTAGCACAGAGTTCTATTTTCAGTGCTATGAATTTTCCCCGGCCATGCGGATTCCGGGCAATATAATCCCAGCCTTAGCACGTCGCGTCGCATAAAGCACAATTCCCATCTCAGTTTCCCGTGACTCGTGTGTCCTATTGCTATGGTACCAAAATTATAATAAATGCGATTAAATCCTTATTTATTAAGTAATTTTCTCTGAATCTGTCTCATTTTAGTTTCAGGTAGTGCTGCTACTTATTTATGTAAGTATTTTATACTGGGTGATTTTTTATTCAGTCTGAAGAAAGAAGGGTAAATTAGAGTTACTATGTATACTTTTTGAGCTGATACTGCATACAAACCTGCATAGTTGTGCAACATACACGGTCCGGTTTACCTGTATAGGCAAACCTGTCAGGTAAACCGTTACGCGTATGGCTAGCATTGCGCTTGTCAAATACTTGAGCTTTAACACAAATACCTTGTGTATATAAATTATAGATTCCTTTGTTGATACAAGATATGGCATATTTTTTCTAAGGCGGAATAAAAAATCACCGGTATTCGGTGTTCTCTTTGGTTTCAGCATGGTAAGTAAATCGGATCTTAAAGAAAACAAAAAAAGACGTAAACATGTAGTTGTTGTGGTTATTTATTTTACTGTTTACTTCTTAATTATAACTTAGGTTATGTACATACAAATATTATTCGTAATTTACAACTTAATCTGAATTTGCCAGAAGCAAAATTCACATAATTATTTTCGATAAAATTTCGTTGATAAAGTGATCGCCAGTGCGACAGCGTGCCAACTGCCACACCAAACGAGATTTTATCAAAAATAATCGGGAACATGCAAAGTTTTTTTATTGGATTTTCGAAAAGTAAAGTAATAAGCCAATATTGTCTTTGCAATGGCATATCTACGATCAACCGTTGACGAAATACAGTCATTAATAACGCTCTATACAAAAAATGATGCACGAGTGACGTCACAGCAGTTGAAAATGTACGAGGATAAATACAAAATTAATTTTATTACTTACTGCGTTATGTATACAAAAAATGTCACATGTAACAGAAGTATTTGTAAGTAATTATCGTTTTTCAATCATAGCAAAAAAAATCGTCGTTTTCTAGTAATTTTTGTCCTGTTTTTTTTTTTTAATTTAGGAACTGATTACTGTAATTTTAGCTTTTTTTTTTGTTCATATTTGTGTTGCCTTTCAGAAAATATTAGAATTTTGCTGTTTTAAAACAAATGCATACTCCCTATTGCCTGAATATATTCCCTGAATTAGCACTGTGGGGTAAGCACGAACAATGGACATCCACGTATTCGTTTATAGATTGTCTAGCGCTGCCATAACTTTCATAGAATCCTCTTTCGATAACTTTACGAATACATACCTACTTGTCAATTGTACGAGCTTTAACAGGTTTAAAATTTTAACTATTCTCTAAAGTTATCACGGAAACTTCGGGCACATGATTTACTGCTGTCAAATAAAATTATATATGAAACTCGAAAAAAAGTTATAGAAAATAAAATTACATTTCAAGAAAACAAATCTAGTATGTAAAGTAAAAACAATAAAAACCTTTAATAATGGGGGTGAATGTTACAAGTTATTCTTTTAATGTCAAAATAAAATAAAAATATCAAGCCAACTAAGTTATCACTTAGGGGTACGAAAAGGGTACAAACCTGTTCTCATACCTACCGAATACACCTACAAAATTTCAAAAACATCAGTCAAGCCGTTTTGAAGGAGTTCTTTAACAAAGAGGAAGATTTTTCTGTCTTAAACGGATTTACATAAGAATAAATTCATAAAATCACATTCCCGTAATTAACCTTTGCGAAACGTTAGGTATATTTACTAAACCTTATATAATATAAGTGAATATACATTTTATTACGTTTCAGGGTCTATTGCAGTTCAGTTTAATATTATATATGTAAGGCGTCATGGCAATGTCGCCGGCTACGTATGCAAGCAGATAATATTGACATGTATGCTGGCGACGGCAAGTGACTAAGATAGTCTGGCAAACGAAAATGTAACCTAAGAAATGGCGGCAAATTAAAATATCTAAGGGTGGCAACATTCTGATTCCTATGAAAAAAATAATATATCCTGATGAGTTACTTGAAAATTAATTATTTAGTACTGACATGGTAAATAAAATGTGAAATAAATGTTTTTTACTCTTTCAATAAAAAAACCACTGAATTTTTGTCAATTTGACTTTGAAGGTCGTACAGAGTTGCCAAGTTAAAAGTTTGCAAATAACCCAGGTTCGACTTTCTTTTGCCAGACTCTACGACATATTTTATTAGTAACTTGGGTATGCCAGCGTTTGCCAGGTGCCAGGGTTTTACGCGATATCTTAGTAATTTTTAACCTGTGACACTCACATATAATGTGGGTGTCTATTAGTAAAACAATTGTCAAAAGCAGTTCAGTAGATCCAGAGATTACCCCCTAAAACCTCACAAGCTCTAAAAGTTTTTAAAATATATTTGTAAGTATAGAAAAATAAAGTAACAGGTTAAAGGGTATGTTTCACCATCAAATGATTTTTTAAAGTATGACTTTGGGCAAAGATTTGGCCACATTCGTTACACTTGAATCCGCGCTCCTCGAAATGAATCCTCCTTACATGCTCCTTTAGGGTCTTCGACCTTCCGTACGATTTAAAGCATATTTCACACTTATATTCCCTGGTGCCCGTGTGCTTAACCATGTGATCGGTCAATTCTCTTTTCGAGTAAAAATCCATTTCACACGTTGTACACTTGTGGAGTCTCTGCATGAGGTGGAACTTTTTCGTATGCAGTATGAAAGCCTGTTGAGTTGAGAAAGTCTTGTCGCAGGCGTTACATACTTTTGCAGGACCAACGACACCGTGCACTTTGGCTAGATGTTCATTTTTATGATAATTTTCCTTGAACCTTTCGTCGCAGTAGCCACATTTGTGTGGCATGTTGAAGTTGTTATGGACGATACGTTCGTGCCATTTTTTCTTCCTTAACGTGTTGAATACTTTGGGGCATTTCTCGCAATCGAACGTCCCGGTTTTGTGTGCTGACTTATGACACAACAACAAGCGTCTATTCACAAAGCCGGCGTCGCAGTCTTCGCATATATAGTTTCTATAATGTGTATTCATGTGTTCCTGCAACGCTTTAAACTTATTGAAAACGTTACGACACATAAAACATATCAGCGTCTCGCTGTCGAACTTAAACGGCAATATATGATTATTTATATTAATGCTTATATTCCGGTTGTGTTCATATTTTAAATGTTCCATTAGTGGTTCTAGGTATTCGAAACTCACGCTACATATGGAACATTTTAAGGAGGTTATGTCCAACTTTACTAAGTAACTGTACATATCACTACCTTTCATGAAGTTCGCTTTACATTCTTCGTCGTGGAAGTCTATGGTATGTTGTTTTAAGTCGGTGGGATTAGGATATTGATTCAAACAGAAACAACAGGCATAACCGATTCCACCTCGACATCGTATGGGAGTTGCGTTTGAATATAGAATGATCTCCCTAATGTTACTTCTATGTTTTTCTAATTCTTCACCTTTGCTTGCTTGCTTTTCGCTAGGCTCCACCAAGATATTATCTGTTTTAGTTTTATTGTTCTTTTTCGCATTTTTTCGGGTGTCACCTATAAAGAAAATCAAAATTGTATGAGGATGCCGACACTCAACGACCTGTTTGTTACTCACTGAATACTTGCAGAAGAGAATATTATGCACGAAGAAAAATACAAAATTTTGATGAATAAAAAACCTTCATTAAGAGCATGTCAGGACATATCTAGACTATCATAGAACTGTGAAATAGGTTTTCTTTAAATTAATTCAAACATTATTGTTCGATTTGTCTCCAAAAAAAATTCCCAGCATTTTTTGGCATGATCTATCAGCGTGAAAACTTACGAGTTCTTTTATAGTTTAAAAATGCCAACTTATAAACCACTTTGGTGGCCTATTACTCGTTGGTTGACTTTTTTGGTTGACTTTGTATAAAAGTTATGCATGAAACCTTGCCTTCATATAAAATTTGATACCCCACACGATGCTATAGAATGAAAAATTATTTTTCATCCCCACTGCACATCTCTGGAGAGCCACCCCTAAATATAATAATATTATTTTAATATGCCAAAAATCATTGTCCCAAAACCGAAATCTATATACAATCTATAACTATTTACTATTCCCAGTTTCATCAATTTATATTAATTATTACAGAAACTAGAACAGACGGACATAGCGATACTTAGGGAACCCTAGAAACCGCACAAGAGCAAGTCGGACTCGCCCACTGAGGGTTCTGTACAAAGTAGGAACATCGTATTAAATAAATAGTTCAGGAATCGAGTACTGCAGTTTTTTTTGCGCCTGAAAATGGGCGAAGAAAGTTTGTATGAAGAAGTTATAATAAAAAAAAAAAACAGTATAGATAAAAAGTTATTCGTCGTAAAATAGCAATATGTTTTGGAATGCGCACTTCAAAGCCCTCTCATAATATGATAACCAATTTGAACTAGTACCTTCAACCGTGAACTTGAAATTTCGCCCCCCTATTAGACTTTAGACCCCTAATTTTTATTATAATTAAATAGCAAACCTACAGTTTTCAGACCTTTTCTTGTACTCGTACCCCCTTATTAATAAAAATAATTTCACGACGGTTATGATATTTAATGTTGCTGTCTTTATCTGGTAAGTGACTTTTCCAACGTGTCAGACAATGATAGCAACGATCATAAGTTCTTAAACATGGTTAAGCAAAAAAAAAAAAAAGAAAGGACACTGGGTAAGTCCAAATAAAACAGGTTGTGGCGCATATAAAATTTAAGCTGATACTAAATAAGCAGACGCATTGCATATACAGAATTATTAAAACATCTGGATCATTGATGCAGTAGATAGAGGTCGTCCTGTGGTCGAAATTCGCCCATAACAATGAATTTAAGGTGAAGGGGGCGAAGTGCGCCTACCGGAAAAGTGCGCCTACTTTAAATATATCGTAAACTGCTGACAATATACTAGTAACGACATCTTACATCGATGTAGGAAACTAAAACATAGTTCTGGGTAAAAGCCACAGACGGCTCTATAATTGTTAACTCGAAATATGCGCCATCTTTTTTTTCTGTCTTTGAAAGTGGTAAGCAGAGTTGACCTCGTGAAAGTGATCGTTAAAAATCTCAAGAAGCTATCATGTTTTCCAACAAGAAAATATAGTAAGTAAATAATTAAAACATTTTATTTTTAGGTTTTGACTTTATTTTAGCTGTAACTAGTCAACTTTATAAAATTATAGCAGATAAAAATTTCTAACCTCAAATTTGGCAAGTCGGCTAAGTGCACCCTATCATTGGGTATATGGCGCACTTCCCCGAAATATAGAGGTTGTAAACATTTTAAAACGTGGCATTTTTAACTCTGTTTGGGAAGGTTATGTTTGTAAAATAATTAAATTAATATGCAAATTATACCTAGTATGCCTAACTATACGACGTATAACCACACATAAGTAAACACGGAATACAGAAAGGTCTCTTTTTGCCTTGCAGTAGAATATTTCTTCTTCACCGCGTATATTTTATTGGATAAACTAAATAACTGGTTATATTTTTTGTTTAAGATGGGGCGTTATCTAAGGAAAATGAATGGTCCTTCGTATTCAAAAAACAAACTAAATGAAGCAGTCGAAGCGGTTAGATCCGGTAGGATGTCTGGTTATGAGGCCGCTTCAACCTTCAGTATCCCACGTAAGACTATTATGGACCACGTTACAGGTCGCAGAGGTCAAAAGTCATCAACTCTAGGGAGACCGCCAGCACTAGGGTATGAAAAAGAGCGATTATTAGCAGATCACTTGCATATAATGGAAAGAAATGGTTTTGGTTTGACTCGTAATGAAGTTTTAGAGCTTGTAGCTGACTATGTGAAAGCAAACAAGTTAAAGACACCTTTCACAGATGGTGCACCGGGCAAAGATTGGTTCGCAAAATTTAAAAAACAATATGGACTGTCCATTAAAAAGCCCCAGGCTGTAGAGATTGCTCGTAAGAAAGCAGCTGATCCATACATCATTCAAGAATTTTATGATATGCTTGAAGGAGTTTTTAATGAGTTAGACCTACATAATAAGCCTAAAAGAATTTATAATCTAGATGAGACCAGTTACTGTAATGACCCACAGAAAACAAAAGTCGTTGGGTTAAAAGGATTTCCGTCAACTCGGACAACATCATCCTCTGGAAAATCAAACACGACTGTCTTGATGGCCAGCAACGCTGCCGGAGAAAAAGGACCTCCATTTATTATTTATAAGGGGAAAAACGTCTGGAGTAACTGGACTTCTGATCTAGCTTACCCTGGAACGTTGTATACTGGCTGTATACAACGTTCCAGGGTAAGCTTCCATCAAATGGTTGGATAGAGTCTGAAGCATTTGTAGAATATATTGAAAAATGTTTCATCCCGATGATTGCTGACACGACGCAACCAACGCTACTCATCTTTGACGGTCACAGTACTCATGTCCAAATTCGTACCATCGAAAAAGCCAAGCAACATAACATCACAATCATCAAATTACCGGCTCACACGAGCCACTTGCTGCAACCGCTTGACTTGGCGGTATTCAAGCCTTTCAAAGACGCTTGGGACCGGGAAATGGTCAAGTGGCAACGGTCGCACAACGGAGAAAAATTGCCCAAACATGAGTTTTCAAGAATTGTCGGAAAAATTTGGGAAAACCTTGACCCTAATATTATAAGAAATGGTTTTGTCAAAAGTGGGATCTACCCATTTAACAGGAATGCTGTTCCTGAACACAAATTAGACCCGGATGCTCTAAGACGTTGGAAAATGCAGAAGGTGATCTCTAATGAACAAATACTTCCTCGGTGCTCTCCTTGGACATTGCAAAATTTGTGCCTAAAGAAAATCAACCTTTTATTTGACTTAAATACAAATCCAGTCACAATATCACCAACGGACCAAAACAGCAATGATAATATAATGACCACAACGAAAACCACCTTTGAAGATTTATTACTTGAAAAGATAAAACAAGTCCCGAACGGTAATGGCAAAAAAAAACAGGTGAAAATTTCTAGGAGCGCTGAAGTAATAACTCACGAGGATGTTATTCAAAGATTAAAACGAAAGGAAGAAGACAGATTAAACAAAGAAAAAGAAAAGGAAGAAAACCGAAGGATAAGGGAAGGCAAGAAGAAGGATAAATTAAATGAACAAATTAAAAAGAAAGACTGTAAACGGGACAAGGAAAACTATATAAAAAGCAAACGCACAGGGTCTATAAACAAAGCGCACTCAATCGACCCTACTAATATTACAAATGCTATATCAAGCTCCACTATTGACAACTCAGACTTACTAGAACCGACAACATCAAAACCAGTGAACAAATCAAAAATGAAAGTGCATATTTTGGAAGATAAATATTTAGAAGAAAACGAAAAACTAGCTGATAAAAATGTATTCGCAGGTTGTAAAATAGTTCCACCATCAGATATAGTTTTGAAAACTACGAAGGAAACACAAAAAAATAGAAAAATCAAAAGAGAAAACAAATCAAGAAAGAAACAGAAAATACTAATAGAAGAAGATATGTCTTCAGACGCTGAATTTAGTCTACGTGATTCAGATTGTTCGGATGCAGATAATCTTGAAGGATACATTGACAATTTCTTAAAAGAACACGACATGTGGGAAGAACTTAATGATACTTCGTTCAGACTCTCAGACATCCAGTTTTACGAAGAGAAATCCCATAAATTTAGAGAACATGATTGGATACTGGTAAAATTTTCGGCAAAAAAAAGCATTAAATATTATGTGGGGCAAATTATCGATATAAATAATGATATTCCCACTGTAAAATATGTAAGAAAAACACAAACTAAACAGAGGTCACTTCTTTTTGTGTACCCAAATATTGATGATATATGTGAGATATTGCATGTTGAAGACATCATATCAATTTTACCAAAACCCACAATTTCGCGTCGTGGCCAAATTTCTTTCAATGTTGATTTCAGTAAATTTAATATCCAGTGAGGATATTTTTCTAGCCAAAAACAGTATTTTCCTGCTATTGTTAAGTAATATAAGTTAGTATATTAAGAGATTTAAATGACTGAAATGTAAGTTCTTATCTAGATTTTATAAAATGTATCAAAGTTCAAGTGCCATTTCCAGAATTACTTAAGTTTTGGATAATAATCATCAAGTGGTTGTTAAATACTTATTAATTAATTAGATCTCATATTATTTAGGTATTTTTATATATGGCCTATAGCAAAAATGTTACTTATTTTTTATGAAAAAATATAATACTAGATAACTATTTACAACGGATAAGAATATTTCTCAACAGATACGGGGTTTAAGGGACGGTCTACCGAAAACTGAACGGGGTTGCTCAGTATAGTTGCTCCCAAAGAAACTCTTCGTAGAAATGAAAGAAATTTTTGACTTCCCCATACAAAATGAGAGGTCAATTTTTTTTTTCATTTCTACGAAGAGTTTCTTTGGGGAAGTTGTTCAGTTTCGTTGACTGAAGTCAACCCCTTTCAGTTTTTGGTAGACCGTCCCTTACACCCTGTATTAGTACTTTATAATATAAAACGTGTTAATAAAATAACGCAATACCTCTCGTATGTTACCTCAGCTCATGAAACTGAACAACTTTTGTTCTGGAACTTTGATCATTTGCGTAATTTCATTAACACGTTGTATATATTTTAATATCTATTTACCTAAGTTCAATTGCCATTCCATAAATAATAAGTAATAACTGAAGTTCCTAATATATTTCTTTATTAATGTTTATTTCTCTAATGTGGGTAGTAAAGTCACCAAGCTCTTAAGAATGTCCTTATAAAAGACGTGGCATCCACTTATTTAGTATTGAAGTTAACTGACTTAAGTTTGCCAAATAAATATTTATTAAAAAATAAAATACTACAAAAGAACACTAAGTACTAATGTACTTTCGTATAAATAAATTTTAAATTAGCAGTGACGTACTACTTTTTATTGCTATTCCTCAGAAAGCTCTTCAAAAGTTAGTTTCTTGCCTTAGATCTGCTTAAAGCCTATTGTTATTGTCATACTTATCATAGCGAGGATAAAGTTAAGCAGAAAAAAAATGTTTACAACTCCTGATTTACAAATATATGGCGCACTTTCCCGAAATTCGTTTTTTTTTCTATAGATACTATAAGGATGAGACAATAAAAGAAAAACAAAAAGTTGTGCGTGTTATTGTTTATGCTCTACTATAAAATGTGTTATTTTTTAATCTAATGCTTTGAAAATACGTTTTAACTCCACCAGGCGCACTTCCCCGTTTTTGCGGGAAAGTGCGCCTATCGTACATGTTTGTGATTTCGTGCAAAAATTTCTTTATTTTATTGCTGGATTTCATTGACATGACATGGACCGTAATCTCAAAATATCACAGATTCTTAAATAATTAAATTTATAATTATTTGTGAACTCTTACAGAAGTTTATTTTGCATAGAAGTCATCTATAAAAAAAGTATGGCGCACTTCGCCCCCCTCACCTTAATTATTAAGTTTGAACTTTAGTATGGTTCTTTTGTCTCTTAGAAATTTAGATGAAATAAAAAATGTAAATTTTGTGACAGACTGAAGCGTCAACGAATACAAAACTGGTTTCTTATAAGCATATTATTTTAAAAATAACATTTCTGCACACCTTCCTCCATATTAATGGCCGCCGATGGCCGCTAGCGACCGTCAGCGGCCGTGAGCAGCGGCGGTTGTCTCAAGCGAAACTGTGTTTTATAGTAATGAAGATAAAGTTTAAAAATATATGCTGCTAGCCGCTCCGCTGCCATTTCGGAGTGAATCGGCCCTTAAGACTAGGGCTTCAGCAATCCTCAGTAAGTCCCGAAAATCCAACGTCGACATGAAAATATTATAACGGCGTTACTGCGGCAGTTATGATCCGTTTTTGTCTTTACAAAACTTTACTGGCTTATAATTATTTCCATTTATATTTATTGTATGAGCTACCCTAGCCTAGTGTTAAATGTCTTGGATTCAACTCTAGCTAGTGGAATAAGGTTGTGGCGTGTTAATACGATTTTTCTCATGACGTGTAGGTACTGTCGAAATAAGTGGAAGCCCCAAAGGAAGATCTCCCACCGAGCGAGGTGGTATGCTCGGTCAGGCCGAAGCCCATTTGTACGTGTTTCAGATGTTGTATATATAGCGCCGAGCTGTGAAAACTTCGATAGCGCGATTCAGGATAGTGGCGCTAATTGGCTACAATAATATACGAACGCTCAAACAGCGAAGGAGGATATTGCGGGAAAACCTGAGTAGACTAACAAGTTTTCTGTAACTGCCAACCCGTAATAAGCTAGCTAGCTATAAAACCTCTACTTACAATGTTAGTGTTGAATTTAAACTTCCTCTTCATGTTTAGAGCGCATATGAGAACGCCAACTACATTTTTGTATAAACGCCAGACCGCAGTGTTCACATTTGAAGCGCCTATCGTCAGTGTGAATTTTGAGATGCTCACGCAACGATTTCATCCTAGGGAATGTCTTGTGACAAAAGTCACACGGAAACTGACGCAATCCAGTGTGTTTCACGTGGTGGTTCTGCAGTTCCGCATTTGTAAAAAAGGTCATATCGCAATCGGTACACTTGTGTCGTTTCTCCATCAAGTGCACCTTTTTCACGTGCACTGTCAGTTTTCTTTGTCCCTCGAAGCTCTTGTCACAAGCTTGGCATTTAATTTTCGTCGGCACCACACCGTGTACTTCGACGAGATGTTTCTCCTTTGTTCCATAGCAGTTGAACAACTCCTGACAATATCCACATTTGTTGAACAATGTCTTTTTGTGTACAATTTTCTCGTGATATTTCCTCTTGTGCGGTGTGTTGAATTCTTTGTCGCACACTCCGCACTTGAATAAACCAGTGATATGAGCCGTTACCACGTGCCGTTTTAGGTCGTAACTACTTATAAAGCCCGCGTTACAGACATCGCAAACATAATTTCTGTAATGAGTGTGCATGTGTTGCATGTAAGTTTTTAACCTAAGATAATCTTTGCCGCACATGGCGCAATTCAACTTTTCGCCCTCGAACGTAATAGGCATTATTCGATTTTTTATATTCGTATATATTTTTCTATCGTGTACGCTATTTAAATGTTCTATCATCAGTTCTAATGTTTCCGAATTCCAATCGCAAATTTTACATTTAAGTCCGGTTATATCGAGTTTCACATTACATTTACGCAGTTCGAAACGTTCGATAAATGTAACTTTCGTGCTATCGTCATGTTTATCGAGTGAATGTGTTTTTAGGTATCCGGCATTCATAAATTTACCAGGACAGTAACAACAGACATATCCAAGATCTGAATGACCACGGATCGGTGTAGCGTTGGTGTTCATTAAAATTTCAAGCAGATTGTAACGATGTTTTGCAAGTGGTGATTCGCTTCCTCGGATAACTTCTCTGTTAACTGGAGGCTTTAACACTATATTGATTGTACGCCCAGCACCTACAAATAAAAAATATCTATTAAGTATAAGCTTTTATGCGACATGTTTCGTTGTATTTTTAATAATTAAGTATTGCAGATGCGCCGATACGGAAACAGAAATAGGAAAGTTTGTGAGGATGGATGGATGGATGTTTGTTGCTCTTTCACGCAAAAACTACTAAACGGATTTTGATGAAATTTGGTATGGAAGTAGTTTAAGCTCTGGGTTAACACATAGGCCACTTTTTATCCCGAAAACGTAGTGTTCCAGTGGAATATTGTATTTACGCGGGCGAAGCCGCGGGCAACAGCTAGTCATTACATATTTACGTGGTCTGGTAACAGAAGTTCTTACACGTTCTTACACATTATTAGAATATTATCCTACAGCCTATTGTAAATACTAGTTATATACTTACTACTGCTCTCAATGTGCAAGTTTGTGGGAATGTATGGATGTATGTTTGCTACTCTTTCGCGCAAAAACTACTGAACGGATTTTGATGAAATTTGATATGGTAGTAGTTTATCATTTAAATTAACACATAGGCTACCAGATCCAGACTACAATATCCAGAAAAAGTACAGTGTTTCCGTGGGATACTTTATATTTGTGGGTATGTGTGACTCTCTCTCACGCCCAATGGTTACTGAACCCGTTTGAATGAAATTTGGTATGGTAGTGGTTTAGGCTATTTTCATAAAATAATTTCAAAAGTTAATAAAAATCACATTCCGAGTTAAGTATTTTTACCACATCTACGGGTTACTCTCTTATAAAGGCTAAATGAGGGTCTCATTATTTTCTATTATTAGAATTAGAGGTAATTTTCAAATGACAATATGTATTGTTTACAGTTGAAGTCATTAGTTTAAAAAATCTAAGTAACACTTAGTTACAACTGCAGAATGTATTGTAATATGTGTTAGGTCAAAAACTACAAGAACTAATTAAAAAACCAGCCCATTGTGAGTCGGACTCGCGCACGAAGGGTTCGTATCGATTATTAGTACTATATTAGTAATATATCCAGCACTAGTATTACTAGTGAGCAAAAAATAGCTAAAAAAATAAGTGTTTTGGTATGGGCCCTTAAATATTTATTTCATTTTATTAATTATTTTTAATAATAATCAACATATATACAACATAACATGTGTATTCTGTGATTATTTCAAGCTGTTGCCATAACATCGGGCAAAAAACGACAAAAAAATGACGTGGAATAAATAATCTGTGAAAACTTCCAGGTTATCTAGCTATCACGGTTCACGAGACAACCTGGTGATAGTCAGACAGACGGGCGGAGAGCGAAGTCTCAATAATAGGGTCCCGTTTTGACCCTTTGTGTACGGAACCCTAAAAACGAAACTTTCTTAACCTAAAATATGCAGTTTAGAGTGCTTATTTTATTTACATAATATGTCAAAAAGTCGATTTGCTTTATTATCACATTGCTCTGAGAGGCGATTCTGTCTGAATCTAATAAAGTTAAAATCGTTAAATTATTACTCTGAAACGAGGCAATGGGTGCAAAAATATAGGTAAGCTAAAACTGATTAATTTTAATGAACAAAAGATTTAACAAAAGATGGTTCAAGTGTTCAACAAATCATATTGTACACATCAGACCACGGAACAGAAAACCAGTGGAAGTGTTATATGACACAATTAGTATGGAAGTCGTTGTCGCTAAACTCACACAAATACTCCGATAATAATCATACATTGCACTACACACAAAAAATAAGGCATGTTGCCTAAAAAAAATTGTTCGTCTATTCAATGTTAGACAACATGTTAGTTAATAAAAAATCTAGAACCCATTTTCGTATATCTAATTTCTTAAAAAATAACGAAGATACAAACCATTTAAATTTACAATATGACAGAGATCGATATAATATCGGCCTGTGACGACACGAGCTACCGCCATACATTTGTCATTACAAAATGTATGGCGGTAGCAACTTGTGACATTGGCAATAATTTTTATTTGCTTATAATTTTTAATCTAAAAGAAAAAGGTATTTAGATTGTCGCGACTATTTAAATACATTTTTCTTTTAGATTTATGTATCTTTAATTTATAAAAATGTGATATTCCACATTCGGCAACATCCCCATTCGTTTGATTGGTCATTTATATTTTGTAAAAAGTAAATGTTTATTTTGTTATACTGCGATAAGTACTTACGACGTTTTGTATTATAGGTGAAATGAAATTTTACAAATCTCGAAATAAATTAAGTACGCGTAAGAACGCTTAGTCGTGGCACTCGACCCACGCCTACTTCGCACCTCCACTTGTTTTCTATTCCGTGCATCAGACACACGGAATATTAAACACAGGAGGAAAGGGCATAACTAGAAAGTTCTTGTAAAAACCGCTGTCGTCAAACTCAAACACAAAAACATTTTACGCGCATTGAAAATTAAACAAATATAACGGTAATAATTTCTCGAAATCACAATGTAATAAATAACGACTGTTAAGAATGACACAAAAAACAATCATAACGCCTTTGCAATAATGTAGACTTTAGCAATGACACGATGTGACTTTTATCGGCATTACTTCGACGTGCTTTCGACTATAGGTATGACTTCTTAGTTCAACTATTTAACGCTAGATGCCACTCTTGCACGCAACCTTATCGTCATATATGTAAGGTTTAGAGTTGTTTTTTTTTTTCTAGAATGTTTTAACAAGACCATTACACCTCGCTACTCAAATAGGGATTGGATGGGATAGGAATAGGGATTAATATGTATGTTAATGATGCTGGAAAAACGATTGATTCTAAAATCAATCAATATGTAAAAGGGTTATAATTATTATTGATCGTGCGTAGAAAAGATAAGTTTGCGACTGCACCTGAGCATACTGTGAATTTGGCAGAGAATTAATATAATGTTAGCGACAAAATTACTAAACTGGCAGAAAGCACTAAGGCGGAAAAAATACAAAAATCGACCGATTAAAGGGGGCGTAAATTAATCCAAACTGTCTCAGATTTTTTTAAGATGGCGACTTAATTTTCGAGTTGGCAACTGTTAAATAATGTAACAGGATTGAGTCGATAAGTCGACTGCTAAAAATATATCTACAAGATAAAGTGTAAATATGAGAAAAACAATAAATCCCATATAGGTATAGCCCAAATCTTTCGTCTCTTTTTCGCAAAATGGATGATGAGGTGATTCGGTGGTGTTTTTTTTTTCTCCTGTTCTTCGGGTTCATTGAGTGCGTACGTTGTGAGTTAGAATTACTTATCTAGTTTTTTTACAACATTATGGCTTGTTTTATGGATTGAATAATTCGGAAATCCCGCGATCCCGCGAGCATATCAATACTAATATAATATTTGAGGTCGTTAACCCTAAATTGCACTAACCTAATCCGATCACTGGTTATAACTTATTTCAAGTTTCGTCGACGTCACCTATAAAGCCTTCCTTGATAAATGGATTATCCACCACGAAAATCATTTTTCAATTCGAACCAGTAATTCCTTTATAGTTTAAACTCTTAAGCTTTATAATAATATAAATATAAAAGTATAGATATCAGTTATAACTTCAGTTAAAATATAATAATTATGACTAAAATTAATAAATCGATGATATCACAAGTCACAACCCTAATGTTCGTTCCACCCGCGCCTGTGCATAATTTCAGATTGTACTACTCGACACTAGATGACGCACGCGTACTAGGCGTCATACAATTTTAGACTTTATTTCAATAGTGATATAATCCACGTGCCATTCTCAATTTTCATTAATATTTTAAATGGTTAGAGGATTGTGGTAAAAAGATTATTTATTAATTATAAATTAATAAATAACGACTTACCGTTGATAAGAAACACCTGATCGTAGTAAGTGCTTAGTAATATTATTGTTTTTGCACTCAAGGATGGAACATCGAGTCTTTATTAAGAGCTTTTAAATAAATCACGCGTATGAAAAACATTGGCAGTATACGTCTCAATACGTAGCAACTACAAAGAAAGTGAGTCAAGATAAGACTCGCTGTCGTTAACTATGGCACGCGGGCCACGCCTTCATGCCCTTTCCTCCTGTGTTATACATTCCGTGATCAGACAAATAACATTTTACACATCTTCGCCGTGTTTGGAACGCATATGACCACGCCAGCTGCACTTCTGCACAAAGGCCTGGCCACAATGTTCGCACTTAAAGCGCCTGTCATCGGCATGTATCCGCAAGTGTTCAATCAAAGTCTTCCTGCGTCCGTATGCTTTGAGACACACTTCGCAGACAAATTCTTTTACTCCTGTATGCTTCACCATATGGATTTTCAATTCGCTTCCAGTGAAGAAACTCTTATCGCACTGCGCGCATTTGAACCTTTTGAGCAGTAAGTGATCCCTTTGTATGTGTTTCGTCAGAGCATCCTGAGTTGTGAAAGTCTTTTCGCAAGCCTGACATTTTAAAGCCTGGTGCCGAAACCCGTGCTCCTTTGCCACATGCCGATCGCGTTTCCTACCACACTTAAACCTCTCGCTACAGAAGGGACATTTATGTACAAACTGTTTCAGGTTATGACTATGCACAGACTTTTCGTGCGAGTTTTTACTTGCTAAGGTCTTGAAAACTTTCGAGCAGTAGCCACAGCTAAATGAGCCTAGCTTATGTGTTAGACTGTGCATTTGAAGGTGCCTGCGGGTCACATAGCCGGTATTGCATATTTCACAGCAGTAGTTCCTGTAGTGCACATGCATATGCTCCAATAACATTTTGAATCTACTGAATTCGCTGAAACAAATGCAGCACCTAAGGTTCACACAGTCAAATTTAAACGGAACAATTTGGTTGTGGATGTCAGTGTAGATTGTTTTCTTATGAATGTTTTTAAGGTGATTGATCAAATTTCCAAGGGAATCAATAGATTCGAAACAAAGTGTGCAAATTAAGCCTGTGATGTCGAGTTTCACGATGAAACGGGCTACGTCGCACCGCCTTAAAAAATGACCTTCATCGAGACCAACATGGGAATTTAGGGTGTGCATCTTAAGATCGGCAGGGTTATAATACTGTTCTTCGCAGAAACAACACAAGTAAGAAAGACCGGCTTGACAACGTATGGGCGTAGCATTTGTCGATCCCAATATCTCTTGTATGTTGTGCCTATGTTTGCTTATTTCATTAATGATTTTTAATGATTTGAACTTCTTAAAGTTAAATATAGATTTGTTCTCAATTTCTTTTTCACTTGTATTTTGTAGTTTGAGGACGATAATCCGTGAACCTACAAAGAAAGAAATATTATGTTATTGATTTATTTTATCGTGAAGTTGATTTATAAGATTTTGTGAAATAGGATGAGAAAATTGAGACTAAATCTGACTGACAAAATATGATTTGTAATAATTTGATTGCAGATACGTCTACCATAATCTACTACGTCTACCTACCAAATATACCAAATATAATCAACCAAACAATAAAGATTTTTATTTGTTACTGAATAAGTATAATTATCTAATTATACCCTACTCATTTGTTACTATACATTTCGAAATTGATTTTTTTAGATTAATAAAGAAGAAATTGACTTCTGTCATGAAACTCATGAATCACGATAAGTATTTACTGTTTAGAAGAAATGTGTATTAAAAATGTGTAAAGTGATTGAAAGTAGATTTTTTATACCTACACCAGGTATAAAAAATCTACGGTCATTAATAAATAATAACCAGAATACTAACTACTATTCAATTTATTATAATATATTAATTTATATTATAGGTAGGTACTATAGAATCTTTAAATAGTCGTTTAATAATATCAGTAAATCAAAAAGAATCGAACATTAAAAGTTATTCTGGAGTCCTCTGTTGTTTCTTTTTTTTTCACATTAGAAAGATATTTACTAAACATCCTCGCCGTGTCTGCTCCGCATATGTCCACGCCAACTACACTTCTGCACGAAACTTTGTCCGCAGTGTTCGCACTTGTATTTTCTGTCGTTGGCGTGTATACGCAGGTGTTGACGTAGCGTTGATTTTGTGCCGTAGCATTTGAGACAAACTTCACACTGGTACTCTTTAATACCGGTATGTGTCAGCGTGTGCATTTTTAGTGTCGACGAAGAATAAAACTTCTTATCGCACTCCGTACACGAATGTCTTCTTTCCAACAAGTGATCTCTCTGTCTGTGTATTCTAAGCGCCTTAGGATTCCAGAACGCTCGGTCGCAGGCAGTACACTTGTAGTTAGTATTGACGAATCCATGAACTTCCATCATGTGCTTCATTTTCTGATTATACTGCTTAAACAGTTCACCACAGCAACCGCACTTGTTAAGATGCACCTTAGAATGTACAGTTTTGACATGAGACTTCAATTTCACTACCGTGTCGAACACTTTTTGACATTCGGTACATTGAAACGAACCAAGTTTATGATTCATAGAATGACAAGCCAATTGGTGGGGGTATATAAAACCTGCATTACAAATTTCGCACACGTGATTCTGTATATGTTGTCCCATGTGCAGCACCAAAGCCCTGAAGTTAGAGAAATTATTGAGGCATTTATAACATCTCAGCTCGTTCGTGTCGAATTTGAATGGGACTATGCGATTTGGTATATTAGTGCAAATCTTTTTATCGTGTACTTCTATAAGATGTTTTACAAGGTCCTCCAACTCGTCAACCACTTTGCAACACTCTTTGCATTGTAAGCCCGTTATGTCCAGTTTAACGTGGAACGATTGCAAGCTAGTTTTCTTTATAAAACTTGCGTCTACAAAATCATCGTGAATTTCTAAATTATGACGTTTTAAATCGGCTGGATCAGTAGCCTGTATGTCACAAAAGCAACAACTATATCCTATACCGGCATAAGATCGTATCGGCGTAGCATTTGAGCTTTCAAGTATTACTCTTATGTTATGGTAATGTTTCCTCAGTTCTTTCATTCCATCAAAATAATCCCCTTTCTCTTTTTTTCTAACGGAATTTACAGTTTTACCTTCTCCTTTAATTTTAGTTTTGCTGCCTTCTCCGTCCGATTTTATCCAAACAGTACCTATAAAGATTAAACGTTGATAAAGTCCGACATTTTAACACTTTCTTATAATAGCTTTGAGTGTAAAAAGAGTTTGTGATTAAATTAAATGTATATTTATTTAAATTTAAGTTATTTATTTCTACGATGGTAGAAACGCTTTTAAGGTTGACGTAATATTAATGTTTTAGTTCAAGTTCTGCATATATGTAAAAAAAAGAGTTTGTAATAATCAATCAAAGAAGTTCTGTTAGCATTGGAATCCAGATTTAGTAAAATGTTATTTAACTTAATCTAACCTGTAAGTAGCGCATAAAATAATTTTAAATCGGTTAAAACGCCTGTCTTACTTCATATTTAATTAATTCTGGCGAAGAGATACAAAAGATGATACAATAATGGAAAATATACATTTTTTTATTGCAATTTGTATGGTTCAGTATACTTATGTCAATGCCAAAATATTATTTTCTATCATAGTAATAAAATGAAATAAGTTTGATACTTTAAGGCTGGTAGTATATGCTCCAGAATCCGTAAGGCCGTAGAAAATTCTGAGCGTTGAAAATAGAACTCTGCGCCAATACAATAGAGTTGAAAATCGAACACCTTGGTGTCGAGTCAAATGTCAATGTCATTTATGACAGATCGACGCTCGAAACATCCATTTTCAACTCTATTGTATATGCGCAGAGTTCCATTTTCAGTGCTCTGAATTTTCACCGGCGTTCCGGATTCCGGAGCATATAGTCCCAGCCTAAGATATTAATAAAAAAAACTGACTTCTGAAATATATTATTATAGTATATATATATATTTATTTATTTACATATGTCCGAAAGGCTATGAAAACAAAAACTGTTAACATGTCTTAAACGTCCTCTCCATGCTGAGACCTCATGTGTCCCCTCCAGCTACATTTCTGCACAAATGCTTGTCCACAGTGCTCACACTTGAAACGTCTATCGTTTGCATGGATCCGCATATGTTCGCGAAGGGTCCACTTCCTTCCGTAGCTTTTCAAACATACATCACATTGGTAAGTACGTTCGCCTGTGTGTTTGATCATGTGCTCCTTCAAATCCGTCGACGCAAAAAATGTACTATCACACTCTGTACATTTGTGACGCCTCTCCATCAGGTGATCCCGCTGCGTGTGTATACTCAGCGAATGCTGGCTCCAGAATATATGGTCGCAAGCGTTACATTTGAATTTCGTGTAGACGCCGTGAACTTGTTTCATGTGTGTCAACTTCTGCCGATAGTTACATAACATTTCGTGGCAGTAGCTGCATTTGTACACCTTATTCTTCTTATGGTGGACGAGTTTAGCGTGCGACTTCTTTTTGATCAGCGTCTCGAACACTTTGTCACACTCGTCGCACTTGTACGAGCCGGTATCGTGATTTTTAATATGAGTCTTGAATTGTCTTCGATTCACGTAACCGGCGTCGCACACACCGCACACGAAATTTCTATAATGTCCAGACATGTGAGACAGTAAAATTTTAAATCTATTGAACTCGTTGTGGCATATAAAACATTTCAACTTCTCGCCTTCAAACTTGAACGGGACTATTTGATTCTTCACATCCGTATGTATCGGGCGATTGTGCACAATTATAAGATGTGAAAATAATTCCTCTAAGTTGTCGAGATCGGCATCACAAAGTTTGCACTGGAGTGTCGTGATGTCCAGCTTTATGAGCAATCCACAGAGATCTGGTCTCCTGGTGAATGAAGCATTTTTGATAGGGTCGTCGTGGCTGTCTAGCGTGTGTCTTTTCAAGTCAGCCGGCTGATGGAACTGTCTCTCGCAATAGCAACAGGCGTAGCCAAAATCTCCGCACTGCCGTATTGGAGTTGCGTTCGTGCACGCGAGTATCTGTTTAATGTTGTCGTAATGCTTGTGAAGCTCCCCGCCTGGCCTCGGCCGAATCGCCTTCAGTTTTATTCTACTCTCCTTGAGTCTATCTTTCTCCTTCTTTATTATGAATACAAGATTTTCTTTTTTGATTTGTTGGCGTAATTTATTTTTCTTCGTACCTATAAAGAGATATTGACAATAAAACATGGTTTCTGGGTTATTGGCGTAGTTAAAGTTGGAAGTGAAGGCGCTGTATTACGAAAGCCATAGATAAGTTCTCCAATAGAAACCATAATGATTTAAAATATCAATAATTTAAAGTTGAATTGAATTAACCACCTTAAAACATTTTTTTCTAAATATCAGTAAATTTTATAAAAATATCTTCAATTTAAATGAAATTTGAAACGTAAGAATTGAAATAAGTGTGTGGCACGATCTTAACATTAATTTAAATAATTGAAATAATAATTCAGGATTAAGTATTCACTCTCATATAGATAGTAAGATAACCAATTAATAAACATTGTAATTTTTCAATAATATATTGTCTTTCAATTTACTACAATAGGAAATTTCATTTTTCTACGTTCTGGACCATCAAGGTGGTTTTAGTAATTCCATGATTCTTTTTCATATGCTTTCGTCTGCTGTTCTGCGTCGCGTACGCTTTACCACACACGTCGCATTTGAATTTCCTCTCGTTGGTATGAGTAGCCATATAATGTCCCAGCATGTGTCGTTTCACGAAGAATCCCATGCTACAAACCGTACACTGGTACGGCCTCTCTTTCAAATGAACACTTCGCATATGAAGTATTAGATTCGATTTTAGATTAAACTTCTTATCGCAAAAGTCACATTTAATCCCTTCTATGTTATGAACTTGCGTCATATGTCTGGTCTTCTGGTAGTAATTCTTGAATCTCGCTTTGCAAATCTGACAAACGCTGTCTCCAGCAATCCCTTTATGTTCCGTGTTTACGTGTGCCTTCTTTTTGGACTCCGCTTCGAATACCAGACCGCACTGTTTGCAGGGGTAGCTAGACTTTTTCTTTCCGTGTGTCATCTCATGTCTCTTCAGCCTAAAGCTGTTCACGAATCCAGCCCCACACATCGTACAAATAAAGTTTCGGTAATGGACGTTCATGTGCTGCATTAGAAGTTTCATATTATGGAATATCTCCCCGCACAGGCAACAGTTCATTTGTTGATCGTTTGTCAGTTTGAACGGTTGGAAATAATCAGTCACACCCGTGTGATACTTTTTGTCGTGCTCCTGGACTAAGTGTTGGGCCAACTCGTTAATACTGTCAATACTTTTATCACAGATAGTACATTTGAGATCAACTATATCTAGGAATACAACGAAACTACTGACTCCCGACCCGGCTTTGTAAGTTCGCTTTTCTTTTTCGTGTTCCATGTGCGTGTGACTTCTTAGCACGTTTGAATCGGGGTAAGTTTTAAAGCAGTACGCGCAAACGTATCCAGCATCGTTCCTATCTTTGAAGGGTGTCGCGTTCGAGTATTTAAGTAGCGTCATTAAGTTGTGACATTGTTTCCGCATCTCCGGCAGATGCTCGTCTACCACTACATCATTGACTGTCCCATTCAGCCCACTTTGCTCCCAATGCCATTCACATACAGCTCCGGTAAGGCCTACAAAAGAAAAATAACGTTTCACTCGCCATAAGTCTTCGTAAATCTTCTCTAAGTATCTTATACATCACTCCGGTTTCTTATTGCTGGTCAAGTCTTGTTCAGTTGGTATGTTGAATAAAATAAGATTATCGAAGCATTAGACTTTATAATAAAAAAGTTAAGTATAAAATTATTTGTGTATATTATAATATACAAGGGATGATGTGCAAAAATAGTATGGCTATAAACCTAAAATGTTACAATCATTCGTTGAAGTTATTGGCCTTACTTTGTTGTCGTTTGAGAATCAGCTGTGGATATATTATTATCCCGACGACGTAACTACTAACGAAATATTAGAGATACAATGGAGGCAAATCTTAATTAATCCTAAAATTACTTGTATTAACAAAACATGCAATTTATTATGTGTAAAAAAATATCATGACGATCAGATAAAAGAAGTTTCATAGTTATAATATTTATTCATATATACAAAATATTATTTCAGTTCAAAATTAAAATATAATGATTTCTGATATGAAAAAAAAAAAATATCCATACCATAAAATAAAGAAAAAGATACTTAAAAATGAAGATTCATAAAAAGTTGTCTACTTATTTAAAATATAAGTAATACGAATAAGTTAAGATTTTAATTAATGACTTAAGTAAAGATCGGAAATGTTAAAATTTTCTTTGCTGCTTTTTAAAAAACTTGTATGCTAGTATAACACATGTTTATTTCTTTTAAATAAATCTTGTTTCTTTAGTTTACCATTTTTATTTGAGCTATTTATTACAAAGGTTTGTTTTACTCGAAAGTGTCAGGTGTCGACAGCATGAGAGTTGAGACAAATTAAGCAATGCCAAAAAATAAGTTTGAACTTGAAAAGATTAAAATTTTACATTAATAAAAAACATTTTGTCTAATTTCAAATCACAGATTCATGTAATTCCTAACTCCTATTACTAATATTTTACCGAAAACCAAAGGATGTTCCCTCAACAGGAGATCAACTTCACATAACTCTCACTACACAGTTTCTTATTTGACTCTACGCTAAAGAAATTCGTTTTTCAGGTCTTCTGCTTTCTTTCTATTCTCTTCTGCAATTTCTTTTAATGTCATCTCTCTATCGTCGATTAAGTGTTTCACATCATCGAACTCCTTAAATATCTCTAGATCACCCTGATGCAGTTTAATATGGCACTGAAGACTACGCTTCTGCATAAACGTCCGTTTACACGTATCACATTGGTAAATATTTTCGTTCTGATGAATCCTCATATGATTTATTAGACCCCTCTGTCGCGAAAACGATTTGCCACAGAGCTCGCAGCACGAGGCTTGCACGCCCAAGTGCTTCTGACAATGATCGAGGAGACCACGCTTGGTATAGAACTTGGCCGTGCATTTGTCACAAAAGAAGCTTCTCTGTTGAAGATGATGATGCTTAATATGCCTACTGAGTTCGAATTTTCGTTTATATGTTTTGTTGCATGCGTTGCACGGATATATAACCGGAACGCTATTATGCTCTCTCACGAGATGCTCGGATCTGTCGTAGTAGCTCACAAAAATTGCGGGACAATGCGGGCACTTGTTTCTCTTCCAACCACCGGTATGGACACCTTTCTCGTGGTGACGTTTTTTGGATAGAGATGTGTAAGTTTTGTCGCAGTAGTCGCACGGGAAATTCCCCTGGTAGTGAGTTTTGTCGTGTTTTCTGAGAGCTGCGATAGTAATGTACCCGTCGCCGCATTTGCTGCAGCAATAATTTCGATAGTGGCTGCTCATGTGATGGTAAAGGTTTTTAAAAGACACGTGCACTACTGAACATATAACGCAGGTAAAGTTGTGGCCATCCTCCAAGCGAAACGGTAGGATTATATCCTTAATGTCTTGGTAAATTGTCTTGTTGTGCTCCTTCACTAGATGTTCCTTGAGGTCCGGTAAGTCTTTCATGGTCGTGTTGCAGACGATACACCTGAGGTTGGTTATGTCCAGCTTGATGGGGTTGTAGCTGAGCTTGTAGTCGCGCATCGAGTTGATTTTAGATTTCTCTGATGTCAGAGCGGTATGCGCGCGCAAGTCGTCGATGTTTAGGAAGTGTTTGGCGCAGTAGAGACAGGAGAAGCCCCGCATGGTCTTGTCCCTGAACGGGCTCGCGTTGGAGTTTAGGAGTATGGCTGTGAGATTGACTCTGTGCTCGCTGCGCTCAGGGGTAGCGCTACTGTGCGATGGTTTTGTCTTTCTCATTTTCTTAGGATTGTCGACGCTGTCCGTTCCTACAACAGAAACGAGCACATCTCAATTATCTTGATCCATGTTCTGTTATTTCATCTTCATGGATGGTCTTTCATTCTTCAATATTTTTTATTCCCTGTATTTTTGTGGTACGCATTGCACTGCTTGGTTAAAAGTATATGACTATATAGCTTATAAATAAAGAAAAAGTCAATCTCAAAATTAGATCGGCGTCATATTAAGTTTCCTAGGAATTTAAAACTAATAATTTACTTTGATGGCAGGCAGATTATCATTTCTTAAAGCTTTCGTCACCAAATACGAACCACATAAAGAAGGTAAAGGCAATAAACACACTCACCTAGCCATTTTTCCCATTCGAAATAAACAATAAAATTGCAAAAGTAAAGATCATTACCGATGTTTAAAAGTGTTGACTGCTAAACTAAGTGACCTGACGTGCTAATAGATCAACGATTTAACTAGTTCATTTAGGATCATCAATAAAAATGTAGTATCACGCTTCTTCAGTCCCCCAGTTTCTTTAAACATACGGCGTGCGTCCAACCTTGAAGACGTGCCGACCACACTGGCCGCCCGACGTTGTCATCTCAATCGTTATACATTTTTTTAAGTTTCCTTACGCACACATTACTATTATTATTATTATATTTTGTTTACAATTCCCTAGTAAAAAATGAGCTGCTTTAGACATATCTAACTTGGACATCATTTGGAATATGTAGATCTTTTTAGTATAAGTTTAAAATACAATTTAGAGCCCGTTGCACAATCTTCTGGTAAGGGTAAGATATCTTATTTGCATGTTTTGTCTCTGTCACTCGATATACAAGTAAGCAGCGACGAGCAGCCCTTACTGTCATATTGATTGTAATTTTCTTCTTAGATAAAATTATTATTATTATTATTCACAAACCATCTCGGCTTAAGTTAATGGGCAAATAGGGATCATCAAATAAATCATAAATGTATATAGGGATAAAGGTTAAGTCGATGTTGATGCTTTCTGTAGTTCCCATAATAGGCTAAATTTTTTTATTGCATAAATGAATAGTACCTACTCTTAATTATGAGTAACTTCTCAGAAGAAACAGTATATCGAAAGTCAACATTTTCAAAGGTACAGCGATTTGTATACAAAATTTCACAAGTCTCGTGAGAACGCTCCATACTAAGGTCGTACCTAGCTCTGACGTTACGCCTAGGCTAGGTTAGGTAAAAGGCCGCAAGAACATATTTGTAAATGATGTATTTCTTATGTATATTCATATATATATATATATATATATATATATATATATATATATATATATATATATATATATATATATATATATATATATATATATTAGACTTGCAACGAATAGTATATTCGGCAGTATACCGAATACCGAATATTCGGCGAGGCCCCTGACCGAATAGCCGAATATTAGGCAAAAGTATTCGGCTGGATTTTAGCGCCAAAAACTTGTACAGACGTGATTGTTTCGCGCTCCTTTGTTTTGTTCTAATGTACTCATCGCCCGCGCGCCCGCTGTTGCTCTGCGCGGTATATTGCTAACGCACTGCATGTTTCGACAAGTTCATTTCGTGGATATCGTATTACGTTAAGTACAGTTTATTGTGCTCTCTTAGTTTTGATCTGTTTGTAAGTGTGATAGTGTGAAATTTAACAAATAAACAATTAAATAATTACGAACGTACTTTAATAATAAAAAAATCGATTATGGCCTTTAAAAAAAAATCGCCTATATGGGCATACTTCGAGGATGATGTAAATGACCCAAAAAGTGCCGTGTGTAAACTGTGCGAAATAAAAATTTCTCGTGGTGGCGTTGGAAGAAAGGCGACAACATCGGGAATGTTAAATCATTTAAAAAATAAACACAATGAAGAATATCATAAGTTGGTACCCACGTTAATTGTTAATTGTTTTTTTGTCGTTGAAGGTTTATTACTTACATTCGTATCTTGATTTTTAGTTTCTTTAAGGGGCAAGAAACTAAAAATCAAGATACGAATGTAAGTAATAAACCTTCAACGACAAAAAAACAATTAACTCTTGAAAAATGTGCAGAAATTAATAAACTATGGGATATTAATGACCCCAAGGCAAAAAAGTACCATGTGTTTGAAAAGAAATGAGAACCTTACCCTTCTAAATTTTGATTACCACAATAATTCAAATACATAGAATCCTCCATTTTTCCAATTCAGAAGATGATCATGTACCTGTGTTATGCACCAATGACTACTTAAATGATTATAACAGAAATGAAAATATGAATATATACGTAATCAATCGATTTTAATTTTTCATTTTACCAATTATTTCTCTATGACAAAATATATTATTTAAGTATTCGGTATTCGGCCGAATAATATGTAGATATTCGGTATTCGGCCGAATATAATAAAAGCAGCCGAACAGGCCGAATACCGAATAGTAACCGAATATTCGTTGCAAGTCTAATATATATATATATATATATATATATATATATATATATATATATATATATATATATATATATATATATATATATATATATATATATATATATATCATTTATATCATTTATATATAGGTTATATATATAGGATATAGGTTTTGTTTACTAATTTAGCAAAAATAAAATCTAATTGCTAAAATACACATAAAATATATTTTTTTATATATTTACCAAATAGTAAGTATATTAATGAAATTAAATATTTTAGATGTATAACCATCATCCCTATTTCTGATATTTCGAATACGTCTAAGCAAAAATGCACTAAAATAAATATTTTGGAAGATTTTGATAAAAATTAACTTATAAGATTGTCATAAAAATTGTCAATTTTAATAGATTGGTGATTGTAATAGCAAATGAACTATTTTAATATTAATAATATACATATTTAGTATTGTTTTCTATTAGGCATATCTAAAAAATAATGGCAGCTTTTCTGCAGATAATAGGTCTTTACCTATGAAATTGCCGTTCTGCAGTACTGGCCATTTCAAATCAAAATAATTTTTATTTGGCTAAGAATTCTAATTTCAAATTAATTTTATTTTAAAAACATGGAATTCTTTTTCCAAAAGTAGTCATTTGTTTATTGATTAGTGTTACATTTTCATCGCATTTCAATCTCTTTCGTCATCATGGATACGTTAAAAATTCGAGTAATTATAGAATATGAGTACCGTCGTGGCAGCAACGCGGCACAAGCGGCACGCAACATCAACGACGTTTACGGAGCTAACACTACAAACCAACGCACCGCCTGGTATTGGTTTGCTCGCTTCCGTTCTGGAAATTTCGACCTAAAAAATGAACCTCGCGGTCGTCCGAAGACTTTGGTCGACAATGACGAATTAAAGGCGATTGTGGAAGCTGATGATACACAATCTGCGGCTGAATTAGCAGCAGCTTTCGACGTTAGCGTCAAAACAATATTGGTCCATTTGCGTCAAATTGGCAAGGTAAAAAAGCTTGACAAATAGGTGCCCCACGAACCCAACCCACGAGCATTGTTACCTGCGATGAAAAATGGATTCTGTTTGATAACCGCAAGCGCTCAGCAAGTTGGTTGGATCCTGGTTCAGCACCTAAACATTGCCCTAAACGAAAACATACCCCTAAAAAAGTGATGGTCACTGTTTGGTGGTCTAGCGCCGGTGTGATTCATCGCAGCTTCTTACCAAACGGGGTGAGCATTACTGCAGATGTGTACTGTGAAGAACTGAACACAATGATGGAGAAGCTGGCACATCTCCAACCAGCATTGGTCAATCGCTCGTCTCCGCTGCTCCTGCACGACAACGCGCGACCTCATACTGCACAGCAGACGGTCTCCAAGTTGTAAGAACTGGGGTTGGAAGCTCTCCGTCATCCGCTCTACTCACCAGACCTTGCGCCTACAGACTACTACTTTTTCCAGAATTTGGACAACTTGGCGGGAAAAAAATTCAATACCCGAGAGGCAGTACAAAATGCCTTTAAAGAATTTGTTACCTCCCGTCCAGCTGATTTCTTTAAGAAGGGCATCAATAAACTGCCACTGCGTTGGCAAAGGTGCATTAATTGCATGGGTGATTACTTCGATTAATACAAATAAAAAATACATGAAAAAAATTCGTTTAAATTTTTTCATACAAAACGGCAATTTCATAGGTAAAGACCTAATATAATGTAAAAAAATATTTATGCTAAAACAGACAATTTTTTTATATAAAAATCTTAAAAGCCCATTCATGTCATGTCAGTTTCAAAAGGGAACATAAAACCGAACCGAGATTAGATTGAGGTACGAGAATTGGGGCACTGCAGTCTGCACTTTATTGCTGCGAGCTACGGGTCGTGTTTATTATTAATTGTATTTTACAGCAACTGTAGTCACGCTATGGACGAAACCGAATTATTGTGTTATGCTGCCTTAACCTTACTATACAAAAAAAGGAGAAAAAAGGAATGTGTTATTGCATATTTCCTGTAATATTATAGCAATTATTTCCCTTTGTTTTATTGTAATAGTCTTTACATTTTATCAACCAAAGTTGTTTTAAAGTTTTAATACTTCAATAAACAATAATAAAAAATTCATTAAACCACGTTGCTATTTTTATTGTATTCGAAAACTCGCTACGCTTGTACACAATACACGTCCGTACGGCCGCGGCTCTGGTGAGAACTGAAGCGATTTACCACACACGGTCCGTTCAGTCCATCCGTTCAGGTCGATCTGAACGAATTAATGTTGCCAACATAGTGTTTTTTTTTACAAAATTTTACAACTTAATTTAGTATTTTATTACCTCTTTAGTAGGAATTTAGTTCTTAGTAGTGTTTTAGTAGAAAATAGCCTGACAGTATTATCATATGCAAAAAGTAATGTTAGGCACGAAAATGACTCCTTATCATAATAACACATTGTAGCACGGCTATGTAAGTACACATATGTAGCTCAAAAATGCGCAGTTTCCCAGGGATAAGACAGCTTTACAAATTTTTATCCCCTAAAACTTCCTGCATGCTAAATTTTATGGTAATACTCGCAGTCGTTTTCGAGAAACCGATTATATAATATATATATACAATATTGTCTAGTTTAAAGTATAAGATTTATAGGTTGGTATTTTTGTGTAAAATATCATAATATACTCATATCATGAGATATCAATTGTAAAGAATATTTCTTATACTATGTGTATTTATCTACAGATAAATGTCAGAACTCATATGGCTTATTTGCATATATAGGTTGGTTCTCTCAATATAAAGTTAAAGCAGCTACAAAATCCGAATAACTCTGACAATTACTAGAAGATTGTGAAACAGGGCCTAACAAGAACAATAAAAAACTACATTATAACACTGAAAAATTCTCTAGATTTATCTATCGTCTCTATTTTCCGTCATCCCTAAGAGTTGTCGGACGAAACACGACTTTTTCAACAACTTTTATAGGACTAGTGTAGTAAGTAGGACTTTATAGGACTGTGTAAGACGTTTAGGCAAAAAAAAGTTTAAGTGTTGAAAAAAACGAATCTTCGCCGCTGAGGCTTTATGACCTTACACTGACAGCTGATTTCGAAACGTAAGTTTTAGTCAAATTACTTCAAATTACATCCTCAGAGGCGAAGATTTGATTAATTAGGGTCAATTCACACTAAAACAAAGAGATACGCGGCGCTATTTTCAAGATAACTATACAAAGTTGAACTTTATTAATTACACAATAATATTTCATTGTAAGAGTACGAATGTCAAGTTGCACCGCGCTGCACATGTGTAGTATTTATTATGACTGATGTCATATTATGAAACATGGATCTTCTTGTGTAGCGAATAAAGTTCAATTTTGAATACTTAGCTATCTTAAAAATGCAGCGCCGCGTCCGTATCGTGTCGTCGCGATGTGAAATGTCCATAAGTCATCACTAATCTTATTGGACTTTCAAATTTTTTTTTCTACATATATCTGCATTCTCTCTTAAGCAGTAAATCTAAATATTCTGTAATTCATTTCAAAAAATGTTATAGATGTATGTGGTTAACATATTTTTAAGTCATATCAGGCCTGTCCCACTCCCCGTGCAGGTATCGAAAATGTAAGTACGTGTGGCGGCCGACTCGAGCGGGCCAATCAGCAGGGGCTCACGCGCGAACAGTGAGTGAAGTATGCGCGAGATTTGTTCGTTGCATTGTTTTATGGATTGGATTGAATTCTAGATCGATTTGAAAAGTCATTTGTTGACAAAAGTACCTAGAGTAATAGTAAGGCGGCGTGATTCAACATCTTTGAGTAATATCAGGCCTGTCTCACCTCCCGTGAAGGTATCGAAAACGTAAGTAGGTATGCGCGAATTTCTTAGAATTAAAGTACTATTAACATCTACCTTAGGTTTATTTGGAAAGTAATTTGTTCACTAAAGTACAGTAGGTAGGTATTAGAAAAAAGTTGTAATTTAATATTGAGATTAAATTATTTTCTAAATGAGACAACCCCGATTTCGTCAGAAAAGATCCGAGTTACGCGATATAAAGAGACGCAACTTCTAGGTAAATATAACCGTAGGCAATCAAGTGCTGCGCGATCTAAATTGAACTTAATCGTATCGTAGCAAGAGTCTCCATTTCTTTAAATGACTCTTTGGCGTGAGTCTTCTGTACTTGTACTATTATGTATTCTGTGGTCATGTGCACTGCTGATGATCTTTTTAGCATTAAAAAATATATTTAGTACCAAGATAATGAAAACATATACTAAAAGTAAATTAAAGTATAAGGTGAAGAACAAATAATTATTATTTTAATAATGTAACATTATAACAAAAATTTTGCAAGTCACAGAGAAAACTTGACCAGTTTATAAAATATAAATAAAGGTTTTTTTGAAATGTAATGTTTCTGATATTTTATTATATAAGGCCCGTATTAATAAACGTTCATTTACTAAGACAATTCTCAAGAAAGTATTAAGATGTTGTTTTAATTAATAGATCGTACTTGAGTACTGTAAGCTGTAGTACAGCGTATCAAGTGAGTGCGAACGTATTATTACCTTGACATATTATAACATTGACTTGACTACGGCTTGGGATACTTGACGTATATAACATTGACTTGACTACGGCTTGGGATACTTGACGTATATAACATTGACTTGACTACGGCTTGGGATACTTGACGTATATAACATTGACTTGACTACGGCTTGGGATACTTGACGTATATAACATTGACTTGACTATGGCTTGGGATACAGTACAATATTATTTGTTGTGTTACAGTTCAAATCTAAATACTTACGATTAAACAAACTCAGAATTTACACTACATACTCAACACAAACTAAAGTTCAATATTAAAAGACCCTTGTTGATTCTTCTTCTTCTTTTTGGCAATCGCGGTAGCAAAGGTTTTGCACCATTCTGCCAGTGTCGAGTATATAAAGAAATATTTTTGATTTTATTTATTTATTTACATTAAACGAATAACCTATTTGATTTATATTAATAGCACTCAATACCAAAGATAAAAGTCAAAACAAAAGTGACTTGATTTGACACTTGACAGCAGAACTTTTATCGCTGTCCAAAAAAACAATCCTCATATAATTCCCTCCCTCCTAAAATTCCTCGTCCTATCGACCTTAAATCTGTTGTGTTTTTTAAATACTCCTTTTATTTAAACTTTATGTACATGATATATTCTTACTAACAAAATAAAACTGTGGTACTAAAGCCAAATTTTTGTGTTTGTTCTAGGTTTTAGATTATTCAATAGACTTCCTCCAGTACACTGTACCCTTGTTTATTCATGTTTTCTGTATGTATGTTTTTTTCGAATGTCAATGATCCGCAGTCCGTTTTACGTAGTTATTATAAAAATATGGATATTAATATGTTAGAGAATAATAAATATTAATATCTACGTGAAAATGAATAAAAATCAGTTTTTTTCAATATAAAAAATACAGACTAACCATTATTTGGTATTTATATTATTAAATATTACATTTTTAAAAAGAAATATTTACAGAATGTACAATCAATAAAGCCACTCTTTTTTAAAGTATACATTATTTTATTTGTTCTCTGTCGTGTAGATGACGCTTAAAAGTTGAGTAAGTGATCAACTGATACGGTCTTGAGATCATACTATTATTTAAAGAAATTGTTGAGAAGCTAATCGTTACTTGAGACCATCTCAGCCAATAAAGATCTTGAGAACGAGTTTGAGAACGGTTTATTAATACGGGACTAAATTCTAATGCAACTCCTACAAAAAGAAAAAAATATATGTAACTTTTTTGTGATCTGTTTACCATCATAAAAATAAAATATATTAAGTTACCTTAATATATGAATGGATTTTGTCAATATTTCTCTGTTACCTAGCTAGTGATATCATATTTGTGTGTTTAGGTGACAATTGTTTTAATTTAAATCAATCCTTAATGGAGGATAGGCCAATATTATACAATACCTGATTGTTTTGTATGTGGAAATGAGTAAGGTGCAAACATAATATGAACGCTAACAGATAGTAGTTTACACTACTATATACATAATATGTCAGCGCATATAAGCTGGCATCCCAAAAACAAAGGCAAAGGCACCGTTTTTGACATAAGCAGAATCACATTTCACTCTTGACCAATAATAATTTAAAACTGTTGTATTTACAGTTTAGGTTTTAAGTAATTATTTCACTTGTCTTTTATTTACTCCAAGTCCATCTTTATTACAATCAATCAAAATTATCAAAATGAATATAATTCATATTCGATTGACTATATTGATAATTATAATTTTTTATTGCCAATTTATTTTTACTTTCTGAAACTTGTTAAGTTCAACTTGGAAATAAAATGTTTCTATTACTTTTTTTTTCTCCACTTAAAAATAAATAAAATCATAGTCTAGTTGTAGTGACTTAAACACACAAATATGACATTAAATAAAAGATCTATCCACTTACGTTTAGATGATGGCTCTCCTTGCTCATTTTTCAACTTCTTTGCCTTTGACGTGGACGCCTTTGCCGTTCTTTTTTTAGATTTTGTCTCATTCAACTTTTCTATTTTGATCTTTGTCAATGGTACATCATATTCTGAAAATGAAACCGTATTTTTAACCCAAAGGTGTTTAGAATTTAATTTCATATTGGACATTTATACTGTACATTACAAGCATTTGAACTATACTCTGATCCATTTCTATGTAATCTAAATGTAAACAAAGCTCAATATGGGCGGCCAAAATGCTACCATTTCAAATGTCACTAGTTCACTGCGCAATAAAGAAATACAATGTCACATTATTTTGGTTGAATTTCATATTTCATTTTACACTTATACTACATTGAATCAGAATGGGGTATACACAAAACTCTTTTAACAGTCTAACATTACTCACCTGGACTGGAGAAACCATCGGACAGGTTGCCATCATCAAATATATCATGATCGTCCGGCCTTGGTACCTCAATTTTGATTATACTTGCTGAAAAAAAAATTACATGATTAAAATATGTACATTCAATGGAGGATGCCACATTCTATACGAAGCTTAGGCCCACCCTCCAAAACAGCTATGACCTATATTAGTGTGCTCCGAGATACTCCTTATTGACTATAGCAAATCTTTCCAAGTATTTATTTGTAATATGCAACAGTTTATTAAATTAACATACAACATTTTGCAAAAGTTTGTAATATGGTCATTAGTTTCTAGGTTAATTATATTTCTAAGTGACACTATATCCCAGTTCCCACCAGGCAGACAGATTTCCTTTTGTGCAAAACAATAATATAATAATATCTATGGATGCTTTCACACCACGTCAATCTGGTCCCGAGCTACATTCTTGAAGAACTTGTGTTACAGGTACCAGACAATGGAAACATTTTTAATACTTACTATATATATTTAAGATTTTTATTATATAATACACATGACCCAGGAACACATAAAACTTTGTTCCCTAGCAGGATTCGAACCCCCAGCCTCCAGCTTACCACTGAGCCACAGAGGTCATCAATACACTAAGATCAACATCTAGATTCCAGTTAAACATTAATTAAATTAGTATACATACTTTTATAACCATTGTCTTCTTCAACCTTTTTCAAAAACTGCTGCTCTGTTAACTGAACTTGTTTCTTAAAATTATTTGCGTTACGTAGTTGTGTGATACAGACCTCACAGATCCCACCATTGTTATAATTGTCTTGTTTTGAGAGCTAAAAAATTTACACAAAATATTTTTAATATATAATAATAATTTATTTCTGAACCATAACATAACACAATATATCCGATACAAGATTAATTTTACATACTAAGTGAATACATACATTAAACATTGGTACAATTTTGTTTAAGGTTATGTGATAGTTAATCATTAGCCATAATGCGATGGACCTCAAACTTGGCCCTTAAATCATATATGTATTAACCACATTTCACATATTTTGTATTGAAATTGCCCCGCTTGCAAATATTACATGATTATAATATTGTAAGAATTAAATTATAATTCATAGTTATCAAAACATTAATTTGTACCTATATGTCAACAAAACAAGAATCAGTAATCCATTTAGTTCGATGTTAGTTAGAATAAGTTTGTAAGTTTATAACGAATTAAGATTTAATAAAATAAAAAAAATTGCCCAAAAAAATTTGTTAATAGTTAAATGTAAGTAGGTAATTAAATTAATATTACAATAATTGAGACAATGTGAAATAAAATAGAATTAAATAAGAAGTGTTAAACAATAATATGACGTATTATGACAGCCATTATGGAATGTATGTGTGCATTAAGGCGTGTCTCCTGCGCATTTTTTTTCGAAACATTACACAAAACATCAAAACATTGGGGCATGGTTATGCACATTTATGTAGGAATACACAATGTTTTTGTCTTCCGAGACGGACGGAAAACATTCCCTGCGCGAGTAGACAGGGGAAGGAATGTTTCATTTCTTGTCAACTGTTACATCACTCACATGACCATTAAAGATAGAAATAAGGATGAGATTATTTATTAATCCCAAATTGGTCTTCTCCTGATAAATACTAAAATTACGGGTCAGTAAATATGGCCTAATTCAAAATCTGGAGGTCTCTTTAGATGTTTCATATATTTTTTCCATACAAAAATCGTGAAATGATATAATGACTATATGATTCATCTGATTTCATCATATTAAAAAACATCAATTTTGACAGTTTTAAATAGAAATGCGTAAAATGTGCAAAGTGCACACATAATATGAGTTGAAAAAAATATATGAAACACCTAAAGTGGCCTTTTTAGACCCCGTGTTTTCTCCTACATTCTGCATCTGCAATCGCTAAACGGCAAGTCTTCCTCATCGGAACTCATGATCTTGTCTACACAAAATGTTTAGCTTTAATCAAAAACATTTTCTATAGCTGGAGACAGCTTGTGTATGACAACAATGTTATTGTTTCATGTTTTCTGTGTAATGTTTCGAAAAAACATTAGGCGACGCGCCTTTAGTGTTAACATCTAATAAGTGGTGAAGATGCTTCAAACATCCCCTTTTACGCGTACATCCACTAGGAGCTGTTTCAGCGTACGATTGAGATATAAGTCAGCTCTTTATCCTTGAAGTTATTGTCAGTCTTTGTGTTTGATCAGTATGTTACGATTCCTCACTACAGATCGGATGACAAAAGCGTGGATATACGGGGGTAATCGTGATGCAAATACTGTTCGTATTGCCGGTAGCACCACCTCCGATGGCAAAGTACGACCCCATATATTTCTTTACACTTCTTAAAATAAACAGCTGTCTCATACTAAGAACATTTAATTCCTGCAGAAGATCCGCAGTCTAGTAACGACGAGGCTTACCGAGTGCGACTTTGATCACAGAGCGCCTTTATAGTAACGGAAATAAGTTCCGTAAGTCACAAATAAGATTTGCTTTTATTTATACAAATGGACTATTGAACTGACTCTTAAGATGATGGTTGTTTAAATTTCCGTCATAATGTACCGAAACAGAAAAAATATTCTAAGCTTCTTTTAGCGAATGCTGAAAATCGATTGAATTATTTCTTGTAACTTGACAGAACCAAGTTAACCAAGTATTCCAAAAAAAGGTTTGCTTAAAAATATTTACACTATTGGCAATTTAAAGGAATACTTACAGATATATCAAAACAATCTTTTATCATATCCGCATACACTTCTTCAGTTCCCAACCAATCATAGGTCTTTTCCAAGTCTTTAAAACTACCTTCTGACGCACAACACCGACATATTCCATAACTCATTGCTGTTTCCATTATATCTACTTATATCTAATAGTCCTATTTTGTTATTAGATAACTTTAAAATAGTTTAAAATAAAATTTTATTCGTAGCGACGCTACGCGTATAACGTCCGCCATTTTCTTAAAGCGTTTTCATAGAGTATAGACCACAGGTTAATTTGAACTATAGACTATAGAATATTAAAATTTATAAATGTAAGGCTACGTTCCCACAAGATTTTTTTGTTGGTCGCGACAGAAAAAACTGTACAGTAATTATAACTCTGCATTAATACAATAGAGTTGATAATGTTAGATTTTGAGACTTGACACTTCGGTTTTCAGCTCTATCGTATAGTGCAGAGTTGTAGTTCAATTACAGGTGCAGTTTTTGGCAGAATACCGCCAAAAATGAATACCGGTCATACGCCAAAATTAAAAGAAGAGGTGCAGTTTTTTCTGTGGTGACCACAAAAAAACTTTCGTGTATTTGAGCTCTAAAGCGCTTTAAAGATTAACGAATTTAAACAAAAGTTTGTTAATATAATTTAATAATTATTTTTTAAATATTTGTAATTTTTTAACGTGCTTAATGACATAATATTATGAAGAAAAACAAAATTGCAAATAGTATACTAATCAATTAGTTATGTTTCTTCATTTCGAATATGAAATAGCAGGTTTTATAAATGACTTCTTTTAAATATCACCCTAAGTTATGATATTGTACGATTCAGTGGCAACACTTATTGAACGAGAATTGTTTTTTTATTTTTGCTTGTTTATTGCATTATTTGTTAATATTTTGACAAAATAATACTTACAGATGGAAAGAAACGTTGTCCTTTTGTTTATTAGAAGTTTCAGATTTCTTTTTACAGTAAAAAAATACAGCAATTCGGAATTTTTAGCTACGGTTCGTCCCACCTCACTGTGATTTGCGGAATACGTCAATTATAGTTTTATACCGGCGGTCTCATGCCTTTGGCAGCGGGTAACGCCTGACAATGGATACTCCGGTTAGATTAATGCTCTAAAGGCGACTAAAGGGCCATACTGACCGTCCAGCCTGCAAGCCCAAAGTCACGGACTTGTGAGCATACGTTTTCCTAGGCCAAGTACTAAAAGAAATACTCGTTCAATGTATGAAATTAAATATGAGTCAAGTAGCCTATTCGCTTTTACTCCCATATATTTTCATATCCCAGGCTTAACTGTATCGCAATATTTATGAAAAATATATGTCAAGCCAAATGTCACAATTGTCAATATTTTCTCTTGTGTTCACCGGACTTCAGGTTTTTTTATTTAGAAACAAGGAAAAATAATACACTTTATGATTTTTAATTATAATAACTTTCATAAATAGCAAAGTATTCATCATGAACAATTCCATTACATGCCGATGCTGTCTTCTACGTCCGCCCGATAAAAATTTAAGAAGCTCTTATAGGTGTTTTGAAAGAACAGAAGTCTATGCTGATATGCTAAAGGAATGCTTCGAGATAAATGTAATGTTATTTATCTACACGTACTTTTTTGTGATTTAGGTACTTCGTACGTTTAATAATTTACATTTTTCTAAAATATATATATGGATATAGTCTGAACATTTTATTGTAAAATTCATATTCTTTTAAGGACTGTAAATGTATACTAATGTTTTAATTTCAGATTACAATAGAGACCGCAGAAAATGATAATGGAATTTGTGATGTATGCATTGTTCGTCTTCGAGATGCTTTCGAATTTAAACATCAAGTGATACAATGCCAAAAGGATTTTCAACATCGCTTTAATAAAATTAAAGGTATTAATTTAAAAATACATTACTGTTACATTACTGTCACAAATTAAACAAAAACGATTTGTATTGTATATGTATTTTCCTTATTTTGATTTGTATGCTATTATTTAATTTGGTTCAACATAATATGTGGTCTAATAACAAAAAAATACAGCTTGGCTCTGATTTATAAGTAAGGAATTAAACAATGGGAAAAATATTATTGATAATCTCAACCTTATTATTTATCAATTATATTGACATAATATTATCTAATCATTTTTTTAAATATTTCCACTAATTAAACATTAAACATTACGGTTTTTCAGAAGAGTCACCACCAAATGTTAAGGAAGAGTTTGCAGATGCTGATGATGATAATGAAATATTTTATCTTGGTAAAGACATTACTTTAAATCACTTTCTTATGTTCTCTTTGATATAATAACTATGTAATACAAATTTTGTTAAATCAATATTGTGTACCCCAGTAATGTAAAAACGTAAAATGTTTACTGATTTTGATATAAAACTATTTACTAAAGTAAAAGAATATATTTTTTGTCTGGACTTGGTAATTATTTATTGTACATATAATTGTTTGGTTCTGCACGTCAATATGATTACAGTATATATTTTTTCTAATCACAGAACTAAAAGAAGAGTTGTCAGATATTGAAGCTTTGAAAGAGGATGAAAAGTTAGCTGAAATACTTGGACTTGATGAGATAACTATGAAGAAAAAGGTGGACAGAAAGAAGATTAGCAAGAAACGGCTCCTTAAGACAGGTATTTCCACTTTTCAATTCTATAATTTTTGTTATTAATGGACATTCTATTGTCATTCTATTGTTGGATTGAGGAAGTCCTTGTAGAGTGTAAGTTTTAGTTTTAAACAGGAAACAGTTATTTTACTATCAAATATCTCAGTAGCTAGTTATAACCTCACTACTTCATTAAAAATAATTAGCAAGAAGCAATTTTATAAGATTATTTTGCCTAGTTTTACTTGTAAACTGTACTTCAACTTTCAAGAAACTATATTTCATTTCAGAATGCAGTTCCAAAAAAGCAAATTTCAAATCGAACATAAGCCTTACTTTAAGAAAACCATCCTTTCCCGACATCCGTATAGTAAGTGAGCACAAAAAACATGCTATGAATGTTGAAAATATCATAAAGTATTCCAATTGTACACCATTTTCTAATAAAACACTGTCAGGTATAGTTTGTGCCTTCTGTAAGGAGACATACACAAATACTCAAGAGTTACGAGCACACACCCAGGATGTGCACAAGAAACCTGAAATGATTTGCAAGAAAGTCGATAAAAATAATTTGTCAATAAAAATGGACATAACCGACTTAAAGTGTACTCTGTGTAATGCTAGCATGCTCGGTATCACAAATTTAAAGGATCACCTCACAAAACAACATGATATTAAATTCTTTCCGGACATCTATGACTATATTCTGGAATTCAAACTGACGGATGGAGAAATGTTAAACTGTGCACTTTGCAATTCTAAGTATGAAACATTCAAAATGCTATTACAGCATATGAATGGGCACTATAGGAATTATATTTGCGAAGTGTGCGATATGGGATTTATAAATAAGCACAGACTAAAAAATCATCAACGGACACATGATGTGGGCAATTTCAAATGTTCCTTTTGTGACAAAATCTTTAATACGCGAGTAAGAAAAATGTGCCACGAGAAGTATACACACAATACCAACGCACGGTACACCACAAACTGTCCACACTGCGATCAGTCATTTACGAGTTATTACCAAAGAAACAGGCACATGTCTAATGAACACAACGCAGCCGCAGCGACGTATAAATGTAATATTTGTGATAAATCGTTCATATTGAAATCAAAATTAACCGCACATATTAAAAAGGTACATCTGATGGAACGAAATCATATTTGCCCAGAATGTGGACAGGGTTTCTTCATAAAACAATCGTTGGACGAGCATATGATTAAACATAACGGCGAACGAGTTTTCAAATGTACAGTGTGTTACAAGTCATACGCAAGGAAAAAAACTTTAAGAGAGCACATGAGAATACATAATAATGATAGGCGTTTCAAATGTGGAGTATGTGGATTGGCATTTGTTCAAAAATGCAGTATGAAAAGCCACATGCTGTCCAATCATGGGCTTAGTCTTACAGAGTATTTGAACACAAAATGTGAAGTAAGCACCTAAGTTAGCAGGAAGAATCCTTTTCAGTCTTCCCTAGTGAGAGTTATATCACAAAAAAAAATCCTACTGTAATATAAATGTGAAAGATTGTGAGGATGGATGGATGTTTGTTACTCTTTGACGCTTTGAACGGATTTTGATGAAATTTGGTATGGTAGTTCTGGATTAAAACATAGGCTACTTTTTATCCCCAAAAAGTAGTGTTCCTCTGGGATACTGTATTTACACGGCTGGAGCCGCGGGCAACAGCTAGTAGATGCATATTGAGTTTGTTGATATCATTTTATAAATGATTATTTGGCTGAAAAAAGACTTTCAACAACATTATTTTTAGTTTTTCTAATAGGCTACTTGACTAGTACTAAAATTCATACATCGAATGCGTATAACCTTTAGTAATGGTTTAGGAAAACTTAATATTATAGCTATATCATGAAATAAAAGTACAAGATGGAATGAAATAATTTAAATTTTTTAATATATTTTTTATTTGAACTGAAGAAAATGCCACTTGTCATAAATTTGGTCATCCATCATTTGTAAGTAAAAGCAAATTGCGAATTTTTATAAAAATATCTAAAATATTATAAAAGGTTATTATTTTCTCGACTTATTGACAAAAGCAATAATGGACGTTGGTTGAATCAGCTCACACATGGTTGGTTGTATGGTTCAGTTCAGTCTATATATATATATATATATATATATATATATATATATATATATATATATATATATATATATATATACATTATTATATTTTTTTATCTATGTACGCTTCACACCACGTCAATGTGGTCCCGTGGTAAGTTCTCGAAGAACTTGTGTTACGGGTAGGCGGACAACGGAAATATATTTAATACTTTTTATACTATACTTATATTTAAGATTTTTATTATATTATACATTATTATATTATATTACACATCTATGATCCAAGAACACAGAATATTTTTTTTGTTCCTTGGCAGGATTCGAACGCACGACCTGCTTGATCGCCAACACGCTAACCACAGAGGTATTCAAAACGTTTTACCTTTTAAAATTTGTGCACTGAGCTATAAAGTGATTGTTTACAATAGGTATGACGTCAGAGACCACAGATAATCTATCGACCAACATGACGGATAGCGTTTTCGCCGGTTTTTAGGTTTTAAAATACTATTGTATCTTTTTGGTGTAATGGAACAATTATTAATCATTTAGGACGCATATACAAAAGAAATGTCTAGTAGCCTATTGCAGCCAATTGACTTTGTGAGAATATAAAAAAAGTAATCAACGGTAACAAATTAACCTTGCATTTACTTTATTAGGTATGTATTGGTAGCTATGTAATAGAACCAATTTATTTATAGGTGTAAATTATATTTTGTACTTACCTATCAAACTACGTAAAAAATATTACACTTTTAAGTTTTATTATTCAAGTTGTGCAATTTTTTATATTAATATAATATTTTGTTTCCTTAATGTAAAAATATTATAGTGTAAATAGTAATATAACCAGTATTGTTTGCATGTTATAATAATAGGTTAGGTTATACAATTGAGGCGAAAACAAACCATTGGACGAAACTAAATAGTTCCAATTTCACTGCCTGTTGTCTTAATCGTTTGTCTAAATATCGTGCCTTCTCTTTCATTATGCGAAGAACGAGAGCGATAACATGATATTTAATCAATAATAACTTATCAAGCGCAGGTGAAATTGAACCTAAGTTTCTTTTCACTGTACCTACTTATATCACATAACGAAAATTAAGGTATGTCGTATGAAGACTATCAAATATTAGGTAAATAACAAAGGTAAGTACATATTTTTGGTACTTACTAATTTAATTTTGCCTTGGCAGTAAAATATGTTTTCTATCACAAATCACATTACATGCCGTGTACTATGTGTTGTGAATATTCACAACTTGTTATTAAAATTTAAAAACCAGCGTAAGTAAGTAGTAAGCGTTCTTACGCTTACTTAATTTCATTCAAGATTCGTCAAATTTCATTTCACTTAGAATACAACAAAATAAACATAATCCATTGGTGTGATTGGCATATTTTCATATAAAACATGCTACTTTTTACTAAAATATAAACGACCAAACGAATTATTTGTGTAAATGTGTAGTGCGATGTATGATTATCGGTGTATGTATTTATGTGAGTCTGGCGACGGCTTCCATACTAATTGTTTTCTGTTCCGTGCAAAAACAATCAGTGGCGCCTCTACTTTGCGCTATTAGGTAGGTACTTACGGTATAATTTATGGTCATTACAAGACTTTTGCTTTTAAATTTTGTTTCCATAAAACGTATGTTAATGTAATAAATTATTATAACTATAATTAAAATACTTGCAAATAAGTTCGCCAGTCTTTTAGTGACCATAACAGTACTCATCCTACTAATATTATAAATGTGAAAGTTTGTGAGAATGGATGGATGTTTGTTACTCTTTCACGCAAAAACTACGTAACTGATTTCGATGAAATTAGGTATGGTAGTAGTTTAGGCTCTGGATTAAAACAGGCTACTTTTTATCCCGAAAAAGTTCAGTGTTCCCGAGGGATACTGTATTTACGCGGGCGGAGCCGCGGGCAACAGCTAGTAATTAATAGCGCTAAGTAGATTCGCATCATCCGAAAAAAATTTACAAATATTAAAGATTTTTTGAGACTTTCAATTTTGTTTATAAAAAAGTTCAAAGGGATTATTATTCCTATGACATTAAAAGTTATTGCCTATTAGATAATATGTTTTATGCACTTTTCCTTTATTTTAAATAGGGGACGTTGTTTTCTTGTATATAATTTCAATGTAGTGAAACTAGACATATACCTACCCCCTTACTAATAAAAATATTTACACAACGGATAACTTAAACTACGTTGCTGTCTTTGTCTGATGCGTTGGAAAAGTCACTTGACAGACAAAGACAGACACGTTGTATAAGTTATCCGTTGTCTAAATCTTTTTATTAGTAAAGGGGATTATGTATTATTATGTGTCGATATTGTATACAATTGTTGTCAATAAAGCATTTAAATGTATCGCGTGTTTTGTTTAAAAATCTGTGGGAATATGGTCGCAAGCCCCAAAAGGAGATCTCCCATCTCCGACCGAGCGACCATCCCGCTTGGTCAAGCCCACTCGTAAGCGTTTCAAATGTTGTATATACATATAGCGCCAAACTGTGAAAACTTCGATAGCGCGATTCGGGATCGTGGCGCTAATTGGTTCGCCACATCACTCCACCCCAATCAATAATATAACAATTAAATATACTTTACCTCTATCCTTTTTATCCCACTACGGCGAAGCCAAAAGGAAGGGTATTGATTTTGGCTGTCTTATGTCATATGACGTTCGTTCCACCGTAGCGCCTTGATCCGAAAAAATTTTTTTTTATAATATGTCAATAGATTCGAAATAATGGCGCAGGTAACATATAGTTTGTACTTTTTAGTTGGGTTGTAGTTTTTTATAGAAAATATAGTTATTTTCCGTAGAAACAGAATGTTTTGGCTGTCTAGTATTGAAATTAGAACATTCTGCCCATGATTTTCAATGGGAAAATCCATCCCCATGATGATGATGATGATGCCAGCCATCTAAGTGATGAGAATGGTTTTGCAGTCGCGTGTAACGGAGGCGAACTGACATTTGTTTGTCTGTTTACATATTAATATGATGAAAAAATGTTGTTCTACCCTTTAATGACTAGCATGTATTTAAGCGCGCGAGAATACATTCATAAGTAACGGAAAGGATACAAATTACTCAATGTTTATAAAATAAAGTCTATTTAAAAAAATAACAAATATAATAGGGATGATGACTACATCTAAACTATTTAGTTTCCTTAATATACTCAGATATATTGTGGTATTACTAAGTACTTGGTAAATGTAAAAAATAAATAAATATGTGTAGTTTAGTAATACATCTAAAAATTACAAATAGTTTAATTTTTTTTTTTAATATCTTTATTAGAGAAGGGATTTTAATCTATGAAGATTATGCCATCCCCATAGTTTTATACAGATAAAAATACAAGCAGATAATAACTACTAAGCATAATATTATTTAAATATTAATACAGAACCCTATTAACATTTCTTAGCTTTATCGCTGATTCTACTAGTTTGTATAGCATCTTGGCCTCGTCCGATGTGGGACAAGCCAAAATGCTATTACATACACCGATTTCATGTAAATCTATGCCGTGAACAGTGCAAAAGGTACTCCTCTCCCCTTCGTTCCGGCTATTTCCGGCGAACGCGAAGCTATTTAGTGGGATGTGTCCGGAACGAAGTCTCATAGCAGTTACTATTGTATTCCTAGAAAAGTTGGACTTCGTAAACCAGGCAGACGATCGTAAGTTAGGTTGTATGGTCTTATACCATATTCCTTGAGAGCGCTCATCGAAATATTCATTCCAAATTTTTATACAGTTTTGTTCAACTAAGTATAATGTGTCAGTGTAATATGGTAAACAATGTATCGTCGTACCGTCGGATATAGCTTCTCTTGCGAGACGGTCTACTGTTTCGTTACCTGTCAGCCCTACATGCGATGGTATCCACTGTAATACTACCCGATATCCCCGAGATGAGAGTGTCAGTATAGCGTCTATCATTTTGTAGGCTATCGGTGATCCTCGACCGTTCGAGGTGCACCGAGCCACATGCTGAAGCGCACTTTTAGAATCAGTGAGCACTACATAGTCGCCCGGCTTAAACGAAGAAATGTACAAGATGGCTTCTAATATGGCAAATAATTCCAAACTCATGATTGATATTTTTGTATTAACGTGAAATTTCATTGAGATATCTAATTGTGGATCATATATAGCTAGCCCGCATTCGTTATTATATTTGGAGCCATCTGTATAAACTTTATAATATGGATAAAAATTTTCACTTATAAATTTACTGCAAATACGTTCTAAACCCGATATTTTATAATCTCTTTTTGTACTGTTCACAGGTTCTATCTTATGTTTAATTATACTTTGAAGATTCACATTACTTATCCAAGTATTAAGTGAGAATATACCCAATTGTTTACTTGTATATAAGGCTGTGTCTTTAAGGTATCTATGCACTGAGATCAGAATATGTTTATTTTTACAATTCCAATAAGAATTTTGACATAAAGGTTCTAGTTCATGTAAAATACTTAATATGTTGTGGTTCGAAAAGGATTTAATTTTAAGATAATATTTACCAGCGAGATATTGTCTTCTAATGAATAAAGGTGGTAGATTTAACTCTGACTCCATTATGTGAATGGGTGTAGTTCTTATAAATCCCCCTATGACGCGCAAACATTGGTTTTGTATTTTATCTAATTTCGTCAAAAGAGTCTTACAAGCGTTACCATAAATAAAAGTTGCATAATCAAGTTTACTGCGAATACAAGAAATATACAGTCGTCTCATGTGAATAGGATTAACTCCCCAGCCCGGTCCAGACAACACTTTAAAAACATTTATTATTTTAGATATTCTACTAACTAAATCATTTATCTGTTTAGACCAACGTAATTTTCTGTCCAGCCAAATGCCTAAATATTTGATATCATCTACTACTTCTAAGGGTCTACCATAAACATTAAGAGAAACTGAGTTACATCTATGTTTATTTTGAAAAATACATATTTTAGTTTTTGTGGCCGACACATTTAAACCTACGTCAGCGAGCTCATTAACAAAGTTATTTAATGCTATTTGTAATTTTATTCTAGAAATTTCAATATTATGATTCGTAGTGTATAGCACAAAATCGTCGGCGTATTGAGATAAACATACTTCAAGTTCAGGTTTACTTGCATCCTTCGTCAGAATGTTAAAAAGAGTAGGGGATAAGGGATCTCCTTGGGCTAATCCCAATGAAGCATGTCTAATTATTATACTATTATCTGTGAATATACTTAATTTCCTATCTTTTAAGAAGTTCCAAACATATAAACATATTTTTTGTCCTAGACCGAAACTATCCATTTTTGTAATTAAGCGTTCTGCGTTAACATTATTGTAAGCGCTGTCTATGTCAATGAAGCAGGACAAGGTGTGCTGTTTTTTTGAAAAGCCTACTTGAATACTTGATACTAGTCTCGACAAATTATCTACAGTAGATCTACATTTACGAAAACCTGTATTCTCGTCAGATAACATATTATTGCTCTCCAAATGCCATTCTATTCTATTCAATATAATATTATTAAGAACTACACACGCATGAGATTAATGAAATGGGTCTTATGGCGGATACAGACTGGGGGTCTCTTCCGGGTTTAGGTATCGGAACGACAGCTATGTTATGCCATTGATATGGTATAATGCCGCTTGTAAATATTATGTTGTAAATATTTAATAAAATGTCTTTTCCATTTTCTGGTAAATTTAAAAGCATGGAGTAGGATATGTTATCACTACCTGGCAAGGTGTCAGCATGACGCAAACAGACATCCAACTCATGTCTTGTTACAGCCGATTCTAATTTTAAATTTGAGGATATAACTAATGGGAATACATTTAAAACATAATCAGGAGCTAGGATTAACAACTTTCTGTTAAATCTCGAAAAAACATAATCCCAATCTTCTTTGGATGTACAGATGGCGCGCAATACAATGAAATAACGTATTCTAAATGTGGGCAGTTATAAATCCTTACGCAAATGAGTTCCATACCGGTATTCAAACTATCTAAATGTATACAATTTGATTTGATCGATTTATGCACCAGTATAGCAACACCGCCATTATAGCCGTCGTTCCTGTCCCTACGGTACACAGTATAACTATTCACCTTAAGATGACTGCCGGACTCTAACCACGTCTCACTAAGACAAGCAATGTGAATCTTCATGTGAATTAATATGTGTTCCAAATCTATTAATTTTGATCTTATACTTTGACAATTCCATTGAGCTAAATTTAACCTAAAATAAATTTTATTGGGTTCCATAATTTAAATACAAATAATCAAACAATAACTTACAGAGAGGCCAGTCTGAAATATATTCTACTACACTCAAAATAATCCATTCTAAGCAACACTTGATCACACTCGTAAATTTTGTCCCTACAGATGTCTCTCTTAAAAATATAATTTCTTTTATTCGTGTTACTAACTCTTCCACTCGTACGGGATTATGTGGTACTTTTTCTTCTTTTCTTTCTTCTGATTTCGACCCTGGATCTATTGAAGTCTCCTCTATTACGGGACTTGAAGTGACATTTCTATCAGGCTTAGTATGAAGACGATCTTTATCATTTCGGAAGATATTACGTTTGTGAATAACATTCTTCGTCGCCGCTTCTAAGTATGAAATCGTTGGGGTCTTATACTGATTTTCTGTCTTATTTGTATGGGTTAAATTTTTGTCTGACACGTTGGAAGATTGTTGCGAAGGAGGACCAAGACTTTCAGGGTCAGATGGCGGAACATAAATAGATAAAGCTTTTCTATAAGTACAATTGAATTCCACCATAATTTCTCTTAATCTTTTTTCTTTTTGAAAAATAGGGCATAATGTTTTGTGTAAAGCCATATGGTTTCCATCACAGTTAATACACTTATAGTTTCGCGTTTCACAGTTAATATGGCTTTTGCCGCATTTTGGGCACACAGTTTTATTAGTGGGACATTTTTTTGTAGTATGGCCATATCTCCAGCACCTTGAGCACTGGGAGACAGGAAAGACGTACGGATTAACTTTTATACGTAGACTGTCGACAAATATGTATTGCGGAATAAATGTACCTTTAAAGCATACTTGTACCGCCTCACTTGGCATCCATCCGTCTCCTTCCCGGTTACGTTTTTGTAATCGACGCACTGATATTATTTTAGCTGGATCGTTGCATGAAATGGATTTAATTATGTCTTCTTCAGATAGGTCTTGGTCCACGTCTTTTATTACACCAAAGGAAAAGTTTCTTTCCATTGCCCTTGTTATTCTCCATCCTTTTTCTATAAATTCTTGACAATTTTCAATTTTATGTGCACTTAGTTCACTTCCAATATCCAAACGAATTTTAAAGGGGTTAATGTATTTAACGTTTTCTATATCGGCAATATTGTAAGCTTTAAACAATTTAGCTAAAGAAAAGTGCTTAGGCATTTTTTCGCTACAAGAAATATATATCTCAATCTTTTCTTTTAACTGTGTCTTAAATCTCTTCTCTTTACTTTCTACTTTAGTCCATTCCCCTTCCTCTTCAATTTCTTCATTAATTTCGTCTCTTCTTCTTTTATCCCTCCTACAATCCTGGTCCATTTCTACCAAGGCTGTTACTATTAACTCTTCTGAACATACTTCTAATTCTATGTCTGACGTCATGTCTTGTTCACTCAATTCCGCCATTATTTCTTGTTGTAAATTCGTACTATTCATTCTAGTAAATGTTGAATATCGCGGGCGATAAGCTTGTTGCCACTCGCATACACAGTAGGTACCGGGCACCGGTGCGCCGCGCCGATGCGACGGCGCGGGCGCACACAACGTAGGTAAGCACTTGTTTGTTATTTAGATTCGCTTAATACGTGCACACGACCTACTCGTACGCGTACCGCAACGAGACTGTAGTTTAATTTTGTTTTGCTAAATTAGTAAACAAAACCTACATCATTATTTTACTTACCTACATCATGTATACATACATTATGTTAAGTATGAACTTAAACGCACAAATATCGGAGATATTTAGGTACAAATAATAGGTCTTTACCTATGAAATTGCCGTTCTGCAGTACTGGCCATTTCAAATCAAAATAATTTTTCTTTAGCTAAGAATTCTTATTTGAAATTAATTTTATTTTAAAAACATGGAATTCTTTTTCCAATAGTAGTCGTTTGTTTATTGATTAGTGTTACATTTTCATCGCATTTCAATCTTTTTCGTCGTCATGGATACGTTAAAAATTCGAGTAATTATGGAATATGAGAACCGTCGTGGCAGCAACGCGGCACAAGCGGCACGCAACATCAACTACGTTTACGGAGCTAACACTACAAACCAACGCACCACCTGTTATTGGTTTGCTCGCTTCCGTTCTGGAAATTTCGACCTGAAAAATGAACCTCGCGGTCGTCCGAAGACTTTGGTCGACAATGACGAATTAAAGGCGATTGTGGAAGCTGATGATAAAACAATCTACGGCTGAATTAGCAGCAGCTTTCGACGTTAGCGTCAAAACAATATTGGTCCATTTGCGTCAAATTGGCAAGGTAAAAAGCTTGACAAATGGGTGCCCCACGAACTCAATGATCGCCAGCGCGAAGTACGCGTCGAGACGTGCCTTGCACTGCTCAACAGACACACAAATGAAGGAATTTTGAACCGCATTGTTACCTGCGATGAAAAATGGATTCTGTTTGATAACCGCAAGCGCTCAGCAAGTTGGTTGGATACTGGTTCAACACCTAAACAATGCCCTAAACGAAAACTTACCCCTAGAAAAGTGATGGTCACTGTTTGGTGGTCTAGCACCGGTGTGATTCATCACAGCTTCTTACCAAAGGGGTGAGCATTACTTCAGATGTGTACTGTGAAGAACTGAACACAATGATGGAGAAGCTGGCACATCTCCAACCAGTATTGGTCAATCGCTCGTCTCCGCTGCTCCTGTACGACAACGCGCGACCTCATACTGCACAGCAGACGGTCTCTCAGATGGGTGATTACTTCGATTAATACAAATAAAAAATACATGAAAAAAATTCGTTTAATTTTTTTTTTCATACAATACGGCAATTTCATAGGTAAAGACCTAATAATTATGTTCCTGCAGCCTTATACTTCATACACTTTTACCTAGGCGTGACGTCACAGCTACTTTAGTATGGAGCGTTTTCACGAGACTTGAGAAATTTTGTATACAAATCGCTGTACCTTTGAAAATATTGACTTTTGATATACTGTTTCTTCTGAGAAGTTACTCATAATTAAGAGTACTATTCATTTATGCAATAAAAAAATCACCATCAAAAGTCATCTAGCCTATTGTAGACATAACTATACACTATCAGCTTACTATAGAAATCCGTTTTGTCTACACAAGATATACTGACAGTAAATATGGACAAAGTCACAGCTTTCCCTTATCAATCTGTCATTTTCTCTATTCTTCCGTAGGAAGAAACCATTTCTACAGTGGTTACGTTATGTGCTGTCAATCTAATTTATAAGCAGGAGTGTTCTTATACTTTATTCGTATTATAATGACGGCATGCAGTCACAGTACAATTCAGTTTGATATCGTAATATTAATATAAGAGGAACACATTATTTTGATAATTGTTGTATAAAGACTCCTTCACATGGACACGACAGTCTTAAGAAAGATTTGTCTTACATAGACAAGTCTATTTTAAGACTAAACACCCACAGATTTTAGACGGTAGTGTCCTAGACAGTTTCATTTATGAGACGCTTTGTTTCATAGTGTGCGATCTTCGTATATTTTGTAATTCAATACTCATCGCGTTTCGGTGTTAGTTGACTCTAAGCGGCCTCAGCCATCTCCAATTCCTTTTCTGAATTATATAATTAATATTAATCTCAGATATGCAACTAAACTTCGTTTTGCCTTAAATTATATTGCACAAATTCTTCTAAAGAATTGAATTTTTGATCTATATCTTTGATGTTATAAAAATACAGTAGCTTTGTCATTTTGTGCTAAACCTTGCTTATGTTTGAAGACTACATTATATAAGGTGATTTGAAATCAACTACGGATATTTTGGGCGTATGATCTACTGCTTATGTCAAGACGGCAGAAAATAAAAAAAAATAAAAAAAATGTATATATACCAAATAAAATAACATTTCGCTCGTTACGGCGCTGTAAAGGTCATTGACATTACACAGCTGATTTTATTTATGTTTTTTAGGCAAATTCTTTGCGCCACAGATGACCATAGCGCCTTAGAGAGCGCAATGTAATTTAATTTAGTAGGTATTTTTTATTATTCTTCTCTGTAAACATTTTTACATAGGCAGTTGATCACATTGCGATTAAAATATTCGTGATTGATTTTAAACACCCTTATATAGACGTAATATCACTGGCTGCCATGCTGATGCCGTGGTGGGACAACAGATGACTCTTCAAACTGCATTTCTGGACGAATGTTGTACCACAAACCTCACACTTAAATCGTCTATCGTTATTATGTATTCTCATATGCTCCCTGAGAGTATATTTTCTTGCGTATGCCTTGTGGCAGACCTCACATGTGTACTTCCTTTCACCGCTATGTTTGATCATATGAGCCTTTAAGGCTTTTTTACTGAAGAATCTGTATCCACACTCGGTGCACTGACAATTTCTTTCCATTAAATGATTCTTCTTTATGTGACACATCAACAGCGACTTCAATATGTAACCTTTATTACATATGTTACATTTGTATTGTGCTTCTGAATTGTGTACTTTAACTAAGTGTTGGTTCCTTTGATAGTAACTACGGAAGGGTTCATTGCAATACGGACAATTGCTTATATTACGAGCACCTAAGTGTTTTGTCTTTTCGTGGTACTGTTTTTTCATTTTGCTCGAAAACACTTTGTCGCAATGATCGCATTTAAAACTACCCTCCTCGTGCGTAGATTGGTGTGAGTTCAATGACCTTTTGGTTGCAAATGACGTTTCACATTTGTCACAAGTGTAATTACAGTAATGCTTATTCATATGTTGCTTCAACATTTTAAATGTTTCATACTTCGACGAGCACATTGCACAATCATAAATATCTCCTTTCTTCAACTTGAATTGCATGAGATGATCTTTTATGTCGACGTGATATATTTTTTCGTGTACCCTCACTAGGTGGTCTGTCAAAAACGACAGATTAGGATACTTCTCATTACACAGTGTACATGATAAGTCAGTTACGTCTAATTTAACATTATAGTCGCTCATGTCTGTGGATGTTCGAAAATCCAATCTGTCTCCCTTGTGTTCATTCTCCGTATGGTTTCGCAAGTCAATTGGATCAGGATAAGTATTATTACAGTACCCACAGATGTATCCTAAGAGTGACTTATTTTTAAATGGTGTGGCATTTGTATATTTTAGTACTGTCAATAAGTTTTCCCTGTGTTTTTTCTTTTCGTGGTTATTCCGTGAAGTCCATGTTACATTAAACTTTAAATCAGACTTCAATGTTATAGATTTTTCACTTTTTACTTTTCTTTGTTTACTTGAAGCATCTCGGGTTTCTGAAACATACAAAATTCTTGATAAAATGTTATGTATTAAACAATAATCCTGGAATATCCTTAAAGAATGGCATGAGAAGAAAAATATTTTAAAAATGTAATTGTATATTTTTGAAATATAACTGTTGAAACTGCATTTGTATAGCAGCAATTTTGCTTTACTATTGTTTAATACTCTCTTAAATTAAATTAAATTATTATGTAACATATTACAAGGAAAAACCTACACCTAAATATTTTTATTATCACATCCAGCATTTAGGGGCTTTTTTCTGTTGTGTGATGTGGCAATCCATGTGATGTACTTACTTATAGATAATATCCTTTTTGTCATTGTTTTTACTTCTTTTGGGTGGACCCCAAAAGTATCAGCTGCCTCTTTACTAATTTTCTTTCTTTGTGTGTTTTTTTTCTTCATTAGCTCATATTCATTTTTGACAGACCCTATTTAAAAAAATATATTATAATTATTATACAAACCTATTTAGCATTATTGAGATACATAAAATATATAGGTAATATGTAAAACCTGTTTTTTTATTTTATTTTTTTATCATATTTTAAAAGCAAGGTACACTCTACAACTCGGTGTCACAAAAACCTAGAAGGTTTGTCCGTACACCGTGTATCTATATCAAATGCTCAATTTAGATATTATAACATTACTCATTAACTTAGAACTAAATGTTAGTTTAATAAAATAGTAAAATGTAAATACATACACCCTTTTTCTTTATTAATTTAGTATCTATTTATTTAATTACTTGTAAAGGTATGTTTTTAGTTTACTTTTTATATTTTTATCATTGATGTTTTGTTTTAGCTCTAAGGGTAATAATGTATTTAATAGTGTAGGTACCAAATATTTAAGGGATTGTTTTCCGTATAGATTGTTGAAGTGAGTGACAGTGCATTTTACATTAGTCACGCTACGCATTGTGGTGTTTTGTCGGTATTTGAACATCAAGTTAAAGTTAAAAGTTAAAAAAGTTTTCTTTTAGGATGGTATATTTAATCATATCTTGTATGGGCATATGGTCTTACAAAACGAGAAAAATTCATGATAATTATTCTTATTTTTAAGAGAATTTTTTATCATAAAGAGTATTTATTATAGTTTTAAGTATTCTTAATTGAAGCCGGTATATGGAATTTAGATGAGTTCTGCAGGTTCTGCAGTAGCTGCTCAGGCCGTATGATATAATAGATTCTACTAGGGTTGTATAAAGTAGGAGACGTGTGGCAAAGGGAATATTATGAACTTGACTATAGTAAATTTTGCTAGCAACGCACGAATTTTATCGCACACGTAGTTTATATGATTGGTCCAATTGAAACGGTCATCTATCCCGAGCCCTAGGTATGCCAGTTCAAATGTAGGCATTCATGTTTGTGAGCAACTAGTTTCGGTATTATACCACTCCTGTTTTGGCTCGAGCTCACATACATAAGCTTAGTCTTGCTGTTATTGACCACAAGTCCAGTGTCATGAGACCATTTAGCTAACAAGATAAATTAAACCTGTTAAGGTAAAAGGGCTATGTGTATATCATCGTGGGCTAAAACGAGACATGTGTCGGCGAATTGAAAAATTTTACAGTTTTTAATTAAATAAGCGACATTGTTTACGTAGGTATGGTGTACGGTTTACGCAGGTAATAAAGTGGCATAGTCCTAGCACCGAGCCCTGCTCTGTTCCTTCTATCACATCAACTTTGATGCTTAGGTCGTCGCTAATCTTTACTACATATGTCCTATTAGTTAAATAATTTTTACACCACTTTAGTAACGGGCCTCATATACTTACGAGACACATACGAGTACACTTTCTTCTAATTTATTTATCAAAAAGTCATGTTGAAGTGTATCAAACATCAATATATCAATAAAAAAAATTACCTGCATCTGCCAAAAAATAATCATCAGACTCATCACTGTCATTTTCAAACTTGGGCTCAATTTTGATCTCACCTTTGTTGTCTGTAAAATTTGAAATTAGGATTTGTAGTATCCATAATAAAAGAATTAATTAAATTCACCAATGCTAAAAAATTTCACTGCTTCATGTCAGATTAACAATCTTGTCATAACATATCTCGTTGCACAGTGAAATTATTTTAGTCTTGATTATTTAGTAATTGAGACCCGTGAAGAATGAGTTTTTGAGTGAATTGGATATTATGATAATATGGATTTTTCTATGTCTACATAGTATATCTAATTTTATCATGAACGTTCTATAGCTAAGAACAAGCCACCTACCAATTTGATCCATAATATTTATGTTCTTTGATAGTTCCTGCTCTGACTTAAGGACTAGATGCTTGAAGCGAAGAGTCTCCCGTAGTGTTACTATGCATGTCTCACATATACTTCGGCATTCATGATTATTATTCAACTAAAATGTAGAAAGTTTTATTGGTATTATTATTGTAGGTCTGTAGATTGTTTACCAATTACAAAAAAAAACAAAACATTTCTATCCTACAAATACTTTTTTCAATATCTTTGTTTAGTAATCTTAGAATAAAAGCAGATATCAATTTTAAATAATAGAATAAACTAAACTTACTTTTATATTGAAACATTCCTGCAACATTTCTGAATAAATTTCTTTCTGATCAGAGCAGGTATATGCAGTATATAAATCTTTATGAATTCCAGAAATGAGACAGTAACGACATATTTTTCTTTCTTCCATTCTAATGTTTTTAACTAAACAAAGAAATTCAATTAGTTACAAAATATAAACATAATATTATTTAATCCAAAATACGTCCAGACTCCTGAATTTCCAAATTGGAAACATTGAGATTTAAGGCTTTTAGCCTTGAGGACATTGAGCTTAAATGTCATAAATCATAATAGTAAACTTATATTGACATTGACATTTGCGTTCTGACAGATAGTTTTTTTTTTTTTGTTTAATTATGTAGTTTACCAATTGCAGCACGAAAGCGAAACTTTACTGATTCGACTGACTTGACTCATTGACTGCACTGACTATTTATTTGGACTTTAGACTTGACGATTTAGGAATACGGTGTTGAAAATTGAAACGAAAATTTTATTTTCCGCTTTTTTTACTTGACACTGGCAAATACCGATTCATTATGCCGACGTCATATTATATTTATTTAATAAAAAAAAACTTCATTCAAAACATTTGAAATTCAACATGGCGGACAAATGTCGCTTCCCTTTGCTTACATTTTGAAGTGTAAAATAAATCGTCTACAAAATCAATACATACAGGGCATGTTTATTTTATTTGTATAACATATGAAGCTCTTATTTTCTAAAAAGTGAACAACTTTTGGCGTGGAAAATGGATTTTCAAGAAATAGTCGTGAAAGATAGCCCTGGCTTATGCCGGTGTTGTCTCTCCGAAGGTTGCTACAAAGAGTTGGGAGCGGAGTACACTTGGTTGAATGAGACCGAAGTTTATGCCGATATGTTATTGGATTGCTTTGATATTAGTGTAAGTAAAAAATAATTTATAAAGTAACGAGCGGATCCGACAGATGTTGTCCTGCCGGGCTGATTTGTGAATCTAAACCATCCAGGGCGCCAACCAAACGCATACAATAAAATTCATTCAAATCGGTCCAGCCGTTTAGGAGGAGTTCAGTGACATACACACGTGCAGTAGAATTATATATATAAACATAAATATATTAATATGAATAGAGACCAAATTTTTAGACGGCGTTTGTTTAGATAATTATAGTAAAAATAATAAGCTTTACAGATATCACAACATGTTGAGGGTCCCAATGGTCCAAATAGGCTAATTTGTGAGGTGTGCATCATGAGGTTACGGGATGCATGTGAATTCAAGAAACAAGTGCTGGAGTCAGAGAAGAAATTCGTTGACATGGCTGGCAAAGGTGAATTTAGTAAAACAGGTAAGCGTTCCATATATTTAACAATTTATATATAAGTTTAATATAAAATAAAAAATACCAATAACAAATGTGAACATTTATGGCATTTGGACACAGAGGACATTCGCCAAATTGTGTTGTTGTAATTTTCGCAGATTTACACATCATTTCTTATGAGAAATTGTCAGGTCTATAATTTTTCTGGCCTCAAGACTACACTACTCAAATGGGCTTCACTTATGTGTTGGGGTCACTCACACTCTTGAGAAGTTTTTGTAAAAAATATTCCCGCTTATTTTCAGTGCTGGCATACAAGGAACCTGTTAAAGTAGAAATTAATACTGGAGCTTCAGAAATGGCTGCTGAATATCTTAATGAAGACTTGGATCTAGATAGTGGTAAAAAAGTCACGATCTTGAATTTTGTTCTTATAATGGCACTAACTAGTTATTGTACAAAACTAGAAGTTTTGTGCAATAATTATCTTGATTAACAATAATTCTTTTAACATTAGGTAAAGGTAGGTTTCAGTAGAAATTCGATGTCCATATTTTTTTATATTAATAAATTATTCTACACATTGTAAATTAAGTAGGAACGTAAAATACTAGTATATATAACGAATAATGATATAGAACGGCGTTTTCCAACTGCCGGGTCGTGACCCGGTACCGGCCCATCAAAATAAAATACCGGGTCGCAACAATCCCACCTTGTTTTTAAAACAATACCTACTATCAATTGGCTTATCTTAAATATTCGTAAGAGGGAAGAACAATACCAAAATATGTACTATTAGTAGAGCATTTTTACTATTAATATTTTAGCTAATGGGACCAGCTAGGGTTTAAAAGTATTAAGTGGGCCACAAAGGGACAGTGTGAAAATTACTGGGTCATAGCAGAACAATGTTTGGGAAACACTGATATAGAAGTTGCCCACTTTTAGTTATTGTCTATTAGTATTTTGTGTAAATCCCACCTAATTTCCATTCTGATTTTTTACTATAAAAATAAGATAATTCTTGCTAATATCATTATGTATATTATTATACTTTATACTTATGTTATCAATTGGTATAAATTATGGTTGAGGCTGTGGGTTTGATTCCCATGTTGGAACAACAAAAAAATTAGGTTGCCATTTTGGTTAGGACAATGCAGACTGATCACTCAATTGTCTGACAAGAAAGATTATCCATGGGTCGGATGGGCATGTAAAAAGTTGATCCTGCGCCTGATCTCTCTCCAGTCGTGTCAGTTATCCGTTGAACTAGGTATCAAGAGAGTGTGCTCTTGTGTACTGTGAAGACACTTGAGCACTATAAAATAACTTATGCGTAGGCCACAGTCATCGGTGTGGTCGGTATTATTATAATTTAGAACTTGGGAATGTTTTCAAATTATCATAATTGCACCATTACATATACATATACATATACACAGCAAAAAAATTTATTTCAGATGATCTAACTGAAAGAATAGAATTGGAGACCCCTAATGATGACGAGGATTTGATAGTATCAATGTTGCCAGTAAAGGCAAAGAGGGGTAGACCGAAGAAAACTGTCACTAAATTAGAAAAATCCAAGTCAAAAACATCACCACAACTTGAAGAAAAACCAAGGACATCTAAAGGTAGGTTGTTTAGAACAATATTTCTAGTCTATGGCCAGTAGTTTAAACTTTGGGCCCAGATTTACAAATTTAAAAAAGCTTTTGCATGAGCTTTTCAAATTTTTTTTTGATGTTGCCAAAGTTTAAACATGACCTGGGTCATCATTTCAGACTTTGAGATTGGACTATGAAATATCAAAAATATAATGGTATTTTATATATGCCTTGAAAACATTCTTCAAAATTGTAATTTCGTAATTAAATTACAGAATTTAACTAGTACAGAATTAAAAAAGTAGTAAGTACAGACTTGCTAGTTTTTTTTTTTCAATATTTTGATTCAATAAAATATTTTGGCATTTATTTTATAGTCCAATATTTTTGTCAATGTGTAGATTGAAGTTTATGTTGTAGGGAATGTAAAATTAATAATGTTATGATTGAAATCTACAGACAATTTACAATAAATAAAAAATTAATTAAAAATGCAATGGATTTTTAAGCCTTTTTGAATTGATGGGAATAATAAGATTGAGTTGTTTTATGTTTTTTTTTCTTACAAGTATAAAAGTTCCACTCTTGGGTCATTTAATTAAGTTTAAGTAACTACAGTCAATATATCCTCTTTATTTTTTAATTGCTAATATTGAAATCTTCAACAAAGCATAATATAGTTCCAGCATAAAGCAGATTTAGGAAAAAGTAGTATCATTTTAAGCCCTTATCATAATTAGAAACATTTCTTTTTCGTATTCGTACTATGCATTCGATGACCGTAATATTAATTACGAGAATAACTAACACAATAGACATACAATAAGCACTTAAATATTTCAAAATCATGGAGATTGAAGAAAACATGCTGACAGAGACACAATGTGTCGCAAAGTTTCAAAGACATTTGAATTTTTAGGTGTGAAATGCCGAGACACACCAAAAGTTATCTCTACGACACCTTTAATGACAACTACAAAACGCAATCGACTCATGAAACGGAACGCAATCACTATTATAGAGTCATCCACTGTGTTCCCATTCAAATGGCATCGTCACAACTATCTATGTTTTTATTGCCACAAGCCATTTGAAAAATTTGAACTATTGAAGGAACATTCTGGGAACGCACATAACAAAGCGAATGTGAAATCCGCCGTTTTATATCTCAAAAGAGATGAAAAAGTCAAAATTGATATATCCGAAAGTGTTTGTAAATTGTGCGATATGGCAGTCGATAGTTTAGATATGCTGATCAATCATCTTAGAGATACACATAAGAGCAGTTTCCAAGAAGAGTGCGGCTTTGGGGTTGTGCCCTATAAACTTTCCGGACACAAATATCAATGTGCAGTTTGCACTAAAGAGTTTCAGTATTTCATCAAACTGAACCAACATATGAACGAGCATTTTGGCAACTACGTCTGCGAACACTGCGGCAAATCTTTCCTCACTCAGGATCGCTTGAGGTTCCACGTTCTGACCCACGGCTCCAACTTCAAATGTAACTCGTGCTCGGAGGCTTTCGAGTCGCTCGCTCAAAGAACGAGCCACGAGATACAAGAACACAACAGAAGAAAACAGATTAAGTGTCTCTACTGTCCGGAGATATTTAAAAATTATTTACTTAGAAAACTACATCACAATTCAGTTCACAATGTTAAATTGACGGTTATAAGCTGTCCGGCTTGCAGCAAACCGTTTCACGTAGCGAGTAAAATGTGGGCACACTGCAAAGAGGTTCACGTTAGAGAGAGGAATTTCGCGTGTACCATGTGCGAAAAAAAGTTTTTCACGCGAACTCACGTCCAAAAGCACATGGTGAAGCATTTGGGGGAGCGAATACATCATTGCGAGGTTTGCAAAAAATCCTACGCCAGGAAGCAGACGCTGCGGGACCATATGCGTATACATAATAACGATAAACGCTACGCTTGTTCGCAGTGCAGTCAAGCTTTCGTACAAAATACTAGCCTTAAGTTGCATATGAAAGTGCACCATCCCCAAACCTAGATAAGTAGATAACCTAGATAGGCTCTTTAAAAAATTTATTACTTTTTCTATTATACATTTTTAACTTATTCTTTTAAGATGAATGAGTGACTGCTGATAATAAAAAATGACAAAGTTTATAAGCTTTTATTTCTAATTCGCAATGTAGGATTATAAATGACGTTAGCCTATAACATATACGTATATTTCGTTACGCATTGCTTTGTTTACTGACACAGATTCAATGACAAAAGCCTACAATAATGAATAGGTAATGATTAAGACTATTTTGATATAAAATGGTTATTTATTAAGTTTTTACGTAGTGACAAGTTACTTGTAAAGTAACACCAGAATGCATGTCAGTTACGATCGCAATATGTAATAACATCCCGAATTAAATACCAGTTATCAAAGAATTTTACATATTTATCCAGCGACCAAGTTCTTTTTGTTACTTCATACGTGTTTCCCAGTATCGCATACTACAAATCCTAACATACCATATTTCCTTGAGGTTCTGTTCGGACGATATGGAGTGCATTTACAGTTCGGAAATTTCATTTCAGATGTAAAAATCCAGAAAAATAAAGGCGAATGTTCGTCGATGCGTAGACGAAAAAATCTACAGTTACTATTCAATAACACCACAGTAATACCTTTTAAATGGCGCGGGAGGTACCTATGCTTCTATTGCAGCAAAGGTAGCTCAGATTACACAGAACTACGCAAACATACTAAATCGCATGGCCAATGCTCTACCAAAGACCATTCTCTGAAAGTTTTGAAAGGCGGCAAGAATATGGAAATCAAAATCGACGTATCTGAAATTGTATGTGAGATTTGCAACGAACAGTTTCCTTTATACGATACAATAATAGAACATTTGTGTAGTGAGCATAACATGAAATATGATAAAGATGTCGATATGCCGATCGAGCAATACAGACTAGTGGACTTGAGCTGCTTAACGTGCAGCGAGAAATTCACGTATTTTGGATACCTGGTATCGCACGTTAATATCAATCATCCGAAAATATGCCTCGTGTGCGACAAATGCCAGCAGAAATTCAACAAAAGGAGAGATTTGTTCTCGCATATAAAGAATTACCATCGGGAAGGAGGGTACAAGTGTGAGCTGTGTTCCCAAAGTTTCGCCTCGTTAAATGTACTGAGGAAACACAAGGACAATCGCCATTTAACGACCTGTAGTATATGCAGTTTGAAACTACCCTCAGCCTCGTTGAAACAAAAGCACATGGAGATGGAACACCCCGACGATGGATGTCTGCAATGTGAAATATGCTACAAAGATTTTCATACTAAACAGGGATTAAAAATGCACCTGAGAAAGTGTAAAGGTGAAGACGTAATATTTGATGTCAGTGTTAAAAAAGAAGACGGTGGTATGGATTCTGATATTCTCTACGAAGCTACGAAACGTCCCAGCGTGAAACAGATCAGGGAAAACATTGTAATTGTAATAAATATGTCTACGGCGATACCGTTCAACTTTTACAAAAACAAATTCAATTGTTTCTACTGCTCCAAAGATTTCACTGACTCCGATTTAATGAGAGAACATACCGTTATGGAACATCCGTCTTGCGACACGAAGGCGAAGTGCATTCGAAAATGCCGCGAGTCGGTTGCCTGCGTCAAAATAGATATATCGTCTCTCGCTTGTAAGATTTGTTTTGAGTCGATGAAGGATTTGGACACCTTACTCGACCATTTGACGATCAAACATCAAGCCAACTACGATAAATCCATCACAACTTGTCTTCAGCCTTACAAACTCATCAAAGACCACATGGCCTGTCCGAACTGTCCAAATGAAGTGTTTAGATTTTTCGGAACACTACTAAAGCACATGAACAATGTGCATACAAACAACAATATAATATGCGTGTACTGTGGCCAGACGTTTAGAAGGGATGAGAATCTACGTGTTCACATATGGCGACATCATCGGGACGGTAGATTCAAGTGTAACATCTGTGGCGCCGACTGCAATATACCGTCGAGACTGTACATGCACATGGCAAAGGCACACGGCGTTAAGGCGGCCAAATGCACCAAGTGTTCGGAGACATTCGCCACACAGTATCTTCGTCAGAAGCATCTCATCGAAGTGCACGATTCGGGTCACAAGTGCACGTACTGCGGCAAACTGTTCACCCGCAACTCCTTCATGAGGGACCACATAAGACGGACCCATTTAAAAGAGAAGAATGTGGAGTGCTCCATATGTAATATGAAATTTTTCAACAATATCCTCCTGAGGAGACACATGGTGAAGCATAGCGGGGAGAAAAACTTCCACTGTGAAATGTGCGGAGAGAGGTTCTATTGGCGGAAGAGCCTTCGAAGTCACATGGCTAGACACGGGAAACACAGCCAAGCTATATGAACAGAATATTAGAATAGATTTTCTGCCTCAAAGACGTATTTTTTATTCAAGAACCGATTTTCCAAGTTTTCTTCATAATTGTAAGATGCTTATATTTTAGTAATTTTAAGTATGACTCTCTGTGCTCTCTGAGCACTTCCTAAATTATTTTTATTTGTGTATTGTGATGATGCTGTAAAAACAAAATGCGTTTGCGTATAAAGTAGTAAAGTAAACAAAAAAAAATAAAGTACAAAATTTTCTTTGCAGATAATTTTGGACCGGAATTGAAAATCAATGCTAATAAATTAAGACATCGTAATCTTCAAACTCTTTTTAACTGCACCACCATAACACCTTACGAGTATAGTGGAAAATTTCTGTGCTTCTATTGTGGGGAAGAACATACGGTGTACAATGATTTCAAAATCCATACATTGACTCACAAATGTGTACAAAATGACCGATTATTAAAAATTATTAAATCTGAGGAAGATAAAATAAAAGTAGACGTGTCTGATATAAAATGTTTAATATGTGACGAAATGTTTGAAAATATAGATACGATCATAACACATTTAAAAACTAAACATGAAAAGGAGTTTGATATAGATGTGACACTCCATTTAATACAATTCAGACTAATCGATTTCAAATGTTTAAATTGTAGTAGTGAATTTACAAATGTCGATTTATTATTTGACCATTATTATAAAGAACATCCCATTAAGGTTACAAGTTTTGGTGATGGTGGTGGTTCGAAAATGTATCCCACAAAAAGAGATTTGGATGTAATAAAAAGGCACAGAGTTAAATATTTTTGTTCTAAATGTCCTGTGAGTTTCTCCACATTCGATGCTCTCGAAGAACACTACACCAAGGAGCATAGTGAGAGGTGTGATATTTGCTTACGAGTCTTTTGTTCGCATTATGGTTTGTTGAATCATATTAAAAAAGAACACGCTTATAGCACCCATAAAAACAAAACGCCTGTCATTGTTGGCCAAATTAGAAATAACGTCGCATATATTTTTAATATGTCAACAATTATCCCTTTCAAATATTATATGAATAGGTTTAGATGCTTTTATTGTAACAAATATTGTAATGATTGTCTGGATTTAAGAGAACACACTGTTGTCGAACATCCCATTTGTGATGTAAATCATAAATCTATGAAGTTACGAAAAAGGCTGGATGGCCCTCTCAAAATAGACACATCCAGTATCTCCTGCAAGCTGTGCTATCAAACTATGCAGGACCTGGATTCATTGATTGACCATTTGGTGTCGGAACACGAGGCACGATTTGATAGAACTATAGATAATAATTTGCAACCCTTCAAATTAATCAAAGACAAATACGCTTGCCCAATTTGTAAAAAGGAGCACATGTTCTTTGGTAAATTATTGAGTCACATGAGTCAAGAGCATGCGGAAAATAAAAATTTATGCGTGCATTGCGGCAAGTCTTTTCGCAACGCGCCAAATTGGCGGTCTCATATTAACAAACATCATAAAACAACAAGTACTTACAAATGCAATATTTGCCATTTAGAATGTTCGTCAAACGAAATTTTACAAAGTCATTTAGGTAGAGAACATAATATCAAAGAGGTAGGATGTACCGAATGTAATGAAAAATTTACGTCAAGGTATGCGTTGAGAAGGCATATGGTAAACGCGCACAGTTCAGGACACAAATGTCAGTATTGCGGGAAATTATTCACCGGCTACTCCTACATGGTGAAGCACGTTAAAGGAACCCATTTAAAGGAGAGAGAAGTTGAATGTGAAATTTGTGACAAGAGATTCTTTGACGCTTACCGTTTAAAGGTTCACATGGTCAAACACGAGGGAACACGAGATTTCCATTGCGATGTATGCGGAAAAACGTTTCTGTGGAAAAAGAATTTGAAAAATCACATGAGCGTGCACACTCATAATGGTTTTAAAGTCAAGTCCAGGTAGAATTGATAGAATATTAATCCACGAAAGTAGTCTCTTCAATAGGATAGGCTGTTGCTCTTTATCCTAGATTATATAGAGATACAAATACTAGATATTTCCAACAAAGTGTTCATATAAACCAAGATATTTTATAAGTTACTACTTACCGCCCATTAGGAAGATTGACAGCAAGAACGATTTGTTCCAGATGTATTCCAAGGCCCCTACAACTGTACCTCTGAACGGAGAAGGAACAATTTGCAAATTATCTTCAATAGTACATCCATAATCCCCTTTAAGTGGAGAAGACGGTACGTCTGCTTTTACTGCGGAAAAGCTTATGCCGAGTATGTCGAGTTCAAAAAACATACAAAATCGCACGGACTGTGCACAACGAGAGATTATGCATTGAAAATGATTAAAGGAAGACACATAGAAGTTAAATTAGATACATCGGAAATTAACTGCGAAATTTGCAATGTACCATTCCAAAACTTTAAAGAAATTATCGATCATCTCATCACAGAACATAACTTTGAGTACGATAAGGACGTTGATACGCTGTTTCAGGAGTATAGGCTTGTTGATAACCGTTGTCAATTTTGTAATGAAGAGTTTACTTATTTTGGATACTTAGTGAATCATATGAACACCGTACACCCCCGGAACAATTTTATTTGCGATGATTGTGGCACAGTCTTCAACAAGAAAAGTGATTTAGCAGTCCACCTTCGACATTACCACCGTGACGGTGGTTATGCCTGCGAAATGTGCACGGAAATATTTGAATCTCAAATTATGTTGAAGAAACATCAAAACAATTTCCATTTTAGAGAATGCAAAACTTGCAACACTAGTTTTCCGTCGTACACACTGTTACAGAAGCATATCACGCGAGACCATCCGGATGACGGAAATCTAAATTGTAGGTATTGTCTTAAAGAGTTCCATTCATCGCAAGGTCTCAAACAACACATCAGCAGATGTAAAATAAATACAGGTATAAAGGTCTCGTACAGCACAAAAGACAGGGAGATTAGCACAGAAGACAACAAGATACAGCCGAAAAAGAAGCAGAACACTTTGCAAATTAGAAAAAATATACATACCGTTTTAAACTTATCAACTGCTGTGCCATTTATGTTTTTTTCTAACTTCTCTTGTTTTTATTGTTCGAAAAAGTTTGTTGAATTCGACGATCTAAAGGAACATACATTAAATGAACACCCCGTCTGTGACCTAAACGGTAAATACTTGAAAAGATGTAAAGGTGAACGAGTCACTGTTAAAGTAGATATATCATCCTTGTCCTGTAAAGTTTGCCGACTGCCAATTGAAGACTTTGATAATTTAATAGATCACATAATCACAAAACACCAATCACCCTACGATAAGTCCATACTGGGCTGCTTGGAGCCCTTCAAAGTGATCAAGGACAACACGCCCTGCCCGTTCTGCCCGAACGTCTTTCGATATTTCGGGATACTCCTGCGACATATCAACTCGGCCCACAGCAACAACAATAGAATTTGCGATTTCTGCGGGAAAAGTTTTAAAAACGTCTCAAATTTAAACGTACACATAACATATGCGCACACCGGATCCTGCGAATGCGCAATTTGCGGAACCAAATTCAAAAATCAATGGTGCCTCGGACGTCATAGAGCTAAATGTCACAACGCCAAGGATTTCAAGTGTCCAAAATGTCCGGAACAATTTCAGTCACAGTATCACAAACAGAAGCATCTGATAAAGGTCCACGACATCGGTCACAAATGTAACTACTGCAACAAGATGTTCACTAGGAACTCCTTCATGAAGGATCACATTCGGAGGACACATTTGAAGGAGAAGAATGTGGTCTGCTCGGTCTGTAACGAAAGGTTCTTCGATAATTACTTGTTGAGAATGCACATGGTTAAACACAAAGGCGAGCGACGGTTTAGCTGCGACGTATGCGGCAAAGCTTTCCTTCGCCGAAGCAATTTAAGCTCCCACATGGAGATGCATAAGAAATATGGCCATGTTAACGCGTTGTAGACACATTTGCCGCCCATATTTTATTAGTCTATTTAATTTTATTTTGTCGCAATTATATTAAATGTATAAAAAATACATTACATTAACTATTAAATAGAAATATAATAATATAATTTATATGTAATTTAAATATGATGGTACCGATTGACTACGGCAGTCTTTAAACATAACTCCTTTTTTATGAAATGAACTAGGAAACGAGCTGACGGCTCGCCTGATGGTAAGCGATTAACGCCGCCCATGGACACTCGCAACACCAGGGGAGTTATACTTGTAACTCCTCTGGTGTTGCTACTTGCGTTCCTGGACCTTAAAATTCCCAAGCCCCCTTGGGCTTCGTTAACCTCACTCACTCGGCGAAACAACGCAAGCGTTATTTCACGCCGTTTTTCTGTGAGGTCGTAATATTAATCCGGTCGAGCCGGCCCATTCGTGCCGTTCGAAGCGTGGCTCTCCCACAGTTGTAAATCTCTCATGCAATAATTTTTAATAATTTTATAGTTTGATATCATTTGCTCGTGATCTTTTGTCAAAAGCATTTTATTGAAATTCTGACTGTGATAAAATATGTGTGTTTAAACAAGTCTGGTAAGTGATAAATTAGATCTTAAAAAAACTGACAATCAATTAGTGACTTCTTTTATATATTTTTAGTTCATTTATGATTGGAAATGCTGAACTGGGTGACCAAACTTGGATAAATTGCTATTTTTCAATGGAAACAATTATTTGCAAAAGTCAAATTAGCATCAGTACATATTTATGAATTTGTGATAATCGAGTATTGCAGAAAATTTAATCATCTGATCAAATGATGACTAATGTATGATCTGAAAATAATTAACTACGTATGCCGCTGTCTGCTTAAATATTGCATATTAATGAATCTAGTGTTAAATTGTAATGTAGTTTTAATTACGCTTTTAGTACCTTAAGTGCCAATTTCACCAACGCCTGTTAAATCGTTGATTAAACGTCACGTTATCTCTCTCGTGCTTCGTATTAATGAAAGAGAAAGCACGATACTTAGGCAAACGTATAACACTTACACGCGTTGGTAAAATTGGGATTAAATGTGTAAATTATTTACTGTTATTTCAATTACTAAACTAATATTTGTTAATATAGATATAGTATATGTAGGGTACTCTTGAACAATGTGCATTATAATAGCAATTAAAATGTTTAGCAAAACTCAACTTTTAACAGTGTAAATATTAGATGTAAGTATATTATATAAGTAAATAAATTTTAATGAGCACATAACATGTTTTATATTCTTTACTAACTTTTGTCTGTCAATACGTCTGGTTCGTTGAGACTTCAGTCAGCTAAAATACTCACATTTGCTGCAGGCTATTTGAAACTTATAAGTTTTTGTAATAACTCTATTTTTATTTTCTATACAGAATATAAAGAAGGCAAATTCTGGACAAAGCTTACGTACATTATGAATTAATTTGTACGTCTAACGTCCTACACAGTAAACGGTTTAATCGATTTAATCTTGTGAAGTGTCGTGAGATTCGTCTCAATTGTAGGTGACACTGGCTAACATAATAATACTGGGCAGTCGAGTTTATAGACTTCTTATGAATCGTATGTGAACACAACAATATCAAAAATAATAAGAAATTGTTAAATGAAGATAGTGTAAAAACACATTGGCAGAAGAAAATATGGACTGAACCGATAAAGTGAATTCAAACAATTATTGAGAAGATGAAATAAGTAATTCATAACTAAATGAAGATATTTCTTTGCAGGTGCAAAATTATATACTACAGAGGATAAAGAAAAGAAAATTGAAATGTTTCGTAAGAAGGCAATAAAACGGAGAAACGTGGAATACGTTTTGGAATACAGCAACGCTACACCATTCCTATGGTATATAGGGAGATATAGATGTTTCTTTTGCCTTGAACAGACGAAAGACCCGGATACGTTACGGGAACATACTTTCCAATCTCACCAACTGGACAAAGTGGGGGTTATTATTCGTGATAGGATCAAGGGTACGAGGTGTAAAGATGACGCTGTCAAAATTGATGTAACGGATTTAGTGTGCATCCACTGCCCGCAGTCCATTGATACGCTCGACCAGTTGATACAACATTTGATCATAGCCCACGATGCGGATTATGATGTTAGCGCGCAAAATTGTCTCTTGCCCTTCAAACTCCACAGGGAGCAACCTTCTTGTGGTATATGTAACATGACATTTGCATCTTTTCAATCTCTATTGCGACACGCAAACAAAAATCACCTCTCCCACGGATATATTTGTGACGTTTGCGGTACGAGTTTTCAAGGAGAGCAAACTTTGATTATGCACAAGCGTTACTATCATAAAGACGGCGGATACAAATGCGATCATTGTAAAACGAATTTCAGCACGCTCCAGCAAAAGATGTGTCACGAAAAAAATATTCATATGAAAAACCTGCCCCAGTGCTCTCATTGTCCGGAAACATTTAAAAGTGCGTATCTAAAGAAACGACATTTAGCAAACGTTCATGGAGTGGAGGAACTGCGAATAAAGTGCCCTTACTGCCCCAGAGTACACCCCACTAAAGGTTTAATTTCGCGTCACGTTAGACGGGTGCATTTAAAAGAAAAAAATGTACAATGCTCCGTGTGTTCGGAAATGTTCTTTGCACCGTATGATTTAAAAATGCACATGGCAAGGCATACTGGTGACAGAAAATATTTTGTCTGTTCCGTTTGCGGAAAGAAGTACTTCAAAAAAAGCCATTTAAATTATCATATCCTGACACACAGTGACAAAAAAGAGATTTCGTGTCCCGTATGCGGAAAGGAGTTTACATATCGACATAACATGAAAACCCATCTGAAGAATAGACATCTACAGCATGTTACTGCAAAAGATATTATCGAAGCTGATGGAACAGAAATAAAAAATATGCAAGGATAGTTAGTTCTACGACGAGGAGACGGGTCTAATATAGAAGAGCGAGTGCTTATATGGTTAGAAATATGAATGATTTTATTAATAGTTTATAACCATTTTACGTTACATCTACATACCTTTAAGCACCTACCTTAAATTAATTGATAACTTTTTAAACATATTTTAATGACTTGTATCACCTACAGTCCCAGTTATAGGGGTTCAGAAATCAACATAGAATTATGTACACAGAAATTGATTTACACATAGTAATCAATTTCTGTGTGCTCTATTGCACACAATAGCCATAAAAGTAAAAACTGAAAATCTGGTTGTCTCTGATTAATATGGTTTTGTGCAATAAGTAATATGAAATTATAAAAATAAATAACACACTAGCCTGTTTTACTTGCAGGGAATACTAGAGATAGCCAGAGAGACGCCAAAGACATTACTGACTTCGACCTGGGTTCCCTTCCCATAATCGAGGATCCCCCGAAGCCGACACTCACTGCTAAGGACAAACGCAAGATTATGAGGAGCAATGTTCTGCAAGTATTAGTAAACTCGACAGTAATGCCTTTTAGATGGTTAAAAAGCTCCTACAGATGTTTCTACTGCTATGATATATTTCAAGATTGCAACGAGTTGAAGAACCATCAACACGTGCACACCGGCGACGAGATAAAGGAACAAGCGATGAATAACTATTGGGAGCCAATGGTTTACGTAGATATATCAATTTTGTCTTGTAAACTTTGTACGGAAAATATCAATGATTTGTACGACCTAGTTGATCACTTAATAGCTAAACACGCCGTTACGTATAATAAAGATATCGGCGTGTGTATGGTTCCCTTCAAATTGGACAACTTTTCATTGAACTGCCAAGCTTGCGGTGCAAATTTCTACACGTTCGGACCATTACTGCACCATACGAATAAAGATCATAAAGGAACTTCGGCAATATTGTGTGACGTTTGCGGTCAACATTTCAAAGATGCATGCCTGTTGAGGTTGCACATAAAAACAGTTCATGAGAACAGCGGTCTGTTATGTCCCGAGTGCGGGGAGAAATTTGAAACACGCTCGAAATTGAAGACCCATCAAAAGAATCAGCACGATTTGGAGAAAAAATACAAATGTTCAGTTTGCTCGCAGACGTTTCAGAGTCATTACAAGCGTTCAAGGCATATGGCCACTGATCACAAGAGCAGACAGGAGATAAAATGTCTGCACTGTCCAAAAACATTTGTGTTTAGATCCATGATGATGACGCATTTGAGGGACACGCATTTAAAAGTACGAAATCATGTTTGCGGCGTTTGCGGATGGAAGGCTTTCAACAGAACCCGTTTAAAGAATCACATGTATAAACATAGCGGTGAAAAGAATTTTAAATGCGATGCGTGCGACAAAGCGTTTACAACGAAGAAAATAATGAGAACCCATTTTGCGAAAATGCATAAGACACCTGAACCTCCTTTGATGCAATATGACAATCCATATGTTACCCATTAAATTATGCAGACATACGGGCTTATATTGTAGAGATATTCGAATCGAACACATTCCGGTCGAGATCTTTGATTCCGAGAGATATCTTTCTGATACATTGCGAATATTCACCTAGGACTTTTGTAATTTTACTCATCGTTCAAACGCGCAAATTGCGGATGGAAGTTTTTCTGGTACTAAGTGCTATCACAGAGGAATTCAGTGAGGATGATGAGTGAGTGATGCATATTGATATATTTTAGGTTAGGGAAAAAGAAATCCATTATTTTTGGTGTGGCACCCAAACATCGATTTTTTTTTATTCCAATTTTGCGTAAATGGTTTAAAACTATTTTAGGCTCCTGGCCGATGCTACGATGCTTTTATCGACATTTTCGGGCCTGCCTGTGCAAGGTGGTGGTTAACATCAAAATGCCTAAACAAAATCCACGAAACAAAAATTTCACTTTAATTACTAATTAGCTGTTACAGTGTTTCTCTTTGTTGATTTCTATATAAAACACTCTGTAACTCACAACTAAATGGACCAATCAAAAAACAGTAAACTAATTTTTTTTTCTGTGAAACGTCACCTTGACAGCGAGCATTAATTTCAAATTATTCTATCGATACTTTACGAGACATCGATCACTACAGCCAACTACCTAAAAAATAATAGATTTCTTTTTCCCCAACCTATTATAATAATATATATGATGTGAAACATATTATAATAATTTACAAATAAATATTAAGATCGGAGAATTATCGTGGAGTTTGTCTCATATATTTAATTATATTTTAAATTCGTTATAAAATAGTGTAGCAGAGAATCTTAAAAGTGTATATGTAATAATAAGCGCCGGTCGATTGATGAAGCGAGTGGAGACACTTAAGACGCAGGTGACTTCTACATATAATAAGGTAGCAATCCGGTCCAAGCGACCGAGACCAGGTTCTCTGGCTACGCTCACCTGTCGTGCGAAGCGGTCGCGGGATTTGTTTAGTGCTCCATATAAATTCTTACTAAGCAGGGAGTTGCGCGACCCGGTGATACTTTAATGCTACCTTTATGTCGATACTTTGTTCCAATGAGGGTTTTTGATATTTTTTTCTGCCACTAGGGGGCAGACCCAACTCACACAAAGCGTCTTCTGGTGGCGCAAGTGATATCAATAACGGTCACTATGAATTTTCGATTCTTTTTCTGTCACCAGGCGGCGCTTGGTAGCACGACGGTCCTTGTCGTGTCAAAAGCTGTCAGATGTCACGAACTTAAGAACCCTCATTGTATTCATTTAAAATTACCTACTATTTTATTTTGAGAATTGTATTTCTGGTCTACATATTTGTGGGATTGGAAGTAAAACTTGATAGGGACTTAAGATGTGTTAGATCAATTTAATTATCTGTAACGTTTCATGGTTAAAATAATAATAGTAATAAATACATTTATTTCATGCATTCAGTTAACACAACACATTGTATCATAACATTATAGAAAATATTTTCTTTTATTTACAATAACTACAATATTATTATAAATTACTAAACATTACATTTTGTCATTGTCTAACTTACGTAAGTCTAAAAGTATTAACACGTACAGATTTGTTTCGGAGCAAACCACGGATTTGGTTGCCAACTTAGGAGTTTTCCCCTAAAATTTGGGAAAAAATCCTCGAGGGGATATTTTTACGGAACCCTCTGTGCGCGAGTCTGACTCGCACTTGGCCGGTTTTTATGTAAATAAGTACTTATACGAGCTTACCTACACGGATCGGCTGTTAGCTAGTCAGCGATTACGAGGGCGGGTCAATAAGTCCGTGACTTTTGGAATAAAACACAGATTTTTTGATAAATAAATCATTTTATTTTCAACGTAGTCCCCCTTGAGCTCTATACACTTTGTCCAACGCTTCTCCAATTTTTTTATCCCTTCCAAAAAATATGATTTCTCGAGGTCCTCAAAATAGGCCTTTGTTAGCGAGATGACTTCATCATTGGAGTCAAATCTTTTTCCACCGAGCCATTTTTTCAGGTTTGGGAACAAGAAGTAGTCACTCGGAGCCAAATCTGGAGAATAGGGTGGATGTGGGAGCAATTCATAGCCCAATTCATGGATTTTTGCCATGTAAACTGCACATGTGTGCACCCTTGCATTGTCTTGGTGAAAAAGAACTTTTTTCTTGGCCAAATGAGGTCGGTTTTTTTTCAAATCCTCATTGAAGCGGTCCAATAAGTTGGCATAATATTCGCCATTAATTGTTCTTCCCTTTTGAAGATAGTCAATGTGGATTATCCCACGTGCATCCCAAAAAACAGTCGCCATAACTTTATTGGCTGACAAACCCACCTTGGCCTTCTTTGGCGCCGATTCACCCTTAGAAACCCACTGTTTTGACTGTTGTTTGGTCTCTGGTGTGTTGTGATGGATCCATGTTTCGTCCACGGTTACAAAACGTCGCAAAAACTCCTCCATATTGTGATTAAACAACGCCAAACCTTCCTGTGAAGTTGTTACACGATTGCGTTTGTGGTCGACTTGCGGAAAGCTTTCTCATGCCCAAGTGATCATTCAAAATTGAAACTACTGAGCCATGCGAGATGCCTATGGCTTCCACAATCTCTTGCGCTTTCAATCTTCGGTCGGCCAACACCATATCGTGAATTTTTTCGATTGTTTCGGGTGTAGAGACCTCAACTGGGCGTCCAGGACGTTCGGCATCTTCAGTGCTTGTAAGGCCACAACGAAATTCAGTAAACCACTTTTTTACCATTGAAATCGATGGTGCAGAGTCCCCATAGTATTTATCAAGCTTAGCCTTGGTCTCGGTAATGGTTTTTTTTCGCAAAAAATAATGCTTAATAAGCACACGAAATTCACTTTTTTCCATTGTTTCCTTAAGTTACTGGATAGTGTGATAAAGATAGCTGTAAAACACAAACTAACTGACGCAGCAAGTTCAAATTTTGATAGGAGTCAACTGACAGATGCCTGTTGACAGGAGTAGTGTTGCTTTTTCAGTAAGGAGGTTAGAAATTTAAAAAGTCACGGACTTATTGACCAGCCTTAGTACCATCGTAGATGTGCGTTTCTGGCCTTTGAAATTCATGTTAGGTGAATTTTTATGCCTGTCCAATTAGTAAAACAACAGGTTTTTTTGCAGTCAACGGCTTAATACGCCATAGTTGTGTGCCCATAGACGGGAACGTTTGTTAAAAGGTAGGGTCTTTTAGGTAAAAATCAACTGAAACTAAATATAGACACATAATGCGATTAAGAAACTTAAATTTCAAGGCGAGGCCGAAATTGCGTAAACAGAAATATGAAAAATTAATAACCGACAGAATAAAAAGGAATTAGGCAAAAATATTCAGATATTTCACAATTATGCCACTTAAAGGGATTATTTAAGTGGCATAACAGTGCTACGTGCAGTCGCTACAGGTGCTTCTTTTGTACCGAGTTGTTTGATCGCCCCGACGATTTGAAATCACACCAAGAGGCACACCTGGATGATGACTTTAGAAAAGTTTTAGACTCCTCCAAAACCGAAGTATGTGTGGACGTTCGGAATATAACTTATAAAACTTGTTCTGTAGTTTTAAATGATGTAAATAGTTTATTCGATGATTTGAATGCGAAGCAATCATGTAAAGAAGAAAAGATCAAATCGTTTAAATTAGATAATAGATTCACCTGCTTGCTATGCAATGTAAAATTTGAATCTTTCGGAAGCTTAATCTTTCACACCAGTACTGAACATGATCAGGAACGCCATAGTTGTATGACGGAAAACCGGATTGACTGTAAACATAAGACAGAAGTTAAATGCAAAATTTGCAACGAACTTTTTGCATCAGATAGTCTAAAAATACACATAAAAGTAAAACACAACGAGGAAGCAGTCTGTCAGGAAGTGTCAATATTGCTCTGAAACTTTCACGTCGGCGCACAAGAGAACAGTGCATTTAGTTTGAATTCATAAGCATCGTGAGGATTACAAGTGTCCACATTGTAACATTTCTTTTGTGATGGCTTGTTACCTGCAAAGACATAAGACGAAGGCATAACAAGGAAAGGAATTGGGTTTGCGAAATATGCAATTGGGGCCGTTTTGTTAAAACCGACCTACTTGTGCACATAGTAATGATAAAAATTTGATGTGTCTATATTGTGACAAAGGTTTCGTAACTAAGGGTAATTTGAGGCAGCATTCTAAAAGATGTGCGAAAATTAAGGCATAAGATGTGATTGGAGGTACTTATTTTCTTTTAGTACAGTATAGTAGGAGCGCTATAACATATTTTTAAATAGAATGTACCATGTGTAGTAACACATGGCACATTCTATTTAAAAATATGTTTGGGCAGTAGCCCAACCTACCCTACCCAAATATGGGCAGTAGCCCAACCTACCCTATAAAGAACATCGGTGTCCATAAACTAATTTATTTAAAAGGTTAAGATGAATGCTTTTATTTAAATTGAAAAGTAAGAAACGAGACGTTGAAGCTGCTTGAGCTTGAAATAAAATATTTTTGTAATAAACACAAAACAGTCGCAAATAGTTATTTCACTATAAGAAAGACGAAGGTTGAGGGTCAACCTTCGACTTTCTTATAATTCGAACTTAATTCTCTTATATTCTTACTTCTTATTATTCGAACTTATTATAATTTTAGTAAGCACTCACCGAAGTCGAGGGATATATTAATACCTAATATGATATTTGAGGTTGAGGTCTTAGGAGCGTCGTAAAATATGGGTGTTTTATAATATTTAATTCAGAGGCCTAACGAGTAATAAATTGCTACGCGACCAATATAGATGCAATATTGTAATTTTTTTTAATTGCCATAATATTTGTTGCAGACCAGTTTATAGTCGATACAAAGAAACTGCTCACCCTGGTGATACACTGTTCCACCATGATGCCGTTCAGATGGATTAGTGGCCGGTACGCCTGCTTCTACTGCAGTCTGGTTTTCAGCGAAGCCTCCAAACTGAAGACCCATACAATTGCAGAGCACGGAAACGCGAAATTACAATCGTCGGTAAAGCATATCACGTCTTGGAAACGCTTCAAGCTGGATATTTCGTCAGCCCACTGCAAAATTTGTAGCGAATCCGTCAAAGATTTGAACGACTTTTTGGACCATATATCTGAAAATCATAAACTTTTAAAATTCAATAGGAAAGCGAGCGAATGCTTTAAGTGCTTCAAACTGGCCGACGACATACTACCGTGTCTGGAATGCGACGAGGAGTTCCATTTTTTTGGTCCACTGCTCTTCCACTTTTACAGGAATCACGACAAAAATAAAACGCACATCTGCGATATATGCGGAATCACTTTCGTCGACAAGAGCAGAATGTTGTCTCACTCGAAAACTGTGCACGGAAATAGAACCAGTAAGGTGAAACACTGTCCGAAAACTGTGGTCTGTCCGAAATGTCCTCAAGTGTTCCGGACCAACTACTCGCGAAGTAGGCACTTGGCCGTCGATCACAACATGAAAAGCTATCAGTACGTGTGTAACGAGTGTGGTTATATGTTCGTCTACAAGAACCGCCTCGTCAGACATCAGCTCTGCGTCCACAGCAAGGAGAAGGGTTTCAGGTGCACGGCTTGTGGATATGTAACGTTCAACAGGGACTCTCTAAACCGTCATGTTGTGGCCAGGCACAGTGATGACAGACCATATGAATGCGACTATTGCAGCAAGACATTCCAAAGAAAGAAATACCTGATCATTCACACGAGAATACACACGAATGAAAAACCTTATGGTTGCCAGTTTTGTGATAAGGCGTTCGTCCAAGTGTCCAACCTGAATTTCCACTTGAAGCATCATCATCCAATGTCCGATAGGCGATAATGATAAAAAACTTTTTATGGTATTGCCTACTCCCCTACATATTGCAGACATAATCGCAATAAAACAAAACTAAATTATCTTTCGAGGTACTTATACTGTCCTGGTGCTCGAGCGTAAGGCATGTCATCCTTAAAATTGAGAGTTGGGCAACATAAGACTAACAGCTTCCTGATCGCAGTTGAAATACTTTCGTGTACAATCCTTACTAATATTATAAATGTGAATGTAAGTTTGTTTGTTACGCTTTCACGCAAAAACTACTGAACGGGTTACGGTGAAATTCGGTATAGCTCTGGATTGAAACATAGGATACTTTTTATCCCGTAAAAGTGTTCCCGTTCCCGTGGGATACTGTATTTACGCGGACGGAGCCGCGGGCAACAGCTAGTATTAAATATGGCTTATGTTTATTGTGTTTTAAATACTAAAATTTTAGTGTAATCTACACTTTATTTTATTTAAAATTATTTTTTTTATGGTTAAATTTTTCATCCATCAAAATAAAATCAATATGTTACATAAGCGTAAGGATTTTTTTTAATTATAAAAATAAGTTTCAGTCACTTGTTTTATTTTATTCTAGTCGTTGCCCACATTTTCCTTCAAGTTTTACAGCCACTGACTCGGTTAAATACATACTTGAAGTATTTAGACTTATTCGACACGAGTAAACAAGCAAACCCGATGGAAAGCGATTATGTCGTCCACATGCAACATTGGAGTTGCAAGCGCGTTCCAGGCCTTGATGAATTAAGTAAAAGAACGAAAGTACAATGAAATACCAATTTTATATTCTATTATTTATTTACAAGACAAAATCCTTGTATCCAAACAAACTCCGATTTAATAACAGTGATAAAATTATTTTATTTTATCACTGTTATTCACACACACAAAAAAATATACTACAATGCTTTTTGTACAACTTATTTACGTTAAATAAGGCGAAATACGATATTTACAACCTTAACATTTAGCGACCAAGCGTTACATCAATACACCGGATGTTTTCTCAGTCAGTGTCCAAACTTTCCGGAGTGAATATACTCTTGAATATAACCAACTTTTACTATGGGATCAACTTTCTTGCTTGAAAAAAAAATCAGCTGTTACCTACAAAATGCTATCTATACCGTAGAACTTTTGTAGGAAACACCTGAAATTTTGGACACTGCGTGAAAAAACATCCTGAATATTATCTAGTCTACATGAGTTTAAAACATCACTTGGAATCATACAAAGGCTGTATGCAAGAACTCTGAACCAACTATAACCTCTAAAACTATTTGATGCGGAATCCGGCGAAAATTCAGAAAACTGAAAATGGAACTCCGCGCTAATAGAGTTGAAAATCAAAGTGTCGAGGGGTCATATATTATGATTTTGACATTTGACGAAGACTTGTGTGTTCGATCTTCAGCTCTATTGTATTTGCGCAGAATTCTATTTTCAATGCTCTGAATTTTCCCCGGATTTCCGGATTCCGGAACATATAGGCCCAGCCTAAGGCTGTATGTAATTACTGAACGGACTGTAAAATACGTAGTAGTAGTTCTGGATGACATTTCACTGACTGAGATTATAAATAAGAGTACCTATACAAAAGGTAACTTAAACTCTATGAACGTTATTAAACTACATATTTACAAAAATATATTTACAGATTTTATTAAGATATAATATGTCGTATTGATCAGATATTTTGAAAATATGCATTTGTTTTAAATCGGCAAAAGTAGTTTATTTTCCGAAAGGCAAAAAATTTTGGCCGAAACATGCAAAAAGTGTTCAGCTGTTGCTAAATTAAAAAGTTGCATGACTAAAAACGACGAATATTTTTGCTATCAATGAAAACCGAAATATACCGTTCAGTATCGTTTTTATTTGTAACATTTTTTCTTATAAAACAATCATATACATAAACCCAGTAAATAATAAAATCAATTTTGTATTAATCTGCATACATTTTCAACTGTTGTGACCAGTGACGTCATGTTTGTCATGAATTTTATGTATAGGGCGATTTTAATGTTTTCCAACGATGTAGCTTTTGTGATGACTGTAGGTATAATGTTTTTCAACTTTATAATTGCAAGGACAATAATTTACAGGTAATTTAATGTACTTTTTGAAACTATGCATATTCCCTATTTCATGGTATTTAGTGAGAAAAACCAGTCGGAAAAAGGTCCATGTACGGTCGCATACTATATCCGGTGTATTACTGTGGCAATAAGGTCAAAGTATAATACGAATCTGTCGGCGAATGTACCTACCAAATCAAATAAAAAATATAAGGTGTTGAAATGTCTTTTTTGTATGTTAATCTATGGATAGATTCAAATCTATTTTTGTAATATTTGCTAATTAGAAATTATACATTGATAAGAAAACATATGAATTCAAGTATATAATTTAGCAAATAAATTCCTGATAAACACAATATAAAATCTTTTTTCAAACCATCATTAACAACTAAATAATATTTAATTTTAAAATACTTTTTTACTCCTTTGTGGCAATATGCTGTCCTTGGCGAACGTGAAAAATGACAAAAGACTGTATCTCTTCGATTTTCGGTACAAATAGTCTGTAACTACATTGTCATCATCTGAAATTAAGAAAGAAAACAATTGATTTTATGTATAAAGAATTTGTACTAAATCTTTAAAACTAATTTGCTATATGCACATGCACTTATTTTGTAATATGGCTAACATTATCATTCTAAGATTAAAAGTCATACTTTCAAACATGTATTCAGTGTGACCATGTTTCTAATGGCCCTCGGCAATTGTAATTTTTATATAAAAATGAGAAGTCTCCTTGTCATGTATATGTAAAACCGGCCAAGTGCATGTCAGGCTACGCAAGAATAGGGTTTTGTAGTCAACTTATTATTTTGTTATTTTTGTTGGAAGTTTTCCAAGTAAACACATTTCACAATTTAGGCTTCTATAACTCTTGAACTAACAAAGTTACTTAAGCCGTTATAGTTTTCCTTCAAAGTTCATCACATAGACTATTTTTTTACTTTTTACTATATTTTTTTTGACAAGCTTTTAAGAGGCCGTTTAGCATTATTTTAACAAACAAATGAGCTTTAAAGTTGAATATCTCGCAAACGGATACTTAAATAAAAAAATCGTCTTAGCAACCTCTCAATTATTTTATAACACCTATCTAATGATGCCCAGACACGAAAAAGAAAACCTCCCAAAAAAAAATTCGTGATTTTATTTTAGCAATTTGTCGACAGTAAGCCGAAGACAGTCAGACTGACATGACGAAACTATAAGGGTTCCGAGACGTGGTCTACGGAACCCAGAAAACTACGATTCCCGAAAGACAAAAGGATGGTTAATAGTTATACTGTAATACTCTTTTACTTACTTAACAGTGGCTGCCTTTCTCCAGTAGTGGGTAAAACGTAGTCATTTGCTGACAACGACACAAATAGTGCAAAGGGCACAATCCACAAGCAAATTGTGAAATATGCAAGGACCTGAAATAATAATTTAAAAATATGAATAAATTGGTAAATAATGCTGACCGGAGTAAGCCTTTTTTCTATTTTAACTTATTTTTTTAAAAGGCGAATGGTCTCTGTCCATACAAAATTAACCCAAGCCAGACAAGATAGATACTTATTCCAGTTTCTTGTAACAATTTGTATACTGAAAATATGTTATTTTTTTATAAATATTGTTAGCTCACAAATATAATATACATTGCTGTTTCTTTTTTTTTCAGATGGTAAATATCGAGACCTATCACAGTTTTAGGTCTCAATCTTAAGTTCTTCAGGATGTACCTATCAAGCGTAAAAGAGGTTTTAAAAAAACTTTATACTATAGCTGATGGAAAAAACTAAGCAATATATGTTTAAGTTAGCCATCCATATTGAATAAAACAAAATTGCTTATTTTCATTGCACATAATATAACAGTGGTGTAGGGTTCCTATAACTCCATTCCTATCAGCTTCACTTTCCACTTACCTTTTAAAGTAATTCATTCAAATCCCTACCTATTATATAGGTATATTAGATAAATATATTATATAGGCCAGGGCTTCCCTATAAATGAGAACCAGCCTTCGCCACTGGAATATAGTAAGAAAATACTAAAATATGTTTCTTTCCTGTAGGGGCCTGGGCCTCCTGGGTCACAAATGACTATTCTCATTTGAGGATCGAACATGATAAAAAATATGGGCCACAGTGTTAACAACTGAAAGTAATAGAACTTTCTGAATTCAAAATAAATATTTAGAAAATATCAGACATAACTTTTATATAACAACTTACCTCAGAGAAAGAGTAGAGGACTGTGCCAAAATAATTTAATGCCATATAATGATGCACAATAAGAGTAATAACCGCTACAATAAAGGGAATACTCTGTACTCTCACCACTGGAAAATCTTTCATCAAGGTCCCATGTAAGATTTGCTGAAAGAGACCTAGTATATTCAAACTGACAGGTATATCTTCAAAAACTATCAAACCAATGTGTACTAATGCAGTAGCCTGTAAAAAAAAAGAAAAATGTATAATAGCATCAGCAAAGCAATATTTTGAATAAGTTAGTAATAAATGTATAAATTTAAATAATTGTATATATACACTCCTCTATTGTATACTTACAATCACTGCCCAAGTGATCACAGTTTTAGACATTACTGTATATTCTTCTACAAGTTCCGCTAAATAGTAAAGACCAGCCGCTGCAACAGTTTAGATTATTTACATAATATCTGTCTCTGAAGTAAAACACTATCTAGTTTAATAATCGGTAATCAATACACAATTATTACAATTAAGTATGTTGTCAAGTAATATTATTATCAAATCAGTATAGACAGTAGTTATCGAATGCTAATCACTATTTACTAGGGAAACTTTTGAATAAATCTGGCATTCTTGGCAGACTTCTTACAAGTTACAATATAATATGTAAGTATAGATGTGGTTTTTGAATAAAACCGGCAATAAAAAACAAGGTTTTCACTTACCAATAGCCAATGTTAAAAATACTGCTTGAATAATAAGGGAAGCAATACTCATTAAATATAAAAACATTTTTATGATTTATGTTTTGTTTTTTTGATAATTTTTCGCGAAATGTACAGGTTAGACGCGTTGTCATTTGTCACCTTTGTCACTAAGGCCAATTAAATATCAATGTCATTTACAGTTTTTTATTATTATTATTGTTTTTTTTTATATAAGGCATCAGCTTATTACCATTTGCCAGATTCAAGTTAAAAAGGCGGGAAATAGCTTTCGTTTCAATTTTCAACACCGTATTCCTATATCGTCAAGTCTAAAGTTTAGTCAAAGTCCAAATATATAGTCAGTACAGTCCATGAGTCATGTCAGTCGATTCAGTAAAGTGGTAGAAGCTTTACTGAAAATTCCTAGGTTGTTTTGGCGGGAAACACAAAATAGCACGTTTTAGAAGTTTTACCACTTGCCCACACTTGTGCACGTTAACGAATATTTAATGGTTAATATTCTACCAATATTACACATTAAGAACCGAAACAACACAATAATTTATTTAAAAATACAAATTCCACAACGTCACGCATTGAACTCCCCGGCAAAACTCGCAGTTTTTTATTTATTTAATGGCGTGGCGGTCGGCTTATGCTTTGCTAGTGTCAAGTTAAAAAAGCGGGAAATAGAATTTTCGTTTAAATGTTCAACACCGTATTTCTAAATAGTCAGTGCAGTCAAGTCAGTCGATTCAGTAAAGTGGTAGAAGCTTTACTGAATGTTCCTAGGGAGTTTTGGAGAAAACACAAAAACGCACGCTTTTTATAGTTGTACCCCTTGCCCACACTTGTACACATCAACGTATATCTAATAGTTGATATTCTACCAATATTGAACATTAAGAACTGGATTAACACAATTTTTGGAGAAAATACAAAAACAACGTCGCACATTTTCACGCAAAATTCAATATCATTTACCGATCTGATGATTTCTCAGATCTCTGGATCTCATGATCCATAGACAAAAGTTTGTTCGCACGGAGATATCTATAGAAGTTGATGTCGCAAGTAGTTTGTGTATGAGCAGAGGTATAGAATAGGTAGGTAATAGGTTTGAATTATAACGCTCTACCTATGAAGGGCTTTCAAACTGAAATTTTAATCATCGTATTTCAATCTGTACTAAAACGCCTTACTCACAGTCCAGCTTGCGAATCCAATATCGCGACCATGAAGCGGACTTGTAGGCATAAATTATAAATGATTGACATAATTGACACTAATGACGGCTATTAGTATCGGTGCTGGATTTGCAGGTTGGATGGTGAGTAAGGCGTTTTACTCTTTAAGTACTTCCAGACGACTTAACGTGTAGGCTTAATTTTGTACGACTCTCGGTGCAGGTCGCTTGGAGACCAAACAATTACTTCGCAAAACATTTAAATAATAAATCCAGAATACCACTTTTGAAACTTAATGCCAAGTACTAAAGCTAAAAAGTCATACACATATCTGGATCTGTCGGCGACCGTACCTACTTAATATGACGTTGTAGGTATGAAAAAAATATTATACTTAAGTACGTTTAATTGATAGTTTATTTTATTTTAAAAAATTAATAAGTATATGACAATATTTTATCTTCTTATTCCAAGAAATTCAGGACCTTGATTAGCAGTAATCGCAAATAGCCAATCATTATAATATTTATATGACATTTAGTAGTGTTTCTGCGTAGATATTTCCATAATGGTTTGCGCCTTTACATCCATAATAGCCACGATCGTTAACATTTACATTTTTAATTGTTAAATCAGCGACAGTTATGTTACCAATAATGATGTTCTGATTGTATTGAATTCTATCGTTCTGTTGCAGAGGTTGGGCGTTAAAAGTCCACAAAACTTTTGCATTCGGGACGCCAGCAATTTCACAGGGTATTGTTACATCTCTACCAGCCCTTTGCGTCATATAGGGTTCAGACTTTTTGTTGAACTTGGGTGCACCTAAAAGGCAATATTGATTATGAGTTCAAACTTATTAGTTACATATTAGGTACATAATATATTACCCGTAGTATAATATAAACCCCGGGATATTATTACGTATCTATTGACAGTCAGCTCATTAATTAAAATCGGATCAGTAGTTTATGCGCTACGGTGGGACAAACATATTACATACATACATGTAGCACATCGTAGCGCTCTAGTCGACATGGACGGCGGGACTGATTTTTCGCAAATATAAACTTTATCTTCATTTGTTCTTCATCTGAATAAGGTTAAATTTTTAACCGACTTCTACTATTTTTTTTGTATGTTCAACTATTACTCCGCTGTCTGACCGATTTTCAAAATGGACACATATAGTGTTTTTGACTTTTTCTGAAGTAAGCATTTGCTACTAATAAGTAAGATTTTCCACCAAGGTGGAAAAGGCACTGGACAGAACTCCTCAGTCTTTAAAGATACGCGTTTGGAAATTTCGACATTGTTTAAAAAACTGCAAGCATATATATGCCTTTACGTAACTTACAGTAATCATCATCATCATCTTATATACAATACCTAATGGAAGCTTGGCGCGTATTCAATTATACATTCGATTATTTCACTCCCTATAAATTTTCATACCCCGGGCTATATATACAAATAAAAATTGATTATTAAAGAGTAAACTCTTAAAAATCCTGCCCCCTAGTAAACCCCCGTAGATTTTTTCCCTTAATTTTGGAGAAAAAAACCTAAGTTGGCAACACTGAGATCATTCTCCGGCCCAAACGCCCGACTGCTCTACACACGTACGGATTTGGTACGGAGCGAACCAAATCCGATACGGACAACGGCGGACTAAATTAATAATAATTATGTACGCCGGACTACTTCTACACACGATAGGATTTGGTACGGAACGAACCAAATCCGTGGTCCGCTCCGTACTGAATCCGTACGTGTGTTAGCACTTTAGGCGTGAGCTTTAGGTACCGACTTCAAAATAATGAAGATTGAGTAGAAATACATACTTAGTTAAAATTTAATTGAAAATAAGATTTATTTCATACTTTTTTTGTGTATTTTTACTTTGGAAGTCTAGCAAAAACATAGAAGATGTGACATTTTCATTAATAAACTACTTACTACGTCTCGTGAGTCGGACGGAATTGTTTTGTCAGCGTCTGAATTTGGGTGCAAATTATTGATTGTTTTATTTTAGTACCTACTGTATTTTATTACCTACTTAAAACGTAATAAGTATTATAATATTTATTATAAATAAGTAATACATAAAAGGTGATAAAATGACGGCAATTATATGTATAGCTACTGACAATTCTACGAATACGGACCGATTGAAAAGAAAACGGAATTTTTCATCACTTCTTCATTCTGTGACCATATTTTGTAGCGAATAACAGAATTTTGGGGATTCCCCGTATTTTGCATGAAAACACGTGTTTAAGGAAGCTCGTGATTCTTACAAAGATCATAAGGAAAATTATATTTATATCGTCGGTTCTTGATAAGCAAAATAAAGATGACTGTTCTTGCCGAAAAGTTCTCTAGAATGAATGTATGTAGGTAATGTAATGTATCCATAAATTGATAAACATAAATATGGGGGCGGCAAAATTGTCATCCGCCCCGGGCGGCAGACACCCAGGCTACGCCACTGCTTTGCGGCTATGCTCTGCAAGACGTATCGTTACGTCGCGTCGCGTTGCGGTGTAAACTGATCCTAACTATTTTTCGTACGATCAAGTACTCGTTAGACAAGTCTTGGCGGCGTGCGGCGTGACACTTCATGCTTCTGCTATTTGAATATTCGTTAGCGGCCGTGTAAATGACGCGTATGCGTATGTGTGTTGACTCGCGCGGTTTAGTATGAAGATGGTCTACTGTTCATTTTGTACATAAACAGCAATATAGGTACTTACTGACTACAGTAAGATGCATGGTATGATTCTTCGGCTGACCGATTTCATTATCGACCATACACGTGTAGTTGCCTTCGTCTTCCAGCCACGTATCTCTGATGAGAATACGTTTTCCGGCACTTCTGTTGTATCTGGTCACGCGGTCTTTAGGTTCACCGTTGACGTTCTTTCCATCTTTGTACCAGTCGGGAGGAGTTAGAGGTCTGGAAACAGTATAAAGTTCTTTAATTATGTAAATAGGTAACCGATTAAAATAAAAATCTTCAGTAGAATTATTAAAGCAGAAAGGGCTACCTATAGAAGTTAAAACTTAATTTATGTACCTACTGTTTTTTTTATTTATCTTACCAACTGTATATTTTTCTATTACTTAACCTGTATTAAAATCATTCAGTGCCCCTAAACAAGCTTGCTCTTAGAGATTATCAACCACTTACGTTCCACCATAAATGCAATAGATCATTGTAACATCACCAACTTTAGACACCATGTCCCCAGTAACATACTGTTCTTCTAATTCAGCATCTCTTGGACTATCATCAGGAATAACATCTTCAATAATGTGTTCCGCCAATACAATATCATCATCGGAAGCTGGAGTCTTAGCGAGGCAGACGTATTTGAAATTTTCGTGAGTATCTTCTTTAGTTATGTTAGCAAACCACAAGTTTCCATCAGGAGATTGTGTTATACGTTTGTCCAAAACCGAATGGGATATGCTAGGATCAGTTTTGAATTGATACATCCACCTGATTTCTGGTTTTGGATAAGACTCTGGAATGGCACAGTCCAATTTGAAAGGCCTTCCTTCTATCGGCTTATGGGATTTTGTTGTAACTTCAGAAACGTTTATGTAAGTAGGCTTTACTGAAATGGTTCTAGTGCTAGCGACCCCGGCGTCTGATTTAGCGAAGCATTGGTATTTGCCGGAATCGTTAATTGTCGGATGAAGGAATACTAGTGTTCCTTCGATTTTCTGTTGGATTACATTTGAATTTATTTTTAAGGGTTGGCCATTTTTATTCCAAGAAAACCTAAAAGTTTTATATTTTTGGTAATTTTATTATTAACTTACACAATTTTATAATATTGCTTATATCTTGTTACTTACTGAACATTAGGTTCTCCTTTTTCTGTTGCACATTCTAGAATAAGCGGTTTCGTTCTATCACCGACACGGAAAAGTATTTCATTTGGTGCTGGCTTCAGCGTTGGACCCTGTTCTATTGGTTTCACTAGAAACAGCGAATTTAAATTATATATTTACGATGTTCATCCCACAAGTTTTGATGATGTAACATAGTTTAGTTTATATTTAGCACTAAATATCATTTATTTAGTCGCTATTTATTTGTTTGTCGCTAGTATGTATTTTAAGTATCTATGCAATTTCAAGTGTGCATATTAGATATGACTTAAGCTTATCCATGAACCTTAGTTATGTTGATAAGAAATATTGTTTGCATAGTGTTACGTGACTGCCCGTTCAGTTTTATTCTTTAAGGAAAACTTTATTTCATATAACTAAGTATGTATGTACTTACGCAATTAAAACTATTTTTAAATTTTATAGGTACGTTTTAAGATTTAAGATAAAGAATTTGATTGCGAAAAAAGTAAGACATGGTTGAAGTTATTCAGGCATGTCTGTATATGGGCGTGTATCATTTTAAAGTAAGTAAGTAAAGTAGATAGTACCACTCAAGAGCGGCACTTCCCCGGACTTGTCCAACTTAAAATCGACAGCATCCTATTATCGTAATAATCATTAGGGCTACACTTTTTTTGCCTCTCAGTATTTTTTTACTTATATTTGTCTACCATGGACAGAAAAGCGTGAGAAAAGTTACCTCAGATTAACAACTAGCCTGCAAAGTTACACAGATAATTTTTTTGTCAAATAAAAGCTTTTCTAAAAATATTTAAGTTTTTTAAGTATTGAAAAAAAATATAGGTACGTACCAAAAGAAACAGTTGCCATCATTGAAAAAAGGAAATAAACTAGTTTAGTCATTTTTAATATTTTTGTTGAATTTTCACTTGTTACACCGTGACTGCGTTCCAACTTATATACGAGTTGAGTGAGTGTAATAAAATTCCCCTATACATGATGTCATCTGATGTACAACATTTTAAACAGAATTTGTGTATCTGTCTTGTCAAAAGCATCCAGAATAATTAAATTAATTTTTAATTTTAAAATACATGGCAAACTTACAGCTAGATACAATATATTTAGAAACAGAATACACAATTTCTATGCCAATTAAAAGTTTTCGATAGAAGCAATAGTTTACAATTATTACATTGACGTGAGGGTCGATCTTTCAATGCTAAAACAGTTTATATGAATTTATTGTGCTAATGCAACAAAAGTCTTATATTTTAAGTACGACATATGAAATGGCTAATATAGAAACACTAATATAATTACTTCATAGTTTAGAACAAAGTCGCTTTTCTGTCTGTCCCTATGTATGCTTAGATCTTTAAAACTACGCAACGGATTTTAAAGGGGGGTTTTTTAATAGATAGAGTGATTCAGTAAGAAGGTTTATATAGATATAACATGTATAATATAGTAGAGAAACACTCATCATTTAAGAGGTTTCTAATGTCGTAAATAAACACATTTTTTTGCTCTTACATTTCAAACGCTAGCTGAATCAAAATAATGTACTACAGTATTGTATACCTTAAAAAGGTCTCCAAAAAAGTCTGCCATGGTCTATATCTTAGGAATAACCCACAATAACTATTTTTTATCCTTTACTTTTTACGAGAAATAATGGCTTATTTACGAAGCAATTTTAAGCAATACAGCTTTAATCCTTATCCAAATTTGTCCAACCATCCAACCAACACATTGTGCATTTAATATAGAACAATATGGCCCTTTAGGTATATCAAGTAATTTAAATTAATATTTTCGAAGATATTACAGATTTAAAATGCAGGGACATAGATAGCGGTTTGGCTAATAAAACCTGCTGCCCGTGCCCAGTTCATACTTATTATTATGTATGGTATTTTCTTATGCTATTTAGACGGATAGGTACAGTATGATCCTTATCAAATTGAATACTTTACTTACTTTAAGCATTTTATACACATTGTAGTAGCCCTTTAAAAACTACAGCTTAAATTAATATCTTATATTTAGAAGATATCGTAAAATGTATATTCAAGCGCGAAAAATATATATCAAGCGGTCTCGCACGTCGCGTCGCGTCGCGTCGAGGGGATAGGGTCCCGTTTTACCCATTGGGTACGAAACCCTAAAACACTGACAATATTGTATACAGAGGTATATTGCAGTAAGTAGAGTTATTTGCTAAAGAAGTTTTTTCTCCAATAACACATTCCACGCGGGCAAAGCCGCGGGCAAAAGCTAGTACTTAATATAGTATTAAATTAGAATATGATTTAGCGCATACCTATAATAAGACCAGTCAACCTCTCTATTAATATTGCTTGACAGACAGACAGACAGACAAAAATTGCTTGGCAGACAAAAGGGAAAATCATCGAGAAGAAAAAGGGTATTTTCTACTATTTATGTACCTACTATATCTAAACAAGTAGTAGGTATAATGTTAAAAGCTAAAATTAACTAAAATCTATTTAAAATATTTACAAACTATAAAAGTAGGTAAGTACTAAAAAAATAATAACTACTCCAAAACTTAAAATGCTACAAAACAAAGAAATCTCCCAGGTCGTCCCCACCAGGCAGAGTATCTAGAAGGCTCAAAGAGTTTCCTCGCTGGATTGCGATACTTATTCTCTCGGCCAGGTAGATGCCGGCTCTGGGGTCTCGGGTGGCCTCGATGAGTTTTCTAAACATAAGTTTATTTGTTGTATTCGGAAAAAGGTCGTCTCAGGAACATTTTGAATCCTACTTGTATTATAAAAGTGAGAGTTTGTGAGGATAGATGAATGGATGGATATTTGTAATTATTTCACGCAAAAACTACTGAACGGATTTCCATGAAATTTGGTATGGTAGTAGTTTAGGCAAAAAATTAAAACAATGGCTATTTTTTATCCCGAAAAAGTATAGTTTTCCCGTGAGATATGGCATACTATGTTTACGCGGGCGGAGCCACGGGAAAAAGCAAGTGAACAATAATAGTGCAAAATGTGTGTAATATATGTTGTATAGGGCCCATATATGGTTCGGTTTTCCTTCAGTTTGGCCTGAACGGATGCAAAATCGTATCGTCTGTGGACAATTTCGAAATCGCATCAGTCGGCTGGATGGACTGAAGCGATTCGTTCCAGTGTTGCCAGCTCTGTTCTTGCTAAACTTTTAAACTCGCTTAGATTTCTACTAAAAGAATACTGAAAACTATCAAAAAGCTACTCAACTTAAGAATCCCTAAGGCTCCAAAAAAATCACTGCATTGTTTTGTTATATTAAAATTTTATTATTTATTGAATGATATCAAAAATTTTATCATTAAATTAAAATATACTAGGAAATATTACGAATAAAGTAATTAAACGGGTAGTTTTAAGAAAATTACGGATGAATGCTATGATGTATTATTATGATAAGATGACATTTCTTTCTTTCTTTTATGCCTAACCTAGGCCATTTGCATATGACTACTGTCTGGCTCTTTCCTACTAAAACACTACTAACAACTAAATTCCTACTAAGGAAGGAATAAAATACTTCATTTAGTAGTAAAACTTTGTAAAATAACTAAGTTGGCAACATTAATTCTGGACTGTACAGAAATCCGGATGGTCTGAACGGACCATGTGTGAGTTGTGACGAATCGCTTCAGTTCTCGCCAGAGACGCGGCCATGCGGGCGTGTATCGTGGACAAGTGAGCTTACAATTAATAAACACGACCGTAGCTCACGGCAAACCAGAACGAAACTGAAAGAAACGAACTGATGCGATTTTTCCGTGTGTGTGCTCGAATCCGTTCACGCCGAAATGACGTCAGTTAGGTCGGATGTGAATTTTTTTCCGTGTATGTGCTCGAATCCGTTTAGGCCGAACTGACATCAGTTCTAACTGAAACGATCGGCCTCTTGTCCATAAAACCAAAAGTTAAGGTCAAGCAGTAAAGTGTTGTACCTCATTTGAATCAGTGTTAAATAAGCAAGTTTTTTAATACAGGGCCACTTTTCTGTAGTAATTTTTTTTTTCACAAGGTGCTCTTAAAGTGAGAAATAATTTTTTATAACGCTTCAAAATTTACGGAAAAAAATTAATCGCTCATTAAATTTGGTATCTAGAACTGCAATACAATTTTTATAGTATTGATACATTATCGGGTCATAACTCATAATACAACACACCTTTTGTTTTATTGTTTTTAATCAATTTAATTTTTTATTAATTAAATTGTAAAAAAAACTCGATAGTTTTATTGAAAAATAAACAAAAATATTCATAACTTTTCGTGCAATGAAGGATTATGGCCATGCCATGCCATGAAGATTTATTTCCCTGTTTCGTTTGATCCACAATTTTTTGACCACTCTATATATACCGTCGATCTTAGAAAACTTCAAATAGCGCGATTCAGGATTGTGGCGTTAATTGGTCCGCCACAATTCTTAAAATCACTAAAAAGTATGAAATAATTTTTATTGTCGAAATATAATAGTTCATCTTTTAAATTCTACTAAAATGTTACTATTTTTCTACTCAATCTTCTTATTTTTGAAGTCGGTACCAGCCCAAACAATTGTATAAATCCTTTGATAACGAAATAATTAATTTTAACAACTACGTCATTAAACATACAAATAATATTTTAAAGAAGTCACGTTCAAATTGGCTGGTACCGACTTCAAAAATAAGAAGATTGAGTAGAAAAATAGTAACATTTTAGTAGAATTTAAAAGGTGAACTGTTTCGACATTAAGAATTATTTCATACTCTTTAGTGATTTTAAGAATATTATAGCTTTTACTTTGGAAGTCGGTTTCTATATTATTATTTTTTTACTTTTTGAAATATTTTCATAAAATGTTACACATCATATTATACAGTAGTATCTATTGTTAGGTACATATAAGTTTGTATTTGATCCAAAGCACTGAACCTTTAATCGTGATTTGTTGCGTTATGGTAAGTAATTTATATGAAGTGCTAAAACAAAAGTGACTCCATTCACCCTGCTCGAAATACTGATACCTTACTACTGATACCTACCGATACCTACTGATACCTACTGCTTAGCATTTTTTTTTTATAAATATAGCTTTTCTAGCTTTTAAGCCGCGTAAATATAGTGTCCCACGGGAAAGCTGTACTTTCTCGGGATTAAAAGTATCCTATGTTTTAATCCAGAGCTTAAACTACTACCATACCAAATTTCATCGAAATCCGTTCGGTAGTTTTTGCGTGAAAGAGTAACAAACATCCATCCATCCATCTATCCATCTATATAGCCTACTAGCTGTTTCCTGCGGCTCCGCCCGCGTAAATACAGTATCCCTCGGGAACACTACTTTTTCGGGATAAAAAGTAGCCTATGTTTTAATCCAGAGTCTAAACTACTACCATACCGAATTTCATCGAAATCCGTTCAGTAGTTTTTGCGTGAAAGAGTAACAAACATCCACGCTTTCACATTTATAATATTAGTAAGGATGTCACTCACAAATAACGTAGCTTTCTATTGGTTAAATAATTTTCAAAATCGGTTCAGTAGATCCCCTACAACCTCACAAACTTTACCTCTTTATAATATGACGACCTCTGTGGCATAGTGGTTGAGCGTGTTGGTGCTCCAGCCGGGGGTTCGAATCCTGCCGAAGGAACAAAAGTTTTTCTGTGTTCCTGGATCATGGATGTGTATTAAATATGTGCATAATATAAAAAAAATCTTAAATATATATATATGTATAGTAAGTATAAAAAGTATTAAATATATTTTCGTTGTCTGGTACCCGTAACACAAGTTCTTCGAGAACTTACCGCGGGACCAGATTAACGTGGTGTATAGCGTCCTTAGATATTATTATTATTATAATATATACGGTTTACGGTATAGTACCTATAGATTAAATTATAGCAGCATACTTACTTAATGTAAATATTGTTAAGTACCTACCTATTTAATTTTATATAAAGGGCGCGTAATAAAACAGTGGGTATATAATCATAATCGTGACAGTTTTTATTATAAAATAATACAGACTACAGAGATAAAATGATCATTTAAGATACGTAAAGCAAAGTTTCAGCGTATACGTCGCCGTTTTGGTTAAGCCCGCTGCATCCATAATAACCTTTGTCATTTGCCTGTACGTTTTTAATAGTCAAATCAGCAATTGTTGTATTGCCCTCATGTGATTGGTGGACGTGGATCCTCTCATTTTGTGGCAGAGCTGCGGTGTTCCAAGTCCAGACCAGTTCTGGAAGAGGTATTCCGGCAACCTGACATGGGATGGTCACATCCTGTCCTTTCTTCACGCTAACCGTTGATTCTGGTTGCTTCGTGAATATTGGAGAGCCTGGAATTAAATTCATGCTATATTCTCATGCTATGATTTTATTCCAAGTACAATTTATACACATGCTTCCCGTGACTTTCTGGGTACTGTACATTTTCCCGCAATAAAAAGTAGCCCATGTGCTTCCCCTTCCCCACGCGCGTGAGTGAGTGAGACAGATTCCCTAAAATTATACCTATATAATGTATGAAATAACCATAATTATTAAACAAAACAATAAATCCGAGTGCGTAAGTGTGACGTAATCAGTGTTACTCTCACGACGAAGACGAACCTAATAATAGCCCTCAGGCTCAAATGCGACAAGCCGTTTAGGCTCTAGAGCATTGGTTCCGAACCTGGGGGTAATTACCCCCGGAGTAGCACAGGTGGTACCTAAAAATATGAATAGACAGAAAAAAAATTGTTTCAAATAAAATAACAGTAGGTACGCAGCTTGACGCCCTCTCGCGTTCATAAAATCGCGGTGAGGATTATGAACTCTGTACATTTAGGCGAAAAGCAGCTTCAGAATACACTGTCATTGCTGAAAGAGTTCTGACAATGTTGGTACCGTTTTGTGCTACTTATAGATGTGAGAGAACGTTAGTAACAAACTGGTATTGTAAATGTGCATTTTTTTATAAATAAAGATATATGTAGGTACTTGCTTTAAATCATTTTTGTGGATGGGGGTTAACTGGGGGCAAAATCTAACAGGTCATAGGGGTAACAGTTCTGAAAAGGTTAGGAACCACTGCTCTAGAGCGTGCCAAAGAAACATACATACACTCGCAGTCGGGTAAAAAAATTTAAACAGCTTGACCAGTTTAATGATCTGTCATAAATGGGGTCAAGAACTTCTATCTACTTACTGACAACAGACAGGTGCATTGTATGGGTCTGCGCTTTTCCGACCTCATTGTCGACTGAACAAGTGTAGGAACCCTCGTCTTCCAACCAGGTCTCCTTGATGAGCAGCCGTTTGCCAACACTCTTGTTGTACCTGGTGACACGGTCAGCAGGACTGTTGTTCACGTTGGTGCCATCTTTGAACCAGTCGGGGTGGGCGAGGGGTCTGAAAGACGATTGGAACTTTTAACTTTGAAATTTTAATGTCTTAAATAATAAATAAATAAATAATAAAAAAAAAAACTATCTCTGATTCTTATTGGCTTAACATTATATTCATTTATGAGGCTATATTTAGGTAAATAAGTACTTACACTCCTCCGTAAATGCAGTACAGAAGAGTGACGTCACCTATCTTGGCAACAACATCTTTGCTTACATATTGCTCAATTACATCATTGGTTTTAGGTTCTTTATCTTCTACCACATTCGTCAAGTAATGTTCAGCAAGGACGACATGATCATGATGAGCAGGAGTCTCGCCCAAGCATACATATTTGATTCTCTCATCGGTGTCTTCTTTGGTTACATTCGAGAAGTAGAGTGTACCTTCTGGAGACACTGTAAATCTCTGGCCAGCCACCACCTTGGTTTCTCCGTTCTCAGATTGACGCGCCCATATTATAGTTGGTTTTGGGTAAGACTTTGGAATGTTACATTCCAATTTGAAAACCCTTCCTTCGACTGGTGTGTGCTTTTTGGGAACTACTTTCTCTAATTCGATATAAGCGCGTTTTACGTCGACGATCCTTGAGCTTGCTACTCCTAGGTCCGATTCAGCGAAACATTGATACTTTCCTTCATCATCTTCGGTCGGTTCTCGGATAACAAGAGTACCTTCGTTGTCACGTGTTGGCTTCCAGTTCAATTCTTTGCCATCCCGTTTCCAGGAATATCTACAAAAAAAAAAGTGTTAATGAAAGTCGAACTGTAAATTATATGCACGGCTTCTGAGATGAGTCGAAAAAATTGTATGTACCTAATTATCTTTAATACCCATAATAAGTCATATATAATGTAAACCTATGCATACTTACTTAACTCCGGCTAACTTGCCACTTATGTAACATTCCAGAATTAAAGATTTACTTCCGACATTGTATTGCACCTCATCTGGCAAAGGTAGTAGAACTGGAAGATTTTTCACGGGCTGAGCAGCACCTGTTAGGAATTTTTGTTATCAATTTGACATACTTACTTCCTTGAAACTTGCGCAAAAAATCAAAATTTTTCAATGAACATATCAAATCTTCAGGAAGAAAATCATTATAACATAAACGACAAAAACAGATGAATCACCTTCGCCGTAGCCATTTCAGAGAGTCGGGCCCTTAGTCTATCAATAGACTAAGGGTCCGACCCTCTGAGATGGCTAGCTGTAATAATTATTACAGTTTAAGGAATAGCTTTTATATTTTATCTAATACTTACACAAACAAGCGTATGCTGCTAAAACAAGGAACGTGAAAATCCTCATCTGTGAAAAAAGGCTAAATTAAGAATATTACAAAGTTATTTAAAAACGAATAGTCAAATCTCTTATCTATCTAGCACTCCTCTTTATTTTTGGAGTCGCTTAAATATGGGCATAGTATTGGCTCAATAATGTAAAAGGCCCTTTAAATTAAAATCAAACATATATGTAAAAATTATTCTAAATGAAAATTGTCAATAGAATTACATTTTTAATTATTTTAAATAAAAAAAAAAACTTAGGGCCTGTTTCACAATCTTCTTATAAGTGCCGGATAGCTTATTCGGAGGTTTTGTCGTTTTATATCGAGCGACAAAGACAAAACATGCAAATAAGCTATATCTTACACTTATCAGCAGATTGTGAATTAAAAAGTAGCACTGTACCACTGTATACGTACATACCTCGTCCTGACAGAAAGCTTCTGATGGCGAGCCGGCGCGTCCCACTGAATTTATATAGGAGCGAACGTGCATCGGTGAATAATAAAGGTGGACATGATAATAAACAAGGAAAACAATGATGCGCTTTTATGTTATAATATGTGTAACGACAGATATGTAACAAGCTTTAAATTAATTATTGCAGGTAAAGAAGACTGTAATAATAATATGTGGATAAACTTTAAAAGTAGGTAAGTACTAAAAAAAATAATAATTAACTACTCCAAAACTTAAAATGCTACAAAAAAAAAGAAATCTCCGAGATCGTCCACACCAGGCAGAGTACCTAGAAGGCTCAAAGAATTTTCTCGCTGGATTGCGATTCTTATTCTCTGGGCCAGGTAGGTGCCGGCTCTCTCTCTCTCTCTCTCTCTCTCTCTCTCTCTCTCTCTCTCTCTCTCTCTCTCTCTCTCTCTCTCTAGATTATGAAAATTGTAAAACCGATTTCATATTAATATTACATTAGACTTTTACGATTACTATTAATAATTGACAACAGACTTGGGACTCGGGACAAAAATATAAAATTATAATAAATAACGTTTATTTTGACGCGGCATAGGCATATTAAAAATACCTTACAGACTAACTATATTTATAAATATTACATTACTTTGATGTTTAACTCTTTGGTTAGTTTGATCCAGACATGTAGGTGCTTTTGGGTTCCGTACCGAATGTGTAAAAACGAGACCCTATTACTTAACCTATCTGTATGTTACCACAATGTATCTCATGAACCGTGATGCTGAAGTTTTCACAGAAGATGTGTGTCTATTGCCGCTATAACAACTAATAATAAAAACAGAATATTTAGTTAAGTGTGGTAAATACAACAAACATACTTCTTTTGCCGTTTTGTACGGAATCCTTCGTGCGCGAATCCGACTCTCATTTGGCCGGGGTTTTTTTTAACTTAGAAAAAAACATCATTAACATTTTTATGAAAAATATCCTTTTATAGATTTCGACCCATTAATTGAGATAATTTAAATTAAAAAAAAATTACGATTAAATTACCAAGATATTTTTTTTCGTTGACGCTACCAGTGCTTTTGTTTTTTCTCACCTATGTTTGATCATCTGATCGACACCTACGACCTTAATGTGGTTTGCGGTTGGCAACGCCACGGGAAACAAGCGACGAGCTGGGGAAAAATATAGATCACGGAAAAATAAGTACCTACTTACAAGTAAGCGAGGAAGGAGTGAAGAGTTAATAAGTATTACGTAATGCTTTCTGAAAGGCCGAAAACACACTTGTTTATTATCTGTTGTTGAGGGTCTCCATGGAGCACTTACCATTAGCTTACCGACTGCTCATTTACTGGTATTGTTCTATAAAAATAGACGTTGGGTCCATTTAAATTAGAAATTCATATTTGGAAATTGGATGCTTCGGTAACAATATAATATAGATAGCTTCAGCCTGTAGAGCATTTTAAAAGGGCTTGTATTTAAACTTGCGGCAAAACATTAAAATTTTGGGTGTGAAAAAACCGAATATGGAATACTAAGTTGGCGAAAGAATGAAGAAGAAGAAAAACAAAAAATTCCAATATAGCGACTAAATAATACCAGTTTTATTCACTGCATATTGCAAACTAGCAGACAGATATTATTTTGGTGAATAAATCCTACGTCGGTATACATTGGTGAGTATACTTAAGAGTACACATTTAATTCAAGAATAGGCACATATTTTTACTTTAGATACTATATTTACGCGGGCGGAGCTGCGTAATAAGCTAATTTTTAATAAATCTAGGTTTCTGGGGGTGCTGGTTGTAAAAAAAACTTTTATTCTAAATATCAGTCTTACTGAAAAAAAATCGGTAAAATTGGAAATTATTTTTTGTAAAATTTATGTGTCGTTTTTCAGATTTTTGGGGTGCTGAATACGAAAATGACATTTATTTTGAAAAATTCATTTATTTCCACAACCTGGAAAAATTATGCCCATATCAATTTTACAAAAAAAATCCACCTTTTAAAATTTCAAAATGAATGATTTTTTTATAATCTACACACTCAGAAACCTAGAAACGGACACCTACATTAATTTTATTTAAAAAAATGTTCGCCATCTTGGAAATTTAAAATGCATGACTTATAATCAGTCCCCCAAAAACTTAGAAAGAGCACTAGAGTGCTCTCAGCAGACCTTCAAAAGGACACCCATATTAAATTGATTATATTTATATCCATTTTTTTTTAAATGGTTATAATTTTCGTATTCAGCACCAACAAAAACCTTGAAAACGTCACCTATACCAAAGGATTTAACAAACCCCAGTAGTATACAAAAATGGTGAATTTTCGTAGCCTATTAATTGATATTAGCAGCCACTAATTTATCAACCAAATATGGTTTTACAGCTGCTTATATCGTATAACGGTCGCCAACTCGGAAATTGAGTCACCAACGTATAAACAGTACCAATTTGGATAAATATTCGCCACCTTTTATCTGCCGATTTTTGTAATTTTTGTCATCTTTGCTTTCATCAGTTTAGTAATTTAGTCGCCAACATATTAATTCGCTGCCAAATTCAGTAATTAGTCGCCAAGTAATTTTTTGTCCCACGATTAATTATATCCCTTTTAAAAGATGTCGTTTTAATTTTATTTGTCCATAAGCCGCAGGCGCAGGACGAGAACGGGCAGCAATATAATCCCTATTAATATTATAAATATGAATGTAGGTTTGTTTGTTACGCTTTCACGCGAAAACTACTGAACAGATATTGATGAAATTTGGTATGGTAGTAGTTTGGATCTTGGACTCTGGATTAAAACATATACTACTTTTTATCCCGGAAAAGTACATTGTTCCCGCGGGATACTCGATAGTATATTTACGCGGGCGGAACCGCGGGAAATAGCAAGTATAATATATATAATTATTACAATCCTTACAATATTATAAACGCGAAAGTTTGTAATAATGTATGGATCTAGGTATGAATGTTAGTTTAAAATTGTAAATAAATCCAATATGTACTCAGTAGTGGTTATTTGAGTGAAAGAGTTTATCACTTTGACTCAATTACTACATAATGGATTTTAATGAAAAAATGACATCAGAATGTTTTTTTTTTTTTTAATCTTTATTTTATTTAAGAGGCTTTTGCCATACAAGGCATGCCAGCCCCATCATAACTTATACTAAATATATTAATAAAGAATTTTATACAAAAATTTTGCTGCTTCACTCGCAGGTGAAGCAAGAATGCTCATATATAAACCTAAATCACAATTAATATTAAACTTAAATTTCTCTAATCAGAATGTTAACACGGCCTTTAAGCGTCATTGGTCAATTATTATGCACTGATCATTCACTGCAAACTTAACGCGGATAGACTACTCAAAGGTAAATCCGCCTTTGGACACCTGGCAGATGTGAAATTCATCGTGTACCTATTATCTATTGTGCATTGGCATACTTAGCGACGGTTATTATGACTTGGTCCATAACATGCTTTAGTGAATTTTGACTACTTATTCACAATGTCAAGTAAAAAATGTACTTTTCTAGAATAACAAACCCAGACCTAGGTCATGACATCGCTCTTGCTGATACAAATAACTAAAGCATAAAAAAGAAACTAGACACTAGCATAACTAGTTTGCACATCTTGTTTTTTAACCGACTTCCAAAAATAGAGGCGGCTTTACGTTCGGCTATAAATATTTTTATTGTTTTTGTATGTTCAACGACTACTCCGCCGTCTGTGGACCGATTTTCAAAATTCCTTTTTTGCTGTATAGGGTATAATCCCAATGTAGTCCTTTTGATACCAAGGTATGCTTACATACATACATCACCCGATGATGGGATCCATGAGGAGTCGAAGGAAGTCCTCGAAATTTATATGGACACATATAGTGATACCCAAGCATATGCTACCAAAAACTAAGATTTTGCACCAAGTCACCGATTTTGCTTAAAAAAGTACTCAACAGAACTCTTGAGTCTTTATAGATACATGTTTGGGGATTTTGGCGTTGTTTAAAGAACTGCAAGCATATGCCATCATACTTACACTTACAGTAATCATCATCATCACCACCATCTTCACAAGAAACACCAACATATTAATATTATGATGACAAAGTTACTCACTACTCATGAGTGTTTTGTGCACCGATATCCATGTCTGAAATTTTGCTATTGCTAAAATTATATTCGTGATCATCATTATCATCACTGTAATATATTTATTTAATGCTTAGGGGTACATTTTTTCCATCGATTATTACAATAGACATAATAATAATTATATAATAAAATTGTATCTAAACAATATTATCACTGGCGATTCTTCAGTAGGCCCACAGATCGGTAAATACCACGACCTCTCAGAAAACTGGCATTAAAGAACGCTTGAGTTTGTTTTGCCGAGAGAGTGAGAATAGCGGAGGCTTTTTGTATTTATAACATTCTTCAAATGTGTTAATAATAATAATTTATTAAATCTTAACTAAAAAGAGAAAAAATATTATTTATAAACAAAAAATTAAAACCGACTTCCAGTTTGTGCATTTTTACTTTGGAAGTCGATTTTAATTTTTTGTTTGTAAACATTTTAAATTCTAGTCATGCAGCTAGCCTGTTAGCAGGCAGTTGTTGAATGAGTGATGTTGTAGTCAAACGAGGAAAATCGGGCCCGGTGATTCCCAGCAAGATGTTTATTTACAATTCACGCATATATTAAGTACATTAACCTATGCTCAGCAAGTAATAACAGTGATATTCATTAAAAATGATGGAAGAAGGTTAGAGACAGGCATGCTTCGCGTGATCGGAGAAATACTACAGCTTCAAAGAAAACCGACCTGAAATAACGTTGTGTAATGTGTTGTGTTGCGCTTAATGTGCTAAGGGAGCCCTAAGGAGTAAATCCACCCGCAACAAAATTGTAACTTTTGGTGTTGGGGGTGCGGTAATGGGTCATATGCGGCAGTAATCGCTTACCGTCAGACATATTGTCTGCTCGTTGAGTTTATGAGTACTTAATTCATAATATTTGGAAGTTGGAATACTATCAATGCCTAATAGATTGAGAGCTACTAGGAAATTTAGAGCAGGTGCTTAAGGCAAGATGAAACCAATACATTTTCTATTACCTCAACACGAGACTGCAGGTCTGGCTGGTCAGAAGCGGGGCTAAGTCAATATACAAATTTTAGAAAAGTGATTTTTGAATCCCCAATAAACTCCTTTTGTACCTATTCTGCGCGAATACAAAAGAGGTGAAAATCGTGTATAGCTCTCAAAATCTGATACTTTACATTTCGATTTTATGCTCTATTGCAGGTATGGGCAACCTTTGACATGTTGAGGGCCAAACTTAAGCGTGCAAATACGTTCGCGAGCCGCGTTTAAAAGTACTTAGTGCATTTTAAAGTAGTGATAATATTTTTTGAGATAGATATTAGACATGGAATAATGTTATTATAGTACAATTTATTAAAATAACAAAATGAAAATAAAAAATATTACAAACAACACTACAACAGCTACAAAACACAGGTACATTATAATTAAATCGTTAAATTTGCAATTGTTACAAACTACAAAAGTTAAATATATCGAAATCAATGAGACACTTGAGCTTAAATTTGGGAAACTAATCCATCGATATTTGGATTAATTCCACTGATACAAAGACGTAAAGAATTTTCAAAATTATCGTCAGTCAGTCTTGTACGATGTGTTGATTTATTAACTTTCATCAATGAAAAGAACTGTTCGCATTTATAAGTACTGCCAAACGCACAAATCAATCTTCTTGTGAATTTTCTAAGCTGCGGAAAATTGTCTTTTTCTAGGTATTTTTATTAGTCTTCAGTCCATTTTTCTTGAAACTGGTGACCCTCTGTATCTACTTTTCGTTTCTTTCCACCAGACATCATTTTTGTTTACTTTTCGTTCAATAAACTTAATAACAAACTATAGTTAGTAACCACTCAAGATGCACACAAAGACACAAAGCAAGTTGACGGCTCGAGCAGTTCGTTAGGATGTCGCTTGTCCAAGTTATCACCTCGGTAGCTCAAATAGAACTGAACTAACGTTCGGGCCTTCACCCGCTTATATAGGCAAAATAAAGGAATAATCTGGAATAAACTAGTTTGGAATAATTGAGAAGCAATAAATATTTTGATGGGTCGCCCGTGAGGCGTCAAACCTCAAAGAATTTGATCGAGCAAGCCGAGTGGCGTCGATTATCAAAGAGTGAGGCGGCAAACATCAAAGGATTTGATGTTTGCCGCCTCACTGTCACTCCCGTGAGTATAAGTACCTAATGTATTTTTTTTTTATTGGGTTTTTTCAAAATGTCTCGCGGGCCGATCATATCTTACAGCGGGCCGGATCCGGCCCGCGGGTTGGTTGTTGCCCATATATGCTCTATTGCATTAGCACAGAGTTCTTTTTACAGTACAGTGTTTTCTGTCGCGACAAAAAAAAACGCTCGTGGTAACGTAGCCTACGTTAGCGCCTATCACGGTCGAGCCTGCAAATCCAGCACCGGTACAAATGGCCGTCATTAGTGTCAATAATGTCAATAATTTTTAGTTTTTTTGCCTTAGAGCAATAATCCAACCGGAATAGCAATTGTCAGGCATTCCCTGCTGCCAAAAGTACAAGACTCATATATAGACATATATAGAGTCATATACACATACTGGTTAAATGTGTATATTTAAAACTAGTTGCCGCGTGTTATTGACGTATTCGACAATAACGTGTGTGTGAGGCGGGACGAACCGAACCGAATCGAGACCGAACCGGCGGGCGAAGCCGCGGTAAAAAGCTAGTTGTTCATAGAATAAGTTTTATTTCATACTTTTGGTGCATTTTTACTTTGGAAGTCGAGTTTTCTGCTCTAAACTCATAAATTTTTCGAAATAGTAATTAGTAGGTACCTACATTGTAACAAGAATGAGATTTATTCGTGTGTAGTATAAAATTGTAAAAATAATGGCAACAGAACTCCAGAAAAGTTGTTATAGTGCCGGAGATATCGAAATGAGGAAAATTTGGTTGGAAGTTAAAACTCGCAAAAAGATATCCTAAATCATTTACAACTAAAAGTTGATTATATATTTATGATAATCACTACAATGTAAGTAAATCTTTAATTAATTGTACATCTACATGCTATAAATCAACACAACTATTTATCTATACTAACCAATATGACTATAAAAGCCATATTAAATCACATATCATTAAACCACATGACCCTTATTCAAAACTTACTATTGAGATAGGCCATCCGTTTCCCGTCTACTTTTAATGATTTTATCGCCTTGTGACGTCACATCCTGTTGAAATCAGGTTCTCCCGCCACTACCAGGTGCTTTTGGAGCGAAGAATTTTCGCTATCTTAAATCACATTGGCGTTTCGATTTTCGTCGAGTGAACACGCGTCCATAAAGTGTTATAATTTAACAAAGTCCGCCATTTTGTTGAACATTCGCAAAATATAAGTTCATGGTTTTATAATGAGCATAAAAGTTTTTAATAAGTATTTTATTAAGTATTTAATCATGGATGCGTAAGTTTTTCCTTTTATTATCTTATTTTTAACGGAGTTTTCGTTCGTAATAATTTTTGTTTCGTTATAATTTTTTTGCTTTAACTTTTAAAGCTGATACGTAAGTATCAAATGTAGTCTTTAAGTTTATATAATTTTCAGTGGTTCTAGTGACGATTTGAACCAAAATAATAGCGCTAAGAAAAAAACTGTGACGCGAAGGCAAACAAGTAGCTCTAGCGATGATAGTTCGAGTTCGTCATCGAGTTCATCGTCAGGACGATTAAGTCTAGTCGAAAGCCGCGGACGTCGCAATAAAAGTAAGCACCGTCGGAATACCGACCGAAAGCTTGAAAAATTAATAAAGGAAATTGGTGAGTTACGAAAATATGTGTCTTATAATAACAAGCACATTGAAAATCATAGTAATAGCTATGATAATATTTCTTTAACTTCTGAAGTCAGCTGTGATATTTATAATGACACATTTAATGAGAATGCTTCTTCGGAATTCACTTGTAACATTGAAACTAAATAATTAAAGGAACCTTCTATTCCTAAAACACCAGATAGTTACTTAAAATATTTACTTGAAATTCAAAGATTTGATAGTTCAAGTTGAAACGAAGTCCGCTATGCGGATACGCAAAAATTGTACAACCACATGCCAGGTTAATGCGAACTGGAAATAAATGAGGAGGTGAAAGCGTATGATTCAAACCGTCATATGTCTCATTCCGATAAATCATACGCAGCATTAACCTTCTGTGTATTAAAACAACGCGAGATTATCCAATTTAATTTGCGTGATTTGATTACTTGGGCTGATTCAAACGGCTTTAATTCTGAAGTATTAAGTACTAAGCTTGAGGAGTTATTTGTTAAAGGTGAATTCCATAAAGTTTCTAGTGACCTATTACAATTAGCATGTGGTCATAGGTCGGAAAGTATTGAAATGCGTCGTGATGCCATTCTTGCTCATGTTCGCGATCCTTTTATGAAATCGACCTTGAACAGAATTCCACCCTCTTGTAGTCATTTATTTAATTCTGACGCTTTTACTAGTGCTTTAGAAAAAGCTGGTGGTGTCCTCAAAATATTTTGGCCTAATAATAATACAGGTTTTGCCCGCTCTTCACAACCTGGAACTAGTAACCGATTGAACCGTCCCTCGGGGGGACCAGGTTCTTATAGGATTCCATCTCGTGGTAACTATAGATCGTATTATATGCCTGCAGATCGTAGGCATCAAGCACTCTCGGGGAGTGGTTCACATAATCCTGGCTCTCCGGGAGAGCCCAATCAACAGGAGCCACATCACTATAAAGGCCCTACATACAAAAGGACATAACGATTCCTTTCGTGGCAGAGGCACAAGACCCGGTCCAAGACCTTATGACCACCTCGCTGAGGTGGGAGAACCCTCTGCCAGTAGAGGAAATTCTAAAAGATCGAGACAATGACTGAAAACTGAAAATATCTCGATTTTCAGGCCGGTCAGCTACAAAAATTTCTACCCAGGTGGCAAGCGATCGGCGCACCAAATGTAGTTTTAGAAATGATTCAGTGGTATCGGGTACCCTTTTTAAAGAAACCTCCACTTGCCTTACCAACCTTGCGGAAACGATTTGCCAATACGAGCGAATCGAGAGAGATGACTTGTATAATACGAAAAATGAAATCCCAAGGTATCCTAGAACGAGCAAAAATCTCTCCAAGTTTCGTTTCCTCGATATTTTTGGTACCAAAAAGCGATGGAACAATGAGGCCCATTTTCAATCTGAAAAACCTCAATTGGTACATCCAGTCATACAAGTTTCGATTAATAAACATGCACCGAATACCGGACTTTCTACAGGAGTACGACTGGCTATGCAAAATAGACATTTCACAGGCATATTTCCATCTTCCGGTTGCGAAATGAAACGCTTTCTGCGGGTCATTAACAAAAACGAATTGTTGCAAATAACATGTCTTCCTTTTGGACTGAGCACAGCTCTAAAAGCTTTTGCTACAATATCCAATTGGATAGCTCAAGTACTCCGCAATCAAGGTGTAAGGATTGTCGTCTACTTGGACGTCTATTTATTAGCACATCAAAACCTATCCACCCTGCGCAATCACGTAAACATGCTGATAGCTCGCTAAACACATCTCGGATGGCATATCAATTTCGAGAAATCCACACTAATTCCTGAAAAGAGCTTGGTGTTCTTGGGATTTCAGTGGTTTCCTTGGGAAAACAGAATAGCACTGCTAAAAGACAAGTGCAACAAGATCATTCAGAGTCTAACTATGATCTTGGAGAAAAGGTACGTTACCTTGTACAAAGCACGGTGGGGCTTCTAAATTTTGCAGTTTGCAGCTTTGCAGTTCCTCGCGGCAGGTTAAATCACCGTTTTCTTTTGAATTTTTTGAACTCTCTTACAGAAGATCCAAAAATGCAGCATTGGTTACCTGCAAATGTCAAGAACGAAATTCTTTGGTGGATAGTCATTGTCATGCCAGTACAATTTAGCCCCCCCCCCCCCCCCCATTAGAAGCACTTCCTGACCGATGCTCCAGACATAGCTTGGGGTGCCCAACCTTCGAACGGTGCAGAACCTTCACTGCAATCGGAAAAAGGCCCAGTTGCGTAGAAAAAGTATTTAAAAAATGGGGGACACCAGTAGTAGTAGGACCTCTTTGCGTCAGCCCGAGCTCACGTAGTGTCGAATTATGCAACATTGGATCTGGCCGATCACCAGGCAATGATACACGATTATTTCAGCATTCCATGGCACTTCACCCTAGCGTGGGTCTTTCCACCACCCTTTCTAATTCCCAAGGTCCTAACTCATCTGAAACGGTCGTCCGGGGTCTACCTCCTGGTAGTCCCGAGGTGGGAGAAGGTTTATTGGCGAGCCGACGTGAAATCTAGGGCGCTGGCATCTCCGTCGAGTTGCGGAACCTCAATCGTTGTCTAATAGACATCTCCACGGGAGAGCCGCCTCCGAAAATCGACCACATTCGCCTGGAGGTTTGGAAATGTGGGGGTGGTCTGAGGAGGTATGATTTTGGAATGCAGAACAGCTAAATTTATTAAAATCATCTTGGCGTCCATCTACTCTTAAAACATATGAGGTGGCATGGAATCGCTGGAAAAAATGGTGTAGAAATCAAAATATTAGCGAAATAGGGTGTAGTTCATCCACTTTGGCAAGATTTTTATCCGACCTTTATCTAAAGCACAATTTTTCTTACAACACTATACTTTTACATAAATCTGTGGTTTCAACATTAAGTAGTGCCAGTTTTTCAAGCCAGTTAAGTTCACACGTTCTAATCAAACACATATTAAAAGCTATTTTACTTAAAAAACCTAAAATATCTAAGCCTCTAGTATGGGTTGTAAATGAATTATTAGTGTTTTTGAATAACATGTCGGTCGATTTTGATAATCTGTTTCAAATGGCTAGACATACTGCGTTATTATTATTATTGTCCTCAGGTAGACGCATATACGACCTCACGTTACTATGTGTAGATTCCAATCATTATCTTTCTGTAAATAGTAGTATAGTTTTATGGCCTAAGTTCGGGTCAAAAACAGATTGCAGTTCTTATAGACAGTCAGGCTGGAGACTATTACCGAATTCTAATTGTCAAAAATTAGATCCTGTTTTCTGTGTTAAAAAAACCATATCTTTGTTTCAATGTCGTCGAAATGAAGGCAATTTGTCTCACTTATTTATAACGCTTCGAGGTCAACCGAAACCAGCCTCTCGCGCAGTAATAGCCGGTTGGATAGTCTATTTTTCGACAGGCTGTCATATCAGCATCTCCGGGTAGGATCAGATCAGCTGTGGCGTCCAGAAATTGGGTCGACAACGTTGATTTCGATGAATTATTAGCGCGAGGGAATTGGAAATCTGCTAATATTCTAAAAAAATTATTATCGTCGTGAAATCTATAATAAGAGTACGAATTCTAGATCTAGCATTACGAACTTATTTCAACCTGTTAATTAGTATTAATTTAAATCGTAATTAACATACTATTATATTTCTATTTTTGTTGTGCATCTTTTCAATTATATTGTGAAATTAGAATAAAAAATATTTTAATGTCATATTTAAATATTTTGTTTTATACCCAACTTTAGAGTATCACATTGGCGTTTTTGGAAACCACAGCCATCACCAGGCGATAACAAACACGTCTCAATAGTAAGCTTTGAATAACGGTCATGTGGTCGAAGGTGTTGGTGGAGCGAAGAATTTTCGCCATCTTAAATCATTGCGTCGAAAATCACCAGGCCGCAATAAAAAGTTAAGCTTTGAATAAGGTAAGTTGTTTAATAAGCGTTTTATGTGAGGTAAAACGCTGCTATTTAAATCAGTTATATTTAAATAAAATCAATCAATTGATTTAAACAATTACGAAAAAATCCCTTAAATTTATTATAGTATTTATGTTTATTTCTGTATAATTTTTTATATTCATCACATTTCGTACTATTTTTATCACTATGTACCTTATTATTAATCGCCGAACTCATCGATATTTAAATATCGATAGTGTGCAGCACTAGCGTTCCTTGAATAAAAATGACATTTGTGGTACACTGACAGCACGAAGAATAGAAGTAAGGAGTACCATCTCCATACATGAAAAGTATCCGTAAAATAGCGTTAAATAGGGGGCGCTACAAACGCGAGGGTGTAAAGCGGCAAAATTTAAACGGATAATTAAATCTTGGGATCTTCTTCGGTTATATATAAAAATATTTTCGACTATACGAGTAATTAGAATATTCATGATTTATTGAATTAACTTCTAAAAACTAGTCATAGTCATCAAAAATTCTAACTTCATAGCACACACCCTTGCCACTCTAGCGCCATAATGGCCAGTCTTGGAACTATTATTTATTTACTTTTGTCGGACACTTTTTAGCTTTTCTGCCTTAGAGAGATGTACTCCTTACTTCTATTCTTCATGACTGACAGGCTGTTTCCTCTGTGTTGCGTATAGTTTATGTTTGTTTTTTTTAAATAATTACGGGTGCGTGCGTAACAACGTGATTAAAAATGCATTAGTATGTAATCAATATTTGTGAGCGTTCCTCGTCCCCCCCGCAGAAACTGGCAGACTTTTTCGCATAGAAATTAGCTGTCATTTCGTGTCCGTTTGGTTGGATGCTTTATGTTTTTTGCTTACAAGTCCGCTTCAAGGGTGCGATATTGGATTTTCAGGCTGGGCGGCGAGTAAGGCGCTTGACTCATCGTCCAGCCCGCAAATCTAATGCCGCGGCCTTGTAGACAAAAATTATATTTGATTGACACAAATGACGGCTATTAGTACCGCTGTGGGATTTACAATCTGGACCGCGAGTTAGGCACTTTACAAAAACACTAGGTACTTCAAAAAATGTAACAATCAATTTGTATGTGATTTATGTTAGTATAAAATATTTTAATATTTCTCTAGAATTTGTATAAAACTAAATTATAGGCATGTTGCCTAAATTTTTTTTTCGTCTTTTCGATGTTAGACAATCCCATTTTCGTATATCTTAAAAAATAGCGAAAACACAAACAATTTAAATTTACAATATGAATGAGAGCGACATATCGGCCTCTGACGTCACGAGTTGTACCCGCCATACATTTGTCATTACAAAATGTATTGCGGTAGCAACTTGTGACGTAACAAATAGTTTTGCATCTTTGCATCTTTTAGAAAGAGATGGGCAATACTTTTTATTTGCTTATAATTTTTAATCGCGTCAACTTATATACCTATTTCTTTTAGATATAACGCATGCTTAATGGAAAATTTACCCATTAGTACATAGGACAGAATTGAGTTACGTTCAGTGACAGGCATGTTTAAACGCCATCTACCGTCTACTGTTTGAATTACGTCGAAATTATGAAAGAGAGACGCTCCAGAGATATATCCGTCTCTTTCACTCTCAGGGATTTTTCATTGTGTTTCTGAAGAACAACGACTCATGCCAGTTTGCGTCGGGCTTTTGCGGAACAACATTATCGTTATTTTATTCAAAAAAGACCTAATAGTTTTTAAGTCTTTATACTACTAAATTAAAAGGTAAGTTGCATCAAATTTTGTAATCTAGTACTGACGAATTAAATCTTGGGTTAGTTTACTACTTGTTTTACCAATATATTGAATGGAACATTACGTTTTAAGTCAGTTTTTCACTAAGCTATATTATATTTTTCGTGGTCCAATACTGACGAGTCACTTTACTATTAAAATGTATCTATTATTTCAGTAATACTTTGTAACATTCAAGTATAAGTCTGTCTACTACTTATGGTTAATGTTACCTACGAGTCGTTATATTATTACTTAAGTCTTTGTTTGAATAAAAATAATAGAATATAATGCGTAATATTTTCATGGCTTGCAAATGTTTTATATTAAGTCTGTGTTAGTCTAAACACAAATTGCAAATAAAAATAAAAAAATGTACAAAAGCCATAATTTTAATATCACTGTGTGTATGTTTTAGGGTGAAAATGCCATTTAATAGGGGCAGAAAGTTGATAAAACTTGCTATGGCTCAGAATCCGGCTTTAGAACATGAAACACAATGTGAAGAACACGAATCCGAGCCAGTAACTAAAGTGACGGTAACTATCTTAAATATTACCTGACTTTCAAAATTGCTTGTATTACTTATTTCTTTGTTTTTTTTTTCATCTTTTTCTTTATTTGTTGTTATTGTAGATGTTACGCGATATTACAAACACGGCCGAAAATCAGCGTTACCCAAACCTTCAGGATTATTTTGACATGATAAATTCATCGACAACATCAGCTTCAATCGGTAATGAAAATCACCTTTATAACACAACGACATTTGACGATTGCACTGACAAAATATATAACGAACAAAGCGATATTGATCTAAGCGATCATGATCCGACATACGAAGTTCCTAGAACAAAAAAAAACAAATACCAGTACCCCCAAGTCAGTCAAAGTCATCAAGTAGTTCCTCATATTCTTCGTCTTCCCCATTATCATCCTCTTCAGAACCTTCCAGTGATAATTCCGATACAGAATTCGAAAGTGAACAAAATAAAATTCAAGAAAACACTCTCAGGTAACTGCAGAAACAGAATCAGAGCAAAGAAATCCTGATGAATCTCTAACAACATATATTTCACAAGAAGAAATAAAGAAGGGAAGAAAACGCAGGCGAAACGAAGAATGCTGGAAACAAAATAAAGCTAAAATCCTTAGAAATGCTAGAAAAAAATCCACAAATAAGAAAAAAAATATAATTGAACCTCGTTCTGTTCAACCACCATGTGGCTGAAGCCTACCAAGTGTAGGCTCAAATGCTATCAAAAGATAACTGAAGAACAAAGACAGAACATTTTTGATGTGTATTGGAATCTCGGCCAGGTTAATGCTCAAAGATCCTTTATTATGTCTTCTATGACCAATATAACCCCAAGATATAAATATACAAAATGCACGTAATCCAAGAAATTGCAATCAAGCATTCCACTTCTTTAAAAAATTCAAAGAAGTCTGGCAAGAAATTTTCAGTACATGAACTGACATTCGAGTCATTTTTAGACTTGAAAAAACTGCAAGAAGATTGGGGCCTCAACTTCAATAAAACTAAAGACGGGACAACTGTTTTATGGAATGACCTAAAAATTATTAAAGTAAACAGAGATACCCCTTTTTCATTTTTTGTTAAGACATCTTACAAACAAAGCGAATACAAGGAAGTAAGCGTTAGAAATGAAAGGAAGAAAATGCTTCCTGTGAATGAAATCATTCCTACGAATGCCTACACAGGAGAACAAGAGTTAAGTGAGAACAAAAAGAAAGATCCGAGATAATTAATGGAAAAAAATTGATTCCAAATTTTTATTCCGACTTTTATAATTCTATTCTTTAATAGATCTATTTTAAGTATTAATTGACTACTACTAAAGTTAATCAAAAAATAAAAGTTCCTATAATTTATGTTATCTAATTAAGACTGATCATGACGAGTCATTGACCATTGTTTTATTTAATTTTTAAGGATGTTCTATTTTTAAAAGCGTTTTGTTGTATAAATTACGTAATTTACACAACAAAGCCGGTGCTTGATTTTTACACTGTTTTATAAGAAATATAAATAAGATTTGAAAGATTTATGTTGTTTAGAAGATTTTTTTTCTATTACAATAAAACACTGATATATACATGTTATTTTTTATTGATAGACGACTGAGAAGATGACTGATAACTCGTTTATTTGTGATCTCCTCATTTGAAAAAAGTGACACAATTATGTGAAAGTGTTTCACTATATTAATCATATATAGACTAAATACTAAATGAGTCATTATAAAAACAAAAAATGTGTGAAACAATCTTATTAAAAAATATATGCATTACTTTTAATAAAAAAATGACCTATGTTGAATCTCACTTTAAAAAAATTAAATAAATAATTAATAGCGTTACATATATTTATGGCATTTTTTTTACGCAAACTTGTTGAATACTTATCCACACGTCAAAAAGCAACAGTTGTTATTAAGAAATCATCAGTATTTATTACTTATGCACCAAAAAGTGGGCCGAGTCCTCTTAGCAAAATCTTCTTTTGTGATTTCCCAAAAAATGAGTTTTTTTATATGTGTCAGTATTCCATTATGCATGCGATAAGTATCTTTATTTAAAATTTAATTTATAAAAATGTGAAATTCCACACTAGACAACATCCCTACTATCCTTGCCGTATTTTATTTTATAATTTTATCTATTCTATGTAATATTTTTACTTTATCTGTGCTGTGCTTCAAATGCGTGAAAATAACAAAGATGGCCGAGGAACAGGTGAGTATCAAAATATAACATTATTTAGAGTTTTTAAATGGATTTTTAAGTGAAAATAGTGGAAAGAACCAATAAAACATAGGCCTGATGTAAGTTACATAAATTGTAAAGCTACGAGCTTTTTTAAAGCCTTGTCAACAACTGTTGTTATGAAGTTCATATCGGGTTTATGTGGTTTCCGTTCATTACTTTTGCTTGAATTGTTAGTTTAATTGAATCTAATAAGTACCTGAATTAACGATTTGCTAAATGGTACACTAATTTCTTATGTTTTGCCGGCACTTTGGTTATTCAGCTTATTTTGACATAATTGTTACCTTGAATTTGTAAGTCGTACACTATGCGTTCACTCCTGTCTTCTGACAATAATTATCAACGCAATTACCTATTTTATGTAAAGAAAGTTCTAACTTTCAATAAATAAAGAATAATCTATGAAATATTTATAGTTAGTATATACATGTGTGTTCTAATATTAATTTTGATAATTTGTTGCCATTTATGTTTTTTTTAATTTAATAAAATATATTTACAAATTAATGTACTTCTTTACTTTCGTTTATAAAGTAATTACTAAGCAAACCCTACTTAGTAACCCAAACATTTGACATCTGTTCTAATTTATAATATACATTGGAGAAAGTGCAAGGCTGGAATATTTCCTATATAGTTGGGAGTTTAATTTATCCTGCAGTTTGCAACATTTGTCTCACGAGAATAACCTGGTAAAAGCAAAGAGAAATCTTTTATATTTGTGGTTGATAGACAAAAATCTAAATTAAAATTTATCTAGTTTAGAACTTTTTCTAGTTTAGAAATAAAGATAATTCAATGAACTCAATTGCAGACTCCCAAAAGATATGAACAAAAGTCCATACAAAAACAACCCAGAGTTGACATCAATGAAATGTTTGGCAATTGAAAAAAAACTTTAAATCGTATTTCAACTTTACCTAAGGTGCAACCCCATGATACTCCGGGTATTTATACCTGATCGGCATCGGCAGAAACAAAGTAGGATTGTGGATTTTATTCTGCCTCATAACTTCTGAGTTATCGACACTTATTAAATCCACAATCATACTTTGTTTCTGCCTCCGCAATTGCGGAACTTTTGCAAGAATCGTACCTGCAAAATTGTACATCCATACATTTCAATTGCAAGCATATGTATATAAGTATACCTATAATTTCAGCACTAAAACTACACCTACACTTCCTACCTACACCTACAAACATAATGTAATGTAATAAATTAAAACCACTTTCTTTATGTCTGAGAGGAATCATCGTTTTCATTCATTGCCTATCATGTGTCATTTCCATAGAAAAACTGATTTTATTCTAGCTCATAACATCTATACCTGGCATATTCCGAAATTTCTCTTTTGGTGATTTAGGTACTTTATAATAAATTTTCACATGTACTTTTTAATTTTAAGATATCTCCTAGATAAGGATAATTAAATTGTACCCGTCTAAATATCTTCTGTATATACACACATTATTTCTGATCTTTTTTTAAAACTTAGAATGGGTATAGTAACTTATCATTAAAATATATACATATTTGTGTCATCGCGGACATTTTTGTGGAACTATAAAAGAGAGACAGAAGAAGTTCCCAGACGGCTTGATTTTTCCTATACCTACAACAATTATCATCATATATCAATCAATTTCCACAAAAACCTTAACAAATTATTATCGACCTAAACCTTCCTAAGGAACCCCTCTGTCGGTGAATATTTAGCCTTTGTGTACTATCGTAGTGTTTTTAGTATTGTCTATATATGTGTGTATGTGTAACTACTGATTGTGCACAACAAAGTATATTTTTCATTTATTTTCATTTTAAATGAGATTATCGCGAACATACAGACAGACTCGGCGGGGCACTTATGTATCTTATGTCCGTCTCCTAGTTCTAAACTACTTCCCCACCAATTTTCAGTCAAATCGGTTCAGCTGTTCCCGAGTTATAAATAGTGTAACTAACACAACTTTCACCTATATAGAAATTATGTATGTATTTTAAGTTTTGGGTTTTTTTTTTAACAGGAGGTGATTCAAATTGAGCTACTGTGTAAACAGTTGTACGAGTCTCAAGACCCAGCCCTGAGGGACCAGGCTGAGATTGCCGTTGTACTATTTCAGGTGAGTTTAGTCTGTTCTACTTGTTTGTAAACTAAATATATGCCTCGAATAGTCTTGTAAGTAATTTCAAACATGGAATTATTTCTAAATTTTGATACAAAGTTTAATGTGACGGTTAGACGAGAATCTATTTTATTTGTTCATATTCCATCGAGCATTCAATACAGTGGCTTATAATATACTATTTTACAACTTAACAATGTTTTTATGTAGATATTTATGTAGTAACTGAGAATGTTCAGTAACTATTATGTAAAGAGAAAGTTCTATTCAAATTCGCAGACTAATAATTACCATTTATTTAGACTTATGAGTATTAAACTCTATATAATAACTCTATATAAATGTGAAAAGATTGTGAGTATGAATCGATGGATGGATGGTGTTTGTTACTCTTTAACGCAAAAAGTACTCAAAGGATTTTGATGAAGTTTAGTATGTTAGTAGTTTAGGCCCTGGATTATCCCGAATAAGAGCAGTATTCCCTTGGGATACTATATTTACGCGGGTGGAGCCGCGGACAAAAGCTAGTTAGGTAATAGATAATAATTGTTGTTTACTTGCAGGAGTCACCTGATACACTTAGCAAATGTCAGGCACTACTGGAGAGAGCAGCTTCCAGCTACTCCCAGCTGTTAGCCACCACAACACTGTCCAAACTGATAAGCCAGTGAGTATTTTTTAATATAAATTCATGTTCATATAATTTATACAGTTATATTAAAAAGTATATTGTGATTGTCACCTACAAGTAAGGTGAAATAAATTAGCTTTTTAATTTATATTTCACGTACGTACATAAATTATACAGAAGAAAACAAATTTATTAGTTAGAGTTGCACACTTAGCATGCATTTCATTCAACGCTCCTTTTATACATTTTGTACTCATATGTCTTATACTTATTCTTAACAGGTCAAATTCAAGCTTATCTGTACAGCAGAGATTGGACATCAGAAATTATGTGCTGAATTATTTGGCGACCAGACCTAAGCTGGCTACATTTGTAGTTCAGGTAAGTACATAATATATGTTATTTAGTCAATAGGGGTTTTGACAACATACAAAAATTTCGTTATTTTTAATACATTTATAAATAATGAGGTACAACTTGATAAGAGTATAAATGCGGCTAAAATTTTAACTATTTCTCTACACAATCTTCATAATTTTAAAGTCAGTTCCAGTCCAAACAATATTCTGATAAATCATTATTTTATACAGCTCATGTTTAAGTTGGCTGGTACCGACTTCAAAATTATGAAGATTGTGTAAGGTAGTTGCATCTCTTAAGGCCCACCTTATTTTAATTCGTTACAACAAGTAATATATTTATTGTACACGTACAGCATTTAATAAAAATGATAAAGATTTTATTTTTACTATCATATCACAAAAAAAACAACCTGATTTCTCTTTTTACTATCACGTTAATGCAGTTTTTAAAAATGTCTATGTCGGGCATTATTTAATCCGGGGTAGTTAATTAAGGCCGTAATGTAGCTTGATGTTTCTGACTATACATTCTACAAAACATTTTTCCAATTGAACATCTACTCACTTCTGCCTTTATTCTTATTGTTGACAATGAATTTATTAATATTTTTAGCAAATATGTGGTGGTGGGCCTTATTTTATATATTAAAAGGAAAACTTGTTATAAAATTAATAAATTTCATAAAATAAAACAAAAAATATTGAATCCTATAAAATTTACTCAACTGTAACAAACAATAAAAAAAAGATAATAATATCAATCTTCAATGAAACGCCTTTCTGGACGGTGGGCCTTTTTAAATATACGGAAACTTAAATATTATCAGTCTATAACTAATACGCAACAATTTTACTTACTAACCTTACACATTTAACAATGTTTTGTTAAAGAATTAAAATATAAATATTTGTAAAATTATAAATAATTCAACTAAAATTAAATGCTATCAAAACATAACACTTATTCCAGATTACTTATTTGTTAGTATTAAACAATACAAACATTAACAAATGGAACATAAAACTTTTTACTTAAAATCAAATACGTATCTACGTAAGATACGTAAGTAATTGAACAAATCAACATTTTTGTTATAAATCAATAAATAAAGAAAACAAAACAATACAGAGATCAAGAGACATACTTGTACTTATAAGCTATTGCAATGCTTAAACATTAAAGAGATCAAAAGAATAAGCGTCCAAATGGTGATTTTTAAGTGAGTTATTTCTAATCTATCAAGATTAGAAATTACTCACATTCTGGCCACGTGAATTGGCCATAATCTTCTTCTGTCAAGCCAACACACTCTTCATGATACCATTTACGGCAGTCAATGCATTGCTGCATATCTGCAACTCTTTCTGTATGACAATCGTAACAATACCACACATCATCATTATTTTTATTTTGGTTTATCGGTTTTTGTTTTATTACTTTATCTGACTTTTTCATAGATTTGTGCGTCTTCCTTTTCTGAATTATCTTTTCGGTAGCTTTGGTTTTCTTTTTTTCTTGGTTAGACTTCTTTGGAATAACTGGTGCTGTTTGCTTGCACTTGGTGTATCCGGTGAATTCTCGTCGTTACACTCTAAATCGTGACGTTTAGGTACGTTTCTGAGCACCTGGAATGACCGACATTTAAACAACATGGAAACATTAAAAGTTTACTACCTGTTGAGGTGCTTTCAATAGTGTCATTGCCTTCGACAGTAATTCCCGCACAGATCGGTGAGACGCCTATCGTAGACGTAGGAAGTTTTACATGTGAACTTGGGTCATTGGATGTGATTGACAAAATAGGACTGTTTTCGCTGGCATTCTGAAAATTTTATAATTTAATTATTATAGTGCAAGTAAAGATAATGTTATGCAAGTAAATTAACCATCCCCAGTAGATTTATTTTTTTATTATATTACAATAAGAATTCGAAACGGCACATTCAGTGAGCATTCAAAGCTGTCCTTAAACCTGTCAGGGTCAATAGGATAAATTCCAGCAGCTCTGAAACCACTGATAGACTTGCTTATGTTAGCTGTTTTATTGAAGGCCTTGGTGAAAAGTTCTCCAACTTCGAATTGGTCTATTTTTTTGCCAGGATTGTTGGCCATGTAGAACTCGCATTCTTTATTGTAAGCCATTTTCAGTGAACTGAAGATCGTGAGGTCCAATGGCTGCATTTTGTGAGATACGTGGGGCGGCAAAGAAAGGAACGTGCAATCCGTGATCTCGGTACAGTTCGTATGCTCCCAGGCTGATGTGGCTTTCATGATTGTCGAGGATTAATAGCACTGGGTCTTCTTTGGTAGGTTTAACAAAAGAAATAAAGTGTCGCTAGTAGTCGATAAATATTGACTCGTTGATCCAGCCAGAATCAGAAACCGTTGCGACCATGTCATTATTTAGCCTTTAATCAGCAGTGGGTTCATTCTTTTTGTTTTAAATATAAACATGGGAGGGACATATACGCCACTGGTGCTAACAGCGCACACTACTGTACTCGTGACACCACGTTCTCCACTTGTTGCTTTTCCTATTTGTTTCACGCCTTTTGGAGCCAAAATATTATAATTTTTTTGAACAGTGCTTATTCCGGTCTCATGAACATTAAAAATGCGATGACCAGGTATATTGTGCTTAGCTTGGATCATTTTTAGTTGGTCAAAAAACAGGTTAACTTCAGTAGCGTTAAAAGCTGTTATTCTGTTAAGAGAGGTAGCTTCTGGCATACGTAAGCTGATAGATGGATGTCTAGCCATGAATCCGTAATACCAAACTTTCCCTGCTAGCTGCGTGGTTTTGTTGAAATTATGTTTCAACTTATTGGGCTCAGCAAAACGAAAAGCAATTCGGCGCAAAGAACTTGGTGTTATGCCATAAAAAGACTCGCAGCATTGAATAATGTATGTTTCAAGCTGTTGTTCTTGCTTATGAGCTTAATTATGATTAAGCACTGCGTACCGACCTCTTTTTGGTGTCTTGACCATGGTTTCTTTTAGTTGTTTAAACAAAGTTGTTTTGGGTACTGAGAATTGAGTAGCTGCTTTGCCCAACGTGAGTCTTTTATTCTTAACTTTTTCAACTGCACGGCGAAGATCTTCGATTGAGTACCTTCTCTCGGTCTTCCGAATGTATTTTCGAGGCATCTAAAAAATATAACATTAAAAATATAAAAACGATTAGCAACACTCGATTAATTTAGAATGTGAGGGGTAATTGGGAACATTCCCAATTACACGCCACCTACTTGTTCCTAATTACCCGCAGGCGACAGTTTGAATCAAAATAGTCGCCGCCTTCGATAACCTCTTTAGTGAATTTAAAGACACGTGGCATTTGTGAAAGGAAAATCCATACAATAAACTTACGAAATATAGAGCCATTGTACTCAGATGTATGACATTTACATCCGTTGTATGCAATTAACAACAAAACAATTAACACAAAAATTATAACAAAAATGCAAAAAAAAAAATGTTTGACTTACCGTGACAAGCTGCGTGCGTCCTTCTGCTTCCACTGTCGCTCGCGCACTGAAGGGCGCGGGGTGCGTAACTTGAATAGGCGCGGGACGGAATAGTAGGAGTGGAAGTGTGACGTATTAACGTGTTCCTAATTACCCGCCGTTCCCAATTCCCCCACCTTCCCCAACTATGAATAGGAATAAAAATATTGTAGGTTTTCACAAGGTGGTAAGATATTAATATATAAAAAGGCGCCAAATGTGTTACAATAGTAATATAAAGTAATATAGTAATATTTTTACGTTTAATGAGCCCATGCCTTGTAGACAAGGTTCAGCTCAATATACCTACTTTTGTAAAGTCCAGCGAGCGGTGAGAAGTAGGTATAATATTCCTGTCCGCCAACGACTAGCTATAAAAACTATTAAAAACCTAAGAGATTAATTTAATATTTTTTTTATATCGTAAAAATAAAAAAATATTTTTTGGATTTAAGTAATACTTAATAAGTAGGTATATTTTATCTATATTCATTTTCTTAATAAATCATAAAATTTAACAATAACATTTACGCTGCAAATAAACTATAGGTAAAGTCTTATTTATTAGAACAATGTCCTTAGATAAATAACTATTAGTTTTAACTTACCTGTTTAGAATTAGAACAATAATAGAGAATATTGGAAGACTTTTTTGCTTGGTGCTTTCGGCGGTAATCTTGTAAAAGATCATTTGCCCACTTCATAAATTCTTCTTGCATTTGTCTCCTTCTGTGTCATGCAAATATCATCCACGTTCACATGATCGGCGGCGGAGGTATCTCCAACTGCAATAATTGTCGAATCTTCTTCAGTAGGCTTCTCAACCAACACTGCAGTTACCACATTATTTGAGTCACTATCAATAGAAATATTTTGGCCAGATGTACTTGCAGAAGGCTGACTAAAAAACTTGTCAATTTTGGGCAATTTTTGTTTACTATCTTCTCTTTCTTGGCGTTGTTTGCGTTTAAATGCACCACTGGGTTTCTTCTTTTTATCCATAATTTTAGTTTTCTAATTTATTTAAACAATACAATATTAGATTGTGCTCGAATAGGTAGGTACTCAATGTTCACTGACGACGTTAAAAGTAAAATAAAAGGAAAGAGAAACACAATGATACGCTACAAGTATCGTTGGGGAATCCCCGAAATTGACGGGAATCTTAGAACAACAATGAAGCAAGGCATTTTAGAGTTTGATTTTAATACTACTTCTTCTATTCATTCATTCATATTCATGTTGAAGGAAAATAGCTAAATGTAAATATCCATTTAGTTAATAACCAACACAAAAATTGCATGCAAAATTGTAGAAATTGAAATACACATCTCGAAAACACTACTAGCAATAATTAAGCACAGAACAAATTAATTGGTATATTAATTTGTTTATACCCTATTACGATAAGATAATAGAAATAAAACCAGTGCACTTATTTGTTAATTTTTTAATTTCTTTTTATATTTTATATTTTATATAATATATTATATATTATATATTATATATTATAACGCTTTTTACTGCATATTTGGTAAACCCCCAACTTTCAATCTACTAATATCACTGCCTTTTAAGATTTTATTTATAGTGTTGCACCAATTAATCACACATAATTTGACTGTGATGAATTGAAAATATTGTTTAAGAGACTCTTTATGCCTAGGACAATTAAAGGAAAATTAAAAATCGAATGAATATTTGGATAAACCCTTTATTATTTCTTTAGAAATGTTTTCTTTGTTCTTTTGGAAAAATGTTGAATGAGGAAAAAAATGAGAAGTTTTTTGGAGGAATGGAAAATAATAAATCGCGTGATTAACAATGATGGAAATATATTTTTAAATGATTGACAGTTGGGGTCATTATTCCTGTAACAATATGTTCTAATTTGGCCAAAAAAAAATTCAATTGGGTCGGAATTAAAATATCTAGGTCGCATTATTTTAAAACCTTTTTTTTTTGAAGAATTGCCATATGTTTATTAAGCTTTTGATAGTAATATTTTTTTTTTGTGAAGGCACAATTACTTCTCGGCCTTTATTATTTATAAATCTAATGTTTTCCAATTTTGTTATAGCCATCTTCCAAAACGTCATGTTAATGCTTGCCGCAGAGGTTTTCCCTTATTTTTTGTAGTTATATTTGCTCCATTGCATGAGTCAAAAATATCATCGAAGAATGATACTAGTTCTACCGTATTCTTTATGGTATCACTTACTGGCTTTCCGTCAGCATAGTGGGCTGTGGAACAAATAATTCAATGTTAACAAGTCATAACAGAACAAATATTCTGATATTTTTCACAAATCCAAGTTTAAATATAATCATTAAAAATCCAATTAAATACCCAGATTGTTCACAAGAGCTCAGAATTTTTTCAGATTTTAGAAAAAAAAAATCATATCACGTAAACTATTTATTACATCTAGAATTTATAAGAGATATAAATTTAATTGATTGGCTTATAAATAATAACTAATTATCACATAAAGTCATCTCATTTCGAAATAAATGACGTGAAAAGTAATCTGGTTTTCCACAGGGAAGGAATTTTTCTGAGATAAAGAGTAGTATTATTCCAAGCTACAGACTGATTTTTAATATTATTATATACCAATATTCATTGTATGGGTTTGACAACAATAAGGTTTCATTAACTTTGACATTCGAAGAAAACACTTACAAAAATTTGCTGTGTGTGCCAAAGCACTTGCAACAGTCTTACTGAGGACACGAGTACAATTTCTTACCTAAAAAACATTTTGATTACGTATGTGTACTTTTTAAATTTTCATCACATAGTTGTGATGAAAATTTAAAAAGAAGAATTAATAAGTACATGTACATTAATCTAAATATTTGTGGAAGAGTGGAGCAAGACACCCATCTTCAGGTTTAGAGCATTTATTATCTGTAATCTTCTTTGACCTCTAAAATCGTCAAGTAAATTTGGCATTTTTCAGTTTTTCGAACACTAATAGAAAGTAGTAAAAAAAAAAAAATTCTTTGCATATATGCTTTGTATAATTATGTCATACTATAACCCCTTCTCGCTTCTTTCCAACATTAGAAATCAAATAATAGTCAGAATCTTAATTATTACCCTTCGTCCCATACATTCATATACACACAAACTGTATGGTAAACTTAAATACATATTTTTTTTTACAGTTTTCCAATACTTTCGTGAACAGATTCTCTTGTTTATGTACATCATAATATTATGATTAATTTAAAAGAAAAAATATATACTACAATACTTAATAGAATGTAAATAATTGTATACAGAATAAACTTACTTTCATTTTCTTAATTTTCTCTGGAATAACATGTTCGACATTCAATTTATGTAACATGCGTATCTCTGCATACTTGCAATCTGTATTATACACATCAACTATGTCATTCTACTTGGAAATTTTACCTTCGTATTTTATGTTTTTGGTTAAAAAATTATTTCTTATCCCCTTTTATAAGGTGTGGTGGATCATAGACCACATGAATAATTTGATCGCCGATTTTGATTGCATTATCTAAAATAATAATAATTAATCATTTAACATTATAACATAAAAAAAAACCATATGTAAGTTTTTAATATAACATAATCTTTGTATAACAGCTTACCTATAGGTTCATTTGAAAATATTTGCCGTCTTCTGGTTGCCTCTTTTAATTTATTGATCGCTGATTGAAATGCTGTCCCCTGGTCGCATACCATTGCGACAGGAAGTAGGCCAGTGTATGTATTTGTAACAGCATTTACTACTTTTATTACATTTTTTAAAATATTTGATGAAGTAGCACCTTCACAAAAATAAAACTAAATAGGTTGCTGCCATTTATGCAGAGCGCCTCGCACCATAAATGACAAGGCATGGTCAGCATAATTATTTCTTGTTGAATTAAGTTCGACAAAACCACTTATTTTGTCCTTATGCTTTTCATATGAAAGTCCAGGTTCTAAGGCCACTTCATCAAAAATTATGCTTCAGTATTTTTTTTGATTCACACCAATTTTAAACCTAAAAATAAAAAAGGTTACATGTACTAAACCAATTATATTACAAACTAGATGTTGCCCGCAACTTCATGCGCGCAAAAGTTAATTTCGCTAAAACCGTACATTTTTATGATAAAAAGGAGCCTATGTCCTTCCACGTGGTCTACTCTAAATGTGTGCCAAATTTCACCAAAATCGGCCCGGTAGTTATGCAGCCTATTCAATGCAAACAAACTTTTCCTCTTTAAATTAGTATAGAAGTATAGATATACAACAACATAAATATCCCAATACAACAAAGTTATACTCACTTCCGATTTTATGGCATTAAATATAGTAGTGTTGATGCCTGAGTCAACCTTCAATTTTGTTATCATTTTATTTATTGTCCTCACTGAAGGAAAAATAAGAATCCTTCTTAAAAATTTGTATGTCCTAGGACCTTGTTTCATAATAGACAAAGCTATTAGTTTCTCGTCATCAGAAAATCTTCGTCATTTTGTTTGTTTTGTAGACTGACTGATCTGCATCCAAAGATTTTTTTTTGCTACCTGTAATTATGATCCAGTAAAACGTTCAGATTTTCTGAAAGAGAGAAAATGTTCATCATACGTAAGGTACTAAAAAGTTAATTTTCTTCATTGAACTATATTACTAGCGTATGGAACAGACATCCCGAAGCAAAAGTGTGCCTCATTTTGGTAAGAGTTAGAACTAAAGTTCGCTGCAGAGTTAGAACACTATTTATGTCGTCTAACCAAACCATTAAAACATACAGCGCTAGACGCTTATACAATATAGATTTCCTGTGACAAATTCGGGAAAAAAAATCGGGAATTTCATAGCGCTTACGCGTTTTGTTCAACATAGTGTAAAATATGTCTCTATAGTTTTTATACCGCAGAAGTGACACAGCTTTTGTGCTTACTGCTATCTAATATACCTATATTTTTTAAATCGAAAAAAGAGAATTAACGAAGTGCAATAAAATACCATAATTGAAATTGGATATAAACTTTATTTGCCTTTAAACAAAATTAGTTTCGTTAGTTTTTGACGCTCAGACATATAATAATCATTCGAAACTTGCTTCGTGATATAAACGAATAGTTGCGTATTTATTTATTATCGCTCGAATTAGATGAATTCTGTGGTTAAATGTGGAAGGTTGATCAAGTGCATGCTGAGTTAAACAAGAAAATACATCTTTCTCGATAAAACATTTTAAGGTATTGACTGTGATGTAAGTGAAGTTGTATTTAGAAGAAAGAGATTTACCGCAACTCTTCTTTATTAAATTACGTATGATGATCTCGGTTGATAGGCATATTTTGTAAACATCCTCGGAAGAATAACACAAACCGCCCATGTCTTTTATCATTATAAGTTTATGATGCGGAAATATAAGCGTTGTGGTCAAAGCTATCAACACACTCTTCACATTTCAAATATTTTGTGAGATAACGGGATACATATCCTGAAATATACCCAACTATGAGTTGTGAAGCTTGTGTTGCATTTTCGTAGTTGAGCATATTTGCAAAGATTTCAAAATTATTTTCACTTTCCAAATCAGATTCAAGTGCTCGTGTCGACTCCAAAATTTCATATTCCTCTTCATAGTGTCGGCTTACACTGAATGTGCTATTGATAATATTTACGGATGATGAATTTAAGATACTGAAATTATCTAAAGGAATGTTCAGTTCAGTTCCCACTGAATGATGATCGTAATTCAAGGTGGTTCAATGTTTTTTTATACGCAGCCCTGAACTGTAGAACATTAGGATTGTTGTTATAGCCACCATGTTTTCTGATCAAGCCAAAAAACAGTTCATTTGATACATTAGCTGAAGTATATATGACTTGACTTCATCTAGGAACGCAAAAATATCCGATTTGTTTTTTTTATCTATTGAACGTTTAAAACCATAGAAATGGAATTTTCTTGAATTCATGACGTCAAAAAAGTTATTCATCACAGTCATGAAATTAGCAGTGGCAGAAGAATCTTTAAATTTGCTTGATTTTAAAATTTCATCACAAAGAGTTAATGCTTTCGCCACACTCATACTTAGCAACTGCGTAGCGAGTTTCACTTTCATTATCTGGTTGCGAAAGAAAATGTGACGTGGTGTCAATTTATTAGCAAACTGAAGTCCTTCATTTTGCTGGAGCAGTTGCCACTTTATTTCTCCATTATTTTCATCAAATATCACCCGTTTTCGTTTAAATGTGTTTCTAATTAATTTTATTGCATGGCAAGGATCCAAAAATATGCACACTTTTTCTGACGTGGAAGGATGGGGAAAGTGAGTCTTTATATGATTTAAATCAGTCAATTGACATCCTAAAATTTCAGCTGCCTTTAAATTAGTAGCACAACCATCGAACGTAAGATTTGTAACAGTCACTCCAACTTCATTACACTTTTCCAAGCAAATTTTAATTAAAGGACAATGCTCAACAAGTATGGGAAAAAAAACCAGAGCGAACAGATATGGGATGTACGTCTTCCCCACGTCCTCGTCCCATGGATGCAAGAGCAATAATATTCTAGTATAGCTTGTCTACCGTCTTCTCTTTTATATAGAATATATGTATAGTATTATATTTTACTCCTGACGTGCCTAGATTGGATTCTACATCTGATCAATATCGTATTAAGCTCTTGATATTCTTCAAGTTGTATCCGTTCTGAATGTCTAAAGAACTCTATTTGATACACGCCCGTTCTTTTGATATGCTCGCTACAATATAAGCGGGCAATTCTGACGTGGTATGTTCCCAAAGCAAATAAAATCAAGTCCTCGTGAGTTAGCCGTGGGAAGTCTGTCAGGTCGCCTTCTTGCATCAGGACAAACGCTGCCCTCTGTCGATTCAAACTGTGTTGCATCACGTAATTGGCAAGAAGATTCGGTCTATTTATGTTAATATTTATCCAATAAATTCATTGGTAAACACACTATCCTGGTACGGTTGTTGAAAGAAATTTATAAGACCGGCAGCTATTTTATAATCTGTTATTGTGTGTGGTAGTAATCTGTTGAATAACTTGTTACGGAATATTTTAAAATCGCGCTTAAAACGGCCGTTTATTGCTTCTATTACCCATCTACATAAAGTCACAAGTCTTGATTTATTGGCATTTTCTGTGGAGAGTTGAATTTCATCGCGTCTTTTGGATGGAGGCATATGGACCACATACCCATATGTTTCTAAAATGGGAACAGAATCTAGGAAACCTCTATCAAGTAAAAAAATGTCACCTTCCTCTAGCAAGTAATTAATTGGAGCCTCTTCCATCGGTCCCTCGTGATTTTCTAAAATCTGCTGAACAATAGAAGCATTAGAAGTGGTAGCCGCGTAAGGTCCAGTTACATCCACAATGTACCCATCCGCACAGACTATCATAAAAGGCTTGATTAGGTTTTGATATTTATGCAGACTGTAACTCCTTTGGAAGAGGAAGTTGGAACTTTTCTGTATAAAAAGGTAGGTGCCGTCCATTAGTAAAATAGCATTACGCGATCCTTCACTTCCGAAGATGTAGTCAGGCAGGCAGATCTGTTTCGGTTTATTATTTCATTTCGCGAAATATGATCTAGTCCTAAGTGTTGGCGGAGCTGTAGGTCATTACAGTTGTCCATCATGCAGCGCCTTGACGTGTTAGCTACTCTTGAAAAGCCTGGGAGTGTGAAAGAATTCCGAGATGCAGGTGAAGGCATTGGTTCACGATGTAAAGTACGGTTGATCCTACACCAACAAGCGTGACAAATCGACCTTGATTCGTCAAAAGGAATCTGCAACAAACAGAAACGGAATTTAAATATTAAATAATAATAATAATGTCTCAAACAATCACACTAATCCAGTCCCTAATAAGCTATAAGCTTGTAGGAACGTATAGAAACTAGATATTAAAACTAAACTAAATTAGATTACATAGAAAACACTCAGATATGTTCAAACAGACATATTTATGCACACAAATGTTTGTATTCTGCGGGGATCGAACTCGCGACCGATATTAAAGTCTGCTGCGCAAACCATTGCACCAATCAAGTCATAAAAAGCAAATGTTAAGAAGTTAAGTACAAAGAATACAAAATACCTGCCTATACTTAACTTTATTAGGCAATTTAAGTGTGATATCAGCATTTGTGTAATATTCAACCGTGTACATGAATGTATTAACCAGACAACAAGCTTAAGTGGGGGATTGATTTATTATTATTTATGAAAGTGGGATATAAATAGAATAAGAAATAGAAAATCTCCACTTCAACTTGATTTTCGATCATAAAAATACGTCAGTTAAACTGAGCTTATAGGCAGGTTAGTAAAAGAGTAGATGGAACTTACCTCATGTAACGGTTGTAAGTGACGGAATATAGCTTCAACGAAGTCTCGATGAGATTCGAAGAAATCCCTTGTGAGACCATGTCTCCGAGTCCGGCGTAGTGCGCGGTTACACGTAATACACACATTTTCCATTCAAAAAGGTCACCAATCGTTAAGCAATATCAAAAATCCAGAAATCAGTTAGCAAAATAGACGTAATATTAACTCCGAAAGCAAAAAACGCACCGATTACAACAACGGCTATTGAAGGACTGCGCATGGGCACTTTAGACAAAGACACTGGTTGCGCTTACCTTTATCTATTGTCCTCCCGCTTCGGTTACAAAGGCGTTTACGCTACAATGAATTTTAACACACGCACTCACGGGTGGAAACAGCTTAAACGTGTTTGGCAGTGTTTATCACTATCGCATGCTTAAGTTAATAATTCGTGATAATAATAATTGTGCACTTTTTTAAGTTAATTGTGTTTTTATTTCATGCAGAAACATGTATCCTATTTTTTGACATACTTATTGTTACTTTCATTGTTAGTGCTCTTGCAAGAGTGAGTAGCTTTATTAAATAACATTTTTATTCACTTTACATGCAGTAGTAAACTCAAATCAACGATATTTTCTATACTCTAGAAAAAACATCCCTAGTGAAAATAAATAGCAATATCACATACTCAGCCATCGAATTTAATAGTAAAATATTAACAAAGTTATTTCACTAAATATAACTAACGTTTTCAACTACATCCTGTATCTATTCGCTCGTGAGTTTTTTTTGGCATTGTCCTTTGACTTTCTTTCTGCATTAATACCAGATATTAAAAAATATCCAACTGGCAATTTCTAACTTTCATTCAAAGATACTAGCATGAATACTAAGGCTTAGTTGCCGTGGTTTCCTCGTCTTCACCTATTACTGGACCTGCGCCAAAGTTGACTGCACCGAGTTTGCATTTTTTTATTAAATAACTTTTGACTTCTTATTGCCATCTCGTCAAACACCAAAGAACATAACACAGGCTTTTCGTTCAACTGGCTTTTCTTTTTTAAAACTTTAAAAGCTTTTTCGGTGAATCCTGGTTCAGCATTTACCGCTGAGTACCACCTGCAAATGGTTCTGGTATGCGGAAGAGCTTTATTATAAGTTTCTCTAATATATTTGTATGCTGCTGGAGAATAATAGTGCAAAGTTAGTGCAAACCTTCGTAGTGGTGCGGTATACAACAAAGAACGTCTGTTTTGTTTCGTTTTTTTTATTAATGATTTATGAAGCTCTATAAGTTCAGCTCTATGCATTAGGTCGTTTTCCATTTGTACATCTAAACTAGGGTTGCCAACCTCAAATTTAAAAAACCAGGATTTGAAGTTGGAAAAACCAGGACAATTCAGTTTAAAAACAGGACGCATTAATAGAGTGCAATAGTTAAATAAATATCTAGTGAAAACAGGTGAAATGAAATTCAAGTAATTAAAATAATCACATTTTTTAATAAAAATATTTGAATAAAATTATAAAAGTTGAAAACTAGTTATTAAAATATAAAACAAACACTTTAGTTTGTAACAAATTTTTTAAACTTAGGTTAGTTATAGTATCTAATACATTCTAATATTATAAACTTATTAATTTTTACTATACTTTTCAATCCCATTAATTTCCTTCAATATCTGTGGTTGAGTAAGCAAATAATTATAAAATTGGTCACACTTCATATCTATGTTATATATAGTTTTGATTATTGCAGCTACTGTTGTTGGCAGTAATCGATTTCTTTCTTTTGACCACTGTGAATTTATGAGGGAAAAGACTCTCTCAACATTAGCGTTATGACCCGGTATACTAAATACATACGAGGGCGGGTCAATAAGTCCGTGACTTTTGGAATAAAACACAGATTTTTTGATAAATAAATTATTTTATTTTTCCACGTAGTCCCCCTTGAGCTCTATACACTTTGTCCAACGCTTCTCCAATTTTTTTATCCCTTCCAAAAAGTATGATTTGTCGAGGTCCTCAAAATAGGCCTTTGTTTGCGAGATGACTTCATCATTGGAGTCAAAACTTTTTCCACTGAGCCATTTTTTCAGGTTTGGGAACAAGAAGTAGTCACTCGGAGCCAAATCTGGAGAATAGGGTGGATGTGGGAGCAATTCATAGCCCAATTCATGGATTTTTGCCATGGCAACTGCACATGTGTGCACCCTTGCATTGTCTTGGTGAAAAAGAACTTTTTTCTTGGCCAAATGAGGTCGGTTTTTTTTCAAATCCTCATTGAAGCGGTCCAATAAGTTGGCATAATATTCCCCATTAATTGTTCTTCCCTTTTGAAGATAGTCAATGTGGATTATCCCACGTGCATCCCAAAAAACAGTCGCCATAACTTTATTGGCTGACAAACCCACCTTGGCCTTCTTTGGCGCCGATTCACCCTTAGAAACCCACTGTTTTGACTGTTGTTTGGTCTCTGGTGTGTTGTGATGGATCCATGTTTCGTCCACGGTTACAAAACGGCGCAAAAACTCCTCCATATTGTGATTAAACAACGCCAAACCTTAATGTGAAGTTGTTACTCGATTGCGTTTGTGGTCGACTCGCGGAAAGCTTTCTCATGCCCAAGTGATCATTCAAAATTGAAACCACTGAGCCATGCGAGATGCCTATGGCTTCCACAATCTCTTGCACTTTCAATCTTCGGTCGGCCAACACCATATCGTGAATTTTTTCGATTGTTTCGGGTGTAGAGACCTGAACTGGGCGTCCAGGACGTTCGGCATCTTCAGTGCTTGTACGGCCACAACGAAATTCAGTAAACCACTTTTTTACCATTGAAATCGATGGTGCAGAGTCCCCATAGTATTTATCAAGCTTAGCCTTGGTCTCGGTAATGGTTTTTTTTCGCAAAAAATAATGCTTAATAAGCACACGAAATTCACTTTTTTCCATTGTTTCCTTAAGTTACTGGATAGTCTGATAAAGATAGCTGTAAAACACAAACTAACTGACGCAGCAAGTTCAAATTTTGATAGGAGTCAACTGACAGATGCCTGTTGACAGGAGTAGTGTTGCTTTTTCAGTAAGGAGGTTAGAAATTCAAAAAGTCACGGACTTATTGACCCGCCTTAGTATTCAACCACTTTCTGTAGTTCTGCATACTGTTCCTCAGAAATGCATTGCTTGAAATATGTTAGCCACAAGGCGTTTAAGCTGTCGTCTTTTTGAGTAAGATTCAAATTTGTACTAAAATTTTTCAAATTAACCCACTCGTCAAATAATTTTTCATCATTGATTTCAATATTATGATCTTTTAAAAAGACCAAAGATTTTTCAATGTTGTTCCAATCTAGCAGATCAGACCCTGTTAGATCAATCCAGTCGAAAACTTTTAGATCCTCAAATGGTTCAATCCACATTTTCAAATAGTCATTGATTTCATTATAAAAATCTGTAATTTTAGTTGAAAATTCTTCCGTATTATTTCCTTTGTCATGCAACTTCTTTAAAATTGTTCTTACTCTTAGAGGACAAAAATTATTTCTAATTCTTTCCTCTAGTAATGAAATAACTTTGCCTAAAATCTTCCTGATTTCGACAACACTGTTTTCTTTTCTTTCCACTTTTTCAATATTTGTGTGAATTATCGCCATTACTGAATGAACGAGGTACAGGTAACCCTCGGCATACTCATTTTTTAAAAATTGCATAATGTACTGTGGAGGTTTATCTAAACTAAAAAAATATTCTTTTAATGGCTCATAGTATTTCAAAAGTTTTTCAATTGCCGGAAAAAGACTTAACCAGCGTGTCTTGGAGTGAGACTGGAGTTGAGTATACTCCATGCCAATATCATTGCAAAACTGTCGCAGTTTTTCTGTTCGAACAGTGTAAGTAGAAAAATGATTATAAATTTTTACTATAATTAATTCCACTTCTATGGGCAGAATATCACATCCATGGTGAACAGCATTATTGAGTACATGAGCAGGACAACCAATACCTATAATGTCTTTGCCTAATTTTTGCTTCAGTTTAAAAAATACATTGTTTGTTCCAGCTCTTTCTCTACCACCAAAGTTCGTATTACAATTATCTCCTGAGAATGCAATACATTTTTCTGTTATATTATATTTTTGAAGCTTATCACTTACTAAACTCACCAAAGTTTCAGCAGTTTCATCGGAAACTGTTTCAATGTCTAATATCTTGGACTTTATGCCTTCACCACGATAATCGAAATACTGAACCAATACAGGAATTAATTTAGTTGCTCCATGATTGCTAGCATCACAAGAGACACTAACACACGATATACTTTTCAAATCATCTATAATCTTCATTGAAGAATGAGGGCTTAAAACGCCAGTCACTATTGCAGTTGCTTTTGTTCTGCTACACGTCATGTCTTTTGCGATCTGTGAATCGCTAAACATAACTTTATTTAACTGCAACGTACAGTCTAAAGAGTTAAAAGACATATGGTGACGAATTGTGTGATAAGCTGCAGCCCCTTCAGCAGCGACAGTCTTCTCATTAATTGACGATTTCTTTATAAAAATGTCTAAGGCTTTAGAAGTCCCTACTTGGGATTGTAATCTCTTCTTATGCTTGGCTGTTTTCTGATGTTCCTCAATATCTATCGCACCTCTACTGGCTATAGATATACTAGATTCACAAATACAACAATACACTTTAGAGTCGGATTTGCCGCGTTTGAACGAGGGAAACCTTTTTCCTAAAGCTTCATTGAAAGTGCATTTTCGTTTCGGCATGCTTTAGAGGAAATATTGAACTTATAAACACAATTCTACAGCTGAAACAAAAGAAATTCCGGTAAAAAGCGAGGTCATAAATTAGAAATTAACACATTTACAAGTTTCTTTCTACTTTAATTTGTATTCTCTGAATAAATAATACCAATAATACAATATGATAATAAACACTATAATAAAATCATGAATATTTTTAAATACCTTACGTTAGTGTAGCTTGTTCATTTATACAAACAAATTACAACTAAATAATAATCTGACTGGATAGCTAGCTCTGTATGTCTAATGCAAGAAAGGGACGGAATAGTAAGCACTGCGCGACCATAGTAGAGCGAAAGAGATATCATCAAGTGGCACGTTGCGCCTTTGTTTTGAAACAGCACGGCAGCGCGGCAACGCAATTACTTGCGACCGTGAGGCCGCTCGTAACGTAAAAATTTGAGAAGAGGCGCGCGAATTTTAAAATTTAAAAACCCAGGACGCTGCTTAAAAACTATTCAGGACGTCCCAGGACACTACAAAAACTAGGACATGTCCTGGGAAAACAGGACGGTTGGCAACCCTAATCTAAACCAAACTTACTTTTCATATCCTCGACCATCAATTTGTAAGATTGACATTTTTTCTTTAAGTATCTGTTTTGACGCTGTATCTTCTTAAATTTTTCTGCAAGTACTTTTTTAGCTTTTATTTCTTTTTGTAATTTTATTTTTAACACTACTTTGCGAGGACTATCGAAGATTGATTCTGAATCACTCACTGGTTCAGATATTGGCTCCACCAATTCTGAAGTATCCGATATTGAATCGCTACCGGCGTATGGCACTGCGCATTTCTTGAGATAAAGTCGACCTGTTTTTGTAAAGTATTTATCTTCATATTTAAAATGATCTGAACATATGAGTGTATGGTCGCTCGACAACCATGAATCTTCGTTGCGATTTTTCTGGACAAATCATATCCATGCTTCTCTTTTCTGATGACCAGGACGCGGAAACCTAAAAGAAAATATTCATCATTATACCGTTTTGAAGCGGTATTAGTAGTAGTAGTGGTGTGGTGGTGGGTGGTAGTCGTAGTTAGTGGTGGTTTAGTAGTTTGTTCTAATTACATATTTGATGCTATAGAATGTTAGTAGACCATGGTCTGAACAACGTTTTTTCTAGCAAAACTGTGATTCAAATGTTACCGTGTATATAAAGCACCATCACAGATAGACGGCACAGGCAGAATTATAAAAATAAATACTAGTTGAAGATACCCAAGTCATTATTGTTCTCTCTATAGTTAGTACCTACGTGTCCCATCTGTACGGTTCAGTTTCCATAATCTATGATTTGAATACAAAATGTCGGATGCATGAGAAAATAATGAATGAAAATGTTAGAAAATAATAAATAAAAAGATTTTAATGGATTCTTTGCTTACTTACCGATGATAAGACACTCCACATTCTTTTTTCTTCGCAGTTGATTGATTTTTACAAGGTTTTAACATGCAAGACGGCATTTTTCCTTAGGAAAAATTTCGACAAGCGTCCGCGACGAGCGTAGGCGAGTGACTAAATGAGTTGTTGCCGGTCGGCAACAAAGCATGGCGCAAAAAATTGGTGTGCGGCGTCGTTTCTATACGCTAGTAATATAGTTCAATGATTTTCTTTATTTTTCAGTCAGTCCAATTTTTAAGATTAATTAAAATAATGAAATTTAAGAGACTTTTATGAATTATCATGCAATTAAATTATGCAACTAACTTACCACTGTTGTCCTGTCCAGAAATGGGTATTCCCGAATTTATTTCTTCAAGAGAAAATAATGTGGGATACGCAGATTGACAAAGGCGAGATTCAGCAGTCACGAACCTTTTTTCAAAATGTTTATGACACATAAACATTGAATGTAGGTTCTCTGAACTAAATTTATTCAAACCGGCACCATTTATGCAATTTTGCAACCACTTATTGAGTCCTATCTAAGTCTTTGGAAAACGATGTAACTTAACATTACTACGCTTGCTTTCGCAATGCGGAACACAGCACGTATTCTTCATGTTAAACACACACACGGTTTTCAATATCACAATCTTGAATGCAGGAGGATAAGCACGGAGAAACAACTCGACGTCTTCACTCAACCACAACAAAATTGCGAAGGCGGATGCAATTTATAATTTTGAACGATGTAATTTACCATAGAGCAGGAAAATTTTTCACGTCATGAAATGGACGAGAAGAAGTTAGCTGTCAAACACCAAAGTACCGTTAGTCTATGGACCAAAATTGGATATATTTTTTTTCTTCGAAGATTCTACCCCATGAATGCGCCTAAAATCTTCCACCGTTTGACATTTGGCAATCGTTTTCTTTATTAACATAATATAGAATAAGCAAAGGCCTCATAAGCCATACAGCCAAGTGTGATGGATCCGATCAAAAACTTAAATGGGGAAAAAAGCATCAAAAAGGACAGTGGTGTACAATAAACTATACAGGTGTCCCGTGGCAGATTTAGGATTTCTTAATTAAATTAAAGGATGTTAAAATTTTAGAAAACAAATATATTTTTCACAAAAAGAAAGACGAGACATGCGGATTTTATGTTTTGAAGATCACTCCGTCCAAATGTTTTCCATCGCGACGTACACATTCGCGGAATCTTTCGAGAGTATTCTGAGCGACGCGCTGCAATGCTGACCGAGGATTAGCATTCATTTCTCGCACGATATTTTCTTTTAAATCTGATAGATCTGTAGGGTTACTGTCATACACTTTTCCCTTTAAGTAACCCCATAGAAAAAAATCTAATGGGGTGAAATCTGGCGATCTGGGTGGCCATGCGATGTCCCCAAATCGGCTAATCAATTTTCCGGGGAATTCTTCGCGAAGGAGGCTCAAGGTGGCTCTTGCTGTGTGAGGCGTGGCGCCATTTTGTTAAAACCACGTGTGAGAGCTGTTCGATGGATGTTCTCTTAGTTTCGGTATAAAATATTCGATAAGCATGCGGCGATAGACATCACCATCAACATTTACGGTTGCTCCACGAGAATTTTCAAAGAAAAACGGTCCAATTATTCCATTAACAGAAAGAGCTGCCCAAACAGTTACTTTTGGGCTATGCAATGCTTGTTGGTGTTTCAATCGCGGGTTTTGTCCTCTTGGCGCCCAATAGCGACAGTTTTGTTTATTAGCAAAGCCATTCAAATGGAAATGAGCTTCATCACTAAACCAAATGGTGTTAACGGTTCGGAATCGGCCTAACATGTTATCACAGAACTCTTTGCGTTCTCTGTAGTCATTTGGATTAAGTGCCTGTACCAATTGGATCTTGAACGGGCGGAATTTAATGTCCAAGCTTAAAATACGGTACACCGTGGTTTTTGGAAGCCTCAAACTTGACGCTCTCTTACGCACGGACTGGCGGGGATTTTCTTGCACGCTGTTTGCAACGCGTTCAATGTTTTGAGCAGTCCTCGACGTTCGGCTAGGACCTGGGCGTGGCTCGTTAACTGTTGATCCTGTTGCACGGAACTTCTGGACTCACGTCTGAATTAAACTTTCACTCGGTGCTTCACTTAAGCGACGAATATTGTAGTGAGAACAAAATCTCCGGCGAGCAACAGTGCACGAATTATTAGCTTCAAAATACGCTTCAACTGCGAAAGCGCGGTGCGCGCCAGTCCACTGCGACATCGTGACTGACCAATCCGCACAAATGCCGCGCCAAACTGGAACCCCTCCCCCGTCCCCCGCGCAACCGTTAGAAAAATATTCGAAATTCAAATCCTAAATCCGCCACGGGACACCCTGTATAAGCCTTTTTGGTCCGTAAATATTAGAAAAAAAAAACAATTTTCTATTAGAATTAAGCTGTTTTGAAAGAGAATGTTTAAATTGATTTAAATTTATTTTGAAAATCATTGAAAATCATTGAGAAATATAGTGTTAGAATCGATTCGCATAAATAAAAAACTTTTCCAAAATGAGAAATAAAGCCTTTTGAAAAGACACTCCTCAGTTAAATTCGAATTTTAGTTAAATTTTAGAAATGGCAAAGTGGAAAATTTTGAAGCAAGCTTGCACACATAGGGAAACTTTGCAGTGGCAACATTTGATATTTGTCCGTTTTTCTTTTGTACTAGCTTTTTTTTTTAGTACTAGGATTTGAATTTCGAGCGATGGTGTACAGTCGAATGTAGGTACCTGGGTCAATCAACTATTCTTTGTATCCAAACAATTCAGTTAAAAAAATAAATTAGAAAAAATAAAAGTACATTAATCGAAAATTTTACCAAAGTAATTAGTAGCAAGGATACTGCAAATTAAAATCCAGCTAATAGCAATGTGAAATATAATAATAAAGTATTTTTATTTTTATTTGTAATGTTGTAGTCTTTGTTTTACGTCCCCTAAGTTACTTGATGATAAATCGTTTTCATTCGAATAAAACAAATACAATTTGTTAGAAAATCAGTTTATAATGTAGTGGTAAGTAATACACACTTAACAAGTTAGTAATAGAAAAAAGTCTTAAGCTTATAACAAATTTAAACAATCTTATTATGTCTCTTAAGTTACTTTTGAACATTTTCTGATACCATATTTAATATAAATCTAAAATCACTAATGTAATAATAAACTTGCTTTTAAAGATGTGTCTTGTCATTTATTTGGTAATTATTTTAAATATTATTTTTTATGTAAGATAAAAAACGAATGATTCCATTGTAATTAACCCTTTAAATTTTTCGGGACAAATCGGTAACTTAAGAGACATTTCGGTAACGTTAAAGACATAATATATTACATCCCCAAATTGGTTTCCTTACTATCAACAGTTTATACTTTTTTTATAGTAAGGAAATAATATTACAGTTTTGATGAACAATTTAAACTATGAAAAATAACATATAAAATCTCTAACAAATAAATTATTGAACCGCTTAAGTTACAATATCTTTAAATTTTACTTATTTCTTAATCTTTGTATTATCCAAACATCTCTTTTATTTTCTTTACTACGTAATGAGATCAACGTAAAGGTTTTAATAGTATTAACTAATAACATTTTTCTTATGAAACCTAAATAACAATAAAACAGACTTGTAATCAACAGGTTCCTAAAAAGTCTTATTATTTATATTACCTATTAGTCTTAAAGTTAAAACAATTATTTTTCAAAAATGTCGAGCTGTTCTTTAAAATCATAATAAACTTTTCCATTCTTAATTACCTCTTTTGGTTTAGGTAGAATTTTTATAATATCATTAAATTCAACAAACCTATATCTTTTTCATCTAATTTAAACTTACTCGCACCCTTGAAAGCCCGGAGAAATACAACTTTAATTTCGCCATCATCTTCGAGATCACTTTGTGCAAGGCATGCGTAAGTATAAGTTTTATTTTTACCAGCGTAAACTTTTACTAAAAGGAAATCTCCGTTATCATCTCCGTGGCAGCATTTTACTATTCCCAGAATATGAAGGCTGATTTTCCTCATCGGATGAGCCTATGGAACCGTAAATAGTTTCGTAAAAAGCTCCTTGTTTACCGGCGTCTTTGGCTAAGTCTGTGTAATTTATTTCTGCTAGTGGTCTACTGGCAGTAGTTTTTGCAGCCCCGGAACACCTTGATCTGATAATTTTAAGAGGTACTTCATCATCTGAAGACTCAGGAGATAAGCAAGTGTTTACGATGTTATCTTCATACGGAATACTAGCATCTATTGAATGTCGTGTAAGAGAAGACGGATGAATTGGTGTGTCAGCGTTTGTTGTCGATGCTAGAGGAATAGGATGGTAAATTTTTACCATTAAACTGCACGGGACTATCTTCATTTATTTTCAAATGAATAGTAATGTTTTTGTTTTCGCATTCAGAGCACAGAGCAGAGTACATACATTTGAAGCATTTGCTGCAGGTTACTCTTTCATAAGCTCATCAATATCAGTGGTTTTAAGCAAACCCAAGTTTTTCAACGATATAGCCATAAAGGATAAATTGTAATGCTTAATGCATGCACAAGTGTTACGATCTTGAAGCCTTGGTTTTACTATTGAGAACGGTCGAAACCTATAAAAAGTTCGCAAAGATGCCCTACCACCTGGTTTTAGTAAGTATCTTTTTTGGACTTTTTGTTTATTTCTCGTTATGCATTCGTTATTTCCGGCACTAGGTCGACTGACGTCTTCTCTCTTTTTTAATTATTTATTTTCTTGTTGTCCTTATTCTTATTCTGCCTTTAAGCCCAAGAGCATGGGATATTTCTGCCTTTAATTTATGCTTGTTTACTATTTCATTTGTAGCAATTTTTTAAACACTTTTTTCTCATCAGTATCAGCTTTATGAAACTCTTTTTTCAAGCTATCTGTAATGGTGTTCAGTAACAGTATTTTTTTTTTAACCTTTTCTTTTTCTTCTATACATATATTTGGTGCCGTTTCTTCTATAAAAATGTTTGTTTTTGTAAGCGGAGTATTAATTTGATGTTCATATTCAGTCTTTTTTTTGGTCTGTTTTCTTGGTTTAGCTTTTTAAAAAAATCCAGTCGTTTTTTAATTCTATTACAAGTTTGCCTTAAATTCTTAATTACGTCTCTTTAATTGAGTATTTTCTTCAATCAGCCTTTTAATTGTTTCTTTCATTTCTTTTGTTTTATTTCTAACCTGTAATTCATTGTCTTTTGGTATTTTAGTTTTAGTTTCCTTTTTTTTAGCACGCTTTGCATTTGCTTTTCGCCATGTTTCTCTAAGCTTTTCTTTTTGTTCATCTGCCAGAGATTCTTTTTTCTTTTTTATATTCTCTTTAACTTTATCTAAATGCCTAATTCGCATCTCTTCATATTTATTTGGGTTTTCCTGTTTCAGTTTTTCTCTATATTTTTTTTTGCCTTTCGGCATTACTTTTTGGTGGCATTCCTAGAAAAAAAAAATATATTATAGAAGAATACAAGGTATGTAATTAAATTAAAAAATGATATTATGGATTCGCTTTGAAAAATTTTACTTTCTTATTATATTCATAAATATGTATGTATAAATACATAATCACTTATTTATTATAGATGTCCCGCGCGGCTTCGCCCGCATAAATTAGGAATTTTACGGAAACCGTACATTTTCCCGCATAAAATAGCGTCCTTTCACGTGGTCTACTATATATCTGTATCACCATATCATATCCACATAACATCTAAAGCTGAAATAATTCTTTAAATCGGACTTGTTCCTAAGATTAGCACGTTAGAGCAAACAAACAAACTCTTCAGGCTTATAATATATGTATAGTCATCGCCTAGCATCGCTCGGCATCGCTTGTGTATAGTGAGTGTACTTGGCTCCCACCTACGTAAAAGTCAGTTGTTCCCAAAAATGTTCACTTGCAGTATCTGTAACGAATCCCACACCGACGGACCGATTTGCTCAATTTGCAAAAACCAATATGGTTTTGGCTGTGTCGGAATCACCGAAACTGGATTTAGGCGCCTAGGCGATAGAAAGAACTTCTGGCGCTGCCCAAAATGTAAAGCAAGCCCCTCGGTTTCGCCGGTTCCTTCGCCAGTTCCTTCACCAGTACCACTAGTACCTTCTATTTCATACCCAAGCCAGCTGGACAGGATGCAAGAGCAGCTAAATGATATATTCCCCAGCTTGCCCCACTTTCTACCTTGTGCCAGGATCTAAAAATAATAAAAAACGATATCTCGGACTTAAAAAACTCGGTTGAGATGGCTCATCAGCGTTTGGATACAGTCCTTGACACAATCCAAACTCTTGAAGTTAGAGTTAAAGATGTTGAGAAGATTGCCTCCGACATACCAACCCTGCAAAAGGAAATAACCAGGTTGAACGGTTTAGGGAAAGTATAGAAATCATTAGTGCTTAGGTCGGGGCTGTACGGCGGATGGTCTAATAATTCTATGATTTCTTGCTCTAAAAACTCTTTTGTTCTGTGCGCGGTGTGAGAACTCGCATTGTCGTGTTGGAGGTGATGCGGCGGTTGCAGTTCTCTTTACGGAGTTCAAAAACGACCTGTGGCAAACAAATGTTAGCATACCATTCTGCATTAACCGTTCTTTGTCCCTCAAGAGGAATAGTCGCAACATGGCCGGTTTTGGAGACAAACGTGGCCACCATTTTTTTTGTAACACTCCGTGAACGAACAATTTTTATTGGCTTTAATTCATTTTCGAACACCCAAACTCGTGACTGGTTTTTTGTTTCGGGTTCGTACGCGTATATCCAGGATTAGTCACCTGATACGATGTTGTATACAGCATTTGAGGATCCTGCGTCAAATTTTTCGAGAGTTCTGACGCACCAAGTAACGCGAGCCGCTTTTTGCTCTTCACAGAGCAAATGCGGTATCCATCGGGAAAACAACTTTTTTACACCTAATTGTTCATGCAAGATTATTTGTATTTGACTCATGCCAATGTCTAAAGTTGCCTGAATTTCGCGGTATGTCACATGTCGATCTTCCTCAATCAGCTTACGCACAGCATCAACGTTTTCTTGGGTGACTGCAGTTTTTGGACGACCTTGACGGGATCATCACTGAGCTTGACACGTCCACGTTGAAATTCAGCAAACCAGCGATAAATTGTGGTTTTGGATGGGGATTCATCACCAAATGCAGAAATCATCCGGTGAACACACTGTTTTTGTGTTAAACCACTTCGAAAGTCATAATAAATCATCGCTCTAGAATTTTCTCGAGTCAATTCCATTTTCTCAACGACTAAACAAGTTTGACAAGACCTTGTGACAAGACCGAGAATCTTTCTTTAAATAAATAAACGGTATTCGATTTTTAAAACCAAGGAGATTTAAATTAAAAAGATTTTAATATGACAGGAACAGTGGAAATATTCCATTCCCGATACTTTTAGTGCAGCCTATGTACCACATGGACATTCTCTTCAGAGTTTTGGGGTATATCTTCAACCAAAATATTTGACATCGATTTTTTTGTGTTTTCCGAATTTAGTAATAAACTATGTGTTTTCGGTGAATAGCATGCACATAAACCTCTGAGAATACCACAAAAGCAACCAATATCTCTATATTTTAAAATAAACGGTTCTCCATTTTCACTGGTAGTAATTTGGTGTATTTGCATTGTTCCTTTTAGAACAAGTATTTTGATAGCAATATTTTTGAAACGTTTTCTATTTGTGAACTACTAATGACAAACACTTTGGTTGCTTTTTAACATTTATTTAGTATTTCATAAGCATCTATTGCATCAATGATGTCGCTAATGCTACCTCCTATTCCATCTGCCACATTTTTACCATGACCAGCCTCATAAAATGACCAACTAGATATTGCAGCAAATACTTTTTTGTAAAGTGAGCCAGTAAATAAAAATTGTTTTTCTGGCGATACTGTGCATGCAGTTGGCCCATCCGAGTAGAAGTGTATTACTATTATTTCTGGGGTTTTCTGCTTTATCATGTCAATAATGGGATTTAAGTGTGCCCAGATAGCAGCAGGTTGATGGTTTGTATTGCCTGCCAATGTACAGAATGATTGAGAACTGTCTTTCTAAAACACCATTCCAGTATGCAGGCATATTTGAAGATTTGATGCTCCATAATGCATGGATTGTATTTCCTCTGCAAGTTTAGCTTGGTAGTTTTCAGAAAAATCACATACAATCAAGGCTTCGTTTCCTTTTAATCCTGAAACTACCTCCTTTTACTGCTTCTGCTGGTGTGTCATATTGAAAACATGTTTTTTAAACATAAACAAATCTCTTTCTAAATCTCTTTTCAACTCGTCCAAACTTCCTCTTTTTGTCACTTTTGCTGTTTTCTTAGTTGTTATTTCATTGATCGCTATTCCATCTTTTTTTTTATACGTACGATCTACCCTTTCCCAACGTACGTCTACTTCTTGCATTAATTTCTCACCGCTTATTTGTTGATATTGTACTTTTTTGTCCTTACAATTTAGACATTTATTCCACATACACTCATATCTATTCAAATCACATGATACTTGACTTAAAATATCCTTAACATTATTAGTGATAAGACCATTTTTCATCATTGCGCTATGAAGGAACCCAAAGTTGCTGTGTTTCATGCACAAGCAAGTAGATCTAGAAGATAAGCCTGGTGATATTACAAAATTACAATTGTTTGTGCTTAAACAATTGTTTGTGTTTATAGAAAGTTGTGAAACCGTAACAGCCACCTTCAGCTTTATATTTTTTAAAAAGATAAACTAGTGTGTCTAATAAATATCTTATTTGGATTTTCTGTTTATTTTTTGTTCTATCTTCCTTTTTGCCGGCCGTATTACGACTAACATCGTCCCTTGTATAAAAACTAGTTATTTCTGGAATGTCATACCGTATTATTTTCTTTTTTTCCCCGACTTTTCCTTTCAATCCCAGCATTTTTGTAATCATTGCCTTGTTTTCGGAATTATTTACCAATTTCTTTAAGGTCTTTTTTTCTTGTCTTTTTGAACAACTTTGGTAAGTAGTTTTTAATGTTCTTTCTAAAATTTCTTCTCGAGCTTTCACTTTCAAATATTTTAAATTTAAGTCTTCATTCTCTTTTCTCATTTTTATTTTTAGCCTGTGATACCGCTTTCGATAAGTTTCAACGTTTTTTTTATTCATTCATTGTATTTTTTATAAAGCAGGCATTTATTTACCAGCAATTTACATTTTTTTCGAAAGTTTTGAATTAATGTGTCATTCTCTTCAATCTTTAACTGAAATGGTACGTTTTATTATTTGTTTTTGTCTGCTAGCTGTTTTCTCTTGTCTCCACTTCTCTTTTTTTTTCGGCCTCTTCCGTCGATAGTTGTGAAATTCTTTTCTTTTTAGCTTTAATTCTGTCAAAATTTTTCTTCCTTTGTTTTTCAAGTTCTTCAGGGCGGTTCCGTTTCAAATTTTCTCTATATCGGCGACTTCTTTCGGCGCCAGTAAGTGGCATGATGAAGCCTGTTAAAAATGACGTACAACAAAATTTTATTTAAAACAGGGTGTGAAAAATCGATGAAAGTTTTTAAGGTGTGATTCTAAAACTGAACAATATTTAAATTATAAACTGAATATGTAGGGGAGGTCAGCTCAAAGCGGCCACCTTAACTGTCAATTTAAAAAAAAGACGAAATATTATATATTTAAAAATAAAAAATGTACTACCAGATAGTGCATTTATTATATTTCTGTTATGTATAATTCATATTGACCCAAATCTTAAAATTAGCTCATGATTCACAAATTACGACAACCTGTCAAAAAACCGCTTTGCCCGAGGGCCCGCCTAAAGCGGCCATAGGGTTGAGGGCAACGTGGCCAGCCCAAATGTTCACACGAAATGGTATTTTTTTCTTATATATAAATGTATTTTTTGATAAAATAAATGCTAAAAATGTAGTAAAAAAGGTATTTATTAAAAACAAATTAACAAGTGGTATCAAGTTGGTCTCAGTCTCCAAATTATCATAACTATTCTTTAAACTGCTATCTATATCGCTTAGAGCTTCAGTCTTAAATGTATTTTTTTAAAATACGCAGTAATTAAACTTATTATACACAACATTTAAAAGTAGTATCACACAATTTCTATTAATTCTCTTCCAACAATCAGAACATTTTCTTTATAAAAAATAATCAACTCTTCTAAAATAAAAATAGTCAAAATATATCAATAAAACTTTGTTCCTCTCAGTAAACTTAAAAATACTTAATGAGATCAGATTTCTTGGCAGTTGTCACAGAAATAAGCTCCAATGCCGGAGTATGTCGTACAGGCCTCATGAGCCCACAACTGGCAGTCATCACAGCGAATCCAGTCTTCTATAGGCGGATCTTCATATGGCTCCATACAAATTAGGCAAACGTAATTTTGATTTTTGGTAGTAGTATTACGTTTCATACTGTCATTATTAGACATTGGTTTTTTTTTTTCAGAGAATTTCCACGCGTTTTTGTTTCTCTTTGTATCCCCGATGATCCTGCTTTTCCAGACAAATTTTTCTTGAAGGACTTCATCACTCTCTTCTCTTTTTCAGCATCCCCTTTACGTTTTTTAGTCAGTTTAATTCTTTGTTCCTCTTTAATAGGGGTGCTTGTTAATATTTCAGCTCGCTGTGCTCTCCTGCGTCGACCAGTAATCTTTGAAGGCGTTTTGGACTGCCCCATCGGTTTTGTTTTTTTTCCCTTGCGAGAAGTTATCCAAATTTCGAAAAAAATTGTAATCTGTTGGAGCAAGCTCCGGGGAGTACGGTGGATGTCATAGACATTCCAATTGAAGCTCCTCTAATTTAGGTAGGCGTCTGTTGTGCAGTGTGTGTCTAGCGTTGTCCCGAAGCAGCAGTGGCCTAGAGCGAATGACTAACCTCGATTGTTAAGCAGTTAGCTTTTCCATCATGATTTGCAGTTGCTGGCAATAGACATCTACCGTGATCGTCTGGCCAGATTTAAGAAAGCTATAGTGATCGACACCGGCGCTAGTCTACCAAACCCTCACAAGTAACATTTTTTGAGTCAATTTTCGCTAAGGGCAGGCTTTGGCTAGTTCGATCCGATGTCCGATTATCATACAGGGTCCACTTTTTATCACAGGTAATGATTCGATTTAAAATCTGTAATTATCATTGTGCTGGTTGAGTAATGTAACGCAGCAGTCGACGCGCGTTTGTCGGTTTGCTGCACTCAATTCATGTACCTTTGAAGCTTAATGTCTTCAAAAATTCTTTTTTTTAATCATTTTTACATAGTCACTATCTTTTAAAAAAATATTAATAGCTGATGCACATAGCTCTACACAGGAAATAAAATCTTTGTGTGCATAATTCAAAGCTTGAGAATCAGTTTCATATTCTCGATTTGATACAAAAAGGTGAGTTATTTCTATGCTATCACATACAAATGTTTTTCTACATATTTCACAATTATTAACTGGTAATTTTTTTTTGTGTAAATCGCGCAACATATGCACATGCCTGTATTTCAGGATCGTTTGTATTTATTGCTTCATCAACTTCAAAATACAGAGCTGTTGTTGATGTTGATGAAGCACTAGCAACTGAATCATTATTTGTTTGCTTTTTTCGCTGCGAAACTGAGAGCAAGGTATCAAAATTGTTGATTATAACATTGTTATCAGTTTCACAGTTCCCAGTGGTCCCCATGTGGGACTTACTTAAAATAACAGTTTTAAGCCCTGCAACAAATTGCCCACATGAAGGGTTTGTATTTGAACCACAGTTCCCACGAATGCCTCCAAAAAGGTTTTCGAGTGCATCCTGTTGAAGCCTTCTTGTAGCCAGACTCTTAATATTGTGCTTTTGGACTAAATTTCTCCATAGCCTTTCAACGGCGTTTATAGTCCATATCCAGCCTTCTTGCGATGGAGGTTTGCGTGGGCTACCAATAAATTTTAAAGTGACAAAAAATCTTTTCATGTTTTGAAAAAAAATTAGAGGTAGCATGACGCTTTCCTCTTCTCAAATCTGACGATTCACTGTTTAAGCAGTCAAATAATTTGTCCATGTTGACAATTACATTGGCTGTAGTAGTAGCTGCTGCAGTAAGGCTTCCTGTAAGCAAAAATGGATACATCAGGATGGAAATATGACCTTATTTATATATTATATATAAATTATTATAATATACTATACATATAACTTATGTATAATTTAATGAAGTAAGACTTTTAAGGCAGTATGAAAATATTCTTAACTATTTATGATATACCGGCTACGGCATAGATAGCATTTTGTGTGAAACAACTAATTTTTTTTTTCAAGTAGAAAAGTTGATCCCATAGTAAAAGTTGCTTATTATATCGATGGCCCCAACGAATAAACGTGCAATCGAAAAACGACAACTTTTCAGGAAGATATAAAAACGTTTGGAATCACATAACTTTAATTACATAATAAATAGATAAATATAATGTGTAATCAAATTAAAGGTAAAAAAATATATCTTTTAGCTTATATATTTATTATAAATAAAATATTATCGGTTTACTACATATTTAAAAAAAACCGTATTAAATTATTATTCTAGTGAATAATATTTGACTTGTTAACATTATTGTATCACTGTACGTTTATTCGTGTCATAAATGAAGCTTAAACAAGTGTAGTGAAATGTTGCATGGTTATTCCACGTATTTTTTTTCCCCCTGAGCCTTGCTCTGGTCATCTATCTACACACTTATTGTTGTAAATTTTGTTGCTTTTACATGTTTGTAAAGATAAAGACCCGTATATTTCTGTTAACAAGATCGACTCATTATTTATGTAATACGACTTTATCAGTGCATGGTATATAATGTAAATTAGCTAATTTTTTTTTGAAGGTTCAAAAAAAAAAATTGTTAATAAGAATAATTACTATTTATTATCCAATTTAGAACGAAGTAGGTACTTACCAAGTATATATTACTAAAACAAAAACAAGAAAAATCTAACAGAAAACAACTAATAAGTGGTTACTAATTCTCCTCGTCACTATCGTTGATAACTGAGGTGGAATTTAATGGCACTAGATTTCTGTAAAAACACTGGTAATGGTTTGGTATGGCTCCCGAGTCACACATACTTATTAAATCTCTATATAAAGGAAGAGGTATGGGTAGCATTTCAGTGTATGCGAGTTTTAGGTTTTCAGCGTCTTCTATATGTTCCCCTCGTCGCTTTCTTGAGTTAGTCCTCGTAATAGCTTGCATCTCTTGTAATTCGTCTTCAAAACTGTATCTAAAGTAAACTGTATCAGGTTGATTATAAGGAAAAACTACTTCTTTTATTTTGCTCCAGTAAATTTTATTTCCATCTGTATCTTTTAACCAATTCTTCCCTTTAATTAATTGTTTAAAATCTATGAAATCAGCTTGCGTCATTTGTTTTACTTGATACTTATGCCCGGTAACTTTGGCATTCTCTATCACGGAATACATTTGATCAGTTGTGTAGATAGTATTCTTTTTCTTAGAACGCTCAATAGCAGCATGCATAGAATCGTCCTCCGATTGGCTATGATCCAAAAACCTATGTGTTATTTGTATGTTGTATTTCTTCGCCGCTAAAGAAAAAATGAAGAATACGAAACGATTACGATTTTGCCCTGCGCATGAATCAGAATAAAATTATATATTTTTATTCCTAATTCAACGTGTGCCTGGATAAATGACCAAAGCAATAAACCAAGCAACCAATATATAACAGCGATATATGTCTACTCTTTATGTTAACTCGGAAGAGGTGAACATTTTCAGACGGCATATTAAAAATCGACAAATCGCTGAGATCTCTATTATATTGTTGAATGATAAATGCGCCTGTTTGGCGTATGTGCTCGCTATAATAACTAGGAGCTAGCTTTATTTGGTATGTGCCAACAGCAAAAAGTGTCAGTCCTTCAGCTGTTAGTATTGGAAATGCAGTGACATTCGTTTGCACTTAACACATAATTATACTTATCATTCATTAATGATTTATTATGAATATTAACAACAATGCATGTGCTCAGTAAACAAACGAAATTACGTAATAACTCCAGCAAATACGCATCCGGACTGCCCTCCCGGGGTCTAGCGATGTCACGCGCATCTTACATACCCCGCCCCCGCCTCGCCCCTTTTCTAACGAGCGATCGCAATAGACACTATTGGGAAAGTATCCGTTTACTAAACGGTTACTACCAATAACTTCAAATTCATGAGCGAATAATATTAGGGCTTAAACCTTTACAAAAGTAGAAAAAACAAGAGAAATTAGTAAAAGATAATATATAGGTGTGTAATAGGCCATGCAAACGAAAGATACGAAAAAAAAAATTTGTGTAAGAGCTATTGCACGTTTATTCGTTGGGGCCGATATATTCGTTGGGGTCGATATATAGAAAATATTCAAGAGTATATTCACTCCTGAAAGTTTGGACACTGATAGAAAAAACACCCTTACAGCAAAACCTAACTTAGGGCTCCAAAAATAGTGAAAATGTTTGTTATTATATTTTTAAGTGTTTAACGTACTGTCCGATATTTTTTGAAAACATTCCATCTGCATCAGAGTGGCTTAACACCTGAGCAGCTAGATTTACTTTCATTTTTTGCTTGGTATTGGAGTCCAAGACTTTCCTGTAACTTGAAGAAGACTTTGAAGAAAAATATCTTGTTCCTTTTTTGTACTCAAACTATACAATTCGTGGAATGCTTGGATTTTTGATTCATCAGTAATCTTAGTATAACATTTCAGCTTACAACATGACGTAATTTCACCAGGATTCTTTGCTGGAACAGTTTTACCACTAGTATTCATATACTCCTTTCCTTGTAAACGACTACGTTTAATTAATTGTTTTTTTGTTTCATTTCTTACTCCTTTCTTTCGTTTCGAAGTTGATGCATTTGGGCTCGTATTTTCAGCTTCAGAATCACACATTGTATTAATAATAAATCAGGCATAAAACCACTTTAAACATAGGTAATCTAACCTAACTCCAAATTATTTATTTGACATTGACATTAACGAGTCAGGTCAGTGTTGCCAATAAAGTAACGTAGAGGAATAAGTCAATGACTTGTTTCCTTTGGTAAATTCACGAAAAATATTGTGCCTACATTATACTGGCAAAATGAGCTGACTTATTTATTTTCTTGACTACAATGAAAGATCTACCTAAAATGAATCAAACCGCTTCAAAATTGCCATTTCCGAAAAATGCTGACTTATTCCCTTTGGTAAATAACCGATTCAAGTATACAAGTATATAAACTCACCTCTACCTGTCTGTAGGTTGGAGTTTATATTTGTATTACATTCGATATTGTATTTTAGAAACATGTTTCTAAAACATTTCAGTAAATGTGGTGTGTCAAACATAACTACAATTTCCGTTTTTTCAATAGTAATACCTAGATAACACTGAAAATGTTTAGAAAATGAAAAACGGCTTAATGTAGAAAGTTGCCAATATTTATTGTTATAATTTATTATAATATTTATTGTTTTTCGAAGTAATCTAAATAAAAGCAGTGGGCCCATTTTTCCTTAGGGGTCTCTTCTATGGCATTTTCGTACGCTTTCACCGCATCTTCAGGGCTCGTAAAGCGAATACCTCGAATGTTATCTTTAGTTCTTGGAAATAAACGAAAGTCGCAGGGCGCCAGGTCAGGACTGTATGGCGGATGACTGACTATCTCGACACCTGCCATAGTCAAATATTCAACAGTCCGTTTTGCGGAGTGCGCTGAAGCATTCTCGTGGTGAAGGAGGATCCTGCTGCGAGGGCGCTGCTGTCGAATTTTGTCCAAGACAACAGGAAAACAGCGATTGACATACCAGTCTGCAGTAACTGTCCTTCCATCTTCTAGCACAACTGTTGCGAAATGACCTTTCCGACCAAAGAATTAGGCAATCATCTTTTTTCCTTGACTTCTTCCTTAGTTGGCCGATCCTCGAAAGGAAACACCCACTGAGCTAATTGTCTTTTGGTTTCGGGTTCGTAGCAATATTGGATATATTGCTTTCATCACCTGTGACGATGTCAAATACAGCATTTGAGTCACCGCCGTTGAACTTATCTAACATTTGGCGACACCAGTCCATACGAAGGTGTTTCTGGTCGTCGGTTAAAGTATGGGGAATCCATCTGGTACAAAGCTTCCTGACGCCTAAATGTTCGTGTAATATTTTTTGAACTTGACTCATATCAATGCCTAGGCTTGCCCGTATCTGCTGATAGGTCATTCTCTTATCTTCCTCTATCATGCGTCACACAGCACTGATGTTATCTTCAGTAGTCGCTGTTAAAGGACGTCCCTCACGCGGATCATCATTGAGATTGCTACGTCCATGCTTAAACTCGTTAAACCAATTGTAAATAGTGGCACGAGATAGGGCTTCATTAAGAAATGCTAATCGCAGCCTATCATAGCTTTGTTGTTGAATAAGCCCACAACGAAAGTCATAATAAATCATTGACCGAAAATTTTCTCGCGTTAGGTTCATTTTCATGTGTAACAAGAAGTGTTTTAGATTTGCCGTTAATTCACAAAAACAAATGACAAATGAATGCAATATATTACATTAGGTTACCAAAGAGTTTTAAAATTGAAATTCAAAAAAAGTTTTCATTAGCAATGTTTCTAAATAGCCAGTTCTAAACATTTTCAGTGTTACCCACGTATATGGGTGTTCTGTAGATGCCCCCAAGATTGTAAGAGCTCTCCTGTTGACACCATCCATGTCACATACTGTAGCTGCAATGTTCACTCCAGCTTTATAGCACTGATGTAGAACCTGAAATGACATTAAGAATAAATGATTGTAACAACTGGTAGAAAGATAAGGTAAAAACAATAATTGATCCCACTTGACATTTCAGTCAACATTCAAGTGTGTATCAAAAGTTTTATTTACCTCTTTAATTAAAACAGCTAGTCTATCTATTGTAGTAAAATCACTTGAAAAGTAATGTGCTTATAGGTTGCTTTAATTTCTTCCTTATACCTCCAATCATAAAAACAAGGGCATAGCTGGCAATCAATCCTGATCTTCCCTGTATACCATGATCTTGAAAACCCTCTACCAAGTCACATTTGCATCTTAATTAAGGTTTTTTTTTCAATGACATCTCATCAAACATAAGTACATATTAATTATAACAGGGTTTTTGTGTTTTTACAAACTTTTTCAAAATTTTCAAAACTGGTTCATTTTAAGTTCAACACCAAAAGGTTCTTAAAAGGTACTCTATTTTAAAGATTCTTTAAGGTGCTTGGTGAGGGTAAGTCGAATAGCCTCCGCAGCAAACGGTAGCACGTCTGGGATCTTTTAAATATTCTTAAGGCAGTTATTTTTTCTTCTTTTGACCACCTTCTACCTCTTAGATGACATTTACTATTTCTTATTTGCCCTTGCAGAAGTAATGCAAATGCAGGACTTATTTTTTTTAATAATTTTTGCACTGACATGTCTTCTTCAATTTCTTTAAGAATTACCATCTTAGACTTCATAGTCTTCAAACAGTTTTGTAATTGACATATTTTTGTTACATATTTGCTGCATTTTTTAAATAGGTCTTTTTCCCATTCTGTTGCTTCGTTGTACAGATAGGCTGAATATCACCAACATCATTCAAATTGCTTCTCTTACCCAGTGGTTCCCGAATTTGAGAGGGTCCAGGTTGGTCAAAATATACTGGAACAGGCAACTTATGTTGTATGACTGACTGAGTTGTAGACTGCAAGAGAAATATGAAATATTAAGTAACAAAACTTATTGATAAATATAACATAAATGAAAAGTTGGTGCATCAGTTATTGGATGGGTGACTGCTTGTAGCTTTTATATATAAAATTTGTCATTACAGTGGAGTAATTTTAATAGGTAGGTAACATTAGACGTCTGTCAGTTTTATCTTCATAGTGAGGTGATCTGCTTAAAAACATCGATTAAAGTGAATGAATCGATACGGACTTGAAACATATGTGAATTTTAAAAATCATCAGGCGAATCCCTGTCCCATTATTATTTTTTCTTTCGTAAATTTAAAGAACAAGGTTATATAGTTCTACATATAGCTCCGCAGTCAGAATACACGCTATTGCCAAGAGCAATTGGTAACTATCAAGTGTCAAGTGTCAATGTCATGTTGCCACAGACTAGATACAGAATAATTTTGATCGATATGAAATCGATAATCGAAAAGGATGTTTTTAAACAAAATATACTTATATTATACGTTATGTTTTATTGAATTGTAGACATATATGGTGTAGTTTAATAAAATTACTATAAGTTTAATTCCTAGTGTGAAGATTTTATTCTGTAAATAAATAATTGAAATATAATTTTTAATTAAATTAATCGTTAATCGATTATTTTACAAAAACAGTTATTTGCATATATTTTCTCCGCTTGTAGATTGAGAATTTATGCAGATTTTTGGTATTTCATACAAAAAAAAACTCATTTTTTAAACCAATTCTGAACTTATAACATTTCGGGCCCACCAGTTTTCATCTCCTTTATTAGCGGTTTGTCTATTTATATCAGAATTATTTTCTATATTTTCCTTTGCAATAGCTGAATCTTGTGCTAATTGTTTTAAAGTTAGTGTTATTTCTTTAACAAAGTTTTCCGACTGTACGAGTATAATGAGGGGTCATGTTTTAGATCATATGTGTGATCAAGTGTTAAACCTTAATTAGGCGCATGGGGTCTTGGGTGACCCCAAAAAAACATTGGGAAAGGATTGTCAAAAATAAATAAAACTAAATGTATTTTATAATAATTATAAAAGTTCTTTATTAAAGTTAACTTTACGAAACAAAAACATAACTTGGACTTTATACTTACACAAAAAAAATATATTACCTCTCTTTTTTGGCATAGCCGAGATCAACGTAAAAAATAATACATAATGACACCCAGACATGACGAACAGCGCCCGCGCTTAGCTGTCGATTGTTGAACCGTCTCGTTCACATGTACCTCACGGAGCCTTTTTTTGTTGACATAGGGACAGCACGTTGTTCAATGCGACATTTTTGTTGATCTTCCACAAGTGCTGCTGCTAATTTTTCAAAAAAAAACCGTCTAGTATGTGTGATACTCTATATATCAGTATTCGCTCTGTGTATAACACATTTTATATGTATATATGTTCCGTATTTGTATATAACAACTTCTACTCTTTTCTCCTATGTACTCCTAATTTTTTAAGATTTTTAGAGCAATTTTTTAGGGTTTTTAATATTTTGTATTTTATGTATTTAGTTTATGTATTTATATTTATGTATAACTGTTTTATGTTAATATTGTACTATTTTAGTTACTTAGATTTAGTTGGGCATAGATACACAATAAATTAATCACCGACGAAAAACGTCATTTGCAGCCCTGGAATCCATAGGTTCCACCCACTTTGTGAAGTCACTTTTTTAACTCTTAATATGCAATTATCTAAGTGATTACTTGATGGATACTAACTAAATTTTATGTGCTTATTTCTCCTGGTATACTCTATTAGGATTAAGTTTTGAAATTTTGAAAAAGTTTTTTAATTAAGCTAGAATTAAGGATTTTTCCTTATCGGTTGGGGGCGTGACCTCCCTAGGTTTTTTATGTATAGAAATCCTACGAATTCCACTTTCTGATCTTAAAAGCTAAATTACTCACTAACTATAAATCTTATAACTATGGGGCATTCACTATCATAAACTTTACTTATCCTATTTTCTGCTAAATTAATTCTATATTTTTCAATTTATTCTAAGTTAACTTTTTAGGCTCTTTACAATTTTTTGTCATAGAAACTAAAACTTAAAATGTCTTTAAATGCCACTTAACTCTGTCTTCGCTTCTCCAGCCTGCTGGTGTCGACTCACAGTGGTGGTCCGCTGGCTTCCTCGAAATCTAGACCTCCTAGGACTAGGTCTAAGTTTTTTTGTTTTTTCCTTTTTTCTCAGGAACCATCCACCGGAACGACTCCAAATTTTTTAGGTGGGAGCTCCTAGTCGTCACACACACTATTCAAAAATACTGGCACCTTATCGCTTTAGAATTTTTAAAACTAGTCTTAACTTTTTTATCACTGGTCCGATTTTGATTTTTCAAACAGTTCTGGGTAGCCCCAATTCTTCCGCTTCGGGTTCTGATGTTTTGTTTTTCCCCCCTGCACTCCTCGTGTCCGCGCCACTTGACGGTTTTTTGGTTTTTGGCCTGCTGCTTCGCGGTTCTTCACGGCAAAAATCCAGTTTCTTGTAGGCAGCAGGCTAAGATCCTTGGCTACACAGGGGTGTAATAAAAAAGGGGGGTCGTCGATCTTGATCGCACAGCGCACGCGTCAGAAGCTTAAAAACCGGGCAAAATTCCGGTTTTTCTTAATTTTCTCAGCTCCCTTATGTGCGATTTCCACGCGGTTTTCTCTGTCTCTCTAGTCTCGATTTCCGCGTGTTTTGAGGTATCGCACAAGTTTGTACCACTATTTTGAACACTTTGACTTATTTAAATTAATTTTTCGCGGAGAGGAGCTCGCTTAGTGCTCGCGGGGCGCGTGCTGCTTCGTCGGCGGACGAAGAACTCAGTTGGGATGTCAGGCTTCCTTTTATATTCTTGATCAGGGACCACTTTTATGTTATTATTGTTAGCAGGGACCTCTGTGAAGGGATAATTAAAATAAAGTAAAATAATCAAACCGAAACTTTAATTAAAAATTCAAAAGCTAGTTACATAAAAACAAATAATAATATTTTTTGGATGAACTTCTGTTTTGTTGTTGTGTGACCTAAACTTGTTTTAATGTGATTTCTGAGCTTGCATCTTCTTTACGAGTTCGGCTACCCTAGGGCTAATATTGTTACTCAAAGCTACGCGCAAATCATCACTAACTTTTAAACGATTCCTCGCCTTGTTTTTAATTACCATTAAAGCAGAAAATCCTTGTTCACACAAATACGTTGTCGAGAAAACCGCCGCCAAAATCGTGCCAGGCGATTTCTCGAAGTTTAGAATAGGAAATTGTCTTTTTACACCAAAACGACTCAAGTGAATTCGACATAAAATCATCCATGCAGTTTCTGTCGTTTTGTAATTCAATGAGTTATTCCTAGATTCCTTTAATAACTTCACTAGCGTCCGTGCTAAAAGGGTTACTAATCAGTTTTTGATCAACTTTGGCTTCTTCAGTATAATCGGGAAATAACGATTGAATTCATCAATCAAAATTTGTAAATGAGTCTTGATGTTTTCTTTTATATTTGCCTCACTAGCGTCACACTTTTTGTCATCTACAAAAATGCTTTCAATGTCGCAAACGCAGAATATTTTTTTTTTTTCAATTTTACGTAACCACAACTGAAGTTTACAAATAAAAGCGCGAAGTTTATCTTCAAAATGGAATATATGTGCTATATTTTCTGATTGTTTATTGCCAGAACCTTGCAGTTGGATATTCAAGTTATTTAAGTGTAAAAATATCTACAAGATAAGCCAAATTCATTTGACATGTCTGATTAGTAAACTGTTTCGCCAAATCGTTGTTTTTTTTTGTCAAACAGAAAAATCTTAACCTCTGCTCTTAGTTCATATATTTTGTCCCATGGTAAAGCCTTTTTTTTCAACGCATTCCTTAATTTTCGCAAAAATGTCTTTCCCTTGGGTTGTAGTTTCCAGCTGACATAATTCTAGTAAATCTTGAAATACATTCCAATTTTCATCAATACAACGAACAAAAACAGCCAACTGAGCTCTATTCGTCAAATCACAAGTTTCGTCCAACGCCAACGAAAAGTATTTATGCAATTTGTTACGATCTCTTAAATCTAATCGCTAATGTCAACAGACATCTCCTCCACCCGTCTTGTCACAGTATGTCGTGAGAGTGAAAGACTCTTGGCTTCAGCTATGCCGTTTTGGTCATTACAATTTTGTGCAAAGATTGTCAAAGCCTCTTTAACAATTTTTCCATCAGAATAAGGCTTCTTTTTCGCTAAAGCAAAGAAATCTCGTAAGACGTTTTAATCATAGATTCAACCTCGTCGTGCCTTATAACAAAAATATTCTGTTGGTTGTTCAACCAACAGAATATTTTTACTATTCAGTTCTCGTTTCTTTTTCTTTAAAAATTCTTCTCGGATGACACTACCAACGGGATACTCTCTTTCGAAATTGCTATGATTTTGCTTATAATGCCTTTCTAAATTATATTTTTTTGCAACAGCCACTGTAGTCAAGCAAATTAAACATATGGGTTTCTGCGCCTTGCTTTCTGTAAAACAATATTTCTTTTCCCATTCATCATGAAAAATACGGTAAGAATCTGTCGATTTCGACGTGCTTGGTTTGCTGTGAGCGATACTGAAATAAACAGCATTTTTTAGTTTACTTCCATAAGAATTAATACTAGGTAGGTATTGATTGCGATTGTAAAAACATGAAAAAATGACCGTGGTAAATTTTAACAGTTAAAATGTAATCAAATTGTATCACTTGTCTGCCGGGACTTAATTTAGCATTGAATTGACGCGAAGGCGCTATTATCTCTCGCAATACTCGCGTGCAGCGCGGACGGATCCGTCACAAGTTAAATTACTTAATATTAATGAATAAGATATCTCTGAACTCCAAAGTAATCAATGTTTGATGTTGCAGTACGATTTTTAAAATCTCAAATTAAAACACTTAAGTAGATAACTTGTAAGAAAGATAATTAAAAACTGCAACTGTAAATAAATAGCGCCCGAACGCGAACTCGCTCAGATTACTTCTCTTGTCACGGTCAATTTTGAAACTTACGCGGGCGGCGGGCCATTTAAAATTCGTTCGAGGGCCACATTTTGGCCCGCGGGCCTGGTTGGGCAGCCATGAGTTAGAGTTTTAATAAATCATGCCAAAGAGCAACATCGCGAAATTCCAAACAGATCTGACCAAAAAAAAAAGTTTCATATAAACGTCCCTTTCTACTCCTTTAGGGGGTGAATTTCGCAAAATCCCTTCTTAGTGGACGTCTCAAAAGGAAGCCACGGTCCAAATATTACGTTTCTAGCTTCAGTAATTTTGTCTCGGCGTTGATGACTCAGTCAGGACATATTAATAATAATAATTATTATTATTTATTTAGTTTATTTGCATAGAATGTAGGTTACAAAAGTTCTTATATTTAAATATAGTGTCACAACATTTTGCTTTAAGAAGCGTGCAAATGTCCTTTTAACAATAAAATTTAAAAGAAATACAAACTGAAATAAGTAATCCATTATTATATTAATAACATACAATGTTAAACCATTTCATCGCATAGGTACTTAAATCCATCATAATCAATTTTGTCAGTCTCATAATCATTATTTAATATATCAAACTTAATTTCACAATTACACTACATTGAGGTACATAAAAAATATTATAAATAATATTTAATCTTCAAATTTCATCAAACCATCATAATATCATGCACCTCATTAACATTTAAATTCCTAGGACTTTATGCTACATTTCATTTAATTGATCTTTATTTTTACTAACCTATCTTAAATAAAATTTAATTATATTGATTAAATAGAAATAATAATATTCATAACACCATTAATAAAATAAAATTGAATTAAGAAGTCACATTCAATTGTGTATGTAAGATAGCCGTATAGTTTTCACTTTTAGCAAAAATATTTAATCTTTTAATTGGAATTTGTAGCTTGTCTCCTCTATGTGGTCTTTGGCTTACTTCTTGTTTTTTTTTTAATGAAAAATTCTGTTACTTTATATAATAAGAAGATAGCAGTGGCGTGGGGTTTCTATAACTCCATTCCTATCGGCTTCGCTTGCCACTTAACTTTTGAAGACCCTCATCCAAATTCCTATCTATTATACAGGCTAGGACTACCCTATGAAGGAAAACCAGCCTTCGCCTATGACACAAATATGACACATTTTTTTTCAAAATTAGTTCAGTAGATCCAGAGATTACCCCAACAACCTCAAGGTCGGCTAAAAAGCGCACGAATCGCGACCAATTTGTATGTAATAGTTGTGTCGACGACGCACGTGCCGCGACCAGACCAACCTCACTAACATCTATTTATAATATTGGTACATAATATAGTTTATCCCGTTATTCAGGCGCTGGTATCACTCTTCGCGAGCATCACAAAGCTGAGTTGGTTTGACATGGTGAAGGAGGAATACGTGTTTCACAATGTCATGAATGATATCTCAAGCTTCCTACAGGTATGTGCGAATGTATTTTTAATTGTTTGTTGTTTACCTATAATTTGCAAAGTTATAACAACCTCCAAAACCTTTACTTGGGCACTCGGAGGACGTACACCACCTTGAATTGGTTTGAGCTGTATGTTTTTTAATACAACTTTTTTTTGTATTTAGACATACTACAAAATAATGTCTGTGTTATGACCTATGAAAATATCCGTGTGTTGTTACTATTAACTTTCTTACTTCACTCTTATAATTTCCAGGGTCCTGCGGAACTGTGCACGATCGGCGTGCAGCTGCTGTCGCAGCTGGTGGTGGAGATGAACCAGGTGTCGGACGTCGACATCAGCCGCTCCTTCGGCAAGCACAGAAAGATCGCGTCGTCTTTCCGGTATGCTATGTCACCTATTATTTTATACTCTGTTCAGATTTACGGTCATGGTCCAAAATTCGTACTAAACAAACCCAGAGTCGACAGCAATAAAATGTTTGCCAATGGGTTCACTAATAAATAATATTTGATGACACCAAAGGGGCAACCCTGAAATACGCCGGATATAGAGATAAGGTGAAAATCTAAGTGTCGAGCTGTCATAATATATGACATTGACATTTGACTCTACACTTGTGTGTGCGATTTTTAGCGCTATTGTATTAGCGCTGAGTTTTATTTTCAGTGATCTAAATTTTCTCCGGTCTTACGGATTCCGGACAATATAGTCGGCCTAATAATCCCATTGACATTTCAGTGACACACAGCTCTATGAGATGTTCCGCTTGGCCTGCTCTCTCCTGGGCTCGGCCCGAGGCAAGTCTCTAGACCTGACAGACGAGAGACAGCAGGCTCTGCTTGCTGCTCTACTGAGGCTGGCACACAACTGCCTCACGTTTGACTTCATCGGTACCACCGTGGACGAGTCCGCTGATGATCTTTGTACTGTACAAGTGAGTGTCTATATGATTTTTAAGTTATAATCCTATAAAAAACAATTTTATAGTGATGATTACATTACACCTCGAAAATTTTAAATCAATTATAAAGCATATTCCTCTGTCTGGTATCCAAGTCATAAGCTCTTTGGATGCTTAACACATAAAGATTAACATGATGTGAATGCATCCCACAGATTGTTATCTGTAGCGAAGGCTGGTCCTCCATTCAATGGAAGCCCCTGCCTGTATATGTGAGATCAGTTGCAGAACTTACTTTAATACCTATCTCAAGTAAAATTTTGTACGACGTACAAAAAAAATCGTCGTGTCCGTAAATAAGTACAAGTATACTTACTTGTCGATGTTGTAGGTTACGAAGTTTTTAAAAAGTACTATCATAGTTATTGTAACTTAACTAAACGTGGAGCCGGCGCGGTGTTGATTATATTATGTGAACACGTCGCTATTGGTGTTTATTTTTCATCAGATCCCGTCATCATGGCGAAGTACGTTTCTCGAAGCCGGCACTCTGGAGCTATTCTTCGAGTTGTACCACAGCGTGTCCGGGTCGTTGGGCGGGCTCGCGCTCGCGTGCCTCGTGCAGCTGACGTCGGCGCGCCGCTCGCTGTTCAGCAACAGCGAGCGCGCCAAGTTCCTGAACAGACTCACCGCGGGCGTGATGCGTATACTGGACGACACGCAGGTACATTCTGTTTGTATATGTCACGGCAAAATTGTAATATAACAAGCGATATTGTAAAATGTCGAAATTATTGTGCATCTGAACATACTGGTTACAATTTACGCATTTTGTTTTATTACAATCTTTTATTACAATTTTACGGTGACATATATACCGTCATAACATAGTACAACCGACCTCATTCATATATCATTTGAAATTAAATTAAACTAAAAATAAAACGCAATCGTTAGGCCACCACGCAATTCTTTACCTGACTCTACCTGCACCATTTCAGGGTCTCTCGAACCCAATAAATAACCACGAAATTTACTGACTAGGTAATCTTAACCTTTTTTATCTCGCAACATAACCCTCTATCTGAATTCCAGGGCCTCTCCGACCCGAGCAACTACCACGAGTTCTGCCGACTGCTCGCGCGCCTGAAGTCCAACTATCAGCTCGGCGAGCTGGTCATGGTGGACAACTATCCGCGCCTGATAGAACAGATCGCCAAATTCACCGTGCAGAGCTTACAGGTATTAAACTTCTAACTGCATAAAACTTGATGAATGAAAATAATGTAGCCATATAATAGCCAATCTTTCGGGATACAACTAACAGTCCAAATATCATTCAACAGTCTACGCTTATCTTACATAGTATAATGTAACTAACTTCAAAACCTTATTAGCATAACTAAGTGGGTACAATATTAAAAAACAAACATTTACATGTTAATTTGTGACTGGACTGTAAATTAATGTGATACTCACGTGCTGGATCACACGCCGCCGGTCACCTTATAATTTGTGTTGATTAATAATCTTGATTCCCCTGGCCAGGGTTTATAGAAAAATTGGATGTTTGCTCCGTGACGTAATTGATGTCATGACTGGTGGCGCATGCGTCTCGTTCCCTCCTTACCCCCGCGACCCGGACAGCTTAGGGATGTGAATTAGATTTAGTGATGTCCCTCAACAGACAGGAAACTTAGTAGCCTTGTTCAGGCACTAAACGAACTTTTCTACAATAATAAAAAATATCAACAGCATTCTTTCTCAGCCTTCAAATAATTTAAAAAAACTTTTATATTAATCCTAAGCTAAACGATTCACCTATAAGCAAGTTTAGATTTTCTACAGTTTTAAGCTTAGCTTACATACTTTTTCAAACACATATTTTTTCAGATGTGGCAGTTCGCACCGAACTCTGTGCACTATCTACTATCTCTCTGGCAACGTATGGTGGCGTCCGTGCCGTACGTGAAGGCGGCGGAACCGCATTTGCTCGAGACGTACGCTCCGGGCGTGACAGCTGCGTATGTTACGTCTAGATTGGACTCAGTGGCTGTGTTAGTGAGGTAATTATAGTTTTGGTAATATTATCTACCGTGTAACTACTAGAAGATAACAAAAATTCTATCTCCAGTAGATTAATAGCAAACATTCCTTATTGTATTACACATTTCATATGTAAATAACATATTTACTGAATACCACGAAAAAAGATAGCAGTGTGCCTTGTCGGAAACAATATTCTTTGTATGAGGCGACTATGGGCGAGGCCACAACATTACGTAGCGATGACGCATCGCAAAAAACGAGCTACAATTCATGTAAATTGTATTGCGTCGTTTTCGGCGATGCGTCGTCGCATTGCAATGTTGTGGCCTCGCCATATCGTCATTATAAATCTGGCACAATAGTATTGTATAATGGTGTAAGTCTAGCCGTTCAGTAGTTTTAGCTTAAAATAGTATCAAACGTCCATCTATCCATCCATCCTCACAAACTTACATTTATAATAGCAGTAGGAACATATAATATAAAATACTACAATTCCATAAATTCTTGTAGTCACTTTTATTATGTTTTAATTGTTAAGCGCCATACTTACCATCCAGCCTGCAAATTCAAGGACGCGGCCTTGAAGCGGACTAGTAGGAAAAAATTAAAAATGATTGACAATGTTGACACTAATGACGGCCATTAGTACTGGCGCTGGATTTGCAGACTGGACGGTCAGTAAGGCGCTTTAAGTTTTAAGTTATCAAAATAATATTAATAATAATAATGTTTATACCTACAGGGAAGGTCTAGAAGACCCACTAGACGAAGTGGGCACAGTACAGCAGCAGCTGGAGCAAGTTTCCGTAATAGGCCGCTGCGAGTACGCCAAGACCTGCCAGCTGCTGGTGGCGCACTTCGACCGCGCCGCTGCCGCGTACAGCGTCGAGACGAACCCGCAGCAGATACTGATACTGCAGGGTGAGCTATTAGGCTGTGACTATATGATCCGGATTCCGGAAGGCCGGGGAAAATTCAGAGTAAATTTTTTTTTATATATAAGCTTTTATATATTAAATATGTGTTAGTGCATTTGTTTGACGAACGGCTTTCCCCGGCAGGGCAGCTGGCGTGGCTGGTATACACGATCGGCGCGGCTGTGGGCGGCCGCGCGGCGCTCAACACGAGCGACGACAACGACGCCATGGACGGCGAGCTCGTGTGCCGCGTGCTGCAGCTCATGAATCTCACTGACTCTCGCTTGGCTAATGTACGTGCACGCACGTAAGATGTATACGCACAGACTACATAATACATAATATACTCGCATACAACATTATCAATGGAAAGCTTGTAAATGTGTGCCGTGCTTGCCTAACATTTGCCTTATCTACAAGCAAAAGTTTACGCACCGAGCGGGCGTATACGCAAATTCACATTATTGCACGACGATAACGCCATGGACGGCGAGCTGGTTGCGTGCTGCAGTTCATGAACCTCGCCCACTCGCGTTTGGTCAACGTACATACACGCACACAGCGAGCCAACGTATACGCATATTCGCAAACGAGTGTGTATTGGTGCATATTAGGCATGCATACACCTGGCGTGCTTAAAAGTTTAAATTAAACGGATAAATATTCATTCCCGTTCATGTAAGTACATTCTACACTCACGTCCTGATCAAGAGCATGAATTTATAAATTAGGCATGTAATTTCTTTACTTACAACAAAAATAAGAAATATACAACCGACATTAACTTCATATACATTGCAGGGTGGCTGTGAGAAACTGGAACTGGCCATGATGTCGTTCTTCGAGCAGTTCCGAAAAATCTACGTGGGCGAACAGGTGCAGAAGAACAGCAAGGTGTACCGGCGGCTCAGCGAGGTGCTCGGCCTGAGCAACGAGATACAACTGCTCAGCGTCATCATGAGGAAGATGTGAGTACAGCTGATGTACTACTGACATTATTCAGGGCCTTTAGTCAAGACTCATTCGAAATTAATGACATGTTAAGTCATTGCTAAGTGACATTTCTCTTGCGATGTGATTTGCGATGTGAAATCCCCATACATTTTGTTTTCGAACTTCGCCGTCGAAAAATTGGCCACTCGACTGAGACTCCGTAACGAAGCGCGCATCACGTCGCCGACAACACGTGACAAAGTGTAGTTTTTAAGTATATAATAAAATGTATGTTAGTCTGTAAGGTATTTATAATATGGGCCTATGCTGCCTGAAATAAAAGTTATTTATTTATTAAAGGCCCTGATCTTATCTATACTTATATTATAAAGAGAAAAAGTTCGTTTGTATGTTAGTTTGCATTTAATAAGCTCCGAAACTACTGCACCGATTTTAATGAAATTTAGCACAGTTGCCACGGGGAAGGACACAGTTTAGGGTACCGTATCCAAACGGTAAAAACGGGTCCCCATTACTAAGAGTTCTCTGCCTGTCCGTCTGTCATCAGGCTGTATTTTATGTGACAGCTAGGCAGTTGATTAATTATTTCTGTTGCCGCTATAACAATAAATACAAAAATCAATAAAAAATATATTTAAGTCATACAACAAACGTGATATTTTTGTCGTTTTGTACGGAACCCTTCGTGCGCAAGTTCGACTTGCACTTGGCTTAGCTTTTTTTTTTAATCAGGCCTTAACTAGACACAAATTATGCACTTGAGTAACTTCAGACTTTTGTAGCCAGATTAATAAATATTAAATTAATATGTTGTCCGCAGTATCACCAACCTAAAATACTGGGGCGGCTCGGAGCCGATAATCTCCAAGACTCTGGGTCTACTGAGCGACCTGAGCGGCGGCTACGCCTGCGTCCGCAAACTGATTAAACTGGAGGAAGTCCAGTTCATGTTGACACATCATACAGTGAGTTTTTTTTAAATTATCACCAAAGATTTTAGATACCGGAGATCGCTCGCAGTGTATCCTGACTCGAGAGTGCTTAAAATGCGAATAAGCGGAGTTGGGGTCGCAGTCGCGCGGGCTATCCGACCGGCAACCGCCTAAGCGCTCGTTAAAAAGTGTAAAATAACACTTTAACCATTTGAAAACAGCATGGAACACTTTACGGTATTTGTTTAATCCTTTAATATCTCAGTGCTTTTTTTAGCTAAATATATCTTAAAACATGATTAAAATGCTATTTAACGTAAATTAAACTAAATGGGCGCTTCCGCTTAAGGCAACTACGTGTTTCTTTTCTTCTTCCATTAAAAAATGTTTGTCGTGTGTAAGCCGCATGATTTCCGCGAGACGACGAAAATCGACCGTCTAAATGGCAATTCGGCTAGCTCGCTACTCAATTTTTCATAGATGAAAAAAAAGAAATGATGTGTTAGACTGACGAACATGAACGTGTAACATAATTGTAACGCACGGTAGTGTATCAATAATCTGAGGTAGTGTGTTGTTTCTTATTTTTATTGATTCTATGTATTTCTAAGTAATATTTAAAAATATTTTCTTTTTGCACACTTTCCTCCATATAAACTGTGCCAAATATTATACTCCTCCGTACGCATAATTCTCGTAAAACTACTGAAAGTTTTTGCCATACGCATTAATATTTTTGATGGTCCCTTGCACGCTCGAGCAAGGTTTCAACGCATCTGCGTTATTCCCACTACATCACATCCCTTCCCCAGGCGGAGCACTTTCCGTTCCTGGGTGGCGGGGCGGGCGGGTCCGCCGAGATGCGCTGCCGGTCAATGCTGTACACCGCGCTGGGGCGGCTGCTGATGGTTGAACTGGGCGAGGATGAACAGCGGTTCCTGGCGTTCATGATGCCTCTCACAGGTACATGTTCAATGTCATATTATACTTTAAACGAGACAATCTTGTATGTGTATAATCGATTTCTCGAAAACGGCTGCAAGTATTACCTTGAAATAAAGTATGCAAGTAGTTTTGGGGGTGAAAAATCGATATTGATAGGTATAGATAGGTGTTATGTATATGATGCGTTTGTGCTGGTTTGGCTGCGTTTTTCTTGCTTATTATTTGAGGAGTGAAGAGAAACAGTAGATTGACTGATATTGAGTATATTGTTCCAATCTAAACCTAATTTTTACAATTATTTCTAATTTTAGTTACTAACATGCGTATAACAAAAAATGGCGTTGCAATATCTAATCCTAACTGCTTCGTGAACCCCTGTCACTGGTAGTATAAATATCACGTCAACGGCGGCCAATCGTAACGCAGCGTGAGTTATGACGCGATATTTGGCCTATATGATGCATCATGCAGATCCTGTGCGTTAACAACAGGTCTTATACCTGGAAATCTGGCCATTTTAAACCTATATATATGTTTTTTCTTTCTACGTGCAACAATATATCAATAATATCGACTCTATTACGTCAGCTTGATTGGCAGTTCGGTATGCGTATGTTATAAAATAATATGTATAAAAGATTTGCTTTGTTCGAAAATTCGGAAATTCGGGTTTGAATCGCGATCAGATATATTTTTTGTGATTCTTTTTATTTTTTAATTCTTTCATCAGAACTCCCCATAAAGTATATTATAAAAGATGAAAGACGGATGGGACGGTGTCATAAGACACCAATTCACTTACCACGAACGCTTAAGCGCGTTACTTGACTCACAAAATGTTTCCATATCCAGTGACAACATATTAGTATGAAAATTTAGCATTCAATCAGACGTGAAGTGACGCAAAAATATTTTTTTTGTATTGAATATTCATAACTTATATACTGTATAAGGAGTAAGTAGTGTGGGATTACACATTTTTATAAATTAAATTTTTAAATTGTTGATTAAATATACATAAATCTAAAAGAAATAGGTATTTAGATTGACGCGATTAAAAGTTATAAGCAAATAAAAATATTGCCTATCTCTTTCTCGCAAAACGATTTGTTACGTCACAAGCTGCAACCGCCATACATTTTGTGATGACAAATGTATGGCGGGTGCAACTGGTGACGTCACAGGCCGATACATCGCTCTCTTTCATATTGTAAATTTAAATTGTTTGTATCTTCGTTATTTTTCAAGATATACGAACATAATAATAATAATATCTATGGACGCTTCACACCACGTCAAACGATCCCGTGGTAAGTTCTCGAAGAACTTGTGTTACGGGTACCAGACAACGGAAATATATTTAATACTTTTTATACTATACATATATTTAAGATTTTTATTATATTATACACATGTTTAATACATCCATGACCCAGGAAACACAGAAAAACTTTTTGTTCCTTCGGCGGGATTCGAACCCGCGACCCCCGGCTTGAGCATCAACACGCTCAACCGTTGAGCCACAGAGGTCGTCATGACACATGTTGTCTACCATCGAATAGAAGAAAAAAATTTTTTAGGCAACATGCCTATTGTGTCATGTCGTGTAGATTGACTACTAGAGCAAAAAAAATACTTAGATGTGAATATTTTTTTTAAAAAAGCTACAAATACCAATGTCTATTGTAATATCATTATAAATATTTTGCCACCATTTCAGCGGCATTTGAGAACATCGTGGGTCTACTCAGCACGCCGGAGAATCCGATGTACGCCACCGACGACGCCAAGAAAACCCTCATCGGCCTGGCCCGAGACCTTAGAGGATTGGCCTTCGCTTTCAACACGAAAACCACGTACATGATGCTGTTTGATTGGATGTAAGTACTGCTTCTTGTGTATTTTCTATAAAAGATTATATAGAAGTAGTAAATAAAAATTATATTTGTAAGGTATTTGTACATAAATATGGCCTTTTTAGTTAACACAGTTCAAATAACTGAACGATTTTCGCTAAGTTAGTTTATCTCGTAAACGATCGTAACGATCATATTTTACATATATTTATTCCAAGTTAGACAGTGAAACGACAAAGACTAAAATGAAAACTAAACACAGCTAAAATTAAACATCAAAAGGAAAAGGCCAATGCCCTTTCCTTTTGATGTTTAATTTTAGCTAACTAATGTCAACTTAGTGCCGCGCGGGTATTTGGATCATTTATTTGTATGTAATTACTTCGTCTTCCAGCTATCCACTATACCTCAAGGTGCTGGTCCGCGGCGTGGAGGTGTGGTTCTCGGAGCCGGCGGTCACCACCCCCGTGCTGAAGCTGGCCGCCGAGCTGGCGCAGAACCGCAACCAGCGGCTCCACTTCGACGTCAGTTCGCCCAACGGCATCCTGCTGTTCCGCGAGCTGTCCAACATCATCTGCGCTTACGGTGAGAACGACCGCCGGCCACCGCCACCGCAGGGCCGACAATCACTGTTGAAGTTGGGTGTAAACTAAAGATACACAATATTTTAAGGACCCGGCCAAAAGAATGCACGTCGGCTTTGCATCATAGCTCCGCGACTTTAGAAGTGTTTGACGTCCGTCAAAACTCTTCTAAAGTGCGGTCGCGGAACACGTGGAATTTCGTACATTAACTAATCGCTACTTGTACCTTTCCTCGCGCACGAATATATTGCTATCGCGTTTACACAGGTACGCGATAGGATCCCTGTACTAGAAATAAGGCGAGCTGATACTGCTTTGTGCGTAAGAAGAAACGCTCTACAAAGCCGACACTGGCCGAAATCTGTAGCCCAAGAACGAACAATTTACAAGTACGTATTCGGAACGTTATCGAATGTCAATTGTACGAGTACTGTCACAATTTTCAAACAATTCTCTTTCGATAACTTTACGAATACGTAGTTGTCTCAATTGTTCCTGATAACCCCCGTGTTGGCCAAGTATTGTATAACTGGTCTAGTCGACCTATGTTTTATTAAAGGTGCAGTTATCGTTTACGATGCACGTTCATTGTAATTGTGTTGTATACTATTATTAACCTAACTTTCTCCACGGTTATTCAGCCTTTATCAGTATAATGTCAATATTATTGTCATTTTGTAGTATTGTCGAGTAAATGAAGTTGTCAAAACGTGTCCAAAATGTTCGGAAGCCACCTCACACCGTGCTTATTGTTCATATTCGTAAACAACTTCAGTGCTTTATATTATGGACACATATTAATATTTTGGACACGGTACATATAAAATAATAAATAAGTATAAATCTTGTCAATTAAATGAAAGGTGTTAAAAGTCGACACCCAATTTCCCAGCCGTAATTTGTAAATACCGCGTTCTGCGGCTCGGAGATAACTTATACAAATAGAGATGGGCTCGCATACGATTTGAATACATTATCGATTCTCCGCCAGGTCCGAGGGCTGAACTAAACATGTAGAATACATTATGAGATGGTCATCATTATCAGCCTGTATGTCAATATAAACCTGTCTTGATGAATATCAATATACTAACAGCCTTCGTGGTCTAATGGTTATAGCTGGCTCTCGACTCGGAGGTCGTGGGTTCGATTCCCGCATTGGAACAACAAAAAAATGTTGTTTCCAAGTTTGGTTAGGACAATGCAGGCTGATCCCCCTGTAGGACAATGCAGGCTGATCCCCCTGATTGTCTGACAAGAAAGATGATCCATGCATCGGATGGGCAAGTAAACGGACGGTCATAAATGTCTGCACCCTTTTGATATAAAATATGTATTTCTCAGTATCTGTTGTGTATCTTCGAGGAAAGGCGACACTCCTGCGAGAGTCAGTCGTCTGCGGATCACCACCTATCATAGGTGCACTCAGTCGTCTGCGGATCACCACCTATCATAGGTGCCTAATAAAGTCTGAAGCCATAAGTATTTTATAAGAAGGACCCAGCCAATGCATTACATATACAATATATATGTTGCAGGCAGCAGAATATTGACGATAGAAGTGAGCAAGAAGCAGATGTATGCGATGAAACTAAAAGGAATATCACTTTGCTTCTCAATACTGAAGGCGGCGTTGTGCGGGAACTACGCCAACTTTGGAGTTTTTAGGTAAATAAACTATCTATCTGTTTATAATAGGGATGTGGCCTAGTGTCGAATATCACATTTTTAAAAATTTAAATTTGAAATTGTTGTATAAATATATATAAATTTAAAAGAAAAAGTTATTTAGGTTGACGCGATGAAACATTATAAGCAAATAAAAAAAAATTGCCCGTCTCTTTCTCGCAAAACGATTTGTGACGTCACAATCTGCTACCACTGTACGTTGTCTAATAACAAATGTACGTCGTGACGTCACAGGCCGAATATCGCTCTCTGATTGCAAATTTAAATAGGCTACTTGACTCATGTTTAATTTCATACATTGAACATACAATACACCTCTATTTCCTTTAGTACTTGACTTAGGAAAACGTATTCTAGCGATATCATAAATTAAAAAGTTAACATTGATAAATAAAGTTGATTTAAAAAATATGTATTTTTGCGTTTTGATTTCTACTGATGAAAACACCTCGAAGTAACTTCCGGTAAGCATGTGACGACACAAACACACTAAACACATATGCAGTAGTGAAACGGAACGTTTCTGTATGTAGATAGTTCATGACATCTTAAAAAGTTATTTATGTCAAAACGTCAAACGGAACGTAACATAGCACAGATTACAAATAGTACTAGTATGAAGTCACAGCACAGATTTTTTAAATATTTTTTTTCTAAATTTAAATCTATCTTTACAGGACCTTTACCTAATATGACAGACAAGTAACTAATAATAATAAATAAAAAACATCAAAAACATAATAAATTATTATCTATCAACCAACATGGCGAATAGTGTTTTCGGCGGTTTTTAAAAAGTGTATTTTTAAAATATTTTTTGTAGGTTTTTAGGTTTCAAAATAATGTTATATTATTTTTTGTGTGTAATGAAACAATTATGAAGCGTTTAGGACATAAATAAAAACAAGGTCAAGTAGCCTATTGTTTGTATTAACTTTAAGATTTACAAAAATGTGTTTGTTATCATGTTGTCCAACATTGAATAGACGAAAAATATATTGTTAGTCGACATGACTAATAATAGTAGTATTAATAATATTCTTGTAAATGTGCCCGTGGCTTAGTGGGTAGACCGTTTGATTCGCACTCGAGAGAGTGGAGGTTCGATTCCCAGGTTGTGGCGTGTACCAATGAGACTTTTTCAGATCTCAAGTACATTATACGGACGCTCCAACGGTGAAGGAAAACATGGTGAGGAAACCCGCACATGGTTGGCCCCAGACGTATTGACTAGTCATTCCTCTGGATACCGAAAAGGCCTAAGTTTTTTGTAAATGTGCCAAAAAGTGATACTTATCATGTTTATTTTATATAATTAATTGTTTCCTTTTTTACAGGTTATACGGCGATGAGGCTTTAGACAATGCTCTCAATATGTTTGTCAAATTGTTGCTGAGTATACCACAAAGTGATCTCTTGGTAAGTAATATATATATATAAATAATTTTGTTTGGCTAAGAATTCTAATTTCAAATTAATTTTATTTTAAAAACATGGAATTATTTTTCCAAAAGTAGACATGTTTTTTTTAGTGTTACATTTTCATCGCATTTCAATCTTTTTCGTCATCATGGATACGTAAAAATTTGAGTAATTATGGAATATGAGTACCGTCGTGGCAGCAACGCGGCACAAGCGGCACGCAACATCAACGACGTTTACGGAGCTAACACTACAACCAACGCACCACCTGTTATTGGTTTGCTCGCTTCCGTTATGGAAATTTCGACCTGAAAAATGAACCTCGCGGTCGTCCGAAGACTTTGGTCGACAATGACGAATTAAAGGCGATTGTGGAAGCTGATGATACACAATCTACGGCTGAATTAGCAGCAGCTTTCGACGTTAGCGTCAAAACAATATTGGTCCATTTGCGTCAAATTGGCAAGGTAAAAAAGCTTGACAAATGGGTGCCCCACGAACTCAATGATCGCCAGCGCGAAGTACGCGTCGAGACGTGCCTTGCACTGCTCAACAGATACACAAATGAAGGAATTTTGAACCGCATTGTTGCCTGCGATGAAAAATCGATTCTGTTTGATAACCGCTAAAGTTCAGCAAGTTGGTTGGATCCTGATTCAGCACCTAAACAATGCCCTAAACGAAAACTTACTTCGTTTCATTTTCCAGTTCCATATTCATCACAGCTTCTTACCAAACGGGGTGAGCATTACTGCAGATGTGTACTGTGAAGAACTGAACACAATGATGGAGAAGCTGGCACATCTCCAACAAGCATTGGTCAATCGCTCGTCTCCGCTGCTCCTGCACGACAACGCGCGACCTCATTTTTCCAGAATTTGGATAACTTCTTGGCGGGAAAAAAAATTCAATACCCGAGAGGCAGTATAAAATGCCTTTGAAGAATTTGTTGCCTCCCGTCCAGCTGATTTCTTTAAGAAGGGCATCAATAAACTGCTACTGCGTTGTTAAAGATGCATTGATTGCATGGGTGATTACTTTGATTAATACAAATAAAAAATACATGAAAAAATTCGTATATATATATATATATATGATTCATCACAGCTTCTTACCAAACGGGGCGAGCATTACTGTAGATGTGTACTACATTATCTTCCATTGCTAACATTGAATAAATTTGCGCAGGACTACCCGAAGCTGTCGCAGACGTACTACGTGCTGCTGGAGCGGCTGGCGCAGGACCACATGCCGTTCCTGGCGTCGCTGCAGCCCGAGCCCACGCTCTACATCCTGGCCTCCGTGTCCAAGGGCTTAACTGCGCTGGGTAATGTTCCTGACATTTCAAAACACTCCCAATTGTTCGGGTGTACATTCAGGTCGCTGCCTCGAACACAGCGGGGAGTGGTGCGTTGCGATAGTCGCCGCTTGACACACTGCATTCCTGTCAAGCGGTGACTATGGCGCCCGGATGCAGCGCCGCTCGCCGCTGTGTTCGAGGCAGCAGCCTCAGTCTTTCGGCGAAACACAACGCAAGCGTTGTTTTACGCCAGTCAAACTATCACCTAGAAAAAGTTATACAACATACTATCATACTCTGGTGAAGATAGCTTTATAATGCATGCTGAATACTGTAACAGGTTTCTTTCAAGATTTTAAATTCCTTGTGTTGTTTGAAATAAATTTATATTATTTCAATTTTACATTCATTCATAACTACCAAAAACAATTCATGTTAAGAACATAACAATCCTTAATTTCAGACACGAGCGTTTGTACGGGTTGCTGCGCGACGCTAGATCACATAGTCACATATTTATTTAAACAATTAGTACAGAAAAGTAAGTTTTATGTCTACGATTTCTTAATACGGTTAATAAAGTATTGTGATCTTTTAAAAATTAAATAAATTTCAAATTATAAAGCGTATTATTTTATTAACTTGTTATGTAAACTTGTTTTTCAGCAAGCAACAAAGTATCGAATCCACGCATACCAGAAGAAAGCAACAACATGTTCATAGAAGTCCTACAGCGGCGCCCCGAGATCATGCAACAGCTGTTGGCCACTGTGAGTGCATTTCACTGTCATAATATTGCTTGTTATTATAATTGAATGAAAGAACATAATTATCCTACACACCGCATGTAAAAGCTCATACAATCGCATCGCGCATCGTGTATACACTCACGATGCGACGTCGGAAAGTAATAATTTAAAGCGAGGCTCCATTAGTGCATTGCGTTTGTTTTTCATATATTTTTTATGACATACTCCATTAATACGTTTCGTCGTCGAACGCGACGTTTCAACGGAACGACGGACAGGAGACGGAAGAGGGGGGATGGATGATGCGCTGCGCTATGGCTCTCCTGCATTGTGATGTGCGTCGATGCAACGCAGGTGTGGCATACAATGGGTTAATTCGTTGCGACGACGAGACGTTGCCTCATCCATGTATCTATTTTTCCTTCATGCGTCTTAACTGTCAGTGGTAAGATATTTTATTTAAAAAAGGGATAACAATCTTGTTGTAGGTGTTGAACGTTATAATGTTCGAGGAGTGCTGCAACCAGTGGTCGATGTCCCGACCTCTCCTCGGCCTCGTTCTCCTCAACGAGAACCACTTCGCGCGACTGCGAGCCGAGCTGATCGCGCAGCAGCCGGCCGACCGCCAGCACCAGCTCGCGCTGTGGTTCGACGGCCTCATGGCGGGCGTCGAGCGGAACCTGCTCACACGCAACCGCGACAGGTGAGCGACAACCAAGGACTAGGACTTTAAACAGAGTACAATATAAAAACGATTACGAAGATCGAAAACAATAAACTGAACGAGTTTAAAATATTTAGTCGCTAAATCACATGCTTACATTTTATACTCTAAGCTTCGTTATCGTTCCGATATTACACTTTGTCTAAGGCTCCAGGAGAGCGATGACACTAAGCTAAAGTCAAACCTGTGAAACCAAGAAAGCGGAACAAGCGTTTCGCCTAAGAGCATTTCACATTTCACTTGAGCTATAGAGAAACAATAATGTCTATTTCCCATGAAGCACAATACATGGCGTTACAATAAATTTTTAAAAGCATTTTATATATTTTCAGATTTACACAGAACTTATCAATGTTCAGGCGGGATATCAACGATCTGCTGAAAGGCACCTCGGTCAATGCCCCGCAGTCGGTCAACGACATGATGACATCATAACTGCGGACCGGCGGGACGTGTATTGACATTTAGTAGGCAGAGACTGTGTAGTGAGTGAAACATCAGTGAGAGAATAACAGCGTACTGTGGAGATAAACAAGGTTCAAATGTAACAAGATTTTTTTGTGTACCAGACACAAAAATATTATTGTAATTAGAAAATGTATCTAAATTAAAAAGTTTGAAAAAATTCAGAAAAACTTGTTGCAACATAAAGAAGCATTTAAGTAATTTTATTGTTATATTTGAACACACATTCTGTGCCGGGATAAACAATACTGTGTAACGAAGATTTAGGAAATATCTTTCAACTTCTATTAGTATTTTTTAGCGAAAAAAGTTGTATCAATTTCAAATAAGTATGTGGTAGCTTAATATAGCAATAATGTATTTTTTTAATTCTTTACGAACGAGTTGTTAAAGTTGTTAGGCCATAGTGTTTCTTACTGTAAATGGAATATTTTATACTGTTCTTTTAACCTTGTTACTTTTAAAGTATTTGTCATATAACCACTAATTTTTATTTCTTAGTGTGGGCATACACCATACTGCATATCGTCCAATCGGCATTACGCTACTTATTGGATCAGTTCGAACTGACCCTTATTGGATCAGTTCGAACTGAACGTGTGTGGGCTTGGTTTGGCATGACAATTTATATCAATATGGAACTGATCTATGCCCAGTTTCTGATTTTTTTTGTCGGTAGTTTATCTATTCAATAGTGCTACTGATTTGATGACGCAGACGCATTAACAAATTATAAGCACTGTTGAATAGATATATTGCCATCAAAAAACATCAGAAACCAGCCACTAATTGGTTGTGTAAAGTCGATCGGACGATAGGCAGAATGGTGAATAGCTACTGATATGTTTTCTTCCTTGTATTGCCTTGTGTTTAAATTTGGTGTGTAATAAAATTTTCATAGTTTTTCCAACAGGAAATATGTATAAATACAATTCAGTTTTTAAGATGCTTAAAGACGAAAAAAGGTTCTGATTACAGAAAAAAATACTTGTGGATATGAGTAAAAATACTTGTGGATATGATACATAATGAGTAAATGTAAATAAATAATTTTAAAAATTATGATGTTGTTAGATCTTAGATTTGTATGAAATTGTGGGAATGAGCATTCCATATTTTTTAATTTTTACAACCCATAAGCAATGATTTCATAAAATTTAAAAACATTTATTTAAATTTTTTTAGTTTTATATTTGTGGGTAGTTGATAAAGTGCTATTGATCTGTATTTTTTATTACAAGATACAATGAAAATAGTAAAACGGTTCCAAGCTATGTTTCAAGTGAAGATAGTTTTGATTATTTATAATGATTTTACTCGTTTATAACAGGAACCAATGTCAAGCAGAAAATTCTAACATCCACGTTTGTTAACTTAATATTCAGACTCTCGCACAATTTAACTCTCACCCTGTGTATTTATGTCATGGATAATATAGCAAAGACTTGAATACATTCACTATTATAAAGTTATAGACATGAGGCATCAAATATCACAATATTTTAATTATGTTTCGATATATTTTAGTCCTCATTGGATTAAGATCTATTTTAGCTAATGATCTTAATGTAATTTAGAATAGCTTAACTAGGAAAATAAAACTAAATTAACATGTCATTAATTTCATATATTCAAGATTTAGTGCCAATTACACCATCACCTGTTAAAATTAATCATTGATTAGATATCATGTTGTCTCTCTCTCTTTCTTCGTATTAATGAAAGAGAAGGAGTGATATTTAGACAAACGATTAATACTAGCAGGTGTTGGCAAAATTGGGACATATTCACATGCCCGCTTATCGTAGTGTTGCTGCAATAAAAAATAACAAGAGAGTGAAAGCTTTGAATGCTTCATTTATCTCTTCACATTCTTTGGTGAAGTTCTCGTCCTCTCTCACTCTTATCGTGAATGTGCGAAGGAGAAAGCTGTAATGGGTAATGTGTGTACTGTGTAGGTAGTTTGCCTATGTGAATGTCGTATTCCTAAGTTTGTTCTGTTCCCTATATTGATGATGTATTTATAATGTTAGTTCGTCAAATGTATATAGTAAAATGTGATTTGTACAAAGAGTTTATTATATTTTATTTCTTTCCTTTCATTTACCATAATATTGTGTATGTTTACTTTAAAATTCTTCTTCGCAATACTCAATTGCTGTATTAAATATAACTGGGTTTAACCCAGATATTTAATACAGCAATTGATCTAGATTCTAGAGGCTTATAAGTTAGTTGGATTATAAGTTTAAAGTGCGCACAGGAACTTCATTGCAAGCTTAGTCCACAATGTGAGCATGAAGTAACAACACATATAAACATTGTTAAGCTTTATTCCTTTTTAATATTTTAACAGTTTACAAGTTCTATAAATATAACATACAATAGGAACACGCATTGTAAAATAAAAAGAAAAACCAAAAAAAATGTATCACGATTTATTGGCAAAAAAATTTGCAACTGATTGAAATATTTACACAAAAGAATAAAATAAAAACAACAGAATATTGCTTAAACCTAGATCATATGAGCATGAATTTGATTGAAAAATATATTCGAAAACAAATCCAAGAAGCTCGAAAGTAAGTTAATACATACTTATAAGATAATCGTTTGAAGGTCACTTAAATATGGAGTATCTATCAATACATGACAATACAATATTATTTCGAAATCTGGAATGAACTATGATTGGCACTAGCATGGAGGGCATTAATTTCGTAAAAATTATTAACTATGCTTTCATTTTATATTTCGAAGCTCGGAACTTTTATTAATCGTTGATACATACAACTTACCTTTGTATTTAGAATGTTCGTGAACTTAGAACTCTGTCTATCAGTAGTAATCTACAACTAAGTTCATTATTAATTATTATCTATCACAAATCTGAACATCTGAACAGGCACATTATCGGTTTCTAGGATTTATTAAATACAAGGAAGCTTAGGTAATTTTTTTAAAAATGTCGCCATCTTAAAAAATGGCTATATAATTAGTGCCTTTGTAATAAATACTGTTCTGGAATATATTATAATTTCTACTCTTGAGCTATAATGTATAGTACCTTATTTGGTGCTTCATATTTCTATTATTTAAATGCAAGGCCAGCATATAGCATTTTGTACTTATCGAATAATAATAGCAACACTGAATATAATTAAATATTTTAATTTATGGTTTAGTTTAGTATTATTATTTGAACAGCATCAATCTATATGTCAAAATTGTCTCAAAAATTAATAAATACAAAAAGCAATATAACTGGCCACACTACATTTTCTTTTATTCCCCAGCGTTGATTGTGATGGTCTTCCCCTTAGGATCATCAAAACGGTCCATTGTACGGATGTCCATCATCATCATTATTCCGAAGAAAGTGATGGACAGAAGAATGAATGTGACGAAAAGTCCAGCCCAGATGGGAACAGAGAAGAATCCTATGCAGTTAAGGGACTCTCCGAAGACAAGGGTGTCTGAGGCGTTGGTCTCCTTGAAGTACGGTTGAACCTAGAAATAATAATAACATAATAGTATTTATGGACGCTCTCACACCACGTCAATCTGATCCAGTGGTAAGTTCTCAAAGAACTTGTGTTACGGGTACCAGACATTGGAAATATATTCAATACTTTTTATGTAGTACTTATATTTAAGATTTTAACTATATAATAATACACATATTTAATAAACATCCATGACCCAGGAACACAGAATACTTTTTGATCCCTGGGTTCGAACCAACGCGCTAATCACAGCCACAGACGTCATCAAAATGATTTTTTTTTTATTGATATTTTTTTATAAAGACTAGAGGATCATTTGCATTATATTAGGTCATTACATATGAAATTGGCGTTTTGTAAAGGAGGAACATAAAGTCGTTTTTTTTAAACAATATATTTATTTAATCAATGTATATACCATTGCTATCTATGCACTTTTGCCATCTCATAGGTAGTTCATTGATTCCTTTACTAAAAAAACCATTCGGTCAGGACATTAGATCAAAAAATCTTTGAAGGCGCTTTGGACTGCCCATCGGAGTTGAATTTTTTCCCTTGCAAGAAGTTATCCAAATTTCGAAAAAAATTGTAATCTGTTCGAGCAAGGTCCGAGGAGTACGGTGGATGTTTTAGACATTCCAATTGAAGCTCCTCTAATTTGGTAGGCGTCTGTTGTGCAGTGTGTGGTCTAGCGATGTCCTGAAGTAACTGGCCTAGAGCGAATGACCAACCTCGGTTGTTTAGCAGCTAGCTTTTCCATCATGATTTTCAGTTGCTAGCAATAGACATCTGCCGTAATCATCTGGCCAGAATTAAGAAAGCTGTATTGAACGACACCGGTACTAGTTCACCAAACGCTCACAAGTAACTTTATTTGACTCAATTTTCGCTTGGGTCAGACTTTGGCTGGTTCGCCAGGGTTCAGCCATTGCGATGAGGGTTTCCTATTATCGTACAGGATTACTTTTCATCACAGGTAATGATTCGATTTAAAATCCCTTAACATTACTCAACCGCGCGACGCGCGTTTGTCGGTTTGCTGCACTCAATTCATGAGGTTTTTCACCTTACCAATTTGCTTCAAGTGGATTAAAACAGTTTTATCACTAACACCGCAGCCTGCAGCTAACTCGGACGTGGTTTGCGATGGATCCGCTTCCACAATAGCCTTCAATTCTTCATTATCAACTTTGGTCTCCGGCCATCCACGGGACTTGTTCTGCAGGTCGAAATTTCCAGAACGAAAACGTTGGAACCAAAATCGCACTGTGTTTTCTTTCGCGACACCGCCGCCATACACATCATTAATCCTTCGAGCCGTTTCTGCAGCACTGGTGCCATGGTGGACTCGTACTCGAACATAATACGATATTTCAAGTTTTCCGTTTTGTAAACAGTGACGCAAAGAAAAAATTAAAAGAGGAAAAAAAACGAATTACGGTTTTCGAAACACAAATGCATGAGTAAATAGCGGTATAAATTTGAAATTCCTAACCAAAGAAGATATATTTGAGATCAAAGTGGCCAGTACGACAAAACGCCAATTTCGTGTGTGTGTGTGTGTGTGTGTGTGTCAACGTGTGAGTTGTCATTGTCACTCTGCCCTTGGTACAGATTTATGTATTATGCTTATTACAGACATGGTAGGTACTGTATAATAAGTATTATAAAATAAAAGACATTGGGAATTTTTGACCTGCCGTAGAAACAAACTGCACTAGCAGTTTTGGGGGGCATGTTAAAAAATCAATGTAATTTACTTGTGGTATCTAATAAATAATAATAATCTGAAAAAAAGAAACAGAACCCTAAGTGGTGACCACAAACATTGTACAAATTTTCATTACCATTTCATTTCCCGTAATTATTCTAAGTCAGATCCAGAAGTAGATAAATATATATAATATAGATAAGCAATAAATTGTTAATTATATTTTATATGAATATTTGAGGAAAGGAGTTAAAATATCACAGTATTTACCACCTTCTGCAAATATGCGACCTATGCTGTTGTAATCCAGGTGTAACTACGCCATCAAACCTAATATTATCTTCGCGTGGTGGCGGTCGCTGTGGTTATCAACATACACAACATAGGTTCCATAGTAAATTTCTCCATGTCCTATACAATTCATTTCAGAATTTGTAAAATAAGATAAACCAAATATTTGTTTACAAGTCAATCTTGCACGTTTTTTTGCCTTTTCTTTTTCACTAGCACAATGTTTTGTAAAATAAATCTGCATAAATTATTTACCTTCAGGTTTTCAAAAGTCAATGTAATAGATTCAGTTTCATTGATATTAGCGAATGAGACGGTCTGTCCACATCTGTATGAGAAGCCGAGGATAGCGTATACTTCTGACTTGGGCAGCAGCTCGTGAGTGAATTGACGGGGAGACGATTGTTGGATGGTCACAGTGTCTGAAATAAGTAGACATTCAGATATTTATTTAGAAAATCAAACAATTTATTGTAATTATTACACAGAATCAGAAATAACTGAAAGCCAATAACAGGTTTTCACTTGTAAATTCTGGCCTTAACATGGCAAAAGATCGCCATTGGAGCGTTTGTAAAATACAATGACCTGTAACATTTTTTGCTATCAGATTTTAAATGAGATTTTCGATTGTTTTTGATAAAAATACTTTAAAAATGTATTGCTACTTTATGAAATTAAGTATATTCCACCTTTTTTTTAATGAAATGAACCAGGAAACGAGCAGACGGATCACTTGATGGTAAGCGATTACCCGCCGCCGCACGCCCGCCCACGGACACTCGCAATTCCAGAGGAGTTATACTTGTAAATCCTCTTGTGTTGCGACTTGCGTTCCTGGTCCTTAAAATCCTAAACCCCCCTTGGGCCTCCGGTAGCGGAACACAACGCAAGCGGTAAACCGGCGTAAAATATCACGCCAGTTTTCTGTGAGGTCGTGTTATTTATCCTGTCGAGCCCATTCGTGCCGAAGCGTGACTCTCCCACAGTGAGAGAGAGTGATCTTAGTCATATATTTTAAAACTTGATAAAACTTTACAAAACTGATGTGGCGGCATTCTCCTCTCTTTTTTAATTGTTTTATTCTAACAAAAACAATTACACTAAATTTCATATTTATCATATTATGCTTACATTATAATACTGTTCATCACTTAAATATAGTGCAAAACGCCTAGGTGAGTCAGTTTCCTATTAACATCTGGTTAATTTTTATTAAGTAACTTTTATTTCAGGCTGTATAGGCCCATATTATAAATACCTTACAGACTATGGGCGAGTTATTCGTGTGGGTTATTGAAAAGTGGAAACAGCTGAGTGTTAATATAAATTTGTCCAGGTCGCTAGTAAAATATCAATATTTTAATCTGCTTATTAATTAGTTTAAAGTGTGCTTAATGCTTTATAGTCATTAAAATATTCACCAGTTATAATATTTACTTATTAATAACATAAAAAGCTTCAAACACATTCATATGTGTCTATACGAGGCATGCCTTTTAAGTTCTGTTGTTTCCATATTTCCCGGAAATTTTGAATTTGGAACTGTTCTATATTCGAATGTGTTTAAATTTTGAACCTCAAAACAGTTGAAAATATTAGGATTAATGCTATTGTTTAGTCACAGCGTCGATTGGAATCTGTCAGGTCACGGACGAAAATGAATCTTTCTAAGGAAAATGTTCGTGCAATAATTTTCTACAACTTTAGAAGAGGCCTGACACAGCTTCAGTGTTTTGAAGAGCTAACATTTGTGTTCAGTGATGAAGCCCCATGTCTGCGGATTGTCGAACGCTGGTATTTAGAATTCCAGCATGGACATAGTGTTAGTGACAAATCTTGCGAAGGACGCCCAAAATCCGTCTTCATTGAAGATAACATCATTGCTGTGAGACAAATAATTATCGAAGATTGTCATGTGACGTATCGAGAGATAGAGGCTCTATTAGGCATCTCAGGGACAACCATTCAGAAGATCTTGCATGAAGCGCTTGGTGTGAGAAAGCTAGTTTGCCGTTGGATACCACACCTGCTTTCCGACGATCACAAGGCGGCCCGCGTCAGATGGTGTAAGAAAACTCTACAAAAGTTCAACTGAGGAGAGTCAAATCACGTCTACGACATCATCAGTGTTGACGAATCTTGGATCTATGATCCTGATTCGAAACGAAAATCTACAATCTGGGTAGTTCAACCAAAGCCGACTAAAGTTGTTAGTTCTCAAAGCACTTCAAAGAAGATGGTGGCCACATTTGTTGGAAAAACCAGTCATGTTGCGACTATTGCACTTGAAGATTGTAGAACGGTTAACGTAGATTGGTATACCACAGTTTGTTTATCACAAGTCATCTCCGAACTTCGAAAATCTAACTCAAAGCGACCCATCATCCTGCACCACGACAATGCAAGCTTATACTGCGCTCGTCATACGATTGAGTATTTGAAGCAGGAAAATGTAGAAATTCTTGACCATCCTCTATACAGTCCTGACCTAAGCCCTAACGATTTCTTTACATTTCCTAAAATTAAGAAAAGTCTTTGTGGTCAAAGGTTCAAGGTCAAAAGTGGAACAATGTTATAATAACTGGTTTAAGCGAATGGAAAAGTGTATTAAGCTATGTGGTGAATACTTTGAAAAACAATAAAAAGCACTATAAGGTTCTAGTTGTGTTTTTTTCTTCAAACAACAAAACTTAAAAGGCATGCCACATATATAACCCCATACAGTGACTATATTATAGTGTATGACATGATACAGTCCATCTAGATCACAATTCCGTTTAATGATTATTGATTGTGGATCTCAATCCACATTGATAATGAAGTAGATTGATGGAATTGAAATCTGGATTGTGATAATGATTTCGATCACAATCCAGATTGACTGTATATGGGGCACCATATGAAAAAACTTACATTCTTATAAATCAAATAAGATATTTTATTAAGTTTTTTGGAAAGATTTTTCTATAAAAATAAAAACACTTACCAAAGTACCAATAGCCCAACTTCTTTGTGAAGTTAAGAGTCAAAATATTGTTATCAAATGTCATCTCTGTTGCCATTGAGGTATTACCAAAAGTGGTTTTGCTGGTGGTGAAGCCGGTGAGAGCGTTTTTTTCACTGCCATCACTCACTTGGATGCTCTTGGCGTACAGCCTCAGTCCATTCATCACAAAATCGGTATTCTCGTTCTGACTCATCTCAGCCTGGCGGCGGACGCGGGAGTGAGCCTCAGGGATCACCCAGGATGGATATTCAGCGGTGTAGGCAGCAAGAACCTTAATATAACGCTCCTGAAGTTCCCCAACCATTTTTTCCATGAAATCGTCATGACGCTTCAGCAACTCCGACCTAGACTCACCTTCGCGAGCGTCTTTGAGTACGATAAACAAGAATTTACCATTGTCGGGTTCGATTTCTGCCGACAAACCGTTTTCTGTCAACTTAACGTGGTCGACTTTTTCTGGATCGGCGAGGCCGTTCAGGACCGTCAGTGAGTTGTCCACGGAGGGTAAATATAGCGCTTTGCCGATGTTAGCATGCAAGTAAGGGAAGGAATTTTCGCCATCGGACCTCTTTGAAAAATCTTCTACGGATAGCGTTTCATCGATGAAAATTACCGTGAACGCATCATCGACGAGCTCTCGCTTCAAGACTCCTTTGAACTCTGCCTCCGAAAGTGTTGATAGGGGATTTGATTTTGTTGATGCTCCATCTATATCACCCCAAATGTACACTGGTACCTGGGCAAATGTATTACCCAAAACACTTAACACTAAAAACGGGAACACTAAACGGCAAAACGCCATTTTTACACTAAATCTAGTGGACGTTAAAGGACTAAAAATGGTTAGCCCAATTTTATAAAAAGATAGAAAATGGGCGATGACGATTGACCATCGGTCATGTGAAAAATGATCATATGATTACTTTGACGGTTGCCTATGGTTGACTTTGATAGTGCTGCCGTTGCAAAAAAAAGATCTTTTTACATGTCAAATTTAAAAAAAGGAAAATATTTTAGGCGCATTACTGACGGTCCAGCCTGCAAATCCAATATCGGGGCCTTGAAGCGGACTTGTAGGCAAAAAATATTATAAATGACTATTGATACTAGCGACGGCTATTAGTACCGGTGTTGGATTTGCATGCAGGACCGCGAGTAAGGCTCATGAGATTCTGCTCAAGGTTCTGAACCTTTTTGCTGTAAGTACAGACGTTTCTATGTCTTCTCTGTCAGATAATTTTGTCAATTTCTTGCTCATTGATTTTTTCACTTTCGTAGAAATTGTAAACAACATTCTGAAATATTCTTTTTGTGTCGAAAAGTGCTCTTTAAAATAGATTATGAATAAAAAATATTTTTTGCTTATGTATGTAAAGTTAATGTTATGTAATTATTTCATAGCTGCTGAACTTCTATCTGTACCTGTGTTTTTGTCGGATCAAAAGAAAGTATTGGCTGTAAATATTGAGGCCAACCCCTTCAACAAGATGTTATCTACAGATTTTACAGCAATAATGGCAGATGTTAAAGAAAAGGGCAATGTTGTTCTTATTTTTGTTGAACTAACTTTATGCATGGAAGATGTTAGCTTGAAAGACAACAGCGGATCTCCATATTTCTATTTGAGTCAAGGAATAAAAGATGGAAATGTAAAGTTTTTACCAACCGTAATGTTACCATATAAAACATTAACGGATATATTTTATCCTCAGAATAGTGAAAATACGTTTTACTTGAGTGGTATAAGTTTCAGCAATAATATAAAACAAAAAATGTACTATAGTAAGCTAAAACATTTTTACATCTGTTTCCAAGACGAAAAAGAAAGTCGGATCAATATGCTGAGAAATCATGATCGCATTATGCAAGAAATATATCTAACGGTGGGCAATATTAATCCTGGACCTGTAATTTCTGTTTATACCGCCAAAGCAAATCCGATCAATTTGCAGTTAATGAATGTACCCAAAATTCGCCAGGACCAAGAACTTCTTTTGCAAAGTTCTCGTGCGATTTTTCGTTTTGCTGGTAAGATTATATAAAATTACAAAATATTATATATTTAAGTCGTAAAAACTTTAAATAAATACGTTCTCAGGTTTAGACTTACTAATCTATGAATGCGTTTACAAAGTACCTACAGTAAATAGTGGGCTCCCAATAGGCCGTAGGCGTTATGTACAGAGGGTTGCCATCATCTGTCTAATTTGAAAGCTATCTCAGGAATCGGAAGTGACTCAAACCTCTATTCTTATTTACGAGTGTCTGGTCTTACAAATGGGCTGTGGGACTCCTGGTTATTACGAGTATGTAATCATTTTAGGGGTCATATAATATGGGAATCCTTCATCTAACTCTAGTTACAGAGCACAGTATTTAGACTTTAAAGTTGAGACAAAAGGTAGATACGCGTAGTAAAAACTAAGAAAGAGCGAAAGACACTGAAGTCTGGCTTTGAACCACATTATATATACTTACTTATTAGTTAAGTAGTAGATAAAGCATAACGAGTTAATGTTCAAGGTTTCTACACATCAGTTGGAACGGAGCATCAAAAGTTTCTGTACGGACAAGTGCCTCAAATAACTGATGAAATTGCAGGGCCAACCAGGCTGTCAACGCGTATTGGGTACCTGGATTACGTGATTGAGTTTAATTTTTATTTGGGAAAAGACAGTTGGATGTTTGGTAAGCGTTTTGTGAGTCTGAAATGAAAATGTATATTGTACAGGAACTTAAATTTGTTATGTCACGTGTGCGGTTATTTTATGATATTACTAGCTTTTGCCCGCGGCTCCGACCGCATAAATACAAAATTCCACGGGAACGCTACTTTTTCGGTATGAAATATCGCCTGTGTTTTAATCTAGAGCCTAAGCTGATACCATACCAAATTTAATCAAAATCCGTCTAGTAATTTTTGCGTGAAAGAGTAACAAACATTCGTCAATCCATCCATCCATCCATCCTCACGAATTATCACATTTATAATTGTAGTAGGATTAATAGAGAAGTAGGTTAATAACATTATTATATCGAGGACCCGTTGCTGTTTATTAAATTGTAGACAACGTAACGTTGCACGACCTCGACGATGAAGTTGGTTGGAAAAAAATTGGTACTATAGTTCCTTGGAACTACTCGTATGCGTGCGCGCAGCCGCTTGAGATCGTCGACGTCAAAAACGAAACCGCAGTAGTTATCGCTCGGATTAAGGTGAATTTTATTTTGTATTTAAACTTTATAGAAACGTATGTTTACCTTTAGATAAAGACAGCACTTAGAGCATCCATCCAAACGACAGTAAGGCTACGTTCCCACGAGCGTTTTTTTGTGGTCGCGACAGAAAAAACAGCACTGTAAATAGATGAGTGCTAAGTGTAAGTTTTTCTTCGAATCTTCTTCTAAGAAAAATTCACACTTAGCACTCTGTGCGCCAATACCTATTGCTGAAAATCGTGTAGAGCTGACAAATCTGACATTTAACACTTCAATTTTCAGCTCTATTGTAATAACGCAGAGTTCTATTTACAGGGCAGATTTCTTATGGCGACCACAAAAAAAATCTCGTAGGTGCTAGCTCTGAGTGCTAATTGTGAGTTTTTCTATTAGCATTCGATCGTGAGCGCGTTTGGCGTTTACTAGGAATTTGTATGTGATTTGACCTACAAGTCGCGTTGACAAGTAGGTGGCGCTGTACAAATCACAAATTCCTAGTAAAAGCCAAACGCGCTCACGATCGAATTCGAAAAGAAAAACTCACGCTTAGCACTCCGATTGTGCACGAACTTGCACTTTTTCCACTTTAGTATTTACTTACATTAAAATTATTTAAGTATCTACACTTCGGCAAGTCCTTGTCATATTGTGTCGGTAAATTGAAAATTACTAGTGGTCGACCGAAATTGATTTTTAAAATCGAAACCGAAAACGAATTTCGGCACCTCGCTTACCTCGCATTGCCGTTACCTCATTATTATTATTATTGTTGTTGTTGTTGTTGTTGTTGACGTTGTCACGTTCAACTATCGTCAGTAAACCGACTTGACAGACAACCGATGTTTTCTTTAACCCGGCGGGAGTGTGGTGAAGAAATTTAAAAGTATGTGGTGGAGTGTGATCCATCCTGATACGGCTATAAAACTTGTACCTTACGAAAAAGCACTATATTTACAATATTGTTCATTGTCGAAGAACTATATTATTATGTATGGACCTATCTTAAATCCTTTAATTAAGCTTGGCAAAACTAATTCAAAAAACGACTAACTGTCGTTATGTCGCAATCAAATTGTGAAGTAGGTAATGAGAATTAGCCTTATTAACTAAGTAGAATGGCTTTCCCACGGATATGAGAAAATATATTATCGTAAAAGTTTCACTTGCATGTACGGTGTGTGTTAAATATGGTCAAACGTTACGTCATTCTAATGTACAAAATTTCAGACATAGCGCGAGTTATGCCATATAAGATTTAGGTGTCCAGCGAAGTAGTTCCTAAGCGAATTAGACACAACGCAACATAGTCGAACAGCTCGTAAGCCCAATAGCTATTTGAAAATGATGTTTAGACAAAGCGCGAGCTAGTGGTTCTTTGAATTATGTATACCAACCGTAAAGGTGTAAAATCAAATACTTTTTACTATTGAAACGAAAATTTTTACCGTAGGTATCTGAAGTAAATGCAACGGAGCTAAATAAATCATGTCCTTTATGAAAATAACTTTATAGAATTTCATCGTCGCTTAGATGTAATTAAAAGCGTCGAACACGACCGACCACAGCGCGAGAACGCCTGAATGCAGTTTCGGTTTCGGTCGTATTCTCGGTAAGTTTTCCGCCGAAACCGAACCGGTTTTTTATGCCGAAACTCAACCGAAGCCGATCATTCGGTCAGACACTAAAAGTTAGAATTAATTCGTATTTACATTGTGCAAATCAACACTAATGTTGCCAGCTTCATAAAAATATGAAAAAATATTTTTAAAAAGAAAAAGCCTTTGCCCACCACTGCCGAGATAAATGTGTGTGCCTCTCCAAGCATTTTGAGTAATTTATTACTAATCTACAACTAAATAATATCATCTACAAATTACGAATAACTGAAAATTCTTCGCAGGTTCAACCCTTTATGGACGAATCGCCTAGTGAGAAGCGGCGCAGTGCAACACAAAACAAGAAATTCAGTCCAGCAGTAAGTTGCTGCCCGCACTTTTCGGCGCCAATATTGGCGGGCTTGCTGGTGACATTTCTTTGTAGCGCCTTTTTGATGTACGCCGTGATGTTATTGTACAACTGTCATACGAATGATAGATACGACGATCCCCATGGCAAATCGTTGCTGTTAGAATAAAATAATTGATTTTTTAAAAATATGTATTTGCCGATAAGCAAGTCTTTTTTCTTGAAATGTAAAACTGATAATATAGTAAGCAGTAATTGTTTTGTTTAATATATTTCTTTCAAACTAAGATTCCATATTTTATTTGTAATGACGTGTAGTATTTCTAACGGACTGCGATCCCAGGCCCGCCTGACTACCCTTATTTATATTCTTACCGATAAAATTTATATCATATTGCGGCATTAGTGTATACAATTTAAGCGAAAGGTAAAATAAAAAATTGTACTAACTTTTTCTTACAGCCTTTGAAATTATTTTAACGTTATAGTAGAAAATATCAATAATTTGTTAAATATTATAAATTGAAGATTACATCGCTTACCTACTTATTGTATGTAGTTTTCTCAAAATTAAAAAGCGCAGAAACACCCATATACAAAAAAAAAATTAATTATCAAATCATCAAAATAAAAAACATTAAACTTCTAACTTTTATATCTCTGTTCATACTAAGTAATAGGCTCATCATATTTCATAGACTCATATTTAATTTGATACATTGAAGGAGAATTTCCTTTAGTACTTGGCTTAGGAAAACGTATTCTAGCGATATCATAAATTAAAAACTTAAGATTGATAAATAAAGTTGATTTAAAAATATGTATTTTTGTTTTTTATTTCCACTGATGAAAACACCCCGAAGTAACTTCGGACAAGGATGTGACGACACAAATACACTAAACACATATGTAGTAGTGAAACGGAACGTTTCTGTAAATAAATAGTTCATGACATCTTAAAAAGTTATTTATGTCAAAACGTCAAACGGAACGTAACACCGCCATTTTACTAGTACGGACTATAGCACAGATTACAAATAGTACTAGTATGACGTCACAGCACAGATAATCTATCAACCAACATGGCGAATAGTTTTCGGCGGATTTTAAAAAGTAGGTTTTTAGGTTTCAAAATAATATTAATTTTTTGTGTAATGAAACAATTATGAAGCGTTTAGAACATAAATAAAAACAAGGTCAAGTAGCCTAGAGAAAATGATTTTAAAACATAAGTTCTATTCCTTACATCATTGAAAACAAAAATTGATACTTGAAAGAAATCTAGAATGCAAGTAAAGCGAGTACAATTTAACGCCTTGCACCTAAAAATCAGCCCACAGGCCACGGCACACACTAGTGGGTATGCATACGTTTATTATATTATATATACACACTAATAAGTAATACTACAATATGATATTCAGTTTATCAGTAAGAATATAAGGATAATCTGGCGAGCCTGGGATCTCAGTTTATAAGCATACGGATTTTAAAAGTAAAAAGCAGCAGGACCCAACGTTTTTTTAAATATATTTATTAATCTAATCTATTTCACATTCAATTTTACAATTCGCAACCAAACCTAAAATATATATTAATGTATAGCATATAGTGCATACATTTTATGAACAACTTAAATATATCCAATATATTGTTCGAACAGATTTTGATACATATTAGCAAAAACTTTTATCCATGTCCCAGGCACTTTTGCTACAACCTTAATAGATGTACACAGTTTGAATAAAATAAATAATGCTTAAACTGTATTTTAATAATAACAATAAATAATATAATATATTTTTCATTACATATTTATAAAATTTCACTGGCTTATAACTTTTCCATTATAAAGTTTGTATTGAATTGTTTATTCACAAACAGAATATTATAATATTCTCAACTGTGCTACATCTATTACAATAAAAAAAAAAACTTAAATGCATTCAATCCCTGAACCAGCACAAGCAAAAATGTCCGGGATCCATCACACACATACAGTTAAATTATAATTACAACATAAGTTTATAACAACTTAGCTATGGATTTACCAGTCCTTTATACTAAATAACAATAATGCTATGATAACATTGAATAAAAATATCTATTGGAGTCAAGTCAAGTCAAGCTTTTTTGTACATATTTTAACTTAATAATTCGATAATAGGTGTTTTGTAACTAGCAATACAAAGGTTTTATTTGTAAAAAAAACTGTTTAAATATATATTTCTATTCAATGTTATAAAACTTAGTTTTGGTTTTGTGAAAAAATCGACGTGTACGATCTAAATCTAAATGTTCACAGCTTATCGTGTTGAGATTTAAATCAAAATGGAAAAAACATTTGCCGTGTAAAAACTGGTAATACTTTAGTGAAATTGTTGATTTAATTTCATTTTTATGATATAATTCTATAGGCAATATGTATGTTAGTCAGTTTCTACACGGTTTTACTAATGTAGTGTTGCTAAAAGACTATCCCGTTATATATTGTCTTTCAAATCTCCAAGATACAGTACACTATACAGTACCTATGTAATATTAAGATTATAATATAATTACTTACTTACATAAGTTTGCTTAGAAAAAAGTAAAATACCTTTTGTAATTGCTGCATCTAGTCACTTAGCAAGACCACATTACATTCCATTCAGAGTTATTTTACCTGACTGGATCTTTATGCCAACAACATAAGCATCACTATCATAGAAGGTCCGAGGTAAAATAACTATGTACAGACTATACTCGGAGCTTATTTACAAGTAGATGGATGGCATAATGTGTGCATTACTTTAGTTCTTCTTCTCCTCCTTTTTCTCATCGCCTTCGCCTTGTGTTTGAGTCTGTTGCGATTGGCCGTCGCGTTCTGCTGCCATCTATGAATAAAAAAAAGCTTCAAATAATTGTTCTTATGGTGCGAGGGCGTATGAAAATAGTAAATAAGTGACATTTGAACTAGTAACATTATAGTGGCTTTGATTACAAAACGATGAAATTGGATCTAAGCAGATGTGCCCAGTTCTCGCCGCGCTATGGAAACGGGCGTGTGCATTAATATGGAATGTTTCTTTCTTTATTGTATTTTTTTTGTGATGTGTTGTTGTATTGTACAATTCAATACAGGCATACAGCTATATGCTGCAAGCACAATATATTGCTCTGGATGATGTAGCACAAGTGCTTGACCACGTAAGCTATGAAAGAAAAGGTGGCTCAAATATGTGCATTATCGGTGTCGCTACTCCTGCCATATTGTATCTACGGTAGATTAAAAAAAAAACTGTTAACAATACGCCATTACTGTGTTTTATGCTCACAGTTTGCTTACATAGCAGGTAGCCGCGACCGGTAGCGCGCTACTGCTATTCAATTGTCATTTTAGCGTGTCGCGTCTACGTATCGTGTAAAACTTTGACACAGATGTTGTGTCTCGTGATACTCATGTCATACACCTGACTTTCAAACAACTAACCTTCTTGTAAGCCTGCTCGAACAGCTTGAGGCTGGCCTGCTGCAGCGTGCTGGTAGCAGTGCGGATGGCCTCCGGCTCGGTGGTGTCCTTCTGTGCGAGCAGCTCGCGCAACTTGTTGCATTCCTCGCGGAGCTTGTCACACTGAAATTATAAATGGTTGGTTAGCAAAAGAGATAAAAAGCGTATATTGAAATTAGACATGTCGTACATAAGAGGCATCTATTGTGGATAAGGTTGTTTAATGCAACATTGCTTTATAACTTAATATTTCCAACATAATAATATTAGTAATAAACTAAACTAATATAAGTCTCTGCCAAACCTTATGGGAGAAACACACAACTCATGTGACTGTGACTCAATACCGTTTTTATGCCTATCTATGACAGGGCCAGGTGCACAGTTACAGGTGGACTTGGACCTGCTGCCCTATTATGAACTTCGACTGACAAATGAGCATGGGCTTCATTTTGACGTTTGAACGTTTGTTTTAAAAAGTTCGCCAAAATGAAGTCCACGCCCATGTGTCAGTGGAAGTTCATAATAAGTCAGCCGGATGGCTAGAAGCACTGAATCACTGCCGCGGCGTCTACGTCACTGCTGCCGCTTCATAGACGCGGCGGCAGTGACGCGCTAATCGACTTTCGAAGGAAGCGTCACTGCCGCGGCGTCTACGTCACTGCTGCCGCTTCATAGACGCGGCGGCAGTGACGCGCTAATCGACTTTCGAAGGAAGCGTCACTGCCGCGGCGTCTACGTCACTGCTGCCGCTTCATAGACGCGGCGGCAGTGACGCGCTAATCGACTTTCGAAGGAAGCGTCACTGCCGCGGCGTCTACGTCACTGCTGCCGCTTCATAGACGCGGCGGCAGTGACGCGCTAATCGACTTTCGAAGGAAGCGTCACTAACGCGGCGCAACTTGGATATAAGTTTATTCAACTACTAATGGTAGTTTGATGAGAATAAACTTTTACTTGGATACTTTCAAATTCCAGTCCATATTTTTCCTTCTTGTGTGTTTTTGTACTCTTTCATACCTACATCATAATCTTAATTAAATTAAAGTTTTATCTTCTTCTTCTTCAAATAAACCACAGCAACTGATGTAATTTTTATAAAATAACCATTAAAAAACCACGTGCTATTTTGCGGCGAAAGCGACAGGGCTCTGACTACAGCGTCTGGCGACACTGCCTCGGCGACAATTGGGGCCGCAGCGCCGCATCACTGACGCTACGCTCCAAAGGCGTTCCATACTAATAAGTTCTACGTTAATCTGTCGCTCTGTCGCGGCGTTACTAACGCGGCTTCACTGACGCTACTGAAGCTTGCTTCGAAAGTACATAGATATGTACTATACAGTCGTATAGATATGATGAACGTACCTCATCTTGCGGCAATTGCTGCTTGTACTCGTCCATCTTGGTCTCTGTATCGTGTAGCACGCCCTCCGCCTGGTTGGCCACTTCGACTCGCTCGCGCCTGTCCTTGTCCGCCGCCGCGAACTGTTCCGCCGCCTTCACCATGTTCTCGATCTCGTCCTTGGATAGACCACCCGAGGATTGGATCACAACTGCAAGTACAAGTATTGGTTATAAGAAACGTAAAGATGAGTGGTAAGCAATTGCCGCAGTTCAATATATCCCTATACAATGAAGATATTGTTCCCCATGTGCCACATTTTGACTTGATCACTATGGTAAATTAACAAACCTTTAATTACTCTGTGGTACACCGCAAATATCTTCGATAGTACTATCAGGGAATCTAATTCAAAAGCACGTAGCTAGTTCATATAATTTGTTTGTATTACAATGACGGCATGCAGTCACAAATCACAATACAATTGTCAACGACATTTCAGTACTCAGTTTGATATCATATTAATAATTTAATAATAATAATACGAACAAATTATGACAACAGTCAACCAGCTTATGAATTAGATTCCCTGATAGTACATGAGTGCATAATGCATATTAACCCACTATATGTTATCTATAATAGAGGATTTATGAACTCAAAATAGCATGTATCCATAAGTTACTTCTAGATAGTAAGTTGATATTAAATAGTGCATAAAATGTATCATGGTATCTAGGAGGACCAGTGGTAAACACCAAGGCCCGCTGGTGCCACGAGTTGTTGTGGCAACGCTGCAAATGCGGACGCGTACAGACGCGCACACAGATCGACGCTGCATATTATTTTCAATTAACATAGCAAGTAAAATATAGACTGGTAGTACATAAAAAAAAACTAATGAAGTATGTAAGATATATAACTTCTCTACACAAAATATAAAAATTAAGGTACTTGATAAATAATAACAATTACTTTTTTAGCATTTCACATAAAACTTATTCCCATTTATAATTATTAAAAATATTAGACATAAGGCCTTTACCTTAGTGACTAGTTTCAACAACACACAAGAACAAATGAAAAAAAAAACTCTAAAATTTAAATTCAACTCCACTCACTCTGCTGTTCCTTGCCGGTGCCCTTGTCTCTGGCAGACACATGTACAATGCCGTTGGCGTCGATATCGAAGGTCACCTCAATCTGCGGGACGCCGCGGGGCGCTGGTGGGATGCCGACAAGTGAGAATTGTCCGAGCAGCTTGTTGTCGCTCGCCATTTCACGCTCGCCCTGGTGCACTTTAATCTCGACTTGTGTTTGGCCGTCAGCAGCTACAACGAATGTTGCATGGTCGAAAATAAGTTTTACCAAAATACAATAGGAAATATTCGGTTACTATTTTACTGTTTTAGGCTTAAATTATGTTTTTGCAATGCAATAGTTGAACGCAAGTAATTTGTTCTATTATTCCAGTATTAATTTATAAAAAAGAAAAGTATAACTTCACAGTATTCCTAGGATAAAATCCTAAAGATCCTACTAACATGATGCATATGAAAGTTTGTGAGGATGGATGGATGGATATAATATTATGTTTGTTACTCTTTACACAAAAACTACTGAAAGGATTTTAAAGTACAGTGCTCCCAGGGGATTACTTTATTTACGCGGACAGATCTGCGGGTAAAGGCTAGTTATTTATTAATATTAAAAAATCTGTGTACAATTTTATCCTGAAAAAGGATAGTATTCCCGTATGATAAGCATCCCGTAGGATAGTATACTTTAATGCTACGCCGTGTCACTACCAACCTGTAGAAAACACCTGGCTCTTCTTGGTCGGAATTGTCGTGTTCCTGGTGATGAGCTTCGTGAACACGCCGCCCAGGGTCTCGATACCCAACGACAGGGGTGTCACGTCGAGCAGTAGGATGTCGGTTACGTCGCCCGCCAACACACCGCCCTGCACCGCCGCGCCGACCGCGACCGCCTCGTCGGGGTTCACGGCTTTGGAGGGTGCGCGACCGAAAATCTCTTGGACAGTCGATTGGACCTGAAGATATCTGTATTGTTAACAACTGCTGTTCGTTGATTATTGGTTTTTAAAAACATACAGATTGGACTGCTGAAATGATTACATGCCAAGCATGATCATTTCAGCGGATTTAAGGGAGTAGTTTATAGCAGATAGTAACAGTATCTGTTGACCTTTACTAACATACCTTAGGCATTCTGGTCATGCCACCAACGAGCAGCACTTCACCGACGTCGGTTCTTTGCACCTCAGCATCCTGGAGAGCCTTCTGGCACGGAGCCACAGTCCTCTTGATGAGGTCACCAACCAATGATTCTAGTTTTGAACGGGTCATCTGAAATTATATAAATACTATTTAGCAGCAGTTTTTTTTCCTAGCCTTGAGACAAAATTGAACAAATACATTTTTAATGTCCCTCAGCAGTCGTAGTATTTCTATGACAGTGACAGACGATGTACGAAGAACGAAATTTCCCGAAAGACATTAAGCATACAGTTGTACAGCTGTGATTGTGTTACAAAATTCTTGACCGTCTCGTATATTATAAACAGAGAGGGGGTTTTATATTTTGTAATAATATTGCACTGATCAAATTATATCCAACAGTTGATGTTGGGTATAAATAAAAGTGTAACAGTGCTATTTGCGCACTTTCTGTATAAATACTATTTATGTCTGCTATAATATTTTGCCCGCGGCGTACTGTAACGCTGGGACTATATAACACGGAATCTGGCGGATCCGGGAAAATTAACAGCACTAAAAATAGAACTACTACTAGCACTAATACAATAGACTTGAAAATCGAAGTTTCTAGTGTCAAGCTGTCATATATGACATTGACATTTAACTCGATACTTGTGTGTTTGATTTTTAGCTTTAATGTATTAGCGCAGAGTTCTATTTTCAATGCTCTGAATTTTCCACGTTCATATAGTACGTGGCGCGCCGTCGCGAGTCGCGAGATAGTATAGTACTTTCTCGCGCCAATATTTGGCGTGAGGTAGCTTTGTCAATGGCACGCGACATATTATATGAGTTTTCGACTACTTTTTTTACCTTCAGGTTCATGTGTTTAGGGCCAGAGGAGTCCATGGTAAGGTACGGTAAGTTGATATCAGTTTGGAGGGAACCGGACAACTCGATCTTGGCCTTCTCCGCTGCTTCCTTCAACCTCTGCATGGCCATAGCGTCTTTACGGATGTCGAGTCCTTGCTGTTGAAAGAAAATATGAATTTAGAATGATGTATCCAAGAAATAAGTGACTAAAACTTCCAGTACACACAGCTAAATATTATATAGTTACGTCCAAAGTCTTTGCCCCAAACGATCTACACATATATTGACATGGTTAAATAGAAATATGTATCATGGTATCTAGGAGGACCAGAAGTATAAACCAAGGCCCGCTGGTGCCACGAGTTGATCTGGCAACGCTGCAAATGCGGACGCGTACAGACGCGCACGCAGATCGACGTTGCCGTTTTTTTTTATTTTGTGGACCCGCAATGTATATATTGCTTATTGCATTTACTTTTTTAGTAGTAAGTGAATAATGTAAAATATAAATAAATTCATTTAAATTGAAAATTCTTGGCAAATTGTGCATTTCAGGAATGAATAAACACCAACTTAAACAGTTACTTTATAACTTTGCATGTAACCATATCAAGATAGAATGAAGAACAAAATCTATAAAAAAAAACTTATTGATGGACATTCTCAAAATACTTACATCTCTCTTGAACTCATCAACGAGAAAGTTGACAATGACATTGTCAAAGTCCTCACCACCAAGCAGCGTATCACCATTTGTGGACTTGACCTCAAACACACCCTTCTGTATTTCCAGCACAGAGATATCGAATGTACCACCGCCCAGATCGTACACGGCGATACTGTGAAATATTAATGGTGTGAATTCCTTCATGTTTTTGTGGTGAAAGAAAAGTGTAACAGCACAATAATTGTGCTATAGAAATCTATGTAAGAGTTAGATTGTAATGATTCATTACAGTAGTTTTTTTTAGTATTTACTACTTTATTGTGGCATATTGCCAACTTATTTATAATTCTTGCTTATTGTTATTATTATAGTCTTTTGAAGTTGCACTATTACCATTGCAACATAATTTACTCAATAACGATTACTATGTAACCATAATAAACATGTCTGTGGGAATATAACCCTGAAGAGTATGGACACAACAGGGGAATATGTCCCCAATTCCATCTGGCACCGGTCGTTAAGATGCCACAACCAGCCAATAGTGGCTGGCTTTGGTTTGTGCATACAGTGCCCTTTTTTTTTTAAATTTGGATGTAGCTAAATACATTTAGTTTTTTTTGTGGTGGCAAATGACAGCACAGTAAATAGCTAAACTGTATATCAAACACACAAGTGTAAAGTACTTGTGTGCTTCAATGTGTTACAGTACTATTTTTTCTATCAACACCACAAAAAAAAAACACTCTCATGGAAACGTCGGCTAATTGCAAGTTAAAAAGGAATAAATAAAATATGATTGTTTTAAATAATGCGAAGCCTATTTGATAACATGATTATACTAACTATTGTGATAGTTTATACTTACATCTTATCGTCAGTCTTGTCCATGCCATAGGCGAGGGCAGCAGCAGTAGGTTCATTGATGACTCTCAACACATTCAAGCCAGAAATCTGACCTAAAATTTAATTACTTTGAAACTTCCAATCCCACTTGCACTGATCTGGGTTAAAGTTAACCCTGGGTAAAAATATTATGCCTTCTCTTTCATAAATACGAAGAACAAGAGAGAACATGATATTTAACCCATGGTTACCTTTAAACCAGATCTGCGCGGATATTAAGACATGATGAGTTTTTAATATCTTTTGTTCAGATTAATTTAAACTTTTTGTAAACAAAAAAACAAATCGGTACACCATGCTACCAATATGATTGTCACTTATTAATTGTGCAATAAAGAAGCACAATGACACATTTAGGATATATAACAATTTATTTATTATCTCCACTTCTTCTCCATGGATCTGAATTAAAATAATTATGGAAAATTAATGTAAAAATTGTACAATCCAATAGTATTTTGATTTGTAGTCAAACTTTTTTGAAAGAGCGCAAAAAACGCCCAATGTCTTTTGTTTGAAATTAAACTTTATGTTTACAAAAAAATTTAATTGGATCTAAATTTAGAGCTGAATATAGAATTGGTGTGTTAAACTACAAAAATACAAGTAATTTTTGATGTGCAATATGCAATTGTATCATGGTATCTAGGAGGACCAGTGGTAAACACCAAGGCCCGCTGGTGCCACGAGTTGTTCTGGCAACACTGCAAATGCGGACGCGTACAGACACGCACACAGATCGGCATTGCTATACGAAAGCTTTTAAATATGCAAAAAAATAAATATAATTGGTGATATATCATACCTGCATCTTTAGTAGCCTGTCTTTGTGAGTCATTGAAGTAAGCTGGCACAGTGACTACTGCATTCTTGATACTAGTGTTGAGGTAAGCCTCTGCAGTTTCCTTCATTTTCATCAAAACAAAAGCACCAATTTGACTCGGAGAGTAGACTTTGCCATCACTTCCTAATGGAAAAAAAAGTGTTACATTGTTTGAAATGTTTGTGCATTGTTTTTTATTTGTATTAGAAAAGTATACTTATAACAATAGAAATGTATCATGGTATCTAGGAGGACCAGTAGTAAACACCAAGGCCCGCTGGTGCCAAGCATAATTGATCTAGCAACACTGCAAATGCGGACACGTAATGACGCGCACGCAGATCGACGTTGCATATAAAATTATTATTACAAAAGAGTAATATCATTTATTTATCATTCAAAAATTTGTAAACTTACCTTGTACCCAAGCATCGCCATTGGATGCCTTCACAACCTTGTACGACAGATTCTTCATATCTTTCTGTACTTCGGGGTCATCAAATCTGCGCCCGATCAATCGTTTAGTTGCATAGAAAGTGTTCCCACTGTTGGTGACAGCCTGTCGCTTTGCCGGCATACCCACAAGTCGCTCACCTTCCTTGGTGAAGGCAACATGGGAAGGAGTAGTTCTAGCACCTTCACTGTTTTCTACAACCTAAAAAAATTCTATTTATTAAAAAAAAAAGTTTTTTTAAAGTGAGGCTGTTTCCCTCCCAAACTCCTAAGACAAACAACCGATCGACTCAACAGATTTATTGAAACTTCACCTTTTACAATATTTGACAATCAATTTATGTAAAATAAGCATTTTAAATATAGAAAGAACACATTATGTTGAACCTCTATGCGCTGAAACGGCGCAACAGAGGCTGATATATGTTATCGGTCTGACATAAAAAATTCTAAAAAGATGTTTTTTCTTTTAGAAGAAAATGAGCCCAGAAATGTATACATATTTTAATATAAGCTATTGCACAACTCAAACAAAGAGTTGCATTCCTACAATTCTGTCATTTATTCAAATTCATCTCCACAATAAGATAAAAACATAAAACATAGTGACTATAAAAATTATGACTTTTTATTATGTATATAATCTCACTTTTGGTGTTTTGCCCTCCATAACAGCTACACAGGAGTTTGTTGTGCCCAAATCAATACCAATAACTGCTCCTCGGACTCCATCAGACCTAAAACCATAATATATAAGTTAAAGTACACACAGCTGTTCAATAATAAGTTGCTTATATGCACACAAAAATACATTTTTCATAATGCTAAAAGGCTGCTTGGTTGAATAAGGCAAAAATAAAGTCAATTATTCATGAAGTTATAAAGGTTTCATGAAATAGTCAAGATTTATTGTGAAATATTTTGGTAGAAATTATCCTAAAATTTATGCAATTTTCATACATATTCAATTACGTAATGGCAATTACAACTGCATTTCTTATAAGTTATAATACTGAAAAAGGAAAAAAAGTTGAAAAATTTAGACTAAGAAATTTTCTGTGATTTGTATGAGAAATTTTAATTACAAATTATTAATTTTAATTTATAAATTCATTCTTTTTTTTTATAAAGGTAACATAAAACTAAAGTCGATTGTCAATCATAAAACATTCCAAAGTTCAGTTTTTAGGTTAGGATTAAGAATGGTGAAATATGCTAATTTACTCACTTGCTTCTATATTGCACTCCATTTTTTTGGTAAATAGATACTGTCGGTGCCGCAGTCTGAAATAGTTGAAGAACAGTCAGAAATGACCATGTGATGTACCTACTTCAATTGTAATTAAGAATTTTATATTTAGTTATGACATAGTGTAAAGGAAAATCAAACAAACACGTTTTAAGAAATAGTAGCCAACTATGTTTAATTTGCAAATTTATACAATTTGTTAAAATAAATTTAGTACTTACACTTCTGAGGATTGTGGAAAAATTTCTTTGCGTATACACATCAGATCCGATTCCGGAGCACTCTAAAGCCTTTCGGCTTATCACCCGCGTTGCGGACAACATTTTATTTAAAAATCTTCTTGTTCTTTGAGTTTAAAATTATTTTTTACACAATCAATACCCAACCATGTGGATGACGCAACTTTCCGAAAGACCGATTTTTTTCGACTCCATGCAAATTGAAATATTCTAGAACTCTTACCAGATTAAAAAAAGGTTGTGCCAGATAAAATATTGGGTTACCATAGACTATATCATTAAAACGTACCGTACTCGGTCCGTACTGTATACTGTATATTACTATTACGGAAAAAATATAGTTATTGCTCTGAGGAAAAAATAAGTCTTTTTTGATCCTGAGAGTTATGTCCAAGATGGTCCAAGTTACGTTATTAATCTGCGGCCCGAGTTGTAAAATATCTATTGTTGAATTTGGGTCGTGACTCGTAAACCTCTCAAATAGTCCTTGCTATAGTTAACTGAGGTCTACAGAGTACCATGATATATCCTATCGTCCTAATCGTACAATGCCTGTCGCATGCTTTTCGTAAAGTTTTTTTTTACATGAGGCTACGTTCCCACGTTCCTTTTTTTGGTCGCGGCAGAAAAAGCTGTAAATAAAACTCTGCGCTCGCTAGTACAATAGAGCTTATACGAACTTATATAGAGAATTATACGATAAACAAAAAAAACGCGCGTGGGAACGTAGCCTTAAAGTTAAACTTAAGGTTAAACTTTAACTTTTAAATCGATAATTGAAGTCACTGCTTTAGTGATTTCCTGCACTGCACACCTTTGGCTTCTCACTGAACAACAGCACCAGGCCAGGAGTTTTGATGGAAATATCAATGTGCGATGTTGTTGTTTTTGTATGTCCTCCAAAATTTGTGTTATCTCTGTTCATAATGTGTAATATTAGTAGAATATTAATCATTAGATATTCGTTGACATGCACAAGTGTGAACAAGTGGTACAACTACAAAAAGCGTTCTATTTTGTGTTCCCTCCAAAACTCCCTAAGAAGTTTCAGTAAAGCGCCTCCTTGGCGTCTACCACTAATAGGATGTTGTTTAAAGTGGAATATACATTTTTATAAAATAAATTTTAAAATTGTTGATTATAGACATTAAAATAGATTAAAAACATAAATGTAACAGAAAACAGAACAGAAGATTACATTTTTATAAAATAAATTTTAAAATTGTTGATTATAAACATTAAAAACATAAATCTAACAGAAATAGGTATTTAGATTGACGCGATTAAAAATTATAACCAATTAAAAAATATTGTCATCTCTTTCTCGCAAAACGATTTGTTACATCACAAGTTACAACCGCCATACTTCACAACATTCATATTGTAAATTTAAATCGTTTGTATCTTCATGAATTTTTATGATATACGAAATTCTAGATTGTCATGTTGTCGAACATCTAATAGACGAAAAAAAATATTTTAGCAACATGCCTATTTACTGAATCGACTGACTTGACTTATTGACTGCATTGACGATTTATGTGGACTTTGACTAGACGTTGGAGCTGACGATTTAGAAAAGCGGCGGTTGAAAAGCTTTCAAGCAATTTTTTCCCGCCTATTTAATTTGACACTGGCAATGGTATAATGCCTTCAGCCATATATTAAAAAAAAGTGGACACTGACGTTGGCATCTGGGGCTATGCCAAAAGATGAAGAAGAATCGAAGTGTCGAGTGTCGAGCACACACTTGTGTGTTCGATTTTCAGCTCTATTGTTTAAACGCAGAGTTCTATTTTCAGTGCTTTGAATTTTTCCGGGCCCGCCGGATTCCGGATCATATTATAGTCCCAATTCCCAGCCAATATCGTCGGGGTTAGTTCATACCACGACGATATGCGTACATTTTTAAGATATTCAAAATTAAACTTTATTTACTACACAAAACGATACACGTTTCATATGACATCACTCTGCACTCTGCTTAGGGCGTAATGTGAAAATGTTGTTTTGCGGAATCATTAAGGTAAATGAAACAATAATTTTTAATGCTTCAATTGAGTAATACATATGCCCAAAAATATTAATTTGTCAACTTATTAGCTACCTTACAGGAACAAGCTTAGTCATTTTAACGTGTAAACAGAAATACGTGGAAACTGGAAACCTGTAAAAACACATATTTATATTAATAGTACATAGTTACTTAATGTGTATTCATTATACACATTAGGAATCCTTAGGATGGAGGCAAGGTTTTGTACAGAGTTATTTTAATTTCTACAAACTCCTAAACTTAAAATATTACTTATATAATAATATTAAGTAGGTATGTTCATTTTAATGCTATAAATAGTATTTACAGTAATTCTAGTGTATTAGTTGGTATGTAAATATGTAGGTATTGCAAAAAATCGAATAATATTATCAACTATTTGGTAGGTCGGCAGTCGCGACTAACTGCTAAAATGACTAAACCCTTAAAATCTTACATTGTACTTCGTAGGGCGGGGTGGACGGACGGCTTACTATATTGGACGGATTTTTCTAAAACTTAGATAATACCTATTACCACAGAAATAGGTAGTTACTACGAACTATTACTCTAGCTGAGTGCTAAATGTGAGTTTTTCTTTTCGCATTCGATCGTGAGCGCGTTGGCGTTTACTAGGAACTTGTACAGCGCCACCTAATTGTCGCGTTTACAACTAGATGGCGCTGTATAAATCACATACAAATTCCTAGTCAACGCCAAACGCGCTCAGATCGAATACGAAAAGAAAAAACTCTCACTTAGCACTCTGTTTACTAAGTACGGTCAAGGAAATGTAATGTTTAGCAGTTTGACATACTTTTGAAATGAGTTAGGTACGTACATAGATGTTTATATTAAAGACGAGGCAAATAGTGTCTTCACCTAAATAGCCCCAAACATGGCGTTGTCTGGCGCCATTTAGGTTTAACATTGCTTTCCGCCACGGAATATAAAACACAAGAGGAAAGGGCATAAGCTAGGAAGTTCATAGAAAATCGCTGTCGCCAAACTCACACAAAAACATTTTGCGCACACTGAAAATTAACCAATTGGGTATTCGACAACATGTAAAAATTTAGTTGTTTTCAATAAATTAAGAAATAATTCGGTATTACAACTTGATATTAGTAAAAAGAATTACGATTTTATTTATAGTTTTGTAAATAAATGCATTTCCAAATCACAAAAATATTTAAATATTTTTTTAAAACATTAGTGTATAAAACCTACATCATTAGTTTACTTACATCAAATACAAAGATTTACTATAGTATGTATCAACATAAACGCGCAAAATTACGAGATATCAGAAATTTTGTGCATATGGTCGTACATTTCGTAGCAAATTACAAGCGTGTGACGTAACTTAATACTACTACTTTTATATGGGGCGTTTTAACGAGACAAACAATTTGCAATATCTTTGAAAATTTAGATTTTTGTAGGTATACTATTCCTTTTGTAAACTGTATTATATTATAGAGCACTATTCATTTATGTAATAAAAAAACAGGAAAATACCGTATTATAGAGGTAATAGTTTCTCGAAATCACAATGTAATAACAACTATTAAGAATGATACAAAAACAACTATAACGTCTTTACAATAATGTATTTAGCAATTATACGTTGTAACTTTTATCGGCATTCCTTCACCATGACCATTTCTGACTTAGTTCAACTATTTAACGCTAGATGCCACTCTTAACAGTTGCACGCAATATTGCACCTTACAGTCATAGATGTAGTAAGGATTTAATTCAAATTGGCATATTTGTTCTTTCCTAGAATTTTTTAACGCAACTGTTACACCTTGCTACTCAAATAGGGATGGGATGATTATGAAGGTTAATGAGGTTGGAAAATCGATTGATTTTAAAATCAATAATTATAATAATATTATGTAAAAGGGTTATAATTATTGATCGTGAGTACAAAAAATAAGTTTGCGACTGCACAAGAGCAAGCTGTCGGAAAAAATACAAAAATCGGCCGAATAAAGGTGGCGAAAATTTAACAAACTGGCACAGAAATGTTTAAGATGGTGACCTAATTTCGGAGTTCATAAATCAGATTGGGTCGATAAATTAATGGCTGCTTAAGGCGAAGTGAGTCACCAACTATGAAGTATACAAGGGGGTGAAGGAGATGAGTGAGGGACGCGCCGCCCCCGTAACTGTGGGGTGCTACGCACGAATTACGTCAATGTGATGTGTCCATAATGTACAAATGTCCATAATCGACAATTTAGTAACGTGGTTCATGGCCTAGCGGTTTTTTGCCCGCCTGGGGCAAAGTGTATCGTGTTGCGTCTAGGTTCAAATCTCATTACAAATTAATATATTTCTTATCTTCCTTGTTTTTTTAAATAAATAATAATAAGTCACTCCATATATTCGCTTTATTGCTCTCAGTATTTTTGTTACCCATTTTTTTATTATCTGTACTAATATTTACGACCTAAATACAACTTCGGGAAACTAATCATAACGTTTATTTATTTTAATAAAAAGCAAATAAAGCAAACTGTGAATTTGGCAGAGAATTAATATAATGTTGGCGACTAAATTACTAAACTGACAAAAGCACTAAGGCGAAAAATATATGAAAATCGGCCGATTAAAGGTGGCGAAAATTAATGTAAACTGGCACAGAAATTTTTAAGATGGTGAATTAATTTCCGAGTTGGCAACTGTTAAATCATGTAATACAGATTGGGTCGATTCATTAATAGCTGCTTAGAGGTGAGTCGCCAACTATGAAGTATTCAAGGGGGTGAAGGATATGAGTGGGGGATTTGTGGTTGATTTTTAAAAATGGCCATAAAGTTGAAAAAATCTATTTAAAGTTTAAAATACGAATCGTATCATATCTGGGGCAGCCTCCAGAGTATAAAAACATAATATCATTTTCGTCCAGTACAAAATTACTGCTAAATTGTGATAAATGACTATTTTTTGACTAAGCCCACTAAATAAGGTCTAATTCCTAATTTTGTGCCAAATTTAGCCATTGCGATTCGAGAAATTAAGCTTTTTAGTTTCCCCAAGCTAAAAACACTAAAAAAACATAATTATTATATAAAGTTCACGTATTAAATATTGTTAAGAATAGATATTCCAAATTTGTGCATTTTTCATGGATGGTTTAAATCAGGGGTCTCCAAACTTTCCAGCCTTAGGGCCATACTGATTACTCCAGTATGTTCAGAGGGCCAAAACCATATTATCATTGTTGCCGGTGGTAAAAAGTGAAATAGTCCACCGATGAAAAAAAAAAGTCCGAAAAAGTACGCAACGTTTAAAAACGGCAACACTGCATATTATTAATTTTCCTGTCATTATCTGTAATTTCTAGATTAGTCGTAGAGTACGAGTCATGAGGAGTAACGTGACATGACATCTGGTGGACACAAGCGGAAATAGGTAGTACCTTCTATCGCTAACAGATGGCGCTAATAGCACGTACAGAATAATCTCGTTGGTTCGAGAAAGTTCTGGTGTCTTCCACTCACTTCTAGATGGCAGTAATTGGAATATATAAGAAGGCTAGTGGCGCAACCACAAGTCAGTTCCTATGACACTTTTGTGAAATAAAATAGTGCGTACCTCCTTAAAACGTGTTTGTGCGTGTTTAAGCTTAAGACATCTTTGTAACAGTATTTTGATTTGAATTGTTGCTTTTGTGTGTAATTTAGTAGTATGGAAAAGAAGCGAAAAATTGATAGTGTATGCAGAAAATTCAAAGATCAGTGGAACATTCAGTATTTCGTAATGGAGTGGAGAGATAACATGGCGCTATGTTTGATTTGCAATGAAAGCATAGCCGTTCTCAAGAAATATAACATTAAACGTCATTATGAAACAAAACATTTTTAAAATTACTCAAAATATACAGGAAGTTAGCGGACAGAAAAATTCGAAGCTACGAAGCGCGGATTGAAATCGCAGCAATCTTCATTTACAAAACTCAAAACTGAACAAGAGGCACAACAACTTGTGCCTGCTTTCGTGTGGCTCTTGAAATTGCAAAACGTGGAAAACCATTCACCGATGGAGAAATGATCAAAGAATGCATAATTGCAGTAGCCGAAGAAATGTGCCCTGAAAAGGTAAATTTATTAAAAACTGTCAGTATGTCAGCAAACACTGTGGCTCGAAGGGTAGAAAACATCGCTGAAAATATATCCTCTCAACTGTTCGACAAAAATGGACATGTTGAGTGGTTTTCTTTGGCCTTGGATGAGTCAACGGATGTGTCAGATACTGCTCAGGTGTTGATTTATATTCGAGGAGTAGATAAAAGCTATGAAGTGCATGAAGAACTTCTTGATATGTATAGTATTCTTGTGTATATGTATAGTTCTGAAACCAGTCATATCAACTGTTAATTTTATCAGATCTTTTGAGCTGAATCACCGACAATTCCGACAATTTATTGAAGAGATTGGAGAAAATGACTTACCTTATCATACTGCCGTACGTTGGCTTAGTTGTGGGAAAGTCCTTCAGCGCTTTTTTGAACTTCGAGCAGTGATCGAAATTTTTTTGAAAGAAAAGCATCGCCCTTTACTGAATTACAAAACAACGCATGGCTGTGGAAGTTAGCATTCTATGTTGATTTGACAAAACATGTGAACGAACTGAATTTGAGATTGCAAGGAGAAAACCAGCATCTTCCTGGTTTATACACTAATATCAAATCATTCCGGAAGAAATTGATACTGTTTCAATCACAACTACGAAGTAAATGTTTTTCACATTTTAAAACATGTGAAATAGTCAGCCACACCACTGAGACTGAGTTTCCTATCGATTTTGCAATCGAAACTTTGAGTGCTTTGAAAATAAATTTTGATACTCGTTTCTCGGACTTTGATGCCATTGCGAATCAAATTAAGATTTTTCAGAATCCTCTTGATACTGAAATTAAATCCCTAGCCCCGGAACTTCAAATGGAAATGATTGATCTACAGTGCAGTGATATAATTAAGAACAAATATCAAAACTCATCTTTGTTGGAATTTTATAAGGGTCTTCCACTGACACAATTTGATAATTTGCATAAATTTGCTCGTGGGCTGTTTTCTGTTTTTGGTACTACTTATTTGTGTGAGAAGACCTTCTCCAAAATGAAGTACACAAAAAATGTTTACAGATCTAAATTAACTGATGAGCATCTTAAATCTCTTTTAATAATTGGTACAAGTAAAATTAGTCCACAACTACAAACTATTGTCAGTGAAAAATCTCAATTACATATATCTCATTAGTATTTCATATGTCATTATGCTTGTTATAAGTTATGTTTTTATTTAAAATGTATAAAATGTTAGTTGGATTCATTTCAATAATTTGTGTTATATACTGAAGTTAAATTTTCTGCATATTATACATGTCTTTACTCATTACAATTCTGTGTTTCTTTATCCAACTTATCACAAAAACAATAACAATACGCCTACAACAATGTTATGAGTAGTTAGCCCATGACCATATCAATGTAGATGTCATATTAATAATTATTCAACATAAAATTAGAATACTTCAGTAAACTTAATTTAATTTGCTATAAAAATATGTTCTCTAGAAGGAGTTTTCAAGTATGCTAGCTCTCCGCGGGCCGGACAAAATCTGTCCGCGGGCTGGATGTGGCCCTCGGGCCGTAGTTTGGAGACCCCTGGACTATACGAAATGATGACAACGATTACCACGATTATCATTATGCTTGTTATAAGTTATATTTTTATTTAAAATGTATAAAATGTTAGTTGGATTCATTTCAATAATTTGTTAGTTATTATATACTGAAGTTAAATTTTCTGCATATTATACATGTCTTTACTCATTACAATTCTGTGTTTCTTTATCCAACTTATCACAAAAACAATAACAATAAGCCTACAACAATGTTATGAGTAGTTAGCCCATGGCCATATCAATGTAGATGTCATATTAATAATTATTCAACATAAAATTAGAATACTTCAGTAAACTAAATTTAATTTGCTATAAAAAATATGTGTTCTAAAAGGACTTTTCAAGTATGCTAGCTCTCCGCGGGCCGGACAAAATCTGTCCGCGGGCCGGATGTGGCCCTCGGGCCGTAGTTTGGAGACCCCTGGTTTAAATAATAAAATGCAAAAATAATATAATTATAATATGCGATCCAAGTACTGTGGAATATACGCACTACAACATACACATTACACATTACACACATCAATGTTTCATTCTAAGATGACATTTCAAAATTTCAACAACTTTTTTTTCAACATCAAACAACAATAACAAAATTTCGACGACATTTAGAAATGCGGAATGTGGTGGGTTCGAATCCCGGTCAGATAAATGTTTTTGTGATTCTTATTATTTATTTTTATTATACCATATATATATATATACCATATATATATACCTTCATAGAATACGATCTCTTCATATTTCTTTTTATAATTTACACTAATATTTACAACAACTTAGAGAAACTAATAATAAAAAATAAATTAAATGAGCGAAATGAAAAGGCGGTTTTAAAAAAACCGCCCAAGATTTCAAAATAATGTTATATTATTTTTTTTGTGTAATGAAACAATTATTATGAAGCGTTTAGGACAGAAATAAAAACAAGGTCAAGTAGCCTATTGCACTACATAATCCGATCACTGGGCCACTCACTTGTAAGTTGTAACCTATTTCAAATTTCGTCGACGTCACCTAAAGCCTTTCTTGATAAACGGACTATCCACCACAAAAATAATTTTTCAATTCAAACCAGTAGTTCTTTTATAGTTTTAATTCTTGAGCTTTATAATATTAATATAAATGTAGAATAGGTAACTATTTTACTTTTAGTTAAAATAGCAATGATATCTAAAATTAATATATTGATAAATGGACGATATCACAAGTCACAACCCTAATGTACGTTCCATCCGCGCCTGTGTATAATTTCAGAGTGCTATGTGCGAGTTTTTCTTTTCGCTTTCGATCGTTCGATTCGTTTACTATGAATTTGTATGTGATTTGACCTAGTTGTCGCGTTTACAACTAGGTGGCGCTGTACAAATCACACACAAATTCCTAGTAAACGCCAAACGCGCTCACGATCGAATGCGAAAAGAAAGACTCACACTTAGCCCTCTGATTGTACTACTCGACACTAGATGGCATATGCGGACTAGACGTCATACAGTTTTAGGCTTTATTTCAATAGTGATACGTGTCATTCTTATTCGTGGTTAGTTCTTAGTACTACTATTGCTTTTGCACTCAAGGATGGAACTTCGAGTCATTATAAAGAGCTTTTTAATAAAAATCACAACACACGTCACAAAGCAACCACAAAGCAAGTGAGTCAAGTTAAGACTCTCTGTCCATAACTATGGCACGCGGGCCACACCCACATGCTTTTCCCTCTTGTGATTTATATTCCGTGTTCAGACTTCTGAAATCAAGATGGCGTAACTTTTTCTTGCATGAAGATTTTTTCTGTCATAGCCCATCCTTAGTTTTGAAATCGTTGTTAGGTACCTACACGTACGTAAGGTCCGTTACATTTCAAGAGCGCGAGGGTATGCGGCTGAGAAGTCGCCACGTCCAAAGATTTCAAAACTAAAGATAGTTTATAACGTACATTTGACAGAACCAATTTTTATACAAGAAAAAGTTACGCCATCTTGATTTTCACCATACCTCAAATGTCAGCATATTGATGTCACCATACTTCAAATGTAAAAATGGCCCAAAACTCCAAAAGTGGGGACAGTTTTTGCCTCAACATGCCTCGTCTATAATATATACGTCTATGGCCACGTCATTCCTATACGTGCAAATTATGAGGAGGAGCATAATATTGCTAAGCGTTTATTTTCATTGACTGTGCCCTTACTGAGCTTATCTAAATATATGTATTGTACTTTGTACAGCGTGTTTAGAAACACATGTCCGTTCCATAAGGGTGTTTATATGTATTACAAGTGCGTATTAAAAGAGTAAATATAAATTAGAAACCGGCCAAGTGCGAGTCGGACTCGTGCACGTAGGGTTCCGGACCATTAAACCATTATTTTACATGTTTAGGTACTATTTGGTTATTTTTGTACGAAGTTTTCCAATTAAGCACATTTTACAAGTTAGGGCATATATTAGTAACTAACAAAGTTATCTATAGTTAGTTTTCCTTTAAAGTTCATTACATGCTCGAGCCAGCTGTTTAGCTTTTAGAGGGGAGGGGCGCCCTATTTAAACAAAAAAAATGCGCTTTAAAGTTGAATATCTCGCAAACGGATACCTACATCAAAAAATCGTCTTGGCAACATCTGAATGTTTTTAAAGGACCTATCTAATTATAACCCAGACTATGGGGTAGACCCGAGAAAATATCATCCCCACTTTACGTGTAAAATGGGGATAGGGTAGGTACATTAAAAAATAATTTTTCATGATTTTATTGCAGAGTACTAAGTGCGAGTTTTTCTTTTCGCATTCGATATTGAGCGCTATATCTCGATAGGTACAGCGCCACCTAGTTGTAAACGCGACAACTAGGTCAAATCACATACAAATTCCTAGTAAACGCCAAACGCGCTCACGATGCGAAAAGAAAAACTCACACTTAGCACTCAGGACTTTGTCGACGTAGTAAATACACATATCCATATAAAGTTTCATTTACCGTTCTAGCACTAACCGTTTGGACGGTAAGCCGAAGACGGACCGACGGATGGACACGACGAAACCATAAGGGTTCCGAGACGTAAACTACGAAACACTAAAAAGTGGAGAAAAGATTTCGAAAAATGTTTCTACCTTTAGAATAGGACGACAGTTTAGAGACACGCTGTATAAACAAATGTACGTACGTACTTACGTAGAACTATATAATATTATGTATCTAAGCGTTAAATGAGATCATGCCCGAATTACGTAGGTAAGTATGTAATAATTTTTGATAACATTTCGGTTGGGTTGGCGTTTGACGCGTGTGCTATTCAACCCGAACGAGATATTGTCCATTAACAACGTGAATAATCCTCAAAGAAGACTTAACATCTTGGTTATCGTAATCTGTAGTAATCTGTGACTGACCAAACAGCGACAGCGTGCCAATTCAACCTAAACGAAGTATTACCCAAAATAAGAACGTGAATAATCGTCAAAGAAGATATAACATCTTAGGTGTAGCCGCAGACAATCTGTGGCTGACCAATCAGCATGGATAGTCCTTATCGCCTAAAATAATTGGCGCGAGCTTTGACGCGCCAGACAGTTGTGTCGAGATATCTCGCGTCTAGGAGAGCAGGTGTGATTTAGTCGGCGGTGGTGTAAGAAGCACAATAGTTTCATTGGTCAAAAAAAAACGTAGCGATGAAGTCTCCTCATTAGGAGGCTTGGTCGCTACGTTTTTTTGACCATTGCGCAAGATAGCTTTGTCGCCGAGCGAGAGTTATGTCGAGCTATTGTCGCGTCTTGGCTGTTGAATTTTAGTCAGCGGTGGTGGAAGTAGGCACAGCAGCTTCATCCCTAGTGGCGAGGAGAGCACGTAGCGCCAAAGCCTCTTGTTGCAAAACGTTGATATGGGCTCTCAAAGACGCGTTTTCTTGTTCTAGAAGACAGGCGCGCCAGGCTATCTGGAAATGGTTTAAACTTTAAGTTAAGGAAATTTTCCGAGATTGTATACATCTTACTTACTAGAAACAGTAAAAGTACTTTGAAATACGTAAACACGTATAGTAAAGTAAGAGAATAGAGGAAGAAAATAAAAGTAAAAGGTTGGCTGGTACGGACCGCGATAATGCTGCGAATAATAAAAATATAATTAATTAAAAAGAGTGGCCCAGACAAACCTCAGTTTAATAAGTAAGGCATATTCTTATAATTTTGGCAGTAGTAAATGTAAAAAAAATAGAGCGAAAGTAATGTGGCCTACTTGATCTTCTCTCATGCGGCGAGCGTCCCTGGACTTCTTCGCTGCCTGGTTGTTCCGGCGTCGTCGTTCGAAATATTTCTCGTCTTTCAATTCGGCTGGAATCGGTTTTTTTTCCCCGCGTCTTCTCCCTTCACTGTCTATTGGTAGCGGCACTGTTGGTGATGTAGCTGGAATCAATAACAAATAAAAAACTTATAGTTGTTCTATGTCACACGTTGCGGCGCCGCACCGCACCGCACTACTCCGCACCTCACTGACGGCCACACGAGTAGTGCGGCGTTGCAATTTTCTTACGGCGCCACTAAGGCAAGGAAGCGATTCGTTCCAGTGTTGCCAGCTCTGTTTTTGCAAAACTACTAAACTCGCGTCGATTTCTACTAACAACTACTAAAAGAATACCGAAAACTATAAAAAAGCTACTAAACTTAGGGATCCGTAAGCCCCCACAAAACCACGTCATTTTAGGTTTTGTTACATTAAAAAATATTATATTGAATTTTATTATAAATTTTACCGTTAAACTAAAATATACTAAAAAATATTACGTATATAGTAATTAAACGTGTTGTTTTAAGCAAATTACGGACGAATGTATTATTATGATAAAGTGTAAAAATTTTTTTGTGCCTAACCTAGACCATTTTGCATATGATTACTGTTTGGCTCTTTCTTACTAAAACACTACTAACAACTAAATTCCTACTAACGAGGGAATAAAATACTTAATGTAGTAGTAAAACTTTGTAAAATTACTAAGTTGGCAACATTAATTCTGGACTGAATGGATGGACTGAACGGACCATGTGTGGACAAATCGCTCCAGTTCTCGCCAGAGCCACAGAATAGATAATAGTACAAGGTACAGAAGTCTCTCTGTTTTGATCTTCACAAATGCCGCCTTTTTATGTGCCTATATAATTATTATTAACAAACGGACCGCACGCGAGCAGCCGAAATTGAGCTCTCTGGCGCCGCGCGAAGGTCGACATTATTCCACACCTTGTCAGATATTCCGAAAATAGGGTTGTCACTTGTCAATACTTTAATTAAATATCTTAGATTATACTATCAGATTTATACTAGACGACGATATAATATATAATAATGATATAATACATATTATATAGATACCATACCTACAACATACCGACCGAACATAAATACCACGCAAGGTATACAAGCGGAAACTGTTATACCTACTCGTATGTACCTATTAGGTAAATGAATACCGAACATATAAATCAGTTTACACAGACACGACACGTGATTCTCTTTTGATGTCGGTATGGATTATATGTATGTATATGCAGCTACCTACCACATATAAATAAGCATATAATATAAAACTTTTGTGTGTATATTATTTAATAATTATTGTTATAGATTTAGGTACCATGACAGTAGATATAAATGAGTAATGATTATCGTACCATTCGCTATCTTTCTCACTTGCCGGATCCGAGAAAAACTGACAATTGCTATTTTTTTCATTGTTCCGACAATCGGCTGCAATGCAGTATTTTTTTGGATACATATTTTTGCCAATTAAAATATGACACGCGTTTGCGACGTAAAGTGAGTCGTACTGCGTAAGAGGCGCGCGCGTGCGCCACGGCGCGGCCGGTCAGTGCGTGGCAAGTGGCAACCATTGAATCGCCCCAACGTTGGGGAATCTCGGTATGTACTTGTAGCTCGGCGGCGGAACGGCGTAGTGACACCCCCCTGCCAGAGGGCAGTTGGCTACCTAGCCTACCGGCTAGGTAGCCAACCCTGTATCGATGCCGCAGCACTGTAAGAACATTATGACACCGCACTGCTCGTGTGGCTACCAGCTGCGGTGCGGAGTAATGGCGGAGTGTGGCTCGGCCCAGACAGCAGGGATAACGCGCGCAGGTGGGTGCCATAGTCACCGTGAAATCGGCCTTATACTATTGTAGACAGTAAAAGCTACTTACTAGGCGTACAGCCAGGTAGATGCTGGCAGTACGAAGGCAGACACGGTGGCGGCGGCAGCGCAGACAGCAGCGGCAGCATACCACGAGCATCTATACAAACAAAATATATCATAGCCCCCTTACTAATAATAAAGGGCATGGAGGAATTATATTATGTACGGGTCTATGGTGTTGGGTATATAGGTGTTATTTCAGTCATGGACCAATCTATCAAAGCTATGGCATACATAGCATTTTGTAGGAGAAAGATTTATTTTTAAGTAGGAAAGTTGATAGCATAGTAAAAGTTGCTTATATTTAGGAGTATATTCACTCCTGAAAGTTTGGTCACTGACTGAAAAAACACCCTGTATACAGGTTGTCCGAAAAGTCGACGTCAAGCTGATACCGGCAATTGGCAATTGGCGATAGGCGATTGGCAAAGTCAGTTATCAGAAAAATAAAAAATAAAAATTACCAAGTCATGTATTTTTCAAATTATTTAATTTTTTTTTATTCGAGAAAATGTACAAGCTGTGACAGTCTTTTCACTCCTGTTGCTACAAATCTTTATCTAACTAAAACCTTTATCTAAAAAAAATATCTTATGTTATCCCTGTGTATATAAAATGGTGGTATGGCCGAATATAAAAATAATATGGTAAGTGTTATACCACTTTAGTATCTTTATTAAATTGGCTAACTTTTAAAGTTACGAGTACTTGCCAAACCATCGTGGTACTTTTTTTTCAGTTCAGGTGGATAAAGTAGCGCGAGTAATAATTTTTGAATACATGGCTCGACAAAAAATTACATCCACATTCAAGCTGGAGTAGTTAAGTTATTAATTTAAGAATAGTTATAGAAGCACTATTCAGGATAATATTAGAAAAAATTGTTGGATAAAAGTAAACATTTCTAGGAACAAGAGTAAAAACACATTTTCTCGAATAAAAAAAAAAAGAAATAATTTGAAAAATGCAACTTTTTTTTAATAACTATTATGACTTTGCCTATCACCAGGTGTCAGCTTGACGTCGACTTTTGGGACACTCTGTATAGAAGTAGAGACGACGATAACGTCGTATTTACTATTACTATTGCGAAGAATTTGTCTAGAGTACCTAGCTTTATTTACTTAATCCCCCTTCAGATATTGAGGGTTGTTACATATGTCAACAGTAAGATGTAACTGTCAATGTTATTATTGACATTGACAGATGTCATGAAGTAAAGCCTATCTAGTTAGAGTAGTTTATTTTAGTTGGCCAAAAGGCTATACATAGTGTAGACGTATATTTGTGTTAGACATATCTCATTTGTAATACGTATCTGTGTAAGCACCAATAAAGGAGAATATAAGAATTGTTGCTGTATTATTATCATCACCACTCAAGCGTAAGAAGGACTTACATATCAAGAGGTCGCAGCCCGTTATAAGGGTATGTATGTAGGTGATGTACGTACCCATTTACTCGAAAAAACTGAACTAAGCTGGTTTTCAGTGAGGCTTCGTACTAGCATTAGCTGTCATAGTTTTTTGTTTAACACCTTCATTGCGTCAGCCTATTTCGTTAGCTTTCAGTTGGAACTGTATCGGGCATCCTAGACCTGTTTGTAAACTAGTCCATGCATCGTCATTGGGTCGAATTGATCTGTTCGACTTGCGTATGTTTGTTTATATGCAATTTACTTGCTGAAGGTAATCGCTTCAGTTTATTTTAATGTATTGACAAATTTTCAATGAACTTGTCAACATACCTCTTGAGCCGCTTTCAAATCGGATAATTAGAAACAACAAAACATTTTATAAAAATAACAGATCTTTTCGACCTTTGCCGCGTAGAAAGTAGGAATTATCGATAAAATTTTAGTAATGTGCAAATAACGATAAACAATATATTTTTTCACAGTAATAACACACAGGACTTCTTGCACTATTTCCACTTTCATAAGTATTCTACATTAATTTTAATATATTACACAACCGGTTTCGACAAAGTCATCATCAGGTGTAAAATATAATTTTTATTTAAACTTTACTGATTAAAATATACACTTTCTATAAAAATAATTAGTAACAATTAACAATTATTTCACTTTTCAATTACTTCATCATCCCCAGTAGACATCAAAAGCATCCTCCCAGACCGCTTCATGATTGCAAAAATCATATTATGTAACGACAATGAATAAAAAATAATGTACTATAATAGTATTACGATTATATTATAATATTATAAACTTGGCAATTCTATTATTATTGCTAAAACCGCATTGGTAGTCGTGTCTATCGTGTTGCACCTGCACATAATCTCTACACTAGACAAACTGTCCTTAAATCTAGTGCGGCTATCAGGTCTTTGGGTATAAGGTTAAAAGGACCTGTTATTCGTACTAGATGAAAAAAAATTCTTCCCTGTCGGTATCAGAACCAATCGACCCAATACGTTTTTATTGTATAAGTTACTTTATTTAACGAGACAATTATATAACAGTAACTGTCTTTTTTACTCCTAAGCAAACCGAAGATATTGGTCCCACGCCAGCGTTAGGAACAGTATTTTCTATGCCGCTCCGGCGACAAGTTCGCTATTAGACCTGATAACGCAATGAACATGTTAGCACGACACATCTCGTACCTACACAAGCAAGTAAACACAAAAACGGCTAATGTTTGCTCAGGTAACTTAGTTACTTTGAAACATGAGAGTTTCAAATCAGTAATCAGTGCGTCAAGTGATGTACAAATAATAAGCTGTTCGTAACCCCTGATCGGAGGGCCGCGACAGAGGGGTCAGTAATGACACGAAACGCCAGGTGCACGGTCCGAGTACACTCGTAGAGAAAAACGTTTATCCTTCTACTATTATAAATGTGAAAGTTTGTGAGGATGGATGGATGATTGGATCGATGGAACGATGGATGTTTGTTACTCTTTCACGCAAAAACTACCGAACGGATTCCGAAAGAAATTTGGTATGGTATTATTTTAGGCACTGGATAACATAGGCTACTTTTTGTACCGAAAAAAAATACAGTATTACTGTCAGATACTGTATTTACGCGGGCGGAGCCGCGGGTAAAAGCTAGTTGACAAAACTTTGATTTACAAAATAGATAACTATTATAATAATGTTTTGATCGTAAAGCAATGAGCAAGGCGTACATTGCCATCGTGGGAATGGCGGAAGCCTCAAAGGGAGCAGTGATGCGATTCGAGCCCGTTTTGACGCGAGTGATTCGAGTGAACTTGTCAAACTCGTATTTGATAGAAAAAAAAATCCTACTCTAGCCTCTATACACTCGAGTTACCGAGTCAACCCGTGCCTTGGCGCATCGAGTTAAATGTTGCCACTAAGGTACAAAAAAACAAAAGATGCACAGTAAAGAGTACCAAACCATAATAAATGCATTAATATCGCTATAAAACAATGGGGGTTGATGTTTATAGGGCAAAAACTGAGGGTATGTATTTTTAATGCAAAATCACTCAATTCCTGTCGGCTTCTCTTACCACTTACCTTTTGAATACCTACTCACCCAAATCCCTATTATACAGGCTAGGGCTTACCTATAGGCTATAAGGGAGAACCAGCCTTCGCCACTGCAACATTCTCATACCTATCGAATACACCTGCGAAAGGAGAGCGGCAAGTCGCCATATATTTACTGTCTGGTAATTAAAATATGTGGACAGAAAAAATATTTATTGTAAGTTGTACTTTATGAACATAGGTAATAATATTATACATCAATCTCGGAGGATAAAAGATAATTGATTAAATATATCCTTACCTATTGTACATTAAATTTCCCTAGTGGCGGTTTGCGGAAAAGCGACATCTATTAGTCAATTACGTAATGAAATTAATAACTAGTTTGTTTAGAAACGCAATATGCTAACAGATAAATGATAGATGTCGCTTTCACGTAACGAAAACCAAAAACATAATAATTATTTTTCTTGGTATAAATATAAATAGTAGAGGGATCTATTTCACACCCCAAGTAACTTTTTTTTTTCATAGAACTATTACTACATTGTTAAACTATAGAAAAAGATAAAAACTTTATACTCCAATAAAAAATAAATCTATCTAATGGGCCACTAGGTGGAGCTTTTACGCCTCAAATTGACAATTTACATTTTACAGCATAATAACCATAGACTATACTAGGGGTCTCCAAACTTTCCAGCCTTAGGGCCATACTGATTACTCCAGTAAGTTCCGAGGGCTAAAACCATATTATCATTGTTGCCGGTGGTTAAAAGTGAAATAGTCCACTGATGAAAAAAAAAGTCCGAAAAAGTACGCAACGTTTAAAAAAGGCTGCAAATCGGACTAAAGTCCGCAAAACGGCAACACTGCATATTATTAATTTTCCTGTCATTATCTGTAATTTCTAGATTAGCCGTAGAGTACGAGTCATGAGGAGTAGCGTGACACGACATCTGGTGGACACAAGCGGAAATAGGTAGTACCTTCTATCGCTAACAGATGGCGCTAATAGCACGTACAGAATAATCTCGTTGGTTCGAGAAAGTTCTGGTGTCTTCCACTCACTTCTAGATGGCAGTAATTGGAATATATAAGAAGGCTAGTGGCGCAACCACAAGTCAGTTCCTATGACACTTTTGGGAAATAAAATAGTGTGTACCTCCTTAAAACGTGTTTGTGCGTGTTTAAGTTTAAGACATCTTTGTAAAAGTATTTTGATTTGAATTGTTGCTTTTGTGTGTGATTTAGTAGTATGGAAAAGAAGCGAAAAATTGATAGTGTATGCAGAAAATTCAAAGATCAGTGGAACATTCAGTATTTCGTAATGGAGTCCAGTAACAAGGCGCTATGTTTGATTTGCAATGAAAGTATAGCCGTTCTCAAGGAATATAACATTAAACGTCATTATGAAACAAAACATTTTCAAAATTACTCAAAATATACAGGAAGTTAGCGGACAGAAAAATTCGAAGCTATGAAGCGCGGATTGAAATCGCAGCAATCTTCATTTACAAAACTCAAAACTGAACAAGAGGCTGCAACTCGTGCCAGCTTTCGTGTGGCTCTTGAAATTGCAAAACGTGGAAAACCATTCACCGATGGAGAAATGATCAAAGAATGCATAATTGCAGTAGCCGAAGAAATGTGCCCTGAAAAGGTAAATTTATTAAAAACTGTCAGTATGTCAGCAAACACTGTGGCTCGAAGGGTAGAAAACATCGCTGAAAATATATCCTCTCAACTGTTCGACAAAAATGGACATGTTGAGTGGTTTTCTTTGGCCTTGGATGAGTCAACGGATTTGTCAGATACTGCTCAGGTGTTGATTTATATTCGAGGAGTAGATAAAAGCTATGAAGTGCATGAAGAACTTCTTGATATGTATAGTATTCATGGCACAACTACTGGTACAGATATTTTTAAAGGAGTTGAAATGGCCATTAATCAAAAGAACCTTCGATGGAAAAACTTGAAATGTATTACAACTGATGGAGGCAAAAACATGAGTGGAGAGAAATGAGAGAGAAAGATAAAGGAGTGGTCGCTCTTGTGTCAAAGGCTGTAGAAAATGACGGTGGTTCAAAACTATTAGTCTTACATTGTATCATTCATCAACAGTCTTTGTGCGGAAAATGTTTGGATATGTCTGAAGTTCTGAAACCAGTCATATCAACTGTTAATATTATCAGATCTTTTGTGCTGAATCACCTACAATTCCGACAATTTATTGAAGAGATTGGAGAAAATAACTTACCTTATCATACTGCCGTACGTTGGCTTAGTTGTGGGAAAGTCCTTCAGCGCTTTTTTGAACTTCGAGTTCTTTCTTCGAGACTTTTTTTTGAATGAAAAGCATCGCCCTTTACTGAATTACAAAACAACGCATGGCTGTGGAAGTTAGCATTCTATGTTGATTTGAAAAAACATGTAAACGAACTGAATTTGAGATTGCAAAGAGAAAACCAGCATCTTCCTGGTTTATACACTAATATCAAATCATTCCGGAAGAAATTGATACTGTTTCAATCACAACTACGAAGTAAATGTTTTTCACATTTTAAAACATGTGAAATATTCAGCCACACCACTGAGACTGAGTTTCCTATCGATTTTGCAATCGAAACTTTGAGTGCTTTGAAAATAAATTTTGATACTCGTTTCTCGGACTTTGATGCCATTGCGAATCAAATTAAGATTTTTCAGAATCCTTTTGATACTGACATTGAAACCCTAGGCCCCGGAACTTCAAATGGAAATGATTGATCTACAGTGCAGTAATATAATTAAGAACAAATATCAAAACTCATCTTTGTTGGAATTTTATAAGGGTCTTCCACTGACACAATTTGATAATTTGCATAAATTTGCTCGTGGGCTGTTTTCTGTTTTTGGTACTACTTATTTGTGTGAGAAGACCTTCTCCAAAATGAAGTACACAAAAAATGTTTACAGATCTAAATTAACTGATGAGCATCTTAAATTTTTTTTAAATAATTGGTACAAGTAAAATTAGTCCACAACTACAAACTATTGTCAGTGGAAAATCTCAGTTACATAAATCTCATTAGTATTTCATCTGTCATTATGCTTGTTATAAGTTATGTTTTTATTTAAAATGTATAAAATGTTAGTTGGATTCATTTCAATAATTTGTTAGTTATTATATACTGAAGTTAAATTTTCTGCATATTATACATGTCTTTACTCATTACAATTCTGTGTTTCTTTATCCAACTTATCACAAAAACAATAACAATAAGCCTACAACAATGTTATGAGTAGTTAGCCCATGACCATATCAATGTAGATGTTATATTAATAATTATTCAACATAAAATTAGAATACTTCAGTAAACTTAATTTAATTTGCTATAAAAATATGTTCTCTAGAAGGAGTTTTCAAGTATGCTAGCTCTCCGCGGGCCGGACAAAATCTGTCCGCGGGCCGGATGTGGCTTTCGGGCCGTAGTTTGGAGACCCCTGGACTATACGAAATGATGACAACGATTACCACAGATAAGTAAGTATTTTGCACATGAATAATCTGATATTCGGAGATTCATACTTTTTATTCCCAAGTCCTTAAAAATATTTTGTTATATAATAACTTTTTAAGTACTAAAAAAATTTATGTTCAAAACTTGGCCACTTTTGAACGAAAATCGGGCAGAATTTGCAGTGTTCTTTCGTAATACTACGTCAGGCCGTTTTGACGAGTTCTCTAAAGTGTAACACACTGTGGCACAAGAAAAGAATATAATATATAAGATTTTAAGACATGTTGTAGCTGGGTGTACCGTTATAAATAATTAGTGTGTGGTTGTGTGATCTGCCGCGTGTCCTGCGACCCTCTAAACGTTTGGGCAAACCGGCTAAACGCGACAATATTTGTTTATTACGATACCCCATAGGCAATCTTTGCTCAAAATATCTACCACTAGAGAATTGACTGGCATAAATTTGTTGACATTCTTCTTTCACTATAGTGTAAGAAGACAGAACTTCGGGTTAAAAAGACAGTAAATGTCTATGTTCCCTGAGTAGGAAACCTAGGTAGTTATTGACTTAACTGTTGTTATCGTGGTCTCCCTCGATGGGACATAGGCCAGGGAGACCATTAATATTGAAGGTTAGTGATTTTCACATTTTGGGACAACTCACACCGAAACGAGACGCGACGCGACTTGCCGCTGCATTTATAAGATAGTGATTCGAGATAGATACTTATTCACTATACAAGAAGATATACGTAGCATTGCAAGAGCGGCGCCGCGCTACGAAGCCCGGTCGGTGCAGCTTGAAATTCAAACTCTTGCAATGAAACGTATATTATCTTCTTGTGTAGTGAATAGTTTAAAATTCGAATCGCTATCTTAAAAATACAGCGCCGCGTCGTTTCGCATCTCAGTGTGAGCTGAAGCTTAGTTTCAACTTAAATAAACATCCGCCAAACGAAGTTTCAGCAAGTTTCAGCAAGGTATTGTGAAAATAATTTTGCGTGGAGAACAAGAGTAGGTAGGTATTTGATTCAACGTCTTTTGACCAAAAAGTGCAATTTTATTTAATTTGATAAAAATGCATAATGTCTGTTGATTTCTCACACAATTTTTATTTTAGCCACTTGCAAACTCTTTGGCCATATACAAATTGGAGTAAAAAAATCCACCACCAGGCACGCCGTTTGATGTGCGCCAGGCGCCCCAATGTTAATGCATTTTGTATGAGGCCAATTTCATGCAAATCTCAAGATCTTGTTGATGGGGTGACCTAGTGGATACTTCTCGGTCCTGTGGTCAATATATCCATATATTATAAAACTTTATCGCTAATAGATGTTCCTAAAGAAGATAGGCTTTGGAAAGTTACTTTAACGAGCCTCAAAGACAATTAACCTATACAGGTGCTATTATATAAATATTAGTGATATAATTTCGTTTCCCTGAGAAACTAGCACGTGTAAGCAACCCCTTACCAGCGCGAAGCGGTGGCCGGTGAGAAAAGTCACGCCTTCAACATAATGTTTGTTTTACTCGTTTTTAACGATGAAGAGGCATTTTTTATAGTTTCTAGTTGGTGGAAGAGCTTCTTTTGTAGTTTATGGTATTGTAAGTGTCAATACGGGTAGCTGTTGCTGTAATTGGTTTTTGTCAGAAACACCCAAAAATCTTATATTTAATAATTTTATTAAAATTAATATATATAATATTATACTCAATAATAGCTCCCTATGCAACAACTACCGAAAGGGACGATGAGGCTTTAGGCTACGTGTCCACGGGAGTTTTTTTGTGGTCCTCGTGACCACATGACATACAAACGATGGAAAAAATAGCACTGTACATAGAACTGTACGCTAATACCTATAATAGAGCTAAAAGTCTCTCGTGGGTGCGAGCTCCTACTACAACTAACTGATACAGCTGAATATAAATAAAAAAGTAAATAGAAAACTGAAAAGTTGAACTGAAAACTTGGCTCAAAAAGGTGGTCCTACATTTTTAGGGTTCCTTACTACTCAAGGGACCCTCATAGTTTCGCTCTGTCCGTTCTTCTAGCTTTCTTTATGAATATAAATTAATGAAATTTCGTCTACACTTTATAGACTGTGTACAGATTTCGGTTATGGCATCATAAAATAATATTTTTTTATTTTTCAGGGGTGGCTTTCCGTGTATGGAAAGCCACCCCTGAAAAATATTTAGTGGGGGATAAAATGTAGTGGGGATGGTCCCTGGCATTTCTAAACTAAGAGTTAGGCTAAAAACTTACTAGGAAAAATGTTTTGAGTTAAATCCATGTTAAATCGGACAATAGCTTTCTTGAATGTCAAGTAATTCTAAGAAAACCTATTGCGCGTTGGTTACCTATAGCTAGTATCACGACACGACATGCTCTTGGTTTACTTGGTTAGGTTAGAAGCGACTGGCAATAAATGTTCCTCAATGAGCCTATCAAATTATAAGAATTATCTAAGGCATCATAATCTATATCGCATCATCATGGAAGTAAGAAGAATATGTAAAAAAAAAGACGTCGTAGTTCTAAACACACAATTAAATCAGATTTGTGTGTGTACCTACTCTGAAGTAAAATTGGGATGGCAAAATCTAGCTAAACATATCTCAAGAACTAAATAGCAAATCTTAAAAATGCAGCGTCACCTCTCCGTGTGAACTGACGCTTAGCGGCTACCGCCTCCCATATTTACCCGCAAGACTAGATACAGGCGAGTCTCGCACCTGTTATTGCCTTCATAGCTGGGCCCTCGCTAACTTTAAACATAAGCGTCGCTCTTCGGTTTTCTGTGAGGCTTTACATACCTGGCGGGACGACGAAGTGGTTGTAGCTCCGCAGCAGGCGCAGCGCTGCGAGCGCGCCGCTGTGCTGCGCCCCGCACGTCGCCGGGTCGTATAGAACACTTGGGCACATTGTGTTATTTTGTCGCTTGTCTGTGAGGCCGTACATACCTGGCGGGACGACGAAGTGGTTGTAGCTCCGCAGCAGGCGCAGCACTGCGAGCGCGCCGCTGTGCTGTGCTCCGCACGTCGTCGGGTCGTATAGAACACTTGGGCGCATTGTTTTATTTTGTCGGTTGTCTGTGAGGCCGTACATACCTGGCGGGACGACGAAGTGGTTGTAGCTCCGCAGCAGGCGCAGCGCTGCGAGCGCGCCGCTGTGCTGCGCCCCGCACTTCGCCGGGTCGTATAGAACACTTGGGCACATTGTGTTATTTTGTCGCTTGTCTGTGAGGCCGTACATACCTGGCGGGACGACGAAGTGGTTGTAGCTCCGCAGCAGGCGCAGCACTGCGAGCGCGCCGCTGTGCTGTGCTCCGCACGTCGTCGGGTCGTATAGAACACTTGGGCGCATTGTTTTATTTTGTCGGTTGTCTGTGAGGCCGTACATACCTGGCGGGACGACGAAGTGGTTGTAGCTCCGCAGCAGGCGCAGCGCTGCGAGCGCGCCGCTGTGCTGCGCCCCGCACGTCGCCGGGTCGTATAGAACACTTGGGTCCATTGTGATATTTTTTCAACACACTCATTAACTAATAACTATTTATTGTCCCTCTATGGTCTTGCATTATATACAGCTTCATCACTTACTAATTTATTTATTTATTTATTTATTTATTATATAGTAACAGACAACAGAGTAGACTCATATTATATACTAAAAACAAATGTCTCTCTATTTATCTTTTTCTATTGTTCTCTCTATTTTCTTGTATAGCCCGTATTTTTTTCCGGTGTAATACTTCTTGAGTCTTGACTCTTGACCATCCGCATTTAATTACTGTGTAAAATATATATTTATACTTATTATATTTTTACTGTGTTAAAGATTATATTATAATATTATAACGGCTTGTAAATATATAATATACGCTAAGGGCACGTTTGCGAATTCGACCTAAATTGGCTATTTTAAATTTTTCGGTACAGTTTGCAACCAAATGAACCAAAATCCTACAAAACTGACAATTGTTACAAATAGAGTATGTAGTCCTTTCCTTAAAATATTACTAAAAATCATTATTTTTTGTATAACAAAAACATTTTTCCAGAACATCTTCACCCAAAAATTACAAAAAGAGTTTGGGATCAATTTTATGCTCTTATGTAGTTTGTTTTAGTTGTTTAAAGATACCCAAAGATTGCGGATATAATCACCTTAAATTCGATTGCAAAATTATCTATATTACTATCTATAATTATTTAAAATTATTATAAAAATGCATAAAGAGTCTCCCTCAACATTTTCTATCTAACAATATTTTTAAAATTCATCAACATTTTCACGTGTTTTGCTATTTATTTTATTTGGTATCTGTCTGGATTTATTACACTCCATACTCGGAAACCTGTGAAACCACACTTCGTAAACGCGTCCTTAAGCTTGTACTATGTTCTCTACGAGATTTACGTAGCAGGCCTGCTAGGAAAATCTCTTAGAGGATATAATACAAGCGTTCCCCTGTCTCTCCAGCGCAGCGTAATTTTCGTGAATGGGAATTGATTTGAGCAATATTACGACAATATTGAAAATTTTTGCTAAAATTATTATTACACTAGATGTTTCCCGCGAATTCGTACACGCAAAAGGAAATCTCGCGGGAACCGCACCTTCATTATCCCGCGGAAACCGTACCTACATTATCCCGCGGGAACCGCACCTTCATTATCCCGCGGAAACCGCACCTACATTATCCCGCGGGAACCGCACCTACACTTTCCCGCGATACAAATGCCTACGTCCTTCTTTCCCGTGGTCTACTTCTATTTGTGATATCTATGCAAAACTTCATGATGACCGGTTATGAAGTTTTTACGTGAAAGCGTAACAACCAAACAAACAAACTCTCACAGTAAGGACATCAAGATAATATTAAAATATTATTTTAATATCGAGATTTTTATGCAAATCATTGGTCGGTTTAAAATATATGTATTATATCTCTGATGGATAGGATAAATACTTACAACGTAGTTTAAATACCTAAGCATGTTTAATGTCTATATAATCCTATAATATACACCTACAGAAAATTTTTGGGGCGTCATTTCGGTCAAAACGGAAAATATATCGAATACGGTACAAGCTCGGCAAACAGGTAACGGCTTATTCAATAAGTTAGTGGAAAAAAAAAACGCGCCTATAGTATCACTTTGTCACACTCAAAAGTACCCGCGTGTAGAACGCGAAGGTGCTAGAACGCGGTATTTTCAAAACGATCGCGGGCGTACACTGGAAAAAAAGGAAAACTTATATAATTTTCCACGGCACGTGATTGGTCGGTGTCGTAATTGTTAGGTAATTCCCCGGGTTGCTATTGGTCGGGCGACCCCGCCTTTTTCAGTCTGCCTCTTATGACACAGGCTGTAACACCGCGCGATGAATAATTAACGAACAGTCATTAGTTTACGTGCTGCGAGGCTTCTATACACGATTGAGTAGAAATTATCGTTATTTGATGTTCGTATTTGATATACTATTTCAGGGTTCAGTATAAGAGAGCAAGCTTCGTATGAAGCGTAAAAATCTTTAGCTAGTGGGTAATAATAAAAAAAAATTGTTTATTGCAGGTATCATAGACCCATAAAATGTGACTTCCAATAAAAATACAATATCACATCACAATAAATATTCAGAAACAATTTAACAAATTAAATCAAGCGTAGTAATAAAATAAGAATTAAAATAAATCAATAATTATAATTTTAGAAAATGCCATGGCTAGAAATTAAAATAATTAAATTGAATTTATTAAATTTAAAATAAAGTAAATTAAATTTACTATTAAAATGTTAATCATAAAATAAAAATTAATATATTGTCAAATTGTGGTGTTGCACCTGCCCATATATCAGACATGTTTGTCACAGCAGTTCTTGATATAGGGCAGGCAAGTCGGGTATCATGGCTAGCACCGTGATAGCTGGTTATAGCTGGCCCGCGCTCTGCGCACGAGGGACGCTCATCGTTTGTGCATGGTTGCATAAAAGCAATCGGTGCGCGCCGCGGCTAACATGCCCGATGCGCAGAAACGGGGCAGCCCCAGTATAGCTGTAAAAGCGTTATTGAACTGGACAACGATGGCGCTGTATGCTGCGTATAGTTGGCCCACGGAGCGCAGGTGTACAGCGATGTGCAATATGCACGGAAAAGCGTGATCTTCACCCCGTCGGATAGATAGTAGCATGGACCAATAAAACTAGGTAGTAATAGTAAATAGATTAGCCAGTAATAAGTTCCTTGGTTTTAGTTTGCACGTCTTTTCTAATAGGCAGCAACTGATTCAAGTTTTCCGTCAATAATGACAACTACTAAAGGCATACAATTTGATATGTCTACCAAAAGAAAGTATAATGTTCTAGAACTTCTGGATAAACACAAAATTTCAACAAAAGTGTTTGTAAAAAATCTCAGAATATTTATTCTGTGATTTTTAAACATCGTTTGCAGGCATTTTCCGAGCTGAGCATTTTCCACACAATCGTGGACACACAGTATGCTTGTAGTAGTGCAATCAAATCGAAAGCTAACTATGTAGCTGTTTATCTGCTCCTCTTTCTTTAATCTGTGATAATAGGTAAAAAAAACCTATATCTATAAAACTAGCATAAAAGTAAAAAATTTAACGGAACATGTACCTACTACGAGTTGGACAGGCATGGCGTCGCGGCGTTATAATTGCCGCTTACATTGATCGAAATAACCGCTGGAGTAACTGAGAACAGGGGTACGTGGAGTAGCTATCGTTTTTTTTCTTTTCCTTGTTGTAGCTTATTTATGTTAACAGCCTCCGTGGTCCAGTGGTTTAGAGCTTGGCTCTCAACTCGGAGGTCGTGGGTTCGATCGATCGAAGAGAGAGTGCTCTTGTGTACTGCGCACACTCTTGGGCACTATAAAATAACTCCTGCGTGGAGATATTGCTATTATTATGTTATAGAGCAAACGAAGTTTATAACGATGATGACGATTATGATTATGACTTCCTATTTTGTTCGGAATCAAAAAAATGTGGACTTTCCTAGTAAAAGTGATTAACCAGCATGTTTTGAATATTACTCTATATTAGTTGTGACTTTGGCCAGAGACAGAATCTAGAGGGTAGAATACTGGTTGACGAAGGTGTATGGAGGATGAGACAAACTCCTGAAGAGCAAAGACGATACTGTATTGGTTATTACTTATAACTTATTACACATAGTGCCAAATATTTTATTTTGTGTAACCCTTTAAGTAATCAGCCTACAGCCTTCATGCTTCAGATTCCAGAATGCAAATTCTTGTAATCAAAAAGCTTAGTCTCAGTTTATTTTGTCCTTCCTACTCGCCGTCCACGATTTGATGCGTGTGCAAATGCAACCACTTTACTTGGGACTACCATACGAATTGAACATCTTTAATTACGAGCATTGGCCCTCTGATCTACAGGGATTGTTATTTGTAATACTGCAGAGAATGCTTGAGCAAACTGTAGCATGCAGACGACATTCGGTAAATGTAGCTTTGGTGACGCAGCTATTCAGTACGCCTAGCAACATATAACAACTAAGAACATTTGACAGGGACGTAAACGTAACGTTAACGAATGAGTATTGTGTGAAAATATGTCAAAATCATGACAGCGCCCAAACAAATTAATTTCGATATACGTTTAAGCCGCTGTCAGATGTTTCTGCTAGGCGCCCTGCTCATGTCATGGCGTCACTGGCGATGACTTGAGTTTTTCGTAAAAACGTAAACATAACTCGACTGTATCCAAATAATAGCTGGTGTGAATTAGTCTGGTGATTAATTCCTGTACGTTTCAACCGGGCAAAGGGTAATTGTGGCGCCAGCTGCCGCCTCCCACGAGCGGGCTAAGGTCGGAGCGCATCGTAACAATTACTAACTAATCAATACCATTACCTATTTTCTACCATGATTTTTAAGTGTACTCACTCCTACACTATCACGACGACTATACTTCGTGCGTCGTACGATGATATGGGTGACAGTTCTTATATTCCTTGCTACGCAAACTTCTTACAAGAAAACAAAAAAAAGCAAACGAAATATATTATATTCCATTGACAAAAAATAATATTTTCTTTAATTATAAATGAAACTGATATTATTCTTATTATTAACTCTGATATCTTATAATAACTGTGAAATATAAATATGAAATTAATTTAAGAAAATATGTCATAAAAATGGCAGATGCATGGAACGGAACTTCTGTCAATAGAGATTGACACTGTTGAATCGACATCAAATCGATGAATAGGAGCGGCCATCTTGTGATCGTATTGCAACTCGGAAATGTCAGTACGAGTGCATCTGCCTTGTATGCGATTTGTGTTTTCGTTGCGTCTGCTTTGAGTTTTTGTTGATTTTGACTTTTGTTATTGTTTGTTGTTGAGTTTTTTGTCATTGTTTTTGTTTCCGATTCCGAAACGAGCTCGCAATCTTCGAGTTCCGACTGCAATAAATAAGAAAATAAACGATTTGAATAGTTTTTATTCTTTTATTATTATTTATTTACAAATTACTCATTTCTTAGCAATTCAATTCACAAATCTAAAATCGATAATTCCGATTTCATTTCCTTTACGAACTAATTCGATATTTTAAACAATCGATTAATTTTCGTTAGGTAACTTCACTACGATTGTCAATTATTATCTGTCACGCATATCTTCTTAGGACGCATATAGTATAGTAAATAGTTATGTGGGCCTAGCAGGAATACTTGACAGCGGCGTAATCGTAACGCTATCGAATGAGGATTGTATGAAAATCTGTAAACATGAAACAAAGTTTTGCCATTGAAGCCATTAAAGCAATTAAAGCCACTGTCATCTGATTACGGCGTTCACAGCTGATTTCAAAACGACTTTTACTTACGGGACATACCTTTTTTTTGAGCGACTGTCCAGCCTGCAAATCCAACAGCCATACCCCAAGAGCCTATTTACCTTATTTTTAAGACTTCGCTATCTGTCCGTCTGTCTGTCACCAGGCTGTATCTCTTCAACTGCGATAGTTGAAATTTTCACAGAAGGTGTATATCTGTTACCGCTATACAACAAATACTAAAATCAGAATAAAATAAATATTTAAATGCGCACATACAACAAACGTGATTTTTTTGCCGTTTTGTACGGAACCCTTAATGCGCGAGCCTGACTAGCACTTCGCCGGTTTAACGTTTTTGCTCGTAATATGGTTCTATAGGCATAAAAAGATTTTCTTTACTACAAAGTAGGTACAAACGATTTAAACAATTTTATTTAACTAAATTATGTAGGTACTTACCTAATACCTAATTAAATCTTGGATAACAACAATCGATGTGGTCAAAGGATGACGAAATATTTAATAATACTTAGGAAATATAATTACTAATACATATTATACATATATGGGCATATGATCGAAAACAGTTACTTCTTCCTTGTAGCTGTTTAGCATTCCCTATACCAGCTCTGCTGGTTGACATAAGTCAGTATTCGGACATTCAATATAGTGGAGTTCGCCAGCAACAATGTGTCAATTCACACCGAAACGAAACGATACGAGACGTGGCGCTGCATTTTTCAGATAGCTATTAAAATTTGAACTTTATTCATAATCTCGCTGCACAGCGCATGTGCAGTGTATGAATGATGTCTTTAGAAACGTTTTTTTTGTGTAGTGAATAAAATTTTAATTTTGAATAGCTATTAATAATATAAATTGTCCTCCAAAGTCCTCCAATTTATAAGTTGGTCCCCACCCTGGCATTTCTAAACTGAAAATTATTTTGAGCGAATCAGACAGTAACTTTTAAAGTAATTCAAAGAAATCCTATTGTGGAATATACGGATAGTTACAGAACCCTCCTTAGACATGTCCTGACATGCTCTTGGTTAGGTTATTTTTTCTTTGTTTAACATTCAGGAAACAAAACCTTGTTTTTTATTCTGAATAAAAAGTTTTTATTTTATTTTATTTTACTAGTTACCAAATGAATGCGCCTTAGCCTTACCTCATAAGTCACACTGAATTTTAATAACAGCTTCTTTTAACCGAATTCCAAAAAAAAGGAGGCGGTTATATTTTCGGCTGTATATTATACATATTTTTTTGTATATTCAACAATCACTCCGCAGTCTGTCGACCGATTTTCAAAATTATTTTTTTGATGTAGGTAAAGGGTATAATCCCAAATTGGGCGTTTTGACATCAAAGTGGTGACCTGATGATGGGATCCACGAGGAATCGAGGGAACTCCTATAATATTATATGGACATGAAAAGTGATTTCGTCTTTTTCTGAAGTAGCCCAAGTATATGCTACCAAAAAATAATATTTTGCATCAACGTATCAGGGAATATTATTCGAATATTCGTTTTATTCGAAATGTCGTCAATTTTATTATTCGAATATGACTGGATTCAATATTCGAATAATACGAATAAAACGATTATTTTTATTTATTTTTGAAATAATTTGATTTTATAGTAAAAAAACTTACGTTATTATAAAATTTATGTTATTTAATACACTATTATTATTATTTATTAATTTGTCATCACTGATATCTGAAAACTGATTTTACTACTATATATATGAAAGAATATAAATCTGTTTTGAAATAAACAAATATAAAGCTGTTTCCTACAGAAAACAACGAAAGGACACCACGCTCACGCGCAATGTTAAAATATGTAACCTAAGCAAGAGTAAAAGGAGGGTTCCGCAACTGTAAACGCGTAATACGTTTTTTTTAAATTTCTTAAAAAGTTACTGTCTGAATACGTTCAAAATAGTTTTTCTAAAGAGTATTATGATCTATCAGGATGGAAAATTGTAAGTTTCTAAGTCTCATAGTTTAGAAATGCCAGGTGGAAGCACTTTGGAGGCCGATTATTTGAAAATGGTTGACTTTAGTAAATGTCATGTCATGTTTCATACATGACATTTACAAAAGTAATTGCCTTGCCTTGGCTTTATTTTAAAATACATATTCAACGATACCCCACACGATGGGGTAGAATGAAAAGATATTTTTCATCCCCACTTCACATGTATGGACGGAAAACCGAGATCTAGACAAAATAGAGATCTGGACATTAAAATGCATTAGTATCGACCCATCAGCTATATTTGCTAAATAGGACCTTACATACTCTTTGTGAATCTCTTGAGCGTATCTTTCTCCAGTTAGTGTGCCAATTGTCATGGCCACATTGGCACATACTCTGTGCGGCTTCCAGAAGGTATGCCAGCCCATTTTACAAGTACACTGCCCCAACTTTCTGTAAAGTAGTCTTGAGCCTCGAAGACATCGCCTACCAGGTCACCTGCACTTTTTTACTTTACATTTTTGAAGTTAAAGTGAGTAAATCGACTCACCTGGGAACGAAATTCTTGACCGTTCTCGTTCAACCCACTGTATGCGTTGACGGGTGTATCACAGTGTTGCTACTCAATACTAGGGCTCTCGAGTTTGAGAGGTAATGTAGACTCTTCGGTTCTGAATAAGCTGTTGCTGTACTTAACTGCGTTTAAGTGTCGATTGTCAACAACTGGAAACAATTTAACGGTGTTCCCGGTTGCTAGTTGCAAGGTCTTGTCAGATATTTTTTAGTCTCTTTGTGCCTTCGCTTCATCTTTTGAACGGTTCGTAACATCACACACTCCGTTCGTGCAGTACGACGCATACTGACGCCTAGTTCCAGAAAAAATCATCAGCACATTCTTCAGGTCAAAGGGCTATGAATTATGATACAATTTTAAATCAGCTGTTGTCTAACTTAGCTTTTGTAACAAGACTCGTCGATCGAGAAAAAAGAAAACATATATAGCTACAAGAAATATGTTTAAGTTGAAACTCGAAAAGATTATTTTTGATTTTAAAGATTTTCTACCCATTTTTTAAAATAATGTTACCAACTATGAAGTTTTTTTGACATAACATTAAACTTTTTTCGAGTACCTACTTTTTATTTTGACAGTTTATCTTGTTTACTTATGTTGCTTATATACGTGCCGATTTCGTCTGGAGCAGACCATTATGACAGCACGAAACTCGTGTTTGATTTTCAGCTCGATTGTATTAGAACAGAGAACTATTTACAGTGCATTCCGATTCTTGTGCAGTGTTCCAACTCCCAATACTATTTCTCCCCAAACTTAAATAAACTTATAAATAATTAATAAAAAAGTATGTTCTGTAATATTATTGTCCTTTATACAATACTTAAAATATACTTCCAAAAGTTTATTATCTACAGGTTGACTTTTCAAATCGCTCGTCGATGTTATATCGATCATCGAAATTATGTTAAAAGAAGATTTTTGTTTAAAAATACGTAGTAATTTATTATTATATTATATTATTATTATTATTATTATGTTATTATTGTATTATATATTATTATTATTATTTATTTATTTATTTATTTATTAACTTAGCTTTGGACTGCCCTATCGGAGTTGAATTTTTTCCCTTGCAAGAATTTATCCAAATTTAAAAAAAAAAAGGTAATCTGTTGGAGCAAGGTCCGGGGAGTACGGTGGATGTCTTAGACATTCCAATTGAAGCTCCTCTAATTTGGTAGCCGTCTGTTGTGCAGTGTGTGGTCTAGCGTTGTCCTGAAGCAGCAGTGGCCTAGAGCGAATGACCAACCTCGGTTGTTTAGCAGCTAGCTTTTCCATCATGTTTTGCAGTTGCTGGCAATAGCCAGACAATTATGGCAGACATCTGCCATAATCGTCTAGCCAGATTTAAGAAAGCTGTAGTGAACGACACCGGCACTAGACCACCAAACGCTCACAAGTAACTTTTGTTGAGTCAATTTTCCATTGGGGCAGGCTTTGGCGGGTTCGCCAGGATTTAGCCATAGCGATAAGCATTTCCGATTATCCTACAGGATCCACTTTTCATCACAGGTAATGATTCGATTTAAAGCCACTTCATTATTGTGCCGGTTGAGTAATGTAACGCAGCAGTGACGCGCGTTTGTCGGTTTACTGCACTCAATTCATGAAGGTCCCACTTTTCAAGCTTTTTCACCTACCCAATTTGCTTCAAGTGGATTAAAACAGTTTTATCACTAACACCGCAGCCTGCAGCTAGCTCGGACGTGATTTGCGATGGATCCGCTTCCACAATAGCCTTAAATTCTTCATTATCAATTTTGGTCTCCGGCCGTCCACGGGGCTTGGTCTGCAGGCCGAAATTTCCAGAACCAAAAACGCACTGTGTTTTCTTTTGCGACACCGCCGCCATACACATCATTAATCCTTCTAGCCGTTTCTGCAGTATTTCAAGTTTTCCATTTTGTAAACAGAGTGACGCCAAGAAAAAGCCAAAAGAGACAAAAAACAAATGAATTACGGTTTTCGAAACACAAATGCATGCGTAAATAGCGGTATAAATTTGAAATTCCTAACCAAAGAAGATATATTTGAGATCAAAGTGGCCAGTACGACAAAAGGCGAATTTCATATGTAAGGACCTAATACATGTTTGGGGATTCCGGCGTTGTTAAAAGAACTGCAAGCATATGCGATCATACCACTTACAGTAAACATCATCATCATCATCACCACCACACGAAACACCAACATATTATTATGATGACATAGACACTTACTGCTTCATTTTTTCCGCCGACTACTACAATAGATAATATAATTATCTATTTAATAATATAGTATGTTTAGTAGGTCCACAGATCGGTAATGCTTATTTGGGTAAATACCTCTCAGAAGACTGGCATAAAATGACGCTTGAGTTTGTTTTGCCGAGAGAGTGAGAATAGCGGAGCCTTTTTGCGGAGCGGAGGAAAAAAAAGGAGGCGGTTATGCATTCGGCTGTATTTAATATATATTTTTTTTATAACTTTCTTAAAATGTGTTAATAATAATAGGCATAATAAATATAACTAAAAGAGAAATAATATTGTATTTGAACAAAAAATGAAAACCGACTTCCAAAATGCATAAAACTATTAATATTTCTTATAGATCCACTTTCATATTGTACAGCAAAGCAGAAAAGCGATAGGAATGTTATGTTAAGTTTTGTCACTCGAATTTAAAAAGAAAACAAAATACCAATTTTTTTTTAAATGATGTAACATTAAAACATTGAATAACATCTTTAAACTGCAAATCAGATTGCTTAAGAACATAGTACAATGGATGAATAACTATAGAGTGACAATGCCCATACTTTAAAACGTACATAATTTTTTAATTCTCTCGCTGACCGTTAGATGACGCTGAGTGTATGAAATCTACAAAATTTGCCTTTTTTTCTGTATACTGATCCCATGACATTGGTCGTAGGGCTAGGGTGCTATATACACACACACACACACACACTCTACAATTGATTATATTTTTAGATGCAGCATTTGCATGTATATTACTCCTTAACTTTTTTTCTCAGTGTGCTAGATTATAAATAAATATTATTGCGAAGTCATCAACATGTAGGGCCCTGTAGGGATTCTTATGATGACTAGAAACCAAAAAAGGAATTTTTTGCTGTCTTGGTTAGTAAATAAATTAAATGAAAAATGGAAAAACGAACTGGATGCAGACAGGACAAAAAAAAAATTTGTGTTTATTTAAATAAAAAAAAGAAATAAAAATTATATTCAATAATTTAAGTAAATATCTTATTTCTACATTGTTATAACGCATTTCTTATTTGAACACATAATTATGTGCGTTGCATGCCAGCACGACCGGCAGTGAATTTGTTAATTACACTTTTGTTTACACAACTGTACCCAAAAGTGTATCTATTAGGAAACGCTACATGGGTTTTAAAAAGTGGATCTATAAGAAATAAAGGCGAACTTTTTTCAAAAGTATATCTACGAGGAATAATTCACCATTATATTATAGATGCTGATGATGACGGTGAACAAATACCACTGCTGTTTTAAATGCATACATTTAGGATTCATCATTACTATTTTTTTTTCAGTGCTGCCGCTTTCGGCCTTCTGTGCGTTTACTACGTGAGCTGCCAAGTACACCCTGTGGACGTCATGTAGGACAAAGAAGGTTAGCTACACAACACTTAAATTATATTCTAAGACTATACGTATGTCGTATATTATACTTATTATAGACGAGGCATGTCGAGGCAAAAACTGTCCCCAATTAAATGCCCCCACTCTTGGGATTGTTTAGGGCCATTTTGACAGTTGAGGTATGGTGAATTCAAGATGGCAGACATTTGAGGCATGGTGAAATCATGATGGCGTAACTTTTTCTTGTATGAATATTTGTTCTGTCAACTGTACCTACGTCATCGTTCATAGCCTATCTTTAGTTTTGAAATACTATATTGTATTATTGTAGTACATCATATAGTGTTGCAGTCGTAATTCTATTTCATGGTTCAATGGTTCACCTGTGCAACCGAAGCCCAATTCTCGTATCTTTTTTACATGTAGTCATCCAACCTATTTGTAAATGTATTTTACCCTATTGCGCAAACTGATTAAGTTTAAATTAAAAATACAACGGCTTATTCCATGTTCAAAACCCCTAGATTTCTACGACAAACATAATTCACACAGAAGCCCAATTCTCGTAACTATTTATGATCACTATCCTGTGTGCTGTGTGCGAGTTTCTGTCACTACTCACCGTGAAGAAGTTAACTACAATTTGTATGGCATCTAATTAGTTACCATTGTTTGCCACTAGGGGCGCTGTTTCGATGCCATACAAATTGTAGTTAACTTCTTCACGGTGAGTAGTGACAAAAACTCGCACACAGCACACTGTTTTGATCCACGCGCTGACTCACTAGCTCACGCGCGATAGACGCGTGTGTGAAAGAAACAGGATAATGATCACAAACAGTTACGAAAATTGGGCTTCTGTTTGAATTTAGTTTGATGTAGAAATCTAGGGGTTTTGAATGTTCAAAGGATCTTCTTGAGAACACACATTCTATTTAATTATGGGCACGTATTTTCCCTAATTTACTTAAGAGATTCAGAAACATAATTAAAACTAAGGCGATCTTCACTTAATTTCCTATCTTTTACTGCACTGTTTACAACATGGCATCCCCTTCATTGTGATCATTTTAATAATTGCTTGCAGAAAGCATACAGGGTTACTGTGAGAATGAAGTGCAAAAGTACGAGCCCCCAAAGTTGTGCGGGATCAGCAACCCCAGCAAGTGCGCAATGAAGTACAACGGGAAAAGTGAGGATATCTACGCGGGTTTCGGAGATTACCCCTGGATGGTGGCTCTACTCGCGTATGTGAAATGTCTACTCAGTGTTTACTATTTCATTTTTACGAAACCACAAAACTCGCGTCATTTCTCACCAAGAAACCAATAAAAGTGTCAAATAAACCACTAATTTTTTGTGGTTTAGCTGACTCTTTTATTGGTTTCTTGGTTATTGGTTGCTTATTACGCCCTAAAAATTGCGTCCAAAAAACCAAAGCGTAACCGCTGGAAATACAATGATGCACCGCGATACTAATATAATTAGTACCAACCTACACTTGCACACACATATTGCTCTGATGAAAGTGTCCAATATGACAAAGTGTGACCAAGTTTTTTATTCTCTTCTCCCATTAACCGTGATAAGTACTTTTTCGAGAGTTTTCTTTTCCTTCCAACCTATCCGCTCCATACTTCTCCAACACCACATCTTGAACGTCTATTCCCACTTCAACCCTACCCTACTCCTCAATGTCTATTGGCGTTTTCGACACCGAAACTCCCCCGGGGCAGGGCAAAAAGAATAAAATATTAAATTTGTTGAAGCACTGAATATTAAGACGACATTGACGATCGACATTCGACTATTTCCGTACTGTAGTTTATGCGGGTATAACGGAGTGCTGTCGAGCCAATACAGGGATATTTCGCACGATTAGTCGAATCATACATCTGGCGACGAGGGAAAAAAGGTCAGTGAAATATAAAATATCAAAAAGAACATCGTATCTTACAAATCCGCTTCGAAAATAACAAAGTAGGGAGGTAAAGAAGCAGCCAGTCAGTCGTAGGTACAATCAATCTCGTAGATTATTTAAAACAAATGTTGCACGCATGTGACGCATCGGTTATTGTTTAAAATTTATCACCTAAACTAGACCAGCCCATTTCCCTTGTTATCTCTATCTTGTTACATTTTGCAATGCGAGGTCAAGATTAGGAATGACCATTTTTCTCGTGTGCTGTTAGTGTAATAAAAGTATCCATGTCAATTTCACTAATTTCAATACAAATTTATTGATATTTACAATTAAAACAAGATGTAGATTATGTCGAGAGTTGTATTTAACGTCATTGCATGGTGGTAAGTAAGCACAGATTCCAATCCAATGGTCACTAGGAATATTATGCTTTAAATATTAAATCATTGCAATATTTATTTTGATATAAGTAATATTAAAAAATGAAATCTAAATACAAAATTCTGCTCCCAAATCCCGATTTGAGGAGTAGTGCTCTTTGCTCTCTGTGCCAATCCGTTAAGTTTATACTCTTTTTCATATTATATATATATTAAGTGTGTATAATTTCCTACTTAATATATAAGTATAGTGTTTGATAATATTCCTACCCCTGTGCTAGTGCCTTCTTCTCGAGCCTTCACGCAGCGGCGTGACGCCGCGTTTCGCGCGTTTTTCGCCGCGATCATTAGGTTTTTCCCGCCGCGACCGTTACGTTTTCGCTGCGACCGTTTTCGCACTTTTCCACCGTCGCGATCGCTTCGCATAGCGATGGTGTAGTGTCGGTGTTGTTCCTGCGTCCGAGAAACGTGAAAAGTAAGTAAAGTGAAAGTGTCACGGATAGGTACACACCAGAATCCACCACTACATCCCCGGACGCCGGGAGGGGTTGAATCTATTTTAAATAAATAAATATCAAAAGAGAGCAGCCCCCAAAAAGGGTCAGGGTATGCTGCCTTAACATGGAAGACACCAATAAGGCAGTTCCTGTCCTTCTTGGAGGAAAAATTCCCCGGCGCCTCCGAGGCATGGGAATCATTTAAAAAAACCAGCAGCCCCACTAGCTCACCGGCTTCTCCGGGAGCTACATCCGAAGAGTCGCCGTCGTCGCCGGCGACGACAGCGACTACAATGTCATCGCCAGAGAGCGATGACACTATGGACGCCCACTCATCCCCGTCGGAGATGTCCTGCTCCGAACAGGTGGCCTCCGAGGGGGAAGGATGGTTTTAAAACGGTCAAAAGCAGAAAGACCAAAAAGAGGAAACGCTCGGACGGCGCTTTCTCTGCGGTCTGCACTACGCTGACCCCACCGGCAAAAAAAACCGCAAAAAGCGGAAAGGGTACACCAAGCTCAAACCGGTACCCAGCACCGCGCCCCGTGCGCAACCCGTGCAGGCTGATGGCACAAAAGCCTCGGCCTCTAACACCCCAAAGCCGACTTCCCAGTCGACCCCCCAGCTCCCAAAATGCCGCCTCCAGTAATAATTCAGGAGAAGTCAAAATGGAACCAAATAAGTGCGGCCATAAACGAGTAGCGTATCCGCTACTCGTCAGTCCCCACCACTCCAAATAGGATCCTGATGCAGGTCCCCTCTTCGGAAGACCACAGGAAACTGACTGCGTACCTTCGAGAAAAGCAGATCGGTTATCACACATTAGCCCTGGTTGACAAAGAACTGTCTACGGAATCTGTGCTCGAGGATCTCCGCAAAAGAGGTACACAGGATGTACCACCCCATTAAAAAATACCAATATAATATGGTACTGGTCACGCATCCCCCCTGGTATACGCATTGAACCCTCCTATAAAAGGGGTTTGCCGGGGCAGTGCCATCGCTGCCAACGTACGGCCACTCAGCACGGTACTGCTTCGCCAGACCGCGCTGTGTCGTCGCCTGGGCGACCACGGCACGTCGGTATGTCAGCGTAGGAACCCAGCTGAGGAGACTACTCCCCCAAGCTGCGTTTTATGCAAGACTTCTGGCCATCCGGCCAACTACAAAGGGTGCAAACGCACACCCCAAGTAAAGAGACGCCAAGCACCACCATCAAGAGGCGCCCCTCCCAAGCAGAGGTATGTCCCTGCCCCCCTGCCTCCAAACCTGCTTGAGGGAAATCCCAGAGGGGTCCACAAGGACCTCCTCCTCTAATGTCGGTGGCTCTCCCAGCCAGCCCGCAAAATGGTCCCCCCTCCCTCGCCCAAAAGGGCGACACAAGCGGGACCTGCACATCCCTCCCCGACCTCCAACTTTAACGCCGACATAGCGTTCGCTGCCAAATTCTTAAGCGACAGACATTTGTCGCTAAGCTGCGAGGTTCCCTTGAGGAACGCCTCTCGGCTCTGGCAAGTTACTCTGCCTTGATCAACAAGATCAAGGAATTCTCCTACGCCGGTTATTAATGAAGTCCCCGGGGAGAACAAAGCCACGCTCGATATGTGTCGTGTCGTTCAATACGAACGGAATATTAAATAACATTGACGAAATCCGTGATTTCGTCAAGAGCCATGAAGTAGATGTACTACTAGTGCAGGAGACGTTCCTTAAACCCAGCATGAGGAGCCCTAAAATAGCAAATTACAAACTAATAAGAAACGACAGAACTCGATCCCGCTTAGGAGGCACTCTTATATTAGTATATAGATAAGATAAGATAAATAAGAAATCCCTCTACTGCGTCCATCTTGAACCGCCACCTTTAGAGACATTAGAAACTTCTATTTGTCTTGTTAGTATGACAGGCCACGAGCCAATCATTACTATCAGTGCGTACCAACAGGGTAACAAACTGTTAATTTCTAGCGACATACAAACGCTTATTAATTTAGGCAACTTAATCGCTTGCGACCTAAACTGCAAACAGACCGACTGGGGTAACCTTTCAAACAATGAAAACGATACCATTTTAAACACACTCTCCGACACTTTAGAATTTGCCATAATGGCCCCTCTGGACCCCACTCGCTACGACACCAGCCAACGTAGAAGTGGCAACATCCAAACCCCCAGCGTTTTAGAGATAGCGCTTGTCAAAAACATTTCTCTCGATATTTCTATCGAGACTATCCACGAGCTTAACTCAGACCGGGCGGTGGGCCCGGTTAAAATTACACTGGGTAATTCTAACCGAATTAACCCTAGTAAGAAAAAGATTATCGACTATAAACAGTTGCCCGATAACATTCAAGATCTTCAATCGATTCATCTCGATAAAATCCCAGATAATATAGAAAGTAGCGAAGCAGCAATAGCGGCTGCTTCTGACCTAACAGATCACCTGGTAGCGACCATAGAAAAGTCATCCAGGGAGATGTCTGTGTCTCACGAGAGACACAGACACAGAGACACAGAGATTTCTAAGCGAGCTAGAACCGTCTCACACGAGCTACTGGCCACTCGCGAAAGCCCTCAAAAAAGACACGGAGAGCGACATGCCTCCGTTGATTAGACCAAATCGCCCTCCTGCACTGGAGGATGGAGACAAGGCCGAATGTTTAGCTGACACTATCGAACAACAGTGTCGGCCGAGCTCCCTTCCGATAGACCCCCTGCATAAGGTGCAAGGGTAGTAAATAGCGAGGTCGAAAGCCGACTATCGAGACCACCTGAAGAGAGCATGAGGCCGGTGGAATCGGAGGAGGTCAAAGATAAAGATAAAGTGTATGAATGCCAAAAAGGCACCTGGCCTAGACGGTATTTCAAATTAAACACTTAAAATGTTACCGCCCGCATTAATTCAACTTCTCGTTGAAGACGTTAACGCCCTCTTAGTAGGATGTTCATTCCCATACATTTGGAAAGTAGCCATTATCCTATGATAAATATACGGTTTGTGAATACCTATGTATTCACAAACCGTCCGTCACAAATCAGTCTCATCAGCTCTTTTGGGTATACGCGATATAGGAGCGAATTCTACTGAGGCGTCTAAAGGACTTCATAACAGAGAAAAAGCTCCTACCAGACGAGCAGTTCGCCTTCCGCGAACAGCACAGCTGCTCCGCTCAAGTACACCGCGTAACGGAGTACATACTCGAAAAAAAGAACGACAGGAAAACGACAGTATAGACAGTATAGTATGTAAAGATAGTACAATAGAATCGAATTAAATCCCGAAAAAAGTAAAACAATTCAATTTAAAAAATTTCAATATAACAAAAAACAACAAAAAATTGGTCCCATCAGCCTGCACGGAAACAAAATCCCTGAGGTTAAAAAAGTAAACTACTTAAGCGTAGTACTAAACAAGTCGATGACGTTTACCAATCACGTAACATCAACGATAGGTAAAGCTAAATTTGCACTTTTCAAATTATATCCGTTGTTAGGTTTAGGTTTAAAGATTCTTTATTATCAACAAAGGCAAGCTGCCACTTATTTGATAACATTGATTACTTAATGTCTAGATACAATTTCATCGTTCGTCGTCGAAAATACAATAAAAGTACAGTTAAATTACAGGTACATAAAGGCACAAACATTTGAATTTCATAAAAGGTAAAAAAAAAAAAAATGTGTACGTACCTCACATTTAACAAAATATAGCTAACTGATTACAAAACCTTAGGTATTGTGTTATTACAAAAGTATAGACAGTAAACTAAAGCATTTTAATTTTCGTTAATAATATGTTCGGCTAATTGCTTTTTAAAAACATTCAAAGATTGGGAGTGTTTTATGCGCGAGGGTATGCGGTTGTATAGCTGCGCTCCTTCGACAGTAGGTGTCGACTTACCTTAATTTGTGCGATGTTTGGGTATGACGAGGTAGCTCGCTCGACGCGTACGGCGCTCGCTAACTTGTTTATGTTTAGTGAACGAAAGGTTAGTGTGGATATTCTTATTGAGCGTTTTGTGAATAAAAAAGCAAATGTGGTATTTGTATAGTTTTTTAATGTTCATTATTTTTGTTTCATCGTAGATTTTAGATGTTGGTGTTAATCGGTTGTAATTAAAAAGGGTTTTGATAATTTTATTTTGTAATATTTGTATTTTATCTAATCTAGTTTTAGCGGCCGATCCCCAGATTTCAATGAGATAGGTAAGTTGCGGTTTTACTAGGGAATTGTAAATCATGTAGCGTATATTTTTTGGGATACATCGTAAAATATTAAGCAGAGATCCCCGAAGTGTTACAAGTTTATTTTTAATTTTTTGTAGATGGGTATTCCAAGTTAGTTGAGCATCAATGGTTAATCCAAGATATTTTACTGAAGCCTTTTGTTGGAGAGGTATATTATTAATTGTTAATGGAGGGTGTTGTGGGATTAGCTTATTTTTTGCTTTGAATATTACATAACAGGTTTTAGTTATATTAATAGTTAATAGATTATGTTGGAACCAAATGTGTATAGAATTTAAGTCACTTTGGGCTTGTGCTATTATGTTATGTATAGATGAACCAAAGTAAAACAGACAGGTGTCATCGGCATAGAGTGTAATGTGGCCTTCTTTTGTTCTTGTTCTTCCAGTTTCCCAGTTCTTGCAAATTATTCACATAAATCAAAAATAGTAAGGGGCCCAAAATAGAGCCTTGGGGGATTCCAAAGGTAACCGGTAGTGCACTACTTTGTGTATTATGGTCAAACTTTACAATCTGGGATCGTCCGGTGAGATAAGACCTTAGTATTTGTAGTGCTTTACCGGTTATTCCTATCGCTTCCAATTTACTTAGGAGAAGGCTGTGGCTTATAGTATCAAACGCCTTTTTTAAGTCTATGAATACTCCTAATGCAATATTTTTTTGATCAATATTATGTTTAATTTTAGTAACTAGATCAATAGTGGCTGTTAATGTATTACTTTTAGGCCTAAATCCATATTGACGATCCAAGATGTAGTTAATTGAGCTTAAGTACTTTACAAGCCTTGTGTGTAAAACCTTCTCGAGTATTTTTGACAACGTCGGTAAAACAGAGATAGGTCTGTAGTTACCTGGATCGGTTTTTGGACCAGATTTATGAATGGGGGTGATCTTCGCCGTTTTTAGTGAGTCTGGAAAAGTACCATCTTCTAATAATTTGTTTATGCTATCGGTCAACTTGGCCACTATTAGGTCTTTAGTGGAGTTGATTATCTTGGTACTGATTCCATCTAACCCTACACTGCAGTTAGAATCTAAACTTTTAATGATATTCAGAATATCAGTTTTTGTATATGGTTCGAAATTTGAGATATTTTGAACATGGGGCATGGATTGTTGTAACGCTTGTGAATGATTGTCATGAAAGTATTTGGGAATCTCATTTGCTAATTTTGGCCCTATATTTGAAAAGTAATTATTAAATGCTTGGCAAATGAGTTTGGGGTCTGTTATTTTAGTAGATTCTAATATAAGTTTCGAAGGAGCACAACTTTGATTTGTTTTATAAGTGGCGAGTGAATTTATTCGACTCCACATTTTCTTTGGTTTATTTAAGCATTTAGTAAACTCTTCATAATAATAGGTATTCTTTGTGACTTGTATTAGTTTGGCTACTTCACTACTCTTTTTTGTAAATTGCTCTAATTGATCATCGTTTTTATTACTTTTAAGCTCTGTCCATAAAATATTGCTATTATTGATTTCTGAAATCACATTTTTATTTATCCAGTCTCTCTTTGGTGTATTCAAAATTTTGGTTTTCATTACTTTACTGCTATCTATGCAACGTCTAATTTGTTCTTCAAGTTTTGTAAAGTTGATAGTGTCACGTCTTGATTCTTCTGCTAAAGATTCTTCCATAAATTTAAGAAGATGCACATAATTTATAGCTTCATATTGTAGGTTGACCTTCCGCGGTGGCTTTGTTTTCTTAATTTCTAGGTATATCTGTTTGTGATCCGATAATGATGAATTAATGATAATCATATGAAATTTGTCTTCGCTTAGGTTAGTGCTAACGTGGTCTAGTATAGATTGCTTGGTGTTACCTTCACGTGTACAATATGTTCTTGATATTTTATTTATGAGTGTATGTCCTGATTCCTTAAGTGGTTGTTTATATTTTTTGGTTTTACTATCGCTTGTTAAAAGATCTACGTTAAAGTCTCCAAACACAATCGCCCTTCGTCGCGGTTGTTAAATGCGCGGAGTAAAATGTCCCTAAGACATAAACTCACTTTGTATAAAATGTGTATTAGAACAATATTCACTTATGCGTGTGTCTCTTTCGCACACATAAGTAATAATCAAATGGAACGCCTACAAAGGGTTCAAAACCGTTTTTTGCGCTTAGCAACAGGCGCGCCACGTTACGTACGCAACATCTACTTGCATAGAGACTTCGACCTAATCACTATAAAATCCTATATCAAAGAACTTGCCGAGAGATTCTTTGAGAAACGTAAAAAACATCCAAATCCCCTTATACGTAGAGCCTTGGACTACGAACACGACGCACAGACGTTCAGACATCCCCATAAGCGGCCTAAGCATATCTTAGCCGAACCACGTACAAATATACGGACCGACACAAACACGGGACCACCGAACTCGAACCCGGGTCCGAGTTCGACTCCCACTAGTGTACTCACTAGTGGGCCGGATTTAAAATTAGTGCCGCCCTGGACACTGAAGAAAATGCCGCCCCCTATCACAGAAATTTTACTTAAAATTATAGTTTTTATATCTTATTTTTTAAAATAGAATAACTAATTCTTACTCATTGCATAAATTTTATTATATATAGGTATAATAAATACTTCAATAATATAAAAAAAATATTTGTTTTTGTTTCAAGAATCCATAGACAAATCATTGATCGAGCGCCCAGCGAAGCCAATCATATATCTTTGTAAGAATCATGAATTTTGCACTAATGATGACTATTATGATTGTATTACATTTGTTTGTCAGGCAAACACACCTGACTTTGTAAATTGGTCGATTAAATCTTCACAATCTAAACGTTTAAGTAGACGTACACGTACAAATTCTATGCATAGAATAGCCAATCTTTTGAGACTATTTGTAGTCACTGTAAAACGTAAGAAGTTTTTAACTCGTTTCAAACAAGAAATAAAAAAATAATAATTAATGTAATTAATTAATTATTATAATGTGCAATTTTGATAATTGTAAAAATATAATTCTAAAAATATTTTTTTTACTTTCCAAATTTTGCCGCCCCACAAAATTTGCCGCCCTGGGCACTAGCCCTGACTGCCCCTAGTGTAAATCCACCACTGGTAGCCACACTTAATCATGACCGCGACCGCGATATTGTTATAGAGAGCTCTATCAATACTGCGGAATTAATCGACATCAGGACATTCGCGCGCGAGTTCGCCTGATCGCACGCGGAGGGACGGCCCTCCCAGATCCATAACATTGAACTACTCTATCCCTATAAACACTCGTACGCCGTTAGTCTGTGCTACCGCGCGCGAGCAACCACACTCGTCAGAGAGTGAGGAAGGGGTCGGACCCTCAGCAGGAGGGACCATGGTCTCTCCAGACCCAAAAAACAGCTTATCCGTAGTTATTCCGGATAACCGGTTTGTACATCACCCAGGAGAGGGTCAAACTCCCTCATCGTCTACCCACCAAAACGACTAGCCAAATGGCAGTCACCAGACCGACTAAGCTAAGACGGCTAAAAGCCATTAGCGTAGACCATTTCGAAAAAAAAAAAGAAATCTCAATATGACTAGGCATAACTGAGCCTAGATTAGGTTGGCACCTAATTTATTTTGAATAATTAGGTGTTAATTACTCACAATAATTATGGAATTATTGTGAGTTTTGATACCATAGATTTTATGTTAATAAAGCTAGGAATATTTTGTACTTGATGCCTTTTTAACTATTGTGTACCACTTAAATACCTACAAAATTTTAATTAATTAACAGAATCTATAGTAACAAATTCCTGTTACAGTTACAGCTGTAGGTTTTAAAGTGTTGAAGTATGAAAGGTGACATAAAAGCAGTATAACAGCTGATCATTAATAGTGTAATTTAGTTAATTATAATATTATTATGTTGTGTATAGTAGTAAGAGGATGCCAGTGTTTAAATGCTTATTTATGATGACATTAATATTATAACTTGATACAATATTATGTACGCTCGTACGTTGCTTTACTTAATAAATGGTTGTTACATTTTCGTTGCCTAGCACTCGCAAGAAGTGTTTTATAATATCGCCCCATAAAGTTGATTCATATTTTGCATCTGAACTGGTCCAGTTTCTGGTACACCCAGTTAAGCAACATAACAAAACAATATGGACACAAGAGTCGATTTGAATTTAAGGAAGGGCAAATGAGTAGAAGCGAGGATGCTGCGAATAGGAGATTCACTAACATTAGTTAAAGTCGAGTTCAGGAAACAAGAAAAAAAAATGTAAACAAATATTATGCGGTTTGCCATTTTTTCATATGCTTGAATAATAAATCTGACAAATTTACCTAAATACGAGGTCGTGAATTCATATTATGTCAGACGCTAGATTACAATCGCACAGACTACAGTCCAAGTGAAGTAAAATCGCTTATTGTTTTCGAATGACATGTATTCGTCTTTGGGTGAGTGATTTATATTTTTATACTAATATTATAAATGTGAAAGCGTGGATGTTTGTTACTCTTTCACGCAAAAACTACTGACCGGATTTCGATGAAATTCGGTATGGTAGTAGTTAAGACTCTGGATTAAAACAAAGGCAGTAGCCTAAAAAGTATTTTATCCCGAAAAAATAGTGTTCCCGAGGGATGCTGTATTTACGCGGGCGAGCCGCGAGAAACAGCTAGTATTTATATAATTATTTTCACTTTGACAAATTATCTTTGTTCATCGAAGATATTAATACGTGAAGAAATCATTTCCAGTGGAGTTTTACGAGAATTGTGTGAACGGAGGAGTATGAAGTTTGGCCGGTAAAATAGGCTTATGCGGAGGGAGGTGTAAATAAATCTAATAATATTTTAAATAATGCTTAGAGTTACATACAATTAAGGAAAATAACAACAACACACAATACCTCAGATTATTATTAGCACACACTACCGTGCGTTTGACAGATCCGATTTTATGTTTTACGTTAATGTTTGTCAATCTGTCACAAAAGTAAATTACTCTATACACAAGTCAAAATATTTACATATTTCGACGACATGGCTGCCTGTAGTATGATTAATTATTCTCTCTCGTAGTTATTGTTTCAATAATATCTTCATCAGTAACAGCCTCCTTGGTCCAGTGCTTAAGAGCTTGGCTCTAGACTCGGAGGTCGTGGGTTCGATTCCCACGTTGGAACAACAAAAAATTGCTGTTTCCAAATTTGGTTAGGACGATGCAGGATTGTTTGACAAGAAAGATGATCCATGCGTCGGATGGGCATATAAAAAGTCGGTCTTGCGCCTGAGCTCTCGCTAGTCGTGTAGGTTATCTGGGCTACGAGAGTAAAGGAAGAGAGAGTGCTCTTGTGCACTTACACTTGGGCGCTATAAATAAACTCCTGCGTAACTGGCCTGGTTTCAATGAAACCGGCCATCGTCACCGGAATCGGCGTGGAGAGCTGAGGCAAGTACGCTTGATGACTTTTGTAAGCGAAAGTCATGACAGCAGGGAATGAAACAAATAAACAAACAAGGTGGTTTAGAGTTTCGTTGCAATTTTCAAAAAAGATAGTTTTGTGGATGTAAGCTACCTTTGAGAAAGGAAATGATATAAATGGTGGGACGGAAAATATAAGATTTATTATCGCAACATAGGAACTATGGGACGGAAATAAGAGCAAAATTCCAGTTGACTATAATTTCGTATTGAAAATTGATGAGGATAGCGAATTGAAATGTGGTATATGTTTGACTCAGAGTGTGAAGGGCATTTAAATTGACAAAACATGGTATATCCAATACAGACCTTCTATGTAACAGAAGTTGGAATAAGGCATTCAGAAGACAAACATGTTTATAAAGAATTTGAAGACTTTTTCCATGGTTGTAAAATATCCAAATTGACATACTAAATACACGCTTTCTCAACAGAATATCTATACCGGTTAATGGAAAGGTTTGCAACAAGATCAGAGTTATTAGAATAAAATATTATCTCTTAGTGAGTGAGCTCCAAAATACACTAAAGGCGAGAAACCACCGAACGCAGCGGCCAACGGGGTTAGACATAGGCATCAATGGAAACTTTCCTTAGTGGAGTTTTCAATTTAATTGGGGCGGATTACGTTAGTCGACAGGGGAAGTAAAATATAATAACGTACCATTTCTAGTTTACACATAATACAAAATCTAAAATATGCAGTCGTTAAGGAAATACATCGAAAATAACTGTGGAGTTGGAACCACAAGTTGGAAGAAACTCTTTTCTACCGTATCCTTTTAGACACAGAAATAGTGAGGTTGAGTGTCAGAATTCACGATAACCTCAATTTTTGAAGGTTGGCCAAACCGAAAAGAGTATACAAAGGGAGAACGAAAGCAAAAGGGTGTAAAAAAAATAAAAATTGAGATATAAAAGTTTGGAATAATTCAACAGAAAAAAAAGACACACACACAGGAAACACAAATAATAATTGAAGAATCTTCGGGTAGTTTGAACAACTTCAACAAATAGGACAATTGACACCTCAGTCCTCCCGTGACCACGGCTGCTGGAAAGTAGCCGAAACGTCGGGAAAAAGAAAAGTGCACCGCGACACAATCCGTAAGTGTTTAAAACAAAGAAAAAAAAGAACCAAGACGAAGTGTAGTACACTTAAAAACAGAGGCTTGAGAGACATGGGAATGTTTTGGAGGACAAAGAGAGAAAGGTAAAACACTCGTCGGATCAAAGGTTAAAGGAAGTAGAGAAGAAAGATAAAGAGCGTAATCGTGGAAATTATAAGGAAGATGTATGTATTGATTTGAATTGAAAGCAGATCAATTGTGCTTTCTCAATTATTAATTAAATGCTAAGAATTGCGGATTAAATAATGATAACCAATAAAGACGTTAAAACATTAGTATATATTAGTATATTCTTCAACACAAGAAACAGTCTATAGATATAGTTTACGTAGTCGGCTAATATAGTTTTTTTATCAACCGAGTTCCAAAACACAGGAGAAGGTTATCAATTCATGTGTATGTTTTTTTTTTAAATAAAAATGTTATTGCTTTTACCTTGGGTGTCGGTTTATATTTTTTTTGAATATTAATTTATAAAAATGTAGTTATTATATAATTTACTTTTACCAGAGTTTGTGTGATGTAATTAAATATTAACACTTGATAATATTTCCAGATTCCTCTGAAGTTGGTTGAGAGCAAAAAGTGTGAGAACATTTACAAGGAAGTGTTAGAAAATTCGGCTTACTCTCTCCACAATTCCCTGACCTGCGCCGGCAGCGAGGGGAAATGGGACACATGCGTTGGCGATGGGGGATCTCCTCTAGTTTGTTCCGTACCGGTGGGAAAAATTCTACCAAATATTTTTTATATAAAATAGGGAGCAAACGATCAAACGGATCGCTTGATGGATAGCAATTATCGCCGCCTATAGACAGCCGCAGGACCAGAGGAGGAACGTACCAGCAAGTACGTTCCCGGTCCTTAAAATCCTCAACCCCCAATGAGCCTCCGGTAACTTCATTCACTCGGCCGAAACACAACGCAAGCGTCATTGCAGGTCGTTTTTCTTTGAGGCCGTGGTGTTTATCCAGTCACCCTTTCGTGACGAAGCATGACTCTCCTACGCACAAAACTTTCAATAGTTCTGAATATCTAACACTGTTAGATAAACCCAAGTAACCATCAATGTTTATCTTAGACATCGTAAAAAAATGTAGGAGATTAAAACAAAAAGGATTTTATCAGTTCATTCATTTCATTATAGGATCAAATTTTATCTATGGTTATTGTAAAAAACCTTTTATAAGTACCTACTGGTACCTAAGTGTTATTCTCTGGAGGAAGATAATCTCCAATGTAGCATTCTGAAAATATTGAACGTTGTCTTTCTGACTTCCTTTCTTTCTTATTTTACGAAAACAATCTGGAAAGGAGATACACTATCTACTATCTAGTTAATTTGGTCTTTACTGGTTTCTTTTGAGTTTCAATTTCTGGAAACTTTAATAGAATACAAAGTTGTCGTCGGTTATTTGTCAATAACGGGATATTATTTTAGGAATCGTCTGGAGAGAGTCGCAGGTATGCTATATACGGGCTGGTGGCGTACGGCACGGGTTGCGGAGAGGAGGATATCCCAGGCGTGTACGTCGACGTCCCTCAAATGTACCAATGAGTCAAGAGCCAGATGGTCACCGAGAAGATCTCGGATTCCAACTTCGATATTTAAATTTGTAATTAATACAAATAAAATAATTCTAAATATTTCCTGTTTTTTTTTTGCTTATACTCGTAATCTTGTAAGGCCAGTGTTGTTCGTAATAGATTCTACGTAGCCATAAAATCCAAAGATGAAGACAATTTGGCGCGTATACGTATGATTGGGGAGCACGTGCTAGTCAACAAATATGCGCAATTTTAAATCTATGCTGAAGAATTGTCTCCACTCGGCACTCGCTGCAACTGTAGTCTGTGGCTGCTGAGAGTGTGTAAGCATACTTACATCAACTTTTGCACGTGAATAGTGTGACGGGCGTCAATAAAATCACTTATTCCACTGTTACACTTTTATTCGTCAGACAGAGTGTCCGCCTTACAACAATTTTGAAGATGTAATAATGGCGGCTACAAAAAATCCCGCCCTTTTATATTACTTGAAGGTCGTTAGAGTAAGTCAAAATTGTTTATTTTTCTTTAGATCCGGTATTACACATAAATTTAAATTAACTAAATAAATTTAAGTTGAATATTATTCTTATTTTACCAGTTACTATTTAGGTGATTATTTATACTTAATATAAAATGGTCATAACTATCATGTTACCAATAATATAATTTATAATAATCAGTTGATTTATTTGATTAAACATGAATGAAACCAAATTGATATTAATAGTTAAAAGAGTAAATGTAAAATATTATACGGATCCGGATGTGGCATCACTGGCGAGACTGAAGTCTGCCATTGGTTGCTAACAATAGTTTTAATTTGGTTGTGAATTCATAAGGTCATAAAACTTAGGTATCTCTGATATAATACGCTGATACCCAAATAATTCTGAACGAGGGGTGTATCATGGACAATAAGTAGTAGATATAAATAGGTATTTGATTTAGCATTTCAATCAGTGACCGAGAGGCGTTTGATCTTAACACTTACTTAGTTGTGACTGATAAAGTCCTCTCGAACTTCAACCTTGACCGCCGATCAGCAGCTATAACGGGTTTAGCGACTAGTTTCAGGTGTTGCATCTGTATCGATAACTATACCATTATATATTTAAAGGTTGGCAGAAGTAAAACTATTTATTGAAAAGATTTGTACGCTTACACTTACGCTTACACTTTAGTTTGAGATTTATTGCCGCAGCGCCGCGCCGGGCCGGCGGTGAAACGCTGCAGCACCTGCGGGGACATCCATATTCCATATAAGATCCGGCGGCGCCGCCCGCGCCGGAGCTACAGCGCATGTCAAAGCAGCGCTTATGAAAAATAATTATGAAACTCTTACACCCGGTTTCTGAAAGGCTAATCAAATAGTTGATGAACTAACACGTTGTTAACAGGCTTGTTAAATCAATTTGCGTTTCTGAAACGCTAATTAGTGAAAGATTTACTAAAAATTGATCATCTTGACATGACACATTCACGCCTTAAATAGCTTTCCAGAAACCGAAAACAGCGTTTGACATGTGGTTTAACCATGGGTTTGACATTAGTTTAGTTAACTAACACGTTGATCAAATCGAACGACTGATCAAGCTTTTTGCAACTGACAAGAGATTTGAACGCTGATTAGTTAATTTTGGTGATGACTAGCCTTTCAGAAACCGGGGGTTAATATTCGTTTTCTTGCAATGTAACTTTATTTTTAACCGACTTCCAGAAAAGGAGGCGGCTGTATATATTATTAAGTAAAAAAAAATTCATAATTAGTTCTATTTATTTTTTTAAATTTATTAGATTAGCAAAGCTCGGTTACCCAGGTAGGTACTCATTATTTAACTAGCTATTTCCCGAAACTGCTCTTGGCAAATGGTTGCAGCGTGATGTCATATAGCCTAACGCCTCCTGCGATAAATGGATTAACCAACACAGAAATAATTTTTCAAATCTGTAGTTACTGAGATCAGCACGTTCTACGAACCGAAGGCCCTTACTACCACATACTCTGAGGGTCAATTCTGCTAAATAAAACATGCAACAATACAGTTACAATCATGTCCCGACACGCCAAAACTGTCAGACTGGTATTCTCGTAAACATTAAACCAGCGTCTAACATATGTTGGTTTGGTTGGACTGATTGGTCCAAAAGTCACAAGAGCTGTTTATGATAACATGTAGCTTGACTTATAATACAATCAAAGTAAAATGAAAGTCTACTCTAAATACGAGAATTATTTACGTTCAGATCTCAATACTTATTGCTCTTCTGCCATATTAATATCTGGAGTGTGGCTTAAAGTAAGTGCCGAGGTTTTACAATCATATTAAAATATGTTATGTGATGCAGCGAACAATATTTTTTTCATAGCTTATATTTTTATCCAGCAGGCATGACCGAGAGGTTCACTGACATTCCGCCGTATCTGTGCGAGATCGCAATACGGGAGGAGACAACGGCCTGTCAACATTGTGACAGGGCCCAGTACACCCCGCCCCGCATGGGTCACCCAACGCACGGACATGACGAACATCACCGGATTAGACGCGCTATACTGGTGAGCGAAGAGAAATGACGAGCGGTGGAGCACTGCCTAGAGGAAGTGATCTCTACTATGGAAGCGGCCGAGCGCACAAGATAAAAGGAGGCACTCGACCCAAGGAAAAGGCCGAGGCGAAAACTGAGATCACGTCTTAGCAGGGAAGCTCGGGTGGCGGCGTGAGGACGCCGTCGCCCACCGCACCGAGTCCCCGAGTTGGCCACGATACGTAATGTACTCCTGCGCTTCGCGACACTAGCGAGGAATATCCCATGCAAGCCCCGATGGAACCTCTGTTGGCCTGGGGGGCCATAAATTCGCGAAGGACCTGCACGATAGCAGGCGCACGCCGGCGGAGTTGCGGTGCAGGCTCACGCGATCCCGTAGCCCACCAAGGGCGGTATTGATTGGAGAATTTTTAGTGAGTAGGGGCTGCGCCAATTGACCATCTTTTCGGGAGCAGCAGAGTCTCACATACTCTCGGGTGGGACCTCTGTCCCCCGTGGGATGCTGAAACACATTTTCTCGGAAAAAAGGTTTGTATTTAGGTATATGTGCGTACTGCGTGCGCCCGATTCATGTTAAGCAATTTTGATCTTGTGCCGTGGTCGAGCGGCAATTTGTTCGATTGTACTTTGGATTATTCCAATATTTGTTACAAGCAAATAAAGTCGAGGATATTTTTCGACAAAACAACAAAATTATCTAGATTCGTTTACCATAGGTCGACGTCAGTTATTGTGTTGTGTCTAAATGAAGTTTTGTCGATAAGCAACATCAAAACAATCGAACATCCCTATGAATAACTCGTTTTGTTTTCCTCATGACAGTGTGATGCTCCGCTCGCAGTCTGATCTTGGATCTAGTGCAGCTCACGACGCGGACGGTCAACTGCAATGTCCATCTTACGGTACGATTATTAACTTTAAAGCTTTTGTTTATTTTTACTACACAAGCAAATAATATTTATTTTTATAATTTGCAAGAGTCACTGATATCGTTATGGTCGCAAAAGGTTAAATTAGTTAGATTTGTTGTCAAGCGTCTTCAGTGTATTTATAAAAAGATAAAACCGGAGTCGATAAATTAAGAATATGATAAAAGTTTCAAATTCGAGGTCTTGTCTGTCTTGTAAAAAAACTAATCAGAATATTTTTTTATTTTTGCGCATTTTGCATTTGTCTCGGAAGAATACAGATTTAAAGCCGCTTCAGTCTTTAGTAACTTTGATTTGAGTTTTGATTTTAATTTCGTTTTTTATTTTTTTATTGTTACTAAATATTCTATTAAAATTAAGCTCTATAATTGAAAAGGCGAAGTGCGTTTTTCCTTTAAAACCTATTTATTTAATTAAATAATTTCGCCAGCAAAAGCTTAAATTACAATTGCTGTAATCACATTTGCAATTTTATTCCTTTTCACTACAATATTATCCATAAATAGTCTCGCAACAGTTATTTTTTATATTTAAAAAATAAGTTATTTGAAAAATCATAATCTTAATTCTTAACACATTAATATATTTCTTGTTCTTTTAGTTCTTTATTTGAAATCGCTTTTATATGTCTGGGTATTAGCTACCTTTCTTGTAATTTATTATTATCATAATCTGTTTTTTTTCTACAATCTGTACAACCTGTTTTACAGCTGGCAGCAGGGATCAGAGTTTTGATTATGTTGGTGCTATTGCCTATTGGTTCAGATAGATTCCTAACTCTAGAAATAAAAAAACTTCTAAATCTTTCTTTCTTAGTGAATGAAATTAGCTCAGCTCTTTTAAATTATTTATTAAAACTCATAAATCATCTCATAATATATGTAACATTTTCTCAGACTCTACCTACTCTACAACTCGAACAATATTTTTTTATATATGAAGGTCAACTCAAAAATCCTTCAATCTATCACAATTTGGAATCAATCCTCCTCAACCCAGGTTTCGGCACCATGAACGAAATTAGTTCAGCTCTTTTAAATTATTTATTAAAACTCATAAATCATCTCCTCATAATATAATAGTACCTGGGAGGCCGAGCTTTGCTCGGTGTTTTAGTAGAACGTTAAAATAATAAAAAAAATATAAAAGAAAAAGAAATAATAAGAAAAACAAAAATATTTAATTCTTACGGGGATTCGAACCCACCACATTCCAAATTTCCAAACAATGCAAAAAGTATATGTAGGTATGCATACCAAGTTGCGAATCAGAATTGATATATTGTTGCTAGGGAATGCAGTCTCGCGAGGTTGGGGCTTAGGCAAGATCTCGCGAGTTTATGAATAACAATACTGCGAGTTCTCGCCAATTTCGAGATCTCTTTCTGTTAATAATAAAAGTTATTTTTAACAAAACAACCAAACCGGCCGCACTTTCATTTTTCGGCCGATGTTAATCAAAAATTCAGAAAAAAATGTACCTACACTTCGAAAACTATGAAAATTTGCGGAACATACATGGGTGTGATTCGGATACCCCACGACACGTCAATCACGTCAATCCCCCGGCTACCTATATACAAGATCATCTCGTTTAAGATAAGAATAAGATTTTCTCATAATCTATTCAACAAAACGAACAAAAAGTTTTTATTTGAAAATTCCAACTTAAAAAATCCTTCAATCTATCACAATTTAAAATCAATAAATAATAAATATAAAAAGGTTTCATGTTACATACTTGTTTCGGTCACTTAGCCTTGAGAATGTTATTCGGACTTCGCCCGAGCGAGATTTCGCCTAACCCAAAATAACAAGGGGCCCAAAATCCATATAATTAAACCGAACAAAAATTTGAATTCAGTAATTTATAATGAACTAGCTTTTTCCTGCGGGTCCACCCGCTTAAATATAGTATCGGGTATCCTACGGAAATACTGTGTACTTTTTAGGGATAAAAAGTAGTCTATGTTTTAATCCAAACCTAAACTGCTACTATACCAAATTTCATCCAAATCAGTTCAATAGTTTTTGCGTGAAAGAGTAAGAAACATCCATCCACACATCCATCCATCCTCACAAACTTTCACATTTATAATAGTATTAGGATAAAAGATCTTTTTCAACCGGTTGGTGGGATATCCTCATCGATCCATCTGTGGGCCGGCCATGTGGTATGTCCAACTCTTCTAGTAAGTCAAGGCGACCTCATTGTGTTTCCAGCTGTATCTGCCAGGCGTCGCGCAATGGCTCACTGTTTTTTTATTTTTCAGCTATGCCTTCGTTGCTCTCCTGTGTGTTTGCTACGTGAGCTGCCAGTCCCAGGACCCCACTCTAGATTGGGTTATGCAGCAGGTGGCAAGTGAGACTAAGAACAAATTTAATGACGAGGAAAAATATGGTAAAACAATATTTGATACGCTCGTTTCGAATGACGGACGAATTAACTGGATATTTAATACCTACAAGCTTAAGCTGTAATGGGAATAATGGGTAACATATGAGCTAATTTATAGCTGTGTGCTGTAAATGCTGTAATTTAGCATCATAAGAGTACATCTATAGTGGTCATGTGGGCTATTAAAGCGCTGTTATACGATTGCGTATAACAGGCTGATTAACACTGCTAAAGTTCTACTTCATGCAGTAAGACGCATTAATTAAAGTCACAGGAGAACTGATTGCATTTTAGTAGCGCACATGTTCCTTCTTATAATGCAAACGGTCTGGGGGTACACTTGTGACCTTCAATTCAGAATATAGCTGAGTTAAAGTCCAAGAAAGTGCTTTACTGCAGCTAACAGTTCTATTTATCGTTAATAGCTCTACGCTGCGATTTCAGCTTTACAATGTGGTATCTGTGACGCGCAATAGCGTTAATATACAGGCGAAAGAGTAATTTTCAGCTATTGCAGTTATAGTGTACTGTTATACTTATTTATAAACGTTAAAGTTACCGATATTACCCTTTGTGTCATCTTATACAGCAGTTTTGTGCTTCTTGGGACTGTACTTCTTCAGGATAAAATGTAGCCTATGTGCTAATGCAGAGCTGTAACTACAACAATACTAAATTTCATCAAAATCCGTTCAGTAGTTTTTGCGTGAGAGAGTAACAAACATCCATCCATCCATCCATACATTCTCACAAAATTCCACACTTATAATAGTATAATTCGTTGATTATTTGTGGCATATCATATGAATGGGGTATTTACGTATTTTCATAAAATTTTAACGAGGCAGCTACTCAAAAAATAAGTTTTTCAAGAGCCCAAATTAGGTAGGTAGGTTAGGTAGTTTGTTTCCGCACCCTAAGTCCGGGACTATACTGTCCGGAATCCGTAAAGACCGACAAAATTCAGAGCACTGAAAATAGAACTCAGCGCTAATACTATAGAGCCGAAAATCGAACACACAATTAGAGTCGAGTCAAATGTCAATGTCATATAGCTCGACACTCGACACTACGTTTTTCAACGCTATTGTTTTAGCGCAGAGTTCTATTTTCAGTGCTCTGAATTTTCACCGGCGTTCCGGATTCCGGATCATATAGTCCCTAATATCGATGTGATTTACGTCACATGGAACCTGTTAATACATATTGCGATGGTCATCAAGTAGCTTCATTTACGGTCGATTACTTAGCTGCTACTTAAATTAGCTTTGGCAGTTGGCACAAATGCCGCCTTTGTCATTCAGAATGCTAAGTGTGAGTTTTCCTTTTCGTATTCTACCGTGAGCTCGTTGGCGTTTACTAGAAATTTTGTATGTGACTTGTACAGCGGCACCTAGTAGTTAACGCGACAACTAGGTCAATTCACATACAAATTCCTAGTAAACGCCAAACGCGCTCACGATCGAATTGGAAAAGAAAAACTCACATTTAGCAATCTGAATAGCAGCCACAGTTTTAAGTAGCGTTTTAGTATTCGACCGACATTCATAAAACTGTAGAGTAAGTAAGGAAAATATTATGTGTGTTAAGTAAATACGTAACAATGAACTTATCTTAGGTATGCTGTATCATGTATGAATCTTATTGATTCAGAATAATTACAATAGTGTATTTTAATTTGTGTGAATGTATTTGAAGATGTAATATGTTCATTACAATTTACAGATTGCAAGACCGCTGACGGCAAGGACGGATTCTGTGTGAAGAAAGCGCAATGTGACACACCCACCAAGAATGTCATAGATCCAACTACAGTATTTAGTTACAGGTTACTTTAAATGTATTAATAAATAACAAATAAATTTCATTCCAATCCAATAAGGATAAAAGATGATACAATCGAAACTGTTTTTAATTCCTGCTGTCACCGCGTCATACAGCATACACTTTTTTGCCAAGCTGTATTTTCTGTAACTTAGTTAAATAAAAAAAGAGAGTTCAGTACATTTAAGTATCCCAGGAACCCGAAACTAGTTAATACGCGGCAATCATTAAAATTAAGTTTACTAATACTCATAGCCTTTAAAATAATTTTGCAGGGAAAAGGAGGCCGTTTGTCATTTCCTGGAGGAATGCTGCGAGAAGAACAAAGTACGCATGATGATACCACCAGCACCCTACAAGCCCCCAAATCTGTGCGGCATCAGTAACCCTGGTGCTCAGAGCTTCAGAGAGAAGACCGATCAAAACTTCTCCGATTTCGGAGACTTCCCTTGGACGGTCGCTATACTCAAGTGAGTTTTGTCATGAATCATGATACATCTAATGTGAAATGCCGGCATTGTGCTGTGGCGTGGTAACAAGCCGCTACGAAATTGTACAACAGACGCTTTTAACAATTAACATTCAATCTTCTGGGGGACTCCGGACTGTCATCCGTGCCCTAACTGAGGAAAGCAAATGTCAACAATGACCAATATTATATTTAACATGAAATATGATTAAATTAATCATAGTCTGATTGTGATTTTGTATTCCTTTCATATTCCAGGGCCGGTAAGAGCACATGGGACAACGACGACTACATTGGCGGAGGAAGCATCATCCACCCATCTGTTGTTATAACGGCTGCACACAAAGTGGACGAGTATGCACCAGAGGAGGTAAAGTTCTCACCGAAATATTGCGTTTTCGTGCGCACTCTCAAATCAAAAACAATTTTTAGTACTAATTAACAATGTCACTTATATACTTACGAGTAGTTATTTAGCAAAAATAAGAAGTTCCTTGCCGAGTATGAGCACAACAAAGAAAGTGCAGGTCTACTTGAAAATAATACTAACTAATAATATAAAATAATACTAAAACGCGAGCATTTCGGCAGAGTAAAAAATGGCGTGATGGCAGTAAATAGGCGGTTCTGCCAAAAATGATTTTTTCAAAAGTACTTTAGCATGACTCTTAATTCTGTTGAGATTAGAGAGCAATGAGCTGATTACTTAAAATTCAGTTCATTATAAAGTTTTTGAAGTCTTCAATACAATAATTATACGTTTTATAAATTCTAAATGTAGGTAATTTTGTTAGGCCATATTTGTTAGGATCTTGGAACTGATTTGCCTTTATAATGGTATTTCAGATTAGATGCAGAGCTGGAGAATGGGACACGCAAACTTTAAAGGAAGTACTTCCTCATCAAGACAGATCTGTGAAGAAAATTGTTCTACATGGTGAATTCTTAAAACGTAAGGCTTCCTTTTACTACCTCAATCCTCATACTACTATATATACTGGTAGACAAAAAAAGTGTCTGTTTCCTGGTTTTTTTGTTTTATATATATATATATATATATATATATATATATGGCGTCGGATTATCTTGAAACCATTTGCCAGTGTCAAGTAAAAAGGCGGGAAATAGAACTTTCGTTTCAATTTTCAACACTGTATGCCTTTAACGTCAAGTCTAAAGTCTAGTAAAAGTCCAAATAAATAGTCAGTACAGTCAATGAGTCATGTCAGTCGATTCAGTAAAGTGGTAGACGCTTTACTGAAAGTTCCTAGGGAGTTTTGGCGGGAAACACAAAATAACACGTTTTTAGAAGTTGTACCACTTGCCCACACTTGTGCACGATAACGAATATTTAATGGTTAATATTCTACAAATATTACACATTAAGAACCGAAATAACACACATTTATGAAACAAATGCAAAATCCAAACGTCACCCAATGAATTCCCCGGCAAATCTCCGTTTTGTTTGTTTCTATCTCAAAAAGACGCGTACTTACTTTTTAAATGTGGCAAAAGCTTTTCTCTAACAGCTTTTGTTTTTGAGTTATAGCTATTAACTGTCCTCATTTATTATTTTTGTTTAGATTATAGTTTTTTATTGGCCACTAAAATATTTCTTGTTGTTGTTTTCGATATCGCCTCGTCAAAATGCCGTTGTGTGATTAATCCAGAGTATTTCTGCTATATTTGTGGGGGAATATATTATATAATAGGTCTTTACCTATGAAATTGCCGTTCTGCAGTACTGGCCCTTTAAAATCAAAATAATTTTTGTTTGGCTAAGAATTCTAATTTCAAATTAATTTTATTTTAAAAACATGAAATTCTTTTTCCAAAAGTAGTCATTTGTTTATTGATTAGTGTTACATTTTCATCGCATTTTTCTATCTTTTTCGTCAACATGGATACGTTAAAAATTCGAGCTATTATAGAATATGAGTACCGTCGTGGCAGCAACGCGGCACAAGCGGCACGCAACATCAACGACGTTTATGGAGATAACACTACAAACCAACGCACCACCTGTTATTGGTTTGCTCGCATCCGTTCTAGAAATTTCGGCCTGAAAAATGAACCTCGCGGTCGTCCGAAGACTTTGGTCGACAATGACGAATTAAAGGCGATTGTGGAAGCTGATGATACACAATCTACGGCTGAATTAGCAGCAGCTTTCGACGTTAACGTTAAAACAATATTGGTCCATTTGCGTCAAATGGGCAAGGTAATAAAGCTTGACAAATGGGTGCCCCACTAACTCAATGATCGCCAGCGCGAAGTACGCGTCGAGACGTGCCTTGCACTGCTCAACAGACACACAAATGAAGGAATTTTGAACCGCATTGTTACCTGCGATGAAAAATGGATTCTGTTTGATAACCGCAAGCGCTCAGCAAGTTGGTTGGATCCTGGTTCAGCACCTAAACAATGCCCTAAACGAAAACTTACCCCTAGAAAAGTGATGGTCACTGTTTGGTGGTCTAGCGCCGGTGTGATTCATCACAGCTTCTTACCAAACCGGGTGAGCATTACTGCAGATATGTACTGTGTAGAACTGAACACAATGATGGAGAAGCTGGCACATCTCCAACCAGCATTGGTCAATCGCTCGTCTCCGCTGCTCCTGAACGACAACGCGCGACATCATACTGCACAGCAGACGGTCTCCAAGTTGCAAGAACTGGGGTTGGAAGCTTTCCGTCATCCGCCTAACTCACCAGACTTGGCGCCTACAGACTACTACTTTTTCCAGAACTTGGACAACTTCTTGGCGGAAAAAAATTCAATACCCGAGAGGCAACAAAACAAAATGCCTTTGAAGAATTTTATTGCCTCCCCTCCAGCTGATTTCTTTAAGAAGGGCATCAATAAACTGCCACTGCGTTGGCAAAGATGCATTGATTGCATGGGTGATTACTTCGATTAATACAAATAAAAATACATAATAAAAATTAGTTTAAATTTTTTCATACAAAATGGCAATTTCATAGGTAAAGACCTAATATTCAAAAAATATCGAAAACCTTTATCAGACTTCCTGAAAACTGCGTATCAATTATCATCAATTATTTAAAATAAAAGTGTGTAATCAGGACAATCCATGGGTTGCACATGTTATATGCCAGAAATGTGTGGTATGTTTACGGTTATGGTCCAGAAGAAAACGAGATGCAATAATGTACGTAGCACCCATGATTTGGTAAGAATCTAAAAACCACCATGACGTCTGTTTTTTCTGTGTTGTGATAATAAACGGAATTAACCCTGGATATCGAAGTAATTGGTCATATCCTAACATATCTTCTGCTCAATGACCTCAATTAAAAGTACTGGAGGTACAACCCATCACGTATTCTACGACTTCTGATGATCCAAATCTCTGTAAGCCCAAAAGAAAAACATCAAGTGAAGACTCTGATCCAGAGTACTCTAGCCTTTCAGAACCTCATTTTTCATGGGCCACAGATTAGGCAACTCGTGAGGCATTCTGATATTGTTAAATCAATGACTGAAATCGAATCCAAAGCTTGAAATTCATTTGTTTTGGTAATAAGTAATTTCCTAGGCAAAAGAAATTGACGACCATGTCGAACTTGTGGAGTGCATGCTATTGAACTTGAAAGAGCCAGGGTGCAACGTGAGTTTAAAAATCCACTTCCTGTACTAACATTTAGACCAATTCCCACAAAATCTGAGTGATTTTAGTGAAGAACATCGTGAAAGATTTCATCAGGATCTTCGACAATGGAAGACTATTATCAGGGAAGGTGGGACTCAAATATGATGACAGACTTCTGACGATGAGTTACACCGAGATCTACCTAACGTCGCTTATTCAAGTAAATCTTATAAAAAGATCATTTGATAGTGTCAAACAGAAATTTTGTTAACAAAGGTGTTATAAAGGTGGGTAGTTAATATTTTAACAAAATGATAAAACTATATTTCAAAACTAAAGCTGTTGGCAATCTCCCAGTATTGTTCTCATACAAAGGGCCATACAAGTACCCAATAACAGGAAAAAAATTAAATAAACACAACATGTGTTGACCAGTGAGCTATTAGTTTAAATAAGATTTATATTATGTGAATTAAATTATCTGTAATTTATTTAATGCACAACTACTTGAGACTGCATGCATGCATGGTGTCTATGCTTTCCTAACACTTACTTATAAAACTTTTTTTATATACTGTTTCATAATTCACAAATGACCAATAACTATTGGGACAGAAATGTCAATGAGAGCTCTCTCGTTCTTTTTTTCTAAGCGAGCTTTTTCTTTTTTTTTTTACTAATTGAGCATGTTATATCTATCTATATACCCAATATATAAGCAAAGCTGATTGACTGATATATCAACGCACAGGCCAAACCGTTAAGGCTAGAAATTTGATTTTTTGCACACGTATATCTCATATGACGTAGACATCCACTATGAAAGGATTTTTCAAAATTCAACCCCCAAGGTTATTTTACTACCCCCAACTTATATCCCATATTTCACCCAAAAATGGGATAAAAGTTTGTATGAAACTTTTTATTCATTGGACATCATATTTGCATGTAATTTCGTATGGAAGTTTTAAATTATTATAAAGATATCGTTTAAAACCCAACTTCACGCGGGCGAAGCTGCGGTCAAATGCAGGTTTGTTATAATAGCTGTTGAGCATCATTTCACATTTGTCTGTTTCAGTCCACGCTCACAATGACGTCGCGCTGTTGATCCTCAGCCAACCCTTCGAGCTGGCCCCTCACGTGGGCATCGCGTGTCTCGGCAGGATCATGCCGCAGCCGGACACAGAGTGCTACAGTATGGGCTGGGGTGCCGACTTCAGCCGCAAGACAAGTTACTCCGGAATACTCAAAAAAGTAAGTCTTCAATACCTACAGAACTATTTAATTCCTCTTCCAGGCCACAATCAAGTTATCTTTAATGTTGCATCAAAAATTTGTTCGCTTAGCTGCTTCTTTTCTTTTCTACTTTTTGGGAATAAATACGGTTTAGTTTATTAAAATATGGTAATTTTAGGTAAATTGATTCCAGATTCTTCTGAAATTAGTTGGGGACAAACAGTGTGAGATAAATCTCAAGAACACACGACTTGGCTCCACGTACACTCTACACAACTCCCTGACCTGCGCCGGCGGCGAAGAGGGAGTGGACACGTGCGTCGGTGACGGAGGGTCGCCTCTAGTCTGTTCTTTACCGGTAGGCTTAACCTTTCTTTGCCATAAGAGGGAAAACAATTATGGGCATGGACTATGTAATAGTAAGCGATTATTTGTCCATGATACCTGCAAACCCGGAAGGGCTTAATGATTATTATTCTATCTTTATAAACCCTTCTTTATAGGAGCCATCCCGAAAGAGTCCCAGGTATGCAGTGTATGGAATGGTAGCGTACGGAGTTGGTTGCGGTGACAAAGACGTGCCCGGGGTATACGTGGACATTCCACAAGTGTACCAGTGGGTGAAGGACCAGATGATCGCGGAAGGATTCCCGAATTCCCAGTTCGATTATTAAAATAGTAAATTCCAAAAATAGAAATAAATAAAATACTCAGAATTTTGCTACATCTATTTGGTCCTTTTGAGTCTCAAGGCCACAGTATCCAGAATCACTTCGATTGTTGTATATTTTGAATTTAGGTAGTTGAAGCACAGTAAAAATACTTATGAATTGAAGTGTCTTCTACTTATCGGCGATAATTATTCTATTAAAAAATGATTGACCGCAATAATTAAATACTTATCTTTCATTGCGATACAATCTTTATTCCTATAGCTAGATAGATCTGAAATTACAAACATGTGGACGGAAAGTCAGATTTTTTTCTGTTAGCGCAAAAAAAAAAAAAAACTGATTAATGATTATTATGAGAATCACTGTGTGTTTCAGCAGTATGTGCTGAATTATTATTCATATTTTTTGAATGTATAAGTAGTTCATGTTCTTTTATTCTCTAATCAACTCTAATGCATAGATGCTTTTCGCGAGCTGTGTTGTTTTCTACCTAAAGATTTATTGTACTCCATAAATTTATCTATCTATAGATAGAGTTTCGTTTTGAGACAAGAAGATTTTAACAGCAGATTATAGCTTTAAATACCGACATAACCCCATTAGGAGACTGGCGAAACAAACGAAAATTTTTAACAAAGAAAAAGAAATTTATTTGGTATAACAAAACATTTTACAAAATAACGTCATTACAGTAATTAAATCAAGGTGATAACAAATTGGTTCCTATTCAGCATTATGTTGTGAACGGATCCGCAACGCTGGTATTTAATGGGCCTCGTACTAAACTAGATAATATATATTTTTGTTAATATATTATATATTAACAAATTAGGACAGCTGTGATTAGAGACATACATTTTATGCTAGACAAACAATTTGTTCTTAATTAAATCTAAGACATAGAGTCATATAAAACAATAATAATATATTATATATTAAAGTAAAATACAAAAAGAACAGTTGATATTTTAAATTAAATATGTATGAGGGCTGTCTAAAATTAAAGTGTACATAATAGCAGCAACACAAGTTTCATTTTTTTGTATTGCTTTTAAGCAATTTGAATACACCTTTCTGGTCTGGTACTGCTCCACTACAACATTTATCTTAATAATCGGTACTCGGTACGTTTTGTTTGTTAAGTGTCTTAACGATTGCATACTTATGAAAATAATTAATGTATAGAGAGAGAATCAGAGTTATTGATAATTTCATACTATTATTTTGGTCATTGAGAAGATATTCCCTTAATTTCCGCCTGAAAGCGCCAATTGTGATACAGCTTTTAATTGGCGGAGGGATATTGTTCCAGCATTTTGTAGCAGAGTATCTGAAACTACCACGGAAAGCGGACATGGCGTATGTGGGGAATATTAGTAAGTCGGGGTTTCGAGCATTTCGTTTGGAGAAGTTAAGTTTTTTATACAGGTACGAGGGGTGGTGTGATTTTACAATACCAAACATCAGTGTAGCAAGATGAAGAGATCGACGAGATTCCATTTTTAACAGGTTGGCGTTATTTATAAAGGGAGTCACATGACCTCTTCGAGGAACCGGAAAGCAGAAACGACTGCAAGCATTTTGTACTCGTTTTAGTATTGTTTGCTACGAGTTAGGAGACAACCTGCCACCACCGTAACAGCATAATTTAATTTTGATAATATTAATGCTTCGCATAATCTTATCCTGACTTCAGTTCAGAGATAATAGCGTATTTGGTACATCAATTTTAATATATAGAAACAATTCCTGGCTGTTTGTAATACATGTTCTTCACAGTTCAATTCGCTGTCTACAAGGAGGTTTTCGGGTGATAGTGAGATTTTCTAAAGTATAATTTTCAATTTTGACTGCGGTTTTATACCTGCGTATAGCATTTATTTGATGCTTTATGCCAAGAATTTAAAGTTTTGATTTGAGGGGATTTAGAATGAGTCCTTGATATTTTTACCAGACTTTTTAAATCTTGGTTTATCTAATTAACAGCATTTAGGGTATTATGTGGTTCAAAATGAACATAAAGTTGTAGGTCATCAGCATACATATGGTAATCACAATTTTTATACTATTAGTTAGATCAGCTACGTACAAAATAAAGAGAATTTGAGCCAATATAGAGCCTTGTGGCACTCCACATTCTAATGATATAGTTTCTAGTTAGAGGTGCAAGTGGAACCGTTGGAGTTTTGAGATCTATTGGACTTTCAGATATCTACCGACTAAATAACTCTCAAGCCATCTGATTGTATTAGAATCAAATCCATAGTATGCTAATTTAGATAGTAGTAAAAAATAAAAAATATATATATTTATGGTGTCAAAGGCAAGAGAAAAGTTAAGCAAAACTAAAAAATTACCTTTTCCCTCATCCAATGCTTTGAGAATATCATCGAGTACATCTAAAAGAACGGCGGTAGTGCTGTGATGATAACGAAAGCCTGATTGTCTCTTCGGAAGGATATTGTTGGATTCTAGGAAGTCATTCAGTCGTTTGCAAAACAATTATTTTAAGTAGTTTGGATAAAGTACTTGAAAGAATCGTTTGAGTTTAACAGGTGATTTTGGGCAGAAGGAAAAACATTTTGGCGATGTGTATTACATAATGTAGGCAATTAATAAAATCTTGATTAAAGATAAGTAATTAAGTTTAATCTAATTAAAATTAAGAAAAGTGATTTTTCAAGATGGTTATAAAATATTATATTAATTAATAATGTAAAAAATATTACAAAATAAGGTAGGTGCAGCCTATATGGCCTAGCTAAGCGGGAATTTAAATAAATCAAAAACTATTTATACGAATTAACAAACTTTTATATTAATTAAATATTTATATCACAAATAAAAAACGGCAACTTCTGCCATAAGCATGTCAAAATATAAAAATCACTGTCTTTAGGCCTCCTTAAACTATGGTGATATAATAGGCCTAAGACTTTAAACTACAAAATTAAATAAAATAAACTTATTTTATTAGGTAATTAAGATCTACAAACAATAATAATAATACTATAATTACAGCAAATACATAAAAATGTAAATTCTCACAAAATCAAATCTCATCAAATCAAATAGATAAGAAATGATCTGGACACTCAAAATTATCACCGTCCTCCTCTGACAAACCAACGCACTCCCCTTGCTGCATTTACAACACTTTCCTTATAGCAGCCTGTTGGTCCTGCTTACATCTGTCACAATACCAACTTTCGTTATTTTCTGTTTTGCTTATATTATCTCTGGCCTTTTTTATTTTTGAAGACTTTTTCTGTTTTATTTTTATCAAGTAGGTATTTGGTCACTGGAACTCCTCTATAATGAATGATTAATGACCATTCTTCTAACCGTTGGCGTCTTTTGAGTATTTTTAGTTAATGTAGGCATGTGCTGCTTAAACGCTGTTCTTTTAACTTGAGCGAGGGGTACATTATTAAACCACGACGTCAGACCACAATGATCATTCGATGGTTATAAATAGTCCCAAACACAAAAAAAAAAACAATTAAAAAGTAGTTGTAATTACATTTTCTCATTTCTAAAGGTGTAAAAACAGTAAAACGGTCACTTGATAACGAAGGCTAAAAAAGGAGTGTCAATAAGGCATATATGGTCAAATTTTATAGTATATTAATAAATTTATAGTATATAATAATATTACAAAAGTACCTACGTTTCATTCGACTGTTATATTATAAACTAAACTACTACTACTACTAAAGCAAATAGAGATATTTTTCGTGCGGCCAGGGAACGATGTAAGCAATTTAACTTTCGATACTGCTGGACCCGCAACGGCAATATCTTTGTTAGAAGATCTGATGGCAAAGTAGCTAAGTGTATTATGTCCTTGGCAGACCTGGACAGTATTGTTGGAACTCCTGCAAACTCAAGGGATTCGTAGATTAAGTCTTTCTTTTCTTTACTTTGTTTTTGTATTTCATATTTGCTCACAAGTTGCGCTGATTCACACACCACAATTAGTCACACTACACATCCCAGCTACTCATCTACTCTTCATAATCATATTATCTCCCCGTAATATAAGCTCAAAACACATACTGTGGCTTTTTCCTTTATTAATGTTTTCAGCTGATCACCTCAAATCACATGTTCATGCTATATACAGCTTCCAATCTCAAACCTCTAAAAAATCTCTATGCCACATTCGTTCTCAAACAATATGTCGTAGATATTATAATTTTAAAAATTATTTACAGTAATGGATCTATCGGATGAAATTGATCAATCGTTAACAATTACATGTGAAAGGTTAGAGAACTTAGAAGAAGGGCATAGATTGTTATCTAAAGATCATGATTTCTTATGCCTGACACTTAATATTAGAAGTATTAACCAGAACTTTGACTCCTTTTTAGTGACTCTAAAACGTTTAAATTTTCAATTAGATGTAATCATGTTAACTGAATGTTTTCTTACTGAAGATACTATCGTTCCTCTGATCCCAGGATATGCGTCTTTTAGAACATCAAAATATATTAATAAAAACGGGGGTGTCGTCATCTATGTATCGGATAAATGGAACGTCTCATCTTGTGAACCAGACTGTGATGATTGCAATTGCTTACAAGTCACTCTGGGTGATAGAATAGTCGTTCTAGGTATATATCGTTCGCCCTCGTTCAGATGCATTGACCGGTTTTTGACATCACTTGATAACTTACTGTAAATCAACAGCACAAGGACTCTCATACTGGGCGGTGACATAAATATAAATACTCTGTCTATACCATTAGACGATAGCTGCGCAGAATACCTATGTATGCTTTCTACTCATAAGCTTCTGCCAGCTATTACTCTCCCCACAAGAGGTTCATCCTGTCTCGACCACCTGTTCACAAACTTACTTACCCACACTACAGGCATAGTAGCAAACTCAAATATAACAGATCATGAATTATGTATACTGTCAACTTCACTCAAAATAAACAAGAGACCACAGCAGAGAAGTCGAGTTAAAATTAATTATGATGGGATCTTAGAGGATCTCAATTCCGCTGACTGGACCTCTGTTATTACTAGTGGTAATGTTGAGCAGGCCACTGAAAATTTTTATCATATATTAAGAGCACCTGTTGACAAACATTTAAAATCAGTCCGCATTAGTCGTAGTAAGTTTAACATTCATCCCTGGATCACCCCAGGACTCATGAGGTGTCAAAGAAATCGCGACAAGCTACACATTAAATGGAGAAAATATCCCAATAATAAAATAGCAGAACTCACATACAAAAGGTACAGAAATTTTCTTTTTAACCTGCAACGAAATTTGAAAATTGCTTATGAATCACAAATGCTCGAACTCAACAAGGGTAATCCCAAGAAACTATGGTCTTCCATTAAAAAAATATGTCACATAGCTGACCAGAAAAGTGTAGCAAATGCCTTAAATTTCATTGAGGCAGACCCTGTAAGCTCATTAAATAAATGTAATGAATATTTTACACACGCTGGCTCAAATTTAGCTAATACAATACTCAAAAATCTTGCTACGACTGAAGAGAACTTAGCAAAAAATTTTAAACCTATGCGATCAATTTCTAACTCATTATTTTTTACCCCCACAGACCCACAGGAAATTCACAGTTTGATATCGGATTTAAACATAGATAGTTCTCCTGGATCAGATCAAATATGTCCCCGATTAATTAAACATGTTGGAACTGCTATCCTCACCCCACTTACGCATATTTATAACTTGAGCCTTTCAACAGGAGTCTTTCCCTCTAAATGGAAAACGGCGGCGATTACTCTCTTCCACAAGGACGGTTGCAAATATAGTCCTAACAATTATCGGCCTATATCGTTGTTATGTATTTTCTCCAAGCTACTTGAGAAAATTATAAATAAACGTCTGACTAGTTTTTTAGAATCACATAATGTCATCTCTAAGAAACAGTTTGGCTTTCAGCGTAATAAGTCGACCGAGGATGCGACAATGCTTTTATGTGATATAATATCATCTGCTTTAGATCAAAAGAAATACTGTCTTGGGGTATTTTTAGATCTTGCCAAGGCTTTCGACACGGTTTCGATCCCAATCCTTCTTAGCAAACTAGAATCCCTCGGTGTAAGAGGTGTACCTTTATCTTGGTTTCGTAGCTATCTATCCGATCGGCTACAATATATTAAGTCTATCGGTACCGTGAGCAACTCTCTGCCAATAAACTTTGGAGTTCCCGAAGGTAGTATTCTCGGTCCTACTCTGTTCTTGTTATACTTGAACGATCTTCTGGATGTGCAGTTGGATGGAGCGGTCATTGTCTGCTATGCAGATGATACCGCATTAATTTTCCATAGTAACACTTGGGAGGAAGTCTTTGGCCATGCCGAAAAAGGCCTCGGTACAGCTTCTAAGTGGCTTAACTCAAATCTACTCACGCTTAATGTACATAAAACCAAATTTGTCGCCTTTCATATAACTTCCTCTTCAAAACCTCCTTTGTCCCTCTCGCTAAAAATGCACTCCTGTAAATCTAATTATTTGTCATGTTCTTGTCCTTCCTTGCAGCGCGTGGACAACGTTAAATATTTAGGCATACACATAGACGAAAACCTTTCATTCAGCCAGCATATCTCTTTAACTGCTTCTCGCGTACGCAAGTTGACTTTCATAATGAAAAACCTTAGACATTCAGCAAATCAGGAAGTTTTAAAGACCGTATACAAAGCTCTCTGTCAATCTACACTCATTTATGCAATAAAAGCCTGGGGCGGAGCAGCTAAATCAAAACTAATACAGCTCGAGCGTGCACAAAGGTCTGTCCTTAAAGTTATGTTGAAAAGGCCTTTTCGATACTCAACCAACCTACTCTATAAAGAAAGCAAAGTCTTGCGTGTTAGACAAATTTATATCTTAAGAGCTGCCACCTTCCAGCACAAAATTATTATAAACTCCCCACAGTATAATTCCCTTCTTGACCGCAGAGTTTTCAAAATTCCAATTCCTCAAGTACGTACGACATTTGCACAACGCCACGCACCCTTTCTAATACCTTACCTGTATAACGAAGTCTGTAAAAAAGTTCCGGCCGTTATTAAGTCTACAGTTAGGCAATCAAAGAAAATTTTGGAGGATTGGCTGTTAGGTATAGACTACATAGAAACTGAACTCTTATTGCCATGAGCCACTTACACACAACACTCACACACACACAAACACACACATAACACTTACACACATAAACAACACACACTCACACACAGGCACTTTAACAAACCTTATTATATACATATTAGTTTAAGAATAAAAATAACTTAGATTTAATGGTAGTACTAAGGCGGGTCAATAAGTCCGTGACTTTTTGAATTTCTAACCTCCTTACTGAAAAAGCAACACTACTCCTGTCAACAGGCATCTGTCAGTTGACTCCTATCAAAATTTGAACTTGCTGCGTCAGTTAGTTTATGTTTTACAGCTATCTTTATCAGACTATCCAGTAACTTAAGGAAACAATGGAAAAAAGTGAATTTCGTGTGCTTATTAAGCATTATTTTTTGCGAAAAAAAACCATTACCGAGACCAAGGCTAAGCTTGATAAATACTATGGGGACTCTGCACCATCGATTTCAATGGTAAAAAAGTGGTTTACTGAATTTCGTTGTGGCCTTACAAGCACTGAAGATGCCGAACGTCCTGGACGCCCAGTTGAGGTCTCTACACCCGAAACAATCGAAAAAATTCACGATATGGTGCTGGCCAACCGAAGATTGAAAGTGCAAGAGATTGTGGAAGCCATAGGCATCTCGCATGGCTCAGTGGTTTCAATTTTGAATGATCACTTGGGCATGAGAAAGCTTTCTGCAAGATGGGTGCCGCGTTTGCTCACAGTTGACCACAAACGCAATCGTGTAACAACTTCACAGGAAGGTTTGGCGTTGTTTAATCACAATATGGAGGAGTTTTTTAACCGTGGACGAAACATGGATCCATCACAATACACCAGAGACCAAACAACAGTCAAAACAGTGTGTTTCTAAGGGTGAATCGGCGCCAAAGAAGGCCAAGGTGGGTTTGTCAGCCAATAAAGTTATGGCGACTGTTTTTTGGGATGCACGTGGGATAATCCACATTGACTATCTTCAAAAGGGAAGAACAATTAATGGGGAATATTATGCCAACTTATTGGACCGCTTCAATGAGGATTTGAAAAAAAACCGACCTCATTTGGCCAAGAAAAAAGTTCTTTTTCACCAAGACAATGCAAGGGTGCACACATGTGCAGTTGCCATGGCAAAAATCCATGAATTGGGCTATGAATTGCTCCCACATCCACCCTATTCTCCAGATTTGGCTCCGAGTGACTACTTCTTGTTCCCAAACCTGAAAAAATGGCTCGGTGGAAAAAGATTTGACTCCAATGATGAAGTCATCTCGCAAACAAAGGCCTATTTTGAGGACCTCGACAAATCATATTTTTTGGAAGGGATAAAAAAATTGGAGAAGCGTTGGACAAAGTGTATAGAGCTCAAGGGGGACTACGTTGAAAAATAAAATAATTTATTTATCAAAAAATCTGTGTTTTATTCCAAAAGTCACGGACTTATTGACCCGCCCTCGTAATATTGTATCCGAGCAAGTTGATTGGTATCTCATTATCTGGTTTTTGCGACACAAGCTGTGCTTAGTGCAAGGGCTGCTGCAAACTGTTTTCTTATAAAAATCCTAGTCTTAAGTAAATTGTAACAGAATCGGTAAAAAAGTTTTGGAAATAAACATATTATTATTATTATATTATTATTATATAATTCGAGCTGAGCATCCGCCGTCCATGATGAATGACGCCGATCTAATGGCAGCGAGACGCATGTTTGGGGCACCGTCTCTGATTGTTTGCTTCGGGCTACGACTAATACGACTAGCTGTAGGCTCACTATTTATTACACTACTGTTATAAATGTGAAAATTTGTGGTGGGTGGATGAATGGATGGATGTTTGTTACTCCTTCACGCAAAAACTACTCAACAGATTTTGCTGAAATTAGGTATGGTTTAATTTGATAAGGAAACTATGTGTTAATCCAGAACCCAAAAGTTCTGGATTAACACATAGTTAATTTCATTTTTATGCCGAAAAAGTATAGTGGTACCGTGGGATAATGTATTTACGCGGGCGGAGCCGTGCAAATCTCACGATAATGATGATATTATATTAAGTGTTGCTGGATCTTTTCATAATTTTGCGTAGCCGAAAAACATCTTTTACTATGCAATTGCTATATTTTTTTGTATAAGTGTGACTGGGGTGTCATTACTTAGTACTTAGGTACGATTCATTTTGCCCTTGAAGTTGATATTCGTTGTTTGTATTCCAACGTTGTCCCGGAGTTTATTGCACTCAGGGCTTGTATGAGTCATTGTTATCAGCTGCACTTGTATAATTTGCATTTATTGAGCCGGACCGAGTTAAAAAGTTCATCCGCTAAATGGCAAAGACGATAAGTATATTTATACCTATGTTTACTTTTGTTTTAATGCAGAGTGACAGAGTGACTACCTTTAACTCATACTATTATTTATGTTTGGTGCAGATAGATGCCTATCTACTCTTTCATTTTGGACCACTGTACCTACGTGTATGGTTTTCAGTTGTAAACACTCTAAAGTAAGATGTATCATGTAAGAGAGGCTTAACCAGCACTTTTCCAAGATACAATGCTGGCCAAGGTACATGGGGTTTTTTGTACCTTTTTGACCTGTGTGCACAGGTCCTAAACGCAAAAGTTTATTTATGCTCCCTTATTTCTTTATGCAAAAGCATTAAGAATACAAAGTTTGTACAGTCGTTATACGTTCTCTTAGTTCCCTAATCCCTTTTGCAAAATCGAATTATTCCTCGTAGATACAATTTTAAAAAAAGCAAGCTTGATTTGGTGCCTTGTTTCGGAATCGTGAGTTGAGACCCTTAGTTTAACGGGTTGAGAAATAACACTCAGCTTTATGGCAGCCATGTATAATCAGGTATATGTACATGCTAGAGGCAGGTGAGACTGCGGGCTTCAGGCGTGGAAGTCAGCTGGATGGCGGCGCTGAAGCGGTCCCGCCATACTTCGGGGAAGCGCGCCTGTGGTACTGGCTCTGAAAACGAAAATCAACTCACTGCTCAGTACACACATTCTGCCAAAATAGATTCTCTCGTCTACAAATGGAGAATTTTATGTAAGAGGTATGTAAAAGGGGCAAACGATGTATACCAAAGGACTTGCAAAATTGCGTTAAATAGTTTTGACACCTAAAAAACAAAATTTTTATACGAATTATAATTTGCAAATGGGTCCCGCCTACTACCCCAAACATAACATGAATTATTTTACTCAGGCTTTCAGTTCATAGTATAGTCTGTTTTCTCAATTTTGTTTCGGTCTTTTTAGTGCGTTGCTCTGGCATCTGTCTTTTATTGCAGTCGGGTTTTTATAATTTTTTTTAATTATTTTACCTGTAACTTTCTCGAGTGTCTTAGTCTTGGAGGATAGCGCGGGGTATGCTGTCGGCAGATACTGGTGGCTAGTGGACGGGCATCCTACGTGCGACCCGGTGCTCTTCACCCTGGGGGACACCACGTGTTGCGAGAGGCACACGCACCGCCTCAGTATACTCATATTATCTGATGAGAGGGAAGTGAGGAGGCTTCGGCGACTGTTATTCTGAAGAAAAAAAAACAAATATTTTATAACTTACTATACCGATTCGCCTCACCAATCCGCCTCACAAAACCGCCAATATATATAACATCGCACGGGTGCAATACATGTAAACCTTCCTCTTGAGTCACTATATATATTTCTTACAACTGCATTAAATTCCGTTAAGTAGTGAGATCTAAGCGAACAGGAAAAGATGTCCGCGGCTCGACCCGCGTAAATACATTATCTCATGAGCACAGTACGTTTTCGGGATAAAACATGAAAATTGGTATGGCAGTGGTTTAGTCTCTGCCTTATAACATAGGCTACTTTTTATCCCGAAGCCACAGGCAAAAGCTAGTTCCTCCATATTAGTTCCACGCTATCCGCGGTTGCAATGATATATATAACAAAGGTTTACATATTACCTAGTTACAGATTGAGACGAATTTAATTTTTTTTAACGAATAGTTTTATTTTGAGTATATAAAAATATTTTTTTAGAAATTTACTTGAACACAGTTGTGATATTTCGATGTTATTTCAAACTGACAACTGAAATTGTTATTTAAAGAATTTTGAGCGCACAGATACGCAAAGGGGGATTTGCATTTTCGATTTTCAGCACACAATTTCCGTCGCACGGCGAAAATTTGAAAATACAATTAACTATTATATTATGTATCGATACACAAAGTCTTGCGGAATTTTCTGCCACTGGGGTTATTTCAAAAGCCAGCGCAGCAACAAAGTCAGTAATTTATTTTGCTTAACCTGCATACCTACCGGAAAAGCCTGCGGCGGAACCGGAAACACTCATGTACTTACCTGTAGCCTACAGGAAATTGGTAATAATACCTTAACCGGTTGGTACTAAGTACTTACTTACTCATATGACTTAAGAAGTAACGCTACGATGCTCAACTGCGTATCAGCCTTATTAATAAAAACTCTCCATTCCTAGCCTCACTCAACACTCGCACTGAAGAAGCTAATACTACATTAATAATAATATCTACGGACGCTATCACACCCCGTCAATGTGGTCCTGCGGTATGTTAGTAAGTTCTCGTAGAGCTTGTGTTACGGGTACCGGACAGCGGAAATATATTTAATGGTTTTATCCTGTACATAATACATAATATATTTAAGATTTTTATTATATTATACACACATATTTAATACACATCCATAACCCAGTAACACAGGTAACTTTTTGTTCCGTCGGCGGGATTCGAACCCGCGATCTCCGGCTTGAGGGCCGACGCGCTAACCGCTGAGCCACAGAGGTCGTCACTAACCAAGAAGTAACATCGGATAACTAATGTTATTAATCTAATCTAACACGGAGTAAGCTCTAAGAATTTACAAAGCATTCCGGACGGCTGGAGAAGCGCCTTCAGTCCAGTACTTAATAGTAATAACACACAGGACTTCTTGCACTATTTCCACATAAATAAGTATTTTACATTAATTTTAATATATTACACGACCGGTTTCGACAAAGTCATCAGCAGGTCGTTCTAAATTGTCATCATTGTCGAAACCGGTCGTGTAATATATTAAAATTAATGTAAAATACTTATTAAAGTGGAAATAGTGCAAGAAGTCCTGTGTGTTATTACAGTGAAACATGAATTTCCACCAAGAACCTACAGTACAATCAATAACAGTACTTAATACTTTAGTGAATTACCCCCATGGCCATACTAAGAAACATATTTACACAATGGATAAGCAGTACCTACAATGTTTTGCCCTTGTCTGTTAAGCAACTTTTCCCACGTATCACCAAAGGATAAAACAAAGTATAAATATTTTTATTAGTAAAGGGGTTATAAAACTACAGTTTCCAGTAACCGGAAAACGTCTTTGATAATATTTTTATGTAAATTTTAGCTTTTTTCCTAAATGCTCCTTTGAATTTTATTTTCCTATGAATTACTGTTTTGTGGCAATTATCTACTAGATAGTGTTGTAATACCTATGTTGTTTTTTACCCGACTACGGCGAAGCCAAAAGGGAGGGTAATGATCTTAGCAGTCTATGTATGAATGTATATTTTTTTCCACCGTGGATTTTTTCCATCTAAAGGCTCCCACAGACAAGAGGCCGATCGTTTCAGTTACAACTGACGTCAGTTCTAACTGAAACGATTGGCCTCTCGTCTGTGGGAGCCTCAAATAGACGTTTATACCTCTACAAGACAATAGTCGGTTAGTAGGATCAAATGATAACCAAGATATACCTACTTCCTTATTAGTCATTACTTCTGGCTTAGGTAATTATCTTAATATACTTCTTAAAACATATTTGTCGAAAATCGGGATAGTGTAGAAAATTACCTGCACCTTTTAAAGTTTGTCGAGCTCTCGAATCTTACTTAATGGGCCTCATAATTTATGAAAATTTATTGTAACTTTCACTTTTTATTGTTTTACCGCTATTATACATAATATTAACTATTTGGTTATCTGTGCCGCTATGACTATCAAGAGAATTGTAAACAATATATTTAAGCATCAGTAGTTCCTATAACTGTATTTTCGAAATCAAAATGTCCAGTGTATTAAAAGAAATGCCCAATTAACAATCGTTAGTTATATAAATTATAAATTATTGAAAAATAAAATACACATACACAACCCTCTAGCAACACATGAAAAGTTATTAACTTAAGTAAAAGTTATTGAACTATAAGCAGAATTACGGAATACCTAAGCTAAGTACATAATAAATAAAACGGAGAATAATTGTCTTATTTACCTGTTTACTTCACAAGTTCCTTGAAAATTAACCACAATGATACACAGACAAAAAAATGCACGTACAAGCTGTAGCGGGCATCAATCCACAATAAAAAAATAAAACACGCAAACACCTCACCAATGACATACACTGACCGAGTATAGTTCGACTAAATGTAAACGAACTTTGATATCGCATGTAATATGCACACGCACCGTCATTTTCATTTAGCACCATTACAATGCACTTTGAATTCTTGTTTGTTTAGTTATTATCGTATTAGGTTACGAAAACAAATACCTACGCTAAGAATTTCGATGTAATATTATGTTTAAAGATTATTTAAATATGCATATATATATAATTCCCAAGGTGTGCTATCAGTCATAAAATCATTGGCTTTATTTTACGACTTTAGCACACAAACGTTCTTTGACTACTTTTTAAATTTATTGATTTTTTAACGTTTTCTGGGATCTTATTGTATGGGCATACATTGGCCTTTAAACGAATTCTGTACTTTACTAAGTCTAGTCACTGGTACATCAAGCTTATGCTTATTTCGAGTATTTCTATTGTGGATGTCACTTTTCTTTTTGCATAGACTTAATTTTTTTAACATATAAATAAATTTGATAGAACATACTGAGAAGCTACAGCTTCTTTAAACTTCTCTTTTAATGAATTGTTAGGGGCCAGCTTATAGATTGCCCGAACAGCTCGCTTCTGCAGCACAATATAGTACCTATTTATATCTGCAGCATTTCCCCACACTAGAATACCATAGGACATTATACTGTGGATTTAACTAAAAGCCTTGCTGTGTTTTCGTCTGAAAATTGTCTTATCTTACTTATTGCAAATGCTACTGAACTGAGTCTGTCGGCCAACCCAACAATATGAGGGCCCCACTGAAGTTTTGCGTCTAATGTTATACCTAAAAAGACAGCTGTATCTACTAATTCCATACCATTCCCATTCAATAGTACCTACATTGGTTTCATTTTCCTTACATTCGGCAACGTGAACTTTATACATTTCGTTCCTTTGCTGTTTAACAAAAGATTATTAACACTAAACTAGTATACTATTTATGAGAGAGCATTATTTACTTCGTCATCGCACATTTTGGCGATTAATATTAAAAGTAAGTGACGTGTCATCGGCAAATAAGACTATCTCGTTTTTTCCATTAATAAAGTATGGTAGGTCATTTATATAGACCAGAAAAAGAAAGGATCCTAAAATGTATCCTTGTGGGACCCCCATCTCAATTTTGGTGCCGTGGATCTTTTTCCATGTAGGGTTGAGATATCACCCCTTTGAGTCCTATTTGATAAATAAGATTTTAAGAAGACTAGTGCTGGTCCCCTTACTCCATAGTGGCATAGTTTCCTGATCAACGTTGTGTGCTGCACGCAATCAAATCCTTAGAGAGATCGCAAAAGACTCCTAAAGCATACTGCGATCCCTCCCAAGCATCAAAAATATAACTAATCAGATCAACGCCTGCATTTGTTGTAGAGCGACCCTTCGTAAAATACGTGTTTATTACGTAAATTGTTATTTATATTAAAGTGTGCTACTAGCTAAGTATTATTTTTTAACATATCTTACGTAGTGTTGGTAAAATAGATATAGGTCGGAAGATGGATCCGACTTACTACAAGATTTAAACAGAGGTAATACTTTACTATGTTTCATTAGATCAGGAAACACGCCATTTTTATACAATCATTAAAAATAGTTGTTAAGTAAGGTGCGATAATATCGATTATAGATTTAATAACTTTCATAGATAGGCCCCATAAATCTACAATATTCTTAATATTTAATAAATTAAATGTTTTAATAATGTCTTGAGGTCCTATTTCTTTAAATATAAATTCGATTTCACACTCTTTTACATTTACTTTAAGAAGTAATTCAGCATCAGCAGGAGAGGCAAACAAATTTTTGGTAGTTGAAACTGGAATGTCAGCAAAGAATTTCTCAAAAGCAGTTGCAACTTCATTGTCGGATTTAATTATTTTACTATCTATATTCAGATTAAATTCTCTGCTGCGACTGGTGACTCTTCCAGTTTCATTTGCAATGATTTGTCAAGTTGTTTTAACCTTATTTGTCGAATTCTTAATTTTATTTCTAATGTGAAGAGTTTTTGCTGCAGAGCAAACTTGCTTATATGTTTTTGAATATATTCTTACATAATTTTTAAAATCTTCACTTTAATTCATTGTTCTTTTATTATAAAGTTCATACAGTTTTAATCTAATTTTTAAAATACCAGCTGTTGCCCATTCACTGAATTTACATTTATTGTTTGTTCTTACTGTCTTAGAGGTGAAAACAGTATCAAAACTATGTTTAACTAATTTAAACAGTTTACCAAACGACATATCCGGGCTACTATGATACTGTATGTCCAATATTAGCTATAATTTCACCTCTAAAATTCTCAATACGTTTGAAATTTATTGGTAGGTATACATGTGTTTCTGTCCTTGTGTAAATTGTTTGCAATTATTTATTATCTATAGGGAAAATGGCGCGCTGTCCACGGGTACCGACTTATAAGCGACTGTCTGAAACTTTAGAATATCATACACGGCCCTAGCACAATTTTGATAAGCGGGAGACCGGAAAGTCTAGAACGTGATAGAACTGTGGAAAATGTCACAGCGATACACTCGATAGAAGATATTGTGTATCGCTGTGACAATAATTTCTGTCGTGCTTGGAGAGTTCACACCATCTCGACTCTCTCGCGCGTTTCGAGGCGAATAGTACCTACTTACTATACTTAATCTATTCGCGTTATGGCGGTGGATCTTACGGAATCATGCGTGCAATGTACAATTTTAAAGATTTAATGGCCTGGTTCTTACATACTAAATAAGTGAAAATGGCTTACTTTATTTGGTTAATTTGAACACAGCATTATGCGTCATTGATGATAATTTTTAACCGCGTTCCAAAAAGGAGGCAGTTATATGTTCGGATGTAGATTATTGATTTAGATTATTATTATTATTATTATTATTATTATTATTATTATTATTATTATTATTATTATTATTATTATTATTATTATTATTATTATTATTATTATTATTATTATTATTATTATACACGTACGCATGATTCAATGACTTACGGTTATAGACTATCTAGGTCCCTAGGGATCCGAGTAAGTAGTGACATAGTTATGTGAGTAGTAACCAGTTGCTAGAGCTAGAGTATCTAATATGAATAGTGAATACCTGTGTGAAATAAGTAACAACAAAAAGTTATTTGAAAAAAATGAAAAATGAAAAAAAATGTTTATTCGGTATATTTTACAAATATACATGTTGCTAGGGTCTCCTTGTTTAAAACCTGTGTTAGGAGCCCTCGCTCTTTAAGTAAACAAACAAAAGATACATTAATTTATATTTATTATTTTTTCTATTTTTTTTTTAAAGTAAGGCGTAAAATGAAATGAAAGTTTAACATGCACACATGAATCAATACATTTGCATTTACATACATAATATCTTACAAGTAAATAGTTCAACATAATACTTATTAATACGAGTATATGAAAATCGAACAGTACCTATCCTCTGAGTAACAATCAAAATCAATTTTGAGTACATAATGAATGGTCGCTTTTCGTAATATTATCATAGAAAAACAAAGATTTCCGAGCACTATTAGTTGGAGGGTCGCCCTGTGCTTGAAATAAATTTCTATGTTTGATCATGATTTTATATAAAATAAATCTTCTCTATAAAAAAAATAATATTTATCATGACAAATAGAGCTTCTCGATTATGTTTATTTCGGTATAAACTTGTAGCTCGTAAAGATAATTGTAGGATACACGGCTAACTTGTTCCGCAAGGTCGAGCCGAGGTCGGCCGAGTAAACAAATATGGCCGCCACATAACACGTTTACATACTGACAGATGTTAAGACAAATGAAGACTACATGTAGACTTTAGTTGTTTGAATTCCTCTATAGAGTTTTGGTACCTACGTCCATTCTATGCGCGAGAATGCACATAAACACGCCAATCTATAGCGTTTTGTGTGTTTTAATTACGCGTTGTGACTTGTGTCATTTGCGGTTGCCTAAACTCCAAAGTACCTAGGTAAAAGTCATAAATTGCTGATAAGTATAACTAACAAACGAGATGATATACGAGGGCTGATTGATAAGTTTCCGAAACGACAAAGAAAAACTTCAAAAATCTATTTAAAATAAATTTATTTCTCAACGTAGTTTCCTTCTACCTCGATGCATTTAGTCCAGCGCTTCTCCAATGCCGTTACACCAGTTTGATAAAATGTTTTCTCCAACCCCTCAAAATACTCGTCCACGGCATCAATGACTTCTTCATTTGATGAAAATCTCTGGCCACCTAACCATTTCTTCTGGTTTGGGAATAAGTGGAAGTCGCAAGGGGCCAGATCCGGGGAATAGGGTGGATGCGGTAGCAATTCGAACCGCAATTCATGGAGTTTGGCGACTGCAACCATTGACGTGTGTGCAGTGCGTTGTCGTGGTGGAACAAATTTTTTTTCTTGGCCAAATGTGGTCGTTTCTTCTGGATTTCTTCACTTAATTTTTGCAACAAGCTTGCGTAGTACTCTCCATTTATTGTTTTTCCTTTTTGCAGATAATCCACTAAAATAATCCATCGAGCATCCCAAAAAACAGTCGCCATCACTTTGCCGGCCGACAAAACCGTTTTTGCTTTCTACGGCGCAGGTTTTCCGCTCTCAGTCCACTGCTTAGATTGTTCTTTTGTCTCGGGAGTATAATGATGTATCCAGGTTTCATCGACTGTTACATAACGCCGCAAAAACTCATTAGGATCTCGGTTAAACAGCGCCAAAAACTCCGATGAATCGTCCACTCGACGTTGCTTTTGGTCTACAGTGAGCAAACGCGGCACCCATCGCGCGCAAAGCTTTTTCATTCCCAAATGCTAGTGCAAAATATTAAAAACGCGTTCAGATAAAATGCTCACCATCTCTGCTATCTCTCGCAACTTTAAGCGCCGATCATTCAATACAATTTTGTGAATTTTTTTGATCATGTCCGGATTCGTGACTTCATTTGGACGGCCAGACCTGTGGGCGTCTTCGCAGCTCTGTCTTCCACGTTTAAAATCAGTTACCCAGGTGTGAATTGTACTCAATGCAGGAGCAGAATTATCTAAAACACTGTCTAGCTTGGTTTTAATCTGGGTTCCTGTTTTCTCTTTTAAAACGTAAAACTTTATCACCGCACGAATTTCGTTTCTTTCCATTGTTAAGAAAATTTACGACAGAGAAAGTTCTACGTTCTCTCAAACAAATTCCATCACTTCGATTAAATTCAAATTTGGCGTTCTATTTTCAAAAAGATGCCAGAATATAATGTAATATTCCTTTTTTGCGTATCTTTTTTTTAAGTTCGTCGTTTCGGCCAGTTATCAATCAGCCCAGGTAGATAAATATTACCGTAATAAATTATATCTGTTCACGATTAAGTTGTGAATTCATAAAACAACTTAAGACGTTTTAAGCTACAATTAGGCTAAGTTCCAACGAGCGTTTTTTTGTGGTCGCGACAGAAAACTCTGCACTGTAAATAGAACTGTACGCTAATATAATAGATCTGAAAATCGTGTACAGCCGTCAAATCTGATATTTGACTCAATTGTATTAGCGCAGGGTTACAGTGCAGTTTTTTTTTTTTGCTGCGATCACAAAAAAACACTCGTGGGAACGTGGGCTAAAATTTTATTATTTTTTATTCTACTTATTTTTATTTATAGCTTGGGAAACCCAATTATAGAAACCAATCCTTTTCTCTCGGATTATAAATAATATTTTCATGATCCCCTGCGTGATATTTTATGCATTATGCATCCCGTTATGTTTGACACACACGTAGCCGTACACATAAATAATAATAAAATATAAACACAGAGTTCTTGAGCGTCTTATACTTTAGTTGTTGTGACCTTTGTGATGTCTGCAGTTGCCGGATTATTAAAACCTTAACCCCTGCGCAAATAAAATAGCAAGTTCATCTACGGCAAATGCTATTAATTAATAAAGAGCTTATTTGATAATTATTACATACAAATGTCATTTATCTAACTTTAGGTAAATATGTGAAATGTAATGAGGTGCCTATTAGATATTTAAAATAAAAGTACCTACCTAATAATATTATATTTATCTATTTCCTACAGTCTAACCTAGGTGCCCGTATTAACTTAACCTAATTAATATTAACCTAAGAGTAATTTTATTAGCCCGAGCATAACGTTAGGACATCAAAAAATACAATAGTCATTAAAAGCCTAATAAATAGTGATATAACACACATCACAATAAAAAGGTCCATAAAAGCTTGTTTAACTAATACTTTAAACGAGCAAATCTTGTATATATACATAATCGGAACCACGGAAAAGGCTGTAAGTATTTCCATGAAATACAGCCTTTTTTGAACCCTGGCGAACCAGCCAAAACCTGCCCCAAGCGAAATTTGACTCAAAAAAAGTTACTTGTAAGCGTTTGGTGGACTAGTGCCGGTGTCGTTCACTACAGTTTTCTTAAATCTGGCCAGACGATTACGGCAGATGTCTATTGCCAGCAACCGCAAATCATGATGGAAAAGCTAGCTGCTAAACAACCGAGGTTGGTCATTCGCTCTAGGCCACTGCTGCTTCAGGACAACGCTAGACCACACACTGCACAACAGACGGCTGCCAAATTAGAGGAGCTTCAATTGGAATGTAGAAGACATCCACCGTACTCCCCGGACCTTGCTCCAACAGTTTACCATTTTTTTCGAAATTTGGATAACTTCTTGCAAGGGAAAAAATTCAACTCCGAGGGGGCAGTCCAAAACTATGAGATTGCAAAAGTGCATAGATAGCAATGGTATACTTTGAATAAATAAATATATTATGTTTAAAAAAAGCGACTTTATGTTCCTCCTTTACAAAACGCCAATTTCATATGTAATGACCTAATACTTACCTATATTTAAAAAAAAAATTAAAAAATCGCAGTTTCCGAGGGATAAGACCTAGGCTAGATCGATTCTTCTCTCCCAAAACTACCTGAATACTAAATTTCATGAAAATACTTGCAGCCTTTTCCGGGGTTCCGATTATGTATATGTATATACCACATTTTATCATTTCGAGCAAAGCCCGCGTCTCCCTGGAAATTATAAGATGCCTGATGTCATAAATAAAATAATTATTTAAATGAGAAGTATTTGAACTTTAACGCTGCATCTACGCGCTACGGGTAAAACACAGGTTGCTATTTACAAGGAAAATCTGAAGACGAATCCCAGTTCTTGTTTGTATCAAGCTAGTTTCACATACGAGTTTTAGCTCGGAACAAGGTGAGACGTGTTGTAGTGTAAGACAATTATAAGGTAAACATAACTTATATTATGCCTAGTAGATATTTCTCCAAATACAATTGTTTCTGTCAAATTCTAGTCTTCTCTGTCAAAGTCTACTAAGTGACTCCATATGTAAGCATTAAATGTCTCTGAATGCGACAGTGACTTCCTAAGCCCTACTTGGGTTAATAGTCAAGGCTATTTCAGAGCCACAGTTTGAACTCAGAACAATATAAAAATTATTGGAAAGAAGCTTGTTGCGCGCTGTTCATACGCGATAGAAGTGAAACCTCCAAAAAATGTGTTCTTACTTCTATCTCATACTCTCGAACTTATCATGCATGTAGTTATCTCATTTTGTGACCTATTTTTAATCGAACTTCAAATTACAATACTAAAGCGGCTTTCAGACTACGCTATAATTTAATAGCATATAGTATATAGCTCATGGCACAGCAATATCGTGCAACAGACATTGTTATGGACACGTTCACACTGTACTGTACTATATATTATTGGCTTACTGTACGCTATAAAATGATGCGTTACGTCGAGTTCTTGCTGCTCCCTCACCTCCTCCCTCACTCCCTACTGAGCTTGCCATATATCGCATAATATGACCGCCATGCTATATAGTATAACATTAGGCCCTTCTTTGCTATAATATATAGCACAATAGTATAGCGTAGTCTGAAATGAGATTAATGTTAAAAACTTTTCTATGTGGGATTCACCAAAAATAACCCTTACTGACCCCAGATTATAAAAATAAATATATTAAAACCTTACTACCTAGGTAGGTAATATTTATGATAAAAAAAACCACAATGGCGTATATATTTTTATAACCGATGCAATGCCCGCAGCTCTCAATAATACGAAATATTTTTATCTTAAACAAGTTATTAAGGTCAAGATGACTATTTTCTACATTTTAACTTGATAACCCTAGCCTTCGGTAGATTTAAAATAATTATTTATTGTTAATGATATTTTAATGTGCCTAAAACATTGTAGATGACTGAATACGATAGAAAACAAAATCACAAAGTACGTACCTTAGGTGGCGTACTGGCGTGGCAGAGAACGCCGAGCCCCTTGGGAGCTCACAGAGACCAAAGAGATAGCCCATTACAATACAGATTATTTTGGAAGAAGAATAAACATGGAAGGAGTACTAAAATTGAAGCATCTATCTCACGTACTTCAATGGCAAAAACCCAAGAGCGAAAGAGACAGCATATAGTCTTTTCGCTTTTTCGAAGATGGTCCCGACTTGGTGATCTTTTGAGTCTACTTTTTTACGACGTTGGAAATACGACTGGCAATCACGATAAGTGGGATAAAGAACGATTTATGTTTTTTCTCTTACCTACTAATAGTCGGTATCTATACAATGGAGCAGATTTAATTATTATCAATCGACAATCACTAATCAAAAATTTTGTAGAAGCTCCCATGCTCTGTGGACTGTAATTATGTACTGTATTCATAGTCCATTTATGTTTTGCTTCTAGATGCTACGTGGTCTAGTCTTTCTGTCGTTGGCGTTGGCGACTCTACAAACACCATCGCCACGCATTGAATTAGATCTTACGCCTGGAAAAGGTATGTTTAAAAGTGTTGTTAGCGTTCCGTAGTTTATGTCTCGGAATCCCAAAAATATATTTTTCATAATTTATAGTTTAACATAGTTTAACATTCCATTCTGCGACGGCTGATGAGCCCGTACCATCTTAGGATGATACGGGCTCATCAGCCGTCGCGCCGAATTAATTCTCGCTCGCGTGAACACGCTCTAACTGCTCTATTGTATTATTTATCTTTATTCTATTCTCTATTGAGGGACGAGGGTGACTACAAGCAGACGATCGCCTCATAGTAAGCGATTTACTATCAGGATTTGTCTGCTTGTTACCCGGTCTCGTTCTATTAAAAAAGGGTTCAGGTAAATTATTGCGTATTATTCCAGCCAATGAAAGTATACCGTGCACAACCGAAAACAATGAGGAGGGGTTCTGCGTGCTGTACTACCAGTGCAAGAACAACAATATTATCAACGTAGACGGAGACAACCTTATCGATTTGCGGTAAGTGCAAAGTATTGTTACGGGATTATGATCCGATATTCGGAGTAAAACGCTAATTTCTTCTGAGGGAGTTTATTCGCTACGAATTTCCACACCAACACAGGTCTCGTCTTGGAAGACCAACCGAAATGTCCAAATCGTAAGCAGTCGTAATCGTAATTCGTAGCCGGAGTCGTAGAGTGTAATCGTACTATTCACTTTAGGTATCGCTCGAAATTAATTCGAAGAACACTTGTAGTTAACTCAACTGCGGTTTTTTTTTTCTCTAAAGGGTCTACACTAAGGGTCGGGTGAAGAAGTCTAGCCTGGTGGCTAGTCCCTTCGTCTCTCCCCTAATCGACTAGCCACCAGACTAGTTATAGTCCGACGTAGCTACAGCAGTCTTAACCCGACCCTTAGCGTAGACCCTTTCGATAAAAAAAATGAACCCCGACTTGACCTTTATGTCGACGACATAAGGATCTTAGTTTGTCTTTGTTTGTTTTTTCTTTCGTCGTGTAATACTAATAAGATATGAGTAATTTCGCAGTCTACTGTCAGATATCCGTAACTCAGCTACGTAGGCCATTGGTATTGGCGTCGTTGACAATTTGGTCTCGGTACGCACGGTATATCAAGGTGCACGGCAGTGATACACACACACACACACACAGTGATACACGGACAGTGGCAGTATACCGTGCAGGTAAAATTGCCGTGCCGTGCCTATAACAAAACAGAATGAATAATAATATATATCAATATTATTTTGATTGTTTGTAAAGTGTATTTAATTATATCAATTATTATAATCAATTCTAAGCCTAATAAATAAGTCCTTCAACACGAGTATTAGGAACATGTATTCAGCAAACTACGTTTAAAATTCACGCGTTGTATTGATTTATTTTTTATTAAATTATACAATAAATATGATCTAGCCGAAGAGACTATTCGGTTCAAGCACTAATGTCAGAAACTAAAACTAGGTATTTATTTGAAATTGTAATTTTTTGGTGTTAGATAATCGAAGTTTCATGTGGGAGGCTATTGGATATAAAATTTTATTGTGTATTTATGTATTGTATAAAATCAGGCAGTAAATTTAGCTTTGTGCTACGCGAACGAAGTTGCGGGCAAAAGCAAGTCTAGATTACGTAACCGCTAAAAAATTTTAAAATGTCGTCTTAGAATGAAACGTGTGTGTGTGTGTGTGTGTGTGTGTGTGTGTGTGTGTGTGTGTGTGTGTGTGTGTGTAATGTGTATTGTGTAATATGTATGTAGTGCGTATATTCCGCAGTACTTCGACTTTAGTGTTGGACAGTAAATAGTCATTTATCACCTTCAGAAGTCATTTTGTACTGGACGAAAATTACGTATATTGTTTCCATACTCTGGAGGCTGGCCCAGATATGATACCATTAGTATTTTAAACTTTAAATCGATTTTTTCACTTTTATGGCCATTTAAAAAAATCAACCACAAATTATCGAATTGCTTGAATTGCAAAAGGCAGCAATGGCACAAACTTATTAATAAGCTCCCTATTAGACTTTAGAATTTTTCCACTTACCACCTCAAAAGCGGCTAGCGCGACTTTACGAAGTATTTATTTTTCGTTATGATTAGCTTCCCGAAGTTGTATTTACGTCATAAATATTAGTGCAGATTATAAAAAAATGGGTAACAAAAATATATGAAGAGCAATAAAGCAAAAATATGGAATGACATATTAATATTTATTTTAAAAACTAGGAAGACAAGAAATATACTAATTTGTAATGGTATTTGAACCTAGACGCTACGCTTTGCCCCAGGCGTGCAAAAAACCGCTAGGCTTTGAAGCTTTTGTACATTATGGATACATCACTTTGACGTAATTCGCGCGAAGCCCCTTGCAGTTACGGGAGCGGCACATCCCCCACTGATCTCCTTCATCCCCTCGACTACTTCATAGTTGGCGACTCATCTCGCCTTAACCCTGATTGCACAGAATTTCATCAAACGCGCTTATCGCTAAACTCGGATTTGATATATCTCGCTCAAGTCTCATTCAATGTTAGAACGGGACAGACAGATCTTAAACCTAAGCTCAGCGTTAAACGTCGTTTTAATAGGTTGATGAAAAGGCTTAAGGTTTCAAGATATGGACCTCTAACGTTCTAAAAATTCAACACACTCTTCATTTTACGACTTGAACATCCGGGATGTTCGGGATGATTTGATATGATGGATCGGATAACACTCACTTAAAAAATAATAATAATAATGTGTGAAGTGGGTGTACCTACAACAAATGAAAACTTAGAACGAAAGCACTTGATATAGGTACATAATATAATGTCTAATGTGCTTTTTACTTCTAGGTTAAAGAACAACTGCTTGACCAGTATGGAGAAATGCTGTCGAGCACCTGAAGTGAGTTCAGACAATGTACCCGTACCGGAGCCACCAAAGGTATGCAGTTAATTCATAGACTACAAATCACAATTAGCTTTGGCCTAAGTACTTCTTTTTTTTCATAACTCTCCAATATATTAAGGTAATTACATATGAAATTGGCGTTTTGTAAAGGAGGAACATAAAGTCGATTTTTTTAAACATAATATATTTATTTAATCAAAGTATACCATTGCTATCTATGCACATTTGGCCGTCTTTTGCCATCTCATAGGTAGTTCATTGATACCTTTACTAAAAATACCATTCGGACAGGAATCAATAAAATCTTTGAAGGCGTTTTGGACTGCCCCCTCGGAGTTGAATTTTTTTCCTTGCAAGAAGTTATCCAAATTTCGAAAAAAATGGTTATCTGTTAGAGCAAGGTCCGGAGAGTACGGTGGATGTCATGTAGACATTCCAATTGAAGCTCCTCTAATTTGGTAGCCATCTGTTATGCAGTGTGTGGTCTAGCGTTGTCCTGAAGCAGTATAGTGGCCTAGAGCGAATGACCAAACACGGTTGTTTAGCAGCTAGCTTTACCATCATAATTTGTAGTTGCTGGAAACAGACATCTGCCGTAATCGTCGGGCCAGATTTAAGAAAGCTGTAGAGAGCGACACCGGTACTAGTCCACCAAACGCTCACAAGTAACTTTTTTTGAGTCAATTTTCGCTTGGGGCAGGCTTTGGCTGGTTCGCCATAGTTCAGCCATTGCGATGAGCATTTCCGCTTATCGTACAGGATCTACTTTTCATCACAGGAAATGATTCGATTTAAAATCCCTTCATTATTGTGCCGGTTGAGTAATGTAACACAGCAGTCGACGCGCGTTTTTCAGTTTGCTGTAGTTACTCAATTCATGAGGTACCCACCTTTCAAGCTTTTTTACCTTCCCAATTTGCTTTAAGTGGATTAAAACAGTATTATCACTAACACCTGTAGCTAACTCGGACGTGGTTTGCGATGGATCCGCTTCCACAATAGCCTTCAATTGTTCATTATCAACTTTGGTCTCCGGCCGTCCACGGGGCTTGTTCTGCAGGTCGAAATTTCCAGAACGAAAACGTTGGAACCAAAAACTCACTGTGTTTTCTTTTGCAACACTGCCGCCATACACATCATTAATCCTTCGATCCGTTTCTGCAGCGCTGGTGCCACGGTGGAACTCGTACTCGAAAATAATACGATATTTCAAGTTTTCCATTTTGTAAACAGAGTGACGCAAAGAAAAAACCAAAACAAAGAAAATACACAGAATTTTTTTGTTTTTTTTTGTCAAAATTTGTGGTTTTCGAATCACAAATATATGAGTAAATAGCGGTATAAATTTGAAATTGGAATTCCTAACCAAAGAAGATATATTTGAGATCAAAGTGGCCAGTACGACAAAACGCCAATTTCATATATAAGGACCTAATATATATTAAAGTTAGGTTATGCGCTATTAACATTTTTATTAATTAACCTTGCTATTGGAGTTATTTATTTTTCTTCTGTCTTTCTTTTCTTACGTAAAACCACTCCACTTGCAGAAAAAAGGCTGCGGCTGGAGGAACCCGAACGGCATAAGCATCCGCGTGCAGTCCGTGGACGGCGAGGCAGGCTTCGCGGAGTTCCCCTGGATGGTCGCTGTGATGAAGTAAGCGCATCAAGTTTAAGATTTATCAACGAGTAATGGCCCACCTTCCGATTAAACTCCTATATAGCCAGAAGACAGCAGTAACCACCAACAGGACCCCATATATATATATATATATATATATATATATATATATATATATATATATATATATGTGTTTATCTGAGTAGGTATCATATTTTTATTACATTAGTATATGTCTAATGTATCATTTAGCCCATCTCGCGGGTGGCCCATATGATTAATAAAGCTTAACTCGCGTTTTGAATACTTCGCGACTTCATTTAGGCATAACGAGAGTTAGTCGTTTTGTGAATTAGGTGTGCCAAGCGTAAAGGCTCTTACAGAATGACCACTTGTCTAAAACTTGAGAAAACCTGCACGTAAACCTATATCAGGAGAAAGACAATGGAATATTGACCCTTAATTGTTTTAGGAAACAACCGGAAACCTACCTCGGCGGTGGATCTCTCATCCACCCGAACGCCGTTCTCACCGCCGCCCACCTGGTCTCCGGAGAGAAGGACCTGAAGGTACGCGCGGGAGAGTGGGACACGGTCACCGAGAAGGAGATCTACCCGCACCAGGAGAGAGACGTCGCCAGCATCGTCGAGCATAAGGACTTCATCAAACGTATGTACCTTCTAGAAGAAATTGGCTTGATTTTTATTGTTGAGTCCATGCATGTTATACATTCTAGAAGTTTACTGGTTGAAGATGATCACGATGTTTTTTGGTTTCACCATATCCATGTGAGATTTATGGTTTTACTAATGTTTATCGATTGGTATTCCGTATTCTATTGGTTTTAAATCCAGCGGGTATTTGAGATTAAACATACCAATGATACTGTTATCTATTATTATATAACGTCTCCTAAAGTCAAATACGGATACTTCTGGCACTACTTAAGTAAAGACATTGAGGCAAAAAAATAATTGTCATGCTCAAACTAAAGAAATCATCTTCATCAAGAAGCTTACCCATGCGTAATGTCAACAGTATTTTAAGAAATATTATTGTCAATATCATATTGACAGAAGTCACAGGTACACCCTTTTTAGTTAGTTTATTTTAGTTAGCCAAAAGGCTATACATAGTATAGACGTATTTGTGTTAGGCATATCTCATATTATGTACCTAATACGTATCTGTGCTAAGCACCAATAAAGGAGAATATAAGAATTGTTGCTGTATTATTATTATCATCACCCAAGCGTAAGAAGGATAAGAAGAAACCAAGAGGTCGTAGCCCTCTACAGGCAAACTCGCCCATTTATGGAAGTAATTATTTTTTCGAGTATGACAATTATTTTTCTACCTAAACGTTTTACGTAAGAAGTAAAACATGTGCCCAAAATATCTGTAATTGATTTTTCGAGACGTTATAATATATTATACAGATAAAGAGATTTGAAACATAATTCCTTGTCTGAAGATAATGATTTAGTATACTTACTAATATTATAACTGTGAATGTGAGTTGGTTTGTTTGGTTGCTACGATGGATGGATGGATGGATGTTTCATGTTAAAAGTACTGAACCAATCATATAGCTGATATAAAGTAGGCCACGGGGAAGGACATATGCTACTTTTTATCGCGTCAAAATGTGCGGATCCCGTGGGATACAGCATTTACGCGGGCGAAGCCGAAAAAGCTAGTTAAAAATAAATTTTTGATGAATCAACATAGGCAGTAATATGTAAGAGAAGTCGAATCTAAATTAGGTGGATTAAAATTCAAAATAAGTATGAGGACGATGTATAGAGTTGCATTTCGCGAGGTTTTTCTGTAGGCCGAGCAGTCATACCAACTTATTATCCCTTTCAGAGACCCTGTACTACGACATTGCGCTGCTGTTCTTCACGAAGCCCATGGACCTGGCGCCGAATGTGGGCGTGGCGTGTCTGCCTCCGCCAGAGTCCGAGGCGCAGCCAGACACCCGGTGCTTCGCGTCCGGCTGGGGCAAGACCAGGTTCAGCCAGGAGGGACAGTTCTCGGTTATATTGAAGAAGGTACGGTTTCTACTGTTTTATTGTCAAAATATGAAATATTAACAATAATTATTCATTCAAACGTCCTATACCAAAATAATAAAGAATAAATTCGTAAGGACTTCACTTCTTTAATATTGTCCTGACTTGACATAGCTCTTTTTTTCTCGGCAAAACATCTCGCAGGATTTTAACGCACACGAGGACCACAGAGACACTGCAGGCAAGAACTTTATAGTACGCTTCTATACTTATTCTGACTTCTTTGCTTCAAGTTGCCAGCTGGAGTCATCGTCATAACCGACTTTCAACACTCGGGGTCTCCTCTATATGAGGAGTGTTATCAGAGCTATCCACCATGCTAACTCAATTCAGATCGGCGGAGCTGAAGTCAGCATGAGTTAAATCTCGGTTATCTGTCGACTCCCTATGCTCTCTCTACTCCAGGTGGAAGTACCGGTGGTGGACAAGCGCACGTGCCGCAGCCGGCTCCGCAATACTCGCCTGGGCTCGGCGTTCGAGCTGCACACGTCGTTCTTGTGCGCGGGCGGCGAGGCGGGCCGCGACACCTGCAGGGGAGACGGCGGGTCACCACTTGTGTGTCCTATTGAGGTAGGCTTCTATTACAAATGGGGATAACTGAACTATTTACCACCTGCGGACACTGGAGGTATTGACACAAATAAAAAGTGTGCAACGGATTTCGTTACAATGGTTATTCTGATGAGGATTTCTACAAATTATGTAGTAGCCAATAGGGTCTGTTGCTTGTGGAAAGTGGAAGGCATGTGAAGCGTTGCGCCTGAAGCGTTAAAAGTGAATAATTGGGCCTTTACTCGCTCAACGGAAAATAATGCAAGCATGTTTTTTGGCTGGGATTCATATATGATCTAAAATCCCGATTCCCGGCGGGTCCGGGAAAATTCAGAGGACTGAAATAGAACTCTACGCTAAAATACAATAAAGTTAAAAATTGAAGTGTGGAGTGTCGAGTTGTCATATGTGACATTGATATTTGACTCTACACTTGTGTTTTCGATTTTCATCACTCTCTCTTGTATTAACGCAGAGTTCTATTTTAATGCTCTGAATTTTCCTCGGCCTATCGGATTCCGGACAACATAGTCCCAGCCTTATGCCAGTATTCTGAACGTGGTGTAGCCGGCCCTTAAAATTATACTCTCCCATTCAATATTCACTGATTTAAATACGTACCTAGCACATTCCGATCGGGAATTTATAATCATTCTCAGGGCGAGAAGAACCGCTACTACCAGTCCGGTATCGTCGCGTGGGGCATCGGCTGCGGCGGCGACGGCGTGCCCGGCGTGTACGTGGACGTGGTGAAGCTACGCCCCTGGATCGACGACAAGATGGCCGGCCGCGGTCTCAACCTCAACACATACGATCACAACAAGCTTGTTTAACAAAAGTACCCGGGTAGCCGAGCTTTGTTCCGAGTTCTGATACATTAAAAAGAATTACAAAAATATTTCTTTGACCGGGACTAAAGTCAAAAGTTTTTATCAGTTTTTCAGTACTAAAATTATTTAATTCACTTAACACTATTTTGAAAATTATAGTTTATCGACTGAGAAAGCGATTAGTATCAACATCTTGATTTTAGTAATTTTGTGAATTGACACAGTATTGCTTATCAGCGTCCAGATATGAAGTCGAAATTATTGATATATTTTTGCACGACGAAAGAAAAAACATATATAGCTTAAAAATGCGCAGTTTCCCATGGATAAGACCTAAGACCTATCGAGATCAATTTTTCTCCCTAAAACTCCCTGCGTAGTGCGTACAAAATTTCATGGTAATACTTGCAGACGTTTTCGAGAAACTGATTATATTATATGTATTATGTAGCCAATGTTCTGGCACAAACGCTGTTCTGACAAGATTGTCTTGTTTATATTAATAAAATAACAGATTTATAGACCTCATATTTATAGATTTTTAATACCTATTACCTATACGACAGTGGCGCGGGGTTCCTATAACTCCATTCCTATCGGCTTCACTTACCACTTACCTTTTGAAAACCCTCCTTCAAATCTCTACAAAGGCTAGGGCTTTCCTACGAAGGGGATAATAAACCGTGTATGGCAAAGGCCAGCCTTTGCTAGTTATAACCCATACTTTAGTTATACCCAGACTTTGTCTATTAATAATATATAGTAGCAGTTAGTATATTATTAATAAACAGTCTGGGTTAAATGCCAATCTTAATATTTAAATGTTCATTTATTGTGTATATCTTCAGTTGTATTTGCATCTTTATTTTCTTCTTCTATTCTGTATCTTTCAAGATGTTCTTCTCCGAGCAGCACACCTCCAAATAATGATTGCAGAAAATGGGTCTGGGGAATAAATTGTATTATAAGAACGGTAAAAATAAAATACATCATATAAAAATTTCAAATTACTATAAGCATATTTTTGACAATCAAAATAATAGATAAATTACCAACAAAAACCTCGGTATCGTGTTTAAGCCCCGCTACTCAGGGGTCTTACTCCCGAAACTGATACGATTTCGATTTCGATTCAGTTTCGATCCTGATGCGTACTCCCAATCAAAATCGAATCGAATTCGAGATCGCGTTGAGATCGTGTCTTATCAGCGTCGTTAGCTGTATCCGGTTGCTGACGTCACGTCCACAGTGTTAACAAGTTACAGCTGAGTGCCGTAGTCTATGGCGAAGATTGATAAAAATATGTAAAAATTATATATTTTTCACTTTAAATAACATTTTGTGTATGTTTATTCAAATTAAATAGCCTCAATCTCATATATGATAGGTTTTTAAAGGTTATTTTTCTAAAAAAATATGTGACAGTAAATAATAGTTTCGAAATTTCTGTTTATAATCTTTGACATTCTATCAAATGTCAAAGTCATATTTTGATTTATTTTGTCAGCAAAACTCAAGTGTTGTGCACAAAACACATTCAATAACTATAATACTGGCCATAAATTGGTAGTATTGTAAAAAGGTAGTTAATTGTTAATTTAGGTGAAAATGTAAGTAGTATATTTAATGTAAATGATACAATAACAAATTCGTGTTTAGTTTTTACATTTAGAAAACCCGAGCATAGTAACAATATCAACATAGGACTTTTTATAACTATTTATTGACTTTGTTTATTCAAAGACAGATTGAGATAAACGAAATCTTCATATTATGATACGTTAATATAGATCATATTATGTAGACTTCATTTGTCTCAGTGCATGTCTCAAGTGCAAATATAATATAGTTTCGAAATTCCTGTTTATAATCTTTGACATTCCAAAGATTATAAACAGGAATTTCGAAACTATTATTTACTGTCACAGTTTTTTTTTAGAAAAATAACCTTTTAAAACCTACCTTTACTTACCGATTAAGGTTATTTAATTTAAATAAACATACACAGAATGTTATTTAAAGTAAAAAATATATAATTTATCCATATTTTTATTAATCTTCGCCATAGACTACGGCACTCAGCTGTAACTTGTTTACACTTTGGACGTGACGTCCGGATACAGCTAACGACGCTGATAAGACACGATTCAACGCGCTCTCGATTTCGATTCGATTTTGTTCGGGAGTACGCATCAGGATCGAAACTGAATCAAAATCGATATCGGATCGGAATCGAGTCTGAACTCGTAAATCGAAATCGTATCAGTTTCGGGAGTAAGGCCCTTCGATTCGTCGGGAGTAAGGGGGCAGGCCTACATTCGCTCGTAATTTTAAAAAGCAGGTATATTTTGTAATTGCTTGAAACAGGGTTCCGTGCGCTCGGAACCCTAAAAATCATCCCCACTTTCCTTACCAACAATATGGCCGGGAATATCGAAACACTAAAGGCGGTCGCGAAGCACGTAGAGTTTCTTATTTTGACATGTCTCTTTCACTCGGGCAATGATTATATTGCTATCGCGCTCCAATCCCGTACCTGTGTAAACGCAATAGCAATATTGCGCGCTAGCGAAAGAGACAAGCAGCGATGAGTCATTGAACGAAATTTTACGTGCTCCGCGACCGCACTTTAGTAAATTATTATTATTATTAATAGCATACGTTGAATCACTTAAGCTCCTTTTCCTTCTTGCTTCTTGTTTGCAGCTGTAATACATCACGCAGAACCCAGCCTCATTGTTTAATAAACACGACGGCAGGTCGTCTGAAAAATAATGTTACGGAAATCTAAGGTTAGTCACCGTCGCTTATATAATTATATAGATCTACTTAGGTCTCAGATCAAATAAAAAAGTGAGGACATAGTTTTGTGAACCACACAGTGAGGCCGGCCTAAACTACCTACGCCTCGCCGTGTAATTACAGTGCCACGCACACACATGTAAGGCGTACTGTCGCGGTGTGTGGTTTTTTATGTATGTAGTGTAGGTAGTAGTAGATTCAGTTTGTTGGTGTAGGTAGTAGGTGTAGGTTGGTGTCGACAGTTGTAGATGGTGGTAGTATATTATGTAGTTTGTAGGTAATAGGTGTAGGTAGAAGGTGTAGTTGTTAGTGTAGAAACTGTAGGTATTTGTAGGTATGTAGTTATGAAAGAGATGAAAGCCCTACTATTTGTGTCATAGTGGTAAAAAAGCTAGTGGGTAAGACAGACAGAAGTCAGTGTCTGTAAAATTTTTAAGTCTATTGTTGTCTGCACCTCAAATTTTTGATAAAGCATTTAAGATCCGTTTTAATTAAATTCTAATGTTACTTATTAATAAGGTAAAAGGGAGTAGAAAATAGGTAGATATAAAAAAATAAATTACTTGTCTGTGAATCATCAGTAGGGTCCAACTTAAAGGAATTCGACGGAACCAACAACCAAGAACATATTATAATAGCAGTTAGGTGACTAGTCCTGTAAAATAAAAGATTAATGATCATACTAAATATTTTAAACAAAAAATGAAAACCGACTTCCAAAGTAAAAATGCACAAAAAAGTATGAAATAAAACTTATTTTCTAAATAATTGCTCTTTTGAATTCGTCAAATATTTTAACTATTTCTGTTCTCAATCTTCAAAATTTTGAAGTCCGTTTTCATTTTTTGTTTAAAATAACATTTTTTCTCTTTTTAGTTACATTATTACTAACACATTTTATATATAAATACAAAAAAGCCTTCGCTGTTCTTACGCTCTCGCCAAAACAAACTCAAGCGTTATTTGATGTCAGTTTTCTGAGAGGCCGTGGTATAAGTAATAAGCACACCCCAAATAAGCATTACCGATCTGTAGACCTACTAACAATCACCACTGATGATATTGATTAGGTAATATAAAAACGTAGCAGTAAGCATTAGATATATTATAGTGATGATGACGATCACGAATATAATTTAAGCAATAGCAAAACTTCAAAGACATTGATATCGATGCAAAAAACTCTGATGAGTAGTGAGTATGTAATTATGTCATCATAATAATGTGTTGGTGTTTCTTGTGAAGATGGTAGTGATGATGATGCTGATTACTCTATGCTGAAGTGGTGCGATGGCATATGATTGCAGTTCTTTAAACAACGCCGAAATCCCCAAACATGTAACTATAAGAACTCAGGAGGTCTGTTCAGTACTTTTGGATCCAGGGTAATATATATAATTTATCCTTGGTACAAAAGTTTACTTTTTGGTAGCATATGCTTGGAATACTTCAGAAAAAGTAGAAATATAGTATGACATATGCCACAGGTTTATGTGGACGAAGGTGTGCAGAAAGCTATTTAATATTTTAATTATTGCATTGAAACATTAAATCAATGATTGAAACCAAGTAACACATGAATTTATAAAAGTAAAGTAAAATACATTACCACACCTACCATGGCCCATGCCGTTGTGTAACAGTAGGCGTTGGTTTGACACAAATGCCCATCTTTCTTTCACATTCCATAAACAGCATTTACATAATATTTTTACCACTCTGCGAGGCAAAAGAAGCCTATTAAACTTAAAATAATATGAATTATGGCCGAATGTCGACCTCTAGTTGAATATAAAAGAACTTACTTACTGCATTTTTAATTTTTTTTTTCAATTGTATTTTTCCAATGAAGAATTTAAGTTCGACAAATGACAGTGTTAATGTTGCAATGGAATAACCGATACAACATTATTTTGCTCCACTTAAAACTCTTGAGGAAGGAAAACGTATTTATAATTATTTATACTGGGCGATTTTTATTCCGTTTCTAAAGAAACAGCGCATGTATTGTATCAGATATTATATTATATAGAAAAGCATTTGTGCCAAAGCTCAAGTATTTGAAAGTTGGAAAGATCATAAATTTAGGTCACCCTACTGCGGGAGCCGCCGCACGCCGTTGTACGCTCCAATCACGCCTTAAGGGTACACGGTCCGGTCTGCCTTCAGTTCGGCCTGAACGGATGCAAAATCGTATCGTCTGTGTACAATTTCGAAATCGCATCAGTCAGCCCGATGGACTGAAGCGATTCGTTCCAGTGTTGCCAACTCTGTTTTTGCGAAACTACTAAACTCGCGTCAATTCCTACTAAAAACTACTAAAATAATACCGAAAACTATAAAAAAATATCATTTTAGTTTTTTTATATTGAAATTATATTATTTATTGAATTTTATTATAAAAAATTTACCGATAACCAAATAAAATAATCTTACAATTAAATATTACATATATATTAGATCATTACATATGAAATTGGCGTTTTGTAAAGGAGGAACATAAAGTCGATTTTTTTAAACATATTTATTTTTTGAATACGAGGGCGGGTCAATAAGTCCGTGACTTTTGGAATAAAACACAGATTTTTTGATAAATATATCATTTTATTTTTCAACGTAGTCCCCCTTGAGCTCTATACACTTTGTCCAACGCTTCTCCAATTTTTTTATCCCTTTCAAAAAATATGATTTGTCGAGGTCCTCAAAATAGGCCTTTGTTTGCGAGATGACTTCATCATTGGAGTCAAATCTTTTTCCACCGAGCCATTTTTTCAGGTTTGGGAACAAGAAGTAGTCACTCGGAGCCAAATCTTGAGAATAGGGTGGATGTGGGAGCAATTCATAGCCCAATTCATGGATTTTTGCCATGGCAACTGCACATGTGTGCACCCTTGCATTGTCTTAGTGAAAAAGAACTTTTTTCTTGGCCAAATGAGGTCGGTTTTTTTTCAAATCCTCATTGAAGCGGTCCAATAAGTTGGCATAATATTCCCCATTAATTGTTCTTCCCTTTTGAAGATAGTCAATGTGGATTATCCCACGTGCATCCCAAAAAACAGTCGCCATAACTTTATTGGCTGACAAACCCACCTTGGCCTTCTTTGGCGCCGATTCACCCTTAGAAACACACTGTTTTGACTGTTGTTTGGTCTCTAGTGTATTGTGATGGATCCATATTTCGTCCACGGTTAAAAAACTCCTCCATATTGTGATTAAACAACGCCAAACCTTCCTGTGAAGTTGTTACACGATTGCGTTTGTGGTCGACTGTGAGCAAACACGGCACCCATCTTGCGGAAAGCTTTCTCATGCCCAAGTGATCATTCAAAATTGAAACCACTGAGCCATGCGAGATGCCTATGGCTTCCACAATCTCTTGCACTTTCAATCTTCGGTCGGCCAATACCATATCGTGAATTTTTTCGATTGTTTCGGGTGTAGAGACCTCAACTGGGCGTCCAGGACGTTCGGCATCTTCAGTGCTTGTAAGGCCACAACGAAATTCAGTAAACCACTTTTTTACCATTGAAATCGATGATGCAGAATCCCCATAGTATTTATCAAGCTTAGCCTTGGTCTCGGTAATGGTTTTTTTTCGCAAAAAATAATGCTTAATAAGCACACGAAATTCACTTTTTTCCATTGTTTCCTTAAGTTACTGGATAGTCTGATAAAGATAGCTGTAAAACACAAACTAACTGACGCAGCAAGTTCAAATTTTAATAGGAGTCAACTGACAGATGCCTGTTGACAGGAGTAGTGTTGCTTTTTCAGTAAGGAGGTTAGAAATTCAAAAGTCACGGACTTATTGACCCGCCTTAGTATATTTATTTAATCAAAGTATACCATTGCTATCTATACACTTTTGTCATCTCATAGGTAGTTCATTAATTCCTTTGCTAAAACAACCATTCGGACAGGAATCAATAAAATCTTTGAAGGCGCTTTAGACTGCCCCATCGGAGTTGAATTTTTGCCCATGCAAGAAGTTATCCAAATTTCTAAAAAAATGTAATCTGTTGGAGCAAGATCCGGGGAGTACGGTGGATGTCTTAGACATTCCAATTGAAGCTCCTCTAATTTGGTAGCCGTCTGTTAGACCTTAGAGCATAAGGGGTTCCATATACGGTCCGGTTTTCCTTCAGTTCGGCCTGAACGGATGCACAATCGTATCGTCTGTGTGCAATTTCAAGATCGCATTAGTCGGTCGGATGGACTAAAGCGATTCGTTCCAGTGTTGCCAGCTCTGTTCTTGCGAAACTACTAAACACGCGTAGATTTATACTAAAAACTACTAAAAGAATACTGAAAACTATCAGCTACTCAAATTAGGAATCCCTAAAGCCCCCAAAAAAACACTGCATTTTAGGTTTTGTTATATTGAAATTGTGTTATTTATTGAATTTTATTATAAATTTTATCGTTAAATTAAAATATACTAGGAAATTACGCTTATACTGATTAAACGGGTAATTTTAAGAAAATTGCGGACGAATGCTACGAAGTATTATTATGATAAGGTGTAAATTTTTTTTGTGCCTAACCTAGGCAATTTTGCATATTATTACTGTCTGGCTCTTTCCTACTAAAATACTATTAATAACTAATTCCTACTAAGGAGTGAATAAAATACTTAATTTAGTAGTAAAACTTTGTAAAATAATTAAGTTGGCAACATTAATACTGGACTGTACGGATGGACTGAACGGACCATGTGTGACCAATCGCTTCAGTTCTCGCCAGAGCCGTAGTTTCAATTTTTTTTTTTTTTTCTGAAATACTTTTTAAGTGCATAAATTAGTAAATAATGATTTTAAATTAGTAGTTTCATGTTGTAAAACTAATTTTTACCAAGTCAGAAAAAAGGAAAAAAGTTAACTAGTAGGTATACCATTGTAGTCTATTTCGTATACCTACTTACCCAGTTTTTCTCGAAACGGAATAAAATCACCCAGTATTATTATCACGGCATGTTATTGAAGTACGAATGTAGTTAGTTAGCTTTGCTATCAACCCCACTCGAGATAACATAATGCTTAAACGACCTTTCACTTTTGGCCGCGATTACTTGCGCGTTATATACTCAACGAGAACAATACATTTTGACGGCGTAAAAAGTAGCCAATTTCACAAATAACAAATTAGGGCTACAGATAGGTATGCAAAAGTTGCAAAATGCTTTCGCATGCAAGACGAATTTAACGGCACACGGTCAGTTGATCACATCAATGTAAAATCCATCAAGCCAGTGGAATTGAACAGGAATGTCCGCCAATTATGTTTACATCCCAGGGTTCGTGGACTTACCCCACTAGTGTTGTTGTGAGTGTACCCCACTGTTGAATTTTATAAAATTACATATAAACGTTTCATATGAAATCAAGTACCTTGGTAAGTAAGTATCAGTACGAATACTCTGCCACAAAGGAAATTCGCAATACCAACCCCACCTCGTTTAGTTTATGAGCAGCATAGGGCTGGGGACGGGACTATAACGCGAAGGAGTCACAACAGATCCACTTGGGTCGCAGTGACGTCCGGGCTCAGATATGACTTGCCTTCGATTTTATATTTAAAAAAAAATATACGAATCCACTAATATGTTTCGGTTTTTTTAGACCTCGTCACTAGTCTATACTGAATACTATATTGATGCCCTATGCATCTGGGTTATAGGCCATAGGGTCGTACACGACAAGCGGCACGTTGTTTAGCTGTTCCTGTGCCATAGGTATTGCCAAAGAATGCATATTAAGGACAGTCGCGGAACACTTTTGAACCTTATTACCATAGTTTTTAGGTCGAAATATGATGTAGTGGTGTTGCCAGAGAACTCTCATTTCCGGTATCTGAATTTTTTTTGTCAATAGTTTATCTATTAAATATCGCTTTTGATTGGTTAACGCGTTTGCGTCATCCATGGATATTGTGCCGCGGCGCCGATAGCAAAATCCATACAAAATCCGGTAGGTATATACCTGGATGTACGAAATAAAATAAATCACTTAAAAATACATACTTTAATTACATATTCTATGTAAGTACGTAGATACAAAAGTTATACAAAGAGTATTAAGGTGCAGGAATATTTTTAGTAAAAAAATTTAAACAGTCATGGTTCTATTGCAGATCAAATGCGATTTTAGGGCCTTATTAGACTAACCGAGAAAGGAAATATCAAGTACGGTCGCTGACAAACAAGAAAGATCTTATTATCATAGTAATAACATCGGCCGGCGACTACATATTTCCTATGCCTGTTAGTCTAAAGTAGATAAAGCGTTCCTCAATAATAAGGTCCACTACGTCCTGGAGGCTCTAGTAGGTATATCCCTTGAGGGCCCTAGTAGGTATATCCCGTGAGGGCCCTAGTAGGAATAGACCTTAGGGTCGTAGCCCTTGCCGGCGACCTTGTCGTCGACCCAGTCGCGCAGGTTGCCGACGTCGACGTAGACGCCGGGCGTGCCGTCCTCGCCGCAGCCGATGCCCCACGCGACTATGCCGTTCTGCACGTAGCGGTCCGGTTGGAACTGAAAATTGTATTTATGAAATTTGAAAATTGTTAAGTATTGCAGATTTATAAATATACTAGCTTTTTCCCGCGGTCCGCCCGCGTAAATACAGCATCCCACGGAAGCACCGTACTTTTTCGGGATAGAAAGTAGATTATGTTTTAGCTTAAACTACTACCATACTAAATTTCATTTCAAAATCCGTTCATTCGTTTTTGCGTGAAAGAGTAACAAACATCCATCCATCGTCACAAACTTTCACATTTATAATTCTGACTACTCTCTCTGTAATCATCTTCGAAACTAAACTACTTTCGAGCTTGCCGCAACATGGGCGTACCCAGGTAGGGGCAGGGGGAGGGCAGCTGCTAGAAGATAAAATAAACGTCAATTTTTCTGGCAAGTGGGAATTAAAAACGTGTTACCTACTCTGCGCAAAATGAAGTGTTGGAAACAAATTATCTTTTCAGTCAGATATTTGGATTTAATATTTTTTTATCTATAATTAAATACTCTACAACATTCGATATAGTATACTGTTAGCGACGCAATATAATTTAAATCTCCCGCGAAACCGTCGCATCTCGTAGTTTCCGCTAAACAGTAAAGCCGAATATAATTTGGAGAAAACAACATCTAGCTGATCTAGCGCTATCTAGTTACGGACGACAGTACTTTTTCCAGTAAAAAGAAATAGGATCAATTTATACAGTCAATAGCGACATCTTGTATTGAATAGCAATACCACGAAGAACGTTCTAGCATGGACTATTCTGGAAAGGATAGACAGTGATAGTAAGTATGAGACAAGGATGGAAATAGAGTCGAGTATTTTCTACGTATTTCGGGAGCCAAAATATTTGATTATATAAGCGGGATCGTGAGGCAGAGCAAGGCAATTCAGTTCAAATACAATTCAATTCAGTTCGGAGTTTAATACGAGCGAATATTTCATGCGCCATAGTGTCTTATAGTTTAGTTGCGGCGACACGAGATTTACGTTTACCGCGCAACAACTGGAAATATTACTCCGTCAAATGGATATCAGGAAATTCTTTGAAAGAGGTGAGTCAAAATAAAACACATATGTACCTAATATGATTATTTGATTTGTTTAAGGGCACTTTGTTTTGGCTCTCTTGTAAGTGTATATCTTTAGCATATTACTTACAATATTTAAATTTATTAATTACAAGACGTGGTTTTGTTATAATTGTATCTAAGTTCTATGCTCTTTCATTTATCAAACATTATCATTTCATTTACCAAGTATTATTTCAAATTACCTACTTTTGATTATTTGCCGTTCAAACCACAAAGGTAACGAATTTTTAATATCGCAATTTTACTTTTACTGATAGGAAGTAAATGATATTTGAATGTGATGTTTTTATAGGTATCTTGATCTTTATTTTCGTGCTATGCCTAAACACCGTAAGAGTAATTTTGTTTATGTATCCATTTTTAGGGACAACACGCGGAAAAAGAAAAAAGTTCGGGAAAGTAGCAGTGGAAGCGATAAAAATGACAACCATGATAAAACTACTCATGTAATGCCAAGATCATTGCATGCTAACATTGGACAAGCGTCACATTCTTCAGTAGAACCTGTAAATATATCTGTTGCCGACTATTCTTCTCCATCGACATCCCAACAAACTTATAACGTCAACGTCGATCCTGAAATTATAGTGGACGATGGCTATCATGAAAATTATCTGGGTTCTCGACGGAAAAGAAGAGGGAGTTGTTACAAAATCGTTGGATCCCGCCCAGAAATTACGATTTTGAAAGTGATGCAAGCCACTTGAAAAGAAAATTTAATCATACTTGGTTGGATCAATATGCACCATGGCTAGTATATACCAAGCGACTAAAAGGCGCTCTTTGTAAGCATTGTGTTTTGTTCCCTCCGCCCATCAGCACTGTGAGAGGAATTTTGGGATCATTTATGGTCAGGCCATATATAAAGTTCAAAAATATGCATGAAGATTGCCGAAAGCATGCAACGACCAACCTTCACCTTGACAATTGCTGCAAAAAATTTTCTTGAAAATGTTCCTGTAGACATCCAACTGCAAAGTGGACACCAAAAAGCAATCAATGAAAACAGACAAATATTGTCATCAATTATTTCTTGTATAGTATTTTGCGGTACACATGATATGCCTCTTAGGGTAAAACAAGCAGATGAGGGTGTTTTATTAGATTTATTGAAATTGAGAATCAATTCAGGGGACGACAAATTAAAGAGTCACCTGGAAAAGTGCCGTCGCAATACAGTTTACACATCGCCAAAAATACAAAACGAATTGATAAATTTATGTGGCGAAGTTATTAAGGAGAATATAAGAAGTGAGGTTCAGAAAACCATGGCTTACGCAGTCTTAGCGATGAAACAGCAGACGTAGCTGGGAAAGAACAGCTGTCAATAGGCGTGCGGTTCTACGACGAAAGCAAAAGGAAAATCAGAGAAGAATTTGTAGGGTTCGTTGAACTAAAAGCACAAAATGCTTCAGCAATTGCCGAAGAAATAGACAATTTCTTGATTAGTTCTAACCTCCCAACCGAAGATTGCGTAGGATTTGGATTCGATGGCTGTTCTACAATGGCAGGGAAAGAGCGTGGTGTACAAGTCATTATGAGAAAAAAATATCCTCGTGCTTTATATTTTCATTGCTCAAGTCACAAACTCAACCTTGTTGTGAATGATGCGAATGCAGTGCCAGAAATTAGAAATACTGTCGCCACTGTAAAAGATGTTATAACGTTTTTCAGAAAATCGACTACACGTCGAAACTACGCTCCAAACCTATCACGATTGTGTGAGACGAGATGGTCCGAAAAATATAAATCAATCAGAAAGTTTTCTCAACATTTCCCAGAGCTTGTGAAATCTCTAAAAACGTTATCCGTAGAGGGAAATTATGCCACCAGAAAATCTGCATATCAGTTGCATTCAGCCGTTACAAAACCAGTGTTTATTGTTGCTCTACAAACAATAGCCAAATATTCAGCAATTTTAGAACCAGTAGTTAACACACTGCAAGCTAAATCGATCGACATGATCTCGGTGGGGGAACACATCAAAAATATCAAGGACATTCTCAGAAATGATCGCGAATTTCCTGGTAGAATAAGTAAAGAAATGCTTTAAAAAGCGCGAGCTGTTGCAATGGATTTGAACATAGAAATTTCGGTTCCACGTCTTGCTCATAAGCAAACACATAGAAGTAATCTGCCATCAGACAATGATAACGAATATTGGCGGCGTTCCCTGATAATACCATACATTGATTCACTAATTTCATCGTTGAATATTCGATTCTCCCAAGAAAATACTCCGGCGTTTGCTTTAAGTAAGCTACATGCCTTGTATATGACCAAAATCAGCATTACAGACACAAGAACGCAGAATCATTCCAAGAATTTTATAACCTGGATATGACCGGAGAACTGAACTTTTGGCATAATTTATGGGTGAAGAAGGCTTTATCAGATGATCAATTAATACCCGGTTTCTGAAAGGCTAATCAAATATGTTGATGAACTAACACGTTGTTGAGTTAACAGGCTTGTTAAATAAATTTCCGTTTCTGAAACACTGATTAGTGAAAAATTTACTAATCGTACATCAAATTGACATGACACATACAAGCACATGCAAGCCTTAAATAGCTTTCCAGAAACCGAAAACAGAGCTTGACATGTTGTTTGACCATTCGTTTGACATTAGTTTTGTTAACTAACACGTTGATCAAATAAAACGACTGATCAAGCTTTTTGCAACTCAATTTACACTTAACAAGAGATTTGACCGCTGATTAGTTGATTTTGGCGTTGATTAGCCTTTCAGAAACCGGGCGTAAGGGACATAGAAGTAGTTGATCTGTTCAACGAAGCCAATTTTTTACCCTGCTGTCAGAAAGGCATTTATTATTTTAAGCACTATCCCATGCACCACGGCGACCATAGAATGGTCCTTCAGTACGCTTTGAAGAGTTAAAACGTGGCTTAGAAGCACCAAGAAAGGCTTACGGGTTTATGTCTGATGAGCGTACATCGCAATTATTTAAAAGAAAACAGTGAGTTTATTGAAAAGACTGTCATAGACAAATTTTCGGCAAATCCGAGAAGATTACTGTTAAATTAATATATATATATATATATATATATATATATATATATATATATATATATATATATATATATATATATATATATATATATATATATATATATATATATTATGATTATTATATATATAATAATTTGTTTTGTGTCATAATCAAACTAATTAATAAAAGTCAATTTTCATGATTTTTTGTTTCAATATACCAGACCGACGACGACTACGACGAGGACGACTAGTGACACACACACTCCATAGTAACCGGACGACTTGTCCTATCTCTTAAGTTAAATAAATACTAGCTTTACCCAACAGGCGTTGTTCTGTCTTAACTATGAACTGGAATAAATAAACAAATATCTATCTACATACACCTACACTTTCTACACCAACAACTACACCTTTACCTACACCTACATCTGTACCTACACCTACTACCGACACATACACCTGTAGCTACACTTACTACCAATACCTACACCTACTACTTACCCCTACAACCTGTGTGTATGTGATGTGTGAAAAAGCCACTGAGGGTTGAAGATTATTACAGTACCTACTAATATCTCTATTAAACTGTCACATAGGGGTATGAAAAATAGTTAACCACTTACTCTCATACCTACCAAATACATCTACAACATTTCATAAAAATAGGTCAAGCCGTTTCGGAGGCGGTCTCTAACAGAAACTGTGGCACTAGAATTTTATATACAAGACCATCTATTTTGTATAGAAATGTGTTACCTCAATGGGGCACACGAGTGGTGAATTTGTTACCTGAATGGGGCACACGAATGGTGAATGTGTTACCTCAATGGGGCACACGAGTGGTGAATTTGTTACCTGAATGGGGCACACGAGTGGTGAATTTGTTACCTCAATGGGGCACACGAGTGGTGAATTTGTTACCTCAATGGGGCACACGAGTGGTGAATGTGTTACCTCAATGGGGCACACGAGTGGTGAATGTGTTACCTCAATGGGGCACACGAGTGGTAAATGTGTTACCTCAATGGGGCATACGAGTGGTAAATGTGTTACCTCAATGGGGCACACGAGTGGTGAGCCGCCGTCGCCTTTGCACGTGTCCTTGCCAGCCTGGCCGCCCGCGCACATGAACGACGAGTGCAGCTCGAAGAAGTGCCCCAGCCGGGTCTTGCGCAGCGATTGCTGGCACTGCTTGCGCTCCACCACCGGCACCTCCACCTGGAAAGGAGAACCAACAGCTTATATTAAGTAGGAACACAATGCTAATAATAAGTTTCCACTAAGAGATATTATAGAGATTAATCGACGTTTGGTCTACCAAAGTACAGAACAAAATAATAGATTGTAAAGACAACATCTTTTAACAAGCATTTACTTTAAATCAGCAACGTTTCAAAAAGGCACCATAAATATGGACCGAAAAATTCAGAAACTAACTGTACGTTAGTACAGTAAGCAGTTACTAAATTACTAACAGGACTAAAAAACTAAACAGACGCATTTTTTGCTATGATTGAAAAACGAAAATTACTGTTCTAATCCTTATGTTATTTGTGTCATTTTTTGTTTTTACAAATGATATTATACATAAACGCAGAGTATTTTAATAAAATCAATTTTTTATTAATGCTCTCCAACGATCTCACTTTTGTGACGAATATATCTCGTCAACGGTTGATCGTAGATATGCCATTGCAAAGACAATATTTCCTGCCTTATTATATACTTTTCGAAAAGCCAATAAAAAAAAAATTATGCATGTTCCCCGTTCTCCCATAATCCATGTCTACGGTAGTCATCCTGAGTGGACTTTTACATCTTTTCTTCATCGTTAATCATTTTCTACTCGACGCGAGACCGCAACTAGCAAATCATCGAATCAAGTTCTCTGGTCACGCCCATCGGTCGCGCAACGCAGGCGCGGGATTTATTTGGTGCTCCATATAAATTTATACTAGCAGTGGGTCGCGCGACTCAGTCTCGGTCGCGGGTCGCGGTCGTATAGATCGGAAGGTTGAAGGGTTTTATGTAAAAACTATCTTTTGCCTAAATACTGTATCCCACGGCAACACTACTTTTTGTATATAGCCTATGTTTTAATCCCTAAACTGCTACCATACCAAACAACAAAATCCGTTCAGTATAAACATCCATCCATCCTCACAAACTTTCACATTTATGATAGTGGTAGGATAAACTGTATCATCTGACTGTGTCATTCCCTCACCTTCTTCAGTATGACCTGGTAGCGGCCCTCCTTGCCGAACTTGTCCTTGCCCCAGCCGGACGCGAGACACTGAGCGCCGTGCGGCGCGCGCTCGCGCATCGGCGGCAGGCACGCCACGCCCACGTTCGGCGCGGCGTCCATCGGCGACTTCAGGAACAGGAGGGCGATGTCGTAGAACAGGTTGTCTGTAAGGTGACGTTAAAATAATATTATGTACCATGTAGATATTATTGATGGAAACGGCAGATAACGAAATCAATACAATTACCAACGCAACTCTTACACATTCTGAAACGGACGGATTGACGAGGCACAATTATTTGGGATTTCATCAAACATTTTTATGTCTATCTATTGTAATATCTTTGCCTCAACTCCCTATATTTTTAGTTTTTATTTACTTTGGATATGTTATAATATCAATCAAATTAGGCGATGGTCCAAAATTGACAAGTTTAATTTAAACCCACCCACAACATCAACCTAACTACATACTCCCACAGTTCCTGCACCAACAAATAATAATCTACACCTACATCTCCACCTACTTTGATTTTGGGTTTTTGTTCTTGCTCATAACTTCTATACCCGGCGTATTTCAGGGTTGCCCTTTAGGTGACATCAAATATGACTCAAAGTGAACCCATTGGCAAACATTTCATTGCTGTCGACTCTGGGTTTTTTTAGTATGGATTTTGGACCATGTCGTTTCTTGCCGGCGCTCACGCGCGCGCGCTGCGCCTTGGCGGCGGCGATGTAGTGCGCGGCGGCGAGCACCACCGGCATACAGATACAGTAGACACTCACTCTTGTTGAAGTCCTTGTGCACGACGACCTCGGACACCTCCCTGTCCTGGTTGGGGTAGATCTCCTTGGTGGTCTGCGTGTCCCACTCGCCGGCGCGCACGCGCAGCGCCTTGGCGGCGGCGACATAGTGCGCGGCGGTGAGCACGACGCTGGGGTGGATGAGCGAGCCGCCGCCGACGTACACGTTGAGCTGCTGGCCGTTGGGGTCGTTGTCGTTCACCGGCTCGACCCTGGGCTCCACGTAATTGCTGCATTAGATATGCAAGCGGACTTCACAGCGGGTGTGTCGGATCTAAAGTGCTCTTTTCAAGGGGCTAACTATACTGAGATCGATGTTTCTTCAGACACTGTCCAAACTTTCAGGAGTGAATTTACTCCTGAAAAAAAAAAACAGCTTTTTCCTACAAAATGCTATATAGCTATGCCCTTTTGTAGGAAAAAACTGTTTGTTTTTTTTTCAGGAGTAAATTCACTCCTGAAAGTTTGGTCACTGACTGAAAAAACACCCGGTATAACTAGACATTTTTAATGAGCATCCTACGCGGATAGCTTGGACTCTGATATGGAGTAACAGGCTTTTGCCCGCGGCTCCGCCCGCGTAAATACAGTATGCCACAGGAACACTGTACTTTTTCGGGATAGAAAGTAGCCTATGTTTTATTCCAAATACTAAACTACTACCATACAAAACTTCATCATAATACGTTTAGTAGTTTTTGCGTGAAGGAGTAACAAACATCCATCCATCCATTTATCCATCCTCTCAAACTTTCACATTTATAATATCAGTAGATGTGAAAGTTTGTTGAGGATGGATGGATAGATGAATGGATGTTTGTAATAAACAATCTTTCACGCAAAAACTACTGAACGGATTTTAATGAAATTCTGTGTGGTACCAGCTTGAGCTCTGGATTAACACAGAGGCTACCTTTTATCCCGAAAAAGGACAGTGTTCCCGTGGGATACTGTATTTACGCGGGCGGAGCCGCGGGCAAAAGCTAGTAATATTATACTTCTTCAAAGATGAAAACTTAACATAGGTGTACACAATGCTGCCACTGGATTTTAATCTATCGGGCTTTAATAGCATTATTGGAAATTTTTCGTACCCGACATCTTTATCAATTACTGCACACCACTTCGATGGATGTTCGATTAGTTACTCGAACTTTACAAGACATGAATTTTGACACCGACTTCTACTTGGCAACTAAAGGTACCTAGCCTTCCGATCGATGCGAGCGCGACGCGAGACCGCGACCAGCAGACCAGCCAATCAGGTTCTCGAGCCGCGCTCACCGGTCGCGCGACGCGGGTCGCGGGGATTGTTTGGTGCTCCGTATAAATTCTTAATAAGTAGTGGCTCCGCGACCCCATTTCGGTCTCGGGTCGCGGTCTCGCGTCGCGCGCATCGGAAGATTATCTTAAGGCAATGGCAACATGTAACATAGTCTCACTTGAGCACGGCGACCATCCAGGGGAACTCGGCGAACTTGGCCTCGCCGTCCTTGTCGCCGGTGATGCGGAAGCCCACCCCGTTGGGGTTGCGCCAGCCGCAGCCTTTAGGCTGAAAACATATGGGGTATACTTATACATACTTATATATTTATATATATTTTTAAGTTTTTTTTTAATATTTATTTTTATTATAAATACCACAGCCTCACACTAAGCCAGTTGTGTTTCGCCGAGTGAGTGAGGTTGCCGGAGGCCCAAGGAGGGTTGGGGATTTTAGGGCCCAGGAACACAAGTACCTACGCAACACCAGAGGAGTTACAAGTGCACTTTGCGAGTGTCAATGGGCGGTGGTAATCGCTTACCATCAGGCGATCCGTCTGCTCGCTTCCTGGTCGATTTCATAAAAAAAGAATTGACTTCGATTAAATATGCGGAACACATTTTCCTGCTTTTAGAACCAGACTTTTAGTAGGTACTTGCCACTTGGTCGCCAACCGTGAAGGGTTTCACTTTTGTCGGGTGTGACCAACCTCCAATTCTCGTATTAAACTTAACTTTCAATTTACTGCCAATTAATTATAAATGAATCGTCTTGACATCATAAACTGATTTTTGGAGTTTGGACCAATCAAAACGTGTTAAACGTTGGTTTGACGATTATGAGTATACCATTTTGTTGTTTTAACATATTGAGACTGTATCGAAACTGTATTATTGTTAGATTTAATTAGCAGAATCGACCTACTGACAATTGATTTTCTTCACATATATTGGTTACTAATATTATAATTACCGCAGGTTGTACATCGGGAACAGGCGTGATGGGGTCGTCCTCCTTCCTCTGGTCGGGCAGCAGACAGCACACGTCCAGGTACGACGCGCAGCTGCCTGACACTCTGCAATACAAACCAACGCAATAAGTACTGTTTCATATTAATGTACTGTATATAATGTCAAGTGTTAAAATGACAGTGACTTTTTTTTATATTTATATATGGCATCGGCTTATAACCATTTGCCAGTGTCAAGTTAAAAAGGCGGGAAATAGAACTTTCGGTTCAATTTTCAACACCGTATTCCTAAATCGTCAAGTCTAAAGTCTAGTCAAAGTCCAAATAAATAGTCAGTCCATAAGTCATGTCAGTCGATTCAGTAAAGTTGTAGAAGCTTTACTGAAAGTTCCTAGGGAGTTTTGGCGGGAAACACACAGATAGCACGTTTTTAGAAGTTGTACCACTTGCCCACACTTGTGCACGTTAACGAATATTTAATGGTTAATATTCTACCAATATTACACATTAAGAACCGAAATAACACAAATTTATGAAAGAAATGCAAAATCCAAACGTCACCCATTGAATTCCCCAGCAAAACTCCCCGACAGTGACTTTGATGCCTAATACTGTATAATTTAGATAGGGGCAAATGTTTAATGTAGACGCGTGTGTCTCGTGCGTCTCTCTGATATGTATCGTATAACACGTAAATTAGGCTGCGACTATATGGTCCGGAATCCGTAAGGCCGGGGAAAATATAGGGCACTGAAAATAGAACTGTGCGCTAATTCAATAGAGCTGCGAATCGAACACACAAGTGTCTAGTCAAATGTCAATGTCATATATGACAGCTCAACACTCGATACTCTGATTTTCAACTCTATTGCATCAGTGCAACGTTCTATTTTCAGTGCTCTGAATTTTCCCGAGCCGGCCGGTTTCCTGATGATATAGTCCCCAGTCTATAAGTATATATCCCAGTAAGATTCAATTGAAGTGTTGCTGTACCATTGGTATCACCACCCTAACTTAATTGTGACATGCAAGAACCACGGCAGCGGAGCGAGCATACAACAAGAACCTGCATTTAAATTAGTCTTAATCATTTTTTTTTATTATGATAACCTGGTGAAGTCATGATTTGCTTAGCGTCGACATTCATTTACTGAAATTCAAATTGCTGATATTTAATTTCGTCGACTACATGTTGGCAACGTGTCACATCGCCACGTAGCGGGCACAAATTCAAAACCCTGATCGTAAATTTATTAGCATACTTAGAAAAGTAAGTGGAACTAATAAGTAGGTTGAGAATTCGTAGAGTGATATAACATTTTATACCACATACATTGGCGTGGCCAGTATGGGTGCCGTGGGTGTCGCGGCACCCTCACTAATTTTGAAGGAGCGCCTAGAAGCGGAAAATTTAAAAATAAAAATCACCCATTTTTCACGTAATAAACATATTGATAACTAAATATGGAATCGTAAATTACTAAAGCGCACATAGTGTTTTTTAGTAACCGAATTAACCCATACCAAACTATTCTTTTTATCTTTAAGAATACAATATTGAATATGTAATCCAAGTAAATGAAATAATAAATGCGAACAAACTAAATCAATTTTAAATATTCAATGGTTGCTCATTCAAATAAAAATGTTTTCGAAAAACTAGGAACGTTATTTTTTAAACTGATCGTCTCACAGGCCTGTCAATCATAATTTATAAGAGCGAATCACGGCTCGCGATTCGTGGAACTGTCCCTTGATGCAGGCATGCTTCTTCACCCCCCACTTCTCTACCGATGCATTCAACTTAAAAATATTCGTTAACAATCTTTGAGCATCATTTGCTTTTGTGGTCAGTTCGTGTGCAGCAGTAACATTATCTTCTCTTGAAAACGTTTATCTAAGTGTTGTTAAAATTAAAAATGTCTCAAAAACCATCGGATAATCAATTTAAAAATCAAGTGGAAAGAAGAAAAAAGGAAGTAAAGCAGCATTCTGATTTTATGTCATCGTGGCTGAGTAAGGTTTCATCTAATTCATCGAAAGATACAAGTGGTAAGTTAAAAAATATTGTATTTAGATAAAGGCACATAATAAATTGCGAAATAAAATAAATTAGAAATGAATTTTTCGTACGTATACGTATTCGAACAGTTTCTGTAACACCGATTTTTCGAGTGTAACGGTCGAAGCAGTCGGTGAAAAATGGCCGTTTATGACACGGCCACACTGAATGACTTTCGATATGTGCTGCGATTTTGCGCTCGAGCGTCTCGTACTCGGGCCGTATCGGAGCATAGGCTACTCCGAAATCGGAGCACGAGACCCAACGCCTTTCGAGTGTACGCCTTACGCCTGTCGAGTTTGGTAAATGCTCTTGTCATCAGTGCGCGCTGAGCTCCGACATCGGAGAACAACACACTCGCGCGATCTGCGTATAGTATGCTCGCGCAGTAGCAGTAGACACGCGCGCGCGCTCACACAGATATATAGGTATATAGTTAGCGCAGCAGCGTTGCCTTATATGGCAACAGTAGCAGTTATACTCACGCGCGCTATTCGAGTGAACGGTCCGTTGCCGTTTTGACTACACTTTGAAAAATGTCGATAATGGAGAAGTTCAAAAATAATACGCAGATCTGAGTCTGCCATCTTAACTAAAATAATGTCTGCAAAATAACTTATTTACGTCATTGAAAAAATATACTTTATTACTCTTATCAAATTTTTTGAGTCTCGATTAAAAAATGCAGAACATCAATCGTAATTGCAAACTTTTTGACAATTAATTTCAATTTATGAATCTTAATTTATTATTATTTATTAAATTCATACAAATCTTTTAATTTATTTTATGAGTAATTTGGAGTAATTATAATTTATTCACGAAGCACATTATGTATTTTTCAGGGGTTAAAATGCGCTAAACGCGTTACTTTTAGTTTTTAAGATATATGGAAATTATAATTTATCGTATAAAATATGATACTTGAAAAGCACATTTTAACAATTTTTTAATTTTCAGTTTTAAAATCCTCAAATGATTACGTTTCGGTTCAAGATGGTACAAAATTGAATGATTTTACAACGATTTCTGACGACAGATGTGATTTGTCCTCTGAAAGATATGACGATGAAACGACAAAAGAACGAAGTGAAACAACCCAGTTTCTCGCTTGCAGTGAGTATAGTTTATGTAAAATTTACATTATTAACAACAAAATTATATGAAAAAATGAATATTTTATTCACCTGCATACAAATTATTTTGTTGTTTTATTTTTGTCTAAGCAGTAAGATTTTGCTTTCGTATTACAGGTATTGATGAAAACGCAAACGTGACAAATCACAAAGCTGTAGCTGACGATCCGTCTTTAAAATTACCTGTAGAAAGATTAGAAAAATCGGCGAGAATTCAGAGAGGTCCATATCGACCAAATTTAGAAGTATTCCCAACTCGAACAATAGGCAAATCACAAAATGCAAGAAATCGGTCATTTTCAACAGATTGGTATAAGGATTTTAATTGGTCAGAGTACGGTCCAGTGAAAGATGCAGCTTTTTGTTTTCCATGTAGATGCTTTGCCATAAACAGTAGTATTACACAAGGACAGAATGAGGACGCATTTACTGAAAAGGGGTTTACATCTTGGAATAAAGCTACTAAGGCGGGTCAATAAGTCCGTGACTTTTTGAATTTCTAACCTCCTTACTGAAAAAGCAACACTACTCCTGTCAACAGGCATCTGTCAGTTGACTCCTATCAAAATTTGAACTTGCTGCGTCAGTTAGTTTGTGTTTTACAGCTATCTTTATCAGACTATCCAGTAACTTAAGGAAACAATGGAAAAAAGTGAATTTCGTGTGCTTATTAAGCATTATTTTTTGCGAAAAAAAACCATTACCGAGACCAAGGCTAAGCTTGATAAATACTATGGGGACTCTGCACCATCGATTTCAATGGTAAAAAAGTGGTTACTGAATTTCGTTGTGGCCGTACAAGCACTGAAGATGCCGAACGTCCTGGACGCCCAGTTGAGGTCTCTACACCCGAAACAATCGAAAAAATTCACGATATGGTGTTGGCCGACCGAAGATTAAAAGTGCAAGAGATTGTGGAAGCCATAGGCATCTCGCATGGCTCAGTGGTTTCAATTTTGAATGATCACTTGGGCATGAGAAAGCTTTCCGCAAGATGGGTGCCGCGTTTGCTCACAGTCGACCACAAACGCAATCGTGTAACAACTTCACAGGAAGGTTTGGCGTTGTTTAATCACAATATGGAGGAGTTTTTTAACCGTGGACGAAACATGGATCCATCACAACACACCAGAGACCAAACAACAGTCAAAACAGTGTGTTTCTAAGGGTGAATCGGCGCCAAAGAAGGCCAAGGTGGGTTTGTCAGCCAATAAAGTTATGGCGACTGTTTTTTGGGATGCACGTGGGATAATCCACATTGACTATCTTCAAAAGGGAAGAACAATTAATGGGGAATATTATGCCAACTTATTGGACCGCTTCAATGAGGATTTGAAAACAAAACCGACCTCATTTGGCCAAGAAAAAAGTTCTTTTTCACCAAGACAATGCAAGGGTGCACACATGTGCAGTTGCCATGGCAAAAATCCATGAATTGGGCTATGAATTGCTCCCACATCCACCCTATTCTCAAGATTTGGCTCCGAGTGACTACTTCTTGTTCCCAAACCTGAAAAAATGGCTCGGTGGAAAAAGATTTGACTCCAATGATGAAGTCATCTCGCAAACAAAGGCCTATTTTGAGGACCTCGACAAATCATATTTTTTGGAAGGGATAAAAAAATTGGAGAAGCGTTGGACAAAGTGTATAGAGCTCAAGGGGGACTACGTTGAAAAATAAAATGATTTATTTATCAAAAAATCTGTGTTTTATTCCAAAAGTCACGGACTTATTGACCCGCCCTCGAACCCACCGGTTTAAACTTCACCAGCAATCAAAGTGTCACGCATCAAGTGTAGTTGCTTGGCGGAATTTCAATCCCGAAAAAGCAGTCGATCTTTTAATAAATGGAAAAAAAAGGCTGAAGTAAAAATGAGAGAAGATCATAGACTTAAAAACATAGAATATATGAAAAAATTGATCGACATTATCATTATTTTAGCAAAAGGTGGAAAACCTTTACGCGGTCATAACGAGAAGGAAGAAAGTTGTGAAAAGGGATTATTTCTTGAAATAGTACAACTACTTAAAAAATATGATCGTGATTTTGAATCATATATAAATTCGGCTCCGAAAAATTGCACGTACTTGAGTAATTATATCCAAAATGATATTTTGCTCTCCATTAAAAATGTTATTTTAAGAAATATTCGAAATGAACTCAGTGGACAACCATTCTCTATTATCGCTGATGAAACTTCAGATGTAAGTCATCACGAACAAATAGCCATCGTTTTGAGATACGTTCCGATTGGAAGTATTTTACCGATTGAACGATTTATAGCCTTAAAACGCTTGAAGTCAACGGACGCAGAAACAATTTTTGGAACGATTAATAGTACGATTCAAGATCTAGGTGTTTCATGGGACAATGCCATTGGTGTCTGCTTTGACGGGGCTTCAACTATGTCGGGACAGTCCACCGGTGTACAAACCAGATGTAAGGAGATGAACGCGTCAATTATGTACGTACACTGCCACGATCACTGCCTTAATTTGTCACTTGTGGCTGCTTATGGGACTAGAACTTTGGCGCGGATTGTGAGCCGCGTGGGAGATAACCGTTGATTAATAACCGTGCGACTCACTTCCGAATCCGAGTCGAACGGGAATTGTGAGTAGCCCCGCTGGTATCATACAAATTGTAGTCAACTTCTTCGCGACGAGTAGTGACAAAAACTCACACCCCGCACTCTGATAGCGGTGAATGTACCTGATGTCGATGACGCCGACGCCGTCGGTGTTGATGGTGTTATTGACGTTGCACAGGTAGTACTTGACGCACTCGCCCGTCTCGCCCGAATCCATCTTGCACTCGAGGTTCTCCGCCTGCCCGCCTGAAACGCACAACGTTCATAATGCACAGTTTTTCATGAAAGGTGATGGCCAAAAATGTACCCAGAGTCGAGAGCTATGAAATGTTTGCCAAATTCACTTTGAATCATATTTCATTGTAAGAACAAAATCCAAAATCATGTTAAGTAAGGTAGAGAATAGAGATGCAGGTGTATGTGGTGTAGTGGTTCCTTAACTTGTTTTAATTGCTTTTGTACTCTTACTCGACTACGGTGAAGACAAAAGGAAGGGTCATGATTTTTAAGTGTGTATAGCGTACCGTAGCGCTGTAACTACTGATCCGATTTTAATGAATGAGGTGCCAATACTAAGATAGGTACTATACTATAGGTGGTGATGTGGGATGGTGATATATTCGTACTAATAGCCCGGGTAACATATGCTATATATAATTCACGTAGTCGGGCTATAGTAAAAAAATAATATATATTTCCATTTACCATTATTATTGTTAATAGGAGGTACAATGGTCGAGGGCTTGGAAGTGGTCTGCTGGTCGGGCTTGCCGAATATCTCGGCGATGACGGAGTCCAGGTCGCCGCTGTTGGGGTTCTGGCTCCGGAGCAGCGGCAGAACCGCTAGGATTACGAACAGTTTGTACATCTGGAATGGATAAAATAACACATCATGGGCCCATATGGTTGACTACATCTTGAGGTACCGCGCCGTGCGCGCGCATTACATCGCAGCGGGTCGGGATGCGGTGCAAAAGCTGCTCGAATCACTCAGTTTCATTGCAGCATTTCCAACGTATCGCTTAAAAGCAGCGGACAATTTTATATACACGTTGCATACAAAAAATCTAAAATTTTTAAAGTTTTCGATAGAATATTTTAATAATTTATTCGGAATACCTATAACTGTATACTTATCCTTTACGAAAACATAGGTAGGATCACACAAAAATCTAAGCTAACACTTTCAAAACAGATTCGATTTTTATTGATGTTTATTATTTAAGGCGTAAAGAAGTGAAATGAGTGATTTTTTTAAAATCCCAGACGTAATTTTAAAGCAATAGCGAAAGAGACATAAACTACTAATAGTACTGCCTATGTCCATATGCCGTATGGGTAGAATCTAGACTCTACACAGTACACAAGTGGTCGTTAAATGCGACTCGCGGCCGTGCACGGTGCGGCCCGCGCAGCGGCGTATTTACCCTAGAAGCAAAAGGGCCTTGGCTCGGGCGGCAGACTACGAGGGGCGGCGACGCCGGATCTTGCGGATTTCTTTGGGTGCTATTTATTGTAATTTTTTTATTGATATTAAAATAAAAACGAATGAACGATTCGAACACTAGTAGGTACCGAAAATTATAATGTTTTTTTTTTTAAATTATTTTCCGCTCGTATTTTTACATAAAATATTAGTTAATATTAATTAGGTATTATTTACATGGAAATTATACCCACAAGAAATAAATAAATTACAATGACAGAATATTGCTCGATAACAAGCAAATGGTTTTATCATTATGCAGCGGGACCCCCAACCCCGCTGTATAATATTATGTAGTCACTGTATCTCTCTATATTCTTACGTTTTCAATAAATTATTTCTACAATTAACTGATTGCTTTGTAATCGCAGCAGTCATTACACGATTTATCTCAGCGATTTATACCCAGGATTATAAATATTATAGCCACTTATTATTAGTACTTCTATTACCATTTACCACCTATGTAATACCTCACGTGTATACTGGTGTAATATGTGAACCATTACTACATGCTACTTACCAAGGACATAAACATAAGTATAAAAAGTTACCATACATAAAACGGACTACACAAATTACTTTAACAAATATGTGCAATGATCGCGCAGATGAATTTTCACTAAACGACATTGACTTTAGAAGTTAAGAATGGTACAATGAGTAAACAATGGTTTATGTTAGGGTCAGCTCACACTGAAACAAGACTGTACGCGACGCGGCGCTTATTTGTAGTGACTATTGTGTAGTGAATAAAGTTCAATTTTGTATAAGTTTCTCGTTTCGGTGTGAACCGACACTAAGAGAGATCATTGACTAAAATAAAGATGACATAAAACAAGACGTGAAGTATCACTTCACTAGCAGTCTTTTGTGCACCGAGGACATGGGCTATACAAGAACACTATAACAGGGATGTTACGTAAAAAATTAGATTGACGCGATTAAAAATTATAAGCCAATATAAAATATTGCCCATCAACAATTTTAAGTTTTAATTTATAAAAGTGTGATATTTTACTACTACACTAGGCAACATCTACTACATTAAGCCAACAATCGACGGCAAATATTTGTCGCCGAGTATAATTAGCTTTAACTAATATCATCAAAACAAATTCCTATAGAAGCCCCTATAAATTTTGAGAAGTTCCCTCGATTCCTTATAGTATAGAATATAGATATATATATACTATATATATGATTGCTGACGATATATGTATACGATTGCTGATGCAATCGTCAGTTCTCTACTTTGGTGACTAAATGACAAATTTCGAAACATACCCTTCACAACAACAAAATAATTTTGCTAATAGGTCTACAAACGGCAGAATAATGTTCGAAGATATCCGTGTCGGTGTAAAACACTATGAGAAGAGCCTATTATATCATTATAATGTGATGATAAATGGTGTGATGATGGTGGTGATGATGATGATTACTGTAATTGACATATACTTGCAGTTCTTTAAATAACACCAAAATCCCAAAATAAAACATTTTTTGTTGTTGTTGCAAAATCTTACTTTTCGAAAGCATATGCTAGAGTTAATTCATAAAAAGTCGAAATCACTATAATATATGACCACAAAAATGTCGAGAAGTTCCCTCGATTCCTCATGGATCCCATAATCAGATAAAAAATATTGTGTTTATAGATAGTTTAAGAACTACAGCCCTCAAAGTGTGGTCTCAGTTACACCGCTATTTTCCAGATCTCGAAAAGTATGTGGAAAATTATGTAACTTTTCAAAAGTAGAACTTTTGAAAAGTTTTTACAAATTTATAGAATACATAGCATCAGAAATCAAAAATCTATAACCACCGAAGTGTGGGCCCTCAGTTCACACAAAAGTGACATATTATTCATTTCGGGATATATAACTGACTTTTTTCTTTTATTACTAAAAAAAAGGGGGAATAAAGCTAAATACGAACGGATTCATTGACGAGAAAAATAGACAAAGTAATGATACTACTTGGTGTGCGAGTTAAGACAAAATTACAAATATAATTGTTATTCTCTACCGATTACGAGATTAAACTCGGACAAACAACAATGAACTGCTCAAATCTAAGTACATGCCGAGCCACAAACACGAGCCCAACGCACTTAGGGATAAAGTAAGTTTTGTTTTTGCACTAAATAACCTTTCATATTAAAAATTTTAAGCATGTTAGCGGCTTACGAGTGGCCCAAGGGCCTCCCCGCTGCAACTTAACCTACTGTTACACATGTTACACTAGGTAATACCTGCTTTTTATGTTTCAGAAATATACGTTAAATTACCTTAACCGTGACTTCATTATGTCCTTCAATTTTATTCATATATGCCTTGTGACAGGATGCCTTGAATTTATTATGACAAAAAAATATATGCCTTACGAGTTATGCCCATTGATTAAATACTTAGCCTGGCCATAAATACTGTTACAATTAAAAATAACCAAAACATTACATTTGAATTTGGAATCTGACATTTTCACATTGTTTCGTTGTGTTTTCTCATTTTGGCGCCAATACATTGTACAATATTTTGCGATATTAAAATGGAGTGGGGTGATAAGGAGAACCGAATCGCTGGGATTGCATTACACAAAGTAGGTATGGAGCCAAATGCGATTTATAAAATTCTCCATACGCTTGGTATTAGTAAAATGTTTGTGTGCCGGGCAACCGGGCGGGGTGTTTGTGCACAAACAGAGGAGGTCTCATTATACCTATTAATAATAGGTATAATGAGACCTCTGTTTGTGACAGAAAAAGATCTGGCCGTCCACGTAGTGTTCGTACGAAAAAGGTGGTCAAAGCAGTAAGGAAAAGAATTCGAAGAAATCCTCTCCGAAAGCAAAATATTTTATCTTGGGCGATGAAGATAGCACCTAGAACCATGTCGTGTATTTTAAAAGATGACTTATGACTTGCAGCCTATAAGAGACGTACTGGTCATTTCTTAACTGATAATTTAAAAAAGAATAGGGTGGTAAAATCAATACAACTACTGAAGCGGTACGCAAAGTTGAAAATAAAAAAATAAAATTTTTACAATTGAGCAACATTTTAACAAACAAAATGATCGTATTTATGCTCAAAGCTCTAAGGAAGCTTTCCAATTAGTCGACAGAGTGCAACGTGGACACTATCCGACTTCAGTGACGGTTTGGTGGGGTATTAGCTATGAAGGAGTGACTGAGACATACTTTTGTGAAAAAGGTATCAAAACATCGGCACAAGAGTATCAAGATACCATTCTTGAGAAGGTAGTGAAGCCCGGACTTCACCAGAGCTGAAGACTGGCCGTCGTCTAGTCCCGATCTTAATCCGCTGGATTATGATTTATGGTCAGTTTTAGAGAGTACGGCTTGCTCTAAACGCCATGATAATTTGGAGTCCCTAAAACGATCCGTACGATTGGCTGTGAAGAATTTTCCCATGGAAAGAGTGCGTGCTTCTATTGATAACTGGCCTCAACGTTTAAAGGACTGAATTTTGCTTTGCTTTTCAATTATAGACTTTAATCCTTAGAGTATATTGCCCAATATTGACTGATGTATGATGTACACCTAACAAAAAATATTTGAAGAACAGAGTATTGGTGGACTCGTTATACGATTTTATTTATTTTTCTGTCATCGGGTTTTTACCCGCGATGGAACGGTTTGGGGAGAGTCGTTTGTCGCTTTATCTCCAAAAGTACTAGTCCGATTTTGATGCGGTTTTCAGTGATGGGTTCGGGTTTGATAGGTACATATTCATAGGTAGGTGTTACGTTAACAGCGCTGCAATAAAAATATGTTTGTGCAAAATCAAAACTACTAGTCCGATTTTGATCTAAGCTGATTGACTGATGTATAAATGCACAGGTTAGAAAATTTAAATTTTGCACATGTATTTCTCATATGACGTAGGCATCCACTAAGGAAGGACTTTTCAAAATTCATCTCCCAAGGGAGTGAAATGGGAGATAAAAGTTTGTATGAAACTTTTATTTCCTTGGACATATTTGCATGATATTTCATATGAATTGAGTACGGAAAAATAATGAGTTAGGTATTTCAGCGTTTTCTAAAATTCAAAATACCCCTCGGAGGGTAAAATAGGGAAAGAAAAAAAAAATTTGAATTCAATGTCAATTCAAGTGCCCGGCGTGGTGTGGTGGGTATAACTAGATGTTGCCCGCGGATCCGCCCGCATACATAAAGTATCCGACGGGAAATATGTACTTTTTCGGGATAAAAAGTATCCTATGTTTTAATCCAGAGCTTAAACTACTACCATACCAAATTTCATCGAAATCCGTTCGGTAGTTTTAGCGTGAAAGAGTAACAAACATCCATCTATCCATCCATCCATATAGCCTATGTCACTCAGATAACCTAGCCTTCTATTGGTAAAAGAATCTTCAAAGAAGAATTCGAAATCGGTTCATGAGAACCAGAGATTACCCCCTACAACCTCACAAACTTTTACCTCTTTATAATATTAGTATAGAAGTATATTTTCATTAATAAAAGTCAGCAAGCATCTCTATTCATTTACAATGTTACTCTGTTCCAAAGAGCCGGTTACCATGGAGACACCGTGTTATCTCGTACTCACTTGCACCCACTATGAACTTGACGCGAGGAACAGAGACAGTAATTGCGTCCTTGTTGACACGCGTTTGAAGTAAGTATACGATGTATTTATTTTTTTAAATATATTATATTTAGCTATAAACGCATTAATTATCAAGGATTGAATAATTACTTACCGAAAATAAGATATCCCATGTTTTTTTAAAGATGTTTGATGTATTGTTTTTGCATTTTTTCACCGAGCACTTCTGCATGTTGCCGGTCGAATAGTTTTACGCGTCACTGCGAGACACAAGTGCTAACTCGCGATTTTAGCACTAGTCAAAAGTGGATACACTTCGAGAGTTCGTGCGGCATCTTTGTGTATATAAGATCGTTGGTTATGTTATGAATCATTGAATAAGGACACAAAATATTACTCTAAATGATATTTATGCCTCATGATCTAGGGAAACAATTATGCCAAAGTATTATTATGCGTAATAAAATTATGCCAAATGAGTTAATTTTAAACTTTGATTTACCGGCAAAATATAATACTACTCCGGATCCCACTATTTTCTTAAAACTGTGCTGGATGTTTTTGTTTCACAAAATAATATTATAATGATAATGTACCAGGCAATTTTAAAAATGCAACTTTTGGAGCATTTTTTGTAAGTCGTCCGGTGATAGGCAGGATTTCGCTAAAGTATATTTATTTATTTATTATTTCATACCAATTAACACAACATATATAATAGTAGCATACACCGTGTAACCTCTATCACATATATCTGGTAAGGTCACAGTGCGGCTCAAGGTCCCCGACCGGTGAAGCACCTAGATGACCATTAATTCCAGCCATTTTATACTATATATTTATTATCTATATTGTTTATTTTTGCTGTCGTTGCAATTTGCAATGTCTTTTGCCTCCTTTTGTATAAAGAACTAGCGCTTATAAAGGTGTCGCCATTGTCCGTGATGGATTATCACTCAGCATTACCACATCCTGGTCAATTTCGTTCAATAGCATATTATGCAGATGCAGAACCGGGTTTATAGGTTCCGCAGTACTACAAGGAACCCTTATAGTACGGACTCTGTCCGTCGGTCTGTCTGTCCGCCCTTCTAACTTCTGCAATTATGAATATAAATGGATGAAATTTGGTGCTTATATAATATAATAATTCGATATTTTAGCGGTACTCCATACGTGTGAAGTGGGGATGAAAAATATTATTTCATTCTATTCCATCGTGTGGGGTATACCATATAGACGAATAGAGGTTTTTTAAAAAAAAGGTAAGTTGTCATACAAGACTTGTTTTACAAAGTCTACTCGTATAATAAGTTTGAAATAACTCTCTTGAATAAGTAAAGTTAAAAAGGTCATTCACAACAATAACTTCTACCTTCTACTATGTAAATCATTATTTAAATCGCATAGTTATAATTTAAATTTGGATATTCCGAATGTAGCGCGTCAGAGATGACGTAGATCTTCTATAGATGATAGATGTAGGGTGCGGTTATTCCCCGATACGTTCGGAACGGTCAAATTTTGTAATTAAAAAAGAATTTATGACGATGACAATGACAATTTTGTGGATGCTGAAGAAAATATTTAAAAATGATGTTCGTATTTTAAAATAATAAAGGAGTCGTTAAGCAAAAAGTTTAAGAAAAAAGTTTTTAATTGACGCTACGTTATTGATTATGTAATTTCTGACATTACGAAACATCGCGGTTTATATTTATGATGGCGGTGACGGTTATAAAATTATAACCATCTTGCAATGGGTGCGTTCTTTGGGAAAAATAGTTTTTGGCGCATGCGAAGTATACTCGTATTTGCACAAAACTTCTGGGCACAATTTTTTGAATGCCAAACATTTCTTTTCCAAACAAAACGCAGCCAATAATTATTGGTAGTACTTGTTTTCAACACACTTATATAAGGTGAGTTTTCCTTTACAAACAGTTTTAACATTCCCATATTTACCCTATTTTTTACTGAAATGTTTTCCCTTTGCAAAAAAACATGCAAATCTTCCGAAGAATAAAAAATAAGATCACGAGGAAGAAGATTTTGACACGAGTGAATATATAATAATATTTTAAGATTGATATTGATCTATCTCTATCAGCGCAAAAATCAGATGAAAGGAAAAGTAAGTCTAGCTGTTCCAGTAAGCAGAAGACAGATAGACACAATAGTCAATACTAAGATACATTGGCTCTGAAGGTCGATGACAAAATTACAATCCAGTCCAGTACTGCAAAATGGTATTCTCATAAACGTCAAACCCGTTTTGATTGGTCCAAACTCCAAAAATCTGTTTATGATATCGAGATGATTCAGTTATAATTCAAAGTATATTAATTACGAGAATTGGGGTTCTGATTTTTTACTGACACTTGTAGTTATCATCACAATTTCGTAACAAGGCATAAGAAGTTGACCAAGAGAGGAAACAAAACAGTAATATCATCAAGGCTAATGTTACTTCTGCATGTTTAATTACCGACAGAGTTACCAATCCAAGAGACCATAAACATCACGAAAAGATCAGATACAGTGTTGGGGTAGGGAAGACAATGGGGCTTGTTGTAACGGGGTAAGTCGTAACAGCTTAATAACTCAGCTGGTTTCAAATGTTTTATTTCGATTTTGAAAATCAACGTGTTCTTTGAGATACGTATAAAATATAAGTGTAACTCCCCTGGTATTGCGAATGTCTTTGGGCGGCGGTAATCGTTATCAATGTCATTAGAAAAATCTAAGCCAGCCAGTACATAATACGCCTATCCTACTACTATTATAAGTGTGAAAGTTTGTGAGGATGGATGGATGTATGAATGGATGTTTGTTACTCTTTCACGCAAAAACTACCAAACGGATTTCGATAAAATTTGGTGTGGTAGTAGTTTAAGCTCTGGACGCCAATACTCGTACCTCGAAACTAGGTTCGGTTGTCAGTCTCCCCTGCTCGCGCGCGCATGATTTGACGCCTATGCGAATGAGTAAGCGAGATTAGAGGTACGAGAATTGGGGCCCTGGATTAATACTTTTTACCCCAGAAAAAGTACAGTGTTCCCGTGGGATACTATACACCTTATATACGAGTGGTGGACTAAGCCCGTGCTACCTTATTGAAAGGTGGATCCTGAGTCCCAAGTAATAAGAAAGGTTTATAAAAAGTCACTCTAGCTTTAAGACTTAATCTCAGTATGTCTTTATCATTTAGCCTATCTCGCGGATGGTCTACATGATTAAAAAAGCTAAATCTCGTTTTGCCTACTTCGCGACTTGATTGAGGCATAACGCATGTTAGTTGTTTTGTGAATTAGGTGTGCCAAGCGTATAAGGCTTTCACATAAACCAATTTTTTGAAAATTGTAAATTAAATAACTTTTGGTGTAAGTTGTAAATTGTAACATTTATTTGTGATGATTAATTAGATGTTTAAAATAGTTAAGCAGCTCAGGGGCCTTAGAGTCTTAGGGGAATTTTTGACCAAAAAAAATGTTAGATTTGTTGCAAGCTTGCAACATTGATTGTGACATACTTAATTAAAGTAAATACAAAACTATAAAGTCTTTTTTTCAATATGTCAATTACAATGGCAAATTATAAAAAAAAATGTTTTCACCGACAATTTAGTTTAATTAACATGGTATAGCTGTGCGAGTAGAATGATGACAATTGTTGTTCATGAAAATAATAAGTAATCATCATTAGAAATACAATTTTCTTATAATTTGTTTGTTGATAGTACAATACAAATCTTAAATAATTAAACATGTTGTTTGAATATGACGTTACTACTTGCCCCACAATAATTACAACTTGCCCCAAAAACGGGGTAAGTTGTAACAAGCTATGTTATACACAAAAAGTGCTATAAACATAAATAAAATGTAGTTTCAGGAAAAAATATTGTACAAATATATTTTCAAATATAATATATGATTTCTCATTTAAGCGCCCTTTTTAATTAATATTCTCAAAAGTTTTAGGAAAAAATGTTACAAAAGCCCATATCCCCCTTTCTAGGGATCTACAAAAACTTCGTAAGTTATATTGTGCTATGTGATTTTAATATCAATTTCATTTTTTAATCGGCCGTTATCGGTGGTGTCGTGGACGACTAATCAAACGGACGGAGATTTGTTACGATGCCATGATCGGCAACAGGTACTTCGGCTGGCAGACCACTTCTGGGCACGATGGTTGTGGGAGCATCTACCCACGCAATGCATCCGGATGGAAAGGCATCCGGGAACCGACTACGTCTAGAGTCTAGAGCTTAACATGGGCTCGTCGCAGACAACAGTTTGCCGCGTCGCTTATGACCACTGGGTAAGATACTTCAAACGTCCGATCGGCCTGGTCCGCGTAATGGACCTCCTCACGAAGAACCTTAATTAGTATCAATTCATCGGGTGTCCTCTTAGAGATTAACAATGCAAAAGTAATATAACGTGTATTGTTTGAAAATGTTTCAACAGCGAAGGTCACTGGACCGGTTTATGTTAGCCGCGCCCGCCACGCTAAATTCATCATTAACTTTTCATCCATCACCGCGCTTGACATATTATTTGTTTGATTGATGCCGCAGCTGAATAGATCAGGAGTGGAATCAGAGGATGGAATGGAATTACAGGATTTAAACCAGTCGCTTTCTCAGGAATTAAAGGGAGCGAAGGATGGCGTGCAGAGTGACGACAATTATCCGTTTCAAAAAAAAACCTTTCCAGAAATAGCATGAATACTGAATATCTTATATTATGTGGAAGCACAGACGGTAATGTGAAAATTACAAATTATTATATCAAATGGGGATACAAAGAGTGTAAATCTAAAAATCTAGCAAGTATCTTGGAGAGCATTGACTATATCAAAAAAACCAATAATATAATCATAATTTTGTTCTTCTTAATATTCATCCTTAGTAATATTATATCGTTTCCTCCTTATTAAAGATTAATCTTCGCAATGATTTTTTGAGTTCGGCTTATATTTATTATATTTTAAGTTAAGGATAGCATAATGTATATAATTTTGTATTCATAAATGTATTTCTTTATATTGCTATCTGGACTTTCCACAGATTGTGAGGTTATCGCGAGGTCGGGGTTTTAGTGTTTGTAATTATCCACAAAGCTATCATCTTGTTAAACACAATGCAGTCGGTAAATACGGCAAATATTTTTTTTAATTTTTATTCTTTATTTAAAGAAAAAAAAAACATTATAAGCTAACGACCCACACTGTCACACACTATTATGTAAGGTTTATAATAGTTGCTTGTTAAAATGACCAATGTTAAGATGATTTTTGTTAAAAAAACATTTCTTTGGCTTATTGTAGGATACGAAACCCGTTAAGATATTTTAATGACCCATTAATAATTCATTACACCTATAAATTGTAAGCTATAAGGCATAAAAGTATAATTACATTCGGAACATACACAATCTTTTATACATTTAAGTTTTTGATTAATATTTATTAATTTAGGTATTTCAATCTAATAGTAATAATTCAAATGTTCGTTTGGACGCGTCGTCGGTAACTTCTATTGGCAAAATCAAGTTTCGCTAGTGCTTTAGTTTCTAAGTCAAGTACCTACCTATTTCTTCAAGGGTTTTATAAGTTTATGTTCCATCAAGATTGGGAATTCCAAATATTAACGGAGTAGAATTTTAATGTCAAATTTATCGGATAAGTATATTAGGCATTGTTTGTTTTAAATACACAATAACTTGAAAACAGACTCAAGCTAACATTTATATAAAAAAAATACACGTAAACAATAGAGCTATAATAGTTTTATCATATATAAATAAAAAAATACATACCTTGTATAATTAATGGGTACCTATTTCTTATAAAATATATTTCATATTTGAACACAAGCGTCCTCTGTGCTGTGACACAACTTGTGGGCGCGTTATTCGAAGTTCGAACTAGGAATTTTTATTTTTAATAAATTTTTCCTCAACACAAGGTCCGGCTACAACCAACGCGACCGCTTCTTGTCTTTGGTTTTTTTAATCTGTATACCTTGCATGTGCTTACTTTGACGAGTTTCGTCACTATAGATCTAGATGACGTACTTTAACGTATAAAATGTTTAGTAGTTATTAATAGTAGGTAGTCTAATATCAGCCCAATGACTATTGGCAATTATTTTATAAATTAATTTTATAACTTGTACTATTTTTCTTCTCTATATTTTGATGGAGTCGCTAAAATCCATTTCACTGGTTTTTTAAAATCCAACATTTTGCTGTAAGCGCGAAAATTCCAATAAAACGCGCAGTGTTTAGTAAACATTGGGAATTTTTTATTTCACAAATGTTATGTCAAAGTTTGTCTAAATCACGTCGTCTCTTTCGTTAATAATAAGGACGAGAGATATAACATGATATTCAATCATCAATTAACTTTGCCTTAATTGAAAGGTTGGCACTAAGTAATAAGTGTAGGTAATTAAAATAGCTCCAGTTGAGCAACCCACACATTTAAGACAGTATAATAAAGTAAAGAAGCATGCAGAAGCAGACAAGCACGAGACAAATAAAACTGCTGTTAGATTTTCTAGAGCAGCATCGGGGCTTGGCCCTTGGCTATATCTACAAGGGAAAGACGGAAACATTATCTCGTTCCGTTCATTCTCGTTCCCGGCTGTTCTCTGAGTTTGCCGATAAGTTTTGGCACAAGTCGGGGACTATATAAAAAATAGGACCCAAATTTAGCGTCGAGCAGGTAATGAAAGAAATCAGTTTTTGGTAGAATCCGTTTCAAAAAAAAATATTTACTTAAGCCTACGGGGAATCCCTGATTTGGAAAAACCTGATGTATTTATTACTTAGGGGATAGTGGGGTAATTAAGAACGGCGGGTAATTGGCTACATACTCAATACCAAAAACAACATTATTTAAAAAATTGAAACAAAACGAATTGAAAATGAAAAAAAAGGTCGGTCTGCTGTATTGAACAAAGAACAAGAAGACCAGCTAGAAAAATATATACTTGATTGCTGCACGACTTATTATGGTATAACACCAAGTTCACTACGTAGAATTGCTTATCGATTTGCTCAATGTAATAAACTGAAATACAATTTTAACTAAGACACCCAGCTGGCAGGCAAAGACTGGTACTATGGCTTTATGTCTCGACATCCTTCCATCAATTTACGAATTCCAGAAGCTACTTCACTTAATAGAATAACCGCTTTTAACGCCCCCGAAGTGTATCTAGTTTTTGAGCAACTAAAAACGATCCAAACAAAACACAATATACCTGGTCATAGTATTTTTAATATTGATGAAACTGGCTTTAGCACAGTTCAAGAAAAATACAAGATTTCGGCTCCAAAAGGTTTAAAACAGGTATCAAAGGCAACAAGCGGAGAACGCGGTATCACAACAACAGTAGTCTGTGCTGTAAGCTCTAGTGGCTTATATGTACCTCCTATGTTTATTTTTAAAAGAAAAAGAATGAACGGGGTGTTACTTAAAGGCTGTAACAGCGACATGATTGCCACAGTATCTGATTCCAGTTGGATAAACGAGTCCATATTTCTTGACCACTTACGACATTTCATTTCTTTTGCAAAACCTACCAAAGGACAACCGGTATTATTAATACTCGATAATCACGAAAGTCATATCAGCCTGGGAGCATACAAGCTTTCTCAAGAACATAACATACAAGTTATTTCCTTGTATCTCACAAAATGCAGCCACTGGATCTTAAATTCTTCTGTTCACTGAAGATGGCATATAATAAGGAACGTGAGCTCTACATGGTTAACAATCCTGGAAAACGAATAACCCAATACGAGGTTGGAGAACTTTTTACAAAGGCGTACAACAAAACGGCTAACATACACAAGGCTGTCAGTGGATTTAGAGCTGCTGGGATTTATCCTATTGATACTGACAAATTTAAAGACATCTTTGAAAATACAGTATTTGATCAATCCCATACTAGTCAGACTGCAGTTGAACAAAGTTTGAATGAGTCCGTTAACACTGTCAGCCAAAGTCAAACACCAGTACAGGATGTCAGTTCTATTCCTGACAATGCCAACGATATGAGCATTACCATAAATAGTCCTTCTCCTTCTGTGTTTCTTGCCGAAATTATCAATGTGCCTGTCATTCCTTAAACAACAACCAGTTCTGTGCGACAGAATAAGAAGCATTCTCAGATTTTATCCAGCACACTAAGCTATCCGTAATAGCATTATCAATAGCATTACCATAAATAGTCCTTCTCCACACACTTCTGTGCCTCTTGTCGAAATTATCAATGTGCCTGTCATACCTAAAACAACAAACAGTTCTGTGCGACAGTATAAGAAACATTCTCAGATTTTATCCAGCACACTAAGCTATCCTTAATAGAGCTGATTGAGGTCTTCAATATCTAGGAAGTCACATAGCGCAAACTCCTTATCCTCAATGGCTCTATCAATGCGATCTACTAGCACCATCAAAGCCGTTTCATTAGATCTGCCTTTCTGGTAGGCAGGCATGTTGTCTTTCATGCAGAACTCTTTCGATGAGATAGGTGTCCTTTATGTGTGGAGGTTAACCACCTTCTCCTCGTTTAAAGCATGATAGAAGTAAGGCTTATATGGGTCTAAATGAATTGGGTAATATGCATGCCCATAGTCAGACTAAAATTACTCACTATGACGCGGCGGCGGCATGGCAAAAATGGCAGTTGTTTCAAGGCAAAAATGGCAGCGGCGGCGGTGCGCCGGCGCGGCGCTCATATCTAAATTATGTAACTACCTATACAAATAAATAAAATTGAAGTGTCTGTTTGTAATTAAAAATTATTAACAGCTTTGCACTAAATGCATAAGATAGTACATACGGCACCTACACCAAAAAATCTATTTAAATTTTTTGTCTGTCGGTCTGTCTGTTTGTTCCGGCTAATCTTTGAACCAGTTGGACCGATTTTGACCGGAATTTTACTGGCAGATGATAACATTTTTTCTAAAATGATAACATTCTTTATAAAAAGAGTAACTTGAAAGTATTAACCACACCAGATCCGCGCACCAAATCTGGTCAGATACAGTACAGGTACAGACGCTCGGATTTGGTCAGGTAGACCAAATTGACAACTCGACACAAGTGTGTTCGATTTACAGCTCCATTGCATTAGCGCAGAGTTCTATTTACAATGCTGGTTTTCGACCTCGATAATGATTCCCGAAATACATTGAGATCGTGCAGTGTTACCAACTCTCAAAAATACTTTTTACTCCCAAAATTTAACCTTTAATTCGACCCTAATTAGTATAGCCCAATTATTATAGTGTAATAAAATTAGCGTAAGGGTCAATTCACACTGAAACGAAACGATACGCGACATGCATTTTTAAGATAGCTATAAAAAATTGAACTTTTTTCATTACACAAGAAGATACACGTTTCATTGTAAGAGTTCGAATGTCAGGTTGCACCGCGCTGCACAGTCACCATAGCCCCAATTCTCGTAAATCGAATCTCGGTTCGATTATCGCGCTGACGCATTCGCATAGGCGACACGCGCGCGCGAGCGGGACAGACTGACAACCCCCCATTAAAAATATTGCCCCACGTCAGTGGACTACAAAATTGTGATGGAGGCAGCTACATTAGCTGCAACTTTACAGCCACCGAGAAAAAAAGAGAATAAAAAGGAAAGAATTGGCAAAAATATATTTAAGATAACGATGTAAATATAGTCATATTAATATTTTAAGAATTTTAGATGGCAAAGATTTAAAAAATTATATGAGAATGGAACGCCAAAAATTTTCAGAACTATTAAATTTAGTTCAGCCTTTTATAACGAAAAATATATTTTTATGAGAAAGGCTGTTTGTGCGGAAGAGAGACTTATTGCCACACTGAACTATCGCAACAGGAAGGAAAATTCAAGAATTAAAATTCAGTACAGATATATCAACGCAATTAATAATATCACAAAACTCACAAATAATACCAGAAACTTGTGATAATATCTACAAAGTGCTCAGTGATCACACTGAGGTATGTGACCATATTTATTTTAGTTTATCTTAAAATGAAAACTTTACAGGATAGTTTCGTCCATACTCCAACAACTGTACTTAACTTAACGGTATTTAAACTTCTTCTTCTTATCGAAGGGTTGATGAACATTGAACAACCTGGTGTCAGAGTTTAACTTTAATCCGCCCGTAGGCCTGTGACCTGGCTTTACACAATACTGAAAGCTTCATTCTCCTTTATAACTTGTTAAAAGTCAACAGTATAATTTTGGTTTAGGAAATATAGTAAAATAAAACAAAGGTACAGGTTGAAATAATGACAATTTTATAGTGCTTCTTATATACTATTTTTAATATATAATAGTAATAGCTCCCCACACCGATTTCGGTGACGGTGGCCTGTTTCATTGAAACCAGGCCAGCTACGCAGGAGTTATGTTATAGTGCCCAAGTGTGTGCGCAGTACACAAGAGCACTCTCTCCTCCTTTTACTCTCGTAACCCAGTGGGACGGATAACCGACACGACTGGCGAGAGATTAGGCGCAGGTCCGACTTTTTACATGCCCATCCGACGCATGGATCATCTTTCTTGTCAGACAATCAGGTGATCAGCCTGAATTGTCCTAACCAAACTTGGAAACAACATTTTTTTGTTCCAATGCGGGAATCGAACCCACGACCTCCGAGTCGAGAGCCAAGCTCTAACCATTAGACCACGGAGGTTTAATATATAATATAATATCATATAATAATATGTGATTGAAGATTAGAACAAAATTTTTGGTTTCTTAAAAATTAAAAAAATACGTACAGTATATGTTACGTATAACAACAAAACAACTATTTACATCTCTATTATAATTAGTTTTACCCCCTGTAGAATTTTTTTCCTAATTTTGGGGGAAATCCATAAGTTGGCAGCACTGAGATCGATTATCCGGCCCAATTGCCCGACTACTCTACACAATTTCAGATTTGGTGCGGAGCAAACCAAAACTGACGCGGACCGCAGCAGACTCAATTAATAATAATTATGTTTGCCAGACTGCTCTCTACACACGGCCGGATTTGGTCCGGAACAAAGCAAATCGGTGGTTTGCTCCGGACCGAATCTGTGCGTCGGTTAGCACTATTAGGCTTACTTTATCTTAGGGTTTAAAAAAATCGTTACCGTTAAAAAACAGATTCCTTTCCATTAGTTCCACGCAAACGAAGGTGCGAGCATCAGCTATTGATTATAATTTTCTTCTCATCTTAGTACATGTTTTGTGCATTATTTATATAAACATTTAACTAGTGATACAGGGCGGTTAGATTTTTTTTTAAAGAACGTAAGGTTTTCCTTTATTCCTTTTTTTCCAGGTTTTGCTATAATTATTCTGCTTCATTTTATATTTCGTATTCAATCAACTAAAGTAAATAAACATTAAAAGGTATTTTATTGATTCTGATAGTATATTTTAGGAGTTCAGGTTCGAGTAATAATAGTACCTAAATAATATTTTTGAAGTAAATGAGTAATTTTCTATATTATATTTCGAGGGCATTCATATCAATCAGCAAACGAGAAATCTATGAATCTCTGGAATAATGTGCAAAGGCCAAAACCATCTGACTTTTTATTATCAAAGACAAAAGGCAAATGAAAAATCCCGAGGACTTCGCCAAGACCTAATGGTCAATCTCCATGATGTTCATGATGCTTTGACCATTAAATTGAAGATTGATAAAATATAATATGGACATTTTAGTTACAAAAATAGAGCCCCATTTAAATTGTAAATAAGAGGAGGAAAACTAAGGCAAATGTCAGATGTTCAAAAAATTACCCAATGTTTAGGATTCACTCAGTGGATACAGTAAACATAAATAATCGAACCTTCTAAGAAAACGTCAGGTATTTAGTGCCCACTCAGATTGAGAACTCTATATTTAATTCCCCAACAACACCTGATTAAAACTATCCAATCTCTGAAAAATACAAACAGTATTGGAATAGATGGCATACCAACTAAGATTATTAAAAAATTTGCCCAATTCTTTGCTTCTCCATTGAATCACATAACTAATTTAGCAATATCTAAGGGCATATTTCCATACGATTTAAAGATTTCTATCATAAAAACCATTCATAAGAAAGAAGATAAAACAAAATTAACAAATTACAGGCCTATTGCTCAACTGCCTATATTTTCCAAAATAATCAAAAAGATATTGTATGAAAACATTTACAGTTTTTTTGAAAAGTATGATATTTTAGCAAAAGAACAATTTGGTTTCCGCAATAATAAAAACACCACTAAGGCTATACATGACATTCTAAATTTAATAATGACTTTTGTTGATAAAAGACAACACATATGTGCTCTACTCATGGATATGACGAGCGCATTTGATCATGTGACTCACAAAATACTACTGTCGAAGCTCTATGCATATGGTATTAGAGGGGCGGCTTGTAAACTACTGGGAAGCTATCTTAGCAATAGAAAACAGCATACGGCTATCTCAAAAATGTGTAAGAAAACTAAAACTAAAAAGGAGTACCTATCGGCATGTAGAGGCGTAGAGTCGGGTGTTCCTCAACGAAGCATTCTCGGGCCTCTGCTATTCATTATATATATAAATGACCTTCCAAGTTCAATTGACTATCCTTTAATATTATTCGTAGATGACAGTACAGCACTAATTAAATGTAATAATATATTGACATACGAAAATGAAATTAATAGAGCAATGACTAGTCTTAAAATATGATCAGAAAATAATTATTTAATACTCAATCCGAAAAAAACTAAAATTATGCACTTTCGGCAGAATACTCCAATGCCGAAAGTAACTCTTAAGTATAAAGAAGAAATTATTGAATCAGTTGCTGTTACAAAATTTCTAGGATTATTAATTGACTACCAACTCAACTGGAAGCCTCATACTGAAAATTTGTGTAGTAGAATAAGCAGTTTTATTTTTGCTTTAAGTAGACTGTCTAAAGTAGCCAGCACAGAAACTGTGATAACAGCTTATAGAGGTTATGTTGAGTCTGTATTGTGGTACGGAATTATCTACTGGGGCAACTCAACAAATAAGATACTGGTATTTAAAACCCAGAAGAGATGTATCAGAGCCATGAAAGGACTTAAGTCAACTGATAGTTGCAAGCTAATCTTCAAACAATTGAATATCTTGACCATGCCATGTGTATACATCTACGAAGTAGCACTGTACGTATTTCTAAATAAGCATCAATTTATTTCCTTTTCTGAAACATAGAATATGTGCAATATCAAGCAAAACGGAACTATTAAATAGTAGCTTTTTTGAATGGCACATAGAATATTTAATAAAATTCCGAATGGTATGAAGTCTTTGCCAGTTAAGTCTTTTAAAAAACGTTTGACATTGTTGCTTAATGAAAAGTCATATTACTCGGTTGCTGAATTTCTAAATGACAAGGCCCTGAAATAGTTGGACATGTTTAATATTTTACACACTTTTAATGGCTTTGTTTTTATTTTTTGACATGTGTATATCTATTAAGCGTAACATTTGTACACAATTAAATATTTGTATACCTTGACGAAGGTGGAAATGTAATGGAACTATATTTTATTATTAAGTTTTAACACCTGTAACATTGTATATATACCTGCATTTCACAAATAAATATTATTTCTATTTCTATTTCAAAACGTTGTTGATTGGCCATTTTGATGTTTTCCAATTAAAATAATTGGCCAAACAATTAGTTTATATGGTTGTTAAAATTGGCAATTGTAAATGGAACGGGAAACTGCTTGAAAATGTTACATCACGTAGCTGCCTTCCTTGTAAGTTTAGAGGAGTTATTTATTCTTCGACCGCAGTTTATTGAATTATTTATAATTAAGTATTTATAAACGTGAGGAGATTTGAATTAGAATAAGAGTATATTTTTTATCAAACGATACACTTCTGTTATTCAATAAAAGAACAGAAATGTATCGTCTGATGAGAAATTTAAAATTAATTGAATTTCTGAGATTAGACAACAAACCATTGGCACGATATAATGAGTTCATGTAGAATCTAGATTGACGTTCTTCTGTTTTTAGCTAAATCATTTATTTTCTGCAGCTTTTAACAGTTTCTGTTCTGTCCGAAGACCAATCAGCTAATATAGATTTCAACTACCTAAATGTGAGTATTATAAAATATTAAATGAAAGATAATAATTAATAAGTGAAATAAATGATTAACTCATTAATTACTCCAACATCAGTAATTTTAGGGAGCACCAAAAAGGAGGCGATGTAGGAACGATGAACAATTTATTATAAGCATAATTGTCTATAGTTCTTTCGTCGAATTGGTTTACAATATAACGATTACTTGGTAATTATAGGGACTTAACATAAATTACTATTTCCAGTTGAAGGATGACATTTACGACCAACAGGCCCAGTTTATGTCTCCCAAAAAGAATCCCCATGAAAAGGTATTCGTTCTAAACATTCATTTTACGATAATTAAATAATACGTAATTTACCTATGAAATTGCCGTTTTGTATGAAAAAATTTAAACGAATTTTTTTCATGTAAGTATTTTTTATTTGTATTAATCTAAAAAATTAATCTAAAAAAAAAAAATATAGTAATCGAAGTAATCACCCATGCAATCAATGAATCTTTGCCAACGCAGTGGCAGTTTATTGATACCCTTCTTAAAGAAATCAGCTGGACGGGAGGCAACAAATTCTTCAAAGGCATTTTGTACTGCCTCTCCGGTATTGAATTTTTTCCCGCCAAGAAGTTATCCAAATTCTGGAAAAAAGTAGTAGTCTGTAGGCGCAAGGTCTGGTGAGTAGGGCGGATGACGGAGAGCTTCCAACCCCAGTTCTTGCAACTTGGAGACCGTCTGCTGTGCAGTATGAGGTCGCGCGTTGTCGTGCAGGAGCAGCGGAGACGAGCGATTGACCAATGCTGCTTGGAGATGTGCCAGCTTCTCCATAATTGTCATCAGTTCTTCACAGTACACATCTGCAGTAATACTCACCCCGTTTGGTAAGAAGCTGTGATGAATCACACCGGCGCTAGACCACCAAACAGTGACAAAGTGACCATCACTTTTCTAGGGGTAAGTTTTCGTTTAGGACATTGTTTAGGTGCTGAACCAGGATCCAACCAACTTTCTGAGCGCTTGCGGTTATCAAACAAAATCCATTTTTCATCGCAGGTAACAATGCGGTTCAAAATTCCTTCATTTGTGTGTCTGTTGAGCAGTGCAAGGCACGTCTCGACGCGTACTTCGCGCTGGCGATCATTGAGTTCGTGGGGCACCCATTTGTCAAGCTTTTTTACCTTGCTAATTTGACGCAAATGGACCAATATTGTTTTGACAATAACGTCAATTGCTAATTGAATGCTAATTCAGCCGTCGATTGTGTATCATCAGCTTCCACAATCGCCTTTAATTCGTCATTGTCGACCAAAGTCTTCGGACGACCGCGAGATTCATTTTTCAGGTCGAAATTTCCAGAACGGAAGCGAGCAAACCAATAACAGGTGGTGCGTTGGTTTTTAGTGTTAGCTCCGTAAACGTCGTTGATGTTGCGTGCCGCTTGTGCCGCGTTGCTGCCACGACGGTACTCATATTCCATAATTACTTGAATTTTTAACGTATCCATGATGACGAAAAAGAAATGCGATGAAAATGTAACACTAATCAATAAACAAATGACTACTTTTAGAAAAAGAATCCCGTGTTTTTAAAATAAAATTAATTTGAAATTAGAATTCTTAGCCAAACAAAAATTATTTTGATTAGAAATGGCCAGTACTGCATAACGGCAATTTCATAGGTAAAGACCTATTACATACAATAATTATAAGTTCCAGCCGCTCGTTAAAATATAGACCAATGTATTAGGATTTAGGACCCGTAGCTGTACTCGTTACATACGTAATGCGTCAGTTATTTCTTGCTGTACTTTAAACCTAACATTATTATATTATATTCGATTGTTAATTCCACGGATTCTTGAAATATGATTATGAATAAATTGCAGCCGAACTGTTGTTTGGCATTTGTTACTGACACATTACTTTCGTAACAGATGATGTCCGATGACATATCCTTAATTGTTTTTATTTATTTTACAGGCATCAGTAGAAACTACTACTACAGAAGATCCTTGGACACCATTCGACTTTTCAAAGTTTGACGCGTACCTTGAGAAAACAGAAGATGGCGCCGACAATAATAGAATTAAGCGACATGCTAAGGTAGGTAGGTAGGACCTAGAAGTCCCGACTCCCGACATGTAAGTTGTCACAACATGGCAACAGGGCGATCTCTTCACTCGCTTTTTTCTGCGCAGAGACCGCCATGTTGGGTAAACTTACGTGCCAGGTTCTGTAATATTATTTAATCAGCTTCTAACATTACAAATTAACGTTAAATCGATTTCATATACGTTTTGCACACATAACTGAATAAATATTGTTATGTTGTGTGTGTGGTCTCGAAATATCTTCCTGGACCCCGAGGAAATTTTATTTTTCTTTAAAAACGAACTGTTAAAGAAATAGAATATGAATGAATATTAAATATTCACGAGAGCGGTCGGGCAATGGGAGCTATGATGATTGAACGGAATGCAGGCACATTTGCGCGATCGTAAGCACTTGGTTACTTCCGTCAACTATCGGCAAACTTCGCCTGACGCGCTCGAACCGTTAGCGTCATTCATTTAGTCACGAGGGACGGTTGTGTTTTTCGCTCCACGCTTACAAGAAATTGCTGATTGCCAGCATCAAGGTAAGCATGAAATTATATTCTTATTTTTATTGTATTTATGTTTATTATATTCCTAGATTCGTTTACTAACAAGCCCAATTAGTTGAATTGTAATTGAGAATAAAATTACATATTTATGTTATTACTGGTATGTATATGTATCAAAATAGTGGTCAGCGGCTAATGGTAGCCTAGCTAGGCTCTCATCACCTGACTATAGCTCCCATTACCCATTTAGTCATTTTAGAGACATAAAATGCCTTGTTTTTTTTTGTTTTAGATGCCACGTGAAAGAACTCGGACAACAACAAAAGCTTCTTGGACAGTGTATTCATTAGTAAATGCGGTATCTGTTCTCAAAAGAGGCATATCGGTGTAACAAACTGGCATTCCTTACAGCACTCTAATCAATAGATGAAGACTCATCTATTGATCAAGTAGACGAAAATGCTACCTGCGATGATGAGTCAGAATATTCTGAAGAGGATAATTTATGTGCAATTTGTTTAGATACTGGAAAGAGTGGGGAGATGTGGTACCGATGCAGAAGTTGCGGAAACTGGGCCCATAAAGAGTGTACTGGCAGCGATAGTCCAGATATTTATATTTGTGCATTTTGTTTGGATCCGTAAAGTCTGGATTGTTCGTTTTCCATTAATAATTTTATGTTTTATCTTAGTTTTTTTTATTTGTGTTACAAATAGTTTTATTGTGTTGATAATTATAATAACTAAGATCTCATTTATATTTAGTACGTTTTGTTATTTTTTTTCTTTAAGAGTAATTATAATGGCTCCCATTTCCCGTATGAGCGTTAAATGGGCTCCCATTTAACGCTCATACGCCGCATTTGCCGGGTAATAGGAGCGACAGATTTTTTTTAAAACTGTGATAGTAGCTACCTTAATACATGTCTGTAGTTGATTATAACTGTCATTAAAGTATTCTCTAATAATAAAGGTAAGAGTTACATTAAAAAATTACAAGTATTTTGACTAACGTGGTTTTTATTATAACTTTCCCATAGGCTCCCATTACCCTATTCTCCCCTACATTCGAACGTGCGTCTTTGATACAATATAGGAAAAATCTTAAAAGAAGATATTATACTAAAAACTGAGGAGTCGTTATGTTGTGTGTGGTCTCAACTTTTCCTGGAAGTGTTGTAACAAGCAATTGACGAAGAACTTTGTCCGCAGAATCCGGGAAGTTTCAGTACTCTGGTCGGGCCGAAGATCAGGGAGCGACCAGATCATTACCTTTACCCGGTGCCGATAAAGGACCGAAAAATCGACTTTTACACAACATCCACCACAAAGAAGCCAACTATCATGCCAGAGTCCATGAATCCAGGGGTCGTGTTCCGAGTGCGAATGGCCGATGCAATTTTACGTATCAAGCAACGAATGTACGAAGATCCAGAGAGACATATCGAATCTGATATTATCTATACTAACTTGATCAAGAAAGTCGTTATGGACGAAATAACAAAGTTCCATAATCTACTGCTCATGTACAAAACAGACAGGAGTATAAAGGAGCACTTGGGCGAATGTGGTGGTAGAATATACAAGTTCATCAGTTATATGACTATTAAGGTGCATATCTACTGCCTATTCGACGCGCTATGGATAGACGGGAATCCCTACGTCATCGGTGATGAATACTCCGTGACGCCTGTGGAAGTGCCACCGATGTTGCAGTGTGACGCAGCTGAATGCAATTCTGTTATATTCGTCGATTCTATAAGTGTTCCTAAGGATTTTGATGAATAAACAAATAATATTTTGATTGCATACTCACTTTTTATTTGTGTTCCTGTATAATATATTGGAAAATATTTTCTAACGCACTTAGCAACTATTAATAACTATTTAGCATACAATCAGCGTCAGACATCAGTAATAATTTCTGTCAGTCAGTATTTACTTCTTTAACTTTTCAGAAGCACCATATTCACGGTAGAAGAAGAAACAAACTTAAAAGCGGCGTAGCTTCTGATGCGGTAATTAAATTTATTTAAAACTCATACAACTGTCTCGTTAATATCGAAGGCATGAATATCGGAATCTCGAAATATCGGAATCCTGGAGCGTTTGGTCCGATATTAAAATTGCTATATTGCGTATAAAATCTAAAACTTACAATTTAAATTCTCTTCTCAGAGTAAAGTTCTTCGACAACTGTTCGAAAACTGGACGCGTTACAACCTAACCTAAAACCCTAACAGTATTGCGAAAATGGTCTTTCAACATCCCAAATCCCAATCTAGTTAACTGCATAAACCATACAAGTCATGAAAGAAAATGAGGAAAGATTTGAAAGAAATAAAGGTGACACCAGTCTCTAGCGCTTATGGCAACGAATTGTGGTACGACTAGCATTTTGGTAAATAATTCAATCCTGCATTGATTTATTTAATTTCGTCGTCTTATTTCCTGCTCATATTTTTCAAGACTGTATTTTTTTTTGTTCAAGAACAATACTACCACAAACGTCCCGATCGCCAGAAAAGGTGATGTTACTCAACGTAAACCGTGGAAAAACAGGAGGAGTAATTACGACTCGGTAAAAATAAAGTTATTCAAAGTATTAACCTATATCCATACCCAAATATAAGTCCCTGAAATTTAGATTTGGGTATGGTTACAATTTACGTTGCATTTTCTCATTAAATTTTTAAATTCGATGAGACATGAAACAATTAATATGAAAGCGCCCACCTGTCCCTATCTACTTACAGTCTGTCAAAAAAAGAGTAGAAAATAAATTAAGAATAATAATGATAGCGCACACCGATGTTGGTGACGGTGGCCGGAAACCAGGCCAGCTACGCAGGACTAATTTTAACCGACTTCCAAAAAAGGAGGCGGTTATATAGTGTCCAAGTGTGTGAGTGAGAAAGCAATAGCGCTTGCGTTGTGTTTGGCCACCGTTAGGAGGGTGCCGGTGACCCAAGGAGACGTTTTCATTAAACCTAAGTATCTTGAATTGGAAGGAACGATTTACTATCGTTCCTTTATTTCCAATTATACTTCTCAATCTTAACAATTTCTTAACAATTTCAATTTCAACAAATTTCAGATAATACTATTATTATTTATTATCTTTCTAAATGGCTAAATTCAAGTGCAATGACTTGAATTTATATATATATATATATATAAAATAGTTCAGTTTCTACTCTTTTTTGACAAGCTAATAAGCTATTGCACCAAACCTACGAAATATAAATAAAAAAACATTTAAATTGGTCGAGACGTTTCGCAAGGGTTACATAAAAACACAGTGAGGCGTAACAAGTTTTAGCAGATGATATAATTTTAGAAATGGTAAAGTATAATATTTACTTTTGTATGTTTTAAGGGAACCAATCCGTCGTCGTTTATGGAAATGCCGAAGGACTTATATCAAGCACATTTACGCCCTGGGGTTATTTTTAGAATACACATGTCTGAAGCGATACTAAAGATGCAATATAGAAAGTGAGTACTGTTTTTAACCGACTACGGCCAAGCCAAAAGCAGTCTACGTATCTTTGTTTGTTCCGTCGTAGCGTCTAAACTACTGATCCGATTTTAATAATGAATAAGGTGTCAATAGATTCGTAGTAATGGCTCGGGTTACAATCTTTACTTAATAATAAACTTAAAAATAATAAACGCGAAAGTTTGTGTGTACAGATGTTTGTTACTCTTTCAGGAAATAGCTGCTGAACGGATTTTGATGAAATTCGGTATGGCTGTAGCTGAGGCTTTGGATTAACACATATGTTACTTTTTATCGCAGCAAAATGTACGGTTCCCGCAAGATTTCTTTTTGCGCGTACGAGGTCGCGGACAACATCTATATAATATAATATGTAGTTATTATTTATTTATAATTATTATAGTAGGCTATATAATATGCGTAGCCGGGTTATAGTTTGAAATTTTGTTATTTTTTTTACTAACCAACGTATATGTAGAACACTTACCTTAGCTTATTTAAAGAAAAAATCCGATTTTTTAAAAGTTTAATAAATTGTTATGTATGATTTATGACTATGATATAATTCATAAGCTACGCCGAAGACAAGGACGAATCCGTGATAGAGGCGGACGTGGAATACCTCCGCCTGACGAGGAAAGTGATCAGCGACGAGATAATCAAGTTCGAGGACCTGAATTGGCTGATGGGGTGGTTCGAGAACCGGTCCAACCTGATACACGAGCACACGTGTAACACACGATATTACACAGTAGGTAAGACATACTTCTCTCTGAAGAGGAATCTTTAAGGGAAAATTGTCTCTACAAGGAAAGTTTACACCGTGTGTATGTTAATTAAAACTACTCGCACCTTGTGGCGCGTCCACTCCACGTAAACTACTAAACCACTAAAATGGCGGATGGCATAGGAATCAAGGAGTTCAACAAAGCTGTTCTGCTGAGATTATCGTCAATGTAAGTCGAAAGAGACCAAAACATATATAAAAATAATTATTTAAAAGTGATATAAAAATAATTTATGACATTCAATTGTTAGAGAAAATACGACAAAAGTATTTTGTAACTATGTATCTCATGTTAAAGCAAAAGGTATATGACAAGAAATTTTCAACTAACTTCACATGTCCGTGAAAACATTTGACGAATTACTTTTATTGATTAAATAAGATAGATGTTACGTTGGTTATAATATAACAGAAAGTTTTATAAAATAAAATATAGGTACGTAGGTACAATAAGCGCCATTTTACAAGTGATTAGAATTCATGGGTAAAACATAGCTAGGCTAAGTAGGTATTTGTAGAATCTACACTCATAAATTCAGGGTTTTAAAGGGTAAATTTTACCCTTTAATTTTTTTTCATGTTCATGATCTAGGTAAAACTACATTCCTTAGGAGGCTAAATTTAATAATAATAATATTTTTAATAATATCTATGGACGCTTCACACCACGTCAATCTGACCCCGTGTTAAGTGTCCGAAGAACTTGTGTTACAGGTACCAGAAAACGGGAAGTATATTTAATACTTTTATACTATACATATATTTAAGATTTTTATTACATTATACACATATTTAATACACATCCATGACCCAGGAACACAGAAAAACTTTTTGTTCCTTCGGCGGGATTCGAACCCGCGACCCCCGGCATGAGCACCAACGCGCTTAACCACTGAGCCACAGAGGTCGTCAAATATTGGCATCTCCCTTAGGCACCCCGCCGACTAAGTTCTCGGGCCCGGAGGAGTACATGAAGCGGGCATGCCTGTTTGACAGCGTGTACGTGGACCAGATGCCGTACGTGGTGGGCGAGGACGGCTCGCTGCTGGCCGCGGTCGCGCCGCCCGTGCTGCACTGCGACGCCGCGACTTGCACCTCCGTGCCATTCATCGACAGGTATAACTAGTTTATGAAGATCAACTTCTGTCTCACCAAGCCACTCGGCCTCATTATTTTCACGTTACTAAGCAAATACTCTTTCTCTAACATCGAGTGAGGATGAATGCAGGACGAAATAAATAACAAAAAAAGAGCATACAATATGTAATTAAAAGTGAAGCTCCGTTCTAAGTAAAGTTTATGTGTATGTGTAACCACTGGCTGGTCTGTAAGGGTTTCCCTCTGTTCTACAGAGTGCCAACCATATTTTTCAAAGAGAGCAGAGTTTTGCATAGAACCGAAGTGTATTTTATGGGGGAATATAATTATTATTATGGTACATATCATACGTCCCTACTAATATTATAAATGTGAATGTAAGTTTGTTTGTTACGCTTCCACGCGAAACCTACTGGACGGATTTTGATGAAATTTGGTATGGTAGTAGTTTAGATTCTGTATTAAAACAAAGGATACTTTTTATCCCGGAAAAGTACAGTGTTCCCGCGGGATACTCGATAGTATATTTACGCGGGCGGAGCTGCGGGAAACAGCTAGTATTTTATAAGGCAGCAGTTTTTTTTGTATAATTTGTATATATAACAACAAACAAACATAGTGAAAAATAAAACGAAGTATATTGAAAAGCGTCGGGGGATTTATTTAAAAGTGCAAGCCCCTATATGTTGGAGAAATTCCATTATAAACTTTTCGTAAGGGAAGAGAGGAAGAGAAAGATCTCACCTGAATTTATAACGGAATTAAATGATTATTTTAAGTCATTTCCTCGTGACGTCGCTTAAGGGGCCCATACATGGTCCGGTCTGCCTTCAGTTCGGCCTGAACGGATGCAAAATCGTGTCGCGTGTGTGCTCGAATCCGTTCAGGCCGAACTGACGTCAGTTGGGTCGGATGCGATTTTTTCCGTGTATGGGCTCGAATCCGTTCAGGCGTCAGTTCTAACTGACACGATCGGCCTCTCGTCTGTGGCTGCCTTTATTACACAACATTCAACCTTTCAGTTTGATGTTCGAGGAGCAATACGGCCTAACGAACGTGCGCACAATAACGCGCTGCCAGGCGAGCTGCCGCGCGCACTGCAAGAACGACGCCGATTGCCTCAAACGTTGCTCGGATAGATGTCTTCGAACGGAGTGATTACTTTTAAATAAAATGTAAATTGTTCTTTGACTATATATTTTAATCGTGTCTTTAAGTATGAGGACGCGTTTACGAAAAGTTGTTTGACAGGCTCCCGAGTATGAAGAGCAAAGATATTAGATTTTGTACAATAAATCCAGACATTCACCAAATAAAATAAACCTTATAGCCACGCATTAAGAGTTATTAATTTTTAAATTGTTGGATTTAAAAAAATCGGATCAGTAGATCCAGAGATTACCAGAAATTTGATACCTAATTAATAGATTTTGTTGAGAATATATTTTATTAAATAAATAAATAAAAAACGTTATTATGTGTTTCAAGAGCATCGTAGCACGTGTAACTATGAAGCGTGTGTACTATACTAATAAAAATATTTACACAATGGATAAGCAATACAATGTTTTGTCCTTGTCTGTCAAGCTACTTTTCCCACGTATCAGATAAGGACAAAACATTGTATTGTTTATCCACTGTTTAAATATTTTTATTAATAAGGCGGTAAGTTTTTAAGCTACGCATTGTACACTAATTGAGGTAATTTGTTGACAGCATGACTTAATGTTATGGATATAGTTTGTTAACTTGTAAGTTTTTAGTTTTGTAACTCATTCTACAAAAACTTAGGCCTTTTTCATTCGTTATTGGATGATTTATACAGTATTCTCCGAGCGAAGCCTTGAAATACTGTAGTCCCTGGGACAGTTGTTTTTTTTTAAATGTCGTATGGTTGCCCAAGCACATACGGCATCTCACAACCTACAGTCAGTCTTGTAACGTAGTTACTTTACATTTCCTCTCCGTAAAATCAATTATTTCGGCGTTACTCGCGTCATCTATGATTTGCATACTTAATTATATTTAAGTCATTCAGAGGCTTTAGCGCCATCTATCGGCGCACGTCCTTACTAAAACGGCGATAGCCTTGCTTTAATATTTGATTCATAGATCGATTTTACTTCCGTCTTAAATCTTAAAAAATAATAATTCAATTTTGCAGCTAAGTGCCCACGTGGTTAAAGCCCCTTCGATTCCCACAGACACCAAGAGGCTCAACCAGATCGTTAGGCCTTCTGCCCACGACCTCTTAATTTAATATATTTGTCACGGTAATACCTCTTTTATTTACTTAACCGTAACAGTGTAGTCCAGAGGAATGACTGGTCAATATGTCTGGTGCCGACCATGTGCGGATTCAAAGCTGGTTACTGTGTTGGTATATGACCTCTTGATTGTAAGTCCTTCGTGCGCTCGTGTGGTGATGATAATAATACAGCAGCAATTCTTATACTCTCCTTTATTGGTGCTTACCACAAATACGTATTACAATATGTAATGAGATATGCTTAGCACAATATATACGTCTACACTATGTATAGCCTTTTGGCCAACTACAATAAACTAACTCGATAGGCTTTACTTATGACATCTGTCAATGTCAATAATGACATTGACAGTTACATCTTACTGTTGATATATGTAACAGTTACTTTATAAACAGTAATTAATAAAGTAACTAGCTGAATACGTACACTGGTGACCCCGACGTGAAGTGACACGGCCTCAGTGCGGCCGAGCTGACCTATGGTAGATCGTTAAGATTTCCGGGTAAATTTTACGATGAAATTAATTTTGATGGACCAGATTACGACTATCTACAAAAATCAAAATACACCACAAGTAACCTTAAGCCTAGACCTTCATGTCATAAAAATTCACGATCTATATTTATTCACGGCGACCTTAATAACTGTAGGTAAATACGTGTTTTGAAGGAATGACATGACACATAAATCACTCCAACCTCCATAAGATACAGGCCCGTACAGTGAAAAACTTTTCAGATCTAATTAGGTAATAGAGAGGTAACAGCCTCAGTAGATCGACTAAAACCTGCTTATGTATCATCTTAAATAACTACAAACGCCTAATGTAAAAAATTACTTTCACTGATTATATACTGACTCACTGTTTCTTATTTCACATTACTTTTATTGTCTGAAGCATGGGACTGGACCCAAATTTTTTATTTTAGGTTACAAAAACCTAGATTCATTAATATTTTTGCGTTCTATACCTACCTAGGTAACAAAAAACAAAATATGTATTCGCTTGATCGATCTCAATTATTGACTTTCTTTTGTTTCATTTCTGTGTATTATAATTATATTTTAAGTTATGATGTGCTAATATTTGATAGAAATATTTTGTTTATTTTTCTGTGTGCCTGCTTATATATGCTTCAAATATGAAAATTATAGCTGTGATAAATTCCGTTTTATTTTTTACCTAATTATATAGTATTATAATTTTAGGACTTTACTCATAAAGTTCTTATAAATCTCAAAATAAACCCGGGTACCCAGTTTTGAAGTAAGACTGGGACCGAAACACCAGTTTTTTAAATATGTCCGGTTTTCGATGCCCTTATTAATATTATGATTGCCATTTGATAGCCCCAGCTACCAACTAAATAATACTATTTATTTATTTATTTATTTATTTATTTATTCGGGGAACCAACAGCTTTTATTTAAAAAAAGTAGAAAGCAGACAGTTAAGAGTTAAGCCAATAATAGGTTTCCACTAATAGCAATACTGCTCAAATAACATGAGCACAAGTCAAGTCGACATCCTGTTGAATGATTCAGGGGTTTGTAAATTAATTTTTGAGGTTTAAAATAAAAAGAATACGCCGTGTAAAATATAAGATATTTGGGCGTAGAGCAAACAAGGAGCGTATTACGCCAGTCAGATGCGACAACAAAGACGTGTAATATACTTAAATATTTAGCAACAAAAAGCAATATAATATGAAAAGTTTTTCAACACACTCTTCTGGTATTGCGGTATTTATACAACGGCAGTGTGCTTACCGACAAACGATTCGCCTGATCGTTTTGCCGTCTGCCGATTCTATTTTATCAAAAACTCTATAAAATAATTCATAAATGTATTCCATTGTAAATACTAAATAATAGTTATAAACTACTAGCTGTCCCGACACACGTTGTTCTGCCTTAACTATGAACTGAAACTTCTCACCGTTTAAATCTACCCTGAACATCCACAATTATTTCAAGACCAAAACTAGCCAAATCGGTCCAGCCGTTCTCGAGTTTTAGCGAGACATTGTACTTGCAATCAATTTTTTTTTTAATATAAAAAGATAGTCTATATTAAATAAAAAACTTCAAATAAATATTTCAAACTGTTCATTACTGTCGATTACACTTGTTATTTCCTTTTGCTTCCCCGGCCTTAGTCTAGGGATCACAATGTTGTGGTGTTTCTCTAGGTGTTTCTTCAGATAACATCGTCTCGTGAACGCCGAGTCACACACCGTACACGCGTGCCTGAAAAACAACAATACCTCATATTATAAAACAATACGCAGATAGAACGCACTGTTGGACAACACACCACAGTTGCCTTTTTAAAAAAGATTTATTATACAAACTGAAATAGTACTTAATGAAATAGAAAAACGAAATAGTAATTATAGAAACAACTGCCGCGGTTGGGAGATGGAAACGGAGTGTTCAATGGTCTCGGACTTAGGATATAGGATGACAGGAGAAATGCAGTATCAGCAGATGGAAAAGCTAGGGTGAGCATATTAGTATACAGGAGCGGGATATAACACCTCCCGGGGGTAGACTAAACTTCGGGAACAAGTTTATGGAAAACGGAATTAAGGAAGTTAAACATTTACTCTAAGGTTAGGTGTAGGAACAGGTTTAGTGTTAATTTTGCCTTTAGCTAAGTCTTGAAGAGGAATAGAAGTAGGAGAAGAAGGTGTATCTTGGGTTGGAGATGGATTTACAGAAAGAGATTGGGAAAATCTTGGAAGGATGCGAAGACAGCAGTTGTGTCTCTTTATTAAGATAAAACATTTAAAAATGCATAATAAAACAATAGCACAAGAAATTATTATTAAAGTAGTGGAATAATGAGTTTCATACTTGATACAACTATGTTCATTTATAATTTTATCGGCTTCTTTTGATAAATATTTTAATTTTAATTTATGTTCATATTACTAATTATGTCCAATTCGAATCCTTGCAAATCTATATGAGCCACATTATTTATTTCATTATTTAATCCATTAAAATTACAACAAGAGTCATTTATAATATTAATATTGGATACTATCTTATTTATTTTAAATTCCATTATTTTGGACTTAGAAACTAATTTAGTATTCTTACAGTAAGCTAAACAATTACTGGGCACATAAAGTATTCCTGTGCCTATTACATTTAAATCAATATTTGTTTTGTTGCGACATTCCATTAATACTTTATCATATGTGGATTGTACATATATCCACCTATTGTTTGAAATGGATTTCCAAATATCAATTTTGCCATGAACACTATCTGTTTTAAACTGCACTGGTAGAGCACTTATGATATTCACTAATAGTTCACTTTCACAACACGGATGTTCACTGGTTGAAAATACTGTTGTAACGTCGCAGATGTAAGTTTGTGAATTCATCGCCCTACATTCCTGTAGTGAGTCTAAGTTACAATATGACGTTTTATCATTGGTCATTGCAATATATTTACTATTTGGTACAACATAAGTAAAATATTTAGATTTGCATACATCATGTGGTGTGGGAAGAGCAATATTATGATATAAATTGTATTCTTTTGGAGGTACAAGGGCAATTCCTAAAATAAATACTACTTTACCATTAATACTATAGCTAAATACCCTAGAAATATTGATTAGGGTAAACATTTCACTTAATTCTAAATTTACAGGTAATTTTACATCAGCAGGTAAGTGACGGAAGTTATCGATAAGCTCTTTGTATAGATAGCTAGGCGGTAATATAGCTGGATGTAGTATGCTTTGACTACTAAACATTATGGCATTGACTATAACCTCTAATTGAAAAGATAAAGTAATAACATTTGCTTCTAGACTATTTAATACTGTTATCATATCAGTTTTAATTATTAAGTTTTTAGAAATAGTGGAAATATTATTTATTTTATTAGAGAGGTTGTCGATAGCTATATTAAGGTTGCCTTCATTAACTTTAATTTTATTTAATGTTACATTTATATTTGATAAAGTTGTTGTTGTTATTAAAATATTATCTTTAATTAATAAAGCCAACACTTTTTCTTGAATTGCTTCGTCATACTTAATAGCATCGTTTTCGTTAAGAGTACCGAAAATTGTTTTGAAAGCGAATCCTACTCCACCAAACCATGCAGACCTACGGAATCTGTGATCTATTAAGTGTGATATAGAATTATATTCATCCACTAAATCATTATATATTAACGGTAAGTGGTTGCAATATATTATTACATCTAAACTATCGTCGGATTCTATTTCTACTTTGTTACATAAAAATAGCAATGTTCCATGAATAGAATTTATATTAATTATATGCGATTGGAAATGCGATATATCTATAGGAGTAACAATATCTAGAAAGGTTGAACATATTTTTAATCTATCTATCGGATCAAAATAAATTCCCGGACTTGAATTAATTTTTGAACATATTCCTGAGCCGCTAAGGCGGAGGTGCTGAAATAGAAAGACATTTCCCTTAAATTTATATTGTTCAGGTATCTCTAACTTAATTTACATCTAACTTTATCCTATAGGTTAAATCGACGAATGTTTAATTTGATCAATGTGATGCTTAACATATCTACGATTTATTTGCAGGGACACAGTATTGTAACCATGAACTTTGACGATTTTGTAAGGGCCTTTCCATTAAGGGGATAAGGCCTTTCTTAGCCGCAAATGGTTATTTAAATAAACTAAATCATCAATCTTATAGGTATATAGGTCTTGTTTTGTTGTCATAGTAAGTTTTAGAATTTTGTTTTGAATGGATAATATTTTCTATTGTTTTATCACGGGCATGCTTTAATCGATGTTGTAGCATTTTGACATATTCAGGATATGTGGCATCTTTTGTGGTAGTATATAATATGTTAGGATATCTTTTCGATTCCACAAATATTCAATTACACATATATCATAATAGCATTATGTATCCGTCGTTAAGCGAAATAAAAAAGGTACTAAAAGATAATCACGATTTACCAATTGCCGGTCATTTAGGATCAAACAGGATGTATAATAGAATCAAAGAAAAGTATTATTGGAAACGCATGCGCGGAGATGTCGAAAACTACGTTAAATCGTGTACTGTTTGTCAGGAAACAAAGCTTTTAGACAAATAAATAGAGCGCCAATGCAAATAACTATTACTTCGACTGCACCATTTCAGCGAATATCAATTGATATTGTAGGTCCATTACCGGAATCGGGTACCGCTAAAATCAGGTTTATAATGACCTTACAAGACGACCTTACAAAATATTCAGTAGCATATCCTGTTAGAACAACAACAGCTGAAGAGACAAGTGAATGTCTAGTTCACTTTATTTCATTATTCGGAATTCCAAAGACAATACTTACGGATCAGGGCACAAATTTTACGGCCGATTTATTTTTTTTAGGAGACTTGCAGTCTCCTAAAAAATAATACAAAATCCATCAGTCAAACAAGGACTCCTTTCGAAGAAACCCAACCACAATCAAGACGATGCCAAGGAGCCCCCCTACACACAGAAAAACAGAGAGAACTCATTAAACCAAGGGCCCTTCAGAGACAAAAGCCTGCCAGTCAACGTCCAGACAAGTCTCCCAAACTCCCACACTATCCTCCCTCATTTCCTCTCTGGATAGTGTAAAAGACACTTTCACTGCCCAGAATCCCATAGACAAAAACAAGGACAAAAAACTTCTTTCCTCAACTCCTTCTCCACAAGTCTCCTCAAACCCCGCTCCTACAAAAGAAGGAGGTACACATGATAGGTCCGATCGTGCCGAATTTCTATACTCAAGATTCACTGAGGCCTTGGGGAGATGTGAAAATCCTCTAGAACCTTCCACACTTATCTGGCTTACAGGTATAGAGAGGGAATCTGATATGGAACTTGGAGAGCTGACAAGGCCTTACAAGTTATTAGTGGGGAGAGCCCAGGATGACATATATATCATGCTTCCATTCATAAAGGAAGCCTGTGGGCTAGGGGGCTCTACATTAGGACTAGTATTGAGATCTCTCAGTGTGTCTTATCAAGCTGGAGCCTCCATGAACGCTAAATCTAATATAACATCTCTCCAATACTCTAGCATCTTTCAAACTCCAAGAAAAGCTGTTAGAAGGCCAGATCAAATGCTTCCAAACTGCTCTCAAGGATATATCCACTCAGTGGAACACATTGTCATCAGGGGTGGCAGGAATGATGGAGGAGGTGGATAAAAGAACTCTAGCATTATCTGTTCCCAGCACACCACAAAGAGTACAAGTTCATGCACCTACTTCTGTCTCCTCAAAAACTAGTCAACTAGACCCCCTCTAAAGGACTTGGAGCTAGTTCCTGGAACCACCAATAAATCCAGATATGGCAGCATAACTGTAGATGAAGATGGAAACCCCACCGCTGCCACCAATGTTAGACAACACTCCACAGTTGCCTTTTTAAAAAAGATTTATTATACAAACTGAAATAGTAATGAAATAGAAAAACGAAATAGTAATTATAGAAATAACTGCCGCGGTCGGGAGATGGAAACGGAGTGTCCAATGGTCTCGGACTTAGGATATAGGATGACAGGAGAAATGCAGTATCAGCAGATGGAAAAACTAGGGTGAGCATATTAGTATACAACAGCGAGATATAACAGCACGCAACGAAAAGATTCAAACCACCTAAACAGGTGTGGCACTTGAGAATCACTGTCGGTACACGCGCATGCTCGTGTGCGCAGGGGTTAAACTCTCATACATGTACAACTTTACAGAGAACAGAGACATCTCAACACGAGTATCCAGTACTAACTAAGTTTGAAAATTTTCGGATAGCCACAACAGATGACACAATGCGGCTTTTTAGAGTTGCGCATCTATACTAGTATATATCTGTATAATCTATGCGTGTGCGTCTAACGAAACGGAAAAAAATATCTTTGCATTTTATATGTTTTTGTATAACAGCTATCTGGAATAATTGTAAAATGGTGAATCTAAAGTACCCGACAAATATTTTACAGTTATAAGCTGATATTATAGTCAAAGTAAAATAGCTTTTTACGAACTCAAATCACAATTCAATTGTAAATAAAAAATGAAAATAAATACATTTGAGTCTAAAAAAAAGATTTTTTTTTCATTTATTTCTTATTTTGTAAATAGTTTTTAATATCAATAATCAATATAATAATCAATAAAATTTTGGGGTAAAGGGGCTAGCCCCTTTACCCCAAAATATTTGATTTGATTTGATTGATTGATATATTATATATATATATATATATATATATATATATATATATATATATATATATATATATATATATATATATATAATATTTATATATTATATTATATGGAAAATTTGAAATATCGTATTATTTTTGAGTACGAGTCCCACCGTGGCACCAGTGCTGCAGAAACGGCTCGAAGGATTAATGATGTGTGTGGCAGCGGTATCGCAACAGAAGTGTGTTTTTGGTTCCAACGTTTTCGTTCTGGAAATTTCGACCTGCAGAACAAGCCCCGTGGACGGCCGGAGACCAAAGTTGATAATGAAGAATTGAAGTCTATTGTGGAAGCGGATCCATCGCAAACCATGTCTGAGTTAGCTGCAGGCAGCTGTTAGTGATAAAACTCCCCGGACCATGCTCCAATAGATTACCATTTTTTTCGAAATTTGGATAACTTGCAAGAAAAAAATTCAACTCCGATGGGGCTGTTCAAAGCGCGTTCAAAGATTTTATTGATTCCTGTCCGAATGGTTTTTTTAGTAAGGGAATCAATAAACTACCTATGAGATGGCAAAAGTGCATAGATACCAATGGTATATACTTTGATTAAATAAATACAGGGTGTCCCAAGAAATAGTCTCAAGCGTAAGTCCAGAGTTAGAGCACCTCTTGGAGTACCCGAATCACCCCCATGTATGTTCCGCGATTATTCGTAGTTTTCGAGTTATAATTTTTTTTCTGACTTTTTGAAAAATTTCGATCTAAAAAACTTAAAAATTTAAATAAAAAAAAGTAGAACATATTTTAATGTTTTTCTTTTTGCTACTGAATTATCTTAAATGGTACTTTTATGTCTAAAATAATCAGCTTCGTAACTTTGGTGAAAATTTAGAAAAGAGTAGTGTAAAGTCAAAATTTTAATGTTAGTGAATAATTACTTAAAAATTCAACTTTAGATTAAAAATCTAAACAGGCGAATTCTCGCTCCTCGCACCTCGCTGTCTTTGATGGCTGATTTAAGCCAAAGTAGCCCTATTAAGTACTTTTTTTAAAAAATTATTATGAAAGCAGAGAGTCAAGAGAAGTTTTTACACATACTTAGAAACCATGAATTCGCCTGTTTAGATTTTTAATTTAAAGTTGAGTTTTTAAGTAATTATTCACTAACATTCAAAATTTTGACTTTACACTACTGTTTTCTAAATTTTCACTAAAGTTACAAAGCTGATTATTTTAGACATAAAAGTACCGTTTAAGATAATTCAGTAGCAAAAAGAAAAACATTAAAATGTGTTTTACTTTTTTTTATTTAAATTTTTAAGTTTTTTAGATCGAAATTTTTCAAAAAGTCAGAAAAAAAATTATAACTCGAAAACTACGAATAATCGCGGAACATACATGGGGGTGATTCGGGTACTCCAAGAGGTGCTCTAACTCTGGACTTACGCTTGACACTATTTCTTGGGACATCCTGTATATTATGTTTTAAAAAAATCGACTTTATGTTCCTCCTTTAGAAAACGCCAATTTCATATGTATGGATCTAATACTATTTAATAACAGCAAGAACTTACATATTTAAATATGAAGAAATCAGTTGAAAAGACAGGTAGGTCTTGTAGCTGTTTTGGTGTTGCAGCTGTCCTTGGAAGGTAGTTATCGGTTTCCATTAAGCAATCAGCCTACTAAATGAAGCAAACATTTTCAGTACAGTTTTACGAGAATTGTGCGAATGAAGGATATTTGGCACAGTTTATGTGGAGGAAGGTGTGCAGAAAGCTAATATTTTAAAAATAATGCTTAGAAATACATAAAATTATTAAAGTAACAAAACACAGACTACCTCAAATTAATATCACACACTATCGTGCGTTCGATAGACACAATTTTGTTACACTTTAGACCGGGGATTCCCAAAGTGGTCGATATCGACCCCAAGGGGTAGAATAAACAAAATATAATACAATACAATAATATCAGCCATCGTAGGTAAACTAATCCTTTATAAACAAAATTTAGGCAGAAATAAATATTCGCAGATTCCGCATTTGTCAAAATTACTAGAAATGCTTCAAGATGATGACATTTTATTATGTCACTCACTTGGACGCATTACACAAGGATTTTACGGAGAGGTTTGAGGATCTTTTAAATTTACAAATTCCTCAATGGATAATAAATCCGTACAATACCACAGCCATAGAAGAAGCCAATGTGATAATGAAAGAAGAGTTGATTACCATCAGCACAGACGAAGAGCTTAAGCAGAAGTTCAACCAAGGCTATCAGAAGTTCTGGTTGCAACGCAACATTGAAACACAGTATCCTACATTGTGGAACATTGCTGAAAAATACCTTATCGCTTTTTCATCATCATACCTAGTTGAAAAAAGCTTCAGTGTGGTAACAAACATTTTGACGAAATAAAGAAACCGTTTCAAAATCAACGAACGTGGAGATTTAAGGCTGCAACTCACCAATATTGAACCGGATGTAGCTAGATTGGTAGATAGTCACCAGGTTCATCCATCACACTGAATGTTTTATTTTCTCTTTGCGAATTAATATTTTTTTAAATATAATTTCCTACCTACTTAAGATTCGTTAAGTACTTAATTTGTAATAATCATTATAAATTAAACTTGATATTTACTGAATTGCATGTCTTTTTATTTTGTTAAATTTTGATGAGAAAATAAAGTCAACTTTACTCACTTAACCAAGAGCAAAGTTTTCCAGTTGGTACCGTAGTACCTAAGTATTTTGTATCAATAGGAAAAAACTAAAAAGATAGGCCCCCCTTATTCATAATAGTCTGCTAACTTAAAGCATTGCTAATTACTCTGTCTTCTTATATTGATCTAAGTCAGAATGAAAAATAACACTCTGTAGCAGCTGTTTTAAGTTAGCGGACAATTATGAATAAGGGGGTTGATCTTAAAAGTATGTAATTTGGCCATGGGGGTCTGAGATAACAGTTCATTTTGGAAAAGGGGTCACTTGTCCAAATTATTTTGGGGATCCCTGCTTTAGACGTTTGTCAATCGCTTACATTTCTCACATCATATGGATTTTTTCTATCTAAGAGGCAAAATAACTCTTATGAAGATCAAACTTAAAAATTAATAAATTATCATGGGCGAATCTCGACCACAGGGCGAGTTTTTTCAATATTTAGGGAATAATCAATCAATTTTAAAGTAACATGGGATATTATGAAGTCTAAAAATAAAAATTATTGAATTTATTCCAAAAATTACCGTTTGATATTGTCGTGCGTGTCCAGATGCCTCAACAGTTTGGACTTGGCCTCGAAAGTTTTGCCGCAGGCATCGCGGTTGCACACGAACCGCCGCACCTCCCCGCCTTCGTGTCGTCGCCGCATGTGCTGGCGCAGGTTCGACTTCGTGTAGTACGCCCGACCCACACACAGCAGACACTTATACTGCTTCAAGCCTGCAAACAACAACGCAAAATCTACAACAACCGGACTGGAAACGCAAGTAGCAACTGCAGAGGAATAACAAGTGTAACTCCTCTGTTGTTGAGTGTCCATGGGCGGCGGTAATCGCTTACTATCAGGTAAGCGTTTCCTGAGGATCAAATCTGCTTAATAAAATGCAATGCAATGCTGCAATAATGCAATTACAATTGTATGATTCCGCTATCGCAATGTTAGGCGGCCGTCCCTGTTTGACTTAAAAAAAAAAACTACACTTTACACTAACTTTATTTGAATAAAACACACAAACTACACTTTAACTTAAATGACTTCCCACACTTTAACCGAGTGCTTAAAATCGCACTGTTCGCGGCGGCTTCCAGAATCTAACGTGACTGAAAATAACTAATAAAATAACGAAGTAAAATGAAAAATGAAAGCTAAACGGAATAATGGAAACGCGTGGCAAAGATGCTGATATACTGCTATGGTTGTAATAGCTCTCCTCTTTTGACGGAGCTTTATCTCTTTAAGATGAAGCGGAGTGCTTAATGTGTTTGAATTTTCCACGATTCAGAAATAAAGAAAACATTCAAAAGAAAATACAAAATAAAGAACTTAGAATTAATATTGAATTTGAAAATAAACATAAATGTTAGACTTCATTAAAATTAAAACAAAATATATTTTCATTATATAAAATTGGATTGACACAAAATACTTTCGACACAAAATTGACATTGACAACATTGACACAAATACCAAAACTTATGTCTAAAGGAGACTTAATTATCAAAGAATAAAATATAAAAGAATTTGTCGGCAACAATTGAACTATTTTAGAATAACCAACACATGGTTCAATTGCTGCCATCAGATGTCAATTTTACAATTCCAGTACCTTCAATAGAATAATCATTAATATCATCATCACAACGAATAGTTAATTTATTCATTTTGGATTGAACAAAAATCCATTTATTATTTTGCATTTTTTGCCAAATATCTATTTCACCGAATAAGAGTTTCGAATTACATTCAGAGGGCAACAAGAGTGTGACCTCGGTTAAGATTGTGGATTCACAATTTGGACTACTTATATAAGAGTAGATATTAAACAATTCACAAATAGAATAATTACTATGGTGGCGGATTAACGTATAAGCACTACAAGCACGTGCTTGGGGCCCCTGTTCTCCAGGGGCCCCCCTCCATCCTCTGCTGGCGTTTCATTTTATACCTACATTTTATCGAGATTCATCCACAATATGTCCGAAATCACAAAGCGCGAACAGTCCGGGAGTGACCCTTCATACACCCCCGCAGGGTCCTGCCCCCTGCGCGCCCCGCCCGTACGTCGAGACCGAGTGAGTGAGTTGTCTTTGCATTGCAAACGATAGCGCCCGCATTACCGCACGTACTTACATACCTACTTTATTTACGGAGTGGCTTTGATTGAAACTACACTTATCGTTACCCCACACAAAGTTATCAGGTAAGTACTATATTTATGCTTTCATTATTGATTACGTACACGTATAAAGAATATGGCCTTTTTCAACAATAATTCTAACTTTATGTTTCACTAGCTGTGCCCCGCGGTGTTACCCGCGATTTATGACCTATAAACTAAATTGTGTAAAAAAAAAAAAACATTTCTTTTTTCCCAATTTTACCACCTTGGAGGTAGAATTTTCAAAATCACTTAAATACGTCTCGAAATCCATTCATTTTTGTTCAGTAGCCCAAAAATATAGTTTCATGTTTCTAACTTAAGAAATGACGGACTTTCATACAAACTTTCAACCCCTATTTCAACCCCTTCGAAGTAAAATTTCCAAAATTGACTGATTCATCATCGCCGAGCAAAAACTGTTAAAGTTACAACCACGAAATTTGGTGAGTAGGGTTGTTTTATTAAGTAGACACCCACTAAGGAAGGAAAGTGGGTGTCTACTTAATAAAACAACCCTACTCACCAAATTTCGTTGTTGTTATTTTATAAGTATAGATAACTAAACTTCGAAAAGTCCCTCAAATTTGACAAACAACTGTCACCACACTTTTCACAGCTTTTTTACATTTTTACTAAAATAACAAATTCACAAAAACGCCGTAATTCACCAAAAAAAATGAAATGGCATGGAACCTCTTAAACATACCTAAACTTGGAAGTATGTATATGAAATGTAACTTTACCTGTACATCGACAGGTATGAAACCTATGCCAATCCATAGAAAATATTATTAAAACAACAATAATTATTGTTTGAAAAACTGTCGTAAATCTCATACTTTCTGAGACATTGCAGTTTGAAGTCGTAAAATAAAACAGCCACCAACAGTTGACAGCGCGCGCCGCGCACTTCCCGCGCCTCGCTCCGTCAGTCAGTCGCCGGCGCAATAAGTACCGACTACTACCTGCTTACCGAGTATCGTATTATTCGATTTTATAACTTCACACTGAAATATCTCGGAAATTATGAGATTTACGTCATTTTTTCAAAGAGTAAATTTTATTGTTTTAGATAATATTTTCTATCGATTGGCCTAGGTTTTGATTGACCTGTACACCAAAAAAAATACATCTCATGTACTTCCAAGTTACTGAAGTCTGGCTTCATACAGAAAGGTTCGATGTCTTTTGCACTTTGTTTATTACTTTGTAATATCCTACACTGCCTACACATACGCAATAAAAGCCCCTATTATATATTTTTTTAAACTATAACTAATTTATTTCAGGTTCCAGAGGGCACCGTACGTATACAGAAGGTGATATTTGTTATTGATACTAATCATCATTAAAAATGAAACGCCATCATCTCAGTGGCGCACAAAAACGCAAACAAGCTGAGCTGAAGAAAAAAAAAATAGATACACTCCCAAAAATGACATCGTTTTTTCCAACCAATCAGTTAGAATCTGGTAAAGATAATAATGAATGTCAAGAATCTCAATCTTTATCATCTGTTAGAACACAAATTGATAAAAACAGTACTACATGCACCTCAGTAGATCATTTTGATGACGATGAAATAAATAGCGAAATTAAAACATCTGTTCCTGTTCCCGATAAATCTGAACCTGTTATTGTTGCGATTCCTGAAGTTTCAAAAATTGAACTCGTCAATTCCAATAAAAAGACAGATGCTGTGGACGGAATTTTCTGAAGAAGATATTTTCTCTTGGATTGACCACGGTCCAGAAAATTGTCAGCACCATCAGGGCCCATTTCATGAATCGCGCCTTACATATGCTAGTGGTAAAAGTGTCCGTTTTTGCACACCACGACTATTTTTCGGTAAAAAAGCCAACGGTGAAACATATCGTTTATATGTTTCACCGTTGGGTTTTTTACCGATGAAATAAATAGCGAAATTAAAACACCTGTTCCTGTTCCCGATAAATCTGAACCTGTTATTGTTGCGATTCCTGAAGTTTCAAAAATTGAACTCGTCAATTCCAATAAAAAGACAGATGCTGGGCTGTGGACGGAATTTTCTGAAGAAGATATTTTCTCTTGGATTGACCACAGTCCAGAAAATTGTCAGCACCATCAGGTGTGGCCAACGTGGTTTGGCCTTTAGGGGACATGATGAGTCTTTTGGATCTATACATAATGGGAATTTTTTGGGTTTACTTGAACTTGTGGCTCAATTTGATCCATTTTTAGCAAGCCATATTGCAAGATATGGAAGTAAAGGGAAAGGCAACCCATCATATCTATCGAAAACAGTATGCGACGAACTTATCGATTTAATGAGTGATAAAGTTCACAAAGTGATTGTCGAAGAAATACAATCAGCTGGGTACTTTAGCCTCAGTGGACGCCACGCCTGATAGGTCAGGCGTGGAGTCCACTGAGTATCATACTAAGGCGGGTCAATAAATCTGTGACTTTTTGAATTTCTAACCTCCTTACTGAAAAAGCAACACTACTCCTGTCAACAGGCATCTGTCAGTTGACTCCTGTCAAAATTTGAACTTGCTGCGTCAGTTAGTTTGTGTTTTACAGCTATCTTTATCAGACTATCCAGTAACTTAAGGAAACAATGGAAAAAAGTGAATTTCGTGTGCTTATTAAGCATTATTTTTTGCGAAAAAAAACCATTATCGAGACCAAGGCTAAGCTTGATAAATACTATGGGGACTCTGCACCATCGATTTCAATGGTAAAAAAGTGGTTTACTGAATTTCGTTGTGGCCTTACAAGCACTGAAGATGCCGAACGTCCTGGACGCCCAGTTGAGGTCTCTACACCCGAAACAATCGAAAAAATTCACGATATGGTGTTGGCCGACCGAAGATTGAAAGTGCAAGAGATTGTGGAAGCCATAGGCATCTCGCATGGCTCAGTGGTTTCAATTTTGAATGATCACTTGGGCATGAGAAAGCTTTCCGCAAGATGGGTGCCGCGTTTGCTCACAGTCGACCACAAACGCAATCGTGTAACAACTTCACAGGAAGGTTTGGCGTTGTTTAATCACAATATGGAGGAGTTTTTTAACCGTGGACAAAACATGGATCCATCACAATACACCAGAGACCAAACAACAGTCAAAACAGTGTGTTTCTAAGGGTGAATCGGCGCCAAAGAAGGCCAAGGTGGGTTTGTCAGCCAATAAAGTTATGGCGACTGTTTTTTGGGATGCACGTGGGATAATCCACATTGACTATCTTCAAAAGGGAAGAACAATTAATGGGGAATATTATACCAACTTATTGGACCGCTTCAATGAGGATTTGAAAAAAAACCGACCTCCTTTGGCCAAGAAAAAAGTTCTTTTTCACCAAGACAATGCAAGGGTGCACACATGTGCAGTTGCCATGGCAAAAATCCATGAATTGGGCTATGAATTGCTCCCACATCCACCCTATTCTCCAGATTTGGCTCCGAGTGACTACTTCTTGTTCCCAAACCTGAAAAAATGGCTCGGTGGAAAAAGATTTGACTCCAATGATGAAGTCATCTCGCAAACAAAGGCCTATTTTGAGGACCTCGACAAATCATATTTTTTGGAAGGGATAAAAAAATTGGAGAAGCGTTGGACAAAGTGTATAGAGCTCAAGGGGGACTACGTTGAAAAATAAAATGATTTATTTATCAAAAAATCTGTGTTTTATTCCAAAAGTCACGGACTTATTGACCCGCCCTCGTATATATACATACGGATCAACTAAGTATTATTTTGAGATACGTATCGCCGTCTGATGGTATGCCCGTGGAACGATTTCTGACGTTTTTAAATTTTAAAAAGTCACACCGGAGAAGAGATGGCAAATATAGTACTCAGTTATCTAGAGGGTTGCAAAATAGATATTGCAAAGTGCAGAGGACAATCATATGACAATGCTGCTAATATGTCAGGACGATACAAAGGAATGCAGCAAAAAATTTTAGAGCATAATAAATATGCTGTATTTATACCATGCGCTGCACATACTCTAAACTTGATTGGTCGCAGTGCTGTTGATTGTTGTACGATTGCAGTGAATTTTTTTTCAAGTGTGCAGTTGTTATACAATTTTTTTTCGGCTTCTACTTATCGTTGGGCGGTTTTAAAATAATTAATAGGCAACGACAGCGTTCTGAAGTCGCTGTCGGACACTCGTTGGGAAGCTCACGCTGTAGCTACGAGTGCAATATTACAATCCTATCCGAAAATTTTGGATGCTTTAGATGAAATTGCTGAGGACACAAAGCAAAAAGGTGAGACCAGGTTAGAATCACAAAATATTTCAAACAAAATGCAAGAGTTTGAGATTATATTTATGCTCACTTTGTGGAATGATATTCTACAAGTTTTTCGTCGCACCAGTAAAGGACTCCAAGAAGAAGGATTAGATCTTAAGACGTGTTCCAATTTGTATCATTCTTTATCGGGTCATCTCGTTGAAATGAGGAATCAATTTGAAAAATTTTAAGGCGAGGCAAGAAAAATTTTTCCTAATGGGGAATATAAGGAAACTCGAAGACGAATTAGGAAGAAACAAGTAAATGATGGAAATGCAGAGGAACTTGATTTGAATCCTAGAGACAAATTCCGCATTGAGACTTTCAATGTAATAATTGACACACTTAATGCTCAAATGCAAAGAAGAGGTGATGTATACCACGAAGTTTCACAAAAGTTTTCATTTCTTGCGGATCTAAATAAGTCATGTTCAGAATATGAAAAAGATATCCAATTGCTCTTAGAATCTTACCCAGAAGACTTCAATGAAAACTTCCTCGGCGAATTTAATCATTTTTACAAATATGTTCGAATAAAATATGAATCTTCAGAAACAAAGGTCACCCATTCCGATCTATATGAAATGATTATTAAAGATAAAGTAAAGTGCGTTTTCCCAAATATAGAAGTGGCGTTTAGAATCTTTCACAGCTTAATGATTACTAACTGCTCTGCTGAACGATCCTTCACACAACTAAAAAGATTAAAAAACCCGCAAAGAACAAAAATCCGTCCAGACAAGCTTAATTCTTTAGCATTAATGTGTATTGAGGCAGACATACTTCGTCAGAAAAATTTCGACGATGTAATCTCGGAGTTTGCTCTGATTAAGGCAAGGAAAAAAATGTTTTAAGTTTTAAATTATACCTACTACACTTTCTATTTTGATGAACTTTTATTTTATACTTTCTACCTTCCATTCCATTCCTTCCATTTCCATTTAAGCAATAGAGGGCCTACACAGGCTCTGTGCTTAGGGCCTCGGATACTCTTAATCCGCCACTGAGCATAATGCAGTCTGTCGTCGCTTAAGGCGATGTATGAGTCAGAGGGTTGAATTAAGGCGAAAGTATTATGAGTATCATCATGAGGTGTAGGTAAAGGAATATTTTAATACACCATGAACTTATTAATACAGCATGATGATGATGACACGATTGATACATACAAGGTGATGAATTTAAATAAGAACTAAACAGTCCTTACGAATCTCGGACGACCAGGTTGACTGGCTTGGGGTCTTCTGCCGTGACTTCAATTGGTGAGTTTAACACAAATATAACGGTGGACCAGCATTCTTGTAATGTACATTTTATTATGGTACCTAATGGTGTTATTACTTATGAAGTCATTTTAGGTCAACCATTTCTTTTTTAATACCATTACTATTATTGAAAAAGGTTCTATCATTATAAGGCCAGAGTTTTATGATGATACCTACCAGAATTCTATCTGTGTTTTTTCTGATAATGATAATTATAGTGATGCCCTGCAAAGTATAATTAATAATTACAATCCCAGTTTGCAAACTATCCAATCCAAATTAAAGATGCTCCTATTAAATTAAAAATTCTCTACTAAACACGGAAATTATTGGACCGATTTGAAAAATTCTTTCACCATTAGAATCCTACATTATCCTACATTAAACAGTTTTTGGTAAAAATTAAAAACCTATATCGCGCGCCCGATCAACGCGCGACGCGCCCTAGCGCGCAACACACGGCCCGCGGGCCTTTGGATTGTGGAAATAATAAATAGTCGAAGTGTAATTACGCACTTAGGCAGAAGCAGAAGTACGCATATTATTCTCAGTAATAATACTTATCATCTATGCATTATATACTTATAGTGAGAAGTTAATAATACATAATATGAGCGTATTGTTTTAATAACTGGAAAGAATTTTTCATAATCAAAGGTCGATTATTGAGAGTTAAAATCACAGAAATTGTTGGAAAGTACATATAATAATATATTTTTTTTATTTGATATCAATAATTATTCAGAATCTTCAAATCTACAGTCATCTGATCTTATTTTATTGATTCTTATGACTTTGAATCTGGCAGATATTAGGTAATATTTTGGAATTAAAAAAAAATAGATAAATAACACTGGTTAACAAAATCTTAACTTTTTTCACATGAAAACTTAATATATCAAATTTTGAATTACCTACTAGGCCCACCAAACAATAATATGAGAATGAAAAAAAATTGACATGTCAGGTTTTGTAATATCAAAACATATTATGTTTTCGTAAAAAGAACAAACATCAGCTACATAATACATTTAGATAAATTATTGCTTAATATAGAATTAATACTGGAAGCTCTTTTTTAAGTCTCTAGAAATGTGCTAGCATTCCTGGACTCCATCTCCCTTGATAACGCTTTTCTTTTATGGCAATGTCCTGATGGAACCTCTCGCTTTGTTCGCCACTCACAAGGTTGAATAATTATATTTCAACATAAGGAATAGTCGTTATATTAAAAATCTATTAATTTTCTTAGGCAATATAGATTGTTATTTTTATTGTGAATTCTGAGATTGGTTTATAGATTTATTTTGGAATGTATACAATTAAGGTTATAAAAGTCTGAATTAGACAAAAACTAGATGAGTTATCAAAAATTAAATCATAAATTTAGGAAAATCGTTTTTTTTTGTTATTTATTTCAAACTAGATGCTGCCCGCGACTTCGTGCGCCCTAAAAGAAATCTCGCGGGAACCGTACATTTTGCCGCAATAAAAAGTAAAAAGTAGTGAGGTTGTGTGAATAAGGTATGGCGATGTCTATGAGGTAAACAGTTCTATTTCGTTTGTCATGAAGTGTTATGTCAGGTCTGTTGTGATTTATGGTTTTGTATGTTAATATTTTCCGGTTCCAATACAATTTGTAGTCAGGTGAGTCTAGTATGATTTGTGGTGTGTATTTGTAGTATGGAGTTTTGTCTGGGATGAGGTTGTGCTCAAGTGCAAGTATCTGGTGTATAATTGCTGCTACTCGGTCGTGTCTGTGTTTGTAGTCTGTTTGTGTGATGGATGAGCAATCGCCTGTTATGTGTTGTATTGTTTCCGGTTGCTTGTGGCAGTGGCGGCAATGGTCACTGCTAAAGTTACGGTCTCTTATAATGTTTTTCCTGTAATTCTCTGTATCTATCACCTGATCCTGTATTGCCAGCATAAAACCTTCTGTTTCAGGAAACAGCTCTACTTGTTTTAACCGTGCGTTTGACGCTATTTTGTCAACGGCATTACTGGTAAGATAAAGACGGTGTCGGCCATGCAGGGATTTTTGTGTCCATGTGTCGATTTTTGATGGTTTGTGTAGGTATTAATTTTTTTGGTGTTGTCAGCGAGCGTTAGTGGTGTGTGAGTGTTGTTTGTGCTTGGTTGTAAAAGAATGCTCTGAGAAGTGTTATTTGCCTATATTATTATTATTATTATTATGCGTTTTTTTGTTTTTTGGATCTTTTTTGTTTTATCGATGATATGTTTAGTTTTAAATTTAATGGCTGATTTGTTGTCCGATACAATTTTAAATATACATATATTGAAAAAAATCCTGAGGCATCTAATTATTTAAATATCGCTAGACATCAACTACACCGACAAAATGTTTCAAGCTAACGTAGTAAGATCGGATAATCTAAATAAGCGGCGTGCTACCTTTGAGGCCATTGACGCTCACCACCCTCATTTGAATCAGTTTCTTATTCTCACTATAGATGACTTAAAAAGCTTGCTTTAGGTACATACCAAATAAAACAGGCTCGATCATACTATGGTGAGCATGTCAAGGTAGAAAGACAAAGTGCTGGCAATATGCTCTAATATAATATCTAGATTAGATGCACGCAATGACAGTAATAATATTACAAGTAAGTTGTGGCTGAAACACCTTATACATTTATCTCTGATCTGCACCTTTCTTCTATTTTAAACTTTAATCTATTCTTTTCCAGATATAGGACACTGTATTTCTTGAGCAGTACGGTGTCCTGATGTGATGCCTGTTGAGTCAGTCAATATAATATTGACAATTGACCAGGGTTCGAGGATATATACGAAGGGCGTTCAAGGTATTCTCGGTATCTGGGTGATTTGGTATTATTGTGGGTAATTAAAATATATCATTAGCTAACAACATTATCTGAGGGTATTCATATAAAATTTCATGTTGATGTTGATAACTTCATTCGTTTTTTTACGACCTCCAGTATAAACGACGACCAGACGACGAGAATGACTGACACGCCAATGTTGAAGAAAATCGAGCATCGTGCGGTGATTAAATTCCTCACTAAACAAGAAAAAACTCAAAAAACTATCCATGAAGAAATGGTTGCTGTTTATCAATACTTTGCACCTTCATTATCGGCCGTACATAATATGTTGTAAAGTGAATTCAAATGAGGCAGGGAAAGTATCTTCGATGACCCTGGCCCTGGTGGGCCCAATCGCGGCGGTTACCGAAGAAAATGTGAAAATTATCGACAAATTTGTATTAGAAGATGCACGTGTACAAATCAAGATGTTACTATACATACTATACTACATGGTTATCTCAACCTTACAAAAGACATAGCAAGACGGGTGCCGCGCATGCTCACTACGCTTCAAAAGCAGGCACGGGTAGACACTTGTAAGGAGTTTTTAGAGCTGTGTGGCGACGATCCAGCAAGTGTTTTCGAAAGGATAGTTATAGATGATGAAACGTGGGTTCATCACTATGACCTTGAGAGTAAACAGATGTCTATGCAGTGGCATAAAAAGGGATCGGACCCTCCGAAGCAGTTCAAACTTCACTTCATCGGCTGGCAAAATCATGGCCACAGTTTTCTGAGATTCTAAAGGAATACTATTGATCAAGTACACAAAAAAATGTGAAACTATCAACGCAGAAAAATACTTAACCACTTTACGCCGTTTGAGAGAAGCAATAAAGGAAAAAAGGCCTCTTCTTTTTTCTGGCAAAGTAAGCGCTGCTTCTTCACGATAACGCGCCGGTTCACACTGCGTGGCTCTCCCAAGACTGCTGTACGAGAGTGCGGGTTCGAGGAAATGAACTACCCGCCCTACATCCCAGACCTGTCCCCCAGTGACTACTTTTTATTCCCAAAAAAGACCTCCGGGGAAAGCGATTTGTTGACGATAACGAGCTCAAGTCCGCTATAGCATTTTTCGGCCCAAGAAAAAAATATCTTTTTTAAGGGAATAGATAAACTTATTTCGCGATCAAACAAATGTATTGATATCATGGGAGACTATATTGAAAAATGTAGGTGGCGTTGGAGTAGAGTTAAAACATATTCCTTAATAGTAAGTTCTAATCCATAAATAGCAACACTACTGCCGGCATTAAGTTAGCCACCAGGCTAGTTATAGTCCGACGTAGCTACAGCGGTCTTTCTATTATTTTTTACAAAGAAAGTAATTGACAAAGTGCAGAAACGATTTTACTTCATTATTGAGTATTTAAGAAGCATTAAATAACTTTTGTATTTATTGAATATAATTGTTTGTTAAATGATGAATTTTATATATATTGCCGGAATTTATTGATAATAATATTTAATAATTGAGTTATATATATTGCCGGAATCAGGAAAAGAAGGCGCATCTTTCTGTATTTTTACTTTTTTTCTATCTAGTGCCATTTCGATTTTACCATAACGAAATAGGTCGCTTCTGTATGCATGTTTATACCTGTTTTAAGATGAAAAGACGTTTTTATATAAAACTTAATTAAATAGTCGTATTTGGACAAATATGTCTATTTCCGTTATGATTCCTCTAGGAGTTCGGTAATTAAAAAGTTGTATATTATATTGTAAGTTTCACACGCAATTGAAAAGACGCAAGTAACCACTTGTGTCTTTATACTCTTTTTTGGAAACTTATCTTTTACTAAGTAAGTACGTCTACATCAGGGGCGTGCGCTCCTTGTAGGCAGAAATGCAGTGCTTTACGTGTCATTCACAGTTATTTTAATAAAACGTTCGTACGTTTTAGATGACTTTAATTAATAGTAAATAAATTAATTTAAAAAATATAATAAATTAAAAACGCCTAATATTTTATAAATAGCAACTAATGCCGCTAAGTTCTGTAGGAAAAATCATCGCATGTTGTGTAATTTTCATACTTCGCAAACGCATACACCCATGAATATCGTCATGATTATAAAACGGTAAATCATGCGGCAGGCTATGGCCGACCCAAGAGCCGAGCGGCGAGCCGAGAGCTTCGGTTCGGCTTAGGGTTGCCAACCATACTTTATAATAACGTATCCTACTTTATTTTTGGTAATTATACTTTATACTTTTACATACAAATAAAGTATGCAAAAATACTTTATTTTCAACCTTTACTGTGATGCGTAAAACAAAATACTCGTTATGGGTTCTTAATGATTTATAATTGCTGAACGAAATGTTTAAAACTGATTATGGAAACAATGTATAATTGAGTCATATAGTTCCAATACCCGCCAGCTCCATAATTATAGAAAAAATAAGCTGTCGATGGTTTTATATAGTCTATAAAATTCCATAATCCGCCAACTCCAGTGATTAATTTCAAAATCCGCCAGGTCCATCTTTAACATACAAATAACTCGTTTTTACATAATAATATTTCGTAAAACAGTGTCTAAAACGAATTAAAATTATATTCTCAAATAATATAACCACTAAACTGCTAAAAAAGTATTAAATTGACAGAGAAACCGTTTTTTGCCTGTACTGAAAATTTGTCCCGTGTGGAGTTGGCGGCTATTGGAACTATATGACTCATTTACTGAACGAAATATTAGATGTCAGTTGTGACTTGTGACATTTGTCAAAGATGTAACATCTTTGACAAATGTCACATCTTTGACAAATGTTACATCTTTGACAAATGTCACATCTGACATCTGAGGACTGAGATGTCTCTCACTAATCACTATCGACGAAATTGTACAAAACTGGTCCGATAGTTTTGTTTTTATTTATGTGAAGAATGCATTTTAAAGTAAATATTAATGCTAAAATTAGAAAATGACGAGTAATTCTGATAGCGACACACCAGTGACTCCTAAAAAAGCTAAAATAACCAAAGTTTTACAAAAATATAAACCTGAATGGGAAAAACAATACAACTGGATAACAAGTGATCTTCAAAATAAAAGTAATGCAAAATGTACTATCTGCGGCGTGATTTTTACAATCACTTCAGCTGGCATTGGACAGGTATGAAAATTTATAAATGTGTACAAATATGTATTGTTAAAGCTACGTGGCTTTGCTTCTCCTTTCGTATAGTTATTTTATTTACATTTTTTAACTTACTCACCTAACTTAATTCATTAGGTTTTTTTACATCTTTACAAAAAAAGTCACCAGTTTGTATATGGTAGGACTTTGTATTGAAAAGTTTTAAAAACAGTTATGGTTGCATCATGCATGACTCGCATGCATATTTGAAATTTATTTTGCATTAACAATTTATACATTATTTTTTAAGCATAAGCAAGGGACATTAGTTTCAATGTTTCAAATTCTATGAGTTATTTTAAAAACAATCTTGTTACTTACTTGTTATTATAATAAAATAAAAAATATTATAAGTAAGTATGTATATATTTTTCATACTAATAACTAATTGTCAGAATTCTGAAATGTTTATATTCTCATTCACATAATTGTTTTTGGATAAAATTACCTATACTTATTAATATATATTTTAATATTTGTCATTTAATGAAAGAATATTTGAAGAATTAAAAAGATTCAGTATTATTTTGAAAATAGTGATGGTTTAACATGGTGGTGGTTTCAGTTTTTGTTTCTTACTTTCTATAGATTAAGCAACATCAAAATACTCAGAAGCATAAGATGAAAACTGAAATGAAGAAAACGTCTGGTGCATTACAAAATTTCCTTACATCAGATACTAAATCAAAATGTGAAGGATCTAGTGATGATGAGAATATTATAGCAGCGGAATTAGCATTGACTTTTCACACTGTGAAGCATAATTTATCTTATAATAGTATGGATTGCCTAAATAAATTAAACAAAATTGTATTTGTAGATTCCAAAATAGCTAGTAAAATACGCTTGGCAAGAACTAAAATGGAAGCTTTAGTGACAGAAGTGTTAGGTCCATATTCTGTAATTTCTGAAAGTGTAATAAATGATATACATGATGATGTATTTTTCTGTCTCCAAACAGATGCATCAAATAAAAAGAATATTAAGTTATTCCCTCTCGTAGTGCAATATTTTTCAATAAATGAAGGGATCCAAAATAAACTGATCGATTTTTACGAAAATTCTAATGAATCTGCTGATGGCATGTTTGAAGCTATGAAGAAGTCTATGGATTCCCACAACCTGTCATTCAATCAAGTATCAGGTCTCAGTGCAGACAATTGCAATGCTAATTTTGGCATTCATCACTCATTGTACACAAATATTAAAAAAGAAGTACCAAACCTAATAAAAGGCAACTGTCATGCACACATAATCCATAATACAGTGAAACATGCTATGGGCTACTTGATTTGTGACATAGAAAATATTGTTTTAAAAATATACAGTAATTTTTCGGTATCTGCTTGTAGACGAGATGATTTAAAAAAATTTGTTTCTATGGTTGATGGCGAATTTCACGAAATCAAACGTCATATTGGTACGCGGTAGTTATCACTACTTCCAGCCGTTGACACCCTTTTACTTAATTGGGCACCAATATGTGATTATTTTATAAGTTTAGGTGATGATTGTGCAATAATTATACGAGAATTATTAAAACTAAGTGACAAGTCAACAGGATAAGGAAGTTGTGGAAATTTATTTACACTTTACAAGCCACATGCTTAATATATTTAATAAAATGATAAAACGTCTGGAAGGAAATGACGTAACTATACTAGATGTCTATAATATTATGGATAATTTAAGAAACGAATTAGAACAAAGAAAAACTGATAAGTACTTTGGTTATGAAACAAAAACGAGATTACAAAAAATTAAAACGTCATCACCCGAAACATTCAATACAGTTGTCAGTAACTTTTCACTTTTATTGATATGAGCTTAAAATATATGATAAAATGGTTTGATTTTAGCGAAGATAACTGGCTTTCAATACTTCCTAACATGTCTTTGAAAAATGAGGTAGAACATTTTGAAATGGTTATTACAAAGGCCAAATTACAAGACAGATTTTATATTAAGATTGACGATGTGTATTCCGAATCTATAAGACTTAAAGAAATCCAAAGAAAATTCACTAATGATGATGAAGTATTTTCAGTAAAAAGTACTGTAGAAAAATGGCAATATATTCTGAAAAATACATCTGAGATCTTACCAAATATTAAAAAAATAATTTCCTTCCTACTCTCCATTCCCGCCACTTCAGCTTTCACTGAAAGAGTTTTTTCAGTAATGAATCTGAAGTGGCGAGAAGAGAGAAATAGGGCATCTATAAATTTAATTAAAAATGAATTATTTATATATTTAAATTTAAATGTTAACTGTCAAAATAGCTATAAAACATTTAAAGATAATAAAAAATTGTTATCATGTGCCAAAAGCACAAAAAAATACATTTTTAAACCAATAAAACCATAAAATTTGGAAAATACTTTTTTTTTCTTCCTAATACTTTATTTTTTTCCTATCCAAACCACTTTATACGTTTTTTTTGTCAAAAAAAGTTGGCAACCCTAGCCGAACTTCGGCTATCCGATCGCTTCCGAAAACCGCCGAACTGGCTTGTCGGAAATTATTCGTTGCCTATAATCCGAGTAAAAACAAAATGACGCGAATCTAATGAATCATCTATGCACGTTATGCATTTTTGTTTAGTAAGGTTTTATTTGTTTAAATAGAAGAAATGTTTTGTGTTTCGCGGGGGCCATATTGCATATTTCATGTGATAAGCATTGTTTACAATTTAATCGCTCCTGTTTATTTATAATTTTCTTAAAAGATTTTTCATTTTAACATTTGAAAGTGTGTACATTTAACAGTTTCTTACTGAGTTTCTATAATAATTGTAGTGATTTGCTTTTACAAGGCGCGTTTGTTGATTTTATAAAATGTTATTTGATTATGAGGTTTGCGTTGATAATGTGTGTTTATTAAAAATTAAAAATAACAAGTTCTCACAATTGTCATTCAGTGAAAAGATTCAAATTCTGTCTAAAGGTAGGTGTGTACCCGAGTTACAACAATTAAACCAGCAAAAAAAATAAGTAACGTATAAGTAACACGAAAATTTCATATTAAAAGTTATGAAACGTATAACTGGCTGTGTGGTTGTGTACACACGATTAAATTATATTGTTTTCCTTGCATATTATTTACATCCGGATATAGTAATCTCAAGTAACCGGAACCTTGAATATGTGAAAATTGAAGCTGACTGACTATTGAGTAGTTATAATATTTTAAAATATGCTTATTATTTTACTTATAAGAATTTCTTCCGCCGCGACGATCGATCGCTGTTTTGTCTGCGTTGCCGTGGAAGATGTACATGAATAGTAGTACATCTAAGACTTGCTCTGTTGGCATGGTTTCGACTTAGAGATCCGTCGCTTGGCTGTAGCTATGCTAAAAATCTATAAACGAAATAGTTTTTGTGACCGAGTACTTCGCCGCATACCCAGTGTCATAATCCTGTGCACGCCACTGGTCTACATCTACCATAAGCGCCCTTTCTCTTTCGAATGATTATTATGGTCGAGGCACATTTGCCATATGCGTCCTTATACCTTATTAAAAGATAGAAAAGTAATAAACATACTAAATAAATAAGAAGTAAATGTACAGAAACGCCCTATTTATTAAGTTTCGTGAAAACAGTGCGGAGTGCGGGGGGGTGTAGTTAATATCGGAGCCGTGTTTTTGAGTCAGTTGCGCCTGAGTGGCGAGAGTGTGAGGGTGGGTGCGCGCGCATTTCGTACGACGGATATTTCGGTAAGTATAATTTTATAGCATTTAATAAACGGTATTCTCAGTTTGCATGATATTGTGATTTTTTTGATGTTATCCTATTTCATAAAACTAAATTATTGAAAACGTTATATTAACTTAATTATATGTATTAGGGATTTATAATTATATGTGGATGTTGTGCTCTAAAATATTTGTTGTTATGTTTTTCTATTACATAACAAGCAAATATTTTTTAGAAGTATAGGTCAATCATGTTTTTAACGGGGAAGACTGATTTTCGTCGTTATTCATTTTGAATTCCTATTACAGTGGGCCGTAGTGGGTAATGTTGGATATCAAAAACACTTTAGTTCAATCACCGAGTATATTGAAACGTTCACAAAGTTAATTATAATCACTATTAGTACTACTAATTAATATCCTAGAACGCGCGATGGTTTAGTGGTAGGTGATAACCGTCCGCCCGCGCTGCCACCCAAGAGTGAATAATGCCCGTTGGCGCCTTGGCGGTTGGCGCGCGCGCCGCACTAAGTACATCGAGCGCCGATAGGTGGCGCTAGCGTCCCGGATATCATTTGATTTCGACACGGCCATCCTGCTTGTACACGTCCTCTTGTAATGGTTAAACTGCAACAAAATAGTAAACGGGAGAACTATGTTTCGCTCGGTCATTCCTGACCAAACTCTATTATCAATAAACAGAGCTAAGATCTTAAGAGAATTTTATTTCAAACAATTCACAAATAATTATTAAACTTAATCAAACAACACCGCGACACAATCCGTAAGTGTTTAAAACAACTTAATCAAACAAATTAAGTTGTTAGTAATATTCTGATATTCAATTTTTTTTAACACATCATAGATATCCTAGGTCATGTAATATAGTCGCTTAAAAATCACGTCTTAAACTCTACTACAACACAAATTCTCAAGTAAGATCTCTAACACCACGGCTCCCCAGCCGAGCAGCAATAGCATTGCTCTCACATCCAGCGCATGGACCAGTTAACGTTACATAACCGTATAGCGGTTAACCCGTGTGCATCACCTGCTGACTACACGACTATGGTCTTTTTAGAGTTTAGACCCCGACCTCCGCCAGAGTTACACGCGCACCGCGTACCCACGGACTACCTGAGTTACCTCAAGAGACACCGATTTCCACCGGGATACGGCTACGTAATAATCACTGGTACGGTCGAACACAGTACGGTCGTAAGAGAATTTTACTTGAGTTTTAATCATAACTTAAATTTCTTTATCAGTATCAAAATCATTATTATCATCATCAACCTCGACTAATCCATGACCCGATGGCATCTTTCTTAACCTATCGTGCGCTTACTTATAAGTACACTTAGAATTTAAAGCTTTTAGTGTATAACGGTCACCCTCTAAAATTTCTATCACTTTAAATGGACCTTTGTACTTTGGATCTAATTTATTTTGATTTTGTTCCTCATTCTCTAATAGCACAAAGTCAACAAAAGCAAAATGATTTATTTTAGCTTTTGTTTTGTCAAATCGGTTCTTATCGTATTCCGCACACTTCTTAATATTATCTGACGCGCGTTCGCGAATTTCCTCTATGTCTATGTCTGGGTCTACAATATCGCTACACATTAACGACAGAGATCTAGCCACCTTACCGATTAAAAGTTCAAGAGTCGCGCGAGGCTTTTGTAACTCGATTCACGGTACAATTTATCGCTAGCTGAACTTCACCGATAAGAGTCCTGCCACGATCTATTATCACTAGCCTCTATCGAAGTCAACATTGATTTTAAGACGCTCATAACACGCTCAACCTGCCCGTTAGCGCGTGACGATCCTGTCGCTATTAAATGCAAATCAATGTTTTTACCACCGCAAAAATTGCGAAACTCTTTGCTAGCGAAACAACGTCCTTGATCCGCTATTATGCGAGTCGGAGCACCAAGAAGTGCAACGATTTGAGATATCGCGTGTAGACTGCTCTTAGTATCAATGTTTGTTGCATAGTAGAATAGCACATACTTCGTAAAAGCGTCTATTATTACGAAAATATATTCCTTCTTATCATTCTTTCCGCTGAGTTTACCTGTCGCATATACATGAACCGTATGCTAAGGGCTCGTCACCTTAGGTATTGGATGTAGCTCGGCCTGAATCTTACCGGAATGAGTTTTATCTATTTTGCAGGTAACATAAGTATCAACAAATTTCTTAACATACGTATTTAATCCCGGAAACCAATAATAATCAAATAGCTTTTCAGTTGTGTTTCACCGAGATGTATGATATAGTCGTGAAAATTATTAACTACTGACCATCAAAGAGCGCGAGGTAAGTAAGGTAACCATTTAGATCGTCCTTTTCGTTGGATTTTACAGTGTAGGACGCCCGAACGTATCTCGTAAGTATTTGCTTGTTGGTCATCGAGTTGATTATTTTCTAAATCAGTTATAATTTTAAAAATCTCAACATCACGCTGTTGTTCGGCCTGAAGCCAGTTAGGAGAGAGTTTTGTGACATCGATACGTTTTGATCTTTCACAAGACTCTACTGATGTTGAATCTAGCGGGAGAGGGTTTCGCGAGAAGAAATCTACATGTGACATTCGTTTCCCTTCTCTATAAACTACATCGAAGTCAAATGATTGCAGAAATGCCCACCATCTATGCGCTCGCGGTGTTAAATCCTGTTTAGTTTTGGACGATTTAAGAGAATTGCAATCTGTAACGACGGTAAATTTCCTGCCATGCACGTATTGCCTAAAATGCTTGATTCACGACTGCAAGAGTTTCGAGCTTGCGATAATCTATGCACATACGATCTGATCCATCTTGTTTCTTAACTAAAAGAGCCGGAATTGCAAATGGTGAGCAGCTAGGTCGGATAATATTCGCATCCAACAATTCCTTCACACGGTCGCGCACAATACTACGTTCTTCTGCAGACATCCTATACGGCCGTCGCTGTATAGTGCGATTCGGGTCTATCAATTTTATCTTAAGCTCGCCTGTGGTCACTTGAGTGGTAGGTAAACCGGTTATAAAAAAAATTGAAAATACTAATATAAACATACTAATTTTATCGTTATTATTTACATCCGTCACGATAGAAGTTAAATCTAACGTAATCGCGTTATTATATTCCTGTCGCACCGAATTAACACTATGAACTTTACATAAGGAAACCTCTGTTGCAGTAATTTTAAAATTTTAACAACAAGACCCAAATTTAAAATCTCGCGACCTAACATAACGTCACTTTGTAAATAATTATCAGGTAAAACATGCAATAGAACTTCGAAAGGGTAACCGTTAACCACTACACAACATAAAATCTGTTCTGTGCTGAATACTCGGGTTTGTCCAATACCAGTCATAGCAATAACATTCTTTGTGCGTTTTCCGCTAAATTTAGAAGCAAAACTTTCTTTAATTAACGAACATTCAGGACCAGAATCGTATGTAAATCGTATTAATTCACCTTTGTGCTGTAACGTGCTAGACGGTGGTTGCACGAAGCAGACATCCACGCGCCGCTCGGCCTGTGCTCCGCCGCCGCTCGCGCCGCTCGTACACCGGACGGCTATGTGTCCCGGTTTGCCGCACTTGAAGCAAACTAAAGTCTTCGCTGTATGCTGCTGAGGCGCTTGATTAGACGAGGACATAGACGTTTGAGGTCGCACTCTTGACTCCTTCGGCTTGATTCTGCACTCGCTTCTCTTATGGCCCAAGCGCCCACAGTTAAAACACTTAATTGTGTAAATCTTCGCACGTTTATTATTATCGTTTGCGTTAGATAATTCACTAGTGTTGAACTTCCGCTTCAAATGTGAAAATGCGTATAATTCCTGCTGTAATTTGTCTCGTGATGCAATGCTTGTCGTGAACACCATACGTTGAATTCTCGGGTCAAATTGAGATATGTGAGCGAGTACTGTAGCAACGGCAATTTCTTCTTTATTTACGTCTTTCCAGCGATTAGTTAACGATGAAATTATACGACTTGCAAACGCGGGTAATGTTTCCTTTTCACTCGGTTTTTCGCCGTTTATTTTATGATGTCTCGGTCGAAATAAATCTCGTTATGAAAAGTACTTTAAACTCGTTCCAAGTCATACCTTCGTAAGCTATTTGTGACAACCATGTGGATGCTTCGCCCTTGAGTGCCTTACTAACTGCCAAAACAAGTCGACTGCCGGTCGGTGGATTTTCTGAAAAACATAAATCTGCTATCGCGCACCAAGATCTTGCGTCCATATCTTGTTTTTCAGTATCAAATGGCGGTAGTTCCTCACGATTTGCTGGTTTCGGAGATTGAAGCGCGGTAATCAAAGCTTGCATGTTTTTGTTTTGTTGTTCGAACATGGCACGCCACATGTTTGTTTCTTTGTTCTGATCCAACATGGATCCCACATCTGATAACGGGGAAGACTGACTTTCGTAGTTATTCATTTTGAATTCCTATTACAGTGGGCGGTAGTGGGTAATGTTGGATATCAAAAACACTTTAGTTCAATCACTGAGTATATTGAAAAGTTCACAAAGTTAATTATAATCACTATTAGTACTACTAATTAATATCCTAGAACGCGCGATGGTTTAGTGGTAGGTGATAACCGTCCGCGCGCGCTGCCACCCAAGAGTGAATAATGCCCGTTGGCGCCTTGGCGGTTGGCGCGCGCGCCGCACTAACTACATCGAGCGCCGATAGGTGACGCTGGCGTCCCGGATATCATTTGATTTCGACATATTTATGTACGTATAATTATTGGACGTTTTTTTTTCATTTATTATATCCTCAAGAAGACGTAACGGATGTACCTAAATAATTTATATTTTTTATTAAATTAGATTATTATAGCCTGGAATGACAAAACTACTTTTCATACTAATAAATAATACGTGGGCACAAGTCTATATAATTATCGCTTACACTCTGTTGCTATATTTTTGTATCGCTTACTCTCTGTTGCTATAACTTTATTTTTGTTTCAGAAAAGAATAACATGAAGTCAGGTCGAAGTTTTGATTTAATAACAAGAGCTTTAGCTTCTAGCGATATGCAAAGCACACCACGTAATAATTCCGTCCCAAATACAGAGACGTCAGTTTGTCACACTATTAACGACAGGCATGAGGACAGCACGATGACCACAGAAGCAGCTGTAAGCGATAGGATTGATATTATCAATTATAATAAAAAAATAATGACGGTGAAGATTGTCCTCAAATTTCTACTTTAAATATGAATGATAATAGTGTATCAAATAGTACTTACCTTGCTTTTAACAGAACTGTGATAAACAATAATACTCGTAGCTGTAGTAGTTCAACGACAGGTGATTTGACTCTGACGATTCAGTATTTGACAAGGATTATGTCCCGCCACAACAATATAACCGACAAAGCTTGATAGTCTCTGATTCAGAATCCTCCGATATAATTGAAAATTCACAACCTAAACGGTTGCATACAATAAGCATCCCAGAGTCACCTGAACGAGAAGAGACTGAGTCAGTTTCTCAGTTTACCAAGAAGGGAACTATACGTAAAGGTAGACACTACGATGTTCCTCTAAAAGAACGGAGGCAAATTAAAAAAGTTTTAAAAAATAATACAGCATATGTTGTTAAACCAGGCTATGGAGAGAAATGCACAAAAAAATGTTCTACAATTATAAATGCTCAGCAGCGGGAGCTATTAAATAAGCAATTTCGTAATTTTTCCTGGAGAGAACAGCATATTTTCATCACTAATAATACATCTCAACGTACACCAGTCAGACGAACCAAAAAAACAAACCCAAATGAAAAAACAATTAACCGAAATAAAACTGTTACTTACTTTTTGTCGAATGATGATGGCCAAAAGATTAATGTATGTAAGACCTTTTTTTTGACAACTCTTGGATTCAACAAGAAAAATGACAAAGTTATTAGAAATATATTAAACCAAAATCAAGCAGAAATAATTACAGATATGCGAGGTTCTAATCCCAACCCTAAAAAGATTGATAATACTCTTATCATTGAACATATCAATTCTTTCCACCCTGCCATTTCACATTACCGAAGAGTGCATGCACCTAACCGTAAATATTTACCATCAGATCTGAATGTTCGTGCTATGTATAAAGACTTTTGCGATAAAATAAGTATGACTGCGCATTCCTCTACCGAAGATTATGTAGTATCTTACGATCATTATCGAAGAGTTATTAAACAACTTAATATAACTTTTGCAAAGCTAGGCAACGAGGAGTGTGAAATGTGCGAAACATATAAAATACATAATCCCAATCAAGAAATCCGACATCGTGACTGTATTAAGTGTAAGGAATACGAAGTACATCATGCAAGATATATTTTAGCTCGACAGAAATACTATGAGGATAAAACTCTTCAGTCAGATATACAAAATGAGAATATTGACACTATATTATATTGTTCAGCAGACCTAGAAAAGGTTATAATGTGCCCTAGACTAGACGAATTTAAGGTTGTGATGTTTTGTCCGAGACTGATATTATTTAAAGAGAGTTTTGTACCTCTAGAGTCTAGGGGATGAAAAATCTCAAAATGCAAGGGACACCTTTGCTTGTATGTGGCACGAAGCTATTTCAAGCAGAAAAAAGAAGATATAATAAGCTGTTTCAGTGCTTTTATTTTAAACTACCGGGATTTAAAACATATCATACTTTGGCTTGACAACTGCGCCGCTCAGAACAAAAATTGGACATTATTTTCTTATTTGATTTTTCCACATACTGGTGGAGAGAAAAAAGAAGAGGAAGCCCGCCGTCCGCAACAACCGCGGCGCCGCATACCCGACCTACGTACGGGCGCATCCGAGCTACGACTGCGCTGTGAAATACCCGCGACGCCGCTGTACGTCTTCCGCCTGCACTGGTCCATCCAGATCGAGGACGTTGTGTACTACATCCGTAAGATGTCCCTCGCCTTAAGGGTCGAGCTAGTCTCACCACAAGGTCAACTTCAGTTCCTTTGTGGTAAGAGTACCGACGCTTCGACTGTCGACCTTCGCCAGAGGATTTCTGGCCGACGGGTGTGGTTTACCGGAGGTTCCGCGGGAGACTCCGGAACGAAGCGCGGATCACGTCGCCGACAACACGTGACAAGTGTAGTTTCTACGTAAAAAATATGTATGTTGGTATGTAAGGTATTTATAATAAGGGCCTACATGCAGCCTGAAATAAAAGTTATTTATTTATTACCGCGACGCCGTACATGGGACAGTACATGTCGTTTATCTGATCAGCTCTTGTCAACATTTCGTAGACAATAGCATTAGTGCCACATGTAGCACTGTCAAACGAAGATTTACAAAATTTTGCCAGTTGTAGAACACCTAAATGCCAAATTTTAGGCGCTATATAATTTAAATAGAAATATTGCGTTAGATGAGTCTTTAACGCAATGGAAGGGGTGGCTTAATTTTAATCAGCTACGAGATAAATTGTACCTGGCATAATAGAACATAATCCCTTAGACTATGCTGACTACGAGTATAATCGTACCATATATAATATACTCGTAGTTGGCATAGAAAATGTATTCTTTCGTAATGTGGAGGGAAAACGGAAAGCCACCTGTCGTGTTCGGGAGCTGGACAAAAACAAACTGTGCAAATAGCTTATGCAGGTTGTGTGGCAGGGTGTGGCTTATGACCGAATGGGGGACATTAATCAGTTTAGCTGCGTAATGCAAAGGATGCGCTGTAACAAGTAATCGTAACAAGTAATTATTTGCATAAAAAATGACTAAGCTATTAAGTGAACAAGAAATATCTAATTTAGCAAACCGAGATAGTAGTGATGAGAGTGGTGATGACTTTTCATCGACAGATGAAGAAGCCAGTCACAAGAACCTCAGACTCGTCTTCTTCTGGCTGTCCAGTTTTTGAGTTGTATGTGCAACCTGATACAAGCTCTTCCGATAGTTCGTTTTCGGAGCGCGAACATGCTGGGTCTCGTTCAAACACACAAGACAGACAACAACCCGTTACATTGCAATCCAATCCAATCCTCTTCTTCATTAGATAGTAGTGGTGCTCAAGACACGTGTAACTCAGAACTGCAGCCATGATCGGAAGAAAATGTCTCTTTGGTAGGAGAAAACGAGAGTATTGAATGGATTGATATACCATTGGAAATTTCCGACTTCCCGTATTTGGGTCCCGAGCCAGGTGCGAAGATAGCTACTTATAAGAGCACAGCTCTCTCTGTGTATGCCGATTTATTCTTCAGCGATGAATTTTTGCAAAATTTAGTTACGGAAACTAACCGCTACGCCACCCAGGTGCTTTCAACGCACCGTTTGCAACGTTCTTCAAGATTGAAAGAATGGAGAGAAACCAATAAAGTCGAGATGAAGATATTTATTGCCATTTTTTTACATGTGGGTATCTTACAATTACCCCAAAAACCACTATATTGGAGTAAGCATAAGTTGTATGACATTCCGCTTTTTAGAAGTTTGATGAGCCGTAATAGATTCCAGATACCCAGTTTTTTTTAATTTTTCAAACAACGAAGAAGTTGATGAAGGTGACCGTATTTACAAAATAAGATTTTTGGTAGAACATTTCAACAAATTGATGCAAGATATTTATGCTCCGTCTAAAGATTTATGCATAGATGAATCTGTAATGTCATGGAAAGGGTGGCTTTTTTGAGTTTACATAAAAAATAAGAAACATAGGATATGGCATCAAGATATACAAACTATGTGAAAGTAACGGCATAATACTTAAGATAAAACTTTATACAGGCAAATCAGAAGGCCAGGAAGGTGGACAAACTATAAAAATTATAACAGATTTACTAGATGATTACTTAAATAAACGTTACAGGGTTACAGATAACTACTATAACTCCGTTGAGCTGACAATAAAAATGAGCGCAAATATAACTTACTTATGTGCAACTTTGCAAGGTGAGATGATTTGGAGAAGAAATAGGGAAGTAGCAGTTTGCAAATGGAAAGACAATCGCGATGTTCTAACCATTTGAAATATGCACAATCCTGAAATGATAAATACAAGAAATCGCAGAAATCAACTAAAATTAAAACCGAGTATATTTGTTGATTATAATAACGGGATGGGAGGAGTAGACCACTCTGACCAAATAATTTCTTATTATGAGAGTATGAAAAAACCCAAATACTGGTACAAAAAATAGCTATATTATAATTTTTCAAATGTTTATACATAATGCTGCGAAAATACACAATAGTCAATCTGGCTTGAATATATCGGAAAGAATACCTCTACTGAATTTTACTGAAAATGTTATTATCCATTTGTTAAACCAAAAGTATATCGACTACTCAGAAAGACCAGGGCAGTCCAAAGAGGTCAATCAAAGTACCCAAGTATTGTTGCAACAGTACTTGGAATATATACCACCTATAGAAAATAAAAGCAAGCCAACTAAACCTTGTGTTGTGCGTAACAAAAATAAGACTCGAAAAGAAACAAGGTATTTTTGCCCATTATGTCTAAAAACTCCGGCGTTATGTGTAGATGATTGTTTTAATGCTTATCACGGCTAAATTTTGTATTTCTACTGCAGAAAAGACGAAATTATGTCTTCCTTTGTTTGTTTGTACTATTACAAAGTACCTTATGTTTTTCATGTCATATCTTTTTTCCGTTAAAAGTCTGATCTTTGATTTTATCATGGTTTTCTTCCGTTCCGTTCAAATTCCGACGTTACCAGTAGTGTCAATAAATATTTTTTTATATAGGAGGCCCAACAAAATCTACGAATATATTCGTAGTGGGCACCATGCTAAAGACTCGCACTACGAGTTATCTCGTACCTGGCACGCAAAGGGTTAAAGTACTTGACAAAGTAAAATATGACGATGGGCCAAGTTTCCGCTGCCACTTCAGGGGGCCGCCAGAGGTCGATTGACGTGTTAAGATCGGCTCCGTGTCCTTTTTTTGACATAAATTAAATATAGGGAATAAATATAGCATTAATTAGATTCATAGTGTATATAAGACTCTAACTCGTACGTGTAAATGTTATCCAAGTGGTTCATACAAGAATAGACGATTAAAGTGCATAAAACTATTTATGACTGCTTACAATAATTTGACTGTGATTTCAACTCTAATCGTGGGTTACTTGTGACTTGGAACCTTTAAATAACAAGTGAGTAATAAACAAAGTGTAATTATACAATAAAAAGGAAAATTAGTATCAAATTAATAAGTCACCAAAGAACAAAGAAAGTACATTACATAATTCAAACCATTGTACTGACCAATGACAAAGGATTTATTTAAACCGCTACAAGGATAATTGCCGTTATTGGTTGATCCTGTCGCAACACCCTGACGTCATTGAACTGCTGGCCGAAAGGAGACACTTGACAACCTTCAACGTCTGGTCGACGGTTCGCACATCGACATTCCCAGGACATGGAACATTTGTTTTTCTTTTTTGCGCTTCATAAAATCCCTAAAGGCCTGGCTTACTTTTTCTGAGTACATAGAAGAATTTTTGAAACAACCATATGAGTCGTATAAAATCTAAGGCGGCATGGTAGGTTATTAGGCAAAAATGAGATAAGTATATGGAAACACAGAAATTTTAAATTAGAACACAACACAACATTTACAACCAGAGTCGGCCATATGCGCTTGAAAATCGTAATCTTAAACTGGAATAAGGATTAAAGCTGGCGATCTTTCTAGTATTACGACCATACCTGGCAATCTTGCGCTGTCGACCAATCAGAAGCGTTCATTAGGTCACGTCACAAAATGGTGGATTGTGCCGTTTTAGTGAAAAAGTTGTTCAGAGATTTTATTGCTTTATTAGTGTTTTGCTACAATATTATTGTTTATTTTGATTATGGAGTAAAGTTCAAAGCCTGTGACCAATAATTCGGCGAGAAAACGGAGCAGAAATCCCGAAACATGGAAAAAACGTGTTGAAAAAACGGCGGTAAGTAATTGTATGGTTATCATCCTCCTAGGGTTGTCCCCTTTTTTAATTATCAACAGATTAACGAGATTTTTTACATAAATATGGTTAACAGACAAAGTGTTACTTATTTAATCTATTCTTTCGATGATCCTTATGTAAATAGCCAAAGAGTTACTTGACAAGTTATTTTCCCCCTGGGTAATAATAATAACCTCTAAGACATAAAAAAATATGTGATAGTGACATTATAAAAAATTTTTACTAGTTAAAGCAGCAGCGTTCTAACCAAGTTTTTTCCTATTTTGTTCAGGTACGAACCAAAAAGTTTGCCACAACGCTGTTGCGACCACAACACACCATCTTTTAAGTGCAAAAATATAACGATAGCCCAGTTACAAAGAATTCATCAAAACTTTTATTCACATGCAAGCAAAAAAGATCTATCCTGCTAAAAATGTGTCAAATTGTACCAACAAACCGAAGCAGTAAAAATCTTCATAAATGTAAAGGGAAGAAACAGACGACAATTAAATATGGAGTGATCGCTGACGAAAAGAGAATACCTGTCTGCCAAAAACTATTTTTAAATATTTTCGGTATCACCAAGCACAGAGTATAGCATATGTGATGAAACTTTTTCACTACACCGGACAAGTTGGTATAGAGCATCGTGGAGGAGACCACAAAACATCGAAGTTTATACATCAGAAAGAAACTATTCACAACTTAATAGCAAAACTGCGATGCATAGTCTCATTATTGCAGAAAGTTAAAGGAAGTTGAACGTTCATATTTACCATCCGAATTAAATGTCTCTACATTGTACAAAATGTACCAAGCAAGTGAACATGCTCATTCATTGGTGAAGAAGTTTTATTTTCGCCGCATTTTCAACACTTGTTACAACATCGGATTTGGATCTCCAAAAACTGATGTGTGTTCGTTCTACTTGCCTGGAACTGGCTGAAAAAATCAAGATCGAAACAGATTCTTTTAAGAAAAATAAGCTGATCATAGAGAAACGTATTCACATTTTAAGAGCAAAAGCCTTTTTTGAAAAATTGAGAGATGCCCGTGATCATATCAAGATCATTTCATTCGACTGCCAAAAAAACTTGCCCCTACCCAAGTTACCCGATCAATCGACATATTACAGTCGACAATTATACTACTATAATTTCACAACGGTAGAGGGCACTTCAAAAGATCCGCTGACACCAAGAAGCGTCTTTGCATATTATTGCACTGAAAATGAATATCAGAAGGATTCAAATCTTATTGCATCTGCACTATATCACAGGCTGAATGTGACAGATAAAACTGGCATTACTGAAATTCGTTTGGTCGCCGACGGTTGCGGCGGCCAAAACAAAAACAGTGTAGTTTTGGGGACTTGCTGTAAATGGTTGTTAGAAAACCCTGGAATTGATGAAATTGAATTAGTATTCCCAGTGACTGGGCATTCTTTCATGCCTGCTGACCAAGTGTTGAAAGGAAACTTAAAAAAAGAGAAGTAATGACGCATCCTAATGAAATAACAGAAATTATAAAGGAATCTGCGAGTGCAGTAAAAATTGGAAGTGACTGTGTTGTAAGCAATTGGAGAGAAGCCGTGAGAAGAGTGTTAAAACAGATTACTTCTTGGACAATCCAGTTTAAAAACTGCAAAAGATTTTTATTGAGACGATCCAATAGAGCAGGAAGTGTACTAGTTCGCGGAGAACTGAACTATAAAAGTGATTTAGGTAAATTTGAAGACATTTGTAAGCGTGGAAAATGTATTTCTATGATCAATCCAGAGCCTTTACTCAATATTGTACCTGTAAATAAAAATAAATTACAGGACGTAAAGAAACTGCTTCAAAAACATTACGGGTCTGAATGGGAAGATGCTCTATCTTTAGTGTTTTACAAAGAACTCTTTGGAACTCAGGAGACACTAATGTCTGCTCCAGAAAGGGTAGAAACATTCTGCACTGAAGCTGTGAATTAAAACGTGCAATTACATATTTAAGAAATTCGTTTATTTAAAATAATACAGTATTATTAAGTATAAGTGCAATGTCGCAATTTTCCCTTAGTTTTTATTTTGTGAAAGGTAAAAATATTCCTTATAATAAAAAATGTAACTCCAATTATTGTTTTATTACTATCTAACATGCGCCCCGGCTTCACTCGCGACACCTACCCAGTCAAAAGGTAGCTTTTGTGTTATTCCAGGTCATAAGCTTCGATCAAATCGCAGGTCATAAGCTATGTGTAGGTATTCCAATTTTCAGCCAGTCGTTATGTTAAGGAGATGAACGCCACACAAACATACTCAAAAACTTTCGCTTGTATAATATTGCTAGGATTGATAACCCTATTTTCTCACTAGATCAGTGAGAATCAAATATGGCGATCATGACATATGTTTAGTATCAAAGGCGGCAATCTTGGCATAGCTTGGGTTCAAATACGGCATTCTTGAAAAGTTACATTCAAAAACGGCAATCTAGCATAAGAAAAGTAATTTTTCACCTCTGTTGTCATCTTAAAAAGTGGGGTTGTCTTTTTATTCTGTTTTGGTTAGACCACCGATTACAGTAAGACATCCGTCATGATTATCTATGGACTAAGTATTCAAATAATTAGTTTTTTTCTCCTGTCAAAAGTAGGGTCAACGCTACTTTGCCGCCTTTGATTTTATACGACTCATATAACAGTAATCGAACACTATATTGTGGTAGCGAAAAGTGCCATCTAGCGGAAATTATCGACGACAAGTCTACTTGGCTCGTACGATAAAAGTCCTTATCAATTCCTATTTAATTTAAGTAATATACTATATTCTTTGCGAAATTACAAAGTTTTTCTTACTAACATCAGGTTTAATAAATATATCAGTGAACAAATGATAAACAAACATATAAAATTATTAATAAAGAATTATCCAAACTGTCGTCTAATTGATATATTATATTCCGAAAATGATGTAAATCATCAGATAAAAATAAAAAAATTAAGTTTTAAAATTCTAGTCGAACTTGAGTTTCTACACGTCTCAAAAAAATTTCAAAACGTGTCGCCGCACTTCCAAATGCCAGTAGTCAAAAAATATAACTCTCGAAACAATAACGCAAATAAAAAAAATAACTCTACGCCCAAACCTATTGATCGCACTAATTTAGCTCCGTAAAGAGGTACGATACCGTATTACTTTCAACAACAACAGCCAAATAATATAATACTTTTTTTCGTTCCTAGGGAATCTCAGCTGACTATATTCCATCAGAACATAGCTGGTGCTATTAATAAGAGCGAAGAAATATTTTTTACATTGACTGACCTCTCCAAAATTTTTAAACCAATAGATATCGTATGCTTGACTGAGACTTTTATTAAGCAGTACATAGGAAATAAGGTAGCAGGAGTTAAAGAATATGAAATAGTAGGTAGAATTAAAACCTATGAAATCTGTGATTCAAGGACTGGGTACCTGTGGCGGTTTCAATTGCATTCCGGTAGGCGGGAAGAGGAAGCCATGCAGGACATGGGATTGGGGTACATAGGAAACCTTGTTGCCAAGCTCCTCGAGGGTCTCGAGAACAAGGGTCATACTGTCTCGATGGACAATTTCTACAACAACCCTGCCCTCGCCAGAGTTCTTAAGTCTAGGGGCTTTGATAGTGTGACACTTCGACTTAATCGCCAACATGTACCGCCAGAATTAAGAAAGGTACAGAAAGCATATTCAAAATACCGGGATACAGATTAGTTTCAACTTATTGCCGTAAGTCATGTAGAGGAGGCTCTTGTATTTTAGTCAAGAAAGACATCTGCTGCAAAGCACTGACATCAGACCTTACTTGTGATCTTGATTTTGAATGCTGCGGTATTGAGATGGCTGCACAAAAAATAATTATTTTTTGTATCTAATCCCGACCAGTAACCCCTGCGTATTTCTAATAAATTTTAAACATTTACTACTTACATTATCAGAAAACCGCACGAAAAAAATTATACTTTGTGGGGATTGGAATTTAAACACTTTGAAACCAAATAAATGCTCTGACCTTATTAGCATATTTCAAAATTTCAATACGGAAATGCATGTTAAGCAGCCCACTTGACATGATGCGTGTCTTGATCAGTTCGCGAGTAACATTAAACGAGCTCAAACAAACGTACACTACCTAAATCTCTCCAATCACGAAACCGGTCAAACTCTAACTATTAAAGTTAATAAAAGCTGCAATCCGACTTATTGGTATGAGCAAGTTAGAGATTTTAGTGTGTCCAATATTAATAAATTTCTGAATTGTATTTCATCATTAACATTTTCTGAGGTGTACAAAAAAACTACTTTAGAAGAATCTTTTCAAGAGTTTCATAGTTTATTGTCATTATTTTTTTATGTGTTTTCCCATTTTTAAAGTTAAAATAAATAATAAAACAACTAGAATATGCTCGTGGTTGACCAAAAGCTTTAAGAAATGTTGCATTTAAAAAAAGAGTACTTTATCTAAAACATAGACAAATGGGAACCGATAAAAAGAAAAACGATAAGAACTACAAGAACTACTCTAAAATACTTAAACAATACATACTTAAATCTAAACAGTTATAAAATAAAAAACAAATAGAAAATAAGAAAAACAAATGTAAGGCCGTATGGCAAATAATAAATGAAAACATTAATGACATAAATTTTTGCACAAATATAGATAAAATAATAGATGACAATAAATTATATACAAATTCCACTGACATTAGCAATTTATTCAATAATTATTTTATTAATATGACTAATACAACTGATTTTAAATTTAATATTAATGACATATCAAATACAATGCCTTTAAATGACAACATATCAGAATCAATATTTTTAAGATCAATAGATCCTTTAGAAATATATAAAATTATAAATAGCTTAAACAACACTAAATCGACAGGAATATATAACATCAGTACAAAAATAATAAAAATTGCATCAAAATTTTTATCGAAGCCTTTAAGCTACATTGTTAATATCTCCCTACAAGAAGGCTCTTTTCCTGACAGCTTGAAAAAGTCAATTGTTAAGCCCCTGCACAAAAAGGGAGATAAAACGGATTTAAAAATCTATCGTCCAATCACACTAATACCGATACTTTCCAAAATGTTCGAGGTCATGTTAATCCGTCTTGAGAATTATGTATCCCGTAAGAATATTTTAACGCAGAATCAATATGGCTTCCGAAAGAATAACAAGTACTGCTTTAGCCTGCTTAAATTTAATTGAATGTGCAATTTCGAAAAGGGCACATGTCACATATTTTGCCTAATAGGTTTTTTTGTATAAATGTGATGTAAATTTAACGTTAGTTAACACGTCCATTAGTGTTATAAGCGCACACAATGAGTTCTTCTGATTCCGATAGTGAAATTCCGAAAAAAAAGAAAAAACGGAGTAAGAAATCAAGAGAACTATAAACATGTTGTCATCAGAATTTCTAAAATTAAAGGTAAGACGAGTACCAGGACGACGAACAGGAGCAAGTTGCCGGTAAGTTCATTGATTATTAATATAGGTACCTACATAGTTTCATATTATTTGTATTAATTTGAAACGATAGCCTAGATTATTTTACGACGTTTGTAATGATTTTAATGATATTAATCAGTTTCATGTTCGCTTTGTTTCTCTGTTTATCGATTTAAGTTATTGTTGACCAATATTGTTCCAGGTGCCCCCAAAAATGTTTTGAAAAAATATCGGAAGACGATATGGATGGCTTGATTCAAAAAATGAATTCTTTTGGAACTAAAAACGAACAAGATATTTATCTACAGAGCAGGATAGAATTATTAATGCCTTAGGACACCTCAAAACGAACCAACGATCCAGCTAAGGCAAAACCTAAAACAGTTTCCTGTAAATATTTTGTAGACATTGGTACCGAAATAAGAAACGTATGTAAATCTGCGTTCTTAAGTTTATATGGAATTACTGTTAAGAGGTGCCGACATTTGACAGAACTACAGAAACAGAATAAAATACCACAAAATCAGAGAGGCAAAGCAGTAGGTTCAAGGAGTAATGTTATTCCTGGCGAATATTGCATTAAAATTCACGACTTCATAGATGCGCTTGATAAAAAAGAAATTCATCGTCATTAAATATAAAAAAAATATATGAAATGTTTTTGAGCCGGACACCTGAAATGGCGGACAAAATCAACTATCAGTTTTTTCGGCAATATTTTAATCAGAATTTTGAATTATCCTTTGGGAGACCTCAAATCGATGTTTGCAGTAAGTGTAAAGAACTCAATGTTAAGATAAGGGATCCTCATTTAAATGATGGCGCTAAAAGGACAGCAGAAGCAGAATTAACAATACACAAGCGTCGTGCTGGTAAATTTTATAAAAAAGTAAAAGAAATACAAGAAAAATGTGCCAGTAATGAATCGGTTTTAGGATTATCTTACGATTACATGCAAAATTTACCTTTTCCTACTCTCCCTGTACAGGAATTTTTTTACTACAGACAACTTTGAATGTACGAATTTTGTATACACAATATGAAAACTGGCAAAGGAACATTTTATTCGTATCATGAAGGGCAAGCATTAAAAGGTCCCAACGAAGTGTCGTCTTTCCTAAATCATTACATGAATATGTATGTTCCAGATACGATAACTGATCTTCATCTTTTTTGTGACGGTTGCCCAGGACAAAACAAGAATAATACGGTGATTCGATTTTTGATGGCATTATCTGTACAAAAAAATATGATGATCCATATATATTTTTCAGTACGAGGTCACTCTTTTAATGATTGCGACAGAAATATTTCAGTTGTCAAAAGGAAAATTAGACGCGAAGACCGTGTGTTTACCCACCAACAATATATTGATCTTAAAGTATAATCCAGCAACACGGAGAAATTTAACGTTGAAAAATTCAATACAGAAGACATTATAGATTTCAAGAAATGGGCTCAGATAAATTTTAAAGCTTAATCTTTATCAGTGAAAAGTTACGGAAAAAATGTACCTAAAAGTCAAAAAGTTACATTTCAAGTATCGACTTATTACGAGTTTGTTTTTGACCCAAGAAAACCTGGTGAAGTACTCGCAAAAAACTATATAGATAGTGACATTTCTCAAGAAGTATATAATCTTTCAAAAGTAAAGGGTACTTGTAGTAACTTGCCTAGCCAATATAATTCAGCATATAGTGGTAAAGTATCTATAAACTATCTAAAGATTGCAGACATTTCAAAGTTGAAGCAATACATACCGGCTGAATTTATAGATTTTTATGAAGAAATCTTACAATGGTGTACAACTACTGAAAGAGAAGCTGCAGAAGAAGATTTTTAATGAAAGCGTGTTACGCATGTCTAATTTTAATAATATGTTTGATTTTAGATGCTTAAAATAAAAGTTACACAAGTTTCTTATGATTTTTTTGTTACATTTATTGTACCCAATTAGTCTTAATTTCGAAAAGGGCACATCTCACAAATATTAAATATCTAATAACACATATATATCAATATTAAAATAAATCATTTCAATCATTTTTGAAAGCAAATTAATACCAAAATGTTACTCAATAGCTCTTTTTAGATATAATACGATGATTTGGAAATTATTTAGTTTTTTTCAATTCCTGAACATTTTAAATTTACAGAATTGTGCCCTTGCCGAAATTGCATATTCAATTAAAATAGTGACAGAATCTTTAAATGACAGAATACCGGTTTCTGCTATATTTTTGAAACGCCTTCAGCAAGGCGTTCGACCATGTCAATCATGCATTACTACTGTACAAACTAGAAAAATATGGTATAAGGGGGATTGCCAACAAATGGATTAAATCCTACCTATCTAATCGGTACCAATGCGTAGAAACTAGTAAAATAATAAATAAAATTAAAGTTTCCGCAAGATCACTCTTTAATTTAAACTTATTCGGTATTCCTCAAGGTAGTCTACTCGGTCCTTTCTTATTTTTATTATACATTAACGATCTTCCTAAAATAACCAATAATCCAACTATATTATTCGCAGATGACACCAAACTTATCGTGAAATGTAAAGACAAGGACACCTTTGAATCTGAATTAAATCCTACTCTACAAAAAAATCATAATTTGGCTAGATAATAATAACTTAAAAATAAATATCAATAAGACACAATTAGTACAATTTCAAAATTATGAAAGTAAAAATATAAATTTGAGTATACGATACGGCAATTCAAATATCTCAGAAGTTGACTCAGTTAAATTTTTAGGACTCATGGTTGACAAGAATTGTAATTGGAAGATCCATGTAGAGCATTTGTGTAATAAGCTCGACCGGTTCGTATACTTTTCATATAGGTATCCAAACGGATGCTCAGAAGAGTAGAGTACGCAAGGGTGCAGGAACTCTACAAAAAGAACCGAGGGCGCGCGGCCACAGAAGTGATTGATGGACGACGATGCATTGTCTAGATGGCTTGGAAGCCTACTGGCGACCGATATTCGAAGCTGTGTCCGGTGCCCAGGGACCCACACCGGAAGTTCTGGAAGTTGCAAAGCGGAAAGGAGAGTATGGGGGTACAGAGGAGCGGTCACATCTGTGGGATCCGATCACGATAGATGAAGTGAGGGACACGCGGTTAGACCCCGGAACCGCTCCAGGGCCGGATGGTATTCGGGCCGAAGAGTGGGGGAAAGTTCCTGCGGACCGGAAGGCGGAAATATTCAACTGTTGTTTGAACACTGGTGAGATACCGAAACCACTGCGGCAATGTCTTCGTGCCGAAAATGGATTCGCCTGGGGGCCCAGGTGACTATCGACCGATCTCGATCGCGTCGATACCGCTGAAGCAACTGCAGAGATCCTGGCGCGGAGGCTTCTGGCTTGCTACCCACCGGATCCACGTCAGCGCGGCGTTATTTGTGCCGATGGCACGCTCGAAAACACAGCCGTGCTCGATGCGGTGATGGGGGATTGCAGGAAAAGGTTGAAGTGTCACGTGGCGACTCTCGATTTCTCGAAGGCGTTCGACACAGTGTCCCACAAGGCACTGCTAGAGCTACTTAGGGCGAGAGGGTTGCCCAAGGCCTTCATTGACTATATCGCTCGATTGTACGATTCGGCAACTACCATCTTAGCCGCACACGGAAACTCGAGCGAACCTATAAAAGTAGGCAAAGGGGTCCGCCAAGGCGACCCACTGTCGCCCATGCTGTTCAACATTGTGATGGACAGTATTCTCGATTCTCTGCCTTCGTACGTCGGCTACAGGCTGACGATGTAGTCCTAGTGACGGGCTCAAAGGCGGGGATGCAGGAGGTCCTGAGCAGAGTAGAGCGGTGTGCCGCACAGTTAAGATTGCGCATCCACCACAGCAAGAGCTCCGTACTCTCTATGGTGCCGGACGGTCACAGGAAAAAGTTGCACTACGCAACGGAGAAATCCTTCGCGGTAGGGCGGAGGAAACTTCGCCAAGCAACTTGTGTGGAGAGATGGCGTTACCTGGGAGTTGATTACCAGGCCACTGGATGCGTAACGTTAGAGCATGAAATTCAAAAGCCTTGAATAACATCACAAGGGCTCCCCTCAAACCACAGCAGAAGCTGGAAATGCTGAGAGGGCATCTCGTCCAAAGGTTCATGCACGGGTTCGTCCTGGGCAAAATCGCGGACGAAAGATAGAGAATGATCGACGTTCAGATCCGGAGTGCAGTGAGGAAATAGCTTAGGCTCCCTAAGGACGTTCCCAATGCTTACTTCCATGCGGAGGTTAAGGACGGGGTCTGGGTGTGCCATCACTGAGGGCGGTTGTTCTCCGGATCTCGTTGTTAAGAGATACGGGGCGCTCGATCACTCGACGTGGGAAGCAGCCCGGGCCGCCGCCAGATCTGATAAGATCCGAAATAAACTTAGCTGGGCAAAAAAGCAATTGAGAAAGTTCACCAATATTACCAGAGGGGGTAGTAGCTCTAGCGAGGCCTCTTCTCCGGCGGATTACTGGCGTGAAAGCTTGTATCGCTCAGTCGATGGGTTCGAATTGAGAGAATCCTCCAATACCGTAACGTCAACCAAATGGGTACGTGAGCCAAGTGGGCGATAGGTGGGGTTTAATCAGATGACGACGGTCATGGAGAGGGGTTAAACCTTGACGTGGAGGGAGATCCTGTGGGGAAGGCCGCTGCGGAGCCTAGCGGTGCTACTAGCCCCTTCAGTGTACTGAATCCCTGCTATTCGAACAGCCCTAGTACCGCCTTTGAACACCAAATCCGCACAATGCCTCTGGCACATGAGCTAGTAGGAAGGGGACCTCCGGCTCGTCCATGATGATTAGTCTTCCGCAGATGGAGGGTCACTTGGACGATGGCATGTGTTGAAGGCTCACATAGATTACGTCAGACGGTAGGAGCTGAAGCGGCACTAACAGCGTACAATGGCTACGTATCATCGGTCCTCTCATACGGTCTGTTGTTGTGGGGTAATTCGGTGGAGGTCGAAAAAGCATTTCGTGTACAAAAAAAAATGCGTGAGAGCTATTTGTGGTACCTGGTATTTGGAAAGCTACCGTTATTTAAGAAATTACGACTTTTTACTTAGTTACCACTAGCCTGTATGTATATATTTATAATTTCTTTCCTTCGGTACGCGATCGACTCTCGAAGCAATGGATAGAAATAGATCACTACGTCGCACAATTTTTGACAGGACACGGAAACTTTAAAGCGAAACTTTTTGGATTTACATTAGTCTCGTCTCCGCTATGCGAGTATTCGACCGAAGGTAGCCGTTATGAACAAACTGCTCATCACATACTCTGGGAGTGTAATCTCTGGTATGACGAAAGAATCGAAATGTTGAACAGCCTCCATTGTGTTTCTAGGGTTGTGTACTATGAAGATCTCGTGGGCTGCGCAAAAAACTTCCGAGCTTTCAAACGTTTTTGTCATAAGTACTATTGGAAACAATGCAACACTTTTTTATCATTATAAATGCATTGTAATTAATTGTCATATTATTAATTAAAACATTTAATTACATTCTGTCTTGTAGTTATAAAACAAAAAAAAAACAAAAAAAAACTGTTATTCCCGTGGTGCTTCCCCTTTAATTCTGACTTTTTGTCATCACAGCTTTTGCTGTCTCCCGCTTTGCTTGGGGAGGGAAACTGGAATAATTCCTACTCCTCCTACAATCTTCTGATTAATTTCGTTGCGGGTTCCAAGACAGATTTAGCATGTCTCCCGGGCACCCGTGAGATCATATCAAAGGGTTTTTGCGGTTGGTTACCACTGTCGATCCTGGCTACACAGGAGTTGCAGTGGTGGGTAAGTGTGGTGGGCCAATTGCCCGTTAAAAAAATAGCATGTATGTATATACGAGAACTCTGTATGTTTGTTAAAATGCATCCAGAATACTTTAAACTGCATTCGGAGGGACGGAAAAATGAAAGATATAAATTCAAACTTTATCGCCCTTGGTGTAATTTAAACATATATAAAAATAACGCATACATACAGGCTATAAATATATTTAACCAATTGCCCAATCAATTTAAAGAATTACCATTCAATAAATTCTAAAGAAATCTGACATCATGGCTAACAGAAAATTGTTTTTATGACTTGAATGAATTTATGCTATGTATTAAACAATGACTTGAATGTTAATAATTATTTGATTTTTTTAAATTAATTTTAATTTTAGACATGTATTTTTTTTTAAACATAAGTATTAAAATATTGTTCTAACGATTTTTTTTACTGTGTATTTTTATTGTTTATTATTATTATGATTTTACATTCTACTATTTGATGATTTTAATTGCTGATAATAATTTAATATTATTTAGATAAATGACATTTCTATAACTACCTTGACAACGTAACATTTTGACAAACTGAATGTTTGTATTAACATTAAAATTGACTATTATGTAACTAATTGAACTTGTATTTTCTATATCAAATAATAATAATTACTTGGTGAGATATTCACACACCATTGTTATGGTAGGATGTGTAAGAACTGATGTGCCTATTGTAACCACCATTATAAACCACATTCTGTGAAATAAATGATTTGATTTGATTTGACGTTGGTTCGTGGTATGGCGAAACGTCAATCGCGTAGCGATGATATCTCCATACCACGGTATTGGAGTTTACGTAGAGGATAGCAAAACAAATCCCACCGTTGTATATGACTACAACGTGTGCCTGGAGGGTGTTGATAAGAAAGACTAAACTTTTAGTACCTACCCTATGGAAAGAAAAAGGGGCAAAGTATGGTACAAAAAAAATTCCGTCGCCTTTAAATGGCATTTTCACTCAAGAGGGTCACATTCGCATCCATTGGCAGTTCCGAAAAGTATTAGTTCTGAATTGTTAGTGTCGTTTGCCACAGGTAGCAATCCTATGATTGTGCAAAGTGTAACGTGTCCAGAATTCAGCGTCCAGTACCATACTTATTTTTTTGGTACGCGACTACCGAAGCCCATACACAGACGCTACACAAGGTCACAAATGCGTTACCAGTCGTAAAAACCCTTAACTCCACCATTAGTCCCACGTTTCGTACGCGATTACCGTAGTCCATGGACAGATGGTAAATAAGGTAAAAAACAAACGAACCATCACACACGGAATCGGCATTGCAATAACTCAAAAAAATCGACGTAATCTTTACAACAATAAAATCGCAACTAGTGCAAAAACAAAATATTTCAGTACATTATGCATTAGAGGGGTGAGGGGTGAAATATTTAGGAAGAGATAATGCTGACGAGGTCTGCCAGTCTCGAACCGTGGTGAAAAACGTGCCACTCTCTCTGAACCACTGCACCGTTCCAATAATGGTGCGCTCGTTTCGGCTTTTTCCATATTGCGCTTCGAAGAGTCGTCGAGCTTCACCCAGATTCTCATCACCCATGTAACAACAGATGGTCATGTGAAGATAATCTTCAAAACTAATAACATAATCTTCGAAAAACAAGCCTCTTTAGATAACAGTTCAAGTGCTGAAGATTACATTAACAAGGTTATGACAACAGCTCATAAACATAGAAATATCAATTTTGTAGTTGGAGACGAGTGGCTTGGTACTTTGCTGCTCGTTGGCCTCCCAGATAACTACAAACCGATGATTATGGCTATTGAGAGCTCAGGTGTGTCGATAACTGCAGATTTTGTCAAAACAAAACTGCTGCAGGATGTTAGTGTCAGATTCTTCAGCTTACTATGTTAATAAATTTAAAAAGACACAAAATGTGTCTTTGTTTCAAAAGGATGTGAATCCGATAACCATCAAAATATAGGCCACCGCTGTTACAATTGTAATAAATTTGGCCATATTAGTAAAAACTGCTACTTTCAGAAGAAAAATAAATCTAATCTGGATGAAAATAATGGATAATATGCTGTTTTTTCAGTTGCTGAGTCATTGGACGAGAGGCAATGGTACATTGACTCCGGAGCATCTCAGCATATGTGCAGAGAGCGCAAATGGATGTATAATGTTTCTCCTACAATAGTAAATAGTATAAAGGTGGCAGATGACAAGACAGTGGCAGTAGAACCCACTACCACACCCGGTAGTGTAAATATTAAAATAAAAGATTGTAAAGGCAGAATTCAAACAATTCAAGTAAGAAATGTGCTGTATGTACCTTCACTGACAACTAATTTGCTTTCTGTAAGTCAGATGACAAAGAATTTTGTAAAATTTAGCAAAATAAGAAATTAATTTTGACCGCTTTGCAACATAATAACATGTATGTATTGATAAATATTTCAGAAATTCCTGCGTTGCTTTCAACAGTGGATGAACATGATATTAATTTGTGGCATCAGAGAATGGGCCATCTCAACTTTACAGACTTACAGAAATTGGAGGATAATTCACAGGTATTACAATTATCAAAGAAGGGTATCCAGATTTGCACAACATGTTTGGAAGCTAAAATGACTAGATTACTATTGGTACCAGAGCCAGTAAACTTCTCCAATTAAACCACACCGACTAATGTGATCCGATGGAGACAAGCTCCTTAGGAGGTGCCAGATACTATGTCACTTATTGATGACTATAACCGAAAAGTATATGTATATTTTATGAAAAATAAATCTGATACTTTAGAAAAGTTTAAGGAATTCAAAAACTTAGTAGAGAATGAGACTGGAAAAAGAATTAAAGTAATGAGATCAGACAACGGAAAAGAATATGTCAATAGAGACTTTGAATCGTTTTTACAAAAGTTTGGCATTCAATATCAAATTACAAATTCGTATACCCCGGAGTAGAATGGTTTAGCAGAGCGTATGAACCGCACACTAGTAGAAAGAGCTAAATGTTTAATTCTGAATTCCAGGCTAGAATTTTTTTTTGGGCTGAATCAATATCTTAAGCTGCTTACATAATTAACCGGTCACCAACCAAGGCCTTGGATTACAAGACACCATATGAAAAATAGTCAGTTAAAAAGCTAAATATTAAGAATTTAAAAATTTTCGGTTGTTATGCCATGGTACATGTGCCTAAAGAGAAGAGGCAAAAATGGGATTCTAAAGCAGTCATAATGATCTTTGTCGGATATTGTGAATACACAAAAGGGTACAGATTTTATGATAGAAATCGGAAACAAGTATGCAAAAGTAGAGATGCTATTTTTCTTGAACATACAATTATAAATAGCAGTTATTATGCCACTTTTACAATTACAGAAAATTGAATCTCATAACTCATCTCAAATGCAGAAAAGTTGCAGTAAGACTTTGTCTGACACACCTCTGACACTTCAAGTTTAAGTGAGAGCACATTGAAAGCGGAACCATCGGATGATGATAGTTATCACACTGATAATGCTGATGATGAGTACACACCAGATAACCAAATAAGTGATGTACCACTAAGAAAAATTATACTGAGACGAAGAAAAAAACAAAATACCTACTTGTGTGGTAAACGTAAATAATGCAATACAGGAAATAGCCTTATTGGTAAAAGAGACCGCTACTATCGAAGAAGCTCTTTCAGGCCCGGATGCTAAAGAATGGAAAGTTGCCATGAACAATGAATATGAGTCGCTTCTACAAATCAACACATGGTCATTAGTACATCTACCAGAAGGTAAGAGAGCAATTCCATGTAAATGGGTCTACAAATTAAAAACTAATTCTGATGGTGAAATTGTACGATACCAAGCAAGACTAGTCATTAAAGGATTTATCCAGAAAAAAGGAATAGAGTAGTATATTTGATCCTGTTGTCCGTCATACTTCAATCAGATACCTTTTAGCATTGGTTGTCAAGTACAATTTATATATAGAACAAATGGATGCAGTTACAGCATTCTTACAAGGAGAAATTGACACAGAAATGTATATGTTTCAACCACCACCATTTGAATATGGAGAAGAGGTATGTAAATTGAATAAGTCTATTTATGGACTGAAACAAGCAAGTAGACAGTGGAATCTAAAACTTACTTCTGTGTTAAAGGAATTAGGATTGAAAAGTACATCTGTGGATCCGTGTATATACCACAAAACACATGATGGAAATTTAATATTTGTAATTATCTATGTTGATGACCTGTTATTATTCTATAATGATAAAGAAACTGGAAAAGAAATAAAACAACAATTAAAATATAAATTTAATATGAAAGAGCTTGGTTTTGTGCATCATTTTGTTAGTTAGAGGATCTTTTTTCAAAATTTTATTTATTGAAAAGCACAATACACAGTACAATCAAAATAATACAAGACGGTTGTTTACATTGGTATCTAAGCTGGATTGTAACGTAAAACTATGTGCATACAACTAATCTAGATTTATTAACAAGTTTAAGTTCCTATAATATAATAATAATAATAATAACATGATATTGTGTTATATAATAATATTATATTGTACTCATACTTTAAAGTTGTTCTAAATAAACAGGTTATGGAGGATGTCTTTCAGAGTTGTCGAAAATGATTTAGAGTTTTTATTAAAAATGTCCAATTCAATATAATCTTTAGCAAAATCATTGTATTGCCTGGCCATGCGCGTCAACGGGTTAAAGTAGGAGATGTTATTTTTATACACTTGTAGAACAAAAACGTTAGTGCGTTTAGCCCTGCGAGCGCTAAATTTAGTATTAAAGTTAATGTTAGAGAGGAGATCCGGAGATTCTATAATATAATGAATAATTTTGTAAAAGTATATTAAAGCGAAATAAATGCGTCGGCTTTCAAGGGTCTCCATTTCAAATTCTAAAAGCCTGTCGTGGTATTTTAAACTTGTTCGGCCCGAGTTATGTCGGTAACTTACGAGTTTGAGAAATTTTCTTTGAACTCGCTCAATGTTATCTATGTGTGTCTGGTAATTTGGCGACCATATAGGGCTCCCGTACTCTAAAATTGTTCTCACTAGGGCTGAATATAAATATAGAGCACTTCTAGGTTCTCTAAATTATTTTGTTGTTCTAAGAACAAATCCCTGCATTTGATTTGCCTTGTTAATTATGTGACTATAATGAGCTCGAAATGAAAGTTTTTCGTCAAAGAAGATGCCTAAGTCCTTTATTAATTGCACGCGGTTGAGTGCTTGGCCATTGATATTATAGTTCCAGATAACTTTATAACGTTTTTGGGTGAAAGTTATTACCGAACATTTGGTAATGTTCAAATGCATGCGATTAGCTTGACACCATTTAGATATTTTATCAATATCTTGTTGGAGCGCTTGAAAATATTCTATGTTTGATATAAATTTAAAAATTTTCAAATCGTCAGCATATAGAAGGCATTTGCAAGTTAATATTGCGATTAAATCGTTGATAAAAACAACAAAAAAGAGGGGTCCTAGATGAGAACCTTGGGGAACTCCCGATTCAACTGTAGTAGGTGTGGAGATATAGTCCTTTATTGCGACCAACTGAGTTCTATTCTTGAGGTACGAGCATATCCACCTGTACAAATTCCCGTGTATACCATATGATGCTAGTTTTTTACAAAGCAGAAGATGATTAACTTTGTCAAAGGCCTTAGAAAAATCGGTGTATATTGAATCTACTAAGGCGGGTCAATAAGTCCGTGACTTTTTGAATTTCTAACCTCCTTACTGAAAAAGCAACACTACTCCTGTCAACAGGCATCTGTCAGTTGACTCCTATCAAAATTTGAACTTGCTGCGTCAGTTAGTTTGTATTTTACAGCTATCTTTATCAGACTATCCAGTAACTTAAGGAAACAATGGAAAAAAGTGAATTCCGTGTGCTTATTAAGCATTATTTTTTGCGAAAAAAAACCATTACCGAGACCAAGGCTAAGCTTGGTAAATACTATGGGGACTCTGCACCATCGATTTCAATGGTAAAAAAGTGGTTTACTGAATTTCGTTGTGGCCGTACAAGCACTGAAGATGCCGAACGTCCTGGACGCCCAGTTGAGGTCTCTACACCCGAAACAATCGAAAAAATTCACGATATGGTGTTGGCCGACCGAGGATTGAAAGTGCAAGAGATTGTTGAAGCCATAGGCATCTCGCATGGCTCAGTGGTTTCAATTTTGAATAATCACTTGGGCATGAGAAAGCTTTCCGCAAGTCGACCACAAACGCAATCGTGTAACAACTTCACAGGAAGGTTTGGCGTTGTTTAATCACAATATGGAGGAGTTTTTGCGCCGTTTTGTAACCGTGGACGAAACATGGATCCATCACAATACACCAGAGACCAAACAACAGTCAAAACAGTGGGTTTCTAAGGGTGAATCGGCGTCAAAGAAGGCCAAGGTGGGTTTGTCAGCCAATAAAGTTATGGCGACTGTTTTTTGGGATGCATGTGGGATAATCCACATTGACTATCTTCAAAAGGTAAGAACAATTAATGGGGAATATTATGCCAACTTATTGGACCGCTTCAATGAGGATTTGAAAAAAAACCGACCTCATTTGGCCAAGAAAAAAGTTCTTTTTCACCAAGACAATGCAAGGGTGCACACATGTGCAGTTTACATGGCAAAAATCCATGAATTGGGCTATGAATTGCTCCCACATCCACCCCCCTATTCTCCAGATTTGGCTCCGAGTGACTACTTCTTGTTCCCAAACCTGAAAAAATGGCTCGGTGGAAAAAGATTTGACTCCAATGATGAAGTCATCTCGCAAACAAAGGCCTATTTTGAGGACCTCGACAAATCATATTTTTTGGAAGGGATAAAAAAATTGGAGAAGCGTTGAACAAAGTGTATAGAGCTCAAGGGGGACTACGTTGAAAAATAAAATGATTTATTTATCAAAAAATCTGTGTTTTATTTTAAAAGTCACGGACTTATTGACCCGCCCTCGTACTTGACCACTGACAGAAAAGGCCTGACAAAGATAATTTTTATACTCAAGTAGATTTGTCACCGTTGATTTACCTTTAACAAAACCATGTTGTTTGTCAGAGAGAATTGGTTTGAAGTGATTAAATAAATGGCTATATACTAAAGATTCAAAAATTTTTCCAAGGCATGATAATATACTAATGGGACGGTAATTTGTACAGTTGGATTTATCTCCAGACTTATATATCGGGATTATATGCGCAGTCTTCCATCGATCAGGGAGATACCGCTGACTAACGACTTATTTTAAATGATGTGTAATGTAGTAGATAATTCTTTGGCAATACGTTTTAATAATGAAGGAGGAAGCAAGTTCGGGCCTGCTCCCTTAATAACATCCAATTGTTTTATTTGTAGCAATATAGCCTGCCGCTCAATTGATATTTGTGATAGAGTTCTAGTAAGGGGATTGCTAAATATTTCGAAAAAGATTACAGATCTCCTGACCTTTAGACGATGTCAGCCCTTCATAGCTCATGGTGTTGGGTACAGCGATTTGACCTTTTTTGCCGTTAACAAATCTCCTCAAAAAAGGATTTAATATCTTTCTTAAGCGAGTTCTCTGTACCTGAAATAAACTTGTCATAGCATGTTTTGGTGAGAAATTTATATATATGTCGTAGCATTGAAAAGACATCGTAGTCACGGGGATTTCCGTATTTTTTATACAATTTATGAAACTTATTTTTCTCTTGGTTACATTTGATTAAGGCTTTATTATACCAAATAGGATATGATGACGATTTATACGAAGCAATAGGAGTGTGTCTTTTAATTATGTTAAATAATGTATCATAAAAAGTCTCGGTGCACTTATTCGCGTCTTTGGAGGATAAAATGTACGGCCAGTCTACGGAGTTTAGTTCACGCTTAATATTTTCAATATCACATTGGTTAAAGTCAAGCCTCTTCGAGTTAGTACGCTGAAGGTTTTTGGAGATGCTAGGTGAGGATAAAGTTATTACTAATGCAGGATGATGTTTGTCCAATAGGCTAATCGCGTGGGATTCTTCTACATGTAAGTTCATGTTAGAGAGAACCAAGTCTAAGAGACGGTTGTTAGTGTTTACGACATGATTATACTGGGTGAGATTACACAGCGACAAAAACTCATTTAAAAGATAAAGTTTTCTACTTTGTGCTGGTGGTGTTTCTGTATCTAACGTGCTAATGCAGACAGAGTTGAAATCGGGGGTATTAAAATCACCCACAAGTAAGAATCTATCACCAGGGAAGCGATTTAAAATCAAGTTTTGACAGTGACTGTAGAAAAACTCCAAAGAAGAATAACTTAAGTCTGGTGGTAGGTAACAGACACATAAATGAAGTCGCGAATCGGTGTGCGAGTGAGGTAAGAGTGTAATCCAGACATCCTCCATGCCACTGTCCTAAGATGCCTGACGGATAACGTGGTATTTTTTGTGAATGGCTAATAAGACGCCTCCACCTTCAATTTTATTTGATAGAGTCTCTTCACGGTCTTTTCTAAAAATATTATAACGAGAGTCTACTATTTTACCATCAAATACACTTTTATTGGGGTTTGTCTCCGTCAAGCAAATAATGTCGTAATTACAGTTAAGAACATTTAATCGAAATTCTGAGAGCTTACTACGAATTCTGTTGACATTTTGGTAGTATAGAGTAGTCATTGTAGAGATAAGTGGATTTTATGAATAAATAAAACTTATATTAACAGAACTAAGAGCCTTATACTAGTTTTTTAAGTGTCTCAGCACTTTTTACTAAAATTGTCGGGCTAGTTTCGTTTTTCCGAATTTAAATGTTGCCAAAACGGATCCATACAAACTTGTAGCCCTTGTCTTTACAAAATTTACGCGTCAGGCTGTGGATTTCCTTAATTTCAGGTGACAAGTGTTCAGCTAAGAATATTCTGCAACTTGTGCCAGGAAAACCAATGTGCTTAGAAAATAATTTATCACTTGGATGGGACTTATTGAAACGAGTAACGGCTGATAGCAGGGCGTCAAGGAGGCGTTGCGTTGAAAGGGTGATCAAGATGTTTCGTGGTCTCTTCGAACTGGGGTCCATCTTCGCCACACGACGACATGCTTTAAGGTCACTATCTGATACCATGACGTCTAAAAGCATTGACAGAGGTTCTTGAACAGTTCAGTCAAATTTTCTGTTTTGTTTTCAGGAACCTCGTGTAACTCAAGGTTAAGGTCGCGCGTTATCCTTTCCATGGTGGACAGCCGGCTTTGCAGTTTTGATATTTGCGTTTGGGATTTGGAAAGTTCAGATTCTAGTTCCCTAATGCGGTTATTCTTTTCAGCGATATCCTTTTTGATGTCAGTTTGTTCCAAAGCTATAAAATCAGTTGTTGCTGTAAAATACGCTTTCAATGCTTGAATAGTTTGTCCAACTTCCATAGCAACCATGTCCTTCATGTCTTTCAGAAGAACGGATCTTAGGTTCGACATGAACGGTGAGTCTAGAGACAACTTTTGGTCCAAGAGTTTGCTTATGTTGTCCAAAGTCACTGGCTCGCAACTTTTTTCGGCGCCTGTTGGAATGTTAATAACAACATTCGAGTCGATAGTTGCCTGGCTGAAGGACGAGTTTATGGTTGATGTGGTAATATCGTATTTCTTACTAGGGCGCACGGGAGTGTTATCGTCATTATTTCTGCGCCTCGTTACGTTTTCGCAAAACGGACATCTCAACGAAGCTATTTGGGTAGCGTTTAATTGTTTAATTGTTTATTTGCTTCCACGGAGACGTTTAGACATTCGTAGCAATATTTGAATTGACAGCCGTTGCATTTTAAAAAGTTGTTCTTGCTCAAGATATTTTCACAACCGTGGCAGTTCATACTCGTTGACTTAGAACCAGGGAATACGAAGGCGATTGAGAATTTAGACTCGGCGGCACACGTCCTTGTGGTCGAGTGGTGTGGGCAGCGGTCGCAACTCGCCGAGGCACCGGGTTCAAATCCTGCCGGTCACTCACCGCTATCCTAATCTTGCACCGCTGTACCGCAGCACGCCGCAAGCCGCGACCAAGCCCCGTCACGCCGCTCAAGCTGAAGAGGCGAAGGCTCCAAAGCGGTAGGTAGGGCTTCTGGTGACTTCACGTTCACAAAGCGCACAAAGTAAAAAGGATTGCAAAATCAAACACAATATTAATTATTACGTCAAGGAACACGTCCGTTCTCTGTGAGAGCCGAGACGGGAATGGATCCTCATGGAATGGATGGATGGAACGGGATCGATCAATACCAGTCAAGAAGTGAAATAAGCATTGATCAGACTGCATATTATATTTTAAAAAATTTAGAGATATTTAAGATGAGTGATTGTAATCCAGTTCAAATACCATGTGATCCTAGAATTAAGCTAACAAGTACAGAAAATACAGAAAATATTCTTACAAACATATCATATCAAGAGGCTATTTGAAGATAATTGTATTTATCTCAAGGAACTAGGCCAGACATATGTTTTATAGTAAACAAACTAAGTAGCTTTAATAATAAACCAGAAGAGCAGCACTGGCAAGCTGTCAAGAAAATTCTACACTACACTAAAGGAACCAAGAATTATAAATTGGTATTAGGCAAAACAAAGAAGGAAGAAGGCTATTTGGATTCTGATTGGGCTTCAGATATTATTAGTCGGAGGTCTTGTTCCAGCTACATTTTTATGTTTCAGGGTGCAGCTATTTCATGGTGTTCAAAACGTCAGATCACTGTTGCCTTATCAACTATGGAAGCAGAGTACATGTCACTTGCAACTGCTACACAAGAAGCAATGTGGCTTCGATTTTTGGAGTCTGAGCTGCACCATAATTTAGAAACTACTAGGTGTAGTTTCTAAATTATGGTGCAGCTCAGACTGCTCAGACAGCTCAGACAGCTGTTATATACTGTGATAATCAAAGTGCCATTAAATTTTCAGGTACAGAATCTTACTGTGCCCGCAGCAAACATATAGATATTATGTACGATTTTCTACGAGAAAAAATTAACAAGAATGAGATGCAAGTCAAATATGTTGGTACGGAGAGTATGGTAGCGTACATTCTAACTAAATTCAATCCACAGATGAAGGTTGAAAAATGTTTCAGAGGAATGGGTTTGTGCTTAAAGGGAGGATGTTAAAATTAGTTAATCACAAAAGATATGTTCTATCTATGCCAAATGGCAATGTCAACTTCTTTAAAAAAAAAATCTCTGTCATCTGCCATCTTAGATCCGGTGTTTCATTTTTACAATCCAAAATTAATTTAATTAGTTATCAGTTTGCTTTTATTAAAATTTGGAGTTATAATAAGAGGCAGTCTTAAAGCGTGAATGAAGTCGGTTAAACCCCGTTACGTCTGTCGATCAATTGTTCAGACATGAGCTCAATGACCTTTCCTGTGTGTATATATCGCTATATATGTCGTGCTACATCGGCTGACCTTGTCGCGCGCGGAGGATTTAATGCAATAAATTTCATTTGTTGCAATAGATATAAATTAATTTTGTATTTTTTTTCCACTAATTTAATTATTTTTTGCCTGAACGTCTTTACACAATCAGTAACTCACGTGCCCAAAGTTTCCGTAATTGATTTTACCAAACCTTATATATGTACCCGAGCTATTGACTAACTTACTATCAGTTGCAAAAATTACTAAAAACGGCTACAAAGTCATATTTTAAAATGAACAAGCCAGTATAATTGAAAATAGAGAAGTTATACTTAAAGCAGAAAAAGAAAATAGACTATACATACTACATAAAACTGAATAAAATAAAAAAGTGTACTAAAATAATGAATAACAAAAGTAATATACATAATTAGCACAGAAAATTGGGACATATAAATATTCAAGATTTCAAAATGAATGAAACAAAAAGAATTGAATGGCCCGAGGGTCTTCAAAACTTCAAAAATACAACTGCTGTCAGCTGTGAAAAGTTTTATGTAAAAAAAAACTATTAAAATATGACATGACTTTCTAATCAGCCAGTGTGAATTTAGCGCAAACTTCTTTAAGCGGAATAAGCTGCGAGTGCCGCGACGAGCGGCAAGTTCCATATTTAAAATTTAAAAAGTCAACACAAATTGGCGGGATACTAAAATCTGTTATGTATGTATCTGTGACGGACTTTTGTGCTAAGATTTGAATTGAATATTAAAAATGAGTTCAAGCGAAATATTGACACCAGATTCCATTACAGATGAGGCAAATTGTGTCATAGAAAATCTTTTGCCAAAAATATCAAAAGAAAGATATATAGAAAGAAATATAGAAAGACATACAATGATTTTATGAAGTGGCGAGAAGACAAGAATATAAAATCGTTTTCCGAAAGTGTATTTCTTACATATTTTAATGGACTGTGTAGCAAATTACAGCCTTCTACGGTATGGAGCCGATATTCAATGCTCAAGAGTACACTTAATGTAAAACACAATGTAGATTTGAAAAAAATCATAATTTAACAGCATTTTTGAAAACACAGTCGCAGGGTTTCAAGAGTAAGAAATCTAAAGTTTTCACATCTCATGAGGTGGATTTTTTTTTAATGATGCTCCTGACGAGATATATTTGGCAGTGAAGGTAAGTTTACCTAAGTATTTATGGATTTATTCTGAATATGAACGTATTTATTACACAAATACTAAAACAATTACATGTTTTTCACAGGTCGTATTGACACTCGGTATAAGCGGCGCTTGCAGAAGCAGTGAACTCACAAATTTGACAATTAACGACATTGAAAGTCAAGGCGATTTATTATTAGTAAAATTGACTAAAACAAAGACACATATTGAGCGCTCGTTTATAGTAAAAGAAGAGTTTACACAAATAGTAAAGAAATATCTAAAATGAGACCTAGTGATGTAAAAACGGACCGCTTTTTTCTCAACTATCAGAAGGGAAAATGCTATAAACAAGTGATCGGTAAAAATAAAATCTCAGGTATGCCGAAGCAGATAGCAACATATTTGAATTTACCAAACTGTGAGCAGTATACCGGACACTGTTTTAGACGAACTTCAGCGACACTTTTAGCCGATTCTGGGGCATACATGACTACGTTAAAAAGACATGGAGGCTGGAAATCCAGCACAGTCGCCGAAGGCTACATAGAGGATTCAGTCCAAAATAAAACTAAAATTTCAACCAAATTAACTGAAACTATAAAAATACGCCCCAATTCGCCTCTGCCGACAACTTCCAGGGAGTGTTTTTTTTTTTTATTAAATAAGGGGGCAAACGAGCAAACGGGTCACCTGATGGTAAGCAACTACCGTCGCCCATGGACACTGTCCGCGATGGAATCCATCGTCTGATAAAATACCAGTCTCCTACTTTTACAGAGATCCAGAACAGCCAAATTTCTCAAAATATATCAAACAACATAAATATTCCAAACAAAAATGTAACTTTTAATTTCACGAATTGTCCTAATTTGACTACTAATTTTAAATAGGCACTACTAATATATTATTATCAAGAAATAGTTAAGATAAACAACTAGTTTTATTTTCCTCATATTCTAAATGAAAAGTAGAGTGTTTGCCACGGGTAAAAGAATCAATTCCTAATCGGACTATAGCCGCCCTCGCTGCGCTCGGGTGTCTAACTACCTCGGGAATTGATTATTTTTAACCTTAGGCTAACAATCTACTATTGTTTTATTGTCTTTAATCAATTTAATTTTTATTGATTAAATTGTAAAAACAACTCGGTACTTTCATTGAAAAAATCAAAAATATTCATAACTTTTCGTGCAATGAAAAATTTTATGGCCATGCTGTAAAAAAATGTTTTTGTTCGAAATTACCTCCTTTATCTCCCTGTTTCGTTTGATCCACGACTCTTTGACCATCCTGTATAATAAGATTTTACAAACAAATGATCTAGATATCATGTCATAATATTTTCCCTAAACTAACAATTGTTTTAATTTACGTCATGTCAAATTATTTCAGTGCATATAAAAATTGTATCATAGCATATGTAATTAAACTAATAACTTATTAGTTTAATTAAAAATAAGTACCTATTTTCTATTTATTTTTAACAGATAAACGTCACCCTACGTATACCTACGTAGGTACGAGGCATGCCGTTTAAGTTATGTCGTTTCCATATTTCCCGGCAATTTTGAATTTGGAACTGTTCTATATTCGAATGTGTTTAAATTTTGAATCTCAAAACAGTTGAAAGTATTAGGATTAATGCTATTGTTTAGTCACAGCGTCGATTGGAAACTGTCAGGTCATGTACGAAAATCAATCTTTCTAAGGAAAATGTTCGTGCAATAATTTTATACAACGTTAGAAGAGGCCTGACACGGCTTCAGTGTTTTGAAGAGCTAACATGTGTGTTCAGTGATGAAGCCCATGTCTGCGGACTGTCGAACGCTGGTATTTAGAATTCCAGCGTGGACATACTAGTGTTAGTGACAAATCTCGCGAAGGACGCCCAAAATCCGTCTTCACTGAAGATAACATCATTGCTGTGAGACAACTAATTCTCGAAGATCGTCATGTGACGTATCGAGAGATAGAGGATCTATTAGGCATCTCAGGGACAACCATTCAGAAGATCTTGCATGCAGCGCTTGGTGTGAGAAAGCTAGTTTGCCGTTGGATACCGCATCTGCTTTCCGACGATCACAAGGCGGCCCGCGTCAGATGGTGTAAGAAAACTCTGCAAATGTTCAACCGAGGAGAGGCAAATCACGTCTACGACATCATCAGTCTCTCGTCGATCATCGATCAGTCGATCATTGCGTTGAACGATTGAGTATTTGAAGCAGGAAAAAGTAGAAATTCTTGACCATCCGCTCCATACAGTCCTAACCTAAGTCCTAACGATTTCTTTACATTTCCTAAAATTAAGAAAAGTCTTCGTGGTCAAAGGTTCCAGTCCGGTGCAGAAGCAGTCGACGCTTTCAAGTCAGCCATTTTGAACACCCCCGTTAGAGTAGAATAAATGTTATAATAACTATGTATTAAGCTACGTGGTTAATACTTTGAAAAACAATAAAGTACGTGTCGAGACGTGCCTTGCGCTGCTCAACAGACACACAAATGAAGGAATTTTGAACCACATTGTTACGTGCGATGAAAAATGGATTCTGTTTGATAACCGCAAGCGTTCAGTAAGTTGGTTGGATCCTGATTCAGCACCTAAACAATGCCCTAAACCAGGGGTCTCCAAACTTTCCAGCCTTAGGGCCATACCAATTACTCCCGTAAGTTCCGAGGGCCAAAACCATATTATCATTGTTGCCGTTGGTAAAAAGTGAAATAGTCCACTGATGAAAAAAAAAGTCCGAAAACGTACGCAACGTTTAAAAAAGGCTGCAAATCGGACTAAAGTCCGCAAAACGGCAACACTGCATATTATTAATTTTCCTGTCATTATCTGTAATTTCTAGATTAGTCGTAGAGTACGAGCCATGAGAAGTAACGTGACACGACATCTGGTGGACACAAGCGGAAATAGGTAGTACCTTCTATCGCTAACAGATGGCGCTAATAGCACGTACAGAATAATCTCGTTGGTTCGAGAAAGTTGTGGTGTCTTCCACTCACTTCTAGATGGCAGTAATTGGAACATATAAGAAGGTTAGTGGCGCAACCACAAGTCAGTTCCTATGACACTGTTGTGAAATAAAATAGTGCGTACCTCCTTAAAACGTGTTTGTGCTTAAGTTTAAGACATCTTTGTAACAGTATTTTGATTTGAATTGTTGCTTTTGTGTGTGATTTCGTAGTATGGAAAAGAAGCGAAAAATTGATAGTGAATGCAGAAAATTCTAAGATCAGTGGAACATTCAGTATTTCGTAATGGAGCCCAGTAACAAGGTATATAACAACGCTATGTTTAATTTGCAATGAAAGCATAGCCGTTCTCAAGGAATATAACATTAAACGTCATTATGAAACAAAACCTTTTCAAAATTACTCAAAATATATATGAAGTTTGCGGACAGAAAAATTCGAAGCTATGAAGCGCGGATTGAAATCGCAGCAATCTTCATTTACAAAACTCAAAACTGAACAAGAGGCTGCAACTCGTGCCAACTTTCGTGTAGTTCTGAAATTGCAAAACGTGGAAAACCATTCACCGATGGAGAAATGATCAAAGAATGCATAATTTACTGCAATTGCCGAAGAAATGTGCCCTGAAAAGGTAAATTTATTAAAAACTGTCAGTATGTCAGCAAACACTGTGGCTCGAAGGGTGGAAAACATCCCAGATAGCAAGCTAGCTTGCTGCAAATTTGATTTTTGTTTGAATTTAAATTGTCACCTCAAATATGAAAAGATAAAGTTACGACAAAGTTGGTGCAAACTTGTTAATTTAAAGATAACATTTCAAATTCGTGGTAATGTCGCACGTGAAACTTTGCGGGGCGCAATTGTCAAATTTATCTTGTAAATTAACAAACTTGTAAATTCATCTTTGAATTAGAGCGGAAAATACAAGATTGCTGCAACATTACCACGAATTTGAAATGTTATCTTTAAATTAACAAGTTTGCACCAACTTTGTCGTAACTTTATCTTTTCATATTTGAGGTGACAATTTAAATTCAAACAAAAATTAAATTTGCAGCAAGCTAGCTTGCTATCTGGGATGTTTTCAGTTTTTCCGGACCCATACGACCTGCTTAAATACGCTTGAAAATTTCAAGAAGAACGTAAAATAATAGTTTATTATTAAAGTGAAACTTGTTTGTAGTTGAATATACCATTTATTTCAGCAGGTACATACGTAGTTGGTCCCGAATCAAAGGGATAGTTGTTACAGTTGATAGTGAAATACATAATACCTATAAGTTATAAAAGGGTTAAATCACTTAAGATAGCGACTCCTCATGGCTCGGTTGCTTCGTGCCAAGAGGGCGAGGGAAAACCGCTGTCACTAATGACAGGCCGTCTTCTTCTCCCTCTTTCTACACGCCACAACCTCAAAAACTTAATACACTATTTCTTGAAACTCCCAGCTTTTAAAAATATATTGAATGCTGTGCTTTGTTACATTTAAATAGGCAATTGAAATTACATATGTTTCATCAAGTTACGTTTTATAAGATTTTTATAGTCCAAGCATGTTAGGCGAATGGCCTTTGTTCTTTGAATACTTCAGTGAACTAAATTTAATTTGCTATAAAAAATATGTTCTCTAAAAGGAGTTTTCAAGTATGCTAGCTCTCCGCGGGCCGGACAAAATCTGTCCGCGGGCCGGATGTGGCCCTCGGGGTGAGCATTACTGCAAATGTGTACTGTGAAGAACTGAACAAAATGATGGAGAAGCTGGCACATCTCCAACCAGCATTGGTCAATCGCTCGTCTCCGCTGCTCCTGCACGACAACGCGCGACCGCATACTGCACAGCAGACGGTCTTCGAGTTGCAAGAACTAGGATTAGAAGCTCTCCGTCATCCGCCCTACTCACCAGACCTTGCGCCTACAGACTACAACTTTTTCCAGAATTTGGATAACTTCTTGGCGGGAAAAAAATTCAATACCCGAGGCACTACAAAATGCCTTTGAAGAATTTGTTGCCTCCCGTCCAGCTGATTTCTTTAAAAAGGGCATCAATAAAGTGCTACTGCGTTGGCAAAGATGCATTGATTGCATGGGTGATTACTTCGATTAGTACAAATAAAAAATACATAACAAAAATTCGTTAAAAATTTTTCATACAAAACGGCAATTTCATAGGTAAAGACCTAATATTTTATTTAATTGACTCTTTTATACCTCCTGGATTCTGAACCTTCTATACACGACGACTTCTGCGCTCTTTAACGGACTTGATTCGTCTACACTTCCTCCACACACAAGGTATGTCCTTAGCTTCGACCAACTAAAAAAGATGGCAAACGTGCTAAAAAGGAAAAGAGATCCGGCTTTTTCAGCTTCTGAAAAAATGTGCTTAATAGAGCGAGTGGAAAAATATTTTAATATTGTTGAATCGAAAAAAACGGATGCTTATAGCATCCGTTTTAAAAACGAGCAGTGGGGCAAAATATCTATTGAATTGAATACCATCTCCAGCGTCCATCCGAGAGACTGGAAAGTATTGAAAAACTGCTGGGAGAATTTTAAAAAAAAAGGGCTAAGCAACAAACCCTTCGCAACCAGCATTTTTTGGCAACAGGTAACTAAGGTACCTGGGTCGAATATGGCCAGCCGGTAAATATGGCTATATACCATTATTCTAAGCACGATAGTTTTTAATGACTTGAACGCGACCATAAATTGTCGCTAGTGTCGCATGTACCAGAACGGTGTACCCTTCCCGCGCGCCCGCTAGTCGCCCAACGTCCATTAAAGTGAAACGTGCTGTTAAGGTTATAAAAACATTAAGTAAGTATTGTCCTGTATTTTGTTATTTTTCAAATAAGAATCTTTGTTAATTACATTACGATATTGTGTGACGATTGTAATTTGATATGTCTTTGTTTATTTATCAAAGTAATAATGTGTTTTTAATTCGCGAATATGAAAACAAAAAAATGCATGACTGCAAATATGGCCACCGGTTGGCCATATTTACGGTACTAAATTACTGACACTTATTTTTTCTTTTTTAGACCATGGCACGCTATAAAACTAAAGGGCTTCGTGGTAATTGGTCAGAAGTATCAATGAAACTAGCTTTAACTGCAGTCAAAAGCGGTAAGATGAAAGTATATACATACGGCTGCAAACCATTATAAGGTGCCAAGACGCACTCTAAGGCGTTATTTACAACAGAAAAAAGAGACTAAATCTACTTTGGGTCGGAAACCACTTCTTAACCCTGAACAAGAGAAGGTTTTGGCATCCCGTGTTATTGGCCTGTGCAATGTGGGATACCCATTGACACAGCGTGTACTACGTAGATGCGTTAAGACATTCTGTGATCGAAATAACATTTCAGCGTCAGGTGGAGACTTAATGGTGGGACGAGATTGGCTGAGGGGATTTTTAAAACGTCATAGGAATATCAGCAGACGAAAGGCACAAAACCTAAATCCCGCAAGGGCACAAAAGTTGAATAAAGCAGTCGTTTCTGATTATTTTGCTAAGTTAAAGAAAGTCTTGGAAGATAATGACATTATGAATAAACCTGAACGCATTTTTAATATCGACGAAAAGGGTTGCCAGCTTAATTTGCACAAATCCCCAGAAGTTTTAGCTGAACGTGGATCCAAGAGAGTACATTTAGTAGCACCAGAACACGGGGAGAATGTAACAATAGTATCATGTGGCAATGCCTTGGGCCATGCTATTCCGCCCTTGATTCTGTTTAAAGGCAAACGCATGAAGCCAGAATGGGTAGATTCCTTACCAACCAGCTCAGTAGCCCAAATGACACCCAAAGGGAGTATGAACTCTGACACGTTTGTGAACTGGATTCACCATTTTTCAAAATTTAAATTGCCAGGACCTTGTTTACTTATCTTCGATGGAGCCAAATGCCACTTAGACTATTCGATTGTTGAAGCAGCAAAAAAAATCGACATCAAGCTTTTTTGCCTTCCTAGTAACATCACACATGAATTACAGCCGATGGACAAATCGGCATTTCGATCCTTTGAATATTACTGGGACGAGGAAGTCTTAAAGTACTGGTCAGTACATGAAGATAGAAAAATAACAAAACAAAGGTTTGGGATATTATTTTCCAAAGCGTGGGACAAAGCTGCGACACCTGCTAATATTAAATCTGGATTTGAAGCGACCGGAATTTTCCCATTTAATCCAGCAAGGATACCAGAAGAGGCATACGCTCCCAGGATGCCTACCTTTAATCCCACAATACCTGACCTTCTGAAAATCAAGAAAATAATGATCCCATGGACAGCGACGCCACTAATGCTAACGAAAACCTGTTATATCCTCCTCAAGTTAATGAAGATCCAATTGATAGCGACGCTATTGATGTCAGTGGAAATCAGGTTACTCCTCATGTTCTTCCAAATAACGACGAACATAATTCAACTCCACCTACGCAGTCTCTTGCTCGAACTGATACCTCTGTTGAAAATCCGGTGCCTATACTGAATCCAGATCAAAAAGATTCCCAGACAAGTGAACATCTATTGCCAAATACTGCAAATCGTTCTGCTGCAATTCTAGACAACGCTTCTGATAATAATCCACAGCACCCAACTCAAGTAGATAGATCGAACTTTATAGAACCCCAGCCAAGTTCCTATGACGATTTCGATAGTAGCGACGAGATTCCTTTATCCAAACTAAAGGAGCACAAGAATAATAGAGATTCGAAACTGAATCAAAAGTCTGCTCCACAACACTTAATGGGTTATACTCATCTTTTTGTGAAATTTTAAAAACCCCGGAGAAAACGTCAAGCCCAAAACCTACACCTAGAGCAAAAGCTATTATTAGTCTGGCACAAGAGCTAACTAAATCAATGTTTACAGAGAAAAATGAAAAGCCAGGACCATCCAATGCTTGTAAACACACACAAAAAATGAAAAATATTCCAGGTCCATCTAGAGTTTCTTCTCAAAAAAGAAAGCAATATTCTGCTAAAATGAACAAGACTGAAGAAGTAACTTCTAAGGTTTCTAAGCAAAAAGGTAAAGGACATTCTAAAAAATCTAAAAACAGTTGGAATTGTTACATTTGCGATGAGGATAGAATAGCAGATATGAGACTATGCTTTTTATGTAAAATCTACGTCCATGAAGACTGTGTTGGGTTAACAAAAGAAGACACTGATAAATTTGTTTGCACTCGGTGCAGTCAGGACTAATTATAAATACTTCATTAGGTTTACCTCCTTCTTTTCTAGTTTGTAATATCATTGTGATTTACCTATGAAGGATCTCAAAAGTTCCATTTTTTATTTGATAATTTTGTTGATTTTCTATATTTTTAGTTAAACTTAAATTTAAATTAAGGAAAACTTTTTGAATCTCATTGTTGATTTTGATATGTTTAAATAATAGCTCCCCCACCGATTTCGGTGACGGTGGCCTGTTTCATTGAAACCAGGCCAGCTACGCAGGAGTTATGTTATAGTGCCCAAGTGTGTGCGCAGTACACAAGAGCACTCTCTCCTCCTTTTACTCTCATAACCCAGTGGGACGGATAACCGACACGACTGGCGAGAGATTAGGCGCAGGTCCGACTTTTTACATGCCCATCCGACGCATGGATCATCTTTCTTGTCAGACAATCAGGTGATCAGCCTGAATTGTCCTAACCAAACTTGGAAACAACATTTTTTTTTTTGTTCCAATGCGGGAATCGAACCCACGACCTCCGAGTCGAGAGCCAAGCTCTAACCACTAGACCACGGAGGCTGTTTATATATGTTTAAAATATTACTTGTACAGATAGTTTCTTGCACTCGGTGGAGTCAGGACTAATTATAAATACTTCAATAGGTTTACCACCTTCTTTTCTAGTTTGTATTATCATTGTGATTTACCTATGAAGGATCTCAAAAGTTAGGTTTTCTATTTGATAATTTTGTTGATTTTCTATATTTTTAGTTAAACTTAAATTTAAATTAAGGAAAACTTTTTGAATCTCATTGTTAATTTTGATATCTTTAAAATATTACTTGTAAAGATAATTCTTTATTTGTACTGAATGTCGCCCAAAGAATATATTTTAAATAAAAGCTCTATTAAAACATAATATCCATTTTTATTTCAGTTTATTCAGAAGTTTTTTAAACTAGTAAATTCATACAGTAAATATGGCCACATATAATATTTACCGCTCCCGTCGGAAATATGGCCAATTTCAATATATTTTTTAAACTGTTTAAAATACTATTTATCGTTTAATGTCTTTGTATTTTTTTGCTTCTGTTGTAAAGATAAATAGCCACTCTTCATGAATAAGTGCTAAAACTTATTTGTTTTAGCTTTATTATTATTAAAAAAGTATAACAAACCTTAAGGTGGCCATATTCGACCCAGGTACTTACTACACTTTTTTTTTTGTTTCTTATAATATGGATATATAAATAGTTTACTCCCTTATGATTCAAGGCGATCTAAATGAAAACAAAAAATTGAAATTCGACCAAATTCTCAAAAATCATTGTCATTCTTTCAATATTTATTATTTTGTAATTACAATAACTTCTTGGCGGGAAAAAAATTCAATACCCGAGGCAGTACAGAATGCCTTTGAAGAATTTGTGTGTTTGATCCCGTCCATCTGATTTCTTTAAGAAGGGCATCAATAAACTGCCACTGCGTTGGCAAAATGCATTGATTGCATGGGTGATTACTTCGATTAATACAAATAAAAAATACATGACAAAAATTCGTTTAAATTTTTTCATACAAAACGGCAATTTCATAGGTAAAGACCTAATATTTTATTTAATTGACTCTGCTATACCTCCTGGATTCTGAACCTTCTATACACGACGACCTGTGCGCTCTTTAACGGACTTGATTGTTCTACACTTCACATACCTTGGCTTCGATCAACTAATAAAGATGGCAAAAGTGCTAAAAAGGAAAAGAGATCCGGCTTTTTCAGCTTCTGAAAAAATGTGCTTAATAGAGCGAGTGGAAAAATATTTTAATATTGTTGAATCGAAAAAAACGGATGCTTATAGCATCCGTTTTAAAAACGAGCAGTGGGGCAAAATAGCTATTGAATTTAATACCATCTCCAGCGTCCATCCGAGAGACTGGAAAGTATTGAAAAACTGCTGGGAGAATTTAAAAAAAAGGGCTAAAAATGGAAATTCGACCAAATTAATGTGCCATTGTATTTCTGTAATTGCATGGTAAATAAGTGACATTTAAATTGGTAGCATTATAGTCGCCCATACTGACCTTTTTTTCCATTTGGATTACATTGAATCGAGACAGAGTATAATAACAATGTTTCTAATCATTGTTAATCATTATTACTTTTTCTTTCATGAAAAGGAGGTGGACCACCAAGAAAAAATACACGGGACCCAGCAATTGATCTGGTTCTGGAGCTTATCAAGAAGAGAGCGTCAGGATATGTCAATGCTTTTGACTCTGATTGGTCTCAAATTTTAGGTAAGTATTTATTTTAATTCAAGGTTATGTTTCTTGCGATAAATAAGTATTTTAAAAATATTGTGGTTAACAGTGATGTATGTTTTAGCTCCTACTTCAACCATAGCTGCTATCCAAGACATCATTATTGAACAACAAACTGACGAAGCAGAAATTAGGCCAGTTGAGGTTACAAAAACAGCCACTGTAAGTCAGAGAGGTATTATATACTAGGGTACTAGAGATAGCGCTTGGACGACGCGTGCGGTTCCATTTCGGTTGAGTCCAGTAGTGTAACCGCACTCAGTCCACCCGCGAGCGTCAACGCGGACGGAAGGAATATTTCGTCGACTTTATTCGTCCAAAGTGTACAAAATGCCCTCTTATGTTATTTCTGCAATACCTAAAGTATTACAGAAATAACACGAAGAATGTTGAAAAAACTGATGGAGTTACTCTTCATAGGTAAGTATCTTTTAGTGAGTATTTTAGTAAATTTTAAAGCATTTATTTATTTTATAAGCAGTCAGGCGCGAAAGAGATAAAAAAACTGGGTGATCATAACTACGCCTGCGTTAAAGCGAGACGTAAATTGTTTTGTTTAGTTCGCCTTTTAAACAACAGGCTGCCGCTCTCGGTCGAAATCAGGGCTGTCACTACACAAGTTATTAATTTTTTCGATTTTTTGCATGTGATGCATTTAATTAAACTTAAGTATTAGAATGATTAAGTATTTATATTTTATTTTTCTCTACCAATTAGATATAAAAAACAGAATATATATTATTGTGTCATATTTTTGAATTCTGACTTAAGACCATATTTGTTTTTAGGTTTCCACGTCCAACTAATATTATTCGAGAAAAATGGATAAAAATAGTACAAGCCGACAGACAAGAAGAATTTTGGTTGTACTGACTGTACTAGTGACACTAGTACAGTCTGTTCCCAGCATTTTAATCAAACTGATATATATACAACAAAAAACAACAGATGTTTTTTAAAAAAAACAGCTGTACCATTTGCCAGGGTAATTAAGAAAAGATGTGTTTGTATTTTATTTACATTTAATCTTCATAAGACTGATTAGTTATTAACCGACTTCAAAAAAAGGAGGTTATCAATTCGACGCGTATGTATGTAATAATTCCAGAACTGCCTAATTTTCGTAAATGTTAGTCTACATCAGCGTCTGAACAAATGTGCCAAATTTCAAAAGTGTATGTATGTATGTAAATGAAGTGCCTGATACTTCATTTCGTTTGAATTTGCCGCGTAATAACTTTTGTGTATTATATGTGAATCTATGGAGCTAGTTGAGGAGTATTAGTGTTCTGTGGCTAATTGTGACATTGACAGAACTACAGCACATGTATTCTTTTTGGGCACATGTAAAATGAAAAGAAAGGTTATGATAATTTTGTGAGAAATTGTAATAGAAATTAATACAAACATGTAAAGCAATAGCTTTAAATGTTGTTTTCTCTTTCAGGTAAATTTTGTTTGTAATTGATTAATCTAAGAATGTTTTGTAAAGTGAAACATGTATTTACTCAATAAAAATCTCTTTCAGAGCAACTCAGTTCTAGTTGTTGTTTTACTATTATACAAGGATTATAAAAAGACATTATATGTCAGGAGGTAATTTTCAAAAGTGGTCATATCCAAATCCATAGATTTTAATGTAGTTACAGAACATTTTTCTTTACAGAATTCTTCATTGCCTCATAACTTTTATAACTAGCCAAATCCAGCCTAAATCCCTAAAAAATACAAAGAAAAACTAACCTTAGTTTCAAAATTAGCCTATTCCATACCGGCTTACTTACAAACATGGTCAAATTCGTATGCGCCAATCACGTCGCTCCAAACCCCGGCCGCCATCTTGCGATCTCCATACATTGAGACAACGCGTGGGCACCTAACGTTTCTTTTTTGTGTCGTGTTAATTAATGTTTTTTTACTGAAAAAACCTAAGTAATAAGTGAATAAAATGGAGAAGAGTGTTGGGGAAGTGCCTAGCCATCAGGCAAAGAAGAGAAAATCTGTCCCAGGACCAAATAGTCGCGGAGAAAAGAAAAAGAAGAGGTCAGTAATTTGTCGAACATTTCGTTAGTTTTATTGAAGTTAGGGTTGTGCAACTTTTTCTATAATATAATGTTAATATTTTTCAAATAAATAAAATGATCTAAAGTAGGGTGTTTTTTTCGTTTTCAGGTATTCGTCTTTCGATTTGCCGTCGAGATACCCGTGCAGACATAACAGTGAGGCATATAGATGTATAAATATATCAATGCAAGATATGAAACGATTTCATGAACAGTTCTACGCTCACCCTGATAAACGGTATCAAGATGATTTTATCATAAAAGCCTGCAAAACTGTTGTCCCTGTCCGTAAAAGATCAGTAAATGGAAGAGGCAATGCCAAACATATGAGCATCGTTTACAATATAAGAGATTCTAGAGGGGCGATGATACCTGTGTGCCGTAATTTTTTTTTAAAAGCTCTATCAATTAAAAAGGTTCGAGTAAGAGGAGTGTTAATGAGACACCAAAAAACCGGATTGATGGCTGTAGAAAAACGTGGTGGGGATAGAAAGTCGATCAAAAACGTGAGATTGAGAGATGAAATTACCTCATTTATAAAGAAATTTAAGGGTGTTGAATCGCACTACTGCCGATCTAAAAGTCGACGTACCTATCTGCCATCAGAGTTAAGCATTGCATCAATGTTCAAAATGTTTATCGAAGAAAATTCACAGTTCTGTCATTGCAAAGAGTCATATTTTAGAAGAATATTTAACACGAAATTTAACTTAAGTTTCAGTCATCCAAGAAGTGATATGTGTTCCACATGCATAGAATTGAAGGAAAAAATCAAAATTGAGAAGGACGATTCAACCAAGGCCCAAATTCAAGTTGAACTGACAGTTCACGAAAAAAGAAACAAATCGTTTTTTATATTCCTGCAAGACATGGACCCCACAGTAAAAATATTATCTTTTGACTGTGGTAAAAACCAACCGTTACCAAAAGTACCTGACCGAAGTACTTATTATTCCCGCCAATTGTATATTTACAACTATACAATAGTTGTAGGTCATTCCCATGCAGAACTGACAAAAGAAAATGTATTTTCTTATGTATGGACCGAAGATGTTCATGCAAAGGGGTCAAACGAACTATCAAGTGCACTATATCACTGCCTACAAAATAATGTAGATTTCACTGGTATACAAGTACTCCGACTAATGGCTGATGGATGCTCAGGCCAAAATAAGAACTCCACTACTATCGGAATGATTTCCAGATGATTCAGCAGCAGCGCACCAAGATCACTAAAAAGGGTGGAACTTATTTTCCCGGTCACGGGACATTGATTTATTCCCCCAGATAGGGTGTTTGGTGTTACCGAAAAAGAGATCAGGAAGAGAAATACTATTGTACAACCTAATGAGTATGTTGATATAATAAAAAAGCATGCGAATGTTTTTCATCTAAAAGACATTGACGTATGTGATTGGAAGACAGCAAGCCAAAAAATCCATAAGGAAACCCAAGCTTTTCACTTTAAAATAATGTCTTGTAAGAGGTTCGTATTCACAAGAATGAAAAGCGATTCTCGAGGAATTATAGTGAGAGGTGAACCTTTTTACCAGAATGATACCGGTTCTCGACGTTCCATAACTAAACCAGGCAAATATGCTTCAGACATATCACCAAATCCTATCACCACCTGTCCAAAAATAAAAAAAATAAAAATTGATGATGTAGATAAGCTACTAGCGAAACATTTTGGTAAAGACTGGATGCAAAGAGAGGACCTTGACTTTTACAAAACTGTTATAGACTGTCACAGAAATAATGCTAATAATATTAATGTGGATGATGATGATGAGGTATTATGCGAAGAACATGTTGAAGAACCTTGTGTTGGAGATATGATATAGATATCACGAACATAAGGAGTTTGACGAGTTTTTTTGGAATAATTTTATTAAGGGCTGATTTTTCAATCATCAGATAACTTTTATCTGACGAATAAATATGTGACTTTGACAGATTTTGTATGAAGAATATGTCAAAGTGACTTACTTATTCCTCAGTTAAGATGTAACTGAAGATTGAAAAATCGGCCCTAAGTTAAATAATTATTTCTTTATTTCGTGTTCACAGAATTTTCTTGTTTATAAATTGATCCATGCTAAATATTTAATTTGCTGTAGCATTTCGATACTACAACTAATTTAATGAATAACATTGATCAAATTATGTTTATCGTAGTGTTTGAAGTGAAGATAGTATTGAGAGTGATTTTAATCTAAGATAGAATTATTTGTAGTTAATAATATGTTGTGTCATATGATTGTGATATAAAAATATTAGAAAGTATAATAAAAACCGATCTTGAATGAAGATTATTCTGTTTCGTGCTAATAGGTACTATTCGTAAGTTCATTATCAACGTCAATGTTCTTTAAATAAATAATTTCTTATGTTCATGTCAATTGTTTCATTTAATATTAAAAAAACCTTATAAGTAGCATTTGACAACCCTATTTAAATAGTTTAGTTGGATTGTTCAAAAGTAGTCAAATCCTGACAAATTCTTAACAAAATTAGTCAAATCCACAACTTGGGAACAAAATAAGTCAAATCCGTCTTTTAATCTCAGTTTTCTCTGTAATTATAAGCATTAACTGTATTTTTGTTATTATTTAATAACCTTGAACCCCATAGTAATCTATACTTACCATTCAAAGCGTCACAACAACATACCTCATGACGGTATACAAATGTACACTTTTCTCAATTTGACATAAAGTGGATTTGACTGCTATTGAAAATTACCTCCTGATGTATGTATGTATGTTTTTATGTTTGTGTTCTATTCTTTTTTTGTTGTACTAGTTATTGTTCAACTTAGGGAATAGTGCAAGTTTCATCAAAATCGGTTCAGTAGTTTTGGAGATAGAGAGTTTTAATTCTCAATTACGTACAATTTTGAAGTCGGTTTTATTTACCAGTTAAGTTATTACTCTTAGTGCTTAAGAGCAATTTTTATGATTCATATTTTTTTCTTCAGATTACTACACCTACAAGAAATACAAGATCATCGACGCCGCTTTTACTAAGGGCTGAAACACCTCTATCACATGTACCCCTTTCGGATTCAGAGTCTATTTTCAATACGCCTAGAAAAATAACAATAAAAAATAATCTACGAAGAGAAAAAAAACTGAGAGAAACTATAACAAAAAATTTTTAAAAAAACTCAGCGGCAGAAAAGAAATCTTTTAAAAAAGAATAATTCATTGATGGAAATAATAAAAAAGTTGAAAACAAAAAACAAAATTGATTACGATATCGAAGGCAAGCTCAAATCTAGTGTCGAATTATTAGAACTATGTGAAGAAATAAAAAAAGATAAAAAACAAAGAAAAGCATTCCTTTTTGTCGCAAATATTCGCAAGCGTTGCGAAAATTTGCCCTTACGGTCCACTATTACTCTCCAGCGGCGTATAAATATACTATAAAAGTATTTCATAAAATACTCCCTCATCCCAATACATTGAGTAGATGGTATGGAAAAATTAACGCCGAACCAGGATTCACACAAGAATCGTTCTCAAAGTAAAAAGTAAATTTTCAGAAAAGAAAGTGATATGTGCGTTACGATTTGATGAAATGGCCATCCGCCAGCAAAAACTTTGGAATGGAAAAAATAATGCCGGACTTGTTGATTTAGGCTTAGGCGCATAAGAAAGTGATCAAATAGGTTCCCAAGCTTTGGTATTTATGGTCGTATCGTTAAAAGAAAACTGGAAAATTCATGTGGGATATTTTTTAGTTAACGGAATAACAGCAGAGCAAAAAGCAAATTTAGTCAAAATTTGCCTTTAAAAAATGTCACAGTGTCGGAGTAGAAGTAGTCAGCTTAACATTTGACGGATGCTCAACTAATCTTAATGCTGCTGAACAATTAGGTTGTTTGAATGAAGTTTGACTGATGTTTCGAACCTGAAAACGCATTTTCCTCACCCATCCACTGGGAGAAAAGTAGTGGTATTTTTAGATCCATGTCACGTAATAAAACTAATTAGAAATACTTTTGAAAAACTTAAGCTGCTATTTGATAAAAACAATAATAAAATAAAGTGGCAACTCCTAGTACATTTAAACAAATAACAGCAAAATAAAGGACTAACATTTGCTAACAAAATAACCCCAAGACACATACACTTCAGAAACCAAGTGATGAAGGTAAAATTAGCGACTCAATTATTGAGCAGGAGTGTTGCGAAGACTTTAAAATTGTGTGATCAGGAATTGAAGTCGACACGATTTCAAGATTCGAAGGGAACTGTTACTTTTATCACTTTAATGAATGATCTATTAACTAGTTGATACTTTAAATTCATGAAAGTTCAACTTTTATGGCTATAAGCGCCCAATAGATAAACACAATAAAGCTGAAATAATTGCACTCTTAGATAAACTAAAACACTATATACTTTCTTTAACTTATTACCAAAAAACTAGAAGGATTATAAAGCGAAGACGTATGACACCTAGAATAGTAATAAAATTTACAAAGAAGCGCTTAGTTGACTCTTCCAGTAAAACAGTTTTTCTTGGTGCACTTATGTGTATTGATAGTTTGAAAATATTATATTGTGATATGGTGGAAGAAAGAAGTGCTCAGCATCTGTAAATGTAATAAACGCTACTTCAGTCATGTATCGATTCGATGAAGATGAAGGAACAAATTTTCAAAATCCCGACACCAATTCCGATACTGAAGCTATGCAAAACTGTATTTTTCTATCTGATATGCTCAACGATACACAAGTGCTGAGAAGCACATGGTGGGATATATTTCAGGTTTTGTTGCCCGTAAACTTTTGAAGCAATCAAAATGTGAACAATGTATTGATAGTATGGTAACTTCTAATAAATTACACTTTCATAAATTGATAACCATAAGAGAATGGGTGGTTTGTGCTACTCCTCTGAAGACGAATTTAAAGTGTGTATGTTGACAGAATCCTTCATACGCCAACTCTTAAGAGAAAGAGGTGGCAGAAGTTTGACAGGCCGATATAAATAAATTATATAATAACAAAATGTCTGGCGAATTTTGTGTCATCTGACGTTTTTAATTTTTTGGTTTAACACTCGTTGCAAAATCCAGTGACTTTTAATCATCGGACGCACTTGATTAAAGCCAATATTCAAACCTATTCAACCGTAAAACTTCATCATGCTGCAAAATCTGATAATCAAAAACAATCTACCGTTAGACAAAAGTACACAAAGCTGACTTTATTCAAAGGAGATTGATTGACATTCAGTTTTTTGTTTGTTAAAAATAAATACCTACTTAGTTTTTTTTTAAATGTCTTATAAAAAAAACTAAGTAGGTATTTATTTTTGATATGTATTTATAAAACTTAAAATTAAAGTCGAATCTTAAATCGATTTTAATTTTTATAAATACATAAATTTTAAAAGGTTATTTTTATTTATTTGAAATGTGTGCATAAAAAATACTACCAAAAATATAGTCTGGCAAAAAAAAGAAGAAATTCAAAAGTGGCAACATCGTAGTGTCATCTCTTTTTTCTTAGATTGATTTGAAAGAGATGTCACTACGATGTTGCCACTTTTTAATTTCTACTCTTTTTTGTCAGACTATATTAAACTATTTTTAAGAAGCACTGCTGTTCTATATACAGGATTACAGGAAAAGTCGACGTAGATCCGTTAAGGGCGTGTAGTTTGCATCGTTTCTAAAGGGGTGTAAAAATACATGGTCCGGTCTGCCTTCAGTTCGACCTGAACGCATGCAAAATCGTGTCGTGTGTGTGCTCGAATCCGTTCAGGCCGAACTGACGTCAGTTGGATCGGATGCGATTTTTTCCGTGTATGGGCTCGAATCCGTTCATGCGTCAGTTCTAACTGAAACGATCGGCCTCTCGTCTGTGGCTGCCTTTACTGATTTGGCTATGAAACACCCTATCCTAAACCTAACCGTTTTCGAGATATTCGACATTATTTTTTTTTTCATAAATTTGCCGAATTTTTTGATATTTGATTGTATAATATGAAATTTAGCAGTCAAAATCGCATCATTTTTTGCTTTTTACAACAAGGACAAGATGCCTTATGACTTCAATAACCAAAATTGTAAGTAAATTAACTTAACAGGTCGTACTAAGACATTGAAAGTAAAAAAAAGTAATATTTATTTATTAAGTTTATTTTTATTTAAAGGATATCCAAAATAAATATTATGAAAGATGTTCTGCAGATCTACTTTAAAATATCTACGTTTCATCAGCTATCCAACAAGGTATCACAATCAAGGGTTTTGTCAAAAATCATAGAAAGAACACTTAGTTAAAAGCACCCAGGTAGCAATTCTCGGTCCCTTGCCTATTGTCCTTTGAGTTGATACGGGGCGTGCAAGCGAGACAACTTACGATTTATGCAGGTATGAGTGAGAAAGATAATGTGCCGATGCCGAAGGAGATTGGGAATGGGAATACAACATGCCCTATTGTTTGTGTTTGGTTGTTAGTCTGCTTATGTGATTCGCCCATGGTAGATGCGTTAGGATCGTCCTGACTTCTATAGTGCGCGCGCGTATCAAGTGCTCCGTATCGACTACGTCGTAGCCCTGCTCCGTAGCATACGTCGTAGCCGTGCTACGTGCCGTACCGTCGTGCCGACCCCGCCTAGTAGTGCAGTTTCATTTGAACTCTAATAGCGATCGTCAATTTACACCCTACTTCGTTAGAATAGGGTGTACATTGACGCCTTGCTGGGAGTTGAACTGCTCTTGACCTCCCGTTGAGATTTACTCATCGTTGGGGTCACGAGGAGCCAGCCCCCTAAGTGTGTGTGCCGTGATAGTATGTACACTTAGTTCGTGACTACTTATCTACCATTATGTGACTATGTGAGTACTATTTTAATTAGTTGTAAGACCACAAAAACTTCCTTATGTGTTTAGTGTTATAAGTGAACATGTAAGTGACTATTTTAACTGTGATTGTGTCCCACAAACAATGTCCGACAAAGATTCTTGCCCTTCCGGCCGCGACCGTCGCAGCCGGAACCGTGACCACTCGGGATCGTCGCGCAGTACCACCTCCTCTAGGTCAAACTCGCGTACGACCTCGGACCGTGCGCTCCATTATCTTTCCGCCGAATCCAGCTTGAGCGGAACGGACACCGCTCGCCCCGGACCGTCTTCGGCATTCTCGCGAGGCGGTACTAATACCCCCCCGCCCCAATGCCTTCCGACGGCGGCCCGCAGCGAGTCAGGGCCCCCGCACCGCCCAGCCGAAAAAGGTTCGGCCTCTCCGCCGCGCTCCACGCGTCGCCCCACGGAGGTGTGTGCGCCTAGCCACCCTCCGGCTCCCAAAGTAGCACAAGACCCCGCGCAGGCCCGTCAGCCGCGCGGACCGCTAGCCGTGCCTCTTTCGCCGGCATCGCCCCCAAGCGAGGATCGTATCCCGGCGCCGCAAGTTTTGCCGCCGGCCCACTTGCCGTCTGACATGCCTCCGCCCGCTGTACCGCCTGCCGCACCCCCTGTGCAGGCCACCAAGCGCACCCGTCCGGTAGTAGCCTCTACCGTATCACCTCCGGCGAAGCGCATAGACCGCCAGGTGACCTATGCTGAGGTAAGTGCCGCCGCCCCTTCTACTGCTGCCCCGCAGTCCTCGGCTCCTACACAGACGCCGATGGACACGGTAAGCGCCCCACCAGATGCTCCTGCAGCACCGGCGTGCGCTTCCCCGCCGCCGCCGCCTACCCCACGATACCCGCCCTTGGTCGTCGAAAAACTAGACGACTGGGTGAGGCATTTCCGCCGCCTCCGCGAAATTCTGGGGTACGCCCCACATGCCAAACCGTACGGGAACGGGGTCCGTTTCTCTCCCCATAGTGAAGGTGAATACAGGGCCCTACAGAGATGCCTCACCGAGCTGGAGAAGACCGAGAACATTAGTTGGTTCTCATACTCATTGCCCCAAGAACGAGCTATTAAGGTAGGTATCAGAGGCCTACCCAATTGCACCAGACCTGACGATATCATCGCCGGACTCGCCGAGCTCGGGTACGCAGCGGAGTACGTATCGAAAGTGTCGGCGAGGCCGGAAAATCCCGGCTGTATCTTTTTTGCCCTTATCACCAGGGCACCGGATGTCGTACCCGGCATATACAAGATAAACGAAATCTTGAATATGCCGGGCATTAAAATAGAAGCCTGGAGGGGCAGGAAGAGCCCCGCTCAATGCCACCGCTGCCAGCAATTCCGGCACTCGAGCCAAAACTGCCACCGCAGGTTGGCATGTGTTCGATGTGCCGGAGAGCACCGCGCGCACGACTGCCCTCGACCTAGTTCTGAGGAGCCCACTTGCGCTAATTGCAAGGGGGCCCACCCCGCAAATAGCCGACACTGTCCGGTGTACCGCAAGGAGGCGCGGAACAAGCACGCAGGTACAGTGGCCCGCACTGGATTTCCCCGCACTAGACGAGACCCGCCCATCCCGGAGCAAGAGGTCCCCCCCCCCCCACCCACTGCCACCTCTCTCATGGCCGAGGCAAACGACCCCACTCCGCGGATCGCCCCTGCCCCTGCCTCTCAAACTGTCCCTGCCACTCAGCCTCCCAAGAGTAAGAGGAAAAGGAAGCCGCGGCAAAGGAGGAAAGCGACCACAACATCTGCCGCTGCCACCACCGCCACAGATGCCACCGACTCTGAACTTGAGCCGCTCGCGCTCCCCTTACCGCCACAAACTAACCTGGTGGCGCCGCCAATGCCCCAGCGCGTCCCACGCCCCCCGCGCACCCCTCGCGCATCTAGCGTCCCACAGTCGACCACTATTATTACCGAAGTGGTCGAGGTGGCTACGGCGCCCTCAGACCCTGCGGCTGTCACTGCCCAGCCCTCTACTGGCGTGCCGCGCCCCCAGCGCCGCGCCCGCAGAGAGGCCCCTACCTCCACTGCCGAGCTTCTCCACTCTCTGTTCTCCCTGGCTATGAATATCTACACAAAAATTCAAGCCGGGGAGGACATTTTTACCACTCTTTTACAGGCCCTCCCTGAAGGAGCCGCTCTGGTGACTCAATTAATATCTAAATGGCTACCCAACCCTCGCGACTAAACATAGTCCATTGGAATGCCCGGGGGATCCGAGGCAAGGCAACACTTCTTCGTTACCTTCTCCAAACACACGAAGTAGATGTTGCCTTACTCAGTGAGACCCATTTGTCTCCCCAGGACCGCCTGTCCATCCCGGGCTTTCATACCTACCGTCAGGACTACCTGGGAGGTGGATCTGTGTGTCGAGGTCTCGCCGTCCTCGTTGGCAGGCGACTCCTCCACCAACTCCTCCCCGCTCCTTCGGTGACCTCGCTCTACGCCCTCGGTGTAGAGTTGATGCTCGGCACGCACCGGACGCGCATTTACGCGTGTTACAAACACCCGGGTTCGCGTTTAGATATCTCCGACATCCACGGGCTCCTATCAGAGGATCCCACTGTGATTGCCGGAGATCTAAACTGCAAGCACCCGGGTTGGGGCTCTCGCACGTCAAACGCGGACGGAAATCGTCTGTTTGCGGATTCCGAGCGCGTCGGATATTCCGTAGTGGGCACCTATGCCCCCACGCACTACCCCGACTGTCCGACCTACACCCCCGACGTCCTTGACATAGCGATCACCCATCGCCTCCCTGGTGATTTCCAGCAAGATGTTCTGGACGAGGCGCTCGACTCGGACCACCTTCCAGTGCTGGCCACCATAAGAGCTGCTCCCTCCAGCATCCCTCCGCCGCCCCCCCGCCCGGTCTACGACTGGGAGGTCTTCGCCCTGCAATTGCACGGCTCCACGCCCAACTTTCCGGTGGTCTCTGTGGACGATGTAGAGTGCATGACACAGCAGATCACCGCCGCAATCACTTCTGCGATGGAGGCGGCCACTCAGCAGTCTCCCGGTTCCCAACCTAAAAGACCTCCACTGCCACGCCACATAACCGAGCTGATTTCTAATAAGAAGAAGCTTCGGCGGCGCTGGCAGCTTAACAGATGTCCGAGGCTCAAAAACGAGCTGAACCGCCTCACCGCAGAGGTGAAGCAGGCACTGCAGGACCACAACGCGGCCTTGTGGACGCGGCGCATCACGGACGCAGGTGAGGACTGGACCTCCCTGCACCGTACCTGTCGCAGTCTCACCGGTGCAACCGCTCCAATCAGACCCCTGATCCACCCAGATGGCAACCCAAGGTATAGAGCTGAGGACCGTGCCGAGATCCACGCCGACCACCTGGAGAGGCAGTTCTCGCCTCTACCGACGACAGCGACCGACCATGTAGCCAAGGTATCCGAGGAGGTAAGAATGTTCCTAGATTCCCCCCTCTCCCCCCTTGAACGTCCAAACTTTTCCTTCTCCCCTAGAGAGGTCAAAAAGATCCTCGCCCGCCTCAAGCCCCGCAAGGCCCCCCGGTGCTGACGGGATTACCAACGCAGCCTTGCGCCACCTGCCTTTTAGGACAGTGGCCGCCCTCACCCGCCTTTTCAACGGCATCGTGAGGACAAGCCACTTCCCCAACACCTGGAAGACGGGGCTCATCATCACCATCCCCAAGCCCCATAAGAACTTGAGACGGGCGGAGGGCTACCGCCCTATAACCCTTCTCTCCACTTTGTCTAAATCATTTGAAATCCTGCTCCTCAAACACCTCTCTCCCTTCCTCCCTCCTCGGCGGGAACAGTTCGGGTTCCGCTCCCAACTGAGCACAACCCTGCAGCTGGTCCGCGTGGTGCACCTCCTCACCGATGCGACCAATAGGAAAGCCTCTGGAGTGGCCGTCTTTTTGGATATGGAGAAGGCCTTTGACACCGTGTGGCACGAAGGCCTAATCCATAAACTCCGGCAGGCGAATGTCCCCAGCCACCTGGTAAGACTCCTCTCTTCTTATCTCTCGGGCCGGACCTTCAGGGTCAAGGTCGACGGGGTCCTCTCGGAGGAACGCCCCATTACCGCAGGCGTCCCGCAGGGGGGTGTGCTGTCGCCCAGCCTCTACAATTTTTACGCCAGCGATGTGCCCGCTGACGCTGGCACTACCGCGGCCTTGTATGCTGACGACACCGCCTTCATCTGCACTTCCCAGAATTTAGCCCACGCATCCGTGAAGCTCCAGAGGACCCTCGACCTTCTTCCGGCATGGCTGAGCAAATGGCGACTCTCCGTGAACCCCGGTAAGTCCCAGGCGCTCGCCGTTACCCGCAAGAGGGGATACCCGCCCGCCCTCAAGATAGGAGAGAGAGAGATTCCATGGGGTAAGACTGCCAAATACCTCGGCGTTATTATAGATCGGCGGCTGACCATGCACCCCCAGTGTGAAGCCGCGGTTGCTAGCGCCAGAGCCGCAGCAGCCAAGCTGTCGCCGGTCTACTCAGCTCCCCAGGTCCCGCTCAATATGAGGTTGGCCCTGTATAAAACTTACATCCGCTCACGCCTCACGTACGCGGCTCCTGCGTGGCACCACCTGCTCGCTGAGACTTACCAGAAAAAGATGCAGCATATGCAGAACCGAGTGCTACGCCGCATCGTTGGAGCACCGCGGTACGTGAGGACCTCCACAATAACCAGGGACCTTCAAATAACGAGCGTGGAAGCCTTCTGCTCCAGGCTCACCACTACTTTGTTCCAGCGAGCTGATGCCTCGGACCTGGTTGAGCTTGCCGACTTGGCGCCGTGGCACGCCCGCCCGCCTGACCGCAGACTTCTGCCCCGTGACGCCATCAGTGCTGGGGACTCCGCAGAGCCACGCCGCCTGCCGCCTCGCCCCCGAAGAGGAGGCGCTTCGGCGCGTTAGCGCGCTCTACGCCCCGTTCACCGTTGGATCGCTTTCCCCCGCATCCTACCCCTGCGCCGGTAAATTAAATACCGGCGCGTATTTCTAATACTCGCCCGGTGCTCGACGAGTGGCAGCCCTAATGCCACTCTTGTAGACACCGTGGCGTTGTCTTTCCCCCCCGACAACAAAAGTCTGGGGTTCGGGATAAATTTTCCCCCCTCCCTTTCCCAGGTTGGTTGTGTCCGCAGTCCGACAAAATGCGGAGTGTGTGGGAGCGGCACCATACGCGTTTCCTTGGTCTCCGGACCGGGACCCCACGCTCCGCCGGGTCGACTGCCGGTCTTGGCCGCCCTCGGCCGTCGCCTTTTTTGCTCTCCTAGCACCTTGGGTTTACCCGGCGTTCTGTCGCGGGGGGTCTTCCCCTAAAACGAACGTCTTGCGCCCAGTACTCGTACTGGGCGCGTTCTCTTTAAAAAAAAAATAAAAATAATAAGAAGACCACGTGTAGAGGGGCATAGCCCCTGGTCATGTTTGTCGCTGTAAGGCCCTTTTCAGGGGCCCGGCGAAGGAAGACGCCTTCTTCCTAATTAGATGCGTTATCGGGTCGTCCTGTCTCCCGTGCGTGTTAGTGTGTTCCTGCTTACTCCGCGTTTCGTGCCGTCTCGTTCTGCCCGCGTCGTAGTGACTCGCTCACTCCGCGGTAGTGCCGTCCCGCTCTAAACGTGTCGTTCGTGTTGTACATGTTATACAGTGTCACAGTCCTGTGTTATTATAAACATGTCCCCCATGTTTTACGGTGAACACTAAATAGTGCCCCGATACCATGGCCGACAGTGGTTCGCGGCCGCATAGCCGCGACCGCCCTAGCCATTCCCGCGCCAGCTCAGTTGCGTCGCGCAGCGGACCGTCATCAAGGTCCAGCTCGCGCACGTCCGAGCGCGCGTACCTGTCCGCCACCGAGCCCAGCTTGAGCGCAACGGATACCGCTCGCCCCGGGCCGCCTTCGGCATTCTCGCGGGGGTGTACTGACACCCCCTCGCCCCAATGCCCTCCGACGGCGCCCCGCCGCGAGTCCGGGCCCCAGCCCCGCTCAGCCGACAAGGGTTCGGCCTCTCCGCCGCGCTCCATGCGCCGCACTGCGGAGGCGAGCGCCCCGCGCCCCCCGCCTACACCATCTTCAGCGAGTTCACAGCTCGCCTCCTCCGTCTCGCCGGCCTCGCCGCCGGAAGAGGATCGAAGAGGGGTAAGTGCTCCTGCTCCGAGGGCCCCCGTGCCGGCCCCCTCGTCGAGCAGCATGCCCCCGCCCCCTGCCCCTACAGCGCAGGTCACCAAACGGCAGCGGCAAGAGGTATCTTCCGACATCTCGCCGCCTGCCAAGCGTGCCGATCGCCCGGCCACCTACGCCGCAGCGACCACCGCCCCCGCACCATCCGGATCTCCCGTGGCCTCTACATCCAGGGCCCCCTCGCCGATGGAGGTACCTACCGCCCCTCCCACAGCGAACGCGACCTCTCCGCCGCCGAAAGCACCCCCCAGATGTCCCCCACTTATAGTGGAGAAACTGGAGGACTGGATCGGCCACTTCCGCCGCCTCAGGGACCTCCTGGGGCACCCCCCCCCCCCACGCGAGGCCGCTAGGTCTGGGGGTTAAGTTCTCCCCACGCAGCGAGAACGAGTACAGGTGCGTGCAGCGGTACCTGTCTGACCTGAGCAAGTCCACTCAGGTCAGCTGGTACTCATACGCGCTACCACAGGACCGAGGATTAAAGGTAGGTATACACGGCCTACCTTTTTATACGCCCACCGAGGAGATAGCAGCGGATCTCACCACTAAGGGCTTCGTAGTCGAGCACGTGTCCCGGATCCTTGCCAGAAGGGACCATCCCGGGTGCTCCTACTTCGTCCTGCTGAGACGCACCCCGAACCTGGTACCAGGCATCTACCAGGTAACGGAGATTTTAAATATGCCGGACATCAAGGTGGAGGCCTGGCGTGGGAAGAGTGGCCCCGCCCAATGCCACAGATGCCAACAGTTTCGGCACTCGAGTGCAAACTGTCACCGCAAGATGGCGTGCGTCAGATGCGGCGAGGAGCACGCCGCCTCTGACTGCCCCCGACCTACAACTGACCAGCCCACTTGCATTAATTGCAAGGGGCCCCACCCTGCAAACAGTCGTAACTGCCCGGTCTTCCGTCGGGAGGCCAGGAACCGCCACGCGGGCCCTATCGCCCGCACAACCCGGACCACAAAACGGGTACGAACGAATCGGGTAAGTGACGCCCCCACCATCTCCGAGAGAGAGGTCCCCCCGCCGCCGCCCTCCGCCACTTCTCTAATGGCGGAGGCCAATGACCCCACCCCCCGTCCCGCCGCATCCGCCGCTCCCCCCTCTTCGGCCCGGAAGCAGCGGAAACGGACTAGGACCAAGAAGAGGGCCAAATCCGGTGCGACCTCAAATGCCGCCACGGACTCGGAGTACGAGCCCCTCGCCCTCCCCCTACCCCCTGTTGTAGCAGCCCCGCCGGCTGAAGAGGCCTTCCTATCGCCCCCCCCCCCTACCGCAGCGCACCCCGCGCCCCCCGCGCCCTTCGCGCACCAAGCGCGTTGTCCAGCCGGTCACCAAACCTGAGGTGACCGAGCTCTCCACGGAGCCCGCAAACCCGGCGATCACCCCCTTCTTCTCGTCGCCGTGAGTCCCCCAGGACCACGGCCCAGCTTCTGCAAGCTCTATTCTGCCTGGCCATGGACGTCTTCAATAGAATCCTGGCCGGGGAAGAAATCCTCCCAACCCTATTAAGGGTCCTCCCCGAGGGGGCCTCCCTCTTCGCAAAACTACTTTCCCAATGGTTCCCCACGCCCCAGTCTTAAAGGTTGTCGACTGGAACGTCCGGGGGGTCCGCGGCAAGGTGGCCCCGATTCGCCTCCTCCTTCGGGAGTATGAGGTGGACGTCGCCTTGCTGAGCGAAACCCTCCTGTCCCCTCAGGACCGCTTCAGTGCCCCCGGCTATTTTGTTTACCGCCAGGATTTTCTGGGGGGTGAGCGGGCTAGTAGAGGCCTAGCCGTTCTGGTCGGCAGGAAACTTCTACACCAACTCTTACCCCCCCCCCCTCAGTTTCATCGCTGTACGCCCTTGGAGTGGAGGTACTCCTCGGGTCGCACCGCACGCACATTTATGCGTGCTATAAACCTCCGGGGTCGCGTTTAGATATCTCTGACATCCACAGGCTCCTATCAGAAGAGCCGACTGTGATTGCCGGAGATCTGAACTGCAAGCACCCCGGATGGGGATCCCGTGCACCCAACTCGGATGGCAACCGACTGCTCGCCGACTCAGGAAGAGTAGGGTACTCGGTGGTGGGAACATATTACCCCACCCACTACCCCGAGAATCCCCGATACACTCCTGATGTCCTTGACGTGGCAATCACCCACCGACTCCCGGGTGACCTCCACCAAGAGGTCCTCGATGTGGCCCATGGCTCTGACCACCTCCCAGTCTTAGCCACCATACGCGCCGTACCCGCTAGCGTCCCCCCTCTTCCCCCTCGCCCAGTTCGCGACTGGGATGTTTTCACAGAACGGCTTCACGAGAGCACGCCCAATTTCCCGGTGGACTCTGCAGAGAACGTCGAATCAATGACTCTGCAGATCACCGAGGCGATCGTGGCCGCGATGGACGCGGCAACCCAGCCGCCTACTCACCGGCAGTTCAAGCGGCACTCTCTCCCCCGGCACATCGCCGACCTTATAGGCGAGAAGAAACGCCTGCGCCGAAGATGGCAGCTCAGCCGCTGCCCCACCCTGAAGACGCAGCTAAACCGCCTGACATCAAAGGTAAAAACTGCCCTCCAGGACCAAAACGCAGCCGACTGGACTCAACGCATCCTGGAGGCGGGAGAGGACTGGCCCTCCCTCCTCCGCTTTTGCCGCAGCCTCACTGGAGTCACAGCCCCAGTGTGCCCCCTGTTCCACCCAGATGGCAACCTAAGGTACCGCGCAGAAGACAGAGCAGACATTCATGCCGAGCACCTTGAGCGCCAATTCTCACCGCTACCGACGACCGCAACGGAACACGTCCGACTGGTCTCCGAGGAGAGGGTCCGGCCTACTACTGCGACCTCGTTTCCACGGCGGCGAACTTCGGACGGCTACGGGAATACGCGCGACTATGGCACAGGATAAGAAGTGGACTAGAACGCCAAGAGAGGGCAATAATTGGAGGCGAATAAGGATGAAAACCTAGATGGTAGAACCAGTACGCGCTATCGGAAGACACCGAAGTCGTATCTGTGTTGTCCGCCCCAGAAAGGGGAGAAGGACTTAGGGACAAATAGAAAGAGACTAAAGAACTTGTAGGGAATCAAGAATTGCGCACCTGAAGGGCAGGACCCAGGACAGTAGGGTGCGCATTCCCATGTTTCGGCCCGTATAACCAAGACGGTTGATAGGGCCATGGGTTGGTGGAGGGATTTGGTCTCCGAGGAGGTAAAGGTCTTCCTACTTTCCCCCCCCTCCTCCCCCCCAAGTTTCTCCATCTCACCGAGGGAGGTCCAAAAGACCCTCACGCGTCTAAAACCAAAAAAGGCCCCCGGTGCAGATGGCATCCCAAATTCCGCTCTCCGCCACCTCCCCTTCAGAATGGTGGCCGCCCTGACTCGCCTCTACAATGGTATTGTCAGGACCGGCCACTTCCCCTCCTCCTGGAAAATGGGTCTGGTCGTAACCATACCCAAGCCCCACAAGAACTTAAGAAGGGCTGATGGCTACCGGCCCATTACCCTCCTTTCCACCCTTTCCAAAGTTTTTGAACTCCTTCTTTTAAAATACCTCTCCCCTTACCTCCCTTCTCGTGAGGAACAGTTCGGGTTCAGGTCCAACCTGAGTACCACCCTTCAGTTGGTACGTGTTATTCACCACCTTTCCGTTGCGGCTAACAAAAAGGAATCGTCGGTAGCCGTATTCCTAGACATGGAGAAGGCGTTCGACAGTGTCTGGCATGAGGGTCTGCTCTGCAAGCTCATCCGGGCCAACGTACCTCCCCACCTGGTAAGGTTAGTGGCTTCCTTCCTCTCCCGCAGGACCTTCAGGGTTCGCGTTGACGGAGTCTTCTCAAACGAGCGCCCCATCGCCGCAGGCGTGCCCCAAGGTAGCGTGCTCTCCCCAGCGCTGTACAACCTGTACGCCAGCGACGTGCCCACACACCCTGGCACCATCGCGGCGCTCTACGCCGATGACACGGCCTACATCGCCAGCTCCCTAAACAGGGACCACGCCGTTACGAAGCTTCAGAGGACGCTGGACCTACTCCCGGACTGGCTGAGCAAATGGCGACTATCTGTCAACGCAGGCAAGTCCCAGGCGCTCGCCGTCTCTACGAGAACAGGTTTTCCGGCTCCTCTGAAGATCGGAGACGCCGCAATTCCGTGGGGTAAGACGGCGAAATATCTCGGGGTCATTATTGACCGCCGACTATCCATGGCTCCCCAGTGCTCAGCGGCGGTGTCGAAGGCGAACTCGGCAGTAGCCCAGCTGCGTCCGGCCTACGCGTCCCCGCAGATCCCCCTGAGGATGCGCATAACCCTCTATCGGACGTACGTACGGTCCCGCCTGACGTACGCGGCACCCGCGTGGCACCACCTGCTCTCTGCACCCCAGAAAGGGTTGCTGCAGAGAGCCCAAAACCGGGTGCTGCGCCGAATTGCGGACGCACCGTGGTACGTCCGCAACACCACCATCGCGAGGGACCTCAGGGTGGAGAGCGTTGAGGCCTTTGTGGCCCAGCTCTCCGCGAAGCTGTTTGCGCGGGCGGATGCCTCGCGCCTGGTCGAGCTGACCGACCTGGCGCCGTGGCATGCCCGCCCGCCGGACCGCCACCGCCTGCCGAGGGATGCCGTCCCTCCGGAGGACCCAGCGGAGCCACACAGCCCGCCTCGCCGCCCCCGAAGAGGAGGAGCCCAGGCGTAATGATGCGCCGCACCTAGCGCATTGATGCGCTCCGGCGCAACCGCGCCACTACCACCTGCGGGATTGTTTTCCCCCCACCTTACCCCCCTTTTTTCGCCGGCAAACCAGATGCCGGCGAAACCGGTCTAAAACTCGTCCGGGGCCTGACGAGTGGCAGCCCTATTGCCACCCCGTCGTCCCCGGGGCGTACCTTCCCCCCCCCGACATAAAAAGTCGGGGCCCGGAAGTTTCCCCTTTTCACCAGGTCGCTTGGTTCCGCGGTCCGGTAAAACATGGCGTGTGAGGGAGTGGACCCATACACGTTTCCCGACCCCCGGGTCGGGACCCCCACGCGCCGTTTGGAGCCGACCGTCGGTCTTGGTCGGGCCTGGATTGGCACATCGTCACTCTTTTGTTTTGGTTGTTGCCCTCCCATGGGTTTACCCCGCGTTCTGCCGCGGGGGGTCTTCCCCTCAAAACCTAGAGACTCATGCGCCCAGTACTAGTACTGGGCGCGTCTTCCCACCCCAATTAGAGGGGCTTAGCCCCTGGTATTCGGTTAGGTCCGCCGTAAGGCCCTTTTCAGGGGCCCGGCGTCGAGCTGAGAAGAGTCTCCTTCTCTAACATGCAGATGCGTTATCGTTTTGCTTTCTGTTTTCTGTTCCACTTGGCTGTGTTTCTGGACTGTTTCTTCCGATTTGTAACTATTGTGTTTGTTACTGGACTCTGATTTTGCTTGTGATATGGAACTGTTGACGATGACGACCTACACGAACCAGGAATATGCAGATATGCTAGTTTGCTACGGATAATGCAATTGTGTGTCCGCGCAAGCTCGTAACGAGTACATAAGACGCTATCCCGGCCGTCGAGTACCGGATGTGAGTTTTTGAAGGACTATCGAAGGCTTCGAGAAACGGAAGGCTCCGTATCGAGACGACGGACAGATTTAGGAAGGCCACGTGTTATTGATGATGACGAAGAACAGGACAACGAAATAGTGCAACGATTCCGATTGAATCCAACCACCTCTACAAATATTGTTGCCGCTCAACTGGGAGTCTCGCAATGGAAAGTGTGGTATAACGTCCACACTGCGGGCCTATGCCCATACCACTACACGCCTGTACAGGATATTGAACAAGATGATCCCGTAAGACGATTGGGTTTCTGCCGATTCATGTTGAATGCAGATGTAGAAGACCCGACTTTTTTTAAAAATCTTGTGGACGGATGAGTCAAAGTTTGACAAAGACGGAATCACAAACTACCATAACGTCCATTATTGGGCCCCGAAAGAACAGGGAAATCCAAACAAGAAGAGGGTTAAGGGATCACAACGCTGATTCAGCTTGAACGTGTGGATGGGTATCATTTCCAATCATTTGATTGGCCCATATTTTCTCCCTGATAATTTAAATGGGGAATTTTATGAAAATTTCCTGAGAGGAGACCTTAATGATTTACTAGAAGATTTGCCACTCACTCTGCGCCGAGACATGTGGTTCCAACATGATGGCTGCCCTGCGCATTACAGGAGAGGTGTCAGAGAATGGTTGGACTGAAATTACCAGAACAAACGGATTGGGCGAGGTGGGCCTATACCCTGGCCACCGAGAAGTCCGGACTAACCCCCATGGATTTTTATGTATGGGGGCACATGAAGAGTCTGGTGTACAGTGAGCCTAACCCGATATCATCTGTACAAGAATTGAGAACTAGAATAATTAACGCGGCGAATGAAATAAGAGACAATTTAACAACTGGCGTAGTGAAAAGTGGACTGAGAAAAAGACTGCGAAAATGTGTGCAAAACAGGTCATATTGAACATGAAATTTAAACATGTGTTATTAAGTAATAAATGTCATTGTGTACTTATTTATTGTTTTATTTTGTTTTCTGGCGTCAAGGGTTAAATTAAACGTGTTATTCTGTGTCTATTTTGTATCGACAATATCACACATTGAAAACTAGTAGCGCCCTCTGGTATAGAATATGTTATACTGTATGTTTTAGCAAATAAAGTTTGTTCTTGCTGGAAACCCACGAGTTTAATTAATAATAGGTTATGGGTCCAGTTTGTTTTTGAGTTTTTCTCGTAATTTACTTGGACATTCCTAGTGAAATAGATTTTGCAGATTGAGAAAAACTATAATTAACGCTGTGACTGTAAAAATGACGACGAACTAACTTGTCAGTGTTCCTAAATTGAAAGGGCGAGAGAACTATAGTGAGTGGGCTTTTGCGGCTGAGAATTTCCTAGTTTTGGAGGGAATGTCTGATTGCATCAAGTTGCGAGACTGTACCAGCAGAAATAGGAGCAGCAGGTGACGCAAAAACAAGAGCCAAGCTAATTCTGACAATAGATTCGTCGCTGTACGTGCATATAAAAGTGTACAAACGACCTATGAACTGTGGAAAAAATTGAAGAACCTATTTCATGATTCAGGATTTACGAGGAGAATCAGTTTATTGAGGAGTTTGATTTCCATACGACTCGAAAATAGCGTTTCAATGACTTCAAACGTGACAAAAATCATCGAAACAAGCCAGAAATTAAGTGGTACGGGATTCAACATTAATGATGAGTGGGTAGCATCGCTTTTATTAGCGGGATTAACAGAAAAATATTCTCCTATGATAATGGCGATCGAGCATTTCGGCATACCATTGACAGCAGACGCCATTAAAACCAAGTTGTTGGACATGGAAGAAAGCGGAAACGAAGGCGACAATAGCGCTTTCAATTCCAGTGGCGCGTTTGCGAGTTTCAAGAAGAACCGGAATGTTGGTAACACTGCGACCAAAGACAACGCCCAGACGTCAAAGCATGCTGTATTTTCTTAGAAGAAAACTTTTCTTCACATTTATTACTGCCATCTAGTATTCATATGTGAAACTATGTAGTCATAATCGTAAACAGTGTTACAAATACATAAAATATTTTAACTTTAAATTAATGTAAAAAAATAAAAAAATAAAAAAATAATTTGTATAAATATTCTAATATTATATTGCTGTTGATATAATTATAATATTTTTTATTTCGGTGTGACTATGTGATATGGCAACTTGGTCATTCCGTCATATGACGTATTATATATATTATAATCTGTGGTCGTATCTAGGCGTGGCAGCAGTGTTGCCAATTTAGCATATTTTATGCTAAATTTGGCATATTTTTACGTTGTTTAGCATATTTATTTGTTGTTTAGCATATAGCATAATTTTTAGCATATAATTATCTAATAAAAATTGAGCCATGAAACAAACGATCCTATTTAATTACTAAGCGTGTGTTCTAAAAAACAGAGTAATAATTACTCTGACAAGAGTATTTATTACTTATTATTATCACTACCACATTCTAACGCTGAAATTGAACGCGTTTTCAGCCAAATGAATGTAGTTAAAACCAAACTTCGCAACTGTTTGTCGGTAAAAACTTTAAATGCCATTTTATACATCAGATTCGGCCTAAAGAGGACAGGGAAATGCTGTTATTCTTACTCAGTTCCGGATAACATATTGCGCTCGATAGGTACCAAGGAGAGTTATAGTTTGGGCAATGAATCTTCTACGTCTACATAATTATACATCAGCAGCATCAGCTATCGATGAAGACCAAGATATTAATATTTTGTTCGATAATATAATTGATTAAAACATAAAAAACAATTGAGATTTTGTTGAATATTAAAGATTTAAAATTAAATAACGTTTTATTTGACTTGAAATCAAAATCAAAATCAAATTTTTTTAATTCAAAATTGGTATTTTTAAATACTCTTTTTGAACGTCGTTACTATGCCTACCACCGGTTCGGGAACTAACCCAGCGAGAAGAGCCGGCAAGAAACTCGTCTGGGGCTATCTTTTACCAAAAAGATGGAAAATTATTCTTTTAAAATCAAAATTATTACAATGTTTGCTTATGTCTATGTAACAAATAATAACATAAGATAAGGAGCCACCTTATTCCCAAGGTGTGCCGTCTTGAATGAAGTCATTAATTTTATAATACGCTTTGGCACACAAACGTTCTTTAACTACTTTTTTAGACTTATTAATGGGAAGGTTTTGAACCTTTTCTGGGATTATATTGTATAAGCGTATACATTGGCCTTTAAAGGATTTACTAACTTTGCTTAGTCTGAACACTGGCATATCTAACTTGTTCTTATTTCTAGTGTTTACACAATGATTATCACATTTCGTTTTGAAGTTGTTTAGATTCTTTCTTACGTATAACACATTTTCCAAAATGTATTGAGATGCGACGGTCAGAACTTTTATTTCTTTAAACTTTTCCCTTAGAGATTCAAAAGTCGACATCTTATAAATAGAACGTATAGCACGTTTCTGCAGCACAAATATTGTATTAATGTCCGCAGCGTTTCCCCACAAGAGGATGCCGTACGACATTATGCTATGATAATAGCTAAAGTAAACTAATCGCGCGGTCTCTATGTCGGTAATTTCTCTAATTTTTTTAACAGCGTATGCTGCAGAACTCAGCTTATCTGCCAATTTAGCAATATGTGGTCCCCACTGTAACTTACTATCTAATGTTATACCTAGAAACAGTGGTGTCTACTAATTTCATTTTCTCATTATTTAATAGTATATTGGTTTGTGCCTGCGTAACATTTGGCAAGCTGAACTTTAAACATTTTGTTTTATTAGAATTCAACAGTAAATTATGAGCATTAAACCAATGTACTATTTTTGAGAGAGCACTATTTACCTCGTCATTGTTAGATTGTCGTCGCTTCACATTAAAAATTAGTGAAGTATCATCAGCAAAAAGTACTATCTCATGCTTATCATTAACTAGATAAGGTAGATCATTTATATAGATGAGAAATAGAAAAGGGCCCAAAATAGACCCCTGTGGTACTCCTAGTTTAATTTTAGTACCATTAGACCTTTTGGAATTAACTTCTACAGTCTGTGTTCTATTTATTAGATAAGAGCTTAGAAGCTTTAGAGCCGTGCCCCTTACACCATAATGGTATAATTTCCTGAACAGCGTATCATGCTCCACACAGTCAAATGCTTTGGATAAATCACAGAATATACCAAGTGCATCCTGTGACCTCTCCCAAGCTTCAAATATACTGCACAGAAGACTAATGCCTGCATCTGTTGTGGACCGACCTTTAGTAAAACCAAACTGATTACTATGTAACAAATTATTCGAGTTGAAGTGAAAAATTAATTGATTTAAGAATAATTTTCTCAAAAATTTTACTTAAAGTGGGTAATATGGATATTGGTCTATAGTTAGCTGGGTCTGCTTTATTCCCAGCTTTAAAGAGAGGCATCACCTTGCTGTGCTTCATCAAGTCAGGGAACACGCCACTTTTAATACAATTATTAAAAACTAATGCTAGGTGAGAGGGGCAATGATGTCAATTACTGGGTTTATAACTTTTGTGGACATACCCCAGAGATCAGTTGTACTTTTAATATTAAGTAATTTAAATGCCTTGATAATGTCTCTAGAGTCTATTTCTTTGAAAATAAAATTTACATCACATTCCCTCACATTATCTCTAAGTAATGTTTCGGTAACTGTAGGTGATGAATTTAAGTTTTTTGTAGTTGAGATCGGAATGTCTGCAAAAAACTTCTCTAATACTGTCGCAACTTCAATGTTAGAACTAACTTTTTTATCATTAATATAAAGTTCAAATTTAGAGTTGCGACTGGCGACTCTTCCAGTCTCATCTGCAATTATTTTCCATGTGGTTTTCACTTTGTTTTTAGAGTTCTTAATTTTTTCTTTGATGTGAAGAACCTTCGCTGCTTGACATACCTTCTTGAAAATCTTCGAGTATTTCTTGACATATAGTTTAAAAGCTTCACTCCTGTTCAATGACTTCTCGTTATACAAGTCATACAATCTTTGTCTACTAACAATAATACCTGCAGTTGCCCAGTTACTAAAATTATTTCTTTTATTATTAAATCTGACCGATTTAGAAGTAAATACAGAGTCAAATTGGTTTTTTACTACTTTAAATAAATTATTAAAAGTTTCATTTGGATTAATTGACTCATTCAAACATTGAAAACTTGAAAGTAATTTACTTCTAAATTTCTCAATACGTTTTGTGTTTACAGGAATAAACTCAATATTTTCTATCGGATTATTATCACATTTAAGATCAAATGATGCTAGCTGTCCACAGTGATCAGAGTTAAGTACATTAATTATTTCTTTCCTAAAAGTAGTGACATTTGTGAAAATATTATCTATACAAGTAGCTGTTGTTTCACATATTCTTGTTGGTTCGTAAAATAAATTAATAGATTATACGATTTGAACAAAGATGTGAATCTAACAGTGGTGGAGTTAGAGTCTAATAAATTAATATTAATATCACCACATACAATAATCTTCTTATTAGAGACACATACTTTCGTCAGCACTTGATCCATTATTTGTTCAAAAGAATCGTATAAGCTTGATGGAGGCCTGTATACGCATACAATAATAAGGTGGCTCAACGCAATACAAGCCAACTCAATAATTCGTTCACTAGACAGTTTTACAATATCTTTACGTTCCTTACATTTCAATTTTTTATTAATCAAAATTAAGGAGCCACCCCTAATGACATTTTCTCGACAGAAAGAGCTCCCTACTTGGTGATCACAATAGTGAAATATTAATTCATGATTTTTTAACCAATGTTCTGTTACGCATATAATGACAATTTTAAATTCATTTAAAAATAACTCAAGTTCTAATTCTTTCCCTATTATGCCTTGTAAATTTTGATGCACCAAGTTTATATTCAAATTACAGTTTTTCCCAGAGTTCTTACTAGGCCCTTCGCATGCCTCCTAGGCATCAGTATAAATATTTCCAGCTAAGAAATTGCTAGAGTGAGCCTCTGTTGTCCTATAATCTAATTTAAATTATTTGGAACAAACTTGAAAAATGTTAGTATAATTTTTTAGCATAATTTTATAGCAATTGGCATAATTTTGCAATTTAGCACATTTTGTATCAGCCGTGTTGGCAACACTGGGGAATTCAAAACAAAATCAAAAAATGTCTACTCTACTCCACAAACTATAAAGAAAAATATAAAAAACGCATCTCTACTCTACCGTGTTTTGAATTTTCATGCGCACAGACACATTTTGCTGCGAATTGCTTTCAGTGTTAATAAGTATTGTCGTACTTGTGTATGCTTCGAAAGTGATTTTAGTGCTATTGGCGTCGAGTTGAAATTATCCTCCGCCGTAGTTTTGCAGTGGAATTAGTGTTATTAGTACACTACTTAGAGACAGGACTCATTTTTAGAGACAGGACTCGTTTTTCGTTTTTAAGTGGCGTTGTGTGAACCTTACGTAATGTCGTTTATGTCGTGTTGTGTTGTGAACTGCCTAACCAGGTTTAAAGATGGTAATTATTTATAAAATACATACTTTGCCCGCATTAAATTTGTTCTTCCATACAATCAGTATGACATGTATAAGAGTGGTTCCGCCAAAATTTGCACCGTGACTATGTGGACAAAGTGGACAATTTTCAAAAATATTTTTTGGATTATAGTTTGATTCGACGCACAATTTCTTAAACTTCTTGAAATATACAAAGATTATTAGCCCCACATAAAAAGTACATACTAATAAAAATACTGTATCAAAATCGCTTTAACTATTTGAGTTTAGATTTTCAATGCAAACATATAAGCCTAAATACATACTGACATACACACAGGCACAGAGTCAAGGTATGTTTTGTTTAAAACAGTGGTATAAGAAATCCCTCTTTTTTGTTCGGGCTAAAAGTTATATTAATATTTGTATCCTTTTACATTATCCTGTTAAAAATCACAGTAGATTTATCAAAATGAACATTTTACAATATTAAATAACACAACTCTTTTTCAAAATCGGATAACATTCCTTATGAACTACGCCTTATGTGTCCATTTTGTCACCGTAATCTGTCCACTAATATGTCACGAAACTAAAAGGACGTGACGAACCCTGCTTTGTCGGAGTAATTTGCAAATTGAAAATATTGTTTTCGCTTAAAAAGAACATAACGCAGTTTCAATGTACATTAAAATATATAAAGCTTTCAATAATAATATAATTTTCATAAGCCATATAATATGTGGATTTATTGTACTGGTGATAAAATAATCCTATATTACATTATTATCATATCTATAATATAAAAATGAATCGCTAAATGTGTTGGTAAGCGCATAACTCAATAACGCCTGGACCAATTTGGCCAATTCTTTTTTTTAAATGTTCGTTGAAGTTCAAGGATGGTTTTTACGGCGAGAAAAATTCTAATAATTACCGGAAAAACCCTAAAAACAGCCCTTTTCTTTTTCCCATACAAATGTTTTCTAACTAAAACGTAGAGTCAATTTGAGCTTTTGTTCCATATTCACCCATTTTATCAAAGACCTTCAAAGCACACATCAATGTTGAATCTTGCCATTCAGTCAAATCTATCAAATACATTTGCAAATATGTAACCAAAGGGAGTGATATGGCTGTGATTGGAATTGGTGCAGAGAATTCCAATGATGAAGTTAATCAATACCAAATAGGCCGCTATGTTAGTAGTAATGAAGCAGTTTGGCGTATATTTTCTTTTCCTATTCATGACAGACACCCTTCTGTTGTACACTTAGCTGTGCATTTAGAAAATGGACAAAGAGTGTATTTTACAGCACAGAACGCAGTACAAAGAGCTGCTCAGCCACCATCTACTACATTAACCAGTTTTTTTGAGACATGCCAAAACGATGATTTTGCACAAACATTGCTATATTCTGAAATGCCAAAATATTATACATGGAATCAATCCTCAAGGAGATTTATACGACGGAAACAAGGAAAACCAGTTCCAGGATACCCAGATGTATATTCCACCGTTGCGATTGGTCGAATTTATTCAGTACATTCAAGCAATGATGAATGTTTTTATTTACGACTACTATTTGTCAATGTACGTGGCCCAACATCATTCCAACATTTACGAACTGTTGATGGTGAATTGTGTGGATCCTACAGAGAAACCTGTCAACGTTTGCAATTGCTAGAAAATGACGCTCATTGGGATCAAACTCTCAATGATGCTGTAATATCATCACAAGCTCATCAAATACGAACATTGTTTTCTATAATCATATCTACATGCTTCCCATCAATACCAATTGATTTGTGGATCAAGTACAAAGATTATATGTGTGATGATATTTTGTATCAAATACGGAATAGTAAGGGAAATCCAAATATACTAATCAGTGAAGAAATTTACAACGAAGCATTGATTTCAATTGAGAACATGTGCTTGATGATGTCAAACAAATTATTAATTCAATTAGGCCTGGCCGCACCCAATCGTTCAATGCATGATGCTTTTAACCAAGAGATGCACCGAGAAAAACTGTATGATCTCAACACTTTGAAAGAATTAATTCAAACAAATCTTCCACTGTTCAATGAACAACAGAAGTATGTATTTGATACTCTTATGAAAGTAACAAATGATGAAACTGAAGGCATTTACTTCTTAGATGCAACTGGTGGTACAGGAAAAACTTTTTTGATTTCATTAATATTAGCAACAATTCGCTCACAAAATAGAATTGCACTTGCACTCGCTTCGTCGGGAATTGCAGCAACTTTGCTTGAAGGTGGTCGAACAGCCCATTCAGCACTAAAATTACCATTAAATATGCAAAGCAATGAAACTCCAACCTGCAACATTTCGAAGAACTCTGTAATGGCAAAGGTTTTGCAGCAATGTAAATTGATTGTTTGGGATGAATGCACGATGGTACATAAAAAATCTTTGGAAGCTTTAGACAGAACCTTAAAAGATCTAAGGAACAATCATAACCGATTTGGTGCTGCTTGTTTGCCATACACAACTAAGTCAAAAGAATGTCCAGCTAAACAACCGAAACCTGTTAATTGCTCCCGTTGTAGATTTGACTGCTCTACAAACATTTCAGCAGAAGATCGGGAAAGTATTTGCAAAAGCTACTGGGGCCTTAATAATTATAATCGACAAAAAGAGTTCTTAATTAACCATGTTCAATGTATGATACCAAAGCGTAGAAAAACTCCGAATGAAAGTAGGAGAGCACGAGAAGTTGCTAAAGCTTATTATCTTGAAAATAATAGTGGAAAGCATAGAGTATGTGCAAATTTCTTTCAAAAAGCTCTCTGCATCTCCAATGGTCCCATAACAAATGCGATTCGAAATAAGTCAGATTCTGGTTGCTTTGAGAAACCAGATGGTAGAGGAAGAAAAAGACCTGGAAATAAAACTCCAGATTGCAGTGTGGCTCTCGTTAAAGAACACATCCAAAGTTTTCCAAGTGTCAAGGCACATTATGTTCGACAAACTTCCAAGAGACTGTATTTGGATCCTATGCTAAGTATACTAAAGATGTATGAGCTTTACATTGATTTTTGTAAAGAAAAAGGTTGTAACCCTGTGAAAGAGCCTATATACAGGCGTATCTTTGGTACTGAGTTTAATTTATCCTTTCATACTCCGAAAAAAGACCAGTGTGCAACTTGTAGTAAGTATAACATGGCAGATGCAGAGAAAAAAAAAGAGATGGAAGCTGATTTCTGTCTGCATATGATAAGAAAAACAGAATGTAATGAAGCAAAAACGCTGGATAAAAATAGACAAGAAATTGACCCAACATTTAAATCAATCACTTTTGATTTACAGAGTGTGTTGCAGGTGCCCTTTTCTGCAGTGTCAACTTTTTATTACTTACGTAAGCTCTGTATTTATAATTTAACAATTTATGATGCAAATGGCAAAGCCTTTTGCAATGTTTGGAGTGAGACTAACGGAAAACGAGGTAGTAATGAAATTGACACTATTATTTTAAAGTACATTCAATCTGAAATTCCTGAAATTGTGACCGAGTTTCTATGTTCTCAGATACGTGCGGAGGGCAGAACCGTAATCAACAAATGGCTGCCGCCCTCTTGTACGCTGTACAGAACACCCACTTACAGATAATTGAACAAAAATTTTTAGAATCTGGCCATAGCAATATGGAATGTGATTCATGCATGCTGCCATCGAATACGCCAGTAAAAACCGGGAGATATTTATGCTCAGAGATTGGATTGATGTTTTCAGGGAAGCTAGATCAAAAAGAAAAAAATCAAGTAATGAGCCATACATAGTAAATGAGCTGACTTTTAAAGACTTTTGGGATTTGCATTCATTGTCTACAGCAAACATAAAGAATAGAACAGTGGATGAAGACGGCGATAAAGTATCGTGGCTAAAAATAAAATGCTTAAGGTATGAGAAAGCCCATCCTAACACAATACTCTATAGATACGATCATAAATCTCCATACAAAAAAATTGACGTAACTCCTCGTGGCAGTCGCAGACTAAACCAAAATGTCGAGCTCAAACCGGCCTATGGTCATCAGCTTTCTATATCTGTTCAAAAAAAAAGAGATCTAGAAAAGTTGTGCAAAGATGGACTCATTCCTATGGAACTACATGGCTGGTATCAAAATTTACCTGTCTCGTCTACATTGCCCGAGGATGAAGTATTTTTTGATTAAATTATAATGAATGTTAATAAAGAAATAAATCCAGTAACGTATTAAATTAAATAACAATTTCTCTATAACGATATTTTTTATTCACTAAGTGACCTTTGATGGAGTAATTATGAAAAAGGTAAAACTAATTATTTACTTTTTATTTATTTATAATTAAAATAATAAAAATGGGTCTCAAAACAGTTTACGGTCCTATTTAGGATGACATACATATCTAACAAAAAAAAACATTTATATATAAGTCTTCAACTTCTAAAGATAAATTTAAAAAATACTTATAAAATTTTCAAACTTGATTTATTCATCATCGCTTATTAGCAGATAATTATTTTTACCTTTACATCGACGATTTATTTGAAAACCTGGCAACCCTGGACGTGAGTGTGGCGGCCACAGATAAGAACACAAGCGAGTGGCGGCGGCTTCGAAATTTTGTAAACAGCAAAGTATTTAAGTTGTGATTGTTCGTGTAAAAGATTTAACAAAGATTGAAATAATAATGGCGAAAGTTATTAAAATATATTTAGTTATTTATAAACTGCGATTTCATGTGTTTAATACAATAAATGAGACATAACGCATTTACAGTATAGTTCTTATCAAAACTTTTTCAAGCGGACTGCATACCGACTGCGGACTGGGTTGTTTTCAAGTGGTTGAAGTGTTTTTTTTACAGTGGAATTCCTTCGCGTCGCAGAGTTACATACGCCCAGCTTGAGCAGTTGTGGGAATTCCTAAATAGAAATAGGCATATTGCCACAGGTTTTAATAAAACTGCTCAAGCTAGGGAATTCTCTAAGAGAATGTGGGAGGAGGTAACACAAACATTAAATTCTCATGGAGATGGAGCTATAAAAGACTGGAAAGGATGGTGCAAAGTAAGTATTTTACTAAGTACCTATAGGTACCTATGTACATATATGTATGTACATACATATAGGTTTTAAATTACTTATTTAAAATTACCTACTTTACCAACTTTAACTATTCCGAAGAATAGGAAAACATAAAGTATTTTGTAAAAGTGATATTGTTATTTTATTATTATGGTATAAAAATAATTAATAATTACTATATACTAATTTTATGTTTAATTTTCAGTATTGGAATGATTACAAATCAAAATTGAAAAAAATGTCAGCAGCGCTGAGGGTTTCCCAGCAGCGGACCGGAGGTGGCCCATCCCAAGTCAGGGAAATGAATGAGATTGAAAAAAAATTTTTAAACATGTTGGGAGAAGACTTTGGTCAAGGTGTACCAGGAGCAAGAGTGGAGCCATTTGAAGAAGTATAAAATTTTACCTATATTTATTATTTTTATTTACACCGTGCACCACAACAGCAAATGTGTGGCAAGTGGCAACAAATACATAATATAATTACATCCAACTTTTTTGTGTAGTTATTGTTATTTATTATAATTATTAAATAAAATATAGTTTTTTAAATTGTGTTAATGAAGGTACCAACATACTTATCAGATTAATTAGATTTGATTGTTGTTGATCTATTTATTAAAAAACAATAACTTTCAGGTTGCTGAAGAGACACCTTTGCTAATAATACAGGCTGTAGAAAGTTCAGAGGTGTCTCAGAGCATTTTAATGCCAGAACCTGTGCCAGGACCATCCAGCAGAATAACGCCTCCACCGAATGATGCTCCCGGTCCTGAAAGTGCAGCACACGCAACGGGTGCAGTGCAGGCCGAGGAGTCGCCCTCGGCTGGCGTGCCACAGACTCCTCCGCGCGGGTCGCCCACCGCGCGCCGCGAGCGCACCACCCGCCCCCCGCGGAGAGTCTTCTCCCCCCGCCGCCGGAGGGTGCCTGCGGAGCCACCTATGACGCAGCAATCAGCTCGTCGTTTGCTTGTGCAAATTTCAAATAGACGAGCTGAAATGTAGGAGCACTTTGCTGGAGCAAGTGGTGCGGGAGCTCAGAGAAATAAAAGAAGTTTTGCGATCACGGTAATATTTAAATTTGTTTAGGTAGTAGAAAAAATAATCTGCTGGCTTACTATCAACGCTTAATACGATTTAATTTGGGACTTTGGGATTTGGGGGGGAGGATTTAAGTCGACACCTAAACTGGCCTAAACTAAACCGCATTCCAATATCGTTCACTCTTTTTCAAGGTAAATTCGCAGGTGTCCAAATGTAAAAAAACTCTTCCTTAAATATAATACCTGCTTACCGAGTTCTGCCCCTGTTGAACGACTATTTTCTTTTGGTGAAATGATTATGAGGCCCCACAGGCGGAACATGAAAGATGAACTCTTTGAACAAATACTAGTTTTAAAATCAGTTAAATAAAAATAAGTGCATAAGCTTAACAAGGTATTTTATTTTCAAAACCTATTTTTAAAATACGTTTTTGCATTTTGTATTTAAATACTTTTATTTAAAACAATTTTCTATTTCTATTTGAAATAGTGCTAAAAACTATGCATTTGCATTTTGTATTTAAATACTTTTACTAAACTATTTTTCACATCTCTAGATGCTACAGACGGTCCTGAATTAGTGAATGGACAGGAAATTGAAATATTAAAATAGTTGGTACAATTGTTACAACTTTTCGAATTTGTTACAAGAGAATCATCAGGCCAGAATTACGTTACGTTATCCAAAATCATACCCATGATAAATTGTCTCACATCGCAACTAACGAACTTTTCATCATCAATAGAATGTATTACACAGTTGCAAATAAAACTACTAGCTGAATGTAAGAAAAGATTTGGGCTCATTGCATTTAATACACTTGCAGCGTTGGCAACAATGTTAGATCCACGGTTCAAAAACCTCCATTTCCAACACGCAAGTGCATGTGGGAAGGCAATACAAAAATTGAAAAACATTATTAAAGAAAATGTCAACCAGTGGGTCTGAAGATAAAACAGCGAACGAAGATTTTGATTTTTGGTCACATCACAAACAACTCGCAGTTGGCCAAAAGCGAAAGCGTGCCTCGAAAGCCGATGAAGTGTCAATTTATTTGGCTAATCCAGTCTGCGCTTTAAAATCTAACCCATTGGAGGAATAGGAAGATTTAAAGCCCGTGTTCCCAGCGTTATATAAACAAGCACGCATTTATTTAAACATAGTAGGTACCTCTGTACCTTGCGAAAGGCTGTTTTCCAAAGCTGGCGCAACAATAACTACCTCAAGAAATCGCCTAACAGGCAAACATTTAGAAAAATCGATATTTTTAGGGAGCGCTACAAAAGCAGACTTCTTTTCGTAAAATTTATATTAATAAAGAATTTTAACACTTCTTTTGGTTTTAACTTAAAATTTTCCAAATACTATTCGATACGAGTAAGTATCGATGCTTTTCAATTGATACAGAGTAAGTATCGATACTTGACGACCGATACAGTATCGAGTAAAAGTATCGATACCTCAATGGTATCGTTTCATCCCTAGGTGGGGGCGGCAGCTGCACTCACCGAGACCAACAAAAGGTGGAAATATGAATCCATCGGCGATGGTTACATTTTTCTGCCTTTTGGAGTCGAAACTATGGGTCCTTGGGGCCCCAGTGCCAAGCAACTTTTTAGGGATTTAGCCAAAAGACAGGTCGACAAAACTAATGACCTGGCGCTTACCTCGGCCAACGTATCAATTTGGCCATACAGCCTCTTAGGTACTCTACCCGCAGCCTCCGACCTAGATTCAGTTTTTTACCTATAGCCCTTTTTTATTTTTCATTTAGACAATAACTTATATATAAAGCTAAGATAAAAATTTAGTTCTTTTAACTAGTTTTTAAATCGGTATTCTTTTAATATTGTAATGTGAACCTTTTATGTTACTGCTTAAATAATTGCTTTAATTTTTAAATTTTTAAAGGTTGAACAAAATATACAAAATAACAAAATATAAAATAAAACACAATCAGACAATGGCAAGGAATATAAAAACCTAGACTTTGATGAGTATTGAAATTTAGAAAAACCAAGAATTATATGGTATGGCCGATGCTGATTGTGGATTTGCTATCATCCAATATTGATTGAAAATAATTTTCTGGTTATTGTTTTATATATGCAGGATCATGCATTAATTGGGCATCAAGAAAACAAAGATGTGTAGCCCTGTCTATAGCTGAACACCTCTTTCACTAAAGCTGCATAGGAAGCGACTCACCTGAGAAACCTAACAAATGAGTTAATGCAAAGGTGTCAGGAGCCATTAAAGATTTATAATGATAATCAGGCCGCAGTCAAGTTAGCCAATAGCCCCATAACCTCAGGGAGGTCAAAGCATTTTGATCTAAAAATCCATTTCATTTTCATAATCAGCATAAAACCACAATTGAAGCATTTCTTTTCCATTTCTCTAAATTTTTGAATGATATGAGCACTGAAACTATTCAAACGATCCGAACTATTCAAATATTTGAATAATTACTGTGAAATGATAGAAATTCTTTTGAATTCAATTACAGCTGACAGAAGTAATGACTATGAATTACATTTATTGTCTACTCGACAATTTATTTTTTTTTCGATGAATCACACAAATTACATTCGTGGGGTAACACTTTATTTACAAGATATGTGTTCGGTCAAAAATAAGTTTAATTATATTTTTGTCAATCAAAGTTTCCGAACGCACAATGTCCCTTTCCAATCCCAATATCTTTTCCTTGCGGGTAGAAGAAAGAAAAACATCAAAAAAAAAAAAACGTCAAGTAGCGTCTGATGGCGTTTTCGCTCGCTTGGCTTCGACGCGCTCGTGGATGCATCAGCAGAGTCCATGACTCTCGTGTTCGCGTCGTCAAGTCTCAAGTCAGCCGGTTTACTGTACCCAATCAGCGGTATTGTGTGAACATTCACTTCTTTGGAAATCAGACAATCAACAAAAAACGCGATATGTGCATAAATATAGGGTATTAGTGGGATAGACGCCCTTGGAGGATAGACGCCGCACCTTAAAAAAAGAGAATTTAAAACCAAGTTCACGCTCTAGTACCAAGTTCCTCGGACAGATCTCGCCCCGCACAGCTCAGTCCGCGCACGCGCTTCGACAGGACTGCACGTGTCGCCGCTTGAGTTAAAAAAACGTTACAAAATTTTATCGCGCTTGCATGATTCTTGTGACAGTGACATTTTGACGTGTTCAGAACTTTCGTTTTCGAAGGTAAGTTTTAAGTGTGTATTGTTATTTAAATAGTAATGTAAAATCACTAGTAGATGGCCATGCGTCAGTAGTTAGCCACTTTTAAAAAAAGTTTTTATTATAAGAGTTTGAAACTGTATTTTCAACTACCAATACCATATTGAGCTACAGCAGTCTTCTGGGAGAGTGTTAAGAAAACGCGCGCATGTTGGCGCGCTTAGTTACAAGATGGCGGATGACGACTTGTGACACACCGATTTTGTCAGCTATTCTAAGGTAATTTCTAATAAAATATAATTAGAAAATAGGTTTGGTATTGAGATATTTTCGTAGTAATAATTTACTATTCCATTAATTGTTGTTTTGTTTTGCATTTTATGAAGTTTTAGGATACATATTTGCTAAATAAAAATTCGTTGTTGTTTACAAACTGATCAAGAGAGGGGTGGCCCATTTCTAGTACCTAAGGTTGATCAGATTTAGTAACTACTAAATTTGATCAACCTTACCAGGCCGGCTAACTAGCCGGCCTGGCAATTACTAGCACTTAATGTCTTTATTGTTATTTTGTGTTCTATTGCTTTCTATGAGTATGAGAAAAGTTGGGAATTGAAATAGACTTACAATATTGGTAGTTGCTTGTTTTATTTTAGTAATGGGCCGGGGGGGGTGGGCAACTACTAGACTTTGTTATGGCCAACTACTAAAAGTATATATTTTGGACGTCATAAAAACCTACTTAACTAAACTCAGTTAATTAAGAACTTATTTTTAGATGCCTGGATCAAAAGGAAATTTCCTAAATTACGAGGAGGAAGACATGGAGCGAGCCATCGACGATGTTCGGCTTCACAATACGTCTTTACGTAAAGCTGCGACTAAATTTGGAGTTCCTCGCCAAACACTTGCCAATAAAATCTCCGGCAAATCACCAATGGAGAGGAAGATGGGTCCTGCTACCATGTTGACGAAGGAAGAACAAAGGATTTGTCAGTGGGTGTGTACGACTCGGCGGCCGCTGGTTTCCTCATAACGCAAAGCCAGTTACTTTTTAGTATCGAACGATATTTAAATGATTTAAAACGTGACTGCAAATTTTTCAAGAATAATAAGCCAGGGAAAACTTTTCTCAAACTATTTATGAATAGAAACAAGGGCATAGCTTCAAGAACTTCCCAGAATCTAACATCATCAAGGGCAGCTGTCACAGAAGAAGCTATACAGGGCTGGTTTAAGAAAGTTGAAGATAAATTCAACTCGGGTTCATTCGGGTCAATAAGTCCGTGACTTTTTGAATTTCTAACCTCCTTACTGAAAAAGCAACACTACTCCTGTCAACAGGCATCTGTCAGTTGACTCCTATCAAAATTTGAACTTGCTGCGTCAGTTAGTTTGTGTTTTACAGCTATCTTTATCAGACTATCCAGTAACTTAAGGAAACAATGGAAAAAAGTGAATTTCGTGTGCTTATTAAGCATTATTTTTTGCGAAAAAAAACCATTACCGAGACCAAGGCTAAGCTTGATAAATACTATGGGGACTCTGCACCATCGATTTCAATGGTAAAAAAGTGGTTTACTGAATTTCGTTGTGGCCGTACAAGCACTGAAGATGCCGAACGTCCTGGACACCCAGTTGAGGTCTCTACACCCGAAACAATCGAAAAAATTCACGATATGGTGTTGGCCGACCGAAGATTGAAAGTGCAAGAGATTGTGGAAGCCATAGGCATCTCGCATGGCTCAGTGGTTTCAATTTTGAATGATCACTTGGGCATGAGAAAGCTTTCCGCAAGTCGACCACAAACGCAATCGTGTAACAACTTCACAGGAAGGTTTGGCGTTGTTTAATCACAATATGGAGGAGTTTTTGCGCCGTTTTGTAACCGTGGACGAAACATGGATCCATCACAACACACCAGAGACCAAACAACAGTCAAAACAGTGGGTTTCTAAGGGTGAATCGGCGCCAAAGAAGGCCAAGGTGGGTTTGTCAGCCAATAAAGTTATGGCGACTGTTTTTTGGGATGCACGTGGGATATTCCACATTGACTATCTTCAAAAGGGAAGAACAATTAATGGGGAATATGATGCCAACTTATTGGACCGCTTCAATGAGGATTTGAAAAAAAAAACCGACCTCATTTGGCCAAGAAAAAAGTTCTTTTTCACCAAGACAATGCAAGGGTGCACACATGTGCAGTTGCCATGGCAAAAATCCATGAATTGGGCTATGAATTGCTCCCACATCCACCCTATTCTCCAGATTTGGCTCCGAGTGACTACTTCTTGTTCCCAAACCTGAAAAAATGGCTCGGTGGAAAAAGATTTGACTCCAATGATGAAGTCATCTCGCAAACAAAGGCCTATTTTGAGGACCTCGACAAATCATATTTTTTGGAAGGGATAAAAAAATTGGAGAAGCGTAGGACAAAGTGTATAGAGCTCAAGGGGGACTACGTTGAAAAATAAAATGATTTATTTATCAAAAAATCTGTGTTTTATTCCAAAAGTCACGGACTTATTGACCCGCCCTCGTAATATGTTACATAATACATCTCTTGAAACTGTATGCCAACTACCTGGACCATCAACTGCTGATACTGCATGTAGCTATCTCGTCCCGAGTCCATTTAAAAAACACTTCTTTTTTAAACCTACAGAAATTAGCAAAGAGACCAAAAGAAAGTCAAGGGAAAAATTGCCTGCAATATCATTCGGAGAAGACTATTCAAACTATTTACGACAAAAAATTGAAAAAAAAGAAAGCTTTGCGAAACTCAAATTAGAAAGAGCCAACGAAAGGCAGCGTAAGAAAACAGAAAAAATTGCACAGAAAGAACAAAAAAAAATGGAAAGAGAAGCACTCAAGCGTCGTAAGACAGAAGAAATAAAAAATGGGAAGGGCAAAAAATTCAAAAGGAAATTAAGCTTCAGTTCTGTTTCTTCTGAATCCAGCACGAAAGTTACATCCGGAGAAAGTGACATAGAGGAAGATGACGAGGAAGATAATAAAAGTGAGAGGAATTTGAGTCCTCCTGAAAAAATCGATGGTGAATTCGTCATTGTCAAATATGATTCCAAGTTCTACCCAGGCGTAATTATCAAAGCGTACGCAGAGAAGGCTTCGGTTTCGGCCATGGCACCAGTAGGAAGACTCTGGAAGTGGCCAGAACGGCCTGATGTTCTAGATTACACTTGGGAAGCCGTTATTTCTAGCATAAAAGAGCCGCAGAAGACCAGCAAAACGCGGAATTTGTTTCATGTTCCTGAAATTAATAATTTTGACTGATATGCCTTGAAATAAATTTATTCCTTTCATATTAACACGTTTTTTTAATAATAAAGCCATCAATAACTAAAAAAACTGAATGGGCAACTACTGGTGGGGTAAGTGGCCAATTACTAATTTTCAATTATTTTCAAGTGGCCATTTACTAAATATTTTTTTTTAATTATTTTTTTTATTGTTCAAGTCTTATTTTTTTTTAAATGAAGCCGTTTTATAACAGTTCACAGTTAATTAGATGTCTGACCATCGGCTTACGTTATCATCTAGAACATATTCTAAAAAATGATATATTTAGAGCGCGGTAATAGGTAGGAACTGACTAAAGTGGCCATCTTCTGGTGCTTCTACCTTATGTATCATTTATATTTATGGTGTGTTTATAAAATTACGAAATTATTTAAGTATTTTTATTTATTTGCTGGGGCGTCTATCCCTACTAAAAAGGATAGAGGCCCCACTATTGACTGAGTATAGACGCTCTTAGAGGCATATATCTTCTATGACTTATTCACAGGTACTTAGGCTATAGGTAAGATTTTTTTAAATAACGTACCTATCTAGTTAATATGCAACTTAGTAGGAAAATTGACTTTCCAGTTTATTTATGAGCTGTTTATACCTTTACATGTCGTACTTCACTGTACTTGTAAAAAATAATGCAGCGTATCACCTAATTTCATTTTTATTTTAGACAAAATGCCGCGAAAATATAAAAGGAAAATAGGGGCACCCGTTCGTGCTGCTTGGTCTGAAGAAGCCCTTTGCAAAGCTTTTGGGGAAATGGATAAAGGCCAAGTCGGTGTAAATGAAATATCTCGTCGTTATGGTATTCCATCTCGAACTTTGAGGACTTTGAACTTTGACTATGCTAAAAAAAACTGTGAAAAACTTACTTTGGGTAAGTAATAGAGGAATTAATTGCCCTAATCAAATTCAATTTAGGCACTGTCTTCTTAGTTTGTTTTTTCATACTTGTCCTTTTTGAATCCTCAGTTTTTTTTCTGTACCTATTAATTTCTTCTTTTTCAGGAAAACACTGGACTTTGACAACGAGAAACGTCTCGTAGCGCACATACAAAAATTAGAAAAGGCAGGATTTCCCACAACACGACAGGATGTAAGAAGACTCGCTTTTGAATTTGCCGAGAAACTGGGTTTGGAAAATTCTTTTAACAAAGAGACACGTATGGCTGGTCAGCACTGGCTCAAATCATTTCTTGAACGACACCCAGAACTTAGTATTCGCCAGGCAGAAGGTTTGTCTATTGCAAGGGCTCAAGGATTAAATCGAGATGAAGTAAACAAAATGTTTGAATTGTTGCTAAAAGTACTAACTGAAAATGATTTGATCGATAAACCTGATCGAATTTATAATACTGACGAAACTGGAGTTCAAATGAACAATAATCCTGGTAAAGTTATTGCTACTAAAGGTGCCAAAGTAGTATATTCCATCACTTCTAGCGAAAAAGGTGAGACAATGTCAATTATAGCTTGCTGTAATGCTGTTGGCAACTATGTTCCTCCGGTGGTCATTATCAAGGGGGTCAATAAAAGACCAGAGTTCCAAGAGGGTCTTCCGCCCGGAGCCAACGTGTACATGAACAAAAAATCTGCCTACGTCAACTCAGAACTCTTTCAAAAGTGGCTGAAAGAACAGTTCGTGCCAATAAAACCACAGGGTAAGGTTTTGCTTATACTTGACGGGCATTCATCTCACACTACTGCTATTGATTTACTAGAATTAGCACAAGAAAATGACATCATATTGTTCTGTTTGCCAAGCCACACTACACAGGCTTTACAACCGCTTGACCGGAGTTTTTTTAAACCTTTCAAAACTTACTTCGCTTCAGAAACTAAAAACTGGATGTTGAGTCACAAAGATCGAAAAATAAATCGATACATTGCTGGAAAATTAATAGGTAACGCATGGGCTCGCGCTGCTACCTCTTCTAATGCTGTGAATGGGTTTCGTGCATGTAGTATTTTCCCGTACAATCCTTCTGCTATTCCCGACAGCTACTTTGCTATCTCTGATAACAGCTTTCAAAATCTAGATGAAGGAAACCTTGCTCAAGACCAACCAGTAGCAAGGGAACTCGACGCTAATGCTGATGTGAATTCATATTATGTTGAGCCCCAGCCTGGTCCATCGTCGTCAACTATCAATAGGGAGCGGGAGCCTGATTTCGGGTTCTTAAACTATGAAGATCTTGCAGCGGACGCAATTATTATTCCCTTAGAAGGAAATGTCAGTCCGTCCATCCTTTCTCAAAATCATAATGTTGAAACTGTAGAAGCCATAACTCCAGGTGAATATTATCTTAAAGAATGTTCACCGGCCCCAAAAATTCAAAATCTAGATGAAGGAAACCTTGCTCAAGACCAACCAGTGGCAAAGGAACTCGACGCTAATGCTGATGTGAATTCATATTATGTTGAGCCCCAGCGTGGTCCATCGTCGTCAACTATCAATAGGGAGCCTGAAACTGTAGAAGTCATAACTCCAAGTAAATATCTTAACGAATGTTCACCTATCCCGAAAATTCCTGTTCCATTATACAAAAGAGGCAAGCAAGGTGCTGCCGTTTTACATTCAGAAGAACATATTAACTCTAAGAAAGCTAAGTTGAAAGGTAAAGCTAAGAAGCAAACACCAGACAAACCTAGAAAAAACAACCAAAAATCAGTTCCTAAAAAGAAAAGACCGAGGTTTAGCTCTGAAAGTGAACAAGAGTTCGATGAATCAGATTCTGACCAGACTGAATCTGATAAAGAAAATACTCAATGCAGAGAATGTTTCGATGACTATGCAAGTACCAAGTCCACGGCGGACTGGATTCAGTGCCTGATGTGTAAACTCTGGTTACACGAAGATTGCACTCTATATGGCGATTACTGTAATAGATGTGGACACAAGAAAAAGCTTGCAGCTCTAAAAGCTAACCTGGCCAAAGTGAATTCAAAGAATAAGTAACCTGGCCAAAGTAAACAGTATCTCTATATTTGTTGATTATTTGGAAATTTTGATTACTGTTATTTTTTTTTTAAGAAGGAAGCTTTGTTTTTTCCCAAAGAAGTCTTAAGGGACGGATTTGTTTTAAGTTTTATTATTCCTAAATTTAGTTCTGTAAAGTTTTAAATAATTTTTAATAGACGTTGTTAAGTTGCTAATTTTACCCAAAGAATGATTGAAAGACTGAGCCATTTGTTCCTATAAAAGTGCCATTTACTTTAGTTTTACGGTATATTTGGATAAGAAAACCTTATAATATATTATTGCAACTAAGAAATCAAATAAACATTTTATTTAATTTTCTACGAATTTTTTTTTTATTACGGAGGCATCTATCCCATTGTAGGGCATCTATACTCATGTCGAAATTTTGCCAGGGGCAACTACCCCATACAGTAGGCGTCTATCCTCAAACAATAAGTTTTTTTTAGAGCCGAATATCTACAAATCTACGGTATGCATTGAATAATGATATGAGTAGATAGTAAGTATAAGGACTATAGTTGTTACAAATAGTTAACTCACTCGAATAGTACTTTAAAAAAAAAGTTATAGTCAGCTTACAGAAAGTGGGGCATCTATTCCACTTTTACCCTAGTGATATAAGTGCAGTGGTATCCAGAAAGGTGGCCACGAGAACCTGTCGCCGGATGCGAGCAAATTAGCCAAAGAACCAGCCCAGATATCGAAGGTAAGCCCGCATTTCCCACCTGCACTATCTCCCTATCCTTTTATGTAACATGTTTTATGGCCCATCGAGCCGTATTAAAGGTCCTTCTACTCGGACAATTTATTGGTCCATCATCAGCTTAATTATCCTATTTCAAACATTTCATGGCCTTCCGTGCCATATCTAAACATTATTCACGATTCCCAATTTAATTCATTGATGGTTGTCGAAAAGACGCCATTATCAAATCAGCGTGTCATCAACTTTATTCCCTATTCATCCTAACATATTTCAACCTAAAAGCCTTATGTCCTATCGAAAATCGTCTTATTTTAGTGCATAAACTTGTTTTCAATCATATTTTAAAGTTTTATAAAATTTCGTAAAATTTTATTTGCAGCCTTAGTTTCAAGGTCATAATTTCGTATTTTTTACCGAACATTGTTGATATAGACTAGAGGGCGTATCTTTATGGATAGAATTTAAAAAATAATTGCATAGTGTCTATGGTTTTGGCCATAAACTCGGTACATTTTCACTTGTTTGTTCGAACGTCATTTGAGTTTGACATCTGTCAACTTAATTCAAATTTGATATTAATTTATCTGTCAAGTGTCAACTTTGTTTACATTTTAATCGCAAATAGCTTACCTACTTTATTAAGTTAAAATTTTATAGTTTTCAACATGGGTAAAGGACAAAAGAGCCCTAAACAAGTTTTCTTTGATGATTCTCAGTATGAGATACAGCGAACGAATATGCGCGTTAGTAATAATCTTTTGGAAACCTTGTACAAATTAGCAACTCAAATTAGTTTGGATTCTCAATCTAATCCTAACACTTTATCGATGTTTAAAGTGCGTTTTAAAGAAATAAACAATTATAAAAGTGATTTTCAGGGAGTTTATAACTATTTAAGATCAAAATGTTCAGATAGTGATATGCAATCCGAGATTGACACACAACTAGAAGAGTTTTATGACAAGTATTATTCAGTGCAAGTTATTTCAGATAGTTTAGGTTCTGTTTCTGAGTCATATACACAATCAACTAATCAAAAAAACCATTTAGTTAAATCTCAACAATTTAGTTTACCTAAAATTTTTTTTCAGAAATTTTCAGGATCTTATACAGATTGGCCTAATTTCATTGCAATGTTCGATAGTCTAATTCATAACAATTGAGGAGGTTATTTTCAAACCGCATCATTTTCAACTTTTAATTTTTTTAATTTTATCGCGTCATCCGATTCTTAATACTAAATTATATAATTAAAAACAAAGTATTTTTTTCAAATCGAAACAATTCCTGACTAAAATCGCCATTAAAAAGAGGTATTTGAATCAATTTGTATCATTTCCAATCAGTCTTGATACATGCAGACACGGTGATATTCAATTGGTTACAAACCGTATCATTTTCTATAAGTTATTATTTCTGAATATCTATTTCTAAACAAACTATAACATTTCCATTGAAAATAATTTCGGATGATGAAATCGGTCTTCATTCTAACATCTCGTAAACAGCCATTATGTTTATCTGGCAACACTAACTTTCGTGAACTTTTTTCATGTCGCTGTCATTGTCATGTTTCATGTCAATGTCAAACGAACGAATTTTTTAAACTGTCGATCTGCAAGTTATTATTGAAAATATTATAAAGAAGTGAAGTTCTTTTAAGATTTTATTAATTTAGTTTAGATCTGTTTTCTAACAATGAGTGGTACTCCTACACAGACTGTGGCAAGCATTAATTCTGGTACGAGAAAAAAACCAAGGGTGAATGTTGAAAGCAAAGTTTACTGTGATCGTGATCCACTCTGTCTGAAAATTGAAGATACTTGTAATCATAAAGGAAAGTCAGTGTACAGATGCAGTAAGTTATCTGAACGAGAACTTATCAGAAATAGAATACTGTTTTTCAAGAATAAACAGAAAACAGCTCAAGATTTATTTTTGTGTAAATTTCTGGCCCCGTGCAATGTAGAAAGGCACAAATATACACCAACAAAAAACCCAGAACCTTTTCCACGAACTATTTCTTAATGAACCGGAAAAAGAAGATAGAGTTTGTAGAAATCTTTTGTTAAAAACATTTTCAATTGGGCTCTCGAGACTTAACCGTATAAATAAGATTATCAAGGAAGGAAATGTACCTACTGAAAGAAGAGGAGGTGATAGAAGATCTCACAAAAGTGTTATGAAAGTTCAGAACCTGTGTGAATTCATTGGGAAGTTACAAGCTAAGGAAAGCCATTACAACAGAATGAAATCTAAAAGGATTTACCTATCTTCAGATCTTAATATTAAAAAACTTTGGAAAATTTACAATGATTCAACTACTGAACAGCTTCAGGTGAAGCAATCATTCTTTCGCAAAATATTTACTACAAAATTTAACATAGGGTTTTCCTCACCAGCGTCAGATGCCTGCAATTTATGCGTTTTGCTGACCAATAAAATAAAAACTGCATTAAATAGTAGCGAAAAAGCTAAGCTGATGTGTGAGAAAAGAATACACAAGCTTCGAGCAAACGAATTTTATAAAATGACTAGACAAAATGAAGATGACACTATAAGTTTTTGTTTTGACCTTCAGCAGGTGCAACCCTTGCCGAAGACCCCTATTCAAGACGCTTTTTACATGCGACAGTTAAGCTTTTATCATTTTTGTATAGTGGACATGCAATCAAAATCACCAAATTTTTTTTGCTGGGTGGAACATCAAGCCGGCCGAGGTTCAACTGAAATTAGTTCTGCCCTCTATACTTACTTAAAAAACCTCCATATCTCAACCAACATAAAAACATTAAAGTTATTCTGCGATGGGTGTGGAGGACAGAATAAAAATTCATATGTTATTCACAGTTTGATGTACTGGTTGAAAAACGACTCGCCTCCAAATGTTCAAGAAATAAGGATCACTTACCCTGTCCGGGGCCACAGCTTCTTGCCAGCGGACAGGGTATTTGGTCGCTTAGAAAAAGATCTGAAAGTCAATCCTGTTATAACCAAACCAGAAGGTTATATTGAAATCATGAAAAAACATGGATCTGTTAATGAACTTGGAAAGGATTGGTTTCTGTATGATGTCAAAGCTCTGAGCTCTTATTACAAAAAGGTGGATCATATACAGAGCCTTAAGCGAATTCACATTTTGAAAAAAACTAACAAAAATAAAATTGAAAGCAAGCTAAAACTTTATGAGAACTTTCGTTTTGAAACTGGCACTGAAAAATTGCTTAATCTTGTGAAATCTAACTCTCCAAAGTCGTATACTTTGCAGCTGAAACCTTTGGGAAACGTAATAAAAAATGCAAAAAAAAAGGACATAACAAAACTATTACAAAAGCAATTTGGGGATGATTGGGAAAACATGGACGAGTTACAGTGGTACAGAAAAGTTCTAAATGATGTGAGTGAAACTGAAGGAGATAATGAAGAGAATTTAGATGAATGTGACTGTTTGGAATTTGATTGTGGTCTCAGAATTTGATATATTAAATAATTGTTAATTTTACTATAATTCATGTTTTATTTCATATTATATCATTTCCAACTAATCAGTTTCTAATTGAATCTTTTCCAAAAACATTTGTTTCAAACTGAATCATTTCCAATAGTTTCAAACAAAATGCATCATTTCCATTTTTCTTTTTTAAATAACTCAAATGGTTTTGCAAAAAGATTCTAAATATTGGACATACCAACAGCTGGCAAGTCATATGACAAAATGAAAAAAAAAATCAGCAGTAATAATATAAAGCCAGGCTATTAGGCTGTTTTCCTTGAATATCTCAAAATAATGAAATGTGGAAATGATGCGGTTTGAAAATAACCTCCTCAATTGTGAAATCAGTGGCGTGCCGAATGAAAGCCCTCTTAAAGGAGCGTTATGAGAATAAGAAACTCATAGCAGATAGGCATTTGGAGTCAATCCTAGCCGTAGGTTCTCTAAATCCTAATCAAATCAATTCAGGATTTCGAAGGTTAGTTAACTGCTTAAAGGAAAATATACAAGCCTTGTCAGCGTTGGGGTTTGAAACTGACTCTTGGAGTTTCATTTTGTTACACATTATCATAAGGAAGTTGCCCATTGACTTGCGGGGAAAGGTTGAGTTGGAATTTTGCAAAACATCATCATCATCAGCACTTGCTGATATTCCAACATTTAACAATTTGCTTAGCTTCTTGGAAACTCAATTTACTCAGCTTAGGGTATTGTAAACTGTCTCTGGCACTAAGGGAATAGTGTCTAGCAGTACTAGCGTTTCACATATTCGGCCTAGCAAATCTTTTATTGTTAACACTTCATATTCATGTTCATGTTGTAAGGGGGAACACAACATCTATATATGTGATAAATTTAATTCGATGACACCAGAACAACGTAAGGAATTTGTGATAAAAAACAAATTATGTTTTAATTGTTTACGCTTTCATTCGGTAAGCAAATGCCAGTCACAGACTGACTGTCGCATTTGCCACAAGCGCCATCATACTAAATTACATATTAATTTTGTAGATAACCATGCTTAGGATTCATCGGCTATCCAGCCTAGCGTGAATGAAGTGGGTCCAGCAACTCATAGTTCCACCATTTCATCACCACTTAGCAATAGTATCCACAAGGGATCTACTATGCTTTTAGGTACGGCTGTAGTTGGTATCCGGGATGTCCATGGTCATATGCATGCGGTGCGAGCTCTATTAGATAGCAGATCTCAGGTTACAATTATAACTGAAAATTTGGCTCAGAGACTGAACTTGCCCCGACTCAATTCAACTGTTTTGTTTGGTTTAGGGGAATCTAGCGGTCAGCGCACTTATGGCAGTATGGAGTGTTCTGTCCATTCTTTCATTAACGGGTCAACTCCTGCACTGACCACTCAAGCGGTGATACTTAAACGCATCACTGGTACCTTACCAAGTGCTCCAATATCATCCGAAGTTATTGACAGGTGCAAGGACTTAGTTTTAGCTGATGCCAAGTTCTCTTTACCTGGTCCCATAGATATGCTTATTGGCATAGATCTTTACAATTTGGTGTTCGATGGTAGGAAAATGCAGTTAGGTGAAAGCATGCCTACTGCACATGCATCTATTTTTGGATGGGTGTTAATGGGTCAAGCTCCCATTAACTCACTCTTTTGTCAACACATTACAGCTCTGTCTTGTACTGTCGACTTGGACTCCATACTTTCACGTTTCTGGGAAGTCGAGGAGCCTCCAGCTATGGTCATACAGGATCCAGAGAATATTCAATGCGAGAAACATTTTTTAGACACTCATACTAGGGATGCAACGGGAAGGTTTATTGTTCGTCTGCCGTTCAAGGTGATACAAAAAGCTTTAGGTTCCACATTTGATACTGCATTGAGGCGTTTTAACATTTTAGAAAAGAAGCTTCAGCGTGACCCTAGGCTTAGGGAATTATATAATGAATTCATGTCGGATTATTAATCAAGCGGTCATATGCGAGCCATATCTGGTGGTGTCTCATCGGAAAGATATTACATACCTCATCACGGTGTTCTTAAGGAAAGTAGCAGTACAACCAAACTTAGAGCTGTATTTGATGCTTCGTCACCCAGTAGTTCAGGAGTCTCTCTCAATCAAATTTTAATGTCTGGCCCTAAACTTCAACAGGACATTCAGGATATCATTTTGCGTTTCAGAACTCATAGAGTCGTTTTTATCTGTGACATAAAACAGATGTATAGATGTGTGAAGCTTCACGCTAACGACTGCAGGTTTCAGACTATACTCTGGCGCGAGTCTCCTGATCAACCTATTCAACAATTTGAGCTCACTACTGTCACTTACGGAATGTCAAGTTCTGCCTACTTAGCCATTCGTGTCATTCATGAGCTGGCCTCTCTCAACGCAGCTTCATGTCCTGCAGCAGCTCGTGCTCTCAAAGAAGATATCTTCGTTGATGATGTAATAAGTGGCGGTGAATGCATTTCATCATCACGACTGTTGCAGCAGCAGGTGGTTGACATATTAGCACAAGGTGGTTTTGTGGCTAGAAAGTGGATCAATAACTGCGATGAGGCACTTGAAGGATATCCGACAGAACATCTAGAGAAGCCGTTTCGTTTTAAAGGAGACTGGTGACAACATTTTAAAATCTTAAGGGTAGAGTGGAACTCTAGATCCGATTCTTTCGTCTATCGAGTTTCGAATTTGCCTAGCTGCAAAACTAAACGTCAAGTACTTTCAAATATCGCACGGATTTATGATCCTTGTGGATATTTGACGCCTATTACTTTTTATTTAAAGGTCTTAATGCAGCGTTTGTGGATATTGGAACTTTCTTGGGACGATCCACTTCCGGAAGAGTTCTGCAAACTATGGGATTCTTTCGTCGAAGGGTTCAAGCTTCTACAATTTCCATGTATACCTAGGTTCATTTTAGGTAATTCAATTGTTCATTCACATCTTATGGGGTTTTGTGATGCCTCACAATACGGTTATGCAGCCGTGGCTTATTTGCGCACTACTGACTCTTCTGGCGAAGTAGCTGTACACCTACTGCTCGCTAAGTCAAAAGTACCGCCTATCAAACAAAAGCTTACCATTCCGCGTCTTGAGTTGTGCGGAGCGGTTCTTATTTCCCGCCTTTTGGCACATATTTTGTCCGTGCTCTTGTAACGTAGTTACATTCCCTCTGTTCATTCAGCGGCTTTAGCGCCATCTATCGGCGCACGTCCTTACTAAAACGGCGTCAGCCTTGCTATAATACTTAATTTGTAGATCGATTTTTCCGTCTTAAATCTTAAAAAATACTAATTTAATTTTGAATAATAATGAAAATACAGTAAATTTGTAATATTATATTACATAATATTGATTATTTATAAAATATCTTTTTATTTTGATTGCTGGATTTTTTATCTTTACGCTTTAGTTTATAGTTGGGAAAAGTTTAAAAAAGAGGAAGGAAGGGTATATATATGGCACTTCTTCGAATGACATTTCCTTTTCGAATTAAATTTTCGCTAAGACTCAAGATGAATCGAAATCGTGAATATTTCAGGAACTTGGTTTCGGGCACAAAGCTCCGCCAACTACAGCATTCGAGGTACTAAAAAGGACTTATACCTAGCTGGAGTTCTGAGTGCTGGTAGTCATTGGACTGGGACCTTTTTTTGGACGATCTATCGACGTCAATCGGACACAGCGGTGACGGAGAAGCTACCGGAAGTTGGAGCCCCATCTCGCTCTCCCACCACGTGCTAGACTCCTGGACTAAGGACCGGACTCTACAGCTAAGTTCCCACGTGGTTTACAGCCCCTTAGATACCCTTAGACACCAAGAGGCTTGACCAGACCGTACGGCCTTCTGCCCACGACCCCCTTTTTTTGTTAATAAATATATTATTGTCACGGGAAATCTTTTTTTCATTTAATTCCACCCGTAACACTCTGTGCCAGAATTGACATCAACAGCACAACAGCCTGGTGCGATTCCAAGATCGCGCTTGCGTGGCTTCGAACTCCTCCACATCTGCTTCAGACCTTCGAGGGTAATCGTGTTTCCCAGGTTCAGGGCCTCGTCCCGTTTGTAAACTGGCGGCACGTGCCCTCCGCACTCAATCCCGCGGATTGTGCGAGCAGGGGATTGGTAGCCACAGACTTGGCCAACCATCCATTGTGGTGGTCTCCTTCATGGCTGAAGGATGATTCATCCACCTGGCCGTCTGATGGTGATGAGGTCGCTGAGGACATGCCTGGTCTGAAACCGCCTCGAATACGATTTCCTCATTGACTGTTGCCGGGGTCGAAGGGGGGGTTTTATCAGATGTGTGGTTGGAGCGTTTCAGCTCTTGGTCTAGGTTGCAGCGGACTACCGCTTGGATAATCCGTTTCGCACACAACTCGCGCTCTAATGATAAGCTCACTGGAACTGTCTCCGTGAGGGAGTTAAACAACGCTTTGAATGCAATTGTTAAATTAGCACAGCATACAGCATTTGAATCAGAGCTCAAAGCTCTTCATTGTAAGCGATCACTGAAGGGTCCTTTGACTCGCTTAGATGTATTTATCGATTCTCACGGTCTACTTCGCGTTGGCGGCAGATTGAGGCTTTCTGGCCTACCAACCGATGCTAGGCATCCTATTTTATTACCTAAGGCACATCATTTTACCAACCTTATTGTCGATTACTATCATCAACAGTATCTTCATGCTAGACCTTCTACCTTAATGAATATTGTTCGACAACGATTTTGGATACCTTCAGCTCGTCGTGTGATACGACATCGCATCTTTAAATGTTATCGTTTAAGAGCGAAAGCCTTAAGGCCCTTTATGGGTGACTTACCTGCTGCTAGAGTGCGTCAAGCGCGTCCCTTTCAGCGGGTTGGCGTAGATTTCGCAGGTCCCTTTTTCATAAGGTCTTCCACGACGCGCAAGGCGCAGAGGTCCAAAGCCTATCTTTGTGTATTTGTGTGTTTGGTGGTCAAGGCTGTCCATCTCGAGGTCGTGTCGGATCTGACTTCCGACGCGTTCATGGCTTGTCTTCATCGCTTTGTTTCTCGCAGAGGTGCGGTTACAGACATTTATAGTGATTGCGGTAAAACTTTCAAGGAGCCAAGCGACATTCAAAGGAAGTAGAGTATTTTCTCATGGCAAATCAACAGGACTTGAAAAGTAGCACTTCAAAATTTAACATAAACTGGCATATGAATCCTCCTTATGCACCCCACATGGGTGGCCTTTGGGAGTCGATGGTTAAATCAGCCAAACTTATTCTTTATCGTACCATTGGCGAACAGGTACTTACATTCGAAGAGCTTACAACTGTTTTTACGCGGGTAGAGGCAGTACTCAACTCCAGGCCACTGCGTCCATTGTCCAGTGATGTCGATGACTTGGATGTGCTCACTCCCGGTCATTTTCTAATTGGCCAACCTTTAATCACCAATTACCGGAATATAATTTTGACCATACACCAATCTCGCCTTTGAAGCGCTGGAAACTGGTACAGCAAATATCACAGCATTTTTGGCAAAGATGGCATCGTGAATATCTGCATAATCTTCAACAGCGGTCGAAATGGTGTAAGAATGTTCCAACAAACATCAAAGGAGATCTTGTGCTTATCATGGAAGACAATCTTCCACCACTCCGTTGGAAGCTTGGTAGAGTTTGCATATTAGGTACATCCCGGAGCTGACGGCACAGTACGTGTTGTAGAGTTAAAAACTAGCGTAGGTTCATGCCTCAAAGCGGTAACTAAACTTTGTCCACTCCCAGAGTGTGACATCTAACGATTTATATATCTTAGCGGTAGCTTAGTTTTAGTTTAGAATTAGTACAATAGTTTACGTTCTCGGAAAATCATCTTATCTGGAAAATCAACTCGTAATTTAGTTTATCTTTTGAAAATCATCCAAGGAAACTCATCTAGGAACCTCAACTCAAACAGCATTACTCTTAGCACCAAGTCATTTGGTCATACTTTCTTTTTATTCGTATAAAGCTAAAGAGCTTACCAGCTCTTTGGGGGGCGGTATGTTCGGTCAAAAATAAGTTAAATTATATTTTTGTCAATCAAAGTTTCCGAACGCACAATGAAGGGACATTGATTGATATGATGATTATTGATTGATAAGACAAACTTTGATTGACAAAAATATAATTTAACTTATTCATCCAATCCAATCCCAATATCTTTTCCTTGCGGGTAGAAGAAAGAAAAACATAAAAAAAAAACGTCAAGTAGCGTCTGATGGCGTTTTCGCTCGCTTGGCTTCGACGCGCTCGTGGATGCATCAGCAGAGTCCATGACTCTCGTGTTCGCGTCGTCAAGTCTCAAATCAGCCGTTTTACTGTACCCAATCAGCGATATTGTGTGAACATTCACTTCTTTGGAAATCAGACAATCATCAAAAAACGCGATATGTGCATAAATGTAGTGTTATAAGTGCAGTGGTATCCAGAAAGGTGGCCACGAGAACCTGTCGCCGGATGCGAGCAAATTAGCCAAAGAACCAGCCCAGATATCGAAGGTAAGCCCGCATTTCCCACCTGCACTTTCTCCCTATCCTTTTATGTAACAATATGTTAAAATTACCTGCAGACGTCGTATATGACCTGAAGAGAGGAATGCATGCCGTCAAACGAACTGCAGGAACATTCAATGCAGTTGGCTGCGACTTAGCACTAGAACAGTCTCGGAATCGATCTTCTGCAGTGACTGGAGGCTTAATTGGTATCACGAAAAATGAAGAAGCAATGCAAAGATGGTTGCTTCTGTATCCTTTCAAAAACAGCGTTCACTCAATGCTCACTTCATACCTTGGAATACAATCTGACACTACAGGTGACATAAATAGTCATAATGAATGGACGCAATCGAGAATTAATACGGACGAAAACGATGTTCAAAATATCATTAAGTGTTTCAAAAGTTGTAGTCCATTTGCTCTTAATGGGGAATGTGTGCTTCGCAATATTGTCACTGGGGAACTTGCGGAAGAATCAACTTCGCGATGCTTACTTAATGTGAAAGAAAATTGGGAGGCTCTATTAACTACATACGAAAAGGAAAGATTTTTCCAGAAAACTAAGAAATTATCGGACGCTATACAGAAAACTAAATTTTACAACTTTAAAGAGACTCCTTCGAAATCTAACAAGAATGCTCCCAACAAAAAATTGCAAGATGTAACAGACATAACGATTATCCAAAAATCATTCATGACAGCGTCTCAACGTGGACTTAATACAAGGATATTAGCATCGTATGAATTATTGAATTACTGTAAGTATCTATTTGACAGTGACAGATTTTACAGGAAGTCACCAAAATCACAACTCCTCGTTGAAGTTGAAAAAAAATATAATTGTGGTACAAGCTCTCAGAAAGATTTAATAAATTTGAATGCTTTAAAAGTTTATATTATTTTATTGATGGTATGGCACTTGTTCATAAAATTCAGTTAAAGAAGTTCAATACATTTGGTGATTTTGCCGAGGTTTTTTTAAAAAAAAATATGGTATTTTATATATTAATTATATACAGTTACATTACATTATTTAATTTTTATTTTTACATTATTTAATTTTATACAGAATAGATTTAATATTTGATAGATACGACGATATTTCTATAAAATTTTTGGAGACTAAATTACGGAGCAAAAACTAGATCATTAAAAATATCATAATTTCCAACGATTCAACAAAGATTCCTACTGATTGTAAAAATTTTCTAACTAACGCTCATAATAAATTGCAACTCGTTCGATTTCTTTGCGCTAATGCTCCAAAATATGCACAAGTAAAAGAAGACTGCGAGATGTATATTTGTGGAGGATTCGATGATGCAACTAAATGTTTCAAGTTGCAAGGGTCTTCAATTTGTGAGGTACTTGAATTACAATCAAACCATTTAGAAGCTGATTCAAGAATGTTCGCCCACATATTTCACGCAGTAAGGATTCAATCTGCTCATATTATCATAATCAGCGCTGATACAGATGTATTCGTCTTGGCGGTTTATTTCTGGAAATACTTAGCAAATATTGGGTGTCTCGGTCTATGGTTTGACGGTTCTCACACAAAGAAATGTTTTCTAGGATGCCATTTGGCTGCTGAATCACTGGGTGAAAATATATGCAATATTTTGCCAGCATTACATGCTGTAAGTGGCTGCGACACTACTAGTAGATTTGGTAGTAAAATGCAATGGTTAAAAGCTGCGTCTGAAGATTTTGTACAAACAGCTCTCATGCCTTTGGGAAACCTAGACCTAAATAATGAGCAATTGAAACAGTTAGAAACAGTTTGCACATATCGACTGTTTACTGGAAATAGGTCCTATCAGTTTTTTTTAGGTTTTGGGAATATTACTGCAATCGATCCTATCTGACTCCCTTATTCAGAGGAGATTCTAAGCTGGTATTGGTTTATTTGAAATTCGCGCTAGAATCAACGTCAAACGTAACGTCCTATCAGAGCCCCTTTTGGAGTAAGAAGCAAAAAGTACTATCTTCATGTTTTTACTTGTTCTTCCTGCAGTGTGCGTAAGTGCTCGTGAGTATTTGAAGAAAACTTAAGTTTATCGTTCGCGAAACGTGATTCTGATTGATGCCAGTGCTAGATAACTGTATTTCACTTCATCGGATATAAATCAAAGGTAAGATAACTTATGTTTTAATGTCAAAATCCGTTAATAGAAAAAAAGTTAAGATAGGACTTATTAGAATTCACTTTTGTAGACGAAATATTATCAGATAGGACTAATTACATGTTGAAAATGTATGAGTTTGTCTATTTTTAATACATTTTTTTTTATTAATTTAATTTCTTATAGGCAGTAATGTCACGGAGTGGTCGCGCCAAGCAGTTAGTTGCTCTGGTTTTAAATACAGAGGTAACAGAAGAAAATGAGACCAATAAAGAAAATCATCCCGATGAAAGGCAGCAGGTAACTATCACCTGCCTAATCTATCTTACAGCTTACTACGTATTTACCTTCTTCTGTGTCTATCGTTAGGTACCTAGTCTAACCTGTATTTTAGCAATGTACCTAATAGTTTTTTCACCCAAGTTACATAATAACTTAGGTACAGTTAATTTATGTTATAAAGTTTAATATTTCAGAGTGGAATCGGAGAGTGTGAGACCGCTACACTGATGGTATTAGAAGGTGGTTCTCTGAAAACACAACAAATTTTGATCCAAAAGTCTGTAAATATTCAAAATGAGGATCTAATCTTACCTGAAGACCTAAAATTAATAAGCCACAATGATGCAAGCGTGTCATCACTGGGTTTAGAGCATGCTCTTGAAAGTCAAGGTTTATTATTAAAAAACAATGGTGATGAACTAGAGAATGTTTGGCAAGATCCAGGTTTGTTAAAAAACTGATGTGTTCAGTCTTTGCTATTGTTTTGATCAAGAGAACTTTCAAAACTATTTTTATTTTATTTTTTAATGTTTCAGATTTCAACGTGTCTCCAAACACGTTTCAAGAAATCAGTTCTTTCGATCACTATGACACTATTCTTGACGACGTTTGCAGGGATGCCACTGTAGGTGAAACATCTCCTATACTTACTGGCAATGAAAGTCAGGATGCTGGAACTAGTAGTTCCGCTCAAGAAAATTTGCAATGCGAAGTCCCCCAAACAAATGCACAATGTCTCGATGAGAATAATGATCATCCCGAATCATCAAATCCAAGTACAAGTACCACTGTTCAACCATTGCATGTCATAGATGAAGATCCAAATAATCATAATATGGACGAAAAAGAAAGAGATTTGCAGAGCCAGATCAGTGGAAACGCAGCGTAAATAAAAAACTGAGAATGCAAGGAAAACCATACTTGGGGTTTACTCGTGAGTCTGAAAAAGTAGTTCAAAACAAACCAAAGCAGGGCCGTTGTATGAAAGAAACATGCAAAAGTGAAGTGTGCAAAAAATCGAAGTATAGACACTGTGACAAGTTTACAGAAGAACAGAGAAAAGGAATATTTGAACATTTCTGGTCTATTGATTGGAAAGAAAGAAAGGCTTTTGTATGTGTACAAGTCACGCAAATTGCTACGACTACTTTGGAATACAGGCTAAATAACGGATGCAAAGAAGGAAATTTACAAGTATGCAGAGAAATGTTTCTAAATACTCTGGGGATCGGATATAGAATGATGCAGCTTTGGGTGAAGAAGAGTACTTTTAGCATACCAAACCCAACTACAAGTGATCCTAACCACAAGACCAGCAGACGTGCGTCAAATCTAGAACGCACTACAAGTTTGAAACTATTCTTTGACTGCCTAAAATGCCATCCCATTATGCACGTCAAAACTCTTCGAATCTTTATTTGGAACCGATTTTTTCATCAAAAAATGACGTCCACAAGCTATACAAAGTCCATGCTGAAGAAAAAGGATTTGAAGTATTCAGTTTCAAGAAGTTTTGTGAGGTTTTTGACAGGTAAAGTTTATCTTTATTCTGCGTTAAGAAGGATAAGTGTAATACATGCTCTAGTCATGAAACAGGAAATTTACCAGATACTGAATACAACTTACATGTTGAGAAAAAAAACAGAGCGCGACAAGAAAAAGCACAGGATAAGGAAAAGGCAGAAAAAGGTGAACTGATTCTTATACAGATGGATTTTCAGGCCGTGAAATTAGCACCGTTCACATTAGCTAATGCCTTCTACTTCAAAACCAAATTAGCTTGCCACAACCAAACCATCATGAATGTTGTATCCAAACATGTTAAGTGTTATTGGTTTTCTGAGGATCAATGCAACCAATTAGATCTACTTTTGTATCTTGCTTGTTAGATTACTTGCTCAATTATTGTGTCACTGAAGAAAAAATACCTATCGTTATTTACTCAGACGGCTGTACAGCGCAGAACAGGAATAACATTTTGGCCAACGCTCTCTTGAATTTCAGTATGCTTACAGGAATTAAAGTCTTCCAAAAATTTTTAGAGGTTGGCCATATTCAAATGGAAGTTGATTCTGTACATGCCTGCATAGAAAGGAAACTTAAAAACCGGGAAATAAAATTACCGAGCGATTATGTAACCTTGACTAAAGAAGCCAGGCTTTCCCCATCACGTTACGAGGCTGAAGATTTACAATATTTATTTTTCAAAGATTACTCGGGATCAGAATGCTTGAGGTATTCTTCGCTGAGACCTGGTCGAACTGTAAGCGATCCGTGTGTCACCGATATCAAAGTAATTTTTTACAATCCTGTAGCAATTATAACAGTAAAAACAGACTTTTCAAATGATTGTATTGAATTACGTCACCGACCTAAAAAAATTAACGTAATTCATGAGTACCCACCAATGTTTAGGGTGAGATGTAAAATTTCTAAAACTAAATGGCATCTAATGGCAATCTACAAGATTTAAAAGCTGTTATCCCTAGGGACTGTCATTCGTTTTACGATAATGTGCCATACAATACTGCTTAAGTTCCTATTGCCTTCACCAAATAAGTAAAATGTTTTAGTTATTAAGTTATGTCATTGTAAAGTTGATTTTAAATTTGTTGATTTAAATTGCAAGAAATACTATCAGGTATTTTGTTACCAGAAATTTTCATTTTTTTGTTTTAGTATTAGATAGTACATATTGCTTACGTTCAATTTGTCCTATCGTGCACGAAATTTTCGCACAATAAGTCCTAAGTACCACCCAGATGATTGCATTAAAGTTACCAAAAAGTTAATTATTACGATAAATAAAGAGTCTTAAATAACAAATGACGTGTTTTTTTTTCAATCCCCAACGTCCCTCAAACTGATATAAAACGCATTTTGTCCCTCCTGAAAATTTGGTGAATATGGCTTAGGACCTATTGCCAGTAAACAGTCGATATGTATTTTCGAAGAAAAAAATATCTGCTGATGAACTCAGATTTATACTGATATCGCAAACTATAGGTCTCAATTTCAATTTGATGAAAGTGATATGCACTTCAGATGCTTTGCATTTGCATTTATTAAGGGCTACTGTACAAACATTTATATGGAAAAATGCTCATCAAACACAATTACCACCCATTGATTATTGTTCATTTGGTTACGAAAAACTCAACGGTGACTTACTTCCACGACAAATGACGAAGCCGTCTTTACCACAGTCATTAATTCCACCATGTAAATGTACTGCGGATTGTCGCACAATGTCTTGTAATTGTAAAAAATCGAAATTGTTTTGTATTTCATTATGTAAACCAATAACAAATGTAAAAATAAAAATGACTAATTTTGTGCCTACTTTAAATACATTTATGCTTGGATTCACTGGTTTTTCATGTAACTTTCAATTTTTTACTAATAAAAAAATTTATTACTTTCATTTTTGATTTTTTTTATTATTTAAGAATCAATCCTGACTTTTACCATTACAAAAAACTATAAATTATTACAAAAATAATCATTAAAATGATTTCATATCATGTACTCAATACATTCCCTTTACGAATAAGAGAAGAGGGGGTAAAAAAAATATGGACCAAAAAATCGACCGGCAAGATTCACATTATTATTCTTTGACCTTTTCTTCACTTAAATCCGTTGGCGAAATTCTACTCACATTATGAATACTCACTTACCTCTAGCGCCCGGTCTAATTTACCTAGTGATTAAAAACAATAACACTCACTTGTCGAGTGTCATTCTTAGGTATAAGTATTATTAAACATTATGTAGGTAGCAACTTAGGTATCTGTTTTTTCCATAGGTAACTTACGACTTTACTTAGATAAATTATACTCAGTACAAACTACAAGTGTATTTTTTTGTAGTGCGCAATGATTTAATGAAACCGGCCACCGTCACCTAAATCGGTGGGAGGAGCTATTATTATTATAGATTATCTAAACCTAACAATAAAATAGTTTTATGATGGATACCATAGAAAAGAAAACATTGTATGACGAATGTAATGATTTTAACAAATTGACATATCCGCAGTTTTTAGAATTATTTTTAGTAATATATATTTTTTTAAAGTACCTAGTATGAAAATGTACGAATATAATTTTTTAAAATATTCAATCTTCTACTTCATCTTGCAAGGATTGCTGTTCCCATAATTTGACGTATCACGTAACTCTTAAGCCAGTATTTCCCAAAGCGGGCGATAAGGCCCAAGACAAGGGGTTGTGGGCGCTGGAGGCGGTAAGGGTCCCAGAAAAAATTGGAGGGCGCTGATGTGATTAAGGGGGCGATGGGTAATTTGTCAGTTCAGCTACTTATTTATTTAAATTCACTGAAATTGAAATCCTCCTACTACACAATATCCATTTAAGTATTAGTTTATATTTATATGCTATTTTATGGTATAAATATAAACTAAAAATATGTTAAATATTTATTATTTTAATGCGTTCACAACGCTATTTAAAAAGGGTGTTTTTTTAGAGGTATAGAACTTTAAGCTGGCAAGACTTTTTTAACTGGCGGCCATTTTGTCAGCTGTCAAGTGATTTATGTTTAGTTATTTAAGTTTAGTAGAACAACGTTTCCAAATTGTGCAAAATTATTTTGAAAATCATGGCGAAATACGTATCGCGCACTACGTCCATTTTACGGTCAACATAATAGTCCATCTGTAACGTATCGTCATCTATGATATTTTGTATGCTTAATTATTTTAGTCATATAGAGGCTTTAGCGTCATCTATCGGCGCACGCCCTTGCCTTGCTTTTATATTTGGTTCAAAAATCGATTTTACCTCCGGCTTAAAACTTAAAATTAATAATTTAACTTTAGTAACCTTAAATACTAATTAAAATACAGTAGAATTGAATTATTATATAATATAATATATTGATTATTAATATAATATCTTTTTATTTTGATTTGTGAACTTTTTTCTCTTTACGCTTTAGTTTTTTAGTTGTCAAATGTTAAGAAAAAAAAAGACGAAGAAGGGTATCTAAGGCACTTTGTCGAATGACGTTTCCTTTTTAGAATAAAAGGTCATGGAGAAGGAACATAAAGTCGATTTTTTTAAAGAATATCTTTATTTAATCGAAGTATTGCTATTTCTATCTATGCACTTTTGCCATCTCATAGGTAGTTCATTGATTCCTTTACTAATAAAACCATTCTTTGAAGGCGCTTTGGACTGCCCCATCGGAGTTGAATTTTTTCCCTTGCAACAACTTATACAAATTTTAAAAAAAAATCTGTTGGAGCAAGGTCCGGGGAGTACGGTGGATATCTTAGACATTCCAATTGAATCTCTTCTAATTTGGTAGCCGTCTGTTGTGCAGTGTGTGGTCTAGCGTTGTCCTGAAGCAGCAGTGGCCTAGAGCGAATTACCAACCTCGGTTGTTTAGTATCTTATCCATCGTGATTTGCAGTTGCTGGCAATAGACATCTGCCGTAATCGTCTGGGCAGATTTAAGAAAGCTGTAGTGAACGACACCGGCACGAGTCCACCTAACACTCACAAGTAACTATTTTTGAGACAATTTTCGCTTGGGGCAGGCTTTGGCTGGTTCGCCAGGGTTCAGCCATTGCGATGAGCGTTACCGATTATCGTACAGATCCACTGTTTTTTACAGATAATGATTCGATTTAAAATCCCTTCATCATTTGTGCCGGTTGGTTAATGTAACGCGTCAGTCGACGTTTGTCGGTTTGCTGCAATCAATTCATGAGGTACCCACCATTCAAGCTTGTTCACCTTCCCTATTTGCTTCAAGTGGATTAAAACAGTTTTAACACTAACACCGCAGCCTGCAGCTAACTCGGACGTGGTTTGCGATGGATCCGCTTCCACAATAGCCTTTAATTCTTCATTATTAACGTTGGTCTCCGCCGTCCACGGGGCTTGTTCTGCAAGTCGAAATTTCCAGAACAAAAACGTTGGGACCAAAAACGCACTGTGTTTTCTTTTGCGACACCGCCGCCATACACATCATTAATCCTTCGATCCGTTTCTACAGCACTGGTGCCACGGTGGAACTCGTACTCGAAAATAATACGATACACACATACATACACACGATATACACAACGCCAATTTAATATGTAAGGATATTTAGTAACAGGCATCAAACACTGAAAAATATTCGTGTCTTCAAGTGTCGAAGGTGAGGTCTCCACCTCCGAAGACACGTATTAAAAATAGGGGTATCTATTGTTGCGACCAAGCTTCAGGCTTAGCATGAGCACCTTAGAAACACCGAAGAATCGACAAAATGTGAGATTGAAGAAACATTAATACCATTCGGATCAAAATAGGTCTTATTTTAAGGCAGCAAGTTCGATGCATCGTCGTTATGAGAAACATCATTTCATCCCGAGCATGAGCTCACAAAATGGCCTCTTTTGATGGACAGATGTAGAAACGTTTTCTTAATTCAATGTCAAATAGTCTTGTAATAATGTCAACTACTCCACCATCATGGTGCTCCTAGACAAATAGTTTCTTTACATTCAGTCATTTACTTGAATAATTGTTCGTTTTTGGCAGAAGATTTTCCAGAATTCATTTTAAAAATATGGCCGTTTAGAAATGTTGACTTCTATTGACGACCTTGTTACCATTTATTAAAAACTATTTTGCAACGAACTATTTCGATAGAATATTTCTTATTTAAATTTATTTCTTCGGATCGCCATGCTAAGCCCGCTGGTCCTGGAGGTGGGGACCTCACCTGCGACACTAGAAAACACGAAAATTTTTAGTTTTTGATACCTATTACTAAATACCTTAAGATATAAATAGCGTTGTGAACGCATTAAACATAATAAATATTTGATATATATAGAGATCCCCCCCGCACTGAAGACACGTCTTAAAAATAGGTATATCTATTGTCGCCACCAAGCTGAGCACTTGCCGAACGCGGGATTTTTATGTATCTGATCTAGTAAAAATAAAATTGAAATTAGAAGGTTCAATTATTGGCGCGAACAAATTTTGTACGATTTATTTGTGCAATCCCAAAAAATGGGGGGCGCTACAAAATAACTGATTTTCCAAGAGGGCGTTAGAGATTTTCAAACTTATTCCAGTTTGAAAATCTCTGCCTCAAACGATCTAAGTCAAAGTTGACTTAGATCGTTTAAATAAACTGTTATCCCGTACCTATACGTTTTTTACTATGTCCCACTTTCGATAAAAGAATCCCGCTTTTTACTCAAAAGTTTCAAAATCCCGACTGCGGCAACGCTGATATACTACTGTAACAGTGGCAGAACATACCTGTGTGTATCTTCAGATGCTTGGCCAGGTCGGACTTAATATTGGTGCTGTAGCCGCAGCGGTCGCACTTGTACTCCGGCGGCAGATGCGAGCGCGCGTGCGTGGTCATCGACGCGCGGTGACCGAGGGTCTTGCCGCATATCTGGGAAGCAATTCTCGTAATTATAGTTCGCGCGCGCAATATTTGGCGTCTATTGCGAGTCGAGTATAGCCGACATTATAGCGAAAATACTTAAGAGAATATTGCTCTTATGCAACGCAGTATTTTGACGCTGACGTGTAAAGCATTATGTTGACACTACAATCAAGAGAATCTATTGTGACTCCTTCGCAGTGCCGTAAATAGGGCGGTGCCACCGGTGCCCAGGCAAGACTAGAGTCTGGGGGGCGCAAGATTGGTCAGTCTAGGCATGACTATTATTTTTTCGGTTTGCTCCTGATAAGTTCCCGCTGCGCCCCTACTGCTCGATTCCAACACATGCGTACCTGCATGCCAGTATCATCAAAGGTCTATTAAATTAGACAAAACATTTTTTTGCCGAGGCACGAGCGTATTTGTGTTTAGTGTTTCTCGGAGTAAAGCAGCCGGCCGGTTACACGGTCGGAGACTGAGCGGCGGGCGGGTACGCGCGGGCGCCGCGGCCTGAGCGGATAGATAGCGGAGGTGTCCGCGGGTGTGTGCGTGGTGCGAGACGTGAGGGGCATCGCGCCCCGCGCGTCTCGCGACGTATTCATTAAGTGTTTCCAGCAACGCCGTAATTACGGTAAACCTACCGTAATTTGAACCTATCTACCACCTACCGTACTACATGTTCAATTCTACCGTAATTTCATATTTATGAGTGGCGCCTTAAAAATGATGTATCGAAACTCAACCTAACATAGAGTTTATTTATATTTTAAACAATGCTGATTAAAAATGACAACACTGTGTTCTTCCCTGGGGTATTCCCCTAGAATCAACTTGCGTGCATATACAAGTAGACGAAACCTATGCGACCAAAGTACGAAGTAGGTAATTGAATATACTACTGCAGAAGAACTTAGCCCTACCTCTGCGCTTTCGTGATCTTTAATTTCTGTTCGCCATTTTTTCACAATAGTTTGCTCAGATTTTTTATTATAAAACATTTATATTTATACAAAATTGTATCTGACAGTAATGATTCAAGTGACGATAGCGACGCTGGACCTTCTAGTAGTAAGCACGCTAAAAAGAAGTCGTACAAACAAAAATTTCGACCAGAGTAGCTAATTACATACGGTACCCTAAAGGAGATCGCTGACGCTGCGGCACATGTCTGGTCAACGTGCCGGCTTCGAGGAATCATTCTGCTGTTCCAGCAATTTACCGCGTTTTGCAATTTTAAATAATTATATTATTCATTCATTTTATTCTGATCTATCATCGATCACGGATATAATTTTGTAATTTAATTATAAGTTAATTAATAAAGTTTTAAGATAACTTTTGTTATAGTTTTTTTTTTGGGAGTCCGGGCTGCCGAAATCGATATTAGCTGAAAAATAAAGACTTTTCTCGTGGCTTCGCGAATACCCGAAAAAACCCATATAAAGCAGTGTTCGCTCTGTGACACCACTATGCAGGCTGATGTTAGTGTCCTGAAACGTCATAACGCAAAGCATCAAAGTAAGGTAAAGAGTGTGTTTATTCAACCACCAATTGTAAAATTGTTGCTAACTTCAAAATCGCTTTATGGCTGAACAAAAGATACCACATTCAAGTATGGACCATTCGGGTTCGTTGGTTGATGTATTTCACATCACAACATTGCTAAAAATGTGAAAATGAAACATACTAAGCTGCAAGTTGTAATAAACAATGTTGGGCTTGGGCGATTCGCAAAAGGCAGCTTTAAGCACCGATTTAAAATCACAAAGATTTTCTGTTCTAATCGATGAAAGCACTGACATTACATCTACAAAAACTATGTGTGTGGTTGTAGGTTATTATGACCCGAAGATAGGACGTGTGGTCAGTAGGCTTTGGGACCTCATTGACATTTTTGGCGAAGAAAAGATCACACTACAACTGCCTATTCGAAGCCCTAATTAAATAATTCGAAGAAAGTTGTGTGCCGCTAAATATTATAGTTGGATTCGGATCTAATGGTTGCAATACCATGATGGGCTGTATCAATTCGATTTTATTAAGATTCAGGCAGTTAGATCCAGGAATAACCATTATAAATTGCGTTTGTCATTCGTTACACTTATGCTCGAGCGAGGGTTCCAAAGAACTACCACCCGAATGCGAAAAATTAGCACCCAACATCTATAACCACTTTAAAACCTATAGTAAGCGGCAAAGTCAATTAAAAGCTTTCCAAGAGTTTTGTGATGTAAAAATTACAAAAAATGTTGCGGCCAGACCAAACTAGATGGCTCTCTTTATCAGCCGTCGTCGATAGGATTCTAGAACAATGGGATGCTCTTAAACTTTACTTCGATGATAAATGGCTTGAAAATCATGAATGCCGTGAAATATACACTGCTTTGAGAGACCCCATTCAGACGGCTTACTTTTATTTTCTTTCGTGGATGTTGCCAAAGTTCACTAAAACTAACCCATATTTTCAAAGTGAAACTACAGTCATACCAGAAATGCACTTGAAAATGCAAGAACTATACAGAGAGTTGCTTCTGTTAATTATCCCCTCAAGTTATGTAAATAACACACCGCTCGGCAGTATTGACCCCACAGCCGAAAGCGAGAGTTTTAGAGCTGTTATTTTTACAGTGAACTCTATATATCCACACTTAAATATTATCACTCATTTATTTGACACGTTGTAAAATAACTACATATAAAAATTATATATAATTATAATGATGAAATTATTAAAAGGATCCTAAAGTTATCCTAAAGCTTAGGATATAGGTGTCACTACGCCGTTCCGCCGCCGAGCTACAAGTACATACCGAGACTCCCCAACGTTGGGGCGATACAGTGGTTGCCACTTGCCACGCACTGACCGGCCGTGGCGCACGCGCGCGCCTCTTACGCAGTACGACTCGCTTTACGTCGCAAACACGTGTCATATTTCAATTGGGAAAAATATGTATCCAAAAAAATACTGTATTGCAGCTGATTGTCGGAACAATAAAAAAAAACCTACATCAAAAGAAAATCACGTGTCGTGTCTGTGTAAACTGATTTATATGTTCAGTATTAATTTACCTAATAGGTACATAGGTATAACAGTTTCCGCTTGTATACCTTGCGTGGTATTTATGTTCGGTCGGTATGTTGTATGGTATCGTATTATATCATTATTATTATTATATATTATATCGTCGTCGAGTATAAATCTGATAGTATAATCTAAGATATTTAATTAAAGTATTGACAAGTGACAACCCTATTTTCGGAATATCTGACAAGGTGTGGAATAATGTCGACCTTCGCGCAGCGCCAGAGAGCTTAATTTCGGCTGCTCGCGTGCAGTCCGTTTGTTAATAATAATTATATAGGCACATAAAAAGGCGGCATTTGTGAAGATCATAACAGAGAGACTTCTGTACCTTGTACTATTATCTATTCTGTGATTATACCTACATATCATTTTTTATTGATCATAATATGTGATATCAGATGGTAAGGAAAGTGTAGGTGTTCACTTACCACTTACCTTTTGAAGGCCCTCATCCAAATCCCTACTTATTAATTATTATAATACAGGCTAGGGCATCCCTATGAAGGAGAACCAGCCTTCGCTACTGGTATAAAGTGGTACTAGTTTATTGAGTTACCGCTAACCTCACTTTGCAAAACACAACAAAAGCATTATTATATTTGTTGCTTATTCCCTGGACAGCAACCAATAAACGATACGCGTTGTCCAATAACCGCATGCGTCAGCAATAAGGGCATGCAGTAAGTTTTCGAATCGTAGTCAAATGGGAATTGTGAATAACCCCACCCGACTTTTGTGAGGTTGCGGTATCTCACTGGTAAAAACAGTACGATTTGGCTCTTCCAGTGTAAATAATAATTAAGTACTAGCCTCGCATATCCATCCTACACTTTCAGTATGAAATTTTTCCTTATGTGCTTCTGATTCCTCTCTTCTACTGAACTTAATGTCACATATTTCGCAATATAATCTTTTGTATTTCAATTTCTTCAGTTTTTTAGGTTTGGGTTCCCCTGTCTTATTATATTTTCTCTTTTTTCCTTGTTGCTTTTCTCTTACCTTCACCTTTTTATTTCCTTTTATACTGCAAAAGAATAAGGCATATTTTTTTTATCACTTGAAACAAGTTGGTTTCAGTGGTAAAAAAAAAAAGCAATATTATTATTTTAAAACTTGTATTTCTATATTAATTTATTATAATTGTTTCGGTTTAGTCTACTCGTGTTAAGAAGGCAGTGAATCATTCATATGAATATCAAAATCGAGCAATGACATACACATAAGTTTTGCTCACATTAACCAATTAAAGTAAGCCATTTTGACATACGAGTCATCTAGTTTTAAAACACCCTAAAACGATTTTATCCTAAAATCAACGTTATATTGTTATTAGAAAGCGTTTTATTAGTACTTCGAGTTTGGTCATTCAGTTAAGTGTTAAATCCCTCTAAAACGCTACCAAAAATAGTTATAAAGTCAACGATTGGGACCAAAAGCCACAATAGTAGCGTGTCATTTTTGACACGAGACTTTACCTTAACTATGCAAACAAGATGGCGATTTCTGTTGTGTGGTGTAGATCTGTGTTTGGTAATTTAAGGATTTTATGCGTAAAAAATGGAGGACTTAATGAACTTTGTGAGAAAATGTGATCCAAATAGACAAGGAAACAATCTGTGAATAAAGCAACCTAAAAACGGTACGTGAATCATCCTTTAAAATGACAAACTACCACAGTAGAAATATGTTTTAACGCTGCTGGAACCTACATGCCCCAACTGATGATTTTTCCGAGACAACGAATGAAGCTAGAACTTTTAGATCATGCTCCACCAGGTGCTACAGCAGTTTGCAATCCGCGAGGCTAGATAACGTCAGAAATATTTTTGATTTGGTTTAAAAATTTCATCAAATTTTCCGGAGCTACTCCTACTAACCACGTATTGCTGCTTCTAGATGGTCATATAAGTCATAATCATAATTTGGAAGTGATTGATCTAGCTCGTGAAAATGGAGTAATTATACTTTGCTTCCCTCCTCACTGCACACACAAAATGCAGCCTGCAGACGTAGCATTTATGAAGGCACTCAGCACTTATTACGATCATGCTGTTACAGGTTGGTCGAGATCACATCCTGGACGTGTGATAACTGTATTCCATATAAATGAAATATTTGGTAATGCATACGTTTAGGCGGCTACAATGTCCACCGCTATTAATGCATTTAGAAAATGTATATGGGCCTATAACTTATTGAGCCACACCGTCCATCATACGGTAATACAACAACACAAACAATATGACACCTAAATTAAACCTTCTCAATAAGACAATTATCTCCTATCAATATAGCAGATAATATTTGAAGAAGCTCAGCGACTGTTACTTGTAAAAACTTGCATATTCCATATTCAGTACAACGCGGCGAGCCTTGTTGCCGCGCCGGCCGCCGCCGTCCCGTCCGCAATGCGTGTTCAAATGTGCAAATTAATACGACTTGTGGTGAATGTACTTGCAACTTGTATGAACGTGTTACATTCTTCACCAATATAAATACGAATGTCAAGGATAAACGTTACTCATTTGTTTCCAAAATTTCATAAGGAAAAGTGAATCGATATTAGTGATTACGGTGTCGGAAAAGTAAGTACCTACCTGCCTATTTGTATACCTACCTAGGTAGGTAGGTATACAAATAGGCAGGTACCTATATAATATTGTTAGCAGTTTGGTAGGGATTTCTATATAGGTGGTGGGAGAGAGGCCCGACCCCCTCCCATCAGGATATAAAACAGAGCGTCAGCGTGTAAGGACCACTTTTGCATCCGATCCTATTGCCTTGTGGAAGCTCTGCTGGTTTGACTGTCGGTGTGATTTGTAAGAATCGTGAGTTCTATTGTAATTTTGTTAAAGACTGTGTTAAATGTGTTCCATAATAAATAAATGTTAAATGCTTAAAATTAAAAGTAAATAAATGTAATCGTGTGTAATAGATTGTTGTTTTTTTTAGTTAAACTGCTTCTGATTCCTAAAATTAGAAGTGGGATAAGAATCTAATTGCCTAGACCGCTTTTCTTACAACTAAGAAACACATTGGACATAGTATTTGACTATTATTAGTTTATTTTTTTGTATCTACCCTCGATTCTGAGGCTTTTGTGGAATTTTGTGATATTTTGTGATTTAAACTTGAGCGGTTACAAAGAAAACGCGTAGATCACGAGACAAACCACACCGGCATCGCCAAACACGCCGTAGTCGTAATAACACGTCGCATAGTGTATCCTGCGAGCGTTCCCGCTCTATCTCGGTTTCTTCTTCGCACACGCACAATGGTGTCGCACTCACACACGCAAGTTATTTGTCGTAGTCGTAATAGCACGTCGCGTAGTGTATCCCGCGAGCGTCCCCGCTCTATCTCGGTTTCTTCTTCGCACACGCACAATGGTGTCGCACTCACACACGCAAGTTATTTGTCGTAGTCGTAATAGCACGTCGCGTAGTGTATCCCGCGAGCGTCCCCGCTCTATCTCGGTTTCTTATTCCCGCGAGCGTCCCCGCTCTATCTCGGTTTCTTATTCACGCGCGCACAATGATTCTACCCGTCGCCATCCGCGTAGACGTACACATACGCTTTGTTTCGGCGCGAACCACGAATTGTTGATAATAATTGCTCGTATTCGCGGAACCGTTCACATTTGCGTTCAAATACGGATTTACAGTTGCGCTCACGTAATTCACATTCGCGTTCACAAGATAGGCAACTTTCGGAGTCGCACAGCAGGCAGTCAACTCTCGATAATACACTGAATACGCAACATAATTTTAACACGCCTAAACGCGATTGAAAATAATTCGGTTTCAACGTCCTCAAAGGCAAAAACCCGTCAGCAGCGTCCATGCACCTACTCCTACGCAAGTAATTGTCGACGCGTTACAATCTATAATTCCAGGACGTTCCTCATGGCAGCGGACTGCGGGACGCTTGCCACAGATGTTTAGGCTCCAACATGTGAGGACGGACTGCGGGGCGTTCTTGAGGGGCAACGGACTGCGGGACGTTTGTCAATTTTCTGTAAGAATGGTCATGACAAAAATAAGGAGAAGGCTGAATGATGTTATAAAATGTTGTGCTTATAGGAAATGTAAGATGATGTATGTAGGGGCCTTGTAAGAGATGTATGTGAGGATGTGTGACGGTAATAATGCTTGTTCTGTCCTACAGATGGAGATAGTTCTGATCCAGAGAACGAGGGTAACGAGCCAGGACCATCGCTGGAAGTTGGAGCGACCGAGGAGGTCGGCTCATCTCCACTCGTCAACCCCGATGCCAGTTGTACCCTGCGGGGCCCACCCGGACAGGACGCAGTCGTGGGCGACGCGTATTCAGGAGAGGCCGTGTTAGCAGTTTGGTAGGGATTTCTATATAGGTGGTGGGAGAGAGGCCCGACCCCCTCCCATCAGGATATAAAACAGAGCGTCAGCGTATAAGGGCCACTTTTGCATCCGATCCTGTTGCCTTGTGGAAGCTCTGCTGGTTTGATTGTCGGTGTGATTTGTAAGAATCGTGAATTCTATTTTAATGTTGTTAAAGACTGTGTTAAATGTGTTCCATAATAAATAAATGTTAAATGCTTAAAATTAAAAGTAAATAAATGTAATCGTGTGTAATTGATTGTTGTTTTTTTTAGTTAAACTGCTTCTGATTCCTAAAAATATAATATCGCGTGTCTAATGCTAAAAGGGCACATTTTTCAACATTTTGAATTAACACTTGATTTTTTTTATTTATTATTTACAGGTAGGTAATTGATACGAAACATGACCGAATCTATGAAGTGTCGGCAGTACAGTGTTGAATATTTAAAATTTGGTTTTCTTCCATCACAGACAGATAAACGATTGCCCACATGCCTTTTATGCAACAAAGTTTTGAGCAATGACTCTATGAATCCATCAAAGCTGGAAGACCACCTAAGAAGGTTTCATCCTGATAAAATAGGTAAAGATTGAAAATATTTTGAAACATTAAAGGAAAAATAAGAAAAGAGACCCACCGTGCACAGTATGTTCGCTTCAACATCCGAAAGCAACGATGATGGCTTGCGGGCATCTTACAATATCTCATTACTTATAGCAAAATCTGGAAAACCGCACACCATTGGAGAACAGTTAATTTTACCTGCTGTTCACAAATCTTCATTTGACATACGCAAAAGAATTCCTTTGAGTAACAACACTGTTTAAAGACGTATTGATGAAATGAGCTCTGATGTTGAAAGTTTCTAGTGTGATTATCTGTAAACAACTCATTTTTCTATTCAACTGGACGAGTCAACTTTACCTGGCAATGAATAATTATTATTGGCATATGTTCCATTTGTTATGGGTGAAGAAATTCATGAAGAGCTACTTACTATTACGAAAACTTTGAAGACAGACACTAAAGGTGAATCAATATTTAATATCCTGAGTAATTTTTTTAAAGAAAAATCGATTCCATTTACAAACGTTATTTCGGTGGCAACAGATGGAGCTCTTGCCATGTATGTAGTGGATATCGTGGGTTTATAGGCCATCTTAAAAGATTTTTTTTTTTTTATTAAATAAGGGGGCAAACGAGCAAACGGGTCACCTGATGGTAAGCAACTACCGTCGCCCATGGACACTCGCAACATCAGAAAAGCTGCAGGTGCGTTGCCGGCCTTTTAAGAGGGAATACGCTCTCTTCTTGAAGGTTTGCAGGTCGTATAGGTCCGGAAATACTGCTGGTGACAGTTCGTTCCAGAGTTTTACAGTGCGCGGCAGAAAGTTACGCGAAAAGCGCACGGTGGAAGACTGCCACTCATCAAGGTGATGAGGATGGTATGGTTTTCGCGTGGGACGATGGCGAAAAGTTGCAGGTGGTATGATTCCGAACAATTCCTCAGAGCACTCCCCGTGATACAACCGATAGAGGATGCAGAGTGAAGCTACATCTCGGCGTAATTCCAAGGGGTCCAAGCTGTTTGAAACACTATGGCACTCAACAACTCGAGCGGCCCTTCGTTGGATACGATCCAGAGGGAGCAGTTGGTATTTTGGCGCCCCTGCCCAGAGATGAGAACAATATTCCATATGAGGCCGAACCTGCGCCTTGTAGAGTTGTAGGCGTTGGTCCGGACTGAAGTACTGTCTCCCTCTGTTAAGAACACCAAGCTTCTTCGAGGCTAATTTGGCCTTACCCTCTAGATGATATCGGAACTGGACTTCGCTCGATATGTTGACGCCAAGTATCTCAATGCTAGGGGAGATGGTTAAAGATGTGCCCTCGAAACGAGGATATACGACCATTGGTGACTTTTTAGTGGTGAACGCGCAGACTTGTGTCTTGGCGGGGTTGAATTGGACTAAGTTACGTCTACCCCATTCAGAGACTTTCTCCAATGAATTCTCTATTTTAGACACAAGTTCGTTTCGACTCTCAATGACATTTAGCCGAGAAATATTGGGGGAGCCGGTATATACAGCATCACCTGTACTATCATCCGCATAGCAATGAATGCCGTTGGTCTGTAACATGTCATTGATATGCAGTATGAATAGGGTAGGCGATAGCACACAGCCCTGAGGGACACCAGCATCAACAGACTGAGTTTCCGAGCATTCGCCGTCAACTACGACCTTTATGCTTCTATCTGCTAAGAAACTAGTGACCCACTTATATAATTTCTCGGGCAGCCCGTATGATGGAAGCTTTGATAGCAGCGCTTTATGCCAAACCCGATCAAAGGCCTTCGCAATGTCCAAACTAACAGCCAATGCCTCTCCCTTCGACTCAATTGCCTGAGCCCAACGATGAGTTAGGTACGCCAAGAGATCACCAGCCGAGCGACCCTTACGGAACCCGTATTGTTTGTCGCTTAGTAATCCCTGGCCGTCCAAGTATCGAAGAAGCTGGCTATTGATAATGGATTCCATTATCTTCGAGAAGAGAGAGGTTATAGCGATTGGTCTGTAGTTGGAAGGATTTGAGCGATCACCTTTTTTGGGGATCGGGTGCACCAAGGCTGTCTTCCAAGAAGCCGGGACGATGCCAGAAGAGTAGGAGAACCGAAATAGACGCGTCAAGACCGGAGCCAACTCTGGAGCACACTTTTTCAACACAATAGGAGGGATTCCGTCAGGCCCACTCGACTTTTGGATATCAAGGGAACGGAGGGCTTTTCGCACTGAGCGCTGATGAAACCTAATATCCGACATGATGCTCGTGCATCGCGGTATGGTTGGCGGTTTCTGCCCCCCGTCATCCAGGGTCGAGTTTGACGCAAAGAGCTTGCCCAGAAGATCGGCTTTGTCCTTTGCGTCCTGGGCCAATGATCCATTTCCTACGTGTAGGGATGGTAGGGTTGGCTTACAGAAATTTCCTTCAATAGCTTTGGCCAGAGACCAGAATGCACGGGTTCCCGAGGGGAGGCGCTCAAGTCTCTTACCAATTCTATTGACGTGCTGTTTCTTTGCCCGAGTGATCTCTTTCTTGAGGGACCTAGAGGCAAGGTTGTACTCCTTTTTATATGTGCTGGTATTTAAATCCCGAGCAGACACTGCATTGGCCCAGGATTGGTAAGCCTCCTGCTTCCGGCGAGAAGCTTTTTTGGGGGATGAACTAAACCAGGGACGAAATCTGCCGCCAGTTGGCACTACAGAGGACGGAATGAAAAGTTCCAACCCTTGCATCACCACATCGGCAACAGAGTTGGCAGTGTTGTCGGGATCATCCGGCGAGAAGCACACGTTCACCCAAGGATAGGATGCAAAAAACGACCGCATCCTATCCCAGTCTGCCGACTTGTAGTGTCACACACGACGGTATTTAACAGCACGCTGTCGTAACACCGTCGTAAGTGGCACAGAACTCCTAACAAGGCAGTGATCCGATGTACCAAGTGGTGCGATTACGGATATTTGGTAGCCGTCAGGATTTGAAGTCAGCAGAAAGTCCAACAAGGAAGGATTCTGACCATCCACATCTGGGATTCGCGTAGGCGTAGTGACCAGTTGTGTCAAGTCGTTCGCAAGGGCAAAATTGCAGACAGATCTCCCCGCATAATCAGTTTTACTGGAATTGAGCCAGTCGGCGTGGTGGGCATTATGATCTCTGCGGATGGGATCTGCCGCTGCACAAAATCTGAAGCAGCTTGCAGGTGTTCCAAGAGTCGGTCCGTCTCGGGGTCACCACTATGGGACCTATATAGGCACGCATAGACGCGAGGGTGGTCGTCGCAATCTATGCGGAGCCATAACGTTGACAGGTCCCTGTCCTCAAGATTGCTGAGGCGGCGAGAGCTGATATCATCTCTGACATACACACACACTCCAGCTTTGGGCAGAAAGGAGTGCTCGAGAGAATAACCTGGGTGGGAAAGGTATGATGTGTCACTCGGAGATGATATCTGCGTCTCGGTTAAAAAGAGCAAAGCCGGCTTTGCCGTCTCAAGGTGGTAATGGACGGCATTAAGGTTGGAGTGTAATCCCCTGATATTACAAAAGTCCATGTTTAATATCGAGGGGGGTGCCTTTGTGCGTTTGCTCTTGCCCCGAGCAGATTGGAGCGCAGTTTTGCCCTCTCCAGAATACGAGGGACAGCCCGGACGTCCACGTTCAGTTCCAGGGGTTCCTGAGCATGGACGTCCAGAGAGGGATTCTCCAACGCAGTTGGTACCCTCCTGGGGTAACAAATTGCTTTTCAACTGCGGCATTTCTAGGGGGGTAGGGGATTGGGCCTCCGGTAAACTCACTCACTCGGCGAAACACAGCGCAAGCGCTGTTTCACGCCGGTTTTCTGTGAGCCCGTGGTATTTCTCCGGTCGAGCCGGCCCATTCGTGCCGAAGCATGGCTCTCCCACATGAAAAATTATACCAGAAAGAAGAATTATACCAGAGGTAACTGCAATTCAATGTGTTATCTACCGACAACATCTAGTAGCGAAAAATTTGAGTGATAGATTGCACCAATCGCTTCAATTTGTGATTAATGCACTTAACAAAATTAGAAGCAATGCATTGAATACGCGCTTATTTGCACAATTGTGCGATGAAAGTTATGAAAACTTCCAACGATTGCTGTTACATACCGAAGTACGCTGGTTGTCGAAAGGTGCATGTTTATCAGGATTTTATTCACTTTTTGACTCAGTTTTAGAATTTCAGGAAAGCAAAGATTCTGATTTAAAAAAAACCTATTCAATTTAAAAGCAGACATCGCGTATTTGACAATTTGTTCAAAAAATTTAATGACCTCAACTTACAATTACAAGGGGACAGCCTTAATTTAATAAAAACAAAGAGTGTAATTTCAGCTTTTATTGGTAAATTGAAATTTGTGAAGGAAAATATTGGTCGGCGCGAATTTTCAGTTTTCAAACTTATCGCAGGTAGAATGCCTTGATGAAGATATTTAGACATACATTCATCATTTGATTGCCCTGCATGATGATTTTAAAATCAAATTTGAAGACAATCTGTCGATGGATATACCACCATGAATCATAAATCCATTTGATGAAACGGAAGTGGAGAATGTAATATTTGTAATATTTGAATTACCATGGTAGAAGTTTCATTACGTTATAAATAATCTTTTAATTTTGATTATATTACGACTGTTAAAACAATAATAATGATTAGTGTAATAATTTATATATTTGAATATATAATATATGTATATACCTACAACATAAGGAAATATAATATATTTCTTTTAACCACTCCGAATGGACGTTTTCTAAATAAAATTTGTGAGTATTGATTGGTCCTTGTCCTGAGTCAATGTAGATTTCAAAAAAAAAAGTTGGACTTTTTCAATTGGCCAATTTTGCATTTTTGACATCCACTCACCACACAATGAATTAAAATTTTATTGAAAATTTGTTTAGTCTACCAACTTTATTATCAAATAATTAACCCTATCAAGCAATCAATTCTAAACTTTTTTTTTTCGAAAACTGTTAATTCGTTGTTGAAACTCAGCCACAACGCAAGTTTCCATAGATAGATAGATCTAATCTTCACTTTTTTTTTCGAGATTTAGAAATTGGTAGTAATGTAGATGCAGGGATCCAGCAAAATTTTGAAAGTGGTCTATGAAACAAAAGAGTCTGGGAACCACATATTTAACTGAGTTGTTGCTGAAAAGGGTTTTAAAGTGTTACCATATTCTGTGGGCTCATATCACACAAAAAAGATTATTGACATTGACACATTTATCCACGACGAGAAGTTTTTACTAGTTTGTGTAAAATAAGCAAAACTTATTTTAGTGGCTTTTGAAACTAGACGACTCGATTGAGATAAATTACTTGACTGATAATTTGTAACCACTATATTATAGTGATTTAGCTGTTAGTTTCTCATGATATAAAGAATAAGGATTATTAAAAAATTAAAATAACTAGTTGTGGCCTGCAATATCTTTCATAAATCATACATTTTGTAGGCTTAAGGTAGCCTTTGTCCTACTTTAGAGCTGCGCAAGATTTCATCAAAATCAATTCAGTTGTTACAGAGCCTTTTCAATGCTAACAAACAATCAAATTTTTCTTCTTTATATTAGATTAGATATCCTTACCATTTATCAGTACCTTCTGGCTTTGGGTCATCAGGTTCGTCATTATCACAGTAATTTTTTAGCTCTAAGCTTGGACGTTGACATTTTACGTCATCTTGATCTGGACACAAGGGGGCATCTTCTAAATCTATATTATCTTCATCAAAATCATCCTCTACCTCTTCTTTAACAGCTGTTAGATTGTTTTTGACGATCTCCTCAGATTTGATGCAAGTTGTTTTAAACTCGTGAGCAATTGTTAAGCTATACAAACACCCAGAGCATATTTGGAAAGGTTTACCAGCTAGATATTCAAACTGAAACACATAAAATGTTGTATTTATTATTGTATGGATACTATTAGATATATTAGATTACTCAAAACGATCCTGTACGGAAAGAAGTAGATAGAAGAATAATGAATGGATGGAAAAGATACTGGAGCCTGAAAGAGGTTATGAAAGACAAAACTCTACACACAAAAACATAAACTTGAATATTCAACACCTGTATCCTACCTGTGCTCACATACGGTTGTCAAACTTGGCATTTAACACAAAAGACAATTTCCAAACTAACAACATGCTAACATGCAATGGAGAGAAGTCTATTAGGAGTAAACAAATCAGGAAAACTGAACAGTTATGTTATCAGAAAGAAAACAAAAGTTCTAGATATAACAAATAAAATCAGAAGATTAAAATGATAGTTGACAGGAAAACACTTATCTACCCAATTTTTTAATTATTGTATATTATTATTATTATTGATATTCAAGTCCAAAAAACATAAAGCATATTTAAACCAGATCTAAAAAGCATCTCTTGTATTATTGGCTGATAACAGCCACTATATATTGTGTTGCAAAGTATATTACTAAATTTTTACCCCCACGATGTTATTGCCGCAAAAAAGGTAAATATTGAAAAAGTCTGATAGTAAAGACTTCACTTATCTTCCATCCATCTACATATTATAACTAGGTGCGCTGGACCGAGTCTACCGACACGGTCCGAACTCCCATCCTAGTTAGTATTTCGTAATCCGCGTGAGACAGTAAGTTAGAATACAGTAATATTAGTATTCGTAATTCGGATTTCGGAGAAATATAAAAGGAATAACGGTGTATTTTCTGTTAATAATAGTCAAAACTTTGAACTACTTACCGTAACTCCAGTGCAAAATTTAATCTCTTGAACAATGTTCGCATTTTTCGTATCGAAAAGAGATTTCATTTTAAAATATGAACCCTTCAAACAAACTCTGCAGAGCTCCTTCAAATCTTTTTGAATCTCATCCATGTTTGTTTTTCAATTTCAATAGATCCTTGGAAGATGTCAAATTATAAAATGTAAACGAACGGTATTGTTATTGCTTCTGGTTTTCCATAGCATTTATTTATAGTTACAAAGTTTTGTGTAGGTATCATTTGAATGCAGATTCTAAAGAATAGATTTTAGTGATAAAAAAATATGTACCTACTGAGAAACTTTTGACTTTTCCGGCTCCCGCAAACAACTTCTGTCAAAAGTGTCAAAACTTCTATTCATTTTTTTTTATTATTTATAGATAGCATCGGCTTATAACTATTTGCCAGTGTCAAGTTAAAAAGGCGGGAAATAGAACTTTCGTTTCAATTTTCAACACCGTATTCCTATATCGTCAAGTCTAAATTCTAGTCAAAGTCCAAATATATAGTCAGTACAGTCCATGAGTCATGTCAATCGATTCAGTAAAGTGGTAGAAGCTTTACTGAAAGTTCCTAGGGAGTTTTGGTGGGAAACACAAAAAAGTACATTTTTAGAAGTTATACCACTTGCCCACACTTGTACACGTTAACGAATATTTAATGGTTAATATTCTACCAATATTACACATTAAGAACCGTGATAACACAAATTTATGAAGCTTTACTTTCACAATGTCACCGATTGAATTCCCCGGCAAAAAACCAACTTCTATTCTCCATGGTCAAAACATGTTATTATCCTTCTTCTTTCACAAAATAAGATGTAAAGTAGAATTCGCCAGCTCTTGCGAGTTCGAGGCACTCCGCAGTCCGCACTGCTAATACTAAAACATACTGTATGTAAACATAGTGAGACTTACGCGGGTTGATTATCGCCGTACGGGCTGCGGCTAGTTGTAAACGTAGTGTATGACATTATTTTCGGCTAGCCGCTTTACAAATCTCCTCACCAAGCCGCATCGCAAGCCCATTCGCCGTGCGGCCTAAGTCGGAATCGTATGCTACCTTAGAGCATTAATCCAACCGGAGTATCCACTGTCAGGCGTTCCCCGCTACCAAAGGTACGAGACCGCTGGTCATACCAGTTACATAAAACTAGTTGCCGCGCGTTATTGACGTATTCGGCAAATCATAGTGAGGCGGTACGAATCGGAGCTAAAAATGCCGAATTGCTGTGTTTTTTACTGTAAAAAGAGAGTGAAAAATAAACTAATCAAATAAACAAAAGGACAACGTTACTTTTCAACTGTAACTATTATTTTGTCTAAATATGAACAAATAATGATTTAAATAAGCAAAAATCCAAAAAAATCTCGGTCAATAAGTATTGCCCCTAAATCGTACAAGATCCTACCTTACGGTAATATTTAAAACTAGTAATTTATAAAAACTTATATTTCATAATCGTTTTTCTTGATAATACTGTTTCAAAATAAAGAAACATAACTAATTAATAATAATACTATTTTAAACTTTGTTTTTCTTCATAATAATAAGTTAAAAATTTGAAAAATATTATTAAAAAATAATTATTCAATCAAACTTTTGTTTAAATTCGTTATTCTATAATACAATAAAATATGTGTGGATAACCTTATCCTGCAGAAGCACAAAAAATATCGCTATCGACTTTATCATTTTGTTATTCTGTAATCTATTAATATGAAAATTAATAGTCAGAATACAATTAATAAGTCCTAAGGATACAATGATTCGGGATGTCTGGATTCGAGGTAGTGCAAATCATGTTTCGTGGACGAAACATACGAGAACAATTTGCACATAGCCTTTTGAAGCTTTATGTTTTATAGTACAAGAGGAGATTTAAAATATCTAACTACGTATATACTATAGCATACTAAGCAAAATTGTAAATTAAATATTGTAGTAAAACAAAAATCAGTTTAATTTGTCTCAAAATAAAACTCGTGCTTCCAAAATTATTATTTTTGTACATAATTTTTTTAAATACATTTTAAATAAAGATTTTGAGAAATTTTTCAGTTTAACTTATTTCAATTTTTCTGAAGACTAAAGCGCCATACTCATGAGTCACGACCCATTCAGCAAAACCAGCACCGGTACTGATAGTCGTCGTTAGTGTCAATCATATATAATTTTCAATCATTTAAAAAACATAAAATTATAAGTCCGCGGCCTTGGACTTGCAGGCTGGATAGTAAGTATAGCCTTCAGAGACGTCGAAGATAATATAATTTTTTTTGTCCTAAGATGCTTGGTTATTTATTTCATATACGTAATATGAAAATGTGTAGTATCTGAGCCATCTGTGATTGTTCAAACAAACTGTATAGCAAGCAATATTTCATCTTAACATAAAATATTATAATAGCTCAAAAGCTTTGTCACGCACTCATTATAATAAAACGCCGTTTTTAAGTAGACGGAGGGAGAGCTACTAGGAAATTAAGAGCAGGTGTTTGAGGCAAGCTAAAACCTTGTCCTATATTTCTCCTATACCCTAACACGAGACTGCAGAACTGACTGGTCAGAAGAGGGGTGTGTCAATAGGTATAGAAATTTTTGAAAAGTATTTTTTTATTCCCATATTTTTGACAATAATATTATTTTTTAATAATATATAATACCCTACTAAAATAAGAATATTTTATCTAAAATAGTATAAACTATTTTATAAAATCTACAATAGTTTAAATTAAATAGTGGAATATCATATTTTTATATATTAAATTTTAAAAATGTTGATTATAGATACATAAATCTAAAATAAATAGGTATTTAGATTATCTCGATTAAAAACTATAAGCAAATAAAAATATTGCCCATCTCTTTCTCGCATAACGATTTGTTACGTCACAAGTTGCCATTTTGTAATGACAAATGTATGGCGGGTGCAACTCGTGACGTCACAGGCCGATATATCGCTCTCTTTCATAATATTGTAAATTTAAATTGTTTGTATCTTCATTATTTTTTAACAATTCGAAAATGGGTTCTAGATTTTAGGATACCTAACAGGAATCCTCCACAGAATAATTCTGGCCTTAAGCCTGTGAGTGGCGTGAGTCATTTTGTGACAAAACCTTTACCACCTAGAATTCCTGGTCATGATTGCCAAAAATTTGGCAATCCTCCTCCATCTAATTACTTTAAGTCTAAAGAACTTAATTTTAATGAATTTTATGATTATTGTGATTATGATTACGGTAACGATGACAATGATTATGCTGACTATAATTATTGTAATACTGACTATGGCTATAATGACTTATATGGACAATATGTGAATTATGATTATGATATGATATGATATGATATGATATGATATGATATGATATGATATGATATGATATGATATGATATGATATGATATGATATGATATGATATGATATGATATGATATGATGTGATGTGATATGATATGATAATCAGTGAACAACAAGACTTACCACCGATAGAATATAGCCTACGCTATGATTAGTAGTACTAGTAAAGTACCTAGTACTAGTAAAGTTATTCAACCAAGACATTTTAGATTAAGAAAAATCAGGATTTTCAACAGAGCCACAGAAAATCCGCACCAGAAGAGAATTAAATTTACAGTCGAAAAAAGAATTACCTTATGTTAAAATTAATAATCCCCCTTTAAAGCTTCTCATTGACACAGGAGCAAATCTATCATTCATTAGCCCTGAAGCTATAGATAAATATTTCAGTAATATTCCAAAAATGTACAATCCCTTTGAATTAACTAATTATAGTAACAAGCATTCATGAACATTCAATATTAATTCCTAGTTTTTTCTGAATTTAATGATACAAAAAAAATAAATTATTTATCTGTAAATTTCATAATCACTTTGATGGTTTGAAAGGATTAGATTTGTTACAAAACAGTAGAATTGATCTTAAAGACAATATATTAAAATAATTACTGAAAATGCAAAAATTCCATTATAACGTTATCAATGTAGAAGACGTAATACAGATCAAATAATACCAGCGTATTTATACCAGAACAATTACTATCTAATTGCATTATTCATGAATGTATTACAACTGTGACTGACCACACTGGCATGGTAGAAATTGAAAATATGACGAAGACACTGTAATTAATTCATTTGACAGACCTATACAACTTGACTTATATAACTTTGAAAGTTCTTATACTGAACCCGACTCAGACAGAGTAAAACAGGTTTTAAATAAACTTAGAATCAACCATTTAAATAGTGAAGAACGAGCAAATTTAGAGACCCTTTGTTAGCGTTACACTGACATATTTTATAATGAAGGCGAACCATTAACGTTCACTAATAAAATTAAACATAGCATTAGGACTCATGACAGAACCCCGTTTACACCAAAAGTTACCGATATCCTTTTGTACACCGTCAGGAAGTTCGAGAACAAATTTCTAAAATGCTCGAACATGGTATTATACGACCTTCTGACTCTGCTTGGAGCTCACCCATTTGGGTAGTCTCAAAGAAAACTGACGCTTCTGGTAGATAAAAATGGCGACTTGTAGTAGACTTTATACAATTAAATGACAAGACCATTGACGACAAATACCCAACTCCCAACATCACCGACGTTTTAGACAAATTAGGTAGATGTCAGTATTTCTCGACTCTTGACCTTGCATCTTCGGCTTTTATCAAGTCGAGATGAATCCCGAAGACATACCAAAGACCGCATTTGACGTAGAACATGGTCATTTTGAATTTCTACGTATTTCGATGGGACTTAAGACCTCACCACCGACATTTCAACGTGTATTGGATAACATTCATAAAGGTTTACAAAATTTTTGTTCATATTTTATTCTAGTTCATAATTTTTGTTCCATAAAAGTTGATATGTCTAGTATATCTTGATGACATCATAGTTTTTAGTACATCTTTGCAAGAGCACATGATTAATTTAGAAAAGGTATTTAGTTAGATTAAGAGAGTCGAATTTCAAGATCCAGATGGACAAATCTGAATTTTTAAAAACTTGAAACCGCTTACCTAGGTCATATAATCAGTAATGAAGGTATTAAACCAAACCCCGATAAAATTAGAGCCATACAAAATTATCCTTTACCTAAAACGACTAAAGAAAATGAACAATTGTTAGGACTATCAGGTTATTATAGGAGGTTCATACCTGACTTTGCGCGACTGACGAAACCAATGACTAAGTGTCTTAAAAAGACTAACAAAATAACTTAAGATTCTGAATATATTAAATGTTTTGGGAATTGCAAAACCTTACTAAATAACGATCATATTTTATCATATCCCGACTTCGATAAAGAGTTTATTCTGACCACAGACGCAGACGCGGTACAGTAGGCTCTGACAAACCGATCTGCTATGCTTCTAGAACATTAAGTGACAGTGAATTAAATTACAGTACAATCGAAAAAGTTCTTTTGGCAATAGTATGGGCAGCTAAGTATTTTAAACCCTATTCGTTTGGTAGAAAATTCAAAATTATAACTGACCATAAACCACTTCAGAGGATTATGAACCTGAAAGAACCGAACTCGAGACTGACACGATGGTGACTGAAGCTGAGTGAATATGACTATACAGTAATATATAAAAAAGGAAAATATAATACCAATGCTGACGCTTTATCCCGTGTGCAGATTAAGAATGAGGAAATATAATCACTTCTTAAAGAATGTGGTATAGATGTTTTAGTAACAGTACATAAATCCGCTGAAAATCCCATCCTTGAAATACCCATTACAGATGAACCCCTAAATAAATTCCATAGGTAGGTTTGTTTGACTATAGTAGGTGACATTAAAAGAAGACCGACTGTAACTAAGCCTTTTGATACCCACACGCGCACACACACAAGTTTCAGAATCTTCATTAGAACAGGACGTTATAAATGTAGTAAAAGAATACGTAAATCCGAAAATAACTCCACCATTAGGTATGTATTCTATAATTCTATTTTTGCAAAATAACTTTAAATGTAATTATATGCATCTAGTTGTAGCAAAAACTGAGCTAGAAGATGTTAATTATTTACAATAAGAGATTATTTCTTGCTACCGTAAATACTCCTTTTACGGCAGCAAGAAATAATTAAACACTATCATGAAGGTAAAACTAACCATAGAGGCATCAACAAATGCTATTTAGCTTTGTCACGTCGTTATTAGTGGCCTAAAATGAGGGAAGAAATTACTTAATAGATAAACGAATGCACAATTTTCGGACAGACTAAATATGACAGAAACCCAATTAGACCACAGTTTAACATAATACCACCTGCCACTAAGCCCTTTGAGATAGTTCCTGATATGGACCTATTCACAGCGCAAGCTGAAAAATATCTTACCTTTGTAGATTCTTACTCCTGGAACGGCCAAGCATACCATTTACAAGATGTACCGCTATTTAAAGCATTATCCAAGGACTATTAAATTTCAGTACTCATCATGGACTTTGACTATAGTGACAGATAATGGGACTGAGTTCACTAATCAACTCTTCGCAGAATTTGTTAGATTACATAAAATTAATCATCATAGAACACTAGCTTATTCTCCTAATGACAACGGAATTATTGAAAGATTCCATTCCACTTTACTAGAACACCTTCGTATCCTCTGTCGGAAAAAAAAGATGAACCTACAATAAATCAAATGCCTTATGCAATCCTAGCTTATAACAGTTCAATACATAGTTTCGTCAAATGTAGACCACACGACATCATTAGAGGACACTTTGACCCCAGAGACCCTTAAGATTTTAATTTAACACCTCATGCAACAGTATAATATAACTAAAAAACTAAAACTAGTAAATATAACTCATAGAGATCAGATGAAGACAGTATACGAAATAATTAGTGAAGCTACAACTATTGACCGTACAAACTTAATGACTAATAGAAATAAAAATCGTGAGCCAGAAACTGAATATATACCCGACCAGTAGGTTTTAATAAAGAACCCGTTAGCTAGTAGACAGAAGTTAGCATATACGACATATATAGTCACGACATATACACATTTATCCTTCAAAGAAAAAAGAACCTGTTGCTAAATGTCGCCTGAAACGAGTACCAAAGTCATCGAAATTGGTACTGACTAATACCTAGGTAACACTGAATATGTTTAGAAAATGAAAAACGGCTTAATGTAGAAAGTTGCCAATACTTTTATTGTTTTTCGAAGTAACCTCCGTTCCTCTCTACACATCGTCGCATTCGACGGAACCACTGAGAAAAGCAGTGGGCCCATTCTTCTTTTCTTCTTCGTCTCTTCTATGGCATTTTCGTACGCTTTCACCGCATCTTTAGGGCTCGTAAAGCGAATACTTCGAATTTTATCTTTAGTTCTTGGGAATAAATGAAAGTCGCAGGGCGCCTGGTCAGGACTGTATGGCGGATGACTCATTATCTCGACTCCTGCCATACTCAAATATTCAACAGTCCATTTTGCGGAGTGCGCTGAAGCATTGTTGGTCACTCTCTTATATTCCTCTATCATGCGTCGCACAGCACTAATGTTATCTTCAGTAGTCGCTGTTAAAGGACGTCCCTCACGCTGATCATCATTGAGATTGCTACGTCCACGCTTAAACTCGTTAAACCAATTGTAAATAGTGGCACGAGATGGGGCTTCATTAAGAAATGCTAATCGCAGCCTATCATAGCTTTGCTGTTGAGTAAGACTTATTAATGGACTGGGTCCATTTATTAAAGATCTTACTTTACTTTATATTTGGATCATGCATCTGCATGCTGCTGAAAGATTTAATAAAGCCATAGAATTATTAGAAGCAAATGGAAATAAATTAGTTTCTGAATTAAATGATCATATAAGTGTTAATAAAGATGGGATGAGTCAATATTCGCAACTTATTAGTAATTTAGCAGAAAACCAAATTAAAATTAATGAAACGTTGAAATTTGTTGTAGATAAGTATTATCTTTTTGAAGCTAAGTTCGCTAAATTCGCCTATTATTAGCTATTATCACCGAAAATACGGATGATTTATACTTAGAGTCAATCAGAATAGAGAATATTTTACGATTTATACGTGCAGCGAGCACGCACCATAGTATAATAAGCATAAATAACTTAGCATATATGATAAGTAGACTTAGAGAAATATATTATAGTAATAATGAAATCTTAGATATTGATTTAAGAGAATATTATAATCTCTTTAAAACCAGATAGTTATTTTATAGGTAAGAGAATTGTTATAATTATTAATTTCTAGAGTACCTATTATATCTAAAGATAGTTTAAACGACTTATTTAAGCTTTCCATTGTTCCTAATCCTTTCATAGCAACCAATGGGAAATTTTTCATGTACTTGCAAACCGAATGCCCGAAGACTGGCGAATACCTTCTCTGTGAAGAAACCACAAATTATTACTAGCCACGAGAACAAGCAGATTGCATCCAGAGTATCATTAATTATCAATCTTTAGCTAATTTTTACCGCGTTTTGCAATTTTAATGCAATAATTATATTGTTCATTCTATTCTGATCTAGCATCGATCATAGATATAATTTTGTAATTTAATTATAAGTTAGTTGATAAAGTTTTAAGATAATTTTTGTTTTATTATTGGAAGTCCGGGCCATGGAGAATAGAGCTAAGGAGGACCATCTCTCTAAGGCAGAAAAGCTAAAAAGTGTCCGACAAAAGTAATTAAATAATAGTTCCAAAACTGGCCATAATGGCGCTAGAGTGGCAAGGGTGTGTGCTATGAAGTTAGAATTTTTGATGACTATGACTAGTTTTTAGTAGTTAATTCAGTAAATCATGAATATTCTAATTACTCGTATAAGATCCTCGTACTAAGATCCCAAGATTTACTTAATTATCCGCTTAAATTTTGCCGCTTTACACCCATGCGTCTGTAGCGCCCCCTATTTAACGCTATTTTACGGATACTTTTCATGTATGGAGATGGTACCCTTACCATCCTATACCTCTATTCTCCATGGTCCGGGCTGCCGAAATCGTTATTCACCTATGACAAGTGACTTTTAATTGTTTACTATTACTATGACGTCACATCATGGACGGCACCGATCGCACAATATATATCGATATCGATGCACACACAGATAATAGTGTTTTCGTCAGTCAGCGGAACATAAAATAAAGGTTTGATATCAGTATCATTTATGATTGCTGGCTGGTTTATACGTCATTTAATTTAAAAAGAAATATTTTCAAATTAAGAAAACAACTGACATTTTATGCAATTGTTTTAATTTTATTCAAATACACCTTATCTGGAGCGAACTTCGAGTATTTCTTCCTTCTGAGTTTGATTTAAAATTTCATTGAAATACTGTTTATTGTTAGTTTTTTTTTAATCGCGTATCTTTCTGGAGTTGAGGACTGAATTATGCCTGACTTAGCCCCAACGGAGATTTCCAGGGCACTAGAAATGCGAAGAAATGGTCAAACCTACAGAGTGATATCCAGAGATCTTCGTCGACCAGTTTCAACGATCCATCGCAGTATCCAACGGTTCAGGGAGACCGGTACTTATGTGAGAAGAGCAGGACGAGGCAGAAAAAGACGCACTTCGAGTAGGGATGAACGTTTCATTCGGCTTCGTATACGTAGGAACCCCCGTTTGACGGCCGTCCAAGCCCGACATGAGTTAGAAGTAGTGCGGGGTACAACCGTAAGTGAGCGTACGGTACGAAGAAGGTTCAAAGAAGCTGGTTTGGGTCCATTTGTGCCCGCCAAGGCTCCAAGGCCTGAGGCCTAAATCATCGTAGAAACAGGTTAACTTTTGCTCAGGAACATCGACTTTGGAACGCGGATCAATGGAGTAAGGTATTGTTTAGTGATGAGTGCAGAATTCTCTTAAATCAAATTGACGGCAGGCAAAGAATATACAGATGCAAAGGAGAACGATACATTCAGACAAATTTTGAAACTACAGTTGCATACGGTGGTGTATCAATAATGGTTTGGGCGGGCATTTGTTTGGGAGCTCGCACAGACTTGGTAGTGATTGACAGAGGGAGTCTGACTGCAGACCGCTATATCAGAGAAGTTTTAGAAGAAAATGTCGTACCGTTTGCCCCATATATCGGTGACGATTTTGTTTTTATGCAGGATAATGCTCGGCCGCATACCGCTCGGGTAACTCAAGCTTATCTTAATGATATGAATATTACTGTTATGGAGTGGCCGGCGAGATCACCGGATATGAACCCAATAGAGCACGTTTGGGACTTGCTGAAAAGAAAAGTTAAGTCCAGAATTCCAGCTCCTGCCAACGTGGGTGAACTGCGAATCGCCCTAGTTAAGGAATGGCGGTGACTATCCCAGGAGACCGTCGATAACATCATTCTCAGTATGCCTAGACGGGTAGAAACTTTAATTAGAGTATGTGGAGGAAATACGCGATATTAATCACCTTTTTTCTAATTTAATTAATTGTTATTTTAATATTAATTTTCACTTTTCCCGGTTACATGAAAAGTTCAAAAATGTATCATTTTTCACAAATAGCCTTATTATTATATTAGCCTAGATTTTAAAATAAAACCATATTTTTATAAATTATGGACCTTTTTTTGTGTTCCGCTAAATATGCCGGTGTGTTTATATATATTTCGAAAAAACCCAGTTTTCAAACTTCAAACGACTATAAATTTACTTTTAACATTGAAAATCCAAACATGCTTTTGTAATAATTATCTGCATTAGTTGTAGAATCATATTAAATTCAGTTTTGGAGCAAATGCTATGATAATTTAAATTTTAATTTATTTTATCCAAAATTTATTTTATAACAATTGTTCGAATTGGTGCCCTTGACTTCTTATGCATGCTCGGCACCGTTTTAAAATTTCCACTGTTGTTGTTTGAAATATCATTTCGGCTTTCATTTTTTCGAATGCTTCATTTATTCTAATTATTAACTGCTCTCGACTGGACACCACGGTTGCGTACACTAGCTCTTTGGCTCTACCCCAGACGTAAAAGTCTTTTGGGGTAAGGTCGGGCGACCTTGGTGGCCAAGGAATTGGACCACCCCGACGGATCCACGAGTTCGGGAACACATTATTAAGGTATTCCCTCACAGCTATGCTCCAATGGGCTGGGCAGCCATCGTGTTGGAACACAAAAGGTCTGTCTTCTTGTAATACTTCTTCTACTAAACCGGGCAAATCATTTTGCAGAAATTCTAAGTAATTATTTCCATTAATATTGTCCGGTAAATAATGCGGCCCGATTAGTTTATTTCCAATGACCCCAGCCCAAACATTTATACTGAATCTTCTTTGAAATTTTCTCGGTCTTGTCACTCGTGGATTTTGGTTTTTGGGTGCCCAGTAATGGAGATTATAGTAATTTGAAATACCTTCCTTATCAAATTTTGATTCATCTGTCCACAGAATACTTCTTAAAAAGTTTTCGTCTTCCACGTCAGTGTGTAGTAGATGTCGACAAAATTCTACGCGTCTACCAAAATCATTATCTTGAAGATCTGAAAACAAAGAAAAAAGGCTTGAGAATTTAAAATAAGGAAGACTAGATCTAGGCTTTGGTACATATTCAGTCTCTATACGGAATTAAGAAAAATCGATTGTATCCATACCTTGCACGGGAGTGTAATGAAAAGCATGTTGCCGATTTTCCCGGAGAACTGCCCACACTTTCCATATGCCAAGGCCCAGCATTGCAGCTACCTCTCTTATACTTTTATTAGGGTTATTATTAAATTCTTCTAATACACGTTCGTCTGTAGCAACATGATGTTGGCGTACATTCACCCTCGGTTCTTGATAACGCAAATTACCCGTTTCTCTAAGTCGTCGGTATGTAGTAGCAAAAGTTTGGTGGCTAGACAGTCGACGGTTAGGATAGCGCTCTTGGTATAGTCTTTGTGCTTCACGTCCATTGCAATTAGCGGCTCCATACACCAACAACATTTTGGCGTATTCTTCATTCGTAAAAGAGGTGGTCATTTTACGAAAAAAAAACAACAACGTCACAACAAAATAACAGAAAACTTAACAAACTGAAGCAACAACAATAACGTAAAACGATAACAAAATCACAAAACGAAAACAATAACAGTAAGCGCAACGGACACGTCAGATCGCAGAGGCAGTTAAGACTCGACAAATAAGTAAAACAATTTTTTCCAAAATTAACGTTTGACTGATAAGGAATAGACAAAATCAAACAATAGCGCAATTGCAGAGTGAAATAACAACCCTTTTTCTACCTGCTATGTACGTACGGCTATTGTCCAAATTCAACAAAAGAGACAAGAGATAGTATCGTGACTGGTAAGAGAGAGACAGACTACTAGCTCCCACGTGTAGTGTTAGTGAACATACCGAAAGCAATTATGACAAATTGGCTTGTACTTGATTTAAGTTTTCGCAAATTGAGTCTTATGAATTAAGGCCCCGTTAGATTAAATTGCAATTTACTCTAGTTATTTTTAAACAAATATGTGCAAATTGTATAACGATATAAAGGGTATGAACCACCGATGTTTTCCTAGAATTTTAAGTGCTCTAAAAATCATAGTTTTTTATTTTTAAGAATTTCAAAGTGGAATATGAAAATTATTTTTTCACTTTGTTTATCGTTTAAGGACTCGTATCTAATTTTATATCTAACATTTGCTCCAAAACTGAATTTAATATGATTCTACAACTAATGCAGATAATTATTACAAAAGCATGTTTGAATTTGCAATGTTAAAAGTAAATTTTAATTAGGCCTCAATGTATAGCAAACGGCTCCACGGGTCCACGGTTTTCGTTTGTCCATCCATGTGCCGAACAGCTGTATATATATATATACAGAGTGTTCGGCATTGTGCATACAACAACAGTGGAAATTTTTATTTCATTATTTCGCTATATTACATATTCCTATGCCAAGTACTCTAAATAGTCATTCAATGTATGAAATTAAGTATGACTCATGTAGCCTATTCATATTATATTCTAAGTCCACAATCTTAATTGATTTTGTGCATGTTTTTTCTATCTCTATATCTCTGAAATAATATTATTTTCATTAACACTATTTACGAAACTTATAAATATAAGTAAAATTAATTCCGGATATTTTGGGCATATGATCTTAACTGCATAATTATTAGAGACAATTAGGCTGAAAAAACTCAATCTCGAAAAAAAAATCTTCCTTCTGGGCGAGTTTGTGTTGAGCAGAGAGTCATCCATATACGAGATGATTTTTTCACTTTGAGTATGACATATCATACGTAGTATCCCCTTAGTAGTCTGTGGACATATCTATTTATTTTTATGCCTAAACGTCTTTATAAGCAGTAGATCATATATACCCAAAATATCTGTAATTGATTTTACCAATTCTTATAATATACTTAACAGGAACTCTTTTATTAGGAAAAAAAATATCTAGAAAATATGAATTAATCCAATAACTAGAGAAAAAATCTTCCCCATTTTACCAAATAGTAGATAGAACAAACAAGCACTGAGGCGACGATTCGGTACTCGATACCTTTTAGTCAGAAATCCCTACTAGGTACGTACCGGTTCTGCTCTAATCGATAGGTCGAAAATTTAGTTTTTATCGATGTAAAGCGCGTTTGCGCATCTCTAGCCCAAATTCTTCCAGCTTGTAAACGTCATTATCGAATTTTCGTTTATTAATAAAAATACATGGATTGAAAAACTGTGAACGAGTTGTGGAATTAATTTTATGTGTTCGTTAGGAGATTAAGCTGATAAAAGTCCGCTCGAGTCTCCAGATCCCGAGGTAAGTAATGTACTCTTATTATGGCGAAATGGACTACAACTTAATATTAGCTTGATAACACTGAATATAAATGCCGGTGCATACCACTGATTGCGATTATCTGATTATCAATTAATGTTTTATCGCCTAATCATCAGTTATCTCTTCAAATCTTATACAAAATATACCTTACAAATGTAGTAGGTACCTAGTACCTACCGAACTTCATATAGACGTGTCTCTATCTACTTATTACAACGTATCCAAAATTTCTAGCACGACAATCGGGTATCATAACGTTTTGTTGACTATATAGTAAAATTAATTATATCCACTATATATATAGTGATGATGAAATAATTCAAAACTTATGTTAATGTTAAGTGATGCACTACCCAGTCGCATTATCTCTGCACCGTGCTGGAATGAGATGTGCATCCTGCTACCCCTGTGCTTGTCTCGTTTCCTGCAACTTTAAGCTTTTATAGCTGCATATTATGTGATCAAAGATCTTAATACTATCAATTTTTGTAATTAAAATCTTTGTATATTGAATTTTTTTTTTTTGTATTTATTATAAGGACATCAAACAGTACATGTAAAAATCTAATATATAAATGATCACAATATATTTAAAAAAAGGGGCTGATGCATGTACCTTAGCAGGGACACAGCATACACAATAGCAAGCTCAGGCATAAGATAACATCACAAATTATGTAAAGATAGTTAATTTACTTGTACATAATTATCTATGTCAAGAATAGGTAATATTTTTTTAATTATTGGTCTTACAAGCAGATTACAGTGCATTCTAGAAATTCACATACAATTGTTGTTAAAACCAGTTTGGTCACTGACAGATCTGATGTACCATTTTTAAACCTTATCGCCTAGTAACAAGGTCATCATGTGGTACACCAGCTTGTCGGCAACTGTACAAAATTTCTCAAGAAGCATACTTTTTGACATCAATGAGATTTAATATACTTAAAAAATCTTCCTTTAAATACATACAGTTACCACATTTAAAATTGTAGAATAAATTATACAACTTTAAAGTAGGTAATTAAAGCAAGAAAAATATGCATTTTACTAGCATTAAATACATATTAGGTAAAAATATTTTACTGAAACTAAATAAATGAGGGCCGAACTGTATATATATATATATATATTATACCCTCTATATATATATATATATATATATATATATATATATATATATATATATATATATATATATATATATATATATATATATAGGGTATAATTCCAAATTGGTTTTTGACACTAAAGTGGTGACTTGATGATGGGGTCCATGAGGAATCGAGGGAACTCCTCGAAATTTATATGGACACATGGTGTTACTTTTTCTGAAGTAGTCCAAGCATATGCTACCAAAATGTAAGATTTTGCTCCAACAGAGTAGTTATGATGATACAAAAGGTCTTCTCATAGCATTTTACACCGACACAGATATCTTTGAACATTACTCTGCCGTTTATGGACCTATTTGCAAAATTCCTTTGTTGTTGTAAAGGGTATATAATTCGAATTGGTTCTTTAGTCACTAAAGTGGAAACCTGATGATGGGATCCATGAGGAATCAAGGAAACTCCTCGAAATTTATTTGGACACATATAGTGATTTTGCATATAGCATATGCTACCAAAAAGTAAGATTTTGCACCAATGTGTACCCTGGATCCAAAAGTACTAACCATAAGTCCTCGGTCTTTAAAGATACGCGTTTGGAAATTTCGGCATTGTTCTAAGAAGTGCAAGCATATGCTACTAAGTATATAACTTACAGTAGTTATCATCATCATCATCTTATTTACAATACCTAATGGAAACTTGGCGCGTATTTTATTTTAAACATTCTTAAAATGTATTAATAATAATTTAACAAATATCACTAAAAAATTAAACCAACTTCGAAAGTATGAAATAAAACTTATTTTCTAAATCTAAGTCCCCTTTTATATTTGGCTATTTTTTTAAGTATTTCTCTATTTGATCTTCATAATTTTGAAGTCGGTACCAGCCAATTTGAACGTGAGTTCTATTTTAAATATTGTTTTATCAGGATGTTGTTCTGTGTTTCCCGGGTCCAAGTTGGGCCCACAATTGTCTTTTTCTTTGTTTTCCTCTGTTTCTTTTTCTAGTTCTTGGGGACCCTGGGACTGTGGACAAAAAGTTTTTTTTTAAATTATACTAACAATAATGTTAATGATGAATGTTGGGCATTGGCTCTTTATACTACGTACGGCCGCACTCGGAGACATAATGCTAACTTAAGAAGTTACTTATTAAGAGATTTTGACATAAACTTCATATGTTTTCTGTCAAAAGTAGCTCTTTAGGTAAGCATTAATTGACTCTGAGTGAAATTTATAAAGTTGTGAAAATCTTATTTTTACTACAACACAATATTACCGTCTCATATTGTCGTTATATTTAGTATTTACCCAAAAATGAAATATTTTAATTAGATGGAGATGTATTTGAATACCAAAATATTGTTAAGATATAAGATTAAATAGATATTAATTTTAATACCTTGTAATAATCGTAATTGGTTTATTAACTGCCAGGCAAAGAGTATAATTATTAATTTTCCCTGAGTAATAAATACACTTTTGTCAAAAAACCAACACCTACCTACTGTTATTATACAAATTACAAACCAATTTCCTCAGATAAATAACTCTCACACTGAGAGTTATTCATTTAGCGGAGGTAGCGTGTGTAACTTTTTTTTTATCAATTTTTTTGTAAATTAACAATTATCATTATATTAATACGTGACAACAAAAATTTCAAGTACGGTTTTACGAGAATTGCGCATACGGATCAGTGTGAAATTTGGTACATTTAAAGCTTAAGTGTAGGAAGGCCAGCCAAAAGTTTAATATTTTAAAAAATAACGCTTAGAAATCGTAGACGTATATAGTATAGACGAGCCATGCGAGGCAAAAATTGTCTCCACTTAAATGGCCCCAAATTTTGAGTTTTTGGGGCCATTTGACATATTTTGAAAAGTATGTTGAAATTAAGATGGCTGACATTTGAGGTATCGTGGAAACCAAGATGGCGTAACTTTTTCTTGTATAAAGATTTGTTCTGACAAATGTACGTCATAGCGTATCTTTAGTTTAGAAATACACTAAATTCATAAAAATAACAACAACACACACTACCTCACTCAACTAGCATTTTTGTTTATATTACAGTAGGTTTGACACAAGTGTCAATCTTTCTTTCACAATCCATAAAATACATTTACATATTTTTTTTGCGTATCTTAGAGGCAAAAGAAACCTAAAAAAGTTAAAACTTTATAATTAAAACATGAATTATGATCGCATTTCGACTACAGGGCGACCTGTAGTTTATATTAACATAGCAATAATTTAAATTAGCAATTATTTTAAAAAATATATCTTTCTTCGCACCTTGCTCCATCTAAACTTTACTTAACTTTATTGTGCCAATTTTCATACACCTCCGTTTGCATAATTTTTCATAAAAATAACGCAAGCTATTGTTGCGCCTCCCATGTACTCCGTAACACGCGGCATAAGTCGAGATAACCCTCTTTCGCACAGCTCGCGCAACACATTGATCGAACATATTTGTGACAGACAAATCAGCGTGTGGAGAACTGTTAAGCGCGCACAGCCTCATTTTCTTATTGGCACGAGATGGCCTTTTCACGCTAGGGCTATGTCGAGCTGTCTTCCTGCAATTGAGCTTTGGAGGCTGATGTTCTTCACTATACATGGAAATTGGAAATCGTGCAATACTTACTGGATTACAACTTAACCGGAATCCAGCGACCAGTCTTTTTGGTTGCATTTTAAAAAGGTATCATGTGCTGAACTAAATAGTAAGTATCGCTTGACCTCTACAACTGAAAGGTAGATAGAGATATTCGCGTGCTGGCCTCATGCTTCAGCCCAGGTCTTGACCCCAGATAGCTGAATGTCGGATGAAAGACGTGGCGTCCTATCAGCGACTCGACCTTCAAACAACCTCAGGCTTAAGGCTTACGTACGGGAGCTAAATAAACAATGTTATTGCTTTGATGTAAACTGTAAACAGATTATCGAATTCCTAATATTATTTCCTAACGTATTTCTATGATTATTTATGTTGCTTTGCTATATTTTTAAGCGACTTTCAAAAAGGTTCTCAATTCGTCTGTATGGTTTTTATATGTATGCACAGATAATTTTTCCGCTGTTTGTGGACCGATTTTCGAAATTCTTTTTATTGTAAAGGGTTTACTCCTTAGACCATCCATTGTCACTAGTGGACCTGGTGATGGGATCCATGAGGAATCGAGGGAACTCCACCGAATTAGTGATTTTAACTTTGCCTTTTAGTAACCCATTACCCAAGCATATGCTACCAAAAATTTACATTTTGTGTCAAGGGATACCCTAGATCCACTGAACAGAAGGTTTAAAATGTGTGGGTGTTTCATATTATGTTTCATATATTAGGTACTTACATATGAAATTGGCGTTTTATCGTACTGGCCACTTTGATGTCAAATATATCTTCTTTGGTTAGGAATTCCAATTTCAAATTTATACCGCTATTTACTCATGCATTTGTGTTTCGAAAACCATAATTCATTTGTTTTTTCCTCTATTGGTTTTTTCTTTGCGTCACTCTGTTAATTTTTTTTTAATATTCAAAATATAAAAAAAAATATAGAAAACTTGAAATATTATATTATTTTAGAGTACGAGTTCTACCGTGGTACCAGTGTTGAGAAACGACTCAAAGGATTAGTGATGTGTATGGCGGCGGTGTCGCAAAAGAAAACACTGCGTTTTTGGTTCCAACGTTTTCGTTCTGGAAATTTCGACCTGCAGAACAAGCCCCGTGGACGGCAGGAGACCAAAGTTGATAATGAAGAATTTAAGTCTATTGTGGAAGCGGATCCATCGCAAACCACGCCCGAATTAGCTGCAGGCTGCGGTGTTAGTGATAAAACTGTTTTAATCCACTTGAAGCAAATTGGGAAGGTGAAAAAGCATGAAAGGTGGGTTGAATTGCACTCTTTTACAGGTTTGCTGCACTCATGCTGCGTTACATTACTCAACCGGCACTATAATTAAGGAATTTTAAATCTAATTATTACCTGTCATGAAAAGTGGATCCTCTACGATAATCGGAAACGCTCATCGCAATGTCTGAACCCTGGCGAACCAGCCAAAGCCTGCCCCAAGCGAAAATTGACTCAAAAATAACTTACTTGTGAGCGTTTTGTGGACTAGTGCCGGTGTCGTTCACTACAGCTTTCTTAAATCTGGCCAGACGATTACGGCAGATGTCTATTGCCAGCAACTGCAAATCATGATGGAAAAGCTAGCTGCTTACAACCGAGGTTGGTCATTCGCTCTAGGCCACTGCTGCTTCAGGACAACGCTAGACCACACACTGCACAAAAGATGGCTACCAAATTAGAGGAGCTTCAATTGGAATGTCTAAGACATCCACCGTACTCCCCGGACTTTGCTCTAACAGATAACCATTTTTTTTTTTTCGAAATTTGGATAACTTCTTGCAAGGGAAAAAATTCAACTCCGATGGGACAGTCCAAAGCGCCTTCAAAGATTTTATTGATTCCTGTCCGAATGGTTTTTTTAGTAAAGGAATCAATTAACTACCTGTGAGATGGAAAAAGTGCATAGATAGCAATGGTATTTACTTTGATTAAATAAACTCCTTTACAAAACGCCAATTTCATATGTAATGACCTAATATTTTTTTCCATACAAAAATCGTAAAATTATTTAAATGGCTACATGATTCATCTGATTTTATCATATTAGAAAACATCCAATTTGACAGTTTTCAATAGAAATGCGTAAAATAGCGCACTTAATATGAGTTGAAAAAAAAGAAACAATATGATACACCTAAAGTGATATTTTTAGACGCCCAGAACTCCCCTGTCTTCAAATGTACAAGTTTGGAAATTCAGCATTGTTTATGTAACTTCAATAATTTGCCACTGTGTCAATTATAACAATTATTATCATCATCACCACCATCATCACAACATACATAATCATATTATGATGATATAGGTAATCTATATCTATAATCTTATTTTCGATGTCGGAAATCCTTAATCAAAAAAATAATTACTCAACTTAAACGTACAACATCCTACTACTAACTACAACTACACAATACAAACAATATTTCTGGAACTCATGTTTAAGTTAGCTGGTATGTACAGGCTACAAAAATATTACAAAGTACCTACAAAAATATTTTCTTTAGCTGAATTCAAATGGTGAACTATCACATAAGAATTCAAATGAATCCTACTATACTATTATAAATGTGAAAGTTTGTGAGGATGGTGTTTGTTACTCTTTAACGCAAAAACTACTGCTTTTCTTTTCTTGTTTAAAAATAATTATTTATTAATATTATCAAATATCAAAATGACGTCATGTTGTGTGCGTGCAGGACTACAGCTCCAACTCATATTGAAAACAGACGCACCGCCCTGTCAGTAGGATGTAAGGCCGGGACTAAGTTACCGGAATCCGGCGGACCCGAGAAAATTCGGAAAACAGAAAATAGAACTCTTGCTTTATTACAATAGAGTTCGAAATCGAAATGTCGGATATATTCACATTGTTCTTTCTCCTCTTGTTTACGCTGTTCTTATGTTTTGTTTTATTGTAGCATGTATTATTGTAGCTACACTACGGCCCGTATTAATAAAGCGTTCTCAAACTCGTTCTCAAAACCTTTCTTGGCTGAGACGGTCTCAACCCTCAAGTAACGATTAGCTTCTCAAGAATGTCTTTAATTAATAGTATGATCTCAAGACCGTATCACTTGATAACGTGATTGAGATCACTTACTCAACTTTTAAGCATCATCTACACGACAAAGAACGAATGAAATAACGTTACGTTTACTTCTTTTAAAAAGAGCGGCTTTATTAATTATACATTCTTTCAATATTTCTTTAGTCTCTATTTTTTATATTGAAGAAACTGATTTATATTAATTTTCTTAATTAATAAATAAAGGTTCCTCCTTGGCTAATACACAATTCAAACAAATTATTAATCAGCATTTTGGGGACTGGTTGCATGTTTTCACAGATGCTTCTAGGCTCTCTGATGATGGTTGTGTTGGAGCTGCCGTCTGGATTCCGAGCGTTAATGTGATTTTGAATTTTAAACTGCCTCCTACCTCATCTGTTTTTACAGGCGAAGTACTTGCCATCTATGAGGCTATTTCGTTTATCGAGTCTCATGGGCTAGACAAATCCATTATCTTCTCGGACTCCAGGAGCGCTTTGGAGGGTGTCATGGCCAATAAGTTTCGAGCTAAGAATAGATTTCCTTTGATCTTGAAAATTAGGCAACTACTCCTTAAATGCGAATTACAAAATATTCATGTTATTTTAGCATGGATACCAAGCCATAGCGGAATTACTGGCAATGAGAGTGTAGATGCCTTTGCCAAAGAAGTTATAATATCAGGTGGACTTAGTCATTACAATTTTTTTTTTTATTAAATAAGGGGGCAAACGAGCAAACGGGTCACCTGATGGTAAGCAACTACCGTCGCCCATGGACACTCGCAACATCAGAAGAGCTGCAGGTGCGTTGCCGGCCTTTTAAGAACAACTGCGGCATTTCTAGGGGGGTAGGGGATTGGGCCTCCGGTAAACTCACTCACTCGGCGAAACACAGTGCAAGCGCTGTTTCACGCCGGTTTTCTGTGAGCCCGTGGTATTTCTCCGGTCGAGCCGGCCCATTCGTGCCGAAGCATGGCTCTCCCACGGTGTACGGTGTAAATATATTGCCAGGATATAGTTCCCATAGCTAAAAATCACTTAAACATCAGGTGGAATCGTGAATGGGCTAGATCAAGTAACATTTAAAGGCAAACACTACTTTGATATTCAACGTGGCGTTCCAGTTAGGCCATGGTTTTTTAAATACACACAGAGTAGCAAAATGGCGTGCTCTACAATCTGTCGCGTTAGACTCGACACCAGTATTTTTCTAAAATTAGGGTTAGGGATAGCTCTCTATGTGAGTGTGGCCTTGACGAGGGTACCCTAGACCACATATTTTTCTGTTGCTCTAGAAACCAATCCTCCTTCTATGACCTTCTCCCTTCCAATATTCCCCGCCCTATCAACTTCACATCATCTCTATGTTATGTAAATACTTCTTTTATTGAAATTCTATGTGCATATATTCGTTCTAACAATATTAAATTGTGACGTTTTACACTTATTTGTTTGTGATTGTTTTAGATTATTCAACAACATAGCATCAGTTATGTAGATCACTGTACCCTTGTTTCCTCACTAGACCTACAATAGAGCAGGGTTTAAACATATTTAGCACTCGGACATTGGCAACTCACTGAGGCCGCCATACATAAAAGAAGAAGAAGAAGAGTGCTATTAATATTAATCAAATAGGTAATTCGTTTAATGTAAATAAATAAGTAAAATCTAAAATATCTATAAATACTCGACACTGGCAGAATGGTGCAAAACCTTTGCAACCGCGATTTCCAAAAAGAAGAAGTATCAATAAACGTCTTTTTATTCATCTATAATTTGTGTTGAGTATGTAGTGTAAATTCTGAGTTTGTTTAATCGTAAGTATTTAGATTTTAATTTACATAATTGTGACACAACCAAAAGCACAACAAATAATATTGTACTGTACCCCCAAGTCGTACTCAAGTCAAGGGTTGACTGTACCCACGAAACCGCGTCTCAAGTAACAGTTTGACAGCAATGACAGCGTACTTGAGTAACGAGTCTCGTACGTACGTGAACGCATAAACGAGATAATAATATATATAAGAGTAATACGTTCGCACTCACTTGATACGCCGTACCTACTGTACCGTTCTGTTCGAACAGCCTCCGTGGTCTAGTGGTTAGAGCTTGGCTCTCGACTCGGAGGTCCTGGGTTCGATTCCCGCATTGGAACAAAAAAATATTGTTTCCAAGTTTGGTTAGGACAATTCAGGCTGATCACCTGATTGTCTGACAAGAAAGATGATTCATGCGTCGGATGGGCATGTAATAAGTCGGACCTGCGCCTGATCTCTCGCCAGTCGTGTCGGTTATCCGTCCCACTGGGTTACGAGAGTAAAGGAGGAGAGAGTGCTCTTGTGTACTGCGCACACACTTGGGCACTATAACATAACTCCTGCGTAGCTGGCCTGGTTTCAATGAAACAGGCCACCGTCACCGAAATCGGTGTGGGGAGCTATTTCACCGTACTGTACTGTACCTACCGTACTTAAGTACGATCTATTAATTAAAACAACATCTTAAATACTTTCTTGAGATTATTGTCTTAGCGATAAGCACAGTTCTCCGGTTAACCGGTTAACTGTAAATGCATGATGCAATGCAGACAAAATCTGTAAGGAAAAAAGTAGTATCGCTTGCACGCAGACATCAGCAATCGTGGGACTATTTATCGATAATTTTATCTTCAGGGTCAGTACTTTAAAACTTATTACTCCTCTTCCATTTGTGCCAATTTATCTTTTTACTGATACACTCATCACGATTTTTTTGGAGAGACAGATAAATTGGCACAAATGGAAGAGGAGTAATATTCTGCCGACAAACTTTCGGCAAACTTTGACAAACGCAGTTCGGCAGGTTTAATATCTAATGTAAAAATTTTTCGCCAGAAAAGTATTTATTTTTATTATTATTATTATTATTATAATTCCCCATTTCAACTCGATCCCTCGATCCTTTACTTACTCACCCTAGGCTGGACTATATGCTCCGGAATCTGGAACGCCTGTGAAGAATCAGAGCACTGAAAATAGTTAGAAATCTGCGAACAGTAGAGTTGAAAATGAAAGTTTCATGTCATTGTCATTTATGACATGGACATTTCAATCGACACACATGTGTACGATTTTCAACTTTATTGTATTAGTGCAGAGTTCTATTTTTCAATGCTCGGAATTTTCCACGGCCTTCGGGATTCCGGATCATATAGTCCCAGCCTTAGAACACTTTTTCAAAATCTGATAAGCTGTTTCAAGGCTACCAAAAGACATACGTTATCCGTTCTACGGATTTATCTAGGATCTAGCTTACAACAATTGGCCCTAATTCTGATAACACTGATTAGGTGTTAGAAAGTATCTGGCCGACATTGTCCGGAGGTCGCAGCTTCGATTCCCGATGTTTTCACATGGGGAGGTTATCACATCGGTAATCAGAGCAGCCATCATGCAATGATAGTGGACGTAGACGATGTATCGGTACGACTATTTTTTTAGACGATTGGACGAATCATAAAATTGAAATAATTTTGTTACCATATTCTAGCAAATAAAGATTATGATTATGAAAGCTAATGCAATTTTTTTATTGTATACTAGATGTTGCAGTTTGCCGCAATAAAAGGTAGCCTATTTCCTTCCCCCTGCGGGCTTATTATCGATCGGGCGATCCAAAGAAATAATTTTAAAGAAGAAAATAATATATTCTATACAAAACAGTTCGTTGCAAAATAGTTCTTAATCCATGGTAACAAGGTCGTCAATAGAAGTCAACATTTCTAAATAGCCATATTTTTAAAATGGCTGCTGCTGGGACATCTGTCAAAAATTATCAAATTTTCAAGTGAATGCTTGAACGTAAAGAAACTATTTGTCTTGGACCGCCATGATGTGGAGTAGTTGACATTCTTGTAAGATGACATTGAATTAAGAAAATGTTTCCACTTTAGCTGTCAAAAGAGGTCATTAAGTGAGCTCATATTCGCGAAGAAAAGAAATTTTGTTTCTCATAACGACGATGCATCGACCCTGCTTTGACCCTCTGCAAAATAAGAACTATTTTACTCCGAATGATATTAATGTTTCTTCAGTCTGTCATTTTGTCGATTCTACGGTGTTTTTTTAAATTATCAAAATCGGTCCAATAGTTTCGGGGCATATTCAATGCAAACAAAGAAACCATTCCTCTTTATAATATTAGACGTATATAAAACCGGCAAAGACGCATCGCCTGATGCAATCGATTACTGCCGCCTAATGAACATCATCAGAATTCAGACCACAAGCAACGTTAAGGTAGCCTTCCGATGCACGCGACGCGAGACCGCGACCCCGAGACCGAAATAGGGTCGCGGAGCCACTGCTTAGTGTGAATTTATGGAGCACTAAACAATCCCTGCGACCCGCGTCGCGTCGCGTCGGTTCGTCGGTCGATCGACCGGTGAACCTGATTCGCTAGTTTGCTCACACAGATTATAATAATATATTAGTTACTAGGTAAGTTTGCTCGTTTCGATCTCACATTGCGGACGCATAGATCGGAAGGCTACCTAGGAGACTCCGTTACTGGTGTTTTAAAACATCTTCAATCGTTCAAATCTCCCGGCCCTCCGGTGACGAATTCGCCAAACGCATTCTAATAGTTGGTTTTCTGTGTTACTGTGGTTTCTTCGGGGTTAAAAAGCAATCGAGATGCAAAATTGTTATTTATCCCTCATTATTATGCTACGGGGCTGATAGTTCTTATGTACGTAACCTACTTACCAAGAGAATGTCTGTGGAGGGTTCCGTAACTATCAATAGGTATCAACGCAAATAGATTTTCTTTAAATCCCTTTTAAAGTTATTGTCCGATTTCGCTCGAAATATTTTTCCCTAAAGAGTTGTAGCATGGTCTACCAGCATGGAAACATACAAGTTTCTATCTCTTATATAAATGTGAAAGTTTGGGAGGATGGATGGATGGATGGATGGATACTGAACGGATTTTGATGAAATTTGAAATGGGAACTTCAGTTCAGGAACTTCTTTATTGGTAATGTTAATACAATAAATGATAAATCAAGTTACTATGTTTCAAAAACCAATCAAACAGTTCAGATTTGTTTTTGCTCACATTCGCACAATTTAGATAATCTGGATAAGAGCAATCTAAACATATAGCCCCCATACTAAATAAATATATTTCCAGTTTCCACAATGGATAAACAATACAATGTTTTGTCCTTGTCTGTCAAGCGACTTTTCCCACGTATCAGATAAGGACAAAACATTGTATTGCTTATCCACTGTTTAAATATTTTTATTAGTGAGGGGGTTAGATAAAGACATAACACGAATATTATTTGATGACGTATTGCCATTTGCCATACTTTGCAAGACTGTGTAGGTACAGCTTTTTCAAAAACTCAAAATTTGCAGAAGCATGAAGCGTCAATGAGATGCAGACATTTAGGGCCACCATATTGGCGATACCAGAGACTTAATGGCCGGTGGTGTCAAAGTGGTGAAAAAGTAACAAACATCCATCTACACATCCATCCATCCTCACTAACATTTAGATTTACAATAATAGTAGGATAGGATGAGAAGCACCATGTCTTATTCTCGTGAGATAGAGGACTTCGACTTTTCGGCTTACCGTCCAAACGGCTAGTGCTAGAAAGATGGAACTTTGCATGAATATGTGTATATATACCACGTCGACAAAGTTCTAAAATAATTCAGCAAAGTTTACCACGTCGACAAAGTTCTATAATAAAATCATGAATATTAACATACTTTTTGGGGTAGGTACCTCCCCTACACGTAAAGTGGAGATGATTTTCTTCTCGTGTCTACCCCATATTGTGGGGTATCACTAGATAGGTCTTTTAAAAACATTTTGAGGTTTCTAAGACGATTTTTGATTAAGGTATTCGGCTGGTTCGATAAAATCTGCAAGAATTCAGTCCATGTGTACTTTGAAGGGAAACGATAATTATATAACTATGTTACTTCAGACATAGATTATTTAATGGTGACTACTTCAGGAGATATAGATAATTAACTTAAAAATGCTCTTACCTGGGAAATTTCGTACAAACTTCAAAGAACTAAATAATAGGTAAACATGTAAAATATTGGTATAACGGTACGGAACCCTGCGTGCGCGGGCCCGACTCGCACTTGGCCGGGTTTTTTATTAACTAATACCAAAAACCTTTTGCGCCTGAGCCAAGCATTTAGAAAATTGTCAAACATTACTTTTTAATAAAAGTTGAGAATTTGCACATTGCAGACAAAAATAAATGATCCCTTTGCAGTTCGTTATACTCATTGTTTTATTTTTCTCACCAGGGTCATGGTGTACCAGGTGTACGTTTTGGGCTTATTTTGATTTATCTCTGGGCCCTGGCAGGTATCTTCAGTTTAAAAATATTCCATACTTAACTAATATGGTTATTTATTGTTACTACACAGTTATTTGTTAATTAACTATTAAAATAATTATGACAATTAGGCAAAGTGATTAAAAATGTCTAAACAACAAGCTTTTGAGGATTGTCCTACCCTATAATATTTCAAGTAATTTTTAGTGACTAAAATTTCAAAAAATATTAAAAACATAATATGTCTTAAAAAGTTAAAATTGGTCTATCTATAGTCTCCTTCTTTAGTTCTAACTTCTAATAAAAAGTGTAAATGTTGTCTATAGCAATTTCATAAGCGTTTCCGATGCGACGGACAGTAGTCAGTAATACAAAAATAATTACAGCAAAAGATGTTTCGGTAAATGTTATTTTTAATTATTTCTGAGCAACATTTAAGATAAACTTATTTTAAATTCGATCATCTTTATTATTATTTATTAATAGGTCACTAAAAAATATATAAAAGTTTAGAAAAAATAACATTATTATGCCAAAAATAATAAGAAATAAATTATTGCTTATTTTTGTTCAGTAACAACTAAGAAGTAATGGGATGTTGCTGAACCGCTCGAGATTTTGATCATTCGAAAAAAACTATTGATATTAAAATATCGAAGTTTTAAAAATTGAAATCTTATAAAACTAGATTTTAAATGGGATAATGTGGAGGATATTAAAGTGACAGGCATTCAAAAAAGAATGATAAAGGCTCAGCTGTTTCTGTGATCGGTCGATTTATGAATTAAATACTGGCGCGCTAGAATTCGAGACAGTCGCTCGTTGGCCGCCAAAGGTAGCGGTGCGGTTGTGTCCGTGATTGTGGATTTGAGGCCGCCTCTAAAGTGAGTGTCATTTTAATATTCATGTGAACGAACGCGTACAACGGGCGAAAGTTGATTTTTTACGTACACCCCAGCCGTGACTTTGGAGTTTTATTGAAGTCTTTAACGTAAAGAATACATTTACTATTATAATTTATTACATTTCAACAAATGTTAGGTACATAAAATTGTTTAAAGGTAGTAATCGTAATAATATATTCTATGTATAATTGCGTGCGTACTACGTAATCTTCCGATTGGAAAGGTTTTCTAAGGAAGGTAATGTGGTTTAGTTTTAGAAACCTGCCCCAAAGACAAATGATGAAACGAGTTATTGTTTTTTTTTTTTTTTATTTTGAGAGAAAAGTGAATTTTGTAAAAATCAATTCAGTTTTACAGTTCATTGAACTCGTTACAACGATCGGTAATCGGTATATATTAAATTCTGTAGCGTTTAGCTAAATTGTTGATAGAGTTTTTGATTATATTTATACAACATCTAATACTCTAAAATATAAGGTTAAAAATTGAGTAACATGCATTTCTCATAAAAAATCTATACATTTTTTTTTTTTAACTTAACCACAATTTATTTTTGGTCCAAGAAAGGTTGGATAGTCTAATATTATACCTACTTATTGTAATGCAAAAGATTTTTGTCGTATTTTACTGTATTAAGTAGTTTTTTTAGTAGAAATACGTCATATTACTCTGAAATTATGATTTCTGCAAATATAGTGTAGTTTAGGGTTACGTGAGAGGTTTTTTTAAAATTTTATGCCAAATAAAATAATTTCTATTTAAAAAATATAAACAATATGATGTGAATTTTAGCGCAAATATTAAAAAATAATAGGATACATATAAAGAGCTCAGAGGTAGGTACCGACTACCAAGTGTATTTGAATAAACTAATACTTAACTACCTACCTTTTTGATATAAAATTATTATGCAAATGACAGGACTTCTAGACTTCAACACTAATTAAATATTCACTTATATTCTTACAAGTTAATTTACAATGTATTTTAAAGATAATGACTTTGTTTTTTTAATAAAAATCGTGAATAAATTGTCAATTTATCTGTCGTAGCAATGCTAATCCGTCGTGTACGGTGTAACTACTTTCTTAAGTTGTAAAGTTCTTGAGCTGATGATTATGAATTTCCAAACAAAAAAAAACTAGATTAAAATCGGTTCGTCTGTTTGGGAGCTACAATGCCACGGACAGACACACACACACACACACACAGACACGTCAAACTTTTAACACTACTCTGTTGTCGTCGGAGGTTGAAAACTGCCGAAATTCTCATTTTAATACACTGTAGTTTAGTCGTGAGAAATTAGGTAATTTTGAGCATTCCTATTCAGAAACTGTTACTGAAACTAAAAGTACAAATTGTTGTTGACACAATATAAAAGTTTTATCGAGCTAGTCGGATTAAAAAAAAATGACTGTTTTGTATATAATATCACAAAACAAGGAAAATACTGAAGTGTAGTAAGGATAAATTTACGTATCCAATATAAACCTGGCATTTCCAGACTGTTATTTTAAACTACATAGTAGGAAAATGATTAAATACCTGTGGGATTATCAATAGAGGTAGTAAATGGTACAAAATACATCTTTATTTTGTATTCATTGTAAGAAAGTCGTAAACAAGATTTATTAATATTTAAAAATTAAAAAACAAAAAACTATTAAATGCTGCTTAATTGGGTCTTATTTTTTGCTAATTCGGACGGAACGGACGACGGAAACGTCACCTGTTTTCTCTATAGTCTGTTGTTTTTAAAACAGAAGCTTAGATGTGTAAAAGTTTAAAAAGTATGCAATGATTTTTGTTTTAAAACTTTTTATTATAATATATCTAAATACGTTTGAAGTGCATGAACAAAGCGCGCGAAAACGGGTCGGGAGCAAAGGTCGTTTGGTTGAAGAAAAATTAATACTAATAGAATATTAATTTGATATCGCCGGGTACAGTGTAAGATTCCTCGACTAACCAATAAACATATAATTTAATACTATCATTGTAGTTGCTTAATACTAATTGAATAGTTTGTTTGGCTGGTTTTCCATGAGTTAAATACTGTAACGTTTAACGCGGAAAAATCATGTTTCAGAAACTTTTCTGAAACTTCCTGCATACTAAATTTCATGATAATACTTGCAGCCGTTTCCGAAATTCCGATTATATTTTATACAAGATTAGCTTTAATCTTGATATTTAGAAAAATAATATTTTTTTACGTTATCGACACACTATAAACGAGCTAATATATAATATACAAGTATAAAATATAATCGGAATTTCGGAAGCGGCCGCAAGTATTGTCATGAAATTTAGTACGCAGGAAGTTTTGGGGGAGAAAATTCGATCTAGCTAGGTCTTATCCCTGGAAACTGCGGATTTTTAACTTATAGATGTTTTTAAATTTCGTCGCGTAATAAGATACGAGTGATTTCGACAACTGTCAAATCAGGTTGGCAACTTGGATACATTGTTGACAAATTAGCCTGCAGTCAGACTAATATTTTTGTAATTCTTTTTTATTTTTCTTTTGTAATTTATTTTTAATTATATTATCGTTCTACTAAACTCTGAGCAAAGCTCGGTCTCCCAGGCACATAGTCACTTAGTACATAAATCAAATTATAGACGGCACAAAACTATCAGGTAACTTGTAACACTTTCTTATCTTATATTTTTTTGTTTATTTTTTATTATCGTTATAGTAAAACCCGGGTACTGAATTTTTAATAGTTATCGTGTTACACACATAACACATTAAACGTTATTAAAACCGATAACCAGTGTTTTATTAGGTAAAGTAGATTCACACTCATTATTTTAGCGAAACTAGTATACATTTTTAACTGACTTCCCAAAAAAAAAAAAGGAGGCGGTTATACTTTCGCCTGTATATATGTTTTTATTATTTTTTATGTTCAACGATTACTCCGCCGTCTGTGGACCGATTTTTAAATTTTTTTTTTTTTTGTGTATCCCCAATTATAATAAATTATAATCCCAAATTTGTCCTTTTGACATCAAAGTGGTGACCTGATGATGGGATCCATGACGAATCGAGGGAACTCCTTCAAATTCACATGGACACATATAGTGATTTTGACTTTTTCTGAAGTAACACAAGCATATGCTACCAAAATATTTACAATACCTAATCATTTTTACAATACCTAATTTTTTATACCTAAGCTTGGCGCGTATTCAATTATACATTCGATCGTTTATTTTAAACGTTCTTATAATAATTTAACAAATATCACTAAAAAGGGAAAAATTATTATTTTTAAACAAAAAATTCAACCTACTTTCAAAGTAAAAATACACAAAAAAGTATGAACAAATTTGAACGTGAGTTCTATAAAATATTGTAGGATATTGTTTGGGCTGGTACCGACTTCAAAATTAAGAAGATTGAATAGAGAAAAGTTAAAATTTTAGCCGAATTTAAAAGGGGAATTATTTAGAATATAAGATTTATGTCTTTTAATTTTTATAATACTTTAGAATACTTTTTTGTGTATTTTTACTTTGAAAATCGGTTTAATTTTTTGTTTAACAATAATAATTAAATTTATAATTATGATATTGATATTATGATATTGATATCTTATCATCGATTTATATAATATGTATTTTCTAACTCCACGCGCTATGGCCTCTTTGTTGTTAATTAATATTATTCTAATTGAGTTGTCGATTAATAAAAATAAACTGAAGCAAAAGCTTAACCCGCCATTGGTGACAAAAATTGGACTTACATCATCCGTGACGTCGGTCTCGCGGACCAGGATTTTCGTCCTAAGGCTGCCAATAATTAATTATTTATATGAAGTGTAATTAGTTTAGTTTTAATTTTACACATACATATAGCAATAAAACAAAGATATTTCATAAATCACAACTCGCTTATAATTGTTGTACGATCATACTTAAGACACTGAAAATCAACATGAGTTTTTTTCATATGTTTTATAAAATTTAAATCTAATAACAATCTTAAGCATTTATAAATTAAATCATCCTTTGTCAGTCTTATGACATTAGGAACTCTAACAACATCTCCTTGAATACTAGTCTTCTTGTACCGTCAAACAAGTACTGCAACAATGCACTACGTGCTCAAGGGACAAATATTTCTTGCATTTGTGACAGTAATATTTTGTTTTTCTATTTTTTGATGATGTTTGGAACTGATCTTCATCGGATAGCTTGGATTCCTGTAGATGCGCTTCGAGACGACGTTTTTCATTTTCGTAAGACATTCTGAAACAAAATGTAAGCATTTATTACATATTTTTGTAAAATATCAATAAAATTATACAAAAAACAGATTTATTAAATGACTTTATAATACTATGATGAAAATAACAGTAAATGTAACACCTACTTTTGCTATTTTTACAAAATTGAAAGAAATATGCAAACGGAGCTTTGAAAACTTTGGAACGTGCTACAGCGTCGCGAAAACAACTGACGGTGGGGCACGTAAAATGAGGCAGCTACTCGAAATTGTAACTCGCGTTGATGTCGGGTTAAAAAGTTATTCGTATTTTTCTGATCACCCGGTCTCACAGACATACACATCACCAATGGCGGGTTAAAGTGTAAGAATGATATGGTTTGGATTAATTATGGATTATGCTGGTGTAAGTGATTTCCGGAAAAAAAAGCAATTATATGCAGATTGAGACAAATCAAGACGACATACGATAGTTTAACTGACCATAATAATTATGTAGACATTATTTATCTCGGCCCTCCTCGAAACCCTTTCAGAAACTTCGTATTCGACGACCTCTGTGGCTAACTGGTTCGAATCCCGCCGAGGGATAAAACATGTGTATTAAATAATTATGTGTAAAATATTAGGTCATTAAATATGAAATTGGCGTTTTATAAAGGAGGAACATAAAGTCTCTTTAAGTAAACGTGTTATAAGTTTATAACCTATACATGTTGCCATAGAGAGAAGTTCGAATAATTAGTTTTTATAAAGTCATTAACACCACTTAATTATGTAATCAGTGCAGAGATTTACTCATAATTAATTAATCATCATAATCACTCACAAGTACGTCCCCACTTCCATTTCTCGCGTCTACTCCTGGCCACCACGCTAAGCGGCTAGCCTAATTGAGGTTGACAGTTTTTATGAATATGAATGAATAGGAATAATTTGCTTTAAAATTTTAAGGTCAAAGTATATTTTGTGTCGAATTCCATGATAAGTGTACTAAAACGGCTGCTTTTCTACATTGGTCTCTCTTGACAATTGACTTACGGCCGAATACTGAAACGCTAATCGAAATTAATATCACCCTCCTATTCACAGGCTGTCGCTGTCTCTGCTAGCTAACTGACAAGGACACCATGTGACTTGATCGTCACTTAATTTAACAATCGTTTCAGTATTCATCGGATAGCTCTCTCGAGTCAATAAATCGTGTCTCTTCTACTCGAAATTGGGGTAGGGATGCAGGAGCTGCAGGTGTGACGTCAAAGCGGACTCTAACATCGACCTGCGGCTGCACGTCATAGAATTATTGATGACAAACTATACTTTAAGCTTGTGACCTACTTGGAACTCAGAATCCTACCTACGTTTCCCAAACTCTTGTCTAAATATCACAAGATATGGGACGGATTATGAATGACCTGCAAAAATTGGCACAATTTATGCGCTAACGTCAATACAGTTGGGGAAAATTACAAATAAAATAAACCAACGATTTAAATACAATTGAACTGGCATACGCTACAATGTGTCGTAACGAAGATTTTATATTCTAGCGCAAAAAAATATAAAAATCACGCGTCGTGTGTGTGAAAACCATGTATTAAGTATAATTCTGGTGAAACAAGTGAATGTTAAGATCAGAGCAACTAGTTGTGTACATTTTAGCAGCCCACCTGTCACAAGTCGCAGCGGCAAGCGCGAGAGTCGAGAAGGTGTCCAAGAGTTAAAATAAAATTTTATTAAACCATCTACTGATTGGGAACCGTTACAGCGCGCCGGTTGATTTTTTAATAAAGGCTAATTCTGAAATTAAGTTGCTGAAAAACGTACAGAAAACATTGTATATTAAATGTGTATTAAATAATTATGTGTAAAATATTAGGTCATTAAATATGAAATTGGCGTTTTGTAAAGGAGGAACATAAAGTCGATTTTTTAAACATAATATATTTATTTAATCAAATTATATACTGTTGCTATCTATGCACTTTTGCCATCTCATAGGTAGTTCATTAATTCCTTTACTAAAAGAACCATTCGGACAGGAATTAATAAAATCTTTGAAGGCGCTTTGAACTGCCCCATCGGAGTTGAATGTTTTCCCTTGCAACAAGTTATCCAAATTTCGAAAAAAATTATAATCTGTAGGAGCAAGATCCGGGGAGTACGGTGGATGTCTTAGACATTCCAATTGAAGCTCCTCTCATTTGGTAGCCGTCTGTTGTGCAGTGTGTGGTCTAGCGTTGTCCTGAAGCAGCAGTGGCCTAGAGCGAATGATCAACCTCGGTTGTTTAGCAGCTAGCTTTTCCATCATGATTTGCGGTTGCTGGCAATAGATATCTGCCGTAATCGTCTGGTCAGATTTAAGAAAACTGTAGTGACCGACACCGGTACTAGTCCACCAAACGCTCACAAGTAACTTTTTTTTTAGTTTTCGCTTGGGGCAGGCTTTGGCTGGTTCGCCAGGGTTCAGCCATTGCGATGAGCGTTTTCGATTATCGTACAGGATCCACTTTTCATCACAGATAATGATTCTATTTAAAATCCCTTCATTATTGTGCCGGTTGAGTTTGCTGCACTCAATTCCTTTCAAGCTCTTTCACCTTCACAATTTGCTTCAAGTGGATTAAAACATTTTTATCAATAACACCGCAACATGCAGCTAACTAGGACGTGGTTTGCGATGGGTCCGCTTCCACAATAGCCTTCAATTCTTCATTATCAACTTTTGTCTCCGACCGTCCACGGGGATTGTTCTGCAGGTCAAATTTCCAGAACGAAAACGTTTGAACCAAAAACGCACTGTGTTTTCTTCTGCGACACCGCCGCCATTCACATCATTAATCCTTCGAGCCGTTTCTGCAGCACTAGTGCCACGGTGGAACACGTACTCGAAAATAATACGATATTTCAAGTTTTCCATTTTGTAAACAGAGTGACGCAAAGAAAAAACCAAAAGAGGAAAAAACAAATGCATTACGGTTTTCGAACCCAAATGCATGAGTAAATAGCGGTATAAATTTGATATTGGAATTCCTAACCAAAGAAGATTATTTGAGAATATTTGAGATCAAAGTGGCCAGTACGACAAAACGACAATTTCATATGTAAAAATCTTAAACATATACAGTATAGTATGAAAGTATTAAATATACCTACTTCCCGTTGTCTATTCCCCGTAACACAAGTTCTTCGGATACTTAGCACGGTGCCAGACTGACGTGGTGTGAAGCGTCTATAGTTATTATTTAATAAAATATCACATGTTAAAATAAAATACATCAATCAAGTCAAGTGAACATAGAAGAAGTTGTATTGCATATTTAATTGTTGTTAATGTTATTAATTTAATTACACCTGTAGCGATTGTATGAAAAATTTAAATATCTTAGCGAATGTAAATAATCCTGTAATTTACATGCGTAACTATTATTATATTATAAAATAAGTAAGAAAAATATTAAATAAAATCTCAAGAATTTTAAAATATTAAACTATGTCTAAACTGTATGTCGTGAACCTTTGTATGTTCTAAGTAATTAAAGGATCAAGGAAATAAGAATCAATTGCAAGGACAAAATGTCATGGTCCAAAGTACATACAAAAAAACCAGAATCGACAGCAGTGAAAAGGTTGCCACTTGCCAATGAGTTCACTTTCAATCATATTTGATTTCACCAATTAACCTTGAAATACGCCGGGTATAGAAATTATGAGCAAAAAAAAAAAAAAACCATACTAGTTGGAGATGTAGGTGTACAGCTACAGCTCCTATACCTAGAAATACATAGGTGTATGAGCTGATGCTGTTGTAGATGGGAAGGTGTGGGTACTAGGTACAGATGAGAGTTGTAACGGAGCTTCGATTCCGCCTCCAAAATAGCGGAACTTCCGCAACTACTGACCGACACAACATTATAACCATGGTAATATATTACAACCATGTTTTTAATGTCTTTAGGGAATCGTCGTATTTCATACACCGTCTCACCTCTGTTATTTCTATAGACAAAAACTTTTTTTTTTTTTTCGAATTGGTCTACGCTAATGGCTTTTGGCCGTCTTAGCTTAATCGGTCTGGTGACTGCCATTCAGCTAGTCGTTTGGTGGGGAGACGATGAGGGAGTTTGACCCACTCTTACATCACCTCCCTGCGGGTGATGTACGAACCGGTTTTTGGGAATAACTACGGGTAAGTTATTTGTAGGTCTGGACTCTGGAAAGACCGTGGTCCCTCCTGCTGAGTACTTATATTATTCTTGCGCTTACCTTTTATACCCGGCGTTTTCGTGTTTGTCCATTTTCAACGTACTCCCAAAACACAGGAGGAGGTTCTCAATTCGTGTGTATGTTTTGTTTTTTGTGTGTATGTTACGCGATTACTCCGATGTTCGTGGACCGATTTTTCGATACTTATTCCTTTTTTACCCGACTGGGTTACGTTTTCTTGGGAGTCAACCCTTTAAAATAATTTTAAAAATAAAAAACCCGACTGCAATAAAAAGACAAACACCTAAGCAACTCACTAAAAAGACCGACACAAGATTGAGAAAAAATACTTTTTATTTTTATATATTTTTTCCCTTTTAAATTCGTCTAAAATTTTTATCATTTCTCTACTCAATCTTCATAATTTTGAAGTTGGTACCAGCCCGAACAACATTCTGATAAGACAATGTTTTATAGAACTCACGTTCAAGTTGGCTGGCACCATAATGCCTGCAACATAATTCAATTATTTCACTTAGGCTTTCAGCTCATAGTGCAGTCTGTTTTCTTAATCTTGTATCGGTCTTTTTAGTACGTTGCTTAGGTATTTTTCTTTTTTTCGCAGTCGGGTTTTTTATTTTTTTAATTATTTATTTTATTATTTTAAAGGGTTCACTTTCAAGTTCGTCCCACTGTCAACAAATGGTAGACCTGGTGATGGGATCCATGAGGAATCGAGAGAAGTCCTCATAACTTATAGGAACACCTATAGTGATTTTGACATTTTTTGAAGTAATTTATGCTACCAAAAAGTGAAATGTTGTGTCAAGATATACCCTGGATCCAAAAGCATGAACGGTACTCCTCAGTTTTTGTAGATACACGTTTGGAAATTTCAGGATTATTTATAAAACAGCAAGCATATGTCATTTTTAAATAATCATTATCACCACCACAATCATCACACCATACATATCATGTTGATATAGGTATTTCTCATTGTCTTTTACACCGGTATCGATTTCTCTGAACAAGTAGATAAAACAAGTAAAATCTTATTTCCTGAATAATTCCCCTTTTAAATTCGTCTAAAATTTTAACCATTTCCCTACTGAATCCTCATAATTTTGAAGTCGGTATTTTACATGAGTAGTGAGTACCTGTCGTATGTCGTCATAATAATATGTTAGTATTTCTTCTGAAGATGGTGGTGATGATGATGATGATGATTACTGTAAATGGTATGATGGCATATGCTTGCAATTGGTTAAACAACGCCGGAATCCCCAAACATGTATCTATAAGGAGTCAGGAGTTCTTTTCAGTACTTTTGGATCCAGGGTATACCTTGGTACAAAAGCTTACTTTTTGGTAGCATATGCTTGGTTATTTAATACTTCAGAAAAATTCGAAATCACTATATGTGTCCATATAAATTTCGAAGAATTCCCTCGATTTATCATGGATCCCCTCATCAAGTCTACACTTTGGTGACTAAGGGACAAATTTCGAAATTATAGCCTTTACAACAACAAAACAATTTTGCGAAAAAGTTCACATACGGCAAAGTAATGTCTAATGTTCAAAGATATCCGTGTCGGTGTAAAATACTATAAGTACCTATTATATCATCATAATGTGATGATGAATGGTGTGATGATGGTGTTGATGATGATGATTAATGTAATTAACAAAGTAGCATATGCTTGCAGTTCTTTAAACAACGCCGAAATCCCCAAACATGTATCTATAAGGAGTCAGGAGTTCTGTTTAGTACTTTTGGATCTAGGGTATAGCTTGGTGCAAAATCGTATTTACTTATCTTACACAACGACATCCATATACAAACAATATTTTAAAGAACTCCTGTGGCTGGTTCCGACTTCAAAAATAAGAAGATTGAGTAGAGAAATAGTTAAATTTGAGCAGAATTTAAAAGGGGAACCGACATTTTCGACGAACCGACGAATTCGACAATAAGAATTATTTCATACTTTTATGTGATTTTTAAGAATGTCATTGCTTTTACTTTGGAAGACAGTTTATATATTTTTTTAAATATTTATTTATTTGCCATCTAATAGGATTTAAAGCGAACACATTGGCAACCATTTCGTTGCTTTTGACTCTGGGTCAATTTTGGACCAACACCATTTTGTATGTATTTATAAATAAAATACCTTTCGCTTTTAAACCATATACCTTGGTTTATAGCTAAACTCAAGTTATGTCAATACAGTCATTCGCTATGCCTTGACCGTCGCATGATAGTTTAATTTTAGTATAATTGCAATCTGAATGAATTACTATTAAGTGGCAATCGATGGTGGTTGGCGAGTAAACAATTGCATTGACAAGTACCCAGTAACTCAGTACTACAGTCGCGTACTTAAATTAATATACACCACGAAATGGGTAGCCAGTAGCCGTGACATATTTTAACCCATATAATTGCAATGAAAAATGCCTTAGAAACGCAATTGCTGACTTTGGCTGTCAATAAGCTAATACCATTCATGGTATTTCAATATAAGCAGTGACTGTAACTGTAGGCAAACAGACAGTTTATTAAAATAAAATAAAGTTTTTTTCAAGTGTTCAGAAACAGTTTCTGAAACAGCGTAAACCAGAGTTTTTGGAATAAGCAAAAAGTTACATTTAAGCAGGGATTGTAAATGTACGAAAATCCTCAGTTAATTGTATTAAGCTCTTAGAAACAGTTTCTGAAACAGCGTAAACCAGAATTTCTGTAATAAGCGAAATGTTACACATTACGCAAATTAAGTAGCCTATGTTACCCAAACCATTAACGAATACGAACCGAATAAATTGACAGCTCATTTAGGAAATGTACTAACTGTTAAGGCGCCTAGAAGGAACCAATCCACAAACAATAAACATACATGATGCTTACATAGACTGCCACAACCATAACCCTTCCTTTTGGCACCGCCGTAATCGGGTAAAAAATGGATGAATATCGTTCGTAAGTCGTATCAGCTGTTTTCAGTCACTTTTTATGCTACTATTTTGTGTTTTGGTTTTTTGATTACAAGTTGAGTGCGAAAAAGAACTTAATTTCTACTACCATAAGTTCTGTACGATGAGTTACGCCACTTACACATAGTGGAGGCAACACAAGTTGAGCGTGCGATGATTACACGTGACTATACGGAACGACTATATGATACGGAATCCGGCGGGCGAAACCCGGGTCGTGGGTTCTATGCGGTGAACAGTTTTTTTTGATCAGTAAGACTTGGTACCTTGTTGATGATTTAGCTCTTAACTAAAGCAAACTATCAAGTATCATTGGCTAAAGATAAACCTTTTGTGTTTGAAAATGGAAAGGTCGCAGCGGCGAAGGCCGACGCCCCCTCCCACCTTCCCTTTGCCAAGACCCTTATAGCTTATTATTCTTATACCATCAAATATGTAGAAATCATCATTTAAAGAGCTAAAAATGTAATATGATGCGTATAGTTAAAAATATTCTACAGTTACACTGCACAATTGTATCTAACCATATTATTAAAGAAAACAAAAACAAAAAAAAATTTTTTTCGTTCGGGTCTGGTGGTCCCCGGGGGTATGTGGGACTCACCGACGACTAGTCGCCGGAATACAGCATAACACATACGGGTGCCTTCGGCCGCATAAAGTCACAGTGGGGTCACAAAGATGACCCCCCATTACGGACCCCACATTCCGCAGGTCGCCCGGCGTCTCTGCAGACCGCACAACTCGCCTTGGCAAAACAGCTGGAGGCTTTATGCCACGGCTGACCGCAGCGGAAGCATAGATGGCTCCTTACCTTAGTGGAAGGGCACCTCTCTGCCACATGCTCCAACCCTACGCACCGGTAACAATGCCGGCGCAGCTCGGCAATGTGTTTGAGCTGGACGTGAGTCCACCCAACACCAATACTGCCCAGTGAAAGCAGTTTTTTGTCTGCTACCACTGGCAATCGAATCAGCGCTGATCGCGTCCCTCACTTATCTGGGCGGATTGCACTTACCCAGATTTGATCCGGGGGCAACCACCTTCGCGTGCCATGCTATCCGCAATCGGTCCTCCGTGGAAGTATCATCCAGACCCGTGACTCTGAAACAAGATCACGGAACTGGCCTGGATATATCAACCGTCTCTGCCCAAGAGGATCTCAGTTTGGCCGCAAAATTGTCAGCATTCTAATAGCTCGTAGAGCCAGTGCCCTCCAGAATACGGGCTCCCTAGCCGACTGACGGATCCGGAGCGGCCCGATCTCTAGCTCTGTGAGGTCGACGTCTACCATGGCCTTTCTAAGGCCGCTTTATATGCCCTTAAGAGCTACCTCCGGCCGTATATTAAGCGATACAGTGGAGCTTGCGATGACTTTTTTTAGGTTTTTTAGGCCCAGACGACTTCATGCCCTTACTAGGCTTCTTTTTGCCACTGCCTGTCGACCCTTCATTGGCGGATGTCCCAGCCAGAGACTCCTCATTCCTAGGCGGCACGTTCTCTGCGTTGCGTTTCTGGCCCTAAGGCCAGAAACGCAACCTTTTACCTTATTTGCCTTCTTAGTTTTCATCCTTGAAGACGCCGGACGAAGGGCAGGCCGCATCTCGAGATCACGGACGTTTACCGGCGGTAGTTCCGAGAAATCCACTAGCGTCGGCGGGTCAACCAATATGGTTGATTCGCCCCTTCTCCTCCTTTCCTCCACCCTTGTTGCGGCCCGTCAGGGAGGACGCAAATTTTCTGGCGGGAGCCTCGACTCAATTACTGCCAGGCGCGCATCTAAAATGTTGCCGACCAATCTCGCAATAGACGCCTCAAGCATTGTCGGTCCATCCATCTGCACAACTCCTTGCGATGTGGGAGCCTCAGCCAGGCCTTGACGCAGCTCGCCTACCTTCTCCCGAAGACTCGTTACTACATTACGGAGCCTCTCATTCTCCCTCGATAGACGGTGAGTAGAGCACCGAAAGCTCCTCCACTATCTCCTTTAGGCTACGAGAACCCTCTCGTCTGTGACAGTCTAATCGGACTTACTCGGACCTCAAACCACGGTTTGTACTTTATCGTCATTTTCAGGTACAAATTGGATAATGCAACGATGTCTTATTGTAAGTAAAAGTGCGTTATCAAAATAAATCTTTAGGATTAAAGATTTTTTAAATTTATTTAGGTTTACAATTTTAACATTGCTATCAAAGCAATTTTAACCATTGATTACTTGATACGCGTCAAAGGACATTGCTTTAAATGAGATGATATGTACTGTTTTGTAAAGGAGATTGATTGTTCATTTTGGACCTGGCACAGGCCTAAAATTGACTAACCTTTTGCTTATCCCGACAATATTTTTTCGAATTCCCTAGATTCGTTTCCAATGTGCTCTATAATAGTCGTGTGAGGCACGACATCTGTGTATAATTTTTTTTGCCAGCTACTTGAAATCATGGCCCAAAATCGTACGAACCGCGAACGGTCTCCTTTGATATTCTGTTCTTTTAGTTAGTGTACCTGCTACGTACATCAGTAACGGACGAAGTCGCGTGCAAAAATTAACACCTGCATCTGCGAGGCAACGCAATTAAACCGAACATGTCAATAACTTTACATAATCTACACGTAATATGACGTTAACAAGACCTTTGAACTGCCGCTAGTGATGTGCGCTCGCGGCGGCTGTGCATGTCTAGACATGCACAGCCGCAATAGTGATTATCTGTGCTATCGATTATTAGGTAATAAGTAAATATTCTTATCTCGCATTGCACTCGAGAGGTTGCAGGTTCGATCCCGGATGTCGGCGTGTAGTGTGTACCCAAATCCCAATGAGATTTCTGTCGTGTAGGTACATCGTGAGGATGGAGGGAAAGACATTTTTCGCAAAGTCTGCCAAATCGCAGCAACTACTGTACAGCCTAAAATCCTCCCCTAGCCCAAGCAGCGACGGACAATATAGTGGTATGTGATAGTAAATGAAAAAGTTATCGATAACACTAGATGTTGCCCGCGATTTCTTGCGCGCAAAAAATTACTTCGCGGTAACCGTGCATTTTGCCGCGATAAAAAGTAGCCTATGTCCGACCCGACCCCGTGGTTTACCCTATACCTGTGCCAAATTTCTTCAAAGTCGGCCCAGTAGCTTAGGAGCCTACCGATGTAAACAAACAAACATGCAAACAACTATTTCCTCTTTATATATTAATACACCCCCTTACTAATAAAAATATTTACCCAACGGATAACTTAACAACGTCGCTGTCTTTGTCTGATGCGTCAGTAAAGTCATTTGACAGACAAAGACAGCAACGTTGTTTAAGTTATCCGTTGTGTAAATCTTTTTACTAGTAAGGGGGATAGAGTATAGATGGATTCGCGCGATAAAAAGTAGCCTATGTCCTTCGACCACGGGGTCAACTCTATATCTGTGCCAAATTTTATCAAAATCAGTCCAGTGGTTTCGGAGCCTAATCAATGCAAACAAACAAACAAACAAACAAATCTCTCCTCTTTATTATATTAGTATACATTGGGCATCCGCTATGGGCGGAATTTTCAAATCTCTAAAATATTAAATAGAGAAACTAAATTGACAAGCGATGCCGCTGACAAGTCTAGACTTACAATACACATACGAGGGCGGGTCAATAAGTCTGTGACTTTTGGAATAAAACACAGATTTTTTGATAAATAAATCATTTTATTTTTCAACGTAGTCCCCCTTGAGCTCTATACACTTTGTCCAACGCTTCTCCAATTTTTTTATCCCTTCCAAAAAATATGATTTGTCGAGGTCCTCAAAATAGGCCTTTGTTTGCGAGATGACTTCATCATTGGAGTCAAATCTTTTTCCACCGAGCCATTTTTTCAGGTTTGGGAACAAGAAGTAGTTACTCGGAGCCAAATCTTGAGAATAGGGTGGATGTGGGAGCAATTCATAGCCCAATTCATGGATTTTTGCCATGGCAACTGCACATGTGTGCACCCTTGCATTGTCTTAGTGAAAAAGAACTTTTTTCTTGGCCAAACGACGTCGGTTTTTTTTCAAATCCCGATTGAAGCGGTCCAATAAGTTGGCATAATATTCCCCATTAATTGTTCTTCCCTTTTGAAGATAGTCAATGTGGATTATCCCACGTGCATCCCAAAAAACAGTCGCCATAACTTTATTGGCTGACAAACCCACCTTGGCCTTCTTTGGCGCCGATTCACCCTTAGAAACACACTGTTTTGACTGTTGTTTGGTCTCTGGTGTATTGTGATGGATCCATGTTTCGTCCACGGTTAAAAAACTCCTCCATATTGTTATTAAACAACGCCAAACCTTCCTGTGAAGTTGTTACACGATTGCGTTTGTGGTCGACTGTGAGCAAACGCGGCACCCCTCTTGCGGAAAGCTTTCTCATGCCCAAGTGATCATTCAAAATTGAAACCACTGAGCCATGCGAGATGCCTATGGCTTCCACAATCTCTTGCACTTTCAATCTTCGGTCGGCCAACACCATATCGTGATTTTTTTCGATTGTTTTGGGTGTAGAGACCTCAACTGGGCGTCCAGGACGTTCGGCATCTTCAGTGCTTGTAAGGCCACAACGAAATTCAGTAAACCACTTTTTTACCATTGAAATCGATGGTGCAGAGTCCCCATAGTATTTATCAAGCTTAGCCTTGGTCTCGGTAATGGTTTTTTTTCGCAAAAAATAATGCTTAATAAGCACACGAAATTCACTTTTTTCCATTGTTTTCTTAAGTTACTGGATAGTCTGATAAAGATAGCTGTAAAGCACAAACTAACTGACGCAGCAAGTTCAAATTTTGATAGGAGTCAACTGACAGATGCCTGTTGACAGGAGTAGTGTTGCTTTTTCAGTAAGGAGGTTAGAAATTCAAAAAGTCACGGACTTATTGACCCGCCTTAGTAGTATTGTTATAATAATTGTAATCCAAATTCATACATTAATTATAATACATACATACATACATACATTAACGGCACCTACTTCGTTTTGCTTCCTAGAGGAAAAAACAATAAATATGAAGTTGTAGAATTAGGTAGAATATGCGAAGATATAGCTGTTTACATAAATAATTATTTTATGACATCACTCTATTTACTATTACATCAATACGACGGACTTAAGTATACATAATCACCTACCTATAAGTAAATTATAAATCTAGTATTAATTAATCTTTTTTCAAAGGTAGAGGGTAGAGGAGTTTTCCTGAGAAAAAATCGTCGATTTTGGGTTACCCTACTCACACACGTGTGCAAGACTTTGTTTGAGTTTCTATTTAAAAAAGAACAACTCTATTAAAATCGATTATTTTTGGGTTTTAGTTTAAAAAATAAAAATATTATCACCATTCACAAACATCCGTATCTAAATTCTTAAAAATGTTGTAATTTGTAACAAAATTCGTTAACCTAATATGTATTGATTTATATTTTTTGGGTAGTGTATGTGTACAACTAGCAGCGCGACTAGACAATGTCATTGCCTTCAACTCGGCAACTTCAACAAAATCAGTCGGTAACACACTCAATGTGTTACCAACTGATTTTAACGGTATTTCGAAACGCCATACTGCTATAATAATATTCGAGAAAAGTACCTACGGACGTGCTTCGGTCCGTGCTCTCCATAAATCATGATGTTTGTAAGAAGAAAAAAAGCCCACTTGGAAAAAACAGTTTTTGAATTATGATATCGACTTTACATTTTTTTTTTCTAATTTCATCATCAGCTTATAGTAAATTAGTGGCTTTCGACGGATTGACATGAAAAATTAACGATTTGTATATTCTGTACACGATGCTGACAAAAGGGCCAGTGAAGAGTCATTGACAAGATCAGGGTCACTCGAACTCGTGATTGGTGTGTTGACAGTCGACACACTAACGCGCGACCCACAATCCCAGTGTGACGTGTCACTATCGCGACCTGCGGCATTCGAGATTAATATATAAAGATATTATGTGGCTGAGAGTGTTCATAAATGAGTCGTAAAAATAAATAATTGTCAAGATTAGACGTGTTACAAAAGATTTTATATAATAAAAAATAAAACTCACACATTAAATATTAAGTTAACATGTTATTGATTTAACAAATTTCAAAAGACGTTTGTAAGAAAATGAATCCAGCAAAGAATGGAAGTCGAGCTCATTACGTAATCAAGACTATAGTCTACTATAAACTATTAAAAAGGCAAAATATTGTGAAGTGGTATTTTAAATAAATGGTAGTTAAATAGTAATTATAGGTAGGTACATCAATAAATAATATCTATAGAAGTTTCCCTACTGTCGAAGTAGGTACCTATAATAAGCAGTATTTTCTGGTAATTCCGGAGTAATTTCTAGCTACTAAGATTGAAGATTTTAAACTGGAATTTAAAATTGCTTCGTCACATTCCATTTTCTTTCGTAACTTGAGCTAATAATTGGATATTGCCAAATATTACTCGATGAAGTTTCTCTTCCAGTTATGTGTAAGCAAAGCCGTGGAACGATATAACTTGTTTGAATGTATTGAAAAAAAAAACATTACTTAAGACTTATGAGCTATGATATTTTATGACTCAATGCAGACATCGTTTTTTTTTTTTTTTTACTCACGGATATATCCTTAACGCGTCATATAAATATTATGTACTTATGTATGTAAATAATAATACGTAATCACTTATGTGTGTCTTGTGTACCTACACCTATAGTTTAAGAGATACCTAACTACCCACTAATTTTTTTCTAACATAGAAAAACTGTGTGAGTTTATTACACCTGTTTAAACGTACGCGAAACGTAAAATACCGGCCAAGTGCAAGTCGGGCTCACGCACTAAGGGTTCCCCAATCCGTACAAAAGGTTAAAAAAATCACGTTTGTTGTGTGGGGAGCCCCACTTAAATATTTACTTCATCCCGTTTTTAGTATGTCTTGTTACAGCAGCAACAGAAATACAGAATCTGTGAAAATTTCAAGTACAATGCCATCCACCATCACGGTTCATGATATACAGTCGACAGACCTACGGATAGATGGACGGACAACGAAGTCTTAGTAATAGGGTCCCGTTTTTACCCTTTGCGTACGGAACCCTAAAAAACGCCGGCTACTCAAAAACTCGCTGCAATTCTGTACGCGCGGTATGAGTGTCACGCCATGCCGAACCATCGCAGCCAACCAATCAGAGGCTCGCGCCACTCGCCGCTCGGTTCCATTTACAAATAATTGTTTTTTTTTCTCGCGTGTAGAAACAATCTGAGCAAGATCTTATTTAATCATATAATCATAAATAAATAATTAAGTACGGAATATTTTTGCAATTAATCACCTAATACAAACTTAATTTTTGCGCAAAATGTTATTGCATATTCAACGAACCTAAAATTATAGTATTTGTACAAGCTTACAACGAAATAAGAACGATTAACGTTAACATAAAATGTTTTTATTGTGGTTTAATTACAAAGTACAAACACATACATACACGTTCATCTTTCATCACGTCTTTAATATTAATAGGGCAGATTATATTATATTACCTCTTTTTAATTAATTTAATATATCTATGGGGCTGGATAAAAATCATCAGAAACTATACCAGTCAAAACTTGGAATTTACCTAAAATCTCAGAATACAGAACAAACTTGTTGTTCTGTATTCTGAGCCTAAAATATAGTAATGCAGCCTTAGAAGTTAAAATATTTTAAGAGATTTTTACCTGGATTCTGCTTATATTTACTAATCTTAATTTATATCATAAATAATATAATTCCAGAAACCACTCACGGCTTTTATATTTAGACTAGATTTTGCCCGCGAGGATAGTCTTCTTGGAGAAAATACTTCTACAGCAAATAACTCTACTCACTGCCAGTATACTTCTGTGTACAATATTGAAAATGTTTTTAGGGTTTCGTATCCAATGGGTAAAAACGTCGCGTCGCGTCGAGGTGATACTCCCGTGCGAGACCGCTTGATATATATTTTTCGCGCTTGAATATAAATTGTACGATATTTTCTAAATATAAGATATTAATTTAAACTGTATGGCTTAATCATTAAAGGACTACTATAATGTGTATAAAATGCTTAGAGTGAGTAACGTAATTAATTTGATAAGGATCATACTGTATCCGATTAATAGCTTCTGAAAATAGCATACATATTAATAAGTATGAACTGGGCACGGGCAGCTAGTTTTATTAAGTATTGTAATTTTCCTCGCTAGAGAGCTCCGATAAACGCGTGTGATCGCTGCGAATCTAAGGGGTCCCATACACGGTCCGTTTTTCTTTCAGTTCGGCCTGAATGGATGCAAAATCGTATCGTCTGTGTGCAAATTTGTTAATACAAAATTTAGTTGTAAAACTTTGTAAAACAACTAAGTTGGCAACATTAATTCTGACCTGTACGGATAGACTGAACGGCAATAAAATTGATCTGAACGGTAATAAAATTCTAGTGTAAAATAAAACCGGTCAAGTGCGAGTCGGCAAGATGAGTTCGAAAGACGAACGAACATCAAAGTCTCAGTAATAGGGTCCCGTTTTTACCCTTTGGGTACGAACCCTAGAAATGGCACGTGGTCTAAAGAAATTTACTAAAGTTTATTGAAGTATTTAAAACATTAGAGCCACTATGGTTGATAAAATCTAAACACTATTACTATAAAACAAAGAGAAATGATTTCTATAACATATTACTGGAAAAATGTATGACACAATAATTCGGTTTCCTCAGTAGCGTGATTACAATTGCAGCAAAATACAATAAATAAAAAAAATAGTAGCCTAAATGACCAAGAGCATGTCACGACATGTCTAAGGAGGGTTCCGTAACTATCGACGCGCAATAGGTTTTCTTTGAATTACTACAAAAGTTATTGTCATAAAGTAATTACACAAGCTAGGAGAGCGGCGGACAGACAGACAGATGGACGGGCAGAGTGAAATTATAAGGGTTCCTTAAGTATTACGGAACCCTTAAAACACGACCGAAGCTCGCGAAAAATTTCCGTGTATTTGCTCGAATCCGTTCAGGCCGAACCTTAGATTAAAACGTCTAGAAACCGGGTACGCGCATGAAAAGTGAAGTAAATCATACTGAGCCATATCGGCTCAGTTTGTTCGAACGACCCGTCAGTTGACAAGGTCAAGCGCTAGTGCATACATCTCCGACTATTAAAAATATTATGACGGTTTGTGTCGTTATTGGGTGTCACAATGCATCGGAAAAGAATTAAAAAAGCTTCGGTCATAACTCATAACATTTCATATGTAAGTATGAAATGTTATGTCCGAACAATTTGACTTGTATTAAGTCAAATATTTAAAACATTTTAAAATAAAATCATATGTCGCCATCTTGCTACCCTATTGTGAATTGTGAAAGTGTTACTAGTAAAAATAAATTTATTTAAAAATTTGCATGGCTAACTAATAGCTGTTGCAACTACGACAAAGTTTTATAATATTTTCTGATTTTTTAAACTATCAATTTAAAGTATTGCCAGTATCAAGATAATCCTTAATATATTCCTTAATACCAGTTTAATATAAATAAAGTTCACAAATTGTGTTTAGATGGTTTAAAATGAAATATAAGTTAGGTATATTTTTACATCTCACGATATTAAGAAAAACAAATACAATAATTTCAATTTTAAGAGTACACAGTACACACTCCACAACTTTAAAGTTTTGTTTGTGTGCGTGTCGGTATGTAATGCTTACGCCTACATCTATCTGTTGCGTGCTTCACTTTGTACGATGCGTTTGTTTGAAGACTATCTAGGCGTTGTTTGCGATTTTCTCCGTGTATGTGCTCGAATCTGTTCAGGCCGAACTGACTTCAGTTCTAACTGAAACGATCGGCCTCTCGTCTGTGGAGGCCTTAAAAGTGCTGTAGGGCGAAGCGCTATTTATAGGCACACGCCATCTATCCGTAGGGTTCAGCCAGCGTTTGCAATGTAAGTGCAAAAAAGTGTTTATTTACGACATTAGAAACCTCTTAAAATTATCAGTATTTCTCTACTATATTATGCATGTTATATACATATAAACCTTCCTCTTGAATCACTCTCAATATTCAAGAGGAAGGTCTATGCTTTTAGTACTAAAACCATTAAATATAGCACGTGTGTTATTCGAATTCTATCTTTTCTTAGACTCCTTCGTCACATGGTGCCACTGTATTTGCGCGTTGTATGACAAGGGCAGCATGTGAGTGCTTCTTTCAGGAAAGGAGCTTTTCTTTCAGGATGCGTTTGAGTATTCGCCCATTAATCCATGTGATCAAAAGAACAATGTTTCACTAAAATCCGTTCAGCGGTTTTAGCGTGAAAGAGTAACAAACATCCATCCATCCTCACAAACTTTCTCATTTATAATATTACTAGCTGTTTCCCGCGGCTCAGCCCGCGTAAATATACTATCGAGTATCCCGCGGGAACACTGTACTTTTCCGGGATAAAAAGTAGCCTATGTTTTAATCCAGAGTCTAAACTACTACCATACCAAATTTCATCAAAATCCGTTCAGTAGTTTTCGCGTGAAAGCGTAACAAACAAACTTGCATTCACATTTATAATATTAGTACGTATATACTACAAGTAGGATTTCTGTTGTTATTCATCTATTTAGGGCAGGTATTTATTATTTAGTACCTGGGAGACCGAGCTTCGCTCGGAGTTTAGTACAACGATAAAATAATTAAAAAACATCGGTTGTCTGTCAAGTCGGTTTACTGACGATAGTTGAACGTGACAACGTCAACAACAACAACAACAATAATAATAATAATGAGGTAACGGCAATGCGAGGTAACGCTGGTACTTGGTAACGATAACGAGTAATAGGTAACGATAACGGGTAACAGGTAACGCATTAGTCATGTTTTTTCGTGCGTGCAGCCGGCTCCATCGATTTATAAGACGTTATCACGTCAAAAATATATTTAAGTATAAAAGAAATGAATGATCACAAAAATATTCGTCTGACCGGAATTCGAACCGAAGACACCAATTTCCCAACAACGCAAAAAGTCCAACGCTAACCAATTCGCAAACCGGATTTGACATTTAGAAATCAAAATCACTCGTAAATAAATAACGCGACGAAAAAAAACATAATATAACTTAAAAATGCTTAGTTTTCCAGTGATAAGACCTAGCTAGATCGATTATTATCCCCCGAAACTTCCTGCGTGTATAATTTCGTAGAAATACTTGCAGCCGTTTCCGAGATTCCTATTATATATATGTACATATATGTATACAAGATTTGCTCGCTTAAAGTATAAGCTTAACAATATTTACTATTGATTTTCCTCCCGCGCGTAGTTCCACAGGATATTTTTGTTTTGTTAAAAACTAATCGTTTATTATATTGTTTGTTACAGAGCACTGTTCATATGACCCCAGGTCGGCGCTGAGCAAAAAACAACACAATGTCTTCGAAAGCCATATACGAAGCCACAGGCAAAGACCTTATTAACAGGTAAGGGTTTTGGATTTTTTTTAAATAACTGAATCCTTATAATTTATCAATTCTCATTTCGTCATTCAGTCTCCAAATATCAATTACGGACACTTTGGGCACATGACTCCGACTTATGTAAAGACGTTTAGAAAAAAAAATTGTTATAAGTACTCAAACTAAAAAAATCATCTCATGTGTGCAGTATAGGACTTTCCGCTAAACGCAAACTCACCCGTATAAATATTTTTTTAGTACGACACGTATCTTTCTGCCTCAACTAGGGAATATTATTCGAATATTCGTCAATTATATTATTCGGATATGACTGGATTCAGTATTCGAATGATTCGAATAATACGAATATTATTTAATTAGTTTTCAATAATGCTAATAGTAGTAAAAAAATCTTGCATAAAGCGAAAATTTACGTTATTTAATACATTATTATTATTATTTATTAATATTGTCGTCAATGATATCTGAAAACTGATTAAACACTGTTTGTGTATAAATTTTGTGTAAAATCTGTTTTTCATTTTCAAATAAATTATTTGAAAATGGTTGACTTTTGTAAAAGTTAGGTATAAAATATTGCCTTTATTTTAAAAATCACATTCAACGATACCCCACACGATCGGGTAGAATGAAAAATTATTATTCATACCCACTTCACATGTGAAATATATAAAATTATTAATTTTTTATGATACCAAAACCGAGATCTACACACAATATATAACTTACCAAATTTAATCAATTTATATTTATAACAGAAGCCAGAAGAGCGGACAGACAGACGGACGGACAGAGCGAAACTATAATGATTCCTTGAGTATTACGGAATCCCAAAAAACTGAATGTAAAAAAAATGTTAATTACCTAAATATTAAAACAAATATATATATACCTACTTAGTTGATTATTATAATAGAGTACGGTATTACACTGGCCTGCAAAAGTAAGTACAAATCTTTTAAAATTTCAAACTTTTCTAAACTATTATTACAAGTTTTATCAGCTTTCTTTGAAACTAGTAAATTATATATATCAGTAAGTATATTATATTTATCTTTGAACAAAAAATTTTAATAATTATATATTATTGAAGTATTTAACAACTCCTCGGGGTTTAACAACAGCTTGGAGCGTGAATAAGCCAAGCCAATGCCTTACGCTAAGTAAGGCCCCTCTTGGCACTTTGATAGAATGTTCTAGATGCCATTCCGAATCGAATGAGCCCAAAATCATAATTTTCGGTGGTCCGGTTTAGGTTCTGAGGAAAATGGCACTTGTGAACCAGACTATAGTAAAAATTATATTGAGGGCCTGTTTCACAATCGCCAAGTAAGTGTCGAATAGCTTAACCGGAAGTTTTGTCGCCGCTTACTTTATACTGAGCGACAGAGACAAAACTTGCCAATAAGCTATTTGACACTTATCAGTAGATTGTGAAACCGGACGTGAAACTAATTTGATATTTATGTACAGTGTTGTGGTAACACAGAATTTTTTCTGTGGCGAAATAACCACGTGGACAACCACCCGTTCTATCAGCGAATACGGCTACATAGTGAGCTGCTTGTGTTTCCAGGCACATAGCGTCAGGCACGGCGCTGGTGCCATGCAGATTTGCCGTCTTCGAGCAGGGCACGGTGTGGGAGGACGAGCTCGGCAAAAACCCATGGCTGACTAAAGAGGTAAATACGAACACCCCAATATTATTATGTCAACCATTGTTACAGTAAATTAGGTCCACTTGCGCAGATCTGGGTTCAGGTTAACCCTGGGTTAAAATATCATGCCTTCTCTTTCATAAATACGAAGAACGAGAGAGATTACATGATATTTAACCCAGGGTTAACTTCAACCCAGATCTGCGCAGGGGGGCCTTGGTATATACTTAAACCAAACGGCTAAATGTCATTAGTTGTAGGATATATTTTGTTGAAACATGGCGCTGCCATCTTTGCTTATCATTTTTTCTTTGGTTTGTTATTACTCGGAAGAGACTTGGAAGAAGAATATACATGGAAGGCACACTAAAGAGAAAATTATTACTTGTTTGTTTGCATTGAAAAGGCAGCGAAACTGCTGGACAGATTAATTATTATTAAATTTGGCATAGGTATAGAATAGACCACGAAGAAGGACCCTTGACTGCTTTTTATGGCGGAAAATGTAAGGTTCCTGCGGGAAACGACTTCTAGTTTATTATAAAGTGCCATATTACCACGTCGATATTACGTTTTGGGATTTCGTCATTGTTTTGTTAGCTTATTATCTACAATTATTTGTTTGATGACGTAATGTTTTAATTTTAGACACAAAATACAGCTGAATGATGTAAGACTGTTAAAATAAAAGGATTACTATAATTTACTTTTAGAATCTAGTTGAGGTTCAACAGTTGTTTAATCCAGGCTGATCATTATGAGCAAGTTAAGCCGTTTGATCTTCTTCACTCTACTTGCTTCCACTCGAGGGCATGTGCGCAAAAATGACGCCACACAATCATATAACACGTAATGTTATAATTGTATGGCTGAGAAACGTCATTTTTGCGATACGACTGACTTCCACCGCAGCGTATAGTTAGTATGGGTCAATTCACACCGAAACTAAACTATACACGATATGGCGCTTTATTTTTAAGATAGCTATTTAAAGTTTGAATGTCAGGTTGCACAGCTATGCACAGCGCATGTGCAGTGTATGACTGATGTAATTTGAAACGTGTATCTTTTTGTGTAGTGAATAAAATTCAATTTTGAATGTCTGCGTAGAGTCGCGTACCGTTGCGGTGTAAATTGACCCTAACGCTGCGGTGGAAGTTGTATTTAATTTCGCAAACCTTCCGGAATGTTGCGGTAAACTTTAGTAATCATATTTTCTTGTTATTATCTTCTAGCAACTGGTAGTAAAGCCAGATCAGCTGATCAAACGGCGCGGGAAACTCGGGTTGGTCGGCGTAAACAAAAGCGCGCCGGACGTCCGCCGCTGGCTGGCCGAGCACAGCGGCAAGCAGCAGCAGATAGGTGCAGCTTCTGGCACGCTGAGGAGATTCATAGTGGAACCCTTCGTGAAACATGACGGGGTGAGTAGAGAGAGAGAGGAAGATAGAGAGTAAGGCTGGAACTATATGATCAGGAATCCGGCGGGCCTGGAAAATTCAGTGCACCGAAAATGGAACTCTGCGCTAATACATATATGTAGAGTTGAAAAACGAAGTGTCGAACTGTCATATATGACATTGACATTTGACTCGACACTTGTGTGTTCGATTTTCAGCTCTATTGTACTAATACAATACAGAGTTCTATTTTCAATGCTCTGAATTTTTCCCGGCCCTACGGATTCCGCACAATATAGTCTCAGCCTCCTAAAGCATACGGGTTACGCCGATAAGATGAATTAGAAGACAATGGCGTGCCTGACAACCGCCGTCCGAATAAGTCGTTATAATAATAATATCTATGAACGCTTCACACCACGTCAGTCTGGCCTCATTCTAAGTATCCAAAGATTTGTGTTACAGCCTGTACACAACACAAGTTATTTACCTGTAACTTACAGGTACCAGACAACAACAGACAGGAAGTATTTAATACTTTTATACTATAGATACATATATTTAAGATTTTATTTTATTCTAATATTTAATACACAATGTATTTAAATATTTAATACATATCCCTGACCCAGGAACACAGAAAAACTTTTATGTTCCTTTGGCGGGATTGGAATCCGCTACCGCTTGAGTTCTAACGCGCTCAACCACTGAGCCGCAGGAGCCGTAATCTGAAAATAAACCTATTAAAATAGTATTAACGTATGCAATTTAATCAATATTGAACCTTACACAGCACGTAATAGGGTTCAAAATTTAAAGTTGTAAGTTAGTAGTAAATAATTTAGCCAATCTGATATTAAATCTTAATTCATTTACAATAAGTTTCCTAATGTAATGTTTTAGAGCGAGGAGATGTACCTGTGCATCCAGTCGGGGCGGCGCTCGGACACCATAATGTTCCACCACCAGGGCGGCGTGGACGTGGGCGACGTGGACACGCTCGCCGCCCGGCTAGAGGTGAGGGCCGTGTACAGACTACAGTCGCGATCAGTGACATAGATACACGTAACATGGTTATTCTCAACCATTCTAAAGTCGGTTATACATGTTGACCCAGTGTTAGCCAATGCGAGCGTCGGCCAATAGGTACAACGCAAGTGCCAATATCCACACGTTGGACAAGTTCCTCGAATGCCAATGCAATCGGACAACGTGAACGAGTGTTTTGTCGAGCTGCCCACTGCAGACGATCCGGGCCGAAGTGAGGCAAGAGATCACGAGTGACGGCGAGCGAAGACAAGTTGCGGTAAATGACCTCTACACAATATGTTGGCGCTGGGCTTCACTCGGCAAGGCAAATCGGCTGTCTACACGTTTGCGTTGGCCATCGCTTCGCCACGCTCATCCAACATGTATAGCCGACTTAAGTTAAAACATACATCCACGCCTACTGTACAATGTACAATCGCGACAAGTGACACACGGCGTCAAATGTACAGTCAGGTTCAGTACTGGCATGGATCTCTATTGTGTGAAGAACAGCTGATTTAAAACAACATGCAATTGTTTTAAATCAGCAAAATTCTTCTTATATAATCCGAAAGGAAACATAAATATGGACCGAAAAATGCAAAAGCTACAACAGTAATTAGTTGCTAAATAAAAAAGTTACAGGACTAAAATGGACTAGAAAAAACTACGATTTTTTTTTGCTTTTAATTGAAAAACGATAATTACTGTTCAAATCCTCATGTTATTTCTGTCATTTTTTTAAAAAACAAGGATATACATAAACGCAGTATTGAAGTTAGTAAAATCAATACATTTTCAACTGCTGTGACGTCACTCGTGCATCTTTTTTGTATAGAGCTATTCTAATGCTCTCCAACGATCTCACTTTTGTGATGACTGTATTTCGTCAACGGTTGATCGTAGATATGCCAATACATAGACAATATTTCCTGGCTTATTATGTACTTTTCGAAAAGCCAGTAAATAAACCATGCATGTTCCCATTAAGTTGAAGACTAGCACGCATGTCTATAGCGAGTTGACTTGTATAATGTTTTACGCTTACGGGAGTGTTTTTTTTTTTTTAAGTTTTTCCGTACATAACATAATATTATAACGTGATTAATTGGTTTTTCTATTATATTCACTAATGACGATTGTGTTTTCAGGTTCCTGTAGACGCATTCCCCACAGGCGAGGACGTGGATAGGATTCTACTGAATAACATCAAGTCCGCCACCACGAGACGGTGAGTTGTTCGTGACGAAAGTCTGTGTACCAAACTGGTACATTGTGAGGTGTGGGGCTCCATGATCCGAAAATTACTCGAATATCGAATATCGGTAGTGCTTTACATCGCCAACTCTATTTTCGAGCTCAAAATTATCCTCCTCATTCATTATCATCTCCGTCCGTCCGTCTTCGGTTTACCGTCAAAACGGTTAGTGCTAGAAATATGAAACTTTGCATGAATATGTAGTATGTGTATTTATCACGTCGGCAAAAAATAATATCACGAAAAATATTTTTTTTCGGGGTAAACGCCCCCCCCCCCCCCCCCCCCCACACGTAGTCTCGCCGAGTCTGTCTGTATGTATGTTCGGGATAATCTCAAAAACTACTGAATGGATTTTCATGCCGTTTACATTTACCGACAGAGTGGTTCCTTAGGAAGGTTTAGGTCTATAATCATTTGTTAAGGTTTTGTGGCAATTTTTTGATTTATGACGATAAATTAGTTGTTGAAGGTGTCGGAAAATAACAAGCCGTCTGGGAACTTTTTTCGAAAACGCTGCCCAACCTAACACGTTGGAGATAATTAACAATGTATAGTTTCTCTTTTATTCGTCTACAAAAAGTCCGCGATGGCACAGATAGATAGTCTATCTTTTATGAATAGGTCACTATACCCATTCTAAGTTGTAAAACAATGATCAGAAATAATGTGGTATTTCAGAAGCTATTTAGACGGGCACAATTTAATTATCCTTATCTAGGTGATATCTAAAAAGTACGTGTGAAAATTTATTACAAAGTAGGTATATATTTTCACACTGTGCTATTACTATATTGCGGGTATATATGCTAAAGAAGTTTTTTGCCCGTACACTCTCCCACGCGGGCGAAGCCGCGGGCAAAAGCTAGTATTAGAATAGATTTTTATAAGCCCACAGCGAAACATGAATGTCTCGCTTTTCACAGGATAATGTCCACCTTCATCCTGTCCCTGTACCGCGTATACGTGGACCTCCACTTCACGTACACGGAGATCAACCCGGTGGTGGTTACGGGCGAGCGGGTGTACCTGCTCGACCTGGCCGCCAAGCTGGACCAGACGGCGGACTTCATCTGCGCGAAGGCCTGGGGCGAGGTCGCCTTCCCGCCGCCCTTCGGCCGAGACGCGTACCCCGAGGAGGCCCATATCGCGGACTTGGACGCCAAGAGCGGGGCCAGTTTGAAGGTTGGCTTAAAAATATAATATTTACCTACACATAATTTTTAATGAGAATCGTAGTCCTGTGGCTGGCTCTAATCAGCTGTTATGTATTATATATCAAGTTAAAAATCTAATATTTTGATCGAAATATTAAATTACTAATTTATCATTTCTTTCTATTGTCTAGACTCTATTTTTACAAGCTACAAGTTGGTTGCACGTTCAAAAGAGTTTAAAAACACTAATCTAAATGAATGAAACATAGTGCTTAGACCTTCAATAACTAAAAAGACAGCTAGACTAAAGTGAGGCTGTTGATCCAGCCAATTGTTAGGTTCATCGTCTTTTCGAATGACAGATAATGTATTGGAATATCGCAATAATAATGAAAGCTACATATTAGGTCTTTTTTAACCTATGAAATTGCCGTTTTGTATGAAAAAATTTAAACGATTTTTTTTCATGTATTTTTTATTTGTATTAATCAAAGTAATCACCCAATCAATGCATCTTTGCCAAGACAGTGGCAGTTTATTGATGCCCTTCTTAAAGAAATCAGCTGGACGGGAGGCAACAAATTCTTCAAAGGCATTTTGTACTGCCTCTCGGGCATTGAATTTTTTCCCGCCAAGAAGTTATCCAAATTCTGGAAGAAGTAGTAGTCTGTAGGCACAAGGTCTGGTCAGTAGGGCGGATGACGGAGAGCTTCCAACCCCAGTTCTTGCAACTTGGAGACCGTCTGCTGTGCAGTATGAGGTCGCGCGTTGTCGTGCAGGAGCAGCGGAGACGAGCGATAGACCAATGCTGGTTGGAGATGTGCCAGCTTCTCCATCATTTTGTTCAGTTCTTCACAGTACACATCTGCAGTAATGCTCACCCCGTTTGGTAAGAAGCTGTGATGAATATGGAACTGGAAAATGAAACGAAGTAAGTTTTCGTTTAGGGCATTGTTTAGGTGCTGAATCAGGATCCAACCAACTTGCTGAACTTTAGCGGTTATCAAACAGAATCGATTTTTCATCGCAGGCAACAATGCGGTTCAAAATTCCTTCATTTGTGTATCTGTTGAGCAGTGCAAGGCACGTCTCGACGCGTACTTCGCGCTGGCGATCATTGAGTTCGTGGGGCACCCATTTGTCAAGCTTTTTTACCTTGCCAATTTGACGCAAATGGACCAATATTGTTTTGACGCTAACGTCGAAAGCTGCTGCTAATTCAGCCGTAGATTGTGTATCATCAGCTTCCACAATCGCCTTTAAATCGTCATTGTCGACCAAAGTCTTCGGACGACCGCGAGGTTCATTTTTCAGGTCGAAATTTCCAGAACGGAAGCGAGCAAACCAATAACAGGTGGTGCGTTGGTTTGTAGTGTTAGCTCCGTAAACGTCGTTGATGTTGCGTGCCGCTTGTGCCGCGTTGCTGCCACGACGGTTCTCATATTCCATAATTACTCGAATTTTTAACGTATCCATGATGACGAAAAATATTGAAATGCGATGAAAATGAAACACTAATCAATAAACAAATGACTACTTTTGGAAAAAGAATTCCATGTTTTTAAAATAAAATTAATTTGAAATTAGAATTCTTAGCCAAACAAAAATTATTTTGATTTGAAATGTCCAGTACTGCATAACGGCAATTTCATAGGTATTATTTTAGTATATTAATGGTACATTGATTCATATTTGCTCATAGCCGACGATATTACGATAACGGACGACTTCCTAATGCCGTAGATAACGCGATACGCTTGAAAATTGGAACCGATTTAATAATTAATGGTGCATGTATTGTCTTATATCATGTTAGAAAAAATCTGGCACAAAATTAATAATTATTATAATTCATTGTAAATTGATTTTGCGTGATAATCTATACAAATAAAAAAATATGAAGTGTCTGGCTGTAATTTCAAATTAACACCTTTGCATTAAATGCATAATATTATAAGTACCTATCTAATGTCTACATTCGGTACGTCACAAAAGCATCAAATTTTAAAGTTTTTGTCTGTCTGTCTTTTTGTTCCGGCAAATTTCTGAGACGGCTTTCTCTAGCAGAAATCTGTTGTTATATAGGAGTACTATAACTTCATACTTTTATCTTTGTATTTTGTTAAAAAAAATAGCAATCCTTTTCCATTAGTTCTCCGGCATTTGCTAGTAATTATTTTGTTTTATCTATAATATGAGATCAACATTATTGCAGCCTTTTTGCCGGCATTATAATGAAATGTGTGTAATGATGTGAAATTTAATAAGAATAACATACAAACCACTTGACACTACATATTCCTCCATGCCGATGTTGTAACATTGTCTTTAAATTCCAGCTAACTCTGCAATGAAACCGATTGCATACGATGATGACGGCATTCCATATTAATAAAAAAATAAAGTGTAATAGTTAGGAAAGGATATATTTATAGGTATTATATCAAAAAAAGTGTAACCTTACATTTCAGCGTAGTAAAAACTCATACCATACGCCGTTCAGGGGGCCTAGCAGGAACATTTGACGACGCTGTAAACGGAACGTTATCGAATGAAATTTGTACGGACGCTGTCACGATTTTGACTGATTTTCATACAATTCTCATTCGATAACGTCACGTTTCAGCCGCTGTAAAATTTTCCTACCGGACTCACAATCGTCGCTTTACATTACGCAACAATGTCGACTCCTAATAGTTATTCTCGCTAATTATTATTAATATAATATTCTGTTGTGTTATTTCAGCTAACGGTGCTGAACAAGGCCGGTCGGATCTGGACGATGGTGGCGGGCGGCGGCGCGTCTGTGGTCTACACGGACACCGTCTGCGCGCTAGGTTTGTTCCTCTTCGCTGTTTGTTTTTCTATTATACTATGATACTAGCTATTCTGACGAACTTCGTACCACCACCCACCGGGTCCAATTGCAAAACTAAACCATTCTCGAATTTACTTGAACACACACAAAAAATTTCATCAAAATCAGTCGAGCCATTTTGGATTTCAATTACAAACACACGAACAGAAGATTTTTATATTCATATAATATTATTATACATAAAGGCTATACTATTATAAGACATGTAATAGGCTATTCGACTCATATTTAATTTCATATATTGAAGGAGTATTTCCTTTAGTTCTTGACTTAGGAAAACGTAATCTAGCGATATCATAAATTAAAAACTTAACACTGATAAATAAAGTTGATTTAAAAATATGTATTTTTGTTTTTTAATTATTACTGATGATAACACCTCGAAGTAACTTCCGGCAAGGATGTGACGACACAAACACACTAAACACATAATATTATGTAGTAGTGAAACGGAAGTTTTCGGTCCATATTATCTATATTTTCTTTTTTTGCTGATTTAAAACAAATGCATATTCCCTATGGCCAATAGATAATAATCTACCTTACTCGCCTTCGTACTGTCCGTATTGCTAGTTTTTAAGGGTTATATTATGTTTCATTGTGCGGTGTAAATATGTTTCTGTCATATTCTAGGTGGCGCGGCCGAGCTCGCCAACTACGGCGAGTACAGTGGCGCCCCCACCGAGAGCCAGACGGCTGATTACGCCAAGACCATCTTCAGTCTGATGTGCCGCGACAAACATCCTAACGGCAAGGTGAGTTACTACACAGCTCAGACATAGACATCAGAATTAGGAATGTAAAATCAAGGTAGGTGTGTAAACCCACTCGAAACTTAGTTACAGTATAGCTATTATGTATACAGATTACAGATACACTAGTTTTTGTTTTGTTCAAAAATACCAAGAACTACTTCTTGTTGTAGGAGCGGAGTGCGAGTTTTTGTCACTAATCGCCGTGAAGAAGTTAACTTCAATTTGTATGGCATCGAAACAACGTCCCTAGTGTCAAACAATGGTAACTAATTCGATGCCATACAAATTGTAGTTAGCTTCTTCTAGGCGAGTTGTGACAAAACCACGCCCCTAGTGGCAAACAATGGTAACTAATTCGATGCCATACAAATTGTAGTTAGCTTCTTCTAGGCGAGTTGTGACAAAGCCACGCCCCTAGTGGCAAACAATGCTAACTAATTCGATTCCATACAAATTATAGTTAGCTTCTTCACGGCGAGTTGTGACAAAACCACGCCCCTAGTGGCAAACAATGGTAACTAATTCGATGCCATACAAATTGTAGTTAGCTTCTTCTAGGCGAGTTGTGACAAAACCACGCCCCTAGTGGCAAACAATGCTAACTAATTCGATGCCATACAAATTGTAGTTAGCTTCTTCACGGCGAGTTGTGACAAAACCACGCCCCTAGTGGCAAACAATGGTAACTAATTCGATACCATAGAAATTGTAGTTAGCTTCTTCACGGCGAGTTGTGACAAAACCACGCCCCTAGTGGCAAACAATGCTAACTAATTCGATGCCATACAAATTGTAGTTAGCTACTTCACGGCGAGTTGTGACAAAACCACGCCCCTAGTGGCAAACAATGGTAACTAATCTCGATGCCATACAAATTGTAGTTAGCTTCTTCACGGCGAGTTGTGACAAAACCACGCCCCTAGTGGCAAACAATGGTAACTAATCTCGATGCCATACAAATTGTAGTTAGCTTCTTCACGGCGAGTTGTGACAAAAACTCGCTCTCAGCACACAGATACCACAAATGAGCGCGCCTGTACGCAACTTCCTATGGTATAAATAAAGACAGATGCTCCAGAGCAGCGTTGATTCATACAAGAGTAATCAATCACGAGCGCAATCAAATTGATCGGGAATAAGACATACGCTGCGCATACGCCCATCGAACGCGTACGCTGGAATCGTCACTCCAGAAGCCCTAAGTTTATAATATACTTGATGTTTCCCGCGAATTCGTGCGCGCTAAAAGAAAACTCGCGGGATCTGTACATTTTGCCGCGATAAAAAGTAAGCCTCCTCGTGGTCTAATCTATATCTGTGTCAAATTTCATCAACATCGGTACATTAGTTTCGGAGCCTATTCAATACAAACAAACCTTTCCTCCTTGTTACGGGTAATTTTAATGAAACGAGGAATTGCCAACGTGACAAATATATTTAAAAAAAAGGGGACGTGGGCAGAAGGCCGAAAGAGCCTCTTGGTGTCTATGGGAATCGGAGGGGCTTTAACCACGTGTAGTGTAGTCAGCACGTGGCGCGAGCGAGTTGGGCTCCAACTTCCGGTAGCGTCTCTCTGTCGTTCAGACCGGTATGTTCACCGCGACGTAGATCGTCCAAGGAGCGGTGCAGACTGGGTCCAAAGCCAGTCAGTTCAGTCCGGAATAACTAGGGGCACTCAGAAATTTGGATGTGTGAAAACGAACCGTAAGTCTGAACCAAATATTAAGAAAGGAAAGGACGTGCGCTGATAGATGGCGCTAAAGCCTCTGAATGACTATAATAATTAAGCATACAAAACATAGATGACGCGAGTAACGCCGAAATAATTGATTTTACAGAGTGGGGAAATGTAACTACGTTACATCTTTATAATATTAGTATGGATAAAACTAACCACAACACGTGTTTGCAGGTCCTAATCATAGGAGGAGGCATTGCCAACTTCACGAACGTGGCGGACACGTTCCGCGGCATCATCACCGCCATCGAGACGTACCGCGACGCGCTGCTGCAGTACAACGTCACCATCTTCGTGCGCCGCGGCGGGCCCAACTACCAGGAGGGGCTCAGGTGCGTCTGGGGAAATGTAGGCTCATTGCCATGGAGCAGGGATTCTCAACTGGCAGGGCGCCCCCCACTTGGGGGGTGTAGAATTATTATGGGTAATTAAAATGGGCGTAGTTGAAGTAGATTCTGCGGAAGGTCGCGGCGGCTTCAGCTGTGTATAAATACTTTTTATTAAAATAACTACAATTTTTATAGAAAACTATAACCAGACTTCTTAAATTATATAGCCTATGTTACCCGGGCTATTACTACGAATCTATTGACACCTCATTTATTAAAATCGGACCCTTAATTTAGGCGCTACGTTGGAACAAACATACGTACATAGACTGCAAAATCATTACCTCTCCTTTTGGCTTCGCCGTAGTAGGGTGAGAACAAGATCCGGTATAAGAAATATATACCCTCATCTGTTATTTATTAGTGATAAGAAATAAATGATAGATAATATTCACATTGATACATTGCAAGTAGGTTGCCTAGTAAAATTGCGCCCTAAGGGCCGATTCACACCGAAATATCAGCGGAGCGGCGAGCAGCATAACTGTCATATACTTCATTTTAAACTTTATCTTCATTGCTATAAAACACAGTTTCGCTTGAGACAACCGCCACTGCTCACGGCCGCCGCTCACGATGGCCGCTACGGAGCTCTAGGGCGCAATTAAACTAGGCAACCTACTTGCAATGTGTCAATGTGAATATTGTGTATCATTTATTTCTTATCACTAATAAATAACAGATGAGGGTATATATTTCTTATACCGGATCTTAGACCATTGTGGTTGTAATGTTGGGTTAGGTTGTAGGATCAAGTCTTCTCTCTAGTTTGTAGTGCGGTGTGACGAAAGCACTGACGTGGCAAATTTGCTGTCAGCTTTTAGTGTTAGCACGTTACATACTTACATATCGAAAGACGACACATATGGGGCGTAGTTTTTTTTTTTTCAAAACGTTGGGTGAGGTGCACCGCGTATAGGGTAAAAAGTTGGGAACCCCTGCCTTAGAGTATATTCTAAATACCATAATCGCCGTAGAAATGTATTCTGTCCATGGAAAAATAGACGATATTACATGTTCAACACACTACCATAAATATTATTTGTCTCTGACTCGCTCAGTAACATTGACCGTTGGCATTTTTATTTTTATATTGAACAAAATACGGCCCGCATGTGGCAATTAAATACCTACGTGATTCGTTCATCCTTTCAGCATTGATGTACCATAAATTCTATTGGAAATATTATTTTTTTTACATTTTCACTATCATTTATTTGTACAGACAAATGCGCGAGGTCGGGCAGCGCCTGCGCATCCCGATGTACGTGTTCGGGCCGGAGAGCAACATGACGGCGATCGTGGGGCTCGCGCTGGGCGCCGCGCCCATCCCGCCCGACCACCAGCTCGACTACGCCCCCAAGCAGCTGCCCCACCCGGAGCGAGCCGTGAGTACCCGGTTATAGTGGTGTTCATTATTCTTAGAGGGGTTAAAAGAAAGGCCAAAAGTTTCACGACTCCCGATTCTTACTTAAGAATCGTCATTTTCGCGAGAATTGCTTCTTGATATTTTTTCTTGAAAAATAAAGGTTCTATACATATGGGCGCGTGATGCGTCATAGTCCTCACTAAGCGTAATGAATAAGTTGATCCTTTAGCCTAAGAGTTGTAATCGATTTTGGATTGTGTTGTTGAATTTTATATCATACTCGCTTCGCAAATGCAGTTTCTTTTTTACCCGAATACGGCGAAGCCAAAAGGAAGAGTAATGATTTTTTTATGTTTATGTTATGTTTTATGTTTTGACGACCTCTGTAGCTCAGTGGTTAGCGCATTGGCGCTCAAGCTGGAAGTCACGGGTTCGAATCCCGCCAGGTGACAAAAAAGTTTTCTGTGTTCCTTGGTCATGGATGTGTATTAAATACGTGTATTATATAAACAGAATCTTATATATGTTAATAACATAAAAGTATTAAATATATTTCCGTTGTCTGGTACCCATAGGCCACCATAAATTTTTCGAGAACTTACCACGGGACCAGATTGACGTGGTCGCGTCGTGGACGTGGAAGCATCCATAGGTATATATATTATTAATTATTATGTTTCCAGGTTCCCCCCAAAGTGGAGATCGCGGAGCTGCCCCCAACCCTACTAGACCTGATATGCTCTCAGGCGCCCACTCGTATGGACCTAGGCCAGCAGCTGTCCACCGCGAGGCCACTGTTCTCGGACAGGACTAAAGCGATTGTATGGGGCATGCAAAATAGAGCTATACAGGTATAACTTATTTTAATGAAGAAAGGAACTAAAACAAATCAAATCTTTACTTTACGTGAAATGATTATATTATGTAGGCTTCATTTGTTTCCGTCAGTTTCTTAATTTAAACAAGTCTTTTATGAGCATTTAAATAGCTCCTTAGCACAAAAATTGACATTTGACACTTGTGTGTTCTATTTTCAGCTCTATTGTAATAGCGCAGTGTTCTATTTTCCGTGCTCTGAATTTTTCCCGTCCTACCGGATTCCGGAACAATATAGTCCCAGCCTTAGCAAAGATACTTTGGAACACGGATCATGGGCCCTTCTGTGTAGGTTTAATCTAAAGACTAATAGAAAAAAAATATATTATCATGTTGCAGGGCATGCTAGACTTCGACTTCATATGCCGGCGCGCGGAACCGTCCGTGGTCGCCATCGTGTACCCGTTCACCGCCGACCACAAGCAGAAGTACTACTTCGGCAACAAGGAGGTCTTTATACCGGGTAAGAGTCAACCTCGCCATTATTATAAAATTTATAATGCTCTTGTAAGTTGCATATGAGGGCTCTTATTAAGAATCATTTGTCAATGTCGCTCTTGCAAGGGATTAGTAATGCTCTTATAATGGACTTATAGTGTGGAACGTGAACACGTGTAATAACAATTAATGGGCCAGTCACACCGCTACGAGACGCGACGTGGTGCTGCATTTTTAAGATAGCTATTCAAAATTGAACTTTTTCTACTACACACGAAGATACACGTTTCATTGCATATTCTAAACAATGCAGCGCTGCGTCGCGTCTCGTCGCGGTGTGAATTGACCCTCAGGAACATATATTAAGCAACATATTGCATCATCCTTACTATTATTACTTATACTGAACGAACGACGAAATTTGGTATGGTATAAATATTTTTTTTTTAGTATTCAGTGACATGGACGTGGCCATGAGGAAGCACCAGGAGGCCACAGTGCTCGTCAATTTCGCGTCACTGCGGTCCGCGTACGACAGCACCATACAGGTATGTTCAACTACATAATATATTCTTTGAGTTTATATTTAATAAATTAGAATTAAATAAATTATTAACTTTTTTGGGCCGATTCTTGTATATTAAACTTTTGAAAATACATATCATGCATGGTCACTCGCATACGCGTTGTTTATGAGTGCTGTTATCATGATTTGAAAATGAAATGGGTTTGAATTTTAACATTTCCAATAACGAGAATTGGCCCTTCCTACTCTACTGGCCTTCGACTGTCGATCGCGCTGTAAACTGTAACTCGCAATCATCATGTATATATTAATACGCGAAGCAAAAACTTTCAGCACAGTTTTACGACAATTGTGCGAACGGAGGAGTATGGTATTTGCCACAGTTAATGTTTATGTGGAGGAAAGTGTGCAGAAAGCTTATATATATATTTTAAATAACACTTAGAAATACATAAAAATAGCAACACACAGACTACTAATCATTACCGTGTGTTTGATATTCACCGTAACAATTTTTTTTTGCACGTTAGCGTTTGTCAATATGTCACAACATTAAATTTATTTTAAATCCATTTAACACGCAAAAGAACCCTCATAAAGGCAGCCACAGACGAGAGGCCGATCGTTTCAGTTAGAACTGACGCCTGAACGGATTCGAGCCCATACACGGAAAAAATCGCATTCGACCCAACTGACGTCAGTTCGGCCTGAATGGATTCGAGCACACACACGACACGATTTTGCATCCGTTCAGGCCGAACTGAAGGCAGACCGGACCATGTATGGGACCCTTAAAGTTCAAACTTAATAGTTAAGGTGGGACCGCAGTACCGCCTACTCACACAGAGCGACGCGATGCGTCCCTACTATTAATACCGCAATGGAGTGCCGCGTCGCGTAGTTCCGCTGCCGCGTAGTTACGCCTAGTGTGGTCCCACCTTTATATGAATTATTACGGGCTAATTTCGACCACAGGACGACCTCTAGTGGGTTATATAAATGTGTATGTAACTTTCGCAGGCGATGCAACACCCGCAAATCAACACCGTCGTGATCATCGCCGAGGGCATCCCCGAGAACATGACCAGGAAAATCATCAAGTTGGCCGACTCGCGTGGGGTTAGTAAAACTCAATAATAATAATGATAATAGCTCCACACACCGAGGTCGGTGACGGTGGCCGGTTTCATTGAAATTGAAAATTGAGTTATTTTATAGTGTCCAAGTGTGTGCGCAGTACACAAGAGCACTCTCTCCTCCTTTAGTCTCGAAACCCAGTGGGACGGATGACCGACACACGATTGGCGAGAGATCAGATGCAGGCCCGACTTTTTACATGCCCGTCCGACGCATGGATCATCTTTCTTGTCAGACAATCAGGTGATCAGCCTGCATCATTTTTAATTTGATGTTCCAACGCGGGAATCGGATCCATGACCAAGGCCTGAACCACTGGACCACAGAGGCTGATACAGTACAAACTTAGAAATCATGTAAACTAGATCTATTATATATTATATATTGTGGTCGAGACACCTACACAATATCGTCAAGGGCCTGATTCACAATCTACTGATAAGATACTGATGTCAGATAGCTTATTGTTGGCTCTGGCATGTTTTGTCTCTGTCGCTCGATATAAAGTAAGCAGCGACAAAACTCCTCAATCGGCTATCCGACACCTATTAGAAGACTAGCTGGTGCCCGCAACTTCGTTTGCGTGGAACTATTAATAGAAACGGAACCCTAAGATAAAAGTAGCGTAAGTTACTCTTTAAAACATCATCTGCCAGTGAAAGTCCCGTGAAAATCGGTCCAGCCGTTTCAGAACTTAACCGGAACAAATTAACAGACGCACAGACAAAATAAAAAAATATATTTTTTATATTGTAAGTACTGTATATACTTTCATATGCATTTAGTGAAAAGCTTTTTGAAATTACAAACAGACACTTCAATCTTATATATTTGTATATATTGTGAAACAGGCCCTTAGAATATTATTATAACTTTCAAATAAAAAAAAATATTCAGATTAGCTCAAGATAAGAAATGAAAACATTATGACCTTTCACTTATAGGAATTCCTGGCTCACCGGAATAATTAAAAAACGAATAATATTTCATTCCTTAGTTACAAAGATTTCAAAAGTAAGGGCTATGACGTACATTTGACAGAAAAAATCTTCATACAAAAAAAGCTACGCCATCTTGATTTCAGAAGATCGATTATATTGCAGAAAGCAAATATCAGAATGTTAAGATAACAAATGTCAAACCTAAATGGCCCCAAACAACCCCACGTTTGTGGCCACTTTTTGCCTCGACATGCGTCGTCTATAATATACATGTTTATGTTACTATATTCAATTTCGAAATGTATTTTTTAGGTGAACATAATCGGTCCCGCCACAGTGGGAGGCATCAAGCCGGGCTGCTTCAAGATCGGCAACACCGCCGGCATGATCGACAATATAATCGAGAGCAAGCTGTACAGACCCGGCAGGTATGCAGATTGCTGTTCAATGGGGAACGTGCATAGTTTTTTTATTTTCATAGGCATAGTACTTAATAAGCCAGGAAATATTGTCTTTGTATTGGCATATCGACGATCAACCGTTGACGAGATACAGTCATCACAAAAGTGAGATCGTTGGGAGCATTAGAATAGCTCTATATACAAAAAAATATTAATTAAGAAAATAAAAAACCCGACTGCGTATAAACTGAATAAAAAAGAGAAAGTCCAGTCATCGAGACTTTTGTTAGTGAATATTATTATATAACTGTACCTACCATTGAAATAGCTTCGTGGTCGATACATTCAAAACGAAAACATTCTATTTACTATTGTATTCATTCGCGGTGCGGCGGCGGCCAGTGGCAGGAGCGGCAGGAGCGGCGACTCGCGCAGACGAGAGGCAACTATTGCGAATGTCTGCTCGCTTTACCCTTAAATAAATAAATGTCTATGGACGCTTCATACCACGTCAATCTGGCCCCGTGCTAAGTATCCGAAGAACTTGTGTTACAGGTACCAGAAAACGGGAAATATATTTAATACTTTTATACTATACATATATTTAAGAATTTTATTATATTATACACATATTTAATACACATCTATGGCCCAGGAACACAGAAAAACTTTTTGTTCCTTGTCCCCGGCTTGAGCACCAACGCGCTGAACCACTGAGCCACAGAGGTCGTCATAAATATTATTTCCAGTGTGGCGTACGTGTCCCGTTCCGGCGGTATGAGCAACGAACTCAACAACATTCTGGCGAAGCACGCGGACGGCGTTGTAGAGGGCGTGGCCATCGGCGGCGACCGCTATCCGGGGACTACCTTCATAGACCATTTGCTCAGGTAATATTATTATATTAATACGTGAAGCTGGAAGCAAAAACCTTCAATACAGTTTTAGAAGAATTGTGCAACCGGAGGAGTATGAAATTTGGCTGGTAAATTGAATTTATGTGGAGGAAGGTGTGCAGAAATATATAATATTACGTGTTGCCTGCGACTCCGTGCGCGCAAAGGAAATATTCCCGTGGTCTATTCTATATCTGTACCAAATTTCATCAAAATCGATCCAGTAGTTTCGGAGCCTATTCGATGCAAACAAACAAACAAATTTTCCTCTTTATTATATTAGTATAGATAAAAATACACACACACACACACACACACACACACACTACGGTAATGTGTGCGTATTTTTATCTATATTAACCTGAGGTAGTGTCACTACCTCAGGTTATTAACCCACACTGCCGTGCGTTTGATAGATACAACTTTGTTACACCGTGACGGTCAATCTGTCACAACATTTTCATTTTTTTATTTTTCTATCTTAGAGGCTTAAGATTAAGAACCTTTATAACCTTAATAATTATACGAATTATTATGGGCAAATTGCGTCCACAGGGCGACCACTGGTACATATTATGGTGGACACCTGGCACTTTAGCCAAGATGCCATCGCTAATTACGATGAATAAAGTCAGAAATCAAGAATTTATGGTATTGACGAACGCGTGTTATGTCAGCTAGCGAACATTATGTCAATCACGTAAATGTTCAATTTCGAAGATCATTATTGTAATCAACGATGGCATGTTGGCTAAGCCCTCTGGTGTCCGACACGGCGTTTCATTAATATTTTCGCGAGACGTTCAAAGGGTTGATGATAGTCTCCAGGGACTTTTTATTCGGACAACAAAAATAACTTAAGTTAGAATTGTTCTTAAGCATGCACATATTTTGTGTGCAGGTTCGAAGCGGACCCTAACGTGAAGATGCTGGTCCTCCTGGGCGAAGTCGGCGGAGTGGAGGAGTACCACGTGTGCCGCGCGATCCGAGACCGTCTCATCACCAAACCCCTGGTGGCCTGGTGCATCGGTACCTGCTCAGGTGAGTCTAGAAACATGTAGAATTAAATGGTATTATATTAAAAGGAAACTCAACCAGCGTAAAGCCTTATAAGAGGATAAGGCTTCTGTGTTTTTAACCTACCTCAACTTGACATATCATCTCGATCTGGTGTGAACTGACCCTAACGCTTAATCAGTCGATACAGTCTGCACCTAAATAGTTATAGACGTACACATCGATGGCCTCTGTGGCTCAGTGGTAAGCGCATCGGCGCTCAAGCCGGAGGTTGCGGGTTCAAATCCCGCCGAGGGAACAAAAAGTTTTCAATGTTCCTGGGTCATGGATATGTGTGTATTAAATATGTGTATAATATAATAAAAATCTTAAATATATGATCTGATCCCCGTGATCAGACGACAATAGTTCTTCGGATACTTAGAACAGGGCTAAACTGACGTGGTGTGAATCGTCCATAGATATTATTATTATAACATACACAACAGATTGTTTTGATTTATTGATTGTTCCTCAACAGACATGTTCACGTCTGAGGTGCAGTTCGGTCACGCGGGTTCTCTCGCGGGGTCCGCGCGGGAGGCGGCCGCCGCTAAGAACAAAGCGTTAGCTGAGTACGGCGCGGTGGTGCCGGAGAGCTTCGACAGCTTGGGCGCTGCTGTTAACCAGGTGATGATACAGCAAGAGGAGTACAAAGATAGCTTAAGGCTGGCCTAACTATATGATCCGGAATCCGGCGTCTAATCACATGTCAATGTCATATAGGCAGCTCGACAATCGACACATCGATTTTTAACTCTATTGTTTTAACGGAGAGTTCTATTTTCAGTGCAGTGAATTTTAATCAAATTTTTTGTACCTATTTTAAAAAGTGGACAATTCTCAATAAATATTTCCTAACTTTTCAAAATAGGTACGTACACGAAGTTTAACATTAAAAATGAATAACGGTAAGAGAGAGTACCAATCTCTGATACAAGATTGATACAAGCTAGAGAGTTACGTAACACTTTGATTAAATACACTCGTTCATTACTAATGACATTGTTAACAGGTGTATAAGAAGCTGGTGGCAGAGGGCAAGATCATCGTCAAGGAGGAGGTGGATCCACCGAAGGTGCCAATGGACTACGACTGGGCAAGGGTAAGTTATAAGGCCTCCTCCACATTAGGCGTGCGCGTTCCTAGCGCGTGTCAGCAATGCGGGCGGTGCTCGCGCCACTCACACACCCCGAGGAACGCACACGCTAATGTGGGGTCAGCCTAACTTGTAGTTTAGACCATACTAGCTGTTGCTAGCGACTCCGCTGTACTGCGAATACAGTATCCCACAGCTGCACTGTACGTTTTCGGAACAAAAATGTGTTAATCCAAAGCTTAAACTGCTACCATGCCAAATGTCATCAAAATCCGTTCAGCACTTTTTGCGTGAAAGAGTAACAAACATCCATCCATCACATCCTCACTAACTTTCACATTTATAATAGGGGTAGGATTTATTTCGTTCCGAAGGCCGATTCTACAAATTAAATCATCTGCTGAAAGTGCAGTCTCGTTTAAGCCAGAGATCTGTCACACTCGCACACTCACGGCTCCAAGCGTGTGCGATAGCAGAACCTGGAATCTAAAAATAGCTGGTGATTTTCAGTGCAGGCTAGTAGTTTGACGCGACTGGTACCTTTTTTTTCGTCACATCCAGAATGTAATGATAATAATTTAATGATACGTCAGCACGTATCTGTGCATCATTAAAAAGCATGAAATGCTCCTTTATTTACCTATTTATTATCAATATGTACAGAAACTGGGCATAATCCGCAAGCCGGCGGCTTTCATCAGCACCATCTGTGACGAGCGCGGCCAGGAGCTGAGCTACTGCGGCGTGCCCATCAGCAAGGTGCTCGAGCGGCAGATGGGCATCGGCGGCACCATCAGCCTGCTGTGGTGAGTACCGCCCATGGAGGAGATACTAGAGAGGAGATATATGTATATAAGCAACTGTGCACTGTAATTTCTACTCGGTCCTGACGTCATCACAATGGGCGTGGCTTAAATCACGCATTGTTTTTAGTTACAATACCTCCACTCTCTATGTTGCCTGCCCTACCAAAAGTCAGTAATGATGTCGGAGACGGTATTGACAGTGACGTCATACAGCACTCCTATGACGTCATGCACATTATCAGAATCCATTTACAATTCCCGTTCCGATTAAAAAATAGTAACATATTTTTGACACAAGACGCCATCTAATAATGATCTGTAAAACATTTGATACCTATTATTCAGACACCCAGAATGTGTTATAAACAGTTTTGCTAATAGACTAATTTGCCCCAATTTGGTACATTTGTTTTCACAACAAAGTTTAAACTATAGTTAGTTGATATTAGGTGTAAAACATGATGGAGTTTATACCTTTAGGTAAGTATATTATTCCTGAATAATTAAAACGCTTACATTACTTATGATTTTATAGATATATAGTCGTATTTATAGATTTTATAGATAGAAGGCTATACTTAAGCAGTTTACTTTAATAAATAGTGAAAAAGTTAATTCTCAATTGAACTGAAGCCGTTTTTTTTCACATATTTCTAAAGAACATATCTATAGGAAAGTTATCGAATCCGAGTCGAACGGGACTTTTGAATAGACCCGCTCAATCTTTCTCCGCCTCGAAAAATATCAATGTGTGTGCCAAAGCCTAGAAGTTTCCATTGCTCTAACACACTTGACCTCGCAGGTTCCAGCGCGAGCTGCCGGAATGGGCGGCGAAGTTCCTGGAACTGGTCATCATTGTCACGGCCGACCACGGGCCGGCTGTCTCCGGGGCGCACAACACCATGGTGACCGCGCGTGCCGGCAAGGACCTCATATCGTCGGTTGTCAGCGGCATGCTGACTATTGTGAGTATCGAATTCCTCTCGCACAGTGGCATTGTGTGCCGGCATCATTATGTTGATAATGTTAGGGTCAACTCACACCGATACGTGACGCGAAGCTACCGTGAATTTTTAGATAGCGTTAAAAATATAACTTTATTATCTATACAAGAAGATACGGGTTTCATTGCAAGAGCGGCGCTGCGCTACAAAGCGCAGTTCAGTTGTAAATTTGAACTCTTGCAATTAATGCGTTTGTAAATCGACATATAAAAAAATTACCTAGGTGTTCCGCAAGACACCCTCTTGGGCCCTTTATTATTCTTGTGCTACATAAATGATTTACCAGAAAGATATTCGTACTGTATGGCAGTTCGCATCTATAACAAACTACCTAACTAATATAAAGGACTAACAACACAAACATATAAAAGTGAACTGAACACCTGGCTCCTTAACGAAATGTATTATTCAATAAATGAATTCTTCGATGACAAAAATACTGAATGATAGACATAATGTAACTTATTTCGTTGATGATAATCATTGTATTAGGTCATTACATATGAAATTGGCGTTTTGTAAAGGAGGAACATAAAGTCGATTTTTTTTTAAACATAATATATTTATTTAATCAAAGTATATACCATTGCTATCTATGCGCTTTTGCCATCTCATAGGTAGTTCATTGATTCCTTTACTAAAAAAACCATTCGGACAGGAATTAATAAAATCTTTGAAGGCGCTTTGGACTGTCCCATCGGAGTTGAATTTTTTCCCTTGCAAGAAGTTATCAAAATTTCGAAAAAAATGGTAAACTGTTGGAGCAAGGTCCGGGGAGTACGGTGGATGTCTTCTACATTCCAATTGAAGCTCCTCTAATTTGGCAGCCGTCTGTTGTGCAGTGTGTGGTCTAGCGTTGTCCTGAAGCAGCAGTGGCCTAGAGCGAATGACCGACCTCGGTTGTCTAGCAGCTAGCTTTTCCATCATGATTTGGTGTTCCTGGCAATAGATATCTGCCGTAATCGTCTGGCCTGATTTAAGAAAGCTGTAGTGAACGACACCGGCACTAGTCCGGCAAACGCTGACATGTAACTTTTTTTGAGTCAATTTTCGCTTAGGGCTCGTACTCGAAAATAATACGATATTTCAAGTTTTCCATTTTGTAAACAGAGTGACGCAAAGGGAAAACCAAAAGAGGAAAAAACTAATTAATTTTCGGTTTTCGAATACACAAATACATTAGTACATAGCGGTATAAATTTGAAATTGGAATTCCTAACCAAAGAAGATATATTTGAGATCAAAGTGGCCAGTACGACATAACACCAATTTCATATTATGTAAAGACCTAATATTTGTTTACCTAACCATTGTATATTAAACGCTATGTGATATTGTAATGAATCTATTATTTCCCGGACTTATATGCATTGATTCTATTCAGTACCGGATTAGCCATTTAAGCGGAGGCAGCAAACGCTACGGGCACCGCGTTTTGGGGGGGCCCCGCGCTCCGCATCGACCGCGGGAGCGTAAAAAATAATTTTCATACATAGTAATAACAGTGCTGAAAATAGAACTCCGTGCTGATGCCTAATACAATAATCCTGAAAATCGAACACACGATAGCAATTAAAAAACTTGACGCTTGTAAGATCGATTTTCAGCTCTATTGTATACCCCAATAGAGCTGAAAATCAATTGCATTACTCTATAGCAATAGATATCAAACACACGAGCGGCGAGCTTCTAAATTGCTGCCGCGATTTTCATTTCTGAAGCTCTATTGCTTTACTCCCACCTGAAAAGTTAAAACTAAATTTCACCACGCTAAATCTCAATTCTTTCGTGAAATTAATAATTTACATTTTTTATATTAATTATTTATTATGGCATTCAAAATTATTTATTAGAAAGGAAATGTTTAATTAGCCGTTTTGCTTGTCGATAAATTTTTAAATCAATCAAGTACCTAACACGTTCTGAATACAACAAAGTATCTTACTGACTTTTATTCGTTCCACATTAGTCCTGATTCCGCGTGTCTTCAAAGTTTTTAAGACCTTGAAACGAAAAAATTTCCTGTAAATACTATTGTTGCCAGTTGTGTTTAAACTACTCATTTACGTCGAACAAAAATATTTATTGCCTGATTAACTTAATTATAAAAACACTAAATAGAATTACATTACGTTTTTTACGGCATTCTTACTGTAAACCAGTAAACTAAGAAAACAATAATGCTCGCTCGCTTTTTACATAAATAACTTATTAAACTATTATGTACTTACGTTCCGTTTTGGGCTATTAATTTGATTGTATTTTCCCAAGTGCAATCTTTCAGGGTTTAATGTTTAAACAGATTTTAATTGGTAAAATAGAATAAAAATTTTGCTCGCTCGCTTTTAAAATAAACAACATATTATACAATTCAATGCAGATGTTCTATTTTAATTTGTTGATTTTATTGTATTTTTCCGAAGTTGACAGTCTTTCAAGTTTCAAAGTTGGACAGATTTTGATCTAGAAATTTAAAAAAATTTTTGCTCATTTGCATTTAACAAAATGAATATACAAATAAATTATATTATATTATTTAGTGCCGACGGTCGGTTTAGGTCTAAGGTTTGTGTACTTACAAAATAATTATTTGTATGTTTTAAAGTACACAAGTCTTTCAGGGTACAAAGTTTAGTTCAGGTAATAAAATACAAAAATAATTTGCTCGCTCGCGTTTCACATAAAAATCATATTATATTAATCAGTTTTTAACAATGCAATCCAACAGTTTATATAAAATTCAGTGTCTGACCTTGTGTATGGTAAGTTAATTTATTAGGTATAAGGCTAATTAGAAATATTAAAAAAAAAACATTTTATACCCTAAACTTGAGAATCGAAAGGAAACCAGAGGGAAGAGAGAAAACCGCGGGGCCCCGGCAGAATTTGCTACGGGCCCCGCGCTGGACTCTCGGGAGCCCCAAGCGATAAACGACATATGACGTCCGGCCTTCCCAGCCAAGCCCTTCAAATCTGACGTATGTAGGTACGCTAAAATGCAGATTTCGACGAAAATTCGTATGAGTGCACTAGCTTATATTAGTATATTCGGAATCTACGTAAAATTTGCTTTAATAAGTATTTAATATAATCTAAAAAATGAGAAAGTGGAATTATTCTAATAAGAATATCGCACAAGTTTGTAAAATCACACCTTTGTTGTCGAAAAAAGCATTTAAAAAACAATTTAAGACGCTAGACACATTATAAATAGACTAATTATATTAAAAACAAGTTATTTTATTATTATAAATTAGACACAACATCTTCTTCTTAAGAAAATTGCAAAAAAATATAGTTTAAAGCAAATGCGTTATTTCAAAAATAATCATTGTAAGAGACGCAACTTCAAAAGCCTTTTTGGACCTGATTATCCACATAAAATGTATTTTTTGTAGTCTCATATTAAACCTTACCTAATATAGAATTTCTTGTTAAAAAAACCATGTATTCATTTATAAATCTTAAAATACAAAAAAAAAACGGTAAAAATTCCACTGTTACATAACAGGCTGATAACTGTTTAACGGTTTGATGTTTTTACATATGAGATGTTTTGTCAAAAACTACACAAAATATAGAACCAAAATAAATAAATACACATTTCTTAGGCATTTCTAGAGTTATTAAAAATAGTTTGAAAAACTGATAAAATTTCATAGTTATGTAATAATTTACGAACAAAAAATCTTTGGAGTCGTCTTTCGTCAAATTTATTATAATGTTTTTGTAAGACAAAAATTAACTTAATTGACTATTTTACATAAAAATATAAGTCGACTTTCGTCAATTTTCTTAAATGTTTTTGTGAGGCATAAAAATTAACTTAATTGAGTATTTTACATAAAAATATTAGTACGTTAGATTATAGATTTTAAATTAAAAGTATATATTTTATTTATTTATAGTTATATCTGTCATATAGTTTTTATGTTTTAGTATGTTTTTTATACGAAAATAAAAAATTGGGTTGTATGTAGAAAATAAAACCGACTTTTAGGCGTCTCCGCAGTTGTATGTTCATTAGTAATATAAATTTTCGCAGCCATTTTGCTTTGAAAATGCCGTGCGTCCCGACACCGTACAACGGTTACTAGCAAACATCGTATTATTATTTTTTATTTTCCGATTTATTTATAACACTAACTAGTTCTTTTATTATAGTAAAACAATCGTTAATAATACTTTCTATTATTAGAAGTTAAATATTACCATAAATATTCATAGTTTATCATAATTCAATACTGTTTTTGTAACGGTTATTATTTGGGTTGGTATATGGAATATGGACGCAACTAAATTATAAAATACAAGTTCATAATAGCAAACTTTGACGAAAACCTTTATTACCTATATATACCTATTACCTTTATTTTAGATAAAATTAGCTACTTACCAAAAACATTCCTAACAAAATTGCACTTCACAACACACTGTAATCCAGTCGCGAAGTACACTAAACAATGAATGCAATTTGACACCACTTAAGTTGTCTTCAAGTGGCTATAGCTTTTTATATTTGTTAGGATTATAAATGTGTGTATCATAGATTTGTCATCCTTTTCACTAGCTTCAATATTAAATAAATACATTAAAAAGAGACCACCATATATTTTTTGTACAGGCACTGATTCTATTTGTCATTTTGTTTCTGATCGTTATCCAATTTGTATCCATTGTTTGTAAATTGTAATGTATTAATTATTGAATTGTAATCATTATGTATTGACATTTGTTACTAATTTTTATTTTCTTGTAAATTTTATAATAATAGGTAATCTTTTAAAGTTCATGAGTAATTAAAATAACTAAAATGTACCTATTTGCAGTATGCATGTAGCAGAATATGTGGAAATGTGAAATGCCTTATTGCACCATATTCCTAGCAAATAAATGATTTGATTTATTGATTGAAACGTTTATCTTCTTGTGTAGGGAATAAAGTTCAATTTTATATCGCTATCTTAAATAAATGCAGCGAGCGTCACGTCTCGGTGTGAACTGACGCTTAGGCCTAACTATACAGGGTGTAAAACTTTGGGATATGATCAATGTACCTTTTCTGATCACCGAAACATAACCGGAACATATTTTTTTTTAATAAAATAATACTTGTATTTTTTATTACAAATTATACATTTTAAAATTAAAATAAATCATTCTTAAATTCAAGTAACCCAAAGTAACATGCGTGTCATTCGAATTCTAATACTTTTCTATTTTTTCGTGTTAACTAGCAGTTTTTTTTTTGTCGTAGGGCGACCGTTTCGGTGGCGCGCTGGACCGCGCGGCGCAGGACTTCTGCGCGGCGTACGACCGAGGCCAGCACCCGCAGGAGTTCGTCAACGAGAAGCGCGCCAAGGGCGAGCTCATCATGGGCATCGGACACAGGTAACGCCGTGCCTCGGCACTGATGAGCCGACTCGAGCTCGACCGTGGTAACACGGAAAAATGTCATGTAATAATATATCTTTTGTTTATTATGTAAGTAAACGTTGAGCGATTGAGGATACCTAAAGGTAGCCTTCCGATGCGCGCGACGCGAGACCGCGACCCGAGACCGAAATGGGGTCGCGGAGTCACTGCTTAGTATGAATTTATACGGAGCACCATACAATCTCCGCGACCCGCGTCGCGCAACCGGTGAGCGCGGCCAGAGAACCTGATTGGCTGGTCTGCTGGTCGCGGTCTCGCGTCGCGCTCGCATCGATCGGAAGGCTTACCTTACGGACGACGAGGTCAAGAGACTAGTAACCCACTCGTAACCCTTTTTGGTGTTACAGGTGTACATAGCGGGCAGTAGCCGCTTCCCATCGGACAATCCGCTCCTCTGTTGCCAATATCATTCTATAAAAAAACTCATTTATTTATGTATTCTCAGAGTGAAATCATTAATTACGTCATTTATTATTTTACAGAGTAAAATCCGTAAACAACCCCGACTCGCGTGTGCGTGAGCTCAAAGCGTACGTGACCGCGCGGTGGCCGGCGTGGCCCGTGACGCGGTACGCGCTGGACGTGGAGGCCATCACCACGCGCAAGAAGCCCAACCTCATCCTCAACGTGGACGGCATCGTCGCGGCCGCCATGGTCGACCTGTTCAGGCACTGCCAGCTGTTCACACAGTCAGTATTTAGTTTAATACCAGATGTTTTGCCCGCGGCCTCGTCCGCGTAAGTACAGTATCCCACGGGAACACTGTACTTTTATTCGAGATAAAAAGTAGCCTTTGTATTAAACCAGAGCTCAAACTACTATAAACGTTTTTGCCTAAAAGAGTCACAAACATGAATCCATCCATCCATCCTCACAAACTTTCACATTTATAATAGTAGTAGGATAGGTTAGTCCGAGGTCGTATAAATGGTCCGCAAGCCTTAATGTTATGCTTTACTGGAGCTAATCTTGTCTATATCGGTTTTTCAGCAACGGCTGCGAGTATTTCCATGAAATTTAGTATGCAATGAGTTTTGGGGCAGAAAAATCGATCTAGCTAGGTCCCCGGAAACTGCGCATTTTTAAGTTAAATATGGTTTTCTTTCGTCGCGTAATAAGATACGAGTGATTTCGATTTCTAAGTGTCAAATCCGGTTGACGGCTTGGATACATTGTACTTTTTGCGTTGTTTGGAGTGAATTTTTTTATTTGATTTTTTTATTTACACAAATTGGAGTCTCGGGTTTGAATCTCGGTCAGACAAATATTTTTGCGCTTCTTTTTACCCGACTACGGCGAAAGGAAGGGTAATTAATGATTTTGGCAGTCTATGTATGTATGTTTGTTTGTTCCCTCGTAGGGTCTAAACTACTAGTCCGAATTTAACAAATGAGGTGTCAATAGATTCGTAATGATGCCGCGGGTAACATAGGCTATATAATTTTTTCAAATTTTTTTATTTCGGAAATTGAATCTCAAATTCTAGCATCTAATAAAATTAAACCGAGATAATCATCACGTGTTTGATATCAAAAGAAAGGTCTTGGCGAGCACAACACAAATATATTTGTGACGTGCTTGCACAAATATATTAGTGGCATGCTTGCACAAATATATTAGTGACATGCTTGCACAAATATATTAGTGACATGCTTGCACAAATATGTCAAAATACACGTTTAAATAAAATGCGGTCGTACAAACCCAGTTGTCCAATTTTCGAACATTACGTAATATAAGACTATGGATGTATAATTTTTATATTATACATATTATTTTACCTTCATAAAATATATTTTATTTTATAAATATTAGTATCATTATCCTACTTAAAATCTAGAAAAATAATTGGCTCGCTCCGCCCTCGTGAAGAAGATATTATTTTTAATTACAAGTGTTTTTATTAGGTATTTATTAATATTTTTGCAAAAAACATGTTCTATCGGGAAACGGAGGTTAACAAACATCCATCCATCCATCCATCCCCACAAACATTCACATTTATAATAGTAGTAGGATTATTTTATCGTTCTACTAAAACTCGGCCAGGAAGTAGGTTACTATATACAGTATATTAACTACACAATGTTCTGTCACAGGGAGGAGGGTAACAGCTACATCAACATGGGCTCGATCAACGCGCTGTTCGTGTTGGGCCGCACCATCGGCCTCGTGGGGCACTTCCTCGACCAGAAGCGGCTCAAGCAGCCCCTGTACCGCCACCCGTGGGACGACATCACGTACATGTCGCCGCTCAACTGAATACAATAAGAATGCTTACACACGTACCGATTTGGTCTGGAGCGAACCATTATGACAGCACGATACTCGTGTGTTTGATTGTCAGCTCTATTGTATTAGCGCAGAGTTCTATTTACAGTGCATTCCGATTTTTGTGCAGTGTTCCAACTCTCAAAAATATTTCTCCCCAAACTTTAATAAATCGATAAACACATAATAAAAAATAATATTCTGTAAATATACTATTCTGTCCTTTATATATTAAGGTATACTTCCAAAAATTTTGGTTTCTACCGGTTGCCTATTCAAACCATTGTCGATATAACAGTTTAATAGGTTTTAATTTAATTTTAAACTAGAAATTACAAACATCTAAAAATAAACCTTAAAAAATGCCCCTGGAGGACTTTCCCTCATTAGGCGGAAACCCCTAAGTTGGCAAACCAAATCTGTGCTCTACTCCGGGCCAAATCCGCACGTGTGTTAAAGCTTTAACAATGTACGCAATCGGCGATACCGGGGGCTTGAGAACGCTTCCAAACAGTGTACATCAATATCACTTGTATTAAATGTACAGTAAACTTCTCTCTTAATGACCCCCGGCAATCATTGTGTTTCTATTGAAATGAGAAATCATGTATGGAAAACGAAGATCTCCGAAAGACATTAAGAACGCAGTTGTACTGTAGTGTAAAATGTATCAAGACATGAGATGATATGCATTTGTGACCCTTTTTTATGTTGGGATTTCATGGCGATCGCACACCATAAGGCGATATTTCTGCTTGTTATAAAGTTTCGGAAGCTTCTTATTTACACCCGGTATGTAATCGAAACGCAGACTAGAAATTATCAAACCTTTTCGTGTAAGAGCTTAAATGTTACATTGTAGAAAATACTGAGGTCATCGACTCGAACTATTTCGTTTTACCCTCAAATATAAGTGTTATTTTATCTTCTAGTTGTAATGATGTATTTGTTAGCTTTGGGAGTTTCAAGTATATGTCTCAAATCTACTAAATCGAAAATAGAACGGTGTATCCCATCTTGAATGCCTATCCGTCTGTTAGTGCATTTCTCCTACGACTTTCTTCGTCTCGAAGTTCAAACCTAGGGGGCAATTCATGTAATTAATTGTTCAATACGCAGTTGGGTTCGTGTCGGAGCATGCTATCGCTCTGGACGAGTGTGTGAGTGCGACAGCATGCGCTGACCTTGGAACCAACCATGCGGCGAATTGAACAAAAATTATCACGTGAATTGGGCGCTTCTGTCCGACGACCACATTCCAGGAATGTGTAGCACAGTATGGAACATATTTGTAAATGACAATTTATTATTTTGTTATTTTTGTATGCATGTATTTTGAATGGATATCTTCGCTGACGGTACTCTGTACGGAGTGCACGATATAGTAATTATAATTTACTGTTGACCATACATTGAGTATATAATGTTGAATGTTAGGGATATTTATTTTCATAAAAAAATAAAATTACAAAAAATATAAATGATGTTTCAATGTTACTCTTACAGTTCTGTCACTGTAGGGATTTAGAATGAAAAATGCACCAAGCCCTAGGCTATATTTTATAGGCAAATATTTCATTAAAAAAAAAACATTTGAAACGTAGCTATATGTACTCGTATATGCGGACTATTATAGGAAAAGTGTCGATTTCACATGTTAAAATACTGTATTTTTGCACAAATATTGAAATAATTGTACACCTCGTTAAGCTTGTTACTGACTATACAGGTTGCACAATACTTTGCCAGCGTAGTCTCAAAAATGGGACATGCTCATTTTTTGACAAATATTAAAAATACTCAATAATAAAAAGAATTCCTAAAATATTGTGTATGTATACGAAACAACAATATCATATTAAACTGTATACAACGAAATCATTGAGATTTCAAAAAACTGTTTTAGTTGCAATGTACCTAAAGATATCTTGAAAAAAGAAACTATCAATAAATCTAGTTACTGACTATCTATATAATTTATTCTATGGTGACATATTCTTGGCATTCATTTTGCCACTGACATATTATTGCCTTTTCATTACAATGCCAGGGTTCAAATATACGGTAGTATTCGCACTGCGATATCTCCATTACAGTTGCGTTGGCTTGGGCGCAGGGCGGCACTTAGTGTAAGCGGTATAATTTATTGGTATATTTGATTTGAAGATGGGGTGAATATTTGTAAATATTGCAATTTATTTGAATATATTTTTTATTTATGTCGTGTTGTTATTTAACTCACTACTTGTAGAAATTCAATTAAAAGTAAAAAAATTAATATTTCATTACAATTTGTATTAATCGAAATTTTAATTAAAGATCAGGAATTTTATGATGGAACAGTAGCCACGACGAGCAAAGATTAATTAAGTAGGTTAGGTGTAAGCGTAATTGCAATTGAATTACAACGGCATAGGTCGGATATTTGCGGGGGGGGGGGGGGGGGGGGAATTTTGTGATATTTTAACTTATTTCAACGATCTCCACTTCTCCATTGATCTTAATTGAAATAATTACGGAAAATGAAATGTGAATGAAATTTGTACAATCTAATATTATTTTGGTTCATAGTCGCCACTTTTTTAAACGAACGTGCATTTTCTGAAATGAATTGATATGACTGTGGAGAATAATCGGTTGATAAGTAGACCAAAGGTTGTCGAGCATTTGGAGCGACTAATTGATTACTTTCAGTCTTCTAGTTGGTCAACAGGTTGGTAACCTATCGAACGACTGCAGTTCAGTCGCATACATGGAGGAAATAAACAGGAGGTGTTGTAAGTAGATTTCAGTATGAAACAAAGCGTGAAATTTTGCGGAGTGAGGGGGTGTATGACTCCGCCCACTCATCTATCGGGCAATAGCAAAACTACGTGCTTCGTTCGTTATCCACCATACTTAGTAGTTTTGCTATCTCACACTGCATGCCACTAAACGCAAGAAGACACCTTGGTCGACTGGGGCGTTAAATTATGAAAAACGAAATTGCTTTACGACTGAAAAGTCTTTAGGAAGTACTGCAAAAAAAAATTGTACGCATGATAATAAAAATAATATATTAAATACTAGCTTTTGCCCGCGGCTCCTCCCGCGTATATACGGTATCCCACAGGATCACTGTACTTTTTCGGGATAAAATGTGGCATATGCTTTGATCCAGAACCTAAACTGCTACCAAATATACCAAAATACCAAATTTCATCAAAATCGGTTCTGTAGTTTTTCCGTTAAAGAGTAACAAAAATCTATCCATCCATACATACATCAATCCATTCATCCTCACAAACTTTTACATTCATAATAGTAGTAGGATTGAGTTTTTGGCGGACCAATTAGTGCCACAATCCTGAATCGCGCTATCGAAGTTTTCTAAGATCGGCGGTATATATACATCACCTGAAATTAATACAAGTGGGCTTCGGCCTGCCCGAGCATAGCACCTCTTTCGGTCGGAGATCTCCCTCTGGGGCTTGCCACCACATTCCCACAAGTTAGTACGTATCATTCTAGAATATAGTTTTAATCCCCGTGATCAAAGTTCAAACGCCATCTATTGGCAAGTAGAATTATTTCTAATTTAACCGACGCTAAGATACTTTTCTAGAACAATTACAATCAATTTATTTTTATTTTCTTACACATTATATGTAATGACCTCCATATATCAGAACGCCGATTATAGTATTTTTTACATGATAAGACACTTTCATCATTTTATTCTTAGAAACTCGGAAAAGTACAAAAAGTTATCAAAATCACAGAGGTGTGCACAGTACGAACACTGACATTACATTTACTTAGGCCACGCCCATTGTGATGACGTTGGGATCGAGTCGAAATCGCAGTGCACAGTTGCGTATGCCACCTAATCTTTTTATCAGCTCCATGGTTGCATATTTACCAATGTGACAAATGAGGTACCTACCAACACTGGTATTTGCTGACGGCGACCGACTCGCTTTGGGAAAATGCGCTTACAAAAAGTATCAGTTTAACGTAAGTACATAAAAATAACACCGGTTATGCTTATGACACACCATAAGAATCACGATCTACGGGTCGAGGAATACATGAAAGTTTTATGTAGGTATGGTACCTACTCTATCATCGGTGTCAAAATGTGTCAAAGTAAGCTCGGTGCGGCGGGGGCACTATCGTTAAGGCCAAATCATTAAGTAAACAAAACCGGCGATCTTTAAAATTTTCCATTAAAACATGCATGATTTTAAGCGCTTACTTACCATCGAATTATAAACAAGTGAAACATTTAAATAGACCGAGATCCCAGGCCCACCACACTACCCTTATATTCCTACTGATAAATTGTATTTCATTTAAGTTGTAGTTTTCATATAAATAAAGAATGGAAAATCATCCACGTAGAATTACAAATCATTAAACTTCTATTCAAATCATTCGTGGCGGAGCCCTATTATGTCCCGGCCCGCAACACCTGGGTTGGTGACCTGATGGGTTCCGTCGCTGTACACGGAGCTGACACTGGCCCACCGCTTCTTGTGCGGGAGAGAGGCCAGGGATTCGTGGCAGTGGATCGGGGGGAGTACACGATCTTCGGCGTATACTTCTCCCCGAACAAAACGCTTGCCGAATTTGAGACCTTTCTAGGCGAGTTGCAGGCGGCCGTTTTAAGAGCGGCCCCAAGGCCCGTTCTTGTCGCCGGCGACTTCAACTCAAAGAACTCAGCATGGGGCTCCCCAGTGACCGAACCTAACCTAACCTAACCTAACCTTTATATCTCTGTTTATACTTAGATTAGAGAAAAATGCAACGATCTTACTTACGCAAAGATGTCCCATGAACACTTGAAGTGTATCCTGTTTGACAAGTGCATAAAACGCGAGTAAGCACTTGTGTCTCGCAGTGACTCGCAAACTATGCGACCGGCAACATGCCGAAGTGCTCGGTGGAAAAGTGCAAAATTATTGCATTAACCATCCTAAAAAACTATGGGATATCTTATTTTCGGTAATTAATAATTCAATCTTTGATAATTTAATGCGTTTATATTTAATAAACTTGATTAAAATTATATTCAACGTAAATATAAAAAAAATCACATAGGGTCAGTGGGAGGAAGATCGAATGGTTTTTTTGTGAGATAAGCAGTGTTGTGTTCAAAGCTTTGTAAAATAGAGGGATATTGAGTTCTGTTGAAAAAAAATAAAGATGTAAAAATGGAAAACTTGTATTTTGTATTTGGCTTATAACATTTTCTAAATGCTATCCCAATTTTTTATAAATTATCATTTAAAATACTATTATCATATATATAAAGCAGGAAGAAGATAAAAAGGTGACGGGGTAAGATTGATATAGTTTCTATAATCGTCATGGTAACGAATATAGAAACTATATCAATCTTACCCCGTCATGAACGCTACACAATATTGATGATAATACATTTGGATAGAAAATAATTTGACCCTGTGAAAATCTTTTTCACTCAACTTCACATCTCTCAAATGACATCACTTTTTTATAAAAAGTATTTCACTCTTACCCAATTTTGTGCGAATAAGGTCAGAGCCTCTCAATCTCTTCACATCACCGTTGGAGTTGAAAGCTAAACGAATAAAATAAAGCGTTTTTATTGTTATTGCTGAGATCAGTGATTAAATTAGACGAATACATTTTACATTCATATTTAATTTAAAGTTTAAACCTTACAAACACTAGAATTTCTAAAATAAACTATAATAATAACAGAGATCGGATGCGTGGGAGCATAAATAAAACTTAAAAAACGTTATAAGCATATCTAAGTAGGTACAATAAGGAATTATTATTCTATACAAGGCAATCTATGGATACCTACAATGTATCGAGAGCATTAGGAAATGTGATACATAAAAGATGTCAAAGCTAGGGCAGGGTACAAACACGGAAGAAGGATATGTAACTTATTAAATGCTATATAACTCCTGAATTTCTGTTCATCCAATGAATCCAGATCACTGAAAATAGAACTCTGCGCCAATACAATAGAGCTGAAAATCAAACACACAAGTGTCGAGTCAAATGTCAATGTCATATATGACAGCTCGACACTCGACACATAAATTTTCAACTCTATTGCATTAGCGCAGAGTTCTATTTTCAATGCTCAGAATTTTCTACGGCCTCCCGGATTCCGGATCATAATATAGTCCCAGCCTAAGTAGACAATATTTCAGTTTGGACTTAGGAAAATAAATATTAATATCTTTTTGTTATGGATGACTGACTATGCTTAGTGCTTAGATACAACATTCATGATTCAGAAGAAATATTTTCGGCCCAAAACCGCTTCGGCTAGTTATATTTACATTCGGAATTATTTTTAAAACGCGTTTTCACAAAATTAACAACGTAACGCTGACCGGTTATGACGAATTTAAAACGTTTTTTTCCATCTTTTTTACCGTTACCACACGAGAGTGTACATAAATAATTCAATACTTATATATAGGTGCCTATTTAATAATGGAAATTTAGAAAATCATAAAAACACTATTGGTGAAAATGTATGTTTACGGACTTGATTCCTGTCCCGTGAGAATTTTAGACCTAAAGAACTCTACGCTAATACAATAGAGCTGAAAACACACAAGTGTCGAGTCAAATGTCAATGTCACATATGTCAGCTCGACACTCGACACTTAAATTTTCAACTATTGTATTCGCGCATAATTATATTTTCAGTGCTCTGAGATTTCCCCGGCCTACCGGATTCCGGACAATATAGTCCCAGCCTTAACTACTTAGCTGTAGAACGAAGCTAACCCGCATCAGGCTAGTGTAGTGTCTATAACCTGAGCTAACCACGTCTCATATCACTTAGCAGTATTCTGTATTACTTTAACATTACTTTTGATTTTAGGGTAAATAAATGATTTATTCAAAATATTTATTGAAACGAAAATATTTTTTTATTTTGCGAGAAATCAAAAAGTAATGCAATACTGCTATCAATAGCAGACTTCAAAGTCTTCGTGGTAAGACCCCCTGATTCTTTTAACATTGAGTAGAGACCTAATCTTCAGCACTGAGGACGTAAGTGGTCCGTGTTGGAAGGTGTAGGTAAATCACAACCATTTGGCTATGATTGATAAAAATGTATGCCCTGTAACTACGCTTTTCTGATGCAATTGTTTCCCTGTGTACATAATATATTAAGCTGTGACTATATGATCCGGAATTCGGAAGGCCGTCGAAAATATAACTCTGGACTCGTACAATATAGTTGAAAATCGAACACATGAGTGTGGATTCAAATGTCAATGTCATATATGACAGCTCGACACTCGAAACTTCCATAATCCATTCTCAACTCTACAAAATTAGCGCAGAGTTGTATTTTCAGTGCTCTGAATTTTCACCGCCGTTACGGATTCCGGAGCATATAATTATAGGCCCAGCCTTACCTGTATAGTTCTTAGTTTACATTTTGCAATTTTATAAAATACTAGCTGACCCGGCAAACGTTGTTTTGCCATTGTATGTATTTTTACTGCCACATCTTATATAAAAAAATATATAAAAAATCGGCGAAAATTTTTAGACCTACAAAATGTGCAAAAAAAAAATAATAAGAAAAATTATAAGAATCCGTCAAGCCATTTCGGAAGAGTGTGTCCTCGAACACTATGACACAAGAATTTTATATACATATTAGATAATTAGTGTAAATGGTGTAAAAACAATGGTTCTTCATGAAATAATTTATTTGTAACCGACTTAAAAAAAAAGGTTCTCATTAAAATTGTATAGGTATGTATCTATGTTAATTTATGTTAATGTATTACATAAATGTACATATTATAAATAGCAACATTTATTACAAATATTTTTAGCTTATTAAATCTTTATTTAAGATTTGATTTAAAGGAATGTAGAACTAACGTTTAAGTTTTTTTTTAACATTTATTAGGGTACCTCTGCTTGCCTGTAATTTTTTTATAGGAAGAAAAAATAAGTTGGCGACTGCACATGAGCATACTGTATTACAATTTGCCAGCGAATTAATATGTTGGCGACTAAATTACTAAACTGGCGAATGGACTCAGGTGACAAAAAATACAAAAATCGGCAGATAAAAGGTGGCGAAATAATCCAAGCTGGCACCGAAATTTGTAAGTTGGCGACTTAATTTCCGAGTTGGCGATCATTAGCGAGTAGATGATGTAAGCAGCTATAAGCCCAGATTGGGTTGATAAATTAATGGCTGCTAAAAATTCAAATTACAGGCTACGGAAAATCGAATTTTTGGATACTGTTGTAGTTTGTTTTTGTATGGGTGTCGTTTTCAAAGTTTTTGGGGGTGCTGAATAATATGAAAATTAAATCCATTTTGAAATTCGAAAATGGCGTACTTTTTTTATTTAAAATTAATATGGGTGTCGTTTTCCAGGTTTCTGGGGGTGCTGATTACAAAATTGTCTTCCCATATCATTTCTAAAATTGAGAATTTTTATTCTTCGTTAAAATGACATGAGTTCTAATTTAAAAGTTCTTGGGGATGCTGATTAGGATCGATGATTATTATCACAGTATGTTGTGTAGTTCGAGATACCAGCTATGGTAAAGTTATAGGAGCTTTGGGAAATTCAGGATTTTCAAAAAAATCTGATATCTCTCAATCATAAAGAAAACCCGTGGTTATGGAGGGTGAACATTTTCATTTCCTTTTTCAGTAGGAAGCCCCGTTTCCGAGAAGCTATTATATAAAAAAAACGATGACAATTCAAATTCTATTTTCTCCCAGCATGAAGAAAATATGTGGTTGCGGAGTTACTAAAGGGGAGGAAATTTTGATTATTTTTTCACTAGGATGCACCGTTTCCGAGATAAAAGCTATTATAGAAATAAAATATGGCAATGCTCTAACTTTGAGATACGAGCGATGTATAATGCTATAAAAATTATGGAAAATTCAGGATTTTCAAATTTCTTTTTCTCCCATCATGAAGAAAATATGTAGTTGCCGGCTTTCTAAGTGGGAGGAGATTTTCATTATTTTTTCAGTTGGAGGGACGAGATATTAGCCCGTTTACGAGATAGAAGCGGTTATAGAAATAACATTTGGCAATGCTCTACTTTAAGATAGGAGCGATGTATCATGCTATAAAAATGTTGGAAAATTCAGGATTTTCAAATTTCTTTTTCTCCCATTATGATGAAAATATGAAATTGCGTGGTTACTAAGGGGAAGCAAATTTTCATTATTTTTTCAGTCGGACGCACCGTTTCCGAAATAGAAGAATTTTACAGAAATTATTAATTTTTTGTTTAAAAATAATATTTTTTCTCTTTTTAGTTAAATTTATTATCTATATTATTATGAACACATTGATATCGGTGCACAGAACTCTGATGAGTAGTGAGTACCTATGTCATCATAATAATGTTTTTGTTTCTTGTGAAGATAGACCACCATTTTCGAAATTTATATGGACATATATAAATTTCGAAGATGGTGTTGGATGGATGGTGAAAGAGTTTCTTCGATTTATCAACGATCACCAGGTCTCCACTTTGTTGACTAAAAAGAATTTTGCAAATAGGTTCACATAAAGCAAAGCAAAAAAGATGACTAATATTCAAAGATATCCGTGTCGATGTAAAATACTATGAGAAGTGCCTATTATATCATCATAATGTGATGATGTATGGTGTGACGATGGTGTTAATGATCATAATCACCGTAATTGACATAGTGGCATATGCTTGCAGTTCTTTAAACAACGCCGAAATCCCCAAACTTGTATCTATCTATAAATTTTGAGGAGTTCCCTTGATTCCTCATGGATCCCATCACAGGTCACCACTTTGGTAAAAACGGGACCAACTTGGGTTTGTACAGTTTACATCAAAAAAAATATTTTTAAAATCGGTTTTATTTTGACAGACTGCGGAATTGTCGTTGAACATACAAAAAAAAAACTAAAATATATATTTATTTATATATACAAATATAATTTTTTTTTGGGAGTCGGTTAAAAATACATCCGACATTTTGAAATTTTAAAATAAATGTTTTTTTTCAGTTGACATCCCCTTAAACCTAGAAAAGGACACGTAGATTCATTTTATTAAAATTAAAGTCCGCTATATGTGAAATTTAAAATGGATATCATTTTTGTAGTCAGCACCCCTCAAAACCACAAAGACGACGACACCATATTTAAAGAAAAATAAATATTCGCCATTTTGAAATTTCAAAATGAATGAATTTTTTAATCAGCACCCCCAGAAACCTATAAAAGATGAACGAATTCAAAATTATGTAGATTGAGTAGACAAATAGTGAAAAATTTAGCCGAATTTAAATAATTATTTTGTTAATAAGTTTTATTTCATACTTTTTTGTGCATTTTTTTACTTTGGAAGTCGGTTTTAATTTTTTTTTGTTCCTTAAATTCTTTAGCCAACTTGGTAATTTAGTATTCTTTTTTTTAGACCTTTTTTCACACCCAAAATTTGCCTTTTTTCATTACTTAAGTGCTCTGAAAATAAGTACAAAGCAAGTTTACAAAAGGAACAGTAGGTAGGTATACTAAAAATATCAATATTTTAAAAGAAACTAAGGATTGTTTGAAGCACTTTTGTGGGTCTTGTGAAAACGCCCCATACAAAAGTCGTACCGGCAGGTCTCGTCACACGCTTGTAAGTTGCTACGAAATGTATGGAAAATGGCCATGCACAGCATTTCTGATATCTCCGAATTTTGCGCGTTTATGTTCATACTTTCCTCATCATTATTATGATATTTTTTGTATTTGATGTAGATGTAGCTATATGTAGATGTATACTTAGCTAAACTACTTATGTAGGTTTTTTACAGTAATGTTTTAAAAAAATATTCCAACTTTTTTGTCACTTTGAAATGTAAAAACACCTAAGTACTTATAACCTAATTACAAAACAACGCTATAAGTACAAAAAATCTTAAAACTGTTTTGAATTAATTTTGTCATGAAATTTCAAAAAGTTATAAAAAAATCGAAATATTTATATTTATTACCCTATTATTATTTTATTTATCGTAATCGAAAAGGAAAAAAACGATACACGGTTTGCCTCGAGTGGATAGAAAGAGGATGTTGGGCAACATTGTAATACGGGGTACAGTAACACAAGGGATGCGTGAACCGATTAGTCGATCCGATTTTAAGGATCGCTATGATCGATACAGAGGATCACGTGTGACGTATCGGAAAATTGTAAGTGACAGCGGACTTAGCATGGCGATCCGCCATATTTTTAAAATGCCTGCCGGTAAATCTTCTGTCAAAAAAATCAAATTTTCAAGTAAATGACTGAACGTAAAGAAACTAGTTGTCTTGGACCGCCATGACCGCCATAAGAATACGTTTCTACTTTAGCTGTCATAAGAGGCAATTTTGTGAACTCTTGCTCGGGAAGAAAAGAAATGTTGTTTCTCATAACGACGATGCATCGACCTTGCTGCCTTACAATAAGAACTATTTTGCTCCGAATGGTATTCATGTTTCTTCAATCTGTCATTTTGTCTATTCTACGGTGTTTCTAGGGCGCTCATGCTAAGCCTGCTGAGATAGACATACTAAGTAAGTTTCACAATTAACAATTCTGTAGTCATATTTTATCTACGTATTATTCTGAAAAACTAAACTTCCAGAAAACTTTCGATATTATACAATAATGTCAAGCAGGTACTTAGGGGTCATATTATGTATATTGTATGTAATAATAAAATATTTTTTATTATTGCTTATTATTAGTTTTTTTTTTATAATAAAATATTCCTCTTTTTACGGTACAAAAAAATAAATGTATTCACGATTTACTTTTTTCGCGCTCCGATTTTTTGTACAAGATCATAATTAGTAAACACGTAATTGGCGTTAGTTTTACAATTATTTTTTTTTAACAAAACTATGATAGTTATTTAAAATATGATTCTCTGACACTGGTTTAAGTGAACCGAGCTATACAGTTGACTAAAGTGACATAGGTAAGTACACACCAAAGTGCCTATCTTGATCTAACCACATTCGCCGAGGTACAAAATCATATGCCGTGACCTTAACGCTCCTGGGTTGGGACTTGGAGTTGGGACTTATGCTAGCGCTTTAATACTAGTCCACACAGACCGTACAATATCACAAATTCACTACCACAATCAGAATGAAGACATTGAAAATCTTCCGAAAATTGTTTTAATTACGTAGGTATTTTAAGGAAATTGTCTCTGACCGTCTAACATTTTTGTCAGTGTCAATTTTCCAATCCCAATTCAATTCAATTCAAAAAAAATTAATATTAAGAAAATCGTTTCTTACAAGAATAGAAACACCATTTTGAGAATTTTCGAGAGTGTTTTGGGGGTGGAACATACATCACCCTCCCGTCCGTATCGATTTGATTTTTTTCCCTCCACGCAGACGCGGAGGTATAAATTTTTTTATAGCCTCACCCCAAAACCTACGTCTGCCAAGGAAATTACGACACCATAAAGTTCTACATGAAATTGTACAAAATGTACCTCGTACGTACCCAGCATTTGCTTCACAGATTGCAGGTTAAGGTAATGGCTTATGGCCAACCAGTTTTAAACCAGCATTTGGCTGCTTCACCTCGGCAGGTGGCACACGGGGATTGAAGTTTGAACCCAACGCTGTTATAAAGGTAGCCGGCGGCCGGCGGCGTTCAGACTTCTAGACAACGGAGTAAACAAGAACTAATTTTTTCGGTTATAAGTTCATTTAACCTAATAGTTAATTTAACGAAATATTTTGATATTATTATGTTACATGGATTTAATATTTAATTAAAAATAAAACAAAAATGTCAATCAAATTACTTTTTATTTTTTCTATTTATATATTCAATTTAGGATCTTGTAATAATGTTATATTTTCGACTCGACAAACGTCTTTTGAATTAATTTAATCTAACATATTTACTAGATTTTTTTCAATAAAATACTTTAGTTGTATAAAACAACTTGTGATATTCAATTTATTATTTATACCGATTTTTTAGGATAAAAGTAGCACTATATCTGACTCCGAACCGTTTATTTTACGTTTCTGATAACAAATACATGTTAGTTGTAAGTTTTAACCCATGTAATAGTTGCATCGCTTATAATTAACAGTTTTAAATAACTTTAAAAGTAGCGACGAGTAGAATCTAGCGACGCGGGGCGGCCGCAGCGTCACATTTTTTAATCCGTGTGAACGTTTGAAGTAGAAGCGTACGTATTGTACGTATGTACCTATGAAATTTGTTAAAAATCACGCGCGTTTTTGGGTTCTGAGAACTGAGTTTACTATACTATACATATTTCCGTAAAATAAAAATGATGAGACGTCTAAATATTTGTAATATGTTTCATATTCCAATATACTTTTAAATTTACCCCCAGATTTGTAATACGTTGATGATAATGATTGACCGACATAACCCGCATTTTGTTTCTATAAATAACTGTTCTCTAGCTTCACATGATTTTTTAGACTCAAAATTAACATAATGTTGAATATTTCTGAGCGATACATAAATAATATCTAACAAGTTTTTCCACTAACTTAATATATTTCAAAAAATACAGATCACTAACAAAGTTTAATACCTACCTACTCCCTACCTACTTTAACATTCTATTCAAGTCTTATAATTTGAATATTATGTGTTAATAAAAAAACAAAATCTCACGAATTCGTCTAACGCACACATTGAAATCCAAAAATATATATATGAGATAGAGTTAACAGACCTTTATAAAAACATACCCACACACCACTTTGACAATTCAGTTTCGACCTTATCTACGATGAATAAGGCTGACATTTGTTTGATACTAATTTATTTAGGTACTTATAGCGCAGTTCGAAATTCAAAACGGTCCACACACGCGCCGCTTGATCGATTTTCGAAACAGCGTTGGGAGTTCCCCCTTCTCCCCTAAAATGCCTTAAGTTTTTGTATTTTTCTTTTCCGTCGCAAGCTCAGACGTTAGGCGAGGCGGTTTTACGTGTAGGAAAATAAAAAGTTAGATACGTAGTAGGTACGATAATAACCTTATTTTAAATTAAATAGGTAATTTATAATGCTATCAACGAATCATTACTGCATAAATATATAGTAGGAAGAGTAGGCTAGTTTTCTGTTTGTAATAGTATTTTTGCAATGTGTAATCGATATCGAATTTTCGATACAACCAGAATTCCTATTAATTAGGAAATACTAGATGTCTACAGCGAATACGCCACGCAAAAGGGAATCCATTTAAGAAGTAGGTAAACTTATTAATAATTAACTACCATTAATTGCCTGCGGCTTCGCCCACGTGAAATTAGGTTTTAAACTTTCATCCCTATTTTGAATGACATGTATTTTAGAAAACTCTGAAATAGGAAAGTAACTCATTATTTTTTTCGTACTCACATACGAAATATCATGCAAATATGATCAAGGAATAAAAAGTTTCCTACAAAGTTTTATCACCTATTTTACCCCCTTGGGTGTTGAATTTTAAAAACCCTTCCTTAGTAGATGCCTACGTCATATGAAAAATACGAGTGCAAAATTTCAAATCGACCTATTTTGATGAAATTTAGCACATATATATAGTAAGTAGACCATGAGGAAGGACATAGGCTACTTTTAATCGCGGCAAAATGTATGGTTTCCGCAAGTTCTCCTTTTGAGCGCACAAGGTCGAGGGCAATATCTAGTATAGAACATTAATAGAAGGTTGGTAAAAGTTCATCTCAGTTCAAATATGACAACTAAGGCTTGCAGGAAAAGTCGCGTAAACGAGGAGTCTTAAGTAAAAATTTAATTATTATGTTAATTTTATGCGCTCAAAGTGGTAAGATTATGTATTCATTACTTAAATCGTATACTTATTAATGTGAAATTTTATGAATACCATTTTGTGAATACTTATTATTCTATTCTTATCACGGCCATTTATTAGTTCAGAGATAAAGTTATTTTAATGGTCTAAACATTTTTATTTTTCGATGGACAGAGTTTTTTTTGTGTAATAAGCTAAAAAAATATGAGTTATGAACTTTGAACATATTACACAAACTTATAGCTTAATGATTTCTAATTCTATAGGGTCAAAAAGCGATTAAAATCCTTAAAAAAATATCGGTGGCTATTTTCTTATCATTATTAAAGTATAATAATAATAAATCGAACCAAACGTTACAAGTACCAAAGTACCAAATCTAGGTCGCGAGGCGTGTCTAGTGCTAGAAAGGTGGGAAAATATCTAGATTGTGAGACAAGTCTAGTTCTCAAGTCGTATAAAATCAACTTTGTGATTTTTTTTTCCTTTTGATTGATTCCCTCGTGATTTATAGCAATCCATCGTTTCCTTGTCATGAAATATATAACCCAAAAAGATTTTTGTTTACATAAAGAATAATTTACTACATTGTGAGTATGTTGTGTTCATAATTTACTTCTAACATAAATCCACTACAACACGAACAAAAATATCATCAAAATCGGTTCACACGCACAAACACACGCAAAGAAATTTGTTTATATACAAAATTTAAAATTAACATCAAGTACTGTAAGTACTTTCAACCATTATAAGGAAAATCCATTTAGTTGAATGCGACCAAAATCGTAAAATAAATATCTCATTTCAGTCCTTTTACGTGATACTGTAAAAAATTACCCCCCTCGCTGAATAGGTACATAGCGGCAAAGATATTCCCTATCGGAATAATTTCCAAATTTAAAAACGTGTTTTGTTTATTAGCTTCAGGGGCCGGAAACTGGAATTTTAGTAGCGGCCCCTTTTTTTATTACTTTGTCGTCTCAATATAGGTACCACCGATCACGAAAATATAACAAAATAGGCGAATACTTAGTATATGTACGGTCGCCAACAGGTCCGGTGCACCACTTTACAACCTTATTTCTTGACAAGGTTCAAAAGTGGTCTAGGTCTCTCGGCGATTGTACATTACATATATTATACAGATATATGGTCTGTGTACTCTGCAATGTTTTAGAAAGTATCTTAAGTTATAATTTTTATATTAAAATTGTGGTTATTTTTTAATTCCATTAAAAACCTGAGACCAAATAAAAAATGAAAACAGACTTCTGCTAACCACACAGTAAGGCCGCTGTAAAATACGCCTCGCCGTGTAATTACACAGTGTCAAGTACACACGTGTAACGAAACTACGCCATACAAGAAGACGAGCTGTCGCGATGTATGTAGTAATACTAGTAGTAATACACGCGTAATACATACATAAGAAACCGGCCCCAAATTTTGTTTGACAAAGCCTTCACTTTTTTATTTGATCCTAGTTAAAAACTATAGTAGTTAAGTAGCAAACGCTAATCGCCATTCACTTCACTTCAAAAATTGGCAGAAAATGTTAAGCGAAAATTCCCTATGAACGAATGGTGGCAATACTCCTCTTTTTGATATTTGGCAAAGGTCACTGTTGTCACATAGCCACATCTTCTGACCAGTGCTTACGGGAGGCCCACTGCCGTTTCACAGCAGAATCATCATCCTACATAATATATTATTATGAGGCATTACATCTCGACTGTGATTTTTGCGTAAAATGGCTAATTATGGCGTTCTTGATCTCAAAAACAAAAATATTGAATAGTGCAGAATAGCTATTGGTCTAGTTCGTAGCGGCCTCGCTTTTTGTAAATTTTGCTTAACTTTTTAATTAAACAACAGAGAAATTGCAGAGAAAGATTTTAATAAAATGCGCGAAGGCACTTTGTTAATCTCCTGGATTGAACTACTGTTCTAAGCAAATGAAATAATAAAATGAGGATGATATCTCCTATATATAGTCGTATAGTTTGTAGCGGCCTCAGAATATTTAAATATCTTTTATTTTATATAGAAAAAATCTTATTCTGAGCCAAAAAACTTCGAAAATCGCTTTAAGTTAACTGTGAATTACTCATATCTACGATAATATTATTAAGCAAAATTTATACCAGAACAAGTGTTACTCCATGAAGAATAAAGATTTTATAATTTTAAAGCATGAATTTATTAACCTATTTCAATAAAAACGATAAATACAACTGCAAAATTACTACAAAATGCGAAATGTCGGTAACGCTTCAAATACCTAATCTCGCAGAGTGCAATTTGTAATAGGGCTCATAAGCATTTATCATTTATGTAACTAAATACTAATTTTCAAATCACTCAATGCGTTTTGACATATTAACTCATTTCGATACTAGAGGCAGATTATTTAAAATAAGTAGGTAGGTACTAAAGAAATTAGTAAATGAAATGCTCAGATGGAATGGGTAAATTTCTAGCAACTTAAGTAAACTTGCCCATTAGGTATACTTACCTACTACAGTTTAAACAATATAATAATAGTGATATTATAGTTACATAAAATAAGGTCGATTATCAACGTAAAATATTAAAATGTATTAATATGAAATCCTCTATGAAATCATTCAATTGTAAACAAATCTAGTCTAACAGTCAACACAAGCACAGGTATTAGTTAACAATTTTTGTAAACGATTAGTCAAACGGTTCAACCGTATACGATATTGGAAGCTATTTCGAAACTAACATTTAATGCGGACATGACTTGCTCAAAATATTAAATGAAATTTTAGATTATTGATTGCTAGCTCAGTCATTGACTATACAACTTTTATGTACTACAAAAACTCTCCCAAGTATACGTACCTACTTATTTACGATAACTACACATACGGAAAGTAACTCACACAAGCGAGGAATTACATAGAAAAACAGCCGTTCTCTCTAGCATAACTGTAAACGTAGTATAGAAAAAACTTCTAAATAGTACGGCTTCTTCGCTCATGTTCTATGTTATTGATAGGAAATTAATACCTTAAGATATGACGTCTCGAGGAGTATACAGTTCAATTTTCTTTGCTACTCAAGTAATTTTGTCTCTCTCGCACGTCCGAACGCTTTCGAGTTTTCCCGTTTATGATCCAACTCAAAATACGCCAAAAATGACGTCGTCGGGCCAAATGTTTCGAAAACAGTATCTCGCGTTTCGTCGCGGATACCTCGTGTTCGTTCACCGTTTATCATTTGGAAATTTCTAATCCACTGATTGTACTCGCCGTAAGTTTTACAAACAAATTCGTATCCGTTTCGCATTTTTCGCAAGTAGCGCCAAATATGAAAGTCGAGGAAGTCGATATGGTCGTTTTTCGCTCGGCGGCTCTTATTAACCGACGAATTTGAAGAGTTTGATACGAAAGGCGATGTAATTGATGAAAACGCAACGCTGAAATCCGCCGCTTAGCGAGTAGAAAATTCTGACAGTTCGAAACCGTCACAAGAAATAATGTCGTTTTTATTACATTTTTTGATAAATTATTATTCTAGTTTCGATCCGTCTACAATAGAACGGCCTTATCGATTTTCTTATTTAGCGCGCTACTATATTTTGTACTTTTTCGAAAGGTCCACGTCTGAGTATCTAAACGCTTTCGAAAAACGTTTTACATTTATTTTCTCGCAGCGAACGGACGTCGAGCGCGCTATGGCAAATTGGTAATAATTCAGTTCATTACTGAGTAATTTTGAGCTGGAATATGGGTTAGCATTAAGGGAACGATGTGATAGTGTATCGCCGCGCAGTGTTAGTTTCGAAGATGTTTGTTTTGTGACAAATGTGAGTCGAACTAGGTATTTTGTTTGTATATTATTTGTGTTCAGTGAATTACGTTGTGAAAGTACCGCAGATTTGTGTTTTTGTGTACTCGGATGCCGACAAGTTGTCGTACATATGTGTCTGCGTGGGAAACTGATGATCTTGGACCACGAAACTTTTCTATTCCTGTAAGTAACCCTGCTGTCTTTGCACTGTTCTAATACTCTTAGCTGCTCTGTATTTGGTCTAGGAATAATTTACGAGTACGTACATATATACTCACACATGCATAAAATACTGGTTACAGTCAAGTTAAATATTTCCATTGCATTGAACATTGAAACTAAGCCTCTTGATTTAATTGTCTGCAGACAGTTTTAGACTGCCTATACATAGAAGTTTATCATTCAGTTTTTAAAATAAGTACATTACCTAATTAAAACTATAGGAATTGTAGATAATTAAAATACCACTGAAATTGAATAGCTATACTGGCCTTCAAAAGAAAGTACTGTGCTTTTAAATTTCAATTATTTCTAAACTATTAACTATGGAAATAACAGATTTTAATAAAAAAATGTTGTATAGCAAATTTTATCAGATTTCTGAAACTAGTAGAGCCATAAAATTTGCAATATAAAAAGTTTTTAATGTCTTTTCATTTGTAAATTCTATATATTAAATTTTTCAGGTCTTGTATTTTCTTTTGCAGGCCAGTATATTTTTTTCTGGTGGGAATTCAAATATTGTTGTAATGTTTCCTGATCACAACCATAATATTTGAACCTTGTTTCCTGATCCATTTCATTAAAATAATAAAACTAGCCTGTATTTAATGACACTTTAAATTTTAAAGATTCATAGAATATCTCAATAGATGCTATTCCACATTATGATTAGGTAGATCCTTTTGGCATGAAGAATCTTTAACAAAAAGATAGTTAAATGTTATAAAAACTATTACAGATAATATGTTTTCAGCTGCCTAGTCTCTCAGTTTGTAACACCTATATCTACGAACAATCACAATATATCTAAGAACTAATGACAATTTCCAATTTACTAATGGTGAAAATATCACTTGCTATATTATCAACGTTAGTAAATTGGTAAATTTGTTGACCAATCAAAGTATAGTCACAGATTTAAGGGTGGTAAGCATGAACAATTGACAATTACGTTGGTACTCATAATATTCATATAATAATAATATCTAATGACGCTTCATTCACCACGTCAATCTGACCCCGTGCTAAGTATCCGAAGAACTTGTGTTACAGGTACCAGAAAACAGGAAGTATATTTAAAACTTTAATACTATACATTATATATTTAAGATTTTTATTATATTATACACATATTTAATACACATCCATGACCCAGGAGCACAGAAAAACTATTTTTGTTCCTTCGGCGGGATTCCAACCCGCAACCCCCGGCTTTAGCACCAACGTACTGAGCCACAGAGATTGTTGAAACACTTCCCAAACATCCAGCACTTACAATTGTCTATTAATACTGTTACAATGTACGTTCCTTCATCTATATTCCTATTGGCTTCACTTACCTATTGAAGATCCTTCCAAATCCTATTATATAGGCTAAGGCTTCCCTAGCCAGGAAAACCAGTCTTTGTCACTGACATGCACCTATGCCAAGCTTCTACTAATATGGCAACACAACAGGTGTCACATACAAGTATACATAACTTTATTGAATGTGTAGGTGTTGGCACATTTTATTGTTTACATATCAAAGGAACTTTGGTGTATGTATAACCAGCACTTATACTGTACATTAAGTTCAATTTACCAGTATTAACAATTTTAAAGTTGGGGGCTGCCAAAGGCATAGACTGTCATTGTCTCTGAATAGCATAATGACAAGGACAGCGTGTGATTTCAGAGACTGGTAGTGATGGTGTTTGATATTTTTTCTGCCATTAGGGGGCAGACCCAACACACACAACGCACAAAGCGTTGTCATCTGTTGGTGTAAGTGGTATCAAAAACAGTCAATAAGAATTTTCGATTCTTTTCTGTTTCTGTCTGGCGCTTGGTAGCCTGATCGTCCTTGTTGTGTCAAAAAGCTGTCACAAATTTAAAAACCCTCATTTATGTAGCATTGAGTATTAATATAAGACTATTGCTAGTTTGCATTAGTGTACTATTGCTAGTAATAGGCAGAATACATAATCTAATTTAAAATAATTCAGTGTCTGTTCAAGACAATTCACACTTTTGATATGGCCTTTGACTCTTGTTTTTAAAATTGACTTTATTGAACACTACATTTTATTTTTCATATCAGTTCAGTATCTTCATGTTTATCATTTTTGTAAAAAAATTAAATTTTAAATAATCAATGGCAATATTTATAATGTTATTTTGTATGTTGTTTTTATAGAATGGTAATTATGGCAAAATACAATAAATTTAAAAACCGTAATTTGTATAAACCTATTTCATGGTAAACAACATTTATTAAAATTTCGATCTTCCAAAAGTTTTTTTTTGAGGAAAAAAACTACCAAAAATTACACACGTCACAAATTGCCAATAATTTAATAACATTTCAGCATTTCTCCATATCTAGATACTGACAGGTCTAAAATGGCCACATTAAGTGAATCATTCAGAACCAAATGCACTAGCAATATTTGTATGTGGTTAAACCAGCACAAGGAAAATAAAGGAAATATGTTTATCTGATATGTTATTGTTCAAATATTAGGTTACACATGAAATTGGCGTTTTGTAAAGGAGGAACATAAAGTCGATTTTTTTTAAACATAATATATTTATGTAATCAAAGTATATACAATTGCTATCTATGCACTTTTGTCATCTCATAGGCAGTTCATTGATTCCTTTACTAAAAAAACAATTCGGACAAGAATCAAAAAAATCTTTAAAGGCGCTTTGGACTGTTTAGCAGTTAGCTTTTCCATCATGATTTGCAGTTGCTGGCAATCTCTGTATCTCAAATCCGTCGTAGTCGTCTGGCCAGATTTAAGAAAGCTGTAGTGAAAGACACCATCACTAGTCACCCAAACGCTCACAACTAACTTTTTTTAAGTCAATTTTAGGTTGGGGCAGGCTTTGGCTGGTTTGCCAGGGTTCAGCCATTGTGATGAGCGTTTGCGATTATCGTACAGGATCCACTTTTCATCACAGATAATGATTCGATTTAAAATCCCTTGGTTTGCTGCACTCAAGGTACTCATGAGGTGTCAAGCAAATTGGGAAGGTGAAAAAGCTTGAATGCGGGATTCAAGCTTTTTCACCTTCCCAATTTGCTTCAAGTGGATTAAAACAGTTTTATCACTAACACCGCAGCCTGCAGCTAACTCGGACGTGGTTTGCCATGGATCAGTCTCCACAATAGCCTTAAATTCTTCAATATCAACTTTGGTCTCCGGCAGTCCACGGGGCTTGTTCTGCAGGTCGAAATTTCCAGAACGAAAACGTTGGAACCAAAATCGCACTGTGTATTCTTTTGCGACACCGCCGCCATACACATCATTAATCCTTCGAGCCGTTTCTGCAGCACTGGTGCCACGGTGGAACTCGTACTCGAAAATAATACGATATTTCAAGTTTTCCATTTTGTAAACAGAGTGACGCAAAGAAAAAACCAATAGATGAAAAAACAAATGAATTACGGTTTTCGAAACACAAATGCATGAGTAAATAGCGGTATAAATTTGAAATTGGAATTCTTAACCAAAGAAGATATAAATAATTATTTGAGATTAAATGGCCAGTACGACAAAACGCCAATTTCATATGCAAGGACCTAATAAATAAAAACCTGCAATTTGCGAGCCGGACTTGCGCACGATGGGTTCCAAATAGGGCATGCAATATCGGACGGTTTTCAATTCCGATATTGAGTTTCTATATTGGATGTCAATATCGGAATTCCGATATTAATATCGGAATTGAACAAAACATTTACAAAACCAATAAAATACATATTTAAAATCAAATTATTTCAATTTGGTACTAAACCAAGTAGTATTATAACTTGAAATCTTAGTTTTCGGAGGTAATATTAACTAATTTATGTAACTAAGATTTCAAAATCAACATAATATATATATATAAATGTTTATTCAGACACACAAAAATATATACAGAGCAATATTAATACATACAGGAAATAAAATATTTACAAACGGTACAAGTAGGTAAGTACTACAAAACAATAATAACTACTCCAAAACTTAAAATGCTACAAAACAAAGAAATCTCCCAGGTCGTCCCCACCAGCCAGAGTACCTAGAAGGCTCAGAGAGTTTCCTCGCTGGATTGCGATACTTATTCTCTGGGCCAGGTAGGTGCCGGCTCTGGGGTCTCGGGTGGCCTCAATGAGTTTTTTGGAGATTTCTCTGAAAAGTTTGTGCGCACCCAGACCCCATGTACCTAGGGTTTCAACCCCAAACGGTTCAAATATGAGATCCCCACTAAGGTTTTCATATTTGCGCCGCTTGAGGTTTTCCGCCTGATTGGCGGCCGCACCTGCAGAACTCGAGGTGCCCTGGACATGCGACGGAGCAAGTGTATCGACGCAAGTAGCGTCCCATACAAGAGCCCGTCCCACTCTCCAAGGGACCAGGGTCATACCGTCTGGTCTCTTGCCATCGTTGCGCGCCAAACCAGAGGGTTCCAGCACAGCTGGCACTCCGGCGGTGACAAGAGCCCGACGGATGAGATCGTTCAGGCAGTGATGTCGGGAGATGCGGCCGGCGCTTCGTTGACAGGACAGTCCGTGGTGTCCGAGGCTGTCCACGTTTGCGCCACAAACACAGCGATGGGGGACGACGTGGGGGGTGCCAAGACGCAGAGAAGTGGCTAATCGGAAAGCTGTTCGATCCAGCAATGTGCCCGTATTGGGTGACGGTAATGCTTGTAGCCAAAGGCCCGACTCCCACTTCTCCGCAGCTAACAGGCGAGCCTGCTCCACAGGACTGGAGGACGTATTAAGAAGATTATTCCGTACCAGTCTGCAGAGTGGCTCGTCCCAGAGCCTTTGTGAAAAAGTATTGTCAGGTTGCGCGGTCATCGAAATTTGTGTTCAAAATATTGGAGAGCGTTACTCTTATGGTATCATACAACTGTTTGAGAAGTTGAGGGAACTTCCACAGTTGACAACACCGTAACACATATGTCAATTTAGGTACGAAAATGCAAAAACGGATTAAAGTAAAGGCCATGTGACAGTTAATTTGGAGGAGGCGGTCTAAAGTTTCACTAAAATTTTGTAATTTGTTATCTATGAAGTCCGGGAGAGATTCGTCTAAAATAGGTGAACCCAAAAGGAAGAGCGAATCCTTGTTAATGACAGACAGTTGTGGAGCTATTTCTTTAAAGCTGGATATAATCGCGTTTCTATCCCCACAACTGTCTGGCACAAAAAGTTCGCAATTACCTAGGTTCAGCTGCAGACCTATTTTTTGGAACTCGCAGATCAGAGTGCGGAAGTCTGATAACACAGTGGGTGCATCGCTTCCAAGGGTCCCATCATCCAAATACCAAACATTAAATTTTGAATTTAGAAGCTCGATGACCGGGTGTATAGCAAGGCTGAAAATTGCTGGACCTAGAGGGTCGCCCTGTTGGCAGCCCACTTCGGATGAGATGAGGTGGTCTTTGTAAATGAGTTTGGTGGGGTCGTTGTAACACTGGAGCAAAAATGGTAAAATGGCAGGTACTTTAGATTTAATTTGGGCCAACATGGCGCCTCGGTCAACTGAGTTGAAAGCGTTTTTGACATCGACCTTCAGAAACACATCATCGCCTTGATTGTGAATAGCTGTCCTGAAAGAGTGAACGGCGGCCTCACAACCCCCTTTGCAGGCAAAACCGAGCTGTTTTGGCTGGAAGTATGACGCGAGATATTGCAATATGAAGCTTCTTCCGATATTGCAATATCAAACCAAACGCTCCGAGATATTACGAGATTCCGAGATTCGATATTGCATGCCCTAGTTCCGTACCATTACCTATAAAAATGGTTAAAAAATCACGTTTGTTGTATGGGAGCACCCTTAAATATTTATTTTATTCCTTTTTTTTGTATTTGTTGATACCATATACGGATACGGATACCACTTACCCAGGCGGTAAGCTAAACATTTCATTATAGTGCAGATAGAGGTCTAACGGAATCGGGACAATAATATAGTCCCTGGTGCCAGTCTTAGCGTGGGATTCTATTTTCAGCGCTGTTTTTTCCGGCTGGAGAGATTTCAGATAGTGTATTCCAAGACTAAGCAAACGTCCCCACGAGTTTTTTTGTGGTCGATAATACAATAAAGCTGAAAATCGTGTAAAGTTGTGAAATCTGACATTTGACGTAATAGCGCATACTTCTATTTACAGTGTAGTTTTTTCTGACGCGACCACAAAAAAAACTCTCGTGGGTACGAGTTTACGAGGGCTTACCAAGTGTAAAAACTAAAAGTAGCCCCTAAACACAAAATTCGTATGACATATTTTAATATACCTACGTCATTTTAGCAGACATGAAAATTTGGGTAACGTATCTGACCGCTGCTTCGTCTAGAACTCCAAAGTTCTACTCAACTCTGAACAACAATTTAGAAAACACTGTTTTATCGTCAACAAATAAACATGTTTTGAATTATTGTATTTAAACTAAAATGTTGACTAATGCTGATAAAGGCGTCATATTAATTGGTGGAACAGTTATTTGTGTCATTTGAACTTTGAACTTTTTAGTTTTTATACTTTTCTGGCTACTTACAAAATCAATGGAACTAAACCAGAAAGCTCTGCTTTAGTAGTTAAATTAGTAATTATGGATATGCCATGGAAATGTGTCTTTTAATAAAATGAGGAATGAGGTAATTACATATGAAATTGGCGTTTTGTAAAGGAGGAACATAAAGTCGTTTTTTTTTTAATATAATATATTTATTTAATCAAAGTATATACCATTGCTATCTATGCACTTTTGCCATCCCATAGGTAGTTCATTGATTCCTTTACTAAAAAAAAACATTCGGACAGGAATTAATAAAATCTTTGAAGACGCTTTGGACTGTCCCATCGGAGTTGAATTTTTTCCCGTGCAAGAAGTTATCCAAATTACGAAAAAAAAATGGTAAACTGTTAGAACAACATTCGGGGAGTACGGTGGATGTCTTAGACATCCCATTTGAAGCTCCTCTAATTTGGTAGCCGTCTGTTGTGCAGTGTGTGGTCTAGCGTTGTCCTGAAGCAGCAATGGCCTAGAGCGAATGATCAACCTCGGTTGTTTAGCAGCTAGCTTTTCCATCATGGTTTGCTGTTGCTGGTAATAGATATCTGCTGTAATCGTCTGGCCATATTTAAGAAAGCTGTAGTGAACGACACTGGCACTAGTTTGCCAAACGCTCACAAGTATGTTTTTTTGAGTCAATTTTCGCTTGGGTCAGGCTTTGGCTGGTTCGCCAGGGTTCAGCCATTGCGATGAGCGTTTCCGATTATCGTACCGTATCCACTTTTCATCACAGGTAATGATTCGATTTAAAATCCCTTCATACGCGTAACGCAGCAGTCGACGCGCGTTTGTCGGTTTTCTGCACTTAATTCATGAGGTACCCACCTCTCAAGCTTTTTCACCTTCCCCATTTACTTCAAGTGGATTAAAACAGTATTATCACTAACACCGTAGCCTGCAGCTGACTCGGACGTGGTTTGCGATGGATCCGCTTCCACAATAGCCTTCAATTCTTCATTATCTACTTTGGTCTCCGGCCGTCCGGCCGACCAAAAACGCACTGTATTTTCTTTTGCGACACCGTCGCCATACACATCATTAATCCTTCGAGCCGTTTCTGCAGCACTGGTGCCACGGTGGAACTCGTTCAAGTTTTCCATTTTGTAAACAGAGTGACGCAAAGAAAAAACCAAAGAGGAAAAAACAAATGAATTACGGTTTTCGAAACACAAATGCATGAGTAAATAGCGGTATTTTAAAATTGGAATTCCTAACCAAAGAAATATCTTCTTTGGTTAAGAATTCCAATTCCTAATAAAATTTTGAGATCAAAGTGGCCAGTCGTCAAAACGCCAATTTCATATTATGTAAGAACCTAATACATAAGTCTTATAGGTAATAAATATGTAATAATAAAAAAACGAAAAATCTTTCGCCGCTGTTTCTACGCGTTCGCGGTTCGAAGTTCGGTCGAAAGCAATCGTGGTCAAAAACTAGTCAATATACATACCTATCAAGAAACTTAACAATTATTATGAAATTGAATAAATAATTCAAATTATTAGGTGTTTAAAAATACAGTTTAAAAGTAAATACACATGCCTTGGTAACGAAAACATACCTAATTTTGTTTTTTTTTTGTTGTGTAAAAGTTTTAAAAATTTATCATATTTTGTTATTCAAATTGAAGCAATCTTTGACCTTTTATCATAGAAATAGTTAAAATGATGATAATGCTCGCCAACTATGGACTTGTACTATTATGTATTCTGTGACTATAGGAGAAAAACTAAAAAATAAATAAGTTTATCGAACATGTGACACGTGAAACTTGTACTTACTTATAGTGACATAGGACAGTATTAACGAAATTATGAGATAGCCTATATTCGAAATTTTTTACCTCTAGTATGCAGGCATACATTATTTTCTTACAGACTTACAAAATAGAATCACAAGACGGTTTTCGCTTTCGCGTGGTTGCGTTTTTTTTTTTTGTGCGAAAACGGTTTTCAAAAATGAGCCGGTCCGCGAAGGACGCGTTGCATAATGTGAACAAAAAATCCCGCCGCACCGGTTTTATTTTTAGCCGTTTAATTTTGCCCAATTCTATAAAAAGATTGGAGAAAGCTTTTTGCGGTTATGATATTATATCGCCATATTTATAATGATTAGATGAAAGTGGCAGATGATTTTTTGGCACACAGCGCGTTACATACAGCACTCGCGCGGGCGAGATCCATAAAAAGTTCTTTATTTCATGTCGGTTTTCTGCAATGCAATGGTATCTATCCGGACAAACTGGCTGGTTTGTCCAGAAGGATACCGCAGCACTGTCTGTATCTGATACATAGTCATAAAATACAAATGATTGTAGGAAAGTATAAGAAATAAGCGTTTCAAACAATGGAAATATGTAGTAGTTTAACAGTTGAAAGAGTTTGTGTGAGGTACTGGGGTGACGAGTGACGACAGAAGTCGCCGAAACAAACGTAACTGAAACCGCTAGATTTTCAATCCCCTCCTACGTAACGACTAACAGCTAACTTCATGTGCCCCATACACGGTCCGGTTTTCCTTCAGTTCGGCCTGAACGGATGCAAAATCGTATCGTCTGTGTGTAATTTCGAGATCGCATCAGTCGGCCGTATGGACTGAAGCGATTCGTTCCAGTGTTGCCAACTCTGTTTTTGCGAAACTACTAAACTCGCGTCGTTTTCTACTAAAAACTACTAAAAGAGTAGGTACCGATAACTAAAAAAAGGTACTAAACTTAGGAATCCCTAAAAGTTTTTTTAAGGGATTTTTTGTTTACAAACATACATACATTTTCAGTTTTAATATTTAACCGTTAAATTAAAAAAATATAGTAGGAAATATTATGTAAATAGAAATTAAATCGGTAGTTTTAAGCGACTTACGGAAGCGTGCTACTATGTGCTATTATGATAAGGTGTCATAATAGCACATAGAAGCAGGCCACTTTGCATATTATGATTACTGTCTAGCTATTTTCTACAAAACCACTACTATCAATTAAATTCCTACAAAGGAGGAAATAAAATACATAATTTAGTAGTAAAACTTTGTAAAACAACTAAGTTGGCAACATTAAATCTGACCTGTACGGATGGACTGAACGGCAATAAAATTGGAGTGAACGGTAATAAAATTCGAGTGTAAAATAAAACCGGTCAAGTGCGAGTCGGCAAGATGAGTTCCGTACAAAATGGAAAAATCGCGTTTGTTGTAGGCAGGGCTTGAAACCGGTTCAACATTAACCGGTATTTTAAGGGTTAAACCAATTTTGTCATATAGTTTCGTTCCGGAGCGAAACCAAATAGGAATGATACTTGGAACCTAAATAAACCGGTTTATAGTGAGATCGGCCGCGAGTCGCGACTTGTTGCAACTTGTCGACCGAAGTATCTATCTGCTATGTGCGTCGCTCGCGCTCGCAAATGCTCAGTCTGTTCAGTGTGAATAGTATGGTCGACCATTACGCACGTTCTATGAACATGGGCCGCAAACGTAAATTTAGTATTTATCATTATTTTGAATATGATGAAGCAACATAAAACATCACGAATTTCAGTTCATTTCCCTGATTGAAAATTATAACCGGTTATTAAAAAATACCCATATTTTTAAAAACCGGTTCATGAACCGGTTCAGAGGAACGAAACCTTTTTCAACAAGTTCCGTGGGTAAATTCGTCAAACCGGTTTAAAAAAATACCGGTTTCCAAGCCCTGGTTGTAGCACTTGTAGGTATGTGAGTCTCAAATTTTTATTTTATTTTGTTTTTAGTATTTGTTGATAAAACGGCAATAGAAATACCTACATCATACATTTATGAAAATTTAAACTGTCGAGCTATCATGGTATAAGAAGGTTAAGAAACAGCCTGGCGACAGACGGACGAATAGCAAAGTCTTAATAATAGGGTCCTGTTTTTACCCTTTGGTACGGAACCCTAAAAATGGCACGTGGTCTAAAGAAATTTATTAAAGTTCATTGAAGTATTTTTACTGTAAACTTTAAAGCCACTATGGTTGATAAAATCTAAACAGTAAACACTATTACTATAAAACAAAGAGAAATGATTTCTATAACATATTACTGGAAAAATGTATGACACAATAATTCGGTTTCGTCAGTAGCGTGATTACAATTGCAGCAAAATACAATAAATAAAAAAAATAGTAGCCTAAATGACCAAGAGCATGTCACGACATGTCTAAGGAGGGTTCTGTTACTATCAACGGACAATAGGTTTTCTTTGAATTACTACAAAAGTTATTGTCATAAAGTTATTACAGAAGCTAGGAGAGCGGCGGACAGAAACTATAAGTTTAAGTAAGACGAAATTATAAGGGTTCCTTAAGTATTACGGAACCCTAAAAATACGACCGAACCTTGCGGCAATTTTCCGTGTATGTGCTCGAATCCGTTCAGGCCGAACCTTAGATTATAACGCCTAGAAACCGGGTACGCGCGTGAAAAGTGAAGTAAATCATTTTGAGCCATATCGGCTCAGTTTGTTCGAACGACCCGTCAGTTGTCAAGGTCAAGCGCTAGTGCATACATCTCCGACTATTATTTTTTATTATTAAAAACATGACGGTTTGTGTCGTTATTAGGTGTCACAATGCATCGGAAAAGAATTAAAAAAGCTTCGGACATAACATTTCATATGTAAGTATGAAATGTTATGTCCGAACAATTTGACTTGTATGAATTCAAATATTTAAAACATTTTAAAATAAAATCATATTATGTCGCCATCTTGCTGCCCTATTGTGAATTGTGTGTTACTAGTAAAAATAAATTTATTTCCATGTTTTCATGGCTAACTAATAGTTGCAACTAAGTCAAAGTATTATAATCTTTTCTGTTTTTTTAATTATCATTTTAAAGTATTGCCCGTATTAAGATAATCCTTAATATATTCCTTAATATCAGTTCAATATAAATAAAGTTCACAAATTGTGTTTAGATGGTTTAAAATGAAATACAAGTTATATTTTTACATCTCACGATATTAAGAAAAACAAGTACAATAATTCCAATTTTAAAAGCACAGACTCCACAACTTTAAAGTTTTGTTTGTGTGCGTGTTATGTGGTATGTAATGCTTACGCCTACATCTATCTGTTGCTTGCTTCACTTTGTACGATGCGTTTGTTTGAAGACTATCTAGGCCAGCGGTTCTCAAACTTTTTTGTTGACGGAACCCTTTTGGAAAGCAAAATACTTGACGGAACCCTACAATAAAACAATAGTTTTTAAAAGTGTATTCTTTATTAATGAACATAATAAAAGTACAATGTAACAGTTACTGGTTATTTATTACTTACTTTAACATGCCACATGGCAAGTAGATTATTACAAGATATTAAAAAAGAAGAAATCTAACTAATGGGAGGTATGAAACTGTTTTTTATTTTTCATTAATTGGTTGATGTCAGGTTTGATAGAAGACAGTTGCAGACTCATATCAGGTTCAGCGTCCAGTCTATTGCGATATTTTGTTTTCGTGGCTGCATACGTTGAGAATCCTGTTTCGCACAAATATGTTGTTGGGAACGGGAGAAGAATATTCAGAGCCATTTTGCCAAGCATTGGATATTCATTACGAATTCTGCACCAAAAATCGTCGAGAGGCATCGTTTTGACTCCATACTTGTGTCTGATGACATTTCTAAAAGAGATTCATATATCTCGTTTGACATACTTTCGGGATTTTGCAAGTTGGGTAAAAAAGGATTATGAATCCATGAATTCAGTTTTATTTTTGTATTCTGTTTTTCGGGAAAATACTTTTCAAAAGATGCGCGCATCGAAGTGACATATTAGACCAATTCTTCAAACATATCATCTTGAAACATTTCTGAGTCGTTATCGCTAACAAACTCACTGAGTGACGTAAAGCTTTCTATTTCTCTCTTATCAACGCAAACAATCCATAAATCTAATTTTCTTTTAAAAGTTATTTTGTTATAGGCCTGGAACACTGTTGTCTGTTTACCTTGCAATGATAAATTCAATTCGTTTAGTTTTTGAAAGATATCCGCCATAAAAGACAATCGGAACAACCAAGTTTTATCATACAAACGGTCTTTCAAATTAAAAGAAGTATCAGCTGAAAGAAACATTTGTAACTCCGCTCTAAGTTCAAATAGCCTTGTTAAAGTTTTACCCCGAGACAGCCATCGCACTTCTGTATGGAGCAGCAGTGTTTTATGTTTGCTGCCATAATCTTCACACAATAATGAGAACAATCGGGATTGTAGTGGTCGTGATTTAATAAAATTAATTATTTTTACCGCTTCATCCATAACTAATTTTAGATTTGACGGCATTTGCTTCATCGCAAGTGCTTGTCTATGCAGAATACAATGGCTGGAACTACAATTAGGCGCTTTATTTTTTATGCGTGACACTGCTCCTGCTGTTTTACCAGTCGTCGCCTTGGCCCCATCTGTACAAATGTCAATGCAATCGTTCCAACTGAGATTATTTTCTTCAAAAAAATTGTTTATTTTATTAAAAATTTCTTCCCCGGTAGTGTTTGTGGGCAGCGGAGAACATATTATAAGCATGTCTTCTTCAAAAGAACTTTCATATGGATATCTCACGATAACCAGCAAGATAGCCAGACCAGCGACATCAGTTGACTCATCCATTTGCAAGGCGAATCCTGTTTTTTGTAGACGTGTAACTAGTTCTTGTCTGACGTAGCTTGCCAGATCATGGATTCGCCGTGAAACAGTATCGTTTGATAGCGGCACAGTAGAAAAATGCTTTGCAGATTTTTCATCGAGCGTACATTTTGTTATGTCTAACACACATGGCTTTATTAAATTTTCAGCGATAGTGTGCGCTTCACCTGCTTGTGCATTGCGATAGCTAACTAAATATGATGCCTCCGTGGCCTTTTCATTGACAGTTTGTGTTACATGCATCATATTTTTTGACTTTAAATAACTGTTCTTTTCTGCGAACAAAAAATTATTTATTCTTGTCTTTAGACTCGGGGTGTACAGTTTCTAAATGTCGGCGCAATTTGGCAGGTGCCATGGAACTATTAGGAAGCAGTTTACTACATAGTATGCAGAGAGGTGAGCCGTTGGAATCAACAAATCCGAAACTGATATATGATATATATGATATATACTCATACTTCCTTTTTTTCGTCTTTGAAACCGTGGAGCTTGACGTCGTGGCATCATCGTCTGGATCGGTAATTGCCGCATTCTCGCGCGTACTGCTTTTGAACATTCAGCGTCATTAAAAGATGTTGTTGCAACACGTTTAACGCCTTTAAGCCAACGTTACATTCTTCTTTATTAATAATGTTACACGTCAGGATGGTGGGGTCAAAATAATGCACAATCGTTACTGCTTATAAGAGACTAAGTTTAGTCCAAAGAAGAAATGTACAAATCTGATACAATCAGAATACAGCAGGCAGTAGAACAATAAACACTAGTTACATATCACGTTTAAACTCCGCAATTCGCTAGCCAGCTTGTAAGTAGGTAGGTAGGAACTTATCGCTCCGAACGCTAATCGTCAACTGACTGATGTGGCGCGACACGCGATCGCCGCTTTTATTCTTAGTCCTAGACTCGATCTTGAACATTCTCAAAAATACTCAAGTCGGCGCCTTTGATAAACAAAAAGCGGAAATAAAAATAGAAATACAAAAAATGCGTTGTAAACAATCTCGACTTTATGTTTTGAAGTTAGAGCCGAAAGTCTCTAACTTCAAAACATAAAGCTATAAGCATAAAGCTTGTTCACAACTATAGTGTCTAATTCAGAGGCGGCTTTTATCAAAGGGACTGCGCGCTCACAAGTATACGCGCGGCGGCGGCGCGGCGGGCGGAGTCAAAACGTTCGACCAGAGAGAGGTGTTTTGATTTTTTTTTCTAAATTCTTGTGGAACCCCTACAGGGGTATCGCGGAACCCTAGGGTTCCGCGGAACACACTTAGAGTATAGCTGATCTAGGCGTTACTAATCTAAGGGCCGAACTGACGTCAGTTCGGTCGGATGCGATTTTCTCCGTGTACGTGCTCGAATCCGTTCAGGCCGAACTGACGTCAGTTCTAACTGAAACGATCGGCCTCTCGTCTGTGGAGGACTTAAGAGTTGAACACGGATTCAGAATAATCTTAAATGTTTTTAAGTCATGCGGCTTCAGTTGTGAAGAGATCAGGCTGGTCTGTCATGTCAATATGACATTTATAGACAGCAAATAATATAATATGTAAGGAAGATTTTTTTAATGATTCAGAATTTGTTTAAAAAATGCGAATGAACATAATAAAGTGCGTTGACGTCATAAACGTCATTTATTTACGCATTGAACATGCAGTCTGATTTCTCATGTCCTGTTGGCTGTTAGTTGTCATCCTGTAGGTCGTAAGCATGTAGACGGGCCTGAAGTTTACGCCTGAATTTTGCTGTCGACAAGTATGATGAAATTCTCAATTGTCCAAATCGGTTGATAACCAATAAAAAAATTTCCGGTAGTTTTGAAAACGCATCAAGCGTGGCGGCCGGCGGGGTACAAAAAGTTTGAAATTGCAAAATGCATGCCGCAATAGAAATAGTTGATCGGTGAAGCAAGACAATGCGAAAAAATTGTTTGTTCGGACAAGCCACTTGGACACGGTTATAAAATATCGTCATCATCAGCCCGCGGTGCGCTGATTGTTCTATAATTTATAACTTCTTACCCCTTACCCCAGTTCACACCGAGACGTGACGTGGCGTTGCATTTTTAAGAGCGGCGCCGCACTGCGTCGCGCGTTGGAGCTAGAAATTGGAGCTCTTGCAATTAAACATGTATCTTCTTGCGTAGTAAATAAAGTTCAATTTTGAATCGCTATCTTAATATAAGGAATCTTAGGAAGTTTTGCGGTCTTCCAACGGGTATAGTATGGCCATCCGATAAATAATTTTAAAGAAGAAATATTATATCCAAAACAGTTCGTTGCAAAATAGTTCTTAGTCCATGGTAACAAGGTCGTCAAGTCATCAATTCTAAATAGCTATTTTTGAAATGGCTGCCGAGAAATCTTCTGTCAAAAATGATCAAATTTTCAAGTAAAGACTGAACGTAAAGAAACTACTTGTCTTGGACCGCCATGATGTGGAGTAGCTGACATTGTTGTAAGACTATTTGACATTGAAATAAGAAAACGTTTCTCCTTTAGCTGTCAAAAGAGGCCATTTTGTGAGCTCATGCTCGGGAGGAAAAGAAATATTGTTTGTCATAACGACAAGGCATCGACCCTGTTGCCTTACAATAAGAACTATTTTGCTCCGAATGGTATTAATGTTTCTTCAATCTGTCCTTTTGTCGATTCTTCGGTGTTTCTAGGGTGCGCACGCTAAACCTGCAAGAATTAGTCCTTGGTAGTATAGGTCGTCTATCGATTCTTCGTATTGTATTTGGCTCCGGTATTCTGTAACCTGGCCCATTGTTACGAGTTTCGACTCATGAGTAGACTATGATACGAGTAGTCACTACCTACTACCATGTAAGGACTATAAATGCTATAATAATAGCGACAGCCTCCGTGGTCCAGTGGTTTAGAGAATGGCTCTCGACTCCGAAGTCCTAGGTTTTCGATTAGCGCGTTGGAACAACAAACAATGTTGTTTCCAAGTTTAGTTAGGACAATGCAGGCTGATTGTCTGACAAGAATGATGATTGGCGTGTAAAGTCGGTCCTGCGCTCATAAGCTCACTTAGCAGTCGTGTTGGTTATCCGTTCCACTGGGATTTGAGAGTAAAGGAAGAGAGAGAGTGTGTGCTTTTGTGTACTGCGCACACACTTGGGCACTATAAAAATAACTCGTGCTTGGCTGGCCTGATCTCAATGAAACCGGCCACCGTCATCGAAATCGGTGAAATGGGGAGCTAATTATTATTATAATATAATAATAATATTATGCATTAACTTGCCCACGGGACCAAATTGACGTTGTGTGATGCCGAAATTCACAATATGAAAACATTATCCTCAGCCTGCGTCGCGGTCGTCACGAATTCACTTTTACTTGTCGCGACTCGCGACTAACCAGCAGTCGTAGTCATGATAATTGAGGCCATGCTAACTCACTAGGCCAGCTGACCGCCATTTTCTGACTCTAGTTTTTAGATTTCGGTACTTAGGGCTCGATTCGTGTTTCACCCTCGAGATGCGTTTCTTGTTTTATTGTCTTTATCATAGGCTAGGTTCTACTCTGTGGGCCTAGCAGGAACATTCGACAGCGGCGTAAACGTAAGTAACGTTAACGTCGATTTAGAATTGTTATTGTTAAAATTTCTTTCGATAACGTTTGCGTTTACGCCGCTGTCAAATGTTCCTGCTAGGCCCCCCTGCGGGCTTAGCATGGCGATCCGAACAAATAGTTTCAAGAAAAGAAATATTCTGTCCAAAACATTTCGTTGCAAAATAGTTCTTAATCCATTGTAACAAGGTCGCCAATAGAAAACGACATTTCTAAATAGCCATATTTTTAACATGGCTGCTGGGAAAAATGATTTTTCTGTCAAAAATGATCAAATGTTCAAGTAAATGACTGAACGTAAAGAAACTATCTGTCTTGGACCGCCATGATGTGGAGTAGTTGACATTCTTGTAAGACTAGGTATTTGACATTGATAATTATAAGAACACGTTTCTACTTTAGCTGTCAAAAGAGGCCATTTTGTGAGCTCATGCTCGGGCAGAAAAGAGATGATGTTTCTCATAACGACGATGCATCGACCTTGCTGCCTTACAATAAGACCTATTTTGCTCCGAATGGTATTAATGTTCCCTCAATCTGTCAATAATTTATCGATTCTTCGGTGTTTCTAGGGTGCATGCTAAGCCTGCAGGTGTCTATTTAACCCCCGACGAAAGCAGAGGGGTGTTATACGTGTATGTCTGTGTCTGTCCGTGGCATCGTACCTCCCATACGGATGAACCGATTTAGATCTAGTTTTTTTAGATAAACGTAAGTTTAACTGGCGCCGATTTATCTAGTGCTCACTAGACGAACCCTTTTCAAATTTGATGATAAAGTTATTTTATAGTTTTGCTACAATTCGAAAGGTAAAACTATTTTGCTAATAATAAAACATTTTCTGTAGTGTTTTAATTTTTCGCTGTATCAGCGCCGTCTATCAGTAGTAATGTCAATTACTAGTTATGGACTCGATAAACGGACCTCATTGGTCAGTTAAGTTAAGGTTAATATATTTTCACGATTTTGTTCAGAAACCAGCTACCGGTAACAATAGCGCTGACGAATAGATGAACTACCGACAAATTCACATAATAATCCAGACATAGGGGGCCGTTAACATCCACGTCACACAAAATTACGACAATTTGAACCCCTCCCCCTCTGTCACGCTTTTTTAGGATCCCTTTAACACGTACTGTCACGCTTGGTACGACCCACACCCCAGCTCCTTGCGCCGTGACGTAATATGTGGATGATCCCTAAGAGGAAGAAAGAAGAAAGAGGGATCAAAAATGTAGCAACAAACTGAAAATCTTAAGAGCCTATTACAAATCTGCACTCTGCCAGATTAGGTATTTGAAGCGTTACCGACATTTCGCAGTTTGTAGTCATTTTGCAGTAATCGTTTTTATTGAAATAGGTTAATAAATTCATGCTGTAAAATTATAAAATCTTTAATCCTCATGGAGTAACACTTGTTCTGGTATACATTTTGCTTAACAATATTATCGTAGATAGGAGTAATTCACAGTTAACTTGAAGCGATTTACGAAGTTTTTTTGGCTTAGAATAAGATTTTTTTTTAATATTAAATCAAATATATTTCAAAATTTTAAGGCCGCTACGAACTATACGACTATATAGGAGATAACTTTCTTATTTTATTATTTAATTTGCTTAGAACAGTAGTTCAATCCAGGAACTCGAAAAAGTGCCTTCGCCCATTTTATGAAAATCTTTCGCTGCAATTTTGGGTTTAATTAAAAAGTTAAGCAAAATTTACTAAAAAGTGAGGCCGCTACGAACTAGGCCAATCAATAGCTATTCTGCACTATTCAATATGTCAAAATTGTTAATGTATCTTCGTTTCTGAGATCAAGAACGCCATAATTGGCCATTTTACGCATAAAACCACAGTCGAGATAATATCCCTCTTAAGAACTAGGAGTTTCGGAAAGTTCTAGGATCCCACGGAAGACGGGTCAGGTATGCCGTATACCGCGGTCTCCGCTTACTACTTTCTAGCTGACCGCGTTTGTTATAGGACACCTAGATGAAACAGCAGCTATTCGATATTACTGAACAGTGAACGCGGTAAATGTAAGTTTTATATTAATTACTATACCAAATAAATACCTATACAGTACATAAATACTGTTTATTTAATACTTTGTGTAAAAGCAGTTAGGTACATCAGCCTATAATATTATATGATCTGTAGAACATAATATACCCTTACCTAATAATATACCTTCCATAATAACATAATATACCTTCTATATTAATCCTCACTAAATACTAATACTTATTATAAACGCGATGGATGTTTATTAGTTGTTACTCTTTCGCGCAATAATTACCAACTGAACGGATTTTAATGGTAATAGTTTATTAGATTCTGTATTAACACATAGGCTATTTTTTAGCGCAACAAAATGTACGGTTCCCGGTATCTTTTTGCGCGTACGAAGACGCGAGCAACATTTTTTATAGTAATAAATTTTGTACTATCAGGGAATTTAATTCGTGAGCAGATCTACTGTTGTCATAATTGTTTGTATTATATTATTAATATTAGGTCCTTACATATGAAATTGGCGTTTTGTCGTACTGGCCACTTTGATGTCAAAAATCTTTGATGTCTTCTTTGGTTAGGAATTCCAATTTCAAATTTATACCGGTCATTTACTCATGTACCTAACAAATGACATTCCAATTGAAGCTCCTCTAATTTGGCAGCCGTCTGTGGTGCAGTGTGTGGTCTAGCGTTGTCCTGAAGCAGCAGTGGCCTAGAGCGAATGACCGACCTCGGTTGTTTAGCAGCTAGCTTTTCCATCATGATTTGCGGTTGCTGGCAATAGATATCTGCCGTAATCGTCTGGTCAGATTTAAGTAAGCTGTAGTGAACGACACCGGCACTAGTCCGCCAAACGCTCACAAGTAACTTTTTTTGAGTCAATTTTCGCTTGGGGCTCGTACTCGAAAATAACACGATATTTCAAGTTTTCCATTTTGTAAACAGAGTGACGCAAAGTAAAAACCAAAAGAGGAAAAAACTAATTAATTTTTTTTTTCGGTTGCGGTTTTCGAATACACAAATGCATGAGTAAGTAGCGGTATAAATTTGAAATTGGAATTCCTAACCAAAGAAGATATGTTTGAGATCTAATTGGCCAGTAGGACAAAACGCCAATTTTATATGTAAGGACCTAATATTATGTTTAAAAAAAATCGACTTTATGTTCCTCCTTTGCAAAACGCCAATTTCATATGTAATGATGAGGTCATTTTTATATATGAAAATCATATTATGAAATCACACTTTGTCATTGACAATTTGTATTGTGAGTTGTGACTGCATACTATCGCTTTAATAAAAGTCTTATACTTTAAACGAGACAATCTTGTATATATATAAAATCGTAATCTCGGAACTGGCTGCAAGTATTTACATGAAATTTAGTATGTAGGGAGTTTTGGGAGAGAAAAATCGATCTAGCTAGGTTTTATCCCTGTGAAACTACGCATTAAGGTTCGGTGGAATCAACTACGGATATTTTGGACATAATATGATCTACTGCTTATGTATAGACGTTTAGACAGAAAAAAATATAGTTGTTGCACGACGAAATAAAAACCCTATATTGCATAAACATGCGCATTTTCTAAGGGACAAGACCTAGGCTAGATCGATTTTTCTCCCCCATAACTCGCCGCATACTAAATTTCATGGAAATACCTGTAGCTGTTGTCGACATACCGATTGCAATACAATATCGTCTCGTTTAAAGTTTATGATTAATATAATTATTTATTAAAGTATGCGGGCTAAATGATTAAACACGAGGGATATGGCGTGGAGAATTTTCTTCATAATATTTCGTTTGTAATGTACAGACACTATGGGTATTATTGTTATTTTTCTGCCACTAATATTATAAATGCAAATGTTTGTGAGGATGGATGAATGTTTGTTACTCTTTCACGCAAAAGCCACTGAACGGATTTCAATGAAATTTGGTATGGTAGGAGTTTCAAGATCTGGATTAAAACATAGGCTACTTTTATCCCTAAAAAGTACAGTGTCCCCTTTGGGATACTGTATTTACGCGGACGGAGCCGCGAGCAACGGCTAGTAATTTATGAACATCAGAAAACGCGCGTCGCGCAGTAAAGTGAAACTTTGCCCGGCAAAACCTGGCCTGGTGATTGATCTGAATAATGGTTTTATATCTGCAATTATGCATTGTAGCGTGTTACGCGCGATCGGTTCACATTGTAACGTTTTATTCTAGGAACCCATACACATACACATCACACACCCACGCACACATGAGCGCGCTAGGTGTGCAGGCGCATGGAATGGTCATGTTTTTGATACTTTTGTAAACATGCAAAAGTTATCAGTTTGTTTTGGAGGTATTTGTTTGAAAATAACACGCCGCCCCGATAAAAATGTATTTTTGGAACTTATTTTCAAGAATATCAAGTTGTTTTTTTTTTTTAAGTATTTTTTCGGTATGTGTGATGAGGTAGGTATTTAAGGCATGGGAGTTGATTAGAATATCCAAACATAGCCCTGTCACCACTCACCATTGCTTTTGACTCATTATTATTTGCTAACATGACTGTCTTCGAACCCGCAACCTGGCATAAAGAAGCGTTTCACAACTGAACTATAGAGTTGAATACAGTTTTGATACTATTCACAACGTAAACAGTTTCATTTTTATTAAAATTCTCTTAATGTTAATGACGCACACGAGATAATAATATAATCTTAATTAACATGAAAAAAATATTTTGGGCTTCGAAAAAAAAAACCGATAACGCAATCGTTGGAGTTTTTGGCTGATAACAGTGTCATAGGTATGGGGTCTACCGACTTTTGGACTTACAGACACCATGGCATAAGTAGATAAATGAAAAACGAGCGAGCCTTATAGTGGTCGCATAATATGATGTGTAATATTTTATGAAAATATGGTCAAAATACACAATGCTTAGAACTTTTTGCAAATTTTCTAATATGATAAAAAAAAAATACGGAAACTGTCCTCACGCCAACTCTACTACCGCGCGCTCATTGGTCAATTGAAATAGCGCGCGCGCGCGCTTCCGCGACTTCCTGTTCCACACTCCAGTCCCGTTTCACGAAATCACTCCCACATATTGCACGAAAGCGAGAGGAGAGATGTTACACATCAAAAATATTTATTTTAGGCATATTTATGCCGCGGCCATGATGAAAAAAAAATGTAAATTTCAAAATTAAAAGTTTGTAATGTACAGACTACAGATAGAAACAAGAAGAGAACCATGGAAAATATCTCGCAACCAGCGTATCTAAAACTAAGGCTGGGACCGGCATATATTGTCCGGCATCCGTAAGGCCAGAGAAAATTCAGAGCACTGAAAATAGAACTCTGCGCTAACACAGTAGAGCTGAAAATCGAACACACGACGTGTCGAGTTAAATTTCGAAAATTTCGAAAAAGCTCGACACTCGACACTCGTCACTTCTATTTACAACTCTATTGTATTAGCGCAGAGTTCTATTTTCAGCACAATATAGTCCCAGCCTGAACCTTCTTGCATTCTGAAGTCTGGAGCTCTGGGGAAAACCGAGAGAGTAGAGCAGCAGTGCAGTAGAGGGACGAGTAAGAACGGATCTCTACGTTCTAGCTCTGGTTTTAGGGTTCCGTACCCAAAGGGTAAAAACGGGACCCTATTACTAAGACTTCGCTGTCAGTCTGTCTGTCACAGGTGATGTCTTAGAGCAGGGGTCTCCAAACTACGGCCCGAGGGCCACATCCGGCCCGCGGACAGATTTTCCGGCCCGCGGAGAGCTTGAAAACTCCTTTTAGAGAACATATTTTTTATAGCAAATTAAATTTAGTTTACTGAAGTATTCTAATTTTATGTTGAATAATTATTAATATGACATCTACATTGATATGGTCATGGGCTAACTACTCATAACATTGTTGTAGGCTTATTGTTATTGTTTTTGTGATAAGTTGGATAAAGAAACACAGAATTGTAATGAGTAAAGACATGTATAATATGCAGAAAATTTAACTTCAGTATATATAATAACTAACAAATTATTGAAATGAATCCAACTAACATTTTATACATTTTAAATAAAAACATAACTTACAACAAGCATAATGACATATGAAATACTAATGAGATTTATGTAATTGAGATTTTTCACTGACAATAGTTTGTAGTTGTGGACTAATTTTACTTGTACCAATTATTAAAAGAGATTTAAGATGCTCATCAGTTAATTTAGATCTGTAAACATTTTTTGTGTACTTCATTTTGGAGAAGGTCTTCTCACACAAATAAGTAGTACCAAAAACAGAAAACAGCCCACGAGCAAATTTATGCAAATTATCAAATTGTATCAGTGGAAGACCCTTATAAAATTCCAACAAAGATGAGTTTTGATATTTGTTCTTAATTATATCACTGCACTGTAGATCAATCATTTCCATTTGAAGTTCCGGGGCTAGGGTTTCAATGTCAGTATCAAAAGGATTCTGAAAAATCTTAATTTGATTCGCAATGGCATCAAAGTCCGAGAAACGAGTATCAAAATTTATTTTCAAAGCACTCAAAGTTTCGATTGCAAAATGGATAGGAAACTCAGTCTCAGTGGTGTGGCTGAATATTTCACATGTTTTAAAATGTGAAAAACATTTACTTCGTAGTTGTGATTGAAACAGTATCAATTTCTTCCGGAATGATTTGATATTAGTGTATAAATCAGGAAGATGCTGGTTTTCCCCTTGCAATCTCAAATTCAGTTCGTTCACATGTTTTGTCAAATCAACATAGAATGCTAACTTCCACAGCCATGCGTTGTTTTGTAATTTAGTAAGAGGGCGATGCTTTTCATTCAAAAAAATTTCGATCACTGCTCGAGGTTCAAAAAAGCGCTGAAGGACTTTCCCACAACTAAGCCAACGTACGGCAGTATGATAAGGTAAGTCATTTTCTCCAATCTCTTTAATAAATTGTCGGAATTGTCGGTGATTTAGCCCAAAAGATCTGATAAAATTAACACTTGATATTGATATTATTGGTTTCACAACTTCAGACATATCCAAACATTTTCCGCACGAAGACTTTTGATAAATGATACATTGTAAGACTAATGGTTTTGAACCACCGTCATTTTCTACAGCCTTTGACACAAGAGCGACCACTCCTTTATCTTTCCCACTCATGTTTTTGCCTCCATCAGTTGTAATACATTTCAAGTTTTTCCATCGAAGGTTCTTTTGACTAATGGCCATTTCAACTCCTTTAAAATATCTGTACCAGTAGTTGTGCCATGAATACTATACATATCAAAAAGTTCTTCATGCACTTCATAGCTTTTATCTACTCCTCGAATATAAATCAACACCTGAGCAGTATCTGACACATCCGTTGATGGCCAAAAATGTCCAAGGCCAAAGAAAACCACTCAACAAGTCCATTTTTGTCGAACAGTTGAGAGGATATATTTTCAGCGATGTTTTCTACCCTTCGAGCCACAGTGTTTGCTGACATACTGACAGTTTTTAATAAATTTACCTTTTCAGGGCACATTTCTTCGGCTACTGCAATTATGCATTCTTTGATCATTTCTCCATCGGTGAATGGTTTTCCACGTTTTGCAATTCTTTCATCAGTGGACTATTTCACTTTTTACCACCGGCAACAATGATAATATGGTTTTGGTCCTCGGAACTTACTGGAGTAATCATTATGGGCCTAAGTCTGGAAAGTTTGGAGACCCCTGTCTTAGAGCTTGGCTCTCGACTCCGGAGGTCGTGGGTTCGATCCCCGCGTTGGAACCACAAAATAATATGTTGTTTTTAAGTCTGATCAGGACAATGCTGGCTGATCTCCTGATTGTCTGACAAGAAAGATGATCCATGCGTTGGCTGGGCATTTAAAAAGTCTGTCCTGGCTGCGTCTGATCTATCGCCAGTCGTGTCGGTCGTTCGACCCACTGGGTATCGAGAGTAAAGGAAGAGAGAGTGCTCTTGTGTATTGCGCGCACACTTGGGTACTATAAAAAACTCCTGCGTAGCTGATCTGGTTTCGATGAAACCGGCCACCGCGCCCTCACCGAAATCGGTGGGGCTATTAAATATTATGCACGTGCAGTGTGCACGTTTATTGGTTCCACTATTGTTTAACTTAACACTTTGATAACACTTATCACCAGTTTGTTTTGACTTCGGAAATGAATCAAAATATTTATTTTGTTTCGAAATACAATTATATGAATTTTAAAACTAGTTGCAGCAGTGACTCACGCAAGTTGCAACTGAATTAAAATGTCAGTATAATATGACTTAGGTCTTGGAGGCATCGGCACTCGGGGCATGAGAAATGGCTTTCGAATACGCCTGCAAAATTTCATTAAAATCGGTCAAGTTGTTCCGGAAGAGCGCGGTGAGTTGTGACACGGGAATTTTATATGTATACTAGCTTTAACCTGCGGCTCCTCCCGCGTAAATGCAGAGAACTCCTACGAGAACACTTTACTCTTTCGGGATAAAAAGTAACCTCTGTTAATCCAGAGCTTAAACTACTGCTATACCAAATTTCATCAAAATCCGTTCCGTAGTTTTTGCGTGAAAGAGTAACACAAACATCCATTAATCTAGCGGATGCATAATAATAACGCTACGGGTCGGGTTAAGACCTCTGTAGCTACGTCGGACTATATAACTAGCCTGGTGGCTAGTTGATTAGTTGTGAGACGAATTTAGTTTGACATTCCCTAACATCACACGAGAACTATTATATAGAAAACAATTATATCTTAAACAAGTCAGGTCGGACAAAGGATAGCGCAATGTAGACCGACTCAAGCGACATCTATGTGCTGCACGTTGCATCTTTGACACGAATATTGTAATCACAGATCTCTTTAAAACCCAATATATTCGGAGTTATGGTAGGAGATCATAGGAACCTTATCTCTTTAGAAATAAAGTTGAGATTCAAAGTTGTTTTTAATAGCCGGCTGGCCAACTAAAGAACAATATTATTAATATCATTTGTCCAATGACAGTTCAATGTAATTAATGGTATTTTTCTGTGACATTAACCCGCAATTTTTCCCTCTGAAGTAAAACCACCCTTCGGCCTTCGCCAAGGTACTAACTAGGTACTAACTAGGTACTCATTTACTAGGGCTTATTTGGGATCTAAAGGGAACTGGATTTTAATCAACCCGACCATACATCTATCAAACCTGTTTTCAAACTTATTTTTTAAATCTATTGCTAACCAAAAAATATACGATTTACATGAATGCATGATGGAATGCAGCGACAAAATAACCATGTTGGGTTCATCTAAGGGGCCCCATATACGGTCCGGTTTTCCTCCAGTTCGGGCTGAACGGATGCAAAATCGTATCGTCTGTGTGCAATGTCGAGATCGCATCAGTCGGCCGGATGGACTGAAGCGATTCGATTCAGAGTTGCCAGCTCTGTTCTTGCGAAACCACTAAACTCGCGTAGATTTCTACTAAAAACTACTAAAAGAATACTGAAAACTATCAAAAAAGCTACTCAACTTAGGAATCCCTAAACCCCCCCAAAAACCACTGCATTTTAGGTTTTGTTATGTTCACATTTTATTATTTATTGAATTATATTATAAATTTTACCGTTAAATTAAAATATAGTAGGAAATATTACGTATATAGTAATTAAACGGGTAGTTTTAAGAAAAATACGGACGAATGCTAAGATGAATTATTGTGATAAGGTGTAAAAAAATATGTTTTTTTTTGTGCCTAACCTAGGCCATTTTGCATATTATTACTGTCTGGCTCTTACCTACTAAAACACTACTTACAACTAAATTCCTACTAAGGAGGGAATAAAATACTTAATTTAGTAGTAAAACTTTGTAAACTAATAAAGTTGGCATCATTAATTCTGAACTGAACGGATGGACTGAACGAACCTTGTGTGACAAATCGCTTCAGTTCTCGCCAGAGCCGCGGCCGTGCGGGCGTGTATCGTGTACAAGAAAACAAAAAAAAGTTACTTGAGGTGTGAAATAGATCTCTCGATAATATTTATACCAAGAAAAATAATTATTGTGTTTTTGGTTTTCGTAACGTGAAAGCGACATCTATCATTTATCTCTTAGCATATTGCATTTCCAAGCTAACTATTAATAATTTCATTACGTAATTGACATTACAATTAGATGGCGCTTTTCCGCAAACTGCCACTAGGGCAATTTATTGAACAACAGGTTAGGTTATATTTAAACAATTAACTTTCATCCCCCGAGTTTGATGTATAATATTATTGCTTTTTTGTTCCTATGTTCATAACACATTTTTCAATAACTAACAATAAATATTTTTTTAATACCAGGCAGTAAATGTATGTCGACTTGCCGATCTCCTTTAATTTGAAGGAACAAACACGTATTACGAAACTTGCGTTCGACTTTCGGAATACATTTTCGAAATTCGAAAATCAATATATTATGTGCTCAATTTTCGGTCTACATAAAAATTAAAAACAAATTACCTGCCTACCTGAATAGTGTGGTCTGTGAAAGTGTGAACTGTGGGTAACAAGCCCAAAATCTCTAAATACATTCTTAAAATGCATTGTTTATTTCTATTTTTAAATTATTAAAAAAAAAGTTAATGTTTCTTAATTGTTATGAGACTAAATGTCTCGGTTGTTTTTTATTTTTTAATTAAGCACACATTTCTTTGCGATGAGTTTGTGTCATTAAATCTGTTTATTAAATCAGACTGATCTTTACGATAAACTGGCAGATTTGTCGTCCGTGATCGTAGATTTGTATTACGAGCATAAACAATAAACATTGATACGCTCAATCATAGAAATGTAAACGACAAGCGAAGTGGGCTTCTCTTTGTCTCGAAAAATTACGGTTCCCGCTGGATACACTATATAATACATAACCGAAGTAAGTGTTAGTGAGCAGAGTTGTCGACTTGTATTTTTTACGCCCAAATTCTCAAACTATTCTTAAAGTCAAGTAACTCTCAAACTATTCTTAAAGTTAAGTAACTCTCAAATCGAATGCTGTACTTATCATTCTGGTAAACGAGACAGCGGTAACTGTGATTTAGGGAGCTGAAATTTATGCATTAATTAATGTAATTATGCATAATAATATAACACTTAATAGGGATGATGTCTAGGGTTGAATATAACATTTTTGCAAATTAAATTTTAAAATTTTAAAATAAAAGTTATTTAGGTTGACGTGACGCGATTAGAAATTATATAAAAAAATGTTTCCCATCTCTGTCTCGCAAAACGTTTTGTGACGTCATAATCTGCTACATTTGACGTTAAACAATGTATGGCGATGGCACATCGTGACGTCACAGGCCGATATATCGCTCTCTTTCTTATTTTAAAGGATATGGTGTATAATCCATACAAAAAAACCCAGAGTCGACAGCAATGAAATATTTGCCAATGGGGCTCACTTTCAATCATGTTACCAAAGGGGCAACCCTGAAATTTAAGTAGACATAATATTGGCAACCATTTCGTTGCTGTCGACTCCGGGTCAATTTGGGACCAACACCTTTTAATTGTTTGTATCTTTGTTATTTTGTTAGATTTACAAAAATAGTTTTATAGATTGTTTATCATGGTGTCTAACTTTGTAAAATATTTTATAGTCTGAAACATGCCAATTGCATACAATATGATAGCAAGTGTTTTTAAAAGGGCATTGGCCCACAACACACTTCAGCACTGCAGTCTGCAGCTCATGTCCAGAGTATGTGAGCAAGGTTGTCAATTTCTCCTATTTCTTTGCAGATAAGCGTACATTCCAAGCGCTGGTCGCTGCGGCCCTATGCAGTGACGTCACCATGGTGCCCCAGCAGTACTGCCTCCGGTGGAAACACCACCACAGCAACGTGCAGAGCATGTTCGCGCAGCTGCTGGAGAACGGTTAGTACCACCGCCTTGCGGAAAACCGTCGTGATTTCGCAGAGTACTGAAAAACCAAGATGCTCAGTAGTCAGTGGGATCTTAAGTTATGTCTTTAATGGCAAAGACATACGACCAAAGTCTCAAATCAGTTCCAACTTTTAGCCCAAGTAACAAACTTCTATCATAACTTTTAGACTTATTAATAACATTAGAATGACCTTCGAAATTAAATTTTCCTGGTATAAAACTACTATAGGTATCTTAAGCTATAAAGTGGCACGAACAGAATGCGTGAATAATGATTATTAATAACGCGTCATAAAATGAAAAATCACTAACGAATTTTTTCTGCCGTCTCCTTCCTTATAAATAGGCAATTGAAATGAATTTTTAAATTACCATTTAAATAATATCAGTCATTAGGTAAAGGCTTAAACGTTGAATCGTTCTCAAAATATTCAATAATAGTTTTTTCACACATATACCGTACAAGTAGTTATTAAAAAGTTTTAGAAGCGATCCGACAACGCGCGCTCAAGGTAAAGGTCTCTCTAGTCTACGAATTTCCAAAAAACTTTTCTAAATTTAAACCGAGCGTGGCCATTTGACCACGAAGTAATCATTGATAAATTCCATTTTTTTTTAAAACGCGCTCGCTAGTCGCTACGTTTTGTAATGTGCCAGTATGCTTATATTTTGAAAAAAGAATCCGGTACTAAACAGGTTTTTTTTTAATCGATACTTTTTTTTTTGTATCGGCGTTCAAGGCATTATGAATATTATCCCACTTAAAATATATTTTGAGGTTGAGGTCGTTTATTTATAAACGCATCGCCACTCGCCCAGTCCGAATATAGATATAAATAAAAGAGAAATGCTTTACGTTTTTTTAAAAAAATCATATATTGTATCAAGTTTAAAAAGCTTACCTACTACTTGTTTATTATTAAATTCACATTTACAAAATTTTAGAGGACGTTGCTTGTGGATCTTTTTTGTTTTAAAATATGGAAAAAAGTTAAGAGATATTTTTATTATAATTTCACTGTTAATATGAGTAAATAATTCCGCGTACGTTTTCCAAAACTATTTTAATTGAAGAAAAAAAAATTGACAGTATAAAGGACGTCACAGACGGCAAAGGAACTATAATATTTTATCTTAAGGGGTTGTGCGCTGGATAGAACTGAAAATTGGAGTTCTTTGAAACCTTTTTTCTCAGTCATGGTCGTATTGACAAATCCCAAAAAATATATTACGAGGGCGGGTCAATAAGTCCGTGACTTTTGGAATAAAACACAGATTTTTTGATAAATAAATCATTTTATTTTTCAACGTAGTCCCCCTTGAGCTCTATACACTTTGTCCAACGCTTCTCCAATTTTTTTATCCCTTCCAAAAAATATGATTTGTCGAGGTCCTCAAAATAGGCCTTTGTTTGCGAGATGACTTCATCATTGGAGTCAAATCTTTTTCCACCGAGCCATTTTTTCAGGTTTGGGAACAAGAAGTAGTCACTTGGAGCCAAATCTTGAGAATAGGGTGGATGTGGGAGCAATTCATAGCCCAATTCATGGATTTTTGCCATGGCAACTGCACATGTGTGCACCCTTGCATTGTCTTAGTGAAAAAGAACTTTTTTCTTGGCCAAATGAGGTCGGTTTTTTTTCAAATCCTCATTGAAGCGGTCCAATAAGTTGGCATAATATTCCCCATTAATTGTTCTTCCTTTTTGAAGATAGTCAATGTGGATTATCCCACGTGCATCCCAAAAAACAGTCGCCATAACTTTATTGGCTGACAAACCCACCTTGACCTTCTTTGGCGCCGATTCACCCTTAGAAACACACTGTTTTGACTGTTGTTTGGTCTCTGGTGTATTGTGATGGATCCATGTTTCGTCCACGGTTAAAAAACTCCTCCATATTGTGATTAAACAACGCCAAACCTTCCTGTGAAGTAGTTACACGATTGCGTTTGTGGTCGACTGTGAGCAAACGCGGCACCCATCTTGCGGAAAGCTTTCTCATGCCCAAGTGATCATTCAAAATTGAAACCACTGAGCCATGCGAGATGCCTATGGCTTCCACAATCTCTTGCACTTTCAATCTTCGGTCGGCCAGCACCATATCGTGAATTTTTTCGATTGTTTCGGGTGTAGAGACCTCAACTGGGCGTCCAGGACGTTCGGCATCTTCAGTGCTTGTAAGGCCACAACGAAATTCAGTAAACCACTTTTTTACCATTGAAATCGATGGTGCAGAGTCCCCATAGTATTTATCAAGCTTAGCCTTGGTCTCGGTAATGGTTTTTTTTCGCAAAAAATAATTCTTAATAAGCACACGAAATTCACTTTTTTCCATTGTTTCCTTAAGTTACTGGATAGTCTGATAAAGATAGCTGTAAAACACAAACTAACTGACGCAGCAAGTTCAAATTTTGATAGGAGTCAACTGACAGATGCCTGTTGACAGGAGTAGTGTTGCTTTTTCAGTAAGGAGGTTAGAAATTCAAAAAGTTACGGACTTATTGACCCGCCTTAGTATGTTTATCTGCATTATATTTAGCTGAGGACTGTCTTTTTATAAATTGAAATTTCATTTAAATATTGATTTAAAACATTACTAAGTCCACTCTTTTTTTTTAAGTTAAAACCTTTTCTAACCGACCTCCAAAAAAAGGAGGCGGTTATACGTTCGGCAGTTTTTTTTTGTATGTTCAACGATTACTCCGCCGTCTGTGGACCGATATTCAAAATTATTTTTTTAATGTCTAAGGTATAATTCCAAATTGGTCCTTTTGACATCAAAGTGGTGACCTGATGATGGGATCCATGAGGAATCGAGGGAACTCCTCGAAATTTATATGGTGATTTCGACTATTTCTGAAGTAGTCCAAGCATATGCTACCAAAAAGTAAGATTTTGCTTTTTATATATACCTTATACCCTGGATCTAAAAGTACTGAACAGAACTCCTGACTCCTTATAGATACATGTTTGGGGATTTCGGCGTTGTTTAAAGAACTGCAAGCATATGCCACTATGTCAATTACAGTAATCATCATCATCACCGCCATCATCACACCATACATCATCACATTATGATGATGTAATTTTATATGTCACATATAGTTATTTTGACCTTTTCTGAAGTAACACAAGCATATGCTACTAAAAAATAAGATTTTGCACCAAGGTATACCCTGGATCCAAAAGCACTGAATAGAACTCCTCAGTCTTTAAAGTTTCACTTTAAAAATGCACAAAAAAGTATGAAATAAAACTCATATTCTAAATAATTCCCCTTTTAAATTCGGCTAAAATTGTAACAATTTCTCTACTCAATCTTCATAATTTTGAAGTAGGTACCAGCAAAGACGAACTTAACTTCTATAAAATATTGTTTTATCCAGGATGTTGTTCGGGCTGGTACCAACTTCAAAATTATTATGAAGATTGAGTAGAGAAATTGTTAATTAATAATAAATTTAAAAGGGGAATTATTTAGAAAATTGTTTATTTATTTCATAATTTATGTACACATAGTAAAACATTGACATTGACAACTTAAAAACAGAAAACAGTTTTGTACAAAGGCGCTGCTTATTCCAAATTGGAATTTCTTCCAGCAGACCTGATACAGGAAAGTTTAGTTATAAAAGTAACAATATATGGTGCGTACTACTACAATTTACATATAACAATAATATAAATGAATGCATATATATACGAATACTTACATAGATATAATATTATAATAAACTAATATATATCATAATCATTACAATTGCAATAAAATATTGGATAAAAATTACATACTTATAAATCAATCATACTAAAGGTGATTATTTATTCAGACACACAAAAAATATACAGAACAATATTAATACATACTGGAAATAAAATATTTACAAACTATAAAAGTAGGTGAGTACTAAAAAAAAATAATAACTACTCCAAAACTTAAAATGCTACAAAACAAAGAAATCTCCCAGGTCGTCCCCACCAGGCAGAGTACCTAGAAGGCTCAAAGAGTTTCCTCGCTGGATTGCGATACTTATTCTCTGGGCCAGGTAGGTGTCGGCTCTGGGGTCTCGGGTGGCCTCAATGAGTTTTTTGGAGATTTCTGCGAAAAGTTTGTGCGCACCCAGACCCCATGTACCTAGGGTTTCAACCCCAAACGGTTCAAATATGAGATCCCCACTAAGGTTCTCATATTTGCGCCGCTTAAGGTTTTCCGCCTGATTGGCGGCCGCACCTGCAGAACTCGAGGTGCCCTGGACATGGGACGGAGCAAGTGTATCGACGCAAGTAGCATCCCATACAAGAGCCCGCCCCACTTTCCAAGGGACCAGGATCATACCGTCTGGTCTCTTGCCATCGTGTCGCGCCAAACCAAAGGGTTCCAGCACAGCTGGCACTCCGGTGGTGACAAGAGCCCGACGGATAAGATCGTTCAGGCAGTTATGTCGGGAGATGCGGCCGGCGCTTCGTTGACAGGACATTCCGTGGTGTCCGAGGCTGTCCACGTTTGCGCCACAAACACAGCGATGGGGGACGACGTGGGGGATGCCAAAATGCAGGGAAGTGGCTAACCGGAAAGCTGTTCGATCCAGCAATGTGCCCGTATTGTGTGACGGTAATGCTTGTAGCCAAAGGCCCGACTCCCACTTCTCCGCAGCTAACAGGCGAGCCTGCTCCACAGGACTGGAGGACGTATTAAGAAGATTATTCCGTACCAGTCTGCAGAGTGGCTCGTCCCAGAGTCTTTGTGAAAAAGTATTGTCAGGCAATTCGCTACAAGCACTAGTTGCGCTCCAGGCGTCCTTGGCCTCGTCCAGAAAGGGAACTGTATTGGAGTAGGATGGGTGATACAGTATTTTGGAGATAAGACTATTGTTCGCGTGGACTGAGGACAAGAAGGCCGGAAGCGATATGTCAGAGGGCTTTCAAACACCCAGGCCACCGAACCTGAGTCGTTGCCATCGAAATTTGTGTTCAAAATATTGGAGAGCGTTAGTCTTATGGTATCATCCAACTGTTTGAGAAGTTGAGGGAACTTCCACAGTTGACAACACCGTAACACATATGTCAATTTAGGTACGAAAATGCAAAAACGGATTAGGGTAAAGGCCATGTGACATTTAATTTGGTTAAAGTTAAGTTAAGTTAATTAAGTTAATTTAACAGTTAAACTATATATATATCAATTTAATTAAAGGCTAAGCTGAGATAGTGCTCACGCAGCCTTTTCTTAAATAGCCCAAGTGTCTTCACTCACGTATGTTTATGAGTTGGTAAGGAGTTCCAGAGCTTAGTAGCGTGGACCGTGAAGGAGTAGGCAAGAAAGTCAGTACGATGGGGAGGGATATCTAGAAGTAATAATAATATTAGTTAAATTTCATACTTTTTTGTGCATTTTTGCTTTGGAAGTCGGATTAATTTTTTGTTTATTCTCTTCTTCTATAAGTCACACGAGTATGAAAATTATTTTAAGTAAGACAAGACTCAGGAGAAGGTCGTTTCAGTTTTGGCAAATTTTGTCTCAAATATTTATAGCAATTTTTTCTACCGATTTCAATGCTCTCCGGTCGGCGCGATACGCGCTTGCTTGTCACCTACAAAATTAGTATGGGACTTGACGCTCAAGGTCACTGGCGATATACAGATGCTTAGGATGCCTGGATATGTTTCATATGAAAATATAATTATAGTATATTAGCCGTCTGCAGTGATACTTTATAAAAACTGTACATATAGCGAGCAATATTTTATCATAACATAAAATATTAAAGTATCTTCGTCGTCTGTGACGCCAATACAGAGTACAGACAGACAAATTCTAAACCTTTTTTTATATCGACTTTAAAAAACTCGACTTTTTTTCGTTTAATTTTAAATTAACAGCTGGACACTATAATTTTTTAAATTAAAGAATTTATATATGTAGAACATTCTCCGTTTTGAAAGCCGGTTTTATATATTCATAGTTCATACATCGTGTAAATTATTTTTATTATAATTTTATCAGCCGTGTTTTTTTTTGATTTTGATTTTGTTCAAAAAATAATATTATTAACGTTTTTCCTGTTAAGATAGAGCTCATTATGAAATATTATTTTGATAATGATGATGTGATTACTTTTTGAATTACTGTCGCTGTCATATTTGCTTAGTAATTATTATTCAAAAACTTTGCCCTCATTAAAATAAAAATAATCACCGAGTAAGGTTTTTCTGATCCTTTCCGATACTAACATAGGAACGACTTTAAAAATGTAGAGACTTGGGACGAAGTTATTAGAAGAAAGTACAGTACCTACTTTAGGTAGGCAGTTTTTTTTTCCATTAGCTAATATGTTGATATTAGCTAATGAAAAAAAACTTAGAAATTGGGCATATGCCATGGTTGTTGGGTACTAGATAGATTTAAAAGTGGAATGCCGCACAAAAATGCATCATTAGTGAGAACGACTGATAACGAATAGAACATTAAAGTAGTCAAGCTAAGTCGGAATGATAAGTACATTTTTGTTTTTCCTCTCGCACGCTGGTGAGACGTGACCGAGAGGTAGGCCGTTATATAAATATTATTTATTCAAAAAATTCCGAGCGCCATTTTGTCTAGCACTTTCGAATTTCGAATCAAAATCGACGCCATGTTGATTCGGGTCATTGACCCGGCGACCGTTAGTTGGCGCGCTTTGTAATATAGTTAGATAACGCCAGGGTTGACACTTCCTGGAAAATCTTGGGTTTAAAGCAGCGCTGATGAATTTTGCTGACTGATTACTACTGCATTTAATCCCGTTTTGAGACTATAATATTCTTATACTGAGGTTATAAATTAAATTAGATGAAGAGTTCTACGATCGAAAAAAAATCTAACTTCTGTATAATATTCTTGTTATGTTGTTTCTTATCAGTACCGTAGTAATGTATATTCCTTGTCAGCACGCAGTTATACCTACTCGTAAACACTCGAAGATTAACTTTTGAAATTGCCACTAAAAACTGCTCCATTTAAATTCCTTTGTCGTGGAGATTGGCTGGATAATATTTTAATGAATATAAATGACTAAATCGTAATAAAATATTATTACGTTAATGTGAAAGTATAAGTTTGTATGTATGTTTGTCACGCGATCGCGAAATGGATGAGCGTATTTCGTAGAAATGTGATCTTCATGCAGACATGGATTTAATAATTAAATTTCTTACTTTGCCTGAAAATATTCAAGGTAAAAATCAATATTTTTTAACCGACTTCCAAAAAAAGGAGGCGGTTATACGATATATATATATATATATATATATATATATATATATATATATATATATATATATATACATCTATCTTCACATTATGATGATATAAAAGGTACTTCTCATAGTATTTTAAACCGATGCGGTTATCTTTGAACATTGCTCTGCCGTTTATTTACCTATTTGCGAAATTCTTTTGTTGTTGTTGTAAAGGGTATAAATTTGAAATTGGTCCTTCAGTCACTAAAGTGGAATCCATGAGGAATCGAGGGAACTCCTTGAAATTTATATGACACATATATAGTGATTTTGACTTTTTCTGAAGTAACACAAGCATATGCTACCAAAAAATAAGATTTTGCACCAAGGTATACCCTGTATCCAAAAGCACTGAACAGAACTCCTCAGTCTTTACAGATACGCGTTTGGAAATTTCGGCATTGTTTAAAGAACTGCAAGCATATGCCACTATGTAACTTACAGTAATCATCATCATCTTATTTACAATACCTAATGGAAGCTTGGCGCGTGTTCAATTATACATTCGATCGCTTATTTTAAACGTTCTCAAAATGTATTAATTATAATTAAACAAATTTAAGGGAAAAATTATGACTTATTTTTAAACAAAAAATTAAACCGACTTCCAAAGTAAAAGTACACAAAAAAGTATGAAATAAATCTTATTTTCTAAATAATAATAATATAAAAATTACCCTGTTAAATTCGGCTAAAATTTTAACTATTCCTCTACATAATATTCATAATTTTGAAGTCGGTCTTGACGTCGAACTCTTTTTATATCGGTACACACCACCACACCATTAGTGCACAATTAAAATATCCATTAAGTTTTAAGAGTAATATTTGTGTCATGTTGTGTTTATAACACAACTAGATGTTGCCCGGGACTTCGTGCGCATAAAAGTTAATCTTGCAGAAACCGTACACTTTACCGCGATAAAAAGTAGCCTATGTCCCTCCCCGTGGTATACTCTTTATCTCTGCCAAATTTCTTCAAAATCTGTTTCGGAGCATATTCAATGCAAACAGAAAAACATACAAACAAACTTTTCCTCTTTATAATATGAGTATCTAGGTAAAAAAATCTTTGGCTATTTTCGTAAAAGAATTGAATTCTGTCTGAAAATAAAAGTTGCAAGATGTAACCCTACTTGGGACCGGAAAAGGGTTATATTTTTGGGGTTTTAGTTTTAATGATAAAGTTTGTTTTGAACCTTTTTTTTATTTTTGATAAGCGCAAAAACTCGAGCGTGCCAACCTTAGATAAGGAGACGCGAGTACTTCTTATGGGAAATAGTCATCTCAGTGGTGCTGGTTCGATTCATGGGAAATTGCTATAAAGAGATTTAACGGGCCTCCTCGTAATTACCATGCGCCGTTAAAGTTTTATGAATTTAGACACGTATATTCTCTTTAATTTGATGTAATATTTTTAGAATAAAGTTTCAACACAAACTAGCATACAACCTATATCCTCGTAATTTAATATTACATTATATGCGGCAATATGGAGAAGAGCGACCGCAGGCGCAGAAAAAATAGCAAGATTTACGGGTCAGCACTTACGAGTAGCTCACACCGAAATACGACGCGGCTAGGGTATATGATTCGAATACATATTCGTATTATTCGAATATTCATCGATTTTATTATTCGAATATGACTGGAATCAGTATTCGAATAATTCGAATAAAATGGTTTTTTTTTTTAAATTTTTTAATATGTTAATATAAATATACTTGCATAAAGTGGACCACTAATGTTATTTAATACATTATTATTATTTCTTAATATTGTCGTCAATGATAACTAAAAACTGATTTTGACAAAAAAAACTAAACTTAGGACTTTTCATCCGTCATTGGATGATTTATACACAGTATTCTCCGAGCGAAGTAACCCCTCTTAAAACTGTAGTGCCTGAGACTGTGGGTTATAAATGTCGTATGGTTGCCCAAGCACATACGGCATTCTCACAACACAGACCACTCATTCCTCTGATAACTGATTCAACTACACTGTTTGTTAAACAATTATTTAAATCTGTTCTTAATTTCATACAAATTATATGTGCATAATAGGCACCTATATTTTATTCTTATTTAATTAAAGACAGCGCTGCGTCCTTTCGCTGTTGCCTGTTTGTAGGAAATATTATTTCCTACAGGCAACAGCGAAAGCACGCCACGCTCACGCGCAACGTTAAAAAACTGAATGTAAAAAAATAGTTAGTTACCTACCTATTAAAACATATATATACCTAGTTGAGTTGATTATTACAATACAGTACGATATTACACTGGCCTGCAAAACTAAGTAGAAATCTTTTAAAATTTCAATATTTTCTAAACTACATATTTTAAAGAAGTTTGAATCATTATCAAAATGAATCACGATAAATATCATTTTTTATCAGCTTTCTTTGTAACTAGTAAACTATATATGACACACCTATATTTTAAATTTAAAAAAAAGTAACTTTTAACCAAAAATAACCATTTGAATCTTAGTCTCCAAAAATAAATAAACATATTATATTTTAAGTATTTTGACTAGTGTCCGAGCGCATGTTCGGTTTCGGTTGAGTTTCGGCAAAAAAACGGGGTTCTGTTTAGTTTCGGTTTCGGTGGAAAACCTGGCGAAACTACGGCCGAAACCGAAACTGCATTCGGGAGTTCTCGTGCTGTGATCGGTCATGTTCGACGCTTTTATATTTCCATCCAAGTGGCGATGAAATTCTATAAAGTTATTTTGATTATATGATTTATTTAGCTCCGTTGCATTTACTTTAGATAGGGTAAAAATCTTCGTTTTAGTAGTGAAAGTTATTAGAATGATGTAACGTTTGACCATATTTAACTGTCACACTGCACACTACAATGACACTTGGGACGATATTTTTTTTTCTCATAACTGTGGAAAAGGCATGCTACTTGGTTAATAAGGTCAGTAGCATAAAATAGTTTTGCCACCAGACAGAGCGACGTGTAAAAATTTGCCGGGGGCCCCATATAATTGATATTTGATACGGCTGATACAGCGGTAGCTACGCCCCTGAATAAGGCTACCTTACCGTATCTTGTACCTCGTTACCTACTTCGCGATTTGATTTAATCATTACGAGAGTTAGTCGTTTTGTGAATTAGTTATGTCAAGATTTAAGTTATTTTAAGTTCATTATATTAATAAACTATACTATATTATAACTTCTACAATGAACAATTGTAAAATCAGTGCTTTTTCGTAAGGCACAAGTTTTATAGCCGTATCAGGATGGGTCACACTCCACCCGTCGGGTTAAAAAATAATCTAACCAAGAGCTATTATATCGGTTTTGCTTGCAACACAGGTTGTTAGGTTGTGGATAAACTACTAAACGGCAGGAAACCAAGATAATGTCAGAACATGTTTAAGGAGGGTTCCGTAACTATCAACGCACAAAATAGATTTTCTTTGTATTACTTAAAAGGTTACTGTCCGATTGCGATAAAATTAATTATCCTGAAGGGTTTTTAGCATGAGCATGGAATCTTGCAAGTTTCTATCTATATTTAAGTCTGTTTGCAATTTCAAAAATAAAAACCGGCCAAGTGCGAGTCGGACTCGCGCACTTAGGATTCCGTACCAATATACCAATACTAGCTGGTGCCCGTAACTTCGTTTGCGTGGAAACAGACTAAAACGGACGGAAACGGACAGCGAAGCCAAAAGGAAGGAAAGCCAAAAGGAAGCTAATGATTTTGGCTGTCTATGTATGTTATTACCTGACTGCAGAAGGTGTTTGGTATGAAAATAAAGAGCTTGAAGATACCATTCCAAAAATATACAACGCATATAGTAAAACGTCATGAGTCTGACTCTGAAAAAAGACATTCCCTTTAGGGGTTGAATATCGAAAAGTCATGAAACGCTATGGGGTGACGCCATATTTTTACAAAAAAGTTTGCGAGATATCTTAAACAAAAAATCGTTTTACCTCCGAACCTCTTAATGTTTTCAAAATACCTATCTAATGATAACCCACAGTAAACACTATGGGGTAGACGCGAGAAAAAAAAATCATCCCCACTTTACATGTAGGGGAGGTACCCCAAAAAAAATATTTTTACCGATTTTATTTCAGCACTTTGTTGACGTAGTGAATAGACATATCCATGCAAAGATTCATCTTCCTAACACTACGTTTTTTAAACGGGCGTTTGGACGGTAAGCCGAAGACGGACATGACCAAACTATAAGGGTTCTGAGATGTAAACTACGGAACCCTAAAAACAGCTATGCACTAAATATATTACGATAGTATATACGGTACCTAGTTACCTACACCAAATTATTAACAATTTTTGAGTTTTTGTCCGGCTGTCTGTTTGTTCCGGCTAATCTCTGAAACGGCTGGACGTATTTTGATCGGACTTTCTCTGGCATATGTTAATATAAATTTTTAGTTAATTTAAATTTTGCGGGTACCAGTTAGTATATAATAACACTGGTGGATCTAAGTCTCAATGCCGACGACCGTTACACATTCTTAGTCCGTTTTGTAGTATCTAGTTTTAACCTGCTTCCAAATGATTATGATTACTGTAATTGACATAGTGGCAAATGCTTGCAGTTCTTTAAAAAACGCCAAAATCCCCAAACATGTATCTATAAGTAATCAGGAGTTCTGTTCAGTACGTTTGGATCCAGGATATACCTTGGAGTAAAATCTTACTTTTTGTTAGCATATTATGCTTGGACTTCTTCAGAAAATGTCGAAATCGCCATATGTGTCGGTTCCTCATGGATCCCGTCATCAGGTCAACACTTTGATATCAAAAGGATCAATTTGGGATTATACCCTATACATCAAAAAATTTATTTTGAAAATCGGTCCACAGACGGCGGAGAAAACGTTCAACATACAAAAAAAAAGTTATATATATATATATATATATATATATATATATATATATATATATATATATATAACTTTTTTTGGCTATTTTGGCTATTTTGGCTATTTTGGCTGGTATCGACTTCAAAATTAAGAAGATTGAGTAGAACTAAACTAGTGAACGGATTACGATGAAATTTGGTATGGTAGTAGCTTAGGCTCTGGATTGAAACATAGGCTACTTTTTATCCCGAAAAAGTGTTCCCGAGGGATACTATATTTACAGGGGCAGAGCCGCGGGCAATAGCTAGTCATGTACTAAGGCGGGTCAATAAGTCCGTGACTTTTTGAATTTCTAACCTCCTTACTGAAAAAGCAACACTACTCCTGTTAACAGGCATCTGTCAGTTGACTCCTATCAAAATTTGAACTTGCTGCGTCAGTTAGTTTGTGTTTTACAGCTATCTTTATCAGACTATCCAGTAACTTAAGGAAACAATGGAAAAAAGTGAATTTCGTGTGCTTATTAAGCATTATTTTTCGCGAAAAAAAACCATTACCGAGACCAAGGCTAAGCTTGATAAATACTATGGGGACTCTGCACCATCGATTTCAATGGTAAAAAAGTGGTTTACTGAATTTCGTTGTGGCCTTACAAGCACTGAAGATGCCGAACGTCCTGGACGCCCAGTTGAGGTCTCTACACCCGAAACAATCGAAAAAATTCACGATATGGTGTTGGCCGACCGAAGATTGAAAGTGCAAGAGATTGTGGAAGCCATAGGCATCTCGCATGGCTCAGTGGTTTCAATTTTGAATGATCACTTGGGCATGAGAAAGCTTTCCGCAAGATGGGTGCCGCGTTTGCTCACAGTCGACCACAAACGCAATCGTGTAACAACTTCACAGGAAGGTTTGGCGTTGTTTAATCACAATATGGAGGAGTTTTTTAACCATGGACGAAACATGGATCCATCACAATACACCAGAGACCAAACAACAGTCAAAACAGTGTGTTTCTAAGGGTGAATCGGCGCCAAAGAAGGCCAAGGTGGGTTTGTCAGCCATGTTTTTTGGGATGCACGTGGGATAATCCACATTGACTATCTTCAAAAGGGAAGAACAATTAATGGGGAATATTATGCCAACTTATTGGACCGCTTCAATGAGGATTTGAAAAAAAAACCGACCTCATTTGGCCAAGAAAAAAGTTCTTTTTCACTAAGACAATGCAAGGGTGCACACATGTGCAGTTGCCATGGCAAAAATCCATGAATTGGGCTATGAATTGCTCCCACATCCACCCTATTCTCAAGATTTGGCTCCGAGTGACTACTTCTTGTTCCCAAAGTTGAAAAAATGGCTCGGTGGAAAAAGATTTGACTCCAATGATGAAGTCATCTCGCAAACAAAGGCCTATTTTGAGGACCTCGACAAATCATATTTTTTGGAAGGGATAAAAAAATTGGAGAAGCGTTGGACAAAGTGTATAGAGCTCAAGGGGGACTACGTTGAAAAATAAAATGATTTATTTATCAAAAAATCTGTGTTTTATTCCAAAAGTCACGGACTTATTGACCCGCCCTCGTATTTCAATAAAAACGATTACTGCAAAATTACTACAAACTGCGAAATGTCGGGAACGCTTCAAACACCTAATCTCGCTGAGTGCAGATTTGTAATAGGATAGGGTATTCCTATACTTTCGACAGCTTCTACTTTTCAGTAGAAGGAAAAAACTTTCGGTGTTGTAGGTAAATTGTAGGTGCAATATCATAAGAAATACTGACAATAAATAAACGGGCTACTAGATTCAAAGCTATTTACCAAATAAGAACAAAATATATGAAAACTTTTCTTCATTATGAGATTCAAATTTATTTTTTTAAGTGTTTTTCTAAGCAAGTGATGAAACAAATTATTTAATAACGTAAAAAATATTATGAGGAATAAAATGAGACCATTTTGATGCTTGTAGGTCATAAATAATAAAGGATTGTGTGGTTTTATGAAACCACGGTAAAAGTGAAACTTAATAACAATATAATGCGTTTCTTGTGTCTTCGCGTGAACTAAATAACGAGTTAAATGCGGTCTTTATCAATATACAGACTGTTTATGCGTTAGATTTTAAGTTAATTTTCTTAAGGAACTTTGGTTCTCATATGGCATACTAGATGGCGCTGATTTGCCGCTAGATTACGCTATAGGTAAAGCGAACCTATTTGCATAAGATGTTTATGAGGGCCTTACTAATGTAAAGTATTTTTGGGTTGTAAACCAATCAAGAAAAGGATTGTGTGGTTTTATGAAACCACGGTTAAAGTGAAACTTAATAACAAAATAGCGTGGAGCACTGGCACAAATGAGTACTAGTCTATACACTACACGGTCAGCTGATGCGAACTATAGGCGCCGCCATATTGGCCTCGGCTGCTCTGACGAGCGCCTTTCACTTTATCCCTACTCCGCGGCCGACCGTCACGCGACATGCAACACACAGACGAAAAAGTTTGAGACGATGTAATAAAAGTTTCACTTTAAAATTTCTTTCACTCTAAATATTTATTTAGGTTTATTCAACGTAAGGTAAGTAACAAAAACATAAAAAATTTAATTGCTCGTTTGTCGATAAAATTAAGTCTATTGTTTGCTGTTAAAATCTCTTAACCTCGAGACGAAACACACTGTATACATTTGGTGGGAATGGTGGTAGTAGCCCCTAAGCTAAGGGAGACCTCCGACTGAGCGAGGTGGTGTGCTCGTTTAGGCCGAAGCACACTTGTAAGCATCTCAGATGTTGTAGACCGTATATATGGCGCCGAACTGTGATAACTTCGATAGCGCAATTTAGGATCGTGGCTGATTTTTTAAGTTTTAACCCCCACGCAAACATTCCTCGTGTTATAAGTTTTACGTGTGTATCTGTATGTCTGTCTGCGGCATCGTAGCTCCCAAACGGATAAACCGATTTAAATGTAGTTTTAATTTAGTTTAAAAGATATTCCTAGCTGTAATTCATCATCATCAGCTTGCTTCCCACTTGACAATGTGGGGCGTTACTTTATTTTTTTAAATGATATTATAACCATCACTGCATCCTCGTGAGCAATGGCGCTTAGGCCTTCACATTCACCCCGGTCAGTGAAATTCAGTTTACATTGTATTGTGATGTGTTGTTTCAGAGAGGTTCTGCGATGTGACGCTGTACTGCTCGCCCAACTTCGCCACGCAGGTGCCCAACCACGACACCGTCGACCCGCAGCACATTCGCGGCGTGTCGCTGCGCGCGCACAGGTCAGTCCTGTGGGAACCCTACATAAAATAAAGAAGTTTCAATTCAAAAGAGCCTATGCGTATGTCCATTGTCAAGGTTACAAATTATCTATCTGCCTAGTTCCATTTCAATCCGTCCAGCCGTTACGGCGTAAAAGGCAGTCAAACGTACACACACGTACACGTTTACACGCAATACACATACATATTACACACAGACACAGAAACATTCGGGAGCGGGACTTTTTCAGCATAAAAAGCAGCCTTTGTTTTAATCCAGAGCTTAAATTACTACCATGCAAAATTTCATCGAAATCCGTGTAGTAGTTATTGCGTGAAAGAGTAACAAACATCCATCCATCCATTCATCCTCACAAACTTTCACATTTATAATAAATAGTAGTAGGATTAGTGTAACAAAAGACAATACCAAAATTTGCTTAGCTGCAGGGCAGTCTAGATATCCTTGCAACTGTTTGGCTCATCAGCGGCTTCAAATTAATATATATTCCGACTAATTTACATCCACCTCCTCGCTTCTGTCCTGTACCGTCTGGACAAGAAGCGTCAGACCACTTCAGTCATGATAGTCGTTCTCTGTCTCTTTCCACATACTTAATATTTCTAACTCTACAGGGTGGTGCTGGCGGCGTGCTCGGAGCTGCTGGGCGCGCTGCTCGGCGCGCACGAGGCGCAGGGCGAGCCCGTGCTGGTGCTGGATGGCGCGGAGCCGCGCCACCTGCGCGCGCTCCTCGACTACATGTACACCGGCGAGATGAACGTGCACCATGTGAGTGTTCTTTAACTGTTGTGGGATGGTACTCGCGCCCTGTTAACCGCCGCCTTAACGCGGGACATAAGCCTTCGCTCCCACGAGCGGTTTTTTTTTCCGTCAACGGTCTAATACAATTTGCAGAGCTGTATTTAGAAACGCCGACGGAAAATACCGCTCGTGGGAACGAGGGCTAAGACTAGCTAAATGAACGAGCGCCATAATTGACGCCTTAAGACCAGCAGACGCTGCAGTATCAGGGTTGTGCTCGCGCACGCTACAATATGTAACATGCTGCGATAATTATTGGCGCATAGGCTAAAGCCTCAATGATATTAAGAATTTAGGAGGAGTTTAGATTCGTCCGGTTGGACTTGGATTCGGTTCTATATGACTATTAACAAAATTGAAATGAGTTATCGGATTTTTGATTTAATGATACCAGAATTTTTTCTCATCGTGTACTGTGCAGTTGTGATAATGATGATTATGTGTGTCTCCAGTCGCAGCTGGCGAGTCTGCTGAAGACGGCGGAGGAGCTGCGCATCAAGGGCCTCACCGACATACGGTGGAACAACAAGGACGAGCCGCCCGACAGCGCCACCGGTAAGTGCTACCTGTGTCTCCACAGAGCAGTCGCGGCCGGCGAGCCTGCTGAAGACGGCGGAGGACCTGCGCATCAAGGGCCTCACCGACATACGGTGGAACAACAAGGACGAGCCGCCCGACAGCGCCACCGGTAAGTGCTACCTGTGTCTCCACAGAGCAGTCGCGGCCGGCGAGCCTGCTGAAGACGGCGGAGGAGCTGCGCATCAAGGGCCTCACCGACATACGGTGGAACAACAAGGACGAGCCGCCCGACAGCGCCACCGGTAAGTGCTACCTGTGTCTCCACAGAGCAGTCGCGGCCGGCGAGCCTGCTGAAGACGGCGAAGGAGCTGCCCATCAAGGGCCTCACCGACATACGGTGGAGCTACAAGCCATCTGTAAGGCGGCACAATATTGAGCCATCACTGTCACTCGGCCATATTCAATGTTCAGGCCTCTACAAACGTAAAAAAGTAGAGATAAGACAGTAAAGAAGGCCAATTCTCGTAATTAAAAATGGTTACTTAGTTTCAAGTTAAGCGGTCGCACAACAAATAATATACTAAAGGCTAGAGTCATACTGCGAATCATTGTTAATTACGAGAACTAGCCTTCAGGCTGCAGGACCTTACTTCATGGACTAAATGGGCCGCCTCGAGTGGTGTGATACAAAAGCCTTAGGTCAAAAATTGATGTCCAATTCAGTAAGTGCCGCGTGAGGGGGGAGGTAGCCAGCACCTACTGTTATTGCACTTAATGTTAAGACTCTTATTGTTTGTGTTGTCAGATATATTTTACAAAACTTGTATGTTTTACCGTGATTATACTGTAAAGCTTTATTGCAATAGGTTATAATGCCCGTGCGCTTTCCAGGTGCGGTGACGGCGACAACAAATGACAGAAAACCGGAGCCGGTGATCCGGACGGACCGGACGTCGGAGAGCCGCGACCGGCCCGCGCCGGGGCGTCCCGCGCCGGACCGGCCCGCGCCGGACCGGACCGCGCCGGACCGGACCGAGCCGGACACGAAGACCGGCGACAGTGACGTTGTGAAGGACAAAGTCAATGTTAACGGTGAGGAACAGAGTTTACTGCAAGTACTATGCTTCGGCAGTAAACAATGTGTCTATAGGCTGTAGAAACTACAAATGAAGAAACATACTATCATATATCCGGGGACCAGACAATGGGAAGGATATTTAATACTTTTCTACTATACATATTATTATATTTAAGTTTTTTATTATATTATACTATATATTTAATATACATACAATATCCGTGACCCGGGAACATCGTGGATTATTGTGGGTACTTTTTTCTCTCCGGCTCGACCGCCGACGCGCTAACCGCTGAGCCGTATAGAGGCCGTATTATAATAGAAGTTGCGAAAGATTTTTGTACGTACAAAGTAAGTATGCATATTTAATTTCATACATTTAATGAGTACTCCCTTTAGTACTTGGCTTGGGAAAACGTAATATAGCGCAATCATGAAATTTATTTCATGATTAAATGCGAACAAGATGGATAAATAAACGTTATTTGAAATAAATACATTTTTATTTTCAATTTGAACTGACGAAAACATTATTATCTGTGCGTTATGCGATCGGCCATGATGGACGTCATACTAATAGTAAATAACAAACGTCACTTATCATAATAACTGTCAACCGTGCATAGTGCACTGAGCTGTCAAGTGATTGTTTACTATTAGTATGACGTCGAGCAAAGATTATCTATCGACAAACATGGCGGGAGGCGTTTTCGGCTGTTTTTAAAGTCGCATTTTTAAATTAAAGTTTGGTTGGTTTTTATGGTTTTAAAATAATGTTCTATATTTTTTTTGGCGGTAACTGAGCAATTATTAATCGTTTAGGATAAAATAAAAATTTGGTCAAGTAGCCTATTATTTATAATTTATATTAACTAAACATTTCATCCCACGCAATTTACTCAGGGCCTGTTTCACAATCTTCTAATATCATCGTCAGATACTACTTACTTGCATGTTTTGTCTCTGTCGCTCGATATAAAGTGAGGCTGGGACTATATTTTCCGGAATCCGGAATGCCGAAGAAAATTCATAGCATTGAATATAGAACTTTGCACTAATACAATAGAGTTGAAAATTGAACACATCGAACACGTGAGTGTCAACTGTCGAGTTGTCAGATTTGACACTGACATTTGACTTGACACTCGTGTGTTCGATTTTCAGCTCATAATGTATTATCGCAGAGTTCTATTTTCAGTGCTCTGAATTTTCCCCGGCCTTGTATTATATTATTATAGTCTCGGCCTAAGGCGCGACTGAACTGCCGGATAAGCATTCGACACTTACTAGTTATTGTGTGACATTAAGTTTGCATATTTGCAAATCTTGAAGATAAATTTAGCTCCCCACACCGATTTCGGTGACGGTGGCCGGTTTAATTGAAAACAGGCCAGCTACGCAGGAGTTGTTTTATAGTGCCCAAGAGTGTGAGCAGTACACAAGAGCACTATCTCCTCCTTTACCCTCTTAACCCAGTGGGGACGGATGACCGACAAGACTGGCGAGAGATCCCACGCATGGATCATCTTCCTTGTCAGACAATCAGGTGATCAGCCTTAAATCTTAAAGATATATAACGTGTGACATATTACTCAATTATTAAATTGATTTGTTATTGTCTTTCAGGTGGTCCACCTCCTCTGATCAAACTGCCGACAAAAGAAAAACTAAGTCCACTGAAAAGGGATACCTCCGATACGTAAGTTTTTTCAAGGCTTTAGCTTTTCTTTAAAGTGATGTGTTTTAATTTCTAACTGGAATCATCCTATTCCAAACTTCAAAGCGCCATTACACGGCCGGATAGCAAATATTCATTACGCTATTTAGTCAGAGGGCCTAGCAGGAACGTTTGACAGCGGCGTAAACGTTACGTTATCGAATGAGAATTGATTAAAATTTGTACGATTACGCCGCTGTCAAATGTTCCCGCTAGGGCCACCGTGTCCGTGTCCTTCACCCAGCCAGACCTATATTTTTGTGTTTTTATTGTATATTCATTTTGATAGTAAGTATGTACTATCAGGAATTTCATTCATTAGCAGGTAGAGGTGTCTCATAATTTATTTCTGTTATAATGACAACATGCAGTCACAATTCAATTGTCTTTGACTTGTCAGTTTGGTAATATCATAGGAATAATATAATACAAACAAATTACGATAACAATCAACCTGCTTAAGAACTAGATTGGTGACCTAATGGTACCTACATATCATTTGTTTGTTTGTTTGTTATTTTTTCAGAGAAAGCCCGAGTCCAAAGCGACAGAGGCTGACCAGCGCGGTGGAACACTCCGAAGACGACTCCTCTAATGCTATGAAAACGTTAGTATACACAAGTTTGTGCATCCCACGCTACGCTATCCCACGGTAACAATGGATTTTTGGGTTCGAAAGTAACCAATGTATTATCTCGAGACTCTCACGGTCGCACTCCAGAGACATTTGATGCTTACTTGAGGAGCTACTTGGCACAGACTTTGACATAAAGTCCATACAGTTTCTGTTGAAATCTCTACTAAGTGACTCCGTAAGTAAGCTTTGAATATCTCTGAGTGCGGCCGCAAATGATGTGTGTTGTTTTAGCAGTGAACTTGTGCAGATAAAATATTAAAATGTGATTGTTTTTTTTTTTCAGGGATAGGGAACACGAATGGCGACATGGAAACATGGTAAGTCTTTCTTTTATAATTTAATATTATAAAATATGAGATTTGTTATAACTAGATCCAAAAATTATTGTTACTCAAGTAAAATACTCCGATATAATTATGAAAGATCAATGTCTACAATCTATTTTTATTGCAAATAAATATTTACTAACGCCCGAAATTAATAATCAATCTTAATCTCATTTTAGCTATCTGAGATCAAGTTTTCAATACATTTCATACATACGATCCTAGGATTAAGTTCACGTTAATTTACGTCAATATTTGTTTGAGAGTCTATTATTGAAGTCAATCTAAGATTTTAGATACTTCATTAATTTGGGACGTTGTTAAATAAATTTTAATCTGCGGCAACAAATCAAATTTATCTCGGTAACATTTTAAAATATTATCAAGGAAAATGTTCTACTATATTATTATGATTTGAAAAGACAGAAATAACCAGAAGGTATTTAGAAACAAGTTCGACATGACCTTTCAAACGTTATATACGGAGTTTTCATCTTAGCCTAATCTTTATGTTTCGAATCTTTCCTAAAAGGGACCATTCACACCCAAACGAAACGATTCGGCGACATGGCGTTGCGTTTTTAAGATATCAATTCAAAATTAAACTTTATTCATAACACAAGAAGATACAGGTTTCATTGTTGCATGAGTTCGAATGTCAGGTTGCACAGCGCATGTGCAGTGTATGACTGATGTCATATGAAACGTGTGTCTTTTTGTGTCGTGAACAGTAAAAATTGAATTACAATTTTAGCGCGCGTCGGGTCGCATATCATCGCGGTGTGACCTGACCCTGAGTCTACACAGATAAACAAATCAAAACGTTCCTCTATTTTAAATGCTCGTAAGCATTTTCGTAAACATACTTCCGGTTGTCTGGTACATGTAACACAAGTTTTTCGAATATTTATCACGGGGCCAGATTGATGTGGTGTGAAGTATTCATATTGATATACCTTTTTTGGACGTTTAGACTGAATTGGATCTGAACGGAGTATATTTGTTGCTACTTATTGAAAAAGCATTGCATTTTTCACTTTTTATATACAAGAAGTTTATATACTTTAGCAGAATCTTAAGTAAAGTGAGTACATTTTTTTTTGTACGTTTGGCGCCCTGTATCTGCCAGACCGCACAATCTGGCGGGATACAAACGTTCATTGTACACAACTAATACTACAATATGACATACATTTTATCAGTACGAATATAAGGGGAGGCTGGCGGGGCTGGGATCTCGGTCCAAATAAATAGAGTTGAAAATCGAAGTGTCGAGCTGTTATTGTATATGACATTGACATTTGACTCGACACTTGTGTGTTCGGTTTTCAGCTCTATTGTATTAGCGTAGAGTTCTATTTTCTGCTGCTCTCAATTTTCCCTGGCCGTACGGATTCCGGATAGTATAGGTCCCAGTCTAATATTATGACATTTTGTCAGGATATATCGGCGGAGCGCGTGATGGGCTGGGGGGAGCAGGAGGGCTCGGAGGGGTCGCGGGAGGAGGAGGAGGACGAGTGGGCGGACCCCCCCGCCGACATCGGCTCCTTCCTGCACACGAGACTGCGTGTCGACGGCGACAACAGCGCGGGTAAGACAGCATGAGCGAGCGAGTGAGACACCATGAGTGAGCGAATGAGGGTGGATATTACATCAATCCAATTTCTTTGGTCCAATGTGCATTGGACCAAAGAAATTGGATGACTATCTAAATATCTTTGTCAAATAAACAAGGAAAGTAGATACAGATAATAACGAAAGAGAAAGAGACAAGAAATTTGATCAAATATTGGATATCCAAGATCTTTGATCAAATCTTTTATCCAATCTACTTTCCCTTTCGTTTGTATCTATATCTCCTTTCCTTATTCATTTGATGAATAGTTTATAAAGTATGTCCAACTTCTTGGATGATATTATATACAGTTAACGGCAGATCCGCTCTACCGCTTTTGAACCTTATTGCCGAGTTATAAGGTCGAAAAGTTGTACACCGGATGTGACTGCACATTGGACAAAGATCTTTGATATATGTCAATACCACCCTGAGATAGTTGCGGTGAGTGAGACAGGGATACGCGTAATTCTTGTATAACGCGTTTGCTTAATGAACGGGTTTGAGACAAATTAAGTCTCCACATCATACTGTCATGTATCAACTGATCATATATATTAAGTAGACTTTTTCAGACCCCATTTTTATGTATGCGCGTTGTACAAGGATTGATGGAGGCTTAAACTGAGACGAATTCATGCAACTATGACATCATAATTTTTACCCTACTGCGGCGAAGCCAAAAGGAAGGATGATTTTAGAAGTCTTATGTATGTATGTTCCATCGTAGCGCCTAAACTACTGGTCCGATTTTAATAAACGAGGTGTCAACATATTCACAATAACAGCCCTGGTAACATAGGCTATATAATACGTAGTCGGGTTACATCCGTGTTGAATGTTTTCTAAACTCGCGTGTATTTACAGACGAGGAGTCGGACGAGAGCCTGATGACGGGCGCCGTCTCCCGCCCGCCCTCCGCCAACATGATAGATCTCAAACGTGAGTACTGACATTGCGGCTTTGTTTGTCTTAAATAATAAACCAATTTTATACAGTATAAAGTGAATTCGCTTCTGATGTCTGTTCGCATAGATCTTTCAAACTACTTTTTTTTAAATCTATTAATGTTGAAAGCAATCCATTAGGCTGTACTTATATTTAGCAACAAAATATAAATTATGTTGGGATTGTACTAGGCGTAACTACGCGGCAGCGGAACTACGCAACCGCACTTCATTGCGGTACAGTAGGGACGCGTCGCGTCGCGTCGATACGCTGCCGCCTAGTGCGGTCTTAACCTTTACACAAATCAGATTGTGTTCAAGTCTTAATTTGAGCCCCGATTTGCCCAGCGGTGTCGAAGACCGGCGGCAACACGGACCCCCGCTTCCAAGACGTGGTGAAGCTGAACGACTACCTGCAGCACGGCCGCCGCCCGCAGTTCTGGGAGGAGAGCTACGTGAAGCGGGTGAGTTGACTTCTGAGGTCGAGGTCAGGGGACGGGTGGCCCCCTTGATAGAGGACAGGGGACAGTCGACACGCTTAGGATGTGACTGTTTAATCTGCAATCCGGAAGGCCGAAGATAGTTCAGAGCACTGAAAATAGAACTACGGGCTAATGCAATAGAGCTGAAAATCGAACACACGAGTTTCGATTTGTCAGATTTCACATTGACATTAGCCTCGACACTCGTGTGTTCGATTTTCAGCTCTATTGTATTAGCGCAGAGTTCTATTTTCAGTGGTCTGAATTTTGACTTTTTTTCGATGTAATATTGAAAATATTGACTATTGAAACTGCAAAAATTATAAAATTAAAAATTAAAAACAAAAAAATGTAAAATGTCGTATTCATTCTTAGTCCCGTTTAATAAACCCTTCTTATTGCTTATACAATTCTCAAGAATGTACTTGAGGCGACGCACGCGCCCAACATAAAACTGTGGTACTAAAGCCAAAATTTTGTGTTTGTTCTAGGTTTTAGATTATTCAATATACTTCCTCCAGTACACCGTGCCCTTGTGTGTTCATAAAACCCCCTAATAAGGCAGATTTTTCGTCAACACACACATTGGCGAAGCACGAGCCATTTTAAAAAAGAAGAATAAGAACTTTTTCGAATGTCAATGATCCGCAGTCCGTTTTACGTAGTTATTATAAAAATATGGATATCAATATGTTAGAGAATAATAAATATTAATATCTACGTAATAATTAATAAAAAATACAGACTAAACTTTTTTGTATTTATATTACATTTTTAAAAAGAAATATTAATAGAATGCACAATAAATATAGCCGCTCTTTTTAAAATTGTAAACGAAACGTTATTTCATTCCTTCTTTGTCGTTTGATGACGATGAGATGACGCTTAAAAGTTGAGTAAATGATCTTAATCATGTTATCAAATGATACGCTCTTGAGATCATACTATTGATTAAAGACATTCTTGAGGAGCTAATCGTTAGTTACCTGTCCTGTAAGAACTAGTTTGAGAACGGTTTATTAATACGGGCCTTAGTGTTTTTAGCAGTTTTTGACAGTTGACAGTTGCGTGTGGAAGAAGAGTGTTACGAATGATAATAGTGGCGCTAAAGAAACAGAACGTGAATGAAATTAATGAACATTTCGTTTTGACTGTCCTACTGGAACGCAGTAGTAGTTACCAGGTAATATTTATGCGTGCTTTATCCCAGGTGATGGAGGCGGTGCGGCTCAAGGAGCTGGAGATGAAGCAGGCGGCGGAGATCCTGGGCGTGAGCTACGGCACGCTGTACGGCCGGTACCGCGACGTGTTCGGCTGCATCAACAGGCCCTACAGGTGAGGTCGAGGTCACGTACGGGGTCATACATGCGGTGTCAAATGTGCCCGACTGTGGCTTATAAAGCTGAGGTCGAGGTCATACATGCGGGGTCTAATGTGCCCGACTGTGGGTGTAAGAGATCAAGTCGAGGTCAAAGGGATCATACATGCGGGATCAAATGGACCTGACTGTGGGCTACAAGGCTGAGGTCAAGATCATACATGTGGCGCTAAACGAACTCAACTGTGGGTTATAGTGATATGAGGTCGAGGTTATAGATGTGGGGTCGAATGAACCCAACTGTGGGTTGTAGATGTGAGGGCGAAGTCATATAGAGGGCAGTACAGGGCTATGCGGGTCGCGGTTAAATGTACCCAATTACTCACACCTGTGTGGCAAAAGTTACAACAAAAAGCTTAGGGAGATTTTCTGATAAATTAAAATGGAACAGTTTTATATAGTTACCGCATTCCTTATGGCCCTTGGCAATATTCGTGTTTTTCTATGAAAATGACAGACGATGTATGAAAAACGATGATTGCTGAAAGACATTAAGACCGTGGTTTAATCGTAAGAAGAAATGAAATTTTGTTATCCTACTAATTTTCTACGAAATCATTCATCAAAAATTTATTATTTTTATTGCAAACAAAAAATTTACGATTTTTTTTAATTTCAAGCTATCATTCTTCGATTTACCATAGCAGGAAATTATTTATAGACTTTTAGATATTTGATAAAATATCTAACTTTCCTAGACTTTGTTTCAAATAGATACAAAATAGATATACATAATTATATAATAGATATAAGTATATCACGTCAATCCGATCCCGTGCTAAGTTGAACTTGTGTTACGAGTATCAGACAACGGATATATATTTTTATACTTCACACACACACACTTTTATACTATACATAAATCTTATTTTCTATATTATTCATATTCACTCTTCCATACACACTGTAGTTTATCACGTATTGTCTTTTTTCGGCGACGTGATGCGCGCTTCGATGGGTAGCCTTCCCCGAAACTTTCAAATATTCGTCCGCTTGAGCAGGGAGATATCCTGCAAGCCTCGGTCGCTCCCATCTCTCCTTTAAGACGTCATCTGCGCGGTCTTACCGAGCGCTTCGTACAGCATCAGCCCTTGCAGATCTCCTCGCTGGTGTAGGTGGACTTACAGAATTGCACGATGCTGTCCTCGCCCATGGCGTTGATGACGTGTTGTATGAACGCCAGCAGCTCGTTGGCTACGAGCGCCATGATGACGTGCAACGGCTGTGAGCCGTGCGACTCGCGAAATGTTAAATGTTAATTAATATTTACTACATGTGTCGTAAAACGGAGCACGACCGTTCGCTAGCTCGCTTAACACCTCACTATGCATTAGTATCTTTTTTCACTTGTCTGACGTACAATTGGACAGGACCGCGCGCGACTTCTGGCAAGCGAAGGGGCCCTCGGAGATATTGGAGCGGCTGCAAAAAGGCGAGCTGAGTCTGGAGGCGGCGTCGCTGGCGTTAGGAGTCAACCCCAGCAACCTTGCGTCTTATATCGCCGATCTGAACGAAAGAGGTGAGTTTTTTATGAAAATGATCCTGGAAACGGCCTGCGGATCGCCTGATGATAAGCGATTACCACTGCCCATTGACTCGCATAAAGTGCACTTATAACTCCTCTGGTGTTGCGCACTTGCGTTCTTGGTCCCTAAAATCCCCAACCCCTTAGGCCGCCGGTAACCTCAATCACTCGGTGAAACATCAAGGCGACATATTTGAAACAATATTTCGTACTAAATAGCTTCGGCGTTCTACACATGGCCTAGTAATTGTCTACAAAGGCAAAGTTTTATATATTGCCTGACACAATATGTATGTAAAAATAGAGGAGTGATTGTATCTAATGAGGGTTTTTAAATTCGTGACATCTGATAGCTTTTTGACACGACAAGAATGGTCGGGCTTCCAAGCGCCGCCTGGTGACAGAAAAAGAATCGAAAATTCTTATTGACCGTTTTTGATACCACTTACGCCACCAGATGACGCTTTGTGTGAGTTGGGTCTGCCCCCTAGCGACAGAAAAAATATCAAAAACCCTCATTGTATCTACAATAACTTCTTTTTCTAGTGTTAGTATTTTTTATTTTTGTTAAAAAAAAAACTCGTGTAGAGGCTGAGATGAACGCGCTCGACGGCGACGCGAAGGGCATACGACAGCGCACCTACAGCGGCGGCTCCAAGCGCCGCCCACTACCGATGCCCACTCCCGACAAGGTTAAAAAGTTAAAAAAATATATGAAAGAAACCTAAAAAAAATAAGAGAAAAGTATCTTTAGAGTTTTGTCGGGGAATTCAATGGGTAATGTTGTGGTTTTTGTATTTCTTTCATAAATTTGTGTTATTTCGGTTCTTAATGTGTAACATTGGTAGAATATTAACCATTAAATATTCGTTAACGTGCACAAGTGTGGGCAAGTGGCCCAACTCCAAAAAAAAGTGCTATTTTGTATTCCCTCCAAAACACCCTAGGAACTATCAGTAAAGCCTCTACCACTTTACTGAATCGACTGACTTGACTCATTGATTGCACTGACTATTTATTTGGACTTTGACTAGACTTAAGACTTGACGATTTAGGAATACGGTGTTGAAGTTTGAAACGAAAATTCTATTTCCCTCCTTTTTCACTTGACACTGGCAAATGGTTTTAAGTCGACGCCATATATTTAAATATTAAAAAAAAGTATGTTGCTTAGTATGTAGATAGTCGTGAATTAAAAAAAAAAATCTTCGTAGGTGACAATAAAGAAAACCAACGACGAAGAGGGAGCAGGCAGTGTACCGCCCGTGGTGCCGCTACTGCCGCACCCTGCGCCCAGTAAGTATACAATATACGTGCTCAAAGAGCGCATTGATCGCCTGATGGGAAGCGATTACACTCACCACACAGGAGTGTGCGACTGACTGACAGAGAGGGGGCGTTCATAAATTACTCGAGGTAAACTTCGAGGTCGAGCCGAATCTCACTCGGGGGAGTTCTAGAGAGATTTTTCTGGCAAAAATAGTGTCAAAATGCGAGAAAATTAGGTTAAATTATAAACTTTGGAAAATCCAATTGAAAAATATCACGTGAGATGGTGTCGAGGCGAATCTCGCGATATCCCACCAAGCGTAAAAAAGCCTCAGGCCCCAGCACCGGTACCTCTACGTGACAGAAAACAATTTCGCGCCGGTATTTTCCGCGAGGCGCATGTGCCACTCAAGTTGAGATAGACGATAGGTGCGGGCCGCATCTCTTTCTACGTTGCGATGTAGACGTACGTATGTTATCATCTACTTCCGTTCCACGTGGCATGTGCTAATAAATAACGATGGAGAGCGAGACAGCAACATCTCTCATCTCCTTCCGTTCCCCTTGGCAAATGGCTCTCGACCCTAATAATTAAAGATGGAGAGCGAGACAGCAATATCTCTAATCTCCTTCCTTTCCACGTGGCAAATGGCTCTCGACCCTGATAAATAAAGATGGAGAGCGAGACAGCAATATCTCTAATCTCTTTCCTTTCCACGTGGCAAATGGCTTCCGATCCTAATAAATAAAAGATGGAGAGCGAGACAGCAATATCTCACACCTATTTCCCTTCCAGGTGGCAAATGGCCGTCCATACGAGTGGCGAGCCTGGACACGCTGCGGGAGGGCGCGGGGGCGGGCGGCGCGCCCTCGCCCTCCCAGCTGATGCGCACGCGCCCTGACCTCACCATCGTGGCTGCGCGCCGCGACCGGCCCGACGACACGTGACCGCGCACGCACACGCACGACGCTCGCTGATCATGATGATGATGATGGAAAAATTAGAACTTACTGCTGAACTAATGTTAGAATGTCGCCGCGCGCTGATGATTACAATACGCGGATCAAAAAGTTAAGGCTCCATACATTTCACCGTTTGGGTGCTTACTGCAAAATCAAAAATCAAGCCTCAAAATCAGGAACATTACAATTCGAAAAAGCGCTGCCAATGTGTTCATTGCTATAAGTGTGCTTCAAATTCAAAGTTTAGAATTTATGCAACATGGAATAAAACATTGCGTTTTATAAATTGTGTCCAAGCGTTCTGAATTCTATATCGTTTGTGTGTCATGTCTTGAAAGTTTTGCATATGCAAAATGCCAGTACAGGCATGCATATTGCAAATCGACGTCCGGCATATAGCCTTTGAATATGACGTCTACGCAATTAAAAATTGGAACCCGAGTATAAACTCTTATGAAATTCGAAAAACTTTGGAATGTATTCGAATATAACATGTTACTAAATTTGTAAATATAAATCAAAACATATAAATACTCCTTATATTATAGTGCTATGAAGTTATAATATATAATAGATAAAATTAAATTATAATTATAATTATAGCTAACTCAATTTTTGTGTATACAGTAAATATAGTTTTGTAAAAGTATATTGTGCTATATAACTTGTGTTTCGAGTTACTACGATATATATAATAATATAATATAGAAACGACTTGATTGTGTTATGAACTGTCGAGTCAATTTTTGTGCTCCACGCGTCCACTTAAAAAAATGTATGAAACTTTTTTTCGCAATGCGTGTATTACGAAATCACTAATAGAAATAAATTTGTAAATAAATAATTTACTTTGGATGAAACTGAAAAAAAAAAAAACAGTTGGTTGTAAAGTTGGATATTTTTTTTTATAAATTCACTATAAAATCGCGCGGAACGGATATCCGCAGACCCGAATGTTTCTGTCCCGCGAATCGAGACGATAAATTATAATTCGAGCAAATAAAATTGCTTTTTAGTTTCGAATGAGTGTTACTTTGAATTATGTAATTAGTGTTACGTTGATTGAATTTACATTTATTTTTCGCTACATCCATACTTCTAGTTGTTTTTGTTTACAATTCTTATACCCGCATTATGTGTTATATTGATCCTGCCTCGTGGTAGCAACTGTAGTGTTTTAATTTGACTCGATGGTTTATTTTTTATCCCATTGTTATTCCCACGAAACCCACCAATTTATAAAATCTGAGAATATAACCGCCCCTACAATGTTAAATGTTTTTTTTTTAGATTATATAATTAGCTTGTTAACGAAATATACAATTATATATTTTTATTTTATACCTATTTTGTAGAAGACTAGTAATCATGTATAAAATAAACGTACTGATTTAATTTAAATGTAAAAATATAACGTCGAAATATATGCGTATAATAATTGTAATATACAGCTATGCAGGGGGCTTAGTCAAGGTGAATTCTTTAATTACGATCACGAAGTTCGAAATCAAAATGTATGGTATTGAGTATTGACGTACCGCGCGTTTCGATTCCCGCTTTGGCACAACAAAAAAATGTTGTTTCCAAGTTTGGTTAGGACAATGCACGCTGATCACCTGATTGTCTGACGAGAAAGATGATCCATGGGTCGGATGGGCATGTAAAGAGTCGGACCTGCGCCTGATCTCTCGCCAGTCGTGTCGGTTATCCGTCCCACTGGGTTACGAGACTAAAGGAGGAGAGAGTGCTCTTGTGTACTGCGCACACACTTGGGCACTATAAAGTAACTCTTGAGTAGCGGGTCTGGTTTCAATGAAACCGGCCACCGTCATCGCGCGTAAGATCTATATGTCAATCTCACATAATAAGGTCGTTCAAAATAAAATATTTTGAGCATATGATCTCCTGCTTATGTATGTAAAGACGTTTAGGCAGTAAATAAAAAAAATTAGACAACATTTTATTACAGTACGCTCTTAGCGTTGTTAAGGTCATTGACCTCACACATCTGATTGTATTGATGTTATTTAGGCAGTCTTTTTTTCCTTTAAATCAGCTGTTTCTGTGAGGTTAATGACCTCAAAGCCTGAGAGAGCGCAAATTAATTTCAGTACTAGCTGTCCCGACCCGTTGTTGTCTTAACTATGAGTAGGAATATATAAATACCTACACCTCCAACCAAACCTATACCCTATTTTCCAATATTTCTCACTGTTTAAACCTTCCCTTAACTTCCACAATTGTTTCCAGGCCAAAATTAGCCAAATCGTTCCTGATTGTATTGATGTTATTGAGGCAGTCTTTTTTTTCCCTTTAAATCAGCTGTTTCTGTGAGGTTAATGACCTCAACGCCTGAGAGAGCGCAAATTAATTTCAGTACTAGCTGTCCCGACCCGTTGTTGTCTTAACTATGAGTAGGAATATATAAATACCTACACCTCCAACCAAACCTATACCCTATTTTCCAATATTTCTCACTGTTTAAACCTTCCCTTAACTTCCACAATTGTTTCCAGGCCAAAATTAGCCAAATCGTTCCTGATTGTATTGATATTATTGAGGCAGTCTTTTTTTCCCTTTAAATCAGCTGTTACTGTGAGGTTAATGATCTCAACGCCTGAGAGAGCGCAATTTAATTTCAGTACTAGCTGTCCCGACCCGTTGTTCTGTCTTAACTATGGGTAGGAATATATACATTTTTTATTATATTTCTACCTAAACGTTTTTACATTATCAGTAGATTATAATACGCCCAAAATCATCCGCAAATGATTTTGGACAACCTTATACTTTCTATTTCGAAAATTGGCATTGTAATTAACGATGGCATGTTGGCTAATCCCTCAGTATACATAGAGAATACCTTTAGAAAAGCCCTAAAGCCGGTGAAGATATAAATAACTATTGTGAATTAGTTAATGAAATAATGACTTTCAATGAGATTTTGTGGCTTTGCCTAGTGTCGAATATCACATGTTACAAATTAAATTTAAAAACTGTGGAAACTTGAGTGTTGACGCGATAAAAAATTATAAGCAAATAAAATTGCCCATCTCTTTCTCGACAAACGATTTGTTGTGTCAGAAATTTCGGTAGCTCTTTCTTTGTTGTTTGTATTTTCGTTATTTTTAAGATTTACATAAATGGGTTTTAGATTGTTTATAATCATGCTGTCTAACATTGAATAGACAAGAAATATTTTTAGGCAACATGCCTCTTATATACAGACATTCATAATTAATTATGGATATTAAAAATATTTTGGAAAAAAAAAATATACTGTCGTCATTAACCTCACAGAAACATGTTATTTAATGAGGGAAATACTTTTCGTAAATAACAATCGGCTGTGTAAGGTCAATGACCTTAAGCGCCGTAAAGAGTAATATTATTTAGTATATTTTTTTCCAAATATGTAATTATTTTTCAGCCTAAACATCTTTGAGTCTTGACATAAGCAGTAAATCATTTGGCCAAAATATCCGTAATGAGGGTGTTTGATATTTTCCCTGCCGCTGGGGGGCAGACCCAGCGCACACGAAGCTGGTGGCGTAAGTGGCATCAAAAACGGTCAATAAGAATTTTCGATTCTATTTCTGTCACCAGGCGGCGCTTGGTAGCCCGACGGTCCTTGTCGTGTCAAAAAGCTAATGAGCATATGTCACGAATTTAGAAACCATCATTGATCACGAACGACCCTATATTAGTAACTCTCACTATTTAAATAGTCCAAATATTCAAACGGTTCTTTAACTATTTAGTATCTGAAGAAGCTCCCTTAAACGTAGAATGACTTGACACTAAGCTTTGAAGAGTCCTCGAATGTTTTGTACACCATAACATATTAGTTGTATAACTCATCTCATAAGATAAACACAAATTGCCTATATTTGTCTCACAATAACCCATTTATATCTTCACGGCTAAATTTGTAAATATTATCAGTAAGTAAAATATATAATATATAGCCGACCAAATCTTATAATACAATTGTTTATAATAGCAACATTACTATTGGTTTGTAATGTATTATTATTGTTTAAATAAGTTTAAAACTTATAAAACTGATTTGGGTATGATTGAAAAGAAATATTTTTTGTCGTGCAATCAAGCTAGATTTGCTATAATGGAAAAAAATAATTATTATGAACTTCTTTCAATAATATCCCAGTAATTATTCTCTTTAGCTAAAAAGCTTTTTAATTGACAATTTTTTTTCACACTGACGTCAAAAAAACGTTTAACTAAACAATAACTATAAACCATGTTTCATTATACTCAGTTTTATATTAGACTATGCTTCATTTGTGTATAAACTATACAGGAATGTTTAAAAGGAGGCATTTGTCAAAATGGGGGCGAACATACTCAATAATCCTAGTTTCTATAACCCCTTTTGTGTGAGTAAGCCCTTTGACTTAACATACATACATTGTATTCCATATATTTATTTTTTTCGTTATTATAAAAAATATACTTTAAGAGTAATGAAAAGAAATATAAGAGTAACATAAGTAAAAGATTTTGTTATATTCATTATATTAGAGTAAAAATGTATCCGCGTAAAGTCCAATTCTACGTTTTGTTATTTTTTAAGTTTATAATTGAATGAAAACGTATATTATCATAATTTAGTTATTAAAATACTTAATATTCGTAAATAATAAGACAGTTATCCTGAAATAATTATAGTATTATTTGTTATTGTGCTAAGACGTTGACGACAACATACAATTGAGGCAATTTTCCATATTTTGAATTGTATTTTTTGCCGTGTTATATTATTTCGTGAAACTAAATTGGAAGCACGATCAAAATTATATCAAAAGTAGCATCGTTTCTGTCGTATTTTTGTTTGTTTACGTACAGCGGCTATATGTAGCTAGGTCCGATTGGTCTAAACGAATATTATTGTCCACCGATATTGGATGATATTCTTATAAAAAGGCTTTGATCGAAGAATATAATTTCCATTAGCGACTGCTTCGACCTCAGAAAAGATAAAGCGCCATCTGTTGTTTAGAAACATTACAACTTTTTTTTTTCAATTTTCCTGTAATTAGGAATAATTACAGTAAAAAATGAAAAAAATCTATCGATCTGAGCCTTTACCAAAAATTTATACAAATTAAAGAGATTTTTATATTTAAGTTTATTTTAGTTATAGACTAAGCTAGTGTACCTTTTCTTTGAATTTGTGGCCGGTTTATGTTGAAAATGTTATTACTTTTTCAATCTGAATCGTCTGCGAATACTCGATCCCACCCGCATTATGATACCTAAATGTTTGTTATATATTATTGTTTTTCATGAGAAACCGAAAGCTAAAGAGCCTTTATATATTATGAAATACCCATTTAAATATTTGAAATATCCTACTGCGGTGTTTTAGCCTCTACAATAATACTACCGATTGTGTTATTTTAAATAATTAAAAGTTAAAAAATATAACCCATGCAATATACGGAATAAACATACTTACGTACATAGACTGCCAATATCATTACCCTTTCTGTTGGCTTCGCCGTAGTCGGGTAAAAAAGGGTTTTATGCAAGTAAGGCTGATTTTAGTCTCGCTGACCGTCCGTCCGTTAGCTCCGGTCGAAATATATTATATGTCCGGGCTGATAGCTACGCGTTATTCAAAAACGCTACCTTGAGTTTTAAAATATTTCGGCTGTCGGCGCTGCGCTGACGGTCAGGGCCTTTAGTCAAGATGCGTTCAATAATTTCGACGGCGAAGTTCCAAAACAAAATGTATGGGATTTGACATAAGGCATCGCAAGCGTCATGTCACTTAGCGATGCCTTGTGTCAAATCCCATACAGTTTTTATGGGCCCAGCACAGAGTACCTCGATATATACAGAAAACGGTCAGCGTGACACTAAAACCAGCCTATGTCACACTTTATCAATAGAATATAATAGAATCGGTAGGAATGTGTGGTCGCTATGGGATTGATACCTTTTGGCAATCGCTAAAACAGTCTACGTTAAAATACTCAAATTGTTGATGAAAATCATTAAAAAATCGAGACCATTGAAGAGTATCGGTGATACAACATTAGAGTGACTTTTATGTGATTGCCTATTGAGTCTTTAAATTTTAGGACGTATTCCGAAACGTACATCAGTGTACTGGCGAAAAGGGCATCAGACTAGCAGTACTTTCGAAGAGAATGTAAACGATGGGTACACACGACAGTATGCATGCACATTTCCAACTGTTTTCACATAGTTTACGTAATGTCGACGACCTACTGGGTCGGTGACGTTTCTTTGAAAATTAATATATAACATTTCGGAAGACTTTCCTGTATATTCTGATGTACGCTCCGAAATACACCTAATGTTCTGTCCGATTGGATGTTTCGTACCAAATTTTCATTATATAATAATTAATTTATTAGTTAAGTTAGCGTTGTTATCGACTCATAGGTTATTTTTGTTATATTTATGATGATGTGAACATGTGGACGGTTGGGCGCCGCAAACCTATACTCCATAGCTGTTGTTTTCGAATGTGCGTGAGGTTATTAGTTATTTATTACATTTTCTGAAAATTCTATAGCGATCTAATATGATATAATAATTATGATATCGATTTTTTGAATTGGTTATCAGTTTAAAAAAAATATGTCAATTGATTTAAAATACGTTCTGAAAACTCGACTTTAAACCTACAATAAAAAAAATCTAATTAGACTCGAAAAGTTCTTTTCAACTTTATACATTGAACAGTGAATTATTGTGAATATTTGTTATCAATATTTGTTTTATTACAAGTTTGATATAATATTATGTACAGAAAGAATATGTACAAATAATTTCACGAGCATGTTTTGCGATTATTGTTAGTTTGTGCGTAAGGCAGCGCCTGTATAGAGGGCGCCACATAGCGGCCGGTCCATGGAGACGATTAATATACGATGAAAATGTATATCTTACGTTTTATTTCAATCCTATGATTCCCGAGTAGACTATAAAAATATTTACGCGAGCGGAGCCGAGGGCAGGAGCTAGTTAATAGTTACACTATTGTCTTGTTTACAAAAATATTAACTTTGATCTGAACAGATTATATATGCAGGGCGCCACATCAGTTGATCATTCACGCTTACGATTGCATATTATGTTTACGTTTGTGCCGTGACTGATCGCGTACGTAGCTTGAGCACGCGCATTGAAATACGACCGCTCGGGTTCGCCTGAATTAATTTAGGCACTTATTTTGATCATGACTTTGAATAGAAGCAAAAAATATTGTAGTGAATTTCTAAAACATTTTTACTAAATGAATAAGTTTACATAAGGATGAGAATTTAATTAAGTTTATCTGCTTACCATAAAGCGTTCCGAATATACAGAAACGAGGGGATTTTTTTTCAATATAAATATATATGTTTTTCAATAAATGCAATTTTATAATCTAAATATTTCAAAAGCCTTTTATTGTACCGCATTTATGAATTGGTAAAACATTCCAGTATATTATCGAAATGAAAACAAGTGCCTGTTCCATCATAATACGCATATAAAAATATTTAACTAAAATATGAAGTAACTACTGACCGCCCTCGCACCAACGCGAGAGTAGACAATCTCGCCGGGCGGCCCTTAAATGTCCTACTGTTCTCTGTTTATGTGCCCAAAGAATCCATCCTGAGATGAGCATTCTAGGAGACGTCATGTCCGAGAATTTACTTCAACATTTCTTTACCTAGCCTAGAGAGAAACATAACGGTTTCCCTGAATGAAACCGGCACTTGCCACACGGAAAAATTTTGATTAAGTAGAAATAATACAACAAAGTTCATTTTTATGTTTATTGCAATAAGTCTATTTAAAAAAAAGTACTTTAAAATTTGGATATCACCAGGGAGTTGACAATATCGCCATATCATTTGTGGGTCCAAATGAGATTAAAATTAGCCCTTTTGAAAATCTATCGTCTTTGTTGCTTAAGAAGAGCTTATATTCTGTATAATTGCTATCTCATTGAGAAATTCTATTTTGGACCCTTTTATATTACTTTGTGAATGCTATATTTTGTGACTGGATCCCAAAAATAAGTTGTACACGAGAGAATCGTAAATATTTTTTAAACAATTGTTTATATACAAATTAAAAAATGTATTGCACAATTTCCAACAATTGAAAAAACAATTATGTAACACAGAAAAAAAAATTTACTATTCTTTCGTCTGAAACTATTTTGTGGCGACGTTTTCTGTACATGTGATTTAAAAAGGAGTTGCGCAACTCGTGTTTAAAATATGTTGTATGACAATAACATACAAGCAACCATTGGGATTTTAGTGACATCGGACACCAGTCACAACGCTTCGAGTAAGTCCCAGAGATCCGGTAGCGGGTTCCACCCCCATCAACAATACAACAGTATTACAGATTTACAAACTTAACATTGGAGTATTAAACATAATATGAACTTTCGCTGAGAACCGAACCCGCTCTATATACAACAATTTAAAAAACTTCATTTACTCTCCAAACGGTCGAATAATAATATTACTCATCCGTGTATACAATAATTTCTTATTACATAATCAATAAAATCATAGTAAAAAATTTATTGAACCTTCCGCTAATACTTTTAATAGCACCTGTATTTGTATAATAATTTACAAGTAAAGAAAAACAATGACACTTTAGAAAAATCTTTCATAAATGAAATACCTTAAGCTCCATAATATTAAAAAAAAATATTTACACCACTAATATACAAATCCATGTTGCTGTCTTTGTCTAATAGGTTGGTAAAGCCACATGACAGACAATGACAGCAACATGGATTGCGTATCCGTGATGTCAGAATTTTTATTACAAGGGGGCCATAGTGTTTTACTCTATTTTTTTCATAACTGCTACTTTAGACAGTGGCATCATTGACTTGTAAGGTACCAACAAACACAGGTTATTTTAATCTACCCCCACATATTCCCGAGTGCTGACACTGGCCGAAGTTTAGTAGTCATCGATGTCGTACAAGTTGTCAATCTCCTCATCATCCAACTGCATCGACTGGAAGTCAACTTTGTAACGGAGGAGACCTGGAAAACACATTTAGAATATCAAATATGTTATCTTGATTATTTGTGAAAAGTTTGGGACTTGGACGGTTGGCTCGACGTTTGCAAAATTTTTTCAAAACCACGGATGGGCGTATGACGTATATTTGATAGAAAAAATCTTCATACAAGAAAGAGTTACGCCATCTTGATTTCACCATACTTCAAATGTCAGCCATCTTGGTTTCACCATATCTTAAATGTCAAAATGGCCCCAAAAACCCTAAGAGTGGGGACAGTTTTTGCCTCGACATGCCTTGTCTATGCGTTTGCTACTCAATTAGCCTAAGCCGAATGGATCTTTGTCATTGCTTGAACTTAAGAGCGTACAGATTAGCATATACGATGAGTTTCATATCAAAAACATAAAAAAAACAGAGGTCAAACTGAGAAACTACCTTTTTGAAGTCGGTTAAAAATGTGTACAAATATATTATGTAGATTGATAATATGAACTCTTAACATACTTAGGAAAAAAACTGAAAGTTACCATCAAAAATAACTTTTATCTTCAAAAAATACACATACATTTTTGGAAATAAATAAACAGTAAACATTCTAAAATTGAACTTCAAAATGCATGCCTAAACAGCGAAAAGAAAATACACAGAAAAAAAATTAACTAAAAAATATTATATATACAATTGTTGATAACTAATACCTACAGATACGTTGTATTCTTACAATACTGACAAAATTTCTGTGCCGCGACTCTCATTCTCACTTTCATTTCACTCACTCAGCAAAAATTCGGCATGCTTAATTCAATAGGAAAAAAAGATGAGACACGACAGTTAAGACAGACAAATGCATTACAAAAAATATGATGAAGTGTATATTTTTCAAGTGTCTATATATTCTGATAAACGTCTCATAGACAAAATTGTCCAGGAGCGACTCAACTGTCTTAAAACTGTGAGTTTTTTAGTCGTGAAACAGGCTTGTCTATATGCGACAAAACTGTCTTAAGACTGACGTGTCTCAAGTGAGCGCTCGCCCTTATTTCTATTAAAATATATAAAACTACTAATCAGTGGACTAAATTAGAAAAAAAAAACCAGGGTGCAAACACGAACACACAAACTAGAAGGACCATGCAACAGTGCGTCTTACCTCAGATCCACGTTATACAGAATTAATATGTACAAATAACAAAACGTTACCTATATGTGTATGTATATTTACAATTCAACTTAGAATTTTTACAGTAAAATTGTGTAAGGTTGACAACAGCTTTATTAAAACCAATAATAAATAGGTTTTACAAGAAAACTATAGTGAATATTGCAAACTTTATTTATATTAGAAAGCATACATTGTACAATCCTTATTGACATTCCAAACGCATCTTAAAATTATAATTCGTCAACTTAATACTAGTATCAATTAAAAATAACGTATCTAAAATACATCTTATATATAATTGCACTCAAAAACCGTTAATATAATATAAATTTAACCATTGTTGCAAACAATATAAACAAATAAAATACCGTTCTTCCAGCATGTCTTATGTATGCTTCCCTATTTCGCGTGATTGGTGTTCGAATTCCTGCTTGGAAATTGTATTTCATTCAATGTAATTTTGCTAGGTCAAAAATTGAGGGTTTTGATTAGTGAAGCTCTTTAAAAATCGGTTGTCTGTGAAGTCGGTTTACTGACGATAGTTGAACGTGACAACAATAGAACGACTCAGAGCGAGGTAACGCCGCATAGCGAGGTAACGCCGCATGAGTCATGTTTTTTCGTGCGTGCAGCCGGCTCCAACGAATTATAAGACGTAGTCACGTCAAAAAGTATCTGTGCTTGATAAAAAAAAATTAGCCCCACAAGATTTTTTAAAAATGTTTTAGTAAACTTTAGTATTTCGGAAAAGGTTCATTTCTCATATTCTGTATTAACATTTATTAGATAGGTTAGCACATTACCTATTTATTAACTGTATTGAGTCTAGTATCTGTATCAGAACTAACTTCCAAGCAGTCAATATATTTTATATGTGAGAAGGGGAAAGACTTGGTTGATATCAATGTTTACAGTATTTTCAGGTACTTATTATTTTCAGCGATTGCATTATTGCTTCAGAATTTTATACGGGTGAATATATTTTGTGTACCAATTTTTATTTGCCTTTATATAATTAGAAAAATACTTTCTCTTCTGTTCACAAATAATTCCTTATTGTTATACAAAAGTGGTATTATCTCAGACTTAGACAGTAGGAAACATTGAACTTATAAAAAGATCAAAAATATGCAAAAAAATACATAATGTTTATGTTAATTAATTATTTTTCAATTAGTTTTATTGATATATTAATTAAGAGATTTAACTTTTGCTTGCTTTTTGTGATAATACACTTTTTTCTTGACATCTTCGATCCTTTTGAATAGGTGACAGTATTAGGATATATGTTTTTTTTTTGGGGAGGGATAGAGAACATTAAGGACGGGTACCCGACCTACTGTCGTTTCTCAATGTTCTTTTGTGCAATCAAATCTTTCCCATAAAACTACGATAAGGCGTAAACTATTGCTAAAGGCCTTTTTGGTTGATATTCCGTAAGTGATACAGATTTAAAGATCAAGAAAAGGAGTCATAATGGCAAAATACAGGAAAATAGAAAAGAGGGCAATCCTAGGATGTTACTAATAAATCATAAAGATATCAACTTCGTAGTTGAAAAATAAAGCCCGTCACACGTGCAATCCAATTCGTGCTCCGAAACGAACGTATAATTGCGCCGACAGTCCGATCTGGCATGTCGATGCGAGCGCATTTTCCACAGTTTGAACCGCGCGCTATGGCGTATTATGTAAGACTCCGGAAGTCCAAATCGTGGATGCATTTGAAGTCGTAAATAACACGACAAATCGATTCGTAGTCCAAACCGCCCAAACCCAGCCGTGGTTTCGAACGCAGTCCGAACTGTACGTATGACTCTTCGATTCAAATTAACAAACAATTTTATAAAAACTATAAGCTCGTTTTAACAATTGAATGAAAATACATTGTGAAATTAATTGATCAGAAGTAGGTACTTTAATAAAATAAATGGCTTTTATTTTACATTTTCTAGTGAAAAAGGTCTATTACATAACTGATCCAAACCTATGTCTATTCAGCAACATCCGGCTTAATTTTTTGTGATCTAGCGTTGGAAACGTGAAGGACGAAGGAAGGAGAGAAAAAAATATTTAGTGTGCAATTTGTTGATTGGTGGCAGAAAGGCGGATGGTGTATGACATTATTAGATTTTGCAACTAAACCAATTTAAAGTAGATTAAAAATAACACATCATTTAAACATATTTTATTATCTTTAAAATGATATTGTCAGAGGCGGAATGATTTTTCGTTTTAAAACAGTATTCAAGCGCATAAAACACAAACGCACTTATAAAACACTTGATTTATATGACGCTTCATAAAAACATGTGCGCGTTCAATTTCCACCGCCCGTCTGCCACTCCCTAATTATTATTATCAGTCTAAAATAATCATGCAAGCGTATGATCTGTTCTATGTGTATTGTGTAATCTAGTAAGGGAAGTAGCATAAAAGAGCCGGATAATTTACGCTGTAGTATTTCAACCGAAGAAATTTACAATTTACTTTTAAAATAGGTATATAATAGTTACTCATTATTATTAAACACAGTTTTAAGTAAAATGCCTACTTTTAACTGAAAGAAACTATATATTTGTAATCTCCATCCAATATTATGAAAATGACGAAAACTTTTAAAAGGGACTATAGATGATATCTAATTATACCATCAACAGCTATTTCGAAACATATTTAGCACTCTTGTGTACTGCGCACACACTTAGGCACTATAAAATAACTCCCGCGTAGACGGACTAACTGGTTTCAAAGAAAATCAGTGTGAGAGCTTTTATTATAACATTGGGTCAAAAACTACATCGCAAACAATCCTGACTCGATCATGCTATGACAGTTCGTTTGAATCCTAATTCCTAATAGTCGTCGAGGTCAACATCGTCCAACGGTTCGTCTAGCTGCAGCGACTGAAAGTCCACCTTGTATCGCAAAATGCCTATTGTTAGTCCACCGGTGTCCGAGCAGCAGGAAACGAAAGAAATATTGTATTAGTATCACTTTTGACACAAACGCATACATAAACTTCAATAATTGTATATCCGAAATAATAGTTTTCCTTCTTCTATTTCAAAATATTGTTTAAAATATTTCAAATTATTTTTCTTCAAAAACTGTTGGTATTCTTATGTGTGCGTTTATGTATTATTTATTAATTTTAGGCTCGGGATGTACTGGGACTATTTAATTTATTGACGGAAATTTTTCATAGTTTCGTCAGTTATTTTTAAGTCCTAGATAAGTAGCTTAGTGTCAAAACCATGTTGAATCCGTCATAATTATTATTATACACAATCTGCATGGTCCACAAAAAATATATACAATTTATTAGCAAAATCACAACTTTAAGCCTAAGGGGGTAAAAATGGCCTTACAGGGAGAAGGGCAAGTCCGAGTACATCTCTAGCTTAAAACACATTGGGTTAACTAAAGGGGTTATATTTATAGGCTACAATTGAAGTAATGTGCAAAATAGGCTCACAATGAGAATTCGTAACGTTGTCTTGTCCAAAAGTAACCACTAAAAGAATTAAAATTTTGCACACCACCTCTTCATTATTTACATTATTCTAATACATTCTATATTTATATCTTTTTTAAATTAAGGTACTATAAAACCCAATAGAAATTGATTCTTATGAAAACTTCAGAAATTAATTACATATTACATTTCATCTCGGTGTCCATATCCATAACATTATTTTGATATTCAATTTACCATCATAATAAAAAACCTATTACAAATAGGGTTATGTAGCAAATAAAATCAGAGTAAATCATACTGCTTTCTTTCATTGGCTTTGCTTGCCTGCCATTTGCTTTTAGAATACCCTGATATCGTACTCTTGATATAAAGCCACCTATAAATTTAAAATACCATACTTTATATGGATAGGGTAACACAAAATTCCTGTACTCACCGCCAATGCCACCAAACCCGCGCACAAACTGGCTACCTTCCTGGCTCTTGTCCGTGATAATCTCGAGGGTGGCTCCAAAGGACTTGTAGTTGTTGGCCAGCCACTCCAGCAGCGGCTGACACTCCACCAGCTCCAGTTCCACTCCGCTCTGGAAAATGTGAATTACATATTTTGATTTGATTAAAAATATTATTTTTATTTGTTTGTAACTTTTCCTTTGCCTTGTTATCTGAGGGAGTGATTTCGTGAGATGGGACGAAGATTTAATTATTACACAAGAAGATACATGTTTCATTGTAAAAGTTCGAATGTCAAGTTGCACCGCGCTACACAGCGTATGTGCAGTGTACAACTGATGTCATATGAAACGTGTATCATTTTGGATAGTGCATAAAGTTCAATTTTGTATAGAATAGTGTGGCGGACCGATTAGCGCCACAATCCTGAATCACGCTATCGAAGTTTTCAAATATCGGCACTATATATACGACATCTGAAGTTCATACAAGTCGCTCGGTCGGAGATCTCCCTTTGGGGCGTCCACTATTCCCACACTAGCTTAATAATTAATAATAATGCAGCACCGCGTCTTGTATCGTCACGGTGTGAACTGACCCCTTAGGTTTAAGACAATAAGAATAATATTGCCAAAAGAACAAATCGTAGTGACGATTAACAAAGTGTGGTTTTAAGGCCCGAAAAAGTAGTCAGCTACAGTACAGTAAAGCATGTTTCATACTTCCTTGTCTGTGAAATGGGACTTGTCCTTCTCCTGCTCGGGCGTGAGGTGCAGAATGGTTTCCATGTTTGTAGCGTGCGATTTTAGAACATATCTGCGAAATAATTTTACATTTTTAAACAGACATTAATAATCGATAGTACTAAAAAGCAGAACAGTTCAAATTTTTCACTTTTTTACATAAGAATTGCACATAAATTAAAATTTTATGCTGTATAGCATCTTAAAGCGAATAACAACTAGTTTTTAGGGTTCCTTAATACTCAAGGAACCATTATAGTTTCACTCTGCCCGCCCATCTGTCTGTCTCTCGACCCTCCTAGCTTCTATTATTATTTTCATATACTGTTTATAGATCTCGGTTTTAGCATCATAAAATATTCATTAAATTATATTTTAGGGGTGGCTAGATGAAAAATATTTTTTCATTCTACCCCATTGTGTGGGGTATCATTAAATAGGTCATTTTAAATAAAGGCAAGGTTTCATACATTACTTTTTTACAAATTCACGAGTAATATTCGAGTAATCGGCTCGGCCTCCAAAGTGGTTTAATATGTTGGTCCCCCCTGGCATTTCTAGACTATCAGGAGATAGAAACTTGTAAGTTTCCATGCTGATAGATCATGCTAAAAACTTTTTTGGAAAATAATTTTTACACGAAATCGGACACTAACTTTTGAAGTTATTCAAAGAAATCCTATTGTGTGTCGACAATAACAGAACACTCCTTAGACATGTTATGTGTACAGGTTATTAATATATCTAAGGTAATATGTTGAACATATGATAGGTTAGGTTAGGATAGGTTAGTTAGGTTAGAACTAACTCTTACAAAACATAAAATACGACTTTCCTTTATAAGCTAAACAGCCAAGCCGGGCTGGCGAAAAGAAAGCGAAGTTTTCGAGGGAATATAGCAAAGACACGAGGCGAGATATAGAAGGTTGTTTAAAGTCAGTTACTATTATTATCTACTGCTTATGTAAAGACGGTTAGAAAGAAAAAAAAAAAAAAAAATTGACAACAAAAATATTATACTAAATAAAATTACATTAGAGAAGGATGTTCTCAAGGCGCTGAGGTCATTAACTTAAGGTCTTAATCATAATTAAGATTTAAAGAGGGTGCAATGACTGCCTAAATAACATCAATACAAAGTATGAGATCCTTGATGACCTTGGCAACGCCGTAAAGAGCGTACTGTATATTTATTTAACTTTTTTTTATTTTTAACAAATAAACATCTAACCAGAAGCAGTAGATCACGTGTCCAAAATATCCGTAACTGGTTCTGAACAACCTTATATGGGAGAGGCCACAACACCGCGTTGCGACCTGCGGCGACGCATCGCACAAACCATTTTTGTAAATTATACTTACTTACTCGCGCCGATAGTATTTATTTTATTTATTTGTTTGTCGCGAGGAAAACGTTCGCGTGCGACACATATCTATCTCGCTTTAGGTTTGCTGTATTATATAGGCATGAATAGAAACAAATCTCACCTCTGTATATCAAGGTTTTCCCAACAGATGAGTGTCTCCACAGCTCCGAGTTCCAACGCTCTCAATGTGTCATCCACACCAAAGCAATATTTGCCCGTGTCCTAAAACACAAAGGTATATTTTGTGTTGTTTCTTTATCAATAAAAATAATTTACATATAATGTGTGTATACTGGAGTGGTACCCAAGAAATAGCGCAAGGAGAGGATGTCCAAATCTTAGATAGAAAGATGATATATGGAGGACAGCAGGACCACAATGGAAAGCTCAAGAAAGTAAAGAATGGAAAAATCTCCTATGCTAGAAGAGCAGACCAAGGACAAAATTAAATACTAAACAGAATAAATAAAACAAATCTTAATAAGACAAAATAGCAAAAGCATGTAAATTTAATTATAATATATTGGTAATAAAGGCTTTGAAATGAAATCTTGAACATTGATATCCTATTGTGAGGTGTAAAAAAAATAAAACTAAAATACACACCTGTGAGATCTCATCAAAATATCTGCCGATGAGTTTCTTCTCCTGAATGAATTTTACATTTTGCAACGACTCAGCTGCCAGCTCGATAGCTTGGTTGAAACCATTCTCACCACCGTACGACACGTCGACGAGTTTGATAATTTTGGATTGCAAACGCTGGAAACAGATGTATGCTTGATTAAGTTCTGATAAGGTATACGGTGACAAATGTAAAGTATTATTGACATATGAGTTATGTCACCACCTATAGTTTGTGGACATGTCGCGACACTACTAGCTACCGCAATCGGGCTTCCGCGTGTGTCGCGATAAACCTAAATGTATGTGTGTATAGGCTGAAGCCCACTTGTAAGCGTTTCAGATGTTGTATATATAGCGCCGACCTGTGAAAACTTCGATAGCGCGATTCAGGATCGTGGCGCTAATTGGTTCGCCACATGTATGTCGTGAATCGTGATAACGGTGGTAACGTTGTAGTTTATAGAAGTCAGAGATATAAAATGAGCGGTTTATTTTACTTGACATGAAAACGTCATTGATTGTACGTCAAAGCATAGACTATATAACATAGATTAGTTTAAAAGTCTTAACTTAGATGGCTCTACTTCACAATGGTAGTCTTTATCTGCTAACTTATACGAGTCTAAGAAACCAAAAAATGTCTTTTTCCACTGTAGTAGTTCACTTTAGTTGTGTAGATGTTTCGTAGGTTCTTTTCGGTGGACTAAAGTTAAGTCAATGATACTTTATAGATGTTTTTTAAATGATGAAATATATGCAATCAGTCCCTTGACTATAAGCAAATGTTTATTGTTATTTCATGTATCATCTCCCCAGTAGAAGGCTCCTTCCAGTTATACCAACAATCTTTAAGGTTTTGTATATCAAAAAGCTTGAGACATTTGCCATATGTCATGTTTAAAAGTTGATTTGACAAGAGAATAAGAGGTGCAGAAACACGCCTCGTGTTTTTTTTTCCTTTCACTTTTTTGAATTTGAAATACTTTTTAATTTTTTTTATGTATTTTTCCACGGCGGCAGGTGCGGCACATATGTAAAGGCACATGCGCCGCACCTCCCGCCACTCGTTAGTTCCACTTATATTTAAAACCATTTAATATGTAAGAATATTTACCGGATCAAACATATCAGACTGGGAGAGTTCAGTCTTGAAGTCGGCAGAACCGGCCAGGATGAGACCAGCCACGTTCGGGCGGTCCGCACTGATGAACAGCTGTGTTGCCACCTCAGCGACCTTGCGCACATAGTTGTGCCGCTTCTCCATACGCAGACGGGCGAAACGCAGAGCGGATTGACCACCACGACCATGCTTCTTGGGCAAATCCACTGTGAACTTGTGCAGGACCTAATGAAAAAGTAGTTTTAGTAACTAAGTGCCAATTTTACCAATAAGAGAAAGCATGATATTTAGACAAATGATTAAATTTAATTGGTGAAATTGGTCAATAAAATAGTTAATTACTTACAAGATTACCTAATCAGGAATATCAAAAACATGGCAAATGTTACAAAAGTTCACCATACAAAACTGGACTTCAAAATTTTTCTTTCATTAATGTCAATCTTCAAGATTTTAACCAATCACATGCTAGGTAATGTTAGAGGGACTTTTTGTCCTGTATGAAATGCTCAGAACGGGTTTTATATTTCTTATCAAGTTCTATTTAAGTACACGCTGTAGAAAGTAGCTTACCTCCCGAGTATTGCCTTGTAGGGTACCGAATAGGGCTCCATTACCATCCATGACAATGAAACCGAACTTGTTATCATCAGCAAGCAGGGCCGTCAGGGCTTCTGTGTGAAACTTATTATCACACAGGTATAGAGAAGTGTTGATGGGCTTGAACGGTTCAAAATCAATGTTCACCTTTTTTTCCTTGCCTTCTTCTGTGACGATTGTACCGCAGTATATTACCAGACCATTCGGCGGGACTGAAACATTTGCAAGTATAATTAATAAAGAATATTAGCCCATTTAATAAATATAATGAAAGAAACAATAGCACTCTATAATGCTACCAATTTAGTGTAAAGAAATACAATTAAAAGTTTGGTTGAATTAATTTTCTTGTCTAAGTTCAAGTTGAGAGAAAAGTTTGATTAAAGTCCGTAGAACAAAAACAAATATCTATATATATCTATCTATTACATTTAATTAGAGAAAAAAAAACCTTTTGTGTACAGCTTGAGCCTGTGCTGCACAGATGTGATAGCACCGAGCACCGAAAGTCTATTCACCCGGGACTTAATATTGGACGCCGTACCAAATTCATCGGCCAACATTTTGGATACACGAGATATTTGATCCTTCGGTGGTATGATCAGAGAAATCATGGATGTCCCATTCCTGTAACAAATATGTTTTGTATGAAAAGGTGCTCACTGGTCTTCTAATATAAAAATAAGCTATAAAATCCCATAAATTAAAATCTATTCCAATATTATAAAGCACAAGTTAGTTTCATGTTAGAATGTGCTAATCTCTGGAGCTATTTAGTAGATTTGAATAATTATTTCTGTGTTGTACTGTCCATTTATTGAGAATTCAAAAATACATCATAACTCGTTAAGAGTATATTCATTATGTGCAAATAAAGACTTTGCTTGCACATGTGAGTTTCAGATATTCTTCACATACAATGTTCGAGGCCTACAGTAAAAACAAATCATACTTCGTACACTATTATAAAATTTGTTCCCTACAATTTCAATGAGCCAATTTGACAAACAAAAAGATGGTTGGTTTATGTGTTAAGTGCTCCTAGAATCCCACTCGTTGGTGGAATTTACAATAATAATAAAATCATATAATAAAATTTTAGACAAGTATATATTCAATTTGACATAATATTACAGTTATAATATTATGTACCTAATTGATATATTAACAAAACAATCACTGGGTGATCAGTAAACAGGAAATGACCTTCCCAGATAAAATATTCCATGATATAACAATTGTTACCTTGATAGAGGTTTTGAGTACCTAATAATTGCCAAATAATTGGCAGAAATCATTAGTCTAGTAACATTGCTTTGTATAACAGATGGTTTTTTCTAGCCTCCTTTAATTGTATTAGTGAAAAAATAATACAATGTAGGTATTTTTACACTAAAAACTAATTGATAGTAAACTAAACTAAATATACTTGTAATAAAGGAAACTTATAGGAAGACAAAATTTATTTCGGTGCTTATTTTCTAAAAACAAACAGGCTTTGATCTGCTGTCAGATTGTGACTACTGTATCTGCAATTTAAAATTATAATCAACTTTGGATCGGACTTTGCATTTCATAAAAGGACAAAGCACCTGTCTCGGTTATTTGGCAAATTTACAAACCTTTATGACGCTTATATTGAAAAATAGTTTAATGCTAGTCGGAAATAGATCAATATTTAATTGTAAGTTAAGTATGTTGCCACTTGACATTCATTTCACATGACAAGATTGAGCTACATTTTTCGGTAGTTTTTGGACATAAAAGCATTGCCATTCTTTGCGAATGTTCATGAAGATTAATATATTCGTACAAAATAAGAATTTTTCGTATAGAGCGACGCGAGGTTATGATATGCGCATGTAAATTCGCGCATGTTTCGTACTGCCGATTGACGCAGCCTAGTTAGTTGGCAATTTATCCAATCAAATCAAAAACATCGCGATGTCATCAATTAGGCCCCAAACAACACATGGCGCAAAGTACTACAATTATATTGCACAACAAATACTAACCCTCTCGCCATTTCCAGGCTTTTTATGAGTTTCTTGATCTTCCATATTTCGACATTGCGATCTGCTGACGATTCTTCAGACATTTTGGATTGGTTCAACTCAACTTGATAAAACTCAAAAAGATCAAATTAAGAGTTTAAGAAATGAAATAAATAATGTCTAAGCACTGCACTTAATTTGAGGGAAAGGGGTCTGACTCGCGATTCAAACTGCTAAAATCCAGATCGAACCGGACGGACGAGACACCTCGCGACTCCACTCGCACACTTTCTAGTTTACATTTAAGTTTACAGGCCCTCTTACGCGCACTTTTCTTCTCGTTCTAGGGTTCTTGCTTTTTTTCTTATTTCGGTTACCCCTAAGCATGTGGGATGCAAAATTCAGACATTAGAAGTTAAAAAAGATGACGTGAACGTGACCAAGCGATCGAACAAACGCCACCGCTCGTTGTTGGCCGTCACGAAGAAATGAAAGAAAAAATGCCTGTGTTGATAGATGTGAAAAATTAATTTCGTCCAAACCATAGATGTTAAGTCTACTACTGGAAGTCCAAACCCCGGAGACAAAAGTTACACACATTTTTTTTCTTCCAATACTTAGAGCGCCATACTCACGGCCCATCCAGCAAATCCAGCACCGGTACTAATATATTAGTGTCAATAATTAGCGTCAAGAATTTTTAGTTTTTAGGCCATATAGGGCCATATTGACCATCTAGCCTGCAAGCCCAAGAACGTAGACTTGTAGGCAAAAATTATTAATGATGAACAGTGTCAACTGTTGACACTAATGACGACTATCAGTACCGTGCTCGTGGGAACTTAGGCGCTTTAGCCTACGTTCCCACGAGCATTTTTTTGTGGTCACGACAGAAAAAACAGCACTGTAAATATATCTGCGCTTGTACAATAATCCGGAATTATAAGGAAACGGGATTCCGGACAATATAGTCCCAGCCTAAGTCTGGGATTAGGCTGGGACTATATGTTTTGGAATCCGGTAGGCTAGGGAAAATTCAGAGCATTGAAAATAGAACTCTGCGCTAATACAATATAGCTAGGGAAAGCTAGAGAAAGGTGGAAGTAGTGTTTGGGATGAGAGCGAGGAACCCCCTACAGAACCACCTTGTAGTTAGAGTTATGGAATGGAAGAAGTGTAGGTATGTATGGTATGGAAGAGGTGTGTGAATGTAGGATACGCCCATATAGGTATGGGCAGAGTGAGAGTGGATTACCATAGTCCATTAGTACAGTGATTCTGCTGCCTTGGCTACGGGCACACGAAGAGGGTGTGTAGGGAGGAGACGGAGCGATGCAGTCACTGCGCCGGTCCTCATCTGAGGACTGTTTGCGACAAGTAGCTGCGGAGAGAAGTGCCTTAGTGTATTAATTGCACTAAGGCCAAGAAAGGTAGCGCGGAGCACAGTGCTCTTGATAGAGAGTGCGCAGAAAGGAAGAGGTGGGACGCTCTCGCTAGATCGGCGGTATCGTATTGCTAAGGTGGTTCCCGGTGAGTACTTCCAGTACCGAATATTGCAGGCCAACCTTCAGCAGAGCCAACTCGCCACAAGGGAGTTATTACTCGAGGCCAACAAGCGTAAGGCTAGCGTAGCGTTGCTGCAAGAGCCCTACATAGGTGGAGCGCGGAGTATGAGGACATACAACGGAGTGAGGGTCTACCAGAGCGATGGGGAAGGGGGCGGTGTGGTCAAGGCGTGTGTTGTAGTATTCGACGACACACTGGATGTCGAACTACACACTCGCCTCAGCAACAACAACATAGTTGTGACCACCCACCGAACCAAAGAAGTGCGGAAGGGAAGTGTCTGCTGCACTGGCAGCAATGAGTCTACATAATATACTCAACACCGGAGACACCCCAACTGTCGATACCGTCAGAGAGGGAAAAAGGTACTCCAGTTACGTGGATGTGACGGCGTGCTCCGACGACCTGCTGAACCGAGTGGGCGACTGGAGAGTAGAGGAGGGTCTCACGAGCTCGGACCACAACGGCATATCATTCAGCATCAGACAACAGAAATCCAAACATTTTACGTACCACACGCATATTTAACACACAGAAGGCAAACTGAACTCAGTTTCGTGAGAAACTGACCCAGCTGATGTCAGACAGACAATTGACTCTACAAGCGATGGACTCAATACACAGCACACAACAAATAGAGGATGCAATAGACAGATATACGGAAGTCATAACACAGACATGCAGAGACACTATGCCGACCAAAAAACACACACAGAGATTCACCTTGTCGTGGTGGAATGATGACCTCGCGCAGATGAAGAAGCAGGTTGCCACAAGGAGACGCAGGATCCGGAACGCAGCACCCGATCGCAGAGACCGCGTAGTTGGGTTGTACCTGGAACAAAAGGAGAAGTATGAAAAGGCGGTGAAAGATGCGCAAGTTGAGAGTTGGAAGGAGTTTTGCCGGAAGCAGGATAGGGAGGTGGTCTGGGAGGGCATCTACAGGGTGTTGAGCCGAGCTACAGGGTGGGAGGAGGATCTGCCCCTTACGAAGGACGGTGAAACCCTCGACGCCCGAAACTGCGGGAATGGCTGGCGGAGACCTTCTACCCCGAGGACCAGGAAAGTGATGAAAGTGAGGAATATCGGCGGACGCGCTTGCGGGAGGAGTCCTTGGACACCGAACCGGATGACCCTCCTTTCATCATGGAGGAGTTGAAGAGAGCCGTAAGGTCCTTCAACTCCAAAAAGGCCCCCGGGGCGGACGGACTTACGTCTGACATTTGCCAACACGCTGTAGAATGTGACCCGGAATGGGTCTGCTGAACAGGTGCCTCACTGTCGCCTGCTTTTCAAACAGTGGAAGCAGGCGACCGTGGTGGTGCTAAGGAAGCCGGGCAGGGAATCATATCGGGTACCAAAAGCCTATCGACCGATCGGCCTCCTGCCTGTTCTCAGCAAAATCTTCGAGAAGATGCTGGTCACCCGACTCAGGTTCTACCTGCTGCCCAAGATTAGCCCTAACCAATTCATTCATTCATTCATGGCTTCATGCCCCAAAGGAGCACCGAAGACGCCCTCTATAGGTTGGTGAACCACATCAGGAAACGGAGAGAGGAGAAGAAAATTTCTGTTGTGGTTTCACTGGACATAGAGGGGGACTTCGACAGTGCTTGGTGGCCGGCCATAAAGGTCAGGTTAGCTGAGGTTGGGTGTCCGGGGAACATGAGGCGGGTGATCAACAGCTACCTGAGTGAAAGGTATGCAGGTATGGAAGTAAGCATAGAGACCATCAAGGGGTGCGTGCAGGGATCCATAGGTGGGACAATCCTGTGGGACCTCTGGTTGGACCCCCTGCTATGGATGTTAGAAGATATGAATGTGTGGAATCAAGCGTTTGCCGACGATATTGTGATTGTGGTGGACGGAGATACGGCCTTAGAAATAGAGCAGAAGGCAAACAGAGTGTTGGACAGAATAAGGGAATGGGGAACAACAAACAAGCTGAATTTCGCTCCCCACAAAACTTATGCTTTACTATAAACGAGAAAACTAAAATATGATGTGCCTCGACTCTCGATGGGGGGTGTCAAGTAGTAAAGTATTCAGAAACAATAAAAATATTAAGGCTCACTATAGACGGAGGCCTTACTTTTAACAAACATGTGGGAGACGTGTGTAAGAAAGCCATAGCTCGCTACAAACAGCTAGCCAGAGCAGCCAGAGTAGGCTGGGGGCTTAACCCCCAGATAGTTAAGACAATTTATACAGCGGTTATAGAACCGACTATTTTGTATGCATCATTAGCGTGGGCACCCACCGTGGAAAAGATGGGGGTCCAAAAAAGGCTCAACTCCGTTCAACGGGGTTTTGCCCTGAAGATCTGCAGAGAATATCGAACTGTCTCCCTGAACCCTGAAATGCTGCTGGCTGGGATACTCCCTCTTGATCTCAGGATACTCGAAGCTTCAAGGCTCTATGAGATCAAGAAGGGGATACCGCACCCGGTGTTGAGAGACAGGGAGGATCCTGCGATTGAGGACCCACATCCGGCAGAGCAGGAAGAGCTGAGGTTCGGGTTGGTAGACGAGGATTCGTATGCAGACGTGGTTAACAGCCACGTCTATAGGAGCTATACGGCGACAGCAAGATTGAGGGTCGAGTCGGAACCGCACTCTCCGTATGGAAGGGTGAGGCCGAGACGAAGGCCGTCAAGCTTGCACTGCAGCCGTATTGCACCGTCTACCAAGCCGAGCTTCTAGCGCTCCAGAGAGCAGTAAGTATAGCCTGCAAGAGTGGAATGGCGAAGGTTGGTATCCTTAGCGATTCCAGATCGGCTCTCCAGGCAGTCACCCAGAGTTCCCCTCATCACCCAGCAGTGCAAACAAGGGCGGCCCTCCGAAAAGCTGCATCGCAGAGGCGGGAGGTCTCCCTGTTTTGGATTAAGGCGCACGCAGGGTTGAGAGAGAATGAGAGAGTTGACGAATTAGCCAAGGAGGCCGCGCTGCGATTGAAAAAGAAACCTGAGTACGATCTGTGTCCTGTTTCATTCGTCGTATCTTAAGAGAGGATACTGTTGAGGAATGGGACAGGAGATACGAAGTGGGCGGGACGGCCGGAGTCACGAAGCTCTTTTTTCCAAGCGCTGCTGCTGCATACAAGATAGTCAATAAAATAGACATCATACACTACACCACACAGATTCTGACCTGACACGGCGGATTCGCCTTCTACTTGAACAGATTCAAGCTGAAGGAGGATCCGTCGTGTTCGTGTCAGCCGGGAGTTGAGGAGACGATTCCTCACCTGTTACTGGAGTGCCCAATTTTTGCTAGCAATAGATATGATATTGAGCAGAAATTGGGCATATCCATGACGGGTGAGATTCTGAGACATCTTCCTCGCTTTTTGTAAGAAGATAGTGGGAGTAGTCAATAAGAAAAACTGTGATATATTGTGTGATATTAGTTAGGTTCTATTGTATATTTTAAATGCTAGCTGTGATATTAGGATAGTCTCTTTATTTTGTGCCGTCGCGTCGTTTTATTTTTGACATTATTAATTGTATTGTAATTGTAATTTTATTGAGTTAATTTTAATTGCAATCATTGGAATTATTACTTATAATGAATATTGTATTAGAAGTATTTTATTGACATGTACTAAATGATATTATCATATTTTTGAATTGTATCTTAATTTTAATTGTATTTAAATTGTATTTTATTGAGTTCTTACTGGAATTATTACTTTATCGAGTTAACTGACATGTATCAAATTGATATAATTATATTTTTGACTACTATGTCGTAGAATGGTATAAATATGTAAAAAAGAAAAAAAGAAATAAAAATGATAAAAAACGAAAACAAAAAAAAACAGAAAAACAAACAGCCCTGATCATGTTAGGGGGAGGAAAAAAAAATACAATATAGCTGAAAATAGAACACACAAGTGTCGCATCGGAGTTTTGCCGCGGAATTCAATAGGTGACGTTGTGGATTTTGCGTTTCCTTCATAAATTTGTGTTATTTCGGTTCTTAATGTGTAATATTGGTAAAATATTAACCATTAAATATTCGTTAACGTGCACAAGTGTGGGCAAGTGGTACAACTTCTAAAAACGTGCTATTTTGAGTTTCCCTCCAAAACTCCCTAGGAACTTTCAGTAAAGCTTCTACCACTTTACTGAATCGACTGACATGACTCATGGACTGCACTTACTATTTATTTGGATTTTGACTAGACTTTAGACTTGACGATTAAGGGATACGGTGTTGAAAATTGAAACGAAAGTTCTATTTCCCGCCTCTTTAACTTGACACTGGCAAATGGTTATAAGCCGATGCCATATTTATATAATTAAAAAAAAGTGTCGCATTAAATGTCAATGTCTTTAATGGCAGCTTGACACTCGACACTTGGATTTTCATCTCCGTATTAAATGCATTAAGTGAAAATAAAAGCTGTTAATTTGAAATTACAAACAGACACTTCAATTTTGTTTATCTGTATAGATATAATATATCATATTATACAAAACAAATAGTTGAACTATGTATATATAGTGCACGCGGAACTAGCGCTTTAGGTAGGGACAGGGGTGAGGGGGCGGGTTGCTTGCTGCTCGCAGTGTTGCCGCCGCGAAGTCCGGCTCCGTACTGAGTAATAATATCAAGCGCTCGGCTAGCTAGTCACAATATGTAACAGTCATAACAGTCACAATGTGTAATTGCAAAATTCTACAATATTGTCAAGGTGATAAGGTAGTTTTTGTATCATTCTTAATAGTCGTTATTACATTGTGATTTCGAGTGGCAAAAAGTGTCGTGCCAATTTTAATCCGCCTAACCTCCAATTATTCGCATCGCGCCATAAGGAACTACGTTCCAACAAGATATCTCTTTCTTCCTCATTAGCATGTGTCGTATAGGGGGATAAATAACAATATATGATTGCTAACAGCGTCTCTATGCTATGTTATTGCTCTGAGGTTCTATACATACTATCGCAATATGATGTAAATATTGCAAAGGGTGAAATATCATTTTCTATCTAATGCAATAATTTTCAGTGATAAAAGAGATAGCAATATTTTTGTTGTTCCTCATTTTACAAACGTTTGACTTAGAAACTGTCACGGTTAACAAAATGTGGCACAATTCGCCATTTTGAGCTTTTGGGGTAGGTCTCCTGTCAAAAGGTAAACAACCTTCCTACTTCCTACTAATATTAAAAACACGAAAGTTAAGGTTAATATTAAAAACTACTGAATGGATTTTAATGAAACTTTACAATAATATAGTTTATACATCAGAATAACACATAGGCTACAATTTATAAAGATATTGTGTGAATTGTCCAAAATAATATGATGATAAGTGTCAAGTTAGTAGGAAAAAATCTACCATCTAGCGGGCGGTCCGACGCACGGCGGGCGAGGTGGGAAAGAAGTCGCTCATCGCTGAGTGCGCGACCCAAACGCGGGCAGACGCGTGAGGGCAGACGTCATTGACGGTTGTGTCCGTTTTGCAAATTTTCAATTTGTTAAAAACGCATTATACTTAAAGTAATATAGGCCCAAGGTTTGTTATTGGCAGGTTTATAGTTCATTTTTATTTTTTAATTATAAAGATAGGTTACGTACCTGTTAATTATAACGAATTACTTCGTTTTTATTTAAAATACACTACATAGGTTGTAGGCAGGTAAGTAATTGGTCCTTTTTTGGTTGTTTTGGTTCATCCTATCAATATTATAAATGTAAATGTTTGTAAGGATGGATGGATGTTTGTAACTCTTTCACGCGAAAACTACTGAACGAATTTTGATTTAATTTGGTATGGTAGTAGTTTAGGCTTCGGATTAAGACATAGGCTACTTTATATCCCGGAAAAGTATAGTATATTTACGCGGGTGGAGCCGCGGGAAACAGCTGTGTTATATAAATTATAAGAATTTCCAAGAGATTAAAACGTATCCTTTAAAAAATTTATTGAACGTTGTACAAGTAATAATTAACATGCAAGGTGCGATGCAATAAAGAGTAAAAATCAACCTCAATTGTCTTTACACAGGTTAGTAGCCGGTTTTAAGCAATAATATAAACATTTCATGAAATAATTGCGACGCAATTAGATATTTTCATTTATTATATCCATATGCACATATTTTTTTACATATATTTCATTTTAACAGTCCTTTAGGCTGGGACTATATGTTCCGGAATCCGGAATGCCAGTGAAAATTCAGAGCAGTGAAAATAGAAATGATCGAGCTGTCACATATGACACTTTCAACTCTATTGTATGAGCACAGACTTCTATTTTCAATGCTCAAAATTTTCACCGGTGTTTCGGATTCCGGAGCATATCGTCCCGGCCTTATATTGCATTTTATGTCATTAGATTTATTTATGTAATTGAAAAGTGTTGTACCGTTTGTTATAGTTATCGATAAAGATACAAATAATTATAATCATTATATTGGCGTGATGTTAATTAATCTTTGAAGATAAAAGGCATTCTGAATGTGTTTTATGGGATTTTAAAATAAGCAAGTTATAATAATTATTGTTCTAACCATAATTATTTGACAAATGATATTTATTAACACTTGTTTTTTAATAGGTTACCGAAAAGCGATAAGAAAAGAACAGCTGGAGAAATAATATTAATCTTTTATAACTATACTAATAACTGTCTATGCAATTCTCTTCACGGGTCAAGAGAATTGCATAGACAGTTTTTGAACAAACTAATTTTATTTAGAAATTAGTAAGCAGTAAGTAAATTTTATTTAAAAATAAATAAATAAATAAATAAATAAATAAATAAATAAATAAATAAATAAATAAATAAATAAATAAATAAATATAAAGACTCTTGTCTGTCTTTATCAGGGCTGGCCATGGTCTTCTTTTATGTGGGCGTGTAGATAAATGATATAAGCAAATCCGAATATGTTCTATAATCAATTATAATCACTAGCAAATTATTATAATTAGAAATAACTTCACTGCAAATAAAATAACCTCTTTATCTTTCACAATCAATTATCTAAAGCACTAAATGTTGCGTGATTACGCGGAACAAAAGCGATCCGTCGAACACGTGGTGCGCTCGCGCTGTTGATTCACATTCGACCGTCCATCAACATGGCCGCGCACCATCGACACGACGTTTCGCTAGACAATTGACAGCTGTCAAGTCTAGTTCCGACGTAACATTTTTGTATGCGCCGTCACGGCCAGACTGACTTGCGACCGTCCTCGGGAGCTTCTGTATGAGATCCTGTAACAAACGAACAAGCATCGAGGGTCTTTCGTCACATCAGCATGCCGCTCGTCTATCTTGACATATACCAGTATACTCAACTAACAATATAATCTCAAACAATTGTGTGACTTGGATGACTGACAAAGACGGATGTGCCCAACAGAATGGCCAGGACCGATATATCCTCTCAACCAACCGCGCACGGTGTGGCCCGGATGATAACGTCCTTTCGACCAGCTCAAGTACCAGTATGGTCTGGACGAGTGTATCCCCTCAACCGACCGCACACGGTACGGCCCGGATGACACTGTCGTATCGACCATCTTAAACTAAGATTAAGGATGGATGTATCCTTTCAACCAACCGCGCGGTGTGGCCCGGATGACATCATCCTCCTAAATCGACGTGTCCTCTCAACCAGCCAGAACAAAGTCCGGCCTGGCCCGGTACGACATCGAAGTGTATCGGAATACAAAAAGCGTGAGGTGCTCAGACCCTTACCTACTTATTTGATCTGTCCTGCTTATCCCGATTTTGAATTATTGGAAGTCTGCATGATCACTAGCAATACTAAGCGTATCTGAACTAGCATCCGAATACGCCGTCATGGTTCCTGACGTAGCTGTTATAGTGTCAGATTCAGCGGTTAATGTCTCAGAGGCTATGCTGCTCAGTCTGTCGGGGCGGCTGATATAGAGTTTTTCATTATCTTGTGCCGTCTCGTCTTCTTCGTGATTGATTAAGCTATTGCTTATCTCAAGCAAACCTTCATGACCCGCTGGTACTGGACGCAAGTTCTCATGAGCATATTTATAGGTGCGACAAGAATTATGCAGGCCTTTGAGTTCATATCGATCATGCTCTAATACCGCGGTAATGACAAAGGGACCTTTATATTTTTTGTCTAATTTGGTTTGATTCCTTTCACTGTTTTTAATAAAAACAAAGTCCCCTTTTGAAAATGGTTTAATAGCTGCGCGACCTTTATTAAAGCGTTCTACCTCTGATACTGCTGCTTTTCTTATATTTTCAGAAGCATCTTTTCTTATAGAATCTAAATCTAATCTTTGACTTTCAGAATTGGTAACACTAACTTTCGATAAACCTAAAGACTGAGCACGGATTCCAAACATTAATTCTGTCGGTGTAAACTTTGTTACAGTAGATCGTGTACTATTAAGTGCAAGCTGGACATCGCCTAAATGATCACGCCACGCCTTATTTGGGTCATTCTCAATTATAGTTAGTAGACTTTTTAGTGTGCGCATGACTCGTTCTACTTGTCCATTTGCCCTGCTGGAGCCCGTGGCAATAAAATGTATGTCAATTTTATGTTCTGCACAAAATGCTTTAAATTCCGAGCTAATGTAACATCGACCTTGATCAGCTATGATACGCTTCGGTGCTCCAAAAAGACAAACAGCGTTTCTAATAGCTCGTACCGCACTAGCGGCGTCCACTGAAGACGCATACTCCAACAAAACATATTTAGAAAACGCATCAATTATAACCGAACAGTATTCCTTTCGGTCACTCTTCCCACTCAGCTTCCCAGTAAAATCAATATGAATTGTATGCCATGGAATCGAAACCTTTGGGATTGGGTGAAGCTGAATGGGTTGAGCTCCTGACGGACCCTTGGAGGCTTTGCAGATAATACAAGAATCAATAAATCTTCTAACACTTTTGGCCATATCAGGAAACCAATACTGCTCGTACAATTTATCTAAAGTTTTATCACTACCTAGATGCTGTAATTCATTGTGAACATGATTAATTAAAGTCCATGTAAGAGAACGAGGAACAATTGGTAACCATGATGTTATTTTATTTCTAGTGACTTTCCTATAAAGAATGCCATCCCTAAAGTCATATGTTCCACCGACAGTATCTGGAAAATCATTATTGGAGTGTCTCGTTATTAAGTCTTGTATCTCAGCGTCACGCTTTTGTTCCACGGCAAGCCAACCTTGATGCAATTCAATGAACTGAACTATCTTACGTGCCGGTGTCCTAGGAACTTCAAGCGAAGAAGCATCGTTATTAGGTAACGGATTTCTGGAAAGGTAATCTGCGTGTTGCATAGAACGACCTTCGCGATAAATAATTTCAAATTCATATGCCTGTAAGATTGCCCACCATCGATGTACACGTGGTGTAAGATCTGATTTGGACTTAGAGGCCCTAAGGGAATTACAGTCCGTGAAAACTTTAAAATGTCTTCCATATAGGTAGTGTCGAAAATGTTCTACCGCTCGTACGACCGCTAGTGTTTCTAGCTCGTATGAGTGATAGCGGGATTCTACCTCAGACGTGCGTCGACTAAAATATTCAACGACATGAGGGAGATTATTTTTCTTTTGAATAAGGATTGCTCCATAACCATCAGAACTAGCATCACAATGTAATTCCACGGGAAAATCGGGATCAAATATCGTTAAAACTGGTTCTGATGTGAGTACACGTACTATAGCATTACGAATCTCTTCATGGTCCTTAGTCCATTTGATCGACCCTTTTAATCTTGTTAATGGATAAAGAGGGCCAACGATATTTGTGAAGCCAGGAATGAATTTTCGGAAGTACGACGCTAAGCCCAAAAATTGACGAACGTGCGTAGCAGTTTTAGGTGGCGGGGAATCTATTAAGGCCTGTATTTTTCGAGAATTTGGTCTTACTTGACCGTGTTGCAAGGTATAACCTAGATACTCAATATTTTGTTTCATGAATTTGCACTTTTTAAGGTTTAAAGAAAACCCGGACTCTGATAAAACCCCTAAAACCTCATCTAACCGTAATAGACCATCATGAATATTACCGGAATAACACAAAATATCATCTATATACACCAATGGTTTATTCTTCAAATTCTGCAAGGCTTTTGTAATGCACCTTTGGTATACCGATGGGGCATTTCGTAATCCAAAAGGCATGGCAAGGTACTCATATTGCCCCTCGGGCGTTACAAAGGCTGTCTTTTCAATTGAATTGGGATGAATAGGGATTTGGTGAAAACCAGAAGCCATGTCAAGAGACGAAAAGTATTGTGCACCACAAAGCTGGTCTATCTGTTCTTCTATTCGAGGTAACGGGTAATGTTCAGGTAAGGTATTTGAGTTTAATTCGCGGTAATCTACGCACATCCTATCAGAATTATCTTTCTTCTTCACAAGGAGAATTGGACTTGCAAAGGGGGAGGAGCTCTCACGAATAACGCCTGCATTTAGAAGCTCCTCAACTTTTTGCCTTACTACTTGCTTTTCTAAAGGGGACAACCTGTAGGGGCATCTCTGCACCGTTTTGTGAGGGTCAATTAATGTAATTTCTAATTCACCAGTTTTTACGCGTCTATTAGGGATACCTTCAACGAAACAATCAGCATACTTGCTTAATAATGTAATGAGTATTTTCCTATCATCACCTTTGAGATCAGTATCGACCTGTGTAAAATCCGGCCCTGCCACATTAGATTTACAAAAGTTATTTTCCTCTTTAAAATAAAACTTTATCTTACTACCATCAATCTGCACGCCAATACCTCTTTCTAAAATGTCCCTTCCTATAATTACAGGTTCTAAAATATAACGATCAGATACTACATGAAAAGTTACAGACTCCGAAATATCATCAATATTTACAACGCTTATGATTTGTGAAGTGCACTTAATTTCATCGCCCGCAATACCAGTAAGATACACGAGATCATTGCGTACAGTACCCGAGAATTTATTACTAAAACTTTCTTTCAACAGAGAGCAGGAAGATCCACTATCAAACAAAAAAGAAACTTGCTCACCGGACAACGTTCTCAAGGTGCCCCTCGACAGTCGCTGTTCGCAGATGTTGACATCTTTCCTAAAAGTATTATTACCACCACCGCTCTTATCAGGGCAGACGGTCGCTATGTGACCAGGTTTGCCACAGGAAAAGCATGTAGTCTGTGCATTCTGTGGTGAATGGATTGATCTCGTAGGGGCTCACGGTGTCGACGTGCCGGCTTCAACACCGCCTTTCCTTTTCTTACAGTCTGCTATCCGATGACCAGGTATTCCACACCAATGACAATTGCCAGGAAATTTGTTACTGTCGTTTAAGCGAGCTCGCTTCGCCTCGGGTCCGTGAGCGTTAAGGCCTTCGATTCGTCGTTTCATTGATATTCCACCCAGGGTTCTAAATAGCTGGGCACGCGAAGAAACAACTTGAGAATTTAATTCACGACGTATCATGTCATCCTTCTGACTTAGCACAGAAATAACAAAGCCAGATATCACGTCTTCCGGCATTTCAGTCTTAGGAAGACTTTCAATCATGTTCCACAACCTTAAAGCAGCTTCAGAAGCGGTTTCTTTTGGAGTAATTTGAAAACGTAATATTTCATCAAAATGATCTTGAGGTAACTTTGGTTCAGAAAACTTGGCTATTAAGGTCTGTTTCACGACGCTCCATGACAATTCACTTAAATTGAGCTTAGTTATGCATGTTGCCGCACGACCCTTTAAGGCACTCGTGAGAGCCACAAGCAAATCAAAACCTTCAAGGCCCTTATTTTGAACAAACAACTCTGTGACTCTGCACCAGCCTTCGATGTCAGCCTCAGGGTCATCGGGGTTGAATGGAATAAACTGGATGCCACTAGAGCTGCACTCACGGCTGGCGGTTTTCGCGTGTGTGATTTCAAAAGCTCGTGTAAGCAGCTCCTGCATACCACTCAGTAACTTCACCGAATTATTTTCATCTGACAATGATTGTCTTTCTTCCCTTTGTTCCTCCGGTTCATATCCCACTTCTGATAAAGACTCTTGTCTGTCTTTATCAGGGCTGGCCATGGTCTTCTTTTATGTGGGCGTGTAGATAAATGATATAAGCAAATCCGAATATGTTCTATAATCAATTATAATCACTAGCAAATTATTATAATTAGAAATAACTTCACTGCAAATAAAATAACCTCTTTATCTTTCACAATCAATTATCTAAAGCACTAAATGTTGCGTGATTACGCGGAACAATAGCGATCCGTCGAACACGTGGTGCGCTCGCGCTGTTGATTCACATTCGACCGTCCATCAACATGGCCGCGCACCATCGACACGACGTTTCGCTAGACAATTGACAGCTGTCAAGTCTAGTTCCGACGTAACATTTTTGTATGCGCCGTCAAATAAATAAATAAATAAATAAATAAATAAATAAATAAATAAATAAATAAATAAATAAATAAATAAATAAATAAATAAACAAACAAACAAACAAACAAACAAACAAACAAACAAACAAACAAACAAACAAACAAATGAAAAACAAACAAACAAACAAACAAACAAACAAACAAACATACAAACAAACAAACAAACAAACAAACAAACAAACAAACAAATAAACAAATAAATAAATAAATATCTATGGACGCTTCACACCACGTCAATCCGGCCCCGTGCTAAGTATCCGAAGAACTTGTGTTACAGGTACCAGAAAACGGGAAGTATATTTAATACTTTTATACTATACATATATTTAAGATTTTTATTATATTATACACATATTTAATACACATCCATGACCCAGGAACACAGAAAAACTTTTTGTTCCTTCGGCGGGATTCGAACCCGCGAAACCACCCCCTAACCTAACCTAACCTAACCCCCCGGCTTGAGCACCAACGCGCTGAACCACTGAGCCACAGAGGTCGTCAAACGGTATTATTATATGCTTTTGCCCCAAGTTTTGGATGGTAAAAAGGACTTATTTAAGTTATTAACCAATCCCTTAATTAATTCGATTATACCAGTTAAATGACATAAGAGGTTTTCTGTTTTTATGTGTACAAAGTTACGAGGTTTTCAAAAGTAAAGACAGGTGTAGGCTAAAAAAATAATGTTTATTGAATACGATGTGGACAAGTTTTTTGGTAAGAAATCAGTACCGAAAGATGTTCTTTCATAAATATCAATCAAATCTTAATCTTAACCTAAAATTATCTTAAACCTAATCTTACTAAATGAAGTCTACTTTCATCCAAATACCTAACCAGATAATACAACATTAACTATCACTTTAATAATTATTAATGCGGCAGGCTATCATAGAATGGATGTATATCTCGTGGAATCACACATTTTAATTCCTGAAGATGGTTGTATTTACCTTAGTAATGGGTAATTTTGAACTTTACTTTACCTTGGTAATGGGGAATGATACAACTGTTGAAAACAATTATTAGCATTTGGTTGATTAATTCTCCTTGGTAGTAATTGGTATGCTTCGGAATGACTTAGCTTGAACTTTATTCCGTCTGGTTCATATTTAAGGCAACGTATGTCGGTGACTTGTGGATCTCCAACCTTATTACGTGGTCTTATCGAAGAAAAATACGGTTGAGAGCTATATTTTTTGAAGAATGTGTGGTCTAACTGGACAACATTATAGGGACCAGGATTATTACGATTTTTTAGCTGCCGCTCTATTGTGGAATGCATCGCATCACATTCCATTTGGGTGTGACCCTTCTCAAGGTATTTTTGAACTATGACTATACCTGTCTTAGCGGCTACGAATATAAGTGCATTGGAAAGAATAGAATTCCTTTTTTGATACGTGCACCCATCACTGTACATAATAACTTTGCGAATAACTGCCGTGTCAACATGGTTAATTATGAAATCAACTATGATACTTGCAAACTCATCAGCTGTTAAACCACCTTCAGACTCATCCCAGAGGAAACAAAATCCTTCTTTGGTTTTCAGATTATTTATCGTAAAATTATGCACCTTGAGCTTCATTTTGTAATAAAGCGCTGATGCTTTTAAATACGGACATAGCAATACAGCTTGCAAGTCCATAGTAATTACAGCAACAGAAGCATCATTTATTGCTTAGACTTTTTCTTTCTGGCTTTGCGCTTTCGTTTTCCGAATTAAATGTAGTTGATAGTCTGTATCTCTAACATTTCCAGCATTGTGACCACAGCAAGTGTCGCACTGGTTCTTTTTCGGGTGAAATAAGGACAAATTCAGGCTCTCAAATACTTCCTAAAATGTATACCTTGAGGCACTGAGATGAGATTTGTTTTGGTCGTTTGTGTATTTTAAGTATTCATTAAAAAGTGCCGATTTAGATTGCCAATATGCTTCTAAGTAGAGTTTTGATGAACTCTTTCTGCAATAGTGTGCCTCAAGCTTTGGCAGGGATTGGAAAAAACTCTCTCAGTAATTCCTTTTTCAAACAATTTGCTTGTCCTCTGTTGCCAGTTGTGAACAGACCATTCACCGATATTTAGTGTGTTTAAAAACATACATTTGCAGACTCTAAATGTTGCCCCTTTATCTTTTAAATTATACTTAAACGAATAACTTCTGCGAGAGTCAGAGTTTTCCGTCTTTTTTTGCACAGTACCGCTTTTCAATACAAGTGATGATACAAAGCAACGTTTTGCTTCGCTATTTAGACGCCAAAAATGCTCGAAAATCTGTAATCTTGTATCGTCCGAAAGTTTACAGCATTCAAAATATTTGGCGCTACTGTTATGTTCACACCGAGATTTCATTTCTTTTGGCGCCTTTTGAACATCGTAGATAATTTTTCCTTCTTCGTTTTTTCTTCTTCCCAGATATCCCTCACCTTTCATTCGTTTGATTCGTTTTTGTTGCTCGTAGTTCCATTGAGATTTATCACTCCGTCCTCGTTTAGCTCTTTTACGCTGATGATTGGATATTTCCCTAAAAATTTCAGGGTCGTAATTTGGCTGAAAATTAGGATCTTGCACAGAGTCGTCACTGCTGAAATCTGTATCATCTTGAGCCTCCATAACTTGAAAGTTAAGATTTTCGGTGTTTTCATTATTTCCCGTAGCAGAAGTAGATGGTGCAGAGACTGAAATTTTGGAAAGTGTGATTGTTTCATTATTTTCAAGACCGAAATTTGCTGTAGGTGAAAGATTTTTCTGTGTTTGTTCTGAAGACATTGCAGAGCATTTTGCCAGTACATCGTTAATATTTAGATCAGACGGTAATAAAGACGGAGATGCTTCCAAGTCAGAAAGGTTGATTAAGTCTTCTGGTGGCAATTGGTTCTTTAGACATTCTGCAACTAATTTTCTTCCTCTGCTGAACATTTTGGCCTGAAAAAAAAAACATGAAAATGAAAACCTCGTATGTTATTTGAATAGGTTTTGTTTAATGAGGTTTTCTGGTGTGATTTTTAACTTATTTCTGTCACATCAATACTAACCTAATATTTAGAGCCGTTATTGGAAATAAACTAAGATACCACATTATTTACACTTTCGGCACACTTTAGTTTGATGATTAAAAGCCGTTAAAATCTCATGTGAAAACCTAGTATGTCACTAAAGTGGTTTGCTTTACCGGGGACATACAAGGTTTTCCTTGTTATTAGTCCGCTAAATAAGCCAACGTATATTTACTGCTAAACAACAAATTCCCGGCTATAAAAATACAACCAAAACATAAAAAATAGAAGTAAACTTACTTCTCATCGATTTATCCACAAACACAAAAAATCTCGAAAATACAGAGCTACGCCCACACCATGCACTTTTTACGAGGTTATCTCACTTGTGCCGGCAAGATAGCCGACAAGTAACAAATAAGAGGTTTTCGGTTTACTCCATAGATGACATTAGTAGTCATAAAATTGGGTTCAAGGGTTCGCCACATTATAAAATACGAGGTTTTCGTTCGATTTTTACAAAAATAAAAAATAAATGATTTTTTGACATACGAGGTTATTATTTTACAGCGACGCTATGATCATTCGTAAGTTTGTAACCTTTTTTCACCCTTGTTCCACACGCAACTGTCATCTGCCAAAAACTGTTTAAAACGCTAAGAATGATCATGCCATTTCGGGTTGTTTGGGGTTGGGTTTTATTTGGATTAAAATTAGCAATTTTTGACATTTACAAGGATTTGACAGATTTCATTGATTTGATGTTTTATTTTTAGGTTATCATAAGGTAAATTTACTAAAGGTTATTTTAATTTGTTGTTGTTAATGTTATTTTAAAATAGAAATATAATACAATACATAAGTTACATTCTTAATGTCGTACGGGAATCGTAGCTTTTCATACATCATCTGTCACTTCCATAGAAAAACGAAGATTGCCGATTGAGATTAAGAAGTTTTACTGTACATAAATATAGAAGGTACAACTTCATTTTAATGTCCCTCGACAATAATAGTTTTTTCTATCGAAATGACAGACGAGTCCCGAAAGTCATTAAGAACATTTATTTAATCGAGGAAAAAAATATCTCTGATTCTGAGTTTATCTATAGCCCACGTCCGTTTAGTCGACGGACATGGAGTACGATTACTTACACAAGAAATGTCAAAATTTAACACCAGTTGTTCCACTAGTCACAATTTTCAATCATTTCGTTATTTCGCTAAAGAAACACCATTTTGTGGTAAAAATTTACGTAGTCTTTTAGGCAAAAATAGCGTTTACTGGAACACGCTATTCATAAATCAATTTATACTTTAAGTTCAATAAAGAAATGGTTTATCCTCCTAAATCCTCTTCCATGGTTATAAAAGGTAACTCTAACATTTTTTTGAAAGTGGTCCAGCTGTTTTGGAATGATCGATGAACAAACAGAATAAAACTATCCTCAACATGAAAACATTTTTAATGTCGCTTAAAAGACACTTGCGATGGATAAAAGTAGTTAAATGTACAATGTCATTAATAGAATAGTATACTTATTGTAAAACCTACAAAATTAAAAATATCGATAATGTTATAATCACATAATTTCAACTCTAGTACGACAGCCATTTTATGTTCACAATCAGCTGATAAATTGGACACGTTTTTGTAATCGCTAGGGCAAGTCCACTGTATTCAGATCATTGCTCACAACAGCCAAGACGAGTTTTGCCGGGAGTTCAATGAGTGATGTTGTGGAATTTGTAAAATTTCATAAATTTGTGTTATTTCGGTTCTTAATGTGTAATATTGGTAGAATATTAATCACTAAATATTCGTTATCGTGCACAAGTGTGGGCAAGTGGTACAACTTCTAAAAACGTGCTATTTTGTGTTTCCCGCCAAAACTCCCTAGGAACTTTCAGTAAAACTTCTACCACTTTACTGAATCGACTGACATGACTCATAGACTGTACTGACTATATATTTGGACTTTGACTAGACTTTAGATTTGACGATATAGGAATACGGTGTTGAAAATTGAAACGAAAGTTCTATTTCCCGCCTTTTTAACTTGACACTGGCAAATGGTTATAAGGCGATGCCACATATATATAAAAAATAAAAAAAAACAGCTGAGACGTGACAATTGACATTTGTTTTCTTACCTCAGGTTTGGAGGTTATCCCATATCCGTAAGTTCGCATACGTTGATAATTCAACGTGAATTTTTCCAATAATTAAAACTCACAAAAATGCGGCAAATGCGATAAGCGTAGCACATTTACGTACAACACGTGAGACGTATAATTTAGAGCATGTCTACGGTGAGGTTGAAGTTTCTATTCAAACAACTAAGAGTTATTAGGCTATGGAATGTTTGGACTCGTAAAACTGCTGCGAGTACGGTTCGGCGCTATTTAAGGGAGTGTAGTGTTAGAGACGTGATACAGTGTTTTAAATATACGATACTTCGGCCCAAACGGACTCTATTGTTTTCAGCGGCCGCTTATAAATTCAACGATGACAGTGGGTACAATTGTGAACAGGGGATTTCGGATAATGAGTTGCAGGTAACATCCTTTTGTGACGTAATGCTGTTATTGTAAACACGCATCCGCATATTAGCAATATATTTATAGATCATATCATATGTATGCTTTCTTTCCATAGTATTGAGATTTGTTTGTGTACACATGCAAACTTCTTACTGAGTATAAGTAAGGGCGTCACAGACGGCGAAGATATACTTTAATGTTTTATCATAAGATGCCTGGATATATTTTTCATATTATAGTAAATAATATGAAAATATATACTTAGCCCCTTACTAATAAAAATATTTACACAACGGATAACATAAACAACATTGCTGTCTTTGACTGTCAAGTGACTTTTCTAAAGCATCAGACAAAGACACCAACATTGTTAAAGTTATTCGTTGTGGAAATCTTTTTATTAGTCAGGGGGGGGGTAGTATATTAGCTGTCTGTGATAGATCATACAAACTGTTTAGCATGGGATATTTTGTCTTAACATCAAATATTGTAGTATCTTCTATGTTTGTGATGCCCCTTATTTATGTAGTAACAATAGACCTATATAAAGTTTGGCAAACCGCAAAATCAATTACTTTTATTAAAAATATTAAATAAAATTATATTACATTCTTTACAGTTCGATGGTGGTCATTGACCTCACACAGCTGATTGAATTGATATTATTTAGGCTATGACTCTGCTTTCATTTTAAAGTCAGTTGTTTTTTTGTTAGTGTCAGTTAATGACCTCATCTCCTTAGGAAGCGCAATGTATTATTATTATATTATATGTATTTCATTCGAAATTTCAAATTATTTTTCTGCCTAAATGTTAAAGATATTTAGGCAAAAGCATACATAAGCAGTAGATCATATGCCCAAAATATCTATGATTGATTTTACCAAACCTTATATATTATGGATGTATCTCAGAGCAAAAAGTGTCCACACTTAAACTTCCCCATTTTTGGGGTTGTTTGTAATCTTTTGGGGCCATTCGTAATTTTGAGATTTGCCTTGCAGTTTTAATCAGTCTGCATTTAATTGACAAAATCTTCTGAAATCAAAATGGCCATGACGCATCATCTGAAATCAAGATGGCTATAGATATTATATAGATTTAACTTTTTACTGTATGAAGATTATTTCTCTCAAATGTATGCACATCATAGCCCATTCTTAGTTTTGAAATCATTGGTAGTAACACTATAATTAAGCTATTATATAACACCAAAGTCAACAGGCTTATCACCTTACTAACATGTTGACTTTGTTGATATTATTGATAAGTTATCTGCTTTACCAATCGTATTACACTTTTCTAGTGTAACTGTGTAAATGTATCTTTGTAAGTACTAAGTAGTTACAACTTATACAGATTTAATCACTTCCGATTCCGATTCTGTATAAACTTGTTTACACATAAAGAGGACTGTTGTTTTTTGTTTCACCAGACGGTGCCACTATAGAGTGAACTCCTAAAGTACTGCTCTCAAATTACGTATGCCAAAACAAAAATTTACATTCAAATCATAGTTAACCCTCCGTGTACCAGGTAGATAAAAGATACATGCTCTACCATGTGGGGTTTGTCACACCCCAACAGTTGTCATGGCAAAGAATATTTGGTAAATATTTATTTAAAAAAAATATAGGTATTCATTTACTGTCTATTAGGATGCAATAATAAAAGAAAAATATGTTAAACAATATACTTGATCAATGTTATAACCTCAGATTATATAAATAATAGCTATTATTTATATAATCTGAGGTTATAACGAAAAATGTCAACAATTATAAATAAAATTATTGTTGATTATTCTTTATTATAAAGAAAGTAAATGTAATGCCTTAAAAATGCTTACTTAGTCAAAATAAATATAACAATATATAAATAATACATTTTTCAACAAAACATCTACTTGTATTTTACACAACACCTGTATCATGTGGGGTTTGTAACACCCAATGCAACATTGCAGACATCTGCACAGTCCCATAATGACGTAAGACATAACCACTATTGTTAAATAGTGTAGTGATATCTTGGCTCCAGCTACTGAAAGTTTTATAAACATTGCTTTAGTTTTCAAATAATTACCAGGATTTCGGTGTGACTGGGGCTTGTCACACCCCACCTGGTATACAGAGAGTTAATACAATATAACCATAGAGTAAACATTATTGGCCATGCCACAGTGTTGTGCAGTCCTGTTTTGCTAGAAAGAAGGCTTGATTTTTTTTCTTAGCTCTGCATTTAAACTTATATTTGCCATAGTTAATCTAATATTTTGCTAAATATTCGTGATTATTAAATAGAAATAAACCCGCATAGCCAAGCTGTATTTAGAGTGATATTTTTGACATTTCGTCGACCTCACGATAGACAAGCGCCCCTAGCGCTATTCATCCACAATAGCCCTCATAACTATAGCCTTTGTTGACGATACAACGATAGTAGATTTAGCATTCATGCCTGCTTAAGACACAACTGTCCCTTTTGAAGAAAGGGGATGTGTTTAAGTTGATTGTGTGTATAAGTGAATGAAGATACTTTGAATCAAACATCAGGAAATATTGGACCTTATAGTGTGAGAATTAATGTCTACATTTGTAATAAAAATAATGTTGGTGAAACATTTAATCTGAGTTAGAACCATAAAAAGGAAGTTCGGATCTTTTTCCGATGTTTGGTATTTTTGGTCTTATTCTGTAATATTACTACAAAATTGAGAAACAGGCCCTTAGGCCCTTCAATTTGAGGCCCTCTCAAATAAACTCGAGGAACCATAATTTATGTTAAAACTAGTAATATAAAGAAACTTCCTGGTAACAAAATTTGCTATTTCAGTTGCTACTGTTGGAGTTGGATAACGTACAACAACTGGCCAAGCTGACACTGTACTGCACGTGCTGCGGAAACAGGATCATGATTGACAGGAAACAGGAGGGCGTACAATATTGTGGGTACGTTCTTTATCAATATTATGACCTACGTTATTACAATCTACCATTTAACAGACCTAGAAGTTACATTTTTTTCCACATTTACCCAGGTCCACTGGAGCAGTATGAGGCTGGGAATTGTCTAAAATCCTGTAGGCCGGGGAAAATTTAGAGCATTGAATATAGAACTCTGCGCTAATACTAGTGGAGCCTAAAGAAATAATATGAAGTCTGACCAAATAAAAAATAGAAGACGGAACTTTGTCAAACAAAAACTATGGCCAGTTTTTTAGTTTATAGTGCGCATGTGGCAACTCACACCATACTTACTTAAAACACTACACACTGCGACAGCTCGCATTATAGGGTAAGGTATTCAGTAAATTTTTTTTACATAAGATTATTTTTCTTTATGCAGGTGTAAGGAGCCAAAGCCTGCTGAAGATTCCTCGGACGGCTGGTTTCCATACATGGAAACTGATGACGTCATCATATGGAGGAAAGAGTACAAACCTGGGAAAGGATTATACGCTTACAAAGGTAGGTTTATGAATTCTTATAACAATAATAATAAGTAACTATGTATATTAATAATATCTATTGAGGCTTCCACACCTCGTCAATCTGGTCCCGTGATAAGTTCTCAAAGAACTGCATTACGGGTGTACCAGACAACAGAAATAAATTTAACACTTTTATACTATACATAATATATTTAAGAGTTTTATTATATTTTACAGATATTTAATACACATCCATGGCCCTGGAACATAGAAAACGTTTTTGTTCCTTTGGCGGAATTCGAACCTGCGACGAGCACTGACGCGCTGAACCGCTGAACCACAGAGTTCGTCAAAAAGTACATATTGTGTAAAGCCCATACCAAAGAATATATAATAATAACGTAAAGAATCGTCATTCCACCCATGAATGACAGCTCGCGGCTGTGTGTGTGGGCGAATGCGGAGGCGGGTGGGGCGTGAGTTTTTTCCAGCCAGGACTTTCGTTCATGGGGCTGGCCGCTGGATGTTTCGTGATTTGACATTTAAATTGACAGTATAATTAATTCGGTGTCAACCTTAGGCCTACGTCAACATGTCTGACATTCGTCGGTGCTCGAGCTGTCATTTGTAGAGAGTGTCGCCCCTGTGCCCATATTGAAATAAGTTAAATCTTCAAACGGCCAAGTCTATCTTATATTTCATCCTAAAGAATCTATAGTATAGATGTATCTGGTTGTCTTTTCTATCGTTTTCTCTTTACGAAGAGTTTCAAATCAACTTTGCTGAAGTTTTCACTTGTTTTCGCTTACACACACAATGTCTTTTAGGGCCTGTTTCAAAATCGCCTAGTAATTAGTGTCGAATAGCTTATCCGGCAGTAATGTCGCTGCATACTTTATACGGAGCGACAGAGACAAAACATGCCAATGTAAGTTGTGAGTATGCCAAGTTGTAAGTTACGAAGTTTGAAACTGTTCTGTTTACGGACCTTAATTGAACGTGAAGCCGGTGTGAAACGTGTAATGTGCACACTGCTCACATCGCTAGTCGCTACTGTTAGGAATAACAAATAGTTGTTCCCCCCTATTTGTAAATTAACTCCCGACTCTCGAAGACGGGTATTATAAGATGGCGTGTCTGTATATCGGTCTGGGGCATATTGGCCCTTGAACGAATGTAAAAATTGTGATGGGTTTTTTATTGAAAAATGTTGATCAAGATGGTTCTTAGTATGATTTTAGTTTACCAGATGTTGTACGCGAGAAAAGAAAATTTATTTTTCCGAAATAAAATCGTAATAAGTAGATAACATTTTTGTTTTTTCCAAATTTAATTACAATAGGTTCAACGCATTCAGCGTAAAAGACGTCAAACATAGCATAAGTTGTGGATAAGTTATTTTCAGCGTTATCACGTCTTATAAATCGGTGGACGCCGGCTGCACGAACAAAAGTTGTCACGTGGTCCGCTTGAGACGAGCGTGCAAGCGCGAGCGCGGAACAAGCGATAGAGGGGCACGAAACATTGTCACGTTCCGCCTGAGCCGAGCGTGCAAGCGAGAGCGCGGAACAGGCGATAGAGAGGCACGAAACATTGTCACGTTCCGCCTGAGCCGAGCGTGCAAGCGAGAGCGCGGAACAGGCGATAGAGAGGCACGATCGGCCTAAGCGTTCGGCTTGTGATGAAGTTGCCACGTCCGTAAACCGACTTAACAGAGAGCCATTATATTTTCAGTGTACGGGAGGTACCCAGAGGTGGCGGCGAGCGACTACGCGTCGGTACAGATAGACGGGGCGTACCGACGCGTGTGGGACAGCGCGGTGGTGGCGCTCGCGGTGGTCGAGAGGGACGCGAGAGGGGTGACCGGACAGACCGTGTTGCATTGGGAGGTTCTGTGGCCGGTGAGTAACGAGCAGACGGATCGCTTGATGGTGTGTGGTTACCGCCACACGAGGACATGTTATATTTTTAATGTTATATCTTTAGCCCCCGGTTGAGTCCAACGTAAATTAGGTTTTACACGATGTTTATATTCTACGTATATTAATTATTAAGCCACACAAACATCACAAATAACGTGGCTTTCTACTTGTAAAAGTAATTTCGAAATCGGTTCTTTACATCCAGTGATAACCCCCAACCCCCTACAAACTCACAAAGTGTACCTCTTTATAATATAGTAATATATTATCTAACCTCTCAAGTCTCTGTGATTTCACATATAATAATAACCGATAGTGCTAAAGCTATACATGGATTTAAATTTATATATTTTCATATTATATTTCAGAGATTATTCGCGAATCGCGACTACGTGTACATCCGTCGCCATAGAGAATTCGAGCTGGCCAACCAAAGTGACGGCGACAGTACGAACAGAGTCTTCGTGATAATGTCGAAGTCGTGCGACCACCCCGACGTGCCGGAGACGAAGCACGCGATACGCGTGTCCGAGTACTGGAGTCACATGGTGGTGAAGTCTCTGAATGCTGATGAGGAGGTAACGTATAACGTGAAACCACGAAACGAAACAAATTTCATAAACAAGACGCGGGCAAAAGGAAATACCGCGGCAATCGTACATTTTGCCGCGTACGACTATAGTACTCGCGTCAACTGTACGCAGCAAGCCCACAAGGGCGACACTATCTACTAATGACAGCTCGAGCACCGGCCATGTTAACGTATGCGTCACACAAATCTATATTAATATCATGAAATTATACTGTCCATTATGTCAAAGCACGAAATGACCAGCGGCCAGCCCCTGGCTTGAAAAAACCGGCGTCCCGCGCACTCCGCGCGCCCCCCGCGTCAAGTCGCGAGCTGTCAGTCGTATACATCTATTGAATGACGACTCTACGTTTGCCCTATGCTATTGCTTTCAAGAATCTGTTTCATATTAGTAACACAATCGAATGGTGTAATAATACAGAATGTGTATTTTTTATACTCCTTCAATGTATGAAATTAAATATGAAGTAGGCTATGAAAAATTCATTATTATCACTATTTGGCAAGGTGCCTATTAAAGTATACTAGATTTATTTATTTATAAATTCCAGTCTGGCACGGAGTTCGTGCTGACGTACTACGACGAGCCGGCGACGGGCGGCATGCCGAGCGGCGTGGCGGCGTGGGCGTCGAGCCGCGCCGCGCCCGTGTACCTCGCGCGCATGCGACGCGCCGCGCAACACTACCGCCGCTGGGCCGCTGCCGAGGCGCAGGTACCTGCTAGTTCACTTAGGGCCAACTCACACCACGAAGAAGCGCGACGAGACGCGGCGCTGCATTTTAGAGGAAGCTACTCAAAATTGAACTTTATTCACTACACAAAAAGATTCACGTTTCATTGCAAAGTCGGCGCCATCGGCATTGACTTTGATTCACTTGGCATTCGAACTCTTGTAGGCAAAGGTATATCTTCTTGAGTAGTGAATAAAGTTCAAATTTGAATTGCTATTTTTATGATGCAGCGCCGCGTCGTGTCTCGTCACGGTGTGTCCAGTTCGCATGAGAGCATTTTTAGCGCGTGTTACGCATAGAACAATCGCACATACAGTTATCAGAAAGCCAATTCTCGTATTTAACTTACACTTTAAACTTAAGTCTAACCAAAGGCTACTTCACACTTCACCAGACTTAACCTCAGGGGGTAAGTAAGGTAAAAAAGCTTAATTAATAAATGTCTTAGTTCTATTTTTATGAACAACGTCCTCTTTATCATTTATAACAATTTTCCCATTCAATCCTAAATCTTCCATAACCTTATAAGGTTATAATAATATTTACGATCACATTCATTTTGAAGTAAAACAAGATCATCCCTATTATATATTACGGGATTACATGATTTATCAGACTTATCCTTCCGTTTTTCCTTACAAGCTTATTTATTAATTATTTCTATCATCTTTTAAGGCTACTTGCAACTTATATTTTAAACCTAAACAATAATCATCGGGATTATAAAAGTGGTTCAAATTATTTATTTGACAAACGACATTGCCTACCAAATACTAGTTCAAAAGGTGTGTATTTAGTTTGTGTGTTTAAACAATTATTATAACTAACACACCCAATGGGACCAAGAAAAATTGAATCTTATACAATAAGTTCATAAAAATGCTCTTATATGCTTATGATCTATCATCACCAGCGAACCGATTGATTGATGATGGATGATGATGGTTGACGAATTTCTAACCACTTACATACCTGCCTCATAACCTGGGACACATTCGGTTCCTCTGTCGGTGGATATACATTTCGAAATACCGAATCTTAAAATAAAATTACTTACAAAAGCTCCCGCTACTGTAACTGCTTCTTAATGGGCAGTCGATACGCTTCAATATATTTTGTTTACTCACGCTGGACAGTTCAAATATAACAGTTACCATACTCATTCTCCAATGGTCCAACCAAATCAAGAAAAATCTTCTCGAACCCAGCAGATGCGGTGCTGCTTATAAATATAGCTGGTTGCGTATACTTACCTAATACCGTGTTTCATTTTTTGACGTAATGCGCATTTAACAACCTAATTACGGATGTCGGTGTCGAGTCCAGGCCAATAATTTTTTCTTCTAATCGTCATCCGAGTTATTTCAGCACAGAAGTAGGTAGTCGACACGCAGTCACGTAGAAGCCACGTAGAGACGCGGCGTGAAGATATTTCGCTCATTCACAAGAAGGTCGTCACAACTAAAAATGAATAACTTTCGGGAATCAAGGTTTTAAAGTTTGTAATTTAAATTAAAAAATATCTATACATTTCGAGAATGTATTACTATGTTAAATTTATTCGGCATATACAAGTTATATTGGAAAAGTGTTATTTCTGATTAAAATGTATTAAATTTAACTATATTTTTTAAGTTATGTGTTAATAGGTACTAGTTGTGTCGTTGTTTTAGAAAAAAAATCATACTTTTTTAAAATTATCCATCTTGTGCCATTATTGATAGTAAATACTTAGATAATTTTAAAATTAAAATAAAATGTGACACTAGAAAATAAAGGTTTTATTTATTTGCTGTTATGAAAACAATTAAAATTAAACATCAGTCTTTGGCTCAAAAACTATAAACTTCTACAAAAAATCAACGGCTGAATCAGTCTCATAATATTTCAATCACATTTAGGTTCCTATGCAGTATGCATTAGTTATAATTAAGCATATTTATACTATTCTTTTATGTAAAGAAAAACTCTATCTAAAGTGATAACATCTTTTAAAAAATTATCAAACCAAATTTAACTTTATATGAACAACAGCTAGGTATAAACAAAATTATAAAGAATTATAAAAAGGAGCATAAAAACTTGGTATGGCTCTTTTATTTAATAATCCTAGTAAACCAGCCTTCTTCTGTTTACATAATCCTGGACGGTTATTGTATGCATTTTAACTTCTATAGTAGTACTTATTTTCTTTTTTATTACTTGTGCTTTCTTGAAATCTTGTGTAGGATGTTTTAAAAAAAATGTCACGTGGATGATCCCTTTCTAGTCTAACAACCTTGATGTCAGTAAATTTGACAGGATCTCCATTTTCATTTTTTGTTATATTTAATCCCATTTGTAAATTATTAATTTGACGTTCTATTAGAGAGTGAGCTGAGTCACCCTCATTCTGAGTGTGACCCTTAATTAAATACTTATGAGTTATAGTCTTAATATTATCTGGGAAACATTGCATGGCAAATAAGTACATTGATAACATCATTTTGTTTTTTTGTTGCCCGACGTAATTGTCTGAGTAAAAAATAATTTCTATGTCGTTCCCAGTCGAGGCAAGCTTTTTTTATGTAGTCAAAAACGCAGGTCCCCAAATCGTTAACACCTCTATTCCCAGTAGCCTCGTCCCAAATATAACTGTCGACTTTTTTAGATTTTAGCTCAAATATTGTAAAGTTAAATACATTAAGCTTACTCACGTAGTAGAATAGAGATGTATCACCCTTTGGAGATTGAAATACCGCCTGAAGGTCATACACAGCAGTAATCACATTGTTGTTCTCCTTATCTTTGGCTTTTTCTTCTCGGCATATATCTTTTTCTATCAAATGCGCCTCCTAAGTTTCTTTTCTATTTTCTTTATCTTCGTTTTCACAATTTTCATATGTGGCACAGGTGTCACAGCGATCTTTTTTAGGTTTAAAGAAGGAAATGTTATATTCTTCTGTAAAGATCTTATAAAACAACATATGATTTCCGTAAGGTAAATCCTGGGATTTGGAAATGTTTACATAGCCCTGTATGTATCTCAGCAATTGTTCTGCTACCGTCTATGAATACTTTTGATGTATTCGCTCGAGTATAATGCGATTCGATTTTTGGTATTTGGTGTTTTTATGGCTGATCATATTGATTTATCAACTTTTGGATGGTTAGAGTGTTTTCCCCTGTTATCGCCTGCCAAAATAGTGCCTGCAACTTTATTTCGTTTGAACATCTCAGTGCGTATCGGACGATCAGTAATTCCGAGGGAGTTAAAAAAAAGCTTGCATACTCTTACCCTTTCGCTACCCAAAGTCAAAAAGAATGCATTGTTGTAATCTTTCTTATTTCTATTGCCACCTTCTCTAACGTATCTATATTTAGGTTTAATGACAGTTATACAATTTGATAATTAATTCCAATGTTTCTCTACATCTCCTATCTGCCAATACTCATCAAATAACATTTTCCTATCCATTTCTGTAAATTTTGTGCTGCAGCGCAGTCTACATTTTTCATTGCAAGGTTTACGTTCAGGTACAACTTTTTTGTGGCTGTACTCTCATAAGATTTTCCGGTATTCTTTAGTCTTTTAACGATATTTTTCTTCCAACCACTCGTTGCGTATGCGTTTTCTACCTCTTGTGTGTGTATTTTTTTCCCTTTCATCATCAATTGAGTAACTTGTTGACGATGCTGCTTGTATAAGGCATTCTGGTTGGTAAAGAGGATCTATAACAGAGTCATCACTGTCTGTAAAATAAGAAAAAATAGAATCACCCATAATTTAGCAAATATTAAAATTAAAAAATACAAAATATACAATAAATAAATATACAAAAGAGATATTGTTCACCTAAGAAATAATAAATATGTACCTTCTTTCTATGATGAAGAAGAGGAGCTATTTGTGGAGGAAGAGCTACTTGAGGAACTAGAGGAGCTTGATCTTGATCTTGGAGTTGCCGTAGATCGATTTTCACAATTTAAAGTGTTACTACCCTCGTTATTCGCTAAACAGAAAATTGAAGCCATTCATCCACGAATAAAAGTAATTAAAAATATTATACATTCAAAATAAAGTAACACTTACCTATTCCGTCCATTAAAGCGACTGGCGTTTTATTATTTTAATCACTGGGAACAACTAGGGCCAATATTTTCCTCCCTCTGTTAGATGTCATAATAGAAATTTCGTAATAGTACTGCGTCTAAAACTAAATAATAATAAGCAATAACGTCATAACATAAAATATGCATACGTACATCATCGTTTTTTAGCATTAGGAATGTATTTTTGCGAAATATGTCACTAACGAAACTTTACAAATGTTCTTTCACTTATTGTTTATAACGTATCAAGTTAAAATGATTCATTTGCAATCAATTTATATTAAAATCAATAATGACACAACAACAAATAAGACCTACATTATAATTGAATAGTTTTTATTATACAATGTCACATTTAATTATGTGTCCTTATTTCATTAATTAGTATCTCAGTTTATACTTACATTTTTATAGAAGAATGTCGTAAATCGAAATATGACGCCTTTTCACTGAACTAGTACGTGTGTTCACTTCTACAACCTCGTGTAGTAAATCATCGGCCAATGGAATCGATGTAAAATAATTATTGTCAGCCGTAATATTTTTGCCTGTATTCAGAATATCTTGTGATAAAGGTTTCACAACTGCAGACGCAGTATTATCATATTTGTGTGGACCGTTCGGTTGCTTTTCAGGGTAAACTTCTAAGTTACTTGTATAAAAATTATTTGAATCACACAAAGCATATTTTTTTATACCATACTTGGCTGGTTTGTTTGCTATGTACATGTGGAATTTGCATCGTCCTCGGAACGATTCCAGCATTTCGTCTATTGTCACGTTCTCTCCAATCTGATAATTATCTCGACAGTAGACACAGACAGCAGTGACAAAAGATTCGAATAATTCACGAATAGGAGCAATATTGTCATACTTTGCTCTTTCGGAGCGGGAGTTTAAATTATCGAACTTCATAGCTCTCATCAACAAAAGGAACCTATTGCGACTCATTGCAGCTCTAAAAATATCAGGCGCTGTGCCATCTGTGTCCCACATCTTCTTCAAATTCAAGTGATTCATCTTTTTTATACCAGCCATGTTCAAAATACCAATAAAGGCTTTTAGTTCTTCAATATCAGTCTCTTTGCAATCTCTCTCCCTTGAGAATTGGTCCTTGATTTTCCTTATGTGTATATTTGTAAAGCCGACTATATTAGTCAGAATTTATTCACTATCAAAAAAGGTTAAAACAATCCATTATAGACTTAGCATTTTTAGCCACTGGTTTTACTCCTGGCTGTTTATCGACAATATTGTGAGCTCTTGTCCTCAAATTGGAACGAGACGGATTGTAGTTCCACTTTGTACTACCATCTTTGCCTACGTAATATAGCTGATTTCCTGATGAAATTGAAAAAACCTCACCTTTTTGTTCCGATGTAGATTGTTCGGTATCAGTGGAATGATGGCTGTGTTCACTGCCGCAATCACTTTCAATATCATCGGCACTAAAACACGGGTCCTCAATGTCTTCCAAATCTTCCTCCATCAACCATGCCAAAATACGTTCATCTCTTCGATCCCAATCCATCTATAAAATAGAAATACATAATATTTTTCTATTTCGTTGATGTAAAGCCATAATATTGCAAAAAAGTAACAATAAAACTCTCGCTAAGATGAAAAGAAAATAAAGTCACGAGAAAAAAAACACTTACGTCGATACTCGCGCGATGAGCAAAACGCCGCTTGATGGTACACGGCGCAACAAACCTCCTCGTACGAGCGCCTAGCGCACACTGGTGGGAAGAGAAGTATGTCCGGGGGTGGGGGAAGGAACAAAACTCAGCTACCGAGTAAACGATGTACGTACGCATGATTTTGACAAAATGGCGCGTCTTTTAAATTCACTGTAAGCAAAATGCTCATAGCGCGAGTGCTCTCGGGTTAATATTGATTTTAATGTACAATTAAAGCTGTGGCAATTAGGGTTATTATTACGATAATTATAAGCCCTCACTTGGCCAAAAAAAAATCTATGGGATGTATGGGATCAGAATTAAAATATCTTGACCTCATTATCTTTATTTTCTGATCAATAGATATTTGCCACAGCCTTATGTAACGTTTTAACACGTTGCTGGACAGTACATTGTTATATTTTTTGGTCTAGTTGACAGTACTTTTTTTCATACATTTATTTCTTACGGCTATAGCAGTTGCGCCACGATAAGAATTTAAAAATCGATGTACTATGTCATTACGGCTCTAGCCGTATTACGGTTATAACCGTAGCGTCGTGTAATATAGTTTGATTATTTCATATTTTGACAGTAAGGCCGTTTTTGAATAAGATAAATAAAACAATGATTTACCAAAATATAACACAAATATTTATTTAAAAAATAAACAAACATGACATATTAACCTCTATATGTCTAAAAATAAACAAAACATACTCTTTGTGGAACAAAATCAACTACAGAAACATCTTACAATTACAATCTTTATATTATAGGAACTTTAGTAAGAAATCAGCCTTTTATAAGGATAAAAATAAAATTATATTATTGTCCATGTACTTGATGCCAATCAGTAAAGCACTCTGGACATAGACTAGGTTGGTTATCACAATCTGGACATCTATATCTAGTTTCTTTTCTTACATTCTTGCTGGAACACTGTTTACAATTTAGAAATTTGAATTTTCTTTTGTAATTTTCAGGCGTGGGAATTATTTCTGGCCAATGGTTTTTGGCAGAACCTACGATATTGTGTCTGTTGTGAAATCTTCGACTACTATACATGCTTTCTTTTCTGACAATATCTACAGCTTTGACATTTCTCTCTAATTTTATCATTTGTCGTATGAGATCGTCTCGAAAATTGATAAATTGGTATTTATTATCTCCATTTTTTATATATTTCTTATATAAGTAAAATGCATTCCATGTTATGAGGTCCAAAAGATGGAATAACACTCTTTTATACCATGTGATAGTTTTTCTTGGAGACGAGTAATAACTAATCATCTGGTCAACACGATCAATCCCGCCCATGTACTGATTGTAGGAAGAAACTTCCTCAGGTTTTGTTGATAACTTGCCAATTCTATTTGACACTTGTATCAGTTTTGGGTGATTCCTTGTAGTAATTGTAAAAACAGGCCTTTTATCTTTCCAAACAGAGACATAAACATTATTCTTCCGTTGCCAAAAATAATCTCCTTTCTTCAGTTTTCGGTTAGTCAAGAGAGAAGGATTGCCCTTTCTATTTTTTCTCAACGTACCATTTGTATGTGTTCTGAGTCCCAGCAAAGTCTTCGAAAGCTCTACACTGTTGTAGAAATTGTCCATAAATATATGATGCCCCTTTAATAGATATGGGTGCAATAGCTTCATTACAATCCTTTCTGTCTTTTTGCCAAATGCAGTTGGATCGGAATCATCTTTTCCGCAGTACATTAGTAAACTCAACACATAGCCATCATGGGATGTTAGCTCATAAAATTTTATTCCATATCGTGCCTTTTTAGATTTTATGTATTGACGGAAATGAAGACGGCCTCTGAATAATATCAACGACTCGGCAATAGACAATTCCTTATCAGGTTTATAAATGCGTCGAAAATTATCAGTAAGAGCGTCAATAAAGTTTATAACTTTTTTCTCACCTTTGGAATTATCTTCCGCGACATTGAGACATCTAAGAATTTGATCAAATCTTCTGCCTGACATAACGTAGCTGAAGATAGGATGAAAATATAAAGGATCATTAGAAAATAATTTACGCCTCTCGGGAAATTTTACTTGTGCTTGTAACAGACATAACCCAAAAAACATCAATAATTCTTCGTGATCTACAGGACGAAATGATGCACGGCGACTGTTCCTAGTTGCGTAGTCTATTTTGGCTAGCCAATTTAGCACTATAAGCATTAGTGCGTGAAATCATGTGGTGAAGTAACTGGTTTGATAAGACAATCTTGAATACATCTAAAGGAGTACTATTCTCATCTATGTTAACCGGAATTCCGATGGATGAGGCGTCGAACTGAAACTCCGGAATTGGTTCTACAGTATGGGACCGTTCGGCATCAGTCTGCTGTACAACTTCAGTCGGTTCAATAAAAGTTTCACCAGATATCGGATCGGGAATAGATTGTATAGCTACTGACGGTTGTGTGACAGAAGAAAAATGTGGTTCAAGAACTTCGTGTAAATCAATATTATTATTACCAGAAATTATATCGTTCACCTCGTTTGAGTTAGAAGATGATGAAGACGATAATCTAGCCGTTGGTCGAACAACTCGTCGCCTGCTAATGTTAACAAAATCTTCATCCCTCGAACTGGACTGATTTTCGAAGTCTGGCTGATAGTTTTCATCAGAATCATATTCTCCGTCGTCTTGGTAGGGATCGTCTTCATTTTGAGATGATTCCGGGGTAGAAACATCTTCAAGAAGGCGCTCAATTTCACGAAACTCAGTTACCGAGTAAACGATGTACGTACGCATGATTTTGACAAAATGGCGCGTCTTTTAAATTCACTGTGAGCAAAATGCTCATAGCGCGAGTGCTCGCGGGTTAATGCTCATAGCGCGAGTGCTCGCGGGTTAATATTGATTTAAATGTACAATTAAAGCTGTGGCAATTAGGGTTATTATTACGATAACTATAAGCCCTCACTTGGCCAAAAAAAATTCTATGGGATGTATGGGATCAGAATTAAAATATCTTGACCTCATTATCTTTATTTTCTGATCAATAAATATTTGCCACAGCCTTATGTAACTTTTTAAAGTTGTAATAAAAATATTAATAGATGGCACAAACTTTACTTTTTCTGAAGATTCAACATATCGTCGGTGTAAAGGTAAAAATCATTATCTGCTAATAAGCGATTATGAATAAATCAAGTTTGAAAATTTTATAAGTATTTTTTAAATTTATCTTTAGAAGTTGAAGACTTATATATAAATGTTTTTTTTTGTTAGATATGTATGTCATCCTAAATAGGACCGTAAACTGTTTTGAGACCCATTTTTATTATTTTAATTATAAATAAATAAAAAGTAAATAATTAGTTTTACCTTTTTCATAATTACTCCATCAAAGGTCACTTAGTGAATAAAAAATATCATTATAGAGAAATTGTTCTTTAATTTAATACGTTACTGGATTTATTTCTTTATTAACATTCATTATAATTTAATCAAAAAATACTTCATCCTCGGGCAATGTAGACGAGACAGGTAAATTTTGATACCTGCCATGTAGTTCCATAGGAATGAGTCCATCTTTGCACAACTTTTCTAGATCTCTTTTTTTTTGAACAGATATAGGAAGCTGATGACCATAGGCCAGTTTGAGCTCGACATTTTGGTTTAGTCTGCGACTGCCACGAGGAGTTACGTCAATTTTTTTGTATGGAGATTTATGATCGTATCTATAGAGTATTGTATTAGGATGGGCTTTCTCATACCTTAAGCATTTTATTTTTAGCCACGATACTTTGTCGCCGTCTTCATCCACTGTTCTATTCTTTATGTTTGCTGTAGACAATGAATGCAAATCCCAAAAGTCTTTAAAAGTCAGCTCATTTACTATGTATGGCTCATTACTTGATTTTTTTCTATTTGATCTACTAAGGCGGGTCGATAAGTCCGTGACTTTTTGAATTTCTAACCTCCTTACTGAAAAAGCAACACTACTCCTGTCAACAGGCATCTGTCAGTTGACTCCTATCAAAATTTGAACTTGCTGCGTCAGTTAGTTTGTGTTTTACAGCTATGTTTATCAGACTATCCAGTAACTTAAGGAAACAATGGAAAAAACTGAATTTCGTGTGCTTATTAAGCATTATTTTTTGCGAAAAAAAAACCATTACCGAGACCAAGGCTAAGCTTGATAAATACTATGGGGACTCTGCACCATCGATTTCAATGGTAAAAAAGTGGTTTACTGAATTTCGTTGTGGCCGTACAAGCACTGAAGATGCCGAACGTCCTGGACGCCCAGTTGAGGTCTCTACACCCGAAACAATCGAAAAAATTCACGATATGGTGTTGGCCGACCGAAGATTGAAAGTGCAAGAGATTGTGAAAGCGATAGGCATCTCGCATGGCTCAGTGGTTTCAATTTTGAATGATCACTTGGGCATGAGAAAGCTTTCCGCAAGTCGACCACAAACGCAATCGTGTAACAACTTCACAGGAAGGTTTGGCGTTGTTTAATCACAATATGGAGGAGTTTTTGCGCCGTTTTGTAACCGTGGACGAAACATGGATCCATCACAACACACCAGAGACCAAACAACAGTCAAAACAGTGGGTTTCTAAGGGTGAATCGGCGCCAAAGAAGGCCAAGGTGGGTTTGTCAGCCAATAAAGTTATGGCGACTGTTTTTTGGGATGCACGTGGGATAATCCACATTGACTATCTTCAAAAGGGAAGAACAATTAATGGGGAATATTATGCCAACTTATTGGACCGCTTCAATGAGGATTTGAAAAAAAACCAACCTCATTTGGCCAAGAAAAAAGTTCTTTTTCACCAAGACAATGCAAGGGTGCACACATGTGCAGTTGCCATGGCAAAAATCCATGAATTGGGCTATGAATTGCTCCCACATCCACCCTATTCTCCAGATTTGGCTCCGAGTGACTACTTCTTGTTCCCAAACCTGAAAAAATGGCTCGGTGGAAAAAGATTTGACTCCAATGATGAAGTCATCTCGCAAACAAAGGCCTATTTTGAGGACCTCGACAAATCATATTTTTTGGAAGGGATAAAAAAATTGGAGAAGCGTTGGACAAAGTGTATAGAGCTCATGGGGGACTACGTTGAAAAATAAAATGATTTATTTATCAAAAAATCTGTGTTTTATTCCAAAAGTCACGGACTTATTGACCCGCCCTCGTAGCTTCCCTGAAAACATCAATCCAATCTCTGAGCATAAATATCTCCCGGTTTTTACTGGCGTATTCGATGGCAGCATGCATTGAATCACATTCCATATTGCTATGGCCAGATTCTAAAAATTTTTGTTCAATAATCTGTAAATGGGTGTTCTGTACAGCGTACAAGAGGGCGGCAGCCATTTGTTGATTACGGTTCTGCCCTCCGCACGTATCTGAGAACATAGACAACTCGGTCACAATTTCAGGAATTTCAGATTGAATGTACTTTAAAATAATAGTGCCAATTTCATTACTACCTCGTTTTCCGTTAGTCTCACTCCAAACATTGCAAAAGGCTTTGCCATTTGCATCATAAATTGTTAAATTATAAATACAGAGCTTACGTAAGTAATAAAAAGTTGACACTGCAGAAAAGGGCACCTGCAACACACTGTAAATCAAAAGTGATTGATTTAAATGTTGGGTCAATTTCTTGTCTATTTTTATCCAGCGTTTTTGCTTCATTACATTCTGTTTTTCTTATCATATGCAGACAGAAATCAGCTTCCATCTCTTTTTTTTTCTCTGCATCTGCCATGTTATACTTACTACAAGTTGCACACTGGTCTTTTTTCGGAGTATGAAAGGATAAATTTAACTCAGTACCTTTCACAGGGTTACAACCTTTTTCTTTACAAAAATCAATGTAAAGCTCATACATCTTTAGTATACTTAGCATATCCTATGCTAATACAGTCTCTTGGAAGTTTGTCGAACATAATGTGCCTCGACACTTGGAAAACTTTGGATGTGTTCTTTAACGAGAGCCACACTGCAATCTGGAGTTTTATTTCCAGGTCTTTTTCTTCCTCTACCATCTGGTTTCTCAAAGCAACCAGAATCTGACTTATTTCGAATCGCATTTGTTATGGGACCATTGGAGATGCAGAGAGTTTTTTGAAAGAAATTTGCACATACTCTATGCTTTCCACTATTATTTTCAAGATAATAAACTTTAGCAACTTCTCGTGCTCTCCTACTTTCATTCGGAGTTTTTCTACGCTTTGGTATCATACATTGAACATGGTTAATTAAGAACTCTTTTTGTCGATTATAATTATTAAGGCCCCAGTAGCTTTTGCAAATACTTTCCTGATCTTCTGCTGAAATGTTTGTAGAGCAGTCAAATCTACAACGGGAGCAATTAACAGGTTTCGGTTGTTTAGCTGGACATTCTTTTGACTTAGTTGTGTATGGCAAACAAGCAGCACGATTTTGTTTCGTAACGTTGACTTTCCACTTTCGTGGATTGCATTTTTTCCATCGTGTCAATGCAGTTATATTTTCGGTATCAGATAAGTCAGAAATAGGTAAATCAGAACCAGATGGCAAAAAGTCACTATCCGAATCTTCTGGAGAAAAATCATTGTTACTTTCTTCAGAATCACTGTAATTGACTAGACTTGTTTTTCTAATCCTCTTTTGCTTTTTCATTTCAGATTTTTTCATAACTTGTGCCTGTAACAGAACATTACTCTATTGAAAACACTTCCTTGCTGAAAAAATACTCACATTTTCATCAAACAATACATCCAGAACATATTAAACACTTTAAAACTTATCGAAAGATATGTTTTCTGACAACCGAAGGTCCTACATCATTACTTAAATAAGTAACTTATACTCACATAGAAAGGTAAATAAACTGCAAAACTGTGTATCTCAACAGAATAACATGGGTACTACTTGCATACAATAAATACTTGCTTGTTCATTCAAAACGGGCTCTTCAGAAGATGTAGGCATATTCCAAACAGATTGATCACTTTCAAGATCATCAATAAGTACATCTTCTATCAGCTGATGCTCCTGAAACATAGCAGTACTATATAAGTAACGCACTCACACATAGAAAGTTTAATAAACTAAAAAAAATTGTGGCTTATCACAACAACATAGGCACTTCTTGTATATTATAAATACTTACTTGTTCATTCAAAATGGGCTCTCCCGAAGACGTAGGCATATTCAAAACAGATTGAACACTTTCAAGATCATCAATAGGTACATCTTCTGTCAGCTGATGCTCCTGCAACATAGCAGGATTATATAAATAAAGCACTCTCATATAGAAAGATAAATAAACAAAAAAATTGTAAGTAGACAAGTTTGCGGGAGCGAGAAAAGACTTTTTTAAAAAAGATGACATTTTATTATTAAGTTACATTTAATACTTAATTAAAACTTAACTATAATTAACGGGCAGAGCTTTTACAAGAAAGCTAGGGTCTGCCCGGAGACTACCTAGCAGAAGCTCATGCTATGATCGACATACTTCCTATCCCGTCTCAAGACGGTGGTCAAGCCAGATTACAATGTAATGCTTCCATGAATTAAATCTTAAATAAACAAAACCTTAACTAGAACTATTGTTGATAAGCAGTTAATCTGTCATCGCTGCATTATATAATAATGACAGGGTGCTGAGGGGTTGATATAACTATGTAATGCTTCCATGAATTAAATCTTAAATAAACAAAACCTTAACTAGAACTATTGTTGATAAGCAGTTAATCTGTCATCGCTGCATTATATAATGATGACAGGGCGCTGAGGGGTTGATATAACTCCTCCCTCCCTAAGTTCGGAACCCTCAGGAATTTCAACTTCTTGAGGGTTGCGACCTTTAAAACACAAGAATCTAAAAATAGAATTTCTATATTTTAAAATACTTAATATTAAGGTTACACAAAAGATTACATACAAAATTATGGTCGCTACACTTATACTTTTCACTTTAATAACTTTTATATTTTCACTTTCACTGAGTTCACTCATAGACTCCTGCATCTTCGCTAAATTTGTCAAATACTTTGTGTCATCTAAGTTTATTCCCTGCATGTCTATAGGGGTTGCTTCTGTATCTTCAATCTTAATTTTATTTAATTTAATGCGGGGTGTGCTTTTATAGGTTATTTCTCCAAATGAATTTTGTAAGTGCTTTAGGTATAAATTTCCCAAGTTAACTTCACAACCTGGGTCCGTCTTTAGAATATACGTCCCCTTAATAGGCGTTTTATTTATTTCCTTTCCGCATTTATCTGTCATAATTATGTTATCCTTTGAATATATTATCCATTCTGATGTAGAAAGGCGTTGGACCTTAATATCCTCAATATAGACAGCATAAGGGATGCACAGCGACGTATCTTCATGATATTCCATCAGCTGTTCTACACAAGTGGGTAGTTTATATGACACAATTTCTTTATCGGTGCACAGGAATTCCCCATTTGATATTTCTTCACAAGGTGATGCTACAGATGAGTATGACGAACCTTTCACCATAAGGAAGGGATATTCAGGGATTATAATAAAGGTCTTGTTCTTAATCTCGTTATAGACTGGTAAAGAATAAATTTGGTAAAAGTCGTAAGTATTATTATCTATCAATGGGACCTCTATTATAAACGTTATCTGGTTTCCTTTTACATAGGCCTTAACTAATAACATATGTTCTATTTTAACTAGATTACTTTCTATTACAGAATATAGCAAATGATTATTTGATTTTTGTACATTAATCAAAATTTACAATTGACTGGTGTAAAACAGAAACCTTGCTTAAGGCAAGAGCATTTTCAATTTCATTTAAAATAATATATATTGTTCTGAAACTATTTATAAAAGTTGTAAACATACTTAATATATAAGTAGAGTAAATTGACTTATTTTCTTTATTGTTTAAATCTTTAACCATTGATTCAATTCGCTTTAAACGTTCGTTTTGAATAATAGAATTATAAAAAATATAAATAATTTCAGTATTGTTGCTTTGATAATCCAATACTTTGGTAATTAAGGTAATTTTGTTTTGTAATAAATTTTGATTCTTATTTATATCCTGAATTAGGCATCTGGCCTGAATCATATCTGAGTGCATCCTCATTGTCTAGGTTTCCAGTGATGGATTTAATCACTGTACCTAATGGATTTAGTAAACATCTTTTGAATCTTTGCGTGGAGGACGTTTAATATTTTTTAATGGGACCTTGCTATTTCTAGCTCCTATATTTATTGGTACTGTGTTACGATTCTCTGGACCAATGTCTTGGGCCTTTTGATATAAGGGTTTATCTTTACTTTGACGCCTATTTACTGCTTTAGCAAAAATAGTGCTTCCTTCATTTAATTCGGGACTAGTTTCTCCACCTTTCCTTTTAATTTCTCTTTCTTTCATCTCTATCATTCTATTAGTAATAAAATTATATAAATATTCCGTTCTTTTTGCATGATCCTTTAATAAATGTTGCATATATGTTTTTTCGAAGCTAATATTGAATGTGCTGTTAGAATCTGTGTGTCCAAAGACTACTTCAAATGGTGTAAGTTGTGTTACACTATGAATCGTATTATTGTATGCCATAATTGAATATGTCATTACTGATGCTGCATCTGTAAACTTTTGTTCATATTTTGCCAATCTATAAATTTCTAAAATGGTGGAATGAAATCTTTCTATTTTACCTGTAGAATTTGGGTTATTTGGTGTGGTAATATGTAATTCAATTTTATACATTTCTGTTATTTCCTTCATTAACAGGTTATTACATTCAGTCCCAGGGTCGCATGATATTTTTCTAGGGATTCCATAAAATGAAAAATATTTAATTAATGCTCGGACTACTTCCGGCGTTGAACGATTACTTATATTAATTACTTGACCTAAATTACTAAAAGCATCAACTAAAGTTAAATAATATCTACCCTCTATGCTAAATAAATCTATAAATATTTCCTGAAAAGGCGCATTTTGCGTCTGTGTAAGTTGTTGAAAGGGTTTTATAGGTCTTTCATATTTCATTTTCCTACATAATTCACACGCATTTATTATAGCTGAGACCGTTTCCTGTAAATTTTCCCAATAGTAATTTCTTTAAATTCTAACCATTGTTTCTTTAATTCCACGATGGCATGTTTTTCCTTCGTGATATTTTAATACTATCGCTTTTTGTTCCTTTTCGTCTTCTATATACACTACTCGTTCGGTGCATTCTATTATTTTTATTGTATCCTTTTTAAATAATGTTATAATAGTTTTTGCAAAATCAACCCTGTGTTCCTTTTCTTCAAAATAGATAAAATATTTAATTTTTGGTCTTACATATTCCTTTAAAAAGTTTTTAACTAGTTCTATATTATTTAAGGGTAAAAATACCTCTAAAATTCTTTGCTTGGGTCTAGATAAATTTTTTACATGTAATTCGTTTTTAAACCATGAAAAAAACAAAAATTTGATTTGGCTTAGTATCAATTGCTTCCTTTAATATTGGTATACCTGAGGTTTCATAATTTACATTAGAATGTACTGTTTTATTACTGCTCGATACTGAAGGTATCGGGTATTGTTCCTCAAATTCTAAATCATCTGGGCTTACTGAAATGGTAGCAGATGAATCTGAAATGGTTATTGTTTTGGACTCTTCTGATACTCTTTGATTTTCGGCTAATCTAGCTATTTTACCTGTAACATTTGTTAAATATTTTTGTAAATTCTTTTCCTTCTCATCTACGTTAACTACTAATGAATTTTTATCATCTTCTATTATATTTAATTTTACGCGAGATAATGCATCTGCGTTTATATTTTGTTTTCCTTTCTTATAAATTATTTCAAAATCGTACTCCTGTAATCTTAAACGCCATCTCGTTAATTTACTATTTGGTTCTTTAATCGAATAAAGCCATGCCAGTGGGCGATGGTCTGTGTAAATTTTAAATCTTTTGCCAAATAAATATGGCCTAAAGTGTTTGACTGCCCATATTATGGCTAACAATTCACGTTCTATTGTACTATATCGCGATTCTGTATCACTTAAAGTTCTACTTGCATATGCGATTGGATGATCTCCGCCAAGCGATCTTTGAGAGAGTACTGCACCCAACGCTATGTTTGAAGCATCGGTCGTTAAAATAAATGGCTTATCAAAATCTGGGTATTGCAACAATGGTGCATTTATTAGTAACTCCTTACATTTCTGAAATGACTCTATATATTTTTCGTTAATAATTATCTTATTTCTTTTCTTTAAACACGCTGTCATAGGCTGTGTTATTTTTGCATTTTTGCAAATCTTTTATGAATCTCCTATAGTATCCTACCAATCCTAAGAAACTTTTAATTTCGGTAATAGTTTTAGGTATAGGGTAGTCTAATACTGCTTTTATTTTATCGTTATTTGGCTTAAGGCCGTCCTTAGTGATTGTATGCCCTAAATATAGTACTTCTTTTCTTAAAAATTCTGATTTGTCTAATTGTACTTTTAAATTTGTTTGACGTAGTCTATCAAAAACTATTCTTAAGCTTTTTACATGATCTTGCAGTGATCCTGAAAATACTATTATATCATCTATATATACCATACAATGATATCCTTGTAATCCTCTTAAAACATTGTCCATTGCTCTCTGAAATGTTGCCGGTGCAGTGCTTAAACCAAATGGCATTCTTAGGAATTCAAAATGTCCTGATTGTGTACTAAAAGCTGTTTTCTGACGATCACTTTCATTGATTTCTATTTGATGGTAACCACTAGCTAAATCTAGGGTTGAGAAGTATGTGCTATTTCCTAATTTATCAAAAAGATCTGTAATGTGTGGTAGTGGGTATTTATCATCTACCGTAATTTCATTCAGGCGACGGTAATCTATCACCATTCTATATTTTTGTTCACCCGATGCATCTATTTTTTTGGAACTAAATGCACAGGTGCACTCCACGGAGAAAATGACTCTTGTATAACATTATCCCTTAATAATTTTTCTACTTGGTTTTGTATTTCATTTGACTGTACTGGGCCCTGTCTGTACGGTTTAATATAAATAGGGTCCTCATTTTTTGTTCTTATGTAATGCTTAACTTCATTGGTAAACGATAATGGAAAATGTTCACAGTAAAATATGTCTTTATATTCTCTACATAAGTTATATATTTGATTTTTTTCTTCTTCATTCATGTGCTCTAACCTTAGTTTGTTTTTTAAGTTATCTTCTAACAAATTATCAACTTCTATATTATTATAATTATTTATATTATTTATTTCGCATTTACGCATGTATCCGTTATATTTAGTAGTTTCAAAAGGTGCTAGAATTGTTAATATCACCTCTTCCTCTCTTGTATTTTGTATAATGGTTTTCGCAAAACCATTTTCGCTTGTGACTAACGCACTAGGCATACGTATGCCATCACAAAACTCTACAAAATTTAAAATTGCTTCGCCTGACTTTAGTGTTGTCGGTAAGCTAACACGTAATTCACAACGTGGTGGTAATTTAATAATATGACTTTTTTCGTTATATATAATTGGAATTTTACCATTTTTAATATTAAGTACTTTGTTTTTTAAATCTATTACTGCATCTAATTGTTTTAATAAGTCATTACCAATTAATCCGTCATACTTACAATCTACATTATACACATAAAACTTATGAAAATTATTTGATTTAAATATGGGTAATAAAGGAATGTTGATAACTTCGCGGTGTATGCTCGACGCATGTGTACTGATTACTTCAAATGGCTCATTATACATATAGTTACTAAAATATTTATGCGCTATATCAGGTCTTATTAATGATCGCGTACTACCCGTATCTATCATGAGTTTAGAATTTATTTCCGGTATATAAATGTGCGGCAACCTAAGATTTTTATCACAGTTTATTTCGATTATTTCATGGGGCCCTTTAAGGCTTTTCCCCGAAAATTTTCAATTGGCTGCGCTACATAATTTTCTGAATCAAAACTTATTTTATCAACTTCATCTCGACCATAGTCCTGGGAAGTTGAAGCTTGAGGTTTTTCCTCATTTAATTGTAAATGATTTATAGTTGATCTAGGGGCTGTCCTCATAGACACATCCGTATTCTGTTGTTGAACCTGTGGTTTGTAACCTAAATTTTGTGGTGGTCTATAACCGAATTGAGGTCTATTATTGAATTGAGACTGTGGCTTCTGGCCATGTAATTGGTTAAATGGTTTATTTGAGAAATGGTTCTGAAACTTATTATTTTGACCAAACTGTTGCGGTGTCATTCGCTGAAAATTATTATTAAAATTTGGTCTATAACCAAACTGATGGTTGTTATTAAAATTAGGCTTATATCCGAACTGTTGATTATTATTATTGTTATAATTATTAAATTAAAATTTTTGTGACATTGGTTTTTGATAATTAAATTGCGCCTGTTGCGGAATTCCAAACTTAATCTCCTCGTTGTCTTCTATTGACTTTAGAAATTAAATTTGATCTGACAGATTGTATCCTATTGCAAAAATCCAAATAGGTTTCGTGAGTTCTAATTTTTAAATTTTCTAGCTCAATGGCTATGTTAATAGGTGTAATTTGCTCCATTTTTGCAAATTTTAATACTTATTTTGTTCAATATGATTTTTACTTTAATATATTTATTTATTCAATAATTCTCTTTATAATTCAATAATATTTACTAAGGCGGGTCAATAAGTCCGTGACTTTTTGAATTTCTAACCTCCTTACTGAAAAAGCAACACTACTCCTGTCAACAGGCATCTGTCAGTTGACTCCTATCAAAATTTGAACTTGCTGCGTCAGTTAGTTTGTGTTTTACAGCTATCTTTATCAGACTATCCAGTAACTTAAGGAAACAATGGAAAAAAGTGAATTTCGTGTGCTTATTAAGCATTATTTTTTGCGAAAAAAAACCATTACCGAGACCAAGGCTAAGCTTGATAAATACTATGGGGACTCTGCACCATTGATTTCAATGGTAAAAAAGTGGTTTACTGAATTTCGTTGTGGCCTTACAAGCACTGAAGATGCCGAACGTCGTGGACGCCCAGTTGAGGTCTCTACACCCGAAACAATCGAAAAAATTCACGATATGGTGTTGGCCGACCGAAGATTGAAAGTGCAAGTGATTGTGGAAGCCATAGGTATCTCGCATGGCTCAGTGGTTTCAATTTCGAATGATCACTTGGGCATGAGAAAGCTTTCCGCAAGATGGGTGCCGCGTTTGCTCACAGTCGACCACAAACGCAATCGTTTAACAACTTCACAGGAAGGTTTGGCGTTGTTTAATCACAATATGGAGGAGTTTTTTAACCGTGGACGAAACATGGATCCATCACAATATACCAGAGACCAAACAACAGTCAAAACAGTGTGTTTCTAAGCGTGAATCGGCGCTAAAGAAGGCCAAGGTGGGTTTGTCAGCCAATAAAGTTATGGCGACTGTTTTTTGGGATGCACGTGGGATAATCCACATTGACTATCTTCAAAAGGGAAGAACAATTAATGGGGAATATTATGCCAACTTATTGGACCGCTTCAATGAGGATTTGAAAAAAAACCGACCTCATTTGGCCAAGAAAAAAGTTCTTTTTCACTAAGACAATGCAAGGGTGCACACATGTGCAGTTGCCATGGCAAAAATCCATGAATTGGGCTATGAATTGCTACCACATCCACCCTATTCTCAAGATTTGGCTCCGAGTGACTACTTCTTGTTCCCAAACCTGAAAAAATGGCACGGTGGAAAAAGATTTGACTCCAATGATGAAGTCATCTAGCAAACAAAGGCCTATTTTGAGGACCTCGACAAATCATATTTTTTGGAAGGGATAAAAAAAATGGAGAAGCGTTGGACAAAGTGTATAGAGCTCAAGGGGGACTACGTTAAAAAATAAAATGATTTATTTATCAAAAAATCTGTGTTTTATTCCAAAAGTCACGGACTTATTGACCCGCCCTCGTAATTTATTTTTTATTCACTTTTAATTTACTTCATATAGTATTTTAATAATAATTAGGTATTTAATTCATTTATACTTTACTTATCTTTTTATTAATTTATTCATTTAATTTTTTAACACATATAACACACTTAAAAATACTAACTGGGAAACCAGATTACGTTAAAACGGAAGATTTATTCCTGGATTAACAGTGGGCAAGGGAGGTGAAAAAGTTCGACTCACCAACGCCGTATTCATCTCCGGATCTCTCCTTCACTGCGCCAGGCTCGTTCACGATTTATCAGATCGATGATTTAAACGCGACGATTAACGTAAATGATTTTTCGGAAAAATCCTACCGGCTGCGCCAGACAAGTTTGCGGGAGCGAGAAAAGACTTTTTTAAAAAAGATGAAATATTATTATTAAGCTACATTTAATACTTAATTAAAACTTAACTATAATTAACGGGCAGAGCTTTTACAAGAAAGCTAGGGTCTGTCCGGAGACTACCTAGCAGAAGCTCAAGCTATGATCGACTGACTTCCTATCCCGTCTCAAGACGGTGGTCAAGCCAGATTACAATGTAATGCTTCCATGAATTAAATCTTAAATAAACAAAACCTTAACTAGAACTATTGTTGATAAGCAGTTAATCTGTCATCGCTGCATTATATAATGATGACAGGGTGCTGAGGGGTTGATATAAATATGTAATGCTTCCATGAATTAAATCTTAAATAAACAAAACCTTAACTAGAACTATTGTTGATAAGCAGTTAATCTGTCATCGCTGCATTATATAATGATGACAGGGTGCGGAGGGGTTGATATAACTAAGTTGTGTCTTATCACAACATAGGCACTCCTTGTATACTACAAATACTTACTTGTTCATCCAACACGGGCTTTTCAGGAGATGTAGGTATATTCCAAACAGATTGAACACTTTCAAGCACTTTAATAGGTACATCTTTTGTCAATCGATACTCCTGCAACATTTATATTGATTTAAGAAGACATATATAGAAGGGTAAGGTGCAAAACTATGTCTTATTACAATAATTAAACATTATTATGTACTGTAAATACTTACATTTTTATCCAACACAGGTAATTCAGAAGAAGAATAATTTGGCTTCGGTTTGTTCCTTTGAAGGTCAACATCATGGTTAACAAACATATTGGCATGTTTTGCATTTTCTATAGAACGACGATTCTGTGAAAAGATATTGCTAATAGTAATCTCATTTATAAACAAAATATACCTAGTGAATTAAAGGCGAACAATGAAGTATTTGCTTACCAATTCTTGAAATCTTTCCTCCTGGTATTTATTCTTTAACACAGCTTCCACCATGCGAATACTTCTTGAACACGTCTTTTTTCTAGGCATTCTAACTTATGCTTCACTTTTACTGTACTTTATCAAATAAAACTAGAAAATCAAGAAAGAAGAATGAAAATCCGTTCAAAGTAAACTAGCAAGCGTCACTAAGTACCGCGAAATTTGACATTTCATTTTTGACAGCTCAGAGTTGTCTGCAGGTAAAATCCGTAAAGTCACTTAGTGAATTTTTCCATGGTTACTACAGACAAAGCACCTAGTAATAAGCTGTGAGGAAAATATCATTATTAAAGTAGTTATTTTTTCCATTAAACGTTTTTTTAAATAATGTAAATGATGACTTTTTTCACGTAAACATAATGAACTTGGACACTTTTGCCTCTTAAAGATTATCGTCTTTTGCACATAATGACATTCATAACTCAATTTGCGTAAAACTGTCACTTAGTGAGTTTTACCTTTACACCGACGATATTTTAATTTTTCTTGTTTTGAAATTCCAAAACTGGAGATGGGGTGATTTTGCCGTTACTGCGGTTCGCAATTTTTTTTTTTTTTTTTTTTTTAATATGGAAGCCCCATTAATACTATCAAATAATTGATCGACGAAAATCACGCTTTATTCCGCTTTTCCGCATTCTGCGTTTCCGCAGTATTCTTCAGCATGTTGCTTACAGGTCTGCTGACTGCATAGTGAGCTGTAAAAAGAACTTGCATTAATTTATAATATTTATGTTTTACATAAATTATTTAAAAATTTAATAGATATTGTACCTAAAATCGACAGAGCCACTATAATACTAGATATTGAACATATTATATTCTCTGTAAATCTAGTGAACCAAGACTTACTGAAGGAGCAACTGGTCCTCTACTAACTGAAAAAGTCTTTGAATACTTACAACATTGTGCCGTATAAGATAAAGCTGCAGAAGCCGTGGAGCTAAGTACTTTAACACAATTTTTCACCTAGAAACGAAAAAGTATTATTAGCAGTTAAGGAAAATTTCTTCTCAACCCGGCGAGAATGTGGTGAAAAAAAATTAACCGCAAGTTTGTGGCAGGGTAAATTATACCCATAAGTATTAATGCATACTGTGATGTAAATTATAGCTGTATTATATAATATTTACTATTTTATTCACTTTTAGTATAGCCTTCATGATATTAAATAAAAAAACATTGTATATTTAAATTTATATTTATTTATTGATTTTATATTTATTAATATTACCGAAAACAAAAAATATAGATTTAATAATCAACAAAAAGTATTAACTTCGAAAACCAAAAGAAAACATAAAGTAACATCTTATTTTTTAGGTAATATCACGTTTAACGTATAACTAATGAGGTCTTCTTATAAAAAAATTAAATCAACTATATATTATTCAGTCTTAACTTATTTTTTTTCAGTCTTGAACATTAACACAATTACAGCAAAAAAATATCGCGTGTTCCTTGCATATGGCTTTGCCACAGCGCTTACAACAATGTTTAGTCTTCCGTTCTTTCTTATAGGGATAGTCACGACATCTGACAGCTCGTCCAGAAATATTTATTGATATTTGAAGTTGAGGGTTCACCAAGTCGAGAGAAGATACGCTCACGAATATATATCGGAATGTTAATTTTATCTTTACGCTGGCGTAAATGTTCGTATACCAGCGAAAAGCCCAAATTGCGAAAAAACTCAGTTCTTTTTGTATTCGACTTGAGATTTTCTCTATAAATTGTATTGGCATTAATAGCAGATATATTTAAAATAGCGTAAAATACTTAGTAATTGTATACTGATATTTCATAAAAGTGTTGTCAAGAGGATTATGAAACAAAACTACACAATATAAATACAAAAATATGACGTTTATTAAAAAAATAACAAATACGCATCGAAACAACAATATAATCAGTCTTATGTATTATTAAAATCAAATAAAACATTATAATGTGGCATTAAAATATGATATAATTAAAATGAAATGTAATCAATCGTCATTATCGGAGGTTTGTTTAATAACTATGTTAATATTGTCCTGAGAATACGACAATGATTCGTAAAAATTATGATAGTATCTTGGAATTGCTCCACTATTGCACAAATATAGTAAATCTGTGTGGAGTGCCTTGCTTATTGGAATAGGCTATTGGCTAATGATAAGCCGGCTCTAGAGTGATATCTTCAGTCGGTGTGCCCGGCTTAGATTTTCGTCCCCGTCGTCTAATTTGGGTTGAGTGTAAGGTATCTAACTCCAAATATTGTCCATCAAAATAGTATTTAAAATAAATCTTCCCTGGTTGTGATGGCGTTACGTGAACATCCATGACGTCAGACCAACGGATGACATTTCCATTTGTATCCCGACGCCAATGCGCAGGACTAACTAGTTTTTTAATATCTAAAACATCAGATTGCTCAACTTCTGTTACGGTGTACTTTCTCCGGTCACTTTGGAATTTAAAATTATATTATAAATTTGTTCCGGAGTATAAATAACTTTACTTTTCATATTGCGTTCGATACAAGCGTGCATTGAATCGACTTCATTTTGGCTGTGTCCTGTTTCAAAAAATCTGTGCGTTATGGATAGCTGTAGAGTTTTTGCAGCATAGACATATAAGACAAAAATGTATCTATTTTTGTTTTGCCCATAGCACCCATCAGAGTAGAATGATATTGTTCTTATACCCTTTTCACGTTCAGAATTTAAGAACTTTAACAAACAACTACCAACTTCCGTACAGCCTCTTTTGGCCACATGGTAATGCCACACATAGCAGTAACCTTTTTTACGTAAAGCGTCATATATACGGTAAAATCGTAAACAGGATACTCGTGTGTATATATATCCCTACATTAGATTGCGGAATGTTTAAGACCTTTTGTAGATCAGATATTGCTACTATGCTCTCATTTTGGTCAAACATATCTTTTTCCTTGTTTATAATTTGCCTAATCCTTTCTTTTCTATGTAAGTGACGCATGTAATTCTCTTCTAATTGTTCTTTTTCTGAGGGAGTAGCTTGTTCATATAAAACGCAAGTTGCACACTGGTCTTTTTGGGTTTAAAAAGGCGAATAACACGGGATGTCAAAACCTTCTCTTGTTCAGGGTTAAGAAGTGGTTTCCGATCCAAAGTAGATTTAGTCTCTTTTTTCTCTTGTAAATAACGCCTTAGAGTGCGTCTTGGCACCTTATAATGGTTTGCAGCCGTATATACTTTCATCTTACCGCTTTTGACTGCAGTTAAAGCTAGTTTCATTGATGCTTCTGACCAATTACCACGAAGCCCTTTAGTTTTATAGCGTGCCATGGTCTAAAAAAGAAAAATAAAATTGTCAGTAATTTAGTACCGTAAATATGGCCAACCGGTGGCGATATTTGCAGTCATGCATTTTTTTGTTTTCATATTCGCGAATTAAAAACACATTATTACTTTGATAAATAAACAAAGAAATATCAAATTACAATCGTCACACAATATCGTAATGTGATTAACAAAGATTCTTATTTGAAAAATAACAAAATACAGGACAATACTTACTTAATGTTTTTATAACCTCAACAGCACGTTTCACTTTAATGGACGTTGGGCGACTAGCGGGCGCGCGGGAAGGGTAACAGTACACCGTTCTGATACATGCGACACGTCAAGTCATTACAAACTATCGTGCTTAGAATAATGGTATATGGCCATATTTACCGGCTGGCCTTATTCGACCCAGGTTAAGGTACCTGGGTCGAATAAGGTTCTCATAATTCATATTTTCGTGGTAGTTGCGGGTTTTTTTACCGGCTTTGAACGTCAGCAAAGAATTCGGCACAAATCCTGCTTCACCCGCCGCACGCGCGTGCACTATGACCAAGCGGCTACCTTTAGATAGAGGTTTTTTAACGCCTTTGGTGGGACCGTCTGTCCATAAATGGTGAGACGCATGCGAATTATCGATGTATGATTCATCAGTGTATATCAGTGGTTCCTAGACTCTTTTGTTTCATAGACCACTTTCAAAATTTTGCTGGATCCGGTGGATCTACATTCTACCAATTTCTAAATCTCCAAAAAAAAGTGAAGATTAGATCTATCTATCTATGGAAACTTGCGTTGTGGCTGAGTTTCAACGACGAATTGACAGTTTTCGAAAAAAAAAGGTTAGAATTGATTGGTTGATAGGGTTAATTATTTGATAATAAGGTAGGTAGACTAAACAAATATTCAATTAAATTTTAATTCATTGTGTTGTGAGTGGATGTCAAAAAAGAAAAGTTAGCCAATCGAAAAAGTGACTCCATCCAACTTTACTTTTTTGGAATCAACAAGTGACTCAGCACAAGGACTAATCAATTCTCACAGATTTGATTTAGAAAACGTCCCATTCGGAGTGGTAAAAAGAAATATAGTACATTTCCTTGTGTTGTAGGTGTATATATTATATATTCAAATATATAAATTATTACACTAATAATTAATATTGTTTTAACAGTCGTAATATAATCAAAATTAAACACTTATTTATAACGTAATGTAACTTCTACAATGGTAATTACAGAAAATATATAATTTTAATGAGATGGATGTACTTGATGGATTGACAGCAAATTATTAATATTTGGCTTGAATTTTGCTTAGGGAGCGCGTCAACAGCTGCCGCTGTCCTTTCTTCATTATGTCCAGTTATTTGAACAATATTTTAAATAACAATTTATTTCCAGGATCTGCCCGACTTCATTCCCTTCAGCCCCGACCAGGTCAACCGCGACAGACACATTGCCGTCGAGGAACAAGATATGGAGGTGGGTCAATTTTTAGGCGCAAATAATTCCTGAAGTTGGTAGTGCTCGTGTGTTATTTAGTACTATAGTCTACTCGCGTTAAAAAGTGAATAATGCGGATATATATCAAAATAGCTTGCTTAAATTAATTAATGTGACCACGGCTTGTGCGTTATTGATCAATTTTGACATAATATGTACCTACGTATGATTCACTTTTTTCTTAACGCGAATGAACTTGAAACTTGAAACAATTCAACAAACAAACTCTTGCACGTTATATAATATTCGTATAGAATTAGTAGTTCCAATGATTTAATTGATGCTTGAATATTGTTTTCATTTATTTATCTCTTAGACAGATGAGGTTTGTGAAATACTAGAATGTGCTCAAAATTTTCAGACTTCAAAGGAAGGCCCCGACATGGATAATGGCAAGACACATTACCAAAGCACGCAGACAGAAATTGATGAAGCAAAAGAAATACTCAGTACGGATGGAAAAGATAGAGAAGTGAACGATAAGAAAACAAAGCCTAGAAAAGAAAACAAAGACGTTAGTAATGGTAAGGTGAGTGTTTAATACAAGTATATGGCAAGTTTAAGATAAACGCGGTAAATTTTACTTGATTTAAAGAAGGATATAATTAAAATAAATAATATTATAATCAGTTGTCATAGTTATTTGATACTATTTATAATGTAAATAAAAAATTTGTTAAGCCTATTAATGTAAGCCATTTTGATATATGTACGCATGGTTCACTTTATTCTTAACGCGAATCAACAATTTCATAGCTAAGTATAAGTACTCTGATTCTTAAGCCAGTCTCTAAAATGAAAAGCAAAAAAATAAAAGCGATGTGAATTATTATTCAAAATGTTACTCTATTTAATGACATTATAAATGAAAGTTAATTCGATTTGTAAATCACTAGATGTTGCCCGCGACTTCGTGCGTGCAAAAGTTAATCTTGCGGAAACCGTACATTTTTCCGCGATAAAAAGTAGCCTAGGTCCTTTCCCCGTGGTATACTCGATATATCTGCCAAATATCATTAAAATCGGTACAGTGGTTGCTACTCAATCGGTACTATTCAACAGTGGCGTGCACAGGATTATGGCACTGGGTATGCGGCGAAGTACTCGGTCACAAAAACTTTTTCGTTTATAGATTTTTAACATAGCTACAGCCAAGCGACGGATCTCTAAGTCGAAACCATGCCAACAGAGCAAGTCTGATGTACTACTATTCATGTACATCTTCTACGGCAACGCAGACAAAACAGCGATCGATCGTCGCGGCGGAAGAAATTCTAATAAGTAAAATAATAACCATATTTTAAAATATTATAACTACTCACCAGTCAGTCAGCTTCAATTTCACATATTCAAGGTTCCGGTTACTTGAGATTACTATATCAGTTCTTGGCCGCGGAATAGAAATTATTTAAATCTGAATATCCCGAATCAGTCCACACTGTACTAGAATTACTAAATAATATGCAAGGAAAACAATATAATTTAATCGTGTGTACACAACCACAAAGCCAGTTATACGTTTCATAACATTTAACAGGAAATTTTCGAGTTACATTATTTTTTTGCTGGTTTAATTGTTGTAACTCGGGTACACACCTACCTTTAGACAAAATTTTAATCTTTTCACTGAATGACAATTGTGATAACTTGTTATTTTTAATTTTTAGTAAACACACATTATCAACGCAAACCTCACAATCAAATAACATTTTATGAAATCAACAATAGCGCCTTGTAAAAGCAAATCACTACAATTATTATAGAAACTCAGTAAGAAACTGTTAAATGTACACACTTTCAAATGTTAAAATGAAAAATCTTTTAAGAAAACTATAAATAAACAGGAGCGATTAAATTGTAAACAATGCTTATCACATGAAATATGCAATATGGCCCCCGCAAACACAAAACATTTCTTCTATTTAAACAAATAAAACCTTACTAAACAAAAATGCATTTTGTGTATAGATAATTCATTAGATTCAAGTCATTTTGTTTTTAGTCGGATTATAGGCAACGAATAAATTGCGACAAGCCAGTTCGGCGGTTTTCGTTAGCCATCGGATAGCCTGCCGCGGGAGTTAGTGCTATATTATCATGTCGATATTCCTGGATGTGTGCGTTTGCGAAGTATGAAAATTACACACACATGCGAAGATTTGTCCTGCAGCACGCACCGGCATTAGTTGCTATTTATAAAATATTAGGCGTTTTTAAGTTATTATATTTTTTTAATTTATTTATTTACTATTAATTAAAGTCATCTAAAACGTACAAACGTTTTATTAAAATATCTGTGAATGACAAGTAAAGCACTGCATTTCTGCCTATATGGAGCGCACGCCCCTGCTATTCAATGCAAACAAACATACAAACAAACTTTTCCTCTTAATATTAGTACTTACATTACATTATAGAATATATGGTCGTTCAAAATGAATTACGGATATTTTGGGCACATGATCTACTGCTTATGTCAAGATGTTTAGGCTGCAAAATAATTGAAAATAAGGAAAACTAAATAAAATTAGTATAAAATTTAGTATAACTTTTTTTCCAATCTTTTAAATTATTTTTCAGTCTAAACGTTGACCTAAACAGTAGATCATATGCCCAAAATGTCCGTAATTGTTTGTGCACAATCTTATATAGACAATATGATATTAAACGACAATTTACTTCCAGAAGTCTGCTTCGCACGAAGAAGGGAGCGAGAAGTGTGAAGAGAGTGAACACAACGGTTGGTGGCGTTATTTGCACCCTTTCTATTACTTCGTCTAGCAATCGTAAGACCTTCTGAAAGCAATATTGAAAAACCAACACAAATTGTGCTAATAGAGGAGATATGTGTATTTTAATACCTATGCCACGATCTACGCCCGAATACTTAATACCGCTAATTAATGTTAGGGACTCCTAATTCGCAAGCTATCACCATCATTGTTCGGCAGAATGACAAGGATGTAGCATGTGACTAGCCACCAAATTAAGTAGCGTTTGAACACAGCACGCCAGCAGTCGCGGTTTTAAATCCCGTCAAAGAATGGCCACTTTTCTGTTTCCGAACAGATTTTTCGATAAAATCTATGAACATAATTTTATGGCCCGCCATATAACGAGTATTATACATGTATTTCAGATTTTTGCTAAATAATACACATTCCAATCCTAAGAAAAAATTGATGGGATTCAGAACCGCGGCCATTAGCTTAACGCGTTACATACGCGCTGTGACCAAGTTCTTTTATGTGGTCCGCCAGGTAAAAAAAATGTTGATACTACTGGAACAGTTATCTTGTAAAATTTAGTGTACCTACTAAATGCCATAACGTGTGTATTTTAGGTTAACAATGTGTAAAAAATAAGCATAAAGTTCCATGATTTCTTTTCCAATCTTGCTTTTGGTAAGTTGGTAATGTATTTTTAGTATTTTGGGCTACTTTACAGCTTCTGTCAGCTTAGAAATACTATACCTTATTACCTATAAAAACCCAAGTGCCGTTTACAGTTTACCAAAAACTATATAAGGTCCGGTTAAATTAATTACGGATATTTTGGTCATATTAGCCCAGTAATTTTAGGCATTTTAAACCCCAATCTGCGGAAAAATTCCTAGTGAGATGAATTTTTGTATACACCTTTATTACGGCGTTGTCATAAAGATGTGAAAAATCGGCATTGATATCGTGCCGGCTAAAAAGTTGTAAAGGTCAAAAGGTCACGAAAATCATCTCGCGACCTATTGCTTGGAGGTCAATAGAGGTTGGTATAAAAATTGTCTGTCGTGAAATTATCTACAAAAATGCCTCTTGCATTTTTCTGTAAAATCAACCGTTTTCGGAGTAGAGCGTTGAGAAAGAGACTAGTATGCACTCACATACGGTATTGTATTATATTAGGTCATTACATATGAAATTGGCGTTTTGTAAAGGAGGAACATAAAGTAGATTTTTTTTAAACATAATATATTTATTTAATCAAAGTAATCAAAATACCATTGCTATCTCTGCACTTTTGCCATCTCATAGGTAGTTCATTGATGCCTTTACTAAAATACGAGGGGAGGTCCAAAAGTTCGCGGAATGAAAGGGTTGTTAATAAAATATAACAATAAATTTATTTTTCCTTTTCAATATAATCACCCTTAAGTGTAATACATTTATTTGATCTATGGATTAATTTTTCTAAACCATCGAAAAAATATTTTTTGTCTTTGGCCTCAAAATGCGCCGAAATTGCCTCCTTCACTTCGTTATCGTCGGAAAATTTCCTTCCCCTTAGCTCTTTTTTTAAATTTGGAAACAAATAAAAATCGCTAGGGGCCAGGTCTGGACTGTAGGGTGGGTGAACAAGTGGTTCGAATCCATGCGTGTGAAGAGCAGCCATGGCAACTCGGCTCTTGTGAACCGGCGCGTTGTCTTGCAAAAGCAACACACCCTTGGCCAATTTTCCACGACGTTTTTCTTTAATTGCCTCCTTTAACTTTTCCAATATTGTGGCGTAGTATTCTCCGGTTATAGTGGTACCTTTTTCTTTATAATCAATCAGTAATATTCCCTCACAATCCCAAAAAACAGTGGCCATCAACTTTCCAGCCGATTCTGACACTTTGAATTTCTTGGGAGGTGGTGTACCCTTTTTGTGCCATTGCATGGACTCCTGTTTTGATTCAGGTTCAAAGTGATGAACCCATGTTTCATCTCCAGTAACAATCCGCTCCAAAATCTGCACAGGGTTGTCTCCACACACCTCCAAAAAGTGCTTAGTCGCGTCGATGCGCTGCTGTTTTTGAAGCGGCGTGAGCATTCTCGGCACCCATCTTGCACTGACTTTTGTCATGCCCAAGTGGTCGTGCAGGATCCGCAAAATGGTTGTATCTGATACTCCAACAAATGCAGATAATTGTTTTTTCTTTAAACGTGTGTCTTCCAGTACAAGTTTTTCGACTTTTTCGACGATGTCTGATGTGGTGGCCTCAACTGGCCGCCCAGAGCGAGGGTCGTCTTCAATTGAATCTCGACATGTTTGAAAAGTCCATGCCACTTATAAACCATTGTTTTACCAGGGCACTGATCTCCATAAACTGCTTCCATTTCATTTAAAATGGTTTGAACGTTTTTTCCTTGCTTGGTAAGGAATTTTATCACAGCGCGATGTTCAATTTTCTCCATAGTTGCAGTTTGCTTCCGGATTGACTTGTTTAGCAGGCGAGTACTCGTAAACGAATGGCGCTATAGGGTTGAGATTTTATATATATACTAATTATGAGTGCTCAATTAGTATGACACTAAGCGAGCTACCCTATCCCCACTCCATCCCCTCCATTCCGCGAACTTTTGGACCTCCCCTCGTAACCATTCGGACAGGATTCAATAAAATCTTTGAAGGCGTTTTGGACTGCCCCATCGGAGTTGAATTTTTTCCTTTGCAAGAAGTTATTCAAATTTAAAAAAAAATGGTAATCTGTTGGAGCAAGGTCGGGGGAATACGGTGGGTGTCTTAGACATTCCAATTGAAGCTCAGGACAGGATTCAATAAAATCTTTGAAGGCGTTTTGGACTGCCCCATCGGAGTTGAATTTTTTCCTTTGCAAGAAGTTATTCAAATTTAAAAAAAAATGGTAATCTGTTGGAGCAAGGTCGGGGGAATACGGTGGGTGTCTTAGACATTCCAATTGAAGCTCCTCTAATTTGGTAGCCGTCTGTTGTGCAGTGTGTGGTCTAGCGTTGTCCTGAAGCAGCAATGGCCTAGAGCGAATGACCAACCTCGGTTGTTTAGCAGCTAGCTTTTCCATCATGATTTGCAGTTGCTGGCAATAGACATCTGCCGTAATCGTCTGGCCAGATTTAAGAAAGCTGTAGCGAACGACACCGGCACTAGTCCACCAAACGCTCACAAGTAACTTATTTTGAGTAAATTTTTTCTTGGGGCAGGCTTTGACTGGTTCGCCAGGGCCAGTTCAGCCATTGCGATGAGCGTTTCCGATTATCGTACTGGATCCACTTATCATCACAGGTAATGATTCGATTTAAAATTCCCTCATTATTGTGTCGGTTGAGTAATGTAACGCAGCAGTCGATGCGCGTTTGTCGGTTTGCTGCACTCAATTCATGAGGTACCCACCTTTCAAGCTTTTTCACCTTCCCAATTTGCTTCAAGTGGATTAAAACAGTTTTATCACTAACGCCGCAGCTTGCAGCTAACTCGGACGTGGTTTGCGATGGATCCGCTTCCACAATAGCCTTCAATTCTTCATTATCAACTTGGTCTCCGGCCGTCCACGGGGCTTGTTCTGCAGGTCGAAATTTCCAAAACGAAAACGTTGGAACCAAAAACGCACTGTTTCCTTTTGCGACACCGCCGCCATACACATCATTAATCCTTCAAGCCGTTTCTGCAGCACTGGTGCCACGGTGCAACTCGAACACGAACATGAATAAGAAAGAAGCAATAGAGTTTACGCCTTGGTGTACGATATACATAATACAATACCGTATGTGAGTGCATACTAGTCTCTTTCTCAGCGCTCCGAACTCCGAAAACGGTAAATTTTACAGAATAATGCAACAGGCATTTTTTGTAGATAATTCCACGATAAACAATTTTTACACGGACATCTATTGATCTCCGAGCAATAGGTCGCGAGATATTTGCGAAAAACTTGAAACTATTTGATTTTCGTGACCTTTTGACTATTATAACTTTTTTAGCCGGCACGAGGTGTATACAAAAATTCAGCTCACTAGGAATTTTTCCGTAGGTAAAACATAAAATCACTGGAGTGTATCTATCTACTGCTTATTAAGAGATGTTTAGGCAGAAAAATAATTATCATACTGGAAAAAATAAAAACGGCCTTTATATGGGCGAGTTTGCGTTTAGCGGACCCATACATGAGATGATTTTTTTACATTGAGTATGACAATATTTTTTTGCCTAAACCCAAAATATCCGTAATTGATTTTACCAAACCTTATAATATATTCTCTTGTCTAAGTCTAATGTATGTAAAAAAAGAAATTATTTGTAAATTGGTAGTAAATAAAATGTTGGCATAATAAAGTAGTAAAATTATTATAGTAAATATTACAAAGAGATTTATCAGTAGATATTTTAGTGCAAATTGTCATGTGCTGTACTAGTTATATTTATGTATTAGGCTTATAGATAGTTTCAGTAAGGTTTCAGTAAATTTTATCGAAGAGAGCCTACATGGTGGCGAACTCTTCGTGGTGAAGATGTTTTTTTACAGCCTTTTCACTTTTATTTTACATTAGGATAATAAAAAACGCATTTTTTTCGGATTTCGCGCCGCGGTCTTGTTTTGAGGTTTTCTTCCGTTGTTGGTGTCCTGGTCGCTTGTTTTGTTTGCCAGCTTGTATTGCGACGTTTATCGTCATCTCTTGATCTGGTGGGCTGATCATAAGTCTTATATTATGCTTGACCTTTTTTCCGCTGTTTTCTTCGCCCTCTGTCTAGCGACACCACCGCAACTATCTTCTTCTGCCGGACTCCTTTTTTGATCATCTCGGTGGCGGCGAAGACGTTGTCTTGTACTTGTGTAGAGAAGACCGTATACCTATCATGTCTGGTTTTACCTTCTCGATTAGATCGTTCGGCAGGAGACGGGAAAGAAGGGTTAGATTGTACAACTTCGTGTTTTCTGACGACGTTTGCGGGCTTGCGAATGGATGGAAAATTGCGCAGGAACCGGAGCACGTCGTCCCACATGGTACTCTTGACTTCTTCCCCCCACGTAGCTGCGTCGTGTGTGAGCAGCATGGACAAACCGCGTATAGCGTTAGCATCACTGACGTTCGCATAGTCCTTGAAGGAATGTACTGAATTGATGTAATAATAATAATGTAATAATAATAATAATAATGTAATGAATTTAGTTCGTTTATGAAGGCGTCGAAAGACTCGTGCGGCGCACCATTAATAACTTGCCGTGCAAGTTGCGAAGGTTTTTTGCAGGCAAGGCGGTCGTCGGCGTATCGTTTAATTGGTTGTTGCCGTATGAGTTAAATAAGTATAAAAATATGAAAAATACTGCACCAGTGCGCATAAAGTTGTATATTTATGTATAAAGTAGATAACGTGTGCAATAGTATAAAATTAAAAATGTTATTTAGTAAATAGTCAAATTGTTCACCAATTATATTATATTTTCCAAAGGGCAATGGAGGATTTTTATATAAAGCCCGTCCCCACCCCTCAACATTCATGTGATACGTCCTAATTAGGACCTAAAAAGCCTTAAGGAACGCACTTGTAAGACCTGTAGTAGTTGCGGATATCTATGGGTAGCGGTAATCTAATCTAAAATAAATAATAAAAGATGTTAAGAAATTTCGGATCTGGATACGGATATATGAATAAAATAATATCGGTTACGGTTACGGACATTAAATATTTCAGATTATCCGTATGTTCCAGTTACGGATATTAGATATATAACGAATATGACAAATTAAATTAACATGTCATATTACGCTCTATCTATAACCGAAATTGACCGAAGTTTCACTATCGATTTCGGTTATGGATAGTTTTTTAAATTCGTATAGACGATTTACGAGTTTAGAGTTTCGGTTACGGATACAGAGCTCCATAACATATCTGCAGGCGATTAAGACATAAAAATATGTAAACAAATGGTGATTCTATTTCTACATAAAAAAAAAACGCTTTGTCATTGCATCAACGATTCTCCAGTATCCTTTTAGTATATATAACATAGCACATTTAGCGCGATTGGCCTGCTGAACTTGTTCCTTATTAGCAACACTATCGAATGGTGTAATAAATGGTGTGTCATATAGTTTCGAATATCATGCCCATTTGAAAAATTAACCCTATATATTAATCCCTACGTTTTTGAAAAATGACGCCGTAATCAAGACTGTACTTCAACTTTAATAGATCTTTCAAATGAGACCTGTATCAAATCTGTTGGATGGTGGGGACGTTTCTTCGCTTTGCCCTTTGATAAGAGATTCGTTTAGAAAATAATACGGCTGTCTAAGTCAGATTTAAAAGTCATAATTTAGTTTTTATACCAGCTACCTTTGCTGTGTTTTTGTAGTAATTATTATTTTTATTAATAGCAAACTGTAAACATAAAGTTACAAATTTAAGAAATATTTCGTGCATTGTAAAAACGTAGCTAGTAGTACTAGCTCGTTTTCCTACCCTAATTCTTCAAGACAGTGTATGTAATACGCTTTTCACTATACGTAGTGTATTTCGCTTCTGTTTCTTTATTTACTCAAAATACAGCATTTATTCTTGCTATTTTGTATAATCTGTGTTTTGTACATTCGCTTTTATATTGTAAATTTATGTATCGTCATCATAATACATCGCCTTAATATTATCCTTTGGATACCATACCTATAAACTATAATATTTCATTATTTATCATACATACCTTCATCATTAAATTTGGTTTTGTTGTTAATCTTATTGTAAGTGTATTTCCTTATTCTAGTAAGCATAATTAATTGTTAATAAACAAACTTTCTCTTCTTTTAAAGGACATTAGCTAATTTTGCTTTGCTTAAAATAAATAAAAAGCCTTCAAGTTTAAAATTTATTTTGTTTATGGTACTTAAGAAGTTATTAAGTAAAAAAGTTATATTATATTTTTAGAAGTTGCATTAAAAGTAATGTTGTCCCCGAAAATTTGTGGTAATGGTAATGCCGCCACTTACTTAGGTTTTTCAATTTTATGTACATAGGTAATACATTAATTCTAGAGAAGTTTTCGTCAAGAACAGTCATCATTATTTTGCACTAAGTACACAGGTTATATTTAAAATAAAAAAATTATCTAAGTTACAAAAATATTTTTCTTCAGCCATTTAGATACATTTTAACAAATCAATTTTTAATGAAAACTAGAACTTTATTGCAAAAAATATATGTATTTCTTTCTAAGAAGTAAAACCGAACTACCGTCTTTAATTAAAAAATACGTCTAATTTTTATAACAGCAAAGTCGCTTATGCACCATCAATATCTATGGCATCACACACCTCTTGCTCAATAGCTAATAGCAATAGCAATAAGATAGCCAAATTAGTGAGTCTTAAATTACTTATAGTTGATCTCAAATAATTTTTGATTAACATAAATTTTGAGAAACTTCTTTCGCAGCTTGAATTGCTTATAATAGTAAAATAGTATAGGCAATAGTAAAATAAATTCGCAACATTACTAATTAATTTAATAATTTAATAAATTAATTTATCTTCGTTGCCTGTAGCAGCAACGAAAGTTCGCAGTCCATGTTGTTCCAGCTTGAAATCCTGCTCGTCAATTTCGGCAGATGCGTATTTTATTTCCCGATTTTCAATTACTACGTATCTTAATACCTGGCTTGTTTGATCTTTATAAGAAAGGTCTGAAGTGCTGTCGAATATAATCGAATAATACTCAGCCTTTTTTATTTGTCCGATGATATGTTGGCGAACACTATTTCCCAAAATATTAATAAATTCGTTTTGTATTTGTGGTGACATATAAGTGATGAAAAGTTTGCCATAAATCTTAGATCTTACAAGAAGTTCACGAAGTACAGGATCGTATTTTTTTAGATGAATTCAATTCCAATTCCAAAAAGTTTCCTCTACTGGTTTCGTTTTCTGTGTCCACGTAAAACCAAATTTTGTTTGGCAAGGAATTTTATAATATAAAACATTCTTATAAGAATTTCCTGCCATTTTTTTGTTTCCTTCGCCACTATGTTTGCTTTTTCTTGTCCTTTTGTATAGTATGTCCTTTTTGAAGTCTGCTCTCCAACTCCTTCCATTTGCAATAATTTTGGTTATGTAGTGCACTTAATTTCGTGTCTAAAATTTCCACCAAGTATTAAATCCATCAGATGAGCAAAATTTGGATCCATTCGATGTATTTACGTTCTAAAATTAACGACAGCAAAAGCAAAATAATGATATTTTGCATGGAGAATAAGCCAACCAAGTACGTAAAACTGTTTTGCTATTGGTACATGTACGGTAAAACCATTCCTGAGTAAGCCGTCTTGTCTCTCCTTTTGATGTTAAAGAACACGAATCTGAACGTGTTACTGTTGACGTTTCAGCGAAATTAGTATTAATATGCGAAATAATTTCATGTCCTTACTGAATGATATGCAATCACATATTGACGTCTATGTGTTCAGGCCATTTTTCAATGTCGTTCAAATTTTGGTACTGAATAGCAGACAATACCGATGTATCAATCTCTGTTTCGGAAATATGCGTATCCATGTCTTGATATACAGATGGAGACTATATTTCACTGGATGTTGTTGGAATTTAATCTTCAGGAACAATGTTAACGTTTGTAACAGCTACAGATTAACAGTATCAAGTTCTTGTACTTTTTTAGCTTGTTCTGGATTTGAAGGCCCAGTGGTCTGTGATGTATTTAAGCCTAACGTGGAATCTGACGTCACAGGAACAACATTTTTCACATATTTAAGTAAAGCCCCTTCATTTTCTCTAATATCTTCCAATTGAGCTCGTCTCTTACGCACGGTAAAATGACCCACTTTCTTTTATTCTTTTCATTTTTGATGCTAAAACAAAAAAAATTTGGTAAGTACATGATAAAAGTACAAGCTACGAGTTGTAAACGAAACTATCCAACATTTAAAAATAAATACTAATTAATTTAAAAATCCCGTGAATAAAAAAAAACCTGCCTTGTTTAGATGACAAAATTATTGTGCAATAACATCTGATGACAAACACAATACATATTTGGGCACAACACTCCCCCTCCTTAAAAAAGAAAAACACTAACAATGAAATACAAGATAATCTAAATTACATGATATTTACTGAGAACCAATGCAAGATCTTTTTGGTAAGATTCAAATAACATTCAATGTTCAAAAATAAAATATTCTGCAAAGTTACTAAAAACAATCAAGTAACTAATAAAATATAAAATTCATATACAAAAATATTTAATAAAATATATAATAATAAGCAAAATTAATGATATTTTTAAAAAATACGCAAATATAGAGATTATACCTAATACAACGGTTATGAAATTAGGTACACTGTTGCTTCACTGACGTTATATTATTACTTATCAGCATACCACTTTCACACTTTTCACACAACACTTTCCTGCCGTCATCAGACTACGGAGTATGCTGGTGCTGCGTGTGGCGGACCGCGCATTCTGCGACTGGCACGGGTTCCTCGTATCTCTCGTCTCAGATGTTCGGTATACTTCTTCACGCAAAATCGCCATAATATGTAGCAAAAAACGTTGGAGAATGCTAAGATGACGATAATCGTCAGCATGTTCAGTTTTTCATGCGTTATCGCGTGAAACGGTGTTGTGGTGGCTTCATTGGCGGCACCATTTGCGCTACGATGACTTTTTCCTTACCGCAAACGGTTTGCCCATCTCGAAGTAAAAAAATCAACACAATAAGCAACGGTATGTAACGGAAGAGGCTGAATGCTTGAATTGTAATGAGTTATATTTCGATCATTTTCCCGAATGCATGAATCGAACTTTAGGCCTTTTAAGTCGTCCTGATCGAGTTCTCAGTTCTCTTCTCTCCATTATTGTCAACAACCTTATTTGCCTCATGATTATTTGACTCTGGTTAAGTTTTACATTCCTTGCACTTATTCATCTGGGGATATTGAATTTCCGGGTCATTATTTACCAAAAAAGGCTGGATGTAATCGGTCGACTTCGAATAATTTTTCGCCTCGCTATACGACTTGGTATGGTCCACGATTAGGGGCTTGTTACAGGTTTTGTTATGTGATCGTTTCGAACAAATACATGACTACATGATGATAAAGCGGGATGCACAAATATGTTGCCTTGTCTATGTGATTTTCTCGGAACGGCAGCGAATTTTCGAATACGTGCACGTAAGTCATGTAAAAATGTTTCATTTTCCGGAGAATCTAGCGTCAACGGCTCAAAGAAATCTCTTGGAAGCTTCAACGTTGTGCTACAGACCAATTCGGCGGCAAATAGGCCAGTATCGTCCCGTAGACTCTCAACCCTAATAAGACAGTGGTCAATTCGTTAGCCCAGTTTTCCGTGTTTCCCCGGATTTTAGGGTTCTGTGCTACCTCTATACCTTTCCGTTGGCCTGAGGATGGTATGCTGTAGTGTGAATTTTAGAAACACCCAATCTTCGAATTGACGTCCAGTGTGTGTGTAACGCTTTCGGCAGTGATATCTTTTAGGCGTTCGATTTCGGGCCATCCTGTTGCCCTATCGATCATTGTTAAAATGTATCTGTAGCCTTGACAATATGTCAAAGGTCCTAAAATGTCAACATGAAGGTGTTCAAACCGGCCACTGTTGGAAAATTTGCAGAGTGGTGATATTATATGACCCTGAATTTTTGATTTTTGGCAGTCAATACATGCTCTGTCCACTAAGCTGATGTCCGAATTCATCGATTTCCAAAAATATAGTTCTGTGATCATTCTTCGGGTCGCACGTGTACCACAGTGACTAATCCCGTGAATAGCTTTAAAGGCTGTAACACGAATTGTTCTGGTAGGTACGGGCGCGCGTGCTGTTTTGATATCTCGCAATATATTGGCTCGTTACTGCCTAGAATCTAGATAAAAGTTTTAAACTCGTAAGTTTTTTGATTTCATTAATTCTTGCAATTCTACGTCGTCCCTTTGAACTTTTGATATTTCGTCGTAATCGAATAGCGAAGCCATATATATCTGATCGATTCTAGATAAAGTATCTGCTACTTTATTTTGTGAGCCCGGTATGTACTCTGTGGAGGTACAAAATTGGCCAATATAATCTAGATGTCTGAGCCGTCTGGGCGTATCACAACTATTTGTAGCTTTTTTGTGTAAAGCATACACAAGCGGTTTGTAGTCGGTGAAAATAGTGACTTTTTGGCCTTCAATCATATGCTTCGCTAAATTTATAGGAGAAGAAGGATAGCGGTTTCCATTTTTGACTACCTCTATGGCTCAGTGGTTCAGCGCGTTGGTGCTCAAGCCGGGGGTCGTGGGTTCGAATCCCGCCGAAGGAACAAAAAGTTTTTCTGTGTTCCTGGGTCATGGATGTGTATTAAATATATGTATAATATAATAAAATTCTTAAATATATGTAAAGTATAAAAGTATTACATATAGGGTCAAGGAGGCAACAGTGACTCGGATTTTTTCAGAAGATTGAAAAATGATGAAATTGTCATAGGTTTGGCCTGAAATTTGCACACAATGTAGTTATACTATTGTATTTTAATTCAGCATATATGATTCTTTATTATGAACTTCATAAATGAAACTAGGGACCTAAAACAAAAAAATGGGAATTGGGTCACTGTGTACCACTAAGTGTACACACTGACTCACTACTGTAGTACACAGTGACTCTAATAGTACACAGTGACTCAGGAGTATTTAAAATAAAGTAAAATGTCGAGAAACTTTGTTTTATTACAAAAAAACACATAAAAGACATTCTAAAAAAAACATAACACTTTATTCTAAAAAAATCAACAAATCTCTTTATAGCAAAACAATAATATTATCACTCTCTACTCTCTTGTATAACAATTATAGATTTTTTAAAATTTTTATAATACTTTTTGATGAGATCAAAACTGTTATCGCTGTAATAATCTGTTACTCTATAAACAATATTATTATAAATTTAAACAAATTACTTTTCAAAAATCAAAATATAGAAAAAAAAAAACAATACCGCGTATAATTCCGTTCCGTTCCGTACAGTTTCATGTGGGAGAGCCATGCTTCGGCACGAACGGGCCGGCTCGACCGGAGAAATACCACGGGCTCACAGAAAACCGGCGTGAAACAGCGCTTGCGCTGTGTTTCGCCGAATGAGTGAGTTTACCGGAGGCCCAATCCCCTACCCCCCTAGAAATGCCGCAGTTGAAAAGCAATTTGTTACCCCAGGAGGGTACCAACTGCGTTGGAGAATCCCTCTCTGGACGTCCATGCTCAGGAACCCCTGGAACTGAACGTGGACGTCCGGGCTGCCCCTCGTATTCTGGGGAGGGCAAAACTGCGCTCCAATCTGCTCGGGGCAAGAGCAAACGCACAAAGGCACCCCCCTCGATATTAAACATGGTCTTTTGTAATATCAGGGGATTACACTCCAACCTTAATGCCGTCCATTACCACCTTGAGACGGCAAAGCCGGCTTTGCTCTTTTTAACCGAGACGCAGATATCATCTCCGAGTGACACATCATACCTTTCCCACCCAGGTTATTCTCTCGAGCACTCCTTTCTGCCCAAAGCTGGAGTGTGTGTGTATGTCAGAGATGATATCAGATCTCGCCGCCTCAGCAATCTTGAGGACAGGGACCTGTCAACGTTTTGGCTCCGCATAGATTGCGACGATCACCCTCGCGTCTATGCGTGCCTATATAGGTCCCATAGTGGTGACCCCGAGACGGACCGACTCTTGGAACACCTGCAAGCTGCTTCAGATTTTGTGCAGCGGCAGATCCCATCCGCAGAGATCATAATACTTGGCGACTTTAATGCCCACCACGCCGACTGGCTCAATTCCAGTAAAACTGATTATGCGGGGAGATCTGTCTGCAATTTTGCCCTTGCGAACGACTTGACACAACTGGTCACTACGCCTACGCGAATCCCAGATGTGGATGGTCAGAATCCTTCCTTGTTGGACCTTCTGCTGACTTCAAATTCTGACGGCTACCAAATATCCGTAATCGCACCACTTGGTACATCGGATCACTGCCTTGTTAGGAGTTCTGTGCCACTTACGACGGTGTTACGACAGCGTGCTGTTAAATACCGTCGTGTGTGGCACTACAAGTCGGTAGACTGGGATAGGATGCGGTCGTTTTTTGCATCCTATCCTTGGGTGAACGTGTGCTTCTCGCCGGATGATCCCGATAACACTGCCAACTCTGTTGCCGATGTGGTGATGCAAGGGATGGAACTTTTCATTCCGTCCTCTGTAGTGCCAACTGGCGGCAGATTTCGTCACTGGTTTAGTTCATCCCCCAAAAAAGCTTCTCGCCGGAAGCAGGAGGCTTACCAATCCTGGGCCAATGCAGTGTCTGCTCGGGATTTAAATACCAGCACATATAAAAAGGAGTACAACCTTGCCTCTAGGTCCCTCAAGAAAGAGATCACTCGGGCAAAGAGTTGAGCTTGAGCACTTGAGCGCCTCCCCTCGGGAACCCGTGCATTCTGGTCTCTGGTCAAAGCTATTGAAGGAAATTTCTGCAAGCCAACCCTACCATCCCTACACGTAGGAAATGGATCGTTGGCCCAGGACGCAAAGGACAAAGCCGATCTTCTGGGCAAGCTCTTTGCGTCAAACTCGACCCTGGATGACGGGGGGCAGAAACCGCCGACCATACCGCGATGCACGAGCATCATGTCGGATATTCGGTTTCATCAGCGCTCAGTGCGAAAAGCCCTCCGTTCCCTTGATATCCAAAAGTCGAGTGGGCCTGACGGAATCCCTCCTATTGTGTTGAAAAAGTGTGCTCCAGAGTTGGCTCCGGTCTTGACGCGTCTATTTCGGTGCTCCTACTCTTCTGGCATCGTCCCGGCTTCTTGGAAGACAGCCTTGGTGCACCCGATCCCCAAAAAAGGTGATCGCTCAAATCCTTCCAACTACAGACCAATCGCTATAACCTCTCTCTTCTCGAAGATAATGGAATCCATTATCAATAGCCAGCTTCTTCGATACTTGGACGGCCAGGGATTACTAAGCGACAAACAATACGGGTTCCGTAAGGGTCGCTCGGCTGGTGATCTCTTGGCGTACCTAACTCATCGTTGGGCTCAGGCAATTGAGTCGAAGGGAGAGGCATTGGCTGTTAGTTTGGACATTGCGAAGGCCTTTGATCGGGTTTGGCATAAAGCGCTGCTATCAAAGCTTCCATCATACGGGCTGCCCGAGAAATTATGTAAGTGGGTCACTAGTTTCTTAGCAGATAGAAGCATAAAGGTCGTAGTTGACGGCGAATGCTCGGAAACTCAGTCTGTTGATGCTGGTGTCCCTCAGGGCTGTGTGCTATCGCCTACCCTATTCATACTGCATATCAATGACATGTTACAGACCAACGGCATTCATTGCTATGCGGATGATAGTACAGGTGATGCTGTATATACCGGCTCCCCCAATATTTCTCGGCTAAATGTCATTGAGAGTCGAAACGAACTTGTGTCTAAAATAGAGAATTCATTGGAGAAAGTCTCTGAATGGGGTAGACGTAACTTAGTCCAATTCAACCCCGCCAAGACACAAGTCTGCGCGTTCACCACTAAAAAGTCACCAATGGTCGTATATCCTCGTTTCGAGGGCACATCTTTAACCATCTCCCCTAGCATTGAGATACTTGGCGTCAACATATCGAGCGAAGTCCAGTTCCGATATCATCTAGAGGGTAAGGCCAAATTAGCCTCGAAGAAGCTTGGTGTTCTTAACAGAGCGAGACAGTACTTCAGTGCGGACCAACGCCTACAACTCTACAAGGCGCAGGTTCGGCCTCATATGGAATATTGTTCTCATCTCTGGGTAGGGGCGCCAAAATACCAACTGCTCCCTCTGGATCGTATCCAACGAAGGGCCGCTCGAGTTGTTGAGTGCCATAGTGTTTCAAACAGCTTGGACCCCTTGGAATTACGCCGAGATGTAGCTTCAGTCTGCATCCTCTATCGGTTGTATAACGGGGAGTGCTCTGAGGAATTGTTCGGAATCATACCACCTGCAACTTTTCGCCATCGTCCCACGCGAAAAACATACCATCCTCATCACCTTGATGAGTGGCAGTCTTCCACCGTGCGCTTTTCGCGTAACTTTCTGCCGCGCACTGTAAAACTCTGGAACGAACTGTCACCAGCAGTATTTCCGGACCTATACGACCTGCAAACCTTCAAGAAGAGAGCGTATTCCCTCTTAAAAGGCCGGCAACGCACCTGCAGCTTTTCTGATGTTGCGAGTGTCCATGGGCGACGGTAGTTGCTTACCATCAGGTGACCCGTTTGCTCGTTTGCCCCCTTATTTAATAAAAAAAAAAAAAAAAAATTGTACCCTCATTTTGTGCTCAGTTAGGAACTTTATTAATCACTTATTTCTAATAAATAGTCAGAAGAATAAAATTAATAGAAAAAATATAGAATGGCCTGGAAGATGTTCCGACCAATGAAGGTTTTGGCAGAATGAATTTTAAATTTTTGTATTTTTCTAGATGGATGGAAATTTTTCTAGATGGAAACCATAGGGTGGTGACTCTGTCACCACCCTATGGTTGACTGGTAGAAAATGCCCTATGGCATTAAGTCCGCCATTGTACATTGTGCAGAAAGTGTATAAATAAATAAATAAATCATTCTCCTTTACAAGGGAAAGATCAGGCTTATCTGGCATAAGGAACTTTTGAGTGCCAGACTTGCGCTTATAAAAAATTATATATAGTATTCAAGATCATTGTTTCTTTCTTCTATTACTTTCCCAATATATAGTGATCTCTGTTTTTTAGTTGTCAATTCAACGACAACATATTCTCCTTCCTTGGGTGGACGAGGTAACTGATTCAATAGGTCTTCTTCCGTTAAAATAATCTCATTTGCATCTTGAGCTTCTTTCGGTAGTTCCAGCCAATCATCATCATCATCGGAATCAGCTAATTGAACTTCGACACGGTTTTCCTTTTCTTCGTCGCTATCTAATATTGTGCGGATAATTTTATTTTTCTTTGCCTTGGCCTTTCTTTTGGTCACATTCTTCTCTTGTTCTATCAAAGTCTTTTCTGGTGTGTCGGTAGCTATTATGCTACGTCCAGGCTTCTTTCGTTTCCTGTTTGTTTTTCTTGGCACAGCTTTTATTGGATCTCTAAATTCAAAGGGTGATTTAAAACACTGTTCTTTGGATGATTTTGGTGGCGTGTTACTGATAAGAACCGTGTTTTCTATGGCTAATTCTGATTCTTTTGAAGCACCAGAAACACTGCCGGGTTGTTCATGAGATGTGGATTGTGCAGAACATCCAGCGACTGGTTTAGTAAGTTCTTTTGCAGCATCAGGAATACTGCCGGGCTGTTCATGAAATACGAACTGTGCAGAAAATCCATCAACTGGTTCAGCTAGTTCATTGAGAAGACTTATAGAGTCTGGTGTGGAAGCACCTTCATCGCGCATATTTTCTGGACATGGACGATCAGTTACTGAACTGGGAAGAAAATCTTCATCTGTGAAAATGTGCCTATCATATGGGTAAATACCACATTTCGCGAAGGAGTTTATTATATTTTTTGGCGTCATTGCTTTTTGGAAGGCAGATCCTATTATTTCACCTAAATCGTAAATTGTTACAGGTTTTCCGGGATTTCGCAATAACCAGGAGTCAATGGCAGCGTTGTAATACGTTTTGAATGGGCCATAGATACCAACGTCAAGGGGCTGCAACTTGGCGGACGTGTGAGGATGAAGAGTCAGAATATGCACCTCTGCATTTTTGGCCAAATCCAGTGCTTCTAGACTCAAATGCGACTCATGGTTGTCCATTACCAATATGCATGGATTTTATTTCGAAGCATTTGTGTGTTTAATAAAATGCTTTATAACCTATGGAAATATCGCCGAATTCATCCATCCGGTAGGTGTTGCCAATCCGAGAGTTCCAGGTGGCGTATTTTTTATCATGTGGTCTTTAAAATTCTTCCTGGGAAAGACCATCACTGGGGGCAAGAAATTAGGGACAAGTAGTCACCAATGTCCCTCTTTCTCCGCTAGTCACCTTACCAATGATTTTTCGACCTGTTGGAGCCAGTACTTTCTGAGGTTTTTGCACCGTTGTGGTGGATGTTTCATCCAGATTAAAAATTTTGGTTCCATCGGCGAAAGAAGTACTTCGTGATATGAGTTTTTCCAAATTGTCGTAAAATTTGCTAACATTGCTCTGGTTGAAAGCTGTTGCCCTAGCAAGACTGCATGGTTCAGGTTTTTTTTAATGTGATACTATGTCTACGTCTAAATAATATTAGCCAGTCCTTGCCAGCAATTTGCTTTTCTTCCCAGAAAGCAGGCATTTTCAAATTATTCATCTTAGCACACTGATATGCTACCTTTCGGCTTTCTTTTGCGGTCAATCCATAGAACAAAAGAGCACAGTGAGTAAAATAGTTTTTAAGTTCAATCTCTTGTTCTTGACTGAAAATTTTATTGACTGAATAGTTGGGTTCTAACTGACTAGGTAGCAATTCATCAAGCGATTGACAGTTCTTGGTTTTCCAGTAATATCTTTTAAGCGTAGCAAAATTCCCGTTTTCTGGTACCTGTAACACAAGTTCTTCGGGTACTTAGCACGGGGCCAGATTGACGTGGTGTGAAGCGTCCATAGATATTATTATTATTATTATTATTATTATTATTATTACACATGATGCGATAGTAAAACCGCATCTTGTAGGCTCCTTTTGAATTTTTCAAATGCGTCTTCAGAGTCCTTGTTCCAAATAATTTTGGTTTTACAATTACGTTTGGTGTTGTGCAGATAAGCGTTAAATATTGAATGATAAGAAGCGGCATGTGGTAAATGGCTTCTTTAAATATAATCATTCCCAAAAATCGACGCAATGTGATTCTGTCTCTGGTTTCGGGAATACCAAATAAATCTATAATCGATATTATCGCACCTTACTTAGCAACTATTTTTAATGATTGTATAAAAAGTGGCGTATTTCCTGATCTAATGAAACATAGTAAAGTTTTACCCCTGTTTAAGTCTGGTAGTAAGTCGGATCCATCTAACTTCCGACCTATATCTATTTTACCAACACTAAGTAAAATATATGAAAAAATAATACTTACTCAGCTACTAGCAATAACATTTTACATAATAAACAATTTGGTTTTACGAAGGGTCGCTCTACAACAGATGCAGGCGTTGATCTGTTTTCAAATATATCGGTTAATAGTAAAACACCTGTTTTTAAATACAGGTTCGAGTAATCCGACATATTGTAACCTTTAAAATGACAATCTTCGGCGTGGGTGTAATCTTCAGTGGAAACATTTGAATCGGTTAATGAAATATAAAATTGATCTTTACTAGGGAGTGATGTCAACTTTAAGCTATCGTAGGATGTCATATACTCATATGGATAAATACCCTTCCGCCTAAGTCGTTTAAAATCCTGATCACAGGGAAAGTTTCTTTTTAACGTATTAAATTGATCGTCATGTAAATTTTTTGCTAATTGATCAAGACTACATGGTAAAAATTTTAACGAGTCCACAAAACGTAGACTTATTTGTTGATTATTTATAGATATATATTTTTTAAATGAAATGTATCTCTCCTTATTCTGTGGAATAATTTCAATGTTCCCTTCAATAAAATTTAATGCGTGGACAATGAAATGTGCATCATAATGACTAAGATTTTGTAAAAATATTGGTATGTGACGTGGTGTACGAAATTTTTCATGCAATTATCATGAGCAACACCTCTGAAACTAGCAGTATGCCAATCGAAATCATGGCTGCATTCGCCATTTAAGTCATTTTCACATATATGACAAGTTTTAGCATTTATTTTATTTTTATCTTCAAGTGAAAAAGGCAAAGGGGATCATTGAAAACAATTTTTTTTACAAATTGTTTTTATATCTTCATATAAACATTTCATAAATTGTTAAGCACACTCAGCTCCACTATAAGTGACATATTTGGACAATCTGTCATCATAAGAACATTTTACGTAGTAACCGAAACTGTACACATCATGTTTATGAGTATTATTTGTATAATATTTATCTGGATTATTTCAACAAGGATGGATCGGATTTAAAAATGCTTCAAAATCAGCATAAACCACAAAAGGTACTTTTAATTTTTTAACGAACTTATCAAACTGAAGTTTATTGTTTGGTAATAACTGTCCTAACCAATTTCTTGATGTTGTATCCCCCGTTGGTAATTCCGTGTTTATATGTGAACAATCATGTTCTTGGTGGTTAGATAATCTTTCTTTTGTTGAAAAGTGGAACAAACATCCATCACAAATATGAACAGATCTTTCTTGATTTGAAAGTTGTTTACTCACTAGTCGCGACATGTTTTTAATATAACAATAATGATTATTTGTTCCGTTTGAGATCAATAATAAATTTACATGAATAGGTTTACGACATTTTGTCATGAACAATGGACCTATAACATCATGCAACTTTTTATTTGTGTTATATTCTAACCCAAACACATTCATACTAATATTGTTTAATTTTTCTACTTTTGGTATATCCCTTAACTTCATGGGAAAGTTAGATTATCAAATTTTAGTTTTTTTGAATGTTGACTGTAAGAACTAACACGATCGGATTTTTTGTGGATCGGATACAAGGCAGAAAGTAATGACCATTTAAAACATAAATTATCTGCATTTTTCACATTGATTATAGCTTTTTTTGCTCTTATATATTGCGGTAAATCGATATATGAAGTACCACATAGGGGGTTAAATTTATTAATGTTCATATCTAAACATTTAATATTCTTAAGACTCCAACCACTATCTTTTTTTTCGAAAGCACTAATTTTGTTTGTTAATTTGTCACAAAGCGATGAAAAGAAAATGTTGAAATCATCTGATCTATTAAGTATGTAATTGCAAGTTTGAAAATCAAAAGAATTAAAAATTTGTTTCGTCTGTTGTACAAAGAAGGCCTGCGAAACAAAATTTACTTTTAAAACATTATGTTGTTTTATAGAATTTTCAATCAAAACTAAAATATTATTTTTGATCGAATTCAAAAATAATTCTGGGGTTTGAAATACTCCATCACAATTTGTACCATTAATTTCATAACTAATTATTCTCTGTCCGAAAGCTGATTCGACAGTGTGTTCGATACTATGTAATTTCAAATGGTTATTCTTATCCCTTTTACTTTTTAAATGATTAGAGAAATACCGCTTTTTGATGGGAACTTGACATGTACTGCAATTAATCTGGTCACCATCATTGTCTTCTGTTACCTGATCTACCTCCACAGTTCTCGAAGTAGATGCATTAGAATCTGTGTATTTTCTCCTCTTTGCAGGTTGGTCTTTGTCCTTTTTAACTCGCTTTAGAGCTCCTCCAGTTTGTTGTGTTGATTGACTGTGAAACCAAAATCACATTAAGTTCACCTTTTGCTTTGTTAACTCGCTTTAAAGTTCCTCCATATTGTTTTTTCAATTGTCAGTGAGACGAAAATTAAAATAAGTTGAGTAAAATCTATAATGTACATACAGTATAAAATTACCTATAATTTACATATAGGGTACGATGGTCGACAATGAACCACCTAAATTTTCAAGAGCTCTAACACTACTTCTGGGGGCCCTAAGTATATACTTTTTACTTATAATTGTAGATAATATAACTGGCTACATTATGTAGTATTTCATTTTTATTAAAGTACCATAAATTCTAATCTTTTTATGTTTTTTTATTTATTGGGAAATGATTCACTGTACACTCAATGGTACTCAATGAACCGGGGGCTGGTTCACAGTGAACCGTGTGTGCAAACAATGAACCATGCCAATAACCAAAGCATTAAAATTATTGGATTATAATAAATCTTGTTAAATAAAACTCAGGAATCTATTTAACGTACCTATATATTTGTAGTTACAATCAAAAAGCGTCATTTTTGGTACAAAAGGTAAACATGAATGAAATTAGCGTTTATTTCTTAGATATCAACAATTACGTTTTTATGTAGGTACTAATCAACAGACAACAGGTTTGAAAGTAAGTAGAAGTAACATTTATAATATTATTTTCATAATCATAAATTAACAAATCCCTAAATCTAAATGAGATCTTGTTTACAATAAAGTTTCTGTAGTAATCCTAATCAGTCATAATGTTCGTATTTATTATAGTATCACAATATTTATTTTCTTTTAGCCTTTTATAACAAAAAATAAACTTTAATAACGCATATTTAAAAGAGAGATATTAACAGGAAATCTGTAAGTAGTTTGACGTCGATTGTTAGAATTTTCAATTTTAGGAAATGGCAGAATATACTTTATATCCGCAATATTAACACCAGCTGTATCAGGTTCCTTTGGATCAGTAAATTTCTGTTGAATCTTACTTTTTAATTTTAAGTATGAGACATAAAAATCACAATCTTCTTCATCATCTAAAATTTCCAGAATTTTACCGACGTAATAGATTTTTTCATTTTTTGTTTTAAAAAGTATTATAACAAAGTCATTTTCACGGGGACTACGTCTAAGTGGTGGGAAATCATCTTTTAGAACTATCTCATCTTCATCAGAATCGCTTGTGATCTCATCCATCTCACCGCCAGAAGATGATCCACTTGCCTGAAATTCTTCTTGATCTTCATCCGAAGATTCAACTGTCACATTTTTCTTTCGTCGTTTACAAGTATTTTCCTTTCCTTTGAATAAGTTATGTGTAACTTTTTTTACAGCTTCAGTCTTTATTGTTTTTTTAGACTTCTTGTTTTTCTTTTCAGCCAGATCATTCTTTTCTGGCGTGTCGGTTGCGATCATACTTTTTCCAGCTTTTCTTATATTTCGTGGTCCTGCTTTTAAAATTGGTTGAAAATCTTTCGGTGAAACAAAATTTCCTATACAAGGTCTCAATCTGTCCGGCGTTTTGCTACTGGTATTTGATCTAATAACATTGCAGGGAGTGGTGGACATATCAGGTCCACTTGAGTCTGATTTTGAGTTAGAACTTACAAATAGCTCAGTTTGCAAAAGCGTATTAGTTGAAGAAGATCTTGTAGGTTCACAAAAATCTATTGCAGATGCAGAAGAAGGATTCTCAAACTCAGAAAGATCTTTCATTGGTGCTAAAGATGTTGCTTCAAGAGACAGTGAAAGTAAGTTTCTAGGTTCAACTGTATTTTGTTCATAATTGTTGGTAAGTAGAGAGGGTGAAGGCGTTCTGTATTCAACCGACTCTTGATCGGCATTCAGTACTGAAACATCCGACAGGCTTGTAGCACAGCTTGTAGCATCGTCGTCATCTACATTTGTTGATGTTATTCTATCTAGTATCGGTTCTGGCCTGTCTGTGACGTTGCTCGGCAAAAAGTCTAACTCCAAAAAAATCTCTCTATTAAACGGAAATATACCACATTTTTTGAAAGCGCTTGTTATGTTTATTGGGGTTAACGCTTTCATGTATGCTTCTCCAACACATTCTGCTATATCATATATAGAAATAGGTCTCCCTGGGTTACGTAATAGCTATGAGTCAATTGCAGCGTTATAATAGCATTTTAAAGGTCCGTTCACACCAACATCAAGCGGTTGAAGCTTGTTTGTAGTATGCGGATGCAGCGTCAGTACTGTGACTCCCGATTTCTTTGCAATGTCAAGCGCTTCGATCGAGAGATGACTTTCATGGTTATCTATTAATAATAATGATGGATTGTCTTTCGAAGACGCTGTAAATTTCACGAAATGTTTTATCGTTTCAACAAAAAGGTCACTATTCATCCAACCTGTCTTAGAAGCCAATCCTAACGTAGGTGCGACCCTAATCATCTGTGCTACGTATTTCTTGCGAGGGAAAATCATGACAGGTGGGAGCGCGTGTCCAGTTGCATTATTGATTAAACACGTAGTTACTAAAATCCCACGCTCACCACTAGTAATCTTAGCGATATTTCTACCCTTTTGGGCTATCACTTTTCCAGGCCGTTGTACTGTGGTAGTAGATGTTTCATCCAAATTGTAGACTCTAGTTCCGTCACCAAATTGTGTAAATCTTCCATACACTTCTTGAAGATTGTCAAAAAATGATTTCACATTCGTAGGATTAAATGATGTGGCACGTGCAATACTACATGCTTCTGGTTTTTTAATGGACAAATCAGGGTGCCTTTTTTTAAATCCACGTAACCAGTCTTTACCAGCCATTCCCTTTTCTTTCCAACTAGTGGGATAATCGATCTTGTTCATTTCCGCTATTTGAAAGGCGAGTTTTCTGCATTCCTTTGTATTTAAACCGTAAAATTTGTTGGCACAATCAGAATATACATCTTTAGACTTGTTTCTTGCTCCTCCGTGAATATTTTATTTACGCTGTAGTTTGGTTCCATGGAAGCAGATTGGTCTTTCATATACTTTATCACATATCTTCTTAATGTTGGATATGGTATGTTGCTATCTTTTGCAGCCTTTCTCAAACTCATACCGTTAAGATGTAGATTGACAGCAGCCTTCATTGCTTGAGGTAGGTGGGATCCTTTTTTCCTCGCAGATCTATCGAATTTTGTTCTGCCCATCCTAAAATTTTGATTTTAAATATTTATTTTATTTTACAATTTATGTACACACAATAAATAGGTTAACAAAAATAACTTAAAAATAAAACATTTTGTACAAAGATAGTTAGTAAAGGTTTATTAGTTCCTAAAACCTAGTTAAGGTATAAAAAGCAACTTATCTGGGTTAATACTCAATCTACTAAAGGTGGTACGTAACGAACCAAGGGTAGTACTCAATGAACCAAGGATGGTACTCAATGAATCACTGGTTCATTGTTTACTCTCTCAAAGGGGTTCATTCTGTACCACCCCATATTTAAAAATTTTGAGGTTAAGTAGCCAGATGCACAAACACGAGGTGCTTAACGAAAGTATCTTAAGTAAAAGCCCAAAAAGCAACTAATTTATTAATCAAATTGATATTCAGCTACTATTTACACAAATAAAATGAGACGAAATTTTACTTACGTTATTTTTACACAATTTTCACTACAAAAACACAAAACAGAGGCGCGCGCGGCCGCCTGCGCCGCTAGCTCGCTGTCGACTGGGGAGGGAGGAGGACCCCTCAAAGACGCTTACTTAATGCAGTTTGCATCAAACGGCAACGTCGCGTTTCTGAACTATTTCCATGGTTCACTCTGTACTGCTGGTTCATTGTTAACCACTCGACCCTACTATGATAAAAATAGACATATTTATTTCAGTAAACTTACTTGATTGATGTTTCAACCGCAGCATAAATACTGATGAGCTCCTTGTCGTAGATCGGATCAAATAGTTCACATTTTTCGACTTCTACACACAAGTTGCCCAGCTCCACATCCATGTTATCGTTGAAGAAAGCGCTGACACATATTTCGTTGGAGTTCTCCATAATGTTTGCTGTATGAATTCGAAATTCAAGTGATAGTATGAAGTAAGAAATTGAATGAATTCTGCAACAATGGAAAGCTTATCTATTATAACAGTCGATAGAAACTATCAGTTAAAATATTGTAAACACAAAATTAAATCAGACAAAAAAAAAATAACTTACCTCCATTGGGTTGTGCTCAGAAGTTGCACAAGAGTTTAACTACACTAATCACTAGACTGATTTCACCCATTCACTTACTCGCACAGTAATGATATCCACAATGAGAAAACAGAGGGCTTATATAGTAAAAATTTGAATGGTTAGGAATGAGGTTTTGCAATCTTATCTAATGCCCCAACCATTAAGTTATCCTGTTCCGGCAACGACTCACAGGAATAATTAGTGAAGAATGTGAAAGTGTATCTATTGTATGCTTTACCACTAAATGGATGTTAAGTATTTCTCAATGATTGTGAATAATGGTTTATGATATTACAACATGCCACTGATGAGAAAAAAAACGCTTGATAATATATTCCTGGGGCAAGTACCCATAAGATGTATTTTAGGATTTGTAAATAACGCAGCATTTAATGGTAGCATTAGTAAGAATCCATTCAATTTTGAAAATTATGGTATGAATTCATTTTGTTTATACATAGATGAACAACAAGTGCCTTCTAAAACCCTACAACCATCCTTCAATGGTAATATGCTCACTTCAGCCTATCATACATTATTTTCCGGCACTGGTATACATTTCCTTAATGAAGGAAATGGGATATCAAGAGAAAAATCCGTCAGTAATTCCATTTTGATTTTAGTATATTTCAACATGGCATCCCAACTTAAACCGGGGGCTGTATAAATAGTAATGTGCTGTATCTAAGTCATATGTTTTAATACACAGATTTCTAAAGTTTTCAAATATATCGGTTTATAGTAAAACATCTGTTTTTAAATACAGGTTCGAGTAATCCGACATATTGTAACATTTAAAATGACAATCTTCGGCGTGGGTGTAATCTTCAGTGGAAACATTTAAATCGGTCATGAACTATTAAATTGATCTTTATTAGGGAGTGATGTCAACTTTAAGCTATCGTAGGATGTCATATACTCATATGGATAAATACCCTTCCGCCTAAGTCGTTTAAAATCCTGATCACAGGTAAAGTTTCTTTTTAACGTATTAAATTGATCGTCATATAAATCACATTAAGTTCACCTTTTGCTTTGTTAACTCGCTTTAAAGTTCCTCCATATTGTTTTTTCAATTGTCAGTGAGACGAAAATAAAAATAATTTGAGTAAAATCTATAATGTACATACAGTATAAAATTACCTATAATTTACATATACTATGATAAAAATAGACATATTTATTTCAGTAAAATTACTTGATTGATGCTTCAACCGCAGCATAAATTCTGATGAGCTCCTCGTCGTAGATCGGATCAAATAGTTCACATTTTTCGACTTCTTCACACAAGTTGCCCAGCTCCACATCCATGTTATCGTTGAAGAAAGTGCTGACACATATTTCGTTGGAGTTCTCCATAATGTTTGCTGTATGAATACGAAATTCAAGTGATAGATTTGAGTAAATCAAATCTAAATTATGATTCATGGTTTATTATTATAAAACGGACTTTAATAAATCAAATGTAAGAAGTTATCAAGTTAACTTAAAATCAAGACATATCTAATTTTTATAATAATTCATTATTTATTATTATTTTGATATTTCCTACAAGTAGTTTTTCCTGCAATTTTCTTCGTTATTTTATAAATTGACTCTTTTGTTAATTTATAGATATTATTATTTTCGTTTGTATAGTACTTTGTCCTAGAGTAAGCATGTTTCCAATGTTCCGATTGAGGAATCTTTTTAAATTTTTTGAGATCATATATCTCGATTTTTATTAAATGGGTTGCTGTCTTTCCATCATCCACATTAGTAGATATGTAACACATTCCACCATCCCCATTGGGTCTTGAAACATTTGAGGATTGTTTCTTTTGCTGTTTTTTTGGTGCATTGTCAAAAAATTCATCAAGACTGTCACCTCGTTTCCTTTTAGTGGTATTTTTTTCGTTAGGTACACAATCATTACTTTCCACATCAGTCGGGGATTGTGGGTAATAATAATGCTTAAAAGTATTTTCTTCGTGGTCAATTAGATGGAATGAATTCTGCAACAATAGAAAGCTAATCTATTATAACAGTCCATAGAAACTATCAGTTAAAATATTGTAAACACAAAATTAAATCAGACAAAAAAGAAATAAAAAAAATTAATAACATGCCTCCATTGGGATGTGCTCAGAAGTTGCACAAGAGTTTAACTACACTAATCACTAGACTGATTTCACCCATTCACTTACTCGCATAGTAATGATATCCACAATGAGAAAACAGAGGGCTTATATAGTAAAAATTTGAATGGTTAGGAATGAGGTTTTGCAATCTTATCTAATGCCCCAACCATAAACTTATCCTGTTCTGGCAACAACTCACAGGAATAATTAGTAATTCCGTGTTTATAGGTGAACAATCATGTTCTTGGTGGTTAGATAATCTTTCTTTTGTTGAAAAGTGCAACAAACATCCATCACAAATATGAACAGATCTTTCTTGATTTGAAAGTTGTTTACTTACTAGTCGCGACATGTTTTTAATATAAAAATAATGATTATTTGTTCCGTTTGAGATCAATAATATATTTACATGAATAGATTTACGGCATTTTGTCATGAACAATGGACCTATAACATCATACAACTTTTTATTTGTGTTATATTCCAACCCAAACACATTTATACTAATGTTGTTTAATTTTTCTACTTTTGGTATATCCCTTAACTTCATGGGGAAAGTTAGATTATCAAAGGAGAATGGGCGGTTTCGTCCCCAGTGGTGTATCAAGTCGTGTTATACGTCGTTTGAAATGTCTCAACAATAGCTTTAATTCATCGTATGACACCAACAACGAAACCCTTGCAGGGAAGAAACTATAAGTCAATATAGTTTTCATTTATTTAATGTATATTTTTGGCTTAAGTATATTTATGTTCACACAAAGCGTTTGTTTTCTTTGTAAGTGTTTCGTACGCTTCAAGCAGCTGTCTGTGTTGTATCTATTCCGCCACACCTGCTTACTAACGACGTACCTACATCCATTTCCCTTTATCTACATTTATGGCAGGGTATTTATACCTACGGAATCATACACACGCATGTTTCAGTATCAATAATGTCCCATATATGTCTTGTCTGCAACTCATCACGTCCCCACTGCAGTCTTTTCCCGAACAACGGGAAGGCACGACCAATGCTCCAATGCGGATTGGTTGAGCAAGGCTATTGGCCAACCTGATTTCAGATGTTCTCAAGCTGCCTAAGGGCCTCTGACACGGCATTAACACGACTGTTATCTTACGATGACAACCGGCACTAACGGCTTAACGTGCCTTGCAAAGCACGGAAACGCTCTAGATAAATGCCATTAAAGGGTCACCTATCCAGGTACTAACCGAGGCCGACGTTGCTTAACATGCGTGATCGTTTACAAACTGTACACATCGTTCGGCCACGAACGCTTCGAGCTCATGCATAATCATTAATAATTCAGTATCAATAACCCACGTATACCCATGTTTAATTCAGTATCAATAACCCAGTATACCCATGTGTGATTCAGTATCAATAACCCAGTATACCCATGTTTGATTCAGTATCAATAACACAGTATACTCATGTTTGATTCAGTATTAATAACCCAGTATACCCATGTGTGATTCAGTAACAATAACCCAGTATACCCATATGTGATTCAGTATCAATAACCCAATATATACCCATATAAGCTTCAATAACAATACCCAGCCATACGAAACAATCATACTTAACCATCATCGGTTTCTACATCATCGGTTTTTATTGACATAAACAATGAATCGGAAATATAATGAAAACAAGAACAATAAAAGTAATAGTCTTTTTATTCTCCTTTACATTTACTAATAATCCAAATCTACAATTATTTCATCTAGAAGTGTTGCTGGTAATAAAATGTTGCCTTGGTGCCTCGCCCAACCCAAATACCATATTATGCTCATTATATGAGTACAGGTGCCTATTGTTCTTCTTCCCGTTAGACACGTACAATAATAATTATTGATTGAGTGTCTTCCCTTTGTTCTTCTATTTACTACAATGTACGAGTAATAAATCCGGTTGGACACATGGCGGGATTGAATCCGGCCTCTTAGCAGCGTTCCTTCTACAACCTCAATCCCGTATTGATCTAGGCCGGGAATCAATGTCTCGCATACTTCAATACTGTAAATCCCGCTTCTTATATGCTCGCTCAGATATGACCTAGCGAGCTTTATTTGATAAGTTCCTAGAGCTATTAGCACCAAATCCTCTTCGCTTAGTACTGGGAATACCAGTGCTTGCACAGCTTCTCCAGTTATAGCTTCAAATGCAGCCCTTTGTCGATTGAGGTTGTTTTCCCCGACATAATCACCCAAACGATTAGGTTCATGCAGTCTTTCTCGAATAATTGAAACTATTTGGCTCGCAAATGTAGTGTCTACCACAGGCTCCCTAAATGCGTTCGTTAAAGCGGCTGCAATTCTCACATCATCACTCAAATGAGGTAGGGCTCTATTGAAATATTCATGTCTTAATATTTTGAAGTCTCTCTTCAAGCGGCCGTTAATTACTTCCACGACCCATTTGACTATAGTCACCATCCTCGATTTGTTAGCATCTTGCGTGCTGAGCTGGGGCTCGTTCCCGTTCTTTGTGGGAGGCATGTGGGCATTATAGCCATGCTCCTTTATATCCCCTAGAGAGTCCCTAAAGCCTCGATCCAAAATGAAAACATCGCCGGATTGAAGTACAATATGCATAGGACTCATCATGTATTGATTGTGACATGATAGTCGCGTCAGATTTTGTTGCTGCGTGTAATCCAAGAACATCAATAGTATATCCATCAGTACAAATAATTAAATATGTCTTCAACAGATTGCGAAACTTATGCAGACTGTAGGAAAGCTTTTGGAACAAAAAATTGCTGCTTTTTTGGATATAAATGTATGTTCCATCAAAAATTAAAATGGCTTTCGTCCAATCTTCTCCATATAACGCGTTGGGAATAGTCAGATTCCGCGAAATTATTTCTTCCCTACTAATGTAATCCCAACCTAAATGCCTGGGAAGAAAGTCAGCCTTTAGACACTGACAAGCTTGATCAAGTTTTCGTTCGAAAGATCGACGACTCATACCCAAGCGTGCAGCCAACCTTTCGTTGTGTTCTCCCGATCTTATTTTCATTAAATATGCCCCCAGCACTGTCTTCGGGCGCTGCGACTGCTCTAAAGATGGAGTTTCGTCCAGAATTCATTGGAATTGCTCATGAGTTAGCCCGACATTAAAATGTAATTCCGCAGCCGTAATATTTTCAATATTATCAAAATCGAAAAGGTGTCGTCCATTGTATGCCGTGATAAGTGTATTCAATATATCTTTTATTTGATCTGGAGCAAATGATGAATGATTACCATTTAATTCAGTCCACATGTTATCATTCATATGCTCATTACACACCCGAGCACTTGCTGGGATGTACAGTTTTGATTCAGTCAACATTCCGACTTTAATGAATTGCGGGACTCTCAAGAGATTTGTTCTTGTGCAGTTCGGAAACATACAACGCCGAGATGTATTCGCTACTCTTCTATATTCCTCAATACATATTGATAGTGGGTCAAGTGCTGGTTGTTCAACTGCTGGTGGTTCGTTTGCTGGTAGTTGAACTGCTGGTGGTTCAGCTGCTGCATCATCGCGCAGTTGATGACGACCTGCTGCTACCCAACATCTGTGACACATCCACTGTTCTTCATTGTTGAGAGCCTGTAAAAAACATAATTGAATTTTGAGGCCGCCTTGAATGATGAAATATATATTGTCAATACTTGGGTTAGAACTATAGGTTTCGTTTCGGGGTATGTTAAACATATAAAGACGTAACATAAAATTAAAGTAGCCGTGGAATAACTAGTTGGATCTAGTGCGTCTTTTGTATATGAAATGTTTTCAAAACTAAAGCATTGCATCTACGTTGTCCATCTCCACAACCCCTTTAATTAGACTGGTAGAAAATGCCCAAGGCATTAATTCCACCAATATACTCTTTGTGCAAAAATCATATCATAATATATGCTTAAACTTACTTGTTGTATTTGTAAATGATCCATCACATATTCCGCAAATCCAGGTCTTGCATCCAATTCTTGTCTTGTGAGCCGATGGCGTTCTCGGACTCGCGCTATAGAACGGTCACATGTCACACAATGATGAATTAAACGTTCCATCTTGACAGATACAAGAAATCCAATTCACTTGCAATCAAAGGTCCAATCAAACTAGCCACAGTCAAAGTAAGTGAAAGAAGATCCAGTCCGTTTAGCGAGCCGAGGTCAAAATATTAGAAAAGATCCAAAATAGCAAAAAGATGCGTGCGTGCGATGTGCGTACCGTAAGCCAATACGAAACCGACTACCAACCAATTATACAAGAAAGTGCACTATAGTAGTTCGAACTATTAAAACAATAGGTCTTTTTGTCTTTATCTCTCTCGCCTCAGTTTTTATATTATATACGTATTGCTATCTCGCTCGAACTCACCCGCATTCCAAACATGTTGATTGTCTCATGTGCACAAGCACCTCCTGCTTAGACTTAGCGACACTTGTTTGTTTGTTTGTGTTTAGTGTGTGTGTGTGTCAGTCTGGTATTATGTTAATTATATAGGCGCGCAGAAGGCGGCAAAGGAAATATGCCGACCCTTAGCCGTATCAAACTAAACAAAAACTTAAAATAATAATAAATAAAATACCACGCATGACCCATACATGGGTTATTGCTGAATCGAACATGGATAGAAATGGGTTATTAATTCTGAATCATAAATGGCTAAACCTGGGTTACTAATGCTGAATATTGTATGATTCTGTAGGTATTAATAGCTCGTCATAAATGTAGGTCTGTAGGTAGGTAGCTACGTTAGTTCGCAGGTGTCGTAATAAAAATGCCTCCAAGAGTAACACTTATAAAGTAAGAAAAACACACATTGTGTTCGAAAAAATTATAATTAAGCCAACAAACGTATTAAAGAAAATGAAACCTATATTAACTTATAGTTTCTTCCCTGCAAGAGTTTCGTTGGTATGTCATACAATGAATTAAAGCTATTGTTGAGACCTTTAAAATGACATACAACACAACTTGATACACCACTGGGGACGGCGCCCATATAAAAGCGCCCATTCTCCTTTTAGTTTGTTTTAATGTTGACTGTAAGAACTAACACGATCGGAATTTTTGTAGATCGGATACAAGGCAGAAAGTAATGACCATTTAAACATAAATTATCTGCATTTTTCACATTGATTATAGCTTTTTTTGCTCTTATATATTGCGGTAAATCGATATATGAAGTACCACATAGGGGGTTAAATTTATTAATGTTCATATCTAAACATTTAATATTCTTAAGACTCCAACCACTATCTTTTTTTTCGAAAGAACTAATTTTGTTTGTTAATTTGTCACTGTACGAGCTAGCACGTACATTGCTGACTCTACATCATTTCTTGGCATTGTGCTGTAAGGTGCAGGCTGTCGGGCCAGTCCGCATCAAGCAATCATACCGTGCACTCATAATCATTTTAGCAATTAGTATTCTTGTTAATAAATATCAATATCATATCAAGGACTTTTACTTATCAATATCATCAAAAGGTGTAGTTGAGTAAGCAGCTCCTACATCCTTTTTGGTCCTTCGAGTGACTTTTAATCAGTGAAATCAGTGACTATCAATTTATTAGTGACTATTGACTATCAGTGTATAACAATCATCAAGCAGCAGTAGTGATCATCATCAACATCATCATCAACATCATCAATCAGCATCAACAATCAGCACAGTCAAATCAAACGTAGCAGCACACAAAGTAAGATCTTTCTATTTTTACAACACCTCGTTTTATCGATTCAATCATGTCGAGCGTGGAGGAACTTCTAGCAAACCAGCAGCAGCTGGTAAACAAAGTAGAACAATCATACACGAACTTTAAAAAGGACGGCGCGGACCGTAAAACGCCGGACTACATCCAAGCAAAATTACACACCCTAGATCAATATTGGGCTGAAATTGGAACCAATCATAAAAAATTATGTACGTACGAGTTTGCCCAGTCCTTCACGTATTTTAAAAATAATCAATTCGAGACAGCAAAAGAAAGATTTCAGCAGATTCGGTCTGCCATAGCCAACTATCAGCCGCCGGCGCCAGCGAGGGCTGGACCATCCACCCCGCTGATTAGGCCTGCGACACCTCTGGCTGACGCAGCAGCGTCACGCCAGCCTTCACCATTGCCAGGAACTCAATCTCATGGCACAAATAGTAGAACTGACGAATCATTAAGGCGTCAGAATAGTAATTTTAAAGCTTTTCGCCATACAATAGCAAACATTGCTTTAGATATGATCAACGAAAAATGGGAATTTGAACATTTGCTCCGAAATATTCAGTCTCGCTGGACAGCAATAGATTCTCTACACTGGGAGTTAGACAGTGAGCTAGGGGATAGGAATATGTAGTATGAGCAGACATTTTACCAAATAGAAACAGAATACAACAGCGTAGTCAAGGCTATCAACCGGAAGTTATGGTCAACTTCTCATAGGGAACAAGTAACTCCACATATAGAAATTCCTGTTTTCAATGGCACTTATAATCAGTGGACTTCTTTTAAGGATTTATTTACAGAGACTATTCATAGTAACCCATCATTGTCTAGTGCGCAAAAAATGCAATTCTTAAAAACTAAAGTAAGGGGGGAGGCAGCAAGTCTCATCCAACACCTTAATATTTCCTCAGATAATTACACTATCTGTTGGAACATTTTGAATCATCGGTATAATAACAAAAGATTAATTTTTAACTCTCACGTTGATATTTTACTTAACATGCCAGTTGCTCATCATTTATCAATAAATAATATTAAACGCGTTCATGATACCGCTTTAGAGACTCTAAACGCTATAAAAAATATAGAAATTGATATCTCATCTTGGGATCCTTTACTAATCTATCTTTTGTCGCAAAAGTTAGATTCAGAATTACATAGCGAGTATTTAGCATCAGTAAAAAATCCACGTGAATTGCCAAATCTTGAAGATTTTTTAATATATTTAGAGAGTAAATTTACTACTTTTTTTTTGACGAAATGCCGCCTTACTTAAACCGTAAAATCATTAAACAGCATGACATATGTCAAAATTGTCTTTATTGTCATTACAATAAAGCTTGCTTTTCTATTAAACGTTGCAGACAATGCAATGAAAAGCATAACACTCTTTTGCACGAAGCGTTTGCGCAACAAGCGGCTTCTAAACACGAGCCAACGCAAATGAGTTCTCACGTTTCACTGCAACGTGGGATTCCAGAAATCCTTTTAGCAACAGCCATCATCAACGTGCAAAAATTAGATGGGACTTACGTTCAAGTGCGTGCTTTAATAGATCAAGGTTCCCAAATATCTCTAATTACTGAGCATGCCGCTCAGTTGTTAAATTTACCGCGAAAGAAATGCAAGGGTATCATATCTGGTGTTGGTGCCAAGGAAAGCAGTTGTAAGGGTGTAATATCTCTTAATTGTGCAGCAGTAAATGGCGATTTTAAATTTGAAACTGATGCACTTATCATGAGGAGTCTTGTTAAAAATTTACCAAGTTTTTCGTTTGATAAGCCTTCATGGCCATTTTTACAAAATATTTCTTTAGCCGATCCGAACTTTAACATAAGTCGGCCAGTGGACCTGCTGCTGGGAGCCGACATATACGCTTTTATTTTATTAGACGGTGTGCTTAAAGTAGATAATTTTACACCCATTGCCCAAAATACATCCTTAGGATGGATACTTACAGGCAACGTTAAAACTATTCAATGCAATGTAGTTTTAAACGATTTACGTCAAATAGAAAAATTTTGGGAAATTGAGGACATTTCCGAAAATTCTAAATTATCGGTTAACGATCAAAAATGTTTAGATTATTATAATGAGACCACAACGCGACAAGAAGACGGTCGTTATGTTGTTCGGATACCTTTTGAGCCTGATTTGTCGGATGAAAAAGAAAACTACTTAAACAGCGCGGCTATCCCTGTCCTTGAGGAATCCTTTAATATGGACGATTTAGTGCATGGTCAGCATAATTTATCAGTCGCTAGGCGGCTACAGCAAGACCTTATCATGTTATTGAAGTCAGGGGGATTCCACCTTAGTAAGTGGAAATCAAATGCACCTGAATTGTTAGCAAATGTCGACACTGAAACCGTCCCTGGTTTCAGTGTCGACACCTGGTTTTTTAAACAAGAGCAAAGCAAAATATTAGGTTTAAGTTGGAACCCAAGTCATGATAATTTTTCTTTTCAATCAAAGATTGACTCTAATATTTCGAGTAAAGTAACAAAACGTACATTACTTTCTGAAATATCTAAACTGTTTGACCCTTTAGGATGGCTCTCACCCGTATCAACAAAACTCAAAATAATTTTTCAAAGTACTTGGCTAGCTGGCATTAAGTGGGATGATGAGCTACCGGCCGATATTTACGCGGAATGGGTTAAAATCAAGGTAGATTTATGTAACATTAATAAAATAAATTTACCACGGTGGATCGGTACTAAAGAAAACGAATGCATCGAGTTACATGGGTTTTGTGATGCGTCAACAAAGGCGTACGCTTGTGTAATATATTGTCGTATAAAACGAACTAAAGGGTCCCGTACAACATTATTAGTAGGTAAAACGAGGCTCGTGCCTAGTAGCAAAGCAATATCATTACCCCGATTAGAGTTATGTGGGGCACTATTACTATCTAAATTAATGTATAAAGTTAAAACTTGCCTCAGCAGTTACAATATAAAAACATACGGTTGGGTCGACTCCATGATAGTTTTAGGTTGTTTAAATGGAAACCCCACGCGATGGAACGTTTTCGTGGCTAATCGAGTTCGCGAAATATCATCAATTATGCCAATTGAATGCTGGCGCTATGTAAAATCAGATGAAAATACAGCAGATTCAGCAAGCCGTGGACTGACTGTATCACAGTTAATTGACCACTCTTTGTGGTGGCAGGGCCCAAACTGGCTCTCTAATTTCTGTGATCAACAGAATTATCAATCATATTTTACAAAATTAGAACTTAAAGTTCCTGCATTAGTTAACTTAGTCACGCAGCAATACCGTGACAGTTGTATCATATTACAATTACTTATGAAATATAGTTCTCTAAATAAAGTAGTTAGAACAGTAGCATATATATTAAGATTCGCAACATACAAAAAATATAATATAAAAGCAAAGCACTTATCATTATCAGAACTAAGCAAAGCAAAAAATATTATCGTAAGAAATATACAGTATTTAAGTTTTAATAAAGAAATAGAAAATTTAAAACATAACAAGAAAATTTCATCTAATAGCATAATTTATAGCCTTAATCCTTTTCTAGATGAAAATGACATTTTAAGAGTGGGTGGTCGGTTAAAACTTGCCAATTTAAATCCCGACATGAAACATCCTATTTTAATACCTAATAATAGTCGTTTAGCAGATCTTATCATAGACCAGGCCCACGAGCTCACCTTTCACGGTGGACCTCGTCTAACGTCCGCGTTTATGCGTCAAAAGTATTGGGTGATCGGTGGTAACAGGGCTACCAAAAAACGCCTTCGACTATGTGTCACGTGTAGAAGACACAACCCTAGCAAACATCAACAGTTAATAAGCGACTTACCAGCAGCTAGAGTCAACCCTTCTAGGCCTTTTCAATCAGTAGGGGTAGACTACACCGGTCACATAATGATCAAAAGTAACAAGGGCCGTGGCATCAAAACCAGTAAAGGTTACGTAGCAGTTTTTGTATGTATGGCTACTAAGGCTGTACATCTTGAGGTGGTCTCAGATTTAACTACCTCGACGTTTTTAGCCGCTTTACGTAGAATGTCCGCTCGTAGAGGGACGCCTCGTAAAATTTTTAGTGATAACGGTACAAACTTTTTAGGTGATAGTAAGGTACTTCAGCAGGAATACGTCGAATTGCAAAAAGTATTTATGGATAGTAATCTTTATAGTGAAATCGCAGAAATGGGTATTAGCTGGCATTTTAATGCCCCGTCATGGCCACAGGCTAGCGGTCTCTGTGAAGCTGCCGTCAAAAGCCTTAAGCGTCACTTAAAACGAGTAATTGGCTACCAAAAGCTGACGTATGAAGAATACAACACTCTTTGTACCCAGCTGGAGGCGTGTCTCAACTCCCGGCCCTTGTGTCCGATGACCGAGGACCCGGAAGATCTAAATTATTTAACTCCATCTCATTTCCTATCGTCCGTACCGATTTTAACTATTTACGAAACGGAACATGATTTAAGAACTAGATGGCATTTAACACAAAATATTTTTCATAACATATGGAAAAGGTGGCAACATGAATATTTAATTAATTTGTCAGCACGTAATAAATGGAGACAGCCTTTAGAGAATTTTAAAATTAATGACATTGTTATCATCCACGACAACAACCTTCCAGCAGGCAAGTGGGCATTAGATAGAGTAGTGCAATTGCACCCCGGAAGTGACGGGTACGTTCGAGTCGTTACTCTAAAGACAAAAAATGGATATATGAAACGTCCTATAATCAAATTATCAGTTCTCCCGGTTAATGAGTCTCAAAATGATCATTTGAACTCTACCGCACAATCAGAGCAACAAACTCCGAAATTGATAGGTGATAGAGTGAAAAGAAGCACCAGAAAAAGAAATAATTTGCCTACTATCATATCAGCTTTTTTATTATTTTTTATGACCCTCATTGCTTCTTCCAATGGCTCATCTTATAACAATACTCCATTAAATAATAAAGCACTTTACTTTGATAAAATAAATAACATGCATGTAATTAGAGATGATTGGCGCCTTGTCGTCTATTATGACATGCAGCCGTTCTGGGAAGGCGTTGCGGCATGCAAAAAACATATTGTTTATCTTGACAGCGCGTGCGCGGAGATAAGCACAGTGTCTCATTGCGCCAGTGTCTTATTACAATTGAATCACACCTTTAATGAGTTGCAATACTATAATAGTTTACTATTAGATCAGCATTTTGCTGCGCGCACTAGACAGAGAAGGGGACTAATAAATGGCGTAGGATACATTGCGAACAGTTTATTTGGTGTCTTAGATCAAAATTTCGCGGATAAATATGAGCAAGATATAAGCATAATACGAATAAAATCAAAATCATTTAGCTTTATTATGGAAAAATCAAACCTCTCTAGTAGAGGCAGAATTTAATTATATAAAAAGAAGTGAGTCTGTAATGGAAAAACAACACAAGTCTATTTTTAAGAAAATAAGCGCCATCGATAACTCTGTTAACGCTTTAAAAGGTAACATACAAAATATATCTTATATTAGCGACTTTATTTTATCATCTTTAACAGCTAGTAACTTGATACATTATTTACATTATATACAAGACAACTTACTTGATACTATCACTAATGTGTACGACGGAAAATTTAATGTACACGTATTAACGCCTGAGCAGCTTAAGCTAGAATTACAAAAGATATCATCATTATTGTCTAAAGACTTAACTATTCCTTTCTATACCGATTTATCTCAATTATATAATTTGCTAAAAGTGAGAATGCGAATTAGTACTAATTATTTACTATTTGAAATAACTATTCCATTGATAGCCAACGACTCGTACGAGTTGTATGGAATTTATCCTATCCCCCAAAAAGCAAATAACGCGATGAAATGCATTACTCCAATTGGAAAATATTTAGCAATTAATTTAAAAAAAGACACATTTATAATCATGACTGATACGGAGTTGCTTCAATGTTTTAACCAAAATTCCGAATCGTTGTTGTGTCGCTTAAGCAAACCGGAATATCAGCTGAAGGATAATGAAAGTCTATGCAAGCGAAATAAAATAACTGGGACTTGTCACTTTATCGCTGATCAGTGTGATAACATATGGGTAAATACTCATAAAATCAACACGTACTTTTATTTTTGTTGTGAAAACTGCTCATTGAAACTACTTTGCGATGATGAAATAAATGCAATTCAATTGTCTCAGTCTGGATTGATTAGCGTTAAGCAAGGATGTATAATTAAGTCAAAAGACTTTTCTGTTCACTCGCATAAAGAAGACACAAGCATATTACATGTAAAGCATCAGGTTTCCCTCGGATATATTGCTCCTATCAATAATCTTTTTAATATGTCGTTCCCGGAAACTTCATCTATAGCGCTCAATTACAATGGGTCAGCTGAACATAAAGAACAATTAATGGTATTACAGAAACAACTTGACGACTTAAAGCAGAATGATCCAACTCTAGATAACTTTTCGTATCATGACATACATCATTATACCGCTATCTATGTTATAGCAGCATTAATTCTGATATTCGGATCATATTTACTATGGAAATGCAGGACAAAGATTGTTAGATCAACACCTCCCGTGGTGGAAAGGGAAGCTGGAGGAATAGAAATGATTTCTCGCGGTGATATCGTGATGCCTCAGTCACCAAAAAGTGATCAGTGTTTTAGGGAAGTGGTACAAACACTCAGTGACAACAAAGTGTGTGGCCCTAGCAGGCAGAGTCGAGGCACTTCGCCCATACTTCACTCGTTTGTGACAATTGCCGACAAATAGTGTTTATTATTAAGTTAGTTTAAGGACCTATTGTCTATCACCTTGTATCATCATCATCATCATGCGGCCCGGGAGCATGTACGAGCTAGCACGTACATTGCTGACTCTACATCATTTCTTGGCATTGTGCTGTAAGGTGCAGGCTGTCGGGCCAGTCCGCATCAAGCAATCATACCGTGCACTCATAATCATTTTAGCAATTAGTATTCTTGTTAATAAATATCAATATCATATCAAGGACTTTTACTTATCAATATCATCAAAAGGTGTAGTTGAGTAAGCAGCTCCTACAGTCACAAAGCGATGAAAAGAAAATGTTCAAATCATCTGATCTATTAATAATGTAATTGCAAGTTTGAAAATCAAAAGAATTAAAAATTTGTTTCGTCTGTTGAACAAAGAAGGCCTGCAAAACAAAATTTGCCTTTAAAACATTGTTGTTTTATAGAATTTTCAATCAGAACTAAAATATTATTTTTGATCGAATTCAAAAATAATTCCGGGGTTTGAAATACTCCATCACAATTTGTACCATTAATTTCATAACTAATTATTCTCTGTCCGAAAGCTGATTCGACAACTGACACGTTTTAAGTACTATGTAATTTCAAATGGTCATTCTTATGTCTATTACTTTTTAAATACTGCAATTAATCTAGTCACCATCATTGTCTTCTGTTACCTGATCTACCTCCACAGTTCTCGAAGTAGATGCATTAGAATCTGTGTATTTTCTCCTCTTTGCAGGTTGGTCTTTGTTCCATTTTAACTCGCTTTAGAGCTCCTCCAGTTTGTTGTGTTGATTGACTGTGAAACAAAAATCACATTAAGTTCAACTTTTGCTTTGTTAACTCGCTTTAAAGTTTCTCCATATTGTTTTTTCAATTGTCAGTGAGACGAAAATAAAAATAAGTTGAGTACAATCTATAATGTACATATAGTATAAAATTACCTATAATTTACATATACTATGATAAAAATAGACATATTTATTTCAGTAAACTTACTTGATTGATGTTTCAACCGCAGCATAAATACTGATGAGCTCCTCGTCGTAGATCGGATCAAATAGTTCACATTTTTCGACTTCTTCACACAAGTTGCCCAGCTCCACATCCATGTTATCGTTGAAGAAAGCGCTGACACATATTTCGTTGGAGTTCTCCATAATGTTTGCTGTATGAATTCGAAATTCAAGTGATAGATTTGAGTGAATCAGATCTAAATTATGATTCATGGTTTATTATTATAAAATGGACTTTAATAAATCAAATGTAAGAAGTTATCAAGTTAACTTAAAATCAAGACATCTAATTTTTATAATAATTCATTATTTATTATTATTTTGATATTTCCTACAAGTAGTTTTTCCTGCAATTTTCTTCGTTATTTTATAAATTGACTCATTTGTTAATTTATAGATATTATTATTTTCGTTTGTATAGTACTTTGTCCTAGAGTAAGCATGTTTCCAATGTTCCGATTGAGGAATCTTTTCAAATTTTTTGAGATCATATATACAATAGTACTTTTAGCCTAGTAAACGAATGATTCTGCTTGGAAAAGTCAAAAGCAGAAATTTTGACTTCGGAACTTTGTTAAGACTAGTTAGGAGATAAACATACTAAAAGTCCTGACCCCTCCAAGGTGCGCTCGAGGGAGGGGGGGCAAAGAAGGTCCCGTCTTTTGGTTTTTTGCTTACTCATCAAAAACGGTGCTTCGTACGAAATTATCTTGTACTACATAGTAAAAGCTAATTAAATTCTCTACAACTTTGTCCTTTACACTTTAAATCTATCTCCAATAATTGCCTCACTATGAGCTTCTAAAATTAGCCGATTTTCAAAAATGTGTTCTACTTCTACGTTTTCTGATATTTCCAGGCTGCGTTTCTAACAGTGTATACTGTCTTTCGATTTGCAATCCGTGTTTTATTTTCGTCTTTAAATGCGCATGCACAAAAAAAGCATCTAGTAGTGAAGTCAAAATTTGGTTTCGATGATCTTAAAGTACTTCTATTGTGAACTGTAGAAGGTCCAGCGAACGGACCACTTTTTGTCAGATCAGCTTTGATGCTGTCGGGTCTCGTGTAATCTTTTCTACAAGATTTGTGAACTCTCAACGACTTACATTCCTTTAGTTGGGAGCTCTTTTCTGAGCACACTGGCAGAAATAAGAGTAATTAAGCCCTTTTTACCAACTATGGCAACATTTTCTCCGCCTTCTTTTAGCGGTTTATCACAAACGAAACACTTGTCTGTCATCTTGAGAACGTATGTATCTGCGAAATATTTTGTGACTGCTTCCCTGCGTTACCGGGTGCACAGTCACAATATTCAATAGGTCAAGATCGAAACAAAAACATAAGCCCGAAGGCATTTTGATAGATGTTATCGGGAGTTTTAGCCAGTTTAAAACTGTTACCGCCTTCACCGCGTGGAGGTACTCCCAGCTTATGTTCTTTTTATGTACTGTATATTATAACGTGTTTTGATACTGTAGATGTTCATTCAAATAAGAAACAAAAAATGATCTTGGTAAGTTTGGACTGTTGCAGACTGCATTGTGCTAAAGAGAAAAAATCGGCCAAGTGCGAGTTAGGTTCGCGCACGAATGGTTTCGTACCATTTAAGAGCAAAAATAGCCAAAGAATAATCGTGTTTTTTGTATGGGAAGCCCCCAAAAAAAAAAATATTTTTAAATTAAAAAAAATTATTTTATTTAAAATTTATTTTTAATTACTAAAGTATAAAATATATAACTGAGTATTTTGTAATCATTTCAGGTGTCTACCTTATGCCATGATAGATATCGAGCAAAAAATTGCAAAAAAATCGAGTTTGTTGTATGAGAGCCCCCCTTAAATATTTAAATTATTTTGTTTTTAGTATTTCTTGTTATAGCGGCAACAGAAATATATAATTTGTGAAAATTTAAACTCTCTAGCTATTACCGTTCTTGAGTTACAGCCTGGAGATAGACAGACGGACAGACAGACGGACAGACAGACGGATAGACAGACGGACAAACAGACGGACAGACAGACGGTCAGGAAGACGGACAGACATCAAAGTCTCAGTAATAGGGTCCCGTTTTACCCTTTGGGTACGAAACCCTAAAAAACACACTTTTGAAAATCGGCCAATTTTAGAAGCTCATAGTGAGGCAATCATTGGAGATAGATTTAAAGTGTAAAGGACAAAGTTGTAGAGAATTTAATTAGCTTTTACTATGTAGTACAAGATAATTTCGTACGAAGCACCGTTTTTGCAAAAACCAAAAAACGGGACCTTCTTTGCCCATCAGTTAAAATATTGTAAACACAAAATAAAATCAGACAAAAAAGAAATAAAAAAATTAATAACATACCTCCATTGGGATGTGCTCAGAAGTTACACAAGAGTTTAACTACACTAATCACTAGACTGATTTCACCCATTCACTTACTCGCACAGTAATGATATCCACAATGAGAAAACAGAGGGCTTATATAGTAAAAATTTGAATGGTTAGGAATGAGGTTTTGCAATCTTATCTAATGCCCCAACCATTAAGTTATCCTATTCTGGCAACGACTTACAGGAATAATTAGTAATTCCGTGTTTATAGGTGAACATGTTCTTAGTGGTTAGATAATCTTTCTTTTGTTGAAAAGTGCAACAAATATGAACAGATCTTTCTTGATTTGAAAGTTGTTTACTTACTAGTCGCGACATGTTTTTAATATAACAATAATGATTATTTGTTACGTTTGAGATCAATAATAAATTTACATGAATAGATTTACGGCATTTTGTCATGAATAATGGACCTATAACATCATACAACTTTTTATTTGTGTTATATTCCAACCCAATCATATTTATACTAATGTTGTTTAATTTTATACTTTTGGTATATCCCTTAACTTCATGGGGAAAGTTAGGTTATCAAATTTTAGTTTGTTTGAATGTTGACTGTAAGAACTAACACGATCGGAATTTTTGTGGATTGGAGGCAGAAAGTAATGACCATTTAAACATAAATTATCTGCATTTTTCACATTGATATATAGCTTTTTTTGCTCTTATATATTGCGGTAAATCGATATATGAAGTACCACATAGGGGGTTAAATTTATTAATGTTCATATCTAAACATTTAATATTCTTAAGACTCCAACCACTATCTTTTTTTCGAAAGCACTAATTTTGTTTGTTAATTTGTCACAAAGCGATGAAAAGAAAATGTTCAAATCATCTGATCTATTAATTATGTAATTGCAAGTTTGAAAATCAAAAGAATTAAAAATTTGTTTCGTCTGTTGAACAAAGAAGGCCTGCAAAACAAAATTTGCTTTTAAAACAATATGTTGTTTTATAGAATTTTCAATCAAAACTAAAATATTATTTTTGATCGAATTCAAAAATAATTCCGGGGTTTGAAATACTCCATTACAATTTGTACCACTAATTTCATCACTAATTATTCTCTGTCCTAAAGCTGATTCGACAACTGACACATTTTTTAAAGTACTATGTAATTTCAAATGGTCATTCTTATGCCTATTACTTTTTAAATGATTAGAGAAATACCGCTTTTTGATGGGAACTTGACATGTACTGCAATTAATCTGGTCACCATCATTGTCTTCTGTTACCTGATCTACCTCCACAGTTCTCGAAGTAGATGCATTAGAATCTGTCTATTTTCTCCTCTTTGCAGGTTGGTCTTTGTCCTTTTTAACTCGCTTTAGAGCTCCTCGAGTTTGTTGTGTTGATTGACTGTGAAACAAAAATCACATTAAGTTCACCTTTTGCTTTGTTAACTCGCTTTAAAGTTTCTCCATATTGTTTTTTCAATTGTCAGTGAGACGGAAATAAAAATAAGTTGAGTACAACCTAGAATGTACATACAGTATAAAATTACCTATAATAATTTATATATACTATGATAAAAATAGACATATTTATTTCAGTAAACTTACTTGATTGATGTTTCAACCACAGCATAAATACTGATTAGCTCCTCGTCGTAGATCGGATCAAATAGTTCACATTTTTCGACTTCTTCACACAAGTTGCCCAGCTCCACATCCATGTTATCGTTGAAGAAAGTGCTGACACATATTTCGTTGGGAGTTCTCCATAATGTTTGCTGTATGAATTCGAAATTCAAGTGATAGATTTGAGTAAATCGAATCTAAATTATGATTCATGGTTTATTATTATAAAATGGACTTTAATAAATCAAAGAAGACGGATCACAATCCATACAAAATTACCCTACGTCCTATAACAAAGTGACGTATCTCAAAAAAAAGATAAAAATGTATAAAAAAATATGCCATACCCACTAACTTCATTTTTTTACACCTTTGTATGGAAAAATTGCTTTAAAAATAGTTCATGCGCTGTTATGAAAAATTCGTTTGTTTGAAAGGGTGCCCCCAGGATAGTCCCACTGCCATAAAATCAGGTCTCTGGTTTCCAAGATCCTTGAGAAATGTAAGTAAAATCTCGAAAATAAGATAATTTTTTTCAAATAAGGTAGTTTTTAATATATTACATTCATTTTTTTCAATCAACGGTCAACTGATTATTATCTCCTTATTCATCTGATTATGAAAACGTGAGAATAACTTAAAAATAAGCTTTTCTTTTTTTCTATAAAGGTAGTTTTTTATATATTACGTTTATTTTGTTCAATCAACGATCAACTGAGTATTATCTCCTTATTCATCTGATTATGAAAACGTGAGAATGTCTAAAAGCTTGAGCTTGAATGTTTGAATACTACTCGTATACTAATACTATATTATATTATGAATACTTTAATAATACTGTTATTTCCTTATGCGTAATTAAAAAAGGCGCTTTTGGTGATTTAGTTTAAAAAAGGATACAAAGAAAAAAATCGGTTTTCTATTGTTTATTATCTATTATACACACGTTACAACGAATTCGGACAGGACATGTGCAACAAATGGCGAGCATAACTCACAGTTCGCATTTATTCACATTCACATTTAATCATTTTCTAAATCCCTTAAAACATGGTTCAAAAAACCTGCCGGGTGGTTCATTTCTTCGGGCTGGTTCCGCATCCAGCCCAAATAAAATATTATACTCATAACATGGGCGCATACCCCCAATGTCCTGCGCCCATGTATACAAGAACAATAGTATTCAACCACGGCATCCCTTCCTTCATTTCGTCTATTATAAAGCACATAGGTGTGGTACTCCTTTCTTCGGATATGCTGTGATTGAATCCTGCATCTCAACAGAACGTTATTTTGTATGTCATTAACATTAATATTAATTCTATCTGGATGTCTGTATATGTCAATATCATATACACCTGTTTCGTTTATATGTTCGCTGCAATTAAAGCGTGCAATTCTTGGGTGGTACGTACCAATGGATAGCTTGATCAAATCTTCATACATTAAACTTGGGAAGTCGCTTACTTCTTCGCTGTTTGCATTTAATCTTATGAAAGCCACTCTTATTTGATTTAGGTTATTCTGTTCTACAAAATCTGCTAACAGATTTGGTTTATGCACGTTGCGGTTAATAGTTTCGATGAACTCTTCCGTGTATCGACTATCATCAAATGGCTGTTGGAAGCAGTTTATTATTGCACCTGCTATTTTAAAATCGTCAAAAATGTGTGGCAAGTCACGATTAAATGTGCGGTGCCGAAACATTTTAAAATCCCTTTTAAGGCGGCCATTGATTGCTTCTACGACCCATCGGCATAGAGTGACGAGCCTTGATTTGTTGGAAGCTTCTGTGCTTAACTGTCTTTCACCTCGGACAGTTGATAGAGGAAAAGATGAAAACCGGATTCTTCTGCAACTGGGACAACGTCACGGAAGCCTCTATCTAGCACTAAAACGTCATTTTCTGTAAAATAATCTTGCCAAACATTGTCGTTAATGAAAAGCTGCCTCAGTATGTCTGCATCTGTAGTGGTAGCTGCGTATGGTCCGGCTATGTCAATTATATGACCGTCTGCGCACACTATCATAAACGGCTTAATTAAGTTACGGTACTTGTAGAGACTATAACTCTGACGTTGAAACAAAAAGTTACTACTTTTTTCCACAAAAAGGTAAGTGCCGTCAAGAATAACGATCGCTTTAGGATCTTCTTCGTTATATATGTTGAGGTAGTAAACTATTTCGTCTCACAACTTCATCTCGTGTTATATAGTTGAACCCCATATGCAGCGGCACGAAATCTGTCTTTAGACAGGATCTTGCTCTTCTTATTTTACGAGCCACGGTGGATTTCGAAAATCCAAACACAGTACCTATTCTTGTGTTGGGTTCCCCATTTCGGATCTTACACAAATACACACCAAAATCTTGTTTTGGAGTTGAAGACCGTTCTTGGAGCGATGGAACTGCATTTAATAATATATTGAAGTTTTCATGGTTTAGGCCCGTCCAAAACGTTTATTATTATAAAATGGACTTTAATAAATCAAATGTTAGAAGTTATCAAGTTAACTTAAAATTAAGACATATCTAATTTTTATAATAATTCATTATTTATTATTACATTGATATTTCCTACAAGTAGTTTTTACTGCAATTTCCTTCGTTATTTTATAAATTGACTTTTGTTAATTTATAGATATTATTATTTTCGTTTGTATAGTACTTTGTCCTAGAGTAAGCATGTTTCCAATGTTCCGATTGAGAAATCTTTTCTAATTTTTTGAGATCATATATCTCGATTTTTATTAAATGGGTTGCTGTCTTTCCATCATCCACATTAGTAGATATGTAACACATTCCACCATCCCCATTGGGTCTTGAAACATTTGAGGATTGTTTCTTTTGCTGCTTTTTTGGTGCATTGTTAAAAAATTCATGAAGACTTTCACCTCGTTTCCTTTTAGTGGTATGTTTTTCGTTAGGTACACAATCATTACTCTCCACATCAGTCGGCGATTGTGGGTAATAATAATGCTTAAAAGTATTTTCTTCGTGGTCAATTAAATCGAATGAATTCTGCAACAATGGAAAGCTAATCTACACACACCGGCATATTTAGCGGAACATAAAATAAAGGTTTGATATCAGTATCATATGAGGATGCTGGCTGGTTTATACGTCATTTAATTTAAAAAGAAATATTTTCAAATTAAGAAAACAACTGAACATCACATTTTATGCAATTGTTTTAATTTTATTCAAATACACCTTATCTGGAGCGAACTTCGAGTATTTCTTCCTTCTGAGTTTGATTTAAAATTTCAGTGAAATACTGTTTTTTGTTAGTTTTTTTTAATCGCGTATCTTTTTGGAGTTGAGGACTGAATTATGCCTGACTTAGCCCCAACGGAGATTGCCAGAGCACTCGAAATGCGAAGAAATAATCAAACCTACAGAGTGATATCCAGAGATCTTCGTCGACCAGTTTCAACGATCCATCGCAGTATCCAACGGTTCAGGGAGACCGGTACTTATGTGAGAAGAGCAGGACAAGGCAGAAAAAGACGCACTTTGAGTAGGGATGATCGTTTCATTCGGCTTCGTGTACGTAGGAACACCCGTTTGACGACCGTCCAAGCCCGACATGAGTTAGAAGCAGTGCGGGGTGTAACCGTAAGTGAGCGTACGGTACGAATAAGGTTCGAAGAAGCTGGTTTGGGTTCATTTGTTCCCGCCAAGGCTCCAAGGCTCGAGGTAAATCATCGTAGAAACAGGTTAACTTTTGCTCAGGAACATCGACTTTGTATTGTTTAGTGATGAGTGAAGAATTCTCTTAAATCAAATTGACGGCAGGCAAAGAATATATAGACGCAAAGGAGAACACGGAGTTGCATACGGTGGTGGATCAATAATGGTTTGGGCGGGCATTTGTTTGGGAGCTCGCACAGACTTGGTAGTGATTGACAAAGGGAGTCTGACTGCAGACTGCTATATCAGAGAAATTTTAGAAGAAAACGTCGTACCGTTTGCCCCATATATCGGTGACGATTTTGTTTTTATGCAGGATAATGCTCGGCCGCATACCGCTCGGGTAACTCAAGCTTATCTTAATGATATGAATATCACTGTTATGGAGTGGCCGGCGAGATCACCGGATATGAACCCAATAGAGCACGTTTGGGACTGGCTGAAAAGAAAAGTTAAGTCCATAATTCCAGCTCCTGCCAACATGGGTGAACTGCGAATCGCCGTAGTTGAGGAATGGCGGAGACTATCCCAGGAGACCATCGATAACATCATTCTCAGTATGCCTAGACGGGTAGAAACTTTAATAAGAGTATGTGGAGGAAATACGCGATATTAATCATCATTTTTCTAATTTAATTAATTGTTATTTTAATATTAATTTTCACTTTTCCCGGTTACATGAAAAGTTCAAAAATGTACCATTTTTCACAAATAGCCATTACTCACAAAATCTGTTCTTAATGTGATCTCATTTTAAGTAAAACAAACGAAACATATTGATTTCTTAGGTTTACGCGAATATTGTTCATTGTTTTAAACACTCACGGATTATCGCGTATTATTACCGCGACACAATCCGTAAGTGTTTAAAACAATAAACGAAACATTAAATAACAAAAGATGTGTAGTAAGTAGATTTTAAAATAAAACCAATTTTTTTTAATTATGGACCTTTTTTTGTGTTCCGCTAAATATGCCGGTGTGTTTATTATAACAGTCCATAGAAACTATCAGTTAAAATATTGTAAACACAAAATTAAATAATAAAAAAAAGACCCAAAAATTATAATAATAATAACTTACCTTCATTGGGATGTGCTCAGAAGTTTCACAAGAGTTTAACTACACTAATCACTAGACTGATCTCACCCTTTCACTTACTCGCACAGTAATGATATTCACAATGAGAAAATAGAGGGCTTATATAGTAAAAATTTGAATGGTTAGGAATGAGGTTTTGCAATCTTATCTAATGCCTCAACCATTAAGTTATCCTGTTCTGGCAACGACTCACAGGAATAATTAGTAAAGAATGTGAAAGTGTATCAATTGTATGCCTTACCACTAAATGGATGTTAAGTATGACTCAATGATTCTGAATAATGGTTTATGATATTACAACATGCCACTGATGAGAAAAAAAAACGCTATATAATATATTCCTGGGCCAAGTACCCAAAATATGTATCATAGGATTTGTAAATAACGCAGCATTTTTTTATTTTTATTTATTTATTTATTTATTAAGATTACACTTTTTACAATATACTGTAATCCGCCAAACTGATCAAGCAGTTTGTAGGCGTTCCGCTCAATTTGTTACACTTACATAGGCATTACTTAATACAATACTTTTGATTAAATTACTACAATAACAAAATACTTTAAGGTTTGCTATGCCAATTACACTTACAGGTTACATCTAATATACTACTATACTAATACATAAATTTTTCACTCTAATATTATATATCTAGTGTCTGTATCCTTTAGAATACTAAAAATATACTATATTTTATGACAGGTATGACATTATAACTTACAATTGTTAGAAAATCCAAGAATTTCTTTTAATTTTTGCTTTAATTTAAATTTACACTTAATTTTATTTTCCTCTCTTAATAATTTATATTTATTACATATCTTTGGCACTATATACTTTCTAGTCCTTTCCCCATAATAATTATTAACTTTTATCTGCTCTAACCTTCCTTTATTTATTGTTCTAATACTATATTTATACATTTTCTTTGTTTTAAATTCCTCTTTATAATATGTTTCTATTGCTATCAGATATTTAACTTTTTGACTTACTGGAATTATTTCGCACTCCTGAAATAGCTTATTATAGTCATCTCTATACTTTACCTTTATTCTTTTATCTACGATTATTTTTAAGAATCTTATCTGTATCTTTTTAATTTGTTCAACATAGGTTTTAAATGTTAGCCCGTAGCAACTTAACCCGTAATTAATAACTGACTCCACCAATGCATAGTAGACCATTACCAAAGTACACTTGTCTAATAATCTTTTAAGGATATAAAATTTACTGAGGACTAATCTTAGCCTATTACATACCAAGTCTATGTGTGGCCTCCAGCTCAAGTTATTATCTATAAGCAGGCCCAAATATTTAATAGTGCTTACTAATTCTAAATCATTACACTGACAATCCTGGTTGTTATGTAAACAGTCGTATGTGTGCCCTACGATGCGTACTTTAGCCCCTGTCCTTGATGTCCTGTTATAGGGAGAGCAAATATGCATGATTTTAGTTTTACTCGTGTTAATTATAATTCCATTATCATGGGCCCATTTTGTTGTTTGGTCGAAATCATTTTGTAACTGCACTATCATCTTTTGCAAGTTTATGCCTGATATTAATAAACATGTGTCATCTGCATACATGAATACCTCACTATATTTCACTACATTAACCATGCTGTTCACATGCATTATATAGCCAACAGGACCATACACGGATCCAGTAGGTACACCCAATGTGATGGACGCATCTGCGCCCATTGTCCTGTCGACAACGGTGCAGAGCGTCCTGTTCTTCAAATAGCTCGCGAAGAACTTGTTGGTGGGACCACTGATACCGCATTCGTCCATGGCCTGTAACAGCTGTTTGTGTCCAAGAGTATCAAAAGCTTTTTTGAAATCAATAAATAGTGCTATTATTTGGTTTTTATCATTTAGTTTCTGATTACTAAAGTCTGTAAACTGGATTAGTAAGGTATCAGTGCTCCTTCCCCTTCTAAATCCATGTTGGCAGTCGGCTATAATGTTATTTCTCTCTAAATATTCACTTATTTGTCTAACTACAACTTTTTCTACCACTTTATTTACTACAGATAAAATAGCTATGGGCCTGTAATTACTATAATCCAGATGACATCCTTGTTTATAAATAGGCCTGATCAGTGCTTGTTTGAGTTCATCAGGATAAATACCTTGCGTTACACACAGGTTTATAAATTTCGATATAATTTTACTTACATCTTTAACTATGCATTTTAAATCCATTACCCGTATTTGATCCCTACCCGGTGCTTTATTACAATCTAAGTTATTAATAACTTTTTCAACCTCCTTGGCATTTACCTTTTTAAATCGGAAGGAACTTATATTTACATTAACATAGCTATTTCTATCTAAAAAAATGTACCACAGTTATGTTTAATTTTTTCTATTTCTTATGTAAAAGTTTTGGAAAACTTAGTGCAAATGTTATACATATTATCTGTCTTACCCAAGTACTTTTTAATTTCATTATCTATATTATTCTTACTCTTACCAATCCACATATTTATATGAGCCCATATTTTTTTATAATCACCCTTACGCTCATTTAATTTGTTTCTTCTATGCCTGTTTCTCGCAGTTTCTATGATTTTATTTAGCTTGTTTCGAAACCTCGTGTAATCTAACCTCTTATTCATGTTAGACGGTTCCATTCTCCATATTCTAAATAACTCATTTTTTTCTAGCGATCTGAATTAATATTTGGTTACTCACCCATGGCTGAGTTATCCTTTTATTCTCACATGTTTCCGTAATCGTACATCCTGCATAAACACTGCGAAAAACATGACACAGTTCACTATACAATACCAATGGACAGTTAATCTTTAAATAATCCTGCCATTCAATATTTTTAAGCTTCTCTTTAATTAGTTTATTATTTAAAACTGTCCGCTTTGAGTCACTTTTAATAGATTGCACTACGCATGATTCATACAAAAGTCTAATACCGATCATATGGTGGTCCGATAAGTTGCATTTAAACGTATATGTTGACACACAGCTGATCAGTCTCGCCGCCTCTCGCCCGGCGCGTGCACCGTACCCACACGTGATCGATGCAAGACATCTGTCTTTGTCCTTCCACGATGGCTTCTCTCGTTATCGCCGTAGTAGGGATGGCAATCTGAAGGCCCTGACTACTCAGGGTGGTTTTGTAACTGTTCGATGTGACATTCTGTTTATCTTTCAATAAATCTATGTTCATATCTCCCATGATAATTACCTCTTCTTGTTTAGGAATGCTCTCTAGCATCCGTTCTAAATATTTAATAAATTCTATTTTGTTTATATTTGGGGGTCTATATATCGCCATCACATGTAGTGTATTCTTAGATAGTATAATTTATCCATATTTGATTTCCAACTCGGAGTTATAGGTATTTTCCTCTATGTAATTAAGACAACTTTTTATAAAAATTAAAATTCCCCCACCCCTTTTATTTATCCTTGTATATTCATAAGAATTATAGCCATCTATTCTGTACTGCAAAATTTCTTCTTATTTAATATTTATTTCAGTTAATATTATGATATCTACCTTTTGTTTTCCTGCTTCCAAAATAGCTAATAACTGACAAAATTGCTTTTTTAATGATCTTATGTTCATATGTATTAAATCCAGTTCATTATCCTTTTTCTTAATCATATATTCACTCCATTCTTTTATAGTCTCAAACTTTTTATATGTATAATATGCATCATCACTACATTGAAACAGATCGAATTTTACGCTTGAAAGAAATAACCTTGTGTGCCCGGTTAGGTAATGTTTATTATTTATGACAACTGTTTTTCACTGGCGCTTACTACTAGCCTCCTCACATCGTTCTCACATTTAATATTATGAATCTTTTTCACACTTTCATTAGCTTTGATCAAGATTCTCGAGTCTTGTAATCATATATATTTATATGATTCCTTAAGTTCTTTCTTAGCCAGCCAAAATAATTGCTTAAGATACTTCGACATGTCTTCATTGATATATATTCTTTGTTTATTGCAATTACTGTACACATCATCATTTGTAATTTGCTGTTTGCGAAGCTTAAGCCATTGCTCTCGAGCTGTTTTTGAACGTAATTTTAAAATAACAGGCTGAATTCGTGGCTTGTTGTCCACGTTTTTTTCTATACCTACCCTCTTCACTTCTAAAATTTCATTTGCATCCAAAGAAAATTTTTTTGCAATTGTGGTTATAACCTTTTTCAGATCTTCTTTTTCTTGCTTCTCCAAACCCACTATCTCAATGTTTTTGTCCTTTTCTTTTTGCTCAAGTATAATTATCCGTTCCTCTAATGCTTTGTTACATTTTTCCAAATAAACCTGGTGTTGTTCCTTTTAATTTTTTTCAACATTTAATTTTTTCTCGGCCTGTTGTTTAAATTCGATCAATTCTTGGTATTTCTCGGCATAAAAGCTAACTGAATTCTTAATATCTTCTAAATCTTTGTCTATTTTATGCACTATATCCAGCTTTTTGTTCATATCCTTTAGCAGAACTTCCATTGTTTTTGGACATTCTAAAAGTTTATCACTGTTTTCACTGCAGTCTACATATTGTTCGGCCAATTTTGGGGATGGCAGGGGAAAATCTCCTTTTGAACAATCTTCACAACATTCCCTTTGTAAAAACTGCTTCATATTTTTCACGCACTTTTTATGAAACACTCCATTACATTCGCCTTTGCATTTTATAACATTATCTTTATTTACAGACACAAATAGTTTACACTTTTTGCACTGTACCATTTTTGGTTTGTTATTATCGATACGCGTAATTCGTTAAAAGTATTAGGCAACTGTCACACGTCCTTACGCTGAGCGGATCACAGCAAAAATCTAAATTTAATGGTAGCATTAGTAAGAATCCTTTCAGTTTTGAAAATTATGGTATGAATTCATTTTGTTTATACATAAATGGACAACAAGTGCCTTCGAAAACCCTACAACCATCCTTCAATGGTAATATGTTCACTTCAGCCTTTCATACATTATTTTCCGGCACTGGTATACATTTCTTTAATGAAGGAAATGGGATATCAAGAGAAACATTCGTCAGTAATTCCAATTCGATTTTAGTATATTTCAACATGGCATTCCAACTTAAACCGTGGGCTTTATAAATAGTAATGTGCTGGATCTAAATCATATGTTTTAATAAACCGATTTCTAAAGTTTTCAAATATATCGGTTAATAGTAAAACATCTGTTTTTAAATACAGGTTCGAGTAATCCGACATATTGTAACATTTAAAATGCCAATCTTCGGCGTGGGTATAATCTTCAGTGGAAACATTTGAATCGGTTAATGAACTATAAAATTGATCTTTACTAGGGAGTGATGTCAACTTTAAGCTATCGTAGGATTTCATATACTCATATGGATAAAATATACCCTTCCGCCTAAGTCGTTTAAAATCCTCATCACAGGGAAAGTTTCTTTTTAACGTATTAAATTGATCGTCATGTAAATTTTTTGCTAATTGATCAAGACTACATAGAAAAAAATTTAACGAGTCCACAAAACGTAGTCTTATTTGTTGATTATTTACAGATATATTTTTTGAAAATCAAATGTATATCTCCTTATTCTGTGGAATAATTTCAATGATCCCTTCAATAAAATTTAATGCGTGGACAATGAAATGTGCATCATAATGACTAAGATTATGTAAAAATATTGGTATGTGACGTGGTGTACGAAATTTTTTCATGCAATTTTCATGAGCAACACCTCTAAAACTACCAGTATGCCAATCGAAATCATGGCTGCATTCGCCATGTAAGTCATCTTCACATATATGACAAGTTTTATCATTTATTTTATTTTTATCTTCAAGTGGAAGAGGCAAAGGGGATCTTTGAAAGCAATTTTTTTACAAATTGTTTTTATATCTTCATATAAACATTTCATAAATTGTTCAGCACACTCAGCTCCACTATAAGTGACATATTTGGACAATCTGTCATCATAAGAACATTTTACGTAGTAACCGAAACTGTACACATCATGTTTATGAGTATTATTTGTATAAGATTTATCTGGATTATTTCAACAAGGATGGATCAGATTTAAAAATGCTTCAAAATCAACATGAACCACAAACGGTACTTTTAAGTTTTTAACGAATTTATCAAACTGAAGTTTATTGTTTGGTACTAACTGCCCTAACCAAGAAATTGGTTATTTCTTGATGTTGTATCCCCCGTTGGAAATTCCGTTTTTATATGTGAACAATCATGTTCTTGGTCGTTAGATAATCTTTCTTTTGTTGAAAAGTGCAACAAACATCCATCACAAATATGAACAGATCTTTCTTGATTTGAAAGTTGTTTACTCACTAGTCGTGACATGTTTTTAATATAACAATAATGATTATTTGTTCCGTTTGAGATAAATAATAAATTTACATGAATAGATTTACGGCATTATGTCATGAACAATGGACCTATAACATCATGCAACTTTTTATTTGTGTTAAATTCTAACCCAAACACTACATATATACACACCACACTAATGTTGTTTAATAATTTGTACTTAGTGTTTTCCTTAATTTATTGTAACAACCAACGCAATTTCGTTTCTTATTTCCTTTTTCTAAGCGATGTCCATTGTTCACATTTTCTTCATAGTTCGAAGTTAACTGAATGGCATCTTGGCTGTCTTTAAGAGAACTATTCGTGAATTTCTCTATTACATTTTCAGTGAACTCTAGTTTGGTCATTTTCGTCTCACTATTAAGGTTATAGACAATCCATGCATTTACTAGAGCAGTCCCAAATATCAATTCCATCATAACCTTGCGATACCATTTTAGACCTTTTTTTAATGTAGTGTAATATGAGGACATTTGGTCGCTGTAAACTATACCCTTTTTATATTTATTATAATTCAAGACACACTCTGGTTTCATTATATTTTCATTAGTACCTCTTCTTTTTTTTCCAGTATCTTTAATGCTTACATCATGATTTCTGCATGTGCTCATCATTAAAACAGGACGCTTATCAACCCATTTCAGAACTCTTACTCCCTTGCTGTTCATTTTGCCTTGTATCTGTCCTTTTTTCAATTTCAGACTCACAACTTTTTTAGGCAAACCTCTTCTATTAGCTCGTAGTGTACCACAAATAAAACTTTTCTTTGCAATTAACGTTTCTGCTAGTCCAATAGACGTGTAAAAATTGTCCGCTATAACAGTCCTTCCTTCATTCTCCAAACAATTAAGAAGTTTTAACACAACATTTTGTGTGTGATTAATATCACGGCCACTCTCTTCTTTCCCAGTGTAAACCAATATATTAGATGTATATCCTTCCGGGGTGCACAATTTGTATAGTTTTACTCCATATCTGTGTGATTTATTTTTTATGTATTGACGAAATCGCAGCCGGCCACGCCACGGAACCATCGACTCATCAACAACTACAACTTTTCCGGGCTTTAAAATTTTTTTGAAGTTTTGTAGAATCATGTCATAAATTTCTCGAATTTTGCTCAATTTATCAGACTGAGTGTTTGCGCTATCACCAGAAAAATGCCAGAATTTTAGTAACAATAAGAATCGGTCTCTGCTCATTAACGATGCAATGTATTCGTTTCTGGACATCTTTTTCTTGGACCAATAGCATTTTAAATTAGGAACTTTTACAAGACCCATTACCAATAGAATCCCAAAAATTTTTAACATTTCCTCTCTAGTAGTTGGTTTCCACAGCTTTGCACGAGATTTATTCTTAAGTTGGCCGGATTCTATACATTTAGTTGCAAATTTATTCGTTTCAAGAACAATTTTATCAATTATTTCATCAGTTAAGAATAATCTGTAGTACTCATCTGGGCTCTTAATATCAGAAGGGACAAATATCTGACTTTCACCAACGTATTCTTCAAATGCGGGTGTATCATTGGAAATATCCTGCCATTCGTCTTCGTTATTATTAATACTAGAAGTAGTAGAAGGCTCTTGGATGACATTCGTGCCCTCGTCTTCATCATCTTTGTCGTCTTCGCCATCTTCGTACTCTTCGGAAGTATCAGATTCACTACTAGGAACATACGACGTATCAGAACTAGATTCATCATACTCAACAGTATTCAGATTCTCCTCAGTATGAGGGCTTTGTCTACAAACATTTGATGCTGATGTTCCGGTTTGTGTCGAATTCATGTTCAAATCTGGACAAGGTTCAGGTTCAATAGTGTCGTGTTCGGTTTTCTCATGTTTAGAAGACGGTGTGCCGGGAATCATATTAAGAAATTGCTCCTCATTAAAAGAAGAATTAAGCGAAACTAAGTTCGAAACTGACAAGTCATTCAGAGATCCACACTTGCTCATTGACGTCGTGGAAAATGCATCTCTTTCGGAAGTAGGACTTATGCAAGTTGAAGAAAGTTTGGGTATCTTACGGCTTTTTGGAGTAGAAAAACAATCTTGCTGAATCAGTTCGGTGTTAATTACAGGTATGCTATTTTGCTTAGAGCAGCTAGGTTTAATAGTGATATCCTCTAGAATGTTTATACGTTTATTTTTATTGGATGTTGATGGTAATTTATTCTCCGGAGACAGTGGTATGGCCACTTGTTGGACTAGTAAAAATCATAGAACTCACATTACTTCGCCGTATTAAAACATTGCGCCAGTGTTTTGGCGATTTCCCATCCTTTTCCTCCGAATTTTTCTCAGTTTTTTCACTGTCACTGCCACACATGTCCAACATTCTCCTTGAACGCTTCATTTTTCACTTAATTGACAAAACTCACACAAATAGAAATACGTAATTATCGAGACGTCATCAATCAATGCACATCACTGTTATAGTGACACGCCAATTAGGTGCGGTTATCAGGTCATCGGGCATCGGGTCCAAAACACCCGATAAACGCACCTAAGGGCTTTTTCCTTCCAGGCCTAATCGGGTCTGAAGGATCCGATGCATGATGCATTTTTATTGTTTCAATTTCTAGTATTTGACGACCCAAGACCAATGAGTATATTTGTCACTTTCCCACTGCAAGAAATCCTATATATAAGTAGTCCGTCCCATGAGATAGCAATAGATTCATGCGCCCGCACCGTAGGTTAGTTACGCAGCGGTTATTTTATGCCCGATGCAGCACCGAAGGTGTTAAAGAAAATATTACGTTTTGTAACTTTGAGGTTACAAAACGTAATTAGTTAGTTAAATCTACTGTGAAAAATAAATTATCTAAATTACAGTTTCAATATAAACCAAGTGTCTTACTAGGAGAAGCGACATTTAAATTTAATTTTTTGTCTGTATTTTCTGAAAGAAAGTTAGTAATGGATTCTAATATTTTTGAACTATTTGACTGCCACTTGCGTAAAAGAAATTTTGCAGAAGATGGAGTTTCAATCACGCCTCTACATTGCTCTATGACTGAATCAGTAGAGGCACCGCCACTCAAATAGTCATCAACATAAAAGTCGCTCTTGATAGAGTAACTAACCTTTGGGTCTAAAGCCTGCTCTGCTAAGGAAACTAAGCATTTAGTAGCAAGATACGGTGCCGAAGCAGTGCCGTACGTCACTGTATTAAGATAATATGTTTTTTAAGGTTCTGAGGGATCAAATCTAAAGACGATTTGCTGTAGAGAACGCTGAGCTAGCTCTATTGAAATGGCTCTATACATTTTCTCTATGTCAGAACAGCAACATATTTATGCTGTCTGTATCTTAAAAGAATAGATAGTAAATCCTCTTCAACTGTAGGACCTATCATGTGTATATCATTGAAGGATCTACCCGAGGTGCTGGCGGCTGACTCGTCAAAGACAACGCGAAGCTTAGTGGTAGTACTCGACTCTCGCTCAACACCATGATAAAGGTAAATAGTATTGAAACTTATTTATTTCTGATTTTGGTTTTTCTGTCATATGATTTAATTGTAAATACTCTTGCATGAATTCTAAATATCTATTTTTAAATATAAGGTTGCGCTCAAATTTACGCTCTAGGGAGAGAAATCGACATTTAGCCATTGCGTAGGTGTCTCCTAAGCTCGGGAGAGTCCTTCAACGGTATAGTGACCACGAATTGGCCATTGTCATTACGTCGAATTGTTTTTCGAAAAATATTTTCACAGATGAAACATCTTCAGATGAGACATCTTCAGATGAAAAAGAGCTACAACACTTAACAGAATCAAGCTCCCAGAACCGAGTTAGCTGATTACATACGTCTTGGGAAAAATGACATAGAGAAGGATGTGTACGTCCATGAGGTAGAGACACTCACCCTGATATAAGCCAACCTAGTTTGGAAGACTGCAATATAGGTTGATTTTTACCTAAATTAACTGTATGGGATAATAAGACGTCCCAAAATATTTCAACGCTTATGAGGATATCGACAGGCACATAAAATTTAGGATCTGCTAACTGAAGACCTGGCGGGATATTTATAATTTTTTTATCCACGTAAGACCCAGGCACTGATTGTGTTATGCATGGTAAAATAAAACAAGTTATATTCGCCTTATTACTACCAAAACAAGACAGAACCGTAAGAGTACAGCTTTCAGAGGTATTAGAAATCTGACCATTGATACCTGAGACTATGGAGGTAGTACCTTCCTTTGACAAGCCCAGCTTCTCACAAAGGTCTCGGGTGATAAAGTTGGACGTGCTGCCGTTTTCCAACAGGAGCCTTACAGAATGCAGCTTTCCATTGACGTCTGCTGCGTTCGCCGTAGCTGTGGATAGCAATACAATGTTATGATTATTGTATGCTTTAGATATTTCTGTATTAGTTGACAATACAATATTGTTAACTGACTGATTATCTGAATCCCTATGTAAGAGGGTATTATGTTTAAGTGTGCAATATTTGTAATGTGAAAGCTTACATCGCTTGTCTGTATGACCTGGTCGTAAGCAGTTCATACACACATTGCTCTCTGATGCTTTTTTAATACGTGAATCAACATCTAAATTTCTGAAAGATTGACAACTAAATAAATAATGATTTTGTGAACACATAGCACAAGAAATTTTGTTATTAGTAAGGTAAGAATTATTTTTTAGCGTTGTAGTTGTAAGATAGTTTTTATTTTTATTAATTTCTTGTATGTGCTTTGTATTTATATTATGTGTTAGTTTTGTTTTTGTATTATTATTATAATTTAATGATTTAATTAAATCTGCTCGATTAGATAAAAATTTAAGAAATTCTTTTAAATTAGGATATTGATCTAAATTATTTTTGAATTCTTCCCACTCACGATTGGTCACAACATCTAATTTTTTGGACATCGTAAAAATGATCAATGTGCCCCAATGTGAAGTAGGCTGTCCTAGGGTGTCAAGAGCTCTTAAATTCTTATTAGTTACATCTATCATGTTACGTAATGATGCACTCGATTCTTTAAGTATTGGTTCAAAATTAAATAAAGCTTGAATATGATTGTTTATAAGTAATCTTTCATTATTATACCTATCTGTTAATAATTGCCAAGCTATAGCATAATTATCGGCTTTGAAATCTATGCTTTTAATAACAACTGCTGCGCTGCCTTTTAGGGTAGCACGCAGATAGTGAAATTTATTAATGTCTTGTATACTACTATTATTATGAATAAAAATATACGTATCTCGGAACTCAAGCCAGTGCTGATAGTCGCCGTTGAAATGAGGCAAGTCAATCTTGGGTAAGCGCACAAAATCATGCTTGCAACCAGAGCCATGGAGATTGTCACCAGCAGTAGCCGCGGAGACAAGTTCAGGGGAGGAGGAACGCGGAGGGCCAAGCAACGACCGCACGTGGCCCATTTGCGCGTAATATAACGACTCGAATTGATTCCGCTTAGCATATGCCTCGGCCGTGTTCTCCGACAACAACTCCAACTTCGTCTGTAACGTATCGAAATCATTATAAAGCGTTTCCATTACATTAACACGGCACTGCAACTCGGATAATTGAAAAGAGCTCAACTGAGAAGTAGGTATCAATTTTAAAAAATTGGCAAAATAGGTTAGCTTAGCTTTATAGCCACCACGCCTCTTAACAAGTTCCTTTAATTTAGCTTTAGACATAATGATAGCTTAGCGCACAATAAGGGCCTGCAGTGCAGAGAAAGATAAATGAAATAAAAAGGAAAAATAAGAAAGTAACGTTCAAAAGCGTGATGAGTATTTATGAATGCAAGTATTATCTTCAAAATACAGGCAAATAAACCAGATGATGAAATAAATGCGTAAATAGCCTGCGTTAAATAGATAATAAATAATAAGATTTATATGCCTATTGCATTAAGTGGTATGGGAAAAAATGAACAATAGAACAATGGCGAGCACATGTTCGGTGATTACGCACTGATAATGTTGTCTAAAAATTTGGAGATATTATTTTTACAATTTTTAATTGATTTTTGATATGAAAATGAATTGTTGTAAGCTGAAAATAATAAATGTATGATTAGGCTACGTATGAAGAGATTGTAACTCTATTGAGTATATTTGAGGTTGTAATATAGTTTATCAGAAGGAAGAGTTACTGAATAAAATGTAGAAATATTTCACTGAATTTATTATGTCCTTAATACATGTACAAAGCTTAAGTTACAGCTAAAGTACAAGAAATGACCTGGCTGGGCTGTGACGCGGGACGACTGACTTGACTCTAGCGCATAGCGCGTCGAATGATGAAATTGCTTATATTTGCAGTAATGATATCCACAATGGGAAAACAGAGGGCTTATATAGTAAAAATTTGAATGGTTAGGAATGAGGTTTTGCAAACTTATCTAATGCCCCAACCATTAAGTTATCCTGTTCTGGCAACAACTCACAGGAATAATTAGTAAAGAATGTGAAAGTTTATCTATTGTATGCTAGGAAATTATAATTATCCATTAGGAAATTATGAATGTGTAGACATAATGGAAGGTATTGTTTAAAAAGGTATAAATTACTAAAACGATCTGTTGTTTTCGGTTTTTATCTGTTGTTTATTAAAACTATCTTTGTTTATCGCAGATCTATGTTTATTCGTAATAAGTATTTAACAAATAATTTTGTAATCACTTTTAGTTTCGTTATTAAAGTAACAATCATTAATTTGTGTTTTCATTAATTTGTTAAATTAAAGGCAGAATCTTACAACTAAATCTTAAATAAATTATTTTAATATATTTCAAAACGTAACTAGAAAACAGCTCTGAAAATCAACAAAATTATTCAAAATTGCAATAATTTTTTTATAGGTTTAACGTGGTCCACCTGTATATCTTCTTTACTGTGAATACCCTTTAGCCCATCTACAATTTTTAAAATGTGACGATAAGCAACTGTTCTCATGCAAGGATGTAAATATTGCAACTCTGTATTTAGTAATTTACAAAAATGATAATTTCGATTGTCAATTATTCCACATTGCACACAGTCTTGGCAAGCAGACTCTGGAACCTGTTCCTTCAGCTGTGTTGTTGAAAAAATATTTTCACTGTCCTGTTTCGTAGGTGAACCAGTTACTGAGTCCTCAGAATTATGCGTCGCCGTCGGACTCGGAGGTGCAGAAGACCTAGATCCCTTTATCGAGGCCTCCTTTATGCCTTGCGATGACGGTGTGTCTTCTGGATCGTATATAGGAGAAGAGGCTTTATATGTCCTTAGTCTCTTTGACGGAAAAATACTCTGAGACAATTCAATGTCTTCAGAGTAAAAAATGACGGGTGATAGATACTCTTTTCTCGCAAATGCAAATAAAAGTATGGCAAATAAAGTAAATTTATTTAACGCTCTATACAAATAAATTTTCTGATAATTATAAGTCTGGGGATGTCTCTATACAGAAATTGTAAAAAATCATCACGCAATAAAAACATTTTTATTAATTTATTATTTATTTTCAACGATTTTAATCGGTTAATCAAACAGTTAATCGGTTTCGCGATTTTGTATGTGTTCGAGCAAAAAGTGACCAATTGCGCTCTGCCGATGCAGATGAAGGTGGTATGCTTAATATCTTTATAGCAATGGATGCAATTGGTTGGTTGTCACACAATCCTTGCCACCACAACCTGGGTTCTAAATTTTGGACCGGTAATCAAATTTGACGTTTATTCCAATAATCAGATTTAGTTCGGAACTCAGCAAGATTAGTCATAACTTGAATTAAATCTTGGTTTAAGTATGTAAGTAATGTAAGTAAAGTAAATGTAAGGAAGTCTGTTGCAGTTCCGAATTTTGTGGTCTGGAGATTTATTCCAATAAATTCCAATATATAATTCCAATTCCGGGGTTCTAATACGTTCGCAGCTAAATGAATAGGTCGCAGAATAAATTCCCGCCTTTTATTAATATCATTTACGATATCTATTTCTTCTTCAAAAGTTACAAAACTTCTGGTTGTATCGGACCGTAACTGAGTTTCGATTTTAACTGAGATTCGTTTTAGAATAAAGTTTCAATGATGTTACATTCAGTGCCGGTTTTAGTACTACCAGCGCCCTGGGCGAGATTTCTACGGCGCCCCCTAACTGCAATTCAAACCCATACGAAAAAAGGCGAAGGATAATAATGAAATAACCATTTATGAAAAGAAATAAACATTTATTAAAAAAACTAATAAAATTTTACTTTTCTAGCCTTTCTATCGGCGAACTCTTTTATTAAGTTATCAAAGTCGATGTTTTCAGCAATTTCATTTTCGATTGACAAAGTTGCCAAGTTTGTCAATCTAGATTGAGATATTGTCGATCGCAGATAGGTTTTTATCAGCTTGAGCTTAGAAAAACTCCTCTCTCCACTAGCAACCGTTACGGGAATAGTTAATAATATTCGTAATGCTATCCAAACATTTGGATATAGTTCTTGTAAGTTGCGGTCTTTGATAAAATTTAAAACAAAAACAGGAGTAACCACTTTCTGATCAGGCAAAAACGATTTCAGACTTACGAGTTCATCGCACAACATACATCCATCTATATCTGATTTGGAATTTACATTTAATTTCAATTGAAGATCACTACAGAGTTTGATAAGGTCGTGTTTTTCTGGAATCTGTTTTAAATTGTACAAAAAAGACCAAGATTCCGAGTACTCACATAACTGTTCAAATCTTTCGTTGAGTGAAGTTAACGTCGTGTCCAAAAGACAGTTGAAAAATTCAACCTCAAATTTTTTTTCTGGAGAAGTTATAGGCTCATCTTGGGCAGTTTCACCAGCTTGGCGCTTAACACGTCGAATTCTTGTTGTCGCTCTAAACACAGGTTCTATTTCTAACTCTTCAGCCAATTCCTTCGCAGTTGAAATGGCGCTTTTAAAGCCTGTATTTCTATATTCTTCCAAGAAATTGCAGCATTTTTTCAACATGTCTGTGCATTTACCGAGATCCATGTCTGTTGATTGTAGAGATTTACTAACGACATTAATTTGAAAAAGTATGTCATACCAGACAACCAATGAAACTATGAAGCCGAAATCTTTTAGCTGTTCGGCTAGAGTAGTAGCCTCATGAGAGACTTGAACATCAGTTTTCTGAGTTTCAATAGCCAAAGTGATTAAAGCGTCATGGACGGCGCTAATTTGATAACGGACTGCTTTAACACTGCCAATTCTTGCTTCCCAACGCGTGTCACTGAGTTTTTTTATAGTGTACAATCCCAAGTGATCGGTCAGAATTTTCCATCGATGAACAGAAGCTGAAAACAACGTAAACAACCTCTGAAGTACTCCAAACAAAGTGACAGATTTTACAGATGACTTAGCGGCATCGCATAGTACGAGATTGTAGCTATGACAGCCACACGGTACATATACAGCTAAAGGATTTATGTCCAGAATTCTCCTTTGAACTCCAATATTTTTTCCTTTCATATTTGCTCCGTTGTCATAGCCCTGACCTCTACAATCGTTCAATTCCAGTCCGTATTTATTTAAAATATCAATAATAACTTCAGTCAGCCTTTCACCAGTCGACTCATTAACAGGTATAAATTCTATGAAATGCTCTTTTACTGATATTTTATCGACATCTGATGATAAATCAACAAATCGTATTGTCAGTGAAAGCTGTTCTATATGACTAATGTCCGGAGTACAGTCAGCTATAATAGAATAATATTTCGATTTCTTTGCACGTGATATGATTTCTGACTTCACTTTTTCACCCATCAGCTCTATTAATTCATTTTGAATGTCTTTTCCGCAGTAGTGGTCAGAAACATCACCCTTTACAGCTAATCGCAAGTGCTCCTCCATAACTGGATCAAATTTGGCTAGTAGTTGTACTAAACCCAAGAACTTTCCATTATTTGGCGTATATAGTTTGTCGGAAGTACCTCTAAACGCCATATTGTTTTCAGCTAAATACAGTGTAATATGCATTAATCTAGACAAAATATTATTCCACCTTGTAGTTTCCTTTCTAATCAAATGTTGCTCTTGACAATCTATTGTTTTTCCCGTTTTTAATCTTAGTTCAGCCTCAATCCATGAGAGGTAAAACTTCTTATGAAAAGTGCTACTTTCATGAACTTTTAACATTTCTGATAAGTGTTTCCAGTCGTTATATCCTTCAGATACTAAATTCGACGTTGAGCTGCTATCAAATAGCCGGCAACAAAAACAGTAAACTCGATTTTTAGAAACTGAGTATATTAACCAACGACGCTGAATTATTTCATTGTTTGCAAGTTTTTTGGTAAAATGAGAATTTGAGAAATGTCGCCCTGTATCATTCTTTGGATAATTATCAATGTGAGTTTGCACTGGGCCATTAGTTATTATATGATCAATAATTTTGCTATTTCGAGTGAGTGGCCAAGTGGCTGGATCCGATATATTTGGAACAAGAGAACTAACGTCATCTAGAATTTGTATTTGTTGTACATCACCAATAGTGTCATCCTGAGCAGCATCTGTAATTGTAACACAACTTGTCTCCTCACTTCGGGAAACTTCGTCCACAATCTCTTCAACAGCTAACTGATCTGACTTGTCAGACAGAGACTCCACTACCGATGCATTCGCTTGTATTTCAGATGTAGATGCCACATTAAGGTCTTGATTTTTTGTTGTGATAATATATTTGCCTATATTCATAAACTTTTTTCTATATTTTGACCCAGATGGTTTGCTTTTGAAAGGATCAACGTGTTCAGACATTTTGTACTAATCAAATCTGCAACAAATTAAATCTGCGTAAGTCCGATCATTTCTATAAATTAATTAAATATAACGCTATTGAGTGAGGACGACCAAAAACGCTTTATATTCAGGAAAGCGTTAGCATACACGTGAACTACGATCGAAAAATCTAGGTAAGGTAATATTGTCATGGCAGCGGAATAATTGTGAAATGTTATATTTAAAAGCTTGTGTTACGTGATAGTGCTTAGATTTGTATGAAAAAAATCACGATCATCCACTCGTTCCCGAAAAAATGACTTCTATGTACAGTCAGATGCAAAAGTCGGTGGACACTTTTCACCTTTAACACAAAGGCTTACGAATGAACAGTGTTCATCCACTTTTACACTTGACCGTACCTCCTCGACATTCATTTATTATCTCCGTGTTAAAATTTCATCAACATTATATAGTCAGTTCCAGAGATATTTTATAATATATAATTTACTTTAAATAGATTACCCCACTCCAAACATAACATAAACAAACAAACAAATGTTACCTCTTTAGTATAATAAGTAAAGATAGTTAAAATAAAATTGTACTTACCTAATTAGTGAAATAATCCGTCATAAAGCAAATACCTACTTAAACACTATTTGTATTTCAACTTTTTGGATAAAACCTATGTCACTCTGTAGTCGGCGACAAAAAGAAAAAAACATGCACTTCGTAACTTAGCGTGGACCGCCAGATTACTGCGTCTGTTTGTTTTAAAATATGTAATTGCGATAACTGTTTTTAAGTGCGTGCACCGATTGAATGAATAAGAATGAGCTGTGTTCCGCTCCATCAAAAATAACGCCAACTCTTTTGAACTAAAATGTTAAAAAGAGATAGATAATGTGTTTCTCTGTGGTCGGGGATTCCCAGTAAAATAAACTGTATGTATGTAGTGCTACGACCGAACGGATTGAGCACTGCGTTCCATTCTAGTGTTGCCAACACATCGTTTTTTTTTTTTCGCTTACAGAGATGGGAATATAAAGGGGCGCCCCTCAAAGTCCGGCGCCCCTGGGCGGTCGCCCAACCGCGCCCTACCCTAACGCCGGTACTGGTTACATTGTTGTCGTATAATATTATTTGCTTCTCTGTGAAGAAAGCTAAGACGCGGCTCCTTTTCTTTATGTATTTAATCACCTTTTTACAATCTCTTATTATTCTTATGAATGAATATTTTTTGGCGATGTCTTGAAAAAGGAGATTGAATGTATGTGCAGCGCATCCAACGCAAGATATACTATCAAATGTTTCCTCTATTATCCCCCAGGCAGCTCGCATGTTGGAAGCATTATCGGTAATAACACACACAAAGCGCTTTCTCCCAACTTCCTCAATAACCGATTTGATTTCTTCAGCTAAGAATTGTGCCGTTTCCATTCGAGTTTCAGGGGTAATACTTTTAATAAAAACTGGATCTGGTGTAGTTAGTAAGAAGTTCATAACAGACTTTCCTTTGATATTGGTCCAGCCATCAAGTACTAAGCCCAAGGCTTTCGCACCGGCAACCTTTTTTGTTCATAGTTTCTTTAACCCGGATATATTCAGATTCAAGTAATTTTCCTGATATAGAAGCTCGGGAAGGCAATCTGTAATCTGGGCAAGCAATCCTAAAAGCCTCCTGCCAATACTTTGACTCAAATATGGACAAACGCATTCCGGATGCATAAATCGCACGTGCAAAAACAGCATCTAAGTTTTCATCGGATCTCTGAAAGAGCGCACGTATCTCGGATGATGTAGTGTTTGTATTGAAAGGATCAGTATAAGACGGGGATAAGGTGTCAAGTGATGATATTGCCGCGCTTGAGTTTGTAGTGTGTAATTCTACCGGAGTTATACTAGATATTTGTGTTGAAGGAGTTGCGGCAGATCGTGCATTCAATGAGGAATGAGTACTGCCACTGACAGAAAATAAAGTTCTGATATCTAATGGTACGCTAGTGCATTTCAGCAAGTGCTCTTTCCTTTTGGTAGCATTTGGTCTTTTAAATTTGTGGCGGCAATAATTGCACAAGATATTATGTGTTCCTTCAACCTCGCCGCCCCTTTTGAAATATTCCCATACATTCGATTTTTATCGAGGCATTTTTCTGTGCTATTCACCTTAACCTTCACACAAATTATATCTGAAAAAGAATGAAATTAATGAAAAGTTGAAAGGAGACCACAGATTTTGTTTGGAGAATGGGCCCACCTCGAGTTTTGATTTGATGAAATATATCTTATTTTTTCCTTATAGTCCCCAGACTACGGTGGTATCATTATTTTTCCATATTTAAACCGGAATCCTAAGATACAGGTAGGTATAATACAGGTATGTAGGTAGGTAGAGGTGAAAACATTAACTTCAAAATGTCATAAAAGCTGAACCAATAGGTTTAGTTGAATTTTATATAATACATTGCCCACGCCAACATTGCTTAACTGCAATGATCGCAGGCAGACGCGCTTACTCATCTTCCCATTGAGCTCCTTTCTAAGTGTATACTTGATATTTATTTATTGATATTTATTTATTGTAATATATTATCATTATAATAAATATCAAGTATACACTGCGACCATTGCAGTTAAGCAATGTTGGCGTGGGCTGCATGTTGGATGGGTGACCCATATTTATATAATACATTGCAATAAATATCAAGTATACACTTAGATAGAAAGGAGCCTAATGGGAAGCTGGGTAACTGCGCTTTATTATGGGTATATGCGCTGCGCTATATGTGCTGGGTATATGCGCTGCGCTATATTTTATTAGTAGATATATATAAGGTAGGTATACATTACTGAAATGTGAAAACGAAAACTGGAGGTCTCCTGGAGGTTTAAAATACAGATTTACTTAACAGCAATAAAAACATACAACCGACTTTAATAAAGTCGTCAGAGCACCTCTTCAATAAAGTCTTCGCTTGGTGGTGGTTTGAGGTCAATTGAGGTGTTCCGGCTTCATTGAAGTCGGTTCTATCTTTTTACTTTCTTAAACATTATTTATTTCAACATTTTTTTATGTCACGTATACATATAGTATTAAATAATATTGTTCTGAAAACTGCATCAAAATCGGTTCAGCCAAACGCGAGATGATCGCGGACAAACATACATATATACGGTTCAAACTCATAACCTCCTTTTTTAAAGTTGGTTATTAATACCAAAACCTGCCCCTGAGTGTAACAAATACTTTTCTGAAAACCGCATCAAAACGTGTTTGCTTGCAAGGTTTGCCTTTATTGACTGGGCTATTATTAACGCGTTAAGTAGGTAGGTACGATTAATATTACGCAAACGATTAATATTATAATTACGCAGGTATGATTAATACCTGCCTATGCGACTCGCGAATACTCGCGATGCGTACAGAGCTACATACAAAAAATATCAACATTATATACTTAATCAATCCCATTTATAATAAAATAAACATTTATATTTTACTTACGTATGTGCCACTGAACAAATAATTCACTCAACCACAAACAAACACGTATATTCCCATTGAATCATTCCGACGAAATATTCGACGGAAACATTCGATTGCGGGGTTCGAATCTTTCTCGCGGGGGGGAAAACTTCTCCGGGGAGCATCTCCCTCCCGCGCCGCCGTCGCCAGCACGCACGACTCGCTCGTGTGGCAGTCGGCGCGCGCGTAGGGATGTTCCGATACCATCAAAGTATCGATACCTACTCATTTCGATAGTACTCAAATCTTTTTTCGATACTACTTAAACAAGTACTTCCAAAGTATCGATACTTACTGATATCGATACTTTTAGCACTTTTTTATTTTGAGTAAACTAACAATGAACGTTGAAGGACAATAATTAAAACAAAATTGAGAAGAAAAAAAAATCTTTATTATAAACGTTTTGCGTCACGTACATATTTTAAACAAAAAACTCTTTAACATCAAGATTTCCCAAAAACAGTAACTGTTCGAGGTATTTTGGAGACAATCTGTTCCTTGTTTGGGACATTGTTGCACCGGCTTTGGAATAAAGACACTCGCTAGGTACTGATGTTGCAACAACAATTAAATATTGCTGTGCATACTTGTACAGACAAGGAAATATAAACTTCATGTCATCTCATTCTGCAAATGGGTTGTTTTTAAGAGAAACTACTGGATTTGATAAATAAAGAGAAGCTTCATCTCCCTGATGAGATTTCTTTTTCTTCTTGTGTCCATGTGCTAACTCCTTTTTTCAAATAAACTTGTCGCAATATGTTTATCGCATGAAACATTTAGAGCACAACAATTTTAAATTTGAACACTTTTATTACATTATTACCATGGAGTCATGATATTTTTTTTACTAAAAACAACCTGTTGTTCTTCTGAAAATCCTTATTAGTGGCCCAATAACGTTTGTGTAAAGAATTTTGGTAGAATAAGATCATTATGACGAAGTTTTATAACCTTTTATAACAATACTTAAAAATTTTGAATTCTGACCTTGATATTGATCTCGCTCCTGTAACTTAATATTGCTAGTAAAGTAGGATAAAGCGAGAGATAGAGTAAAAAAACTTAAGCGAGAACTCAAATAAAATTTTTATTAAAAAGAAAGTATTTATTGCAACCGCCTGTAAAAATAATTTACTTATTAAACTATCATTAGAGATCAATTTCAGTCAGTTTGGCAATCAACTTTGGAAATTATAAAAGTTTAAAAAAAACAGATTTGACTCCCATTACACCAACGTAGGGGTAATGGTGATCACCCTGGGGGCAATCGGAGTCGAATAAAATCTAGCATACATCGCAAACATAATCTTTAGCTGACTCCCATCCAGTGCACTCCGCGTGAGCCCATACCGTGAGTCCACACAAGGTACACCTGTACCACATCTCGTTGTTTCTTCCGAATTCGTCGCATACTAGACATATGTTTCCAGCATCTTCTGCGTCATCATCCTCATCGTCCTGTTATAAGCCGTCAGTGCCAACATCTGATACAGAAGTTTCGTTCTGTTCTTGTAATACTTGGCGCTTTGCCTTTTCAGGACCCTTCTTCTGTACTTTAGTCTTTTTCCTTGTCCTTTGCCTTTCCATGTCTTCTCTTTTCCTTTACCTCCTTTTTTCTTCATTTTATTAATTTCCTTTTCTAGCAGATTTTCTTTGAGTGGCGTTGAAGTTAAAATTGTAGCGTGTTGCTTCTTTCGGCCCTGTCTTGTTTTCATAACAGATGCTTTCTCTGGCATTTTTATTAAATCATGCAATATACTATATTGGTTAGGCGTGCCAGGAACTTGTGGTACAACATCTGATTCAGAATCAAGTGGGACTTCTTGGTTAGACATCATAAGATCTGGTGAAACAATTTGTGTTGACGTGCTCGGAACTGGTGAGTCTTCTTTTGATGTGCTAGGAATCACACAGGTAGCTGCGAGAGATTCATTACAGTCTTGGACTACAACGGTCTTAGATTGGAGAGTTTCTGCAGCGAAAAAATCTTCTTCTGTGAATACCTCCGGATGTAGTGGAAATATTCCAGTTGATCTGAACCCCGATTCTCCTTTACTAATAGAAGCAACATTATTAAATGCTTTCCTCACCAGGGATGCTACGTCGTAAGGGGTTATGTTTTCTGCTATATGGCTTTTTAAAAACAAGTCACATTCTTTTTTGTAGGCCATTTTGAGTGGGCCAAAAAAAGAAACGTCAAGGGGCTGCATTCTATGAGACGTGTGTGGCGGCAGAGAGTTCTCAAGTAGAGGGATCCTTCCATTATCATCCTTTTCCTAGGGAAGATAAACATAGGTGGAATGTACCCCCCAGAACTGCTCATAGCACACAACAAGGTGATGTTTTTTCCTCTCTCCCAACTGATGATGGATCCTACTCTCTTCTGTCCTTTTGCAGCTAAAAATTTTTCCCGGTGTTTGAACCGTTGAAATACCGGTTTCATCGCAATTATAAATATTTTTTACAACGAATCTGTGTTTTTCCATCAGCGGGCAGCTCAAAGAACAGACTTACCTCTGTTTTATTAAAAGCCGTGATTCTATTTATGCTGGTCGCTTCCGGTTTTCTAATAGAAATGTTATTTCTAACCATAAAAGCATGCAACCAATTGCGTCCAGCCATTTTTGAAGCTTGATTAAAATTGTGCTTCAAATTTAATTTTTCAGCATATTCGAAAGCGACTTTTCTGATTGGATTAGCAGTGCAACCATAGAAAATGTTTGCCATTTTCTTCACCAAGTTCGCTAGGACGGCTTCCGTCTCAGGACTAAGGACAGTGAATCGTCCTAGATGGTCCTAAGGTAGAACCTTTTTTATCCTTTTCTGAAGGCTTGAAAAAGGGATTCCCATTACTTTAGCAGCATTTCTTAAAGAAGAACCGCCATCAATGAGCTGTATAGCTTTATCTAGGCTATCAGAAGACCAGGAAGCCTTTTCAGTTGTCCTGACGCGTACTTTCGGCATCTAGAAAGAAATAATAAAAACATGATTCAACAGTAATGCACAGTTGTGGGCAATAGTAATCACTTGCGGGTAATGGGAGTCACCTGACTCTCATTTCCCACAACTACACTAATGAGTAAAAAATAAAAATAAAAAAAATTCTTTAATACACTGATATAATCTGAACTGCACATCACAATTTGAAACGTCTAAGTAAGTGTAAATGTCATAATCGCATACTGCAAGATATTTGGCACTTACCTTATAATTTGCATTTACGTAAAATTACATTAGCGGAGCGCAAAAACAAAACACGGTCGTTTCTCAGTGGCGCATGGGTCGACTGGCGCGAGCCGTTCGCGGCTGCGTGGGGGCCCGAAGCGGGGGCTGAGGACGCTGTTTACGCGTCGGTCTCATGTAGTGTTTCGTGGTGGTGTGGGTGACTCCCATTGCCCGCTGACTCCCATTACCCTACTCTACTCTACACATTGTAATACCTTTTTAGAAACTACACATACTAGACAATTTATTAAGATAATGGGCAGCTATAGCGCCATACTTTTTTTTTTACAGTAAATGATCAAAGTTGACATTAAGAAAAAGTAGTTAAAAAAAAAGATGATTTTGAAAATTGTTTACGTTAAAAACACCTAAAATTGTATTAAAATTAAATAATACACGTGTTCAGGAGTATAATACTAAAAAAACACACAGAAATACCTAAATTTGATGAAATGGCAACGGAATGAACGAAAAAAGTAGCGAAATTTATAAAAAAGTATAAAATGCTACGCTATTTTCATATGGTTAGAAGCCCTGGCAAGAAAATACGATTTTCTTACAGTTTCACATCCGGACCAACTCCAGTTTACGGGTTATCCATTATTTTTTAAATTTCAAATTTCAAATTTCTTTATTTCAGACTACCATGGTCCACGTGTTAGTATTACATACTTAAAACTCGAATAACTTTAGGGTTAGTAATAGTAAAGTATTATACATAAAAAATAAATATCTATGCTTAAACTCAAACTTCTTCCTCTCTATAGTCATGCACCTACAATAGAACCACGCGAGGGTAAAATCTAGAGGAGGTACTGCTCTCATATTCGTTCATTACCCGCACATAGTTCCTCAGTATAGGTGGATGCAGACCATCTGCCATAATCCTCAGGATGCTGTTGTCGCTCTCCCGCACGCGGTTTATTAGTGACGCTACTTTTTTGCGTATAAGTGCCCGAAATCAGAAATTATTGACGACAGACCCTGTATATGTCATTTCGGTTTCCAATTCTTCTGCCAAATCATATCCAATCGTATGGCCGTACCTATTAAGTATCGTGATTACTTGCCGAGAGTTGGTTAAAGACTTTACTGCCAATTCAAGGGTTAAACCTTTTGCGGGCTTACAGGCACCCCTAGTGACAGCATAAATAATATCACTACATATTGACGTTATTTTAACTTTCAGTTTGTCCGAATCTTCATCAGAAAAATTAGGTTTTCGATAAGATTTCGCATAAAATCAATTAATTGCTTAGGAATGTCACATTCTCCACGAATGATATCATCAGCAGTTACGTTGCGAGAAAGCGGATGAGCATCTATATTTTTAATGCAGCTTCTCAAATAATATGCAATATTTTCAAACTCATAATCATTTCTTGTCTCCAAAAATTTGAAATTGTTTGCCATTACAGAAACGTTCATGTCTGTTTTGTTCACAAATTTTTTGTTACGTATTCCAGTTAACGCTTCAATCGTAATACGATCACCAAGGGAGATCCGCCAAATCCCATACAAAATTACCCCAGGCCCGGCGCCAAAGTAATGTATCTCTAGCAAAAATAATATATAGTTTCGGTATTGCTAAATTCACATGCTAACATAGTTTTTTTGCCCGTTGAAACGTCGTCATTTTTAGTTCATTAATATTGTAATTAGTGATTATGGCATATAAGCATGTATGTACTATACTGTAAACTATGAAAAAATAAACAAGATTTTCGAAACTATGAAAAAGTGTAAAATAAAACACTTAGTATGGTTATAAAATAATATAATATATTTTTATTTTCTCGACAGAATATATAAATGTTTGATGGACTTAGTTTTCTAAATCAACTAATACAAAATCTAAGCCTAGAGATGGGAGGTCTAAATCACGTTCGTTGTGTCTAGCTCAACCCAAATAGTACATGACACTTATTACATGGGCGCAACTTCCCAGTGTTCTGTTCCCATGATAACAGGAACAGTAATGTTCTTTCACTGCGTCGATTCCAGAAACCGCAGTGTTAAATAACAAATAGGTATAATAAGTTTTTGATCTGACATGCCGTGAATTAATTCTGCAGCGAATCAGCACGTTGTTTGTATGCGACTGTGACCTTATGACTCGATCATTTATTATATTTATTTGTTCTGAGTGTCTGTAAACCTCGATTTCATATACGCCAGTTCTCTTTGTGTGTTTGATGCAGTACGAACGTGCGATTTTGAGGTGATATGTGCCTATAGCGAATTTTATCAGATCTTCGTACGTCAGCTCCGGGAAATCTGATACTTCTGGATTATTTGCGTCCGGTCTAGTAAATAATGCTCTTTGCCTGTTCATGTTGTTTTCTAAAACATACGCGGCTAACAGATTTGTTTTATGTATGTTGCGGTTTATCGATGCAATAAAATCATCAGTAAATCTACTGTCTTCGTAAGGCTCCTAAAAACAGTTTATCAAAGCTGCTGCTATTTTGAAATCCGTGAATGTTTTCGTTAAGGTATTGTTGAACATTCTGTTGCGGAAGATTTTAAAGCTATTTTTAAACTTGCCATTCACAGTTTCTACAACCCAACGACACATGGTTATTAGTCGTGATTTGTTGGCCTCTTCTGTAGTGAGTTGAGTTTCATTTCGTTGCTTAGATGGTAGCAAGTAAGCCACATAGCCGTGCTCTTCCAATGATACTTTTGCATCATGAAACCCCCTGTCTAAAATTAAAACGTCTCCCTCTTTAAAGAAGTAAAGGAAGGGGTTGTCTTCTGTAGGCTGGTCATGATTTTGCAGTATTTGCTTCATAATTGCCGCATCAGTGGTTGTAGCAGCATATGGCCCTGTTACATCTATTATGTGGCCATCAGCACATACTATTAAGAATGGCTTAATCAAGTTCCGGTATTTATGTAAGCTGTAACTTAAGCGTTGAAGTTCGTACTTTTTTCAACAAATAAATACGTGCCATCGCATATAACTAATACTTTCGACGATGCATTGCTTCCAAATATATAATTAGGTAAAATCCTGTTTCTACTAATCACTTCAGTGCGTATTATGTGGTCTAGCCCTATATGCACAGGAACGAAGTCTGCGAGCAGACACTCCCTCGCCAAATGCAGCTTTCTTCTTATGGTGGTCTCTGCTAAACCGAATATTGTACAAAGTCGTGTATTGGGCTCCCCTGTGCGTATTTTACACAAATATACTACCAAATCTGTTCTTGGGGTGACAGACTGACGATGAAAAGATGGAACTTGTTGAAATAATTGTTCAAATTGTGAGTGATTCAGACCAGTCCAGTAGCGCAGATCGTCCTTAGAAATCTCATTTATATTCTCAAGATCTAGTCGAGATCTCGATTCTAGAGCCCGTGTATACATATTGACTATGTCAACGAAGTTATCAGCATTAAAATTAGTATGTTGATGAGCCGCGATTTCTGGAAATTCCTCGAAAGAAGTGTTTTGCAAATGTAGTTGACAAATGCGGGCCCGGTCAGGAATATATAATCCAAAATAACTGAGAAGATATACTTTGATAGAGTTTGGAACACGGCGTAGTTGCAAGTTGTTGCATCTGGAGTTGCATCATGCAGTGCCGGGAGGTATTACCTACTCGGGTAAACTAAGGGACATTCACCGATGCTCCAATAGCAGGTAGAATAGCAGGTGAAGGTGATCGATGTTGATTTCTGATATCAGAGTCAATTCGATGCCAACAGGCATGACAGATTGATCGGGTACCGTCGAATGGAACCTGTTAACAATTAGAATAGAATAGAATCGAATAGAACACACATTTATTCACGAAAAACAGTAGTCATAAGACAACAAACAAAATAAAATTATAAAAACACATAAACTGGTAATAGAAATGAGAACAGATAACATGGAACATATAAATAAGTAGGTACACTGTGTCCGTGAAATGGATTTGACTCAGCATCTGTAACAGTACCAAGATACTGCAACGCTGTTGATTCTGTCAACACCCAGAGTGCGAAGTGCCACAGATAAAGCACAGAGAAGTTACAAAGTTAATATATATGTATGTATGTACGAGTAGTGTATATAAATAATTATATCACCTACGTGTAAAAAATAAAAAAATAATATAAAATATTAATGTAACCAAAGTAAAGTAAATTTAAAAGATTTAGAAGAAAAAGATATATTTGAGTAACAAGAAGCCATATTATTTTGTAATTATATTTTTAGATTATTATTAAACATACTTTTAAATAAAAACGATATTTCTACGTACAATCCGTGCGAATTAACTGTTCACCTCGCGCTGTGACGTCATTTGGACGGTACCATTTGAAAAATCTTTAGATAATGTTAAAAAATATAAACAAGGCGTCATAATACTATGTCACAAAGATAATTCAAATTATTTTGCTCATGAAAAATGCGATTGCGGGGCACCGCGCGGGGTAGCGAGGAGTGAGGTCGCATTCCAGCGGAGTGCACAGTTAATTAGCACGAAATATTGTAATTCGTAGTGTGTTTAAAACATATTAGACACCTAAGCCGATCCATTTATCGCCCCAGTATGAAAAAAAACATTTTGTTTAAATAAAATCAAAATCTTACCTCTTGAGGTGGTTGGATTGCATGTACAATATGAACCACGAACTCTTGACGTGTTTGTGCAAAATGTTCCGACAAAACATGTCTACGACGTTGCCGTAATGATCGTATACACAAAATACAAACGTCTGCCATTTCACAAGAAAATCAAAAGTCCGGGAGGGTTAAACAATATCGTCGTAAAATAAAGATCAAGGTAAGGTATCGCACAGTACACAACACAACAAACGTTAGCGTATGACTGCGCGTGAGCACGCCAAAGCAAAGCGGACGTCTGCGTGTTTCTCCCTCTAAACCATTATATGTGAGCGAGACAATAAGATGTATCCAGTTGTAGTCACGTCACAGGTGCGTTGTTGATCCGTGCGTGTTCATCCTTTCTTTGCCGATTGCTTGAATTAAGGTCATGCGGCCATTAAAGTAAAGTGGCGTAAAGCGATAATATAACAATACAAATATACTTTTTTTATTTATTATAATCTGTTTTGAAACGTGTTTGTTGTTGTACCAAAAATATTGTGCAGCAATCGGACTTCCAAAAAAAAAGTCGATATTTTATTATAAATTTATTATTTAATTATTACAATATAAAAAAGTACTAATTCTAATGACGACTATTACATTCAAAGATTGAACATAAAGTACATTTCTAACACAATGCAAAATAAATGAAAACTGAGGAACTGCTGACGCTGCGCCTCGTGCCGCTGCCGCGTGACGTGGTTTAAGTGCTGCATCGGCGATCTCCTTAGGGTACCGTAGCATAACACCTCCCCCCGAAGATCAGCAACTATTTTCCCAAAATCGTTGCTGGGATGTTGGATGAATCAACCTTTACTTCTCTTGGAGTTGTGATGTTTCTCTGCTCCATTGATGGCTGCAACTTTGTATAATGCTGGTACAGGAACATAGTCATGCCGATAGTGATAGTGATTATTAGTATCAAATAGACGGGAATAGTAGTATGATAGATATATGAGTCTTGATAGCTTCTTAAATCAATTTGAGGTTGCGCCATAATTTCTGAGTTGATCTTATGGAGTTTTTCTAAATTTATAGATTTCAAATTTAAAATATGTTCTGAGGGTTGATTTTCTTTTGCAGGTACGATGTCTGAGATTCTGAAAGGTTGTCCTTTTATAATATCATTTGTATTTGAAATAGTGAATTCTGGAGTTTTAATAAAACAGCCCTGAGGTACAATAGCGAGATAACTTCTATTAAGAGTTTTATACTGCAATTTTCCACAGGATGTTTGAATTTTAGTTGACTTTGGAAAACTTAGAATATAGTGCTTTTGATCGAGTTGCTCAAATGCTTCAGCTTCTTGGGATATAGAGGTAAGTTTACAGGATGGCAAGAGCTGCTGCTTCGTTATAAGAGTGTGGATACATTCGTCGTGATTATTGAAGGTATGTGCAGGATTTTCTTCGCAGATATAATATTCCGAATTAGTTTCTAAGCATTCAATTTCTATGTACCTAGAATCTAGTTCCTGAATTGCTATATAAGGTGATATGGGTATAAGGATTTGATGATTTCGGTTAGGAACTGCAGAGAGTTTGAAAAGGTCAAAAGGCTTAGGAAGGACAATCGGCACTTTATATACTAAAACTATCTGATTATCTAAATAATAATGACCAAATTTCATAACTCTAAAATATTCTCTTAATTCTATATCTAAAGTAAAATCATTTGAATATAAAATTCTTATTATAGAAATCATACTTCTTAACATAGCTATATTAATAATTGAATGAGCTGTGCTCGATGCATAACTCAAATTTAATATATTTCCTAAATTAACTAACTCGATTGTTAGACTATCTATATTATCACCTAAAATTTAGAGATATTGAGATAAATGAGCGTATTTTATTAACTCAGTTTCTCTATTAATATCGCTTTGCATAATAAGGCTAAGAGTTTCATTAATTTTATCTTGATTTTCAACAATAGTATTTAATATTTTAGTGTGATGCTGTAACCATTCTCTAGTTAAACTTATGTGATTATTATATTCTGATTCTAATTTAAATTCGTTTTCGTTAGTTTATAAAGCATTTTCATATTTAATTGCATCAGTGTAGTCAAGATTACCTGATATACTTTTTATAATAGATCCTAATCCATTGATCAAACCTCTTTTAACACGCGAAATTTTAAACGTTTGCAATATTTCTAAAATTTTACTTAATTTGCCTGAGAGATATTCTAAGTGTGGTTCGTATAAAGATAGGGTTTTATTATTAAGCTGAGGGCGAAAATCTTGCAACTGGGAATATACAATATTAATTTTAGAATCTGTCTTCTAGGTTTATATGCTGCAAAAAGGAATTATACTGGTGAATAATCCTGGTCTGTTCAAGTTTGAAAGGTAAGAGTCCTGGACCGTCGTCAAGTGTCTCAAGTTGAATTTCTTGGGTTCGGCTTAGATGTAGAGTCGTCAGTATTGTCCTGTAACAATTGTGCGCTTTTAGGCCCTCTTTTGAGGCGGGATTTTGCAATAGGTAATTTTTTCTTTTTAGTATAAATATGGATTGGGAGATTAGCCATTACTTTATCATGGGTATATCTGGATGCTAATTTTTGTCTGGATGCTTAACGATTTTTAACAAATACTGATTGTTTAGGAAGGTATTCTTTTTCAGGTTCTCTATTCTTATTTATATTGTCCATTATTTCTCTACGTGTTTCAGTGTTCATTTCCTGTATCAAAGAATAAGCTAGTTTTAAACGTTCTTTATGATCTATCATGTATTACTGTAAAAGATGTGACGTAAGGCCTACATTAAAAGGATCTCTAGGATCAGTGTCCTGTTATTAAATCTATTGGTTTGCATTTTGCAAAGCTATGGATAGAACTGTTATAACCTAAAAGTGCATATGGCATTAAAAGAACCACAGAATCATGTTTTTTCTCTAATCTAAGTATACGTAAATGTTCTCATATAGTTGAATGAAATCTTTCAACTATTCCATTTTCATTCGGAGTATTCGGTGCAACTTTGTGATGTTGAATCTTCTGTAACCTAATAAATTCACTAAATAATTGATTTGAAAATTCCGGTCCGTTATCTGTTATAATTGTTATGGTTAATCCATGGTGGGTACTATATTGAAGTAAGGCCTGAATTACACTAATGGCTGTACCATCTTTAAGATAATAAGCTTGAGCATACTTTGAAAAGGAATCTACTATGGTAAGGAACTTTTCACTTTGAGCGGTAAATAAATCTAAATGAACTAATTCAAATGGTCTACTTGCTCGTGGAACTACTTTCAACTGCTGTTTTATGGGGTTTCTATCATACTTCGCTTGTCCGCAAACTATACATCCATTGATAAATTTTGTAATTTGTTCTCTCATATGGGGCCAATAATACTTATTAGAAAGAGCGAGATAACATTCGTTTATACGATGGTTTGTTTCACCGTCATGGTACTTATTAATTATTTCCTGCCGTTTTAAATATTCCTTAACATTTTCTAATTCTTTCTTTGCAGCTACCAAATTCATAGCGGAACTTTTAAACATTCTTTGTAAGATAGGGATTACCGTATACATTGCTGTAGGAGGATTAAAAAGTAAAGTTGTTTTAATATTAGGGCTGACATATTCTTTTATGGCGTTAACTACATCTTCTTCTAAGTTTGACTCGGATAATTGAATAGAAATCCTAGTATGTGTATCGAAAGGTTTTGTTTAAATGGGTTTTCTTATAATATCGCCAACTAAGCTAAAAATTATTTGTATTTTAAATTTATTCAAAGGTTCATCTGTAATTGGAATTTCTAAAATCGGATTCTCTTCAGAAGTATGAGCGGTAAGTGTTCTGGAATCATCTAATAATTCTGCTATTTCAGGTGCTGTTGCAGTACGACTATCGTGGGACATTTGAGCTATAATAGATTCTAATTCTAAACCTGGATCTTCATGAACATTTATTTCAATGCGTGACAAAGCATCTGCATTAGTGTTAGCTTTTCCTTCCTTATAAACTATTTTAAATCATATTCGCTAAGCTTTAAGCGCCATCTCGTTAAGCGAGAGTTAGGGTCTTTTAAATTCATTATCCATTGCAAAGGTTTGTGATCATTGATAATTATAAATTTACGGCCAAATAAATACGGTCTGAAATACTTCGTTGCCCACACTATTGCTAATAATTCCTTTTCTATGGTACTGTAATTAATTTCACTTGAATTTAAAGTTCTGGATGCGTACTGTTATGGGGTTCTTTCTGAACCCCTTTTTAAAAAAAGGTTTATTTTACAAACTAAAATATTGGAAATAGAAAAAACAAAGAATTAGTAATTTCGGCACACGACCGTCAACGAGATAGGATAGATGGAGACTAACTGGGCACTTGGGAGGATGTTTATATAAAGGGAGTAGGATTGCTGATGTCGATGGAAAGAATATGGATAGGGATATGGATGGATAGGTAAGGGAAAAGGCTAACATGGAAAGGATATAACACCTCCCTTCGCTAGGACCAAACTTCGGGGATTAGACCGAAGTTTGGTTAGGTGAGACAGGGTCTGTGACAGGAGATTGGGAATGGATTCTGCATCTGGGAGAAGCTGGATTGAGGTTTGTATCTGGATTCACTGAGGAGCTAGGACTGGGTAAGTTTAGGGTTACGGAAGGTGAAGTATGAGTTTGACGGTTGTGCCCCTTTATTAAAAGATAAATTCTAAAGATAACATAACATGAGACTGCAATAATAAGAATTAAAGTGATTACAGAGTAATGAGCCTCGTATCTGATTATTGAGTGTTTATTAATTATTTTGTCTGTTTCTTGTGCTATTGATTTTAATTTTGTTTTTGCCTCTAGGGTAAATGCGTCTAAATCTATATTTTCGTAATGGATAGGGGGCTCATTGCTTTTGATTAATTTGAGGTTATCTAGTGTACAGCATGTATCATTAATTATATTAAAATCTGGTTGTATATTTACAGTATAGGGATTTGAAATGAGTTTTGTGCTTTTACAATAAGCTGTGCATCCTGTAGGTAAAAAGAAGAATCCTGTACCAATTATGTTTAATTTTACAACGGTTTGATTAATACATTCGACATAAAGTTTATTAGTTTCTGTCTGTACAAAAATCCACTTATTGTTAGTAATTTTTTTCCAGATATCTAAATGTCCTTCTATAAAATCTGTTTTGCATTGTTGCGGTACACTATTTAATACTTTAGTAATAAGTTCACTTTCACAATTAGGGTTTGCACTAGTAGAGAACATAGTTGTTATGTCACACACGTAGGAGTCTTGGTCTATTGTCGCACAACTTTCGAGTGACTTAGTACACAATATTCTGATTTGGAATTATCTATCGCTATATATTTATTACTGGGTATGATATAACTAAACACATTATTATTGACATTGCTATGGGCAACAGGCAGTGGTATGTTATGATATATATCAAATACATTGGTTGCTACTAATGGTATTCTTAATACAAAAGTAATCCTATTATTTAAACTAAAACTTATGACACTAGATATATTAATAAGTTTAAACATATTGCTTAATTCTAAGTTCACTGGAAGTTTTACAGCTCCGGACAAGTATCTATGATTATCGATCAACTACTAAAGTTTGGACTCATTCGAGTTGGTACTGAGTCTTGGACTTCAGCAAGTTTGACTTCATCATACGTTCATCGTACATTCATGTCTTACGTGTCGTCTATTTATTAATAGAGACAATGTATGGTTACCATGTATCTTAACCACCTTGTATGGCCCTTTCCATACAGGCGAAAGAGCTTTTCTCAACCTTAAGTGATTTTTTAGGTATACAAAATCACCAACTTTATATTCTACGGATCGGGTTCGCGAATCATATTAGTTTTTTGAAGTCTGTTTTGATTTGTCAATATGTTCTAGGGCGTTTTCGCGGGTGTACTTTAGGCGGTGTTGTAGCATCTTTACGTATTCGGGGTAAGGGCTTGTACACAAAACTGCGATGCGACGCGATGCGAATTCGCAACGCAGAAAGTTGCGATACGAATTGCTGCGATGCGATTTCGTGCGGCAAGGCATCCTCCAGGGTGACCATTCTTTCGACGACCGTCAACCTTACTGGACGTATTTTGTTAACTAGATCGTGACATGGATCGTAAAAAGAAGTGTGCACTTTTGTTATTGCTTTGGAGATACAGGCAAAAGAAACAAAGAAGATTTTGGGTTCATCCATTTATTACTATTATGAACCCCAAAGGGAACTATTTTCATCAAAAATATGAAGCTTTGAAAATGGACGAAAAAAAGTTTTTTGATTATTTTAGAATGAGCATATCTTCATTCGAAGAGCTTTTAAGTTTATTATCACCATGTCTTCTGAAACAATCGTACAAGGGGAGAGTTCCTGTTATGCCTCTGGAAATGATTGGCCTCACTATCCGGTAAGTAAAACAATAATTCTTTACATTAATTTTTATTAAGAAAAGTGTTTTCCAAATAATACAATCGATAAAATTTACGAAAAATCAAAGTCTTCTTCCGTTGAAAGTGTGCTTAATATGCTCGAGTTAGAAAAATCATTACTAGGTGAATCAATTTGATGTGGTATGTTAGATGAATGTGGACGTATCGGTGGCGTTTGTTGAGATGTTGCAAAATTGGGAGTTTGATAGCCACCCTGGTAGTTGCTATTCGCATAGTAGTAGCCATGAGGTTGATGCAATTCTGTTAAAATTTGAAGAACTCTGCTTTGAAAGATCAGTGTTTTATTGTCATCTAATCTTTCAAGTGATGGTAGAATACCTTTAAAAAAATATGTGTGTCTATTCTCCGGTTCCTTCAAAGTCTTTATAATCTCATCTTCAAAATTATTACTCGCCTTCTTTCTTTTTGGTGGCTGTTTTTGGTAACGGTTTTGAGATGTACCTTCTTGATTATCTTGCTCATTTTCTGTTTCATTTATACTGGTAGTCGTCTCATTTTGTAAATTTTTCTTCAGAAATTGCAATTGTTTGTATAGATGGTATTCTTTAATATTTTTTGATCCAGACCCTGACCTACTTGCATCTTTGAGTTTTTTTTCATATTTATTAAAGGTATCCTTAATCCCCCTCCATCTTTGTATTACTGATTGACCTGCAAAAAAAAAGAAAATAAAATTATTTTATTATATTTATAGTAAAGCTAGCAGCTAAGTTAATAGTCCAAGAATATTATTGTTAATATATTATTAATATATATGTATGTTTATGTCGTTTTAGGTTAGTATTCTTTACTTTTCAAAGTTGTTATTTAAATTAATCCTTACTTTATTTTCTATTTATGTTACAGATTCCTAGCAACCGGAGATGAACTCAGAAATATACATTTAAATTATTATCGAGGAGTAAGTACAGTTGCTAAGATAATACGATTAGTTTGTAGCGCAATTTGGAAACATTGTTTAAATGCAAACATACCGAAAATAACGCAACAGCTGCTTGAAGAAATTGCTGCAGACTTTGATAAGAAAGCCAACTTCCCTAACTGTATTGGAGCCGTTGATGGGAAACATATTCGAATTTGTAGTCCCCCAAACAGTGGATCACTTTTTTTTAATTACAAGGGCTACAATTCAATAGTTTTGTTGGCTATTGTTGATTCGAAATACCGATTCATCTATGTGGACATAGGAGCATATGGAAAGGAAAGCGACTCCACTATTTTCCACAACACGAAACTGTACGACTTACTGATGAGAGGTGATTTGCCTACACCAACACCGAGGCCGTTACCGGGCTTTCAAGAACCGGTTCCATTTGTTTTTGTCGGAGACGAAGCTTTTTCTATTTCGAATAATGTCATGCGCCCTTATTCGGGCAAGCATTTGTCTGTTAAACAAAGAGTATTCAACTACCGTTTGAGTAGGGCAAGAAGATATGTCGAGTGTACTTTCGGCATACTGGCCAATAAGTGGCGAATATTTCACCGGCCCATTAACGTGTCATATGATTTTGCAATAGACATTGTCAAGGCTTGTTGCGTATTACATAACTTTGTACTTAACCGTGATGGATTAGAAACCCCTGTTGAAATGGTCATAGATGATTCCGAATTACTACCACTCCAGCAACGGTTGAATGTAGGTAGTCAGGTAGTAAGTGCAAATATAATAAGAAACGAATATTTGGATTACTTTGCTAGTGAAGTTGGGGCATTAAGCTGGCAACTACAAAAAATTTGAGAATACAATGTCGCTTGCATTGTTGCTAGCTTTCTAACCGAAGTAATAAGTGTAATAAGTAAATAGAACAGGTACAAAAGGATCACATCGCAAAGACAAAATGTATATGTGGGATAGCAACATTATAACAGAGAGAGAGAGAGAGAGAGAGACCATATGCAAGGTGATGTATGAAAGAATGAGATAAACATTGTTAGAGGAATGAGAAACGTAAATAGGGTTAGGTACAGGTGTGAAAGAGATACAATTTAAGATGGCGACAAGAAATAAAAGACGTTTGTAAAGACGCGTACGAAATATTCGAATAAAACGAAGAAATAAGAAGAAATTACTTTTATTCACAATAGTGGTATATGTATAGAATATTTGATTTGTAGGTAGCTTAAGTAAAAAGAAGTTGCAATAAATGTATTTGTCTACTTACCAAGTTTAGTTTTTTCATTGTTTTCTTTTTCCTCGAAATTTGGAAATAAATTTCTACATACGAGGGCGGGTCAATAAGTCCGTGACTTTTGGAATAAAACACAGATTTTTTGATAAATAAATCATTTTATTTTTCAACGTAGTCCCCCTTGAGCTCTATACACTTTGTCCAACGCTTCTCCAATTTTTTTATCCCTTCCAAAAAATATGATTTGTCGAGGTCCTCAAAATAGGCCTTTGTTTGCGAGATGACTTCATCATTGGAGTCAAATCTTTTTCCACCGAGCCATTTTTTCAGGTTTGGGAACAAGAAGTAGTCACTCGGAGCCAAATCTTGAGAATAGGGTGGATGTGGGAGCATTCATAGCCCAATTTATGGATTTTTGCCATGGCAACTGCACATGTGTGCACCCTTGCATTGTCTTAGTGAAAAAGAACTTTTTTCTTGGCCAAATGAGGTCGGTTTTTTTTCAAATCCTCATTGAAGCGGTCCAATAAGATGGCATAATATTCCCCATTAATTGTTCTTCCCTTTTGAAGATAGTCAATGTGGATTATCCCACGTGCATCCCAAAAAACAGTCGCCATAACTTTATTGGCTGACAAACCCACCTTGGCCTTCTTTGGCGCCGATTCACCCTTAGAAACTCACTGTTTTGACTGTTGTTTGGTCTCTGGTGTAATGTGATGGATCCATGTTTCGTCCACGGTTAAAAAACTCCTCCATATTGTGATTAAACAACGCCAAACCTTCCTGTGAAGTTGTTACACGATTGCGTTTGTGGTCGACTGTGAGCAAACGCGGCACCCATCTTGCGGAAAGCTTTCTCATGCCCAAGTGATCATTCAAAATTGAAACCACTGAGCCATGCGAGATGCCTATGGCTTCCACAATCTCTTGCACTTTCAATCTTCGGTCGGCCAACACCATATCGTGAATTTTTTCGATTGTTTCGGGTGTAGAGACCTCAACTGGGCGTCCAGGACGTTCGGCATCTTCAGTGCTTGTAAGGCCACAACGAAATTCAGCAAACCACTTTTTTACCATTGAAATCGATGGTGCAGAGTCCCCATAGTATTTATCAAGCTTAGCCTTGGTCTCGGTAATGGTTTTTTTTCGCAAAAAATAATGCTTAATAAGCACACGAAATTCACTTTTTTCCATTGTTTCCTTAAGTTACTGGATAGTCTGATAAAGATAGCTGTAAAACACAAACTAACTGACGCAGCTAGTTCAAATTTTGATAGGAGTCAACTGACAGATGCCTGTTGACAGGAGTAGTGTTGCTTTTTCAGTAAGGAGGTTAGAAATTCAAAAAGTCACGGACTTATTGACCCGCCTTAGTACGTTCTTCCAAGCTTCTTGTTTAATGAATTTATTTTTATAATCTTCGTTACTAGTGTCCCAAAGAACAGGGCACTCCTCAATCAGTGATATAAAAAAATCAACGTCGTACTCTGTCATTTTGTTTACATTAAGTATACGTCTTGCCCACGCGCTGTCTCAAAGTTAACTAAAAATGGCGTCAACAAATGTGACGTAACATCGCAGAAATGCGCGATGCGAATCAATTCGTAAGTTCTTGCGATGCGTCGTGCGAGCTCGCAGGTTTTTGCGGTGCGACGTCGCATCGCAGTTTTGTGTACGAGCCCTTCGTGGTAGAAGAGATATCGTCATATACGGATGATGGAATATAGGGTTTGTATCCGAATAACAATTCGTAAGGTGAGTAATGTGTAGTAGAGTGAATGGCGGTGTTATATGCTAATACAGCTGTATATACATATCGTGACCAATTGTCTTGATTTTCATTAATGTAAGATTTGAGGTGTTCTTTCAGAGTGGAATGTGATCTTTCTAAAGCACCTTGCGTTTGTGGGTGATACGGAGATGAGAATAAGTGTTTAATTTTGAATAATTCGCAAGTCTTACTGAATAGTTCTGCGGTAAAGTTTGTACCCTGGTCCGTAAGAATTCGTTTCGGGATTCCAAACAGCGAGATACAATGTACAAGACACTCGCTAGTTTCTTCGGCAGTTATGCTGCGCATAGGGTAAGCTAAACTAAATTTGGTTAAATCATCTTGCATTGTTAGAATATATTTTAGTTTTGCTGTTCCACATTCAGGGAGAGGTCCTACTACGTCTATTGCTAGTCTTTCAAAGGGAGCTGTAGATGTAGATGTTATGACCATAGGTGCACGATTGATTTTACGTAATGCTTTATTGGTCTGGCATGACGAACACTTTTTCACGTAGGTTTCAATGTCACTGCGCATATTTTCCCAAAAATATTTTTCCTTAATGCGGCTTAGCATTCTACTACTTCCTAGGTGTCCGGCGATGGGAATATCGTGGTTTTCTTTTAAGATTTTCTGAATTTCTGATGGAACGGGATAAATTATATTATTATGATAAACATGAATAGTGATATGTGTTCCATCGAAAATGTGACTAAGCATATTATATATTTTTACGAAAGAAAGCCTATCAAATGGATTTCGAAAATCTGTTATGCTCACGTCGTTAATAGATGGGTAATTTAACATTATTTGGTTTCTTATATTTTTTAGAGATCTAAAGATATCTGGATACGTGGAAGAATCAAAGTGGTGCACCTTTGTGAAAAGGAAGAGATAAATTTTATTGTTGCTTTCGACAGGTAAGTATTCAAAGAGAGACCTTTCTTGTTTTTTGAATGTTTCACGGACAGGTTCAGGGCAATTATTGATTATTTCCTGAACGTATGGGATGGATTCATCCATATCAATTGACGTTGGAATTATTATTAGTTTCTGAGGTCCTTTAAGGGGATCCTCGTTATGTTGTATGATACGTGTATCATTAGATTTATTATTTAAACTTAAGAATTTTGAATATGATTCACCATTTTTATCTTTTTCAGGTTGGCTTGACTGCAGATGACTTAAGGGCGGAGGGTCAGGTGAAGGAGAAGGAGCATTTGAAGTTTCGGTTTCATTTACAGGATCGTGGAGTATAGGAGAGGGTGCAGGAGGAGTTGTCGTTTCAGGTTCTTGAGGGGGCGATGGACTTAGGTTTAGTGGAGGAGGAGTTTGCAGGTCAGATTCAATAATTTGTTGGCTTATGCCAGGTCCTGGTTCTATTAATTCAGTTTCATCTAGGTTAAGGTCTGCTGGTGTTATGAGTTCATCCGGATCGAAAGATGTGGGGGATATAAGTAAATCCATCAGATCTCGGTCTAAGGTATTCGGATCTATCTCTCCAGTGCTGGAATTTGTAGGAGGGTCTTTTTGTGGTAAGACAGGATTGACGGGATATCGGGAGAGTGCGTCGGCTGCGGAATTTAATTTTCCTTTTTGGTATACAATATCGTATTCGTATTCTAGAAGTTGGAGTCGCCATCTTTGCATTTTGCTACTTGGATCGGTGTGATTAAACAGCCATTTTAAAGGTCGATGGTCTGTTACAATAGTGAATTTGCGACCAAATAAGTAGGGTCTAAAGGTTTTGCATCCCCAAACTATTGCCAACAGTTCCTTTTCTGTTGTGCTATAGTTGATTTCACTTTTATTTAGTGTTCTTGAAGAGTAGGCTATGGGGTTGTCCTTACCAACAGGACCTTGAGAAAGGATAGAAGATATAGCATAATTAGAGGCATCACAGGTGAGGTTAAAAGGTTTCGTATAATCTGGATATATGAGGACGGGAGCGGATAGAAGTTTATTTTTTAGAGTTTCAAAGGATAATTGATGTTCATTTGTACAGTCGAACGGCACATCTTTCTGAAGGAGTGATGTTAGGGGTTTTGAGGTTTTAGAAAAATCAGGAATGAAGCGTCGATAGTAAGATATTAGTCCTAAAAATGATTTTTTGTCTTTTGGACATTTTGGGATTGGAAATTCTTGTACACATTTGACTTTGTTTGGGTCCGGTTTAAGTCCGTCTTCCGAAATTATATGTCCTAAATAGCCAACCTCTTTTCTTAGGAATTCACATTTGTCCGGTTGCAGTTTGAGATTAAATGAACGGAGTCTTTCGAAAATAGCAGTCATGTTTTTTATGTGAGTGGGCAAATCAAGAGAGTATATAACTATGTCATCGACATAAACGAAACAGCGTTCTCCTTGAAGCCCTGTGAGGACATTGTTCATTAAACGTTGGAATGTTGCTGGCGCATTCTTGAGCCCGAATGGCATCCTAGTGAATTCGAAGTGTCCTTCGGGGACACTGAATGCTGTTTTGCATGCGTCTTTCGGCGACATATTAATTTGATGGAAGCCAGACGCTAAGTCGAGAGTGGAGAAGTATTTGGAATTTCCTAGTTGGTCGAGAATCTCGACTATATTAGGTATTGGGTATGTTTCGCCGATTGTGATGTCGTTAAGGCGACGGTAATCGATTACAATTCTCCACTTCTTTTGTCCTGAGGCGTCGGTTTTTTTCGGGACTATCCAGATTGGTGAGGACCATGGAGATAGAGACGGTTGGATGATCTTTTGGTCGAGCATTTTCTTAATTTAGGATTTTACTTCTTGTTTGTGTACTTCAGGAAATCTATAGGACTTAACGTTTATATGTTGATCCGAAGTGGTACGTATTTCATGTTGAATAGCGTCAGTCGTGGTGAAAGTGTCATTTGGTAAATAAAAGATGTCGGAATATTTGGAACATGTATCGTATAGGGCATTGCATTCTTCCTGATTTAGGTGTGAGACACGGAGTGATTCTAAAACTTCTTTGGTTCTATTTAAGCAAGGTTGTTGACAAAAGTTAATATTTTTATGAGATGTGTTATCTATGGGATGCAAGGTGAGTAAAAGATTGGGATTGAGATTTACTGGTTTCTCTGACGTGTTAAGAACTGTTAAATTAATTATCTTGTTTTCTTTTACTTTGGCTATGCAATTGGAAACGAATAACTTTTTAGTTAAGTGTTGGTCTAATACGAGTCCTTCCTTTAATTCAGGATTCTTTATAGAACATTCGATGACCATTTCAGTTCTAGGTGGTATAATGTAGGCTGGTTCGAAAAAGTGTAATTTTAAAAAGGTTTTATTAATATATAAACGATTTTCATTGTAATCAATTTTGCAGTTGTTCGTGTTTAACATGTCAGATCCTATTATTCCGTCATATGGTAAGTTAATTTCTTTGATAACGTGGAATGTATGTGATATATTATGAGATTTTGGTAATCTAATTTTTAATTTAAAGTGACCTTCAGTTTGAATTGACTCGACTGTTGGATCAATACCTTTTATGTTAATAATGTATTTTTCTAGTTTAGGATTCCGAGACAAACAGGAGCGTTTAATTAAACTAACTGAGGATCCCGAATCTACGAGTAACGGAAGGTCAGATATGGAGGACTCTATTAGTACATGAGGTAAGAGAGTTTTTGTTGGGTCATTTATTATTTCGAAAACGTTTGCTTCTCTGGATTTAGTATTTTTTTTATTATCGATTGCAGTGTTTGATTCGGAGGGTCTAGTTGATTTAGCAAATGCAACCTTAGATTTAGGAGATTTAGTGGATTTGAGAGATTCAGTGGATTCAGCGACTGTAGTATTGGATTTGGGAGATTCAGTGGATTCAGTGACTGTAGTATTGGATTTGAGAGATTCAGTGGATTCAGCGACTGTTATATTAGATTTAGGAGATTCAGTGGATTTAGTGATTGTGACGTTGGATTTAGGAGATTTAGAATGTATGAATTTATTTTGATTAATATTATTTCGTTTTTTGGTGTCGGATTTGTTATTGTGTCCCGTGTGACACCGCCACAAGACAGCGTTTAGTTTTTTTGGTTGTCTACTGTATCGTAGCTAGGTTCTTCCGGCATTTGGACGGTGAATGAATTTTGTGTATCATCGTTCACGTAATGCGTATTAAATTGAATAGGCCTAATTCTGGGGTTATTATTGTTGTTTTGTTGTTCTTGATTTGTTCTGTACCTATTGTTATTGTATTCTCGTTTCCTGCAGTTTTCGATGCTATGACCTGGGTTTTTGCAATACCTGCAAAATATAGTCTGTGGTATAGGCGGACGAATACGTTGGATTGTCGGATTTATTGGTGTTGGAATTTTCTTTTGAAGCATATTTTGGATCTTTTCCTCGCTTAACGCTAAATTAATGGCTTCGTTTAGATTTTGAGGGTCCCTACACCTAACCATGTTTGATATATTCGGTTTAAGTCCTAATAAAAATGTGTGTAAGGCTAAATCCTCCATGGAGGCTACTCTACCTGGGAGCTCTTTCTTTGATTTACTAGAGATTGAGATTTCGGTTAGTAATTTTGATAATGAGGTTTCGATTCTTAACGAATATTGGTGGATCGGTTCATTAAGTAATTGTTTGCAATTTTGCAACTCTGCAAGTAGATGTGTATAGTGTTTTTTCTCTCCGAATTGTGTTTGTAAAAATTCTTTTAATTGGGACCAGTTAGCGAATTCTTTAATAGAGACCGCACTTTCTGCTTTGTTCTCTAATTGGGACTGAATAAATTTAAAAATGATATTTTTTTGATTGTCATTTCCGAGATTAATTGCATTATCGCAATTGGTTATGAATGATTGAAGTTTTTCTCGCGACCCATCATAGGGTTTTATAAATTGGAAAAGAACTCCAGTAGGAATTGCGTCGTGATCATCAGCAGCAGCAGCAGCTCGTGAGCTTGCTGTGCAGCAGAGGGTTTTATTTGCCCCTCTTTTGTTTGACCTAGTAATTGGGCCAGACGGAGCAGGAGGTGGCGGACAAAGACAGTCCATATGTGCCTCATCCTCCTCCAAGGCGACCTCAGGTTTTGGACTCGGTGCTCGACTTTCAGACATTGTATCAAAGTAAACTATAAACTACGCAAATTATAAACAAGACTTAAACTAATGCTTAATCTAGAAATTTAACATCGATGTAAATATATCGCGGTGAATCTATGTAAAATTATTTTATATCAATGTACTAGAGTCACTTACTGTGACAGGAATGCGGCGATAAGAACAGATTGTATAAACATCCCGTGCGTCTCGTCGGCTGCTGGACGTTCTCGGAACTCGGAGCGCTGGACCCGGCGAGATTGACGTAATCGTCAATCTTTGGTTGTTCGAAATTTCAGGAACCACAGACACGTACCACAGATTTAGGCTTTAGCACAGATTTAGGATTTAGCACTGATTTAGTAAATGGTTTGGATTTAGTACGGTTTTGATGATTTTGGGTTAGAACACTGATTTGTTACACTGGTTTGTTTTACCGTGATTTCACTTTGAGTTTAGTATCACTGAACACTGAACACTGAATATAGTACAGTTTTATTTACAGTTCAGTTCGCAAGGCGTACCTGGGACTTTTTAAAAAATCCCCTTTAGCTGCCACCATTAATGTTATGGGGTTCTTTCTGAACCCCTTTTTAAAAAAAGGTTTATTTTACAAACTAAAATATTGGAAATAGAAAAAACAAAGAATTAGTAATTTCGGCACACGACCGTCAACGAGATAGGATAGATGGAGACTAACTGGGCACTTGGGAGGATGTTTATATAGAGGGAGTAGGATTGCTGATGTCGATGGAAAGAATATGGATAGGGTTTAGGTAAGGGAAAAGGCTAACATGGAAAGGATATAACAGTACGCAATGGGTTTATCTGAACCTATGACACCTTGGGATAACACTGCTCCTATTGCTACATTGGATGCATCTGTCGTTAAAATAAATTCTTTTGAAAAGTCTGAATATTGTAGCACGGGGTCATTTAATAAAAGGGTTTTACAATGATTAAAACATTTTATATAATTTTCATCTAAAGTTATTTTATTATCTTTCTTTAAACATTGGGTCGTGGGCTTAGTAATTCTGGCAAAATCTGGAATAAATTTTCTATAATATCCTAACAAACCGAGAAAACGTTTAATTTCTGTAGGGGTTTTTGGTATGGGGTAATTTTCAATAGCTTTAATTTTATTGGGATTGGGTTTAACTCCTTCTCTACTAATAACGTGTCCTAAAAATTCTGTCTCTAGTTTTAAAAATTCCGATTTATCCATTTGTATTTTAAAGTTTGACTCTCTTAATCTCTGAAATACTTTTTCAAGGTTTACCATATGTTCCTGAAGTACTGAAAACTATTATATCGTCAAGGTAAACTAAACATATTTCATTCTGAAGGCCCTTAAGAACGTTGTCCATTACTCTTTGAAAAGTAGCTGGAGAATTCTTAAGTCCCATTGGCATTCTTAAAAATTCATAATAACCGTTTTCTATGTTAAATGCTGTTTTGAGAATATCTGCTTCATCCATTTCTACCTGATAAAATCCGCTTGCTAAATCTAATGTAGTAAAATATTGACATCGGCCTAATTTATCAAGAACATCTGTAATATTTGGTATTGGATATTTGTCATCGATAGTTTTTTAATTTAGTTTCCTGAAATCAACTACGAGATGCCATTTAGTTTTTCCAGACGCATCAGCCTTCTTTGGTACTATCCATATAGGAGAGCTCCATGCAGAGTCTGAAGGTCTTATTATATTCTGATATATCATTTTATTAATTTGATTTCGAACTTCTTCTCTGTGAATGTATGGATAACGATAATTTTTAGCATGTACAGGGGATTCATCAGTGGTTCTAATTTTGTGTTTAATTTTATTGGAAAATGTAAGGGGTTCACCTTCAAGATAGAATACATCTGCATAACGGGCACACAAGGTTTCTATATTTTTAATTTCTTCGGCATTAAGATGAGATGTACGTAGTCGTGATAAAACTACTTTTGCTCTATTGTTTAAAGTATTATAATTATTGCATTCTACATTATACGATTCTGCGCTAATAGGTTGATTCAAAAAAAAATATTATATCATTTGGGCTATCATTAAATACTTCTATATATCCTCTATTATTTTTAACACTAGTTATACAATCTCCTATTTTGCAATGACACACAATTTGTTCGTTAACTATAGCATCTCCATCATGAACATTTATAGGTACTCTAATTATTCTAGAACTTTGAGTGGGAATTATATCTTCATAGAAATTACAACTTTTAGAGTGATACATTAAAATTGGATTACTGGCAAGGGTGGTAATTAAATTTCTATTTTTTAAATCAATTTTAGCTTCCCATTTATCTAATAAATCAAGTCCGATTAATCCGTCGAAATAATCATGGAATTTATAAATAAATAAAGTTATGTCGTTACGATCATTAAATTCTGAAAAGCATGGTATGGTAATAGAATAATCGTTACGGGTTGTAGCATGCACATTGGTTACTTCAAATGGCTCATAATTACAGGGAAAATTAGGGAAATATCTACTAACTGCGTTAGGACTTATAAACGATTGATTGGCTCTAGTATCTATTAAAAGTTTAATTGGAGGACTTTTAATTTGAATGTACGGTAACTGTCTTTGAGTCTGTAAGTTAATTTCTATCGTGGTTTGTCTGATTTCGGAGTTTTCCGAAAATTTCGATTGCTTTCAGTGTCTTGATTGTCAGAATTTTCATTTTTACATTTTCATAAGCATTGTCATCAGTCATTGGTAACGCGGGTTGGTCATAGTAACATTCATAGGGATAATCAATGGGTTCTATATAATATTCATTAGGGTCATAGTACATGTACGGTTCACAGTAAGTCTGGTCATAGCACTCATTTAAATTAAGTTGTCGGGATTTAAAATAATTTGATGGGGGTGGATTTCCATATTTAGTCCAGTCATGTCCTCTCGGGGGTGCTGGCCTAGTAGTAAAGTGACTAACAGAAACGGGCTTATTCGAATGATTATTATTATTATTATTAAAATTATTCTTACTATAATTATTCTGTGCAAAATTATTTCTATTAGGAATTCTAAAGACATTACTCTGTTGATTATAATTGATTGATAGGTGGTAATGCACGGAAAATTTGTTGAGTATGCGACGGTCCTTGATTTTTATTTAAGTTAAACATAGGTTTAGGTTGCCACATATTTTGTGGTCGCTGCTGCCAAAACTGCATTTGGCCCATAGTTACGGGTGGGTGAAAAGAACGCGATGGTCCGGGTAAATTAAAATTATTATTACTTTTAGGATGGTTATTACGTCTGTCAGTATGTGAGTCATTTCTATCCTGCATATAAATTATATTCATTTCATCATGAACAAATTCAAGGGCTTTTTCGATGGTCTCAGGGCGCATACAGCGTATCCTGGATCCTAGGGGATCTTTTAAACCACGTAGGAGAGCTTGTAATGTTAATTTCTTATATAAATTACGTTTCGCTTCGATGGTAGTCGGAATGGTCTCATGCAAACTAATGTAAGTCATTAATGTACTAAAAATATTCTGGCATTTATCGTAATATTCTTGAGGGGTAGAAGACCCTTGTGTCAGAAGTGCAAGGTCATTTAAAGAGGGTAGAGGTAGAGGCATATAAAGAGGTTTCATCACGTTGGTCTGAAAAATTATTCACTAAAGCTGCCCTAATGCCTAACCAACTATCGGATATGCCGTTGGAATTTATTAACCTAGCGGCAGGCCCAGTAAATTTATTTAATATTCCATTTATTAAAGCTAAATTAATTAAATTATTATCCGGCGTTATAAAATTTTGAACGAGCTGATCACACAATTTAATAAATCTTGTAACAACATTAGAATTTCCGTCAAAATCGGGCACTAACCTTAATGCTTTAAAAATATCGTCCATTGTAGCCATATTTAAATCTAAATTTTCGTCACTAATTTCTCTAACCGTATCTAACAATTTAAATTTACTACTAATTCTAGAACTCCTTGATTGTCGCGGATGGAAAATCTTGGATATAAAATTATGAAACTTATAGGATAAATGAAACGAGCAAATTCAGAGTGATTCTAAAAGTACTCACATATGCATTTCGGCTCTTCTCTGGGGTATCGATGGCTGGATACAGTCTGCTGCTGCACGAAGGTTCTTTAGAATTCGGTGAAGACTTTTGGAAGTCAAGTAGCGATCGCACGCGCACGATTGCAATTTCCTATACGAGGGCTAGTCCGAATTATCTGTACGACTGCGCCAAAAATGTTGTGCAGCAATCGGACTTCCAAAAAAAGTCAAAATTTTATTATAAATTTATTATTTAATTATTACAATATAAAAAGTACTAATTCTAATGACGACTATTACATTCAACGATTGAACATTTAAATGAAGACTGAGGAACTGCTGACGCTGCACCTCGTGCCGCTGCTGCGTGACGTGGTTGAAGTGCTGCATCGGCGAACTCTTTAGGGTACCGTAGCATAACATACCTTTATGCAAATGTTGATATATTTATCATTAGATAATACAAACAAAAAACTAAAACTAAAACATTTGACTTGATTCTTCTATTTATTTATTGGAAGTTCATACTATTTTTTTTTCTAAATAAAAATATAACTGAAAATTCAACAGGAAAAAAAACTATGTTAGCATGTGAATTTAGCAATACCGAAACTACGAGGGCGGGTCAATAAGTCCGTGACTTTTGGAATAAAACACAGATTTTTTGATAAATAAATCATTTTATTTTTCAACGTAGTCCCCCTTGAGCTCTATACACTTTGTCCAACGCTTCTCCAATTTTTTTATCCCTTCCAAAAAATATGATTTGTCGAGGTCCTTAAAATAGGCCTTTGTTTGCGAGATGACTTCATCATTGGAGTCAAATCTTTTTCCACCGAGCCATTTTTTCAGATTTGGGAACAAGAAGTAGTCACTCGGAGCCAAATCTTGAGAATAGGGTGGATGTGGGAGCAATTCATAGCCCAATTCATGGATTTTTGCCATGGCAACTGCACATGTGTGCACCCTTGCATTGTCTTGGTGAAAAAGAACTTTTTTCTTGGCCAAATGAGGTCGGTTTTGTTTTCAAATCCTCATTGAAGCGGTCCAATAAGTTGGCATAATATTCCCCATTAATTGTTCTTCCCTTTTGAAGATAGTCAATGTGGATTATCCCACGTGCATCTCAAAAAACAGTCGCCATAACTTTATTGGCTGACAAACCCACCTTGGCCTTCTTTGGCGCCGATTCACCCTTAGAAACACACTGTTTTGACTGTTGTTTGGTCTCTGGTGTGTTGTGATGGATCCATGTTTCGTCCACGGTTAAAAAACTCCTCCATATTGTGATTAAACAACGCCAAACCTTCCTGTGAAGTTGTTACACGATTGCGTTTGTGGTCGACTGCGAGCAAACGCGGCACCCATCTTGCGGAAAGCTTTCTCATGCCCAAGTGATCATTCAAAATTGAAACCACTGAGCCATGCGAGATGCCTATGGCTTCCACAATCTCTTGCACTTTTAATCTTCGGTCGGCCAACACCATATCGTGAATTTTTTCGATTGTTTCGGGTGTAGAGACCTCAACTGGGCGTCCAGGACGTTCGGCATCTTCAGTGCTTGTACGGCCACAACGAAATTCAGTAACCACTTTTTTACCATTGAAATCGATGGTGCAGAGTCCCCATAGTATTTATCAAGCTTAGCCTTGGTCTCGGTAATGGTTTTTTTTCGCAAAAAATAATGCTTAATAAGCACACGAAATTCACATTTTTCCATTGTTTCCTTAAGTTACTGGATAGTCTGATAAAGATAGCTGTAAAACACAAACTAACTGACGCAGCAAGTTCAAATTTTGATAGGAGTCAACTGACAGATGCCTGTTGACAGGAGTAGTGTTGCTTTTTCAGTAAGGAAGTTAGAAATTCAAAAAGTCACGGACTTATTGACCCGCCTTAGTATATAATATTTTTGGTATTTTTACTCTAAAAACTGAGATACATTGCTTTAGCGCCGGGCCTGGGGCCATTATGGCGGATCTCCTTTCTTAATAATTTTTTTTTGCTAGGTTTCAGATCGGTATCTTGTATATCATCGAAATCAATTTCATGATTTCCGAACTCCAACAATAAAGCTTGGTATCTTAAAAATAATTGAGCCAAGTACATAATCTTGTTGTTTTCTATTATTTCTGTTTCAATGAAATTTGATATAGATTGAAAGGCCAACTGATGTAACTGTATATATTTACTATAGCTGGAATCGGTAGATTCTTCCGTGGACCGCTTATTTTTTTATTGATACACTGCGTAACAAGGCAGATGGTACGCAACAGTTTGATGTTGAAGTTTGGAGAGAATCACCGAATCTCCAAAATTTTTCGCCATATTTTTAAGCTATTGCATAGCTTCTATCGCGGGCCTTGAGCGCGGGGACCGAATCCAGAAATTCCGTAACGAAAAAACCTCACGCTCCCCACTTCGTCTAACGTCGTTTCAGTTCGGCAATCTTCGACACGGCGTTGTTGCATAGCACTTTGTATCAACTTATGCTATTATAATTATTTATTTATTTTATTTATGCAGTATTTCTTTTCTTTGATTATTAATTCAAGTTACACTTTTTGAGCGTGGTGACCGATAAGAAAACAAATTTTTCTTTTATTAAATAAATAAAAAGTTAATATCGTTTAAAATATTTTTATTATTTTACAATACATGTGGGTTTTATTATCTTACAGTAGCTGTTGGTTATTCAGGAATATTTATCATTGAAACTATAGGTTTATGATAACCGATTTCGGAGCAGCTCGTCTCGATTCGTGCGAGTTTCGTAGAGTCGTACAATACGTCTAATCGCACGCACACAACGCCGTGTCGAAGACTGCCGAACTGAAACGACGTTAGACGATGCACGGAGCGTGAGGTTTTTTCGTTACGGAATTTCTGGATTCGGTCCCCGCGCTCAAGGCCCGCGATAGAAGCTATGCAATAGCTTAAAACAAAAATATTTTATTACCTTGTCAAAGTCCCCAGAAGTTTGAGACAGGTCTTCAACATTACTCTTTTCATCCTCAGCAACTGTAGCACAGGAATCGACACTAGGGCTCAACTGTTTTGATTTTTCTTCAGTAGTAGATGCATTGGTATGCTCCTAAAAAACCGATTTTCGCAATTAAATAAATATGTTAGATATATAAATTTTATAAACTTTTTGATTTGAATAGTTGATTGAAAACATCCTCATTTAATTATGTTACGAAAAAACGGAAATCAGATCATTTTCTTGTTTAATTTCGAAACAACCGTTTTTTAAGTTAATTACAAAAAAATTATGTGTGTCGAAAATTAACAAAACCATAGGTGAATTTTACTAACAATTATTTCAATATGAAAAAAATATAGAAGTTGTAGTAGCTAAGATAATTTTCAAGATTCAATTATTATGTACTTACTGTATATTCAGCACAAAAATTATGAAATTCTTCGTTATTTTTTTATTCAAAACGGTTACTTTTTTATAACACGTGGTATGATAACCTACAAATTCAAGTGACGCACTGGGTAGCTCAACAATATTGTATTTAAAGTTTTATCTTTTACGAAAAGCTAACTTTAATACAGTTTTTAAAAGTTTCATCATTAAAATCAATTATATTATTATCATCATCCGAATAATACAAAAAACACTTTTTCGCCATTTTTTTCAACAGTAAATAGTAGCACGTTTTTTCAATTGTAACTATAGCGACAATCTACTCCAAAATTATACACAGCATATCTAGTCTATCGCTATCCTTTTCATTTTCAAGAACAAATAGTATGCGCACTCTCTTTCTTTACATGGACGGACTTTAAACAGCTGCTATGCTGTGTCCTTTTCTATCGCATAGGATGGTTGGTTGCGACCTCTCAGTCGCACATATTCACTCGCAGCAATATTTCACTTTTCAAAATTCGACAACTGAAATTCGGGACTGATTTTTCGCAGGAAACCCACCGTGTTCATAATTAAATAATCTTTAATTTAGTTTAATTTTAATTCAATAATCAGACCGGTGCAAAATGCTAGTATCGATTTACCTGTTTATACCTGGGGCTACCCGAGAGTTGTGACCGGAAAAGAATAGGCAACCTAACGTTTGCATATTCTATTGGCTTCATACTTTCGATTGGTATAGAATTTGTCTAATAATTAAACTGGTAAAATGTTTAAAAAAAATAATAATTAATTAATCATATCCTGGACTGAAATTTGATAGGCAACCCATATGAAATATATTTATTGACATATTAAATTGAATATAAAATACGTTTCATCAAATAAACATCTCGCTGAAGGTTGTTTTATATCGGGATCTTAGACTATGTGTGCTAAAACACAATAAATAGTAAATAATTTTTTTAATGATTGTGTGGCGGACGAATTAGCGCCACAATTCTGAATCACGCTATCAAAGTTTTCTAAGATCGGCACTATATATATATACGATAAAAATACTGAAATTCATATAAATGGGCTTCGGCCTGACCGAGTATACCACCTCGCTCGGTCGGAGATCTCCCTTTGGGTCTTGCCACCATATTCCCACATTGGTTTTTTTTATTTTTTATTTTTTAGTACTGCTTGATTCGGTCTGTCGAAAGTATTAGTAATGAAGCTGTATAAATGATCAATGTTATAATATTATTCAATGATAGGGGAGTGAGAACGGGATTCCATCCCGTACCCGATACTCCCACTGTCGTCAGGACTAATGACAGAGTTTGAAAGACTATCGCTCGAAATTGATTTTTCGTGCTCTAATCGATATTCCATTAATATGTTGTTATGCATTGTCTGAGTTGATTGCTCTGCAGCATCCTCTAATAGGGCTGCTATCTCCTCCGGACTCAGGAACAGCTGAGCATCTCCATCTCGACCGGTACTGGGCGTACTGGATCCTGCAATGGTATCGCTCTACTTTCCAGTCGCCTCTTCTTCTTCACTTTCACATCGTTCAGCAACATTTTCTCGAGGCGTCTCGCGGGTAGGTGCTTCTACGGGCGAGTCCGCCCCGGATCTACTCGAGGAATTTACAAATTCAGCTCCTATGACCAAGAGCTCTTCAGCTGAGAGCTCCACCTATGGGAGATTCAATCCCCAGTGTGCTCTCAGGTCGACTTCGTGCGCAAGAATAACATACTCATGGGGACGATGATCCTCAGTGTTATCAGTGTGTCAAGTGAACATGGCCGACCTTTCGTCACTGGAAGAATTCATGAACGTCTCGTGCATGATATCGGCAAACGCCTGAGAATTAGGCGAGGGAGCGCGTAGGAAGCAGTGATCTACGATGAACTGCTGCGTGGACGTATTGCTTCTTTGCATGTATCTACGATATTCACCTAATAGTTCGCCGCTAAGTCTGCCTCGAAATAATAGAGGCGCGAAGTGTGCGACTGTAGTTTCTAACTCGTGAGAGATCGAACGTATCCGTGTAATGTCGTGTATAAGTTGACACAGCACGAAGGCTTTTGATTGTCCATTATCGGCTCCTATTTCTGCTAAACACGCAGCAAATACCATGGCACTTTGTTGCCAGTCTACTGCGCGTAGCACTCTCGCGTGCATGTTCATGACTCTCTTCATGACTCATCCGAAGATTTCTTTACGTAGACCCCTCCATCACTCTCACTTCTACATTGAGTTGAGTGTTAGCATAAGGAGAGGTTAAGAAAGAAAGTATTCCAAACGACCTCAAGACCCGGCTCTTGTGTACATCAGCTCTTTATTTTCATTCCTCCAAGGATGTCTATCGAAGTACGCATATCTGGTAAACGTATATTCTGGCTGAATGAGTCGGCCACGTTAAAGACATATTCAAAAGCGTATTCCTCACGCAACTCTCTCAAGAATTTGTAAACACAATCGCTACACGATCCCTGAATTAGCCAGGTTTTAATCATCATAGCGCTGAAGTCTAGTCTTTAAAAATCATTATCTTCTAGTAGGCGCGCACACCACGATATGCAGTAGAGCAGGGTACGTAAACCCACTCCGCCTCCGAGTGGGGACTCGCGTCCCCACTTCTAACGCGTTCAACAGGGCCATGAACCACTGACCAATGCTGCGGGGGCGCGCAAGCTCACCGCCTCAAAAGATCGGCCGCCAACAAGTCTGGAATTTTCAGGTTTATTATCGTGTTTAGAGCACGTACTGGTGGAGAGAATGAAGGGATCCATCTATGCTCCACCGCTTGATCGCTTACGATTTTTCGGATCAACATAGTTAGATGTATCGATGCAGATGGCGCCACAAGTAACTCCGCCAAATATATATGTGACTTCACGGCGCAATAAGGGAATGGAGATGAATTTTAGCGCTGAACTTGCTGGGTTGAGAGAAGAGATGAAGAATATGTTTAGATCTTTATTATCTTCACAGAAAAGGGATTTCAAAAAATTTGAAAATACGTTAAAGGCCATTCAAAATACTAATCAAAGTATTGAAAACTCTATTACATTTTTAACAATCCAAAATAAAGATTTCCAAGAAAAAATCCTGCAACTGGAAGATCGGATCAAGGAGGACAAAAAATATATTACCGTACTTGAAGACAAAATTGAGGAAATGCAGAGAAACAACCGTAAGACTAATATTAAGTTGAAAAATGTTCCAAAAAAGGTTGGAGAGAGCAAGGATGATCTCGTCGGTATGTTTTTGCATCTATCTAAGACCATAGGATGTGAAGCAACTAAGTCGGACATAAAAGATATCTATAGAGTTGCTACTAAAAGAGACGACAAAAGAAACCCTCCAATAATAATTGAAACGTCTTCAACTCTATTAAAAACTGAATTATTAAAAATGTGTAAGACATTTAACATCAAAAATAAAAATAAACTTAGTGTGAAACACTTAGGCTGTAATACTGAAGTTGATAATCCGATCTTTGTCTCAGAGCAGCTTACACCAAAAGCGTCTGGACTCTACTTTTTGGTTCGTGACTTGGTCAAGTCGCGCTCATATAGGTTTTGCTGGACTGCATACGGAAAGGTCTATGTCAGAAGGGAGGAATACTCTAAAATTATATTAATAACAAATGAAGAACAAGTCCAACAACTGTTAAATGAAAAATGACTAGATAAGTGTAAAATATATATGTCAAATTTTATTACTGTACTACATTTAAAATCATCATTCTATAACACATCAACATACTTTATACTATACAGAACACATACACATGTAACACCAAACTTTTTAAAAATAACTCTATCAGGAAACAAAATTAAAATAACGGATATACAAGTATTATATACCAGGAATCTTAAGATCATAATCTTTTTATTAGACATTTTTTATACAAAATTCTTTTTTGATATAAATTTTTCTAATGGCTGATACGCTCTCAATCATAATGTATCAAATTCTCATAATGTATCAAAAATCTCAACCGTACTGAATTTGCCCAGATAATTGACTGCGACTTACAGGATTTACCGAAGTTTTTTTGAAAATAAATTTTTGATTTCTGGATTTTGTATCTTTACGCTTTAGTTTATAGTTGTCAAAAGTTTAAAAAAGACGAAGAAGGGTATATATATGGCACTTCTTCGAATGACATTTTTTTTTGAATAAAATTTTCTATAGACTCAAGATGTAGTATACCTAGCATTTTCCCACGTCTGGAGTTCTGAGGTTGCTAGATATTGGACTGGAACTTTGTTTAGTAATCAGTCTGCACCGCCCTCTTGGACGATCTATCGACGTCGATCGGACGCAGCGGCATTTTAATTTAACCCGTAACAGTTTCTTTCAAACACACACTCACACGCACACACACGCGCACCTACATACACACACACACACATACACGCACACGCACATAATATTAGTCTGTTAAACATACATTTTGTTAAATGATGTAACTTGTGTTCTAATGTTAAAACGTGTAATGTTCTTTTTTATTTGTATTTGAATTAAGAAACAATTACCTACTTTAGTTATGGAAAGGCGAGTCCGCCTGACACAAGTGTCTTATGACACTTACTCTAATCTCTGATTCGGATCTAATTCTCTGATAAATTTAAGTAGCACAAATTGTAAATGAGAAATAAATAAATTATTAATTATTAATAGTTAACAGAGCATACTCAGACATGTATTTCTGAACATTGATCACTCAATTTTTGAAGAATTCCTTCCATTATGGAGGAATCATGGAACTTCCGAAAGATGTTTAGATTGAGATCACCCTAGGAATGACCAATCGTGAACATCCGTAACCTGCGCTGATTTACGCGGCCATTCAATCGTAATTCTATCTCAGTAGTGGAGTTAGCTCCACGAGATATCTCGAAGATGGCGAGACCTAATAGGCATTCGTCAGTCATTATTCCAAGACGAAGAAGCTAATGGACGCTGCAGAGATTCAGCATGTTGTATACGCGACCGTAGTAGTCGCGCTCTCATTTCGTCTCGGCTCGACCCCGTTGGAGGGGTTGGCGGAACGATGACGTTCGTGGGACAGGCGGTCGCTTTATTCTTACTCTTGTTCAAATAAACGCTGCTAGGTTTCACTGTCGTATTACTACCTATATCCTTACCCAAAATTAGGAAAACCCATCCGCCACAATTGCACACTTTTGGAATAAGGTGGTGGAATTGGGTGAAATATATTTTAACTAATTGTTACATTTTAATGCACTCACAATATTGTGATTAAGTAAGTGTATAAATCAATATAAAAATGTAATGTATCTTTTAATTGTAGTCGTTGTCAAATACTCAAACGCGCAATACGTCAAATCGATAAATAAATTGATTAAAACCCTCAAAATGAATAAATTTGATAAAAATATAACTAAAACTAAACCTGGATTGGAGTGTATTCGCTGTGAAAAATAGTGCATCTCAACACCTCATGCTCTGGTCTAACCAACAAACAGCTAGCAGCAGCGAGCTACCGAAAACATAGACTGGACTTGTCAAGAGTGTCACGAACATTCACCCAAACGTCGCTCGATTATCGTTCCCGATAAAGAAGATGACGACAAAATGTATTATGAGACTCAAAGTCTGAAAATTGATGATAAATACTTGCTGTCGGAACTACTCAGGTCTACTAAAGAGCTAGAAAAGGCCCTGAAGAGAGAGCTTAGAGACGTTCGCCAGTCACTAGATTTCCATACGAAGAAAATGGACGAAGTCATTATGAGTCTTGAAGCGTGTCAAAACACACTCCAAAGAGCTAAAACGTAAAAATATTGAGCTTACAAATAAAAATAACAATTTGGAAACTAGACTTAGTGCTGTAGAGCAACGAATGCAGGATATGGAACAACGCAACATGTGTAATTTTATCGATATTTGTAACGTGCCAGTTGTAAAAGATGAAAACCCTGCAACCATTGCAAGTAAGATGGCCGCTAAAATTAACCAGCCAAGCAGTGAAATAATCTCTGCGACTAGACTACCCGGAAAAAACGAACGACTTGGACCAATACAGGTTAAACTAAACTCACAACAAACCCGAGGCACATGGTTGTCAAGCTTCAAATCAAAACGTATCAAAATTACACCATCCGATATAATGTCGTCAGGCACTGATTATACTATATACAAAGAGGAACTTATATATGTCCGTGAATCCCTTACACCTTATAACAAACACCTTTTATGGTATACCAAAAAGGAACTAAATGGTATATATAAATACATATACAAGGATCAAAAAAGGAGTAATTCGTGTTTGGAAGGAAGGCGAAAAAGAAAAACCTACAATTATTCGCTCTAAAGATCTCTGTAAATAAACGAAAATAAACTATACCTAATATAAATAAATAACAGTAAATTAAAAAGTGTAACTAATACATTCTTATATGGCTGTACATCCTAACAATATTATATTATAGAAATTAAGACTGTTCAAATCTTCAAAATTTTGTTTCAAACATACGAAGCAACATTAATCTTTTGTGTGTTCATATTAATATTAAGTCGTTGATAAAATACTTTGCATCACTCGAACAATGTGTTGAACAGTGTATTAAAACTCCATATGTAATCATGATTACTGAAGCTAATATCTGTGATACCATAAGCACTTTGTACCATCTGCAAAAATATAAAATGTACACGAAACTGCGGAACAGACGTCGTGGAGGTGAAATTATAATGTACGTAAATAAAAAACATAAATTTACTGTTAAAAAAAAAGGAACCACAGCATTTTGAATTACTTTATGGTGAAATAAACACATCCTCGGGCTACTCCGCTGTTTTATGTACCATATATAGACCACCTAACACTAGTAAGCACTTATTTATAAATGAGCTAGACACATTTATATCAAAAACTGAACTTTGCAAAGATTTGGTTGTTTTAGGTGATATTAACATTGATATAAAGGTTAACGATCCTGTAAAGCAGGGGTCTCCAAACTACGGCCTGAGGGCCACATCATCCACAGGGAGATTTTGTCCGGCCCGCGGAGAGTCAAGTCATGGGCTAACTACTCATAACATTGTTGTAGGCTTATTGTTATTGTTTTTGTCATAAGTTGGATAAAGAAACATAGAATTGTAATGAGTAAAGTACATGTATAATATGCAGAAAATTTTACTTCAGTATATAATAACTAACAAATTATTAAAATGAATCCAACTAACATTTTATACATTTTCAATAAAAACATAACTTATAACAAGCATAATGATATATGAAATACTATTGAGATCTATGTAATTGAGATTTTCCACTGACAATAGTTTGTAGTTGTGGACTAATTTTACTTGTACCAATTATTAAAAGAGATTTAAGATGCTCATCAGTTAATTTAGATCTGTAAACATTTTTTGTGTACTTCATTTTGGAGAAGGTCTTCTCACACAAATAAGTAGTACCAAAAACAGAAAACAGCCCACGAGAAAATTTATGCAAATTATCAAATTGTGTCAGTGGAAGACCTTTATAAAATTCCAACAAAGATGAGTTTTGATATTTGTTCTTAATTATATCACTGCACTGTAGATCAATCATTTCCATTTGAAGTTCCGGGGCTAGGGTTTCAATGTCAGTTTCAAAAGGATTCTGAAAAATCTTTATTTGATTCGCAATGGCATCAAAGTCCGAGAAACGAGTATCAAAATTTATTTTCAAAGCACTCAAAGTTTCGATTGCAAAATCGATAGGAAAATCAGTCTCAGTGGTGTGGCTGAATATTTCACATGTTTTAAAATGTGAAAAACATTTACTTCGTAGTTGTGATTAAAACAGTATCAATTTCTTCCGGAATGATTTGATATTAGTGTATAAATCAGGAAGATGTTGGTTTTCTCCTTGCAATCTCAAATTCAGTTCGTTCACATGTTTTGTCAAATCAACATAGAATGCTAACTTCCACAGCCATGCGTTGTTTTGTAATTCAGTAAAAGGGCGATGCTTTTCATTCAAAAAAATTTCGATCACTGCTTGAAGTTCAAAAAATCGCTGAAGGACTTTCCCACAACTAAGCCAACGTACGGCAGTGTGATAAGGTAAGTCATTTTCTCCAATCTCTTCAATAAATTGTCGGAATTGTCGGTGATTCAGCCCAAAAGATCTGATAAAATTAACAGTTGATATGACTGGTTTCAGAACTTCAGACATATCCAAACATTTTCCGCACAAAGACTGTTGATGAATGATACAATGTAAGACTAATGGTTTTGAACCACCGTCATTTTCTACAGCCTTTGACACAAGAGCGACCACTCCTTTATCTTTCCCACTCATGTTTTTGCCTCCATCAGTTGTAATACATTTCAAGTTTTTCCATCGAAGGTTCTTTTGATTAATGGCCATTTCAACTCCATTAAAAATATCTGTATCAGTAGTTGTGCCATGAATACTATACATATCAAGAAGTTCTTCATGCACTTTATAGCTTTTATCTACTCCTCGAATATAAATCAACATCTGAGCAGTATCTGACACATCCGTTGACTCATCCAAGGCCAAAGAAAACCACTCAACATGTCCATTTTTGTCGAACAGTTAAGAAGATATATTTGCAGCGATGTTTTCTACCCTTCGAGCCACAGTGTTTGCTGACATACTGACAGTTTTTAATAAATTTACCTTTTCAGGGCACATTTCTTCGGCTACTGCAATTATGCATTCTTTGATCATTTCTCCATCGGTGAATGGTTTTCCACGTTTTGCAATTTCAAGAGCCACACGAAAGCTGGCACGAGTTGCAGCCTCTTGTTCAGTTTTGAGTTTTGTAAATGAAGATTGCTGCGATTTCAATCCGCGCTTCATAGCGTCGAATTTTTCTGTCCGCAAACTTCCTGTATATTTTGAGTAATTTTGAAAATGTTTTGTTTCATAATGACGTTTAATGTTATATTCCTTGAGAACGGCTATGCTTTCATTGCAAATCAAACATTGCGCCTTGTTACTGGACTCCATTACGAAATACTGAATGTTCCACTGATCTTTAAATTTTCTGCATTCACTATCAATTTTTCGCTTCTTTTCCATACTACTAAATCACACACAAAAGCAACAATTCAAATGAAAATACTGTTACAAAGATGTCTTAAGCTTAAACACGCACAAACACGTTTTAAGGAGGTACGCACTATTTTATTTCACAACAGTGTCATAGGAACTGACTTGTGGTTGCGCCACTAGCCTTCTTATATATTCCATTTACTGCCATTCTTCATTCATACTTCCATTTAGAAGTGAGTGGAAGACACCAGAACTTTCTCGAACTAACGAGATTATTCTGTACGTGCTATTAGCGCTATCTGTTAGCGATAGAAGGTACTACCTATTTCCGCTTGTGTCCACCAGATGTCGTGTCACGTTACTCCTCATGGCTCGTACTCTACGACTAATCTAGAAATTACAGATAATGACAGGTGTTAGCGTTGCGGTAGGTATCCGGGCTTTTACTTGAATGAATGCGTTTATTTATCGAGACGAATACTTTATTTTGACGTTTAAACAAATTACAATAATACTTGGTACGTAATAACAGAAAATGTATGTGGAGATGACGAAGCTGTCGATCGAATAAAAAAGTCATCGTAATGGCAGCTAAAGGATTCTTTCAAGTTTCAGAGGCTTCTTTCAAGTTTCTCCCGGTTGTCGCTAGATGGCGTTAGTCGTCATATTAGCCATAGATCTTAACATATCGCCGGCCTTGAAAGCCGCTCGAAAGCCGCTTGAAAGCTCCAGCTTTCAAAATATGTATTAAGCGTTTACTTCCTCTCCTCCTCTGGTAACGGTAATGGACAGATTTTGGAGAATGCACGTCGAGTGACGCCAGTGGTAGTGCGAATATCAGCCACGCGTGACACCCCATCAGCGCCAGGGAATGTTCGGATAATGCGACCCAGCTTCCATCGGAGAGGCGGCTGATTATCCTCCTTGATAAGCACCAACGTGTCGAGACCGATGTCCTTCTGGTTAGTCTTCCACTTCGTCCTCTGCTGCAGCTCCGTCACGTACTCGCGGGACCAGCGCTGCCAGAAGTGCTGCCGAAGTTGTTCGAGCCTGGTGTAGCGTGTCAGCCTGGATGCCGGTACTGTCGGATGTCGTCGCTCACGGTGGCCGTCAGCGTGCGTCCGATCAGGAAGTGGGCAGGTGTGAGAGGGAGAAGATCGTGAGGATCAGAGGATATAGGAGATAGCGGACGGGAGTTGAGGACCGCTTCGACCTGTGTTAAAACCGTATAAAATTCCTCATAAGTTAAATTAGCATTTCCTATAATACGTCTTAGATGATATTTACACGATCGCACACCACTCTCCCAAAGGCCACCAAAATGAGGAGAATATGGAGGAGTAAATTAAAATTGTATGCCATTATTACTAGAATAGTCGATTACTTCCTTTGAAATATTATTTAAAAATAACTGAAATTCCTTTTCAGCACCTACGAATGTTTTACCATTATCTGAAAATATAACTTGAGGTTTTCCTCTTCTACTTAGAAAACGTTTTAGAGCTAAAATATAATCATTAGAACTGAGGCTAGTGACAAGCTCCAAGTGTATTGCTCGTGTCGTAAAACAAACGAATAAACAAATGTACGCTTTTAACAAACGAGCCCCACGTCCCTTTCGATTTAATACGAACACTGGTCCACCGTAGTCTACACCGACCTTTATAAAAGGATAACCAGGATCCACACGCTCGCTTGGTAAATTCCCCATTATAGGAGACGTCTTACCTTTAATTCTAGTGCAAGTGATACATTCATTCACCATCTTTTTAGCTAAATTTCTTGCCCTCAGAGGCCACCAATATTCACGTATGTGAGATATCAAAAGAAGTGGACTAGCGTGCAACAATTGTATGTGTTTATGTCTAAAAAGTAACACCGTAAAATTATGTGCACAACATAATAAAATCGGATGTTTTTTATTATAATCAAAAGTTAAAGAGTTATCTAACCTGCCACCTACTCTTATTAATTTATGTTTATCTAAGAACACATTAAGTCCTAGAACGCGATTAATTTCTTTTTTATTTTTAATACACTTATCAATAGGCATTTTATTTACTAAACAATCGTACACACTGGGGAACGACTGCATCTGTGCGAATCTAACAAGAATGCGCTGCGATGTATCTAACTCCTCAACTGATAACAAACCGGTCTGACGGTCGTGTTTACATTTACTTTTAATGCGAATATTTTTTGTAAAGCGAATAACATAAGCAAAGATGCGTTTTAATTTCTGAAATGATGAATATTTTTTAAAATCTATAAAATTAATTCCTACTAAGCAAACGTGATTTAGTATACGGGTTTTCCTTTAATCTGGTAAATTATTAGAATCAACCAAATCATTACAGTCTGATTCTGGAAATAAATTTGTGTTATGTAAGAACGATGGACCGTGCCACCACAACTCGCAACTAATTAAATTATCAAAGTTGACGCCCCTTGACAATAAATCGGCGGGGTTATTTTCACCTTTTACATGAAGCCAGGGCGAATCTTTTGTCAACTCGTTCAACTCTGACAAACGATTTTGGACAAACGTTTTTAGGAGATGAGGGGACATACGTATCCATCCCATAACGATGGTTGAATCCGTCCAGAAATATACTTTATGAAAAGTTAACCTGAGGGAATCTATTATTTTCTTATAAAGTTTGGCACCTACTAGCGCCCCGCAAAGTTCTAAGCGCGGAATAGTAACTGTTTTCAAAGGGGCCAATAATAAATCTCAATTACACTTAATTGAGATTTATCGTCATACGAACGTATATAAGCACACGCTCCGTAGGCATCCTGCGATGCGTCTGTAAATATATGTAATTCTGTGAACTTAGTAAAATTTCTGACATGACGCGGCAATTTTAGTTGTTTTAAGCTATCTAGTGTGCTGACAAAACCTTTCCACGCTTCAACGATTTCCTGGGTAACCGGAGTATCCCAGTCTAGTTTACTAAGCCACAGCTTTTGTAATAGAATTTTAGCAATTATAATAGACGGTGCAAGAAGGCCTAGCGGATCGTATATTTGTGAAACCATTGAGAGTATCATACGTTTAGTTAAATTTGATGAATTAAATTCATTACTCATTCGTATATCAAAATAAAACTCATCACTATCATTAAACCACCCTAGTCCGAGCGTTTTACTCTGCGTCAAGTCACCTTTAAACATATCCGATGTATCTTGACATTTATCAAAGTTAAACGTCCATTTACGGAGTAGAAAGCATCCAGACATTAAAACATTGGAGACGTTTTCACACGTTGATAGTAAAATCTTATGATCATCGTGACCGGTTATGAGGTCATCGACGAACAGATCCTCATTAATGACGCGTCTGATGACGTCATCATTACACTCGAGAGCTAACTGTCTTATGCACCGCATACTCAAGTACGGCGCTGACGCAGTTCCGTATGTTACCGTATTGAGCTGATAAACGTGTAAATTATCTGCAGGATTATCTCTCCACAAAATTAGCTGTAGTGAACGTTGATCTGACTGGATTAGGACCTGGCGAAACATATGCATTACGTCAGCACATGCCACGTATTTATACATATTGCCTAAAACGTAGTAAGACGGAAAAAATATCATTTTGAAGTGCAGGTCCAGTGAACTGAATATCGTTTAAAGATTTTTGGTTACTTGTTTTAGCACTCGCATCAATAACAACGCGTAATTTAGTAGTAGAACTACTTTCTCTAAAGACCCCATGATGAGGTAAAAAATAGTTAGGTTCACTATGCTTATCTAAACGCGTCATGTGACCTAACTTAATGTATTCTCGCATAAAATCACAATACATACGTCTAAGTGTAGGACAACGTTCTAGTTTACGTTCTAAACTTAAAAATCGCCTTTTCGCTAACGTATAAGAATCACCTAATGAGTCAGCTGATTCTCTTAGCGGAATTCGAACCGAGAATCTCCCAGTTTTATCACGTTTAGTAGTGTTAACGTATATATCTTCACAGAATTGTTCATCATGTGATTTAATATTTCCTGAATGTGAAACCTCCTCAAGTTCCCAGAACTTTCGGAGCTGAACGTCTAAATTTTGTGTAAAATTATAAGTGGTTTCATTTAAGTTCGATTTTTTCGAATAAATGGGTCCCGAAATTAACCAGCCCAATTTTGAACTTTGTAAATAGGGCCCGTTAGGTAATCTAATTCTATCCTCATGTAAAAGATCCCAAAATGTATCTGCACCTATCAGTAAATCTATTTCTGACGGCGCATAAAAGTTAGGGTCTGCGAGTTGTATATCTTCGGGAATACGTATAAACTCTAAATCTATGTGGGTCAAAGGCAAATTTGACGTTATTCGCGGCAAGACCACACACCGTAAACGAGTACTGAAATTATTTGAACAAGAACGTATAAATATTTCGCATAATTCATTTGAGTGTGTGGCGTTTGTTCCCATACCCGAAATTTTAATAGCACACTGTATACAAGGCGCGTTTAATCGTTTACCTAACTTCTCCGACATAAAACTATGTTGACTTCCATTATCCAACAAGGCGCGAGCTAAATGAAAGTCATTATTCGAATCGGCTATCTCCACTAATGCCGTAGATAATAAAACCTGTTGTAGTACAACTCGTGAGTGTGTCGCTTTATTAATATCCGTATTGAATAAATGATGCATGGAATGAATCGCGGTCGTGTGACAGGTACTTCGCCCGGCCGCCGGCGACGGCTCCGCGCACGAGCTACTGTCTTTAACACTGTTAGTTAAATGTAGCAAACTATTATGTTTTTCCTTGCACTGCTTACAGGGTCCGAATAAACAATCGTTTAATGAATGCCCAGCTCGTAAACAATTACTGCACAGCTTCTTCGTATTTACAAAACTAATCTAATCTCGAATTGGCATATTTAGAAACCTAATACACGAATATAATGCATGATTATCGTTACACAAAATACATACTTTGTTTCGCTGTTTATCGGTAAACTTACCTTTGTTACTATTATTACTCGTCACAACATAACTATTTAGAGCCTGCGTATGTTTTTGTTCATTAAAATGCGATTTATAATGTAGTTTAGAATTTGTAGCACTCACCATTTCGAGCATGTCTGCACGGTTACGTAAGAAAGATAACAAATCCTCTAAAGTCAACTTGTGTGTAAGACTAGAACTAAAAGAACCCTTGTGGTTCTCCCACTCACGTTCCGTCGTAGCATCTAACGTAGTAACAATTAAATATATAACCAATGTATCCCAAGAATCTGTTGGTTCGTTTAAAGTTTTAAGTGCACGTAAATTTCTTAAAATTGTATCAATTAATTTTCGAATTTGTGAAGCAGATTCTTGTTTCAAATGTGGAATGGTAAACAGCGACTTCACATGGTTGTGAATAAGTAACCTGTGATTATTAAACCTATTTTCTAGTAACTCCCATGCATGAACATAATTAGAAGCAGTAAATTCTAGTGCACCGATTACCTGTAACGCACTACCACATAGCGAGGAACGTAAATAATGGAATTTTTGTATTAAATCAAGATCTGAGCGTTTATGTATCATGGTTATATAGGAATTTTTGAACTCCAGCCAGTGATCATACGACCCATCGAAACTAGGTAATTTTATCTCTGGTAATTTAACGTTTGAGAGAACAGACTCATTTGTTTTACTACACTGTGTGTCACTAGCTTCAGCACATTTAATTAAACAGTTAGCACTAGCCATAGCACTAAAATACAATGATTCTAAGTTTTCTGTGTATTCTAAATTACTCGGAAGTTCCGACTCCAAAGAGTACAACTCTAAATCGCTTTCTATAACGTTAAACTTTTGAAATATATCACTAGCTGATTGCAGTCTTAATTTTAATTCTTCTATTTGCAATTTTGTAAGATTTTCACTTTCCTTTTGAAGTAAATCAACGAATTTATTGAACTGAGTCAAACGACCCTTTAGATTTCCCCTTTGTCTTTTTAAATCTGCAATATATTCCTCTTTAGTTTTCTTACTAGGGGAACGGGATGGTACAGTTAATTTAGTATTAGATTCCTCACTCATTTTGATAAACCTTAAGAGCAAGTAGGTTACTCACGTGTAATTCAACAAGGCGTGCGCGGCTATCGGAAGCTCGAAATACGGGAACTGGAAAACACAAGTTGAACGGTTTTAACACAATTCGAGACAGGGTTAGGAGTAGTAAAATGATGGAGACCTGACCGATCGCTTCTGAATCTTGGCGTATTGATGAGGCACTGGTATCTTCAATGGTCATCCAGCGATGATGGATCAAATGTTAGTGTTGCGGTAGGTATCCGGGCTTTTACTTGAATGAATGCGTTTATTTATCGAGACGAATACTTTATTTTGACGTTTAAACAAATTACAATAATACTTGGTACGTAATAACAGAAAATGTATGTGGAGATGACGAAGCTGTCGATCGAATAAAAAAGTCATCGTAATGGCAGCTAAAGGATTCTTTCAAGTTTCAGAGGCTTCTTTCAAGTTTCTCCCGGTTGTCGCTAGATGGCGTTAGTCGTCATATTAGCCATAGATCTTAACAACAGGAAAATTAATAATATACAGTGTTGTCGTTTTGCGGACTTTAGTCCGATTTGCAGCCTTTTTTAAACGTTGCGTACTTTTTCGGACTTTTTTTTTCATCAGTGGACTATTTCAGTTTTTACCACCGGCAACAATGATAATATGGTTTTGGCCCTCGGAACTTACTGGAGTAATCAGTATGGTCCTAAGGCTGGAAAGTTTGGAGACCCCTGCTGTAAAGCATAAATATAACACTGTTATGTATGATCACGGCCTTGTGTGTGGGATTACAGAATATACCAGATTGGAATCTAGAAATAATAAACTAAGTAAAACATGTATTGACCACATATACGCGAGATCCCACTCACAAGACTTGATCACATCGGCTGTCAGAACTACACTAGCCGACCATCGAATGGTCGCTTTAGCGTGTATTTGATCGCTCAATGTACAGACACAGGAGAATTCAGCTTTTAAAATTAAATTTAATTCTAGTTATTTCTATAACTCTCTAAAATAAATTGACTGGAATCTTACTAAGAGCAGTGATTGCCTGCACAAGATATACAATGAAATGGTAAAATCTATTCATAACTGTTATACAAAATCAGAAAGTAAAATTAAAATATCAAAAATCCAAAAAGAATGAACAATAGCAAATGGGCAAATAAAAAAGTAATAAATGCATTCAATTATAATATTAAAATATAAAAAAATTAGAAATTATGCCAATAAATTAATAAGACAATGTAAAAAAAGCTATTTCTATTCAAATATTATTACCAACAAAGATGATCCGAAAAAGCTCTGGCTTTTATTTAATGAAGTAACTGGCAGACTAAAAGATTCTCTGGATGATACTATTGTTAATGCATTACATGACTCAACATGTACAATAGATATATGTAATAAATTTGCAACAACCTTTCAAGACAATGTGAAAAAACATTTTACTAAACTGTAACTAATTCATAATTTTTAATTCATTCCCTGTACGCACGCATTACTAACATTGACCGTTTTCGTAAAGCAACGTCTAGTCATACTAAATCGACTAATAATAAAAAAACGCTCTAACGTCTGGGACCGTCATAAATATTATCAAAAATATAAATCATAATAAAGCTCCAGGACTAGATAAAATACGTGCATCAGAAGTTGCAATAATAAGCCAAAATGTAGCACCAGTCTTGGCCCAGTTAATAAACACGTCAGTTACAACTGGGGAATACCCCTCCGATTGAAATTGAATGAAAAATTTATCTGTAAACATATATATACATTCTTAGATAACCAGTAATAAGCTGTAATCAGTATGGATTTTTAAGTAAGAAAAGCACAACACAACTTTTGTCTAAATTTACTAACACTATTTATAACTATTTAAATGCCCGAAAACATGTATTGGTAGTTTTTATCGACTAGAGTAAGGCGTTCGATACACTTAAGCATGACTTTTTGATAAATAAATTAGAAGAAAGTGGTATACGAGGCCCATTTCTAAAGTTGTGTAAATATTAATTAACTAATAGGACATAATATGTAGTAAAGATTAGCGATGAGCTAAGCATCGAAGTTGATGTGACAGAAGGAACAGCGCAGGGCTCGGTGCTAGCCATGCCACTTTATTACCTACGTAAACGATGTCGCTTATTTAATTAAAAACTGCAAAAATTTTCAATTCGCCGACGACACATGTCTCGTTTCAGCACACGATGATGTACACATAGCCCTTTCACGTTTACAAGAAGACTTTACCTTGTTAGCAGAATGGTCTCACCACGCTGGACTTGTGATCAATAACAGCAAGACTAAGCTTATGTATATAAGCTCGAGCCAAAACAGGAGTGGTATAATACCGAAACTAGTTGCTCACGAACATGAATGCCTACATTTGAACTAGCGGTCTTGTAACTGTAGCGTTGTCGAAGTAATCAGTACATATAAATACCTAGGACTCATGGTAGGTGACCGTTTCAAGTGGACCGAGCATATAAAATGCGTGCGTTGCTAGCTAAATTTACTATAGTCAAGAATAATATTCCCTTTGCCACACGTCTCCTACTTTATACAACCCTAGTGGAATCTATTATATCATATTGCCTGAGCAGCTACGGCAGAACCTGCAGAACTCATCTAAATTCCATATACCAGCTTCAATTAAGAATACTTAAAACTATAATACCCTATAAGATAAAAAATGATCTTAAAAATAAGAATAATTATCATGAAGTTTTCTCGTTCTATAAGACCATGCCCATACAAGATATATACCATCCTAAAAGAAAACTTTTTAACTTGGATGTTCAAATACCGACAAAAAACATATCACAACGTGTGTTTTTTGTTTGTGTTGTGTGTTTAATGTAAAATGCACTGTCACTCACTTCAACAATCTATACGGAAAACAATCCCTTAAATATTTGGTACCTACACTATTAAATACATTACCCTTAGAGCTAAAACAAAACATCAATGATAAAAATATAAAAAGTAAACTAAAAACATACCTTTACAATTAATTAAATAAATAAAAACAAAATAATAAAGAAAAAGGATCAAACAAATAAAAATGTTGCGCTGTGCCTGTACTCGTGCGATACCAGTTTTGAACAAGTTGTTTGTTACCTAATGGTCGAGCGGCGCGGGCGCACTCACTGTACAGTGCGCCGCTCGCGCATTAGATGCTTCATGCCTACCATGGGTGCGACTTACACTGTGAACATAATATCTAAATTTGAGCATTTGATGATAGATGCACCGGTGTACGGACAAACCTTTTAGGTTTTTGTGACACCGAGTTTCTATTGTACCTTGCTTTTAAAATTTGTTAAAAATAAATAAATAAATCTAGTGTTAATAATAATCATTGGTAAATTGTAAATAAATAAGACTTATAATGTTTTTCTAGTCTTTGTTTTATTTATTTTTTGTGTGTAATGACATGATTACTATAAGTTAATGTCTGTATGTATAAAAGTAACAAAAATACTAACTTTTTGAGTTTTGCTATATAAAATACAAAAATTTCATCTTGCTATATCCTCAGATGAATGTTATTGCATAATTCTGTTAAGGCCTCGTTTATCTCTACTAGGGTATGGTTTATACCCTCTAGAGATTGGCTACCTACTTCAAGTAGCCTGTGCCCTACTTTCTAATGACTGTATGAGGGAACGTCTGGCAGCCTCATGGGAGAGTGGAAACTGTCACCTGCGACGTCGACGGGGCGAGAGCACGGCTGCGGCTGGTGCAGGTGAGAGGAAGAGTCAGGGAGACAGGTTTCATGCAAAAACTACTGAACGGATTTTGATGAAATTTGGTATGGTAGTAGTTAGGCTCTAGATTAAAATTAGGCTACTTTTTATCCCGGAAAAGTACAGTATACCCGCGTGATACCCGATAGTATATTTACGCGATCGGAGCCGCAGGAAACAGCTAGTATATTATAAATTAATAACCTAGCTGTTATATATGAAGAAACATATTCTCTATGAATTATTATGTGTCCACCTACCTTTGTGGTCACTGCTCATGTACAAAAATTTGACTTTAAGAAACAATGTAAACTACCATATATATTAAATTTATGCTTAGGTACTGTATTTGTTAAATATGTTATTTATATTTTTAATCAATATTAAATTTAAAAAGCACTAAGTAAACACATAAAACAGATAAAAATCAATAAACAGTCTAATCACTTCTAGCCAATTATTCCAGCCAAAGATCGAAGATCGATATTATATATTTATACTTAATCTAATAAGCAAATATTATTTGTCTCCCACCGGAAATGGTTCCACTTGTACACCACTCAACCCCTGTCTGTAATCGTCCCCCTATATCTGAAGGAACTTATTTTCAATTTCGGGCAGAGGTTGCTCTGTTGATGGACCTCCTCCAGTCCTGCGTTGGGACGATCGCAAGGCTGCCATTTTTTTTAGTTTAAACTTATAATCGACCCAATACTGAAAAAATACATTATAATAAATTTATGGACTAAGTAATGTTACATATTGAATGAAATAAAGGTTATTAATATGTTGTATTTAGTTTATTTTGGACCAGCTTTTCCAATATTTATGATCGCCTTCACCTTGCGCATTTAATGTTTCGGCTACCTCTAGCCACTTTCTTTTGAAGTACTCCTTAGCTTGGAGGGATCTGTTTTAGGCAACAGCGATATCCCTATGAGCATGTACGTGTTCCCATAGAATATCAAGCTGTTGCCCAGAAACCCGACGAGTTCCAACGCTGCAAACAAAATCAGAAACCACTTGAACCACTTGGAATTCCTTTAGCGTCTGTAACTTTTGCCTTGGTGTTTTCAATATAATATTAAAGCGACTTTAAGCATTTTAAAATTATTGTTTGTTTGTAAGTATTTACTCACTTTCTATTTGCCATTATTAAGAGTATGTGTAGAATTCTTAAAAATAATAAACTAATCCTTTACATACCACTTTTGAGCTAGAGCGCGCTATACAACTACGTAACAACTTCACTTCAATTAACGTACGATCCGTTTTAAAACATTTAAAGCTTACATAGGCTGCACTAAAAGTATCGGGAATGGAATATTTCCACTGTTCCTGTCATATTAAAATCTTTTAAATTTAAAACTCCTTGGTTTTAAAAATCGAATACCGTTTATTTATTTAAAAAAAGATTCTCGGTCTTGTCACAAGGTCTTGTCAAACTTGTTTAGTCGTTGAGAAAATGGATTTGACTTGAGAAAATTCTAGAGCGATGATTTATTATGACTTTCGAAGTGGTTTAACACAAAAACAGTGTGTTGACCGGATGATTTCTGCATTTGGAGATGAAGCCCCATCCAAAACCACAATTTATCGCTGGTTTGCTGAATTTCAACGTGGACGTGTCAAGCTCAGTGATGATCCCCGTCAAGGTCGTCCAAAAACTGCAGTCACCCAAGAAAACGTTGATGCTGTGCGTAAGCTGATTGAGGAAGATCGACATGTGACATACCGCGAAATTCAGGCAACTTTAGACATTGGCATGAGTCAAATACAAATAATCTTGCATAAACAATTAGGTGTAAAAAAGTTGTTTTCCCGATGGATACCGCATTTGCTCTGTGAAGAGCAAAAAGCGGCTCGCGTTACTTGGTGCGCCAGAACTCTCGAAAGATTCCACGCAGGATCCTCAAATGCTGTACACAACATCGTATCAGGTGACGAATATAATATAACCTGGATATACGCGTACGAACCCGAAACAAAAAACCAGTCACGAGTTTGGGTGTTCGAAAATGAGTTAAAGCCAACAAAAATTGTTCGTTCACGGAGTGTTGCAAAAAAAATGGTGGCCACGTTTGTCTCCAAAACCGGCCATGTTGCGACTATTCCTCTTGAGGGACAAAGAACGGTTAATGCAGAATGGTATGCTAACATTTGTTTGCCACAGGTCGTTTCTGAACTCCGTAAAGAGAACTGCAACCACCGCATCATCCTCCATCACGACAATGCGAGTTCTCACACCGCGCACAGAACAAAAGAGTTTTTAGAGCAAGAAATCATAGAATTATTAGACCATCCGCCGTACAGCCCCGACCTAAGCCCTAATGATTTCTATACTTTCCCTAAAATAAAGAATAAATTGCGTGGTCAGAGATTTTCATCACCTGAAGAAGCTGTGGACGCCTACAAAACGGCCATTTTGGAGACCCCAACTTCCGAATGGAATGGTTGCTTCAATGATTGGTTCCATCGTATGGAAAAATGTGTCAAATTTCGCGGAGAATACTTCGAAAAGCAATAAATACATTTTTAAATAGTAATGTTGTGTCACTTCCTTGATTCCCGAAATTTTCAGTGCCGCCCTCGTATAAGGGTCATTGTCGAAACAGGGTCCAGATTTTGGAAAAATAAAAAATCATTTAATTTTTCAAAAACATGACTTTATTTAATAATAGAGATCAATTGTAATAATAATAGGTTATTGTCTGAGATCAAACTTAAGAAATAACATAATTATTTGAAAAAAACGTTTTTATAGGTCCACCGAAAAGATACAAATGTCCACCGAATGTACTAAAAGTAAATAATAGTAAGAAACCAAACAATATAATAAAATTCTTTTTCAATACTAACAATCAATACTTCTCACAATAATAAATAAAAAAAAAATCAACCAGTTGTCACTTAAAACAAAAAAATTAAAAAATAATACACTTTGTCCACCGAAAATATTATGTCTTTTCGGTGGACAATATATCTTCATCCTCTGATGACGATCAAAAATGTTGAAATCGTATCTGGTGTACTTCTTTCGGTGTTTGAGGTCTTGAAATAGGTGGAGAACACGAACTGTCGGAGTTAATATCAGCTAACCGTATACGTTTTCGACTTTTTGCTCCACAGAGTGTCTTGGAACAAGTTGGTTTTTCAGAATCATTGCTTTGAGTCTCAGCAACAGCTTGTTACGGGGGAATTAAAATATAAAATAAGAAGATCTCCGTGACAATATTTATATTATATAAACAAAAGAAAAGGGGGTCGTGGGCAGAAGGCCGCACGGTCCGGTCTAGCCTCTTGGTGTCAAGGTGGTGGTATCTAAGGGGCTCTAATCCACGTGGGAACTTAGCTGAGGATCCAGGTGTCTAGCACGTGGCGGATGCGAGATAGGGCTCCAACTTCTGGAAGCTTCTCCGTCACCGCTGCGTCCGTTCGTCGTAGATAGATCGTCTCAAAAAAATAAATCCCCGTCCAATGTCTACCAGCACTCTGAACTCCAGCTAGATATAAGTCCTTTTAATTGGTGCCTCGAATGCTGTAGTTGGCGGTGTTCGTGCCCGTAACCAAGTTCCCTGAAATATTCACGATAACGTGTCGGTAGGAGTCCGGTCCTACAGCCTGTGTGATCTTAACCCCAACGATCAAAATCACGGGCTGTGTGACCATTACAAAGAAGGTAGGCAAAATACAAAAAAGATAAGATGATATTAAGGACAACCAATATGATACAAACATCCTAACATTTTAATAGTGCTAGATTGGAAAGATAAAACTACAAATTGAGCACGTGGTATGGCTAATCAAATAATTGACAACTAATTTACCAAGATGATAGTTTACATGTAAGAATAATGCATTTTAATACAAGCATGATTTTCCCAAATATTCACAACACAGATACACTAAATTACTCACCGTGATACACGGGATTAAGAAATATAAGATACTGGAAAAACTTCAACAATAAAAATTCTTCTTCTTCTAGCAAGAGGAAAAAAAAGGCCCTGTCATCTCGCGACAGCCCTTATATACTCCTACTGACATAATGTTTTTTTTTAACTGACAACTAGCAGTAATGCATAATCCAACTGCCACAAAAAAGGAATATTGGAGATGAAGCTCTAGTTACAAAACCTTTGCCAATAGATGGCGTCGTCTAACATAATTTAGTTATTAAAGTTAGCAATAACAGCCAATAGATGACGCTAGGAGCGTCGTTATAAGTTATATTAATGCGTTAAAATGTAGCTATGCTACATATCCCCCCCTGTTACCGAAGGATTTTGACTGATCACAGGAAAAATCCTGAAACAACTACAAAAGAAGTAAACTTGTTAAAAAAAAGGAATTGAAAAAAGAAAAAACTACGACGATGGAGGTTAAATGCTAGTCTTGTGTCTAACGCGCAAACAACCGACAACCTTTCATACTACGATTCACACTATAGTCATACATCCCATACATATATCCACTTACATTATTGCATCCCGAACCAAATAATATGATCCGAGACGCCCTAACATGCGAGTATTGTTTTCCATAAAGAGGAAAACAACACAAGTCGAAGATAATAATGTACACAGCTATAACGTTATACAACAAGATAACGAACAGCGTCTGAATAAAGCGCGAAACTACTAGCCTTCCTACAATAGTTAACCAACTATTTTGATAAAATTGGTAGCTTAAGGTCTTTCAAATGCCAGGCACCAAGATCTTTGCCTTGCATGTCCCTACCTACAATTTTACATTTTACAAATTTAGGAGCCAACTTTTTGCTACAATGTTTCTCCTTGTCGCTGAGAAAATAAGTTCTCTTAAAAACTACATCACCAACGTTAAATTCAGCAGACTTTCGTCTCAAATTATATTGAGCAGTGCTCCTAACATGAGCTTGCCAAAGACGCATCTGAACGCTGTCAAACAAAGATGACATACACCCCAAATTTTCGGCGTAGGCGTCACGAGGCGAAAACACGAGGTCTTTTATACTGTCGGTATCTAGGTAGTGAGTACCGCAAGACACTAGTTCCCTACCATAAACTAAGAAAGATGGTGTAAAACCGGTTGCCTCATTCACCGAGTTGTTGATGGCGAATTCTATTTCGGGTATATGTACATCCCATGACCTATGGTCCTCTTCCACGTAGGTCGAAATAAAAGTGATAATAGTCCTATTGTAGCGTTCGACCATATTTACCTGAGGGGTATAACGCGGTGTTAAGTAAACTTAAGGTATATTATATTTTTTTAAAAACCTATTAGTTTCGTTACTAACGAACTGAGGGCCATTATCCATTATAATAGTTTGTGGTACACCATGCACCAAGAAAACACTATCTTCTAAAATTTTAATTATGATATCGGATGTAGCACGTTTCATAGGAAAGATAAGGCAAAATTTTGAAAAGCAACAAGTTACAACTAAAATAAAATTATTACGTTTTCTAGTAGTAGGTAATGGTCCCATTATGTCAACAGAGATGACTTGAAATGGTCGTGAGCAGTCTTTAGGGCGACCCATTTCACCTAAAACTATGATTTTGAGACTTATACTGTAGACATTTAGAACACTTAGAAATGTAAGTGACGACATCGCGATACATATTAGGCCAAAAGTAGTTAAGTGCGAGCCGTCTATAAGTTTTAAAAATTCCCATGTGACCAGCAGTGGGCTCATCATGGTTAGCACGAATAATTTCTTCGCGAAAATCTTTAGGAACTACCTCTTTCCAAGAAAATTCAGAAGTTAAGTTATGTTTATTTTTAGAAAGCCTAAACAATCTATTATCTTTAATCGTAAAATTTGGAAAAGAAGATGGCGTGTTATTGCAACCGTTAAAATATTAAGATACCAGGTATCAGCGCTGGTATAGTTTGTCCAAGTAGAAATTGCGTTGATGTTAACCGCTCGAGACAAAGCGTCTGGTATAACGTTATCACAGCCTTTCCTATGTTTAATTTCAAAATTAAATTCGGAAAGTCTGACACACCAGCGAGCTAGCCTACCAGTGGGGTTGGACAAAGACAAGAACCATTTAAGAGCACTGTGATCAGTATAAACTGTAAACTTTTTACCGTTCTCTAAATAACAACGCCAGTGTTCTAAAGCTACTAAAACTGCTAACGTCTCACGCTCAGTAATCCCATAAACTTTCTCCTGTTTAGTTAAGGAGCGACTCATGTACGCGACAGGGTGTTCTTTACCTTCGAACTTCTGGGTGAGCATGGCCCCAATACCATAGCTACTGGCGTCCGTATGAACCTCAAAGGGTACATTGTAATCGGGACAGCGCAGTACTGGCGCGGAGACCAAGCTCTCCTTAAGTTTATTGAACGCCAAGTCCGCCTCAGGAGTCCACTCGAAAGGAGGGGCATTCTTACGTGAAGACGTTAGTTTATTTAAGGGCCCTGCCAGAGTACTAAAATTAGGCACAAACCTTCTGTACCAAGTGGTGGTAGATGTAGGAAAATTTATGATCGCGGCGACCTTATCAGGATCAGTACGAAGACCGTTGCCGTCGATTACATAACCTAAATATTTAAGTTGAGGCCGAAAAAATTTACACTTTTCAAATTTTACAGTTAAAAGCTTCCTTGAGGACTTGAAGAACCCTCAAAAGAGTAGCTACGTGTTCATTACAATCCTCACTAATAATAACTATATCGTCTAAATAACAAAATGTTTTATGACCAAAGTTACCAAATAAGGCATCTACTAAACGCTGCTGCGTAGCAGGTGCATTCGTCAAACCGAAAGCCATGCGTTTAAAACGAAACATTGCACGACCCGGAACATAAAAAGCAGTCTTATCGCGATCAGATTCATTAATAGCAGTCTGCCAGAAGCTGTTAGAAAGGTCAATAGTACTTAGGTAACGAGCGTCGTGTAAGCTGTCTAAAATTTCCGAAATGTACGGTAAGCTATAAGCGTCTTTTTTAGTGACAGAGTTTAACTTACGACTATCTAAACAAAATCTAAATTCGCCAGTATTTTTCTTAGGCACCACTAATACAGGAGAGCTCCAAGCAGATTGGCACGGCTCGATGACGTCCATAGCCAACATTTTGTCAACCTGTTCAACTAAAATACGTTGTTTTTCAGGCGACATCCTATAATAACATTGACGGATAGGTAACGAATCGCCTGTATCAATTTTATGAGTGATAAGAGAAGTTAAACCTAAACCTTTCTCTTCAAAAGAAATAGAACGAAATTGTTTTATTATGTCGTCGGCTACCGAGCGCTCAGACGAACTCAAATTTTCATAGCCGTTAATGGCCGGCTGGGTCACCTGATGAGAAGTGATTTGTTCGGTAGCCGTACTAGAATTAATAGAATTTAAATATTTAGGACAAAGTTTAAAAACACGCCAGAAGTCAATACCTAAAATGAGGTTAGAAGTAACCTGAGGTAGGTACTACGTATGATTTTAAAATATGAAATTGATCTTCAAAACGAATAGGTAAATTTATATAACCTATAGAATTTAAGCATTGACCGCCCGCGGCGAAAATTCAAATATTATTATCATCATTATTGATTAGATTGAGAATTATTACCTAACAAAGAAATGCAAGAACCCGAGTCTAAAAGACCACGCACGCAAAAGCGTCTATGTGTATATTAACATAAGGTCGAGAATCGAAATTGTTGTTAATACATCGGACCGTATTAATGGTGTAATATTTAAAAAATGTGCCTACAGTTTTAACCCATTGTTTCCGATCATCAAGGTCGGTATGGTTAGGTATAACACGATCCGATAAAACTAGTTTTTTGAATGATATTTACTAAGACAACGAGTACAATCAGGCCGGCGGATGCCAGGATTGCCACAGCCAAAACAAAAAATTTTCGACTTATCAGCTGTGCACTCATAATAGCTGTGCGAGTTAACCTTACAACGTAAACAAAATTTAGGGATATTCGAATGCAAACTATTAACATGATTATGTGAATGTTTAAAAGCAAAACTATTATTATTATTATTAGGTGGGTTATTAGAAAAATTATTATTCCGAAATGGTCTACTAAAAGTTTTATTAAAAGTTTGTTTGTTCTCAGTTTTATTACTATTACAAGTATAAGCTAGGTCCGGTGCTAAGGTATCCGACGTTATCCTAGGCGGTTCATGATATAAAGTTAGTCGAGATTGTACATCCTCATAGTTCTTACAAAGAGACTTTAGTTGTTCAATAGAGTTGACCGTAGGAGAAGAAGCCAAAATGTTTGCATAGCAAGGTTTAATGTTGTGTAATAAGATTTCCAACTTCTCACTCTCTGGGACAGGTTTAACGAGACGGTTGAACATTCCTTCCATTATAGCAATATAAATTGTAATGGTTTCTTTTTCGCCCTGAGTTCTACTATGGATTTCCGACATAAACCGATAATCAAAACTCGGTTTGTCAAAGTCACTATACAAAAGATTTAAAAGTTCTGACATTAGACTGAAGTTAACATTTTGATAAACACTTCTATACCAATGTAAGGCATCACCAGTAAAAAGATCAAAAGCGTGAGAGAGAATCTTTGAATCGCTATCGTTATGCTGTGTACAGTACTCATTCACTCTAGAAATAAACGCGCGGACACAAGACTTGCCATCAAATTTAAATTTTTGTAAATCAGCTAGATTATTTTTTTCACATTGAACTGTAATATTTAAAGGAGGCATAGGTGGTGCTACAGCAGGAGCTGGCATCACGGAACAACTACTAGACCCCTTAAGTTGATGTAATAAACCCAAATAATTTTGAAATTTTTGTTACAATAGAAATTATTCTCAGCTCTAAGCAATGAGTTACCATCGGAGTGAGAATCTAATTGTAATTTTATTTTTGTTAGGGTTTCCTCGACCAAGATGATTTGTCGGGGGACAAATCATCTTTTATAAATATCTAAAATATCCTCAGACGGGTAAAGCTCAGCTAATTTAACTATTTGCTTTCTTAATTCCACAACGGTGGAAGCTGGTGTTTCATTTCTAACCAAAACTTCATACTCCAATTCCGATTTTAGAAGAGAAAAAAATTTAATTTTCTCCGGCATAATGAAAAGTTAAGTTGTCAGAAGTAAAATTTATTAAGAAGTTAAGTGACTAAGTAAATTCAAAGTTTAAAAAGAAATTAAGTTTTTCCAAACTAATTCAATGAATTTATCAGAAGTTAAATTCAATTTTAAAAGTTAAATTAACAAGAAAATTCAAGAAAAATGTTCACAAGCCTAACGGTGAGTATATCTGTGTTGAGAAAATACAAAAATAATCAGATGTATTCTCTAAAAAAATACACAAAAGAAATATAATTTGTAATCAGTTCTATATAACTAACTACAAAAACAACAACTTCTACAGACTATATGGTACAGACCATATACAGTAAAATGAAAAAACAAACAGTATAAAGTTTATTAACAATTTTAAACTTTACACAACAACAAAATAAGGTTACTAGTTACTACACTAAGTATATCCAACGCTCATAGTAAGTTAAGATTAAATTAAAGTTAAATTAAAGTTTAAAGTGATAAGTTAGTAGCAAAATAATTTAGAATACGAATTTAAGGTTATATGTAAATATTTATGTTGAAGAAGTAAAACGTTAAATTAAAATTTATGTAAAACAAGGTTAAGGCCAAAAAGATCACATAAGCATCATTGAAGATGATGCTGATGTGTGTGCATGTAGTGTGTGGGTATGTGTAAAATAAATAATATGTATGATAAAATAGATAATATACTATATAAAATAAATATAAATATCCTGCCAAAAAGACAGAAAAAAAAAATAGAATAATAATAAATATATTTAATAATACAGAATAAATTTAATAGTTTTTATAAATTTAATATTATGTCCACTGTGAAAAAAAACACAGGGTTCCTTATGTATCACGGAACCCTAAAAAAAAACAATGGGTGTGTGCTGTAACGTTACCTGCCTCTTACACGTGTCCGTTACGTAACCTGAACCAATTCTACCCCAGGCCCAGACGGGTATAAGTACTGAGAGAGTTGGATATAAAATACGGCACAAAACAAACACCAAACACTGGACACACAGACCCAAGAAGAGACACCAGATGCCAGACCAGACAAAATTTGACCAGAAAAAAAACGGGGGAATTAAAATATAAAATAAGAAGAACTCCGTGACAATATTTATATTATATAAACAAAAGAAAAGGGGGTCGTGGGCAGAAGGCCGCACGGTCCGGTCTAGCCTCTTGGTGTCAAGGTGGTGGTATCTAAGGGGCTCTAATCCACGTGGGAACTTAGCTGAGGATCCAGGTGTCTAGCACGTGGCGGATGCGAGATAGGGCTCCAACTTCTGGAGGCTTCTCCGTCACCGCTGCGTCCGTTCGTCGTAGATAGATCGTCTCAAAAAAATAAATCCCCGTCCAATGTCTACCAGCACTCTGAACTCCAGCTAGATATAAGTCCTTTTAATTGGTGCCTCGAATGCGGTGTTCGTGCCCGTAACCAAGTTCCCTGAAATATTCACGATAACGTGTCGGTAGGAGTCCGGTCCTACAGCCTGTGTGATCTTAACCCCAACGATCAAAATCACGGGCTGTGTGACCATTACAAAGAAGGTAGGCAAAATACAAAAAAGATAAGATGATATTAAGGACAACCAATATGATACAAACATCCTAACATTTTAATAGTGCTAGATTGGAAAGATAAAACTACAAATTGAGCACGTGGTATGGATAATCAAATAATTGACAACTAATTTACCAAGATGATAGTTTACATGTAAGAATAATGCATTTTAATACAAGCATGATTTTCCCAAATATTCACAACACAGATACACTAAATTACTCACCGTGATACACGGGATTAAGAAATATAAGATACTGGAAAAACTTCAACAATAAAAATTCTTCTTCTAGCAGGAGGAAAAAAAGCCATCTCGCGACAGCCCTTATATACTCCTACTGACATAATGTATTTTTTTTTAACTGACAACTAGCAGTAATGCATAATCCAACTGCCACAAAACCTTTGCCAATAGATGGCGTCGTCTAACATAATTTAGTTATTAAAGTTAGCAATAACAGCCAATAGATGACGCTAGGAGCGTCGTTATAAGTTATATTAATGCGTTAAAATGTAGCTATGCTACAAGCTGAGCTTGACTTTTTCTTTTCTATCGAATGAAGCACCTGCTGAACTATTGGAGTCCAGCTAGGACTCATGAGTGTGATTGGCAGACTCGGTATGGGGCTGGGAATAGAACTTGTAACTGGCGTGAGAGCTGGTATCTCAACTTGCAAGTTAGGCAATAGTAAGTCAAGGCTTATACAACCAAGATCATAGTGAGGACACGAGCACCGGGATGGCAAGTAATGCAGCTTAGTCTTCGGAAGTGGAGGATTTTTGGTTCAAGTTTGTTCCATGTTACTTGATGTACCTGCATAGTACCACGAAAAGGGCGGATATTGCAGTTTTGAATTTTGTATTCAATTTCTTTTGCTGTAGTATCGTCGATCTTTATTACGTCAATTCCTTTACAGTTCTCATGTACACATGCGATGAAACCCTCAATGTTGCTAACATAATTTCCTCTAGCTACGTGCTTATCAGCTTTTCTTTTGAGGCACCCCTATACCATCAGGGGCCCCTTTACCATGCCCACCCTCGCTAAGGTGCCACAAAATATTATTTGCCTGTATTTGTTCACCCAAGTAAGCGGCAATTAAATAAAACATAGTTTTATTTTTGTACTGTGTCGAGGGACCGTCGCTTAAAACATGAAGACGTGTCAGATTGGGCACGAGTGTTTTTATCATGATAATAATTGGTTTTAAGTGAGCACAAATGTGTGTAGGACTATGATTTAAATTTTCGCTAACCGTACAAAATGACTTTGTAATTATGCGTTTCTCATCTGTATTTTCGTCTACATAGTAATGATGTAGAAAAACTATGTACATAGGGGTACAGTGACAACTGATCTTTAGATCCTCCAAAATGGGCTGATTGTATTTCCGAAGAATACTTGCAATTGTAATTTTCTGAAAAATCTACGTGCAATAAAAGGCTTATTGTGTGAAGACATATTTGTTTTAATGTTTTTGATACGAGGGCGGGTCAATAAGTCCGTGACTTTTGGAATAAAACACAGATTTTTTGATAAATAAATTATTTTATTTTTCAACGTAGTCCCCCTTGAGCTCTATACACTTTGTCCAACGCTTCTCCAATTTTTTTATCCCTTCCAAAAAATATGATTTGTCGAGGTCCTCAAAATAGGCCTTTGTTTGCGAGATGACTTCATCATTGGAGTCAAATCTTTTTCCACCGAGCCATTTTTTCAGGTTTGGGAACAAGAAGTAGTCACTCGGAGCCAAATCTTGAGAATAGGGTGGATGTGGGAGCAATTCATAGCCCAATTCATGGATTTTTGCCATGGCAACTGCACATGTGTGCACCCTTGCATTGTCTTAGTGAAAAAGAACTTTTTTCTTGGCCAAATGAGGTCGGTTTTTTTTCAAATCCTCATTGAAGCGGTCCAATAAGTTGGCATAATATTCCCCATTAATTGTTCTTCCCTTTTGAAGATAGTCAATGTGGATTATCCCACGTGTATCCCAAAAAACAGTCGCCATAACTTTATTGGCTGACAAACCCACCTTGGCCTTCTTTGGCGGCGCCAAAGAATTGAAGAAAATAATTCACCCTTAGAAACACACTGTTTTGACTGTTGTTTGGTCTCTGGTGTATTGTGATGGATCCATGTTTCGTCCACGGTTAAAAAACTCCTCCATATTGTGATTAAACAACGCCAAACCTTCCTGTGAAGTTGTTACACGATTGCGTTTGTGGTCGACTGTGAGCAAACGCGGCACCCATCTTGCGGAAAGCTTTCTCATGCCCAAGTGATCATTCAAAATTGAAACCACTGAGCCATGCGAGATGCCTATGGCTTCCACAATCTCTTGCACTTTCAATCTTCGGTCGGCCAATACCATATCGTGAATTTTTTCGATTGTTTCGGGTGTAGAGACCTCAACTGGGCGTCCAGGACGTTCGGCATCTTCAGTGCTTGTAAGGCCACAACGAAATTCAGTAAACCACTTTTTTACCATTGAGATCGATGGTGCAGAGTCCCCATAGTATTTATCAAGCTTAGCCTTGGTCTCGGTAATGGTTTTTTTTCGCAAAAAATGATGCTTAATAAGCACACGAAATTCACTTTTTTCCATTGTTTCCTTAAGTTACTGGATAGTCTGATAAAGATAGCTGTAAAACACAAACTAACTGACGCAGCAAGTTCAAATTTTGATAGGAGTCAACTGACAGATGCCTGTTGACAGGAGTAGTGTTGCTTTTTCAGTAAGGAGGTTAGAAATTCAAAAAGTCACGGACTTATTGACCCGCCTTAGTATATGGACAACAAGTGCGTTCAAAAACCCTACAACCATCCTTCAATGGTAATATGTTCACTTCAGCCTATCATACATTATTTTCCGGCACTGGTATATATTTCCTTAATGAAGGAAATGGGATATCAAGAGAAAAATATGCAAATGGTTATTGTCTATTAGCATTTGATTTAACCCCTGATTTATCATCAAACACGAACAGTCATTGGAATCTGATAAGACATGGTAGTGTGAGGTTAGAGGTTCGATTTGATTGTAGTCTCCCTCAAATGATTAACTGTATTGTATATGCAGAGTTTGATAATGTTATAGAAATAGATAAAAACCGTAAAGTAACTGTAGACTATAGTAGCTAAGAAAAGTCACATGTATGATCTATTTAAGTTATAAAGTGTAACGTGTATGTACCTATTAGTGTGTGTGTGTGTGTGTGTGTATTATGAAATAAAATTATTGTACCAAAATGTTTCTTTTATTTATTCATTCATTATTTTCATATGTAATACCCCTCTTAGTAAATACATAAATCATACATAATACGGATATGTGACATAAATTCAAGATCCATAGACCAGATCGGTTCTGTGATAATACAGTATGAACACAATAGAGATCCGTAATTATTTGAGAAGAATTTGTGAAGGTTTAGAAGATAATGTATACGCCGCGAATCGTCTACCTATATATGTCCAAACCCCTACATACATTATTAGCAACTTGGACCCTGATAGTAAACCTGGATCCCACTGGATAGCCAAACACATCAATGAAAATGGCTTCGGACAATACTTTGAATCCTTTGGACGTGCCCCTATGCGATATCACAAGGCTTTTATGTGGCGAAACTGCAGGAGATGGGAGTTTAACACGTGTAGATTACAAAATGATTTCACATCAGTTTGTGGAGAGTATAGTTTAATGTATTTGTATTATAAGTTCAATGGGAAAAGTCTACTAGAGTATCAAAAGTTATTTAGTAGCAACACTTTATGTAATGATATAATATTATACAGTATGTTCAATACATGTTTAAATGAGTGAAATAAAATAAATGTAATGAAATTTTTTTTTGTTTTACTCATGTCGTGATAAAGCGAGGTGACGTAGATAGGACGCCGAGGCGAGCATTAGATAGCGAACAATAAAGCCCGGAAATAGCAGATAAGGGGTAAATGCAAATGGTAACTTTGGAACCGCAAGAGATATTGAAAAACGGATTAGCGCAATTGATCGGGCATAGTCGAAAACCCTCATTTTGACACCAAACTTTTTTTTGTTGTTTTTTTTAGCCGGCGATGCCCATCGAAATGGTCATCGAAATACTCATTTCCACATAGAGGCTGAGGCGATGAGGCAGAATCAGCGAATCCCTAACTACTGTTAGACTATATTAGGCTATAGTCCGATTAGGAATTGATTCTTTTACCCGTGGCAAATACTCTACTTTTCATTTAGAATATGAGGAAAATAAAACTAGTTGTTTATATAAACTATTAATAATATATTAATCGTGCCTATTTAAAATTAATAGTCAAATTAGGACAATTCGTGAAATTAAAAGTTACATTTTTGTTTGGAATATTTATGTTGTTTGATATATTTTGAAGAATTTGGCTGTTCGTGATCTCTGTATAAATAGTAGGAGACTCTGGTATTTTATCAGACGATGGATTCCATCGCGGACACTCCCTGGAAGTTGTCGGCAGAGGCGAATTGGGGCGTATTTTTATAGTTTCGGTTAATTTGGTTGAAATTTTAGTTTATTTTGGACTGAATCCTCTATGTAGCCTTCGGCAACTGTACTGGATGTCCAGCCTCCATGACTTTTTAACGTAGTCATGTTTGCCCCAGAATCGGCTAAAAGTGTCGCTGAAGTTCGTCTAAAACAGAGTCCGGTATACTGCTCACAGTTTGGTAAATTCAAATATGTTGCTATCTGCTTCGGCATACCTGATATTTTATTTTTACCGGTCACTTGCTTATAGCATTTTCCCTTCTGATAGTTGAGATAGTTGAAATATTTTTTTTTGGGGGGGTAAGCGTGCGAAAAGTAAATACATAGTTTTAACTGCTCTCCAGTATAATTAATTATTTAATAGTGTTATAAACACTAAAAAAAAAGTACTTAAATATATTTCACTTTCACCTTCACCATCTGTAAAAAGCACATCTCTTTTCTTGGTCATTTATACAAATTACAATGGAGTCCTTGAAGCAATCCATCAACCAAATGAACGAATTGTTCAACAACAAAATGACTGAGTTCCAGCAGGAGTTGAATTCTTGCCAAACATCAAGTACCACTTCGGCACTGGCATCGGAATTCAGCTTATTCAAATCCTTTGTCTTGGAGGCACTTAAGTCACTGCAGTCTCAAGTAGAAACCCTGATGGATGTACATGACCAAGTTGAGATGAGACGAAGGAAGAAGACAGTGCTGCTTCACGGAGTTCCTGAAGCCAAAAAGGCTGAGCCTGAATTTGTATCATCATTACTTTCAACACAATTAAGAGTTTCTAGTGTTGACATATCATCTATTAAATATTGTTATCGATTGGGACGTATAAATGAGTCAAAGCCCCGACCAATCTTAATCAAATTCCATGATCTTGCTCTGCGTAACAAGGTTTGGACGGCTAAAACCAATCTGAAAAACTCTGGCAACACCCTATCAGAGTTTCTTATAAAGAAGAGGCATGACGTGTTTATGGCGGCCAGACAGCGTTTCGGAGTTTCAAAATGTTGGACACACAATGGCTCAGTAATTGTAATTGCTCCTGATGGCTCCAAAGTCCGTGCCCACAGCATGGCTGAACTTGATGCCATTCCTGGGCCTTCTTCTCCTGACACGCCAACCGTGACGACTGAAAGATCCATTCCGGTAACCAGAGGTAGAAACGCAGCTGCAATAAAGACAAAGAAATCAGCCAAAAAGTAACACACTTCTATTAGCTTTTTCTCTCTTCTTATTTTCTCTTATTACCTTTAGTTATATGTGTGTTGGTTTACCTTCTTCTTTAATCATGCTTTAAATATCATCACAATATTATGTTCTTGCTATCATCATTCATGTAGTCCATGTTGCAACTTTTAACCAATCATACTTTGTATCTAGGTACAAGCTATTTTGTTGTTTTTATTTTCTTATGCCTGTCTTTTAACTGATTGCTTATATTATGTAGTGTAAATGTAGGTAATTATACCCGCTTATTCAATTATTTTAGATGTTTATTTGATCAATTTTTTTTTATGTACTTATTGGTTATTTTATTGTTTTTTTTTTGTTTTTTTTTGTTTGTTTTTATTTTCTGTTTCTCTTTTTGGTTGATGATTTGATCATTTTCGTTTTTGCTTGTTATTTTCTGATTTTTTGTAATAGTGCTTAATGCATAAATAGTGCTTGTTGAAATATATTTGAACTGAACTCATGACACTGTAGGTATAAGGTGTTTTTGAGTAGCTAACTATTTTAATTATTTATTGAACTATTTATAAGTTATAAAATATATTATATATACGCATCTTATTTGAGTATATTATATATTTTTATTGTTATATAAACACAATATCATGTTTTCATCTAGTGACAGCGAGGACAGTTACCTTAGTGCATCATTCGTTCCTCTCAATGAAAATCTTGTTTCAATATTTGCAAATTTCGAGAAAAAATTTACGTAACGTAACGTAGTACATATCAATGGCCAGAGCATTCCAGCACACTACTCTGATTTACTGACTTCCTTTGGTGGAGCTCGTCATGTTGATGCAATCCTTGTATCGGAGTCGTGGCTCAAGCCATGTCTTCCGTCTTCAAGCTACTGCTTGCCTGGGCTTAAGTTAATCCGTAGTGATCGCGTTGGTAGGGTTGGTGGTGGCGTCGCGATGTATCTTAGGTCTGATTTGACGTACACAAAGTTCGTCCGTGCAACCTCAGCCTCCTAACTCACCCGAATATTTATTTGTTGAGGTATAATTATCATTTAATAACAAAGTTCTCCTGGGCGTCTATTACTGTCCCTCATCTCAAATGGATTACTTTTCAGTCCTTGAACATACTCTTGAATTGTATACACCTAATTACCCACACGCTATCATTATGGGTGACTATGAATACCTGCATGGTTAAAAACGATCTTAGATCTAGAAAACTTAGTTCTGTTTTGGATGGTTGCAATTTGCACATGCTTCCACTTAATCCTACGCATACTTTTCCCGGTTGCTCGCCGTCTCTTTTAGACCTGATTATTGTGTCGTCCCCTAACCTTGTTGTCAAGCATAGACAGTGCTCAGCTGATTTATTTTCTTATCACGATCTTATTTATACTTAATTTAGCTTGCCCTAAGGTAAGAAATAAGGTTGTGATGCAGCGGAATTTCGCAACCTTAAATATTGATATTTTAAAATTAGATGCAAATAATATCGACTGGTCATTGGTTTCTACTGCTGACCATGTTGATACTAAGTTAAGTATTTTGAATTCTTTTATAACTCAACTCTTTGACACTCACACACCAATTAGACCAGTTAAAATCGAACAGCTGCCAGCTCCTTGGCTTACTGATGATTTGAAATTATTAATTAAACAAAAACATTCCGCAAAAACCAAATATAAGCAATCTAATTGCGAAGTCCACCGAGAGAAATATATAAGAATTAGGAATTTCGCTGCAATAAAATGTGTAGGGATGCCCAGCGTCGTTACATCCACTCTTCTGTGGAAAATGGCGATCCATGTAAAGTCTGGAAGTTTTTGAGGACACTTGGAGTATGCAAAAGCTCGGATGATAATTCTTGTTTAATAAATGAAGATTTGTTAAATAAACATTTTACTTCCGTTTCTAACTCATTTGACCATTATTTCAAATCTGAAACGCTTAATCACCTTTTTAGGTCACCAATCCACGATTCATCGCCTTTCGTTCTTAGCCAAGTTACAGGGGATGATGTCAAAAGACATGTCATGTCCATCTCCTCGAATGCCGTAGGTGATGATGGAATAAGTCGCAAGATGATAATTCCGATTCTTGACATCATTACGCCTGTACTTGTTCATATCTATAATCATTGTATTGATACCTGTGTTTTCCCAAGTGCATGGAAGGATGCCAACGTAATTCCATTACCAAAGACATCGCGGCCTAGGCTGGTGTCTGACTTCCGCCCTATCTCAGTTTTACCTTTTCTCTCTAAAGTTTTAGAACGGTTGATCAGTCATCAGCTTACCAACTACGTAATAGACAATAACCTTCTTAGCTCCTTTCAATCTGGCTTTCGTCGTGGACACAGTACTACTACCGCACTAATTAGGGTTACCGATGACATTCGTCTTGGTATGGACAATAAGCTAATTACCATTATAGCCTTGTTAGATTTTAGCAATGCATTTAACACTGTCGATCATGATGTACTACTGAGTTTGCTAAGGTCTATCAATCTTTCTCCCCAACTGATTGGCTTAATCCGCAGTTACCTTGTGGGTCGTCGTCAAAGAGTTAAAGTGGCTGATAGTTTTTCGTGCTGGACCTCTATCACTACCGGCGTCCCTCAGGGTGGCGTCTTGTCCCCACTTCTCTTTGCGATTTTTATAAAGTCCATTACTAAATCTACTACTTCATTGTTTCATTTTTATGCTGATGACTTCCAAGTCTATACTCAATCTTCCTTGATTAATCTGCGTAATGCAATTGATTCCCTTAACAGAGACTTGGAAACGATCTGTAATTGGAGCAAGCGTCACGGTCTCTTTATTAACCCAGCTAAAACACAGTTGATTGCTATTGGAAGCCCTGGGCTGGTGTCGAGGATTGACTGGAACAGCTTGCCCCACGTTCTTTTAAATAATGTAAACATTTATTTTAGTAAATGTGTAAAAAATTTGGGTGTTTATTTTGAAGACACATTATCATGGTCTCAGCATATTAAAGAAATTAGTAAAAAGATTTTTGCAACTTGGTTCTCCGTTTGTCGCCTTCGTTACCTTCTTCCAATTCCAACTAAGATTAAAATCGCTGAATCCCTGTTTCTCTCAATTCTTGATTATGCAGATGCATGTTTTACCAATCTCACCGAAGAACAACTAAATAAGCTCGAGCGACTACATAATCTCTCGATAAGGTTTATCTTGGGTCTAAAAAAATTTGACCATGTGTCAGATTTTCGATCAAGACTGAAGTGGTTGCCTATACGTTTTCGCCGGGACGCTCGTATTCTCTCTCTTGTTTTCTCTATTATACATGACCCTTGTTTACCCTCATATTTAAAAGATATTTTTATATTTCGACAAGCTACTGTTAAAGAATTACGATCTGCATCCAATTTTCAACTAGAATTTCTCATGCATAAAACTAAATATTATGCCTCCTCGTTTGCTGTTACTGGTGTAAAACTGTGGAATTAGTTTCCAAAACATATCAGACTTGCTAAAACGTTAAATGGCTTTAAAACTATGGTTAAGATGCATTATTTGACTATTTGTAGTCAGGTAAATCAATAATTCTTTTTTTGTTTTTTTTTTTGTTTTTATTATTGTTTATTATTCTCTGTCTTAAGACTATAAAGTTTAATTAAAATTATTTGTGTATCCGTGTAATATATATATATATATATATATATATATATATATATATATATATATATATATATATATATATATATATATATATATATTATGTATTTATTTATGTATACTTATTTAATAAAAGTAATTTATATATATATATATATACGAGGGCGGGTCAATAAGTCCGTGACTTTTGGAATAAAACACAGATTTTTTGATAAATAAATCATTTTATTTTTCAACGTAGTCCCCCTTGAGCTCTATACACTTTGTCCAACGCTTCTCCAATTTTTTTATCCCTTCCAAAAAATATGATTTGTCGAGGTCCTCAAAATAGGCCTTTATTTGCGAGATGACTTCATCATTGGAGTCAAATCTTTTTCCACCGAGCCATTTTTTCAGGTTTGGGAACAAAAAGTAGTCACTCGGAGCCAAATCTTGAGAATAGGGTAGATGTGGGAGCAATTCATAGCCCAATTCATGGATTTTTGCCATGGCAACTGCACATGTGTGCACCCTTGCATTGTCTTAGTGAAAAAGAACTTTTTTCTTGGCCAAATGAGGTCGGTTTTTTTTCAAATCCTCATTGAAGCGGTCCAATAAGTTGGCATAATATTCCCCATTAATTGTTCTTCCCTTTTGAAGATAGTCAATGTGGATTATCCCACGTGCATCCCAAAAAACAGTCGCCATAACTTTATTGGCTGACAAACCCACCTTGGCCTTCTTTGGCGCCGATTCACCCTTAGAAAGACACTGTTTTGACTGTTGTTTGGTCTCTGGTGTATTGTGATGGATCCATGTTTCGTCCACGGTTAAAAAACTCCTCCATATTCTGATTAAACAACGCCAAACCTTCCTGTGAAGTTGTTACACGATTGCGTTTGTGGTCGACTGTGAGCAAACGCGGCACCCATCTTGCGGAAAGCTTTCTCATGCCCAAGTGATCATTCAAAATTGAAACCACTGAGCCATGCGAGATGCCTATGGCTTCCACAATCTCTTGCACTTTCAATCTTCGGTCGGCCAACACCATATCGTGAATTTTTTCGATTGTTTCGGGTGTAGAGACCTCAACTGGGCGTCCAGGACGTTCGGCATCTTCAGTGCTTGTAAGGCCACAACGAAATTCAGTAAACCACTTTTTTACCATTGAAATCGATGGTGCAGAGTCCCCATAGTATTTATCAAGCTTAGCCTTGGTCTCGGTAATGGTTTTTTTTCGCAAAAAATAATGCTTAATAAGCACACGAAATTCATTTTTTTCCATTGTTTCCTTAAGTTACTGGATAGTCTGATAAAGATAGCTGTAAAACACAAACTAACTGACGCAGCAAGTTAAAATTTTGATAGGAGTCAACTGACAGATGCCTCTTGACAGGAGTAGTGTTGCTTTTTCAGTAAGGAGGTTAGAAATTCAAAAAGTCACGGACTTATTGACCCGCCTTAGTATTTATATATATATATATATATATATATATATATATATATATATATATATATATATATATATATATATATATATATATATATATATATATATATTGTTTAAACGCATGTATTATTTGTTTTTGTATTTTATTGTATTCTTTTTAACTGCTCATGCACGCCAAATTCTTTTCTATTATTTCCTCTACCCACCGACCGCGTGGTCGGTGCCTCTACCCAAGGTTGCCTGGAAGAGATTGCTACTTAGTAATAAGGCCGCCATTATGTTACCTGGGTATATTATTATTTTTTATCTCTTTTCTTTTATATATATTTTTTTTTAATGTTGTGTGCACAATAAAGAATATTTCATTTATTTCTTTACTATTTATGTAAACTCTTCTTTTACTATAAACGAGCGCTCAATATGTGTCTTTGTTTTAGTCAGTTTTACTAATAATAAATAGCCTTGACTTTCAATGTCGTTAATTGTCAAATTTGTGAGTTCACTGCTTCTGCAAGCGCCGCTTATACTGAGTGTCAATACGACCTGTGAAAAACATGTAATTATCTTAGTATTTGTGTAATAAATACGTTCATATTTAGAATAAATTCATAAATACTTAGGTAAACTTACCTTCACTGCCAAATATCATCTCGTCAAGAGCATCATTAAAAAAAATCCACCTCATGAGATGTGAAAACTTTAGATTTCTTACTCTTGAACACCTGCGACTGTCTTTTCAAAAATGCTGTTAAATTATGATTTTTTTTCAAATTTACGTTGTGTTTTACATTAAGTGTACTCTTGAGCATTAAATATCGGCTCCATACCGTTGAAGGCTGTAATTTGCTACACAGTCCATTAAAATATGTAAGAAATACACTTTCGGAAAACGATTTTATATTCTTGTCTTCTCCCACTTCATAAAATCATTGTATGTGTTTATATGTATATCTTTCTTTTGATATTTTTGGCAAAAGATTTTCTATGACACAATTTGCCTCGTCTGTAATGGAATCTGGTGTCAATATTTCGCTTGAATTCATTTCTAATATTCAATTCAAATCTTAGCACAAAAGTCCGTCACAGATACATACATAACAGATTTTAGTATCCCGCCAATTTGTGTTGACTTTTTTAATTTTAAATATGGAACTTGCCGCTCGCCGCGTAATTGTTGCGGCACTCGCGGCTTATTCCGCTCAAAGAAGTTTGTGCTAAATGCACACTGGCTGTTTAAAAAGTCATGTCATTTTTTAATAGTTTTTTTTTACATAAAACTCTTCACAGCTGACAGGAGTTCTATTTTTGAAGTTTTGAAGACCCTCAGGCCGGAATGAATTTGTATGAGTTTTTCCCTCCCTATGAAAGGAAAGCAGCATCTTCCACCCAATAATCATATCAAAACAACACTACTTTCCGAGTATGAGAAATGAAAACAATATTGTTTTAATACTTTATTATATGCTCATGGTACGAAATAAAGTAATATTATTGTAACCTTATATCAAAGTGTTCTGAAAACATGATACGTTTTAGGAAAGGTCATGGTAGGCCATGGTAGTATTGACCTAGTGCGAAGATTTATAGAGCAGTAAGTAAAAGTTGGGTTATTTATTTTATATAGTGAAGCATTTATTTTTTTAATTTTTAATAATAATTTTATTATTGTTAATATGAAATCTATTTTAATATTAGGATTAATTGACAAAGAACTCGTTGGATCTCTGATTCTGATTGTGTCGCCACTTGCACGCCCATCCCCAACACGACATGCCGGCCCAAGGCTCGTCCGTATAGAATACCTGGCCATTCTGATACATCTGCGAATATAAAATAAAGTGAATTTAAGCGTGGTTATGAATGTTTAGCTTTAATTGAGACTATATGTCGCCCTGTGGTTGAAATTCGCCCATAATAATTCATATAAATTTTAAGTTTGAACTTTATATGGGTTCTCCTATGCCTCTAAGATAGAAGAAAATAATATAAATGTTGTGACAGATTGACAAACGTCGTAGACGTAACTTCTTGATAAAACTCAACTCCGATGGGGCAGTCCAAAGCGCATTCAAAGATTTTATTGATTCCTGTCCGAATATTCTTTTTGGTAAAGGAATCAATGAGTTACCTATGAGATGGCAAAAGTGCATAGATAGCAATGGTATATACTTTGAATCAATAAATATATTGTGTTTAAAAAAATCGACTTTATGTTCCTCCTTTACAAAACGCCAATTTCATATGTAATGACCTAATATTAAGAGTACACCACTTATAGGCAGGTAGATTAGGTTAGAAAACGTCAAACTACCTAAGATAGGCAATAACCGTTCAATTTATGTATAAAAAGCATAATATAACAAATGTCGCCGGAAATCCATGATTTTGTTTTACGTGTGGCGAATAGTGACAAAAACTCACACTCCGCACACTGTTTCTCTCGAAACGGAATAAAAAATCATCCTTTAATATACAAGATTTGCTCGTTTATAGACGTGAGACTATGCGGTTACCAAACAGTTCCTTCAATAAATCAATTGTGGCACGAGCTGTGTGATATGTTGCGCCGTATTGTTGAAACTGTGGTGTGATTAACGAAAAAGTCAGTAATCATGACTCTATAGCGGTCACAATTGACTGTAACGTTCTGGCCAGCTTCGTTTTTAAAGAAGTACGAATCAATTATTCCACCAGTCCATAAAGCACACCAAATAGTCAGTTTTTCTAGATGTAACGGTGTCTCAACATACACTTGAGGATTATCATGACTCCAAATACGGCAGCTTTGTTTATTGACGTATACATTCAACTAAAAGTGAGTTTCATCGCTAAACAAAATTCCCTTATGAAAATCGGGATTAATAGCAATCATGTTTTGGGCCCATTCAGCGAATCTAAGCCTTGCTGGGTGATCGTGTGGCTTCAATTCTTGCACGAGTTGGATTTGGTAAGCACGGAAACCAATTTCCTTCCGCAAAATCTTCCATAAAGTGGATGGACGCATATCCAATTCCTGTGCACGATGGCGTATAGACTGATTCTGGTCTTCCTCTACGCTCCTCTCTACAGTAGCAGTTACTTCTTCTGTACGCATTGTACGACGTCTCTGTGTATGCGTATTTAGAGTTAACGTGGTGCGAAAACGTTTCATAGTTAATCGAAGTAATTGCTCTGATGGACGATTGTGTTGACCGTAAAATGGACGTAGTGCGCGATACGTATTTCAAACAGAACCATGATTTTCAAAATAAAGCACAATTTGGAAGCGTTGTTCATGCGTTAGTCTATTCATGTTGAAATGCCAAACCAAACTAAACATAAATCACTTGACAGATGACAAAATGGCCGCCAGTTAAAAAAAGTGTTGCCAGCTTAAAGTTAAACTAACTAAGCTATACCTCTAAAAAAACACCTTGTATAAGATTATAGGGGTATCATTATCGTCTGGCTCGAGTGATTTGTTTTCTCATATTTTGCAGGATTAATCATTAAACTTACGAATGATAGATCCGAGCTCTTGTAGGTGACTCCGTCGTACCCGAATCTCAGTATGAAGTTCATGGAGAATATAGAAAAGATACATCTGATGTCTGTAGTCGCGGGTATGAAGTATCTGTAAGGGCCGCAATAATACGACACTTTCGGCTCATACTCCACAGATTCTGGAAACTCTTCTCGAGGATTTGTTCTGGAACAGCGAAACATGCGAAGCTTGAAACGGATATACAGTTAAAATATCCTAACCTCAAGCCGACACAAACTGTAAATTTTACTTTCCAAAGCTGTGATTGCGTTTCAAATTTACTCGGAGACTAGCTTTCAACGTTTATCGTCAAATAAGAATCGAGTCAAGTCGCTGTCCAAACAATTTTACTTTTTATATATAGACTTTCGTTTTGGCCTATGTTTGGTCTTAAACAACGCAACAGTTTTAAATACGGTACTTGTCAAGAGAAACGTTATAAAAGTGAATTTTAAGAGGGCATAGCGATCAGCAAATGCTAGCTGAGAATAAAACTACTTGTTATAGAGGATGTCGTGGGTTAATAATGATAATTTACTTGTAAATACACTGCACGTCGGTCCAGTTGTCATCTGAATGGCAGTAGAGTCCCTGACTAGGGTCCTTAGTCTGAAACTGCTCGCCGTGAGGGCCCACATATGTCGTCTCCGAATGCCGATGGAAGAATCCCGTAAAGGCAAACGCACCTATGAGTTACAACAAATATCGTACGTCAACGAATAAAACTTTATTTATTACTCACAGCAGTTTTAATGCTTAATAGGTTAGTGTTACAATAACGAGTATAAAGTGTTATAAAATGGTTTGACAAGTAGAACACAATTAAATCTCAAAGTAAGCGACCTAAACAAACATTACTATCTTGCGATTAAAAAGAATAACGATTGGTAACCTGAAGACTAATTCTCGTATTTGTCATCGTAATCCTGTTTCGGTTTGCGCGCTGTCTCACGCGTGACGCGTGTGCGAATGAAACACCACGCAGACCGAAACAGGATTATGATCACTTATAGTTTCCGGTTCCGGCTGTGCTTGTGTCAAGACATAGTGTGATGGTGCTTCGCTTTTTCGATGAAAAACTATTGGAAATACTTGCTATCCAGGCTTGCATTGCTATGCAAAATCTTTCAAAACGCGTACCTTACAAGCTAATGTGCAGTGATAAATAACATACTCAGTGAGAACAGTGCTAAAAATATATTTATGTGAGAATATCAAAGAACAAAAGTGATCATAGTGCAAGCGCAACGAGTATAGAATTATCTAGTATTCTAGCCAATTCTACAGGCAGGGTTGCTGTACTACAAACGGCAATAAAAAAACACGTAATAAAGCCAAGTCACAGCACCAACTTTGCAGGAGACTTGCCTTAAAAATGGATAACCTCCAATCTTTCTTTGAAAAAATAAAAATAGAAATGTCAAAAAAGACGGATGACATTATGTCAAGAATTGAAGAAAAATTAAAGCCGTTGATATTAAAAATACAGGAAATTAGGTTGGAAAATGAAATGTTAAAACAAAAAATCTACCACTTCGAAAAACAAAAAAGAAATAATAATATGATTTTGTACGGAATAAAAGAGAACGAAAAGTCAACTACAGATCTAACTAAAATTACAAAACAGAAATTTGAAGATGAGTTACACATAATATCAATCGAAGTGAGGGATATAAACACTATCTACAGAATTGGCAAAAACAACAAAGAAAATGGAAAGGAGCGCCCAATTCTACTCTCATTTGTTAACAATTGGTAGAGAAATGAAATAATGATTAAGAAGAAAAAATTACAAAATGCATATAATACAGAAGATTACCCTAAAGAAATATTACTCATAAGGAGAGAATCACAGCAAAAATTAGAGGAAGAAAGAAAAAAAGGGAACTAGTGATAAGAGAGGATCCAACCGGGAATGAAAAGGGCAAACGGGAATTATCCACTACTCCAAGTACAAGCAGTCAACCCCACAAACAACAGCCGATAAAAAAGACACATCGATTGAATGCATTTGACGCAATGAGAAACAGAAGCAACTCTATGTCTTCTGTTAACTAGCCACACCAGAAAGCATAGAATACCATTAGGTGCCAGAATAAAACATAAAGAATAAAAAAAATAATGAAAACATTCCCCGACGCGACTGGTCCTCGTGGGGAATCAGACCACAACCCTCCAACTAATACAATATATGTGAAAAAGCAACCATCAAAGTCTGTACATATAATGTGAGATCGCTAGCTTTGACAGAAAGGTACATAGAACTAAACAATGCCTTGGAAAATGTAAATTTAGATATCTTGGGCCTCTCTGAAGTCAGAAAAATGGGGTGCAGCATTGAAGAACATCATGATTAAATCCTTTGTTACATTGGAGAAACCAAAGAATTACATGGAGTTGGGTTTCTTATTAAGAAAAAGTACAAAAGCAACGCTCAACGCTTTCAGTTATCAATAATCCTAGTATATGCCCCAACAGAAAAATCGACAGATGAAGTAATTGATAAATTCTATAAAGATTTTGAATCCGATCATAACATGACTGACGATTTGGTGATTGTAATGGGAGATTTTAATGCTAAAGTGGGCTGGGCTGGGTGGAGTTACTCCAAAGACAAACACAGAAATAGAAAATTTTACTAAAACCTACAAACATGCATAAATAATATAGATCACACAAACTACAAAGACACCCAAACCTAATACAATATGATAGTAAAAGGCTTGACAGAAAGTATGAAAATACAAAATAATACTACTCAGCCGAATCACCATATAATTTATAGTGAGAACAGAGTCAACTTTATAAATAAGCGCACAGAATTGCTACATACGAAAAACAAAACTAAAAAGACAAAAGCAGAATTAAGAAAAATATTTAAAGAAACCCACAGATCTATAAAGAAAGATTACAACAACCACAGACATGAGATCATATTTAAAAATATTAAGAGCTTTAGAAGTGATAAAAAAACATTAAAAAATTAATCACTCACAAAACTCGAAGAAAATTCCAACACAACTAAATAAAGAAAAGGTGTAAAACCATGCAACAAACTATTATAAAGACTTGTATAAGAAGAAAGATCACTTCGAAATTATAGCACGAACATCCCTGCTTAATACTGATAGTATCAAACCAATCCATGATTCAGATGCTTACGAACATATAAAAAGACTAAAGTGAGAAGAGTCCTGGACCACATGGGTTATGGAATGAAGTCTTAAAAATAGCAGCACTGGTTAAATTGCACCGCTTGTCACACTTATTCAATATGGTAACTAGATACTATAGAAACGGTGACAGAACAATTTTACTAAACATTTACCAGCTCCAACCAAAAGAACAAGCAGGATTCAGAACAGGGTTCTGCACTGTAGACCATATACAGACAGTAGAACAAGTCATAGAAAAATACCGAGAGTATAACAGACCTCTGTAGGTGGCCTTTATAGACTATAGTAAAGTATTCGACAGCATCAGCCACTACTCAATTTGGTATGTCCTACAACTTATAAATATAAATCAAAAGTACATTAACATATTGAAATACATTTACTGTAATAGTACAAGTAGTATTAAACTAGTAACAGGGGTGAGGTAATCAAAATAGAACGAGGAGTAAGACAAGGACACCCTTTTTCCCCAAAGCTATTCATAACTGTACTTGAAAATATTATTATATAATATAAGGGGGTGCAGCTAAATGGCCAATTTTGAAGTCATTTAAGGTTCGCTGATTGTCTTGAATAGCAACGTCTTATTAATTATAATAAGACGTTGCTATTTCGGCCATTAGGCCGAAACTGCAAAAGAACTAGAGGAAATGGTGATCTCACTTGACTATGAAAGCTCAAAAATAGGTCTAGAAATTAATGCGACAAAAACTAAAGTAATGACTAATTTCCACAACAGACCCATTAGGATTAAGGGCAACAACATATAATGTGTCAACGAATACATATATTTAGGCAAGCAGATATCGTTTAGTAAGTTATGAACAAGAAATAACAAGACGGATTAACACAACATGGAGAAAATTTTGGTCAATGAGAGAAAATCTAAAAGGGAATATAACTTTGTGTACCGTTAAAATACTTTCTGAAATGTTTATTGTTAATCTATTGTGTGTAATATTCTTCTGACATTACTACGGTGAATTAAAATGGGTATACAACCCAAACATACAACACAAATCATACATAGTTAAAATTATTATAATTATTTATTGCGTACTATTAATTAGGAATTAGAAATTATTATTATTATTATTATTATTGTTTTATCGTAGTATTATATTATATTAGCATATTTTATAATATTGTTTTGGTAGTTATATGGATTTAATTGATTATGATACCATTAATGATGACCTTTTTTCATGCTCTTCATCGTCTGATAGTTTTCTCAGAGTGGATAGTGGTGACGAGAGTTCGGCTTCTCCTTCTGCTCATGAACAATTAAATAAGGTCACTCTTTTCTAAACAACTTTAATATCGTTCATGTTAATGCCCAGAGCATACCGCGCCATCACTCGAATCTTCTTGCGATGTTTGGAAATAGTTCCCCTGTAGATGCTATTCTAGTCTCTGAATCCTGGCTTAAGCCGTCACTTTCGTCTACAGCTTACGCTCTCCCGGGATTTAAGCTAATCCGCAATGATCGCGTGGGAAAAGGCGGCGGTGGAGTGTCTATTTATCTGCGAGGTGAAATAGACTGCAAAACTATTACAGCATCACCAAATCGCTACTCCGGAGCAGCTTAATATTTGTGCATTGAAGTCACCCTGCTCCACAAAAAAGTTCTGCTATGTGTGCTCTATAGCCCGTCTCTGCGGGTAGATTATTTTAGCACATTAGATTCCCTGTTAGCCACACATAGCCCAAATTACGACTTTACTGTACTCGCAGGTGACTTCAACACATGTCTTTTAAAATCTGATTCGCGTGCTCTTAAACTTTGTGATTTACTTTCTTCCTTCAACCTCAGCATACTCCCACTTTCAGCGACCTATCATGCTCCAAATTGCTTCCCCTCCTTATTAGATCTTGTTACCTCGTCTCCAGATCTCATAAAATCCCATGGCCAACTTCCTTGCAACCTCTCATATCATGACCTAATTTTTCTTTCCCTTAAAATCAAACCCCCCGTTGTAAACCCAAGTTCCTTTATCTACGTAGTTTTAAGGCAATAGATTTGGAGGCTTTTAAACATGATGTATCTAATGCTGACTGGTCTCCTGTATACTCGGCCTCCGGTATTGACCAAAAACTGACACTTTTAACCGACCTCTTAACTAGCATCTTCGATATAGATGCTCCCCTGATAAAAAAATAAGCTTAAGCATGTACCGGCACCTTGGCTCACGCAAGAAATTACTACCTCGATGACAAAACGTAATCGTGCCATGTATCGATACAGGAAACGACCAACTGAGGAAAATTTTGCGAAATTTAAGTATCTGCGAAATCGTTGTAGTCGTCTGTGTAGGGATGCTAAGAGACGCCACATACATTCCTCTATTAAGCAAAGCAACCCCTCACAACTCTGGAAATTTCTTTCAACACTATATTGGCAAGTCATCCACCAGCATCAACTATACAATAAATTTGAACGATCTCAATGCTCATTTCTCAGTCCCACCAGTAATTGTCGACCAGGATACAAAGGCGCAAACTATATCCCATCTCCGCTCTCTTCCTCTCCCGTCCTGTACTCCGTTTTCATTCAGGCCTGTCTCTGAAGATGAAGTTTATAAACACATCATGACTATCACTTCTACTGCAGCAGGCAATGATAACCTGAGCCCCCACATGATATCACTTACCCTTCCTAAACTCTTGCCAATTCTCACGTACATTTTCAACTATTCCTTGACAACGATTTCTTCCCCCTTGGCATGGAAACGTGCCAATATCATTCCACTTCCTAAAACCCTTAATCCCTCTTCCTTGTCTCAATTTAGGCCAATTGCCTTATTACCCTACCTCTCCAAAGTCCTTGAACACGTTGTCCATAAATAGCTTTCCTACTTCTTATACTCCAACAAACTGCTTTCTCCATTCCAATCCGGCTTTCTTCCCGGTCACAGAACTGTCACAGCGCTGCTTAAAGTCACTGACGATCTCCGTCTAGCCATGGAAAATAAATGCATTTCTATTCTGGTCTTACTTGACTTTCGCAGCGAGTTCAATTCTGTAGACTTTGACATCATCTTTTCTGTCCTTTGCGGTATGTTAAGGGAGCAAAGGATGTGATGATCAGTGATAGGGTGGTTTGACACATATTTTCGGGGACGCTCGCAGCGAGTCCACTATGATGAGGCTACCTCGGATTGGTGTGATATTGTAGCGGGTGTTCCTCAGGGTGGCGTACTCTCGCCCCTTCTATTTTCTATTTTTATTAATATAATTTCCACACTAATCACTTCCAATTTACATCTTTACTCAGACGACTTGCAACTTTATCGCCATTCACACATCGATGACATTCATTCTACAGTTTCTGGTATAAACTCGGATCTGCAGCGCATAACGGTCTGGGCTAGATCTTTTGGTCTGCTGGTAAACACGAAAAAATCACAGGCCATGATCAGTAAATATATGACCCAACGTCTATATAATGTGCCTAAGATTATATATGATGGTACCATTATTGATTACTGAGAGTCGGCTAAAAATGTAGGATTAATTTTAGATAGTAATCTTTGGTGGAATCCTCAGGTTAATGAAGTGAGCAAAAAGATACACCATTCGTTGCACATGTTGAAGAGGCTCCAAAACTTTTTGCCTTTGCACACCAAAATTTTCCTTGTCCAAACACTCATTTTCCCTAACCTCGACTTTGCTGACTCCTGCTACTTAGATGTTACCGAAGAGCTGTTAACAAAACTAAAACGCTTGCAAAATCTCTGTATCCGTTTTGTTTATGGTTTAAGAAAGTTCGACCACTTATTAGCTTTTCGATAAAAACTCAAGTGGCTCCCTATTCGTTTCCGTCGCAACTCCCATATCCTTTGTTTATTATATAATATCTTGTATAATCCTCTGTCTCCTTCCTATCTTCTCGAACGATTTAACTTTTCTCGAACACTCGATACCCCTTGTAGGTCCAATGTTAGAACTAATCTTTCCCTTCCATCCCATCGCTCCAACTTCTACTCCTACTCCTTCACCGTTCACGCAGTCAGATTGAGCTCTGTGTTTGTTGTTGAGTTCAGTTCAGTTGTGTTCAGTTGAGTGGAACTCGCTCCCCCACACGGTACGAGACAGTCCCACCGTTACTATTTTTAAAAGACGTTTGAAAGGACACTACCGCGAATCTCTATCCATATAAATACTGTTATTATATATACATATAGTAATATAGGCATATTATTATATTACTTATAGTATTTAGGTATTGTATTTTATATTAATTATTTTGATAGTGTATATATTATATTATAATATTTTATTTATGTCTTAGTATAGACATAATATGTAAATGTTTTTGTAATTGTGCACGTTCTACTGCTTTCTTTTCTCTCCGTAGGGCTGCTGGAAGAAATTTCTTTTTAGAAATAAGCAGAACTTTTGTGTCATTTTTCCATGTAAAGTGGTATGTTTTAAATGTTTCTTGTGTACAATTGTTAAATAAAATAAAAAAATATAATTTGCTTTTAAAAAGATAGTAATAAATAAAAATAGTAATTAAAAATAAAGTATTTGACACTTGTCCTACTACTTTGCTTGTTGTATGGTTAACAGCATGGGTATTTACTAATATAATAAAAGAGAAGATAAAATGTAGCCATACATCAATGGCAAGGAGCATGTTAAAAATTAGAAAAATTCATAAAACTAATAAGAAACATATTAGACACAAAACAAAAATTACTGATGCTCGTTGTTATGGAATTTTAGTGAAGTGGGCTGGACAAGTCTCGTGACTCACAGATAAGAGATGGACAACAGAAGTTACACAATGGAAAGGACCTAGGGGAAAAACGAAATGTTGGTGGATCAATAAGTCGGTGGGCTAATGACATTATAAAGGTGGCAGGAAATGACTGGATGAAATTGGGCAGGGACAGAGAGGCATGGAAGAGGCTGGAGGAGGCCTTCACCCAATCAGGCAATTATATTTCTAGAAATTAAAACAAGGATTATGTAATACTAACATATATTTAAGATTCTTATATTTAATTTACTAACAACATAAATGTATATTGAAATATGGAATAAATGGCTTTTTTATTATTATTATTATACTTGAGAATTGGGCTTCAGAAAGGTTTAAAAATGAAGAAAAAGGATACTTAAGGTCCTGTAGTACAAATAATTCCTAACAGAAGACGATTATCAAAAAATTTACCAATAGCCCATATCTAATAGCCAAGGGCAAGTAAAATGATGGATTCGATATCGGACGGGCTAATGTGAAAAACAGGTAAACGTTTCATACATTTTGCTCATAGCTAATATCGGAATATCCGATATCGGCGTCTGATACCGATATCGGATCGGATATTGGGATAACGCTCTTAGTCTGGCCACAAACTATTTGCTATATTTTGTCACTAGATTTTAAAATTAAATAAAAAAAATAGTAGACTTGCCTCTGAACGTATAACAGTGAGGTTTTCTTTCACTGGAGAGGATCATTTGAACGTCTTCTTGGTTATGAGCTGACGCAATGTAATATGAGGTACCCATGCACTTGAATTCTGAAATTATTTTGTGTGTGATAAGAATTTAGATGTGTTTAAGTAAAAATGTCGCAATAAAGCATTGGTCAAAAATATGTAGCGAAATTTAGCTGAATTGATTTATGGGTTGAGTTGGGCAGTTTAAATAATCTTAAAAATACTTATTACTATTTTATGAAAACATATAATTCTTATTCTTACCGGGACTAACGTATAGACCGAACGGAATCTTTGCTTGTGTCGCCTTGATCTTTGCTTCGGAAGCGTCCATTTTTTTGTTAAGCTTAAGCTGAACCATTGACATAAGAGCCATATCAGTAGCGAATAGGAGTCTTTTTAGATCTTTAATGTGAGTATCAATAAACGTGGATAATTTTTTACGAGCTCCTTCTAAAATCTCACGTCTTTCGTCCTAAAAAAATATGAACCTTTGACTTACGTCTATTCCTTGTAAAGAACTAATTAAAAATGATAGAAAATAAATAATAAAATAGCTATTTTTTTTCTCGTAGTAGAACTCTGAGCACTGTGTAGTCAAAGCCTGTTACAGTCCGGTTCATAGTTATTTTACCTTTATGTCTGACGACTTGAGAATTATTCTCATAGAAACTCAGATGTCAAAACTCTGAACTGTATAAGTCCACAACAGCATAATGATAATTATTGCAGAAGTTATAAAACTTACGGCACTGTGAGGTTCCTTTATCCTCGCGGTCATATACTTGTTATATGAAATTAACTGTTCAAATTTTTCGTTTGCATAGCTATGTCGAGGATCCACTTCTTTGGTGCTGGGCATATTGTAGGGTCGCTGAAATTTTAACAATTTTTAATAACTGAACAAGAAAAAATAGGTTCGGTATTTTTTCTGAAATAAAAATTTAAGGCCACTTATTATTTTAAATGCATTCTTTACTAATTAAAGGTGTACTAATAAAAAAACATTATAACAATAGTACTTGTAGTAACATTTATTTTACTGATAGAAAAGTGATAGCGTTTTATAGGTGTATATAATTGTGTGAATTTGTCTAAATATTTAAGAAATTAGAAATAGGTATGTAATTTTTGGGGGTTTGCTTCATATGGATTGGATACAATACATAATGATCAAAATCACTTACGACTTCAACTGTTGGATAAGATATCCGCGCGAGCTAAAAAAAACATAAAGTAAAATTGAATAACTTCACAGTTTCTATTTTTGGCAAAATATTCAATATATAATAACACACATTGTTTCTGTCTTAACATTTTTTACCGTTTAAACCTTCCCTGAACTTCCACAATTATTTCAAGATCAAAATTAGCCAAATCGGTCCAGCCGTTCTCAAGTTTTAGCGAGACACTGCAATTACAATCCATTTTTATATATATTTTTACATATACTCGAAAATAATACGATATTTCAAGTTTTCCATTTTGTAAACAGAGTGACGCAAAGAAAAAACCAAAAGAGGAAAAAACAAATGAATTACGGTTTTCGAAACATAAATGCATGAGTAAATAGCGGTAGAAATTTGAAAATTGAAATTCCTAACCAAAGAAGATATATTTGAGATCAAAGTGGCCAGTACGACAAAACGCCAATTTCATGTCACCTAATATAAAAAGAAGAAGACTAGAAATATTTTTGTGACATTTACCGTGGACAAAATATAGTAACAAGCCAAGTCAGAACATTCACAGTCACACATTGACATTTTTCATTACTGTTACATTTCACTCACACAGCAAACACTTGTGAAAGGGATGGCATGCTTAATTCAATAGCAAAAAAAATGATGACTAGTGTTTCTCACTACCAATTAAGCGTACTTATTATTAAATAAGCGAATATATTCAAGTTTGGAATCTCTGCCATAGAACATTTGATGACACAGAAGGTATAAAATGCGTATAAATTCTATTCGTTCATTCATTCAGTATCACCTTTAACGACATGCTTACAATTTATTTTTTTGTGTAATCAATAGTTTGACACCCATTTTATGTAAGATTTATCTAGATAATAATGGCGTTATAGTTTTTTTAAAATTAATATCCCAAACAGGAATCGAAACCTGGTATTTAAAAACACATTTGTATTATAATTTCACTTTGATAGTTTTGATGTTGTGGTACAAATTCCGCAAAGTAATAAAGGACGGCACACATGAAGAAAATTATTTTTATCAAAATACAAGGAGTATTTTGTTAAAAGCTTTGTGTAAATTAAAAAAAGTAGGTAGTTTGGTAAAAGTTAGCATATTTTCCAGAATTTGTTCCTCATTAGGAATCTCTACTACTATCAATTTCTTTTTATGTAAAGGGTAAGAAATAAGGCTTGCAAATATTAGGTCTTTACCTATGAAATTGCCGTTTTGTATGAAAAAATTTAAACGAATTTTTTCATGTATTTTTTATTTGTATTAATCGAAGTAATCACCCATGCAATCAATGCATCTTTTCCAACGCAGTTATTGATGCCCTTCTTAAAGAAATCAGCTGGACCGGAGGCAACAAATTCTTCAAAGGCATTTTGTACTGCCTCTCGGGTATTGAATTTTTTTCCCGCCAAGAAGTTATTCAAATTCTGGAAAAGTAGTAGTCTGTAGGTGCAAGGTCTGGTGAGTAGGGCGGATGACGGAGAGCTTCCAACCCCAGTTCTTGCAACTTGGAGACCGTCTGCTATGCAGTATGAGGTCGCGCGTTGTCGTGCAGGAGCAGTGGAGACGAGCGATTGACCAATGCTGGTTGTAGATGTGCCAGCTTCTCCATCATAGTGTTCAGTTTTTCATGTAAAAAATTGGACCTGCGTCTGATCTCTCGCCAGTTGTGTCGGTTATCCGTCCCACTGGGTTACGAGAGTAAAGGAGAGAGTGCTCCTTTGTACTACGCACACACTTGGGCATTATAAAATTACTCCTGCGAAACTGGCCTGGTTTCAATCAAAATAATTTTGATTTCTAATGTGACCGCAAAACCAACGTCGAGTAAGAGTAGTCTAGTTATATTTGTTGTTGCAGCTGGTTCAAAAAAGTGATCTGGAAATATGTCTGGATTAACTGGCCTCAGTCCAATGCTTTTGAAACCATTACATGCATTTTGAACTGAAGCAGTTTTTCCATAAGCATGATTAAACAAATATCTGACCTTAAGAGCTGTTACCACTCTTCCTGGATGATTTCTTAGCCAGACAGAAATCTCTTGGTTAAAATATGTCTTAAGCGGTCCATAAAAGCACACGTCGAGAGGTTTCATACGATGGGTGCAATGAGGGGACAAACAATTTCGATTTCATTCTCCTTCGCAAAGTTCAAAGCTTCGAATGACTTATAGCTGGCATCGTCATCGACAATAAATTCTTATTGTCGGTGACGATGCTATACGACGACGATGATATATGACTATCATCATGACTAGCTTTTACAAAGCTTTGAAAATGCTGGAGCCACTTCACGAATATTTCAGTAGTCATCCACCCGCTTTCTCGTGCTACTCCAACCGTGCCAGTTGGTGCTTCATTCACGAGCTCGTTTTTCATATTTTTTCTCGGAAAAATTATGAAAGGAGGTACGTACGACCCAGCTGCGTTCATGCAGCACACTACTGTCACATTGTATCGCCGCTCCGCGCTCGTAATGGCACCTACTTGCTTCCAGCCAGTGGTAGCCAGGATTTTTTGAGGTCTTAGAGTAGTAGTCAGTAGACATCCCCGATTCGTCTACATTATAGATCCGGATTGCGTTGAATCTGTATTTGTCTATGTATTCTTAATAGTTATCAAAAACTTTTTTACCTGGGATCTACTAAAAGCTTGGGCTCTGGCTGCGGAGGTAGGCTCAGGTTTACGTAAAGATACGTCTTAAAAATCAATCTAGCCACTCCTGGCCAACTTTACCCTTATCTTTATTGAGACTGTGCGTAAAGTCATTCTTTTTAGCCAATTCGAAAGCGAGTTCTTGGACCATTGTACGCGTTAATCCGAACATGCGAGTTTCAAGTAGCTTGATGTGCTCAACCAATTGTCTCTCGATTCAAGAGGAAATGTTAGCTGAAATCGGCCCAAACCTTTTGCTGCAGGTGAAATTGTTTTATTTTGTTCCCAAGCATGCTGCTTTAGTGTAGCTTGTGGCACATTGAAGGTCTAAGAAGCTAGAAGCAACCCATTTTTGTTGTTGAAGCTGTAAAGGAGCACCTTTACAGCTTCAATAGCTTTTTTCATCGCTTCTGGACTCCATGATTGCCGATTATTTGTCCTCTTATATATTGCCATCCTGCACATTAAAGAGATTTATGTAGATTTAGATATTTTTATTATTCACCATCTCTACGGATATAATGACACATTATGTTGTTATATCCATAGTGGTTGTATGTCATTTTGTACATAGCCTCAAAAATATTACGATTCGCAGAATATTTTTGTTGTAGTGACAATAATGTTGTAAATACACGATCACCTCGAACACAAAATGCTTGAAAATATATAAATATAAAACAGTAAAATAACAATAGAAAACTTACCAAAAAAACAAAAAACAATCGACCACTAACAATTTTTTTTCTAATCTCGAAACACAAATGTCAACATGGTGTCCGTTGTGTATTTTAAACGTCTGCCAGAAATCCAATGGTATATTTTCGTTGTAGGCGCTTCATAATTGGCTTATTTTTTACAGTTTAAACCGCGCTATTTTTTAAATATCGCCAATGTGTCGTTTTTTCTGTATATATCATTTTCGACGTACTTTTTCACCATTGACCCTACTCTTACACGATCTAAACAATAGAAATAATATTTTTCGAGCCATGTGTCAGCCCGTGGACTTCACTTCACACACTTCGCACTTGGACGTCGCGACCAAAGACACCATATTGGATTACGTTGAACGACACCCACGGAAGAATACCAAGCGATCCGCTCATCGTTTTGGTATAAACTAGCCAAATTGCAGTTTAGAATTTATTTTACACTCTTAAAATGCACCCTTATCATTTCATAAAAGTCCAGGAATTACATGCCACGTACGCCGGACCTTGTATGGAGTTTTATCGCATGGATGGAGCTGGAGCATAGATCAGGAGCGAACATTATTTGGAGTGACAAGAACATTTACAGTTTACGAGAGTTTTTACTTTTGAGGTTTGGAGGTCGACCACCTACTCGAAAATGGTTTACATTATAAAAACCTAACCATGAGTATGTCAGCACATGTCTAAGAAGGGTCCCGTAACTATCAACGCGTAATAGTTTCATTTTTTACAAATTACTTTAAAAGTTACTGTCCAATTTCTTTCAAAATAATTTTCCTAAAGAGTGTTTAGCATGATCTATGAGCATGGACAGTTGCAAGTTTCTAAGTGTCGGTATAGTTTAGATATGAAACTACTACTTTTCAGCCGACCATCTTGTAAACCAACTTGGAGGTCGATTACTCGAAAATGGTTTACATTATACAAAAGTCATGTATGAAACTTTGCCTTGATTTCAAAAAAACCTATTCGATGATGGGGTAGAATAAAAAAATATTACTAATCCCCACTTCACATGTATGGATAGCCACAGCTAAAAGGTAAAATAATTATTATTTTATGAAGTCAAAACCGAGAACTGAAATTAACTGTATCAAATTTCACCCATTTATATTTATAATTGCAGAATCTAGAAGCGTGGACAGACAGACAGACGGACGGACGGACAGTGCGAAACTATAAGGGTTCCTTGAGTATTACAGAACCCTAAAAAGTCATGTATCAAACCTAGCCTTTATTTAAAAAACCTATTCGAAAAAATATATTTCATCCCCACTTCACATGTATGGGTAGCTACCCTTAAAATGCAAAATTATAATTGTAAATGTGTAAATAACGCGGACGTATATGTGTGCGTGCGCCGCTTCGGGCGGTCTAGTATGAAGATATAGTATTGTATTATATTTATTCTGTGGTCGGGCGATATCCTTTGCATATTTATTACGTTTGTAGGTTGACCTAAATTCATGATTTTTTAACGATTATTCAATTTACAATTAAACTTGAGCTTGGACTCAAATTCTTTGGTGTGATATAATATATCTTAGATAAAATAGATTCTTTTATGCATATATTACATGCCACATTTTTTCCTGAGACGGAATAAAAAATCAATTTGGAATAATAAATGAAAAATACTTACAAGTTCTAAGTTCCCTCCATCTTCACTGGCTTCGATCGCACGCACAAATAGAAAAATCTGTAAAATAGAGGTTAATAATTTTCTCAACAATCGGCACTTACTTTATATCGAGTGATTAAGACGCTCGATACCTACGGTTTCTACACCGACGTCCAAGAAGTACATCTACTACCTACACTAGGGTTGCCAACCGTCCAGTTTTCCTAGGACATGTCTAGTTTTTGCACTGTCCTGGGGTATCCTGGATAGTTTTAAGCAGCGTCCTGGCTTTTTAAAGCACCATGATAAGGTGATAACCATCTAATTTAAATTCATTCAAATACTTTTATTTAAAAATATGATTATTAGCATTAAATGTGTTTCATTGAACCTATTTTGACTACATACTGATTTAACGGTTGCAACTTTAGTACTGCGTCTTGTTTTTAAACTGAATTGTCCTGGTTTTTCCAACTTCAAGTCTTAGTTTTTTAAATTTGGGGTTGGCAACCCTAAACTACACCTACAATCTATACATGCTACCTACATCTTGAGAGAGCTCAAAGAGCTATTTTAAAAGTAATGACCTTCAAAGATAGATTTCTTACAAACAGCCTATACTCGGAAGTCGGAATGCAACGTGTTGACAGTCTGCCAGCTTTATATCATCACTATCCTTCACTATACACTATCCTTCGGAAGCGACACTCACGTCAAATAATATACATAATATATTGCTCACGTGTCAAAATCTGTCATAAAAACAATATGCAGGACAACTTTCGCTGCTCGCCAGTATAATATACTCTCGGCAAAAAAATAGAATAAAATTGATTCACTGATTTAAAGTTACTATGACGCCAAGACTCAGATCCTCACCCGTTAAGAAAAATTTCGCATTAAAATGTACCTACCAATTTTTCACATACATTTGTTTTTAAAATATAAAGTAATTTATTAAAATACTTGTGGGAATATGGTGGCAAGCCCCAAAAAGAGATCTCCGATCGAGCGAGGTGGTATGGTCGGTCAGGCCGAAGCTCACTTGTATGAATTTCAGATATCGTATATATAGTGCCGATCTTAGAAAACTTCGATAGCGCGTTTCAGGATTGTGGCGCTAAATGGTCCGCCACATACTAAGCTATAATTTTGCCGCATGGTATTACTTTCCATATTTTGTTTCTTATTATACTCGGCGCGGCGAACCTTGATCCCTATGACAGTTCGTGTTAGTGATGGGTCGTGTCGATTTTTAATTTTTTTATAGACAAAGGCGTGGCTTGCATTCAGCCACGTTGGTAAACATGTTTTGAAAAATATTATAATGTGCATTTTTAATATCTATTATGTTGTTGTTGTTCGCTACTTCACGAGTACGAGTGCTAACGCCTTGTATGCGCCACGTGTTTTTTTGTTATCGGAGTGTTACTTGTTATTACTGTTGTCTTGTTATTACTGTTTTTTGTTTTTGTTGCTGTTTTGTTATTGTTGGTATTGAAAAATGCCGAAAAGACTACGAAAAACTGTACTCAACAAAGAAACGCGGGAGTTTGTTGTGCGTTTGCGAGATTACTTGCTCTATACTCGTGAACAACAAAATGGCGGACCTTTGTTGCTACTTGACATCGTACGCGACCGTGTTGCTGATGCATTCGGGAAACGGTAGCCTTGCCAATCCCTAGAGGAATTGGCAAGGCTACCGTTTACCGAATCACAAAGGAAAAGTTCGGCGAATCGTCGATGGAGGAGAACAAACTCTCAACTCCAAAGAAGAAAAAATGTAATAGGATACATCCCGTCACCAGTCCTGATGACTTCGACATGGCTGCGATACGTAACCATATTTACGGTTACTACTTCCGAGGTGAACTGCCGACTTGTAAAAAGTTATTGACGTCGCTGAAATCAGCCAGTTTATTTAATGACAGTCAACTGTTAAAAAAGTAGTTGGTCAGAATATTGAACCTACAGAAACTCCAAACAAAGCGGACATATTTTTTGGTGAAATGGTAAAATCCAAAGGTCACACAGTGATTCGGTTACCGCTATACCACTGCCAATATAATGCCATTGAGATAATATGGGCGCAAATCAAAGGTAGATAATTTGTATTTATTTTAACTTTTATGTACAAATTATGTACTTTTACTTCAATCTCACTCTTTTACTTTACATCATACTCAATCTAAATAAATATTGTTTCAGGTTGTGCAGCCAGGCTTAACACCACTCCGCCATTTACAGCCAGTAAAATGCTGACATTATTAGAAAAAGCTTGTAGTGAAGTGACTCCGGATAATTGGAGGAAAGTCGTAGAAAAGACCAAAAAACTTTGCTACGATGATTGGGATCGAGATGTGCGATACGACACTATTGAAGATCAACCATTATTGATAAACGTAGGCGACAGCAGTTGCAGTTCAGATTCCGAGTCTGAGACGCAAACACTCATGTCATTATCAGATTCAGAATAAAATACAGAATGGAACAAAAGTAAGTGATAACACTTTAGGGTATGTATGTGTCCCTAATATAGAGTTCACTGGCAAAGTAGCAGCGCTGAAGCGAAAATTTTTTTGTGATTTGTGTGGGGAAGATCATGTATGTCGCTGGGGCGCTTGCCCATACAAATCACAAAAAATTTTTTCGCTTTCAGCGCTGCTACTTTCACAGTAAACTCTATATAAGGAACATATTCAAATCCTAAAGTATTATCACTTACTTTTGTTACATCCTGTATATGTAAATAAATAATCGTTAAACAGCTTTTGTTTCATTTCGTTTTGTCCTATTGTAATTTTTTAAATTTTCTTAGGTAGGTATATAATCATGTGCATGTATGTATGGTATGATCGTAATCTTCTATTCCATTAAATAATAAATGAACTAAAATTTAAGTATGGAAAAAAAATTGTGCACTCGTTTCCATTATCAACATTTTTTTATCGATACTTGCCGCACTAGTCGATAAATGTCACACGACGTAAGTTTTGCAGGACGTAAACGTAAATTCAGATTGAGTTAATTTCTTGTAAATGTTAAGAATTGGTAAAATTCCAACGGAATATCATTGTAATGGCATAAAGCTACGTAAAATTTATAAATGGCATTTTTAGACGCCTCCAATATGATCCTAATTTAATGGTGACGCCACTATGTCGTGAGATTAACTGTCAGTGTCATAGGGATCAAGGTTCGCCGCGCCGAGTATAGCAACACTATCGAATGGTTTAACAAAACTAGCTGTGTATTTTTTTTTCAAAATTAGTCGGTTTTATCACGCTGGTTTTCTATGAGGCCATGTTATATTCCAGTAAGGCCAACCCATTCATCGGCGTGGCGTCTATATAAAAAACCCCATTACTTACACATTTATGGCCATACGAAGAAATACAGTTTAAATGAGACCTTGCTAATGACACATAGCTTGTGTATATTGAGTGGGTAGAACACAATGGCTATCTTCTTTAGAAACAAAAAATAAGATTTTTAAAATTGGAAGATGTTATAATAGTTCCAATTGTTTTTCTAAAGATTTCTTAATATACGTCCGTCTTAGTTTGATGAAATTGATAATCAAGTGTCTTCTTCTGTAATGTAAGAGCAGAAAGAACTTACCAGACCTACATTTGTTAGTGTTCGCCACACCATATTTTCTGTCGATCAATAATAAAATGAAGTGAACATAAAATAATTGGCATTTAAAAATAACGAATCAATTAGAATAAAATAGTTTCAACACAATGACCTAGCCCACTATTGTTTATAATAACACTCTTAACTTGTTTTACATTGGGAATTTTAGTTTTTTGGGGTTCCGTAGTAGCTACAAGGTTCTGAAGGTCGATTCTGCTAATTAAATCCTACAATAATACACTTACGATCCAGTCCCGTCAATCCAACGTCCAACCCGTCTCGATTGGTTCAAACTCCAAAATCAGGGCCTTTAGTCAAAATGCATTCGATAATTTCGACGGCAAAGTTCGTAATCAAAAATGTATGGGATTTGACATAAGTCATCGCTAAAAGACTTTGCGATGCCTTATGTCAAATCCCATACATTTTGTTTCCGAACTTCGCCGTCGAAATTATCAAATGCATCTTGACTAAAGGCCCTTGAGTCTTATTTCCGACTGTGCCTTTAGCCAAGTTGCCTTCGTTAAAATTCGAAAAAATCTGTCGAATCGTCTTCTCTTTTGAGATCACGACATTTATGTCTTAGCCAAATTCACTCTGTTCTTCGAATCGCATTGCTCAATCGTTTTTATCACTTCTTGCTTTGATTTTAACGATATTTTCGCCGTCAGTTGTGAAGTGTCAACTCTCAACTGTCATAACTTTTTTATTTTTTATTGGAAGCGTTACGGCTTAAAACATTAAAAATAGAATTCTCGTATAACTTTTCAACACCGTATTTCTAAATCTTGTCTATAGTCAGTCGATTCAGTAAAGTGGTAGAAGATTTACTGAAAGTTCCTAGGGAGTTTTGTATCAAATGGATTAAAATTTTAACTGTAGAAATTTAGAATAATAATAAAGTAGGTACTTATAACTTAACACAGGCGATTATTACGGTTTACGGATTAGGCTCGGATCGAAAGGCCGTAGAAAATTCAGAGCATTGAAAGTAGAACTCTGCGTTTATGCAATAGAGTTGAAAATCGAACACAACAATTTTTGAACTCTATTGTATTAGCGCAGAGTTCTAATTTTACTGCTCTGAATTATCACCGGCGCGGGCGTTCCGGATTCCGAATCATAAAATAGTCCCAGCCTAAGGCCGGGACTATATTACTGGAATCTTCTCGACCGAAAAAAATCAAATCATTGAAAATAGAAGCAATGCCAATTGATAATTACAGGAGATGCTTCTTCTTGGACTAATACAATCGGACACATAATTTGACATTTGACTCAACACTCGTTATGTACGCTCGTGAACGATTTTCAACTCTATTTTATAAGTCCAGAGTTCTATTTTCAATGCTCTGAATTTTTCCGCTCGGAAAGATTCCGGATTATATAGTCCCAGCCTCAGGCAGAACCAGTCTTTCCAGATATACGGACTTTCGATCTGCGATATAGATTAGATGCGGATATGGATTTTATACGGAATTTTAACAGGCATTACTTATTTAAATATTATTATTGAGGACAGTTAAACGAATACTAAGCATAAATTAAACATAATATTATTATAATACATTAAGTTTATCTTCTATTTTTCATTGACCATACATATTTTATACAGATTTCTCGCCAAATGGTCATAGGACACACTGTCGCCGCCTAGTAACGCCATCTAGTTCGCACATAAACGCAACTGCCTATGAAACGTCAAATAGTTGCCACCGTTGTCCGTATGGCGCTACGGCGATCGAGCCGGCGTCCATTTTGTGTGAACCTATAGATATTAGACAGAGACAAGTGAAAATTTGAAATTCAGTCTCCATTTCAAATCATAACGCTAGTTATGTCACGAAAGAAGAGCTCCTTTCGAAAAATAAGCCCAATACCGCCATTAACATCCTCGGCTAAATAGGCGCCGAAACCATTAGACGCCAGCGGTTCCTGGGACACCAGAATCCGAAGCCCCGCATGCAGCCGCCGCAGTCGCCTGGACTTGCCTCCCGCGACCATTCCCCTCTCATAGTAAAAAGCCGTAGTCTTAAGAGTAGACATCAGTTGAAAGCCACCTCTCACTTATAATTATTATTATCCATTAGTAATCGTAAATTCAATAATAAATGTAACTTTGTTTAATTTTGAAAATAAATATTTTTAAAGACAATTAACTTTAAAATAACTTAACTGGCGCAGTCGGTAGGATATGTGTCTAACGTAACGACCCAGGCTTTATCAAAAACTTTGTGAATTGACGATTCGCACTATCTTCGTGCAGTGGCAGCAGCAGCATCAGCGGAAGCAGTAGAGAACCGGCCCAAATCAACAGATAGCGGAAGACGATGTTCCTGGGGTGAGCATACAATTTATTTATTTTCCTGGACATACCATCTGGTCCTATCCTTAGCGAAAAGCTATACTTATATAAAATTCATATATACATTTTTTAAATATAAAATAAAATGGCAAATCCAGTGCCAATTGATTAGCATAATATTAGGTACCTATGAAATTGCCGTTTTGTATGAAAAAATTTTAACTAATTTTTTTCATGTATTTTTTATTTGTATTAATCGAAGTAATTACCCATGCAATCAATGCATCTTTGCCAACGCAGTGGCAGTTTATTGATGCCCTTCTTAAAGAAATCAGCTAGACGGGAGGCAACAAATTCTTCAAAGGCATTTTGTACTGCCTCTCGGGTATTGAATTTTTTCCCGCCAAGAAGTTATCCAAATTCTGGAAAAAGTAGCAGTCTGTAGGCGCAAGATCTGGTGAGTAGGGCGGGTGACGGTGAGCTTCCAACCCCAGTTCTTGCAACTTGGAGACCAGAGCAGCGGAGACGAGCGTTTGACCAATGCTGGTTGGAGATGTGCCAGCTTCTGCATCATTGTGTTCAGTTCTTCACAGTACACATCTGTAGTAATGCTCACCCCGTTTGGTAAGAAGCTGTGATGAATCACACCGGCGCTAGACCACCAAACAGTGACCATCACTTTTCTAGGGGTAAGTTTTCGTTTAGGGCATTGTTTAAGTGCTGAACCAGGATCCAACCAACTTGCTAAGCGCTTGCGGTTATCAAACAGAATCCATTTTTCATCGCAGGTAACAATGCGGTTCAAAATTCCTTCATTTATGTGTTTGTTGAGCAGTGCAAGGCACGTCTCGACGCGTACTTCGCGCTGGCGATCATTGAGTTCGTGGGGCACCCGTTTGTCAAGCTTTTTTACCTTGCCAATTTGACGCCAATGGACCAATATTGTTTTGACGCTAACGTCGAAAGCTGCTGCTAATTCAGCCGTAGATTGTGTATCATCAGCTTCCACATTCGCCTTTAATTCGTCATTGTCGACCAAAGTCTTCGGACCACCGCGAGGTTCACTTTTCACGTCGAAATTTCCAGAACGGAAGCGAGCAAACCAATAACAGGTGGTGCGTTGGTTTGTAGTGTTAGCTCTGTAAACGTCGTTGATGTTACGTGCCGCTTGTGCCGCGTTGCTGCCACGACGATACTTATGTTCCATAATTACTCGAATTTTTAACGTATCCATTAACTCGAAAAAGATTGAAATGCGATGAAAATGTAACACTAATCAATAAACAAATGACAACTTTTGGAAAAAGAATTTCATGTTTTAAAAATAAAATTAATTTGAAATAAGAATTCTTAGCCAAACAAAAATTATTTTGATTTGAAATGTCCAATACCAATTCGGCAGGCCAGAACGGCAATTTCATAGGTAAAGACCTATTATGTCGCTATTATTGCCATCATATGACGGGAACAAAAAGACGTATTTCTACATCAAATGTGTGAAGAACGTCATAGGCATGAAAGAAAATGAAAATGATCCATCAATAGCATGCCTTATAGTTAACAAATTAACTGGTAGAGCTGTTGAAGCTCAACACATGCCTTATAGTTAACTAATTAACTGGTAGAGCTTGTTACGCTTGGATAGTTCCGAGCGTAACAAGTTCAAAACATGGAAAAATATTCTCATACAAAGATTCGGAAAATACAGGTCGTAAATAGAACTAACTCAAGACCTTATTAAATTAAATAAAGACAGGGATAATATGGAAGTATTTACGGATAAAATTAGGGAACTCACATGTAACTTAATTAATTGCGGTTCACAAAGTACAGAATATTATGAAAAATTAGCAATAAATGTTTTGTTAGAATTAGGTGGTAATTTTTTGTTACATATGGGTGCCTCACAGTCACTAATAAGCCCCGATGTAATTTGAAAATAAATTTAAGAAATATCAAATAATATCAAAAATGAACATTACAGGATTAAAACTGCTTATGGCTTAACTGAGCATAGCGATGTTATACATTTAAAATTACCTCAAGTATTTAATTGTAATATTCAATATAAATTTTTAATTTTCGAATTTGATAAGGACTAAGGTTTATTAGGTATAGATTTCTTTAAAAAACTGGAGTGCAAAATTGTCATAAAAAACTTACAATTATAATTTGAAAATTTTAATATTCCCATTCAAATAAATAATAAAGAAAAAATTAAATTAAAACCCCAACATGAACACATAGTGCAATTCCTTTGTAACTACACAAATGGTGAATACATAACAGATAGCTATTGTAGTCAAACTTTAGAAATATTACCAGCAATAGTTTTAGTAAATAATGGGAAATATTTTACTTTCGTTAAAAAAAAGCGATCAAAATATTTTAATAAAAAAAAAATGTAATTTAGTAGCAGTAGAATAACACTTTATTTATTTCAAAATCACTTTTTATCCAACCAGTAATAATATCAACCAGTACTTATAAAAAAAAAGTACTTATAGAATTAGATTCGAACTCACACGGCTATGTTGTACCACTGTCAGAGACCTCCCGACCGCCCGAGTCCGCCCGACTGATCCCCGTCAATCAATCCTACTCCCACTTATTTTCTAGTTTCTCAATGTGGCCAGTGCAAGAAATTTAATATACCAAAATTGTTGTAAACAAATGTAGGCAAAGTAAACGAAACCTAACACTCGTCCATCCTGATAACGTGTATATCCTCATACACGTATCAGGTGGAACCTTAAACTCGGCGGACCAAGAAGCCAAGGCTTTAATTTATACATTTTAAAATATATTTGAAATCAAGGAAACTATTTACAAAAAATGTTTTTTTGTAAATAAACAATTTATATAATTTATACAATTTATATAATAAACAATTTTGTAGATATATAAAATGAAAACCTAGTGCATATAATTTATGCCATTAAACAAATTGTACTACCTTATAAACTAATATCTAACCAACGTTTATCAGCTATACTATAATCCATCCAATTATCTATCCTTTATCTATACATATATCCATCAATTTATCCTTTCATTTATCCAGCCATTATATTATCTATTTACAAAACGGATTCTACAAAAACTGATACTTGATAATAATTAACAGTGGCCTTGCATTGTATCAGATCAAGTGTGGCCTGTGTAGCGAGCTACGACCTCTTGATATGTAACTCCTTCTTACGCTTAAGTGATGATGATAATAATACAGCAGCAATTCTTATATTCTCCTTTATTGGTGCTTAACACAGATACGTATTACAAATGAGATATGTCTAACACAAATACGTCCACAGTTTACACTGAGAATAAGTAAATAGGCTTTACTCGTGACATCTGTCAATATGACATTGACAGTTACATCTCTTAAACTTACTGTTGTCATAATATGCAACAGCCTGAAACCATGGACAACACCCGCTCTTGATCTGAAACAATACAAAGCAATAATTAGATACTGTATTAAAACTCATCATCCTAATATTCAATCTATTCAATTTATGTAACTATATATCATAGAATAAATAACAACAATAAACTAATCAATATAACAACAATAAACGAATCAATACATTTTAAGTCCTATTTTATCATTCAAACATATTATCCTCACGCTTGCATCAGTCAAGACATTGATGAAAATCAATGCTGTTATCATCATCAACTTCTAATGAAGTTAGATGAATCCAAGGTCTCATACGATCAGCGGCTACAGTCGTTTTCCGTTTATTTTTCATGCCTTCAAATCCTGCTATTGGAGCTACCTTATACCGATGGTTGCCCAAGACTTTGACAACCCGATATGGGCCTTCAAGTAATGGCATAAGCCTTGAACTCTTACCGTCATTGTTAAAATTAACCTTGGTAATTTAAACTAGATCACCACGACGGTACAAGCGAGCAGGGACTATTCTCTGGTAGTAATACTTCTTTTGTGTCACCTGATTCTTGTCAATCCTTTCTTTTACTTCTGCTTGGATAAACTGTAAGGATAAGTCTCCGCAAGATTCCTTGGTGACTTCGTTCATGATGGGATTTGACTCACTATTCATCTTCATGCCAAACATGACATCTGCTGGAGTTTTACTGATAGTCTAATGAACAGTGTTATTCAGGCCCCATTGAATCTTACCTAGCTTGTTGTCTCAGTCTTTATCGTAATATCTAAGGTTTTGTTCAGTCGGCGAGTCTAAAATGGTCCTATTATATAGTTCGACTTGTCCGTTGGCTCGTGGACTTGCTACAGCATTCAATATGTTTTATTCCCCGGTCAAGACAAAATCTCCTAAATGCGTGAGACGTGAAACACGAACCTCGATCTCTAACCAATCGATCGGGAACTCGAAATGTGGCGTATATTTCCTATAAGACTTTAATCAAAGTTTGAGTGTTTAATGAAACTTAAATCTTGAGCTTTAGTAGTAAATTTATTGTTCACCTTAATACTGAATACTAGATACAACAGTATGCTAATGTCTCTACTGGGTAACAATTAATATATATGAACATCAGTCCGTTCGGCTCTAGCGCCTCTGCTCGAATCCTCCACTCCGACTGCCTATCTCCACTCCACCGTTCATATCCCCACCACCGCAACCAACCGGTGAAGGTGACGGGATCGGAACGGTGTTGCCAAATAAAAACAAATAAAATTACAACAATAAAATAAAATCATGACAAGTGTATGTATTCCTTACAGGCTTAATGAACACAAACTTTGTGAACGATCCCACGGTTGTCAGTATGTGTCTCTTGGATTTTACAAAAGGCCCAAGGTGGTCAATATGCAGAGTATGAAAAGGTATTAAAATAGAAAATATTTTTTTTTCTTTGTTTCAGTATTTATGGCAAGAATATAGGTATACTGCTTAAAATAAAAAATCAAACTATAAAAATATAGACAATACCACACGAGTTTAAAAAAAAGGGCATTAGTAAATCATTGCAACTACAGAATCAAAATTATATTCACAAAAAAAAGTTTGGGTTACAGTGACTTTGGCAGGTAAACGGTACTAAAGGTGTGTAAAAAATTTCATCAATTAATAGTGCAATTTTATGGTATTACCTTCAGAACATTTTTAAAATCACGTTATTCATTGCCAGACACTTAACATCGTGGCAACCCCTTGCCAGACACCCTTAATGTTCAAGAAATTATAATTTTACTTATGTTATAGTATAAAAGCTGATTTTTATATATAATACTTGGATAATATGAAAGTGATGTTTCCTCATTAGCCAGACATTTTTGATAATTCCAACTTCCAACCCCTTGCCAGACAAGCACGTAAGGTATAGGAGCGAGCGCGAAACTTTTTGGCGCAGATTTATATAACTGTTAATCTATATAAATTTTAAAAACATCTTAAGAAAAAACATTCCATGCTACATCTACCTTTAATTTTTAAAAATTTTAATTTATTCTGTCAATAACAGGTTTAAAAAAAAACCAAATGAAATATTTCTCAAAAATTGAATTAAAAATAGGTTAATGATACTACAAGTTATTATAAAGGATAAAAATACAGATTGATGACATTACATATTATTAAAGAGTATAAATGACAATATTATTTCATTCATTATCATTATCATCACCAATGTTATCATTTTCTTCGTCACTGTTACTCCATTCGATATGGTGGTCTTCTTCCTCGTCGTCAGTTACTGTAAAAATAAAAAGTTAATGGGGTTGAAAGTATTAAAAAAAATGTAAAATAGTTTGAAGTATTTATACCTGAGACAGTTTTCAGTATATTTCTAACGTTTGGTAACTGATCACCTTCAAACAATTTAAAACGATACTGATTATTTTTGAGTACCCGTCCATTATTCTCGGGTTGATAAATTGTTGGAATTTGCTGATTTGGATTATTCCAAATGCTAAATATACATAGGTAGCTCGCAGAAATTGTTATAGCAGTTCGGATTTACACGGTGGCAGACTACTAGCATCAAAATTTCTTAGTTTTTTACGACTAAACGCTTTATTAATATCTGAGACCTGATACGTATAAATGAATAGTTGAAGTCGTGCTGCATCAACATCAATTATCGAATCGACATTATATAGCTCACATATATACTGTTGAATAATATTAAAAATTCTTTGTCGTTCATTATCACTTTCAAATAATTCGTTTTTACCTAATTTAATGAAAGCTTTTAGATATTCTTCCGTTCTTTTCAATATTTTAAAAGGCTTTAATTTTCCTTTTCGGAAAAATGCGGGATTATAATCACACCCTGTAATCGCATGGAATCCTGGCAAGCCTTACTTTTTAGTGTGTGATGAGTGTGTGTATTTAATGTTTAGATTACCCTTAGCTTATTTATTATATGCCTTTTTTAATTTAGACTTTTATGTGCTAAGTACTTACTTTATATACTTATTTACTTTATTAGTTAGGTTTGTTATACTTTTTAGTGTTATTGTGTATTTTAAGGTATTGCATGATTCGGAAACAATTAACATACAAAAATACAAATCTTTCCTCTTTATAATATTTAATAGTATAGATAAATCGACATTTAATAACATGTTTTTGGAAATAATAATGTATTAAAATTATTAATTGTTTTGCATAATTTTTTGTGTGAAAATGGACTGTAACTATATAAAGGTTAAAAGCAAAATAACAATTATTGTAAACCAGTAAATCGCTTCTTAAAAATAAATTATAAAAATATTTACTTTCTTTGACTTTTATTCTTATAGACTTAAAATATTGGTTGCTTCGTGGATTATACCATGGTTTGTAAATAAATAAATTGTAGCTATAGTTAGGTAATAGGTAGGTACCTACCTATATAATATGGACAACCGCTTTTACTTCTGCGCATTAAATTCAGGCGGCGCTAGCATGCTATGCCAAAATTTGGGCTTAAGTTTCGTCTCAAATAGAGACGAAACTATATACTAAACGAAACAGTATATATCATGGTACTCTGTGCTGAGCACTAAACAATACTTAAGCAGTAGAAATAACAACTTCGCAGTGAGGGATCGCGTTAGACTTAACTCGCCAATTTAATACTGGCTCGCGCTCGTTCCTACAGCTACCCGACATGCTTGTCTGGCAAGGGGTTGGAGCTATCAAAAATGTCTTGCTAGTGAGGAAATATAATTTTCTTATTACCCAAGTATTATATGTATATAAAAATCAGCTTTTATACTATAACGTAAGCTGCATACAAAATAGTCAAGAAAATAGACATAACACACCACACTACACAGATACTGACTGGACACGGCGGGTTCGCCTTCTACTTGAACAGATTCAAGTTGAAGGAGGACCCGTCGTGTTCATATCAGCCAGGAGTTGAGGAGACGGTTCCTCACCTGTTACTCGATGCCCGATTTTTGCTAGCAGTAGATATGATACTGAGCAAAAATTGGGCACATCGATTATGGGTGAGAGCCTGTCTTCCATCCTGGGGGGAAAAAGAGGGAAATATTCCTCTCTTATTGTAAGCAAATAACTGTGAGTGTTAACAGAAAAAACTGTGATAAATTGGTGTGATATTAGTGTAGGCTCTAGATTAAGTTTTTAAATTGTGATAGTAGGGTTAAGTTGAATGTGTGTGCTGTTGTTTTATTTTGACATTTTTAATTGAATAGTGTTTGTTTTTATTGGAATTACGAGGGCGGCACTGAAAATTTCGGGAATCAAGGAAGTGACGCAACATTACTATTTAAAAATGTATTTATTGCTTTTCGAAGTATTCTCCGCGAAATTTGACACATTTTTCCATACGATGGAACCAATCATTGAAGCAACCATTCCATTCGGAAGTTGGGGTCTCCAAAATGGCCGTTTTGTAGGCGTCCACAGCTTCTTCAGGTGATGAAAATCTCTGACCACGCAATTTATTCTTTATTTTAGGGAAAGTATAGAAATCATTAGGGCTTAGGTCGGGGCTGTACGGCGGATGGTCTAATAATTCTATGATTTCATGCACTAAAAACTCTTTTGTTCTGTGCGCGGTGTGAGAACTCGCATTGTCGTGATGGAGGATGATGCGACGGTTGCAGTTCTCTTTACGGAGTTCAGAAACGACCTATGGCAAACAAATGTTAGCATACCATTCTGCATTGACCGTTCTTTGTCCCTCAAGAGGAATAGTCGCAACATGGCCGGTTTTGGAGACAAACGTGGCCACCATTTTTTTTGCAACACTCCGTGAACGAATAATTTTTATTGGCTATAACTCATTTTCGAACACCCAAACTCGTGACTGGTTTTTTGTTTCGGGTTCGTACGCGTATATCCAGGATTCGTCACCTGACACGATGTTGTATACAACATTTGAGGATCCTGCGTGGAATCTTTCGAGAGTTCTGACGCACCAAGTAACACGAGCCACTTTTTGCTCTTCACAGAGCAAATGCGGTATACATCGGGAAAACAACTTTTTTACACCTAATTGTTCATGCAAGATTATTTGTATTTGACTCATGCCAATGTCTAAAGTTGCCTGAATTTCGCGGTATGTCATATGTCGATCTTCCTCAATCAGCTTACGCACAGCATCAACGTTTTCTTGGGTGACTGCAGTTTTTGGACGACCTTGACGGGGATCATCACTGAGCTTGACACGTCCACGTTGAAATTCAGCAAACCAGCGATAAATTGTGGTTTTGGATGGGGCTTCATCACCAAATGCAGGATTCATCCGGTCAACACACTGTTTTTGTGTTAAACCACTTCGAAAGTCATAATAAATCATCGCTCTAGAATTTTCTCGAGTCAATTCCATTTTCTCAACGACTAAACAAGTTTGACAAGACCTTGTGACAAGACCGAGAATCTTTTTTTAAATAAATAAACGGTATTAGATTTTTAAATCCAAGGAGTTTTAAATTAAAAAGATTTTAATATGACAGGAACAGTGGAAATATTCCATTCCCGATACTTTTAGTGCAGCCTATGTATTACTTATTGATTTACTGTTTTATTGACATTTTAATTTAAATTGTATTGTATTTTATTGAAAAAATTTTATTGGAATTTATTGAATTTTACTGTGTTTTAAATTGTATTAATATCTATTTTGACTTTTTACTCAGTGTAAAAAACTGACAAGTACAAGTACATAGTACATACAAGTTTACTATGTAATAAAATCGTCAACTGTATATATAAAACATAGTAAAAATATATAAAAAGTAGTACGCAATAGACGCAATAGACATAAGAAGGAAGTAAAAAGTATTGTAAATGTTTAAAAGAAAAAAGAAAAATGTTATAAAAATTAGATATAAGATATTTCAAAATAAAAAAAGAATTAAACAGAAAAAGAATAAAATAGAACACAACAAGCCCTGATAATGTTAGGGGTATGGGAAAAAAAAAAAAAAAAAAAAAAAAAAAAAAAAAGGTTGCCACGATGATAAGTATCTGGCAATGAATAACGTGATTTTTAATAATATTCTGAAGGTAATACCTAAAAATCGCACTTTATTGGATGTAATTAGATCGATATTTTACACACCTTTAGTACCTGCCAAAATCACTGTAACCCAAACTTCATAATGGTCCATCGTTCTTACCTGGGTTGGGAGCATGCGCTGACAAACTTTCAGCTTTTATAAAATATCGTATGTCTGGGGTTCACGGGCTCTTAGACTATTTGGGAGGTTATTATCAAAAATATTTGTGACATAAATAAAAATATTGACATTGACACAATTGTATATAATAATCAAACTTTTTCGAATCCTCGTGACATTAGTAAAATATTTAATAACTCTTAAATAAATTTGACGAATACTCATGATTTTAATTTTAATATCGACGACATAAAATCCGCTTTAAGCGACAATAACGCGAATACAATTTTTCTAAAACCAACTGACAAAAATGAAATAACTAATATAATAAAAAATCTTAATAATACTAATTCCGTAGGGTATGACAATTTAAAGACAACTGTAATTAAAGCGTGTGCTAAATATATTTCTGGACTATTAAGTGACATAATAAACTTATCAATTGAATATTGTATTTTTCCGGATATTCTAAAAAAGTCTATTTTAAAACTGTTATTTAAAAAAGGAGACAGTAATGATGTGAAGATTTATCGACCGATAGCATTAATACCGGTCTTGTCTAAAGTATTTGAAAAGGTCATACTAAAGTTAAAGTTACAATCTTAGCATATTATATTATTATTATTTATATATTATATACTATGGTATTTATATTTTAATATTATATGGCATATAATTTATATTTGTTAGTTAAGTATATACATATGTTTTGTGTATTTATACTATACTACTTTATGTATGTGTTTTAGCTACATCTTATTATTTTATTATAGAGCTAGATTATTGACTTGTTTTTTTTAAATTCATATTACCCTCTTACTTTTAATTTTTAATAATTTTTAATTTAATAACTCTATTAGCACCTGCACAATTTTGCTTTTGTACGTCTAAAGATTGACTGCCATAATGCCAGAATGCCATATGGCATTAAGTCCGCCTATGTACCTGTTTTTGTGCATTAAGTGTAAATAAATAAATAAATAAAGAGACTACGATTTCGTTTACTGGTAACGGCGTACTGAAAGCTGAGCAATTTGGGTTTAAAAAGAGCAGCAATACGACTCTAGCATGCTTCGACCTAATAAAAAATATCACAGAAGCCATGAACAACAAGTTACCAGTGGCGGCAATCTTTTTAGATATGACCAAGGCGTTTGACTTTGTTGACCACAAGTTATTGTTATATAAATTATACAAATACGGCATACGCGGAAAATCTTACGAGATCTTAAAAGTTATCTCAGTAATCAAAATCAGTTTGTAGAGATAGCTAAGATTGAAAAAGGTTTTAAAATAATACACAGATTGAGTACGAAGTCCCGCAAGGTAGTATATTGGGACCTTTTTTATTTCTATTATATATAAACGACCTTCCTAACGTCACTAATCATAAAACTATATTATTCGCAGATGACACTACTTTAATAATAACATGTAATGACCAAGACACATACCAAAATGAAATTAATATAGGTAAATCTTGACAAAATTCTTAAATGGCTACATAATAATAATTAAAAAGTAAACTTAAGCAAGACGAAAATGATATAATTTAAAAATCCTAGATGGCACATTTGTTACGGCGATACAAAAATTTCTTCAATTTTTTCAAAACAAGAAGTTGACACTACAAAATTCTTAGGTTTAATGGTGGACAAACATTGTGAGTGGAAAGCGCACGTAGAATATATAATATGTGATAAGCTCGACAAATTCGTATTTGCTATTAAGAAACTACGTTTGACGGTATCCACTGAAACTGCACTAAATGCTTACCACGGGTACGTGGCATCAACGCTATCATACGGTCTTATAATATGGGGCAATTCCGTGGACTTTATCAAAGCTTTCCGTGTTCAAAAGAAATGCTTAAGAGCAGTTTATGGTGCTTGGTCGTTGGATAGATGTAAATCCCTTTTTTATAAATCTCACACTTTACCATTGATTTGTATGTACATCAGAGATATGTGTACTTTTGTCAACAACAACAAAATCCTGAATATTTCGCACTAAACTCTAATGTAATCAATAGAAACGTCGCTCCACGAAATAAATTTAAACTATATTTACCTCAATGTATTCGACATATTCAAACGCAATGTTTACGTTAGTGCTATCAAAGTCTATAATAAACTGCCCAATAGATTTAAGGAATTAAAACACTGTTTCTATTGTTTAAATGAATACATGTCTCATATAGAGCCAACATAATATAATAAAATGTTTGTCATAAGAAATATGGATATAATAGTTTAAATGTTTTTTTTATTTTTTAAATGTAGTTTAATGTTTTTGAATGTTTTAAATCTTAATATTTGTTATTGTTATTCTATCATATTTTTTTTCGACTATTCTATATAATACATAATATGTTTAATTTTGACATGTACACACTTAAAGTAATTACGACACTATTGAGACAAAAATATTACATTAAACCTAATAAGTATTTGTAAGGTCACGTTACTATAAATCATTTCTTACTAATATTTTCTTTTTTCAATTGCACGCCATCTGTATGGCAGAATGTACAAGAACATGTTTTTAAATTATTAAGATCTCTGTAACACACTAGATTCTTGCAATAAACATATTGCATGCATAATGGAATACTGACACATTAAAAAAAACTCATTTTTTGGGAAATCACAAAAGAAGATTTTGCTAAGAGGACTCGACCCACTTTTTGGTGCATAAGTAATAAATACTGATGATTTCTTAATAACAACTGTTGCTTTTTGACGTGTGGATAAGTATTCAACAAGTTTGCGTAAAAAAATGCCATAAATATAACGCTATTAATTATTTATTTAATTTTTTTTAAGTGAGATTTAACATAAGTAATTTTTTTATTAAAAGTAAAGCAAATATTTTTAAATACAAATGTTCTATTAAGTATTAAGATTGTTTCACTTTAAATTTTTTGATTTTTATAATGACTCATTTAGTATTTAGTCTATAGGTATATGATTAATATAGTGAAACACTTTCACATATTGTGTCACTTTTTTCAAATGAGGAGATCACAAATAAACGAGTTATCAGTCATCTTTAATGAAATAAATAAAAAAAACATGTATATATCAGTGTTTTATTGTAATAGAAAAAAAAACTTCTAAACAACATAAATCTTTCAAAACTTATTTATATTTCTTATAAAACAGTGTCAAATCAAGCACCGGCTTTGTTGTGTAAATTACGTAATTTATACAACAAAACGCTTTTAAAAATAGAACATCCGTAAAAATTAAATAAAACAATGGTCAATGACTCGTCATTATCAGTCTTAATTAGATAACTTAAATTATAGGAACTTTTATTTTTTGATTAACTTTGGTAGTAGTCAATTAATACTTAAAATAGATCTACTAAAGAATAGAATTATAAAAGTCGGAATAAAAATTTGGAATCAATTTTTTTTCAGATAATTCTCTCAGATCTTTCTTTTTGTTCTCACATAACTCTTGTTTTCCTGTGTAGGTATTCGTAGGCATGATTTCATTCACAGGAAACATTTTCTTCCTTTTATTTCTAATGCTTACATCCTTGAATTCGCTTTGTTTGTAAGATGTCTTAACAAAAAATGAAAAAGGGGTATCTCTGTTTACTTTAATAATTTTTAGGTCATTCCATAAAACAGTTGTCCCGTCTTTAGTTTTATTGAAGTTGAGGCCCCAATCTTCTTGAAGTTTTTTCAAGTCTAAAAATGACTCGAATGTCAGTTCATGTACTGAAAATTTCTTGCCAGACTTCTTTGAATTTTTTATTACAGGTATATTTTATTATAGCTATATATTGATGAGGAGAATATATAGGCCCAGATTTTAAATTTTTTGTTATCTCCTTCTCTATAAGGCTATGAATGTTATCACCCTCGTTCTGGGTATGCCCCTTTACTAAAAATTTGTGTATAATAGATTGAATGTTTAGATAAGTGACTGCAAATAGGTAAAGTGCTACAATAAATTTATTTTTATTTTGACCAACACAATTGTCAGAATATAGAATTATGTTACATTTATTGTCAGTTGATGACTCCGCTGATAGCTTCACAAAAACTTTTAGTAAACAGGAGCCGATTTCGTTAGCTCCACGCTTCGCATCAGTTTCGTTCCAGAAGAAACATTGTACATCATCATACGAGTCTTTCATCTGGCCGTCAACCTTTTTGTTCAAAGACGTAACAGTAAAATTGTAACTATTCAACTTTGATTTGTAGTAAAATCCTGATATGTCTCCTTTAGGCGATTGCAAAACGACTTGCAGATCAAATACAAGAACTTTATTTTTGTCGTCTATTTTACAGCGATACTCGTATTTTTCTTGGCGGCTTAGTGTTTTCTCTTCTAGTTGAGTATCATAAGACTCTTTGAGTAAGATTTTCTGTTCAGGCGTCGAGTTCTTATATTGTAAACACAAATCACCAATCCCCTTTCTGATTGCGTTCAATGCTTGTGTCACTTTGTGCGGAGAATATTGAAATAATTTTCTTTTCACATCATCTACTTTATTTTTCTTCGAAAGCCTCGACATTTTGCTTTTCTGAAAATAGCGAAACCTATCAGAACACATATTAAAAAGTTAATAACGAAAACATGTGGCCAGAATTGGGGTTCCTATGGGCACCATTTTTGGCCAGCTGCGTGGCCAAAGATGGTGAATCTTATAATTTAGGTACCATTACTGGCCACCTACGAATAACCTCACTTTTTTATAGTGTGGCGGTAAAATAACTTTAGTTCTACTGAGACAATATGTTTCTTATGTAATATTAACATATACGTCCAAAAAATAAACAAAGATTCTGAAAATTACAACTGATTACTCACCCGCTCGCCTTATCGTTTTGGCTAAGAATAACCACATTTCACGACCGTCTACAAAAAATGGTGTATTACGTCAAAGTCAAATTTGACATATCACCACTAACCAGTCATCGGTAAAAGTGTTGCCATATTTCAATATTTTAAAATCCGTACATCGTAAAGTAATGTTATTGTCTATACCTTAATAACAACGCTCTGAAGTCCAAAATGGCCAAAAATGGGTCAGTGGCCAAAACCGGAGCATCTGCCCTACCTGCCCTATCTGAATGTATTTTTTTTTATGGCTTGCACTCTGTACATAGCCAATGACGAACGGGAAAAACGTATGTAACAATAATATAGCGAGAATGAGGAATTTGGAAAACGAATTCAGGACAGGATCAGAAAAAAATAAATACCTATTTACAAAGGAAGGGACAGAAAGACATAAGTACATATATACATAAAAATTATATCTCAATGTTATTATATAAAATAAAATCAGATAATATTTTATAAATAACATATTTTCTAGTGAACAATAAACAAATTACTGATGTAGGAAAAGGGATTTTATTCTCTAGCAATGAATCAAGGAAATGGGTGCGGTTGTAAAGTGGACAAGTGAAGAACAGATGGCTGATATCCCCAATTTCAGTACCACACACACAAGCGGGACTGGCAATGATATTAAACCTAGCGAGATGGTCTGGAGAACAAGTGTGGCCGAGCCTTAATCGTGATATAATGCTACAACATTTTCTATTGAAATCCGTCTTATAAAACTATGGTTTTGCCAAAATTTCAGGCTGAAGTCTATAGTAATGCGCTCCTTTTTACCTACAACTTTGATCATAAGACAATTTCCATGATGGGTCTAAATAATTTTTGGGTTAAGTTAATAAATCTAAATAGTAAATTTTATAAGGAACTAAATCTCCACATGTTACTACGCATCATTGGCAAGAGAATCAGCTCTAAGCTCACATTCTCATCACATCTCACAATCAGCTCTAGCTAACATTTTCAACAATTCCACAGTGGCTAGGGATCCAAGCAAATGTTATTAAATAATCTTCCTTGATACATTCTGTTAGTAACTGCCTAATATCAAATATAACAGGATAATGTTGCTTAATTTTAAATGGATTTTTGATAACGGCTTGAATAGCACTTAGAGAATCTGTAAAGACAATGGATTTTTTAAATTTTGCTAGTGTTATATATTCTAGAGCTTTTAAAATACCTAAACACTCCCCAGAGAATACAGAACATTCAGAAGGAAGTTTGATTTTTTGTACTATATTATATTGAGAGTGAAAAATGCCTACCCCGACATGGCCATTAATTTCATGTTTTGACGCATCTGTGAAAACATAATGATAGTCCCTAAAACTTGTTTCAACAATTCTATTCTATTATATATCTACAACTCAATGAATTTTTTTCTATACCAATGCTAACAATATTTGGAGTAGTAGTAAGTGCCTCATATGAGGAAGAAAAAATTGGTAATTTACAAGAGTTATGTATAGGAGCAGAAAGCGATTTAAATTTAAAGTAACTTACAATAAAACACGGATTTTGTTTATGTAACCAATACGAATTGTTAGAAACAAAATAAGCAAGTTGTTGAAGCTTTGCAATAATTGGATGATCATTAAGTTGCAGCCATCGGAAGAGATATTTGTCCGTATTTTCATCGTCAGTATCTGATAGATACTGACGACGAAAATACAGAGGAGGGTCACAGCATTCAACCTGTAAAGCGTTAATCGGGCTAGATTTCATGGCCTCGCAAATAATCCTAAGGCATTTACTTTTAATTTTATCTAGTGCTTTAAATCCCGACTTACACCCGGGCGCTAACAGGAATGAGCCATATTCTATAATACTACGTATCAAAGCATTATATATCATTTTTAAGTAAAAAGGATGAGCACCCCACCAAACACCTGCTAAGCATCTAATAATATTTATATTTTTTCGCATCTATTTACAATAAAATCACAATGAGGTATCCCTGAAAATTTTTTCGTCTAGTATAACGCCTAAAAATTTATGATGATTATTTTGCGGAATAATCGTACTGTCAAAAAATATTTGTACTTGTGGAGACATACGATTCGATTAAAAAGAACTATGGAGCTTTTAGCTGGAGATAAATCCAGGTCATGGTTATCTAGCCATCGCTTAAGATAGAACAAAGATTTTGTTAATTTTGCTGATGCAAAATCAATATTATTTTCTATAATGTATAAAAGTAAGTCATCCGCATACTGCAAAACACCAACATCCTCATAAAAGGACAATTCTAAATCACAGCTATACAAATCATACAATAAAGGGCTCAAAACTGAACCCTGTGGCAAACCTTTGGATATAATTCTTATATATTTTTGGAAATCATTATATAAAATTATAGGTCTATCCGAAAGCATATTAATTATAAAAAAAATAATTTTTTTGGGAATCTTTAGTTTAATTAATTTTTGTCTTAGTATTGCTATATTGACATTATCATTAGCATTCGACAAATCAAGAAAGGCGGAAAGAACAAATTTATTTACAGAAAAAGCTAATCTTATGTCAGTGGTAAAAAGGCTTAAATTGTCTTACTACTGGGAAGTGTTACAGAATGGGTGGTATTATATGCTGACTTAAATCTTTTTATACTTTTCCATACCTACATCAGATGGAGGAGTGTTAGGGGATAATGATGAGCAAAATTTTCGCCAACTTTCGGATTTTTTCCTTTTGAAAAGTAATTTGGTACTATTTATAATATTTTTTAAAGACCAATAGTTTTCTAGAGACATATTGTTACTATACATTTTTTCAGCCTGTTTTCTCTTTTTTATAGCTTCAGTACACTCTTTATCCCACCATGGCGGGCTTGGAATGGAAGAAGTTTCATTTTTAACTGGGAAACTTCGTTAGAACTAACAATCAAGACTTCCGTGAAAACAAGAGCATCTATGAAGCCATTGCTACCAGCAGACATTTTCTGTGACAGTTTTGAGTCAACTTTATTACTAAATTGTTCCCAAGATTCATCAGTGAGATTATTAAGGTTATTTAAAGGAAACAATCTGTTTTTATGAAGGACTAGTACGCCTTGTAGGTTCACCAGAATTTATTATACACAAATTATTTTGGTCAAGAATACTTAACAGCTTATTACCGTAATTATTGGTTATGGAACTACCCCATAACTGATGATGACAGTTAAAATCCCCTGTGATAATTAAAGGTTTTGGAAGAGTTGCTAAAATGTTACTTATTTCATTTAAAATGTTAATAGAAATATGGGAAATATACACAGAAACAAAACAAATATTATTTACACTTATTGCTAAAATAGAAAGTTCAGGACTATGTACAGAAATATTAATTAAACTAAAAGGGTAGTTTTTCTCAAGGAGAAAAGCTACACCTCCATAACCATCTAATCTATCTTCTCTGATGGTATTATAATTTTTAAATCTAAAAGTATTACTTGGCCTAAGCCAAGTTTCAGAAAAAAAATTAATTTTTTTTTATAATTATAACAAATAAATTATGCCATTTTTTATTAATTACACTTCTAGCGTTCTACTGAATCATTGCCTGGGAACTGGCCATTTTTAAGAATATTTACTATACATTGTATTAAAGGGGCAACAATGGACGGTAAACTATTATTATTTTGTGAACAAGTTTGTAATAATGATATAACATCTGTAATTGTGAAAAATTCATTCTTAGAATAAATTTTATTATGTTCATTTACTAGTGTTGTAACTTTTTCTAATTCATTGAAAGAAAACTCTTTTAATATATTGTTGTGAGCAATTTTATGGTATCCTTTACTTGGCTTATAAAGTGCACAAGGTTACAGTTTTTACAATATTACAATATTACAGTTTTTTTGTATGATCTATTAGCAGATTTACTTTACTTTTACTTTACTTTCAACGTTTCGAGGCTAATGAACTTTAGGAGTTGATAATGTTTGTGAGTATGACTTATATGATGATGGAATTTCTTTATTAGCCTCCGCATATGAAACACAATGTTCGGCCATGTGTAATTTTATAGATTTCTCTCTGTTAAATTCTGGGCATACTTTGTCATTTGCCATATTATGATGGCTAGCACACAAACAACAGTAAATTTTTTATTAATTAAATGCTCCTGGCCACACTTGATACACCTAGGTTTTTATCTGGACTGTAATTTTGTATGTCCATACCGACAACATTTAATACATTTATGGTGGGAAAGATGTAAAGGTCAACTGGTAAGGAATTATAACTCCTGCCATGTGATATAGAATCCTGCCATTAAAGTACACAACTACTGATTGTGTCGGTTTCCAGATAGGAGAATCCTCTACAATCGTTTTATAATTTAAGCGTCTGACCTTTACAACTTTTCCACAACAAATAGGAGAAGAAATATTTTTTATTATTTCTTTAGGTGACCACTCAATAGGTACACCCCTCACAATTCCTATTCGTATAACATTGAATGATGGTATAAATGCTTCATAGTTGTTCTCAGTAAGTAAACAGTTATTTATAAATAAGTTTGCGTCTGTATAATTAATAAATGAAACTGAAAGTCCATTGCGCCCTATTTTTTTTATATTGTAAATATTGTTTTTCATGAGAAAATCACCAAAAGTGATGGGGTGCAACATAGTTCTGTCCACACCACACAAGCACTGACTGGTCACGGTGGATTCGCCTTCTACTTGAACAGATTCAAGCTGAAGGAGGATCCATCGTGCCTATGTCAGCCCGGAGTTGAGGAGGCAGTTCCTCACCTGCTACTCGAGTGCCCAATTTTTGCAACCAATAGATATGATATTGAGCAAAAATTGGGCATCGCAATGACGGATGAGAATCTGCCTTCAATCCTGGGGGGAAAGCGCAGGGAAATTTTCCTTAAATACTGCTCAAAAATTGTGAAAATAGTTAATAAGAGAAATTGTAGTGGTGAGGTGATGTTGCTGTGATATTAGTTCGTAGGGCTTTTAAATATTGTTATAGTTATAGTTTTAATTTTGATTTTATCATCTATTTAATGTATTGTCTATTGTTATTTAACCCAAATTTTATTGCTATTGCATCATTATATTGTATTGTGAATTTTTTATTGTAAATTGTGCCTTTTAACACTGTACTGTAAATTTTTAAAAGTTTTTATCAGCTTGGCACTATATTGTCAGTATAAAATTGTAATATCATTTAAATTGTAGTAAACAATATAGACTGGAAAAAGAGAAAAATATGTAAATATAAACGTAAAAAATGTAATGGAAACAATGTAAAAGGTTGTAAAATGTAAGGCAATGAAAAAATACAAAGAAAGACAAAAATTATAAGCAAAAAACGAGCCCTGTTCATGATAGGGGAGGGGATACTAGTAAATAAATAAGTAAAAAAAAAAACCGTTCCGTCATTTTAGGTAACTTTTTGGACGTGAACCAAGTAAGGTGACAAGTCATTCCCATTGTACAAATTTCTACCAATAGTGTTTTGTAGGCTCTACGCTTTGCGTGTGTGGTATCGAAGACGAGGCAACTTCCCCGTTCTCTTCAGATTTATCAGACACTGAGCAGCATTGGCAACCAACCTTCTGGTTTCCCGCGTTTTTCCTTACTTTTTTGTTACAATGCTTACAAATCTTATGAATACGAGATCTTTTTAGTGTCTTTTTGGTTGATAGATCCGTGTCCATACTGGAATCGTCATAATCTACAGTAAGAAAATTACTAGGCAGCGGAACTGTGCTTAAAGAGTTCCCGCCTCCCGGATCCGGAGGCCGATTCATTGTTAGAGGTATAAATTAAAAAAAACTTACCTAAAATTAGAGAAAAAACAAAGTAAATAGAAAACTAAAGCTAAATAATTAAAAATATATACTATACACACGCACTGAACTATTTAAAAGAAAATTAATTTAAGGCTTGAGAAAAAACAAGACCGCCCGGTTCGAGTTTCCCGTCGTTTTTTCTATCTGAATGTAACTCGCTTATATTATCAGGAAGGTAGCTGGATTTGTTAAGCAATGAAGTCGCCGTTAATGTTGGGGAGGGTGCATGCACAGATTAATTATTAGTTACTACGTAAGGTACATGATGTTATGGCTGTGACACATTGCTCTAAAAGTAAAGAAAGCGAAATTATTGCATACTTACTAACTTAAAACAAATAAAATATACCTTTACGTCAGACTTTCCATAAAGTATGTACCGCAAGTCCGCAACCTACGCGTACGTTTTCTCACAAAAATAAATACGCCAATTCGTTTTGACGATGAGTGTGTGAGATTACCGTACTCGTATGTTGCAGACTTGCGGTACATACTTTATGGTCAAGTATGACGTAAAGTTATTTATTTGTTCGGTATTAGGTATTTAGCATAGCAGTGAAAAGGCTAGGAACATCTTAAAAATTCGGTACCACCACACCGCAAAACTTTATTATGTCATGTAATCATGTTACTAATCATTATAGCATTCATACCTACTAATGGGCAATAAAACTAAAAGATCTCGATAGTTCATTTATGACCCTTGCCCGACTTGACTGGCTTTACCTCTATAAACGACAAAAGGACTTCTTTGTGCTGTGGCTCCGATCACTTTGTTGAAGATGTACTAGCGCCATGTTCATTCATTGAAAAATCGATCGCTGATGTCAATGATCCAGTATTAGTTTGCGGTCCCGGTAATATATAACAATCTAAAATGAGTGGATAAAATGCATCAAATTTCTGCAGTGGCATGGCAAAAATATTTTATAGCTATTAGAATGAAAATTGTACCTCTATTAGTGGTACGACTCTTTTATTATTTTTCGCACACCATTTTTTGTGTTATACATAACGGTTTCTGTGAAATGGTTTGAACATACAACACTAGACTTATTAGGCTTAAAAACTTGAAGTTGTTGCAATGTGTGACGTTGTTGTTTTAGTATTACATCCAAAATTTATGTTAATTCGGTTTTTAATGTGTAATATTGGTAGAATAATTGGTAGTAACCATTAGATATTCGTTGATGTGCACAAGTGACGGCAAGGGTACAACTTCTAAAAACGTGCTGTTTTGTTTTTCCGCCAGAACTCACTAGGAACTTTCAGTAAAGCTTCTACCACTTTACTGAATCGACTGACATGACTCATGGACTGTACTGACTATTTATTTGGACTTTGACTAGACTTTAGACTTGACGATATAAGAATACGGTGTTAAAAATTGAAACGAAAGTTTTATTTCCCGCCTTTTTAACTTGACACTGGCAAATGGTTATTTATAAGCCCATGACATATTTAAAAAAAAGTTAATTAAAAAAGAAGATGTGGAGAAAGAATTCGTATCACGTACGATTATTAAATTTATCAAATAATAAACTATAATTTATCCGTGTTTTAGCTCAATTAAAATGTTTTCCTTTTAGTTTATTAAAATATATTATTATTTTTATAAATTTTCAATTAAAAGTATGTACAATATGTCATTAACATAAATACTACATTTTCAACCCATTATTCATTTACGAATGTATAAATTTCAATATCATTTACTTTTTTTATTTTGTTGTGTAAATATTAGCTATAATATTCATGGCTCTTCTAGAAAAAGAATGGTTTATTGAAGCACCATGGGGAAGAATTTGTGGTAGGTATTTATTTTTACGCATAAAATATCTACAAGGAATTGTGTACTTTGTACCTTTAGTAAAATGTAAATAATAAAAGCGTTTAAACTTTATTAGAAAATAAGAAAATTTAATAGAAAATTATTTCACACCTTTACAATTTTCTTATTAATTTGCATTCACTAAATCTCTTTCAATGTTTTGAGATAATAATTATCATATTTATATAGAGAGATTTATCTATGATACATTAAACATTATTTTACTCTACGTGGCATAAATCACGTCAGAGGCAAAATAACTGAACAAACTAGTTGGTTTTTTTTTCAGTGGTTGCTTGGGGCAACTGCTTAGATCCACCTGTGCTGCTCTGCCATGGACACTTGGACTCAGCTGCAAGCTTCAGGCCACTCATACAACTACTGCCAAAACAGTTTTATTATATTGGTGAATATTTATCTTCCTTAAAATCTAATTATTTAATTCCACAGTACTGCAAGAAATATTTTACTCTGTTTGTCCATAATGAGGGCCGTCTTTAACCTTTTTGAGGCCCTGGGCACATTAGAATAATGGGCCCCTATTTTTTTATCTTTTACCTGTTTATACTTTAAACCCTGAAAGACTGTGGACTTCAGAAAAATACAATAAATATTAATAGCCTAAAACAGAATGTCAGTATTAAATATTATTTTAATATGTTCTTTAAATAAAACACCAGTGAGCGGAGCGAGCAAGCAATTTATTTTTCCCATTTTACAGGTTAAAATGTGTTCAAACTTCAAATTAAACTACTAAACACTAAAAAAAGGGTGATGTTCTGAAAACTACCATTTAATCAACCGGCTAAAACAGAACATTAATACTAAATAATGTAACATGTTCTTTATATTAAATGCAAGGAGCGAAGCAAGGGAGCAAAATTTTTTTCCTATTTAACAGGTTATAACTGTTCAAACTTTAAACCCTAAAAGACTGAAAATAGGATCATTTTTTAATTTAAATTAAAGTAAAATCAGTGCAACTTCTTATGTTGCAAAATAGATGACAAATAACATATTATGTTAGGTTTGTCATAATTATTATATGTAATACCTATTTCACACTTTTTGTAGTACATAATTACAAAATTTTGTAATCATTGACATTCCCAAAATATTGTGTCGCATGCCATAGGTTCAAGGATTCGATGGCATGCATGCCATAGGTTCACCATCCGTTTTACGCAATTGATTTTATTGTTTTTAACACACTTTTTTTCTAAACTACAACAGACTTTTCTGTCCCTTAAAGTTTATAAGATTTTGACAGGTAAAATAGTGATAAAACATTTTCTGTTTGAACGCATTTAACATAAAGAGCATAATATTATATAGTATATATAACATAGTACCAATGTTCTGTATAGGCTATCTTTCTTATATAGGTATATCTTATATAGGGTTTCAAGTATAATTAGATGTTAACCTGGAAAAAAAGTCGCAAAATATGTTAATTGGCCCGGAGCGCAAACTTTCTAATTACGCCTGTACATAGGGGTCATCCACACGGACAAGCCGGCACATCCAGCACCGCGGCCTTGAAGCAAATTAGTAGGCAAAAATGATTGCCACTATTGAGAGTTGACACTATGGATGCCATTTATATGGGTGCTCAATTGGACCGTGTGACTGTGGATATGGGCCACTATCTTGTGGTAAATGCCTCAGAAGAGATACATTTCTCACAATTCACAAAAAGAAAATAATTCACACATGAATTTCTTTAAAACAGTTACATTTTAATAAATATATAGCAATTGATAAGCTATGATTTTCAAGAGGGCTATGAGTTGGGACTAGGAGGCCCCATCCATCGCGGGGCCCTGGGCATGAGTTCAGTGCTAAAGAGGGGCCTGTCCATAATAATATGTCCTGGCTATTATGAACATAAATGCTTGACATTAGAATAGTTCATTATTTATTTATGTCTTGACTAAAGTATGAGTATTTAATACCAATCTTATCGAAAAGTACATAAACACAAAACTCTATTACTTATTTTACGTAAACTTTATGCAAAAGTTGCACTTAAATCTATGTAGATTCTTCTTTCCGAGCTGTTGTCCCCAGAGGCAGGCAAATTATACAACTGTATGGAGCTTCTCTTGTTTAGGGAATAAGGATTGAACCTATGAGGCTGGCATCAACACTCAGCATTGTAAGCCTCTATAAAAAAAAAAAAAAACTATGTAGATTTGTGGCATTGAAGCAATACCACAAATCAACACTGGTGTATTTAGAAACTACGATTTTTTTTGAAAATTAATGTATTGTAAGTTATATAAATCTTGAATGTTTCTTGTCTGTTACTTGTCATCGCTCATCACACAATTTTAATATGACTTGCTTAAAAATCCTTAGATATATTGAATATAATCTATATATATCAATGATTAATATATTGATATATAACCACCTCCTTTTTTCGAAGTCGATTAGTGATTGTAGTGTTTAAACTACTGATCCGATTTAAATGTATGAGGTGTCCATAGAATAATGGCCAGGGTAACGTAGGCTAAAACTTTTTTTAGGTATGGAGTACCCTGGTTCTGGGCGGTCGGACCGGATGCCACCCGGTCTCATGATGAGCACCCACGACCTGATGTACAGCATGCATGTGGTCGTCAAGCACTTCAGATGGAATAAGTTTATATTGCTCGCACATTCCATGGGCAGTTTTCTTGGTAAGGCTTTTCTTTGTGTTTAGGTTAATAAAGTAAGGCAAGTAGATTAAAATAAAGTAGGTACATTCGGAATTTTTACTATGTAACAATTAGCCACGGCAACCAAATATAAAATTAGGTTAGATGCAAGCATAATAGGCTAGACGACAATTTTTTTTTTATTGCATGAATGAATAGTACTCTTAAATATTAGTAACTTCTCAGAAGAAACAGTATATCAAAAGTCAATATTTTCAAAGGTACAGCAATTTTATACAAAATTTCGCAAGTCTCGTGAAAACGCTCCATACTAAAGTCGTACCTAGCTATGACGTCACGCCTAGGTTAAAGTGTATGAAGTATACGGTCGCAGGAACATATTTGTAAATATCTCCGATATTTGTGCGTTTAAGTTCATACTTACCATAATGAATGTTTTTGTATATGATGTGAGTAAACTAATGATATAAGTTTTGTTTACTAATTTAGCAAAAAAGAATTTAAAGTTTTTTGTACTTTTTAGATGTATCTAATTAATAAACTACACATAAAATATTATATTTTTTTACATTTACCAAGTAGTAATGCCTCATTATTTCTAAGTATATTAATGAAACTAAATATTTTAGATGTAGTCGTCATCCCTATTGCATCCTGACTACCATGGTATCGGTCACATGTCTGCAAGAGGTGGGGCAAATACCATGAAATATTGACTTGTCTCATCAAATAAACATGTAAAATACTGTAATTATCAATTTGTTGATTATCTTCACTTCTACATGGATCTGAATTAAAATAATTACAGGATATGTGAATGAAAATGGAATAATCTAATAGTATTTCGGTTTGTGGTTGCCACTTTTTTAAACAGATGGTAAAAACGCCCAGTCTTTTACCCCTAAATACTAATAAAATTAGCATTAAATGTTGCTGTCTTTGTCTGATATGTTGGAAAAGTCACTTGACAGACAAAGACAGCAGCATTGAAAGCTTAACAGTTGTATATATATTTTAGTACCCCTCTCTGTTATAAGTATGTGAATGTAAATAACTTATACAGGCTGAATGAAGACTTATTTTATTTAAGATTTTTTGTTGGGCTTGTGGGAATATGGTGGCAAGTCCCAAAGGGAGATATCCGACCGAGCGAGATGGTATGCTCGGTCAGGCCGAAGCCCACTTGTTCTGGTTTGAATAAGACGGAATGAGTAATTTTAAAAGTCTTATGCCCGTTTTCACCAACTGACTCCTAATTTTAAGTGTCCCTTAGTGGCCATTTAGGGCGCCTCTTAAGAAAAATTGTTTTCACCAACGCTTAGGTGTCACCTAAGACCTTAGGGAGGCCTCTAACTTTAGGGGGCCCGATATTTCGCGCCTTAACTGTCACCTAACATTACATTGTGATTGAAAATACGTGAATCCCTTGAAATGGAAAACGATCTAAGCCAGTTATTAGTAACTTTAGACGCTGTTGAAGTGCTTGAATTATTTTCTAATGACTTGTTACCAAAAGGACCCCGTTTATATCGCCAAAGAGTGGAACATTTTGATAAATATGATATCGACTTCTTCATCCGATATAGGTTATCAAAACGGAGGGTAATATTTTTATTAGAAAAAATTGAACATCTTGAGTATAAAGACAGGTAAGTGTATTATTCATTTACATTTTACATTTAGGTACTTTTCTCGTACTTACCTACATACTCCTTTACCAATGGAATTCATAATTTTCTAATGATACTTGAATATCATGTCGAAATCAAAAGCAGTGATTGTTTTTTTATTATGTATTTACCTGTACCGTTACCTACTTGGACGTCTCTGATACAATTTCATACAAATAGGTATGTCACAAGTATCAGGCAGCGAAACATAGTTAATGGAAAATATTTTTAATTAATCTAATTAAAAATGATATAATAATAACCACAAAATAATAAACGAACAATTTGGAGGTTGTTGAGCATAGATGATAAGTAACACTACTGAAGGTTGTGAGATAGTAAACGTGGATAAGAATTGTAAATTTATACAACATCAAATGACTCGTCTGTCACTCATCAGTGAAACTGACATTATTTTTTTTTAATTTAGGGCAAAGGGGGGTAGCCCCGGCCATTTTTTTTGTTATTGTGACTATATTATCAAGAGAAATACAACGAAAACTACAAAAAATAATCAACACTATATTTATTCGTAATAGAATATTGAAAATTTGAACAAGAATAATATTCAATCCTGATTAAACCCACTTCCATTAGTGGTCAAATTTTGGTATATTTTTAAAGTGGCGGATAGCTCGGCCCCCACGTAATTAGTGGCCAAATCGTTTTTTAGCGACACACACATCACAGTTGTAGTACAAATCCGATGGATTTATATCTACACATGCCTCGTGAGCCCAGTCTTCATATGTTTTGCATTGGATCCAGTCCTCATCGAATGTTTCACCACAAATTATGCACTCTGTTTCCTTATTTTCCGGCTCAGACGCAACCTTCTTCGCTTTCACCTGCACTTTCATATTTTTTTTATCTTTGCCACAGCTTTAGGATCTTTGACCTTCTCTATTAATTCCTTTTTGTAAGGCGAAGATGTCAAAATTTCGCTTCTTTGTGTTCTTAGCTGTTAATCGTTTCTTTGAGGCATCTCGAAGAGGTGACAGAACCTTAAGCACATCATTAATATTCCCAACATCAACACTTGGGCTTGGCACAGCCTCTTGCAAGGTTGCTGACGACACAGCTGGAACGCTAATTGCTGGTTCAACGTTTGAGTTTGCTACTGCTTCATGAGATTGAATGGCAACTGACGATACGGGCAGGTCACTGGTTGACGGTCCTGGTGTAGTTTCAAATGCTGTCGCACTAGGAGTTTGGCTTGTTGACTGGCTAGATCTATCTTCGATTGGTACATCAGTTAACGCCGAATCCAAAAAATCTAGGTCTGAAAACATGTCTTGATTGAAGGGCTGGATACCCGTACAACGGAAACCACTTTGGGCTATCTCTAATCTTGCAGCTTTCGTGAACGCTATATTTGTCAGTCCAGCGACGTCGTAATCAGTCAGTCGGTCACCCTTAGTTCCCCTCATCCCCTGGCAGTGCAAACAAGGGCGGCCCTCCGAAAAACTGCATCGCAGAGGCGGGAGGTCTCCCTGTTTTGGATTAAGGCGCACGCAGGGTTGAGAGGGTTGACGAACTAGCCAAGGAGGCCGCGCTGCGATTGAAAAGGAAACCTGACTACGATCTGTGTCCTGTTTCATTCGTTAAGCGCATCTTAAGAGAGGATACGGTTGAGGAATGGGACAGGAGATAAGAAGTGGGAGGGACGGCCGGAGTCACGAAGCTCTTTATCCCAAGCGCTGCTGCTGCATACAAGATAGTCAATAAGATAGACATCACACACTACACCACACAGATTCTGACTGGACACGGTGGATTCGCCTCTACTTGAACAGGTTCAAGTTGAAGGAGGATCCGTCATGTTCGTGTCAGCCGGGAGTTGAGGAGACAGTTCCTCACCTGTTACTCGAGTGCCCCATTTTTGCTAGCAATAGATACGATATTGAGCAAAACTTGGGCACATCGGTGACGGGTGTGAATCTGCCTACCATCCTGGGGGTAAAGAAGAGGGATATCTTCCTCTCCTTTTGTAAGAGGATTGTGGGTGTAGTTAATAAGAAAAATAGTGATATTTTAAACTGTGATAATAATTAGTTAGGTTCCTTTAGCGGTAGGTTTTTCATTGTGATACTAAGGCGGGTCAATAAGTCCGTGACTTTTTGAATTTCTAACCTCCTTACTGAAAAAGCAACACTACTCCTGTCAACAGGCATCTGTCAGTTGACTCCTATCAAAATTTGAACTTGCTGCGTCAGTTAGTTTGTGTTTTACAGCTATCTTTATCAGACTATCCAGTAACTTAAGGAAACAATGGAAAAAAGTGAATTTCGTGTGCTTATTAAGCATTATTTTTTGCGAAAAAAAACCATTACCGAGACCAAGGCTAAGCTTGATAAATACTATGGGGACATTGCACCATCGATTTCAATGGTAAAAAAGTGGTTTACTGAATTTCGTTGTGGCCTTACAAGCACTGAAGATGCCGAACGTCCTGGACGCCCAGTTGAGGTCTCTACACCCGAAACAATCGAAAAAATTCACGATATGGTGCTGGCCGACCGAAGATTGAAAGTGCAAGAGATTGTGGAAGCCATAGACATCTCGCATGGCTCAGTGGTTTCAATTTTGAATGATCACTTGGGCATGAGAAAGCTTTCCGCAAGATGGGTGCCGCGTTTGCTCACAGTCGACCACAAACGCAATCGTGTAGCAACTTCACAGGAAGGTTTGGCGTTGTTTAATCACAATATGGAGGAGTTTTTTAACCGTGGACGAAACATGGATCAATCACAATACACCAGAGACCAAACAACAGTCAAAACAGTGTGTTTCTAAGGGTGAATCGGCGCCAAAGAAGGCCATGGTGGGTTTATCAGCCAATAAAGTTATGGCGACTGTTTTTTGGGATGCACGTGGGATAATCCACATTGACTATCTTCGAAAGGGAAGAACAATTAATGGGGAATATTATGCCAACTTATTGGACCGCTTCAATGAGGATTTGAAAAAAAACCGACCTCATTTGGCCAAGAAAAAAGTTCTTTTTCACTAAGACAATGCAAGGGTGCACACATGTGCAGTTGCCATGGCAAAAATCCATGAATTAGGCTATGAATTGCTCCCACATCCACCCTATTCTCAAGATTTGGCTCCGAGTGACTATTTCTTGTTCCCAAACCTGAAAAAATGGCTCGGTGGAAAAAGATTTGACTCCAATGATGAAGTCATCTCGCAAACAAAGGCCTATTTTGAGGACCTCGACAAATCATATTTTTTGGAAGGGATAAAAAAATTGGAGAAGCGTTGGACAAAGTGTATAGAGCTCAAGGGGGACTACGTTGAAAAATAAAATAATTTATTTATCAAAAAATCTGTGTTTTATTCCAAAAGTCACGGACTTATTGACCCGCCCTCGTATTAGGTTAGTTGAAGGTTGTGCTGTATTTTTATTTTATTCTTAATTTTAATCTTATTTATTATTGTTTTATTGAAATTTTTAATTTGTAATTTTAATCTGAAAAATTTAACTGAATTATTTTGGATTTTATTGTAAATTTATGATTTTTAAAACAACTGCTTTTATATTTTTGTGACTGTATTACTATTGTGAAACGAAAAAGAAAGTTGTGTAATAAAAGTTTTGTTGTTAAGAAATGAATATGTAAAAGAAAAGGAAAAATTGTTAAAAGTAGGTAAGTTTAGTAAAAAATAGAAAAATAACTAAAAAAGAGAACAGAATAAAAAATAATACAAAGAGCCCTGATTACGTTAGGGGGACGGAAAAAAAACAGTCAGTCGAGCACCAGGATTCTGACGCATCCACGATGCACTGTCTGACCCATAAGCTTGTTTCAAAGGCTTGAAAAACACGCGGTCTAATGGCTGAAGCTTGTGAGTCGTGTGGGGCGGAGTGCTCAGCATGTGAATATAATTATCTCTAGCAAATTCAATAACATTCAGATCTTTGTGGCTATTGTGTCCGTCTAATATTAGCAGAACAGGGTGAGCTTCAGACGGATGGACATGCTTCTTAAAATGTTGTAGCCATTGGAGAAATATATCTGCATTCATCCAACCGCTTTCAGAGGCAATACCAATGCTTTCTGGCGGTGCACCAATCATAAGCCGACCACCCTTATCCATTTTCTTTCTACGGAAAATGAACATAGGGGGTATAAAGTGACCCGATGCACTCATAGAAATCATGACAGTAATGTTGCGTCCTCGTTCGGCTGAAGTGAGTTTTCCAACCTGCTTTTTACATTTCACTGACAAAACTTTCTCATTTTTGGAAACCGTCGATACTCCTGTCTCGTCAGAATTATAAATTTGTGAGGCTTGAAAATTAAATTGTTCATACAGGTTGAAGAGGAGGTCATAAAACCGATCAACCTGTGGTTTGTTGAAACCTGTAGAACGCATCAGCTTGTTGCTTCAGGGGTTCTTAGTGCCATGCCTGAATTTCTTTTCTTGAATTCGAAAAAGAACTTTAATTTTTTCTGCTAGATCAAAGGCAAGGCGTAAAAATTCATTTCTTGTTAAAGGCATGAGACGATTATCTAGATTAACAACATGCTCACCAAGTTGTCTTTCAAACTCGGGTTTAAATGTTTGTTCAAAACGTCCTAATTTTGGCCTAAGAGTGATCTGATGACCTTCTTTAATACATTTGACCCGATCCTGCAGAGAAGTACGTGTAACTTCATACTGATCTGCGGCAGCTCTCTCAGAACATTTTTTCTCAAGCACAGCTTGAATTGCTTTTTTCATGTTTTCTTCACTCCAGTCTCCGCGATTCGTAGTTCTAGTTTTAAATTTCGGCATTGTGACACTGCAAACATTTTTTTTTTATTAAGACTTAAAATAATAACATCAATATAGAATAATAAACATCTAACATATGGCCGGGGATACCCGCTTTTTAAAATTCTTTTTAAAAAGCAGGTAAATTATACGTTGAAATAAACTTCAAGGTGTAAAATAGAATAGTATTCCATTATGTAAACAAAATCAAATAAATACTTAATACAATGAATAATGGTTTTCGAAACAATTGAAGTCACGCGGCCGTCGTCAACGAAAAAGAAATTCACTCGATCACGCCCGAACGCAGCAGTCAATCGACTTTAACTGTTAGCGTTTGACGTATTACTCTTAAACGCACACAGAGAGAACACGAAATTCAAGGTCACGCCGCGCGAAGTACTAATATTTGCTATGGCCGAGGCTACCCGCCGGCCGCGGCTACCCCTCCTTTCCCCTACAGGACAGTACATTTTTAAACGTGCTGTACGTCATCGTCTTACTAATTTAGTTATTAAAATTGCTGAATAATTTATCAAAGCATACAAAAGTACACTAACTTGGATTTATTTATGTTATATTATTTATCTGTAAATTATTTATACTAGAATTTGCAATGTTACATTTATCGATAAAATATCAATAGTATGAGCGCATATTAGAAAAAAAATACTGTCACTTAACTAGGCGTTCCATAGCTAAGTGTTACCCAGCTTGATGAAAATGAAATTAGGTAGGTGCCGATTTTAGGAGACCACTTATCCAAAGGGTTACTTACATAAGAGTTGTTTAAGAATCAGTTGGTGAAAACGGGCATGAGTGAGACAAATAGTGATGCTTAAAAGTCATAGACTTACATAAGATTCTACATAGGCTGCACTAAAAGTATCGGGAATGGAATATTTCCACTGTTCCTGTCATATTAAATTTTTTTTAATTTAAAACTCCTTGGTTTAAAAAATCGAATACCGTTTATTTATTTAAAAAAAGATTCTCGGTCTTGTCACAAGATCTTGTCAAAATTGTTTAGTCGTTGAGAAAATGTAATTGACTCGAGAAAATTCTAGAGCGATGATTTATTATGACTTTCGAAGTGGTTTAACACAAAAACAGTGTGTTGACCGGATGATTTCTGCATTTGGTGATGAAGCCCCATCCAAAATCACAATTTATCGCTGGTTTGCTGAATTTCAACGTGGACGTGTCAAGCTCAGTGATGATCCCCGTCAAGGTCGTCCAAAAACTGCAGTCACCCAAGAAAACGTTGATGCTGTGCGTAAGCTGATTGAGGAAGATCGACATGTGACATACCGCGAAATTCAGGCAACTTTAGACATTGGCATGAGTCAAATACGAATAATCTTGCATGAACAATTAGGTGTAAAAAAGTTGTTTTCCCGATGTATACCGCATTTGCTCTGTGAAGAGCAAAAAGCGGCTCGCGTTACTTGGTGCGTCAGAACTCTCGAAAGATTCCACGCAGGATCCTCAAATGCTGTATAAACATCGTATCAGGTGACGAATCCTGGATATACGCGTACGAACCCGAAACAAAAAACCAGTCACGAGTTTGGGTGTTCGAAAATGAGTTAAAGCCAACAAAAATTGTTCGTTCACGGAGTGTTGCAAAAAAAAATGGTGGCCACGTTTGTCTCCAAAACCGGCCATGTTGCGACTATTCCTCTTGAGGGACAAAGAACGGTTAATGCAGAATGGTATGCTAACATTTGTTTGCCACAGGTCGTTTCTGAACTCCGTAAAGAGAACTGCAACCGCCGCATCATCCTCCATCACGACAATGCGAGTTCTCACACCGCGCACAGAACAAAAGAGTTTTTAGAGCAAGAAATCATAGAATTATTAGACCATCCGCCGTACAGCCCCGACCTAAGCCCTAATGATTTCTATACTTTTCCTAAAATAAAGAATAAATTGCGTGGTCAGAGATTTTCATCACCTGAAGAAGCTGTGGACGCCTACAAAACGGCCGTTTTGGAGACCCCAACTTCCGAATGGAATGGTTGCTTCAATCATTGGTTCTATCGTATGGAAAAATGTGTCAAATTTCGCGGAGAATACTTCCAAAAGCAATAAATACATTTTTAAATAGTAATGTTGTGTCACTTCCTTGATTCCCGAAATTTTCAGTGCCGCCCTCGTAAGATAGAACATTATTTCTTAGATTGGACAAAAAAAGGTTTTTAAAAGAAAGTTAGCTCTGTTTTCAAGATTTAATACTTGAATTTTTTACAAAAGATGTTCAAATGGCTTTTCTAAGCCGCGATACAAGCACGACATCTTAAAAAGGTGCGGATATCAGACGAGCGAATCTACTGTATTACACAAATTCAACCTTGATTCAACAAAATGTCGATTCATCCGACCACAAAACTTTTTTGAAGAATCTTTGATCTTCCCGGTATTTTTGTATCATGGTTTGGCAAAATGCAATTCGAGGTTCATAATCCCGAGATAACAGAATTTGTACTTGCTGTACATGATATGGGTGAAGCTCAATTTTTTTTTAATATTCGTTGAGCTGTACTCCTGTGCTTGACTAAATTGCACGTACCGAAGTACGTTAAGTAAAAAAAAGGAGATAAAAGTAAACATTTGTAGGAACAGGAGTGAAAAGACCGTCACAGGTTGTACATTTTCTCGAATAAAAAAAAATGAAAATAATTTGAAAAATACAAGACTTAATTTTTATTTTTTATTTTTCTGATAACTATTATGACTTCGCCTATCACCCGGTATCGGCTTGACGTCGATTTTTGAGAAACCTTCGATAGCGCGATTTAGGATCGTGGCGCTAATTGGTCCGCAACAAGCTTAATCTGTATGTGTGAAACTATACATTTTATTAGGTTCTCTGGGAAACTTTTTTTTATGGTTAATAGAAGACGTTCAAATTCGCAACACTATAAGACTTGCAAGTGCATTGCTGGTCTTTACAAAGTTCCCAGTCATAAATAGTTTGAAGCACTATTTTATGCCGGTTTTGTTTTAAGTTTTACATATTAAGAAACTTTAAACCCATTTCAGGCAAGATGTATGCACATGCTTATCCTGAGAAAACCAGTCGATTTGTTCAACTGGATCCAATTGCAAGTCATCAGCATGTATCCACCGAAAAATTTGCAGAATGGTAACTTCTTGTTTAATACACTAATGCCTGGTTAGTTGTTTCTGAGGTGAATTTGAGATTAAATCTGTTCAATAGTGCTTTTGATTGGCTAACGCCAAACCCGTTATCCAATCAAAAGCTCTATTGAATATCTAACTAATGTCAAATTCACCTCAAAAACAAGGTATTATTTATGTAAATATAAGTTACCGTTGGTTAATGACCGATCTACATAAAAATGTATTGCTATGGCTTGAGTGTTAATTCGCACACGCGCGAGATGATACGCTTGTGAGTGCGACAGCATACGTTGACACTAGAGCAAACTTTCAAAATTATGGAGAACTATCTCTGTACGTAAAAATTGTGCGCTGAAATGCGTTAAATTAGGGTGGCGCCACAGTAGCAATAGCGAATTTTTTCACTTTTTAAGTTGTTATTGACAAATACAATAATCAAGATTGAATATATTCCACACACTTTGCCGCTGCTAACGCCGCTTATTTAGGATTTTTCAACTGCAATTTACTGCGTACAGCTGGACACTTTTTCCAAGTTGCCCCATATGAGACAGTTCTCCTTTCCTCAGAAATAATTACGTCAATTGGGCTTCTGATGTAAGTGAGATGTACGCGTATAGTAAAACAATACTCGCTATAACATGCTGCTTTGAATCCATTTATTTAGAGAATGACATAATAAAAATATGACATAACGAGGAACACCAATATAAAAAATATAACACGTAAAAAGGTTTATTTCTATGTACATCACAGTAAGTTGATTGTGTCATGTCAGGGCGTATAGACTCTTTAATATTAGATTAGGTATAGTCAGTATAGTCTACTCGTCCTTCCACTACAAACTGTTCATTTTTCTTGTCGTATTCGTCACACAATGAGGATCAATTACGTTTTTTGTGGGGTATGCAGATTTAGTTTAGTTTGTCGCCAGACAAAAAACCAGTAAATATTGTAAAGAAATTATTTGAATCGGACCAAAAATTTCAAAGATACAGCAATTTTTTGTGCATTAGTTCCAAAAACACGCCCGAGAATGAAGCGAGTCGCTGTGACGTGTCGCTGTGACGTCATCTGTCGTCGTCACCTCTCTTAACACAACTAAAATATTTAAAGTAAATAAAAACAATGCATTCGAGGCACAAGCGTCAAGAATCGGAGAATGAATACTTAAGCAATACCTATGAAGTATGAATACAATCAAGCCGTTGTCGAACGGATCGCGACAGATGACGTCATCGTAACCAATTCAGCGGAAGTGCGCGTTTCAAACTAGCCGTTCAGAAAAACTTTAATAAATCCACCATTTCATGAAGGATTTGAATAATTTAAAAAATAAAATGCTCAGTAAGTTCATACACATACGATGTACTTAGTAAAAATCAGATTTGCTACTAAGTGATTGATCCTCGTTTAAAAAAAATAAAAATTGCTTAACAAAAAAACAACGTACTCATAAATATACCTACCTAATATTTTAGTTCTTTTATTTTTTTTAATAGTTTTAATAAACACTTAAAACTGTTTTTCAGGTACAAAAAAAAATTTACAGAGTACTTTGATAATTATAAAATGTACAACTTGCCACTGGAGGCTGCTCCAATACACAAAAAAGAAGCAGTAAGTAAATAAGAAATATTATAAACATAAATACTGATATTTATCCAGTTTCATTTTTTTTTCATTTCATTTCAATGAAACTGTCTTCACTGAAGAGTGAAGGGTGTGATCATCTACGATCGGGTTTAGTTACAAAATCTTCATACTACTGTTGTATAAAGTTGGTTATCAAGAAGCATCAACTAATAATGACCCCACAGCTTAGCTCGGGTCTCTCAATGCCAGGAGGATCAAGATGTAGCCCAAGCTAATACGGGTTGATAAGTATTGTCGGGGAATTCGATCCCTTAGCAGGTAGATATTTATAATGACGACACACATCGTCATAATACTATTGATTATTACGAGCCAAAGTTAGGTGTCATATCATTATAATGTTACGAACAAATTATAAGAACGATCATCCAGGACCCTTAGCATAACCATCATAGAAATGGTTTCTTTCTACGAATAGACAAAATGACAGATTGATAAAGGAAATCTGTACAATGATTTCGTAGATTATACAGATGTATACTAGTATAGATGCGCAAGTCTAAAATTGGAACCAAGTCGTGCTAAGTTTCGGGATATCGTATGTAGATGGGGTTATATAGTTTTAGTTACTAATAAACCCGCTAATAATTTTATACGATAATTGTTTTTTGTATTGAATCGATATGTCTAAGACAGAAATTATGTTATTTACGTAAGACAAGACAGGCTACCAATGATTCAGAATGATCATATTCCCATATAATTGTCGGATACGGTAACCGTCAATAAAATGTTCGCGATCCTCTTATACAAACGCCTGGTGTCTTCGATAGTGCGATGTAGAAGCAGTTTAGTGTCATCCTATTGTGGCTATCCGAAATTTTTCAAACTGTTAGTACTGCATACTCGTGTTGAGATGTCTCTGTTCTCTGTAAAGTTGTACATATGTATGAGTTTCACCCCCCCCCAAAGAATGATATAATTAATCTAATTATGTGAACCTTTCAGGTTATAGAGAAGCTTATGAGCTCGCGCGCTTTGATTCGTCAAGCTGCAGAGGCGACACTCGACAGGTGGTCAGAGCCAGTTGGGAATGGTCACTTAAGGTAGTACATGTTTATGAATTGGAATCTTGTTGGCGTCAGAATATTAAAAATCAAAAATTGATTAATTATCTGAAACTTACAGCATATCCTAGTGCGACCTTCATCCAGTATAAGTATTGTGATATGAGTCATTCCACCGTTTCGTCCGAATCGCTGTAATTTAGCAGATTTTATTTCATTTTAGTGATTTTGTAATTTATAGGCTAAATTGATCCTTGATTACCTTCTAGAGAGGGTATTGGAATATTAAGATAGTGTAATGATTTAGTATGGAAGGTAATGAAAAATTTTACTCTTAAATAGAATATACTAAGTATTATAAATCAGAGTCGAGACTTTTACACGCTGAAATTTTTAAAAAGCACTAGGAAAACGTGGCAGGCAATAAAATATGTGTAAAAATGTAAATGTGTAATCACATTTTATTTACTAGCTTATAACCATAGATAGACGTATATATAATAGACGAGGCATGTTAAATGGAACTTTTGAGATTTTACCGTATGAAGATTTGTTCTGTCAAATGTACGTCAGAGCCTATCTTGAGTTTTCAAATCTGCTTTTATATCCATATCCATAAAAAATGTAATAGGTAATAAGTAAAAACAGTTTAACCACATAATCAAATAAAACATTTAAATAGGTACCCTAAATAATACGAAAGTAATTAATACGAAATTAAAAAACATAAACTTTTCTTTATAAAAGTACATAATAATGAAAATAGTATCATATTAACAATATTAATATTTTTAGTAATAACTAATTAGGAATATCTTATCGACTTAACACTCATTGGTAAAAATCTGTCTCTAATCAGTCTAACGCTATTTCGATCAGTCTCAGCTTATTATTTTAAGATTAACATTTGGTGTGCCTGAAAAAAAAAATAGCTTTCAATTCTTATGCAAGAACTGAATAATTGAAAGTAACCCTAAAATATTTTAGTACCTAATACTCTAAAAAAATATCTGCACCAAATATTGAACAAGAAAATTTTTTTCTTCTGAAACCCACATACTTAATAATTGAAAAAAGGAACAAATTAACACAGTTCTTTTCTTTGTAATAGCTTCGTTATTACCGATTACAAAGTTCTACAATATCACGAACTCTAAGAAGAATGTGAGATTCAGGTACAACGTCGTCGTCAACAATTACCGGCCAACCGAATTTTACCAATTTCCCCGGGCACTTTTCTTAAAAATGATATTGTAAGTATATGGTTGTGTGTCGGTCGGGTTTCGTTTCCATGACTTTTTTAATGAAATACTGTGATATTTATTTTATATTCAACGAATACCCAATCATTTATCAGGTATCATATTCGCGGTCGTTATTTTAAGAATTGATTGGAGATGTTCATTCGTAAGTCTTGTGCGATGTTTGTTCTTATTTATTTTCATGACGGAAAACATCTGCTCACATAAATAGGTACTACCAAACATAAGAATACAGAATACGGGCTGCATTTTTGTTTCTGGGTAGTTATTCAAACTCTTGGAATACTGTGTATAAAATGTAAGAGCGTTTACTTCTTTAAATTTTTCTTTCAAAATGCTGTCAGATTGAAGATCTATCAACTCCATTTTTAAATGAACTGGTGCCTGTGAAGCTTCAAAAATGAATGGGTTGTTAAAAATTGGGAATTCCGTTTCATTCATTTTGTCGAAGTCTTCAAAACGACTGTTAAATTCCGTAATCAGATTTTGCAGAAGCTGAGAATATTCATAATTTTTTTTCTGGTTCAGTATGCCAAATGATTTCAGATGAGGGAAATGATCCAAAGTTTGGTTTTTTGTCTGGTTTTCCCACAGTCTTAATTTTGTTTCAAAGGCTTGAATATATGAATACATTTGAGTGACAATCAAATTTTTACCCTGTAACTTTTCATTTAGATCAGTCAAGTGTTTATTCATATCTACCAAAAAGGCACAATAAATCCACCAGTCATCGTTATAATCAATTGGCTTGCCTTTTTCGAACATGAAAGCTTGAATAGGGTCGCGCAACGCAAAAAATCTTTCTAAAACTGCCCCTCGACTGAGCCAACGAACTTCAGTGAAATAAGGTACATCGGAATTTTTTTTGTCCAATTCTTGTAAAAACTGCCTGAACTGTCGGTGATTTAGTCCTCTGCTTCTTATAAAATTTACTATTTTAATTATAGGTTGCATGACATGGTCCATTTTCAAATGTTTGGATGCCAATGATTCTTGATGAATGATACAGTGAATTCCCACAAAGTTCCCTGATATTTTCTGTTTCAATTTAGTCACAACGCCCGAATGTTTGCCAATGATGGCAGGAGCGCCATCCGTAGTTGTGCTGCTAAGTTTATTCCAGTCGAGTTCATATTCTGATATCAAATGCTCAATTGCAGAATAAATATCGTTTGCTGTTGTAGTACCTGTCAATGGAACGCACTTTAATAGTTTTTCAGTTATTTCAAAGTTACTATTAATGCCTCGTAACAGCAAGTTGAGCTGTATCAACAGTGTCAGTGCTCTCGTCAACAGTCAACAAAAAGTTTGTAAATTCCTTAATTTTCTCCTTCAGTTGAAAAAACCAAATTTTGACATAAATCACTTATTATTGATGCAACAGTGTTTCCTGACAGCGAAATATTTTGAATTATTGACTTTTGAGATGGAAATGAAACAACCGCAACTTTCAACATACAGTCTTTAATAAAATCACCATCAGTGAAAGGTTTTGATCTCTTCGCGATTTCTAATGCAATAATAAAACTTGATTTCAGGGCGTCTTCGCTCTCTGTATTAGCTTTAGTAAACATAGATTGTTGACCTTGAAGTTTAGTTTTTAAAGATGAGAATTTTTCCATTCTTATTTTTTCAGTGTAACAATCAAATTTGAATTTGATTCGTATCATAGTGTCTCTTCAAGTTAAACTCCTTACAAACAGCAACTGTTTGATTGCAAATCAAACACAGTGGTTTACCTTTCCATTCTATGAAAAAATACGCAATTTCCCATTTTGATTGGAAAACTCTGCACTCACTATCAACTTTACGTTTTTGCGACATTATGCCACAATCTTAACAATTATGAAACTCGAATGAACACCAAACTATAGGTACATAGGTACGTAATACTTGACGCGACTGCTCGATACAAAGACTTCAACCAGAGTGCGCGGGGGAGGGGCGCAGTGTGCGTTAGCTGCTCGGACGAAAGCCGTCTTCACGCTCGCGAGAGAGAGAAAACATTAAAAATTAACAGTCTCGCTCGTCTAGGCACGCGCTCATCTTGAATGGCTTATACCTGAATAAAGCGCGCGCATTTTTTAACTTCCGTAGAGGCATCGAGTGTAATCTAAAATCTCTAAAAAACAAGATTCTTGTTTCTGTGATATATTGTGATCGCGGGCCGTCTTGAAATGGCTCGAGGGCCGGATGCGGCCGGCGGGCCGTAACTTTGACATGACTGCTTTAGAGTACTTAAAAAACCAGGGCCTACTAGGTATAGATCCTTGTATTTCGGCATAAAATCGTCCCTTAGTTCTACTCGAATCGGTCCAAATATTATTCCACTCAGAGGTCATATGTGTCTTATCCAGAGATAGAAGATCTTGGCAATAAACTTTAAAATTACTTAAACCACCAGACTTAGAAGCCTCTTTAGCATAAAGGTCTACACATTCGTTTCCTGTAATGCCACTATGCCCGGGGATCCAGGCAAGTACAACCTGAATGTTACTGCAATAACATTTAAATAACAGCTCTCTAATTTTAATAATTAAAGGGGATTTAAATTTGCACCGAAACTGGTTTGACAAAATAGCTTCAAGAGAATTTTTAAAATTTAAAATTTCATAATATCTATGATAGAATTTGTCTGACGCGACGGTTAAAAATATTTTGGTGTCAACCTTAGGCTTACGTCATGTTGTCAGTCGTTGGCTGACATTCGCTGGTGCTCGAGCTGTCATTTGTAGAGAGTGTCGCTCCTGTGATATAATTTCGTCTTCGTTTTCTTTGTTAGCTTCAATATAGCAGTCTACACGCTCGCGAGTACGCGCGCTACAGTATTGGGCGCATCTTGATTATGACCAAAATTTGATTCAATAGTGATCTCTACATTATCTGTCAAATTTTGAAATATTATCGGACGTTGTAGAAACTTTTCAAACTCTGGTTTGATAAATCGAGCTAAATCCATGCGAGTTTGAACCGTGTGTTGTAAAGCGTTGGTAGTTTACTGAAACATTAGATAGTATCTTAACTCTGGATTTATTTGCTGTATTAGTACAATTAGGGTTAAAATGTCTTCTATACGATCAAATTTCATTAAATCTCCAATGGTGCTAAATATAGTGGGATAATCTCACATAGATTATCTCATCTATGTGAGAATATCCCACTTTGGAACATCTTTAGGAACTTTCTACTTTGATATGTCTTTTTCAGACTTCAGCAATAATAATTAGCTCAACGTTTTCAATAATTTTCTCAACAATTTGGACGAAATCTTCAAAGGTAGCCACATCGCCGCCATATTTACCATGATGGTTATCAGCTATCCTATTAACAACGGCACCAATGCCATCTGGGGCTGCACTTTTCATGCCCCGCTTCTGAATAATTTCACGTCATCAGATTTAGATTTGGATATTGCTCATTCAACTTCGACATCATATAAAAAATAAATCTTTTTCGGTACTGTTATGACGGTGAATCTGATAAAATATGGATTATTGTGAGATGTGGCACTATGTCTTGAAGCATTTTCAAAATTGGTTCAAGGTGTGCCCATATAGCCGAAGCATTGTGATTTATATTTTTGGATTACGTGCAAAAAGAATTACAAGTTTTTTCTTTATTTTTACTGTCCACATAATACAAAACTCCAGTATGTATGAAATTTGCTACTTGGATTTCTCTCTTCATTTTTTCCTTCCCATCTTTACCTTGATATGCTTGCTTTTCAAAAATCCATTAATGAAAAACGATATGTTTACTGTTGTCAAATTCCAGTATTCAAAGAATTTCGTTACTTTATGTTTGCAGCTCAAACATTTTCTTTCTAAACATTTTCTATTATAATATTATTAGCAAAAGGATAACAATTTATTTAAAACAAAAACACTCAAATAGTGATAATCATTTTATTCAACTCAAATCTAAATATGGCTAAATGTTAGGAAATTAGAAACTTTACGAATTATAACTATTTTAATGCTACTCCACTAAAATTATAAAAATGATATAGTGAAGTGAACTTTGAAACAATTCACTGCTAAGAACCCATCACTAAGACTGGTCGAGATCGACTGTCTTGATAGCGGCGATACTGCCCGCTATGAGTCGGGAGTGGGGAATCCTGTCATGATCGGCATAGATACCTGTTGTTGTTTATGCAGTGTACGTGCAGTGACAAACACAGCTGCGAGCGCAGGTGTTGTTTTTCAGGCGCACGTGCATTGATAATACCTTTTAGTACAGGTGTTGTTATAAGCGGTAAGCTAATGTAGAAATAGTGTTGGGATTTGGGAACAAGTAATAATTTTATTTGCATTGTCAGTGGAACGTAATGAAGTTTTTCGTTTGACAAAATTTAAATGTCGATTTTTTATATTATATTAGATCATTACATATGAAATTGGCGTTTTGTAAAGGAGGAACATAATGTCGATTTTTTTAAAACATAATATATTTATTTAACCAAAGTAATCTCATAGGTAGTTCATTGATTCCTTTACTAAAAAAACCATTAGGACAGGAATCAATAAAATCTTTGAAGGCGCTTTGGACTGCCACAATGGAGTTAAATTTTTTCCCTTCCAAGAAGTTATCCAAATTTCGAAAAAAAAATGGTAATCTGTTGGAGCAAGTTACGGAGAGTACGGTGGATGTCTTAGACATTCCAATTGAAGCTTGGATTGCGATTGCGATGAGCGTTTCCGATTATCGTACAGGATCCACTATTCATCACAGGTAATGATTCGATTTAAAATCCCTTCATTATTGTGCCGATTGAGTAATGTAACGCAGCAGTCAACGCGCGTTTGTCGATTTGCTGCACTCAATTCCAGAGGTACCTTTCGAGCTTTTTCACCTTCCCAATTTGCTTCAAGTGGATTAAAACAGTTTTATCACTAACACCGCAGCCTGCAGCTAATTCGGACGTGGTTTGCGATGGATACGCTTCCACAATAGCCTTCAATTTTTCATTATCAACTTTGGTCTCCGGCCATCCACGGAGCTTGTTTTGCAGGTCGAAATTTCCAGAACGAAAACCAAAAACGCACTGTGTTTTCTTTTGCGACACCGCCGCCATACACATCATTAATCCTTCGAGCCGTTTCTGCAGCACTGGTGCCACGGTAGAACTCGTACTCGAAAATAATACGATATTTCAAGTTTCCATTTTGTAAACAGAGTGACGCAAAGAAAAAACCAAAAGAGGAAAAAACAAAAAAAATACGGTTTTCGAAACACAAATGCATTAGTAAATAGCGTTATAAAATTGGAATACCTAACCAAAGAAGATATATTTGAGATCAAAGTGGCCAGTACAACAAAACGCCAATTTCATATGTAAGGACCTAATATTTATAAGGTTTTCTTGGTCTGGAAAGACGATTCGGACGGAACAGTGGAATGAGCCATATTAACCTCTTCATTAAGTTGTGTACAAAGTACAGACATCAGCCTGAGTAACATTTTTAACTTTACTTCCTAAAATGATGCGGTTATATTATGTTTGACTGTGGATTTTTTTTATTCTTATTACATATTACGTCATTATATATGTTATTCATGAACATGCACATTTCAGGTTCACCTACGATCAAAGGAACAAGAATATCACGTATCCACCATTTTCAAAAGAATTCATAATGAACAGAGACCTTAGCAGTAAAGTGCCTACGTTGGTAATAGTATCAGAGGACACCAAACATAACGGTGGATACAGAGACTACGAATACTTATTAGACGAATCCTCCTTCCCCAACAAGAATTATAGAGTCAGGATTGTCTCTGGAAACCACGATGTGCATATCAACAATCCTGAATTGGTTGCGAAATATGTATCACCATTTTTACTTGATGGTCTTAATGGACTAGATTCTAAATCAAAATTATAATGAAAAAAAAGTTTTATTTACTCTGTTTTAATTTTTTTTTAAACAGTAAAGAATCACCACCAAATTAATGTGTCATTGTATTTATTATTTATTGTGAATAAGTTATATATAAATTGGTAGGATTATAGTGTTACTACTATTATCTTATTGTTTACAAAAATGTTATATTGGATATGGAGTCCGAACAGAGTAAAGTCAATCATGTAGACACAGATTTTTGTTATTGAGGGAAAATATTTTAACAAGCTTTACAACTGTAATATAATTAAAAACCAGCTGTGCCGGATAGCAGTTGATGTGCAAGCGCTGACTGCAACATCACTGCCTGCAGCAAAACTGCAAAATATATTTAAACCCTTTGCGAAAGAAAGCATTGTATTTATGTTATAGCACAGTTACAAATGTGCTTGTGACGTGATTGTATTGATTATTTTATATTGTATTATCAGGGTATCTAGTTCTTAAGCAGGTTGACTGTTGTCAAAATTTGTTCGTAGGTGTTAATCGGTGCGTTCTTTGGGATTTTTTTTTTGGCGTATGCGCAGTATACGTGTGCAAAAATTCTGCGCATAATTCGGTTTGGTTTAAGTTGTTATATTAGCTAGGGAGCTGGTGGCAATTTAGGTAAATGATTCCATCGTCGTTGATACTAACACGTACCTTATGTAATCTGCAACTATGTAAACTGAGGAAAAATAGTGTCGCAGCTCAGGTAGCTCTGATTTTTTAAATAAATAATTTTTATCAATTTCATATTCAAAAAATCATATTTGTATTAAATACATTTTACAACTAGATAGACAAATTATAGGTGGCAGAAGTCGGGATTGTGAGAGTTTTTTTAAAAGAAAAATGTTGAATATATAAATAAAATAATGAGTACTATGGGTATCATTCCATTTTAAATGCTTAATAATTTTCATGTTGTATAGAATATTTGTAAAGATAAGAAAAAAAGGTGGCAGACTCCTAAACTGAATTTAGATGTTAATTGTAAAAATAAAAAACAAATATTTAATTAAAATATTAAGCTTTAACCTACGCTTACCATAGCATAGCCGGTTTAAAACTTCAGCGGTTATCCTTTGTTGTTGAGTAACTACACGAAAAGATTCTAATAATCCTTATCCTTACCTACTAATATTATTATAAATAAACGTGATAACTTGTAGGTACTGTGATTAATATTTTTTAATATTAAATACAATGTATTAGAACTACCGGCAGAAGCGATGATGTCGTTTATGTATAAAGGTGCGCTTACACGGGCAACAATGTATCAATTATGAGCAATTATTTGATTGCGACGTGACAAAATATCAAGCTATTTACGGCAACGGCAACAAGCATCAATTTGGGAAAATATTTCGCAACTATAATATTAAGCGATAAGAAGCAAGCAAATAAACTAGACATCACTATCATACACGAGCAATCAGCGGAAAAAAATCGACCAAAAAATTGCCCATACAAACGCACCATGACACTTATTTTTTTACATTTTTTGCAAGTACCTATTTGATAATGCAGCAAATTATGATTGGCAGAAATAGTTTAAAATGATTATAATATTATCAAGTATCAGCCTCAGCTTGACGATGGGATTATATAAATGCCATCATGCCACCAGCTCTCTAGTAATTATATTGTTAATAGAGACAAATATATTTTTACAAGTGATTTCTCTTGATTTTTTTAACTCCTTATAGACTTTTCTTCTTACATAGCTAGGTACTATAATATTACACGCTCGTTAGAAAAAAACACGGGCACATGATAATTTCAACAATTAAAGTGTTTTTTTTTTCATTATATTATTTATACATTGTATAATGTAAATTTATTAATAAGGAACAGTTTGACAGACCTGGAAGCGAAGCGGGAAGGCCGATAACGTCAAATAAGCCCTGCAGGCCAATCGCGCTAGGGCCATTTCACACGTACCACAACCACACGACAACCAAAACCACACCACAACATATTTTGTATTGAAAATGAATACAATTCTTACGTACCACATTTTGCCGTCATTATCGACCACCTGTGTAATACGACCACATCGCAACCACATCGCGACGGCAACGCCCGCGCCACCACCGGCGGCGGCACCGCGGCCACATCGCAACGACATGACGTCATCAACAGCGCGCGCCTGGCTGCCTTTAAAAAAAGCCTGGCTTTAAAAAACAAAGCTTGGGAAAACCTTTGCATGAAGTTTTATGATGATTTTGATAATAAGGAAACAAAAGAAAAAAACCAGTGTGGTGAGTTTATTAATTACTATTCATTAAACCGATTATACCTAACAACACCATTCACGCTTTATTGTACTGCCACGATAATTCACCTTCAGGGCTCACAAAATAGTCGGCAAATTCATTTCTAACATAATCTGCTCGAATCCCGTCATGACTTTGATCAAAGGAATGCATTCGTAACAAATTTGAAGTTATCGATAAAGTGTCTTCGAATTTATAGCCATCTCGCTTGCATACTAAATTATGTAATACGACACATGCTTTCACTATGTCTGTTTCAAATTCAACTGACACGTTAATTGGCCTATGCAATATTCGCCATTTGTTAGTCAAAATTCCAAAGATCCACATATCTTCGTGCTCGTGATAATCTATAGTTAAAAACACGTTTTTTCATTGTTAATTGCTTGCCGCTGTATGGTCGCAGCAAATGTTTGTGTAATCCAAAGGCTTCATCGCCAATACCATAGGCAAGGGCCTACCTACAGGGGTAATTGCTTGCGGTCCAGGTAGATCTAAATCATTTCTTTCCATTGCATCATATGAACTGTAGTCCCTCCAAATAGTTGAATCGGAAGTTTTACCGTAGGCTCCTACATCAACATACACGAACAAATAATCGGCGTCACATACGGCCATTAAAACAATAGAAAAGAAATTTTTATAATTAAAGAATAATGAACCACTGCGTGGTGGATGAATAATCCTAATATGTTTCCCATCTACAGCCCCTAAGCAGTTTGAAAAATTTGCTTTCTTTTTAAATTTGTTCGCAATATCAAGCCACATTGCTTTATTACATGTTGGTAAATGAATAGGCTGTAATTTATCCCAAATCAGGCGGCACACGTCGTGGACAATTTTGCTAGCAGTTGAAGTACCACATTTAAAAAAATCAGCGAGATCTTCAAACGAACACCCCGTTGCCAAATATCTGTAACAAAAAAATTATATTAAAAACAAATAATAATGAAATGGAATTATACAGGGTTTTACAAAAGGTTGAAATAAATAATACTGGGGTCATTGTACTGTACTCATCAATATGAACAACTCAGCTGTTTCATACATTTAGGTCATGTAGGTATAAACATTTTGTGTGAAACAGCTGCTTTTTTCTTTCGCGATTTCGTATGTGTCCCCATAGTAAAAGTAGCTCGTGTTGAAGGGTACAACGACCCCTTAATAAAGTATTAGGTATTTCAACCTTTTTTAACACCATTCAATAGGCTGATGACATTTTGGGAAATGATCGATGTTACATTATACTGGACTAATATAAAATAAATCCAGTTAATTTTAATATGGTAAAATTAAAAATAATGTAAAATATTAAATACTACTTATTTATATATTACATAACGTGTAGTCCACGCGGGTAGAAAGCTAGTACATTAAATCATTATATTACGCTTTCAAAAAGCGCTTATGCCACCGGTATAAGAAAAGCTCATTTATCAAACCATATAAAGATGCTTGGCTGTCATAAATTTAAGTATAACTTGAAACTATTAACATGGATATTTAAATATACAGAAATTATCTTCAATACTGAGTTCATTATATGATCTGATCACTGTAATTTCGATATTGTAAAATATTATTATTATTATTTCATATATTACTTTTAAATTTAACTACCAACTTACTTTTCTACAAATTTCTATTTAACAATTAATTTTTCAGCTGCCAACTTACAAAGAAAATGGAAAAGCTTAAGAGACTTTTTCAACAGAGACCTTAACAAACAAAATTCACAGAGAAGCGGTTCAGCAAGTAGTTCAAAGAGATATTACTACTTACTTTAGTCAATTATTATTTTTAAAGCCATTGTCTGAAAATCGAAATACAACATCGTCTCTACTAGTACAAAACAAAGACGATGACATCGAATAAATCGATAATGAAGATGATAATACTACTGAAACGAGTGACTCTGAAATTTGGAAGAGACCAAAAAATATCCAAAGAAAAAAAGATGATGCAGAATATGGGTTAATGAAGAAAATAACAAGTCAGTTGAGCGATCAAGTGCTCATACTCGTACACAGGAACCTGACAAGTCCTGTGACAGTGATATGCATTTTTTGCTATCTTTATACGATAGATATAAGACCATTCGCGATGATTGGAAACTGAATGCTCAGATAGAAATATTGAATGTAATTCAAAAATATCACACACCTACAACTACACGTAATGATAATTACAGTGAATATGGACAGGGGTATACGACACCAGCGTACCAACCGTACGAACGACCATCAACGTCTAGGTATCGGCCGGATATGGAAACAGGCTCTCCACCACTTCCTCTCAAACCATACTCTAAAACATTTATGTTTTCTTTGCTTATTTCAATTCTATATCCTCCATGAAACCTTATATGTTCACTATAATAGGATCCTGCCTGTCGGATCTGGTATGTTCCTAAGGCAAATAATATTATTTCACTATATTCTAGACGGGGAAATGTAAAATTATTATTGGAATCAGCTGAAATACTAGTATAATCAGATGTTCTTCTATTCATGTTTATCATATTTACATAATCAGAAAGATTATTATTTAATGGAAATCGTTCCCTAATTACGTTAATAATTTGTTCTGCATCATTCCTATTTTTTAATCGAACACCGAATTTCTGTGGCGTGCACAGGATTATGGCACTGGGTATGCGGCGAAGTACTCGGTCACAAAAACTTTTTCGTTTATAGATTTTTAACATAGCTACAGCCAAGCGACGGATCTCTAAGTCGAATCCATGCCAACAGAGAAAGTCTGATGTACTACTATTCATGTACATATTCTACGGCAACGCAGACAAAACAGCGATCGATCGTCGCGGCGGAAGAAATTCTAATAAGTAAAATAATAATCATATTTTAAAATATTATAACTACTCACCAGTCAGTCAGCTTCAATTTTCACATATTCAAGGTTCCGGTTACTTGAGATTACTATATCAGTTCTTGGCCGCGGAATAGAAATTATTTAAATCCGAATATCCCGAATCAGTCCACACTGTACTAGAATAACTAAATAATATGCAAGGAAAACAATATAATTTAATCGTGTGTACACAACCACAAAGTTACATACGTTTCATAACATTTAACATGACATTTTCGAGTTACATTATTTTTTTGCTGGTTTAATTGTTGTAACTCGGGTACACACCTACCTTTAGACAACATTTGAATCTTTTCACTGAATGACAATTGTGAGAACTTGCTATTTTTAATTTTTGGTGAACACACATTATCATCGCAAACCTCACAATCAAATAACATTTTATAAAATCAACAAACGCGCCTTGTAAAAGCAAATCACTACAATTATTATAGAAACTCAGTAAGAAACTAACAGTTTGTACTAATGTAATGTACAAACTTTCAAATGTTAAAATGAAAAATCTTTTAAGAAAACTATAAATAAACAGGAGCGATTAAACTGTAAACAATGCTTATCACATGAAATATGCAATATGGCCCCCGCAAACACAAAACATTTCTTCTATTTAAACAAATAAAACCTTACTAAACAAAAATGCATTTTGTGTATAGATAATTCATTAGATTCAAGTTATATTGTTTTTAGTCGGATTATAGGCAACGAATAATTTCCGACAAGCCAGTTCGGCGGTTTTCGTAAGCGATCGGATAGCCTGCCGCGGGAGTTACCGCTATATTATCATGTCGATATTCCTGGATGTGTGCGTTTGCGAAGTATGAAAATTACACACACATGCGATCATTTGTCCTGCAGCACGCACCGGCATTAGTTGCTATTTATAAAATATTAGGCGTTTTTAAGTTATTATATTTTTTAAATTAATTTATTTACTATTAATTAAAGTCATCTAAAACGTACGAACGTTTTATTAAAATTTCTGTGAATGACAAGTAAAGCACTGCATTTCTGCCTATATGGAGCGCACGCCCCTGCCGAATTTATTTAAGAGGCTTGCAGCTATACTGAACATTGACATCATATGGGGTACAGATTTATTAAATAAATCTTGTCTTAATATTTTGTAGTCTCGTTTGAAGTAGCCATTAACTACTTCTACTACCCAACGGCATATGGTCACGCAGCGACTCCTATTTGCTTGTTCAGTGGTGAGCTGATGTTCACCCTCAAGCTGCGAATCCGGCATATATGTTTTAAAGTTGCAAGCCTCTAACAAACTAATTGAATCTCTAAATCCCCTGTCTAGAATAAAAATATCATTGTTTTGAAAGTATTGTCTGAGAGAAGAGTTTTCATCTCTGAAAAGAGACTTCATTATATCTGCATCAGATGTGGTAGCTTTGTATGGGCCAAAGCAATCTACAATTTAGCCATCAGGAGCCACCAGCAAAAATGGTTTTAACAAGTTTTTATATTTATGTAATGAATATGTGTCCTTTTGGAACATATAATTTGAACTTTTATTTATATAAATGTAGGTGCCATCACATATAGGTAATTATTGTATGTTCATTATTTTCATTATAAATTTCATTTGGTATCATCAAATTATGTTGCAACAATTGCTGTCGAGATATGTGTTGCAGTCCCAGATTTCTAGGAACAAAATCCTGCACTAATATTTCTCTAACTGAGTCCAATAGAATTTCTAAGGTTCGCCTTGGAACCATTAATAATTGGGATAAGCGCTCATCTGAGTCACCAGTTCTCATCTTCATTAAAAGTGCTCCTAAGCCCAAAATGCCTCTATATGCTTCAATGAGACGAGGAATTTCATATAATATCAGTTCAAATTAAGCTTTACTCATTCCAAGCCAGTAATGAAATAAATTCTCATCAAATCTTTAAATAGTTTCCATACTTGAAAAATCTAAAAATGTATTAGAAGCATTTATAAAAGAAAAAGTATGTTCTATTTGTTGAGCCGTAAATGTACTTAAACTATTTTCTGAATTGTACAGCATATCCCAATCTGTACTAAATGTATGTTCAATGCAAATACGGGCATTTTACTTAAAAGGTCAGAGATCCTATGTAGATCTCTGTTTTGGCAGCCAGAAAAAACACAATGTATATTTTTAGAATGGCTATTTAAAGCCCTTCATTGTGATACCCTACTCGAACTATATGGGCGGAAAAAATTTTTTGGAACCTCACAATTTTGACTTCAAAATCCGCCATTTTGATTTTTTATTATTTAATGTACCCAGTGTCATTCGCGCTATCAAGACGAATCTAATAACACACACACACACATACCTACATACATACACACGCGCTCGCACACACATACGCAATATGCGCATACGCACATACACACACATACACATACACACATTCACACATACACACATTCACACATACACACATGGATACATACATGCGAGTATATACATACATACAAAAGCGAGGCGCCCGCGCTGGACATTTATCGTTATTGCCTTGAACACCTGTGACGTTAAGCGTTGTAGCCGTGTAGCAAAAATATTGTTTATCTCGGGACTGCAAACGATATAGCTAAGTTTGTAAACAAGATTTCTAACTACATAGTCAAGGGACTGAATGGCATTACTGGTTAAGAATTAAATGTTTTTGGTCATTCATAATTATTGTAGTGGACCCTTCAAATGAGCAATACGCAGAACATGCAAAAGCAAAATGAGCAAAACGCGCAAAAAAATGAATCTGTTAGATCATATATGGATTCATATGCGGTGGTTAGAAAAGTGCAGCGCTGCGTCGCGTATCGTCTTATTTCAGTGTGAACTGACCCTTATACTGCCATAAGTGCCGGTGCTGGATTTACATGCGGGACGGTCAGTATGACCCCTTTATTTCAAATCTTCAACGCCGTGGCGCTGGATTTGCTTCCTTGACCTAGAGAATGGCACATTACATCTATCTGAAACCAAAAATCAAGATATGATTGATGGCCGCGCGAGAACGATAAGGCTATAAAATCAGCCATCATCGTTAATTATATTTTCCCTTCTTTTTAACTTGATATTTGCCTTTATTATATTAAATCCATAATTTAAAAAAAATCAGTAGAAGAATAAAGAGAAGAAGAGACATTAGAACTTTTCCAATAACTTTTTATAAGAAGAAAAAAAGTTTTTTGCCGGGCATTCAATGGGTGACGTTGTGGATTTTGTATTTCCTTCATAAATGTTAATAAATATGTGTTATTTCGGTTCTTAATGTGTATTATTGGTAGAATATTAGCCATTAAATATTCGTTAATGTGCACAAGTGTGGGCAAGGGGTACAACTTCAAAAAACTACAAACAAAGTATTTTGTGTTCCTCCTAAACTCCCTAGAAACTTTCAGCAAAGCTTCTACCACTTTACTGAATCGACTGACTTGACGCATTGACTGCACTGACTATTTATTTGGACTTTGACTAGACTTTAGACTTGACGATGTAGGAATACGGTGTTGAAAATTTAAACGAAAATTCTATTTCCCGCTTTTTTAAATTAACACTGGCAAATTATTTTAAAACGACGCCATATATTCAATTAATAAAAAAAACGTCTTTATAAAGTTCAAACGTCAAAATGAAGCCGAATTTGTCAGTTGAAACTTGAAGTTCGTAATAGGGCAGCTGGCATAGTAGTCTGTGGCTGGCACTTTGATATTTTTTGAAATCTATAATTCTATTTTGCAGATGGTTAAAATCTGATAAAAAAATAATAATTTCAAGACAACCATGGGATAGCACTGGCAAATTCATATACAACACGCTAAAGGTAAGTAAAAGTATTAATAACTGTCTACACTCTGCAGCCGGCAAATTGGAAAGCCATGGAAGAATTTTAGAAATGCTTACCTATCGGTATTATTTTTAAACCTTCATAGTTTATTGTAGACGTTGTTGCTATGTATGTATAGGAAATTTTCCAGCATACGTTTAACAAAAATTTGGCTAACTGAGGTGTTTGCTCAATGCCAGAATTGTGGAAAGATAGAATAATGTTATTTACTAAAGAGATTGTTTATTTCTGTTGCACAAACTGTTATCAATTTTTCAATTTACAATGAATAAAGTAGAAAATTTTGTCATGAATTAAATTAATAATAAGTATAAACTAAAAGCTGTATACGCTTTTTAGATGGCGTTATTCGTAAAGCAAGATTTTAGCCCACCACTTTTATCAAAGAAATGGTTGGCCATGAAGTTAAGACCCAATATGGTATGTATAATATGTCATCATTACACAAAATTAAACAGTAATAGGCTCCCTCTAATCTTGGTCCATTGTTGACCTATTATATAGTCTATTTGGGTTAAGTTTGACGTGAGTCATCTTTGCAAATGTCAAAACTTAACCTATAACCCCCTATGCGGTGTTCATATTAACTAACAGGTATGTTGGCTAGTGTCGAATATCACATTTCAAAATTATATTTTAAAATTGTTGGATAAAGATAGGTACATAAATGTATAAGAAATAGTTATTTAGGTTGATGCGACAAAAAATTAAAAGAATACAACAACAATGGACTGATGACTGACTTACTGAAAACTTAACAGGAATTATAGACTGACTGAGAAAATCTCCTTGTGTCATTGTCATGTTGATAACTTACGTTTTTTAGAATTATTGTAGTAATTGATTTTGTCTCGCACTCCTTAGACTATGTTCCCATAAGAGTTTTTAGTGGTCCCAACAAAAAAAAACAGCAATGTAAAATCAAATTATATATTGTGCCGCTTTAGTAACTTAAATTCTTTACAATATCAATATTAAGCTTGTCTAGAGCCATTAATGACAAAACATTGGTTTCAGCTGATATACAGCAGACAGAATATAATAGCTATACTGGAGAGTGGTCTACTTTTCCGCGAAGACAGTATTGAGGTAGAACAAGAGACGCCTGGTGAGGAGACTTCATGGAAGCAGGCTGGAGGTACCAGAACTGGTTGGCTTACGTCTGGAGAGAAGACTGTTGCCTTGATTGCTACTACAGCTTTTCTTTTAGTGTCACCACCAAAAAAGTGAGTATTTAATTAATGTTATATTAGGTCATTACATATGAAATGGCATTTTGTAAAGGATTAACATAAAGTCGATTTTTTTTAAACACATAATATATTTATTTAATCAAAGTATATATTTTTTGTAAATGTAAATATGGACGCAAATAAGCAATAATGTGTTAACCTACCTGACTGACATTTTAGGCAAATGGTGTTTGAAAATTATTAACTATTTCTAAATATTTTGTTTTGAAGATACAAATTTTTCTTACAAGTTTAGAGTTATATATGTTTTGTCATAATTCATGGATACGTATAACCTAAAACTTTCTTTATTTCCTACAAATTATCTCAGAAAGTCGACAAAATAGATTATAGTAAAATGAACTACAACAGATACCAATGACCAAAATGATTTATGTTACTTAAGACTGCGCCGAGCATAATCCGCGGGCACTGTTTAGGCATTTCTCTAGGCGAGTGTGCACGCACACAGCAGTAAGTGTATGTGTGTTTAGATGGAACGACGCGACCAATCGAAAAAGAACACAACTCATAATTTTAATATTTAGAGTATCTAATGAAAACACAATATTTTTTAATAAAAAAGGTATAACGTCTATTGTGTTTGAACTGGAAATCTTTATGAATATTCATCTATCTATCTATACTTCTATATTAATATAATTAAGAGGAAAAGTTTGTTTGTTTGTTTGTTTGCATCGAATAGGCTCCGAAACTACTGGACCGATTTTGATTAAATTTGGTACAGATATAGATTAGACCACGGGGAAGGACATAGGCTACTTTTTATCGCGGCAAAATGTACGGTTACCGCGGGATTTCCTTTTGAGCGCACGAAGTCGCGTGCCACATTTAGTATCTAATAATAACATTATAATAAAACAGTAAAAACTGTCTGTCTGTTTTTACATGCTAATCCGGAAATACTGGATGGATTCTAATGAAACTTTTTTGTTATACAGCTGTTAAGCCTAGGCAACAATAGCAAAAGCTTAGCAAAAGTTGTTCAGCCTGATGAGCATTTCTTATTTCAGTATAAAAATCGAACATTTGGAACACCTGATGCAGACATAAAGTCCACGCGAACGAAGTCGCGGGCATCAGCTAGTTTTCCATAATAGGGGATCGAACTACATCTAAAATATTTAGCTTCATTAATATACTCAGAAATATTGAGGCATAACTACTTGGTAAATGTAAAAAATATATTATTTTATGTGTAGTTTATTAATAAAATACATCTTTTTTAGATGTATTTTATTAATAAACTTTTTTTAGGCCAATTAAGCCCAAAAAAATTTTTTTGCTAAAATTATTAACAAAACCTACATCATTTGTTTACTTACATCTAATACAAAAACATTTATTATGGTACATAAGTATGAACTTAAACGCACAAATATCGGAGATATTTACAAATATATTCCTGCGGCCGATAGGTATGTATGTATGTATACAGTATACTGTTTCTTCTGAGAAGTACTTTAAGAGTACCATCCATTTATGCAATTAAAAAAAAAGTCCTAGCGCCTATTGAATTCAAACGACAGAAATGCTTATTGCGAAAGTAATTTTATTTCCTTCTAGTATATACCAGGGTTGTTGCTGATGCACAATTTTGTCACATCAGCGGATGCTGATGCTGATTTTTTGTAATAGACATCAGCGGATGCTGATGCTGATGCTGATCTTTTGTTTTTTTCTAAAGTATGCTCATTAATATGATTTTTTATATAAATATTATACATTTTCTTCGATTACGTATTTCAATAAAAGATAAAAATTAATCTGAAAGTTTTAATTAACCGAAAAATTACAAAATACTATTTAAAAAAAAAAATGAAAAATAATAAGTATTATCAATATTGGAATTGTATTAAAGGTAAATTGTATTTTAAAAACAATAGTTGAGCTGCTTTTGCAGCTTGTAATCTATTTCGGGAAGGTTTGTATATAATTCCGGCACTGCTGAATAATTGTTCGCTGGGAATACTTGCAGGTGGAGGTGACAGGAATCTCCGAGCCAGTGAAGAAAGATCTTTACATGTATTTTCATGAAATCTCCACCAATCAAGCGGGTTTTGTGACCCAATCAATCTCTTGTTTTTGCATTATTGTTTTAATTGTGAATTAAATATGGCATCGGTATTAATATTATCGCTGTCATCGTTTTCTTCTTCACTAGAATCTAGCAAATTGTCGAGTTCGTTTTGTAGAGTTAGTGTAGAAGCTCTACTAGATGATGGTACAATAATTTTGTCTTGTGATTCATTTGGAAGGGTAGTTCGTGACCTCTTTGAAGGGGGACACAGATCAGTTTCGGTATTATTTATTTTGAGTAGTCTCAATATTTCAGTCTCAACCTTTTCCTTTAAAATTGCATTAAAAAATTTGCTTTTATATCGAGGATCCAAATAGGTGGACAGTGTGTATAAAAAATTGTTTTCTATATTAGAAAATTTGGCATCTATTTCGGTTTTTAAAGTTTTAATCAAATGTGCCATTACTGAGTCTGTGTTTTTAAAGTTAGCAAATTGTTCATCCAGTTTCTTTTTCAGTAAATTAATAAGTGGAATAACTGAAGAAATCAATACATTTGATTTGCTTAGTTCCCGTGTACTTTCTTCGAAAGGCCCTAACAAGTTCACGCAGTTTTCCATCAATTTCCATTCTTCGGGTGCAATGCCTGGTATATTATGGTTATTACTGTAAATGCTTAATGAATCCTTGACCTTCAAAAATCTCTCCATCATATAAAAAGTACTATTCCACCTCGTAATACAGTCTTGAAAAACTGTTAATTTTGGTTGACTAAGGCGTTCTTAATTGGCATTCAATTCTTTTTGAGCTATTGTCGAGTGATTGAAATGGTTTGCAATTTTTTTTACTTTTTGTTTAACATCAATTAGACTTTGGTGCGACTTTAACCCATTTTTCAGGCATAATTGAAGTTTATGCGCTGTGCAATCTATATCAATGAACTCCGATACGGTCATGGCCCTTTTCATGTTTGATCCTTCGTCTCTAATAATGCAGTGCACTTGATCTTTGGAAATACCCCATTCAGTTAACATACTTTCGTATTTTTGGGAAATAATATCTCCAGTGTGTCTATCGTCGAAAGTTTCACATTTTAATATTATTGACTTGCGTTCAAATTTTTCTGTAATGCCGTGACATGTCAAACTCAGCAAAGAAACATTGGCACTGGGGTCCGTCCAAATGTCACTTGTAAACGACATATGTTTGAATTCTTCGATAATTGTTTTCATCTTAGTAGCAACTTTCTCGTATAATTCCTTACACACATAGTCAGTGAAAAAATTGCGACCTCTTTAATTATATTTTGGAATAATTGCTTGCATCAATCTCCTAAAACCAATACCTTCCACAAAGTGGAAAGGTAAATCCTGAACAGCGATCATCTCGCCAATTGATTTGTCAATCATTACAGATTTTGGATTATTTTTGTCAAATTGTTTATCTTTTTGCAGTGTCTCCTCTATTGATAATTGTTTTTTGGCTTGCTCTATCGGTGTTAGTACTTTACCTAAAACAAAGATGAGTACTTATTTTAATAAGTGGCCAAACAAAATAAATTACTTTGACATAAAAAGAAAAAGTCTTAAGAAATGTGTAATAAATTTTAAGTTATTTTACTCCTACCATACTGTACCATATTCGGCTACAGAACCCTAAAAACTATATACGAGAGAAGATTTGTCAGTAGGTAAAGGCCTATTCAAACCGGAGCGGTATCCGCTACCGCCGTGGGTAGCGGTATCCCGATGAGTACGCGATTCCATACTAAATTACCGCTACCCTCGGCCGCGGCGGTAGCGGATACCGCTCCGGTTTTAATTGGCCTTAAGTTATGCATCTAACCTCTAAAAATTACTGGACCGATTTAGAATTAAAGATTTCACCATAGAATGCTACACGACATTATCCCTGAACATAAACATAGGCATAGATTTAGGTATTTAAGTCTCTCTCTCAGAAACATCTACGCGAGCAACAAAGCCGCTGGCTGAATGTTAGTCAGGCGGTAATAATTTGTGACAAAGTAGGCAGATAGTTAAGTGCATTTACTTACATTCTTTGGTAGAATTTGAGGCTTGATTTTCAGTTTCACTTGTTAAATACGTTAAATATTCTTCAGGATGTTTTGCCTTCAAATGATTTTTAAGTGACGTGTTAGTGCGTCCTTTGCGTGAATAATTCTTCTTACATATATTACAATTTGCATAATCTTGTTCAACTAATTTAAAATATTTCCATATTTCGCTTTTTAACGGAGGAGACATTTTAAAATCATAAGCCACAACTGCAGTTCACAAAAACAATGCACTATAGCACTACGAATTGTTTACAATAATCACTGAGCGTCGAGCGTTTTATGATTGGACTAAACTCGCAAGCGACAGAGACACAAGATGTTGTCAATACACCCACAACAGGGGGACATGTCCCCCGGTGGGTGTATTGTCAACATCCTGTCGCAACATGTTGCGACTCGAACATCAGCGTCAGCATCAGAAACGATCAATGCGGATGCTGATTGTGATGCTGATGTGAAAAATGAAGCTGATAATCAGCTGATGCTGATGCTGATATTCGCAACAACCCTGGTATAAACTTAGTTTGTTATAATTATTGTTTCAACGTTATTTTTTTTTCGTTTCGGTTTTGTTTCTCTAGTTCTTTCGTCTAATTTCCGCTTAATTTCATTTATATTTCTGTTATTGATTGCTCCTAGAATAAACTCCGGTTCCTTAATTTCCATCTGTCTATCTAATCTTGAATCAATTAATTCTGTAAGAAGACAAATAAAATATAACTTCTTTAGTTTTTCTTCCATATCATTCCAAAATAGTATATCTTCATCTATAAGTTCTATCTTCATATCTACATTGGTCCAAACAGCAAATATACATGTTTTTCTTTGTGTAATGTGAATTTGTCCCTGTGCTTGGAAAAACCAATCGTGTCTTTTATTTACAACAGCATTCCCATCTTTATTTATATTCCAAAAAATTATTTTTTTCGCTCTGATAGCATTATCGACACTTAAATCCCGAGCCGCATATGGACATTTTATTTCGACAATTTTGTCGTCTTCTACAAGTCCATCTGGACTTGCACCTAAGAATGGCAAATCTTTGTCAGTAAATAGACCACATATTCTGACAGGCTTTTTCAGTTTATATTGCAGTTGTTCGCGTGCAAGAACTTCATGATTTTGGCCATAGTTTATTGATTTCACATGCTCCAAACTTTTTTCAGTGACTAAAGTTTTGACTAAAGGCCCGCATTTTATTAGTTTTCTTTTGCACACTTTACTAAATACAGAAGCTGTAAGCCGTAGTTTTCTTTCTTGGCTTTTGCATTCCATCGATTCCGCCTGCAAAATGGTTCTTCTTTCGAGTGCGTGGCGATCATCTTCGGACAAAGTTATGCTTTTTAACAGGTTCGCTGCCACCAAAAAAAATATGATCAACTCGGAGGCCAAATATTGTTTTTTGTTTAATCGACCTTTAAAGTGATCAGTTAAGATTATTATTATACTTAATTATGTTTATTTATATTTGACACTATTTTAAATGAGAAGTAAAACTGCACCGCATCGGTGCGTGCTAGGCACTGGGAATGAAATTTTCAATCCCAATGCCAAAGAACGCACGTGTGCGGGTTATGAGTTTACTACGTTTTTATGGTTTATTGGAAATAATACGCTGCTATTTATTTAAACATGGTTTATATTAATTACTTCTTGCATGCTTCTAATAAAATAAACTACAAAATCAACATTATTACAGAGAACCTTACTTAAAAATGGCATTACACTTTGGTATCGACGTAAATCAAAAGTAATAGACTCAATCAATATGTAATATAATTTAAAAAAATTACGAAACTATTGACGACGAAGTTCTGAGTGGTAATTTTCAAAGCATTCCACACAAAGACCTGGTTTGTCAGGACAGGTGTCACAAAACCAAGGAGAGTCAGTACGCTTTTTATTATTGGAACACTGGCGGCATGTCTTTCGTTTGAGACGCTCATTTGAAGTAGTTTCAGTGGCTTTCTTTATTTTATGAGCACTTTGGATATTTGATGATCTATTTCCTGGTACATTTTCTTGCAGAAGAGCATTTATGACATTCAAGCGGTAATCATAGATAGACGTTTTACGTTGTCCTGAATATTTATTGTACATCTTCATTGAATTCAATAAAAGTAATTGGAATGTGTGTATGGCTACTTTCAGATACCAACGTAAAGTTTTTCTTTCGCAAGGATAGTATGCTAAAAGCTGGTCCTGCCTGTCTGCTACCCCTGACATGTAATCGTTATATTTCCAAATAGCTTCTGGCTTTTGAGTAACATGACCACGTTTATTTTGGACTTGAACCATTTTGCTTTCATACTGGGTAGTAATATACGTTACAACACGTTTATCTTTCCACACGCCAACATGCACTCCTTCACGAAACCTTGAGCAATTTTCTCCTTTTTTAATTTTTTTCTTCATTATTTCGTGAGGATTTTCTTTCAAATCTTTACGTTGAGTTCCTGTACAATAAGTGTTGTGATCAAGCAGCTTCTTCGCCAAACCAAAACTGTTGTAATAGTTGTCCATATATAATTCGTGGCCATAATTTAGTTTCCCCCGCAGCAGCTCCATGACTACTTTCTCAGCGTGTCCCTTACCAGTTACCTCTGTATCTTTTCCACCTGCATATACTCGGAACTTTACTATCAACCCATCTGGTTCAGTGAGCATGTATAACTTTATGCCATATTTGTGGCTTTTCTTTTTGATAAACTGCCGAAAACTTAGTCGTCCTCTCCATAGCATCATACTTTCATCCGGAGACAATTGTGTCGCAGGATAATAACATTCCGTCATCTTGTTGAAGTAATCAACAACACTTCTGACCTTGAACATTGGGTCCTCACTTTCTTCCTCTGAGGTAAAATGCAAACATCTCATTATGAGGATAAATCTGTTCCTGCCATTTGTTGCCCAAAAATTGGAAAGGAAAACAGCCTATCAGTTTTCCAATAATCTTGTAGACGGCTGAGAGGGATAGTTCCCATGTGGAATAACAAACCAAGGAAAATTCTCAGCTCGCAAACAGCGACCAGTTTCCATCCAGTAATCCTAGCAAAATCTCTACTTTGTCTGCCTAGAACTTCCTGATTATGTTTACTTATCAACCTCTGTGCCTGCGCATTTGTCTCGGTACAAATCATTGTCAAAAAATTTTCAGCGAAAAAGAAATTAAAATAGTCAATAAGATTTGCTCCTGTAACTTCACCATAAAATTGGTTTGATTTTATAAAATGAATTTCCTTCATCTCACCAGATGTAGTCCGTTCAGAAGTTGAGCCAGATACAGAGGGTTGGTTTAGCTGGGCTTGATTTTGACTGTCTGATACAGATGTAAGTATGGCTGTAAGTCTTGATCCTGAGTTTAGTGTCACCACTAATCGACGTACCGGAGGGCGTAATTCGATATCTAAGAGGTGCTCCTCACCTTCACTTTCTGATGCAGACTCATCACCATCGGGCTGGAATATATCTTCAGAATTATGAGAAAACAGTGCCGTTTCTATATCACTATCGTCCGAAACAGAAAACACTTGTTTTCGCTGCCTTTTAGGTCTAGAAGAGCCTTCTCCGTTATCCATTTTTGATGTTAGTTATTTGTGCATAAAAACTCGACTGTCAAACATACGAAAAAACCAAAAACACGTTAAGAAAATTTAAAATTTTCAAGCGTATGCTGCTCTGAACACAATATCCCTAGCCCAATGCCGGCGCCAAACTGAGTCTATGAATCTACTAAGACGCGAGAACGCACCGGTGCGTGGACGGCTTGGAGCGTGTACACCTCACCCCGCACCCGTGCGCGGGTTTTTTTATTTTATTTTATTTTATTATTTTTTATTTTATTTTCCTAGGCAGCAATCCTGTTAAGTGCTCTGCTTTGGCAAATTGAAAATCTGTCTCGCTTAGGTCAGGCTTTTGACAAGATTCGCCATAGTTTTCGTCATTGTGCCTATTGATAGACTTTTGGCTTTTTGATGTGCAACATTTAAAAACTATGCGTCTCGCTGAGGCCATTCTTTTTACATTCCTTTTCCATTCAAGTCGTTTGATTAATTTGTTTGGGCTTCGCAAAAAAAGTTTCTTACTGAGGTATGTTTGCGGCTGCTTCGAATTGAGAAACAACAGATGCTGAACATCTCCCTGAATATGACTGTCGACCTGAATAATTGATGCGTTTTCTATACTTTAAACAACTTTATATACTATAATAAACTTTGCAATCACACTATTGAAAATCTCTGCTATATTGCTATTCACACAGTGCATCAGACTTTTAGCGTTATTTACTAACCTAGACAGGATTTTTATTAAGGCTGAAAAAATAAAACCACCGTCCTTACTTTTCATTGCTGGTACTAATTTTTCTTCTGGTGCTTCATTTTCGGTGAGTTTCTTGCAATAATAAGATTTACATGAAGCATGGTCGCCAAACACGTGATGCGGCGCATTCAAGAAATCCTTTTTCAGTTCAAGAACTTTTTCCTCAAAAGGTATGTTTTTAGAACCTATATATTTTACTGCTCCATTAACAGATCGCCTTAAACGCAATATATTATTTTGTACAGCTCTTCTATATTTAATTGGGTAAATTGTATTCCTGGTCAGCTCATCCAACTTCGTGCAGTAATTCCTTAATAAATGATTGGTACACTCAATATTCTGTACTAACAAATTTCCATAAGCTTTAGCTTTTTCAATACTGCTATGTGTACTTGAATCACCGTCAACTATTAGTCTAGAGTATATCAATTTGTGTGTTTCTAAGGAAGTTTTAAACCCTTCAACTAAAGCTGTTGCTTCCGTATGGAAGCAACAGCTTTCAGGTTCAGGTTGAGCACCTTGATAACATCCGTGAAATCTATTATTGACACGTCATTTTTAATAAATTTAAACGTATTTTTTTGTTTATAGGACTTCATACCTCTCACGACAGCTTTATTTTCAGAAATGTCTTCTATCAAGCAAACATACTTGTAAGTTTTCTTTCCCAAAGCAGAGCAAAATTTTGCGAGTATAAAGTCACCTTCTTTTGGCGTAAATACAAACTCATCTTTTGAACTTGACGGCACATCTTTCAACTTATTATAAATTCTGCACTGATTTTCTTTTTTGATCGAAGATTCTGTTTCGTTACATATCTTCTTTTTTTTTAAACATGACTCAACAGAAAGGTTTCGTTTTGTCTTCTTAGTATTTTCTTTAGTTGTTTTATTAATTTCTGTTGTCAAATTAGATAGTTCTTCTTCAATATTTATAGAATCATTGTCCGAGTTATCTTTCACCAATCTTTCATAAAAAGTTTCTGCGTCCTCGCTCTCTGACGATACGTCGCTTTCGTACGAACAACTGGTATTATCACTTTCCGTTTCATATCGCGCTTTATTTTTCTTTTTTATTTTATTCTTTTTCATATTAATTTTTGCTTCGGTCTGACTTGTTTCTGATTTGTTTCCCCTTTTTTTTCTTCTTGTTTTCCTTGATCAACAACTTTTCCTTTTTTCCCCAAATTCTCCTTTTTTATGTTTTTTCTGTTTTTTTTGTTATTTCTGCTTGTCTTTTTTTTTCTTCCTGATCTCTTTCCATTTTTTCAATTACTTCTTGTATGTTAGGATTTCGGCCCCCTTAGCAACACGCCTTTTTTGTGTTTTGGGTGGATCATTGCGAGCAGTTTTTTCCAATAGAAGTGTCTGAAATGAAAAGTTTCTGCGTCCTCGCTCTCTGACGATACGTCGCTTTCGTACGAACAACTGGTATTATCACTTTCCGTTTCATATCGCGCTTTATTTTTCTTTTTTATTTTATTCTTTTTCATATTATTTTTTGCTTCGGTCTGACTTGTTTCTGATTTGTTTCCCCTTTTTTTTCTTCTTGTTTTCCTTGATCAACAACTTTTCCTTTTTTCCCCAAATTCTCCTTTTTTATGTTTTTTCTGTTTTTTTGTTATTTCTGCTTGTCTTTTTTTTTCTTCCTGATCTCTTTCCATTTTTTCAATTACTTCTTTGTATGTTAGGATTTCGGCCCCCTTAGCAACACGCCTTTTTTGTGTTTTGGGTGGATCATTGCGAGCAGTTTTTTCCAATAGAAGTGTCTGAAATGACACATTAATTTCATTATCGTTTCCTAAAAAAAATGGTTGCTGCTTTTTTTCATATGTCTTAAGTGTTTCTTTTATTTCCTTTTTCACTTCAAGATTTTCTTTATTTGATGTTGCAGGTTTAATTAATATGTTTTGCAGTATTTGAATTTTTGAAGATGTATTGTTTTTAGATGGAACTTTAACTTTTTTTTTTGTTTAGACGAATCTTGCTTTTGTGCGTTAAGAAAATATTCCGGCTCCTGTTTCTTGTAGACTCTTTGCTTTGTTGTTTGTACTTTCTTTATATTTATCCCTTTTTTTTCTACTATATCCATTTTTCTTTCGTTAATATTCTGTTCAATCTTTGCTTCTGAGATCTCTTCTTAAGAAATGTTTTCTTCTTCAATCTGTTTTCCTTCAATCACTAGTTCTTTTTGATTTTCTGTTACCTTTACATCTGAACAGTTCTTGTCAGACCCAATATCTTCCAGAATCTTGTTAAACTCACTCTTATAAAAACTTTGAAGCTTAAGAGTGTTGGTACGGCAACATTAACATGATTTTCCACAACCTGATGCGTGCAGTCGTATCGAGTTGCATCATATGTTTCCACGTTGTTTTCAACTTCAGGCCCGGAAATTAAGTTGAAATATTCGACTTCGCTATTGTCGGCATGTTTGAGTGCTTGTTCTTTTTACCATTGGGCTAATGCCAAAGGACCGAATATGTATTTAGATATTGCATGCCGGTTAAACGGGTATATACCAGTTTTTTTTAAATCCATTTTGCAGGATAACTGGGTTTAAATTGGCCCATATTTCGGTTAGAATTCTGGAAAATTCCATCTTTGGTAGTTTAGCACCAATGTGCATCCTTTGCCATTTTACGAGGGCCTCATCCCATCTATCCTTCATTGGTTTCATGCCACTGCAATCTAATGGTTGAAGAATATGAGATGAGTGTGGTGGTAATTTTATTATAGTAACGTTTTCGGATTGAGCCAGCTTGATGACATTTAAGTCCACATGAGTGGAGTGTCCGTCGTAGATAAGCAAAATTGGCCTTTCATTTCCAATTGCAGGTAAAAATACGCTTTTAAAATATTTTTCGAAAATTTATGTTTCCATCCAACCTTTCTCACTAACGGTATAAGCAGTTTTGACTGATTGATCTTTGTAACACCACTCATTCCACAAATGCTTTCCCTGAAATATAACAGCGGTGGGATTTTATCTCCGACTGCATTTGTTGCCAATAATACAGTCGTGTTGTCTCTACCAGGGGAACTAGTAGTTCTGGTGCTGCAAACCCCTTTTTCACCAATGACTCGGGTTTTGGACGGATCATTGCAGAAACTTGTTTCGTCGAGGTTGTATATCCTTTTAGGTTTATCAGTAATGTCAAGATCGTTCAAAACTTTTTCTAATAAATCGAAATAATAGTACCTAAACTGTGTACGGATTGCATGCCCGTTTACGGGCAATTTCAACTGACTGTGGTTTTTTTTATCGACAAACCATTTCTCTTGCGAAAATTGCGAAGCCATTCATCGCCTGGTATATCGTCTTTAAATGGCGTGATTATACCATTTCTTTTTACGTACTCTGACACTAGGGCCTTGACTTCTTTAGCCGTCAGAGGAAATCCGTTTTTTTCCATTATTTTTAAATATAAAGATATTTCCTGCTCAAGCGATCTTGAAAATACAGTATCTTTGCCGGGGTTCGACTGTTTCTGTCCGCGCGTAGCATAAACATGGGATATTATTGTTGACCGAGGAATATTAAATCGTTCCGCAGCAGTATAACTGTTTAACTGTTTTTGCTTCACTAGTCTTACAGCTTCCAGAAGCTTTTCTCGGGTATAAGCCTTCTCCCTTTTTCTTTTATATTTCCGAACCATCTAAAATAAATAACAAAATTTTGATAATGTTACTATGCATTTGTCTTTTTAATTATTTAATAATAAAATAATTATTTAATTAAGGTTTTATTTACTTATAATTTTATTTAAATGTATTTCGCGCACACATAATCTGCGTTTATACGTCACAGACACAAAGGTAAACATTTTATGCAAATAGATAGGCAATCATCACTTAGCGAAATATCGACACGGTGCATCACTAGTGATTTAATATTTTCATACAAAAACAATGGGGCTATTGCAACTGCGAAAATAGTTGCAATTACCCATCTGAACAAAAATTTGAGGTTAATGTAACTATGTCCATAAAATGTTTATTATAAGACGTAGCCTTTAACCAAATATATAAAAGGCACTTACGTTTTATCTTTTTAATAGGATGAGCTTGCAATATAACTGGAAACGACGTGAAATATTATTTATGGCACAAAACTCAACAGACGACGCCGCAAAACATTTCTCCAAAATGGCGGCTATCAAAAAATGCTCTGTCGGTACTACAGTAAGCGACGTAAAAGCGCCATCTAGACTTTATAAGAAGAATCAATAATTTCTCTTTACTCCAACACACGGCGTGTTTTACAAAAACCTATGGGTTGAGAGTAAAATCAATTAGTTGCTTTAGCTTCATAGTTGCTTTCGCCCCGGGTGACCTTACAATCTTTTCGACCAGCAAGCATCTGCAACAACCATTATCATTGGTATTCCATTTGAATCTACTTCTCCATTCCTTACAGCTAAATTATACTCTTCTTCTTCGCATCTGCCATACTTTTTTCTTTGGCTAGTTCCCAGAGTTCACAAACTTTGGTATGGCACTTAGCATATAATTTGTCAGACATACATGGTATGTTGAGACTGGCTGAAACAAGTTCCAGTTCTAAAAATCCCGCACCAATAGAGATAAAACTGCTGACAATATTATGGTTCAAGTCGAGATCCGTGGAGTTATCAGAATCGGGTCAATTTTTTAATTTGAATTTCAGATTACACATTTGACATAAGGTCACCCGGGGCTATTGTAGCTACTAAAATCTGAGTTCAAACTTAATTTATTTTATTTTATTACTAACATTTATTTTACAGCAACTTTTTGTTTTTTTGTTGCTTAGTTATGTTTTATTCATTATGTCAACGAGTTTATATTGATAAAATATCTATAAAATAATATTCAATTCAACGAATTCCATCTGCAAGCCTACAAAAGTTACAATTGCCCCCCAACGGGGGTAAATGTAGCCATGTATCTATAAAACTTTTACTGTTAAACCTATATTTCTCAAACTAATGATGAACCTTCCACCCGACAGATACTAACTAATTTTGTACTTTAAGGCTTTGTAATATGATTCAATTTCCTTAAAAATAAGTTGAGGAATTATTACGGGGTAAATGTAGCTATACTCCATATATGATAGTGTTGGGACGCGTCTCTCGATAACGTTGAGTACATACAATTTATTTTTCTCAGGTTTGCTCGGAAATTTGAATAGAATGTGCTCGGAAACTGCACAACTTTCTCTAAAGAATATGAGTCGAGAAAATACAAAATAAAATGGACTCTCCTATAACAAACAGCGCAATCAGCTGACATATTTACGATAGGAGGTCGAATTTTTTTGTCGTTTTTACACTTTTTTTTAGAAAGTGCACTTATATTTTTTGCCATAAAACATATATCATTTCGGCTTTTTTAGTTTTACATATCCCACACACTGAATAACAATTATTTTTAAAATTGGGGCGAACATAAATTTTCTCGCTAATCGGAGAAAAGAATAGTCTTTTCTCCGATTAAAAATAATTAAGGACTTCTTTACTATCAAACATAGGTTTGATAGTAAAGAAGTCCTTAATTATTTTTAAAAAATAAATAAATATTAAGAGTGTATTTGTCAAATGAAACTATGAAATAGTTCTTCTTCTTTTTAATGGAAACAAAATTTATAAAATTGCGTTGACAGAAAATAAACGGAAATAAATTTACTTTTCTGCTATGTTTACATTTTTAGGAAAGACGTACACCATATCCTTGTCATCAAATTTTGGTGCTGGCAAACACTCGATAACGTCATCATGATCTATAATAGATACATCATTCTCGACTGCACGAAATTTACTTTTACTGTTTTTGACCGATTTAAATCCTTGAACCACCATTTTGTCACAAGCTATTTCTTCAATCATGCATACATATTTATATTCTCGTTTACCTTTATAAGATGCAAATTTTGCTAACACAAATGATCCTTCTTCCGGAATTTCATGTTTTATATTATTTTTTGTATCTAATTTGCTTGTCTCTAGCTTTGGACTTTCATTTTTTTCATTATATGTATACTCATTCTCGTAAAACTCTTCTTCATTCAAAGTATTTCCCATAAATGTGTTCAACTGTTTTGTTAGATTTGAGTTTAAGCCTTCCAAATTATCCTTACTTTCAGGAACTTGTTTCAGATTCAAACATTTAGTTTTGGTTACCTTTTCTTTTTTTTTCTTTTCCTGCTCTTCCGGGTTTTTCTTTTCTTCGCTTATTTTCCTTGGTTCTTTCCCTTGTCTTGGTTTAGCCATGTTTTCATCGAATTCATCCGGATCTTCATGTAGCTGCTCTTCACCTTTTAAAATATTTTCAAAAAATGTGTCCATGTTTTCAGTTTCTGAAGAGTCCATTGACATATAAGACCCAGTATCCTCACTGTCAGAAGACCATTTACTATTTTTCTTTAATTTAGTTTTCTTTTGCTTCTTTTTATTTTTGTTTATTTTCGTTTCTTTATTTCTTTTCTGTTCCTTCAGTTTGAGTTTCTTCTCCAAACCTTCTTGCTTCTTCTTTTCTTTCATTATTTTCAATGTCTTTTGCTCTTCTCTTTCATTTTTCATGCGTGCTACAACTTCAGGATATGTTAATATTTCAGCACCAACCCGTTTTTTTGGCCTTCTTGGCAAATCGTTTTTCGAAATATGGCTTAAAACCATTTGTTCAAATGTTGTACTAACCTCATCATAGTTTTGTTCTTTTTTGTCATGTGTTGGATTTATTATTTCGCAGCTTAAAACATTGATCTTACCACTGTTACTATTGTTATTTTGAATCTTCAAAGGAAGTCTAAATGTTCTAGGATTTATTTTTTTCCATTCAGATGGTCCATCATTCTTGTCATTAGTACCTTTTTGCTTATTTTCAAGCTTTTTTATCGTCATTTTAGGATTTTTGACTGTTCTGGCTATATTTTTTTCGCTTTTAATTTGCACGACAGAATAGTTTTCCTTCTTTTCTCTTTTATTTTCTTTTTTTTCATATATAAGCATCTCTTGATTAGCAATAGTTTTTTGGTTATCTAGTAGTTGTTTCTCTTGTTCATTTTCTATTCCATTTATTGATAAGTTGTTGTCTATACCACTAGAATTTTCTCCCATTTTGTTAGAATTGTCAAAGTTTTCATTCGGGCTCTGAGCTATACTTTGGTTGAAAATTCTAAGTGCAAAATTTCCAAGACTCGGAATTTTTTTTATTGTGTTAATTACGGAATTTTCCAGGTCTTTTGTCATTGATTCGAAATTATTATATTCCATAGTATCATCATCGTTTGCAGAAATATTTTCAGCGCATATAGTTTCATACTTCGATTGCATATGGTTCTCCCACTTTTGCCATGATAGGGAATCAAATTTTTCTTTTCCAATCATATTTCGATTAACCGGATATATGCCAGTCTTTTTAAATCCATTTGAAATAATTACTGGATTTAAATTCTCCCAAATGCCAGTAAGAATTCTAGCAAATTCACTTTTGGGCAATTTGAAGCCAACATGCATTCTTTGCCATTTTATAAGTTCCTGGTCCCACCTGTCCTTCATGGGCTTCATGACGCTGCAATCTAAAGGCTGCAATACGTCAGAAGAATGGGGTGGCAGTTTAAGGATTGTGATGCCTTCAGATATTGCATACTCAATTACGCTCAAATCTGTGTGAGTCGAATGTCCATCGTATATTAGAAGAACTGGCCTCTTGCTCCCGATCGCAGGGACAAAAACATCTTTTAAATATTTTTCAAAGATACTGGTCTCCATCCAGCCTTTTTTACTAACAGCATATGCTGTTTTGACATTTTCATTCTGATATAACCACTCGTTCCACAAATATTTTCCTTGGAAAATAATGAGAGGCGGAATTTTATCACCATTTGCATTTGCTGCAAGAAGGACGGAGGTATTGGTTCTACCTGGTGAGCTGGTTGTTCTTGTACAACGATGACCAACTTTTCCAACAACTTTACTTTTCGATGGATCCTGACAGAAACTAGTTTCATCAAGATTGTAAATACGATCGGGTGCGGACGATAAATCCAAATCACGAATAGCTTTTTCGAGTATTTCAAAATATTCGTATACCGTGAAGGGGTTGCACGCTTTTCTTCTGGCTATTTCCACCGATTGAGGCTTTTTGAGAGAAAGGTTGTGTCTTTTCCGAAAACTTCGAAACCAGTCATCACCAGGTATGTCATTTTTAAATACCGTCACGATGCCGTTCCTTCTAATATATTCGCTTATCAATAATATGACTTCCTTGCGAGTCAAAGGAAAACCACACTTTTCCATTACGTGAATACAGTTCACAATTCTCAGTTCCGTATCATTATCAAACACCGTAGATCTGCCAGGTTTATTTAATCCACGCGTTCCAGTTACATGCGCGTAAATCGTGGCTCTGGGAACACCAAAATGTTCTGCAGCCTGATAACTGCTCATTCTCTTACATTTCACAGCTTCTACTGCTTTTAATAGATTGTCCCTTGAATAAGGAGTTTCGCGTTTACGCTTGTAGTGCCGAACCATCTGCAATGAAAACAAAATAATTTGTTATAAACATTCACACAACAGCTGTAACCATCAGTAAGTAACAATGTTGTTACTTTATATCTACTAGAAATTATTATTTTATACTAAAAACTACAGGCAGTTTCATCCGCCTGGTTAAAAAAAGAATCCTTTGGAAATCTTGAATAAGATAGCTTTCTATCAAAGAATATTTAAAATCGGTTCAGTAGTACCAACCCTTATCTACCTAGATACATCCAAATTAACAAATTACAAACATTCGAACCTACATACTTTGCTTTTGAAAATATTAGTTAGGACTCATAATTAATTAAGAAAATAACCTCAAAGGAGATTGAATCAAAATATTAAATAAGAATATAATCATAAACTGAACCTTAATCAAACCCAAGTATCGATATTTTATAGCATTATGAATCGACCCATTGACATCACTTGTTTTTTTAATTTTCATACAAAAGCTTGGGGGCAATTGTAGCTGTCAAAATAGCTACAATTACACCACCTAAATTTTTTGATGGGGCGAACGTAGCTGGTGCAGTTAACCTCACTTTAGTTATGCGTAGGATGAAAATAATTACTACAAAACGACTTACCTTTCATAGTCTTACGATTCGATACAAAACACTTTTCAATTTCACGCAAGAACAATTTTTTTGAGATTATTTTCACTGCGCCCGTTTATCACAGACAATACTTCAAAATGGCGGAATAAAATAACGCTCCGTAGATAAAACAGTTTAAGTGTTAGTTACGCCATCTGTCGCTACCTATCTCAACTAAAGTTTCTCTTTTCAACCACAGATGTCATTTTCTCTAAAAAAGAGACAGTAACAAGTTATTTCAATCAGCTACGTTAGCCCCCTGGCTACAATAGCCCCGGGTGACCTTATAAAATGAAATTGGAAATGAAACCCTTTTTTTTATATCTTTTGTAAATTTTAAACAACTCAGATTACAGCCAAGTACTGAGTTATGATTTGAAATATCTTGAAGCTGTTGATAAATGTACCCAAAATCTATAATTCTGTTTCCAGATATTACAATATCCTCCTGTTCTTTATTTTCCTTTTCTGTAATAAGCTCAGTATCAGATGTATTTTCTAGTGATTCCTAAAAAAAACAGCCAAATGTATTCAAAACAGATTTTTCCATCACGTGCAATGAGATTTAATTATTATTGACCATTACGAAAAACTGACCTTGTCTATATCAATTTCCGACAAATTTGACGCTAAACTTTTTGATGATTCACCATCTTCATTGTCATGATTTCTAATCCTGAAACAGAATTTTATGTAATATTATGGTATTTTTTAGTATTTGTTAATGTAGCAGTAGTAGGGCTGTTAGTAGTAGCATGGTGGTATCATCTTTAACGTTTCCACGATGCTTCATACAAACTATAATTATGCTACAAATATGTTGAAATAAAGATACTCACATACATACTTACACACGAAAAAAAAAATTTTTTATAGTGCTATTTGTGACAACCCTAATGGTTAGTACGGTCTACTACATGTACCGTACGAACTACAAATACATAGTATTAGAAATTAATCAAATCGTTGAAGGAACAAATAAATCTGTGGTATTAACATTATTATTGTAGACTGACTAAGCACATTACACTTCTTATATGGGCAGTCGTATAAAAACTAAAAACTACGTGAAACCTATTACTGGCAATCCTATTTAGACATTTGTTAAATAGTACTTATTTTATACATACACGTTATTAATCAGCTTTTTCTTGAATCTGGAGCTGCTGCATAATTTGTAATATCTTTGTTTACGTTTTCCCATTTCACTGCAATAAGAGAATATTGAAAAAGAAACATCTCGTATAATAGAAGTAAAAGTTAATAATAAATATAAAATTCTCAAAAAAATACTTACATAGTTTTACCGCGGCGTTCACGAGACGGCGTGGTCGATGGTTCGCTCTGCAAAGTGACGTTCGCTCAGTCTGACCTAATTTATTTACTTTTCTAAAATATTAATAGAATGGAATGCACGAAGATATATTTGTTCAACAAAAAAAAACTAAGTAAGTAAAAAAAACTTTATTACTTATTACCTATGAATACAATAAAAATCATTTATTTCACAACACAGTAGCTACAATGGCCATGTCATTGTTACTTAAATATTAACAGAACAAAATTATTGCATCATGATATGGATTTTTAAAAATATGTAAGATCTGAATCTACGTACAAAATGTATCTAGCAATAAATTTAAAAACAAGACAAAATCATTTAAGTTTCTTTCGCTTATTGTAGTAATCAAATGCCTGGTTTTTTAATCAAATCATGTTCGTCAAATCTTGTAAATTTTCCATTTAAAAGTCGATTTACATTATTACACCAGCTGTGAATTATTGTATTGCAAACAAGATCTTTGATAAAATCAACCAAAGAAGATTTATGATCTATACAAGTAATCACACTGAAATCGCATGCACAATCAATAAAGAATTTGATTTTTGTTTTTAAATGTTTTGATTCAGGAAATCGCCGCAGACATGCTACAGTCACAAAATACATTTCATTCATTAATTTATTTATCTGGTCACTAGGGTGGAATAATGATCGCTTTGTGTAATCAGCTTCATAATTAAAAGAATCATCATCAACATTAGGTCGTTTAAAATCCATATTGCAAGTTTGTCAATTTTTGAAGATCTTGATTTACACTTTTTTAATACGTAACCAGTAACATATTTTTTTGATTCAGCATGCACAATCGAACTCTCCCTCTTCAGCTTTAAACTCTGAAATCACGTCTAACAACGAATCAATTTCACATGCAAAATCAGGTGAAGGTCGTTTATTCTTTTCATTAATAAATTCTCGTAGTGATTGAATCGTTTGATTTTCGTCTTTTTCGCAATTTGCTGCTGGGGAATGGGGCGAGTTGAAATTATTAACAATCAAAGTTTTATACGTGTTGATGAATTGCGAGCACGTTGGATTATTATTTCTCGCCCCATAGCTCCGAACACTACTAAAAACTTTTCCAAGGGATCTTGATTGAAATTTCTGGTTAGCAAATTAGTAACATTAAGAGTGTTTTGAAATCATCAAATAATTCTTTGAAACATTTTATGTTGTGGATCCAATTTTTGATTGAAGGAATCGATTCATTTTTAATCACCTCCACGTTATTCTGCATTTTAATTGTCTGGAATTTAATTGATTCTAAAATTGGCAACAAATCATATTTTTGATTGATCCTGATAAGAATGACCGTGAAACGAATCATATAATTTATCAAAAATCAGTAGAAAATCAGCTGTATCTGCACACTCTGCAGGTAGGATGCCACGTTCTGAAAGAAAGAAAAATGAATTTAAGAATGACTTGTATCACTGCAATAATTCAAACTAATTCAATTCCCCAAAAGTACATGTAACTATTTACAAATAGATTTTAGTATGTGTGTGTATCTATAAATGATGACCGCTCTAAAGTGTGCCTATATCACCTATTTCATACACAGCAGAACGTTTATCGTTCGTCTAAGCCACCATATATTTAAGTCAATACTTAATGCGATAAATTCCATAGTCTTATATTTTATTTCACTGGTTGCATTTTAAGAGACAGTCTATAAAGACAAAGCAGTTACGTAGATTTATTTATATAATATCTAACGGTGTACATTATTCAGAGATAATAAACTGATTGCCATGAATACAAAAAAGTAAAAATAAAGCTTATATTTTTTTAATACTCACTTGCCAAAAATCGCATTACAGCTGACTGAATACTTGCGCCGCATGTTTCATCTTCATTTTAGGAATCTTTTCTTTTAAAACGTGATTTTCTGTAAGTTTATTTAATATACGTATTTCATCTACCCCTTCGTCTACATCGAGCAGCATTTTTAAATGCTCCCATTTGGCAGTTTTGACTAGGGTCAAGGAGGCAACAGTGACTCATATGTTTTTCAAAAAGGTAAATTAAATATAAATTATGACGGGATTCATGTGAAACTTTTGCATATTGTTAATTAACTATTATAGTTTAATTTTGAATCAACACAATTCCATAAAATAAGTAAAAATATAATAAAAAATAGAATAAAAAAAAAAATACTTTTGAGCCACTGTGCACACCCATGTGTACACAGTGACCCAACCCTGTGGTCCACAGTGGCTCTAAAGGTACACAGTGACTCATCAAAAGGAGTAATAAAAAAAACGAAAATTAATCCAGTTTTTATTTATTAATTAAAGAAAAAACAAATAAGTTTTTATTTACTTATACAAAAACAAACTTAAAGATCAATTTTATTGACTTAGTATCCAGTCGAATCAACAATTTTACCAACATTCTACAAACTATGTTAACAATGAGTTTTCTTATAAAATAAAGTAAATAATAATATGTCTTCTCTTATTATTATCACAAACTTAAAAATATATATAAACATTAACAACAGTCTTGCAATAAACAGTCTTATTTATATTGTTAAGGAACCATTAAGTTCTAAGTAAGCTTTTCTCAATCTTAAACTAAATATTTTTATTTACTAGTAGTCTTTACTGTATTAATCAATAATTTAAATCACAGAATGTTACAAAAAATTAATTATTATCAAATCAAAATCAAGAGAAAAAGTTTGAGTTAAAAACATTATGATATTTTGGAAGAATTTAACCAATGGGTAGAGAAGAAAAATCAATAGGGAAACTATAGAATGGCCTAGAAGAGGTCCCAACCCAAGATGGCACTGGCAATATATATTTTAAATCAGACTCGTTTACAAGCGACAGGTCAGGATTATCTGGCATTACAAATCTTTCAGTGCCAGGCTTACGTTTTAAGAATGATATGTAGTAATCAAGATTACGATTTCTTTCCTCTAATATCTTTCCAATAAACAACAATCTTTGCCTTTTTGATGTTAATTGTACTATGACAAATTCCCCTTCTTTAGGTGAATGAGGTAAAGGGTTCTTTAAGTCTATCTCTGTTAAAACTTCTTTAGCATCTTCAGGGTCTTCTTCTTGCTGTTCTGCCCAGTCAATATCATCTTCAGAGTCAGCGAATTGGATTTGTTTATTCTGATTTACTTCTTCTTCGTCGCTATCTAGTACCGTTCGGCAAGTTTTCTTTCTTTTGGCTTCATTTTTTCGTTTAGTAGCACTTTTTTCTTGTTCAATCATGGTCTTTTCTGGAGTATCGGTAGCTATTATGCTACGTCCAGGTCTACGCTTTCTGTTAGATTTTCTAGGACCAGCTTTTATGGGATCTCTAAATTCAAACGGCGAAGTAAAAGTTGTTTTATTTGTAATCTTAGAGGGGGTGTTTATAATAGAAGATGGCTGGGGGGACATGGCCGTGTTTGTGAATGTAGACGTGGGTGGCGTGCTCACAAAATCTGGTGCTTCTTGGGTGGGTGCAGAAATTAATGGCGTGCTGTTTGTTAAAGCTGGAATCTCTTTGGTGTTTGTAATAGCCGAGGAGGATGGCGTACTTACGAATCCTGAAGTTGCTTGGGCACTTGTAGTCATAGACATGTATACAAAGGCTGTTTGTGTGACTGTAACGGGAGACGTGGACAAGGCTGTAGCTGCTTGTGCACTTGTAATGGTAGACGTGGTAGACATGCTTTCGAAGTGTGTAACAGCTTGGATGTCTGTACTTGTAGACGTAAATGGTGTGCTTCTGAGGGCTACTTCTGGTTCTGTTATTGGAATGATAGGCATGTTTTCATCGAGTAAGCTAATAGAATCAGGTGTTGAAGCTCCGTCATCTCGATTATCTTCTGGGTAAGGGCGATCAGTCACAGAGCTTGGCAGAAAATCTTCGTCTGTAAATATGTGTCGATCGAACGGAAAAATTCCACATTTTGCAAAAGAGCTCGTAATATTTTTTGGAGTCATGGCTTTTTGAAAGGCAGATCCAATTATCTCACCCAAGTCGTAAATAGTTACTGGTTTTCCCGGATTCCTCAAAAGCCAGGAGTCAATTGCAGCATTGTAAAAAGTTTTAAATGGACCGTAGATTCCCACATCAAGGGGTTGCAACTTAGCCGACGTGTGAGGATGAAGGGTTAGAATGTGAACCCCTGCATTTTTCGCTAAATCTAGGGCTGCAATACTGAGATGGGATTCGTGATTGTCCATAATTAAAATAGATGGATTTTCTTTTGATGAATTGGTGTGTTTAACAAAATGTTTTATCACCTCTGGAAAAATTGTTGAATTCATCCACCCAGTCGGTGTTGCCAAACCAAGTGTCCCAGGTGGTGTATTTTTGATCATATGATCTTTAAAGTTTTTCCTGGGAAATACCATAACAGGAGGTAAGAAATTTCCACTTGCGCTAATAATACAACACGTTGTTATCAATGTGCCCCTCTCTCCACTAGTAACTTTTCCTATAGTCTTTCGTCCCGTTGGCGCAAGAACTTTTTGCGGTTTTTGAACGGTAGTGGTGGACGTTTCGTCCAAATTGAAAATCCTGGTGCCGTCGGAAAAATGGGGACTTCGAGCCATTATATTTTCAAGGTTGTCAAAATACTTATCTACATTGACTCTGTTAAAAGCCGTAGCTCTGGCAAGACTGCAGGCTTCGGGGTTTTTCAGCGATATATTATGTCTGCGTCTGAAACTAATTAACCAATCTTTGCCGGCCATTTGTTTCGCCTCCCAAGATAAAGGCATTTTCAAGTTATTGATTTTTCCACACTGATATGCCAGTCTCCGGCTTTCTTTTGCAGTCAATCCGTAAAACAGAAGAGCACAATGCGTTATATAGTTTTTTAGTATAATCTCTTGTTCAGTTGTGAAAATCATATTGACTGAATAGTTAGGCTCCAGTTGGTATGTTGTCAAATCTTCCAGCGAAGGAGCATCTTTAAATTTATGATGGTATCGTTTTAAAGTGGCAAAAGAGACTCCAACATTGTCCGAAGCCTTACGTATAGACTCTCCGTTTCGAATTAATATCAATCCTTTCCTTATACTCTCGGCAGGGACATTACCAATTTTTCTTTCTTTTTGAGGTCGTGGCATTCTAAAGAACAAACAATTTTGCCTTTAAATATAGCAATCAAAATAAATAAATATATAGCAATTCTAAGTATTTAAATAAGAAGTATTAGTACAAAGGTACACAGTGACTCACGAGCCACTGTGTACTTTTCAAAATTGAGCCACTGTGCACGCCTACGCCATTTTGAAAATTTCGATTTGTAATAACAAAACCAAAATCCAATCTCGTACAAAAACTGTATAAATGAAGATTATACTATATCTACCAACCAGCAAACATAATAGTTATAACTAATTGCTATTGTTTTACGCAAAAAAATCCAAATAAACTTACCTTAAAATTAAAATTTATCAACGCGGAATTTGTTTTCTGTCTATAACACAACCTAACGGCACTCCACCTGCCGGCCGACTAGTTCAAAAGTGCTTGCGGGTCACGTGCTACAATGTGTGAAAGAGACAAACCTAATCATGATTTCTCTTAACGTGGAAACTTATATGAGTCACTGTTGTCGACTGAGTCACTGTTGCCTCCTTGACCCTACGCCATTTTATATATGTATATGTGGCATTTTTCGTTAGCAAATTGCCTGCACTGCACTCCCTTTAATAAGTGCGGCGCGTCGTCGTCGTGTTTGTAAACCTTGGGCCCTTGCTTAAAAATGGATAATGCCATAATTTTTTCATCTAAAGAAAATCTTCTGCCTCTGGGTTTCTTTTTGAACTGAAGTTGCTAATATAATAAGTTGATATTTGTGAATGTTTTTATTGAATCAGGCATACTTTTTGTCACTTTCAAAAATAATTGTGACTGTGAAAGGCGTTTTGCAGTTGCGATCTGTTGTTTCTGAGACTTTGTTTTCGATTTTAAATTTTCCAATTTGCCTTTTAATTTAATGACTAAATTTTGGGAGATGGGTTTCATGGTTTTCTTTGTGGTACCTGAAAATAATATTTATTTTATGTAGATCAGTAGTAGTAAAATGAAAAAAGAAATGTCAGATGTTCTCAAGCCGCCCAAGGGCCTCTGACAGGGCTTAACGACTGTTATTTTTCAAATAATATTTTTTTCTTGATAAATGCCACTAACGGTCACCCATCCAAATGCTGACCGCGGCCAACGTTGATTAACTTGCGTGTTCGGTTATAAACCGCACACACCGCTTGGCCACGAGCGCTGTTGAAACATAATCAGACTAAATTGAATATAAGTTGTGCTAAGTAGGTATTACAAAGTTATTAATAATTAAAAACCGGCCAAGAGCGTGTCGTACCACGCAGATTAGGGTACGAAACCCTATTCAGAAAGAAATTAAAACTTACCAACTGCATACGTTCTTTTCAAGTTTCTATCTGCTAATGAATCCATTTTCTCAGGATTTGTAGCTTGCATTGCAGGATTCACAGCAATCTCATCTACAAAAACATGTATTAAGAACATTAAATAAACCAGAATGTTATACATAAGTTCAGAATAATAAATATATTATGTAAAGTGTTTTCAGAAATAAACTATGGGATGAACGACAACCTATACTCTGGTCTACAAAAGACCAGAGGCAATTAAATAGATAGATCATATAATATACTTAAATCAGTTTATTGTAATTTACCTTAATTTACCATAATATAATACTAAACTAACTACTACTTTTATATACTTCAATAGAATAAATCAATAAGACTAAAACTTGTGAACGATTTTGATCAAAACAAGAGCCAAAAGAAAAAGCATGTTGATTTAGTTAGACATAAAAAACGAAAAGCAGTAAGAAAAAAAGGTATAACTAATCATTATCAGGGTTTCCTGTAAGTACAATAAAAAGATAAGTTCCTATCTGTAGTACTTATTATATTCTACATAGGAAATCGTTATTGGCATAAGGCAATTACCTTCTCTGGAATAAGGCTAAATATATAATATACGCTTATAATACGGTACCATATCATCTGTCATTTTTTGTTTGTTTATGTATCCTCTTTCCATATATACCACTTTCATCGTGCGCGGAAATTTCGAGAAAAAAAATGGCGGCTGGGTGGCTATGCCAGCTTCCATACAAAAATGCACTAACCCCATTGATATTAATCGATAAAATCCTAATTTGTAAATATATTGCAATTTGGACTTACACTGTGTTTCTGGATTAGTAACAGATGCTGAAGGCTTGAGTGACAGCAATTTCGTGAGCTTCTGCTGTAGCAGAAGAGCATTCTGAAAACATAATGATATCTATTGATATTTGATTGTTAGGTATTAACAAAAGATGTCATACTCTTACTTTTTACCAAAATGTGTAAAAAGAAAAATATCCAAAATCAAGACTCGAGTATCAAGGGCAACTGTTATAAGAGTATACAATGTTTTACAAAATACCTCAATAATACTCAAGGAATCCTTGTGCCTATGAGACTAAAAATTTCAATAAAAGAAATTATGAGAAAAGCTTTTGGCCATCCCATACAAAATTACCGATCAGCTATTGCCTATTGCCCATTTATTCGACCTAGGTTTTTTTGGGAAACTTGTTCATTTTTATGAGCACAACAGCACAGTATTTTGTAACAACCTGTCTGTATAAATATTGCAATATATGGAAAGCTTCATAAATAATATACCCAGCTGAAGAATAGCGGTAACGCTGTGACTGCAAGCATATACTACAAGGCTGAGAACTATGTTCCTTTGAGATGTGCTGAAGTTTCATATTATTATTGTTTTTTTAATTAAAAGAAGCATAAAAAGATTCAATAAAATGTATCCTAACCTAATTTAAAAAGCCTCTTTATTGTTTAATGAAAATGATTCTTGATGGTGAAGTGATCAAAAACTGGGAACAAATTTTTTTTTATCAATTAAATGTATTAAGTACTGTCTAGGTAAGTGCCAAATAAAAAAAATTAAAAAAAAAAAATCTTGAGACAAACTATAAGGCTCATGTTGCTTGCGCAGGCCGGACGGTTTAATGGTTTAGAATACCAAAAATGTTAGTTTTAATTTATTGAATTGAATTGAATTGAATGTGAATAACTGGGCTAAATAACATAAGACTGTATCATTTCATGATAATTGTTACTTAATTCTTTTGTAAAACTTACCAAGATGCAATGTGGGTACTGCATTTCTTGTAAGTCGGTGACTATGCTTGGATTTATAATAATCTTTAAAATGTCTGTCACATAGGCGGACCATACTATAAATATAGTTATTCCCTTTTCTTTGTATTTCTTCATCTAATATTTTTTTCCACTGGTTAAAACGGTAACTTTGTTTTTCAGTGGTCCAATCTGGGAATTTATGTAGAGTACCTAAAACAAAAGCAAGCATATTTTTCATTATAATATGAAATATGTGTTTATAATTTTTTCTGGTTTTAAGAAAGATAGATAGATAGATAATATCTTTATTCATTTTCACATACATACATACATAAAGACATAAAGGTACATACATACATAAAGGTACATATTATAATATGATACCTATACTTATGCTAGCGCTTCAAGGTAACTTTTACTCGACAAGAAAGATCATGATCTCCTATATGTCTGGCCTGTCTTCACTTCATGCTCTTAGCATTTCGAGACAATATTTATAATCGCAGAACAAAACTCCAAGTCAATGGAGAGATACAGGTTTGTCTCTCCCAGGCATTTATCAGCTGTCTAATGTTCTATAGAAAGTACGCATAGATTGCAATAGTATTAATTGTAAAACTTCTTACCTTCAGTACTCCTACACCCGAAATAGCACATATTTGGATTGAGCATGTTTGTAAGTACCATGTACCCAAATAAACAGAGCCTTATCAAGGAGTAGTCTCGGAGTCCGTTGGTCGCGCGGGATAGATCGTATTAGGCAAGTTACAATTTCCAAATTCAGTCCTTGGTCAGATCAGAAGGCAATCAATCACACAGGTCCAAGAAACACGCCGTTTTTGTCATAAAAAAAAAAAACACAACACAATATTTACAAAAGTTCACGTCACTCCAAATCGAAAACTTCGATGGAAAACTTCTTTGCGCATCAGATCTAAATATTATTTTTAAAAATATTTAATTTCTAACGTACTGTTCGGAAATATGACTAGTTTTATATTTAAATTTTTAAAATTGTTTAATAACAAGATTGTAGCTGATTTAAAGTAGTCTAAATAATTCTTGTAAGCATGTTTTTTTACTCGGGGTATTATTGTTTCGTTTTACGTTTCTCAATACGCAGCTTCTTCACAGAAATAATAAAGCGTTGTTGTTGATAGAAAAGGAACGTTTGCTCAATTTACCGCGATAGCGCTGCCATCTAGGCTCTATCCATTGCAACTTACAACGTACAACAGTAACGCCATCTAGGCCCAGCAAACGCTAACTATGTTTGAAAATTGCAAAACCAAAAGTTAGATGGCGCTTTTCTTAACATTTTTTTAGTGATTTCCAAATGTATGAAAGTTGCACCGCCCTGGACTGAGCTGCTGAGCCCGCGCGACCAGTGTTGGCATTGTTGGCCGACAGGATTATGTGTTCAGGGCCGTAAAATTATCGTTTTTTTTTTCAATTTATCGTACAAACAAAAATTTTTTAAAGCCTATTTATTGTGAGCTATGTTAATTTTTAATAAGCAAAATAGTGAGTAAACAATATTTAATTACAAAACAATATTTTTTTTCTAAATTAATTAAATTTTTCAATAAATTAGAAAGGCATAGACGTCTCACTTATTATTATTGAGCGCGAAGTATGAAAATAATTAATCATTATTTTCTGCGTTTATTAATAGTCTTATATCTAATATGACGCAGTGGCACCAAGCAGTGTAATAGTCGGGGGTGTTGAAATGCCCACAAGCATGAAGTTGTCAGCGGGGCAGCAATTAATAAGCAAATTTTGACAGTGGTTATAGAAACTTTCTAGAAGATGGCTAAGGTCAGGTGGCAGATAACAAACGCACAGATGAAAGCGTGATTCAGTGTGCGAGTTAGGCAAAAGAGTTATCCAGATATCCTCCATATCACTATCCCAAGCTGCCTGACGGATTACATGGTACTTTTTGTGGATAGCCAGTAAGACGCTACCACCTTCGATTTTTTTCTATAGAGTATCTACACGATCGCGTCTAAAAACATTGTAGCGAGAATCAATAACTTCACTATCGAATACACTTTTGTTAAGGTTTGTTTCCGTCATGCAGATGACATCATAATTACTATTTAATACATTTAGATAAAATTGTGTGAGCTTACTTCTTATGCGGTTTACATTTTGGTAATATATTTTAATCATTGCAAAACTTAAAAGAAACTATACATAGAAACCACAAAAAGTGAAAAATCTTAAACTAGTTTTATATTTATAAAAGAAAATTAAAACTAATCAACACAAAAGAAAAGGAATTTATTAAAATTACTACAAACTTAACAAAGAAAAAGGCAACACGGACAGAGTTTTAAACGTAACGAGCACGCGAAAATGTGAGGAGAAAATGAACGAGTCGAGGAGGAGAAGAAGGCGTTTTCTCTCGCCGCCGGGCCCCTGAAAAGGGCCTTACAGCGGTAAAACATGACCAGGGGCTATGCCCCTCTACATGTGGTCTTCTTTATTTTGTATTTTTTAAAGAGGACGCGCCCAGTACGAGTACTGGGCGCAAGACGTCCGTTTTGTGGAAAGACCCCCCGCGACAGAACGCGGGGTAAACCCGAGGTGCTGGAATGAAGAAAGGCGACGGCCGAGGGCGGCCAAGACCGACAGTCGACTCCGGCGAAGCGTGGGGCCCCGGTCCGGAGACCAAGGAACGCGTATGGTGCCGCTCCCACACACTCCGCATTTTGTCGGACTGCGGACACAACCAACCTGGGGAAAAGGAGGGGGAAATTTTTTCCCGAACCCCAGACTTTTGATGTCGGGGGGGAAAGACAACGCCACGGTGTCTACAAGAGTGACATTAGGGTTGCCACCCGTCGAGCACCGGGCGAGTAATAGAGGTATGCACCGGTATTTAATTTACCGGCGCGGGGATAGGGTGCGGGGGAAAACGATCCAGCGGTGGTCGGGGCGTAGAGCGCGCTAACGCGCCGAGGCGCCTCCTCTTCGGGGGCGGGACGGCAAGCGGCGTGGCTCTGCGGAGTCCCCAGCGCTGATGGCATCATGGGGCAGAAGTCTGCGGTCAGGCGGGCGGGCGTGCCACGGCGCCAAGTCGGCAAGCTCGACCAGGTCCGAGGCGTCAGCTCGCTGGAACAGGGTGGTGGCGAGCCTGCAACAGAAAGCTTCCACGCTCGTTATATGGAGGTCTCTGTTAATGGTGGAGTTCCTCACGTACCGCGGTGCTCCAACGATGCGGCGCAGCACTCGGTTCTGCATTTGCTGCATCTTTTTTTTAAAGGACGCAGCGAGCAGGTGGTGCCACGCAGGAGCCGCGTACGTGAGGCGTGAGCGGATGTATGTTTTATACAGGGCCAGCCTCATGTTGAGCGGGACCTGGGGAGCTGAGTAGACCGGCGACAGTTTGGCTGCTGCGGCTCTGGCGCTAGCAACCGCGGCTTCACACTGGGGGTGCATGGTCAGCCGCCGATCTATGATAACGCCTAGGTACTTGGCAGTCTTACCCCATGGGATCTCCCTCTCTCCTATCTTCAGGGCGGGCGGGTATCCCCTCTTGCGGGTAACGGCGAGCGCCTGGGACTTACCGGGATTCACGGAGAGTCGCCATTTGCTCAGCAATGCCGGAAGAAGGTCGAGGGTCCTCTGGAGCTTCACGGATGCGTGGGCTAAGTTTTGGGAAGTGCAGATAAAGGCGGTGTCGTCAGCATACAAAGCCGCGGTAGTGCCAGCGTCAGTGGGCACATCGCTGGCGTAAAAATTGTAGAGGCTGGGCGACAACACACCACCCTGCGAGACGCCTGCGGTGATGGGGCGTACCTCCGAGAGGACCCCGTCGACCTTGACCCTGAAGGTCCGGCCCGAGAGATAAGAAGAGAGGAGTCTTACCAAGTGGCTGGGGACATTTGCCTGCAGGAGTTTGTGGATTAGGCCTTCGTGCCACACGCTGTCAAAGGCCTTCTCCATATCCAAAAAGACGGCCACTCCAGAGGCATTCCTGTTGGTAGCATCTGTGAGGAGGTGCACCACGCGGACCAGCTGCAGGGTTGTGCTCAGTTGGGAGCGGAACCCGAACTGTTCCCGCCGAGGAGGGAGAAAGGGGGAGAGGTGTTTGAGGAGCAGGATTTCAAAGGATTTAGATAAGGTGGTTAATTTAGAGAAGGGTTATAGGGCGGTAGCCCTCCGCCCGTCTCAAGTTCTTATGAGGCTTGGGGATGGTGATGATGAGCCCCATCTTCCAAGTGACAGGGAAGTGGCTTGTCCTCACGATGCCGTTGAAAAGGCGGGTAAGGGCAGCCACTGTCCTAAAAGGCAGGTGGCGCAAGGCTGTATTGGTGATCCCGTCAGCACCGGGGGCCTTGCGTGGCTTGAGGCGGGCGAGGATCTTTTTGACCTCTCTGGGGGAGAAGGAGAAGTTTGGACGTTCAAGGGAGGAAAGGGGGGAATCTAGGAATATTCTTACCTCCTCGGAAACTCTGGCTACATGGTCGGTCGCCGTCGTCGGTAGCGGCGAGAACTGCCGCTCCAAGTGGTCGGCGTGGATCTCGGCACGGTCCTCTGCTCTATACCTTGGATTGCCATCTGGGTGGATCAGGGGTCTGATGGGAACGGTTGCACCGGTAAGACTGCGGCAGGTACGGTGCAGGGAGGTCCAGTCCTCGCCTGCGTCCGTGATGCGCCGCGTCCACAAGGCCGCGTTGTGGTCCTGCAGTGCCTGCTTCACCTCTGCGGTGAGGCGGTTCAGCTCGTTTTTGAGCCTTGGACATCTGTTTAGCTGCCAGCGCCGCCGTAGCTTCTTCTTTTTAGAAATCAGCTCGGCTATATGGCGTGGCAGCGGTCGTCTCCTAGGTTGGGAGCTGGGAGGCTGCTGAGAGGCCGCCTCCATCGCAGAGGTAATAGCAGCGGTGATCTGCTGTGTTATGCACTCTACATCGTCCACAGAGACCACCGGAAAGTTGGGCGTGGAACCGTGCAACTGCAGGCCGAATACCTCCCAGTCGTAGACCGGGCGGGGGGGGGATGCTAGAAGAGGCAGCACCAATAGTGGCCAGCACTGGGAGGTGGTCCGAGTCGAGCGCCTCGTCCAGCACCTCTTGTTGAAAGACACCAGGGAGGCGATGGGTAATCGCGATGTCCAGGACGTCAGGGGTGTAGGTCGGACAATCGGGGTAATGCGTGGGGGCATAAGTGCCCACTACGGAATATCCGACGCGCTCGGAATCCGCGAACAGGCGGTTTCCGTTCGCGTTTGACGTGCGAGAGCCCCAGCCCGGGTGCTTGCAGTTTAGATCTCCGGCAATCACAGTGGGATCCTCTGATAGGAGCCCGTGGATGTCGGAGATATCTAAACGCGAACCCGGGTGTTTGTAACACGCGTAAATGCGCGTCCGGTGCGAGCCGAGCATCAGCTCTACACCGAGGGCGTAGAGCGAGGTCACCGAAGGAGCGGGGAGGAGTTGGTGGAGGTGTCGCCTGCCCACGAGGACGGCGAGGCCTCGACGTGCAGTTCTACCTCCCAGGTAATCCTGACGGTAGATGTGGAAGCCCGGGATGGACAAACGGTCCTGGGGAGACAAGTGGGTCTCGCTGAGTAAGGCAACATCTACTTCGTGTGTTTGGAGAAGGTAACGAAGTAGAGTTGCCTTGCCTCGGACCCCCCGGGCATTCCAATGGACTATGTTTAGTCTCGAGGGTTGGGCAGCCATTTGGAAATTAATTGGGTAACTAGGGCGGCTCCTTCAGGGAGGGCCTGTAAGAGAGTGGTAAAAATGTCCTCCCCGGCTTGAATTTTCGTGTAAATACTCATGGCCAGGGAGATCAGCGAGTGAAGGAGCTCGGCAGTGGAGGTGAGGGTGGGGGCCTCTCTGCGGGCGCGGCGCGCCAGTAGAGGGCTGGGCAGTGACAGCCGCAGGGTTTGAAGGCGCCGTAGCCACCTCGACTACTTCGGTAGTAGTAGTGGCCGTATGTGGGACGCTGGATGCGCGAGGGGTGCGCGGGGGGCGTGGGACGCGCTGGGGCATTGGCGGCGCCACCAGGCTAGTTTCTGGTGGTAAGGGGAGCGCGAGCGGCTCAAGTTCGGAGTCGGTGGCGTCGGTGGCGGTGGCAGCGGCAGATGTTGTGGCCGCTTTCCTCCTTTGCCGCGGCTTCCTATTCCTCTTGCTCTTGGGAGGCTGTGTGGGAGGAGCAGTTTGTGAGGCAGGGGCGATCCGCGGAGTAGGATCGTTTGCCTCGGCCATGAGTGAGGTGGCAGTAGGTGGGGGGGGGGCGGGACCTCTTGCTCCGGGATGGGCGGGTCTCGTCTAGTGCGGGGGGGTCCAGTGCGGGCCACTGTACCTGCGTGCTTGTTCCACGCCTCCTTGCGGTACACCGGACAGTGTCGGCTATTTGCGGGGTGAGCCCCCTTGCAATTAACGCAAGTGGGCTCCTCAGAAATAGGGCGGGGGCAATCCTGCGCGCGGTGCTCTCCGGCACATCGTACACATGCCAACCTACGGTGGCAATTTTGGCTCGAGTGCCGGAATTGCTGACAGCGGTGGCATTGAGCGGGGCTCTTTCTGCCCCTCCAGGCTTCAATTTTAATGCCCGGCATATTTAAGATTTCGTTGATCTTGTATATGCCGGGTACGACATCCGGGGCCCTGGTGATGAGGGCAAAAAAGATACAGCCGGGATTTTCCGGCCTCGCCGACACTTTTGACACGTACTCCGCTACGTACCCAAGCTCGGCGAGTCCAGCGATGATATCATCAGGTTTGGTGCTGGTTGGTAGGCCTCGAATACCTACCTTGATAGCTCGTTCTTGGGGTAACGAGTACGAGAACCAACTGATGTTCTCGGTCTTCTCTAGCTCGGTCAGGTATCTTTGAAGAGCCCTGTATTCCCCCTCACTATGGGGAGAGAAACGGACCCCATTTCCGTACGGTTTGGCGTGTGGGGCGTACCCTAAAATTTCACGGAGGCGACGGAAATGCCTCACCCAGTCGTCTAGTTTTTCGACAACCAAGGGCGGGTATCGTGGGGTGGGCGGCGGCGGCGGGGAAGCGCACGCCGGTGCAGTAGAAGCATCTAGTGGTGTGCTTACCGTGTCTATCGGCGTCTGTGTAGGAGCCGAGGACTGGGGGGCAGCAGTAGAGGGGGCGGTGGCACTTACCTCAGCATAGGTCACCTGGCGGTCTATGCGCTTCGCCGGAGGTGAGACAGCAGAGGCTACTGCCGGCCGGGTGCGCTTGGTGGCCTGCACAGGGGGTGCGGCAGGCGGTACGGCGGGCGGGGGCATGTCACACGACAAGTGGGCCGGCGGCAAAACTTGCGGCGCCGGGATACGGTCCTCGCTTGGAGGCGATGCCGGCGAAAGAGGCACGGCTGGCGGTCCGCGCGGCTGGCGGGCCTGCGCGGGGTCTTGGTATATTTTTGGAGCCGGAGGGTGGCTAGGTGCACACACCTCCGTGGGGCGGCGCGCGGAGCGCGGCGGAGAGGCCGAACCCTTATCGGCTGGGCGGTGCGGGAGCCCTGACTCGCTGCGGGCCGCCGTCGGAAGGCATTGGGGCGGGGGGTATTAGTACCGCCCCGCGAGAATGCCGAAGACGGTCCGGGGCGAGCGGTGTCCGTTTCGCTCAAGCTCAAGATGATGGCGCAGTCATTGACCAGATAGTATTATCAACACCAACGTAATACTGATCATCTACTGAGACAGAGTTATTTTCGAATACCTCATTTGAGATGTCTGCCTCCTGCTCAGACTCGGACTCGTGGTTCTGCTCCTCAACAAAGTCTTCTTCATCATCCGAGCTGGAAACATCGTCAGAATCTTCCCTTTCTTCAGAAGCTTCATGAAGCCAAGCTTCAATTTGAGCAGCACACTGTTGATCCATAGTGATTCTAAAATTAATTATTTTTATACGAAAAGTTAATTTAATATAATATAAACTTTAATAATAAACAGATAAAAAACAAATACAGTTCAAAATAACCACAAAATTACGGAAAACAGAAACAATAACTTGAAAAAAATACTTACGTAATAGGTCGCGCGGGTTACAATAGTAATCCGCGAACTTTACGGGACTCCTGTTCGACAACCACACTGCGCACTGAGCGCATGCGCCAACTATCCAGTAACTACATAACTGCACTCCGTGTACCAACTAAAGTACACGGAGCGACGAACAATGTCACTGCGTAGTTTTTCTGAAATACTTAGATTTGTAACGGTGGATTACTACTGTAATCCGCGCGACGACTCCAGGGTCAATCACTTATTTAGACTACACAGCCATTCACTACAGTGGAGTCATTTTAATAGGTAACATTTGACGTCTGTCAGTTTTATCTTCATAGTGAGGTGACCTGCTTAAAAACATCCTTTAAAGTGAATGAATCGATACGGACTTGATACATACGTGAATTTTAAAAATCATCAGGCGAATGCCTGTCCCATTTTTTCTTTCGTAAATTTAAGGAACAAAATAAGACAAGTACATAATTTGACAAAAAAATTGCATTTATTCAGTTGAACTATCAGAACTGTTTTTACTATTGTCATCTTCATCACTGCTGTCAGCACTCAGAGATATTATTAATTCATTTTCAATAATATTGTGTTTTCTCACATCTCGTTCAAAATCTTGTAAAATTATTTTCTTTGTTTTCTCTACGACCTCTTCTTTCTTACTTTTCTCCAGTCTTCTGTAGTGACTTCTGCACACGCAGTTTGTAGCAGTCATCATTTTAGTAGTACTGAAGGATGGTTCAGTATTGTTCCGCGCTGCATGACCCTTAATTTGTGCCCAAATAATCTCGATGGCTTTATACTGGCCATGGTAAGGAGGCAATCGAATAACTTCGTGTCCATGCTCTAGGGCTAGTTCATCGATTACATAGCGGAGCTTGGACGGCTTAGTTGCTTATACCAGATTTAACAACTCAACTTTTAATAAAGTTGGACTTGCATCCAGACCATTTCTTACCAGCCACGAGATAATTTCCTGCTTTTTATTTGCCTGGTGGTTTATCAACTTGCACAGAATGATACGGTGCACTGTCCATTATAATTTTCGATGGGTTTCTAAGCTGACTAGCAGCTTCTCAAACCACTTTTTAAAAACCTCAAAGATCATTTCCTCATGGTAATCACTTGTAGTTTTAGAGGCGAATGCGAGGAGTCAGTTTGGAATAAAATCTTGAGAAGCTGATCCCGTGTGACATATAATAAGTCGGGCTGCTTTTACCGATGGAACTTTAAAGGTGGCGGCCGCTGTATCATCGGTCCATGTCCGCGAAACCGTATGGTTCTCATTCAACCATGTTTCGTCAATAAACACGACATTGTCCCAATCTGTAATTTTATTTACTTGACGTAAGAATGTTACTCGCTTCAAAATAATATCGTAGCGTTCTAGCAGGATTTTACGTTGTCAGATTTTTTAAATCTAAAGTCAATCGATTTCAAAACCTTTGATAGGGACGATTTACCGCCAAAAAATAAGCCTGCGTCTTTTAACGAACTCGTTAGCTTTTCCCGTGTAGGATATTCATTTCTCGAGTAATATCCATAAATCAAAATTATCAATGCCAACAATTTTCTTGTCCCTCTTTCTTTTTTTCGGTGTACGTAAAGTATTATCTTCGGAGCCTGATGGTCCGTATTTCTCTTTCAGAAGTTGAGTTATAGTCCTCTCCTATTCCTAATGCTTCGGCAATGCGTTCTCTCGGTTGTGTCAATTGTAAAAGAGGCCCATCGTTAACTGATTCACGTTCAAAATAATTGTATAATTTCACCACTAGTTCGCGAGATTGACTGTTTAGCGTTTTCCCCCGTTTTGACATGGTAAGACTGTAATGTTGTTCTTGTTTACTAATCGTTAAGCAACCGGAGTCAAATTTATAGTAAACGTAGTCAGTAAGATCAGTCTAATAAAAAAGCCGGGTCAGAAGAAAATAACAGAGATCACACCAAAAACGCACAGTCACTTCGCACAACGACAAAAGACTGCGTCATGTAATGGCGACATGATATTGACATTGTACCTAACATCTATGATTTTTCTATTTAGTTATTTTTTGTATTTTTATAGTTAGTTAAAAGAATAATAAATATAATTATGTTTTATCATAATCACAACGTGGTTATTAATTTATTAGACTTCTCAAATTTAAAATAAACAAAAGCCAAGCAAGCAAGAGCAAAACACAGTTGCCGTCGGAATTTCCATTTTAAAAATGGCCGTGCGGTCGGCTGTGATTGGTCAACGTCCGCGACGCGATCATAATATGCATCATGGTAGAACTTGCCTAACTTGAAATGACGCGCCCCACTACTTCATTATTTGATATAAATGTGTGAGTGCTAATATTTACAACGACATTATGTCCCTGTGCAAGTATCAACTGTTTCGTGTTCTACAATCTGTTTACGAACGTCGCGGTCGACTAGTCGCGTGATAAATCCGGCAACGCTCTCTGTGTGGAGTAACGCTGGCTTGTTGTATGAAACAAGACGTCCGCTTTCTCGCGCGTTTGGTGAAAACTAAACTAAATAGTTGACCAATAAATCCGAGAACGACCGTTCCTTAGCAAGTATAATCAGCAAAGAAATTGAAATAAAATAATTAATTAAATTTTCTTCACGTTTTGTCTCTGCGTGTATTACACGCTTTTATTATATTGTGCTTAAGTACATCTATGAGTATCTAAATTAAGCAAGATAATATTTTATGAATTATTTTTTTAAATATAGTTGCAATTATAATTCACAGCAGTTAAGAATTAGGTATGTAAAGTGTCACTATTCACTCATCTCAATAGACTCGCTTTCATCAGAATCAGAGTCGTTAACATAAATAATAAATTCATTATCCATGTCAAAAAATTGAGAGTATTATTTTTCTATGTTTTCGACATGCCGACATGTATTTTCCCAAATTGTTTGATCAATCATTTCGAGACGTTCATTTATAAGTGCCATAATGGGTGATTTTTGTGCAACATTTTTATTTGCCACGTAGTTCTTTAATATCACCCATATCTTTTCAATGGGATTTAGTTCGGGGTGGTAAGGGGCCAGTCGTTAAATTTCAAACCCTTTTGATCGAATCAATTCGTCAGTAACGTACCTTTTGAATCTATCCTTATTTTTTAAAATGATGTCGTACAGTTCTATTTTTTTCATTGTTTCTTCAAACGGAATATTTTTTTCAGCAAGCCATGTTCGCATGGTATGCATATTTGAGTTAAAGTTAGGAACTTTTTCTGATAATGCGTTATGATATGGTACGCGTTATCTACCACAAATGAATACATAATTTCTGGGAGATTGGGCAGTAATTTTGTGGTGAGCCACTTTTTGTAATTTTCAAGATTCATGTTGTCATGATAATCTCCACTCGTCGAATCAGCTTTATACACTAAACAAGCATTTGGAATAAACCCTTCACAATTATGACCCGCATACCTTTAGATAACTTTTTTGTAGTGGTGATACTCCCTTTACTGGTTTCCAGCACATTTTTTGAATATGCGTTGTATGAACATAACTTTCATCAGTATCGGCCCTCATCACGATATCTTTTTTATTGCCTCAAATATTGAAAGCGTAGCATTTGTATGTCGTGATTTTCAACTAGAGCTTTACGGTTGTCATCCATTTTTGATCATTCGTAGCCAGATTCTTTCAAAATGGTACGAAGAGTTTCTAAACAGCCATTAAAACCAATTCTTTCTCTTAATACCTGTTTAAGCTTCCTTAATGTTGGTAATTCTTAAAATTCTGTATGAAATGTCGCTATCGTTCTTCGAAGGACTCCCCTATCAAAATCATCCAACTTGGACTCAGTACAATGCCTTTTCCGTTTTTTAGGAGATTTAAAAATGTTCTCTAACGTGTCGTTAGACGTACTAGCTTGCTTTTCTTCTTTCGAAATTCGCGTAATCGTGGATTCACTAAAACTAACGGCTTTGGCAGTTCGCCATCTAGCATCAGTTAGTTTATCAACTCCGTTCTCCGCTTCATATTTCATTAGGAGGTAAACATTCGCGATTATTTCTTTTCCCTAAAAAAAGATCGCCTATTAAAAATTACATTTATTTCAAATAATATAATAATTTTAATATTCTATTTAAATAATTATAAGTGAGTAAATAATTAAATAATAAGTAATATTTTATTTACCTGGCTCCGAAGATGTTTTTTGGTGGACATGCTGACGGTACTTGTGCGATTGAATAAAGCGTGCACCTACTTTCGAGGCTAACCGGCAACTGATTGACCAATTACAATAGTGTTTTTAAGTGTGTTGCGTACATATTTTAAACATGCGTGTATGCGTAAATACGAGAGAGGGGCGCGTCATTTTAAGTTGGACAAGCTTTACCAGTGTATTGGTCATGGTACCGGTTTGGTTCGTCGTATGTTTGACAAAAAATGCAAAAATTATAAATACATATTTTATAATTTATAGTAAAATTATTAAACTCAAATTATTTTACTATACTGTTTGTGTAAAATAATTAACTGAAACTAGTTTAGAACTGTATAATTGTAAAGTGATCTATATCTATACAAATAAACAAAATTGAAGTGTCTTTTTGTAGTTTTTAAGTAACGGCTTTTCGCTAAATGCGTATAAAAGTATATACGGAACTTCCAATAAAAAAAACAATTTTATAAACTTGTCTGTCCGTCTGTGTGTCTGTTTGTTCCAGCTAATCTCTGAAATGGCTGGATCGATTTTTCACGGGACTTTCACTGGCAAAAATAGCTGTGGACATAAGATGTAACTTAGGCTACTTTTATTTTAAGAAATAGGGTTCCGTTTCCGTTAGTTTTATACAAACGAAATTGCGGGCAGTTTATTAATATACAAATACAAAATGTCAAAAAAAAATTTAAATAAGTGTATAGTATAAAGAGATTAAAAATATTTCGTTGGTTGTACTCTGGTACCCGTAGCCCAAGTTCTTCGAGAACTTAGCACGGGACTAGACTGACGTGGTCCGCGTCGTGACGCGACGCGTCCATAGATTATTATTATATACTTAAAAGTGGTCGTATAATATAATCTTATCCAAGTACTGCCCATAAATTGTAATCCTAAAAAAGAATTGTAAACTTGAAAGGAGCAATACGCAGTTTCGAACTGCGTCAACAGGAATTAATTTCAGAAAAATTTATATATGCTCAGCTCATGGTTAAACAAAAACAAAATAATAGTGAATAATGTTTTATTATATAAGAGGCATATAGTATCAAAGCCGGCAATCTCCACTTGTCACAAATTTGAATTATCAATAGAAAAGATTTCTTGTCTTTACCAAATATAAAAATTAGTTTTCAATGACGAATTCTTGCTTCGTAGCAATTTAGCATACTTTTATCAATTTTTCAAAATTAAAATAGAGATTACCGGATTTGAAATGCACTTGTGGAGACTGTCGACTTTGATATGGATAGTGCTGGATATTGCCGTATTTGATTTGAACGACGCTATTTTGTTTCGTGATTATAGCGTCACTAACCAAATTTGGTACTTTATTGTCGGAGTTATGATGATGTTACAAAAATATTCATTGCCATGAAAATATTGATTTCAGAAATAAAACCCAAATAAAATTTAATCATACTAGTATTAATCTACAAAAAAATACAGATTCAAATTTTTAAGTCTGGGGAATCATCTTGGCATTCGCAAAGTGTATCAGTTTCGTTGTCATCCGAGGGGATGACATTCTCGTCCATGTTATTTTCAGACAAAATCAAATTTCTAAAATACACAAGTTCTTCATCATTCATCCAGCTATCCCCGTAGTGCGTTTGCAATAGCTTTTTTACATCTGTCAATTTATTATTGTTTATTTTTCCTGAAGAATGAATTTCTGGTGGATTTAGCATGTTTATATTTTTGTTCTTTCTTGTTACTCCTCTAAATTTTCCTTTATTTAATCTATAGTAAAGATCCCCTTTAACTACAACGTCAACTTTACTTTTTGTTCTCCTAATGTAAAATCGCTTGGACTTCTGAAATGGAAAGTGCCATGAACCGACATCTTTCAGTATAGTTTTTAAACTGTCTCTCCAATTATACACCGTGCAGTCACCTTTTCCTAGTTCAATAATGGTACTGTAGTTTTTAATAATATTCAAATAGCCTTCAGCGTTTTTAATTATTTCCCTTTTGCGGACATCTTTTTCAATAAGTCCAAAAACCCTATCTGGAGGAATGAAGGAATGGCCCACCACCGGGAATATTAATTCAATATTTTTAATATTACTTGGAGCTTTGTCTGTAAGCCATTTTGCTAGCATGCCTACCATAGTAGTGTTTTTGTTCTGGCCTCCACAGCCGTCCGCAATCAAACGTACCTTAGCTACCTACCAAATCCTACCTGTCCAATCCGTCGAAAAAAGCCATAAAGCCAAAGCGTGATATATAAGCTGATGCTATTTCATTTGAGCTTTTAGCGAACGTATCCTCGGTCCAACAATAGGTTATAAAAATATTCGCTTATAAAATTAAAAATAAATATATTCGCTGGAGACAGTTTGGCTTTTGAACTTCCCTGCACTATCGTTAAATTATATAAATACAACTGCCTTGAGTAATAGGTACTTTGGTCCGGTAATTTTGGCATTGGACTGTTTTTTGGTAATAAAAAGAAAGTGTTATCATGCCATCTTCCTCTTCATGAACTAACTGAAAGAAAGCTTTCGCACGCAATTTATGTACTCTTTTCTGTATCATAGCATCGATTTTTTTTGAGATCGTCGCTTTTTTGGTACGTTTTTATCAATTCATCGTACTGAAGACATGTTGAGCACACATCGGTTCTTGGTGATCCAAATCCCAAATTATAAAAATTGTTGAAAACTGTTCTGAAATATCCTTTTTTTACTTTTAAGTTATCATCTGCTTGGGCATTATACATTTTATACATTTTGTTAATGCTTAGTTCTGCCAGCAAGTAAAATCGTTTTGATTTCCCTCGACAATAATGGCCTTCATCACAGTTAAAAGAATTAATGAAACTTTTTACTGAATTGAGTTTTTCTGCAAATTTATGCTGTTTGTGATTTGCCACCACGATTTTCAGGTTTTACTACCGTACCAGACTTGAAAAAATGATTCATGATTGTTTGAACCCTGTGTTTTGTTATATGCAAAATTTTTAAAAATGCCTGTTGACAAATCGGAACGGTAGGTACATCTTTGACTTAAACAGTACATTTTATATTTTGTTTGTAAAAGTTTTTGTCTTTGCGGGCCCTTTGTTCCACGTCGCCTCTTAATATTTTTCGGTTTACAATATTTTAAAATGAAAGCATCCTGGTTTCTGGGGGGTCTGGGGGTCATCCTGGGGTTTGGATTTTTCTTTATGTTTAAAAAAAGCATCATGGAAATATTTAACATCAGTCATACATAAAGTTCCACATCTGAATGCTTTCGTGTCATGTCCACATCTTGGCCTCTCAGGAAGTTGCTTCGATGAATACCTACAAGATGAAAAGATAATAAAAATAAAATAAATCAATGTAATTTAATTTAAATCCACCAGCACAATGGTTACGATTTTGTTATTTTTCTGACGTAAAATTCGGGATATTACTTTTATGATAAACATGTTTTTTTTTAATGTATTTTAATTAAAATTTATATTTTCTTATTTGTGATATTATTATTCTAAGACACATTCTATGAACTTTGCAATGTCAATAAAAGTTAGTTCAAATAATCTCCCATAAAACATAATAAATACAAACATTAAATACCTATTAAATTCAATCAAATATATTTATTTTTATTTTAGATTTAGAACCAAATACCACCGAATTCAAATAACAGTAATAAGCAAGTATCAAAATAATAAATCTCATTAAACAAACCTCTCTCTTTTGGCCACATTTTGTTTCCAATTTTCTGGGTTTCTTTTTCTTTTTATTGACTGTCGTGGTGAACAAGGCTGAACAAAATTATCCATAGTTTCGGTTTTTCACAAATTATAGCACTTCTTAAATAACAATCATAGTAAAACTTGTTTTTAACCACGTGCAGATCTTCGCGTTGTAAAAGCAGACGCCATACTAAATGCCAATCTCTGATTGGTCGGAACGGAGACTGCCATGTTTGAAAGAAACACTAGACGGAGATTGCCGATTTTGTTACCGACATACAGGTTTAGACCGCGTTTTGTATAAGAGTATGGGTGTTAGAATAAATATTCGACACCAATTATAGTTTATATAGTTAGTTTATATTATATTTATTATACATCGCCACATCAGATTGCCATCTTTGAAGTGATTGTATTTTGACGTAATGGAAAATCAAGTATAGAGAAAATACTGACATTGTTTTTTTTTGACCCAACTGGAGATTGCCGGCTTTGATACTATATGCCATTTTGTTATTTATTTATTATTAAAGGTTTTTACCTGTATTTTTTATTACATAAATGAATAGTGCTTTGAAAAATAAGACAGTTTACACAAGGAATAGTACACGAAAAATTAATATATTCAAAGATATTGTGGATTGTTTGGAGCACTTTTGTGAGTCTTCTGAAATCGCCCCATATAAAAGTCGTACAAGTAGGTGACGTCACTACTAATGTTGCTACGAAATGTATGGTCATATGCACAAAATTTCTGATTTATCCAAAGTTTGCCCGTTTATGTTCATACATACCATAGTGAATTTTTTTTGTATTCGATGTAAGTAAACTAATAATGTAGGAAAATAACACTATAGTTTGAAAAAAAAATGTAGAACTTTTTTGTGACTTAGAAATGCATATAATTACAATATAACTACACATAAAATCCAAATTCTTTTGACTCCTATCAAGTTGTAATACCTAATTATTTTTTAATTTATTTTAAAAACCTATTATTTACATGTAGGAAAATACCCTCCTCCTTTTTTGAAGTCGGTTAAAAATAAATGGAGTGCCATGCTTTAGCACAAATGGGCCGGCTCGGCCGGAAAAATATAATATTTGACAAACTTATACAAAAACTTACAGAAGTTAGGTATATAAAATATAGTATACAACCAATGATTAAGATTTAAAAAAAAACTAGAAAAACCTGCTAAAATTAACTAAACACTGTGTGTCGGAGCTAGAGTAATGGAAGAAAAAGGCCAAGTTAACTGTTATGACTTATGCATATATACTATACCTATGTATATGTATACATATAGTATGTATGCATACGTCAGTCTGTCTTTCGGGCAGATCATTTTCTGTCTGTCTGTCCGTCTGTAAACGCGGAAGAACTGCACCGAGTTCCCGATTGATTGAAATACATATATTGATGGAACACATTGAATAGAAATTGCAAGGTCTCCAAAAATCCCGCTTTCACACGCCATTCACTCATAAATAAATTGGTTTACTCATTGGTTGTCCTTTTCCGCCCACGAAGTTCTTGCCCTTTTAGCTTGGGGAGAGAATGCCATTCCCGCCAACAAGCCTCAAAGCACAAGAACTCGCTACAAGTCATACATTGAGTATGCACCATTTTACTTATATTCTGCCTATAGCAAACTTTACGCTTTCGAGTATTCCTACCAGACTCGTAATTGGGCTCGTGTAGAACATCCCTTCTCAGCCTCATCAGTTCCGGTACTCGCTCACGCGTCTCGAGTGCAACGCGGCGGTGCTCGTCCACTAGAGATTTAGCTAGCTTATAACAGAACTCACGATGTGTCAAAGAAACCATGTTCCGACGTCTCAAAGAGCTGACGTACATAGCGAAATCATTGTGAATGCTTACATTAAGCAACCTTTTGAACATCTTTACATACCATTTCAGTCCTCTCTTTCGCTTCAACAAATACATTGATAGTTTTTGATCTTTCAGATCAACTCCTCCCATTGTTTTGTTGTAGTTACCCACACATACAGGCTTCACTAACGTACTTCCTGCCTTCGATCCAATAAAAGTTCCGTCGTCCTGGTAGGTAGAAATCATAGTCACCAGCTTGACGTCTTTCCATGCAACGATGGACATCCATCCATCCATCGCCAAACTGCTGAGCTATGATGGCACCTTTTTCCACGTTCTTCGGGATTTTAGTGATGTCACTAGGCACGTGCCTGCGATTTACACGTAATGTTCCCAAAAAAACCCTAGGGACTTGATGTACCGCGCTAACGATGGAAAATTGTAAAAATTATCCATGGTTACATAGTGCGATGCTCCAGGCCTTTCAACAAATCAAGAACTATCTGAGTAGTCTTGCCCCCTAGGTCAGAATTAGGTGCGACAATAGCAGAGCCATTGTCAGCGTCCTTCACCGTGTAAATTTTAAATTTATAAAGATACCCTGTCCGTGACTAGCAGAGCTCATATGATTTAATACCAAAACGAGCAGCCTTTGTCCTTATAGTTTGGACAAAATACAAGCGGCCCTTGTATAAGGTCAGAGTCTAATCGATGGAGACATTTCTATCTAAATTGTAAAGGGACCAAATTTTCGAATTGAGATGCAAAATCACGGGCCGTAGTTTCACTAGTTTCTGTGCCACAAATCCTTCACTTTGTGATAAAGTCTGACTCACATCTGAACTATCGACAAAGTGAAGGAATTTGTTTAATAAAACATAGCGATTGTACGACATAAGTTGTTTGGACCGGGGCATCGAGGTAGTCGTTAAATTTCCAAAATTCGTACTGTGCTGTCCTAGGATCGATACCCATATACATATATACAGCAAATAACATGGCTGTCTCGTCTGCATCAGTGGTGCGACCATTGATGTAGACGAGAAGACGGTTTTAACGTTCCCTTGGCCTTCATAGAATTGATAGTTTGATTATAATATCGGTTAGTTTTATTGGAGATGAGCTCCATGATGTCTTTACTCCAGATATCAGTAAAGGCATAATATGGTTCAGCATAGTCTTTTGGCGGACCAGGGGATGGCCCTGATAAAACTTCAGGAACGCCCCTGATCGACTCAAAGCCTTCTGACCAATCGAAAGTAGTCGAAATGCAATGCGAAAGCAAGCGATCAGCTTCATCGTCCATTGCTCTCTCCACAGCGTGAATGGCCTCTCGAACAGGTTGTTCTAATTCCTCGTCGTCACGAATATCTCGTCTTCTGCCTTTCAAAGCTGTGTTATTGGCATTGAGGTTGTCGAACTCGTCGTCAAACTCACTGTCATGGTCCTCGCACCTACCCACTTGATATAGTGTGTTGGCCATCAACCCCGACGTGGATGGACGAACATCTGCGTCTACAGTGGCAACCCTAAAATCGCTTTGAGCATTGCTAGGTATACTAACAATGCCCGAAGCGTTCCCAAGGTACTCTGCAGATGTAGTAGGCGAAAGTGGCTTCGGAGAAAGATATTCCCGACCCTGGTTAACTCCATCCATCCACCGCCGAATGTGCCACGGTGCTGACATCGCCAATTCCTCCGCCTCTTCGTCGGACATGCCCATCGCTTCAACGCGCTCTGAAACGTCAGCGCTGTAAATAAAAAAGAGGCTCGCGTGACTAATCGCGGAAAAAGACTTCTGAAAATTTTCTTTAGTTGCTTGAGATGCTTTTAGTAAGAAGGGCTGGTTTCATTTTTAGGGCCCACACAAACACACTTGCACACATAAAGTACATAAAAAGTTATTATAATTATATGTATTATTCTGCGTACAACGTCTCGCCTACAGTCCAATTGTAAATGTAGATTAAATATTTATTATATAAATACGATTAAAAAACTTGCCTCAGAGAAGGTGGTACGTCGTTCGATAGGCGGAGAGTACCTTCGGGGGTCATTTTTAGAGGAACAGAGTCTCCTATGACTCTAAAAGACCCTCCGGGAGTTTTGTTGACGATGAAAGCTCTATAAGAAAAACAACACGTAAGCCGATGAGTTTAGAGCAGAGTATGAGTATATATTTTTTTCGCATTATAGAAAAAAAACTTGACTGTGTTTTCGGCGGTAGAAGTTCTGGGGATTTTCTTCTGCCCTCCACAGCCAATATTTCAAATTTTTTTTTACACAATCTTGCGAAAGTAATATGATTTCGCTGATTATATTAATTAAATTATAATTTCCTATTAGACTAAGACTAAGAAATAACTTAAATCTAATAAAAGTATTTTTGAGAAAATAATCAAATTAAGGTAAAATGTAAGAAAAATACAAAATACCATACAAATGTATTATTTTAAACTCGTAACGCTAATTATTAGAGAACTTTACACGGGACCAGGTTAACGTGCTATAATAACGTCTTTAAATATTATTATTTATATTATTAACTCGACAAAATCACCATATTACTTAGTACTAAGGCGGGTCAATAAGTCCGTGACTTTTTGAATTTCTAACCTCCTTACTGAAAAAGCAACACTACTCCTATCAACAGGCATCTGTCAATTGACTCCTATCAAAATTTGAACTTGCTGCGTTAGTTAGTTTGTGTTTTACACCTATCTTTATCAGACTATCCAGTAACTTAAGGAAACAATGGAAAAAAGTGAATTTCGTGTGCTTATTAAGCATTATTTTTTGCGAAAAAAAACCATTACCGAGACCAAGGCTAAGCTTGATAAATACTATGGGGACTCTGCACCATCGATTTCAATGGTAAAAAAGTGGTTTACTGAATTTCGTTGTAGCCGTACAAGCACTGAAGATGCCGAACGTCCTGGACGCCCAGTTGAGGTCTACACCCGAAACAATCGAAAAAATTCACGATATGGTGTTGGCCGACCGAAGATTGAAAGTGCAAGAGATTGTGGAAGCTATAGGCATCTCGCATGGCTCAGTGGTTTCAATTTTGAATGATCACTTGGGCATGAGAAAGCTTTCCGCAAGTCGACCACAAACGCAATCGTGTAACAACTTCACAGGAAGGTTTGGCGTTGTTTAATCACAATATGGAGGAGTTTTTGCGCCGTTTTGTAACCGTGGACGAAACATGGATCCATCACAACACACCAGAGACCAAACAACAGTCAAAACAGTGGGTTTCTAAGGGTGAATCGGCGCCAAAGAAGGCCAAGGTGGGTTTGTCAGCCAATAAAGTTATGGCGACTGTTTTTTGGGATGCACGTGGGATAATCCACATTGACTATCTTCAAAAGGGAAGAACAATTAATGGGGAATATTATGCCAACTTATTGGACTGCTTCAATGAGGATTTGAAAAAAAACCGACCTCATTTGGCCAAGAAAAAAGTTCTTTTTCACCAAGACAATGCAAGGGTGCACACATGTGCAGTTGCCATGGCAAAAATCCATGAATTGGGCTATGAATTGCTCCCACATCCACCCTATTCTCCAGATTTGGCTCCGAGTGACTACTTCTTGTTCCCAAACCTGAAAAAATGGCTCGGTGGAAAAAGATTTGACTCCAATGATGAAGTCATCTCGCAAACAAAGGCCTATTTTGAGGACCTCGACAAATCATATTTTTTGGAAGGGATAAAAAAATTGGAGAAGCGTTGGACAAAGTGTATAGAGCTCAAGGGGGACTACGTTGAAAAATAAAATGATTTATTTATCAAAAAATCTGTGTTTTATTCCAAAAGTCACGGACTTATTGACCCGCCCTCGTACCTAGTTTTAGTTTATTGATTTAATAATTAATAATGTAAAATAAAAACAAAATGTTTTTGGTGTCCGTACTTTTCGCGATGTACTAATAATGTATGACCCGGCGGAAATGTATTTACAGTAATAAGACGCACGCTAAAATTTGTAGGTATTACAACAATCTTTTTCTACAAAAAAACTTGGATTTTCTGATTACATAATATTGTATTGGTCTATATATAATCATATTTTAGCAATTACAACCATTATATTGATTTTTTTGACCGAATTATATGGAGATTACGGCATCTAAGATAAGAAATTTTACCCGCTCTGAAAGTTAGATACTTTTTTCAATAACTTCTGTTAAAATATTTTATTATTTAATAATTTAATCATAATTTTAGTTTTATAAACAGTAATTTCATATAATAATCATAAAATAATACTCACCTTTTATTACGAGAAAACATTTTTAATTACTGACGTACGCACTCTAAATTCCGCAATATTTCAAAATGGCGTGTAAAAACAAATTAATTTATTTAGCCTTCATATATATTTATAAATTGGTGACTTTTGGATTAGACAAAAAGGTGGTAAAATTATTAATAAGTGTGTTGCTGTCATTTTCATAAATACCACTTTTCCCTAATTGGGACAAATTACTAAGTATGGCTGTTTTAAGCCCAGCCACAAATTGGCCACATGTAGCGTTCGTATTTGAACCACAATTGCCCCTTATGCAGCCAAACAAATTTTCAAGTGGATCCTGCTGTAACCTTCTTGTAGCCAGACTTTTAATTTTGTGCTTCTGCACTAAATTTTTCCAGAGCCGTTCAACCCCATTTATAGTCCAAACCCACCCATCTTGGGATGGTGGTTTTCGAGGACTACCAATATACTCGTATTTAATTGTTTGGAAAAAATCTTCATTTCTCTGAAAATTTTGAAATGTGGGCTGGTAGCCGTCATATTTGTGGCTTCTGGCTTTCCACCTTTCAAATTTGATGAGTCACTATTCAGTGAATCAAATAATTGATCCATCTTGCCTACAACATTTGCAATCACAACAACATCTGGTGTATGGCTTCCTGAAAATTCAAAGGAATAAAGTATTTATTTCTTACTCGTAGTTGTAAAATAAGTAAGCAGCAGGAAGAAGTTGTAGTATGAATACTAAAATACATGGGTTTTGTTTTCCTGGCATTGTGTGGGACTTATAGTCTTAAAGTACATACATAAATACACATGTTTGAGTGTTTAGTGAAATGATAATTATTTAATGCTAAGAACAAATTAAAATTAATATCAATTTGGTAAAGTAAGTTTTTCAATAACATGGCCACAAGAACCTCTGTGCAGTGGTTAGGCCTTTGGTCCTCAACCCGGAAGTCATGGATTCAAATCCTGCCACGGAACAAAAAAGTTTCCTGTTTTCCTGGGTCATGGATTCAGTATGTGTATTGTATAATATTTTTTTTTAAGTATACGTTTAATATAAAAAGTATAAAATATACTTATCACCCATAATACAAGTCCTTCAAGAACTTACCACGAGGCCGGATTGACATGGTGTAAAGCATCCATAGATATTATTATTATTATAACATCATAAGCAGGTAGTACATACCATTCGCAGTCTTGCATAGCAATCCTGCTGTAACAGAGTGACTCAATACTTGTGCAGCTAGAATAACTTTCATCTTTTGTTTTGAATTTGGATTCAAATGGTCCTTTTTTAAGCAAGGTGCAAAAACGAAATTTGGGTTTTCATTATCGAGCTCATATTATTGTTTAACGTGTTCCCATTTAACAATTCCTGTAAAATAAAATAACAAAGTCAATAAAACCAACAAATACCAAATTTTATTGCTTCTTCAGTTACATCTATTAGAGATCTAATGGAAGAGAATTATTAAAAGTATGCCACCTAATGCATTGTCACTTTCCTTAATAACAGGTATAGATAGTATATTATATTATATTATTATAAATAAAAAAAAAAATTATTTGAAGGATTATAAAGATTATTTTTCAGGAAAATAGTAATAAGTACTAAAAAAATTAATAATAATTACATTAATCTTACCAATTCCCATCTTATCTCCAGAAGTTATATTAGTAGTGCACTCTATGTTATATTTCATAAAAAGGTTGCGAAAGTATTTTAATAAATGTGGTGTGTCAAACATAGTCACAATTTCATTATCTTCCACTGTTATTTGGGGATGATCTGAAGATGCCCCTAAGATGGAAAGAGCTCGCCTGTTCACCCCATCCATATCACAGACAATTGCACTGACAATATTTAACCCTATTTGGAAACACTGATGGAGGACTTACAAAAATAAAACAAATTAAACAGTTTGCAATTAATGCATTGGTAATAAAACAATTTCAAATTTGGAATAATCTACCAACCTCTTTTATAAGCACTGCAAGTCTATCAGCAGTAGAAAAACCGCTAGAAAAGTAGTGGGCAATCGGTTGTTTAAGTTTTCTTCTGACTCCTGCAATCATGAAAACTAATGCATATCCGGCAACTGTTGGTGATCTTCCGTATGTACTATGGTCTTGGAAACCTTCTATGATGTCTGCTTTAGAATTATAAAACATATGTTTTTTTATTGACATTTCATCAAACATCAGTGTGTACGAGTTTTCAGATTGCTCTTGTGTTTGCACAAACTTTTTTAAAACTTGAAAAACATGTGGATTTGCACCAACATTGAATGAAATTTTATTTAACAATGTTTTTAAAGTGCTGGGTGATGGAAGGGGGAATAACCTTTGCAACAAGCGGTAACAGGTAGGTAGGTATCTTTTATATATCCTTAAGGCTATAATTTTCTCTTCTTTGGACCACCTTCTGCCCTGTTTTTTTCCTTTTTTAATTTCGCATTTGTGCTTGTAATACCAAGGCAAATGTAGAGGCTATATATATAGACATTTTTATCACATTTTTGTCTTCTTCTATAGCAATCAACATATTTTTTGATTTTAATGTTCAAATGCGTTTGTTTAGCAGACAAATTTTCTTAACATATTTTCTTAACATATTATCTTTTTACGCAAAAACTCAATTTTTTCTACAGTTTTTTTCACAGTTACTGGTTCACTGTGAACAGTAGTACTGCTTGGGTCTTGTAAATTTGTAATGTCACATAAAGTGGCCCTATATGAAGGTCCAGGTTGAGGTTCAATTATAGAACCCATTGTAGGCAATTCAGCTATGGTCTGAAAAAAAAAGTTGTTTAATAAATATATTCACAAATGTACCAACGAGGAAATTGATTCCTAGGCAGTTGACGGACCTACGTCATTTGGTCGGCTTATGTCAATTCAATGTTAGCTGTGATAGGTCTGATAGGTTTGACTTAACACGACCAAATTACTTAGGTCCGCCATCTGCCTATAAATCAACTTCTCTGATAGTACTTAATTATAATAATTGGATATTTCTTTTAACTTACACTTTACTTACATCTGATGGGACAGCTGTCCTAACAAGTTTTGTCTTAGAGGCATCAGTAAAATCCTCATCCCTGAAATGTTTCTGGCACAACATTCTGTGTTTTGTGTGTAATTTTGTTTGCAATTCTGTAGAACTATAGTCTTTTTCAGGGAATATACATTGCGTGCAAAGTTCACATCTGGAAAAATTAATAACCTAGGTATAAGTAAGTATATTATTTCGCAATTCAAATTAATAGTAGGGATTACTTGTGATGTAAACATGTATGTAGTTGCCAACATACATTTAATATTTATAGAGTTGAATATTTGTATTAACTATTTTTAAATGATTTAATATTGTCGTACCTACATTCTATGCAATGAAAATGCAATATGCAAATTGACCGGCTTATATACATACCGAACAAGGTTCCTTTTTGCTGGTTTAGGAAACCGAAACAATTTAACATTGTCTAGGGCAAATGAACAACCGCACTTAAAGCATTTCCTCCTGTTTTCCGCATCTGCCATGGTAGAACTGAGTCACAGTCACAGGTCACAAAAGGCACACAATAAATAGGTTCAAAAAGTCAATGTCTCACGAAAATAATAAAGTAAGGTTAGAGTCACTATCTCACGATTCACTGAATTTTGTAACACTTAGAACGGAGGAGCAGAGCTCAACTCAACGTTTTAGCGGTTAATTACAAACAAATCAATGAAATATGGAATTCTGATTAAACAATGCGTTATGCAATGCAAACCGAACGCCATATTGTTTTTGTTTATACTCGTGGATCGTCACGTGATGAGAATGCTGCCATACTAATAGATTTTATATTAATTTATATAGCAACATCGCTGAAAATTCAGCCCTTGTAGGTATTCTTATGACCTCCATACAAAGTTGACACCGGCTGCAGCAAACGCCCGACATAGTCACTATGATTCCAGTTCGCCCCACTACTTTAGTATAGATACGTCACAGTTCGTTTGATTCGTTGATTCGCTAACGACCAAATACGCCCTCAAGCATAGGCCACACTCGCCGTGCGCGACCGGTGTGCTGGTAAAATTTAATAAACCTACCAAGGGAATTATTGAAAACTACAAAAAAATCTAAAAAGTAAATTCATTTATACCAAAATAGTACTAAAAGTTTTGATTCATATTTTGAAAACATTGCACTTAAAACACATTTTTGACGCCAACGCCGGTTCCACGCACCAAAAATTGTCTCACTCAAAAATGTCACTCAAAAATGGTCACATTCCGCCTGATTGTCACGTTCTGCCTGAGACGAGCGTGCAAGCGAGTATATTTAATCTAAAAACCTTACAATTGTTTTATCAATTATATTTACTCCAAATTACTAGTACTGGTATTATTGTTATTACTAATTAAATTTACATTAATCATTTTCCTTGTCGGATCAAATGATGTACAACCTGTCGCGTCGGTCAAACATTGTTCAACATACAATATACTAGAAACGTGATATGCAGTAAATCTGTTTCTGTATTTAGTTTTAACCATGTTTAATTTTTATCCCGAAAAAGTGCAGTGTACCTTTGGGATACTGTATTTACGAGGGCGGAGCCGCGAGCAATATCTAGTTGAAATAAATGTCCGCTATTTTTTTAATTCAAAATGGATATCAATTTTTGTATTCAGCACCCCACCTCGAAAACGATACTCATATCGAATTTTCAGAAAAATTAGCATTGGTCATTCTAAAATTTTATAATGAATGAATTTTTGTAATCAGCGTCTCCAGAAACCTAGACACCTACAGTGGGTTGCCAAATTATTAGGGACAGACTGAAAATTGGTTTTTGTAAAGTTTTATATTCATAAATTATAAAAATATTTTATTATGAATTTTAAAAGTACACATGTAGTGTTGTTTTGAATTAAGTAAATTACAATAATTTAAAAAAATAATTAAAAACTAGTTAACATGACTAAATTATTATCTAAACTATGTATAAGTTATTGTCTAAATAAAAAATAAAAAAGTGCTATAGATAAAAACTGCATCTAGGTCGGAGGCTGCGGGTCTAATATCTAATATATATAATAGGCTGGCAGCATTGCCTCGACAAAATAAAATATATTGAAAAATACTATTTGTTATAATTAAAGTGAAATAACAATAGAATTATATTCAGCAAGTGATTTCATAACATAAAAAATATCTTTACTAACAAAAAGTTTAAAAATAAGCAAATTAAAATGTTACTCAAGATTTTATTAGTATTTTGTTACATTGCCTCAATTAGTGTTTCTACACGCCTGGGCTTATGTTCTATGCATTAGTTGGCCCTTTCTACGATCCTGATTATGATGCCACACATTGATCAGCCGTTCTATTAATCTTACCCTGTGGTAATCATGTGGTTATCATTTCTTTAGCAATTTCTACCTTGGTAATCTCCCACAAATTTTGTATGGGATTTATATCAGGAGAATTGCCAAGCCAAGGTAAGACTGGGATGTAACGGTCGGTGTTAGCGAGCCCAGACAAAACTCTTTTTCTTCATTACGTCAGTTAACCGAGGTTTTTTCGCAGGACGATCATCTGTTAAGTCTTCCTCGGCCAACCAACGCTGCATAATTCTCTTGGAAATTGTTATGCCGGACTCTTGCATCAACTGAGCTAACAGTTATACACTCTTCTTTCGATTTTCTAACATACGTCGCGAATTTTCCGGTCCGATCGCGGGATAGTAATACGTTTTCGCCCAATGTAACCTTTTCGCTTAAGTGGCAGATTGAGGTCTAAATTAATTTTTATTTTATTAAGTGCCGACTTGGAAACCCCAAGACAAGCAATGCGTGCTATTTCCCTTTAGATATGGCTTGTGTGCTCCAGAAGAGTTTTAATCTCATTTTTCTTTCTCGGAGACAATCGCATCCTCAACCAATACTGAAAGAAAAATATGACGAAAAAATGAAAACTATTGTAATAAATTATGAAACATAATAAAAAATTACCCAGTATACTCCCACAAGTCCTCAAGTTATATTTGCACTGCAATCTTCCATATATTGTTATTATTAATGTACCTTTTCATTTCTTGCCCCTTTGTACGTTAGACAATAGACACGACCATTTTTAAATTTTTAAATTGTTTGCAGAATTTGCTTTGCAACGGCGTGGTAATGGCGAAACAAAAAATCTAGAAATCCTCCTGGACCCACTTTACTCCATATCATGACGATGAATATTATTGTTTCAGCTTACACAGATGGACTCTGTTTCGTATGGCGTCATGCCTGTTCATACCGCCGGTTGTGTCCACCATACATAGGAGTCGATGCCGAGGGATGATCAACACGTTGCTAGACTGTATGAGGGACTACATGACGCTGGCGCGGAGAGCCACAGCCTGCTGTAGGGAGTACGCCGCATTACACGCAAAGTTGTAAGTTTTGAAGTGCTCATTAACTTCGAAAAACATCAACAACCTTTCGTTATTTAGGCCGTCTAATCGTTAGGCTTCATAGGCGTTCAAATTCTGTTATTGTAGAGTGAAAATTAACCAAAATTAAGGAATGATTTAAAATAAACTAGCTGTCCTGTGCCCACTTGTTAAATATATTTTTTACTTGTGATGAAATTATTGGTGTGGTTCGGTTAGTACTGAATGAGATTTATGTGCTAACTGTCTAAAGGAGTGTTATATTTTTACTGCATAAAATGTATGTATACAGGAAGATATTTTAAACCACCATCCAATTTTTTTTACGCATTAGGTATCATTCAATGACTTCATTTTTAAAAATAAGTAATTAAAATTTTCATATAAAAATATCCTGCTCGAAATATCGTTTCTGTGTGGTTACCAAATCAAACGTATTATTATTACGCGTATTGCTCAAAACTGAATGGCGGCCGGTAACATCAAACAATGCACCACCGTCCACCGCAGGGGGGTGAAAGTCTCATGTACAACTTAACAGAGAACAGAGACATCTCAACGCGACTATACGGTACTCTGTTTGAAAACATTCGGATTGCCACAACAGATGACACTAAGCGGCTTCTACATTGCACTATCGTAGACACCTGGCGTTTGTATAATAGGCTCGCGAACATTTTATATTGCGGTGACTATATTCTACAATTTTATGGCAATATGATCATTTCGGTTCAATATTTCGGTTCAATAAAAATTATCAGGAAGTACTTGCATCTAGTAGGTTTGATAGTAACTAAAACGATATAACGCCATCTACATACGATATCCCAAAATTTAGCAAGATTTAGTTCCAATTTTAGAGTTGCGCATCTATACTAGTATATATCTGTATAATCATAGATTATACAGATACAGATTATATAGATGCGCGTCCACCGCGTGTGCCGGCGCCGCTCTAGTCGTGAAGAATGTACTCAAATCGCGAATATTACGAAATGGTGCCTAGTTACATTGAGGGGAGAAAGTTTAAACGGTGCCCAAAGACTATGGATGTAGAGAGTTTTCGTCTTCGCAGACTAGGTATACCAAACCCAGCAACACAAAATCGTTTTCCTCAAAACGATTGATAACCGCAAGCGCTCAGCAAGTTGGTTGGATCCTGGTCCAGCACCTAAACAATGCCCTAAACGAAAACTTACCCCTAGAAAAGTGATGGTCACTGTTTGGTGGTCTAGCGCCGATGTGATTCATCACAGCTTCTTACCAAACGGGGTGAGAATTACTGCAGATGTGTACTGTGAAGAATTGAACACAATGATGGAGAAGCTGGCACATCTCCAACCAGCATTGGTCAATCGCTCGTCTCCGCTGCTCCTGCATGACAACGCGGAACTCATACTGCACAGAAGACGGTCTCCAAGTTGCAAGAAATGGGGTAGAAGCTCTCCGTCATCCACCCTACTCACCAGACCTTGCGCCTATAGACTACTACTTTTTCCAGAATTTGGATAACTTCTTGGCGAGAAAAAAATTCAATACCCGAGAGGCAGTACAAAATGCCTTTGAAGAATTTGTTGCCTCCCGTCCAGCTGATCTCTTTAAGAAGGGCATCAATAAACTGCCACTGCGTTGGCAAAGATGCATTGATTGCATTCGATGAATACAAATAACAAAAATATATGAAAAAAATTAGTTTAAATTTTTTCATACAAAACGGCAATTTCATAGTAAAAGACCTAATATTAGTACCTATCTACAAGTAATTACGTAAGTATTGTATTTTTTTTTTCATAAAAATAGGGAGTGTACGAGGAAATGGTTCGCAGGTGAGAAGCGATTACCGTCGTCCATGGAACACCGGAGGAGTCGCAGGTGCGTTGCGGGCCTTTTATTTTATTAATTATACGATATTTTCATTCTAATCATAGTTAACAAAATAAACCTTTTGCAGTTTGTCGATCCTAAGCCCGTGAAAGTACGAAAGGAAAGTTATTTATTTAATATTATATGTCAATATTTTTTTTATCAATGAAGTGCATGAGCGCAGCTGCCATGACATGCCATGCCGGCGCGTAGTGACTAGAGACCACAAACGTTGTTTATTTTTTGATAATTTTGTAATAATATATCTCATTAATTTTTAACCGACTTCCAAAAAAATATCGGTTGTCTGTAAAGTCGGTTTACTGACGATAGTTGAACAATAACAACAAAACAACAAAACAACAACAACAACAAAACAACAACAACAACAAAACAAAAACAACAATAATAAAATGCCAGGTAACGTTGGTACTTAGTAATGGTACATGGTAACAGTACTTGGCAACGCATGAGTCATGTTTTTTCGTGCGTGCAGTCGGCTCCATCGAATTATTATTAGACGTTATCACGTCAAAAAAGAAGGCGGTTATACGTTCGGCTGTATATATATATATTTTTTTTTGTATGTTCAACGGTAATTTTGCCGTCTGTTGACCAATTTTCATGTAAAGGGATTTTGGGAGGAAATTTTTTTATGTAAAGAGATCGCAAGTTGGTCCCGTTGTCACCAAAGTAGTGACCTGATGATGGGATCCATCCATAAATAAGGTAGACTTCTAATCATTGGACACTTTAACGGCTTATGAAGGCATTGATTACTTCACGAACACGTTTACAAATCTGTTTAAAAAAAATAGAAGTTGAATATCTATCTATGTTTAATATATACTATAAAACCATATTATCAGCAACAACGCGAAATAGTAACATTATAAAAAAAAGATGCATAGTATACAGTTATTGGACAAAAGTTTATTAGTTGGACAGTACAAATTAGTTATTGGACAGCACTTTAGTGCACATTCATATCGTCAAAAAAGTTAATAATAGTTGCTTTTGAAGGAAGAGAATTTAATTTAAAGATTTTATAAATATATAGCTATATTTATTAGAAAATTTTAATAACATTATTCATACTTTTATTATAAACTTTATTATCACATTTATTAACAAAACTAGTATTCAGTCTTAGCGATTCAAACATAAACCTAAAATTAAATTAAAAAAATATATATTCGAAACAACATAATGTTTACTCTGACAGTCGTGCTAAAACTGCTTTTTCTTTTGTTAAACCATCATGTCATATTAATTGTACCTCATCACCACTATCATCGCTGTACTTTTCCAAACTGAGATCTTAAGAGTCCTCATTATTATCTTCTTTGTAGCAAACATGGCAAACAAATAGATCGATTCTCAGATCTTCGGGCACATGTTGTTGGTGCCGAACTAGTATATACTTCATGTGAAATTTTGCTGAATACATATCAGATACACATCTATTTGATATTTTAGTTGCTTTAGATTCTGCATGCATTGGTTGAATTATTATTAGTATTTTTTTTATTTTTCTTTTTCTTTCTGTAGATTAATTTCATCCTTCTTTTTCTTTGTTTCCTCTTTGGTTTTAGTTTCGAATTCCTTTTTTTGCATTTGTTCCTTAAACATTGCTCTATATTCAGCAGACGTTATTGCATATGGCATTCTTATTGTATTTCTTTTACCTTTCCTTTCTGGAGTTTTGAGTAGAGTTAAAAAAAATCCCAGTAGGCAATTGGAAACAATTTTCAATGCAGGGCTGGCGTCACTCATAGTTTGATGAACATGTACTTGGGCTGAAGTTTCAGATATTCTGTTAGAACTAGTAACTTGCTTGACTGGAGTCATGTATTTTGTAGATTCAGGAACAATATCGGAACAGGTGGATCTTCCTTAAAATTATTATTGTTGGAAAATATACCTAGTCAGTCATTGACCTTACTTATTTCACGCCCATCAAATATTTCTTTATTTGTCACATGGTCATCAGAAAGACATTCATACATCATTTCCATTACATCACTGAATTGAACAGTCCGCGGCGGCTCTATGTTCTCCGTAGGAATATTTTCGTTATCGATGGATGAAAAATTCTGTTCTGCAGCTAACTGCGATGTTTTAATGTCAAATACCGAGTAAAGGCGATATAAAATATTTATATCGCCTTTACTCTACTTTATTTATTATCGGCAATGCTTCAATAAGCATTGAGTTTTGACCTAATAGATGGTCCAACTATATCTTTCAATTCTGGAAAAGTAATCACTTTTGAAGAACTTGTTTCAATTTGTGTTTGAATAGCTGGAGCATCCGTGCCTGAAATAACATTTGTTCTACCAAGACATCACTTGACGACTATCACAAGACAGACTTGCGATAATCTATGGCGTTAGGATCAAATGGTACTAAACCACAACGAAACCCATTAATTAAATTTCCGGTTTTATAGACTTTTGTAACGCTATTTCCAGAACAGATGCAAAATTTACTTTTGTGATTGGTTCCCCATTATTTTCCAAATACCATAACTTAACAGCATCTTACCAAGCGGCCTTTACCGGTCTGAAAACAGCTACGTCGGCCGGTTGGAAGATTCTAGTAGCATTCGGGTACAAAGCTATTACTTCAATTCCCAACTCTTTGCATAGCTTACTTACACCATAAGTAAGATGGGTTTTATGCCCATCTAAAAAAGATATTACTTGAAATTGTACACCTTTGGCAATCAAATAAGGGTGAAATACGTTTGCTATTTATTCGAAGAACAGTTCAGACGTCATCCATCCATTTTCACTTCTACCAATCCCATTTTCTGGGAACTCCATCTGTAATTTTCTGTGGTATTCTTTGATAATTGTAGACGACCATAGGCGGACATGCGGTACCATCAGCGCAAAAAGTGAACATAACAGTTACTGACCCTTTGCTATTACCTTGATCAATTTTGTACACATCTTGGGTTCCTTTTTCAGCCAGTACTTTACCTGTTTCTGGACATAATTGAAATCCGCTTTCATCACCATTATATACCCTAGATGCATTAAAAATACTTAGAAAGTTGTTTTGCGATAAATAGTCTTCAATTTCAGAGAACCATTTCCTTTTATCAGATTCCGAAACACACGCACTAGCTTGCGTGACCCTTTCACTGGTAGAATACACAATGGATGGATATCTTCTTAAAAATCACCATCCATCTCTAGGGCAATTTATTAATAAATTTGTTGGGTCTTGGATTTTCGGTCAAAAGCTTGAAGACGCTTCGATTTAAATCGTGAGCTTTCTATGGAAAACCCTTGCGAATATTTTCTTTTATCCATACCTCTAAAATTTGCTCCTTTTCTTCACTTAAAACAGGAGGTGGATTAAAAGTTGTTCTATGTGTTGGGTTTAAAGTGGATTAAGGAATGTTATATTTTAATAATAATAATAAACTTATATTTGCAGCTACATACACAGATTATTACAAAATAAATAAAAAATAAAACTTAAATCTAAACAGCAGCCGCAAATTGGCTCGAGCTCGGCATGGCTGGCATATTAGTAACAACCCGAAATAGCGTATCAGTGTAATCAAGTAATCAAACACTTTTATTAAAGATATATCTACGGTTATACCCAATAATCATCTATATTACTGAGATATCACGAGACAAGCCTTGTGCTTCCTGTTCTTTTAAAAGGAATTGTCGTAGTTTAGTCTTAAATGATGGGAGACTTAAAGCATTTCTAATGGGCGGTGGGATGTTGTTCCAACATTTGGATGCTGAATATCGAAAGCTGCCCCTAAACGAAGCCGTTCGATGTTTTTCAATTGCTAGCTGAACCGAACATTGCCGCGACCTGCAGGATCTGAGACAAGTCGTTCTTGATAATTTATGGTAAATATATTTTGGCGCCTCGTATTTCAACACTCCGAACAGAAGGCATTTTCGTGCTATTTCTCTTATTTTACCGGATTCACTTATTTCTTTCAGTGCTAAATTCAATGTAATAGGATCGTACTTATTCTTTTTACCTTTAGGTATCTTTGTTTCCCTCTTAAAAACTGCAATCACGTAGTACCTGTAGCCAACAAGTTATTGGACACATTCATTCAATCATTGGACACCTTGTCGAAATCCTAGTAAACGGAGCTTATAAGAAATAACACAAAAAAAAATTGTTACAACAACTTTAATTTAAAAACAGCAGGGTATTAAATAGTTCAATTATATTTCAATTATAAAAATGTAGCTGTTATTGGACACCTATCCATTAATTGAATTTCAAATAACAGAAAAACAATATTGGACAGTCAGATTATAATGAACCAATAAATCATATTTTAGGATACTCATTCCTATTTAATTCTATACAAAATACGTTAATACTCACTTCACTGTGTAAGCCAGCAAATACACAAATCAAACGTAAACAAAATAGGTAAATTGTTATAAACTCTCTGAAAAAACTTACCAATTTCTTTATTTTTTACTAGATAGACCGCTGACCTCAAGGACGCCGCGAAAAGTAAATATTTTTCAAGCTGCTGCCATCTATTACTGATGTTTTGTACTATTTAGTATTGCCAATATACCAATTACAGTGTTCACGTTTTTAAAGCAACGTTAATAATTAGGTTTTTATTACGTGCTGTCCAATGATTGGTGACTAGATGTGTACTCATCATCATCATCCTATATACAATACCTTATTGGAAGCTTGGCGCGTATTCAATTAAACATTCAATCATTTATTTTAAACAATCTTAAAATGTATTAATAAAAATTTCACTGAAACAATATCACTGAAAAGAGATTTTTAAACAAAAAATTTAACCGACTTCACAGTAAAAAATACACAAAAAAGTATGAAGAATAAATCTTATTTTCTTCAAAATAATCAAGATTGTGTAGAGAAATAGTTACAATTTTGGCCGAATTTAGAAGAGGAATTATTTAGAAAATTATTTCATACTTTTTTGTGTATTTTTACTTTGGAAGTCGGTTTAATTTTTTTGTACTAAGTCAAGAGTGATATGAATATAATAAACACGTGTCTCATAATTTTTACCACAGAACATAATATTTTTTGTATGGTGATTAAAAAGTTTCTTGTATATATTGGCATGCCAATTTCATTTCCCTCAGTCCGCTGCGTTTTTAGAATTTTTTTTCTTTTCTTGACCGAAAGACGAAATTTCTTTAACCATTCGTCCAAATTATATGTAGTTAAAAGTAAAAGTAAATTTATCGTCGAAGTTTTAAAAATACTTGAGCTTGGTCCGAAATTCATACAAAAAAATTCAGTATCGACATCTATTAAATGGTTGTCAAAGGCTTCACTTATAGATAATTATAGATAATTATCAAAAATAAAGTAAGGGGCTTGGTCCGAAGTTGACCCAGAATGTACAGTATCGAAATGGTTGCTGTGTGGGTTGAATGTGTTCACTTTAAATCATATAATATGATGTCACCAAAAGCGCAAACTCGAAAATGCAGGGTATAGAAGTTATGAGCGTGTTATAGGTGAAAAAAGGATGTAATAATGAAATATCATCTATTCTTATAGATTATCGGTTGTATCAGCCGTAGAATCAACTCAAGCTCTGCTCAGCCGGCAGCAGAGCGAACTCTTGCTGCTGATGTCGCGAGCTACATCGACTCTTCTGGGAAACGTGCCATGGCTTCAAGGGGATGTCGTATGCGAGTGGGAGAGTGACAATCTTATGGTGAGTTTGATTTTTTTATAATAAAATGCAATTTTTTCCCTTATTAAACAAAAAAAAACTGAATTATAATCCGTTATTCGGTAACAGTAATTAAAAAAATTATTTCATACTAGCTAGTATATAGTTTCAACTACGAACTGGAATAAATAAATAACTACACATATAACCTACTCCTACATCAACACGTACAACCTACATCTACATGTACACCTGCATCTACAGTAGTTTCTACGTAATTTTTTCCAAAATTTCTCACCGTTTAAACCTTCCCTGAACTTCCACAATTATTTCAAGACCAAAATTAGCCAAATCAGTCCAGCCGTTCTCGAGTTGTAGCGAGAAATTGGAATTGCTATCCATTTTTAGGGTTCGTACCCTTAAAGGAACCCTTATAGTCTGTCTGTATATCTGTCTGTCTATTCGATCGTATTGGTCGCGGCATTGTTAATAATAGTATCGCCACAATAAGATAATAATAAACTCGAAACAAACACATCAACCGGTCAACTTCAAAATTTCTAATTATCAAATTTTCAACCATACTTAACCATAGACAACATAACGTTTAGCTTTCAGTTGCGTTTTGTTATTCCATGTCAGTTGTGTTTTGTCATACCACGTTTTATGTCACGTGACACGTCCCATGGGAACGGAATAAAAAGTATCCTATGTCCATCTTCTGGTTCTAAGTTCTCCACCAGTTTTCAGCAAAATCGGTTCTGCCGTCCTTGAGTTATAAATAGTGTAACTAACACGACTTTCTTTTATATATATATATAGATTATTAGGACTTTAAGTACATTTTAAATAGTCACACATTGAACATTATTATTTTTAAATAATAGGTTTTTTTGTTTCAGAAAATACACCACGCGTTTCTTGTAGTTCAGTCTTCGTTATTGAAATATATCGCCTTATCTCATATACCAATTAGCAAAGGGAAAAATGTATACAAAAATCATAACGATCGAATATATTGGCTTCATAATGTACTCATAGTTCACCTTATTCAAGAATTCAAAGAAAATTATGAATCTCTGGAGCGTATGTATAGATTATTAAAGAATTATGGTACAAAAGATGGCGAAATTTCCCAGAAGAAACCTGGATCTGCTATAAATACCACTTGGTTATATTCTGATGTGCACACAGGAGTTGCTAGATCATGTCTAGAATTAAGAATAGCTCTTGATCATTGCAATAATCTTGACATGTTCCTAGATTCTTGTGCCATGAACAAACAAGATTTGGATTTGATTGTGTTAGATAAAGATTTAGACGAAATTATAGATGACGTAACTAAATGTTTAGTGACTATTCAGAGTTCACAAATTAGATTAAAGAAAATGCAAAATAAATATAGTGTTGGTGAAGAAAGTAATAGGGCGGAAGAAGAAAACATAGAAACAAACATTTTGAAAATCGAGGACATTGAACCAGAAATAAGGGATGAAGTATTTTATTTTATTAAAACTGATGATGATTTAGTAACGTACACAGCCGCTGATATTACCACAGGACCAGGAAAAAAAGAAAAAGAAGCTACTAAAATCGTGTTAAAAGAATTACAAAGAAAGCTAGTAAAAAGGGAAGATATAATGAGAGAAAGAGAAAGGCAGGCGCTAGCTAAAACAATGCCTAATTTGCAAACTATTCCCGAGTTTCCTAGACAAATAAAATATGAGGATTTCATAGAGCGAAAAGGATATTTATCAAAACTTCTTAAGAAAAAGAACGTCAAGAAACTTAAACATCAAATCAGACATAAACATAAAAGAAATACTAAGTTTAAATTAAAAATATCACATTATGAACAAGAAAGTGATATAAAAGATGTATATGAAGCGAATGCTAAATTAAATATTAAGAGTCAACTTTTGACGTTTAAGAAAAGAGACAAAGAGATGGAAATTACTATGTGGCGAAAGCATACTCAGTATTGTAAAGAAAACAACGATATAAGTGACTTGTTTGAGCTTAGCGATGTCCCAATAGAAGTTAACCACACCGTAAATAAAAACGTTCCCGAATCTAGAAATTACAGATGCACAAAAAAAGATTTAGAATTATCAACATCTTCGGATAGTGATTATGAATACAATAGGGTACAAATATTAAAAGATAATAGACGGCATAGAGCAGCTAGAAAAAAGAATTTTCCCCACAAAAAAGTGTTAATAGATAAGAAAGACGAAAGTCTCAAGCCCATAGAATATAGTTTTGGGACGGGTATGGCTATGGCATCAGTATTACAAGTAAATAGTCTAGCAAAAATACCAAATATGTGTCAAGAGGAGGTTTTTATAGGAGATGGCGAGGTTTCCAACGATAGTGGTAATGATGAAGACGCCTAGACAACGATTTAATTTATTGTTATTATGAATAATCGTGTATTATATGATTATATTAATTCTTAAATGTGAATTGTTTTATTATGTCTATTTTCTTTCATGTTATTTGTTTCAATTTGTCCGCAGAACTCTTGAACTCAGAAACATGTTTCGTTTTTTGGGTTCCGTAATACTTTTTTCAGCCATAGGACGTCCACTGCTGGACGTAGGCCTCCCCCAAAGATTTCCACAACGAACGGTCCTGGGCCACCTGCAACCAACGGCGGCCCGCGACCTTCATAAGGTCATCGGTCCACCTAGAGGGAGGCCGTCCTACGCTGCGCTTTCCAGTTCGTGGTCTCCACTCTAGAACCTTTACTCCCTAGCGGTTATCAGTTTTACGAGCGATGTGGCCTGCCCATTGTAACTTCAACTTGCTGATTCTGCGAGATATGTCGGTTACTCCAGTTCGTCTGCGAATCTCCTCATTGCGGATTCTGTCGCGCAGAGAAACCCCGAGCATAGCTCTCTCCATCGCTCTTTGAGTGACTTTGAGCTTATTTCAGAGGCCAACAGTGAGGGACCACATTTCACATCCATAAGACATCACTGGCAGCACGCACTGTTCAAAGACCTTTGTCTTTAGGCATTGAGGTATTTCGGACTCGAAGACGCTGCGTAGTTTCCCGAACGCTGCCCATCCGAGTTGGATTCGTCGTTGAACCTCAGTATCGAAGTTGGACTTGCCTAATCGGACTGTCTGTCCCAGGTAGACGTATTCGTCAACAACTTCGATTTTAGAGTTCCTAACAAATACTGGAGCGGGTACAACATGGGAATTAGACATAATTTTCGTCTTGTCCATGTTCATTTTTAGACCCACTCGTTGGGAAGCTCTATCGAGATCACCGAGCATGGCGCTAAGGTCTTTCAGCGATTCTGCCATTATGACTATATCGTCAGCAAACCGAAGGTGAGTGATGTATTCGCCATTTATGTTGATGCCGTATCCTTCCCAGTCTAGGAGTTTAAAAACATCTTCCAATGCTGTGGTGAAGAGTTAGGAGAGATGACATCTCCCTGCCTTACACCTCTCTGCAATTGGATAGGTTTCGTACTTCCATTCTGTACTCGGACCGACATGGTGGCATTGTTATACAACACTTCAACACTTCTATATAGCGATAGTCAATGCGGCACCGCTGAAGAGACTGAAGCACCGCCCAGGTTTCGATCGAATCGAAGGCTTTCTCATTGTCCACATACGCCAGACAGAGCGGACGATTATATTCCTCCGATTTCTCTATAATCTGGCGGAGTGTGAGGATGTGGTCTATGGTACTGTAGCCTTTTCGGAAACCGGCTTGTTCGGGTGGCTGGAATTCGTCGAGCCTGCGCGCGAGACGGTTCGTGATAACCCTCGAGAACAATTTGTAGACATGGCTCAAGAGCGAGATCGGTCTGTAGTTCCTCAACAAGGTATTGCCTCCTTTTTTGAAGAACAGCACCACAACGCCCCTGCACCATGCCTCAGGTGTGGCGCCTTCGTGTATGACGGAATTGAACAGTTTCTGGAGGACTTTGAGTACCGGTTTTCCATCCGCTCTCAGAAGTTCTGTCCTAATTCCGTCTTCACCCGGCGCATTGTAGTTCTTAAGCTGTTTGAGGGCCATCCTAATCTCGTACAGGCTGACGTCCGAGATATCCTCGGTATAGTGTCGAGTTAGCTTGGCTCTTGGATCTTTAGCCGTGCTGATAACAGGTGTCCGTGTCGATGTGTACAACTGTCCGTAGAACTCTTCTATCTCCTCCAAAATCTCTGGCTTCGACGAGATGATCTTGCCTTGATCGGTCTTCAGCTTCGTCATCTGGATTTGTCCGTAAGACAGTTTCTTTGCGAACACTTTAGAGCCCTTGTTTCGCTCAATCGTTTCCTTAATATATCTAGTATTGAAGGAGCGTATATCGTGTCGCATTGCCTTGGTTATCTGTCTATTAATCCGTCTATATTCTGACATGTCAGCTGAAGACTGCAATCTCATTTCCCGCCTTTGCGCCATGAGTTCCAGAGTTTCATCGGCGAGCTTTTGAGTTCTACTTTGGCGTCGGGTCTTATAGAATTTCGACCCAATCGCATGGACAGCTTCCACAAACCTGTTGTTTATATCGTCCACAGATTTGCACTCGCCTAGGCATTTGAAGCGATTTTGGAGCTCTAGTTGGAATTTTTCGGGATTTTGGATATTGGCAGTGGTGGGTCGGATCGTGGACTTCATCAGACTAGACCTTTCCAGCTTAACGTTTAGATTTCATGCATGTGCCTGGTAATATACAAGAAACCCTTATAGTTTCGCTGTGTGCGTTGGTCAGACGTCTCTCGGTCTATCTGTCTGCATATCCGTCTACCCTTCTAGGTTCTATAATAATTACTAATATAAGTATGTCAAATTTCATCCATTTATATTCATAATATAAATTTGACATAGTTATATTAGGTCATTATATATGAAATTGGCGTTTTGTAAAGGAGGAACATAAAGTAGATTTTTTTCAAACAATATATTTATTTAATCAAAGTATATATCATTGCTATCGTTGCACTTTTGTCATCTCATAGGTAGTTCATTGATTCCTTTACTAAAAAAACTATTTGGACTGGAATCAATAAAATCTTTGAAGGCGCTTTGGACTGCCCCATCGGAGTTGAATTTTTTCACTTGCAAGAAGTTATCCAAATTAAAAAAAAAAAATGGTAATCCTACTAAACCTTGCTCCAACAGCAAGGTCCGGGGAGTACGGTGGATGTCTTAGACATTCCAATTGAAGCTCCTCTAATTTGGTAGCCGTCTGTTGTGCAGTATGTGGTCTAGCGTTGTTCTGAAGCAGCAGTGGCCTAGAGCGAATGACCAACCTCGGTTGTTTAGCAGCTAGCTTTTCCATCATGATTTGCAAATCAAATCAAATTATTTATTTGCAGAATAGGTACATAAATGGATGTTACAGCTTTTAATAGAGGTTGTACCTCTTATTCTAACCCGTGTGAGGGATGCAAATAGGGTTGCCAGGTGAGTCGCGAAAAAATACCGGACAACCCCGGGGGGGGGGGGGGGGGGGGGGTTGTTGGTCCAGCTAGGTCCAAGCAAACAAAATACGGGTTTTTCTAATCAACATCACATAAATCAACTAAATTGTAACAAAATATAATGCAGTTATATGCTAGACTAGACAGGTATGTTTAACAAAAATAATAGGAACTTCTAATGCACAAAAAATAAAGTTAAATCAATCTTCTAAAACTAATTTATGTACGTTGTACTGTACCTAGGTACTTTTAGATAGTACCTACTTACTTCTTTTTAACATATTTTGCATTTGACACAACCGCTTTCAATAGTGTTTTATTTGATACAATACGTTCCTTAAAATCAGTGCAGCTCGAGTTTATGTACAAAAAAACACACAGTTCACTTTTCACAGTCTCTAGACCAAGGCGGTTTCGTTCATTGGTCCATATATTCCCCATCACACTGAAAATGCGCTCGACGAAGGCGTTCGATACGGGAATGCTGCATACATGTTGGGCCAATTTGAGAAGATTAGGCGCTGATTCTTTACTTAAAAAGCTGCACTACATATCCACTGACTTTCCCTCCAGGGACTGGTAAACACTGCTAAGTATAGCCAACTCTGAGTAAAGTTCTTCCGGTGGAGTGTCGTTGCTCGTTAGAGTCCACAATTCAATTAGTTGGTCCAGAGTTGGTAGACCGCGTTCAAGGTCCAAGCAACTGAAGCTTCTGAACACCGAGTTTTCGAACTGGAACCACTTTTCCAAATAAGCAACAGCGCGTTGATAAGCAATCAGGGCGTGTTTTTTAAACTCCTGAGTTTCTTCATCCGATAGGTACTTTTTGTTCATGGCCATACGCACTTTCATTCCGAAGTGTTCATCATTAATTTTTTTCACTATTGTGTCCCGGAATCGTGTCATAATATTGTGTAGACTGAAAGCTAATGTGTCGTTCTTTTCCAGTAATAGTAATAATAATAATAGCTCCCCCACCGATTTCGGTGACGGTGGCCTGTTTCATTGAAACCAGGCCAGCTACGCAGGAGTTATGTTATAGTGCCCAAGTGTGTGCGCAGTACATAAGAGCACTCTCTCCTCCTTTTACTCTCATAACCCAGTGGGACGGATAACCGACACGACTGGCGAGAGATTAGGCGCAGGTCCGACTTTTTACATGCCCATCCGACGCATGGATCATCTTTCTTGTCAGACAATCAGGTGATCAGCCTGAATTGTCCTAACCAAACTTGGAAACAACATTTTTTTTTTTAGTTCCAATGCGGGAATCGAACCCACGACCTCCGAGTCGAGAGCCAAGCTCTAACCACTAGACCACGGAGGCTGTTAATAAGTAACAGTAACATTTCATGGAATGACGCCATGAAGTTGTGCGTGAAGTATAGATAGAGTTCGGTGTAAGTAGGGTTCGTTTCTGTTGTGGGATTATCTTCTTGGTCTTTTATAATAGCCCATATAGCCGGTGAACAATTATTGGCGCCTAGTTCGAGAAAGTATTTTTTTAACGGCCCCATCGATGACAGAGTTTTGTCATCGATCCAGGGCTTTGAACAAGATTAAACACCTAGTGGGTACATGGCGAAGGAACTCTTTGAATTCACTTTCATAAAATTCAAAGTACTCCTTTAGGTCTTGTCTCTTCTTTGCTGCATGGAAAATTCCGAAAATGTTTTCAGAACGATGTTTTCTACGTCAACTGGCAACATCTTCAACGCATTTTTGGCGCAGTTATGAATAATATGATCATTGCAATGGGCAGCGATGATGTTACTATTTTCTTCCTCTTTCAGTTTCTGGTACACCGAATTATTCACTCCATAATTAACAGAAGCGTTATCTGCTCCAAGAAAGATTTGCTTCTGTTAAGACTTTGGACAGGTGATTTTTTATAGACCTTCGAAAGGATCTTCGTCGAAATCTAAAATTTTTCGGCACATTCCAGATTTTGTTGTGAAATACTGAACGGAAACTGGGAACAACTTCTTGTTTCCTTTATTCCACGCATCAGTAGCGACGGAAAAAGGCACGTCTTCTTTCAAATCCTCTTGAACCAGTTCCATTGAATAAGGGTACAGAACTTGATTCACTATGGCAGTGCATTTGGTGCGCCCTCCGGTCATTTATTTGACAATTTCCGAATCTGTGATGGTTTGTTTTCTGACCTTTAATGAACAATCTTGAGCCAAATAGGAGATGTGATGTTTTACAGAGTGAAAAATATCTGCTAGCTCGGCAAGGCTAACAGGCTAACTTTTTCACTCTGTGCGCTTCCTTTAGGCGTGAAGAAAGTGTCCATTCTTTGGGACTTGGCTTGCGCTCTTTCCGCCTCTTTATGCTTTTTTGTAGAGGCATGCTGGTTCACCCACTTCAAACCTTCAGCCACAGCAAATTCATTTCTACAAATTTTACAGTAAGCTCTAGTGTCGACGTTGGCTTTAGTTATCCAAGAATATTTATTTTCCCAGTCTTTATTATAATGACACATTCGCCTTATTTTCTTTGGCGGTGTTGCAGAACTGGTGGTAGATTCTTCTTTCTCCATTTTTCATTAGCTTTGTGTAAAACAGACAGTCAACTCAAAAAATCAAAACAATACACACCGGGCGCGCGCGGGTGGGGGAGGGGAGGATGCAGGCAGCGAGTACGAGTGAGTGAGACGGGTATACAGTGATAAAGTGAGAGCCCGCAGACGCAGATACAGAGCAGCGCGCGCGAGTTTTGTGTTTGAGGGCTTTCGTATGCCTACTTTTGTAAGCGCTTGTAACCAGTATTATCGACTTTCGTCAAAATACCGGACATTGTTCTGTCCGGTATGATCATTAATTTTTTACCGGACAGGCCTCGAAAATACCGGACTGTACGCTTAAATACCGGACATCTGGCAACCCTAGATGCAAATGTCATTGTCATAATATTATAAGTTAGACATTCCAATTATTGATTTTATTATAATAATGATTATATTACATTATGCATTGAGATTTTATTACATTTATATTTTTATTACAATTATTTATCTATTCTATTATTTGTTCTGTGCGTTATTCAACATTTTGGTCAATTAAAAATTAATTAGCTTTTCTAATTAATATTGCTTTGACCCTCTTTTTAATATTTGTAGTCACTATTTCTAATATGTCCTTTGGTAATTTATTATATAATTGTATTGATATTCCTAGCAAAGCTGTTTTTGCCGGAGGATAACAGTTTCGATGTTTTTTTCTGATACTTTTAAATCTATCATAGTCTTTTAAGTTACGTTTTATAAACATTATTGTTTTGAGGATATACAAACAGAGGAATGTTAGTAATTCTAGTTTTATTAAGTAAGGTTTACAGCTGTCGGTTCTTTTTATTTTGCATATTGCTCGCACACATTTTTTTAAACTTTATATACCGAGTCTTTTTTTGTAGAGTTACCCCAGAACATAATCCCGTAGCGCAGTACCGATTCGACTTGTGTGTGATATGCAGTGACTAAGGTCGGTATGCTTACAATTTTTGTAGCATGTATAGTGCATATGACATTTTGTTAATTTTACTATAAATATAGCTGCAATGGTCTTTCCAATTTAATTGGTTGTCAACAAGTAGACCTAGAAATTTTGCAACATCAACCTGTTCAATTTTTGTATTCATATATGTTAAGTCTATAATTTTGTTTTCTTGCTTATACGTTTTATAGTACATCAGATGAGTTTTGTCAAGATTTATTTTTAGATTGCTTTTATTAAGCCATTCAATAATTTTGTCTAATGATTTCATAGTATCCGAATTTAAATAGTCATTTTTTATACCCGAGTAGAGTACTGTGCTATCGTCGGCAAATAGCACTATTTGTTGGTCAAATGCTTTTGGCAGGTCATTTATATACACACGGAACCGACCTGGTCCTAACACACTACCTTGTGGGATACCGATCGTTACTAGATGTTCCTGTGACGTGTAACAAATTTCTTTGTTAGTAGAGGAGCATATTCTTTTAATTTGCGTATTTTGGTTCCTATTATGGAGATATGATTTAATTAAGTCAAGTGTATTTCCTCTTATTCCATAGTCGTATAGTTTGCTAGTTAATATGTCATGGTTTACGTAGTCAAAAGCTTTCGTCAGGTCCATATATAACGCACACATGTTATTCATTAAATTTAAATTTTGCGTGGCTCGCGTCATTCATCGATTTGTTTCTTATAAATCCTATTTGCTACTTACATATTATATTACATGTAGCAAAATAGTTGTGTAGATTTTCATTTATTAAGTTTTTGTCAATTTTAGAAAATAATGGTATCAAAGCTATAGGTCTATAATTTTTTAAATTTTCTGTATCTCCTTTTTAAAAAATTGTTGTACTTATCGTAGTTTTTAGTCTATCTGGATAGAATCCGTTTTCGACAGATAGATTGTAGAGATAACATAAAACTGGTGATACGATAAACGTAACTTTTTTTATAATTTTTGTTGATACACCATCATACCCTACACTGTTCGTATTTTTTAAAGACTGTATTGTACGTGTCCGGGTGGTTAGGTCTGAATGTCAAAATGTACTGATCTACATAACGTACGTACTTCAATAAGAACTTTTCCCAAAATGACTGATTTTCTATAGGTCTTTATTATTAAATGTCGGAAATGAAACTGACAAATTTATGTACAGTCACTGTCTTTATTTTTAAGTTAACAAAAAATATCACATTCTATAAATTGGCAAACGAAACAAAAACACAAATCCTATATTATACTTAAACTATTTAAATGTGATGCTACATTAGTGTAAACGCTTTTTTAAAGTAGTGATATTTTCTAGAAATTGGTTTTCAGTTATTTCACCGGATTGCAATTCATTCAACTGGTTTTCATAGTTCTTGTCAAATAAAATGTCCCGCCGTCGCACACTGGTCCCAAAGTAAAATAAATGGGGCTTTAAGAATTTTCGGATCGAAGGTCAACGGATCAGGCAGATTTTTTTTTGTAGACAGCTTATGCAATTACAAGTCACTTTTATAGATGTCGTTTTTTTCAAATATGCCGTATCTACAGAGATAAAAAAATATTTTTTTTTTTGTATGGACGAAATCATAATTTTGTCATTTTCTTCCTAGATTCAAACGTATTCAACATAAATCATAGCACAGCTTATAGAGGGACTCTTGTCGTACATTTTTGTTATAGACACTTAACTGCGATTTTTGCGCCTTTAGGAGCTATAGGTACTTTAATTTTTATTGTTTTGTATAATTTCGATTGATCCATATGTAATACTCGAAAATTCATTTTCGAGTATTTCATATGAATTTTAATAAATATTGTTAAGGATAAACAAATAATAATATTTTCTTTATTGACAAGTAAAGTAACTCTTACTAATGTCTTATTCATAAAAAATCCTATATATACTTAAACTAAACAAATTAAAGTAGAAATCTCAAAACATGTACGTACAGGTAAATTATTTTATGACTCATCCAGTTTGCAAACATTGTTTGGTAATGACTCATTGCCTAATTACCTCTTAGATACATGGAATTTGTGCTCTGTTTTGTTATTCAGCGCTAGCGAACGCATCGAAAACGCTAAATAATAAATAGGCACATAGATTGCAATTCAAATTTTCCCTTCGTACTTTTACGGGCTTAGGACCGTCAAAATACAAACTTATATGATTATATAGGTAATGTATTAAGGCGTACATAAAAAATTTGAATTACCTATAAGGTTTACATACAATTATTATTATTTTTTAGTATTTAACATACAGAACATCAATTAATATTAAACACCTTTACACTATTAAACCTATAAAGGTATGTCTCGGTACTAGACATTCCTTTTACAATAAATAACTTTAAAATTAAGAACTTAAACTATGAACTTACAAACTTAAATAAACTAACTAATACTTGATTACAATGTGATTTATTGTAACGGATCTTGTGGGGGGTTATTTTCAATGTCAACGTATACTTCTTCCTCTTCAGTAACTTCTATTCCAAGGTCGTTGGGCGAATCATCCTCGAGAAGATTTTCAGTTTCTTCGAACCTCTGCTGCTTTTGAATTTTGGTGAATTTAGGTCTGATGTTCGTAATGTACGTATCTGAGCTGATTAATAACTGGTGTATAATGTCTTCGTTTGTTTGAATTCTGCCTATCTTTCTCGTATGCTTTTCTCTGACTGAACGAAAGTCTTTATTTCTTGCTTCTGACGCTTCTTCGGACATCATACCAATTGGGATAAAAGAAAAGTGCTGGCAAATGTCTGCACCATGCACTAAAAGTTTATGTACACTTGAAGGCATATAGTACCAAGAGTAATCCCTGACATAAAGTTCCGCTGTTTCTCTGCAATAAATTCTAAATCTTTCCATATCAACATTTCTCCCAGAAGATATTGCCTGCAAAATTACTGCAAATCTCTTTATTAAATCACTGTTGACTCCCGTTATCTCTGATGACCTTTCGTAATCTTTAAAAAACCGCCGAGCTGTATTGCCGTCGTTTGTTGTCCCAAAGCTTTGTTTGACGATATCAATCATTAAACCAGTTACAACAAAAAACTCATTCTGCGTTAACTCTTTTCTTGTATTTCGTAGCAGTTTGTTCTCACCTCCTCGAGCCGCCCATTTTTTAAAATCTAAGTTGTAAGATATATGCAAAATACATTCCATGCATCGCATCTACATGTGAAGGGAAGACAAACCATATTTGTACATATCATCGTTCACTGGTTTGTTAAAAACGTGGTTCAAGTTGTTCATGTCTTTCGGAGTTCTTAAGAATATGTTACAATTGGCTGCAGAATCTGTCTCAGAAAGTGCTGTGCATACTTTGCCATCGATCATCGTCATATGCAACTCATGAAAAACTTCAAATTCGCCATTTAATAGTTTCGTCGGTGTAAGGTTCTGAATTTATTCTTCTATTGTTGCTTCTACTTGCTGAATATATTCTTTTGTTTCTTGTTTGAATTCGAACATGATTGGTCTACAATAGCTTGTTGACGAAGGGCGCGGATTTTCCCATACTATGACATCGTCACTCATAAGGCGAAGTGGTACAAAACTAACCATAAATACAGAAGATTCTGAAAAAATATCACCAGTTGGTGTTTGTTTATAACAACTTTGTGACGAAGCTCCATCACAGCCCCATTTACTCACTAGCTTCAAAACACCACTATTAATATTCGAACCGGTCACTTTCACAATCTTCTCAGCTGTTAAATTTAAAACTGCTTGTAATTTAATTTTCGCTCCTGATTCTGATATGGTAATATCTTCCTTAGCTGGATAACATTCTTTCTTCTTTAACAGAAACTTATGGTAAGATGGAAAAGCCGCTTTGCCATTTGTATTTAAAGTAGACCTCAAAGTGAGATACTGCCATTTTGATAAACTTAATGCAGTGACAAGGGCTAGAGTTTCTTCCTCAGTAACCGATTGATTACAGTCTTTGAATAAAAAGTCACTTACTTCTTGCACTTTTTCTGGCTTATTAGAGAGGCACTTAATAACTTGAGCACAAACGGTTCGCCCGTTTTCTTTCAGTTTTGTAGCAAGAGCATAGAACAGTTCTTCTTCGGAATGCTCCAAAAGAGACAAAGAACGTCTTTTCTTCTGTTTATTTGATAAATCCTCAAATGGTCTCTTAGTTCTTGAGCTAGGGGTATTTGTGGCAGCTTCTGATGTAAATGCACCCGCTTCCTCTCCATATGATAAATTATGCTCTTCTTCTACTACTGAGCTCTTCATTTGGAATTTCACTTAGAATATATTTAATAATGGTTTGAAATAATAAATCACTATTTTTAAGGCACCCACTATTTTTTAAAAATTTAAAAATATCCAAATTAGTTACAAACGTAGCCATCTTGGTAAAAAAAAATACAAAAATAATTATTTGTATTGGCAATAAAAAAAATTAAAATATATGGTGATAGTTGATGAAAAGTTGTTGTTTTTACGAGCACAAGACGCGTAATGAATGAAAACCGATCACGCAAGCCTCATATTACTTCAAGTAGTGGGGGTAATTAGACAATGAGTTATAAAAAAATGCTTGCAATACGGATGACTCACGCAATTCCTTCGAGCCCCAAGCGGTCGCATGCGACCGCGATAACAATAGAAAGGCTATTGTGTCTCGTTTTTCCACGATCGAAGAAATAATTTACATGTACAAACACGTTTTGAGATTTCCACTATTGTTAATACATTAACTATATTTAGTTTATATAAGTTTGTGTTTTGACTTTCCGAAGTCCGTAAAAGTACGAAGGGAAAATTTGAATTGCAATCTATATGCTTATTTGTGATTTAGCGTTTTCGAAGCATTCGCTAACGCTAAATGACAAAACAGATCCGAAATTCCAAGTAATGGAGTAATTAGACAATAAGCCATTACCAAACAATGTTTGCAAACTAGATGAGCCATAAAATAATTTACCTGCACGTACTTGTTTTGAGATTTCTACTTTAATTTGTTTAGTTGAAGGATATACATATAGGCTTTTTTATGAATAAGACATTAGTAAGAGTTACTTGTCAATAAAGCAAACATTAGTATTTACAACATGTTACATATATCAACAGTAAGATGTAACTGTCAATGTCATTATTGACATTGACAGATGTCATGAAGTAAAGCCTATCGAGTTAGTTAGTTAGAGTAGAGTTAGTTTATTTTAGTTGGCCAAAAGGCTATACATAGTGTAGACGTATATGTTGTGTTAAGCATATCTCATTACATATTGTAATACGTATTTGTGGTAAGCACCAATAAAGGAGAGTATAAGAATTGCTGCTGTATTATTATCATCACCACACGAGCGCAAGAAGGACTTACAATCAAGAGGTCATAGACCGATACAGTCTATCCTAACAAAATTTATTAAAATCCATATGAAATACTCAAAAATAAATTATACAAAACAATAAAAATTAAAGTACCTGTAGCTCCTAAAGGAGCAAAAATCGCAGTTAAGTGTCTATGACACAAATGTACGACAAGAGTCCCTCTATAAGCTATGCCCTCTATAAATGACAAAATTATGATTTCGTCCATACAAAAAAAAATATATATTTTTTTAACTCTGTAGATACGCCGTATCTTTTTTAAAAAAAATTACATCTATAAAAGTGACTTGTAATTGCATCAGCTGTCTAGAAAAAAAAAACAGCCTGATCCGTTGACCTTCGATCCGAAAATTCTTAATGTCCCATTTATTTTACTTTGGGACCAGTGTGCGTCGTCTATTAACACCACTAAACAATGAATTTTTAATTTTAGTGTCTTGAAATTTCGCCTCTTTTTTAGTTTATACAAAAATCTCACCAGGGTATGTTTGTGCGGCATACGTGCTTTCAATCTCCTATGCCAGCCTTCGACAACATTATTCGAACGATGCTTATCATCTCCGCATCCAACAAAAGGCGCACACAAACTCATCCATTGCTTGGAAAAGTACTTTTGAAATTTTATCATTTCTGGAGATTTGGGGAATAGAGCTTCCAAAGATACCCATTTGAATTTTTTCCTTTGGTAATAAAGGTAATTAGCACACATTCTAATCAATGCTCTATTTTCCATAGTGGCGGTTACCTTTAATTTTTTAGCTTCTTTCCATACTGCTCTGTTGTAATGATAGTAACAGCCGCTGATCAAAGCAGACGGAAAAACCTCTTTTACGCCATTGATTATAGCGATTTCGAAGTCGCACTTAAATAATTCTATTTTCAAACCCAGTCTGTCCTTCAACAGATTGAACATCCTGGTGTACGTCTCCTGAGATTTGTTGGGTAAAAGCACGTACACAATTGGTACTACATTCGTTTTTTCTGCTAATGTCAATGTGTACAGTAAAAAGCTGATAAAACGGTTTGGGGGTTGTTTTGAAAGTTCCATCGCCATACTTCATTTTGTTTTTATTGTCATTATGGAGTAACTTTCTGGCTTGTTTAGTCGAAAAAACCAGGATCTTCTCTTCCATACCATCATCAATGACAAGGAAATTGTCAGATATTTGAGGAATTTTCACATCGGCCAACCGATTAAATTCAGTTTTATTTTGATTTAAAATATTGTGCCTTTTTCTATAAAGGGAACTTTTTTTCGATGGCACAACAAACGATGGCATTATTGATTGTCCTGAACCTTGAAAGACAGAAAGATGTTTTTCAAAAACCTTTTTTACTGGTGTCATATTATATTATTATTATTATATATAGCATAGTTGGATCGCATTTACGTAAATACGTGTTAATATTTTTTAGTTTGCCGCTATAACAAATATTATTGAAAAGATATTCATGAAATTGTCTCTGGAGTTACCGTTGGCGTCTTTGAAGTCACCACAGGAGTAACTCAGTACACAAGTAACTCATGTGACATTTGTCAGTATTTTTCAAATAAAATGAATTCTACCTAGTATTAGTCATACTCGTATATACCAATCAAAACGTTTAGTCTATGTTCTTGAAATAAAATACGATTCAAGAAATAAATATCAGTACTTACCGATAAAATCGCGGTAACTCAGCCGACAACGATTAAACACACGCACTACCTTCGAGAGCTCGTCGCCGACTGACGGCCTGTCGGCATCGTCAATGGACTTCGCCGCCACGCCGACAGAGGCCACCAATATTTTTACTAGGTAGTGACCGAATTATGTCTTTGTAGGTTATTACGTCTTCAAGTTTTAAAGGTAACTCAGTATACGAGGGCGGGTCAATAAGTCCATGACTTTTGGAATAAAACACAGATTTTTTGATAAATAAATCATTTTATTTTTCAACGTAGTCCCCCTTGAGCTCTATACACTTTGTCCAACGCTTCTCCAATTTTTTTATACCTTCCAAAAAATATGATTTGTCGAGGTCCTCAAAATAGGCCTTTGTTTGCGAGATGACTTCATCATTGGAGTCAAATCTTTTTCCACCGAGCCATTTTTTCAGGTTTGGGAACAAGAAGTAGTCACTCGGAGCCACATCTTGAGAATAGGGTAGATGTGGGAGCAATTCATAGCCCAATTCATGGATTTTTGCCATGGCAACTGCACATGTGTGCACCCTTGCATTGTCTTAGTGAAAAAGAACTTTTTTCTTGGCCAAATGAGGTCGGTTTTTTTTCAAATCCTCATTGAAGCGGTCCAATAAGTTGGCATAATATTCCCCATTAATTGTTCTTCCCTTTTGAAGATAGTCAATGTGGATTATCCCACGTGCATCCCAAAAAACAGTCGCCATAACTTTATTGGCTGACAAACCCACCTTGGCCTTCTTTAGCGCCAATTCACCCTTATAAACACACTGTTTTGACTGTTGTTTGGTCTCTGGTGTATTGTGATGGATCCATGTTTCGTCCACGGTTAAAAAACTCCTCCATATTGTGATTAAACAACGCCAAACCTTCCTGTGAAGTTGTTACACGATTGCGTTTGTGGTCGACTGTGAGCAAACGCGGCACCCATCTTGCGGAAAGCTTTCTCATGCCCAAGTAATTATTCAAAATTGAAACCACTGAGCCATGCGAGATGCCTATGGCTTCCACAATCTCTTGCACTTTCAATCTTCGGTCGGCCAACACCATATCGTGAATTTTTTCGATTGTTTCGGGTGTAGAGACCTCAACTGGGCGTCCAGGACGTTCGGCATCTTCAGTGCTTGTAAGGCCACAACGAAATTCAGTAAACCACTTTTTTACCATTGAAATCGATGGTGCAGAGTCCCCATAGTATTTAGCAAGCTTAGCCTTGGTCTCGGTAATGGTTTTTTTTCGCAAAAAATAATGCTTAATAAGCACACGAAATTCACTTTTTTCCATTGTTTCCTTAAGTTACTGGATAGTCTGATAAAGATAGCTGTAAAACACAAACTAACTGACGCAGCAAGTTCAAATTTTGATAGGAGTCAACTGACAGATGCCTGTTGACAGGAGTAGTGTTGCTTTTTCAGTAAGGAGGTTAGAAATTCAAAAAGTCACGGACTTATTGACCCGCCTTAGTACCAATATTAAGAAAAAATATTTGGACAGTAATTCTTGATTTTTTTGCAGAAATGTATATCAACTGGTAACGTTTATTAATTCGAAATACTAAAGTATATACTTTATTTTATAGAATATAAAAAAAATAGACACAGTTTTCAAAGAAAGCATGTGATTTAGCAGTGAAGTGTATTGACATGACGCGTTTTGGACAGCAATAATTTATATGGAAGAAGAAAATGTCAATGGAGTTACCACATAAATTATTTTAATTTGAGGATATTTTTGAATAAAAACGTATAAGTCACAATGATTTACAGTCTAATAATACGCGAGTACCTCACATGATGTTAATTTCAATAGATTTATGGAGTTTTGTTCAAAGACTGCCGTGGACAGCGAAGTGTGGTCGAAAAGTTGATTGAACCAAGTACTAGTTCTCTAACTTGGCATTTGAATTTTTTGAAGTTACAGATAAAGTTATCAATACAAACATTACTACAGGCTCTAGTTACCTCGTTTAATGCCAGAGTAAAATTATATGTTTGCAGTAAGTGTTTAAATTCATCCGATTGTTTTGACTTTTTTAATATATGGATATTAAAATCTCCACAAATAATAATCATTTTATGCTTATAGGCATTTTTTTGTAATGGAATATCTAAATTTTCAAGACAACCTTGATAAGATGATTCATTCATACTTGGCGACCTATATATACATACTGTTATGCAGAGCAAGTGCTCAGGCACACGTTGGGTTGAAAAACCAGGTTAATTGTTCGAAGGTCATTTTCCACAAGATGCGAAATAAAATAACATCTTCATGGAATCCATTGATGTTTATTATATCATTATCAAAATGCTATGAAATAAATCACTTCGTCAACATATTAAACAGATTAATTTGGATTATATAATTAGGACATCACAATACAATAAAATACATGGCGGCGTGCCGTGATGAGACAAGACAAGAGAGAGAGCACCGAACGTAACACCGCTTGTCAATGTCATTCGTATCTGTCAAATTATAGATAATGTAAAGCACAGATGTAAGCATATTTTTCAATACATACTATAATAAAGTTTTGTTCGAGAAGCTCTATGCCACAACACTCCTTCCAAACATTTTGGAATACTAATAACAACTTTACGTCGTCATTTAGAACACTGTTTTATACATTAACTATATATTATGATATGGCTGGCTTGGTGGGAAAAGCTTTTTCTCTTGTCTTCACACCAAATAATATTTGTTTTAGTTCAACTGGTTTCCATCCTTTAAATATTATATATATATGAATTACTTACCATAACGCGACAACTCGTGATTAAAGATCTTAATAAAATCTTAAATACAGACGAGTTTCAACCCTGTCAGCTGTTAGGTCAACGCCCAGTGAACTACTTACGTCTCTTACAACGTGCACTATTAAGCTACGGCTACATTTCCGAACCACTTTTCATTGCTAATGCTAGTGAACAAACATTGCGATTATTGGACCGAAAGTAAATTTTATTATTTCCTCTTTATATACAGGGATTCCCAAAACTCAACGATAATCTGGGACCGGATGAATGGCCAAGTTACACCAGTTCCGGGAAAAATAAAATAAAAATTCCATATCACTCAGTTCAGCGATAATAGACAATTTTGTAAAAACGTTGAAATTCGACATCCTTGGTCGCATTTTCAAGTCCTGTGATCTCCAATGTCACAATTTCGCTGTGATTTTTTTAATTTCGAGATCTTCATTAACGCCGCTATTAATCGCAACTACGAATTAAAGCATAAAACATTGTTAATTTAATAAAATAAGTTATGTTTTAGTGAGTCATGGTTCACAAAAATTTTGTTAGTTAACTTTGACACTTCATTTTGAAAAAAATTTGTACTTCACTACCCTTGGCAAGTTATTTCAAAAGATGGGGCATTTAATAAACATTTAAAAATTTTTTTCGTGCCATTAAAATTTTAATTTCTCATTTTTTTCAAATTGAGCTCAATTTGAACAACTCAACATTAGGAATTTTTGTTACTAAAATTTGTTATTTTTTGTTTCTGGTCTGAAATAAAATTATTATTTTTAGTAAAGAGGTAATTGAGTCAATTAATAACCAATCTAATTGTAAAAAAACATAATAATAATTAATAAAACAATGAACGAACCGTCGTAAAACTTTTTATTTAATTATTCTCCTTAAACTACAGTACGAGGGGAGGTCCAAAAGTTCGCGGAATGAAAGGGTTGTTAATAAAATATAACAATAAATTTATTTTTCCTTTTCAATATAATCACCCTTAAGTGTAATACATTTATTTGATCTATGGATAAATTTTTCTAAACCATCGAAAAAATATTTTTTGTCTTTGGCCTCAAAATGCGCCGAAATTGCCTCCTTCACTTCGTTATCGTCGGAAAATTTCCTTCCCCTTAGCTCTTTTTTTAAATTTGGAAACAAATAAAAATCGCTAGGGGCCAGGTCTGGACTGTAGGGTGGGTGAACAAGTGGTTCGAATCCATGCGTGTGAATAGCAGCCATGGCAACTCGGCTCTTGTGAACCGGCGCGTTGTTTTGCAAAAGCAACACACCCTTGGCCAATTTTCCACGACGTTTTTCTTTAATTGCCTCCTTTAACTTTTCCAATATTGTGGCGTAGTATTCTCCGGTTATAGTGGTACCTTTTTCTTTATAATCAATCAGTAATATTCCCTCACAATCCCAAAAAACAGTGGCCATCAACTTTCCAGCCGATTCTGACACTTTGAATTTCTTGGGAGGTGGTGTACCCTTTTTGTGCCATTGCATGGACTCCTGTTTTGATTCAGGTTCAAAGTGATGAACCCATGTTTCATCTCCAGTAACAATCCGCTCCAAAATCTGCACAGGGTTGTCTCCACACACCTCCAAAAAGTGCTTAGACGCGTCGATGCGCTGCTGTTTTTGAAGCGGCGTGAGCATTCTCGGCACCCATCTTGCACTGACTTTTGTCATGCCCAAGTGGTCGTGCAGGATCCGCAAAATGGTTGTATCTGATACTCCAACAAATGCAGATAATTGTTTTTTCTTTAAACGTGTGTCTTCCAATACAAGTTTTTCGACGATGTCTGATGTGGTGGCATCAACTGGCCGCCCAGAGCGAGGGTCGTCTTCAATTGAATTTCGACCATGTTTGAAAAGTCCATGCCACTTATAAACCATTGTTTTACCAGGGCACTGATCGCCATAAACGGTTTCCATTTCATTTAAAATGGTTTGAACGTTTTTTCCTTGCTTGGTAAGGAATTTTATCAAAGCGCGATGTTCAATTTTCTCCATAGTTGCAGTTTGCTTCCGGATTGACTTGTTTAGCAGGCGAGTACTCGTAAACGAATGGCGCTATAGGGTTGAGATTTTATATATATACTAATTATGAGTGCTCAATTAGTATGACACTAAGCGAGCTACCCTATCCCCACTCCATCCCCTCCATTCCGCGAACTTTTGGACCTCCCCTCGTAAATGTTCGAATTGTTTGCCTCTGGCACGAAGACAGGCTCTGCAACGCCTTACAAAAGACATTTGCACCAGTCGTGCCAAATTCCTTGAATTTATTTCTTCTGACGCTGCATCAATTTTTTGGCGAAGTTCTGATAGAATTTGTATTGGTTTCGAATAGACTTTTTCTTTTATGCATCCCCAGTAAAAAAAATAACTGGATTTAGATCGGGGGAACGAGTAGGTCATAAAATTGAGCCACCGCGTCCGATCCATCTGTCAGAATAATCAGCGTTCAAATAATCCCTTACAGCCCGAGCATAGTGCGCCGGACAACCATCTTTGCTGAAACCACATTTCTCTGTGAATACTGAGCGATGCGTCTTCTAACAAATTTGGCAAATCGTTTTGAAGAAAATGCAAATAGGTAGCGCCATCTAAATTTTGAGTTAGCTCAAATGGTCCAATTACTCGTCCGTTTAAAATTCCAGTCCACATGTTTACTTTAAATTGATATTGGGATCGGTCTTCACGCATTAAATGCGGATTTTCGACGTGCCATTCATGAAGGTTAAGTTTAAATAACCGTCTCTTTCAAATGTAGTCCATAAAGGACATTGTTCCGGCTCCATACATGTCACGCCTAAGAATCGTTTGAATCGAAAATGAGTTAGATAAGATAAACTCTAAATATTTTATAAAATCATAGTAAATTGTTTCTAACGGACACTTGAAGGTACAAAAATAATAACGAGCAAAGTTAACATTTTGAGGTTATAAATAAAATATTCTATAAGAATGCGTTACAAATACCTATTTACGTCGGAGTAGTAAATATTAATATCAATATTATGTAAGTATCTACCTTCCTAGATACTAGGTAGTCTGTAAAAGAGACAGTGGTCAAGTTTAAGGAAACCTATTTAGATACAAATAATTGCTTGGAATCTAAGAAAAACTCATACCTATACTCTTTTGCTTTCAACGTTATGCTCGATCGAATCGAACCCGAGATTTTTTTAACGGGAATTACTTGTTACCGCACCGTACCCGACCGTCCGTCACGTAGTATCCCTTGGTAGTCTGTGCGTCCGTCGTTGGCTAGGAGTCGGGCATGTGTGGTGCTCTCCTGACAAAAAGTGCCACTTGTTTGAGAAGGAGACTCTTCTCGGCTCGACGCCGGGCCCCTGAAAAGGGCCTTACGGCGGGCTAACCAATACCAGGGGCATATGCCCCTCTAATTGGGGTGGGAAGACGCGCCCAGTACTAGTACTGGGCGCATGAGTCTCAAAGTCTTGTGGGAAGACACCTCGCGGCAGAACGCGGGGTAAGCCCGTGGGGGTGGGCAACCGACAATGTTCGAGGGAGGGACGATTGACCAATCCAGGCCCGACCAAGACCGGCGGTCGGCTCCAAGCGGCGCGTGGGGGTCCCGACCCGGGGGCCGAGAAAACGTGTATGGGACCACTCCCTCACACGCCGCGTTTTGCCGGACCGCGGACACAAGCGACCTGGGGGAAAAGGGAAAAGGGGTAAGACTTCCGGGCCCCGACTTTTTATGTCGGGGGTGGAAGGAAACGCCCCGGGGACGACGGGGTGGCAATAGGGCTGCCACTCGTCAGGCCCCGGACGCGGATTAGAGAAGGTTCACCGGCATTTGGGTTGCCGGTGAAGGGAAAAGGTAGGAGGGGGGGATACGATCCCGCGAAGGTGATGGCGCGGTGCGCCGGTGCGCATCCGTGCGCTCGGTATGGCGCATCATTGCGCCTGGGCTCCTCCTCTTCGGGGGCGGCGGGGCGGGCTGCGGGCTCCGCTGGGTCCTCCGGGTGGGACGGCATCCCTGGGCAGGCGGTGGCGGTCGGGCGGGCGGGCGTGCCAAGGCGCCAGGTCGGTTAGTTCGACCAGGCGCGAGGCATCCGCACGCGCGAACAGTCTGGAGGAGAGCTGAGCCGCAAAAGCCTCGACGCTCTCCACCCTCAGGTCTCTTGATATGGTGTCGTTCCTCACGTACCAGGGGGCACCTGCGACTCGGCGCAGCACACGGTTCTGGGCTCTCTGCAGCAGCGCTCTCTGGGGCGCAGAGAGCAGGTGGTGCCACGCTGGTGCCGCGTACGTGAGGCGGGATCTGATGTATGTCTTAAACAGAGCTAAACGCATATTAAGAGGGATCTGTGGGGACGCGTAGGCTGGTCTCAGCTGGGCTATGGCTGCTCCCGTCTTGGCCACCGCAGACTGACATTGGGCGCGCATGGAGAGTCGGCGGTCAATAGTTACCCCGAGGTATTTCGCCGTTCGTCCCCATGGGATCACGGCGTCTCCAATCTTCAGGGGCGCTGGAAAACTTGCTCTCGTGGTGACGGCGAGCGCCTGGGACTTACCTGCGTTAACAGAGAGTCTCCATTTGCTCAGCCAGTCAGGGAGGAGGTCCAGCGTCCTCTGGAGCTTGACGGTGGCATGGTCAGGGTTAAGTGAGCTGGCGATAACCGCTGTATCGTCTGCATACAGCGCTGCGATGGTGCCAGGGTCCTTGGGCACGTCGCTGGCAAAGAAGCTGTACAGCCCCCGGGAGAGCCTGATCAGGGAGGGGGGAACGTCGGCACGGATGAGCTTATAGAGGAGACCTTCGTGCCAAACACTATCGAACGCCTTCTCCATATCTAAAAAGACCGCGACTGACGAGTTCTTTTTGTTGGCCGCAACGGAAAGGTGGTGAATCACGCGTACCAGCTGGAGGGTGGTACTCAGCTGGGACCGAAAACCGAACTGCTCCTCACGAGGAGGGAGGTACGGAGAGAGGTATTTAAGATTCCATGTTAGAATCTGATGAATCAAATGATTCTTGCAATAAAATATTAGCAGAAGAGTTTGAAGAGTCGGATTGTACTGATACAGTTCTACGCCTTTTATTTGGTTTCTTCTCGGAATTCACAATAATGTCTAGTAAATTTTGAGCAGTTTTCAGATCTTTTGCGCGTTTTCTTTGTTCTTTTTTCAGGTTTGCTTCATCCTTAGCTCTTTGCAGTTCTTCTATCCTTTGTTTTTCTGGAGTATCTGTGTAAATTCGTGATTTACCTTTGCCTTTTCCTTTCCTGGTTGAATTGGTTCGAATAATTTTTGGATAAGGTCTCACATCTTCAGGAGTTATGCATGATTTGGTTGTGAGGGTTTCGTTAATTCCATCAGAAGCTTGCGACGTAGAAGGCATATTACCTAACTCAACCTCATTTATGATGTTTGGAGTCTCCCTTGTAGGAGGTGGTGTTACACATTGTTCGGTCTCTATCGTTAATTCGGTATCAATAGGATTTGCACTAAAATCATTTGTTGGATCATTTTGTGATTCCTGGTTGCTAAAAACTTCACAGGGAGAAAAATCTTCTTCAGAAAATGCCAATCTATTAAATGGTATGATTCCAGGCTTAGCAAATGCGCTCGTAATATTTTTCGCGTTAAAAGATTCAAGAAAAGCCAACTTAGAAAGACTTGGGATATCATAAATAGTTAACGCTTTGTCAGGGTGATTAATGTGCCAGTCATTGAAGGCTACCTTGAGTTTTGCCTTAAACGGACCGAAAACACCAACATCAAGAGGTTGGAGTTTATGGGACGTGTGGGGAGGAAACGATAAGTAAACAATTCCATTTTCGCGTGAATAATTAATTGCTTCGACTGAAATATGTGACTCATGATTGTCACAAATTAGAAGAAGCGGTCTATCCTTTGTGCTATTTGTGTGTTTTTGAATATGTTTCAGAACCTCTATAAATAATTCACTGTTTATCCAACCAGATCTAGACGATGAGCCCAAAGACCCTTCAGGAGCACCATTTAAAAAATGGCTTTTGAAGTGAACTCTGGGAAACACATATACAGGAGGAATACTATTCCCAGTTCCAGTTATGATTCCTCCAAAGGTCACCAATTCGCCTCTTTCACCAGAAACAATTTGGCCGATTTGACGTTGAGTTTTTTCAGCCAGTATCTTTGGGGTATTCAAAACCGTTATAATGCCGGTTTCATCGAAATTAATTCAGCTGTAAAATTAAACCTAGTGAGAACATCTTCTAAATTATTAAAAAATGTTACAACGGCAGTCTTGTTAAATGAAAATGAACGGGCTACACTTGTATTTTCGGGTTTCCTTAGACTAATATTATTATTTCTCTTACGAAAACCATATGTCCAATCCAAGCCAGCACTTTTATTGATATCCCAAGATGGTGGATACCTGCAATTCAATTTTTTAGCGTATTCGTAAGCCAGCTGTCGCACTTTGGTCAATGTGAGCCCATGATGCATTTTACTGCACTTTATTATATAAGTATTTAGGTGTTCTTCTTGTTCGGTCGTAAATACTTGCTGAGAGGTATATTTAGATAAAAAACTCACGCCTTTGCCGTCTGTATTCTTATTTTTTTCAACTCTGTGCTGTAGAGTTGCAGGTTTTAAATTATATTTATCGGCTGCTTTTCTTATCGATAATTTTCCTTCCAATACTTCCGATATTGCAGAAGCCACAGAAACTTCATCGATGGAAGTTCTCTGCGAGTTTCGTTTGAATGTCCGAACCATTTTTCTATAAAAAAAATAAAAAATAAGTTTAAATGAAACATACCTACCTACATTAACAAAATATAGGGGCACATTGATACGTATCAATGTGCCCCAACAGCACTTGCATCAATGTGCCCCTGCCTACTACAATCGAAATAAATATCTCACAAAATTAAAACAATAAATAATCAAACGAATTGATGTCTACACAATGTAATAACATATATGTACTTACCAAATATTGCAGTAGATGACAGGTAACACTGAATATATTAGCTAAATCACATTCGAAAGAAAGCTATAAAATTTTTGTTGCGAACGTCAAAAACAGGTTTATACGTGTCGAGCGCTAACCGCCGAGTGCACGTTGTTCCGCGCTAGTGTGCGTGTAGAGTGTATGGTTACCTACCTAAGTGTGGCGGACGGCGGTTCTAACGTGTTTTGTTTTGCATTAATATTGACTGTATCTATGTGCCCCATGTATCAATGTACCCCATCTCCCCCTATAAGACAGAGAGAATAACAGATTTTCCAATAAATCAAACAATATTTCTATATTATGTTATTTAATTGTTAACAAACATTATGAAATACCATGTGTTATAATAAAATGAAATAAAATTGAGGAAAAATTAACAAACTTTTAATTTAATCACTATCCATTAGCGCCTTATAAATTTCTTCACTGTCGTATGTATTAGACTTTTTCCGCGAATCTTTTGGTTTCACTATTAGTTTATTAGTCTTTAATTTATGACATTTCTTTGGTACACTAATATAGTTTCTTACTGACAGAGGCTGTAGATTTTTGTAAACCACTTTTTTGTGTAATTTCTCTTCCACCTTAAGAATAATAGGGCGACTAGTTTCTCCATGGCTTTCATTAGTAATATTGTTTTCAATTGGTACCATGTTTTCATTTTTTATAGTATTTTTTTTATATCCAGTGCTATCTTCTATCTCATTAATATTTCCTTTTTCAGTCTGTTCATATTTATTATCAAATTCTTCAAAACTCAAATCTTTATTAACTACTGCGTCAGTGTCATTTTGTATTTTTGTATCCAAGAAAATTACAGGCAACGAAGTGATATCATTTATTGATTGTTCTCTCATATGTTATCTCATAAAATTCTGTTTCGTTATTTCGTTCAGTTTCCATATTATGTTTGTAATACATCTATGCTATTTATTGTAAATCTTCTTTTTCTTTATATTGTTCTTTTTCTATGTATTGTGCAGAGTCCTGAAAAATACAATAAAATTAATTTTTCAATTTAAAAATATATACTAAAAATGTTAATCGATATTTACTTTACCTGTTCATGATCTTTATTTATAAAATATTGTGGTAAATTATATTTTTCTCCTAAATATTCAAAACTGTCTTTGAAATACTTTGTTTGATTTATCTGTAAGGATGTTTCTTTATTTTCTGGCTCTGAGTGACGACAATAGCTGGTGCTAGCGTCACTCTCAGTTGTAGTAAAGCTATTATTTTGCGTGTTTTTGCGGGTCCTTCTCTTTTTGTTTCAGATGATATTCTTTTGTTTTGTTCTTTTGGTGCATTGGTTTTAACAAGTATAAGTTCTTTTGTGTAGTAACAGTCACAACATATATTTTTTTCACAATCAAAGCAACTCAGCCATTTATGTTTGATTTGTGGCTTGCCGTCTGTTGAAATTTGATGAATCTTCATGGTGCCATTTATAGGAATAATATTGTCAGGTATCATTTTGGTCATCTCTTGAATTGCATTTTCATTTACGTAAAATATTTTAACGTTGCTGTTCCATTTTAAATAGTCAAATGCTTCCTGAGCATCTGTGATGTCATTGCCATGTGAGATATGGTTGTCAAGTTGTCGCTTTAGGGCTCCCCCAACCCCATCAGCTGGACCTTTGCCGTGGGAAGCCTAAAAAAAATTCCACGTTGCGTATTCAAATGCAAAATCTGCTATATTTTTTTTAAACATGAAAAAATTCTTTTTCTGACGGTACTGTGTTGCAGGACTATCAGAAAAGATATGTATTTTTTTAATACTGTTGTCTCTGCATAGCTTCATTATAGGCTCTAAATGAGCCCAGATTGCCGCTGGACCATGGTCATTACTTAGGGAAATGGAGCATAGGGATTGTGACTTAACATTTTTTCTATAGAGAACACTAGTGTGTAATGTTATTTGGTTCCTGGATCCTCCAAAATGAACTGCCTGAATTTCTTCTGCCTGCTTGCAGGCAAAGTTTTCAGAAAAATCGCACACCACTGCAGCTTCGTCTTCGTCAAGATTTGCAAAAAATTTTTCCATGCTAGGTACTGATGTGAAACATTGTAGTAATGAATTTTAAATTTTTGTATATAATCTTGAAATTCTTTTATTAAAGTGCCCACTGTTCCTGCAACTTTTGGTTTTGTGTACTTTTTTGTCTGTTTTAGTTCAGATATTCCTTTGTCAAGTTTAGTATAATTATGTGTGGCCATAATCCACTTATGCCACTGCACGGGACTATCTTCATTTATTTTCAAATTAATAGTAATGTTTTTGTTTCCGCATTCAGAGCACAGAGCAGAGTACATACATTTGAAGCATTTGCTGCAGGTTACTTCTTTCATAAGCTCATCTATATCAGTGGTTTAAAGCAATTTATTTTTCGATACAGCCGATATAGCCATAAAGGATAAATTGCAATGCTTAATGCATGCACAAGTGTTACGATCTTGAAGCCTTGGTTTTACTATTGAGAACGGTCGAAACCTATAAAAAGTTCGCAAAGATGCCCTACCACCTTCAGCCCTATATTGCCTATAGATCTTATAAACTGGTTTTAGTAAGTATCTTTTTTGGACTTTTTGTTTATTTCTCGTTATGCATTCGTTTTTTCCGGCACTAGGTCGACTGACGTCTTCTCTCTCAAAAAAATCTTGTATTTCGTTTTTGTATTTTTTAATTATTGCTTTTCTTGTTGTCCTTATTCTTATTCTGCCTTTAAGCCCAAGAGCATGGGATATTTCTGCTTTTAATTTATGCTTGTTTACTATTTCATTTTTTTGCAATTTTTTTAAACACTTTCTTCTCATCAGTATCAGCTTTATGAAACTCTTTTTTCAAGCTATCTGTAATGGTGTTCAGTAACAGTATTTTTTTTAACCTTTTCTATTTCTTCTCTACATATATTTGGTACCGTTTCTTCTATAAAAATGTTTGTTTTTGTAAGCGGAGTATTAATTTGATGTTCATTTTCAGTCTTTTCTATTGGTCTGTTTTCTTGGTTGCTTTTTAAAAAAATCCAGTCGTTTTTTAATTCTATTACAAGTTTGCCTTAAATTCTTATTACGTCTTTTTAATTGAGTATTTTCTTCAATCAGCCTTTTAATTGTTTCTTTCATTTCTTTTGTTTTATTTCTAACCTGTAATTTATTGTCTTTTGGTATTTTAGTTTTAGTTTCCTTTTTTTAGCACGCTTTGCATTTGCTTTTCGCCATGTTTCTCTAAGCTTTTCTTTTTGTTCATCTGTCAGAGATTCTTTTTTCTTTTTTATATTCTCTTTAACTTTATCTAAATGCCTAATTCGCATCTCTTCATATTTATTTGGGTTTTCCTGTTTCAGTTTTTCTCTATATTTTTTTTGCCTTTCGGCATTACTTTTTGGTGGCATTCCTAGAAAAAAAAATATTATAGAAGAATACAAGGTATGTAATTAAGTTAAAAAATGATATTATGGATTCGCTTTGAAAAATTTTACTTTCTTATTATATTCATAAATATGTATGTATAAATACATAATCACTTATTTATTATAGATGTCCCGCGCGGCTTCGCCCGCATAAATTAGGAATTTTACGGAAACCGTACATTTTCCCGCATAAAATAGCGTCCTTTCACGTGGTCTACTATATATGGGTAATTTTCACGAAATTCCATCTTAAAATGACAAAAAATATTGAAATTATTAGATATTTATTTTATGTGAATTTGATAGTACTAATGTTACTTATATATAATTATATAGTGGTCCCAAAAATTAACGCGTTTTATGAAAGTTATGAGGATTAAAAAAAAATTAAAGGGAGGGAATGACAATTAAGGTGAGGGAATGATTATTACGAACGAGTCTTCGTTATATTTGCAACAATAGTTTTCGCTGAAATCTATGTAAATAAGGACTTCAATGTCAGCTAAAGACATTTTAAGTTCTGATATAGTCTGATACTGGTGTGCTATCGTGGCAACGTGTTTAAAGAATAAAGGCACAGTATTTTCTAATGTATGTACCAATTCTTTCAGTGAAATCTTGATCACCTTTAAAGCAGGTTTTCTCACTGTCTTCATCTTTCCATTTTTTTCGTAGTATATAGTTTCATACATCCACTGTTCATAAGTCACTATTCTGTTTGGCTGTGGAAGATAATACTCTACCATTTTCTTTGCACAGCCTTCACAATCTCGTAACAGACATTTAGTTGAATAGACATTGCATGTTTTCATGGTCAAAAGTTTAGTTAGATTGCAGCAAGGTAATACTTTATTTTCATGTAACTTTATGATCATCCGTTGAACATTTGCGTGGATTACACATTTGCATGTGTTACGGTCTTTTATGTTTGCCCGAGTCACCCAAAAAGGCCGAAATCTGCAGAAAGTTGTCAAGCTTATTTTATACTCAACTGTTGTCAGGAATTTATTGTGCAAATTTTTCAGGGTATCGCACAGTAAACGTTTTTGTTTTACCTGTCCCTTTGACCTTACAAAGTCTTTCTTTCCTGGGCACATACGAGAACTTTCGTCCTTTTCAAAAAAATCTTGAACATCCTTTTTGACCTTCGTCATTTTAGCACTGACATTCCTAGAAACGCTCTTTTTGTAAGAATCATGTTTAAAAAACTGTTTTGATAAGCTGAGTAGTTTATGCTTCTTCAAAAGATCTGGTTTTACTATTTCATAGTACTTTTTCTTTTCACTATGTTTCTTTAAACTACTGTACTTGTATTTTAGCTGCTTAGTAATAACTTCTGATAGGAGGAGCTTTTTCTTCAGAATTTCAGGTACATGGACGTTCTTTAAGAGAGCTGATACTTTGGCGTCCGGTGAAGTCTGATTATTTTTGTTTTGTCTTTGACATCTCTTACGGAATCTCTCTTTTCTTCTTATTTCTTGTTTCAGTCTTTCCTGTAATCTTGATATTTTTGCATAAAGTATTCCTCTACGTCTTCTGAGTTGCTGCCTCCTCCGAGTAATTGCCAGATTTCTTAATTCATCATTAACCTATGCAAATAGGTCCTGGGCTAGGAGGTGGTGTCTCATCTACGAGGGCTGCACTAAAAGTATCGGGAATGGAATATTTCCACTGTTCCTGTCATATTAAAATCCTTTTAATTTAAAACTCCTTGGTTTTAAAAATCGAATACCGTTTATTTATTTAAAAAAAGATTATCTGTCTTGTCACAAGGTCTTGTCAAACTTGTTTAGTCGTTGAGAAAATGGAATTGACTCGAGAAAATTCCAGAGCGATGATTTATTATGACTTTCGAAGTGGTTTAACATAAAAACAGTGGGTTGACCGGATGATTTCTGCATTTGGTGATGAAGCCCCATCCAAAACCACAATTTATCGCTGGTTTGCTGAATTTCAACGTGGACGTGTCAAGCTCAGTGATGATCCCCGTCAAGGTCGTCCAAAAACTGCAGTCACCCAAGAAAACGTTGATGCTGTGCGTAAGCTGATTGAGGAAGGTCGACATGTGACATACTGCGAAATTCGGGCAACTTTAGCATTGGCATGAGTCAAATACAAGTAATCTTGCATGAACAATTAGGTGTAAAAAAGTTGTTTTCCCGATGGATACCGCATTTGCTCTGTGAAGAGCAAAAAGCGGCTCGCGTTACTTTGTGCGTCAGAACTCTCGAAATATTCCACGCAGGATCCTCAATTGCTGTATACAACATCGTATCAGGTGACGAATCCTGGATATACGCGTACGAACCCGAAACAAAAAACCAGTCACGAGTTTGGATGTTCGAAAGTGAGTTAAAGCCAACAAAAATTGTTCGCTCACAGAGTGTTGCAAAAAAAATGGTGGCCACGTTTGTCTCCAAAACCGGCCATGTTGCGACTATTCCTCTTAAGGGACAAATAACGGTTAATGCAGAATGGTATGCTAACATTTGTTTGCCACAGGCGCACAGAACAAAAGAGTTTTTAGAGCAAGAAATCATAGAATTATTAGACCATCCGCCGTACAGCCCCGACCTAAGCCCTAATGATTTCTATACTTTCCCTAAAATAAAGAATAAATTGCGTGGTCAGAGATTTTCATCACCTGAAGAAGCTTTGGACGCCTACAAAACGGCCATTTTGGAGACCCCAACTTCCGAATGGAATGCTTGCTTCAATAATTGGTTCCATCGTATGGAAAAATGTGTCAAATTTCGCGGAGAATACTTCGAAAAGCAATAAATACATTTTTAAATAGTAATGTTGTGTCACTTCCTTGATTCCCGAAATTTTCAATGCCGCCCTCGTATATGAATTGTGATCAACTCACATTCAAAAATAATCAGTAAATTGAACAAACGAATATGAGAAGAAGCATGACCCTCAATTAGTTGACGAATAAATATTATTTACTATGTTTGAAACTTAAATTAATAACGTAACCTATTCAATATTTTTTTTATTATTTATGATTCTATCTATACGTTCAAAATACCCGAAATATTTCAAATTATATTAATTTCTGATTTGACAGCCCGACAACCTTCCGTATTTCCCGAAATCGGGGAAATCCCGTAAATGGCAACACTAGCTGGCCAATAGATATTTTTAGGCATTTTTATGACACCAAGCATTCGTCAATCGTTAACCAACTTTTTATTTTCAATTTATTTATTTCAAGTGTCCGTGGAATACTAAAATATGTTTCAAGCAGTATAAAATGAAATGAAAATTGTCCTATAATTTATATTCACATCGGTTCATAGGCCAAAATCGAACAATGTCCTTTTGTTTAGGAATTCAGGATCTTCACGAATTTTCGCTCACATTGTCCTGCAGAAATCAATTCTAGGTGCGTAATCTCGTGGTAACAAACTCTGGACGCGTTGCACATGATACGGATGAAATTCGTATCGTTTTAAAATTCGATGAGCGTTACTTTTCGGTACTCCCGTTGCTAGTTCTATCGCACGTACTGAAGTGCTGGGGTCATTTTGAATTTCATTCAAAACTACGTCGTCATAGTCTCTTCCACCGGACGTACGAACACTGGATGGAATCGTCCTTCCGAGTATGACGCGTGCACATTTTGGTATACGCGATAATCTGGGTGACGCTGCACATTGGGGTATCTCTCGCGATACAATCGGGCTGCGGCAGAAGCATTACAACGGCATTCACCGTAGTTGAATTCTTGTACTGTGTACAGATCCGGCATGTTGTTCACACACTATTTTCACAGCACAAAGTCCAGAAAAGCAAAGCCAATGTCGTCAATACGAATGCAGTATTAAGACCAAAGTAACACAAGCCAAAGTCGTCATTACGGATGCAGTATCAAGTCCGAAGTAACACAAGCCAAAGTCGTCAGTACGGATACAGTATCAAGTCCAAAGTAACACAAGCCAGAGTCGTTAGTACGATGGTTACGAGGGTTGCCTTTTATATTTCGGGATTAGAGAACAAAAACAAATATTAATCATCGAAAATCACTTTATTGTTTTTCAAAATATTCCCCATGAAGATCTATACATTTTTGCATGCGTTTGAACCAATTGTCGAAGCACTTTTTCCACTCTGATTGAGGTATCTCCAAAACATGCATTCTGAATGCAGCAACCGCTTCTTCAACGTCGAACGTGTCGAAAAACGTTGACCTCTCAGTTTGTGTTTTACGTGCGGGAATAAAAAGAAGTCATTTGGTGAAAGGTCAGGACTATATGGCGGATGACTCATCAAATCGATGTTTTGGGTGCTCAAAAATGGAGTTGTTTGAGCCGATGTGTGAGAGCTCGCATTGTTGTGGTGTAGAGTGATCCGTCTTCGGCGGTTGGTTTTCCTGATTTCTTGGAGGACAACTGGCAAACAAATTGTTGTGTACCACTCAGAATTGGCTGTTCTGCGTTGTTCTAGTGGTACGGTTGCGACATGTCCAGTTTTTCCGAAAAAACATGCGACCATTTGCTTGGAAGTGCTTCGTGTGCGAACAACTTTTGTTGGATTTGGCTCATCTTGAAACACCCATACAGTCGACAGCTGTTTACTTTCGGGCTCATACGCGTAAATCCACGATTCATCACCTGTCACGATGTCATAGACGTGTTTTGATGCACCGCGATCGTATTTTTCGAGCATTTCTTTCGACCAATCGCCACGAGCCTTTTTTTGAGCGATTGACAAATTGTGTGGGATCTAACGCGAACAAATTTTTTTGACAGTTAAATGTTCATGCAATATTGAGTGTATGCTGGTCCCACTAATGCCTAAGGTTGTCTCTATCTCACGATAGGTCACATAACGATCTTGCAATATCAGTTCGCGCACAGCATCAATGTTTTTCGGAACAACAACTGATTTTAGACGACCTTCACGAAATTCGTATTGGAGTGAACTCCGACCACGATTGAATTCACCATACCATCGATAAACACTGGTCCTTGATGGAGCTTCATCGCCCAAAGTTGAATTAAGTTCATTCATGCACTGTTGCTGAGTTAATCCACGTCGAAAGGTGTAAAAAATAATCGCACGAAAATGTTCACGATTTAATTCCATTCTTGGGGGCAGATGAATATTTTAATTTACTGTAACCAACACAAATAGCGCTCGTATGTCAAAATGTTCTGAGTACGTATAACCTCAAAAACTTCTAACTTTACGATAGAGCTGTCAGTTGACAGATTGCAACACCAGGGTTGCCAAATCCCGAAATATAAAAGGCAACCCTCGTACGCGAATACGAAAGATGCGTAGTAGACGAAGAAACGATGCGTACTAAATGTTGTGAACGGACGACCCCTCAAGCGTCACTATCCGTATCGCTCATTCTAAAAGTTGAATATCAATCTGTCTCGCTCTAGAGTGAGTCAGACTGTCAGCGTCACTATCTATCTCATTCTATCACTTTTGTTCATGACACACACTCGAGACCCCGATCTGTTAATACAAAAAAGTATCAATTATTATTTTTGAAATGAGCTCAATTTGAAAAAAATTAGAAATAAATTTTTTAATGGTAACAAAAGTAGGTAGTCTTGCACCATTTTTAAATCTTGATTAAATGCGCCATCTTTTGAAATAACTTGCCAAAGGTAGTGTAATACAATTTTTTTTCAAAATGAAGTGTCAAAGTTAACTAACAATATTTTTGTGAACCATGACTCACTAAAACTTAACTTATTTTATTAAATTAACAATGTTTTTTGCATTAATTCGTAGTTGCGATTAAAAGCATCGTTAATGAAGATCTCGAAATTTAAAAAATCACAGCGAAATTGTGACATTGGTGATCACAGGACTTGAAAATGCGACCAAGGGTGTCGAATTTCGACTTTTTTACAAAATTGTCTATTATCGCTGAACTGAGTGATATGGAATTTTTATTTTATTTTTCCCGGAACTGGTGTAACTTGGCCATTCATCCGGTCCCAGATTATCGTTGAGTTTTGGGACATTCTGTATATAGGTTTTGTTGGGACATAGTGTTGCATAATGACAACAGCGGTTTTAAGAAATGTTATTGTCAATGTCATATTGACAGATGTCACGAGTAAAGCCTATGTCTTTATCAAATAATAATTGCTCCTCACTTGGTTCAGAAAAAGGATTCCCTGGATCCATTATCTTGAGGAATATTTTTTATCTAGAGGTGTGATGATGTTCTTATATCTGATACTAGATTCATCAACAGCTAAATTTTCTATCACCCAAGGATTAGTGCCTCCATCGGATAAGAATATTACATCTTTACTCAATTTACTTTTTTCATCATTCCCCCTGCTACTTTTTATATTCCACAACCTTCTAACGTTATCTATACCTATTACTATTCTAGACATGGCTCCTAACACATTGATTACGTGGGTTTTCATCAATTGGAGAGTATTAGCTGCAATAGAATTGAAGTCATCTTGAGGGTTTTTGCCTATTGGCTTATGAGAGCTAGTTTCTACACCATATTGACCAACGAAATCATTGTCTTGGTACCATCTTGTATATTCTCTAAATGATTCAGGGAACAATATTGTTTTTTCTCTACTAGGATTTATACCGAATAACCTATATACACTATAAGTCAATCCTATCAATGAAGCTAGTGATTGTATAGAATCAGCCACAAACACAGTCATTGAATCATCACTAGACCTAAGACACCTAACAATAGTGTTTGGAACTTATGGCCACTAAACAAATGGTAGTGGATCCAGCATTCAACATTCCCATAAGAAATCCAGGAGAAGCTGGAATCTGAGTCATCTACTTTGTTTTCTATTTTAGAAAACCATTATTTATTGTGGTTATTCAATATTGAAATCTTTGTTTCACTCCAAGGAATTCTTGTGAAGAAGTGTTCATTTTCTAATATGAATCCTATCCCTAAATGAATTATTTTTATTAATATATAATAAAATCCAATCCTACATATTTTCTCAAATGTTACTAGATTATCTGTAGGTTGTGGCAAATAATTTTGCATTCTTATAGAAGGATCAAACCAACATTTGTGAACTAGGGCAAACAATTGAGGGTTCAGACATTCATTTCATTTGGTGGCATCATCTGTTGCTTGTAAACTGTAGCTTTTTTCAAAAGTTTCTTTGAGGGATGACATTTGTAATTCATTCATTATTTTTAGTTTCTTTTCTTCTCCTCCAATACTTATAGTACTTCCTGGTATACGTTTTGAGAGAGATGGTGAAATTCTTCAATTACTTTCAAGTGGAGCCTTAATGCAACTGAACCAGAAGCTATTGCTCTTCTGTCTTTTTTACCTCTTTCTGCATGTTTAATGTATGAGCAAAAGCTTCTAGCATAATCATCCAACCATTTATTGCACTCCTCCTTTCCTTTAATTTTCTTTAACCCTAATTTTCGTTAACCCTATTTTATTTGGCTTACAGAAACCCTCATTTTTAATTTCTTTATAAAGTTCTTGTTGGTTTTTAACAAACGTTGTTTGTTAACAACTACTAAATTGTTCAAGTTGTATAGTTCATACCAATAAATCAGTGATTCTATCATAGTACTAGGAGTTATATTTAAATTCCTCTTAATTAACATCAAAAAAGAATTAAAAGCTTTGGAGCAAGTACTACTTTTTAATGTCTCTGGGTCCCACTGTAGTGTAGTAAGTAATTGTCTTTATAACATTTTAGGTCAGCATTTTGTTTATTGTGCAACGGTTTCGTATTATGTATGTTCATAATTATTATGTATTTTTGATTATTAATAAACTGGATCCTGAATCGTCTTGACGTTTCTACCAACCCTGACCAATGTGGCCTCACTAAGTCACATCTCAAAGTGTCTACTCCTAGACACATCAAACCACGTTTGTCTTCCCTTACTCATTATATCTGAATTACTATTTTTTAAATAACTAATAACATTCTCACTGCACTCAACAATAGATTTGAAGTTTTTTTATCAAAAAAGACTGTGCAAAGATCCAAACAATTGATGGATTGAAATTCCGAGTAATTCCTGAGGTTGGGAAATCTTTTATTAAGGGAATCGTTGCATCAATGATATCATGACCGTTTATTTTTGTGGAGGATTCCTCATCAGTTTTGTGATTGTATTGGTATGTCCTATTTACAGTTGCTGCAACATATGGTGCAGGGCTCCCATATCCATAGGGTGGTGGATTTGTGTATAAATATGTTCCACTCATCATGTGCAATCCATTTGTAACCTCAGGATTTATATAAGAGTCGTTTATTACCAATTCTTTAATTTTGTTGTTTCCTACATTACTTAATGTGCAGGCTACTAAACTATTTAATTTATTGTTCTTTTCAAAAAGTTTTTTGTATTTTTCCATTTTATTAATATTAAATAACTATCTGTTACTGCTGTTATAGCTGTCAAGAACACTAACATCCTGTCAACAAAACTATGCTCAGATTGAAAAGGAATTGTTTGCCATACAGTTTGGATGTAATAAATTTCACCAATATATTTATGGCAGTAAAACAACTGTTCATACTCATCACAAAGCTTTAAGTTACCTTTTTAAAAAACGTCTTCATGAAGTACCTGCTAGACTACAAAGAATGATGTGATCGTTGCAGGGTTACGACCTAGAAGTGGTTTATGTACCTGGTAAATATATGTATATAGCAAATACTTTGCCAAGAGCCTCACTTAGTGATACATACATACCGCAGTATGAACAAGACTTACAATATCATGTTAATTCAATCTTTTCTAATCTCTCAGTGACTAATTCATATTTAAAATTTATATTATTAGAAATTAAAAATTATGAATCTTTAAATCTGCTCAAGTCTTATATTCAGAATGGTTCGCCAAAAAGCAAAAACAAAGTAAGCTGTCTGGTGAAACCATATTGGAATATTCAAAATGAAATACATATAATGAACAACTTAATATATAAAGGTAAATAAATAGGCTTATTGTTCCAAAGTCCTTGCAAAGACAGATTTTAGATAAAATACACTGTGGTCATTTAGGTATTAATAAAACACTTAACATCGCTAGAGATACAATTTATTGGCCAAATATAAACGCGGATATTAAAAACTTAATTGATCAATGTTCAGTATGTGCTAAGTTCAAGCCAAACACACCCAATGAACCGTTGAAAGCCATGAGATATGTCATCTTCTGTGGGAGAAGGTAGGTATAGATTTATTATATTTTATAGGAGAAAATTTCCTTGTTTGCATGGATTACTATTCCAAGTATATATAGCTAGCTTCTTTGCATATTTTGTTTACTCATAGGTATTTTAAATGTCCGTAATTTCCTTAGATATATTTATTGATACAGTACACTGTAGGTTCTTGGTGGAAATTCATGTTACACAGTTATAACACACAGGACTTCTTGCACTATTTCCACTTTATTAGTATTTTACATTAATTTTAATATATTACACGACCGGTTTCGACAAAGTCATCAACAGGTGTAAGTAGACTAAAATTTAAAAAAAAAATGTAAACATTGTGCAAAGGGTTGTCAGCATCATTTTTTCTAAATCATTCATAAAAATGTCTGCACAAAGTGCAGACAAGGGACTGCCCATTGCTACAGCGAAAACATTCTCCATGCGAACTCATGTCATCCACACCAACATAAACACGCTTCGTTTCATGCTTTTGTACACCGACTACTGAATGTACCCCTAGACGCTAACGATTTCAGGGCAGAACTAAACATGAACATATTGCCATAAATAATGGCTACAAAAGCGAGTTGATTGACACAATTTTAAGAAGAGTGAGAAAGAAAATGACAAAAAATGCTGTACAATCAGACGGAAGACGAAAAAAAAACAAGAAACATGTGGGTAAAAATACCATACATCGGCCCATCTTCCTAGAGATACCAGAGGATTATACAAAACATGGAGACTAGAGTGGCGTTCTACGCTACAGGTTCACTAAAAAAATTACCGTGCAATAATAAAGATAAGTTTAAAATCACGGACAATAGCGGTATTTATAGTCTCACTTGTGATACATGTGGAGGAGTGTATCAAACGGGGAGAAAGTTCAAAACTAGAATAAAAGAACATATAACAGCTTGGAAGAAGAATACTGAAAGATCTACGTCTGCCGAACATCTAAATAGTAATAGACACAACTTTGACCCTGATAAAAATATAAAATATTTACATATATTACCAAAAAGCAGGAAGATGGACTCATTAGAAGCGCTTGAAATTAACGGACACAAAAAATGTGGGATCTTACTAAATGACCAGACATGCCTTTCGAGCTCCATATTATTGCAAGACATTTAATTTAATTAATATTTATAGGTTATACTATGTTCTTATGTTATGACTTTTTGGTATTAATTTTGGATGAATTTTTGATAATTTTTTTTGTTTTGATGTTTTAAAAAAACATGTAAAAAAAACTACCTACACCTGATAATGACTTTGTCGAAACCGGTCGTGTAATATATTAAAATTAATGTAAAATACGTATTAAAGTGGAAATAGTGTAAGAAGTGCTGTGTGTTATTACAGTAATTTCCTTAAATGTAAGATTATTATTTACTATCACACACGAGCCTCCACGTCTTTTTTCACGAGTAGAGTATGTAGCCAGTACCTAACTGTAGTAATTCGGTATCGTCAGCAGTCATATTGTGTTCCGTAATACATATTATGTCAACTTTTTTTTTCAATGAGTCTAAAGCAACAGTTAGTAGGTCTGATTTATTTAAGAGTCCGTTAATATTTTGATGTAGTATGGTTATGTTATTACTTACGAAAAATATGAGTTTTAGATGGTGATTTCTGAATATCATTTAGAGTGGGAGCTGAGTAGAGTTGAGTGTGCAAAATATGAGGACCGCATTCTTTAAATAGTTTTGAACTCAGAAAAGCTTGCAGATTAGGATTCTGAATGTTGCCAGGAGATTTATTGGTCCGATTTTTTTCTACCCCACCCCCTTGGATATTGAGCAATAATTGGACGGGACAAATGCTTTACAACAATTTTAATTGTTGTTTTATTGAAAATATCCAATTGTTTTTTATGATTCAAGATACTTATAGCTACTCAATAGAAATAAAAAGCAATAAAATTAAAAATGAAACAAGAATTGTTGAAAAAAAGCAATTTTAATAAGTATTACAAAAAATAGGTGAATTAATCAATCTTTTTTATTTTGACAGTCATTATTAATACATTTGCATAACAAAATACAATTTAGTTGTAATTTTTTACAAGAACAAGCCTTTGTTTGACATTTTGATGTACATTTACAGGGCTGAATCAACAATTCGGGCAATGGTGGTTTCGTCAGTTGCCGTGGGTACAATTTATTATCTTTTTTTTCATAGCCTAATAAGGTGTAATCAATAGGCTGTAGTTGTGTTTGGTCAGTCATAATTACCAATGATGATTTCGATCGATCACTGGGATATGAAAATAGAACGTTTTCACCATAGTTATCAATGAGTAATGATTTTATAACTCGGTTTTCTACAACTGCATCTTCTATTTCAGTGAGTTCAGCTAGTCGCTTAGCCAATAATGACACTTCAAAAGAGTGAGATGTTAATTGATGTTTTATTTCATCCATCAGCTTCTTAAATGCCTGTATAAGTGTGTCGTGTGGTATTTTATTTGGAGGTCTTCCTGCTGGAGTTTCTGAATTTCTTGGTAGTCGTAGATAATCACGATAACAGTGTTTATGGTACTTCACTTCCATTGCAAATAAATCAACTGGATGTTCGCAAGTGCTAATTTTTGTGAAAACATCATCTTGTTTTTTTCGGGCAGTATTTAAAATTTGTTCCGCCGCCGAAATTTCAGAACACAAATAAAGTGTTTTGTTTTTATTTTTTGTTTGTTTGCCACAGATTAAACAATTGTTTTCTTTGTCAAATTTTAAAGAAGCTCTTGATGACTTACGAACAGATTCAGTACCAGAAACACTTGCTTCTGCTGCAGAAGAGGTGGAAATAGAGACATTCTCTTGCTTATATAATGCCACTTCTCGACGCCTTATTTTCTCTTCACTAATGTAACTTGCCATACAAATTCGATGCCATGAACAATTGTGTTCAGTAAAGTCTATATTATTTTTTATTTTCTCACTAATGTCATCTTTTCTCCGATCTGCTGCTCTTTGAATGCTTATGAACGATTGTGGTTTTGGTTTCCCAACTAAATTATCCGTTTTATCACAAAACAAACACGATAATTCGTTTAGTTTTCGCTTCTTTATATTTATCACTTGCAGTGACATTATTCACGTTTTTGTTTAACTATAACACTAATAAAACACTTGACTACAAGAAAACTTCAATAATTTTGCTTAAAAACAGAAATATAAACCGTTGAACACAAGAATTATTTGCTACTGACTATTACGAGCGCTATGACACATCGACGCGCATAGCGGAGAGAGGGGGGCGGGGCAAAGGGAAAGGGACCAGCACAGCTGCCGGCAACATGTTTTTTTTTTGTTGTCTGGGATCTCAGGTAAAAGAATTTGAGCATAGTTGCCGGTCCTCACATTTTGCATACTCAACTTCCTTTGGCGCCTGACCTAATTGTTAATAGTTTGGGTGTTAGTTTGAATTAGTTCTGTTTGCGTGTATTTTTCAGAAATTATGGCTTTGAAGTTCAGTTCGGTTTTTTTATCGTTAAAATAATTTTTAAGTTTATGTGCGTACTCTATGCGAAGAATTTCACGATGTATATAACGGCATAGTATATTGCTACATAACTGATTTTTTTTGGGGGATATATCTTTAATAACCCATGGGAATAAAGACGGCATTTTTATTACATTAACAAGAAAACCTAAGCTTATAATTTAATTTACTTTCATGTAGAGTTTTATTGTAGGGTATTTCATATATCATATATCATTTTATATAACCAGTTGGTAATACAAGTCTGAAATTTGCAAGGATTTTTATAATTTTTAATTTTTTTTGTATCCGCTAGTAATATCACATTGTCTGGCATTGTTAAGACACTTAGATCAATAGTCTCTAGAATTTGATTGAGTGCGGCGCCTGGTTTCCAGACACAGAACATGTTATATGTATTGCCAACTAATTTTTGAAGCAGTTTCTGTAATCCTCGTCCCTGTTGATAAGCCAGTATAATTATTTTGCTTTTTGTGTCTTTGATTAAGTTCATGTCTGTTTGGTTTTTCGCAGCTGTCTCATCCGGCTTGAGTCTATTTGGGCAAAGGGTTTTTTCCGTACTTGGATGGGCTCTTTAATATATATTATCAGTACCTGTTTTTATCTCTAGTTCTGAGCGATTTTTTAATTTACTGGGGCTCTCTGTTTTATCAAAATTAATTATTTTATTATTTGTTTCACTTTTTTTTTGCTTTATTGGTGTAACTTCGACACAGCAGGATCTATTCTGATCGTATATTGTATTTATTTTTCCTTTACGCACATTAGGTGTGATATAATTACATGATTCAATTTTTTTATACATTTCTATGATTTTATTTCTTCTCTCCAGTCCGTTTTTTAAGGACATAATCTCCAAAGCTAAGTTTTCGATTTCGTTATTAGCAGCAAGAATATCGTTTGACAGTTGCTCAATTATTTTGGTGTGCACTGCACATTCAGTAACGCAGTCATTTAATGATATATTGGGCAAACTATTCATTGAAGAGTCAAATATTATTGATTGTTGTATGTTAGGGAAGTCGATATCCTTTTCTTACGATGGGTAATAAATTCAGTGTCTGCGTATGTATCCATTGTGTTTAGTTTTTTATTTGCACAACATTATTTTTGTCTTCATAAGGTTGGTACTGAAGCGACATCTATTTCCAATTAAGTTTTATTGACCATTTAAAGCGCCATCTGTTCATGGATTAAATTTATTATATTAGAAAACGTAGCTAGGCGTGGATTTGATCTCGGATACGAAACGATCTGTTTACGTTGACGGTGTTGCAGTTGCTGGCAATCAACATCTGCCGTAATCGTCTGGTTAGATTTAAGAAAGCCAAACCAAACGCTCACAAGTAACTTTTTTTGAGTCAATTTTCGCTTGGAGCAGGCTTTGGCTGGTTCGCCAGGGTTAAGCCATTGCGATGAGTGTTTACGATTATCGTACAGGATCCAATTTTCATCACAGGTAATGATTCGATTTAAAATCCCTTCATTATTGTGCCGGTTGAGTAATGTAACGCAGCAGTCGACGCGCAATTGTCGGTTTGCTGCACTCAATTCATGAGGTACCCACCTTTCAAGCTTTTTTACCTTCCCAATTTGCTTCAAGTGGATTAAAACAATTTTTATATCACTAACACCGCAGCCTGAAGCTAACTCGGAAGTGGTTTACGATGGATCCGCTTCCACAATAGCCTTAAATTCATCATTATCAACTTTGGTCTCCGGCCGTCCATGGGGCTTGTTCTGCAGGTCAAAATTTCCAGAACGAAAACGTTGGAACCAAAAACGAACTGTGTTTTCTTTTGCGACACCGCCGCCATACACATCATTAATCCTTCGAGCCTATTCTGCAGCACTGGTGCCACGGTGGAACTCGTACTCGAAAATAATACGATATTTCAAGTTTTCCATTTTGTAAACAGAGTGACGCAAAGAAAAAACCAAAAGAGGAAAAAACAAATGAATTACGGTTTTCGGAACATTCGTGTGCATGTGTAAATAGCGGTATAAATTTGAAATTGGAATTCCAAACCAAAGAAGATATATTTGAGATCAAAGTGGCCAGTACGACAAAACGCCAATTTCATTCTAACCTAATATATGTGTATAGATCTCGGTTTTGGCATCATAAGAATATATTTTAGGGCTCTCCATACGTGTAAAGTGGGGATGGAAAATATGATTTTCATTCTACCCCGTGGTGTGGGGTATCGTTGAAACAGGTCTTTTGAATAAGGCAAGGTTTCATACATTACTTTTTTAACAAGTTAACCATTTTCGAGTAATCGGCTTTGAAAGTGGTTAATAAGCAAGTCACCTCCACTAGTCACAAGTGGCATTTATAAACTAAATCGGAGATAGCAGCTTATAAGTTTCCATGCTGGTAGATCATGGTAAAAACTCTGTAGGAAAATTATTTTGAGCGAAATCGGACAATATCTTATGGAATAATTTAAAAAAAACCTATTACGCTTTGATTGATAGTTACGGTTACGGAACCCTCTTAGACATGTTCTGATATGCTTTAGGCAAGGTTAATTACTTGATTCCTCATACAAGCTCAGCTGTCATGTGAATATATTTTTCAAGTAATTAAGTACTAATTATTATGTTTTTGTTAAAATATTTACCCCCTCACTAATAAAAATATTTAATTATTTAATTATTTATTTATTTATTTATTTATTTATTTATTTATTTATTTATTTATTTATTTATTTATTTATTTATTTATTTATTTATTTATTTATTTATTTATTTATTTATTTATTTATTTATTTATTTATTTATTTATTTATTTATTTATTTATTTATTTATTTATTTATTTATTTATTTATTTATTTATTTATTTATTTATTTATTTATTTATTTATTTATTTATTTATTTATTTATTTATTTATTTATTTATTTATTTATTTATTTATTTATTTATTTATTTATTTATTTATTTATTTATTTATTTATTTATTTATTTATTTATTTATTTATTTATTTATTTATTTATTTATTTATTTATTTATTTATTTATTTATTTATTTATTTATTTATTTATTTATTTATTTATTTATTTATTTATTTATTTATTTATTTATTTATTTATTTATTTATTTATTTATTTATTTATTTATTTATTTATTTATTTATTTATTTATTTATTTATTTATTTATTTATTTATTTATTTATTTATTTATTTATTTATTTATTTATTTATTTATTTATTTATTTATTTATTTATTTATTTATTTATTTATTTATTTATTTATTTATTTATTTATTTATTTATTTATTTATTTATTTATTTATTTATTTATTTATTTATTTATTTATTTATTTATTTATTTATTTATTTATTTATTTATTTATTTATTTATTTATTTATTTATTTATTTATTCATTTATTTATTTATTTATTTATTCATTTATTTATTTATTTATTTATTTATTTATACACTTTCTGCACAATGTACAATGGCGGACTTAATGCCATAGGGCATTTTCTACCAGTCAACCATAGGGTGGTGACAGAGTCAAAATACCAAGGTGCTTTCCATCTAGTAAAATACAAAAATTTAACTATACAAAAGGTCTTGTAAAACTAATGATACAAAAAAGATACAATAATATTCGTAGCAAACTATATAAATTTTACTAAAATAAACATAATACATATCAAACTAATTATACCTACATATTGTACTATAATATACAAGTACATAAATGATTTATAAACCTAATAAACATTATACATATACCATACTGCATAATTACACGATACTAACCAACCAAAAATTATAATAAAAAGTTCATGATTCTGCTAAATACTTCAAATACAACTGTCGGACTCTGCGCTTAACCGTATCTCTGGTTGTGGACATTCTGATTTCCGTAGGAAAGTATTTACACAATGGATAAGCTATACAATGTTTTGTTCTAGTCTGATAGGTTCCAACCTATCAGACTTGAGAGACTTGACAGAAGCGCTTGACAGACAAGGACACCATTGTATAGCTGTATAGGTAAATATTTTTATTAGTAAGAGCTGTAGTTGTTTATTCTGTTCAGATCTAATTTAAAAAATAAGATTTGATTTGACCATATTAATGTGTCATTCTTTAACGTACAGTAAGCGATATTTCAATTGGTAGCTTTATAGGGTACTGATGTCTTCAATTAGATCTAAACACCTATAGAAAGTCCTACGTAATATTGTTATAGCTATTAGGACTCTTGCAATTTGCTTTCTTGGTCCGCAAAAGTAAATTGCACCCATTTCTGTTAAACAGTGTAAGACAGCCTAATCAGCCTATTATTGTTATATAAATGTCTTCACTGATTTTTTTTATTGCATAAATTGATAGTACTTACTCTTAAATATGAGTACTTAACTTCTCAGGAGAAACAGTATATTGAAAATCAATACTCATATACAGAATTACGCAATTTTTGTGAAAACTCTCCATACAAAAGTCTGACGCCACGAAATATAAGGTCTATAAAAATCAATTACGGATACTTCGGTCACATGATTTACTGCTTATGTGACCACGTTTAGGCAGAAAAATAACTGTCATACTCGAAAAAAAATTTATTTATTTATAAGCGGAGGACCCATACATGAGATGTTTTTTTAGTTTGACTATAACAAATGTTTTTTTTTTTGCCTAAACGTCTTTACATGCAGTGAATCATGTGACCGAAGTATCCGTAATTGATTTTCGGAGACGTTATATATAATAGGAACATAGATCGTAAGAACAATTAAGTTTATAATCATTAATTACCATCAGGAATGATTTTGTATTTCATGTAAATTTTTGTTACTATGCACTTAATTACAAATCTACATATAAAATTTTGTATTGTTTTACATTTATCAATTAATAACACCTCAATATTTCACAGAATATATAAATTAAACTAAATATTTTGTTGTAGTATTAATTATATACTTAACATTGAATCTTAGGAGGCATGAAATGCGTATATGATTACAAACGACTTAAACCGCGCTGGATACTAAGCCGTATTATGATTTCAATTAAGATTATTATTGACTGTACTGTTGATGATCTGATTAACTAATGAAAGGGCAAACAAATATTATCTATTGATGATTTAATGCACTTATATTTGTGAACACACTTTGTCGCGTACAGAAATGCACTTTGGAATTATGTAAGTTTTAATTTAACAATATTTTTCTGATATTTTTGTAAGTGTATTTTAAGAATTGTATTTTAATGAGTCCCAGCAGTGAAGTCGTTAGTGGTTGGTGTTTTTCGGTATGTAATAACAATTATAGTATTATTTACAATTTTGTAAACAAGGGGCCAGTAGGGTACTTCTGTGACAAAATCAATATTTTAAAATAAAAGGACTGTTTGAAGGACTTTTGTGATTGTCGTGAAAAATGCCCCATATAAAATTCGTACCTACTTGCAGTGACGTCACACGCTTGTAAGTTGTCGAAATATCTTGTGTTGTCGGTCATATGTGTATATGTTATTATATACTCGCTGACTATTTACGTGATTTCACTTTTATTCCTCAGATGGGCGTGTGTCGTGCTAGTGGGCGTAAGTTGCCTACCTCAGGTCTCTGAGGTTATAACGGATGGAGGTAAGTAAGCATTAAAAAAAAGTTCTAACCCTATTTTCTGAAATACAATTTCTCATTTACCAGATATGCTAGTTCGTACGTACGATACGTTTTGAAAAATCAATTACATACATTTTGGCACATGACATTTACTGCTTATGTAAAGACGTTTAGGTAGAAAAAAAATTAAACTCGAATTTTTTTTACAAATGAAACAAATTTTCGCCGCTAAGGCCGTTGACCTCACACTGATTCAGTACACAGCTCAATTGAAAACCTTGTTTTTACTAACAGCTTACGTTTAAAATCAGCTGCGGGGTGAATTTGCTGACCTCACACTGTGACCTAACAGCTGCATAGCTTTGTTTAATTACTAGATATTTTATTTTTCTACTTTTTCTGGCTAAGTGTTTATTGCAATAAACCATTTACCCAAATTTTCTGAAATAGATTTTACAAAACTGTACATAAAACGTTACTATAACTTCAAATGTGAACAACACACACACATAGAATATCTTATGTTTTGAAGGTTTCACCTCTTATCATATGTTTCAGCGACGAGCACGCCAGCCTGCCGCACGGCAAAGGGCGCGCGGGGCGTGTGCGTGGCGCGCGAACGCTGCGACCACGGCCCCAACAACATCGACTTCACTCTGTACGCGCCGCGCGGGTACAAACGGTGAGAATGAAAAAAAATACAGTAAAGCAACATGTGCCTTTGTCTCTCGGCATTTGTAGTTTTTCTGTGGAAATGACAGACGATGTATGATCAACAAGATGCCGCATGATGCAGCAGCAGATGAGCATCGTGAACGTACTGTACCTATTTTACCCACCCCTATTGGGAAGCAGGCGTGAGCGTGTTAATATTACTACACAGGTGGTTCGTTATCAAATTATCAAATTAGATATTCAACGATCGTGATCAGTATTCGATTCTCGTTCCAAAAATATATGTATCTTGTCATATATGTGTGCTTAAATTCTATTCATTACCGCGCGCCCGCACTGCACGACGCGACGGGCACGTGATCTTGAAACCTGCGCGTTGTACGGCAATGCGCGGGTGTCCATGCGTAGTGCGGGTTGGTTGGGAGATGTTAATCATGTTATTTTTTTTTAAATAACGAAATTTTTAGTTATACATACTTTCATGTCTTATTTAATGTAATATGTGTATATTAATGTGTAAAATATATTATTCGGATAACAAAACACCCCGCACACAGGCTCACGCATTTCTCAGTTGGGGTTGGTAGGCAAAGATCACCGAGCTCCATAGGGATAGTTAACAGAGCAAATCTGTAACGCTAAAAGGCTGGGACTATATTATGCGGAATCCGTAAGGTCGGGGAAAATTCAGAACAGTATAGAACTCTGCGCTAATACAATAGAGCTGAAAATCAAACACATGAGTGTCAAATGTCAATGTAAAATCTGACGAGCCGACACTCATGTGTTCGATTTTCAACTCCATTGTATTAGTCCAAAATTCTATTTTCAATGCTCTGAACTTTCGCGGGCCTTCCGGATTCTTCACAATATAGTCCCAGCCTTAGGCGACGGGTTCTGCTGTTCATTCAAATTGGTTTTTCAAACTGGTTTTTGAAAATTCAAATTTCATTCTAACTGTTCCACCTCACTGCTAACAGCGAAGTAGCGCTGAATCAGTTAGTATACTCCGTTCCGATTCAATGTTGACTAAACGTAAACAAACTTAATATGCCAGCTACCAATTTAAATTTCACTTAAATTATACCGTGCAACTTTTTTTTTTAAATATGTTTATTCATCAAAAGAAAGAAATACAGGTTTTGGTTATCCAAATAAATTATTAACCCAACATTAGAATACAATATTACATAAGTAGTGACAGTTCGCATAACTATATAGGACAATCTGGTCAAAATTTAAGGTCACATGTCATACATATTTTTGGAACGAGAATCGAATACTTACCTACTGACTACGCTCCTTGAGTACCTTTATTTGTTAACCAAACATTCGGTATAGTTGCAAGTTATATCTCGCCAAACAAGTGTTTCTCATCTACGATACTATTTGTTACATGATATTATAGTAAGTAGTTAATAACATAACAAAAGATAATGTAATAAAAAACAAAACTAAATTAGGTATTCACTTTAAAGAAATTTACAATTCCCCAAACAAATTAACTGATTTAATTTAAATACAACTAATTTAATTTAAATAATGAAATACAATGACACGAAACGGAAGTAAGTAACGTAAGTGGGCGGCGCGGCGGGGCGGTCACATCGCTACGCTTTAAGCATTAAAATTATAAAATTACTATTATTCTTAGGTAGATTATATTACATTGATAGTGTGTATATTGAATTGCAGGACTTGTTCGTCTAAAGAAGTGTGCTGTCCCTCTCAATATGTGATACTACAAGACACTGCTGTGGAAAAAGAAGACAGTCTTCAAGAATGAATAGCAGGATTGTAAATAATATATAATGTAACAATACGTCCTACAAATTAAAGTAAATAAAATAAATAAAAAACGTTTTGGCAAATTATTTTAATAAAACAATAAAATAACAGAAAAAGAAGATAAATAACATAAAATGGTAAACAGGAATAATATTAAGATTTGAATACTAGGTAGGTATTGCCAGGAGTGCAGTGTAATGCCTAATCATCAAAATGGAGACCACTCAGGCATATCACCACGGCGCAAACACCACAGTGCCTGGTATTATGTGGTACCATCGGTACTGTAATTTGAGGAACAGCAGCCCCCGATCTACGATTTTTTCGAACCGGGGCAAAAACTTCATAGTGGCGTCCCCTCCCTTCAGTGTTTGATAAAATCTCTTAAAACTGACTAATGAGTAGCATTTTTTGTGACCATTTGTGAAAATATTAATCGTTAAATTTTATGTTTTTTTTTATAATCTTAATAGATTAGCTAATGCTAATAACTTTATTTGTGACTTAAAACAGAAACACACCGTCACAAGGGCAATTTATTGAAAAATAGGTTAGGTTATATTTAATCAATTAACTTTTATCCCCCGAGTTTGATGTATTATTGCTTTTTTTTTGTTCCTATGTTCATAAAGTGCAACTTACAATAAATATTTTTTATATCCGCGTTACCAGGCAGGGCATGGCGATTTGCCGGTCTCCTTTAGGTACGGTCCTCATTTTGCCTAGTGTGTAAGTACTTTTCATATTTTGATACTATAAAAAAATTTATGTTATCTTAGCTAAAAAGCATTAAAGTTAATATTTTATGCGCTAATTCAAGAGTAAAAATCTTCTACTATAAGCTTAAGTACTTTAGACTTTCTGATATTTCTCTCATTTAATGAACCTGCTTAAGGATCAAATTCTCTAACTGAACAAAATTGTGTTGCGGTTTGCTTATTGGTACCTACAAAATGGTAAAGTAGAAAAGAGAAAATAAGTTTTCCATAAATATACTTTTATTGTAATTAACTCTATTTTTATTATTTCTATTTCATAACTAATTCTGTTTCATTTTACGACTAGAATGCACTTGTGTCAATATTCTCCTTGTGACAATCTTGATCAATATATACAGTGAGTAAAGGATGGCTAGGAAAAATACGACCTGATCCAACATCCATAGCTGGTACCACTCGTACAGAACGGCCTTTGACCGGAGATGGTATGAGCCTGAAAAGTTAATGAAATGTTTAAAATATACAAAGGGATTTTTATCATACGACCTTTGTGGCTCAGTGGTTCAGCGCGTTGGCGCTCAACCCGGAGGTCGCGGTTTCGAATCCCGCCAAGGAACAAAAAAGTTTTCTGAGTTCCTGGGTCATGAATGAGTATTGTATTATAAAAAATCTTAAATATATTCCCCCTTACTAATAAAATATTTACACAACGGATAACTTAAACAACATTTAATTTAGTTCTTCGAGAACTTACCACGGGATCAGATTGACGTGTTGTGATAGCGTCCATTCAGTATTTATTACTTACAGTTCATAGTAACAGAACAACGTGTGTCGAGACAGCTAGTTGATTATAAAAATATAAGGAGGTTGGTAATGTATAAAAATTAACCAACATGGTTTCTTCCATCTAAAAATGTTCTTCCATCAAAAAAAATGACTGATTATTATCATCAAGTATAGTATATACTTCCTAGTATACTATACTCGACTTCTTTTTTTAGGATTGCGTATTAAAATTGAAGTTTATTTGCCACATAAAAAGATATACGTTTCATTGCTTGAGTGCGAATTGCGTGCTGCACCATGCTGCGCAGCGCGGAGCCGCTCTTGCAATGAAACGTGTATCTTTTTGTGTAATTAATAAAGTTCAATTTTGAATCGCTATGTTTATAAGTGCGCGTCGCGTCTCGGTGTGAACTGGCGCTTAGATTAAATTGTTACTGAACCTTAGATTAGAGTAGTTAGCGATGACAACTTGGCTAAATGATCGGAACAGACTACACCCGAGAATATGCAGAAAAATTTAAATTTTCCGGGCCATGCTATTTAGATTAAAATGAAGAACTAGGGTCTGAAATTACCTTTAGTTCTGATAGCTTGTTCCACATGATGTAGAATAAGTTTGGCGGGCTGCACTGGTCTGCTGTTGAATATACTTGAATAGAACTTCGCACGCTTTTGATAACTAAAATAAACAAACGGTAATACTAGCAGCAGCAGACATGATACATATTGATTCAATCAATTTATTTGAATATGCCACCAGACTGGGTAATCAAAGGAAAAGCGAAAAATTGCCAATAACTGTTGAAAAACGAAGATTATTTTGTATGGTGTCCCTGAAACTGAAGATGTTGAAGTTACACTCAAAATATGAGAGTATTACGTATGATGTGCGCTAACTATACAGCGACGACCAAAAAGTGACATGATGAGCTACTTGATAAATGTCACTCCAGTTTCCGTAAAAACTCGAAAGAAAGAAGGAGTATAACTTCTCACGTGCGCGGTGCATACCTATACGTAAGAATACACAGACGTTTTGTTTAAACTTACCTGTCATCAGCCAGTATTTTGCTGAGGGCTACTTCCAAGTCCTTCGCTAGATTTTCTGTTAGATCCACTTTGATGCCGGTCCCCACTTCCTCGGTTCGATGCGCATTATTGTACTGATCTCCAAAGGTTGGCACAGAAATGGTCGGCACACCATAGTGATTGCATTCTAGTGTGCTCAGCTGTCCACTGTGCGTGATGAAAACCTTCAGGTTTGGATGCGCTGAAATTTAATTACAGAAAATTGATGTATGAAAAAACTAGGCCAGCTAAAGTAAACTAAAACAGTCATAGAACGATCAAAAGGAATGCTACTGCCTACGGACACCGTATTGACGACCACTATGGCTCAGTCGTTAGCGCGTTGGCGCTCAAGCTGGAGGTTGCGGGTTTGACTTCGAATCCCGCCAGGGAACAAAAAGTTTCTGTGTTCCTGGCTCATGCATGTGTATTAAATACTAGCTTTTACCCGCGGCTCCGCTTGCGTAAATACAGTATCCCACGGGAATACTACATTTTCGGGATTAAAAGTAGCCTATGTGTTAATTCAGAGCCTAAACTACTATATTACTAAATTTCATCAGAATCCGTTCTGTAGATTTTGTGTGAATTATTTGATAATTTTCTCAAACTCACCAAGAATACTTTGTTGGGGCAACCAGGATCTGATGTGAAGATTTTTGGGAACATTGTCTAACGTGTCAATATACTTCCATATGACTGTGTAAGGCAACCTTCCGAAGAACTCGATTAAGTCGGATATAGTCTGGTTAGAGAGGAACGTGGAATGATACCACGATCCCAAACTGAATAATATCACGCCTTTCTTTGAAGAGTTCATAATTTCTTCGAGATCCTAAAAAATATATGGTCTCCGGTTAACATTAGGTAAGTTCTCCCATAGATACACTAGCTACTAGTAGCTGACTTGACAAACTTAGTTTTGCCGTATCATAAAAGGGGGTTAAAATATAACAATAAGTCATAGCCTTGTGTATAATATACACAAAATTGTCATTAAATCGATTAAACTGCTTTGGAGGAGTTCGATAACATATTATGAGTATGACACGAGAATTTTTAATCGATTTCCAAAAATTCGTTTTTTTTTTTTTGTATATTACATTCATATACCTTTGGCATCGGTGGCGGGTTTTTGAGAATGTGATATCCTCCTATTTGAACCATATTTGGCGGTAGGCTTTTAACTTGTGACGCTGGTGGGTATTCATTTACGAATACCACCGAAATGTTAGTTTTTACTTCAGAATACGGAGGCAATCTGACTCCCCTCGCCTTGGCTATCGGTCCGAAATTCCGCTCGTAGTCTTGTTCCGCAACTTGATTCCACTGGCTGGAAAATAAAAGTCAGTACAGAAACAAGTAAACTAAATGTTGCCCGGAACTTCTATCGTGGAAAACTACAACTGAATCAGTAATATACTAAACCCAACTAAATAGGTAATACAATGTGTTAATCCAGGCTATAAACTATAAGTGCGCCTATTCAAATCTATGCTGCAGTTTTTACAGAAAAAAATTAATAGACATGGGTATCCATATCAAATATAGAAATATCATAGAACTTTGGTAAGCTATTCGTATTTTTATGCATATTACACCATAAACGGGTATGATAATTTCAAATCTCCTACTTTAAGATTTCAAAAATGAGTACCTTGTCGCTTTTGATTGGTCAACGCGTTTGCGTCATCGGATTGCCCGGCTGTAACAATGTTACGCATAACAACATTTAGGAAGAAATACTTACTACAACTGGTAATATATCCTGGCTTGCCATAGCGTGTTGAGGATGCGCCGCCAGAAGTTCATCGGTTCTTTGGTGAAGTGGTACATGACCGGGGCTGTGGGGACCAGCCGCGCTCGGTCCACCATGGCCTCGAGATACGGCTCCGTCACTAAACTACTGAGCAGGATCCATGGTACTTGCTGCACTGCTGCGTATCTGAATTTTAAAAAATCTAATATATTTTCTTATTCACAGTGAAATTTGTTAAAGACATTTTTTTAAAGTTAGTGCAACGGAAAGAAAGAAAAAAAAGTGATGAACTCTAAAGAAAAACTATAACGGCTTATATTAGGTCACTAGGTTTTGCCCGCAGCTTCGCCCGCGTGGGCATGTTCGTGGCAAGACTTCTATAGCAAATATACCTGCACTATAGTAATAGCACAGAGTAAAAATATATACTTTATAATAAATAATAGGTCTTTACCTATGAAATTGCCGTTCTGCAGTACTGGCCATTTCAAATCAAAATAATTTTTGTTTGGCTAAGAAGTCTTATTTCAAATTAATTTTATTTTAAAAACATGGAATTATTTTTCCAAAAGTAGTCATTTGTTTATTGATTAGTGTTACAGTTTCATCGCATTTTAATCTTTTTCGTCATCATGGATACGTTAAACATTCGAGTAATTATGGAATATCAGTACCGTCGTGGCAGCAACGCGGCACAAGCGGCACGCAACATCAACGACGTTTACGGAGCTAACACTACAAACCAATGCACCACCTGTTATTGGTTTGCTCGCTTCCGTTCTGGAAATTTCGACCTGAAAAATGAACCTCGCGGTCGTCCGAAGACTTTGGTCGACAATGACGAATTAAAGGCGATTATGGAAGCTGATGATAAACAATCGACGGCTGAATTAGCAGCAGCTTTCAACGTCAGCGTCAAAACAATATTGATCCATTTGCATCAAATTGACAAGGTGAAAAAGCTTGACAAATGGGTGCCCCACAAACTCAATGATCGCCAGCGCAAAGTACGTGTCGAGACGTGCCTTGCACTGCTCAACAGACATACAAATGAAGGAATTTTTAACCGCATTGTTACCTGCGATGAAAAATTAATTCTGTTTGATAACCGCAAGCGCTCAGCAAGTTGGTTGGATCCTGGTTCAGCGCCTAAACAATGCACTAAACAAAAACTTACCCCTAGAAAAGTGATGGTCACTGTCGAGCGCCGGTGTGATTCATCACAGCTTCTTACCAAACGGGGTGAGCATTACTGCAGATGTGTACTGTGAAGAACTGAACACAATGATAGAGAAGCTGGCACATCTCCAACCAGCATTGGTCAATCGCTCGTCTCCGCTGCTCCTGCACGACAACGCGCGACCTCATACTGCACAGCGGACGGTCTCCAAGTTGCAAGAACTGGGGTTGGAAGCTCTCCGTCATCCGCCCTACTGACCAGACCTTGCGCCTACAGACTACTACTTTTTCCAGAATTTGGATAACTTTTTGGCGGGCAAAAAATTCAATACCCGGGCAGTACAAAATGCCTTTGAAGAATTCGTCCAGCTGATTTCTTTAAGAAGAGCATCAATAAACTGCCGCTGCGTTGGCAAAGATGCATTGATTGCATGGGTGATTACTTCGATTAATACAAATAAAAAATACATGAAAAAAAATCATTTAAATTTTTTCATACAAAACGGCAATTTCATAGTTAAAGACCTAATTTTCACACGTACTATTTTAAGATATCTCCTAGATAAGGATTAGGTAATATTATATCCGTCTAAATAGCTTCTGAAAAACAACATTATTTCTGATATTTTTTTTTAACTTAGAATGGGTATAGTAACCTATCCTTCAAATATAAACATATCTATGCCATCGCGGACTCTTTTGTAGACCTATAAAAGAGAAACAATCCCACCATACATTGTTTTGTTATTTATCTCCAACGGGTTAGGTTGGGCAGCGTTTTCGATAAATGTTTCCTGACGGCTTGATTTTTTCCGATACCTTCATAATTCAAACAATTTCCATAAAAAATATTATTTTTTTTTATCAACCAAAACCTTCCTAAGAAACCATTATGTCGGTAAATGTAAACGGCTACTTAAGTATCCTTTGTCCGTCTCCTGGTTCTAAGCTGCCTCCCCACCAATTTTCAGCCAAATCGGGTCAGCCGTTCTTGAGTTATAAATAGTGTAACCAACACGACTTTCTATTATATATATATATTTTTTTTTTTTCGAAGATTTAATGGCCTGGCAACAAGACCTTTAAGCCAAGTCTTATATTTTTGAGGTGTTTCTTTTAAATATACACTTTAAATAGTTCCCACAGTACATTTTATATATTTGAATAACGCACTATAACACTTTTAATTTTTGAGAAAACCACACAAATGGCGGCGGGAGGTATCACTGCCTTCCATTATTTCACATGCCAACACTAGTCTTTGAATGGCGGCACTTGAAGAAAATGTGGTTCATGTCGGCGATCTCAACGTTACAAAATGTGTAAATATTACTGTTTATTATGTTTAGTCCCTTAAGATGTGCAGGTGCAGAGTTATGGCCAAATCTCAGTCTATTTATAGTTGCGATAAAATCACGGCTAGCTATCTTCAGCTCATGGTACCATGGTTTTATTGCTAACTTTTTTTGTATCCGTCCATACCACTTTCCTTTGAATTTTTGGTCTTCATTCCAAAAATCTTCCCACATTTTTCTTATAGACATATTTACATTATAATAAAAGTCAGTCATAGGTACTCTCACTACACTTTTGACATTTAGGGCGTTGACCCCATCATATGCAGTTTTGTCTGCAATTTCATTTCCAGAAATACCTTTATGTGAAGGAACCCACATAAAGGCAATTGTTACTCCTTTATTATGCAACCACCAGACAAAATCTTTAATAAAATAAATAATATAATTCGTTTTAAAGTTAAAATGAATATGCTTTATTACCTTTACTACCATCAGTGTAGATTGTATAGTACCTACTTACTATTTTCTTCTAAAAATGCAAGAAACTCTGAATTGTTGTCAATAGACTTAGTTAAAATCATAATAGGATGTATTATAATACATCCTAATAGTAGTATACTACTATATGGATGTGTGTAACATGGCCAGTGTGAATGTTTTTTGATGTTTGAATAATGAGACTATATTTCTAGAAAAATCCGGCACAAAGTTGGAGATGTATGTGTCATCTAAGATCTTGAGGTGAAGCTAGTGGACCATCTGTAATGATTGGGTGAGGTACAATTCTATTTATGATTTGTAAATCGCAATCGCATCTGCAAGCAAAAGTCGTCACAATATCAAAGGCATAATATTTGTTTCAACTTCCATGGCCCTTATGGGAGTTTTGCTCACATTGCCCCTGATATAATGCTCAAAGCCTTGTTCTGTATCACATCTAATTTTTGGGTATGAGTGCTATTTAAATAGGCCAAATAACTGTAATCAAAATGGCTTCTTACAATAGATTTGTATAACACTGAAAGTATGTTGGGATCTGCGCCCCATGTAACACCAGCTAGACATCTTAAAATGTTAACACCTTTCAATGCATTTCTGGATATATATTTAATTTGGTCTTCAAATGATAGCTTTTTTTTTCCAGGATCCACACTATCAAATGCACCTTGCACATCCAAAAGTACACAAACTGAGTGTAATTTATTACCTTTTGCATTTTTCAGATCATTTATGAGGGAAATGAAGCTTTCAGCACAACTCCTTTGTGGAATCCATATTGAACATGAGGGATGATAGTATTAGATTCTGCATACCAGTCAATGCGAGACTTCACCATGTTTTCAAATATCTTTCCAAGACATGACGATAGGGAGATTGGACGATATGATCTAAATAAATCTCCTGATCAGGCTAGTTGCCTGAGATTTATCTGGTTTAAGTATGGGTATCACACATTGAGTTTTCCATGAACTTGGTATTAACTTTTTATGCCAAAGACTATTTAGAATGTTCAAAAATATTTTTTGTATGGTATCAGGTAAATATTTTATTAATAAATACGGGAAATCATCTAAACCAGGACTAGTATTTCTCCTAGAACATATACTCATTAAAAATTCAGACCATGTAAAAGGATCCAATAGAAACCTTGATTCAGGATTTTCATTATTAGACTCGTATAATAATTTTCTAATAAGTTCGGATCGACTAAATTGGAATTATCTGATAGTTTGTCTAAAAGTGGTTGTACAAATTCATTTGTATATGACTTATTACCAGTTCTAATACCCTTAAATCTTTAAATGAGATTCCAGATTTTGCTGATGGGAGTAGTTCTATTAAAACTATTACAAAAACTTTTCCAACTATTCTTCTTTTGCTCTTTTATAGTACGCTTTTCTAGAGCATCTATTCTTTTATAATTGATAATGTAGGATAATGTAATTGTCTAATGTAGGATCGTTTCTGTAAAGTTTCAGAGCTTCATAAGATTTGATGACGGCTTGTTCACATATATTGTTCCACCAGACGGCTGGTGGTCTACTCCTGAAGTTGGTTCTAGTAAATCTAGAAACAGCCATTTGCTTAAGTTTATCAAGCCTGCTACAAAATTCCTCATATGATTTCATTGGGTCCTCTTCACTAACCATCAATTCATTAAAGACTGAACTAAATAATTCTTTATACTTAGCCCAACCTATTTTATGGTATAAAAATCTGTCATCATACTCGTTGATTGCGTATCTTTCAATGCAAATTGTAATGTTTGTAATTGTTGGATAATGATAACTACCCATGGTATCATCATGTACAAACCATTCACAAATTGGGGCCAAATGTGGACTAACAAAACTTACATCTATTGCTGAGGGATTGCGTGTAGGATAATTTACTGTTGTGAAGCTACCATTATTCAAAATGCATAAATCAAATTCATCAATTATATCATACAAATTTTGACCTCGACTTTTAGTGGACAGACATCCAAAAGCAATATGATATGCATTGAAGTCACCGCGTATAAAAACAGGTTTTGGTAAATCTCTTATAATATTGCGCAATTTATTCATTCTTATGTGCCCACTGCAGGAAGGACAGTATACACAGAGAATAGTCAATGTTGTATTCTCAGTATATACACATATAGCTATTGTTTGTATATCTTCATAAAAGGTTGTATTTATAATATTGTATTTCAAATATGGTTTAACCAATATTCCAACACCTATACGTGGGTTTTTAGAATTTTTGTTGTAAAAATTATAACCAGAGATACGAAAAGATTGATGGTCTTTTAGCCATGTTTCATTTATTAGACAAATATCAATATATTTTTCATTTAAAAATTTAGTAAGAAGAGGTTTTTTATTATTTATTCCTTAAACATTGAATTGCGCAATACGTAGAAATGATGAATCACGAGATTGCGTATCCATTATGTTGACAGATTTTTAATAAGCATATCTTTAATTAATGATGTGGTAATAGGTTCATCATCATTTTTATTGAACTAATAAATTGAACCAGAGAGTGTACTAGGGCCATAAGTACATCACTGTTTCCAATTATTTGAGATTTAATATCAGTAATAATTACATCTTGAGAGATAGGTTTAATATTTACAGATTTATTAACATGTTTATTTACAGGGATGGGGCGTTATGGCAGAGGAAAGTCAACATTTTCTTTTGTAGTGGTGGCGGCGCTTGCATAAGTAATTTTATTTTTCTTTTATAATATTTTCTTTATCTTAATTGGACATTGTTTGGAAATAGCCAGATGAGGCCCACTGCAATTGATACAGCAAATCTCATTTGTTTTATTACATTCTTTATAAAAGTGTTCGCCTGAACAAATTGAGTAACGCTGCTTGCCATTACAAATCTTAGCTGAATGATTAAATTTAAAACATTTATAACATTGTTGCAAAGGAGCATCAAAATCGAATACTCTATAGGAAAATAAGTCATACACAGACTGTACATTGTCAGGTAAAGTGTTTGATAAAAATGTAATGCTAACATTTTGTGTACCAATTAGATCATGACCAACTTTTCTCATGAATATTCTTACTGCAATTATTTCATATGTGGATGTTAATGTAGTTAATAGTTCTTTATTCGATATATTTGCCGGTACAAATCGTATAATGCCAGTTTTCTCAATTTGACCTGGTGGAATATACGCTTTCATGTCATATTTTTCGAGAAAGTTAATATTGTTGATAAAATGATTGGCCGTGTTATGTTGTTTAAATATCACAACTATCTTATTTGCGTTAATACGCCGTATTGCCACAACTCCTTTTATGTTGGAAAATATACTGTTAAGATAAATTGGATTTTTATTTCCAAGTCTCCCCTGTGCTAGTTTGCTTTCTATAAATACTTTGAATTCTGTGTTGATCGAATTTTCGGAATATAGTCTCTTATTATTTGGTTTTCTATAAGCTAAAAAGTTACTCTCACCACCTCCGCCGCCAGCACTTGAAGCCCCCCGAGGATCATCAGGAGGCCGAGGTCTTTTCTTTGAGGTGGGCGGGGATAAACCTCAAAGAAAAGAAAATTCTCCGTCTCCGTCCATTTTTATTATTTATGCACTATATTTATTTAAAATAAAGCTATTTATACTTATTTACAAACAAAATTATAATAAATTGTGGTGGGGCTCGGGTTTTAAATTTACAAACGAACGAAAATAGTTTAAATAACGTGTATTATAGGGTACACATCACAGTTAACACACAATAGCTACGGTACCGCGTCGGTGTTCAACGCGCGAACGCGGCCTCTCCGTTCGGCGGATTACATACTACTGATCGGAGGATGCGCGGGCGCCAGGAGGCCTGCGTTGACGAGTTGAACGCCGGAGCAGAGCGGACGGCGCAATCGCTGCGGCGCGAAACGGAGCGCGAGCTGTTCGCCTAGCGTCTCGCGCTATAACCTCCCCCTCCAAGTCACAAGTGCGACCCGTCTGTGACTTGGCTGGACGACCACGACGACACTGATGCTCAATGACAGTCGATGAACCCACGTAAGGAGTGAGAGCGCTGGCATGGTATTTACCTCTAAATGTAAATGTAGTAATGGTGCTGTCATTAACATCTTTGACCACAAACGACGTCGGGCTAACGATCTGAGAGACACGATTTTCATTATACAGTGACTTATTTACTAGAGTTTTTTGGCTTTTATAATATTCCCTTTTACTTTGTAACTTTGTTTTTTGATAGTCCTGCAATGCTCTGTCCCGCAGTGTCATCATTAATTTGATGGTGTCTGTAATCCAAGGGTAAGAGCATGTTTTTATACGGACAGTTCTTACCGGTGCATGTACGTCAAAAAGTTTCAATATTTGTGTATTAAAGCTATTCACCATTGCATTAACATCACTTAAAGACAGTATGCTATCCCAGTTTATAGCCTGTAAGTCAGTGTTAAAGCTGTCCAAATCTATGTGCTTGATAGGTCTATACGTTATAGAGTAAGGTTTAATTCTTTCTCTTTTTATATTAAATTCGCAGCCAATCAGACAGTGGCCAAATAAGGAACCAACATGTTCAATAAATATGTTTTTAGCTGTAAGATTGGAACTAATTGTGTCGATCAATGTCTGGCTGGACTGTGTGAAGTGAGTTGGCGAAGTAATTAATTGATTTAAGCCCAGGCACCGCAGAAAAGTTATAAGTTTATTTGATTTTGATCGATCAGGACATAAGAGATTTATATTATAATCACCAGTCAAAATTAAGTGGTCATGGCTGGGCATTGCATTAATAACATCTGTAAGAGCGTCTAGAAAAGTGTCAATATCAAGCCATGGGGGTCGGTAAGCAGTACCAATTACTAGCCTTCTACCATTTAAAGATATCTTAAGCCACATATGTTCAACATCTTTATATAGTGGGTCAATGGGTGGTGAAAGGGTCCGTGCAGTTATGCCTTCTCTAATATAAAATCCAACTCCTCCCCCACGCGAACGTATCTCTCGAGGTCGTGGCTTATGGCAAAGTCGGTATCTCATGACGTTGGGGGCACGACCTTCCTCCCCTGTTCTTAACCACGTCTCATTGAGAGCCAGTATATCCAAGTCAAGTACATTAATTTTTGCCCGAAAATTATCGTGGTTTGTGCCAAGAGAGCCCGCGTTGTATAGTCCAACTTTTAGGGTTTTGTTAACCATTACTTAACAAAGTATATAAAATCATATAGTGGATCCACCTAGGGGAAAGAGGAATGTCATAATATTGGCGGATGAAAAGCAATTGTATTTGATGTTCGGAATTAATATTATGTATAAAGTTTTGTTTTGGAAAATTTATTAAATTTTTATATCTCTTTTGGCAACACAAATTATAGAAAATTATGCTAGTGTTATAAAGTATAAATATTAGATTATATAAATTTGTAAATATTAAATTATATAAAATTGTAAATGTTGAATTATTGTAAATGCCATAATTATTTGATTGTGTTGTGACGTCAAGTAATTTTATATGAATATTAAATATTAAATAAAATAAAATTGTAAATATTAAAATATATAAAATTAGAAATGTTGATTTAGTGTAAATGCTATAATTGTTGAATTGTGTTATGATGTCTAGTAATTTTATATTAATAGACTTATTAAGATACATGTAATATAGGCGTTGTATATTGATTATTGCTGACTCTACTTTAAGTTTAATTGAGAATAGATTAGGATTATTATATGATTCGATTAGCAACGAGCCATACACCATACAAAATTAAAACACACCGAAAGTGAAAAAAGTAACAATTACTGGCTAAAACATTATATACAGATAGAGTGACATAACGTAAACTAGCGCACTGACCGTCAAACAATAGTGGTCTTAAAAACCCGGTCAACGTCGGCAGTCGATCGAATGAGGTGCACCGGTTTACCATCTCCCTGCCGCGCAAAAATACACCCTCTTTTTGTCCACGAGTATCGCCAGCTGAGACGACGACACTCCTCGCGGACTCTATGAAAGAGCTGACGATTATAGCGCGTCAACCGCTCATTGATGTACACCCGCTGTGACGCCCCGGCTACGCCGAGGTCGGCGCTGGTGAGCGTGCGGCGCACCCGCGCCGCGCGCAGCAGCTCGTCTCGCAGCTGGCGGCGGGCCAACCGCACCACCAATCGCCGCGCATGTTTGGGCTCATCGACACCGCTCTCGCTACTGCGTCCCACACGTTCAGCAAAGACAATATCTGCAGGTGCCAGGGTTACTCCGAGTTTAGAGGCCAACACAGCGACGGTGTGCACCGCATTCTCTCCTGTAGGCTCCGGGACGTTTCCAATGTCTAGGTCCGTTGATAGTGCCTCCTGGTCTCTATCGTTGCGCTCTGCCTTCAACCGTTGCTCGACCGTTCTCTCCAATTCAATAATCTTATTCGATGGTTCGGATCCTGAAACCTGCTCCAATGCATCAATTCTACGCTCGACGGAGACAAGACGCTCATTAATATTTGAGAGTGTACTCGGGATTTCAGACATCTCCTTACGATATTGGCGAATCTCTGCCATATAGTCCGCGAGCTCGCGACGCATCTCCCTGATTTCTGAGCTCATATCTATAGTAGGAGAGGTGTGCAATGAAGAGCCACTGCATATACCTCTAATTGGTGTTGAGCTGTTGTCGCCCCTTTTAGCCTTTTTTTTACATTCAGGACAAACCCAGTCTTTTATTATAGTAGCCGCAGCCGCAGGGACCCCGACGCACCCCTTATGGTAAATACTGGGACAGATGGTACAACTAGCGGCACCTATCGGCGAAAGGAATTTACCACACGCCCCGCACTTACTCATGCCCGTTTCGTCGATATAGATGTTCACGACAAAAGCTAGATGGCGCCTATACGTCAATAATGTAGTACCCAATTCAACACTAGGTGGCGCTTTGAGCTATTAATACAATTATTCGCCAAGCTGTTAATGTTTGCCGGTACCCACTTTTAGTAATTACTAGTTATAGATTCCACTTCACAAAATGCTGATTATCAATGCAATGAACAGGCACATAGAGTAGAAAACATTCACACACACTAGTTGCACTTTAACGAACAAATTAGTTTTACCGAAAAATCGTAATTCGCGCGCAATTAATTATTAAATCAAGTAAACGGACGAGCGCATAGGTTCGTTCGGCCGTCTGTGATGTCACCAGTGAATCCTTTAGAAGCATTACTCGCCAGGTGGGCATCCACAAGGACTAGATCGCCCTTTGCAAAAGAGGGATTGTCTCGACGGTGTTGATCGCCAGCGGCCTTTCGAAGGTCTTGCTGTTCTTCAACCCTGTGCTTAACATCACGCAAAATCCGCGCAAACTCCTTCAAGTAAGGTGTAATCTGAGGAATGAAATTCTGTTGGGACACTATAGCCAGGACCACTATAGGTCAGTGTGTACTGTCATAGGAGAGCGCATCTCCCGAGCAAATGTAAGGTACGCGGCTGTCTGGCCCGTCCCTTGATTATAGGCACTATTGAGTGCAAAACGAACCATCGGTAGAAGAGTCGGCCATCGGCGCTGTTCAGATCCTACCAGGATACCAAGTAACTGTTTTAGCTCGCGATTCTTGCGTTCTGCCGGGTTTGCTTCCGGGTGGTAAACAGGAATCAGTGACTATTGTATACCAAGCACAAACATGGCCTTCTGCATCACCGCAGAGACAAACTGTCTACCATTGTCGGAAATTACTCGTCGAGGTAAACCATAGCGCAGGAAGACGTCTTCTATAAGGACTTTTGCACACGACTCAGCTGTCGCATCACCTAGTGCAAATAGCTCGACCCATCGGCTCGCAGTATCTTCAACGAGAAAAACCCACTTTTCTCCATCTTCGGCTTCTGGAAGAGGTCCAAACAGATCCATTGCAAGCACTTCGAATCTCTGCTGAGGCACTATATACACTGAGATAGGGCTGTTTGAAAGTCTTCAGCTCAGCTCATCGAAGGCTCTTTGCTTGTCCTCGCTCCACTGCCAACGTCGGTCCTTCGTAGTAAGATCCGTTAAAGGACGAGATAGATCAGAAAACTGCGGTATGAATTTTCGAAACCAGGAGCAGGTTTGTAAAAACGTTTTTAGCTCTTTCAGGTTCGTCGGAGGCTTCATATGCATCACAGTTTCGACCTTCGTAGGATCTGGCTCTATCCCTTTTGAAGAAACGACGTGTCCCAGGTAAGTAACCTTGTTTCTAGCAAAATAACATTTCTTTCTGTTTGCTTTCAGGTTGAACAGGCGAAGGCGCTCGAAGACTTGCTGAAGATCCTTCAAGTGCTGATCCATACATGGCGATATAACGAGAATGTCATCCAGATATGCCAGAACGCATACGTCCTTGAGACCAGATCTCATCCGGTCTATTAACCGCTGGAACGTCGCCGGCGCATTTTTTAAGCCGAACGGCATGCGGGCGCCACTTGTGGTGGGGCTCGGGTTTTGAATTTACAAACGAACGAAAATCGTTTAAATAACGTGTATTATAGGGTACAACATCACAGTTAACACACAATAGCTACGGTACCGCGTCGGTGTTCAACGCGCGAACGCGGCCTCTCCGTTCGGCGGATTACATACTACTGATCGGAGGGTGCGCGGGCGCCAGGAGGCCTGCGTTGACGAGTTGAACGCCGGAGCAGAGCGGACGGCGCAATCGCTGTGGCGCGAAACGGAGCGCGAACTGTTCGCCTAGCGTCTCGCGCTATGAAATAATTTTTTTTTTCAATTCTGAAAAAATTAAGATGCGCGCCTTTTCAAAATCCCGCCAAGACTCTCTCAAGCTTCGCTTAACTGTACCATAAATGATAGAGTATAGACAATCGCTGGTAGGTAGGTAATTTAGGAGTTTTTCAAGGAAAATCAAGGTATAAGGTGAGATTTTTATCAAATGACCAAGAACAAAATATAACATTTAAATTTCGAATTCGAATCAGATTTATTTTTCAACAGATGACAATAATATGACGTGTCGAAACAAAATAAAAATAATGGGTCCCAGTCACAGGCAGTCGATTGTTACGATCAAATTGGAAATTAATTCGTAAAGGTAAATTGTTAAAAACGAACGCTTTAGTTGTTACGATAGTTTATAGACTGAGATCCCACGCCAGCCTGACTACACTTGTCACTTACACTCTTACTGAAATTAAATTGAATTAAATTTTGTAGTAGAAGTGTGTAAAATGAATATACCTATGCATAGTTCATACCCGCTATTTTCTACGGTGGGCGCCTAAAGTACGAAAAAAAAATTTACTTGTATATGAAAAGCTTAGTTAGGCGGGCCTCGGATCTCTGGCTATTTTCATCATTCGTCTAAACCGATTTACTTGCAACTACGAATCCCGTAAATGTTTAAATTGTAAAGACTAAATCGATCGATCGCTTGTGAGCGGGAGCTTTAAATCAAAAGCACTAAGGAGTATTGATATCAACTTTAATGCAAATCGATCCCAAACAACTTTCTTTCCCTTTTTTAACCCCGTTGGGAACGAATTTCAATAAACTATGATATACATATTCTATCAATTCTATTACAAAATGTTTGTGCAAAATATGAAGTAGATTGGACCAAGGAATCAGGTCGCCCCATACAAACTTCCTTGTAACCTTTTCACCCCCTTAGGAGTCGAATTTTGGAAAATCCCTTCTTATCGGATGCCTACGCATTACAAAGAGCATGCCCTGCAAGTTTCAGGTCTCTACGATCAGCGGTTTTGGGTGTGCGTCGATCCGTCTGTCAGTCATTCTGGACAAAGGATTTTATATGTAGAGATTACATAATTATGAAATTGGCGTTTTGTAAAGGAGGAACATAAAGTCAATTTTTTAAACATAATATATTTATTTATTCAAAGTATATACCATTGCTATCTATGCAATTTTGCCATCTCATAGGTAGTTCATTGATTCTTTTACTAAAAAAAAACCATTCGGGCAGGAATCAATAAAATCTTTGAAGGGACTGCCCCATCGGAGTTGAATTTTTACTCCCTTGCAAGAAGTTATCTAAATTTCGAACAAAATGGTAATCTTTTGGAGCAAGGTCCGGGGAGTACGGTGGATTTCGAAGACATTCCAATTGAAGCTCCTCTAATTTGGTAGCCGTCTGTTGTGCAGTGTGTGGTCTAGCGTTATCCTGAAGCAGCAGTGGCCTAGAGCGAATGACCAACCTCGATTGTTTAGCAGCTAGCTTTTCGATCATGATTTGCAGTTGCTGGCAACTGGCAATAGACATCTGCCGTAATCATCCGGCCAGATTTAAGAAAGCAGTGGACATAAGAGTGATTTTCCTATATTACTCGTACGTTTTAAGAATACTTCGCTTCGCTGCTGTTCAACTCTGCGCTAGTATGAAATCCTCCTACTTTGTTTGAACTTTTTTGCCTAGGTATACAGACAGAGGTAATTGTAATCACTTAACAATAAAAGAAGAGATAAAAATGTTGATACCTTATCTATGGATTACAATTCATTAAGCTATTATAGGATGATAAAATTAATTTGGTTAGACTGTCTTTACGTCCATATCTGCATTATTAATTCGATTATTACATTATCAATTGTAAAATTGATAGGATTTAGGATTTTGTGGCCATCGATGAACTTTTATTCAGATTTTTATATAAGTAAGTCTGTATTGTGAAATGTCACCAATTATGTTTATAAGTTGCCTGTCGGTTTTATTTTGCTTTTTCTCGGTAGGACTAGGACTCACAGAAGCCTTTACTTAGGTTTACTTAATGAATAAAAGTAAGCAGGTAAGTATTGAAAAGTAAAATACGGAAGCATTGTAAAATGACAAACACATAAAGGTGGATCCGGTCCTCGACACGCACTTATCCTACAGGGCGTGTTGTTATCCGAATAGTAAATATTTTACCCAACAACATTCGACAACAAGTTCGTAATTTACAGAAAAAATAATATTGTTAACATTTCCTGACAACTCTTACTAAGTATGGACACTCTCAACTGCCGTACGCCGCGCCGGCTTTGAAGGTCACGCGACCGCCGCGCAGTATCAATCGCGTCGTAATAAATCCACGTAACTATATTTTATAGGATAATGTGATCAAAATCGAAGGCCACATGTTATAAATATTTTTGGAACGAGGATCTAATACTGATTACGCTCCTTGAATATATTCAATATATTCTAATTTAATAAAAATGTTCGATATAATCTTAAAAAACGGTCCAATACTTAAACGAAATTACTATTAAAGTAATAACTCCCTAAATCACACACTGTCTCTGTTTGGCAGAATGAAAACAGCGTGTTTAAAATTTAGAGTCTCCTAAAGTAAAGAATTCCTCCGTTAATCGTTACTCTTTTAATATACCACCCAGTGGCGTGGGGTTCCTATAATTACATTCCTATCGGCTTCACTTACCACTTACCTTTTGAAGACCCTCATCCAAATCCCTACCTACTATAGAGGTCTTCCCTATAAAAGAGAACCAGCCTTCGCCAAGGATACCATCCCTTCTCTATCGAACTCCAACTTACCCGGCATCTGAGGGATCGGCGTAGAACCAGTCCGTCGCAACAGCGTCGAACTGTACCTCAGTGAGGGTCCTCCTCACCGCCGGCAGACTGTTCATAATCTGACCAACTTTCCTGTTGAACTCCAATAGCGAACTGAAGGGGATGTCGTGGTCCGAGTCTGAAAACATTGTTTTAAAAAAAATTAGACCGAGATATAGATGCGCGCTTAGCATAACTCAAAATAGTTTCTTTCTACGGAAGAATAGAGAGAATGACAAAGGAAAGGTGTCATTTTGTTTATATTTTAAGTCAGTATGTTTATTCTTGTGCAGACAAAACGCATTTCAATGGTGGCTAAGCGTGACGATAAGGAGCGTTACTGATCTTTAATCCTAGGGCTCCGGTAACATCACTAACACACCCCACTTATCGTGATCGATCGTTACGATAGATCCAAATTAAAACCGAATCGTCGATCGCAAAAAGCCATACTCACTCCATGATCGATCGTTACGATATGTCATGATTGCATTGCGCAATATCGTCTTCTATCAAATATACCTACTTACATCGTTTACGATTAGGACATACGCCATCGATTCGTCCTTTAGTCCTATATACCTACAACTAACAGTTAACGATCCGACGTTCAGACCGATCCCAATGACGGATCGATGGTGTATCCAAAATTGTAAACGACCAAACTGTCGTTTATCACGACTAGCTGGCCCTCTATACCAATAACTACCACCTAGTACAACTACACGACCTACTCATTCTTCCTATTCCTACTACCAATTTCTACCAACCACACATACACCTACACCTACACGTACTCAGCTTAGGTTACATTAGAAAAGTTAATATGGTCGTTATTAAGTTTTCATACATCTTTTTAATTTCCGCACAACTTCCAAACTAAATTTCCGATTTCGATGAAACAAGGAGTATATTTTGACAATACCCTTCATATAAGATATATATTAATTCTTGGAAAAGGATTAATATATATTATAATCTTTAAAGAAATTAACGTTTTTTTTGTCCCTGTAATTTAATTAAGACAAAAGCTGTTCTACTGTCTTAAGGGGTCCCATATACAGTCCGGTTTTACTTCAGTTCGGGCTGAACGGATGCAAAATCGTATCGTCTGTGGTCAATTTCGAGATCGCATCAGTCGGCTGGATGGACTGAAGTGATTCGTTTCAGTCTGCAAATCGCTTCAGTCCATCCGGCCGACTGGACTCAAGTGATCTGAAGTGACCGGTCTGTCTAACTAGCTTGTGCTAATTTTTAGTATTTCTGCAGTGATTGTCGCTCTTCCTATATGCTGTCGCGGACTTGTTTGTAGATATTAGTATGTTCTTTAATGTTGTAGAACATTATTTTGTTCCATCATCAATAGATTACGCAGCGTATGCGCTGTAGGATGTTTACAGGCAGTTTATTTTTCACCTGGGTCACAATATTGAAGTTTTAGTATTTATCCCGTTTTTTCTAGTAATCAAAAATCAAAATAAAAATATCAAAAAGTTATTAAATTAAATACCTACACTCACGGAATTGTCCCTACGTGATGCCTACCACCGGTTCGGGAACTAACCCGGCAAGAAGAACCGGCGTAAGAAACTCGCACGGGGCCATCTTTTAGCAAAAAGATGGAAAATTGTTCTTTAAAATATATATATATATATAGTAGCAGTCTTGAAGGTGGCCATCTTATTCCCAAGGTGTATATATATATTATTATTATATTTTCAGAAAGATTAAAATAAGCGTTCGAATGTACAATTGTATCGTTGTACATAAGTTGGTGTATCGTGTAAAGATGAATCATCTTTAGACGATACGCCAACACCACATATTCTCGTACATCGAATTTCAGTTCCATTATCGCGCTGACTCATTTCTATGTCAACAATTTGACATATAAAACAATATTTTATATGCACAACGCAAAAAAGAAAGACAAAACTAGGATAGTTTGGGATCGAGAATCGGAGATGGCATTCGAGCAGTGTAAGGAGAGCCTTAAAAGCGCCGCGACACTCGCTCACCCGGCCCCATATGTCCCATTATCAATTATGACAGACGCTTCATACACGTGTGTTGCTGCCGTTTTACAGCAGTATGTCGGTAGTGCATGGCAACCCTTAGGCTATTTTTCAAAAAACTGTCGCAGACGCAACAAAATTACAGTACATACGATAGAGAATTGCTTGCCATATACATGTCTATCATGCATTTTAGAAACATGATTGAAGGTCGTGCTTTAACGGTATTTACAGACCACAAGCCTTTGACTCACGCGCTTACAAAGATCAATTCGGAGAAAGAGACACCTAGACGTATTCGACAAATAATGTACATAAGCGAGTATACAAATAGTATTCAACACGTAGGTGGTAGCGAAAATCCAGCAGCGGACGCCTTATCGCGTGTTGAGACTATCGTGTGTCCGACTGAAGTCAATTAGGAAGAAATAGCGTTGCAACAGGATGATGATGATCAGATTACAGATTTTTTAGGAACTTGTAATGCGTCACAAATTCATTTAAAAAAAGTTATGTTACCTAATTTGAATAACAGTATATATTGTGATATTTCGACTGGTAATGTTAGGCCATATATACCAAAAAAATGCTGGCATAATATTTTTCTTTCAGTACATACCATTAGTCATCCAGGCATCAGAACAACACTAAAAATGTTATCCTCTCGTTATTTTTGGCCAGGAATGAATAAAGACGTTAGGGATTTGACTAAAAACTGTATACCGTGTCAAAAGAGTAAAGTGAATCGACGTGTTATTTCGGGTTTAGGATTGTTTACACCGAGCGAAAGATTTGAACACATACACGTCGATATAGTAGGCCCGTTACAAACAACACAAAGAGGTAATAGATAATATGCTCCATGTGTTCACGCTAGTGGTAGTACCATAGACCAATTATACAGTACATATTCAGAATAGGTATTAGATTCGCCGCAATCGTGACCTTGTCGTTGCGGTGCAGTGCGCTGTGCGAGTTGCACACTAAACTTACATTTAATTAGATGATTAAATTTTGTAAAGATAATTAAACGATAAATGTAAACAATATTCTTTTCGTTTGATAAGGCTTATCTGGATTGATATTGACATTCGTTTGATAAGGATAATTAAACAATAAATGAATGTAAACAATATTATTTTCATTTGATAAGGCTTGTCTGTTACACGCTGTAAATATATATATATATAACCGCCGAACGGCCGAACGTATAACCGCCTCCTTCTTTTGGAAGTCAATGTCATTATCTTTAACTAGATAGGGTAAGTAATTTAGCTATATAGATAATAAATATTGTCTATAAGTAATCGAAAAAATATAGCATTCTGATGGTGAAAAAATTTTCAAAATTGGTCCAGTAGTTCTTGAGTGATTCGTGAACAAACATACAAAAATAAAAAATCTATCATCTTTATAATATTAGTATAGATTAGCTTAGACATTTAGGTAGGTATTTTAAGAACGACACGAAATATATATAATATTTACTAAAATAATGACTCAGAATTTTTCAGCGATAGCGATTTCTGATTCAGCAAATTGAAAGGAATTTCAGCTCCCTCGCATTTAATATATTATTATGCGGGATTTACACGGGTGACTATAGCCGCACAATTTTTGAAGCACGGCGAAGATCGATCGTCTAAATCAGGTGTCTCCAAACTTTTCAGCCTTAGGGCCATATTGATTACACCAGTAAGTTCCGAGGGCCAAAACCATATTATCATTGTTGCCGGTGGTAAAACGTGAAATAGTCCACTGATGAAAAAAAAAAGTCCGAAAAAGTACGCAACGTTTAAAAAAGTCTGCAAATCGAAATAAAGTCCGCAAAACGGCAACACTGCATATTATTAATTTTCCTGTCATTATCTGTAATTTCTAGATTAGTCGTAGAGTACGAGCCATGAGGAGTAACGTGACATGACATCTGGTGGACACAAGCGGAAATAGGTAGTACCTTCTATCGCTAACAGATGGCGCTAATAGCACGTACAGAATAATCTCGTTGGTTCGAGAAAGTTCTGGTGTCTTCCACTCACTTCTAGATGGCAGTAATTGGAATATATAAGAAGGCTAGTAACGGAACCACAAGTCAGTTCCTATGACACTGTTGTGAAATAAAATAGTGCGTACCTCCTTAAAACGTGTTTGTGCGTGTTTAAGTTTAAGACATTTTTGTAACAGTATTTTGATTTGAATTGTTGCTTTTGTGTGTGATTTAGTAGTATGGAAAAGAAGCGAAAAATTGATAGTGAATGCAGAAAATTCAAAGATCAGTGGAACATTCAGTATTTCGTAATGGAATCCAGTAACAAGGCGCTATGTTTGATTTGCTTTATTTTGTTTGTTAACATTAAACGTCATTATGAAACAAAACATTTTCAAAATTACTCAAAATATACAGGAAGTTTGCGGACAGAAAAATTCGAAGCTATGAAGCGCGGATTGAAATCGCAGCAATCTTCATTTACAAAACTCAAAACTGAACAAGAGGCTGCAACTCGTGCTAGCTTTCGTGTGGCTCTTGAAATTGTAAAACGTGGAAAACCATTCACCGATGGAGAAATGATCAAAGAATGCATAATTGCAGTAGCCGAAGAAATGTGCCCTGAAAAGGTAAATTTATTAAAAAAAATGTCAGTATGTCAGCATACACTGTGGCTCGAAGGGTAGAAAACATCGCTGAAAATATATCCTCTCAACTGTTCGACAAAAATGGACATGTTGAGTGGTTCTCTTTGGCCTTGGATGAGTCAACGGATGTGTCAGATACTGCTCAGGTGTTGATTTATATTCGAGGAGTAGATAAAAGCTATGAAGTGCATGACGAACTTCTTGATATGTATAGTATTCATGGCACAACTACTGGTACAGATATTTTTAAAGGAGTTGAAATGGCCATTAGTCAAAAGAACCTTCGATGGAAAAACTTGAAAAACTGATGGAGGCAAAAACATGAGTGGGAAAGATAAAGGAGTGGTCGCTCTTGTGTCAAAGGCTGTAGAAAATGACGGTGGTTCAAAACCATTAGTCTTACATTGTATCATTCATCAACAGTCTTTGTGCGGAAAATGTTTGGATATGTCTGAAGTTCTGAAACCAATCATATCAACTGTTAATTTTATCAGATCTTTTGGGCTGAAACACCGACAATTCCGACAATTTATTGAAGAGATTGGAGAAAATGACTTACCTTATCATACTGCCGTACGTTGGCTTAGTTGTGGGAAAGTCCTTCAGTGCTTTTTTGAACTTCGAGCAGTGATCAAAATTTTTTTGAATGAAAGGCATCGCCCTCTTACTGAATTACAAAACAACGCATGGCTGTGGAAGTTAGCATTCTATGTTGATTTGACAAAACATGTGAACGAACTGAATTTGAGATTGCAAGGAGAAAACCAGCATCTTCCTGATTTATACACTAATATCAAATCATTCCGAAAGAAATTGATACTGTTTCAATCACAACTACGAAGTAAATGTTTTTCACATTTTAAAACATGTGAAATATTCAGCCACACCACTGAGACTGAGTTTCCTATCGATTTTGCAATCGAAACTTTGAGTGCTTTGAAAATAAATTTTGATACTCGTTTCTCGGACTTTGATGCCATTGCGAATCAAATTAAGATTTTTCAGAATCCTTTTGATACTAACATTGAAACCCTAGCCGCGGAACTTCAAATGGAAATGATTGATCTACAGTGCAGTGATATAATTAAGAACAAATATCAAAACTCATCTTTGTTGGAATTTTATAAGGGTCTTCCACTGACACAATTTGATAATTTGCATAAATTTGCTCGTGATCTGTTTTCTGTTTTTGGTACTACTTATTTGTGTGAGAAGACCTTCTCCAAAATGAAGTACACAAAAAATTTTTACAGATCTAAATTAACTTATGAGCATCTTAAATCTCTTTTAATAATTGGTACAAGTAAAATTAGTCCACAACTACAAACTATTGTCAGTGGAAAATCTCAATTACATAAATCTCATTAGTATTTCATATGTCATTATGCTTGTTATTAGTTATGTTTTTATTTAAAATGTATAAAATGTTAGTTGGATTCATTTCAATAATTTGTTAGTTATTATATACTGAAGTTAAATTTTCTGCATATTATACATGACTTTACTCATTACAATTCTGTGTTTCTTTATCCAACTTATCACAAAAACAATAACAATAAGCCTACAACAATGTTATGAGTAGTTAGCCCAAGACCATATCAATGTAGATGTCATATTAATAATTATTCAACATAAAATTAGAATACTTCAGTATACTAAATTTTAATTTGCTATTAAAAATATGTTCTCTAAAAGGAGTTTTCAAGTATGCTAGCTCTCTGCGGGCCGGACAAAATTTGTCCGCGGGCCTGATGTGGCCCTCGGGCCGTAGTTTGGAGACGCCTGGTCTAAATGGCTATTTTACCGTCAAAATTGCCATTTAGACCATCAAATTTCGCCATTAGTCAACTGTGTAAATCTCCCCTTACGATTACCATGGTATGGTATGTCTTCACAGCCGCTGCAGCAGCAACCCCGCAATTCGCCACGATAAGCGCGAAGTGTTGGGGCGCGACGCATTCCTCTTTGTGTTAATCTGTGTCGCTCTTTGACAACTAGAATGTTAAGGTAGACCAGGTACCAGGACCAGGATAAGGTAAGGCAAACCAGCCAATCAGGTTCTCTGGCTACGCTCACCGGTCGCGCGTTGCGGGGATTGTTTAGTGCTACCTATAAATTCATACGTAGTGGCTCCGCGACCCTAATTCGGGCTCGGGTCGCGGTCTCGTGTCTCTAGCCTTTCTAACGCCTATCGCGGCTAGTGAAATAAATAATTATTCATATTTTCACTATCTATAACAGTCTTTATCAGAGAAAAGAACATGGCTCGTGTGTACTTAAAGATTTAACATTGCTTTAATCATAACTAGCTTTTGCCCGTGGCGTCGACCGGGTAAATGCAGTATCCAACGAGAACATTGTACTTTTTTGGAATAAAATGTAACCTATGTTTTTATCAAGAGCCTAAACTACTAACATTTCATTAAAATCCGTTCAGTAGTTTTTGCGTGAAAGAGTCACAAATATCCATTCATCTTCACAAACTTTCACATTTATAATAGTAGTAAAGTAAGATTACCGAAGAACATTTACATACCTTCTAATGCTTTGTTTACCTCAGTCACATTTATCTGTCTCAGGCTTTTCCTTGCTTTCGGACTTGGATTCGACGTTATTAGGGTTACCTGTAAATTGATATTATGATTATTATTATTTCATTTACATTACCATTCTTCATCATGACCGATCTTGTCATAAGCATTTTTTAATATTTGTCTTTACCATTTCTTGATCTTATATTCCACTGTTGCCACCTTTTTAACCGACTTCCAAAAAAAGGAGGCGGTTATACGTTCGGCTGTATGTTCAAAATTCTTTTTTTGATGTAAAGGGTATAATCCCAAGTTGGTCCCGTTGTCACCAAAGTGACCTGATGTTGGGATCCATTAGGAATCGAGGGAACCCATAGACATTTATATGGACACATACATTGATTTTGACTTTTACTGAAGTAACCCAAGCATATGCTACCGAAACGCAAGATTTTGCACCAAGGTATACCCTGGATCCAAAAGTATTGAACAGAACTTCTGACTCCTTATAGATACATGTTTGGGGATTTTCGTGTTGTTTAAAGAACTGTAAGCATAACCCACACCATACTTCATCACATGATGATGATATAAAAGGTACTTCTCATAGTATTTTACACTGACACGGATATCTTTGAACATTACTCTGCCGTTTATGCTATTTGCAAAATTCTTTTGTTGTTGTAAAGGGTATAATTCGAAATTGGTCCTTTAGTCACTAAAGTGGAAACCTGAAGATGGGATCCATGAGGAATCGAGGGAACTCCTCGAAATTTATATGGAAACATGTTGTACCAAGGTATACCCTGGACCCAAAAGCACTGAACAGAACTCCTCAGTCTATAAAGATACGAACTGCAAGCATATGCCACTATGTAACTTTTAGTAATCATCATCATCGTCTTATTTACAATACCTAATGGAAGCTTGGCGCTTATTCAATTATACATTCGATCGTTTATTTTAAACGTTCTTAAAATTATAAATAATAATTTAACAAGTATCACTAAAAAGGGAAAAAATATATTTTTTAAATAAAAATTAAACCGACTTCCAAAGTAAAAATACACAAAAAAGTATGAAATAAAACTATTTTCTAAATAATTTCCTTTTAAATTTGGCTTAAATTTTAACTATTTCTCTACACATTCTTCATAATTTTGAGGTCGGTACCAGCCAACTTAAACGTGAGCTCTATAAAATACCTAATGATTTATAAGGATATTGTTTGGGCTGGTACCGACTTCAAAATAATGAAGAATGTCTAGAGAAATAGTTAAAATTTTTAAAGGGGAATTATTTAGAAAATAGATTTATTTCATACTTCTTTATGTATTTTTACTTTGGAAGTCGGTTTAATTTTTTGATTAAAAATAATAATTTACTTTCAATTTCAAGATATAACCACGAGATCGTGGTCAAAGGTCAATTTCTAAGAAAAAAAATCGTACGTACCTCATGTCCTCCATCGATTAGAGCTTCGGCTATGCCGTTGGTCAGAATAAAGTGACTTTTGGTGGGCACTGTGTTGATGATGAGAATGTGGTACCCGCAGCAAGTCGTCATCAATGTAAACAGAGCTACCAGAATAAGATTCATTCTGAAAAAAAAAAGATTTGTATGTAATGAAAAAAAAAAGCATATAAAATAAGTATGTAAAGATAACTATGGTGTTTATAAAAGATATGATACAGTAAAACCAATTTGCAAATAGTTCTCGGCAATCTTCGTTTTTTCTATACCAATGACAGATGTATGAAAAACGACCATTCCCGAAAACCATTGACGTCGTGGTGGTACTGTACCTAATAGAGTAATTTAAGTCTAACGTCTGTTAAATTAAATGCCTATGTCTCGACCGCACGCCCGACGGTACCAGCTAAAAGTGTCGAACTACGCTTGGCAAAGCAGTACTACACCGTTTTATAGACCAATCACTTATCTTTTGTGATATAATATTACTCGAACAATATTAGCATGTTGTGATATTTTTTTATGTCGTTTAAGTATAGATGCTAAAGAAGGGCAAAAGTAATTTCATGTATACTGGTGAAAAATGTGTAAAAAAAAAAACAATATTACCCAAGTAACAATGTGTCGTTGTTGAGTATACTTACTTTGTCCACTTCATAATCTGTGCACACTCTATGGTAATATGTGTTATGTGTCTGTGAAGTAATCTATGATTATTATATCTATGGCAATATGTAAAACATCATCTATGTGTAAAACAAAATTCAGGCTCTGCTAATAAAATGGTGCCCGTACTTTTGTGTATTAATTTACCAAAAGAAATCTAATACGCTTCCACTGCGCAACCGCCACTATTATGGAGTTTAGAATCAATTAAGTTAATAAAGAAGAAATACAATTGTGATATCAAAAGGCAAAAGTCAAAAGGGACAAAAGGTACAAGGGAATTACTTGTTACAAAAATGGCGGACGACGCTTCGAGAAAATTACTTCCAGAGTTTACTGGAACGAACTTCAGCACATGGATATTTCGAATATCATGCATCTCAGAGGAGAAGGAATGCAAAGAAGCTATTGAAGATGGCTTAACAGAGGAAATATTAAAGTCGGAAAAGTTCAAAAAAAGGGACGCAAAAGCTAGAAATTTGATAGTCAACTGCCTCTCAGACAAACACTTGGAATACGTCAGAAGCGCTGCGAGTGCAAACGAGATGATCGAAAACTTACGAAAAATATTCAAAAGAAAAAGTACGTTATCTGCGTTATACGTCAGGAAGAAATTATTAACCTTAAAATGTGACCCCAGTGTCGAACTAAGCGATCACTTCAACAATTTTGATATGTTAATAAGGCAATTAGAAGAAACTGGAAGCACAGTAAGTGAACAAGACAAGGTGTGTCACTTACTACTGACTATGCCTGACAGCTATAATACTACAATTGCCGCCTTAGAAACTACTAATGTGGAACTTACAACAGAGTATGTCAAAAGCAAATTGTTAGATGCAGAACTAAAAAATCAAAATAATTTAGTGGAATCACAGGATGCATACAGCTTCCTCAGTTGCTTTAAATGTGGTAAAACTGGTCACAAAGCTATACAGTGCAGAACTGGACATGTAATGAGAGGACAGCATCGAGGCAAACAAGGCAACGGCAGATATTTCAGCGGAAGTAACAATAGACACTTCTATCAAGGTAACGGCAATGACTTCAATCGAGGCAATGGCAGAGGCTTTAACCGAGGCAACTCCAGAGGCAATGTAAGAGGACAATCGAGAGGATCATCAAGGGACACTGTACTCCAACAAGGAACAAGTGCTACGAGTGAGAGAAATCCATTTTCTTTTGTTGCTAGTGAAGAGGTATTAATTGTTGATGTGTATAATGAGGACATTAAGTTTATTATTGATTCAGGGGCATCTCAAAATTTAGTCATTGATAGTTATGAAAAGTACATGTCAAACATTGAATATTTAGAAACTCAAACTAAAATTTATGTCGCTAATGGCCAATATTTGTTTTCAAGTAAAAAAGGGATTTTAAATTTCAAATATAATAACTTACCTATAAAATTAGAGGCACTACTTGTCAAAGGGTTATCCCACAACTTATTGTCTGTTAAAAAATTATTAGAGAAAGGAAATTCTGTCAGATTTCATAAAAATTCTGTATCAATTGCTAAAGGAAATAACATAATTTATGGTACCATGCTTAATAATCTGTATGCAATCAATCTTACACTAAACTTAGAAAAATGTTATTCAATAAATAATGATAAAGATCTATGGCACAAAAGATTAGGACATGCTAATAGAAAACACTTAAAATTATTGAAATTGCCTAGCTCAGGCAAAACATGTGGAATATGTGTAGAAGGAAAATCAACAAGATTGCCATTCTCTACAACACCCAGGCCAAGATCAAAATGTATAGGAGATCTCATACACACAGATATATCAGGACCAGCAAGTATTCCTACATCTACAAATGAGGTATATTATCATACAATTATAGATGATTACACACATTTCTGTGAGGTATACTTATTACAAAGAAAAAGTGAAGCAACAGATAGGCTCATAGAATATGTTAATAGAATGGAAAGACAAATAGGATGTAAAGTCAAGAAAATCAGAAGTGATAATGGTGGTGAGTTTAAAAATGAAAAACTAAATAAATTTTGCAAAGATAAGGGAATTGTTCAACAGTATACTTTGCCATATAGCCCACAGTCAAACGGAGTTTCAGAACGCATGAACAGGAATATTTATAACAGAGCTCGGACTTTATTACTTGAATCTGGTTTACCAAAGACCTTATGGGGTGAAGCAATGCGATGTGCTGTCTATCAAATCAACAGATGTCCATCGTCTGCCATCAATTTTCAAACCCCAGCAGAGAAGATGTTTGGAGACAAAGACTTAACAAGACTTAGGATATTTGGATCAAAATCATGGGTTCATATCATACCAAAACAGGATAAACTCTTACAAAGAGCTAAAGAAATGAGACTCGTAGGATATAGCCCAAATGGATATCGTCTATGGGACCCTACAAGTAATAACGTGATAGTGTCAAGAGATGTAAGAATTGATGAAACTCAATTAAACTACAAGGAAACTGAAGAAAATGATAACATAAATGGAGAAAGGTACTATGAAGATGAATTAATACAAAAGGAAGATACTGAGTGTCCTTCTCAACATGGCACAGAAGATGACCAAGAGATAAGAATACCTAATGAAAATGATGGGGACATGCAACACGATGGAATACCTGATAAAACTAATAAAGAAGTATCAAAGAATAATCAAGAAGATGAAGAAGAAGAAAATGAAAAGTTGAATAAAAAAGATAGAGTAAATATGCACAAATATATAACGAGAACAGGAAGAGAAATTCGCAAACCAAAAGACTTACAAGAATACGATCTAAATATAGCATACTGCCTTTTATCAGGAGATCCACAAGAATATGAAGATGCAATTCATGACCAAGATTGGGAGAAAGCAATAAAGACAGAATTAAAGTCACAAGTGAAATTAGAGACATGGGAAGAAGCTACATTACCAAGGGGAAGTAAAGCAATAGACACAAAATGGATATTCAGAACAAAACAAGATGGAACCAAGAAAGCTCGATTAGTAGCGAAAGGTTTTCAACAACAGAACAATGATAATCATTATGCTCCAGTAGCCAAATTGTCAACTATCAGATTAATGATGAGTTTAGCAGTTCAACTAGATTTGTCATTAAAGCAATTGGACGTACCAACAGCTTTCTTAAATGGAAAATTAAATGATAATGTCTATATCAAATGTCCCAAAGGAATGGTAATAAGTGAAGGAAAAGTTTTAAAACTTAAAAAGGCTTTGTATGGATTAAAAGAAGCACCTAAATGCTGGAACCAAAGATTTCATAATTTTGTAACTTGGAAAGGGTTTGTACAATCACAGCATGATTTATGTTTATATGGAAAAGGAAAGATTTGGATATTACTCTATGTGGATGATATTTTATACCTTGGAAATAACAATGAGATGATAGAGGAATTAGAAAAGGAATTTAAACTAAGGAACTTAGGAGAAGTGCATAAATATTTAGGATTAGAAGTAACAAGAACAGAAGGTAGCTTGGAAATAAGACAAACAGAAATGATTAAAAGACTTTTGGAAAAATATCACATGCAAGATTGCAAATCAAGCAAAACTCCAATGGAAATTAATTTTAATGTAAACATTCCATCACCATCAGATGTGATTGATGTACCTTTCAAGGAATTAATAGGTTCTTTGTTGTACATTGCTGTGAATAGTCGACCAGATATTACTTATGCTGTATCATTCTTAAGCAGATTTTTAGATAAACCTACACAAGAGTTATGGATAGCAAGTAAGAGAGTGTTACGTTATCTTAAAGGAACCTCTCATCAGGGGCTGATTTATAGGAAGACCAAAGAGTTCACAAAACTTATAGCCTACTCAGACGCTGACTGGGCAGCTGATAAAACGGACCGTAAGAGCACAAGTGGCTGTGCTATATATCAAGGCGAGAACTTAATAACTTGGTTTTCTAGAAAGCAAACATGTACCGCCCTGTCAACAGCTGAAGCTGAGTATGTGGCTGGAGCACACTCGATGAGTGAACTTATTCACATCAAAGGAATACTTTTTGATATACTAAATACTAGTATAATTTCAGCTCATTTACTGATTGACAATCAGAGTACAATAAAATTAATACAAAATCAGATAAATACTAAAGCTTCTAAACATATTGAAATTAAATATCACTACATTAAAGATTTAATTCATAAGAAAATAGTATCAATCTCATATGTACCTACAAATGAAAATGTTTCTGATATATTTACAAAATCTTTACCTATTCAAAAACATAGTTATTTTTGTAGCAAGTTGAATTTAATTTAAATATTGTATTGAAAAAGGTACTTATGATAAATAGTGTTAATAATGCACAGAGTGGACATATAACAAAATTAGTAATTCATTAAATTTGTATTTTGTTTGATCAATTTAAGCAGTTGTAAACTTCTATAAATTGAGGGGCTGTGTTGAGTATACTTACTTTGTCCACTTCATAATCTGTGCACACTCTATGGTAATATGTGTTATGTGTCTGTGAAGTAATCTATGATTATTATATCTATGGCAATATGTAAAACATCATCTATGTGTAAAACAAAATTCAGGCTCTGCTAATAAAATGGTGCCCGTACTTTTGTGTATTAATTTACCAAAAGAAATCTAATAGTCGTCGTACAATAGTTGGGTAAATGTTATTATATTATCACAGCTAAGTAAGTCGCACTAACGTTTTGACCACGTTTATCAAACGTGAAAAGGGCCTCATTTATACCACCAACGTTGTTGTATAATTGTCATACAAAAGTCACAAGTGTCTTCGTTGAAGTCATTCAAAAGTCATGTGTACGTTAAGAAATTACCACTTTCATCGCACAGTAGTTTAATCATAACTTTACAGCGACTCGTTTTGTCATATTGTGGTCGTACAGGTGATTTGAATGACTAAAACTGTTTATTTGAGTAAAGTAACAACACCTGTACGACTGTTTTTTTTTCTTGTCTTGGTGACTTGGTTACTTGTAGTTTTTGGCGAGAGATTTGAGTTCAAAATAAGTATTAGGTCCTTACATATATAATTGGCGTTTTGTCGTACTGGCCACTTTGATTTTAAATATATCTTCTTTGGTTAGGAATTCTAATTTCAAATTTATACCGCTATTTACTCATACATTTGTGTTTCGAAAACCGTAATTCATTTGTTTTATCCTCTTTTGGTTTTTTCTTTGCGTCAGTCACTCTTGCGTTTATAAAATGGAAAACTTGAAATATCGTATTATTTTCGAGTACGAGTTCCACCGTGGCACCAATGCTACAGAAACGGCTCGAAGGATTAATGATGTCTATGGCGGCGGTGTCGCAAAAGAAAACACAGTGCGTTTTTGGTTCCAACGATTTCATTCTGGAAGTTTCGACCTGCAGAACTAGCTCCGTGGACGGCCAGACACCAAAGTTGATAATGAAGAATTGAAGGCTATTTGTCATGTTATCGTGACTGGACACGTAAATCAAACACGAGCGTTAGACCAAGACTGACTTTATTAATTATTAGCAAGCATTTCTACGTACAACATATTTTATAATAATTACTGAATGTACCTACAACCCTTGAACCCTATGAATTGAACAAAAACATTTAAGCTAAATTTACTGACGCTCTTAACAAATTAACTATATAATTATTTAACTGATAGAATACCTTAAAATTATACAGGTATCATAACTCCTTACTTTAAAATACAATAAAGCGGAAGTGATATTAAATATACATACTTAGGTATTATATTTATAAATTGCATTAATTTGTTCTATTACTTTTTAACATTAATTAATTAATTAATATATAATTATAACAAATAATATTAAATGTAACAAAAACAATTAAATCCACAGAAAATTATTATCATCTTGCCTCTTATTTTCAAAAATAAGATGGAAGAGAAAATATGAATTTATAATATATTTAACTTAGGTACACATACAATTTTATACCTACGAATCATACTCCAAAACATTATTAACTTGTAGGAATATGGTGGCAAGCCCCTAAGGGAGATCTCCAACCGAGCGAGATTGTATGCTCGGTCAGGCCGAAGCCCACTTGTACGAATTTCAGATGTATATATAGTGCCGATCATAGAAAACTTCGATAGCGCGATTCAGGATTGTGGCGTTAATTGGTCCGCCACAAACTCATTTGACATATTACATTAATAATGGCATAGACCAATAAAACTGTAACTAATAAAAATGAAATCACAATTCATTAAACACATCTAAAATAAATATTCATGCAGATTTGAATCATTGGAATTATTTAAAATACCTACATCATTCCATAATTTTTATTACCTAAGTGACTTACCATTAATCAATACATATTATAATATGGCACGATTTTTTTTTGTAACTTTTTAATTTACTTAGATAATACTATGTACTTAATTTTAATATATTGTATGTACTAATGTAAAAAAAAAACTAATAACATGTACACCTATCTGATTTTATCGTGAAATAAATTGTAATATCTAATTAGTAATCACTAATTAATAATATTTATTTTTAACCATTCTCATGAATTAACTTACTTGAGCTGACTAACTTGCCTGCCGTTGGTAGAGAACGATCAGGGGCACAATTCTCGGGATCTGATTTTTTTTCCGCGTGATAGTGCTATAAAGATATATTGTTAAATGAGCGCCCATAGCGCCGCCTGCGCGTTGCGTCGTCGTTTTAACTAGGCCATCTATCGTGAATTAACGACATTTAATTTGAAGAGTCCCGTAGTGACGATGTACTTTATGAATTCAATTTTTAAAAAAGAGGGCGTTGTATGAATTCAATATTGTTATAAATTCATATTTTATTCAGTAATCATTGAAAATTTTGAAGAATAAAACTAAATAAATCACTGACGTAAAACAAAACAAGTTACATGGCGGTTTAATTGTGCTTTTAATATGATTTACTTTCCATGGTTCATAATGCTTACTCGTAGCGACATCTTTACGTACTGAGCATGTACTTCATTTTCCAATGTATGAAACTGACCACATGTTTCTTCTGAAAAGTTCGAATGTTTCCTAAAACTCGTATTCTGGGGCACCATGGAACAATTATCAATCGAACTGTCGAGGTGAACCTGGCATAGACAATATGTTGCGTTCCGTTTCGGCGTTAAAATAACGCTGTAGCAAACCTTGTAAAGTTTGAAGATATTTAAGTGTTTTCTAGTAAATATAGTTTACAAAATAATTAATTTATATTATAAATGTGTCATAGACGTACTGATTCAAAAACTTATACATAAAAGTACAAAAATACTGATAAAATGATTCAATTTCGAATATATATAACATTACGTAAAACGGAAAGCGACAAACTGTCATGTCAGTGTAGTTTGCTTGTATTTGAAAACAAAAAGATATTTAAATGATAAAAACATAATAATATTAATTATGGATCAACTAACAAAAAAATTTGCTAGTGCGGAGGCCGGAGAAAAAGCTTCGCCTAGTCAGCTTAGAGGAGGCTGATCCAGAACTAAGTCGTGGTAAATTCACAAGCTCGTTTTCAAAAGCGGAGGGTAAAAGAAGATGGCAGGCTATAGGCGAGGAACTAAATTCCATTACCAGAGCCAAGAAGACCTGGGACGAGTGGCGCAAAGTAAGTATTTAAAGCCGTTCTCTAGTTCCTTATTATGTAGGTATTATAGTAGTGGATATCGCTATGTTATACTCTTTGAAAAACTTTTACTTTCCAGACGCCGCGCCGACTCCGACCGACGACCGACGTTACGCCGACAATCAACCATAACAGGTGGTGGTCCACCTCCAGAATGTCCTACATTGGAGGAAACCTTAATATTAAACACCTTTGACCAGCAATCCTTGGTGGGTCACATTGACTCCCAAGAATCAACATCTATATTTATTGGTAAGATTTTGATAATTTAATTACATACACGTTGTTCTGTCTTAACTATGAACTGGAATAATTATAAAACAAACAGGTAAACCGAACGCACCTAATAAATATTTGACAGTCAAGTGACAAATTGAACACTGTGAACAGTTAGTATGAAATATTCAATCATTGTTTTTAGTATTTTTGTTAGTGCACTGTTCTACACATATCTCTCACCGCTTAAAGCTTCCCTGAACTTCCACAATTATTTCAAGACCGAAAATAGCCAAATCGGTCCAGCCATTCTCGAGTTTTAGCGAGGCATTGGAATTGCAATATTTTTTATATATAAGATGTCATTTCCATAGGAAGACAATGTTTGCCGAGGGCCACTAAGAGATCAGTTGCACTGTGCATGTCTAAAGGTTGAATTGGTTTTATTAAACAATTAATTAATGCAGTCAATAGAAACTTTTTACTGTATAGCCCCATGTTTATATAGTAATAAGGACATTATAAGTAAAAAATTGGCTACCGGACGATAAATTCTGTGTAGTGCCAGGGGGGTGTCACTACGCCGTTCCGCCGCCGAGCTACAAGTACATACCGAGACTCCCCAACGTTGGGGCGATTCAATGGTTGCCACTTGCCACGCACTGACCGGCCGCGCCGCGCCTTGGCGCGCACGCGCGCCGCTTACGCAGTACGACTCACTTTACGTCTCAAACGCGTGTCATATTTTAATTGGCAAAAATATGTATCCAAAACAATACTGCATTGCAGCCGATTGTCGGAACAATGAAAAAAATAGCAATTGTCAGTTTTTCTCGGTTCCGGCAAGTGAGAAAGATAGCGAATGGTACGATAATCATTACTCATTTATATCTACTGTCATGGTAAGTACCTAAATCTATAACAATAATTATTAAATATACACACAAAAGTTTTATATTATATGCTTATTTAAAATAGGTAGCTGCATATACATACATATTATAATCCATACCTACATCAAAAGAAAATCACGTGTCGTGTCTGTGTAAACTGATTTATATGTTCGGTATTCATTTACCTAATAGGTACATAGGTATAACAGTTTCCGCTTGTATACCTTGCGTGGTATTTATGTTCGGTCGGTATGTTGTATGGTATCTATATAATATGTATTGTATCATTATTATATTATATTATATCGTCGTCTAGTATAAATCTGATAGTATAATCTAAGATATTTAATTAAAGTATTGACAAATGACAACCCTATTTTCGGAATATCTGACAAGGTTTGGAATAATGTCAACCTTCGCGCGGCGCCAGAGAGCTCAATTTCGGCTGCTCGCGTGCGGTCCGTTTGTTAATAATAATTATATAGGCATATAAAAAGGCGGCATTTGTGAAGATCAAAACAGAGAGACTTCTGTAGTACCTTATACTATTATCTATTCTGTGGTAGTGCTCAGAAAACCTAACGTCAAAAATGTAGTCTGTTACAAAAAAAAATATTCTCGGAGATCATTTGGTACACTGGTCCATTATATTGTATTTATTTCAGATTTATCACAGCCTGGAGCTAGTGTCGAATGTCTACTAGAATTCGGTAATTTTATAATACTTTCTTTTAAATTTTGTCCATTGCATTAGAAAGAAAATTAATTATATATACCTACTATTTGTTTTTATTTAAGATAGCGTGATAATTCTTTCACTGATAAAGATGACATTGGGATGCAGAATATAGCCTAGGTAGGCTCCTGTTTTTCATTGAGCCATAATATTATATTACCTTATAATAATAATTAACATTACTGTAGAACATGGTCCAAAACATATTCTTTTTAAATCTACACTAATAAATTATGTTATTGACTCTGCGCTTAAAAACTAGTGAATTGATTTAAAAATTATGTTACCAATAGAATGCTACATTATCTTAAAGTATTATAGGCTATAATATTTTTTCGTGAACAAGCAATATTGCGTAACATTAGAAATAACTTGGGCAGAGTCATTGGAAGAAGGTAGTCAAAATATTATTTTGTGTCTTTTTCAGATTTGCCACCTTCTGAAGGTTTTACTGACGTAAACATTAGAGATGCATCAAACAAAGGTATTTAAATAACAGTAAAAAGATATTGTATAATATGGCCCGACAGACGGTGATCTGTCTTAACAATGAACTGAAAAAAGTAATATTCTATACCAACAACTTATTCTTTATTTTAGGGAAAGTATAGAAATCATTAGGGCTTAGGTCGGGGCTGTACGGCGTATGGTCTAATAATTCTATGATTTCTTGCTCTAAAAACTCTTTTGTTCTGTGTGCGGTGTGAGAACTCGCATTGTCGTGATGGAGGATGATGCGGCGGTTGCAGTTCTCTTTACGGAGTTCAGAAACGACCTGTGGCAAACAAATGTTAGCATACCATTCTGCATTAACCGTTCTTTGTCCCTCAAGAGGAATAGTCGCAACATGGCCGGTTTAGGAGACACACGTGGTCACCATTTTTTTTGCAACACTCCGTGAACGAACAATTTTTGTTGGCTTTAACTCATTTTCGAACACCCAAACTCGTGACTGGCTTTTTGTTTCGAGTTCGTACGCGTATATCCAGGATTTGTCACCTGATATGATGTTGTATACAGCATTTGAGGATCCTGCGTGGAATCTTTCGAGAGTTCTGACGCACTAAGTAACGCGAGCCGCTTTTTGCTCTTCACAGAGCAAATGCGGTATCCATCGGGAAAACAACTTTTTTACACCTAATTGTTCATGCAAGATTATTTGTATTTGACTCATGCCAATGTCTAAAGTTGCCTGAATTTCGCGGTATGTCACATGTCGATCTTCCTCAATCAGCTTACGCACAGCATCAACGTTTTCTTGGGTGACTGCAGTTTTTGGACGACCTTGACGGGGATCATCACTGAGCTTGACACGTCCACGTTGAAATTCAGCAAACCAGCGATAAATTGTGGTTTTGGATGGGGCTTCATCACCAAATGCAGAAATCATCCGGTCAACACACTGTTTTTGTGTTAAACCACTTCAAAAGTCATAATAAATCATCGCTCTAGAATTTTCTCGAGTCGATTCCATTTTCTCAACGACTAAACAAGTTTGACAAGACCTTGTGACAAGACCGAGAATATTTTTTTAAATAAATAAACGGTATTAGATTTTTAAAACCAAGTATTTTTAAATTAAAAAGATTTTAATGTGACAGGAACAGTGGAAATATTCCATTCCCGATACTTTTAGTGCAGCCTATGTATACTAATACTGTTAAGTAGTGCCTGGTTCTCTTACCATGACAATTAATAGTGTCAAGTATTGTCTGAAAGAAACTGCTGTAAATAGTAAGACAGCCTATTTGTACAGTTCCTATAGTTTATAATTGTTATTATGTGTGTGCAAATAAAGTTTTCAATTCTATTCTAAATGTATTACAATATAATTAGATAAGCTGTCATAACTTATAGAACTATTTCCTTTCAGAGAACAGTGCTCCTAAATTAGCTGGTATTAAAAAAAAAAGGACAGTTGCACAGAGGCGGCTACAACAGGGTTTAAAAGCAACTGAAACACTTAATGAAAGCTTCAGAGAAAAATTAGAGGTCAAGTAAAAAAATTATGCAGACTTCATTAAGTTACATAGTGAGTATGTAGAGACAATGACTCTGCAAACACAGGCTCTAGTAGACATTGCAGCTGCTATAAATAGGAAATGCAGCTGCAATGTATTGCAGAATAGTTTATAAGTTATTATTATTTTAAACAGACTATTGATTTTTTAAATGTTTAATTTTATTCAAGTTACTTATTTTTTGTTCAAGTTCATATACAAGGTTTTGTTTTTGATCTTAAGGTGGTTGATTGATTTTTGAAAAGTTTAATGTAAGTGTTAAAATTAGTAATCCTAGTATATTAATACTAGGATTTTTTAAAACTTATTTTTTATTTCACAAGTTACAAAGTTCCATCCTTAGAAAATACATTGTTTTAGATGTTAAGATGGTAGATTTTTAACACGTTGCGGGTCGGTACTAAGTTGATTAAAAACATATGATATGACAGAAAAATTCTCCATACAAAATATTCCTACGGCAATACCCGTAGGAAACGTAACTTTGGTTGGTTGCTAGATAACGTCTAGCAACCAACCAAAGTACTGCTAGATCCGTAAATAGGCTATAGCCGTAGTGGCACATTATAATGTATAAATTAAATAAACGGATATAACCGATAATAGGTTATAAACCGTACTGAAATTTTTAGCGGATTCTTACTTATAAAACAATATAACAGCCTCCGTGGTCTAGTGGTTAGAGCTTGGCTCTCGACTCGGAGGTCGTGGGTTCGATTCCCGCATTGGAACAAAAAAATGTTGTTTCCAAGTTTGGTTAGGACAATTCAGGCTGATCACCTGATTGTCTGACAAGAAAGATGATCCATGCGTCGGATGGGCATGTAAAAAGTCGGACCTGCGCCTAATCTCTCGCCAGTCGTGTCGGTTATCCGTCCCACTGGGTTACGAGAGTAAAAGGAGGAGAGAGTGCTCTTGTGTACTGCGCACACACTTGGGCACTATAACATAACTCCTGCGTAGCTGGCCTGGTTTCAATGAAACAGGCCACCGTCACCGAAATCGGTGTGGGAGCTATTATTATTACTTATAAAATATGACAGTACGATTATAGCCGTAGGTGTTATTTGAGAAATAAAAGGCTGAATCATAGTAATCATATATTCAAAGCTATTTATAATCAAAGCTATAATTTAAAAGCAGTCTTATTCAAACTGTACCTATCGAATTCTAGGTATACAGAAAATCAAACAAAAATACTTGTAGATACTTAATAACATTTAGCTACATTACTTTTTTATAACAAAGAAAATATTGTGAACTAGAACAGTAAACTTATAAACTTTAACAATCACACACGCGCTGGTAACATTTATTGATAAGAAATTTAACAATTTGTAAATATTTTAATAAAAGAATCGGGCAAAAATCAGACTTATAATCAGCCTTTTTAATTGTTATTGACGTGCAACAAATGCCAGTCTTCAAAACATTCTGGGCATAAGGGTGTTCTCTTTACACAACCCTTACAAATATATTTAGTTTCCTTTCTTTTTTTTAGTTTAGTACACAATTTGCAATTTAAATATTTAAACTTTCTTTTGTTTTCATCAGTAGTACTTAGAACTGGCATTAAAATCGGCCAGTGACCTGCCATTGTTTTTTTTTTTTTTTAATGTATTTATTCAAGGATTTTACATAATTGTTTTCTTATTCTAAAAACCGCCAAACTGCATATCAGTTTGTTGGCGATATTTGTAACACACATATATATATATACATATATATATATATATATATATATATATATATATATATATATATATATATATATATATATATATATATATATATATATATATATATATATATATATATATATATATATATATATATATATATATATATATATATATATATATATACATATATATATATATACACACACATACATATATATATATATATATCTAATTAAACAATATAACATACAATAATAAACTATTAATAAACTAAAAATTCAATAACAAAATATTTTTCTTCTTTTATAAAACAAAACAAAACCTTATAGTGTAGTATAATAATTTTAACATAATATAAAGTAAGCTTAAAATTAATAACAACAATCAATGATTAATTATGTGCTCTTATAAAAGAAAATTTATTACCATTTAAGTATACTATATACAGCCTTTTTCCAAAAAATAACTTTTCAATTTTTGCTTTAACTTTATTAATATGTGTGTAGAAAAAGGAGTATATCCAAGCCTGCTGAAAAAATCTTTAATCCGTCCTATTTATAAACAGGGAAGTCATCTAGACTATAGTAATTATAGACCAATTGCAATATTATCTGTTATCAATAAGATTGTAGAAAAAGTTATAGTAGGTCAGGTAAGTCAGTATTTAGAACAACACAAAGTAATATCGAACGCGCAGCATGGATTCCGGCGAGGGCGCAGCACTGCCACAGCCCTCGCAGAGTTCACCGACTTCGTCAACGGCAGCCTCAACGAAGGTAAATTTGTAGGTGCTTTGTTTATTGATTTTAAGAAGGCTTTCGATACCCTGGATCACAACGTTCTCTTACAAGCAATGGATGACTGTGGTATCAGAGGCCCTGTCAAAAAGTGGTTTAAATGTTACCTAGAAGACCGCTTTCTTCGTACCCAGATAGACGGAGAAACTGGGGATGAGGTAAGCGTAACTGATGGCGTGCCCACTGGATCAGTCTACGGTCCAGTTGGATACACCATGCACGTAAATAATTTAATAAACGTCATAAAATACTGTAAAACATTTATGTTTGCTGATGATATGTGCTTATTATTCGCAACAAAAACCTTGACAGACGCAAAACGCTACATGCAAATAGACTTAGAAAATATAACCAAGTGGGCACATGATAACGGAATTATTATAAATTTCAGTAAGACTAAAGTTATGCATATTATTTCACCTTATAGTAAATATCCAAAGAATAATAATATGAATATAGATATAATTGGTCATAGCTACGAATGCTTACACAGTAATAAATATAATTGTCAATGTACGCAAATCGAAATAGTAAATAAATACAGATACTTGGGACTAATAGTAGACACCAATCTTAGTTGGAAAGGACAAGTGAATGAAGTGAGTAATAGATTACAATCAATTTTAGGAAAGTTTTTTCACCTGAGCAAGTTTCTAAGTAGGAAGTTATTGTATGTAGTCTATTACGCACTTGCAGATTCACTCATCAGCTACGGCATTAGCAGCTATGGACTAACATTTAAAACTCATCTAGACAAAATTAAACTACTACAAGTTAGACTAATTAAATATTTTGCAAGTAAAAAAGTTAAATTAACGTGCAAAGATAATTATGACAAATTATTCAATAAATACGAAATTTTGCCAGTTCACGCAAAAGTAGAATATTTAATAGCATTAGAACAATACAACATAGAAACTCATAAGAAATTAATAGATCATCACCAACATAACACAAGAAATATTACACAGGGTAAATATATAATACCGGCAATAAAAAACTACTATGGCAAAAGAACTAGGAGATATTTGACTCCTAGTATATACAATAAAATTGATTTTATAAGGGGTGACAGTAAAAAACTAAGTAAAACTAAGTTAAAGCAAAAATTGAAAAGTTATTTTTTGGAAAAAGGCTGTATATAGTATACTTAAATGGTAATAAATTTTCTTTTATAAGAGCACATAATTAATCATTGATTGTTGTTATTAATTTTAAGCTTACTTTATATTATGTTAAAATTATTATACTACACTATAAGGTTTTGTTTTGTTTTATAAAAGAAGAAAAATATTTTGTTATTGAATTTTTAGTTTATTAATAGTTTATTATTGTATGTTATATTGTTTAATTAGATATATATATATATATATATGTATGTGTGTGTATATATATATATATATATACATATATATATATATACACACACATACATATATATATATATATATCTAATTAAACAATATAACATACAATAATAAACTATTAATAAACTAAAAATTCAATAACAAAATATTTTTCTTCTTTTATAAAACAAAACAAAACCTTATAGTGTAGTATAATAATTTTAACATAATATAAAGTAAGCTTAAAATTAATAACAACAATCAATGATTAATTATGTGCTCTTATAAAAGAAAATTTATTACCATTTAAGTATACTATATACAGCCTTTTTCCAAAAAATAACTTTTCAATTTTTGCTTTAACTTAGTTTTACTTAGTTTTTTACTGTCACCCCTTATAAAATCAATTTTATTGTATATACTAGGAGTCAAATATCTCCTAGTTCTTTTGCCATAGTAGTTTTTTATTGCCGGTATTATATATTTACCCTGTGTAATATTTCTTGTGTTATGTTGGTGATGATCTATTAATTTCTTATGAGTTTCTATGTTGTATTGTTCTAATGCTATTAAATATTCTACTTTTGCGTGAACTGGCAAAATTTCGTATTTATTGAATAATTTGTCATAATTATCTTTGCACGTTAATTTAACTTTTTTACTTGCAAAATATTTAATTAGTCTAACTTGTAGTAGTTTAATTTTGTCTAGATGAGTTTTAAATGTTAGTCCATAGCTGCTAATGCCGTAGCTGATGAGTGAATCTGCAAGTGCGTAATAGACTACATACAATAACTTCCTACTTAGAAACTTGCTCAGGTGAAAAAACTTTCCTAAAATTGATTGTAATCTATTACTCACTTCATTCACTTGTCCTTTCCAACTAAGATTGGTGTCTACTATTAGTCCCAAGTATCTGTATTTATTTACTATTTCGATTTGCGTACATTGACAATTATATTTATTACTGTGTAAGCATTCGTAGCTATGACCAATTATATCTATATTCATATTATTATTCTTTGGATATTTACTATAAGGTGAAATAATATGCATAACTTTAGTCTTACTGAAATTTATAATAATTCCGTTATCATGTGCCCACTTGGTTATATTTTCTAAGTCTATTTGCATGTAGCGTTTTGCGTCTGTCAAGGTTTTTGTTGCGAATAATAAGCACATATCATCAGCAAACATAAATGTTTTACAGTATTTTATGACGTTTATTAAATTATTTACGTGCATGGTGTATCCAACTGGACCGTAGACTGATCCAGTGGGCACGCCATCAGTTACGCTTACCTCATCCCCAGTTTCTCCGTCTATCTGGGTACGAAGAAAGCGGTCTTCTAGGTAACATTTAAACCACTTTTTGACAGGGCCTCTGATACCACAGTCATCCATTGCTTGTAAGAGAACGTTGTGATCCAGGGTATCGAAAGCCTTCTTAAAATCAATAAACAAAGCACCTACAAATTTACCTTCGTTGAGGCTGCCGTTGACGAAGTCGGTGAACTCTGCGAGGGCTGTGGCAGTGCTGCGCCCTCGCCGGAATCCATGCTGCGCGTTCGATATTACTTTGTGTTGTTCTAAATACTGACTTACCTGACCTACTATAACTTTTTCTACAATCTTATTGATAACAGATAATATTGCAATTGGTCTATAATTACTATAGTCTAGATGACTTCCCTGTTTATAAATAGGACGGATTAAAGATTTTTTCAGCAGGCTTGGATATACTCCTTTTTCTACACACATATTAATAAATTTAGCCAATACAACACTTATTTCTTTTTTTACTTGTTTTATATCTTGTACTCTTATTCTATCTATACCAGGCGCTTTTTTACAATCTAATTTATCTATATGATTTTCTATTGTATAAGCCTTTACTTTCTTAAAATAAAAGGACTTATTACTCGGTACTGCATAAAAATTTCTATTCAAAAAATTACTATTGCATTTATGCTTAATGTTCTGTATTTCTTTAGTAAAGGTTTCCGAAAACTTATTACATATATTGTGCATTATATCAGTCTTTCCTAAGTATTTTATAATAACGTCGTCTAAACTTTTTTTAGTATTTCCTAACCACTTATTTATATTACTCCAAATTTTTCTAAAATCATTTTTACAATCATCAATTTCTTTTTTCCTGTAGTTGTTTTTAGCAATATCTATTAATTTATTAACTTTATTTCTATATCTTGTGTAAATCAGTCTGTTATTCATATTGTTAGGTGATGATTTCCATATTCTAAAAAGTGTATCTCTATGTTCTAGTTTTTTCCTAAGGTCTAAATCTACCCACGGCTGTGTTATTCTTTTAGTAGTTAATTTTTTATCAATCTGACTTTTATTATAAATATTTGTGAAAATGTTGTAAATTTTGTCATACAATACAATAGGGCAATTTTCTTGCATCAATTCCGACCAATTTATTAATTTTAGACCTTCGCTAACTTTTTTGTCATCTAAAACGGTTTTATTTTTGAGTTTACAATTACTATTACTTTTATTGCTTAAAATTATATTGTCCTTTTTCATAAGATTAATTCCAACCATGTAGTGGTCTGATAAGGTACAATTTAATAAATGTGCATGGGCGTCAATCATTCTACCGCGACTAGCTCGTACAAATACATGGTCGATATTCGACGTCGTCACCCGGCCGTCTACGATGGCTTCGCGCGTCATTTCTGATTCAGGTATTGCAGAATCCAGGCCACTTTGACACAGCATAGTTTTGTAAGCGGTTGCAAACGTGTTGTCGTCTTGTGATATGTCAATATTTGTATCTCCAATTACTACTATTTCTTCGGATGGTGGTATTTTCTTTAATATTGTGTCTATCTCTGATATAAAAGTTATCTTGTTTGTATTTGGTGGCCTGTATATAGCTAATATATTTGTTGTATTGTCTCCATTCTTTAATTTCCCATGTGTTATCTCGGTTGCAATTAGTGATGGCATTTCTACAGTGAATGGTATATCTTCTTTAACATACACCAATATTCCTCCACCTCTTTTATTTTTCCTTGTATTTGGGTAAACTATATAACCTGGGATCTTGAATAGGGACACTTCTTCTTCTTTTACATTAACTTCTGTAAGTATTATTACTGATATTGTTCTTTGGATTATACATTGATTCATCAGTACTAGTAGTTGATTGAACTGTTTTCGTATTGATCTAATATTTAAGTGAATTATATTCATATTGTTTTTTGAGAACTGCTGGGACCATGAGCTTATGTCTTCATATTTTTTGTATTGTAAATCGGAAAGATCCGAATCTGCATTTAACATATCGAATGTTGCCGTTTAGGAAATAGCTTGATGTTATTCTATGCTTTGTAAGTTATTGTTTATGTGCTGGTTTTATAGGATTGTTGTCTTTGGTCTGAGATAATAACTTAATATCATTTTCATTTCTTACACGGATTACCTTCTCATTCTCATTTTCTTTTATCAGTATGTTACTATTTTGAATCCATATATATTTGTAGCGATGTTTGAGTTCATTTCTAGTTTCCCAAAACAGTAATCTGGTCGATCTCGTTATATCCTCATTAATGTAAATTGGTGTTTTGTTATCATTGCCATAGACGTCGCTGTTTGTCAGGCGAGTCTTCCGTTTTTGCAGCCATTGCTCACGAGCTTGTTTTGTTTTGTTTTGTTTTGTTTTTTTTTTACATTCCACGACTATGTTCTGCCTGAATCTACGGCTACTGTAGATACTATCTTTTCTTACCATGTCAACTCCCTTTGCGTCAATAGAAATACCACACATTTCCTTTATAAGTTGATCTCTAAATTCCATTGATTTGTATTTAGTATTTTTCTTTACATATTTCTTATACAGATAATACGAATTCCAGATAACAACGCCAAGACAATGAAATATAACCCTCTTATACCACCTTATAGTTTTTCGAGGAGATGAGTAATAGGAAATCATTTGATCAACTCGATCTACTCCGCCCATAAAATTATTATAAGCAGCAACTTCAGCAGGTTTGGTAGCTAATTTGCCGTGGCGGTTTGCTACTTCTTTCAGTTCGGGGTGATCGCGGGTAGAAATCACGTATACCGGTCTTTTATCTTTCCAAGCTGATACGTATACCTGTCCTTTACGCAGCCAATGATGTTCGCCTTTCTTTAGTTTTTGGTTTGTAAGTAGTCTTGGATTTCCTTTACGATTTTTTCGTAAAGTCCCGCAGGAATGAGTACGCAAACCAAGCAGCTTTTGCGACAGTTCAGTAGAGTTATAGAAATTATCCATGAAAACATGATGACCTTTTAGTAAATATGGTTCTAATAATGTTAAAACTATACGCTGGGTCTTTTTTCCTGATTCTGAGTCATCTTTGCCGCGATACATGTACATGTCGAGAACATATCAGTCAGACGTAGTAAGAACGTAAAATTTTATGCCGTACTTTCCTTTTTTTCCTTTTATATATTGCCTAAAATACAATCTACCTCGAAAGAGTATTAAACTTTCATCTATCGATAACTCTTTTGAGGGACTGTAGATCTGCCGAAAGTTACTGTTGAGAGCTTTAAGAAAATCAAGAACTTTATGTTCACCCTCAGCCTGACAATCTGCTACATAAAGACATTTCAATATTTGTTCAAATCTTCTGCCAGTTGTAATATGTTGAAATATCGGGTGATAATATAATGGATCATTAGAAAAACAATTTCGTCTAATGGAAAACTTCAATTGTCCTTGAAGAAAGCATAAACCTAAAAATGATAACATTTCTTGCCTATCTACGGGTCGAAAGCTATAATTACGACTATTTCTAGTGCGTGGCCCATTTTGAACTGTACTTTATAAATTTACTTTACTTTACTTTAGATGTAATTTATACCTAAAATGTCGATTTTCCAAGTTTCAATTTTTCCAGTTTCACTCTCTCTTATTGGTGGTTGATACATATCTATGATACCAAGAACCTCTTCCAAAGAAATATCTGGGTCAGGAATATTGTTGTCAATGCACATATTGTGCAGTACGCAACAAGCGTTTATGTTTTTTGTTGCTTTATTGGGCCTGTAATGTAAGATTCTGTCTTTAGGAAGGCACCTAAAACTTCCTTTTAGCACCCCATTACACCTCTCCATTGTTGAGCGTGCCTTTTTTAATGTCTCTGAATATCTGTACTCTGGTGTACCTACCTCAGCATTTAGGATAGGTGTTAGACACCAAGGCCTGAGGGCATACCCACTATCTCCTGGAAAAAATTATAGTATGTTTATCAAGAATTTAAGTAAGAGTATAAGGCTGGGACTATATAACCGGAATCTCTCCGGCTGGAAAAAATCCCCGGCCAGAGAGATTCACACAATGAATTATTTAAACCTACCAAGAAGGTGATAGCTTTGGTTGTCAGCTGCATGCAAATGTTCCATTACCGGTAGCACATTGGAACTATTCCATATATATGAATCATGTGTACTGCCAGGGAACAATGCATTGACATTTAATATTCTCAGTTTTGAATCACATATCTATAAGAGAATTATAATTTAGTTCATATTGATACAATAAGTCTGAAAGAGTGTGTAAAGATGTCATGTAATGTATTTATACCAATTGTGTGTTGATGGAATGATAATTTTTCCGATTTACGTAACTTCTCTCCCCGAAAGGCCTTTGTGGTGGCACTATGGCAATGTGGGTACAGTCAATGCACCCCACAATACCAGGAAAGCCATATGCAATGTAGAATCTGTGAACATAATTATTAATGGCTTAAAATAGCAATTCAAGTGTGTGGTATTGTAATTTGGCTGTAATAAAAACAGTTCTTAGGCATATTAAAGTTGTGTACATAATTGAATTCAAATCTGACATGATAAATAACAAACTTTAAAAGCAAAAAAAAAAATTTTGTTTGTAATCGTGGTAAGATAAATTAAAAAAAAAATATTTGCTCGCACACAATAATAACTAAACTAGGGGAACTGTACAAAAAGGAGGTCTTACTGCTTACAGCAGTCTCTTCCATACAATCTAAAATAATAAAATAAAAATTAACTTTAAATCTACTTAACTAAATACATTATGTACATAAATAATATTATATTAAAGAATTTTAATATTTTATTAATTTAAATAATATACATAATGTATATTATTAACTACATTACACAAATATAATAATAATGAATAGTGGGAATATACATAAAAATTCGGTCATGGTAAGAATGAATGAAGGCAAATATATTTTTCTCTGCCAGAGTTGGGAACTTTAATTTATTGTATAAACAGTGTACATACAGACTTCTCCTTGCTTGTAGGTACTTACAGAGTTCTGAGTTCAGGTAAATATTCATAATTGGTAACTAACCTTCTGGAGATGTCATTGAGTTCTTGGAGATTGCTTGGGAATCTAGTCCAAGCATTAAAGATGGTAGGATGATTAAGCGCATCTACAATTTCAGTGACACACCGGGAAGCAGATGGTTGTGAGATATTTATGCAATTTAATTTTCCTGTTGGGGTTTGGTAGCTCCCCTAAAAATTAAGCGCACCCAACACCTGCAAAAAACACACAATAGTTTTTAGATGATAAGTTAAGGAAATACTTACTTTCAAGTTACTCGTATAGCATACCTTTGTTTTTATATCGATCTGTGTTTGCGGCACAATCACTGGCTTGATTAATTGTATTAGTTCTATTGTGAGGTTTTTGTTGAGCCGAAAATTTTTAATAAATTCAGCATTGCTGAGATCGAAGGGTTCCTAAGATGCAGATGCCCTACGTCGGGGCGGTTAGCTGCACTCGCTGCCTCTAATTCTCCAATCAAATTGGCAAAAAAATCCACAATTAATTCTTCCTCCATTTCAAAGCAATATTATGAATGGCAAACAAATTTTAATAAAGTCTAATTTCTTGAAAATATAAATAGTCACTTATAAACACTTTAGCTTACACTTAGTCAATATCTCGTAAAATAGTGAATTAGAAAATTAATTTTCAAAAAGTATGAGTCTATTTCCTCGTACTTATATATAAACACTAAAGTTTTCACAAAAAGAGTCAATATCTCGTAATTATGTTAAACGGAGGAGCACCGGGTCGGGCTCAACTCAACGTTATACACAATCACAATGAAAAAAGAAAAGTAGCAACCTGGCTAATTGCGTCTACGGTACGGGGCTAATGCGTCCTTTTGAAATTATTCGAAAACTGTTTAATCTACATTGACTTCTGCCCTCTGGTTACATTAGCTTAAACTAAATACTTTACATGTAGTTCGTACAGATGGTGTTGTAGTTCATTTATTCGAGTATTTCGCCATTTTGTAAACTGCACGTGTCTGTACATCTTGTTACTGCGACAGGTGAGTACAAAAATCCATGTTAATCTTATTTTTTCTTTATTAGACTGATTTTATTCAATAATGATAGTAAAGAATAGTCAATGGGTTTCTTACTCAGACAGATATTTTAAGTTAAATAGGTTTATTTGAAGAAATAATTATATCTTCATTTTTAAGTTTAAGATTATTGTATTGGGCTAAATGCGTCTGTCGTTACGGGGCAATTGCGACTATGGGACGCATTTGCCCCAAAACAGAAATAGTCAATCTTTTTATGTCCGCACATGTTAATACGAAGATAAAATTTTGTTTCAGATAAATAACTAATAAGTAGGTACTTACTTGCCATGGTGATATTGAAGTACATGGACACTGAAAAATTCTTAATACTAAAGTAGACTGACGAGTGCCTCATTTAATTTAAATAAAGTTTTTTATTGTTTTCCAGATTTTGTTTTTCACAATTTTTACCACTATAAAAAGTACATACATACTTACAGTTTGGCAAAAAGGTCGTTAGATGGACCTAAATGTATTTTCATTGGTAACACCTTATTTCTTCATACGAAAGATGTCAAGTGTTAAGATGTAACATCTTGATGATGATGATGATCAGATGTACGATAGTAATCGTTTTGGTTTGGCATAGAAAGTTGCGCTACCATTTTTTTACGACTTTTATGCCAAACTGTACCTGCTTACTATTATAGAGATAGTGACTGCGAGCCACCCAATTAAAATGTTGATCACATCTGCATTTAGTACGGGGCTAATGCGTCTATCAAAACTAAGCGCATTTCCCCCACTTTTACTAAATTGTCTCTGAACGCGTCAAATATTCTTTTTGTCTAGTTTAACTATCCTTGATTTGCACAGAAATTAGATCCGAAAAAAACTACCTTGTCTTTCTGATGAAAAGCTTAGCAACTAAGTATTTACTCAATAAAGACGCATTTGCCTCAAACGGGGAAAATGCGTCTAAAATTCCAATGAAAAAAGAACATTAATTATGACCTATTTTTAAAACTCCTGCGAAGAAATCACTTCTAGAACTTTGTACAGGAATAGTCATAATATTCGACTAGAGTTTCAAAAAGTGGATAACGCCATCAATTCGCTCACTATAAGGCGTTAACTTGAAGTGATCGAGAAATATGACGCATTTACCCCGGTTGACCTTAATTAACACGAAAACAATACCGAAAAATCGCATAACAAACTTGCGTATATGCAAGCGGACATATTTGTGTTCATCATTTATTTGACAGCTACTTAGCTGCAAATCCAGCACTTGAAGGATTTTGTGTGTGAATTCGGACATCTACCGGTCCCTAGCACTCGTTTGGTTCCAGGGACTTTATCACGACCTATTTCGAATGTGATGCTCTGAGAATACACAAACCGTGTTTCGTTCGTAAAAATTTCATACTTCGATGTTTTATTCGAAAATGAACTTTTCTCGAGTGCTGAGAATTGTGCCCCTGGTCTCTTGCCATTGTCGCGCGCCAAACCAAAAAGTTCCAGCACAGCTGGCACTCCGGCGGTGACAAGAGCCCGACGGATGAGATCGTTCAGGCAGTGACGTCGGGAGATGCGGCCGTTGACAGGACAGCCCGTGGTGTCCGAGGCTGTCCACGTTTGCACCACAAACACAGCGATGGGGGACGACGTGGGAGGTGCCAAGACGTAGGGAAGTGGCTAACCGGAAAGCTGTTCGATCTAGCAATGTGCCCGTATTGGGTGACGGTAATGCTTGTAGCCAAAGGCCCGACTCCCACTTCCTCGCAGCTAAGAGGCGAGCCTGCTCCACAGGACTGGAGGACGTATTAAAAAGATTATTCCGTACCAGTCTGCAGAGTGGCTCGTCCCAGAGCCTTTGGGAAAAAGTATTGTCAGGCAATTCGCTACAAGCACTAGTTGCGCTCCAGGCGTCCTTGGCCTCGTCCAGAAAGGGACTGTATTAGAGTTAGATGGGTGATGTAGTATTTTGGAGATAAGACTATGGTTCGCGTGGACTGAGAACAAGAAGTCCGGAAGCGATATGTCAGAGGGCTTTCGAACACCCAGGCCACCGAACCTAACTGGATGCGTTGCCTGAGTCCATGTGCGGTCAAGGCGGTGTTCAAAATAGTGGAGAGCGTTTGTCCTATGGTATCATCTGTTTGAGAAGTTGAGGGAACTTCCACAGTTGACATATGTCTTACGGTGTTCCGTAAGACATATGTCAATTTTGGTACGAAAATGCAAAAACGGATTAGGGTAAAGGCCATGTGACAGTTAATTTGGAGGAGGCGGTCTAAAGTTTCATTAAAATTTTGTAATTTGTTATCTATGAAGTCCGGGAGAGATTCGTCTAAAATAGGTGAGCTCAAAAGGAAGAGCGAATCCTTGTCAGTTGTGGAGTCAGAGTGGAGTGGAACAGACAGTTGTGGAGCTATTTCTTTAAAGGTGGATATAATCGCGTTTCTATCCCCACAACTATCTGGCACAAAAAGTTTGCACTTACCTAGGTTCAGCTGCAGACCTATTTTTTGGAACTCGCGGATCAGACTGCGGAAGTCGGATAGTACAGTGGGTACATCGCTTCCAAGGGTCCCATCATCCAAATACCAAACATTAAATTTTGAATTTAGAAGCTCGATGACCGGATGTATAGCAAGGCTGAAGATTGCTGGACCTAGAGGGTCGCCCTGTTGGCAGCCACTTCAAATGAGTTTGGTGGGGTCGTTGTAACACTGGAGCATAAATGGTAAAATGGCAGGTGCTTTAGATTTAATTTGGGCCAACATGGCGCCTCGGTCAACTGATTTGAAAGCATTTTTGACATCAACCTTCAGAAACACATCATCGCCTTGATTGTGGATTGCTGTCCTGAAAGAGTGAACGGCGGCCTCACAACCCCCTTTGCAGGCAAAACCGAGCTGTTTTGGCTGGAAGTATGACGCGAGGGAAGTGACCGATTTGCAAGCTAGTTTGGCTGTAAGGCGCCGGTATGTGGAGCCGACAGTATTAGGACGAATGCAACCATCTCTCTTCCTCAAGGCGCAGAGGTTAGCTCCATACAGAATGTCTACGATATCTGATGCGACCCCTCCACGTAGCATCAGGTTGCACAGATTCGTAAGTTCATGTAGGAGCTTCTCGCCGGCCTCCCCGCAGCAACCGCTGGTGAGGTCCTTCAGATGCTGAGGGGTGAGACCGTGGAGGCCGCCAGCTGAATCCGGAAGAAAGGACATGATGGCTCCGCGTACTTTGTCTGTCGACGTTTGTAGTGGTGGTAATGCGTCATCGGAAACTGTGAAAGGATTGGATTGTGATGGATGTTTGTTTTGCAGGGCGATGAGGGTTTCTGAGCAGTCGGGGGCGACCGTGCCATTGGAAAACAGGAGCCGCGCTGCACCCTTAATGTCTCCCTCACTTATTTTATTTTCCACAGTTTTCACGATGTTATGTTTGACCGACGAATCTGAAGAAAAATTTATGTTGAGGTTAATTTCCGAAACACATTTTTTTTTTATTCTTAAAGTGAGGGAGGCATTGTTGAGCGGATCTCTAGTGATATGCAGAAATCAGTAGGGAAAGGTGAGTAGATTTTCCCAGGCTTGCCTCGAGTTCTCCAGCACTGTGTGGCGTATTGTCTCGGCAAGCTTCTGGGCTATAGTCACTCTGGCACCCCTAGGGATCCGTCTTAGAACTGGTACGAAACGTTTAAATTTGGATATTTCTTGCCAGAAATTTGTTTGATAGATTGGGTTCGGAAGTGAATTGGTTATTGGGGGAATGACGGTTGGAAGCTGTTTGTGGCATTTGCCTACGTGGATGTTCAAACCTCGCTGGCTTTTAAAATATCTGGAACAGTGGGAGCATTGCAGCAGATTTCCAAAGGACAAGTCGAAATATTAGTGGAGGTCCCTGCATCCTGGCTGCTTGTCATAGGTTGGTAAAGATAAACTATAAACGATAACTTATATAATAGAATAAACTATGGAAAAAAATTAAAAAAAACTGCTTAACTAATATAAAAAAACCTTGAAATATATTATGCTCATTTTCTGGGGGAATGTAGCCTTGAGCGTGGGACAGTTCCTGGGCTCACTTTTCGCCAAAAAACACAGCATACCGTTTCCTGGAATTGCTTCGTTTTCCCTCTGTTGCAAGTCTTGTCAGTTGTGTGGGTATTCACCTTTGCTTGTGACACAGTTTGGCCCTCTTTAAATTATAATTGATTCTATTGTAGATGTTTCAAAAAGGTATATTTATTTGCTTTTGGCGTCTCGCAAACTGGTTTTATCGATTAATTTTCAATGTTTTGTTCAGATATTTTTAGAGTCACATGTTGATGACATGATATCCAGATTTTTTTATATTATATTATATTATTTATTATATTACAATTATAACCTGTCTTTTTACGTGCTCGCCCACTAGCTTATGCGTTACGTGAGCCGGTGGAACGGACTCTCGAACAACTACAACGAGATGGAGTGATCTCACCTGTGTCCAGTTCCGATTGGGCGACACCTATCGTACCGGTAATGAAAAAGGACGGTACAATACGTATTTGCGGTGATTTAAAATTAACTTTAAAAAATGTTTAGAGATTGATCATTTTCCGTTACCTCTTGTTGAGGATTTGTTACCCAAATTACACAGAGGAGAGAAATTTTCTAAAATTGATTTATCACAAGTTTATACGCAATTTGAACTCGACGATTCAAAAAAATATACTGTTATTTATACACATAGAGGTCTCTTTAAATATTATAATAGGCTCATTTTTGGTTTAGCATATAGTCCTGGGATTTTTCAAAGAAGAATGGAACAGATTTTTTCGGGCCTACCGGGAGTGGGCGTGTTCTTAGATGATCTTATTATTAGGTAAGGATGATCAGTCGCATTTAGCAACATTAACTGAAGTTTTTACTAGGTTAGAAAAATGGGAGAATTGAGAGTCCAAAAAGATAAGTGTACTCTTTTCGGCGACTCAGTTACCTATTTAGGTTTTGTAATCGATAGGAAGGGAGTACACACAGATCCAGTTAAAGTTGAAGCAATAAAAAATATAGAGGCACCTACTAATGTTTCTGATTTACGTTCTTTTCTAGGATTAGTGATTTATTATGCTAAATTTGTTCCAAACATGAGCACTATTTTAGCACCATCATATGCACTTCTTAAAAAGAATTGTAAATTTATGTGGAATCACAGATGTGAACAGGCGTTTAACAAGATTAAAGATATTTTAGTTTCTAGAGAAGTCTTGGTGCACTATTCCTTATATTTACCACTTGTCTTAAATACAGATGCCAGTAGTCGGTATAGGAGCAGTTATTTCACACGTTACTTCTCAAGGGGAGTAACCGGTCGCATACGCTTCGCGAACACTAAACTCGGCAGAAAAGAATTATTCGCAAATTGAGCGGGAAGCGTTATCTATTATTTTTGGAGTACGAAAATTTTATCAATATTTGTATGGGCGTAAATTCATTTTGAGAACTGATCATAAACCTCTAGTCACCATCTTAGGAGATAAAGCAGGTATTCCGGTCATGGCGGCTAATATAATTCAGAGATGGGCGGTTATTATTGGGGGCTACGATTATAAAATAGAATTTGTTAGCAGCAAGAATAACTCGGCGGACGCCTTGTCTAGGCTACCGGTAGGTCAGCAGGTTAAGGTAAAAGAAGAGAGCACGTACCTCACTTTTGCGTAATCCTTTTTACCAATTACTAGGAAAGAAGTACAAGAGCAGGTCAGTAAGGATAGCCTACTTAGAAAAGTTATGTCCTTTTTGCATTCGGGCTGGCCAAATTCGTGTTCAGATCCGGCGTTACAGCCTTACTTTGTACGGCGTAATGAATTATACCATGATACGGGGTGTATTGTATGGGGTTATAGATTAGCTATACCTGTTAGTTTACGGAGGTATATGTTAAGTGAGTTACATGTGGGTCATATGGGTATAGTCAAAATGAAAAGTATAGCGCGGAGTTTTATTTGGTGGCCAGGAATAGATGCAGATATAGAGAGAGCTTGTAAGGCATGTGCGACATGCTTAGCATATAGTCCAGCGCCACCTAAGGCGGCGATGCAGCCGTGGCCTCATGAGCCTGAGCCGTGGTCTTAATTACAAGTTGACTTCTTAGGGCCGTTAAATGGTAAAACGTTTCTAGTAGTTATTGACGCGATCAGTAGGTGGCTAGAAGTGTTTCACATGTAGAGGACGACCTCTAGTGCGGTGATTAAGGTGTTGAGAGAAACGTTTGCGCGTTTTGGATTACCTAAACAGGTGGTTTCAGATAAAGGACCATCTTTTTTTAGTAAAGAATATCCCGATTTTATGACAGCTAATGGTATTAATGTTACATTTACGGCGATTTATCATCCCGCGTCCAATGGTGCCGCTGAGGGTGCAGTCAAGATTGAGTTGAGGAAATCGGCTCGTGATGGCTGCGATTTAGATGCAGCGTTACAGGCGTACTCGCTTGTATATCGGAACGTGCAACACAACAGGCGCGTCGCCTGCAATGTTGTTGCAACGTAGGTCGTTACGTTCCAGGTTAGACCTTTTGAGGCCAGATAGGTTTATCGAGGATAAAGTCCAGGGAGCTAAGGAAAAGCAAATTGCTGTCGCTGGCGGTAAAGCGCGGGCCTTTCAAGTTGGGGAGCAGGTCGTGGTACGTAATTACGCGCAAGGTCAAAAATGGGTGCAAGGGAGAGTAGGAGAAGAAGTTGGTTCTCGGCACGACGTGGTTGATACGGGTCAAGGTCCGGTTAAAAGGCACGTGAACCAAATCAAGCCAGCTGCGGTGCCTTTTAAGCCGACGGATATACCTGGGACATTAAGTTCACGTAGGCAGGGCCATCCTGCAGCAGGCGAGAGTACCGTCCCGGTGATAGTGGGGACATCGTCCGCGAGTAATGTTCCAGTTGTAGCGGAACCACAACCCTCTGTTCTCTGTTCCACCTGTGCGCTTACACAGACCCAATCGTCTGACAAGACGAATAAATAGATTTGGCTATTAATTTGTTTTTGTTTTACAGGATACTTAGTTTAATATTGTTAAAATTATTTTTTGTTTAGTGTGAGGGTGTGATGTACATAGCAATAAACCTTTTTACGTGTTATATTTTTTATATTTGAATTCCTTGTCATGTCATATTTTTGTTAAATCATTCTGTAAATAAATGGATTCGATGCAGCATGTTATAGCGAGTATTGTTTTACTATAGGCGTACATCTCAGGATTAAATATTGGAAAACTCTAAAGTACGTGACTTATTATTCTCCGTACTCAGTTCATACGAAATTTCACGCAAATATGTCCAAGGAATAAAAAGTTTCATAGATTTCCGTTGGAGCTGGAATTTAAAAAAAATCCTTCCTTAATCGTTGCCTACGTCATATTATTTACTACAGCTTTCTTAAATCTGGCCAGACGATTACAGCAGATGTCTATTGCCAGTAACTGCAAATCATGATGGAAAAGCTAGCTGCTAAACAACCGAGGTTGGTCATTCGCTCTAGGCCACTGCTGCTTTAGGACAATGCCACACACTGCACAACAGACGGCTATCAAATTAGAGGAGCTTCAATTGGAATATCTAAGACATCCACCGTACTCTCCGGACCTTGCTCCAACAGATTACCATTTTTTTCTAAATTTGGATAACAAGCATGCAAGGGAAAAACTTCAACTCCGATGGGGCAGTCCAAAGCGCCTTCAAAGATTTTATTGATTCCTGTCCGAATGGTCTATTTAGTAAAGGAATTATTGAAATTTATATGACTGGGCTGGATTCATTATAAAACACAAACTGAGTGTATTTTAATATACTTTATTAATTAAAGTTTTATTACAATATTTTACACACTACGCAATTACAACCATAGAATATAATATGAGAAATTGTGTGTTGCTATCTCAACAGGAATCAATGAACTACCCATGAAATGGCAAAAGTGCATAGATAGCAATGGTTACTTTGATTAAATAAATATATTATGTTTAAAAAAAATCTACTTTATGTTCATCCTTTACAAGACGCCAATTTCATATGTAATGACCTAATATAAGAAATATGTGTGCACAATTTTAAGTTTCGTTAAGTTATTTAGCCTTAAGGGGTTGGCCTGTGCGTGGTTACATCAGTCAATCAGCATTGCCTTTTATATATATATATATATATATATATATATATATATATATATATATATATATATATATATATATATATATATATATAGATAGAAGATAGATAAGTCACAAAAAGATAATTGTTAAATTTTAAAAAATCAACAAGGAGTGGTGTTTATTGGTCATATTATCAACAATTCATAAGAGAAATCAAAAACATTGAACGCTTAATTTTGCTTATATCCTGAAAAAAATGGTCTTATTCTCAATTTGCTATTTTTTAGTGCACAAAGATGTGTTTTTCGGATATCTATGTTGCTTTTTCGGTCATGAGTTACGAGTACCTACTACTTTTTTGGCTAAGCGACGGTTATCACGTGTATTTATTGGTCACAGTTCACACAGCATCACTTTGCACTTTGCAGTAACAAAATACATATTATCCCCCAACACAGTCTAGTTGATTTGATTATATCTACTAGCTCTTATATATCTTAATTAAGTAAAGAAAAGTGTACCCAACTTAAAAACAGTTATGACAATATACTCATAGATATTTGCGCCAAAAATAAAGGTCATTTTGTTACTTTCATCCGACAAACTTGATTTTGATTCGCCTTTGGTATAAATTATGCAATAAACTACGCACATCAAATTATTAAAGACTACAAAAATATTTCATTATACATATGTAATATGTATATCCAAATATTTGTCTACTTACTAGAATTTTTTCGAATAGATGTGAAATTGAGACCTGATCTAGGTAATCTGATGAAGATAAGATGCTGTTCATCAGTCAGTCAGTCGATCTTCTATTTTCACTTCTGAAGCAGAGCGAATGAAGCAAGTGAGTATGCCGATGAGATAAGTTATTAATAAACCTAATAGTCTAACATCCGTATCATTAGTTGTTTCCTCAGATCCGCCTCGATTCAACCTTATCTGAGGTATCATTAAGAAGTTCCTCGAATTTGGTATTCTTAAACGTAATTTCTACCTCAGCTATTTGCTCCTTCAGTAAGGTTGAGTGGGAGGTATGACGTAATAGAAAAATATATTTCTTATATAAACACCGACAGTTACTATTAAAACTCGATCCGAATTTGGATGAATGATACCATTATCCTTCGTTTAAGAAAAATAAATTTCAAATTTAACATCAGTGTCCTTGACAATTGTAATTAGAGGTGTAAAAGTAACGAAAAAATACGCACCGTATGTATTCGTTACTATAACAATTAGTACTTGTTACTATAAAATCGTTACGTTACTGGTTACCTCCAATAGCTCATAATATGTTATAAGCGACGAATCAAGTCATAGTTCCATATAGTAATATAGGAGTCTCGTCACTATAAGTTTGTTAAATAAAACAGTTTCTACATAACCACACATTTATTAAATATTACAAAATGTTTAATGCTATTTAATATTTAGCAGTAAGATTACAATATGATTGGCTTTACCAATTTATTACTCCACTATCGCTTAAACACTAGGAGTACAACTGTGTTACCTTTTAAATTCTTGGTTTTGTCCTCAATGCATGTATTTTTAATTTTAACTTGGTGCTGTTTAATCTGTGTGCATAAGTAAATGTATTTTGGTGCCTTTTTACTTTTGGCATGTATTTCAGCGAACCTCTTCTATACTGCCGGCGTGTGAATTTTGATAATACCTATTTTTATATGGTTATTATTTTTTGTTTATTTTATATAATTTTATTATATATTATTTAAAATATAAAATTTTATATAAAAATAGGTATACCTACCTATGAATTGCCGTTCTGCAGTACTGACCATTTCAAATAAAAATAATTTTTGTTTAGCTAAGAATTCTAATTTCAAATTAATTTTATATTTTTTCTGTTGTCTGTTGAGCAGTGCAAGGCACTTCTCGAAGCGTACTTCGCGCTGGCGATCATTGAGTTCGTGGGGCACCCATTTGTCAAGCTTTTTTACCTTGCCAATTTAACGCAAATGGACCAATATTGCTTTGACGCTAACGTCGAAAGCTGCTGCTAATTCAGCCGTAGATTGTGTATCATCAGCTTCCACAATCGCCTTTAATTCCTTATTGTTGACCAAAGTCTTCGGACGACCGCGAGGTTCATTATTCAGGTCGAAATTTCCAGAACGAAATCGAGCAAACCAATAACAGGTGGTGCGTTGGTTTGTAGTGTTAGCGCCGTAAACGTCGTTGATGTTGCGTGCCGCTTGTGGCGCGTTGCTGCCACGACGGTACTCATATTCCATAATTACTCGAATTTTTAACGTATCCATGATGACGAAAAAGATTGAAATGCGATGAAAATGTAACACTAATCAATAAACAAATTCCTACTTTTGGAAAAAGAATTCCATGTTTTTAAAATAAAATTAATTTGAAATGGAATTCTTAGCCAAACAAAAATTATTTTGATTTGAAATGGCTAGTACTGCAGAACGGCAATTTCATAGGTAAAGACCTATTATTATATATTATTTTATGGTTATTTTTATATAATACCTATTTTATATTATACTCTTTTGGTTACTATTTTAAGTACCTACTTTACTTTATATTCACTATTTTATTTTTTTTGTATTTATTTATATTGCTTAATATTACAATCAACTAATGAAGATAGTTTCTAGTCTAATAATAGCTCAGAATACGGGTCGTTGTCGTCAGATGGTAGTTTCCACAGTTTTCCCCCATCCTTAGACTCACAGCTGAATTACACCTTTTCTATGTTCTCCAAAAACTTCAATGTTGTGCATATAAATGCGCAAAGCATTCCTGCGCACTATCCGGATTTATTAAGTACATTTTCTGACATGCCACATCTACATGCTATCCTTGAAACCTTGCCTCTGTTCTTATTCCTACTCCCTACCTGGATTTCGTATAATACGTATTGATAGAACGGGCAAGGGTGGAGGTGGAGTAGCTATATACCTTAAAAGCCATATACCCTACAGTATCGTCAATGCCTCTCCATCTCAACACTCTGAATCATCTGAACATTTATTTCTGGAGGTTCTCCTAGGTCACACAAAGGTTCTGTTGGGAGTATTTTACAGCCTTTACCTACATATTGACTAATTTAGTTCTTTTGAATCGATGCTCGAATCACTGGTTCCGGTATTTGATCACACTTTAATTTTGGGTGACTTTAATACCTGGTTCCTTAAAGCGGACACTCGTTCTAAGATATTGCTTTCTATCGTTGAGATCACAAACCTTAATATACTGCCTTCAGCTGCAACACCTCACTGTCTACCGTCACTATTGGATCTTGGTATGGTATCTTCTCTGGATCATGTCGTCACCCACGGTCAGTTTTCTGCTGAAGCCATTTCTTATCAAGACCTTATCTTCCTGTCCTATAAGATCAGATGTCCTAAGCCTAAACCCCGAACAATCTTAAGACGTAGCTTAGACTGTATAGTCTATAGACAAAAGTTTGTGAATGACCTTATCAGTTCTAACTGGGACGCGGTGCTTAATGCTACTACAATAGACTCGAAGCTGGAGAACTTCAATAATATTATAATTCACTTGTTTGATTGTTTGACATGCATTCTCAGCTTCGACCTGTTCGCCTTAAACACCTCCCCGCTCCATGGCTTACGAGTGACATTAAAATCATGATGACCACGCGAAATGCTGCGAAGGTTAAATATAAACACAATCCCTCGGAAGAAAATAATATTGTCATCGGTATAAGGAATTGCGTAATCGCTGTAGTAGGATGTGCCGAGACGCACAACGCCTCCATATACAACTTGTTATACGACTTCAGCAACGCTTTTTGTACGGTTGATAGCGATATTTTATTGGCTATGCTTCGTAATGTGCTCGGCTCTGCTGACAAAGAGATCACGTGGCTTAGCAGTTATCTCGTCGATCGACAGCAATGCGTCCGCGTAGGTGGTAGATCCGCGTAAATCTCAGGCAATTATCACTGGTGGCGTTAAGATGATGGATAAGCTCAAACAACTTACAGTTCCTTATTTTTTTTTAAATAATGTACACTTAAATTTAACTAGTGTCGTTAAAAATCTATGTGTCTGCTTTGATTATTCCTTGTCATGGGCACCTCACATATCTGAGATTAGCCGAAAGCTTTACGCAGCACGCTGGATCAATCAGAAGACTAAAAAATTTGAAACCTGTAAAAGCAAAGATTGAACTAGTGCAGTCACTACTCATGTCAATCCTGGACTACGCGGACGTCTGCCTCATTGATCTTAATAATGAATTGATCAATAAACTCCTACGTATCCAAAACCTCTGCGTTAGATTCATTTACGGTTTGAGCAAGTTTGATCATGTAACCGAGTTCAGATGTCAACTTAAGTGGCTGCCCATCAGACTGCGTCGCGAGGAGCATATTTTTACTCTCCTATACAAAACTCTGTATGATCCTCGTGCACCAGTATATCTCAAGGAACGCTTCAAACTCCTTGGTGCCAGTCACAGCCTCAGCCTTCGCTCTGATATGGACAACACTTTGGAGATACCGCTTGCTCGATCTGGTTACTACTATAACTCCTTTACCGTAAAGGCCTCAATCCTTTGGAACTCGCTGCCATCTGAGATACGACACTCCAATTCAATTGCAATTTTGAAATCTAAATTGCACAAACATCTTCTACAAAACCACTAGGTTGTAACTATATTTATGTAGTCAATATATTAATATTTATTTATTTATTACACATAAATACTATGTATGTATATATGTATATAGTATCATGGTTTAGATCTATTAAGTTTATATACAGTATGTAGTTGTATGTATTTGTAGTTAATTTCTTATATTTTATGTTCAGTTATCCTAATTTTGTAATTACACATGTTTACACAGGTTGTCTGGAAGAGATCGCTTAAAGCGATAAGACCGTCTTTGCCCACGATCTGTCTAACCGTTTTGACGGCTAAGTCTATTTTGTAATTTGTGAGCAATATTTTATTATTATTATTATTTATTCAGTTTAACTCATACGATATTTGCTCTTAGTACATAGTAGGTACACTTCACACATATATTTTATACAATTATTAATTGTTATTTAACGAAGTATTATATTTTATAGGAAAACGCTCGGCTATAGGCGGGCCCACACCAAGCGAGCAGCCTCGGGCGAGGCCCGCCGCGCGCGGCACGCGCCGTACCGCTCGCTTGGTGTGGACGTTGCTCGCCCGCGGCGGGCGCATGCTCGGGCTCGGGCGAGCGCGCGCGCGGCCGAGCCGGCCGGTGTCGGTTTTTTGATTTGCTCAAAGGTGCCTCAGTCGTTTGCATCGCGCAGTGTGGACGTCGCACGTCACAAACCACCCATCACCCATCGCCATACAAATCACCCATCGCCATACAAATCACCCATCGCCCATTTAAATCACATCAGCGTCTCTCAATTTTTTTGGGCCCCTTACCTACCTTGTGGAGCCCTCCAGCGCCCACAAGGGGGCGTTATCGCCCACTTTGGGAAAGACTATCCTAGAGGAATACATTTGTAAATATTGGCCCATGCGGCAAAGATTTCCAGTGCGACCAGTCGCTCGCGGCCTGTATCTACCGACTTTCTGCGACTTTGCAGCGTTAAAACCAATGATTTCAAAACTAAGAATGGGCAACGACGTACATTTGACAGAAAAAAATCTTCATAAAATATTGCCAAAATATTGCTAGACATTGCCATTTTTTCAAAATCGGATCGAGTGGTAGCAACTAGCAAGAAAATTTTAAATTCGGAAAGAGTTCATACAAAACTACTAAAATCATGGTTCATTAAATGTAAATTACTCATTATTTACCTATTTTTATAAGTAGGCATTATAGCTATAATATCGTGATCTGAAAAGAGATAACTAGTCGGCATAATTATCTTGGCGTAGGTACTGTTTAATTTAATTTACGACGATAACCGCCAGAACTTGAAATTAAACAGAACAGTTTACTGCATTTTAATCTTTATTTTCGCAAACGTATTCGTGATGTAATTTTTAAGTTTTCGTACTTGTCTAAATGCGACGTAGATTAAAAGAAGAAAAAAGGCGATCTGATCAAGCATCCATATTTCGTACCATTCCAAACCATGCGACAGGCGTAGGTGGGAAGCCCCTGAGAAGAAATACGAAATATGACTTAACATAATGTATATTTTAGTTGAGAGACATATTAAATGTGCATTAAATCTTAAAGTGACTACCAAACTTGAAATAAACTTAATATAGTATGTTGGTAGGTGAGTAAAATCACTTGAAACTTAGTTACAGTAAAGCTATTATGTATACAGATACACTAGTTTTTATCTTATTTAAAAAATATTAAGTAAAGGGTGTCCCAATAAGAGTTCCCGATTTAATTTTAAGAAAAAACACATATTTTTTGAGCGAGAGGTGATATTTTTATTGCGTTATAAAGTACACATGTTCCGTTAAGTATGGAATAGAATATCCTGCGTATGGTCCCCACGGCTCTGGCGGCAGACCCTTGCTCTTTTCATGAAATTTTCGATGACTTTTTCACAGAGTGGCGGCTTTATCTCACCGATGACGCGTTGGATCTCGGCCTTTAGCTCGGGAATTGTTCGTGGTTTATTCGCATAGACCTGAGATTTAACAAAACCTCAAAGGAAAAAGTCGCAAGGTGTTAAATCGCAAGATCTTGGTGGAGTGTGGAGTGTGTGTGGAGAGTGGGGTGGACAAGATCAAGGTGGCCAGTTGACATCGGAATTTCGATTATTCGGTCCGGAAATTTTTTCTCCAATAAATGAATTGTTTCATGGGCGATGTGGCAGATCGCGCCATCCTGTTGGTACCACATGTCGTCCAGGTCCAGTCCTTCCAATTGGGGCCACAAAAACTCTGTTATCATGGTGCGGTAACGCAAACCATTGACAGTTGCAGCATTTCCAGCCTCATTTTCGAAGAAGTACGGCCCAATCACGCCGTCTGCGAAGAATCCGCACCAAACAGTGGCTCGCTGGGGATGCATTTGTTTCTCCTGGATCACGTGCGGATTTTGTAAGCCCCAAATTTGACAATTTTGTTTGTTAACGAACCCGTTCAAATGAAAGTGCGCCTCATCGGTGAAGATTATTTTTTTCTAAAAATCGGCATCCAGTTCATTTTGCTCCCACACCCATTCAACGAATTGTCGGCGCCGCGCATGGTCTGCTGGCTTAATCTCCTGGGTCAGCTGAATCTTGTAAGGATGAAGGTGCAGGTCCTTCGTTAGAATTCGCTGCGTGGTGTTCCTCGAAAGTTAGAGTTGTTGTGAACGATGCCGAATTGATGTTCCCGGGTTTTCGGCGATACTCTCGTTTACAGCAGCGATGTTTTCGAGAGACCGACCGATACGCCGACGCACAGGAGACTTGCCTTCCATAATCGACCCAGTTTCCTCAAATTTATTGATCACTCTTCGAATTGTTGACACATTTGGTGCACTTTCACGACCGAAAATTACGCGTAGTTTGTGAGCGGTTTCAGCGTAGCTTTCCCCATTTTTGTAATGGGTTTTCACAATGATAACGCGTTGTTCTTTTGTGTAACGCTCCATATTTAATAATCGGAACAATCATAGATGACAGCTGTCAAGTTTCAGAGCTGCCACTTGCTCAGAAAAAAATGGCGCCAAATTTAAATCGGGCACGCTTATTGGGACACCCGTTAGTTATGATTTTTCAGTTACCGCCTGGGCCACTTTAGAATTAAATATCTTGGAAACTAATTGACGTATCGAAATAATTCTTTATCTAAAATAGGGGTATGTTTTTTATTTTCCACGGAGAATACAGAAAGCTTACATTTAAAAATTGTGAAAATTCACCATTGTGAAGATAAACGACCAGTACATAATAGCGTGCATACCTTTTGTGTTGATGGTAAGCTCAATATAATGGAGAATTAGCTTCTTCGGGTCTACAAGGCGGTTATTAAATAAGTTCGATACTGCCTTCGCCTTCCTGCCATAGCTACAAAAGTCAAATGTCTTAAAAGTTATTTAACTCCATCATAAACAAGTAATAGTATTAGGTCATTACATTTGAAATTGGCGTTTTGTAAAAGAGGAACATCAAGTCGATTAAACATAATATATTTATTTAATCAAAGTATATACCATTGCTATCTATGCACTTTTGCCATCTCATAGGTAGTTCATTGATTCCTTTACTGAAAAAACCATTCAATCTACCTTGAAGGCGCTTTGGACTGCCCCCCTCGGAGTTGAATTTTTCCCCTTGCAAGAAGTTATCCAAATTTCGAAAGAAATGGTAAACTGTTGGGGCAAGGTCTGGGTAGTACGGTGGATGTCTTAGACATTCCAATTAAAGCTCCTCTAATTTGGTAACCGCATGTTGTGCAGTGTGTGGTCTAGCGTTGTCCTGAAGCAGCAGTGGCTTAGAGCGAATGACCAACCTCGGTTGTTTAGCAGCTCGCTTTTCCATCATGATTGGCAGTTGCTCGCAATAGACATCTGCCGTAATTGTCTGGCCAGATTTAAGAAAGCTGTAGTGAACGAGACCGGCACTAGTCCACCAAACGCTCACAAGTAGCTTTTTTGAATCAATTTTCGCTTGGTGCAGAGTTTTGCTGGTTCGCCAGGGTTCAGCCATTGCGATGATCCACTTTTCATCACAGGTAATGATTCGATTTAAAAATTCCTTCATTATTGTGCCGGTTGAGTAATGTAACGCAGCAGTCGACGCGCGTTTGTCGGTTTGCTGCACTCAATTCATGAGGTACCCACCCACCTTTTAAGCTTTTTCACCTTCCCAATTTGCTTCAAGTGGATCAAAACAGTTTTATCACTAATTCCGCAGCCTGCAGCTAACTTTTACGTGGTTTGCGATGGATCTGCTTCCACAATAGCCTTCAATTCTTTATTATCAACTTTGGTATCCGGCCGTCCACGGGGCTTGTTCTGCAGGTCAAAATTTCCAGAACGAAAACGTTGGAACCAAAAACGCACTGTTTTCTTGAGACACCGTCGCCATACATGTGCACTGGTGCCACGGTGGAACTCGTACTCAAAAATTACGATATTTCAAGTTTTCCATTTTGTAAACAGAGTGACGTAAAGAAAAAACCAAAAGTGGAAAAAACAAATGAATTACGGTTTTCGAAACACAAATGCACGAGTTAATAGCGGTATAAATTTGAAATTGGAATTCCTAACCAAAGAAGATATATTTGAGTACGACAAAATGCCAATTTCATATGTATATCCCCAATTTATTCAAAGTGCCAGTTTGATATTAGTCGTAAAATTCTTGTTAATTTTATTGCAATGCGATGTCGTTTTTGACGATGCGTCGTCGCAACGCAGCGTTGCTGCCTCTTCCTTAATCTAATTTCGACTTGTTTTTATAAATATTTATTTATAATTATCGTTTTACCTACCTTTCATTGGATAGTAATTTCTGTAAAGCATTGGATATATCTCCCGCCATTTTTGGAGAGAATTGCACTTCGATTGCGTATCCTGCTTTCACGGCAGAATAGGAGTTGATGTGCTGATCCACAAACGAAGGGAGAGTAATCAGTGGCACTCCAAACTTAATAGCTTCTATAGTGCCGAGTAGTCCACTGTGTGTGATGAACACCTTTACATTAGGGTGGGCTGGAAATTCGCATAGATTCTTTATTTATATCGTTCTTTTAAGATCGCTATTTAACAAAAGGGCCATTTAGTACCGTAAAATAAATAAATATGTTATTACTTATTACTAAAAACTAATTTACTTAATAATATTATTTTATTCTGGGAGACCAATAACTGATTACTATTTTTTTTGTACTTTCGGTGCCCTGTACCTGAGAAGTGGCACCCACTCAAACCAGCGGGTTCATTGTACACACTAATACTACAGTATGATATACGTTTTATCAGTAAGAATATAAAGGTAGTCTGGCGTGTCTGGTATCTCAGTCCATAAGTGATTTTCTAGATGTTCTTAGAACTAGGTACTTACCTACATTTCCTTGTATTAATTTTGAATATAGTGAAATAATTATTTTATTTAAAGCCTTCTTTATCACTGTAAATGCAACGTGGCGTCCTTTCAACAAGTAATCTTTTGCTGCTTAGAATTGGCATCGCCTTGCTCACAGTATTTTTAAAAGGGTTAATATTATTAATTTATTTTATGTAAAAAAGCAAGTAAACTATCGGACTTCATCAAAAGAAATTGCAAAGACTTTAATTATATTAGGACCATAACCTGTCTATATAAAACTTTAGTTCGTAGTATTCTGGAATATGCTTCTCCGATCTGGAATCCTACTTATCGCAAACATGTGTCTAGACTAGAGCGCATTCAACGCAGTTTCAGTTTCACTCTATCGCTTACTTATAAATGACTGAGGATGAAATCCGGAAGAGTATAAAGAAATTATACTATAATAAGGGCGCGGGACCGGATGGAATACCACCCATTTTCATTCGCCTTTGTATTAACGCTCTCGTAAAGCCGCTTTTTGTAGTAGTGCTTTGTATGTAACAAGTCTATTAAACAGGCTTTATTCCCTGATTTATGGAAAATCGCACTTATTGTTCCGATACACAAAACGGGGAGTTTAAATGAAGTGACTAACTATATACCAATTTCCATTTTGTCAAAATTCGGAAAGATCTTCGAGGGTCTCGTTTATAATGTTGTGTACTCCAATCTGCGTCATATTATTAGTCCTAAACGGCTTTGTGTCGAATCGCTCAACCGTGACGTCAAATTTATTAACATATACTACTTTTATAATTAACGCTTTTGAAGCTAAGGGTCAAGTCGATGCTGTCTATACAGAATTTGCCAAAGCTTTTGATCGTGTTAATCATAATTCTGTCTACAAAATTGGAGCATGCCGGAATACATGGCAGTCTATAACCTAACCTAACCTAACCAGCGTATGGTTTGAAAATAATTTGTATAATCGATCATAGTTAGATACACTTGCAGAATACGAGTCGGTACCAATTTTTCCTTGCTCTGGGGTACCATGGTGGTTTGGATCACATAACCTGCTATTGTCTAGCCTATGCCGATGATTTAAAGATTTATTATGGAATTACTGACTTAAGTGGCTGTATAAAACTTCAATATGATCTTGATATTATACACAAATGGTGCACTTTAAATAAAATGTCTTTAAACATTAAAAAGTGTCAATGCATCACATTTATAAATAAGAAGAATTAGTATATAAATTTTATTTATCGTATAAATGAATCTAGCCTGGAGCGAGTCTCTGTCACTCGGGAATTAGGGATTATTTTTGACACTTCTCTGTCTTTTCATCAGCATGTTGATAATATGGGTACAAGGAATAAAAATGCTAGGTTTCCTTATACGCATGACAAAGCCATTTCTCAATAGCTGCAGCCTTATTATACTTTACAATGCATTAGTTCTAGTTTGTCGAGAGTACTGCTCTAACATATATACTAGTCATAGTATACAGATAGTATTGAATACGTTGAGGCTCGTTTTGTTAGATATCTATGCATGACAAATGGAACCCGAAAAGATATACCTGATTACACCGATAGATTGACACATTTCAAGATGCTTAGTTTAAAAGAAAGATGAAATAACTCTGACTTACTTGTACATAAAATTATACATGGAAATCTTGATGCAGAATCGATTAACCATTTTGAATTCTGGGTAAGTAACCGCATTAGGCGTATACAGCGTACGTTTGAGATTCCGATCTCAACCTTAAATACCAACTACAACAGCTTACACGAAGAACACGATCATATAATGAAAAAGTGTCAATTGCAAACGATAATAATTTTGATATTTTTCATATGAAGTTTTTATCATACATACACAACCTCTTAAATAATAAGTTTGATTGTCTTTAAAAACAACTTTATTGATTTCATAAGTTTTTGTAATTTTAACTCTACTGTAGTTTTATACGAGTTATTCATTCAGTTTCATTGTTTAAATTGTTTAAAATAATATTAGTTTATAGTTTATAAATACTGATGTCTCGAAATTGAATATCGAAGAAGTCAATTTTCGTTGTCATGCATACCTATAATTTGTGCATTTACATTCTTCTACTTAAATTCGATATTTGTTTGTTGTACTTTAAATGTGTTAATGTATGTGTACTGTTGTTGTGCTTAATAAATTAATAAATATCACAGGGATAGGCCATGTCCTTCCTCGCTGAATTAGGAATATTGAAAATATGAGATGTTGTAACCCTTTTTTAAATTTCAAACGGCATTATTTCGGCCCCCGATGTTCTGAAATAAATTATCTTTGAGAAAATCACGTACAATACCTAGACTTCCCATAACAGGGGTGTTCTGTACAGATGCTGCGCGCACAAATGTAGGTAAATTCTCTCCCATGAACCGCATTATCTCTTGCTATCACTCACTTCAGGCTGGCATTGAGTTGGACTTTTTTAACCCGCCGTTGGTAACGTGTATGTCTGTGAGACCGGGTGATCAGAAAAATACGAATAACTTTTTAACCCGACATCAATGCGAGTTACGATTTCGAGTAGCTACCTCATTTTACGTGACCCACAGCGTCGTGGACCCACCCACCTTCCAGTGTTTTTGCTTTAACCCGATGCGAGAGACCGGGGTCACCAATTACGTAAGTAAATTTTTCAAAGTTCAATTTGCATATTTCTTTTTATTTTATAAAAATAGCAAAAGTAAGTGATACATTTACTGTTATTTTCATCATAATATTATAAAGTCATTTAATAAATCTGGTGTTTGTATAATTTTATTGCTATTTTACAAAAATATGTAAAATAGCTTACATTTGGTTGCAAAATGTCTTACGAAAATTAACAACGTTGTCTCGAAGCTCATCTACAGGAAACCATGATATCTGATGAAGATCAGTTCCAAACATCATCAAAAAATAGAAAAACCAAATATTAATAATTAATAAAATAAATGCAAGGAATATTTGTGCCTTGAGCACGTAGTGCCTTGTTGCAGTACTTGTTTGACCGTACAAGAAAACTATTATTCAAAAGATTTTTTTTGGTTAAAAGAATCTTTGTTATCTTTGTTTATTTTTTAAGAGTTCCAAATGTCATAAGACTGAAAAAAGGCTAATTTAATTCATAAATACCTAAGATTGTTATTAGATTTAAATTTTATAAAACATATGGAAAAATATCATGTTGATTTTTAGGGTCTTAAGTATGATTGTATAACAATTATAAGAGTTGTGATTTATGTAGTACCTTTGTTTTATTGCTATATGTATGTGTAAAATTAAAACTAAACTAATTACACTTCATATAAATAATTAATTATTGGCAAAGTCTTAGGGCGAAAATCCTGGTCCACGAGACCGGCGTCACCATGATGTAAGTAAAATTGTCGTCACCAATGGCCGGTTAATGACAAACAAATTATATTTAAAAGAAAATTAATAAAGTCATGTGTGGAGGATGGTACAGATAGCTTCTAATATTTTTGTAACTATTTATTAAGAATCTACATTTTATCACACCTATGAATTTGTTTTAACTAGTTTCATTTTTATTTTAATTATATAATTCAATACTATATCTTTGTTTGTTGTGTAAGTTATTTTGTTTTATCGTAGTAATGAATTTGTTTTATTTTTATTTTTATTATAAATAATTGTTTAACTTTAAGACTTTAATCAATTTTAAAATTAAAGTAATCTAATTTCTGTTATTTTTATTTTAAAATTTTATGTCAAGGTTAATTTTACACATTATAGAAGTAATAAATTTGCTTTATTTTATTATAAATTATTGTTTGACTTTAAGACACTAATCAATTCTGATTTGTATTAATGTATATTTTAAAATTTTATGTCACGGTTATTTTTTTATTTTTAGTATAATTGTATTTATAATGTAATTAAACTTTTCTATATTTTAAAATTGGGTATCATATAAGATGTAAATATTAGTATTTGGCATGCAAATGTAAAATAGAGTAAGACTATTTTAAGTAATAGCCGCTGTATATTTTTGTAATGCTGTGGTGTTTCCAAATAAATAAATAAATGAATTTATTTCAAATAATGATTGAAGAATCTTACCGAGTATACTTGTTTGTGGCATCCAAGATCTAATATGAACGTTCTTTGGAATATTGTTTGAGAATGCATCTAACTTCCATAAAACAGTTTGTGACATGTTTTTGAATACATTAATCAATTCTTCTATTGTGTTGTTATGTAACATATTTGCGCGTATGATGGAGCCCAAACTAAAGTAAATAACCCCATTTGGCGATGCGTCCAACAATTGCTGCAGATCCTAAAAATGAGAAAAGTTTTTTTGTGTACTTTCGAAATTATGTCGTTTTTTTAATGTTTTTTTTCTTCGGCCATGTGAATATACAACAGTATCAATTTAATCAGATGTCACCAGTTCTCTGTGGAACAGATCCCAGTTTGTTTATTGCGATCAAACGAGTGTGGTAGTGTGTATGCCGAACTCGATGCGGAGGCTGGAGACACCTCGAACCTTATGTAACGATGGTCCGAGAGTGTCTCCACCTCCATCTCCACCCTCCACCCTTTCCACCCAGCGTGCGACGACAGGAGTGGCAAACGTAAGGTCCACCACTGACGAGCCCATTCGTCGCACGCACGTCGGGACTGTCCCTCTATTAAGCAGGGACAGGCCCGCGGCCAGCGCCCACTCCACCACCTCTCTTCCCTTCGGGTTCGTGACCGGAGACCCCCACGCCGAGGACTTGGCGTTGAAGTCTCCCGCCACGATAACAGGAAGGGGAGCTAGCCGCCTGACAAGCAGCTCCAGAACATCGAAGAACTATTCCAGGGCCGCCAAATCTCGGTTCGGGGAGAAGTACACCCCGATAACAGAGACCTCTCCCCAAACGGCCACCACGTACCCATGCCCCTTCATTCTGGGTATGAGGGGGGGGGGGGATCCTGCACCTGGCCTAAGAGTCTGTGCAACGGAGTCCGGGGCGTCCCCCACCCAATGTGATAGGGGAGGCGGTCCTGAGCCGTAGCGGCGAGGTTGATGTTGGCCTGTACGAAGCTGAGATGTCCTGGCATTATTCGGACATCTCAGCCTCGGGCGCCACCGATACTCCCCCCGATAGACGTGGGGGGAGGGAAATCTTACCGCGAGTGGATGGGGGATTTTTTTTAAACGGGCAATTGGCCCACCACACTTACCCACCACTGCTCCTGTGTAGCCAGGATCAACAGTGGTAACCAACCGCAAAAACCCTTTGATATGATCTCAGGGGTGCCCGGAAGACATGCTAAATCTGTCTTGGAACCCGCAACGAAATTAATCAGAAGATTGTAGGAGGAGTAGGAAGTACTCCAGTTTCCCTCCCCAAGCAAAGCGGGAGACAGCAAAAATTGTGATGACAAAAAGTCTGAGTTAAAGGGGAAGCACCACGGGAATAACATGTTTTTTTTTTATATGACTACAAGACAGAATGTAATTAAATGTATGTAAATATGATAATTAATTACAATGCATTTATAATGACAAAAAAGTGTTGCATTGTTTCCAATAGTACTTATGACAAAAACGTTTGAAAGCTCGGAATTTCTTCGCGCAGCCCACGAGATCTTCATAGTACACAACCCTAGAAACACAATGGACGCTGTTCAACATTTCGATTCTTTCGTCATACCAGAGATCACACTCCCAGAGTATGTGATGAGCAGTTTGTACATAAGGGCTACCTTCGGTCGAACACTCGCATAGCGGAGACGAGACTAATGTAGATCCAAAAAGTTTCGCTTTAAAGTTTCCGTGTCCCGTCAAATATTGTGCGACGTAGTGGTCTATTTCTATCCATTGCTTCGAGAGTCGATCGCGTACCGAAGGGAAGAAATTATATAGGTGACGCCCTTTGATAGTGTTGTCCCACCGTTCCTGCCACTCAGAAATTAGGTTCTGTATAGAAATATCTAATGGCTCGAATAATCTAGTTATCTTATTACTCTCTTTGGCGCTTAAAAACTCAGGGTTAGTCATTTTTTTATTTTTATAATATAGTTCTGCACGACGCTGTATCTCTAAATCTACTGGTAGGACTCCGGATAAGACTGGAAGTGCTTCAGTACTTACGGTACGGTATGCCTTACATAAAAATATTAAGGCGAGACGTTGGCTTTGCAAAAGTTTACGACGGGCCGCTCCTATTGTAGCCCTATCTGCCCAAGCCGGTGCGCCATAGCATATGCTGCCGAGGTACGTCGCATTATAAATTATTTTTAATGTTTTAAATGAAAGGCCCCATGTCGACGTTGATATTTTTGTGAAACAATAGAAATTCCTTTTAGCTTTCTCACCGGTCTGTATTATATGTTCCAGCAATGTAAATTTATTTTCTAAAATAAGTCCTAGGTAAAAATACCTACTACATATTTACACTCCGATAGATTTACTTTTTTTCTGACCTCGATTGCTGCATCCACTGTTGACTTCCCGGCGGTAAATTCAAATTGCTGATTATTAAATTTCGGGCCACCGGGTAGCAAGCGGGGAACAATAAGACGTTCTAATAATTTACCTAAGCATGATAATAGCGTTATAGGACGGTAGGATTTCGGATCGTCTGGTGGTTTATCACCGGCTTTTGGAATTAATTTTATTGTGCCGATTTGCCAGATTTTTCGAAAAGTGCCTTCTGCAATACATTTATTAAAAACCTGTAATATAGATGAACCTACCGCTAGACACGCCTGCTTAATCATAATATTAGATATTTTATCCTCGCCTGCTGACTTTTTCGTAGGTAACAAATTAACTGTTGAAGTGAACTCATCAAGTGTAGGTAAGTCAGATACCGGCGTATTTATGGGGTCTAACATTCTGAATCTTATCTCGCGGTGAAAATCATTGTCCAAGTCCGGCTTGTCGTCTGGAATTAGTACGTCGAGGTACGCCTTCGCCGTGTCTCTTAAACTATGAGTATACGAATTATTAATCTTGATATTTGAAAAATACTGTGGAGCAATGGTATTATTTGGTTTGAGTTCATGGTATAAAGAAGACCATGGTCCCTCCTTATCCAGTCTAACGGCTGCATTTCTCAACATGTTATTTTTTCCTAAGGTGACGGCGCGATAACGCGACCTTGAAGCCCTAAGGCCAGTTAGGTACGATACGTAATTATCGTCCAATAGACCGAGTCACTGTCTACGTGCATAATTAATTTTCCGTCTGGCTCTCCTAAACTCCCGACGCAAGTAATATAAATTATCGTGCCACCAATTACACTTATTTTCTGTTTTAAGTGGCCTTCGGCCCAGGGCGGTGTCGGCACAGTAGACAAAGGTGTTGGTCATTATTTCCGCACTATCATTTGAGTTCAAGTCGGGACGAGTGAAATCTCTGGAATGAGCGAACATAAGAGACCGGAATAAATTCCAATTACCATTTTTAACATTATAATTATAATCTTTCGACTCAATCACGGGACAACTCGAGGGTGCGCGAATAAACTCAAAGACAATTAAACGATGGTCGCTGCATGACGCATCAGGAATGACGCGCCAATTTATTATATTGTTATTATGGACGTACGCGCTGGAAAGCGTGACGTCGATGGAAGATTTACCAGAGGGGCTGCTAAATGTAGGTGGTGCATTGGGAGTGTAATGAATTTGCAGGTTGAACTCTGCTATGAACTCTTCCACTGAGCTACGACGGTCGCGGTCAGTGTATCTAAGTTCCCCATGCCATAAGGGCGAAGAAGCATTTACGTCGGCACCAATAACAATTTTATTCCCCGCAAAACATTGTAGGACATGACGTAGTTGGTGTAAGTGAGGACCTACAGGATCGAAGTATTGAAAATAACAAGTAACTACGTACAATCTAAAGTGAAGACACGAAACCTCCGCTACCGCACAGTGAGACGTTGACAGATTTGTAAGGGCCGTAATTGAAAATTTAGACTGAGGTGTGTAAATGCCGGCGCGCGCTAGGTTGTTAACTTGTACGACTTTCTACCTTAGCGACGCGGATTGATATTGCTCTTGTATGAGAACTGAGTCTAAATTATAATCCGACACCAATTTTTCTAATTCAATCGTCGCGTGCTTATTGTTATGTAGGTTCAACTGTCCTATAACTAACTTATCCATAGCGAGTTGTTAAAATTAATTGCTCCATTTTTGCCTTGTATGTTGGGCAGTCAGGGGAACCAGTGGGGTGGTCGTTAGGTTTCTTGTACCGGGTGCAGCTTCCGCAAACCGGTTTGATATCTCTTAAGTCTTTTTTGGGACAGTTAATTGAGGTATGTTTATCGGCGCAGTGACAACAGCACGGGTCTGAATCGCGGCAGAATTTAGCAATGTGACCGTATTGTTGACAATTAGCGCAGCGTACAAGTTCGACGTCATCGATGAACCGACACATTGCCCAGTTAATAAAAAGTTTTTGTTTAGTTTCAATGAGATATTTCCGAATCTTTGGGTCTTACTCTAGGCCCATCCATTTTCGATTGTAGTTATTATTTATGCGCCGTCTAATAATTTTTGTCGAGTTCATAAATTGTTCTTGTGTCACATTAATTTCGCACTTAATATTTTGGTTGTGAAGCGATAAAAGAAAATTTTCGTCCGTAATATTTTGCGGGCCATCTTTAATTAGAATACGCGGGTTAAGCCCTCTCGGTGTTTCTAGACGCAGACCGGCTGATTTTAAACCTTCAACGGATTTTAATCCCCTGACTTGTGACTCGCTTGTTAAGCGCAGGATCACGTCCGAATGAGATGTCTTTTTGACGCCATGGATTTGAAAGCCGTCAGATGGGTTGATCGCTTTCATTAATGCCTGTTTGGTCTCTTCTGAGGATTTTAATTCCGCCGATTTGTCTTGCGTCGGATAAGCTATTACGCACGGGAGCGGTCTACGCGTTACAATAGGTGGCACCGACTTCGCGAGTCTGAGTTTGAGCGCGCTAGAATAAGAAAATGGCGGTGCTGAGGCGGCCGGTTGCTCAACCTGAGTAGTAGTTTTGGCGGTCAGCAAATCCTTTTCCAAATTAGCGACTTTAGTTTCTAATGACGAATTTTTAAGTGCCAGAAGTGAGACGATGGCCGTTAATTTTTGTGTCATGTTCATTATTTCTGCTTTGATTGCGAAGTTATTGCGACGAGATACTGTGTCATTTGCGAACTCATTTATTTTTGACAAGTATGAAGAGGCCTCGCAAACTAGCTCGTAATAATTGCACGTATCGTCTGGGCCACGGCATTGTATCCAATAACGAAATTACGGGGGGCGGTTGACCGTCCCTTGTGGGCTGGTGGCGCTTTTTATCAGGTGACAGAGAAGAGGGCGATAATTGTGACAATAAACGTTTAGTACCTGAAGAAGTTGGCGGTGAGCGGAGAATTTTGTCATTTTTCGAAAACGGATTAGTATCTTTATCCGGTGGCATATTATGACTCGACATTCTGGCTAGGTACTTACTAAAAAGATTTAAATACTACACTTCAATATGCAATAGAAAAACAATGGCCAAAATAAAGATTGAATAGGTAAATAACTGACAGCTGTTCGAACAAAGCGGCCGGCGCTGCGCGAGAGCTACTGACATTAAAATTTTTTGCCTACGTACTTGTTGACAACAATAAAAGTGAACAAGGAAATCAACTTACCGAATTAAATCCAACAAACTACGGACAAATGTGTTTCAAAAACTTACAGTAAACGTTGCTCACACCTTTACCTAGCTTATTACACACACTCAGCACGTATTTGTTGATTTTAAACCACTGAAAACAATTTATTTCCCGGAGCGCACGTCAGACGGTGTTAGCCGTACGAAGATCGAGGGGGGAGGGGGGATGGATGGGGGATTGCAAAATCTTCCCCCCGTCATGTGATAGGCATTCCGGCCAGCTTCGGTGCACACGGCACAGCGTAGCTCAGCAGTGCAGCCAGGTGCCTTGTGGCCTGGCTGCCCGCAACGAAAACATAAGCCGCGACGGTCCTTATCAGAGGTGCACAGAGAAGCGGTGTGCCCCAGGCCCTGGCACTTGAAACAGTGCATAGGCCGTGCTCCTTCATGCTGCAGCTGGACCCTACTCCATCCTACAACCAAATGGCCCAGCTACAGCAACTTTTTAGCCGCCTAACCTTTTTAGTCACAGGACACGACATGCGGGCAAAGCCGAGCCCACATGGGTTGCTGTGTATTTCTGCGACCCGAACTTGTCCAGAACACCCGCCCTCCGCAGATACCGCCGACTGCACTCGATTCTGTTTCGCGGTGTCGTCCAAACCCGTCAGCCTGAAGTCAGTTGACTTGACGGGCCTGGTCACTTCCGCGTCATCAGCCAGTGCCTCTGTCAGCTTATTAGACAAGACGTCTGATTTCTCCCCACTAGTACGTCCCGGCACCTCAATAAGACGGCCCCCTGTAGCCGAACTTCTAATACACAAGGGCCTCACCGTATGTAACCCCTGCTTGAGCAGCTTCCGAGCGCAACTTCACTATCACGGCCGAAGAAGTGGGCAGCGTCAGTTTTGCACCGTTGGCCGTTTTGTTCTTCGGGGGTGGATCCTTCTTTTGTAGCGCCGTCTTCTTCTTCGGCGCCTTTCTCCTTACTATCATCGACCAACCGTCTTTGGGAGCAGCAGCTGCAGCTGGTTCTGTGGCCGCCGAGTCTCGCTGCGATACCGCAGACCTCCCGTCTCCATTCGAGGTGGAGGGGCCGAAACTTGACCTTTGTGCCTCCTTCGGCCCCTTCCCGTTGCCCTTCTTTGAGGCCAGGGCCCGCTGCGCCGCAGGACGAACGGGCAATGGAGGAAAGTCCTACATCGCCGTTTGTTTTTGCGCCCTTTTCGTCGTTGGCACCTCTTTTTGAGGAAGCTCCATGTTCGGCGAGCTCGGTCGCTCAACTGGCACATTCTTAGTTGCATTTGCGGCCCGGGTTTCGTTAGCGAACCTACCTAACCTGGCGATATTAGACTGTAAAATGCCCAGCTGCTCGCTGAACATTGGGCTCGTGCTCTTCCTTTGAGCAGCCACCGCCGTCTTGGCTTCCTCGAAATCCCTTCGATAAGCCCTAACCTCCTCCCTGAGATTTGCCACCTCTCGCTTGAGCCGTCCATTGTCGGCTTTGAGGCGGCGAGTCTCCTCGGCCTCCGTTAGAGTGGCCAGGGCATCGAGGACAAAATTCACGTCACCCGTGGCCCGACGGACCTTGTTAGCGTAGCCGCCTTTTAAATTGGTACTTCGACCCGTCAAAACCCAAAATCACCTTGAGGTTGTACTTGGCTGCCGACTTCAGTCCGTCTGTCCCCATTTGGTCCGGATCGATGTCCAATTGGCCAGGGGGCAGGGCGCCCACATCAACTGTCTCCTCATTTGACTTGAGGTGAGCCCTACAAGAGAAGCCATAAAGCCTTCTTCTCTGGCCTCCTCGGACGTATCCCTAACTTCTAGGCGAGCAATTATGGCTCTGGTCACCGTGCCCCTAACCCATCCTCTCTTCGCTGCTTTATCAGCCAACCCCCCAGTATCATTTAAGTGGCGCTTAACTGCGCAAGGCTCCAACTCAGAGTGTAGCGACCAGTCGACTTCCATCAACTCGCCTTAGGTGATGCCACCCCTGACATTACCAACCCGGTCACTGGAGACCTCGGGTGACGCCTCCGTACCACTCTCCATACCCCCCGCACCCCTGTTCCTCCACTGCTGAGCGGCTGAGGACTCCCTCCCTTCTTCAGTCTTAGTGCCACGCTGAAGCCGTGCGGATCTCCTAACCAAATCATTATTTTGTGCCCCCCCCCCCCTCCGGTACACTACCCCCATCCTGACATTCGCCATCCTTCCCAAAAGGAAGTAAACCACAAACAGCAAAAAGGAATAAAATAAAAATTCTACCCTTTAGAGTACCACAGGGTAGTTCCCTAGGACCTGACACAAGAAGGTACAAGAAGAATGAGTGATGAATGAGATGAGAATGAATGAGTGATAGTAATGTAACAAGGAAAATAAAAATGAATGTGTTAGGTTTTATGGAAAAGCGGGAAATAGAGGCACAAGAAACAGAAAGTAAAAATTAAAAGAATGATGGAGCTAGGAAAATAATATAATAGTTAAACATGATATAAATTAAAAACAGAAATGTTAGAGGAAAAGTGAGACTTTATATAAGGAAAAGAAACTATATGAATGTATGCAAGTAAAAAAGTAAGATAGATAAGAACGTAATAGTAAATAATAGTAAATGTAATACAGTGTGAGTCCTTATAAAGTGCACATATTAAAATCAGGGAAACTACACCCCATTTTATCGACGGGAATAATATTTAAAAAAATAAAAAAATATATTTGAATTTTTTATGATGTTTTTAAAATTTTGAGTTGCACCTGTTGACCCTATTTAGATAAAACGTCATAATTTTTAAACTAAGTGTGTTATCGCAGTGGAATAAATTTTGTGATGATGACTAATAATAAGCCGTACCCATAAAGTCAAAATATCCAAGAAAACTAACCTTATAAATTTATAATTAAGTGAAACTTGAAGAAAATCTGGATTTTTTTTCATCATTTTTGCAATTGATTTACAATTTCTCCTAAAATCATGTTATTAACCCTACCTTTTTTTTATTCCAGCATATTCTACGTATTATTAGCTTTCTAAAAATAAAAATTGCACGATTATTACTTAAAAATAACAGTTTCTATGACCGTTTGAAAAAAGCCTATGCGCATTGTTTGGCTACGCATCATTGTTTATCACAGGTAGAGACCTTTTTTTTGGTGAGTCATTGTAGAGGCACGCGGGTCGAAGTACGAAAGGGGAAGAGGGGGGCCTTTTGAAGGACAATTTGAACGTTCGTTATGCTTTGTAGCCTAGCCAGCCAGTCGCTCCGAACCTTTCGCCGCTGCTATTTGTATTTCTCCTACCAACGTTATCAGTTTTCGTATCCTTCGTATCACGCGTTTGCTTTGTGGTCACCATGCCACGTATAAGTGATTTCCCTCCAGCACACATTGCCGATATCCATTATTACTATGGAATGTACCGAGGGAGTGCTAGAGCTGCTTGCGCAGCTTATCTAACTGCATTTCCGAATCGACGCCCCGTGCCATCAGCCCGTAATTTCCAAGAAGTCCATAGAAGACTGGCTAGCGCTGGACTTTTTGTGCCTCGGAATCGCCGCGAACCAGGTGTTATTATCGATGTTGCTATCGAAGAAGCAATTTTGGATGATTTGTTTCGTGACCCGACTACCAGTACGAGACGTTTGGCATTACGTCATGGCGTGTCCCAGAAATCAGTTTGGCGCATCTTAAGAAAAGCAGGGTTGCATCCATACCACTATCAAAGGGTGCAGCATTTACACCAAGATGTGGATTCACGTCCAAGGTGCGTTATGTCTTCATGGGTTTTAAGAAAAACAAGAGACAATCCACAGTTCCCTAAAAATATTCTTTGGACAGACGAAGCCCAATTTACTAGAGATGGCATCGTTAATTGCCGAAATTTACATCGGTGGTGCCCGAAAGGTGAAAACCCTAGGTTGAAAAGGGCTTCTACGTTCCAAGTGAAATTTTCTTTAAATGTATGGGCCGCAATGATCGACCATTTTCTCATTGGTCCTATAATACTCCCAAGAACGTTAACTGGAGAGAGATTTCTTGTACTTCTGAGAGACGAACTGCCGTGGCTATTGGAAGATGTGCCACTTCTAACCCGTCGCAGAATGATGCTCCAAATGGATGGATGTCCCGCCCATTATGCGCTGATCGTCAGGTCATATTTAAATGACAATTATCCACGTCGCTGGATTGGTCGAGGAGGACCAGTTGGGTGGCCGGCGCGTTCCCCCGATCTCACACCTATGGATTATTTTTTATGGGGGACCATGAAACAAAGGGTGTACAGCAGTCAAATTAATACAGAAGCGGAACTTGAAGAAAGGGTTTTGCGTGTGGCCAATGAAATTAAAAATGATCCCGATATGATTCAAAGGGCAACGCAGCAAATTTTGCTTCGCGCTACAATGTGTATGCAACAACAGGGTGGTCATTTCGAACATTTGATGCATTAGGATAATTACTGATTTGATTTATTTTTAATTAGTTAAAGGTAATAAATGATTTATGCTTGAAAAATACTTTTGTTTAAATCATTCTCCAGCTCTAACTCAGATAACTGCATTTTTTAAACGCTGATTTAAGAAGTTGTATCTAAGTAATAAACTTGCAAATTTTACTTTTAGAAAGCTAATAATACGTAGAATATGCTGGAATAAAAAAAAAGTAGGGTTAATAACATGATTTTAGGAGAAATTGTAAATCAATTGCAAAAATGATGAAAAAAAATCCAGATTTTCTTCAAGTTTCACTTAATTATAAATTTATAAGGTTAGTTTTCTTGGATATTTTGACTTTATGGGTACGGCTTATTATTAGTCATCATCACAAAATTTATTCCACTGCGATAACACACTTAGTTTAAAAATTATGACGTTTTATCTAAATAGGGTCAACAGGTGCAACTCAAAATTTTAAAAACATCATAAAAAACTCAAATAATTTTTTTAATTTTTTTTAATATTTTTCCCGTCGATAAAATGGGGTGTAGTTTCCCTGATTTTAATATGTGCACTTTATAAGGACTCACACTGTATGAATACGAGGGCGGGTCAATAAGTCCGTGACTTTTGGAATAAAACACAGATTTTTTGATAAATAAATCATTTTATTTTTCAACGTAGTCCCCCTTGAGCTCTATACACTTTGTCCAACGCTTCTCCAATTTTTTTATCCCTTCCAAAAAATATGATTTGTCGAGGTCCTCAAAATAGGCCTTTGTTTGCGAGATGACTTCATCATTGGAGTCAAATCTTTTTCCACCGAGCCATTTTTTCAGGTTTGGGAACAAGAAGTAGTCACTCGGAGCCAAATCTTGAGAATAGGGTGGATGTGGGAGCAAGTCATAGCCCAATTCATGGATTTTTGCCATGGCAACTGCACATGTGTGCACCCTTGCATTGTCTTGGTGAAAAATAACTTTTTTCTTGGCCAAATGAGGTCGGTTTTTTTTCAAATCCTCATTGAAGCGGTCCAATAAGTTGGCATAAAATTCCCCATTAATTGTTCCTCCCTTTTGAAGATAGTCAATGTGGATTATCCCACGTGCATCCCAAAAAACAGTCGCCATAACTTTATTGGCTGACAAACCCACCTTGGCCTTCTTTGGCGCCGATTCACCCTTAGAAACACACTGTTTTGACTGTTGTTTGGTCTCTGATGTATTGTGATGGATCCATGTTTCGTCCACGGTTAAAAAACTCCTCCATATTGTGATTAAACAACGCCAAACCTTCCTGTGAAGTTGTTACACGATTGCGTTTGTGGTCGACTATGAGCAAACGCTGCACCCATCTTGCGGAAAGCTTTCTCATGCCCAAGTGATCATTCAAAATTGAAACCACTGAGCCATGCGAGATGCCTATGGCTTCCACAATCTCTTGCACTTTCAATCTTCGGTCGGCCAACACCATATCGTGAATTTTTTCGATTGTTTCGGGTGTAGAGACCTCAACTGGGCGTCCAGGACGTTCGGCATCTTCAGTGCTTGTAAGGCCACAACGAAATTCAGTAAACCACTTTTTTACCATTGAAATCGATGGTGCAGAGTCCCCATAGTATTTATCAAGCTTAGCCTTGGTCTCGGTAATGGTTTTTTTTCGCAAAAAATAATGCTTAATAAGCACACGAATTTCACTTTTTTCCATTGTTTCCTTAAGTTACTGGATAGTCTGATAAAGATAGCTGTAAAACACAAACTAACTGACGCAGCAAGTTCAAATTTTAATAGGAGTCAACTGACAGATGCCTGTTGACAGGAGTAGTGTTGCTTTTTCAGTAAGGAGGTTAGAAATTCAAAAAGTCACGGACTTATTGACCCGCCTTAGTAAGTAAAGAATAGATCAAAAACAAAATAAAATTTGTTTAAAAATGTAATAGAAAATAATATTAAGAAGTATTAAATGTAAATTATGATAAAAATAGAAATGTAAAATCAATGAGTGAAGAAAATAAATGTAAGCAAAATAGAAATAATGTAAACATAGTAGAATTAAAACCAATGTATTAGGAATAATTTAAAATATATAAGCAGAAATTGAAACAAATGAAAACAATTGTCCTGGCTAACGGTCGGGGGAACAAAGAAAAAAAAAAAAGTTCCCTAGGACCCGGTGTACCACAGGGCTGTTTTGTGGGACCCGGTGTAAAAACTGTACAAATTTAATAAAACTAAACCTAACGTAAAAAACTAATATTAAATGTAACCTACACAACAAAAACAACTAGTTAAAATATATACAGTAATTTAAACAAGTTGATAAAATTAAAAAGTTGAACTTCTCAGCAACCAGATGGCGTACGAAAGAAATTCAACTATGAAAAGAATCCCCAATAAGCCTCTTTTCAACGCCACCAACAACATAAAAATCGCAATATTGGTATAGGCTCCGCCCAAGGAAATTAAAGTTCTAAGGTTCTAACCTAACCTAACCTAACCTAACCTAGTCTGAAACGTGAACAAGATGAACATACAAGATTTAACTGATTTTCTTTTAGCTTTAAGCGTGGCATGTTTTGCTATTAACTCTCTTTATTTAGGTTTAAGCTCCATCGAGAGCGTAATAAAATTAAAGGCCAAAAATTTCAAAATTTCAAAGCTGATTCCTGGAAAAGATTTTACCTTAGGCAGAGGTGGCACCATATCTGGAATGTGGTATCCTCCAACTTCGATAGAGTTCGGCGGAAGGCTGATAGCTGGTGTATAAGATGGATGACTGTTCAATAGCAATAAAGACACGTTGGACACAGCGACATGAAATGACGGCAAAGACACGCCTCTGGCTTTTGCTATAGGTGCAAAAATATTATTGTATTCCATCTCTGTTCTTGAATCAAATTTCCTAAAATATTTCACAATATTGACTTGTCATTAATGTATTTTTACTTAAATTGTTTTTGTAACTTTGATTAAACTCTTTACAGTAGTTCCATTCCATATTCCAAATAAAAAAATTGTGGCTCAAGTTATCTGTTTCGAATTATCACACAAAAATTGTTCCTGTTTACATGATTATGAATGATAAAAGAAATCTTACCAAGTAACCCTGAAGTAAGTGATGGTATTCACAAGTCGCGTTACAAAGTTCATGGGTGGCAAGAACCCTGTCATCATGAATGGCAAGGCTGCCAAATCTCTTGTAAAGTCCACCAGTCGCTGCACTCGTGGATGGATCACTGTGCCGCAGAGAACGATCCATGGAATCTTTTGAACTGCAGCATATCTAAAGGTGCATGCATATATTAAATGCAAACGCTATCTGTTGATTTTGTCACTCCGACTTGTTAATCATATAAAAAATGTAATATGTATTTATGTATTTAAAATCTGTTACCTAGCATCTAAATCTGAAAACAGCCATTCGCTTAATATGGTATCAAATTGCGAAATATGAAAAAAATCATGACTAAACTAATTACACTTCATATAAATAATTAATTATTGGCAAAGTCTTAGGGCAAAAATCCTAAAAAAATATATATGTATTTATGTTTTTAAAATCTGTTACCCAGCATCTAAATCTGAAAACAGCCATTCGCTTAATATGGCGTCAAATTGCGTATTGATCAGGGCGTCCTGCATTGCCGTAGTGTTGAGAATCCAGCTCGAGCGCCACAATGAGCTCGAGTGTATAAAGTCTATTTTCCAAAAGTCCAGTTTCGTGAAATCCATTTCTTTAATAGAAAGATGAATTTAATAAAATAAGAAAAAGCAATATAAGTAGGTAAACAATGCAGTGAAAGGATCATAAAAGTCCTACAGTGGGTGACCGTCATACGAGTAAAACCCGAGTTTATACAGAACGTTGATTTTACTCGCGGCTTATCGTGCCGATCGAAGTGCAAAGCGCACGTCGATCGCGCTAGATGAGATCGCGTTATCCAAAAAATAAGTTGTTCTGTCTTTTCGGGTTCAAGCCTACTACGTTGTTCGCTAATTATAAATATGAGTTGCGCTGTCGTCGAGCTCAAGCCTGCCCTACATAATTTAAACTCTTAATAGCTATAGAAAATATTCGTTCACATGGAATATACCTAGCCGTATTACAGAATCTGAGTCCATTAGGATGAAAAGGCGACGATAATATATATTTTACCGATCGTTCCACCGTTTTTATGAGTTTTTTGTTCGTTGTAATCTCGTTTATTTATCAATTTTTGTTATAGTTAGAAACCGCTTGGGCTTATATGGTTTATGCTTTTGTGTTTACATGTGGTTAACATGAAATGCGGACTTCTAGTCCTGGAATCTAGAAATTTATGTCTAATTATATATAGTGTTGGCACAAATCTTGCATCGCTTGTAATACCGAAGTTTTTAAAACGGATCTCCAAAAATGTAGCCCGAGTTGTTAATTCTATATAACCGATGTTTTGGAATCGCTTGTTTAAGGTAAGACCGCACTAGGCGTAACTACACGGCAGCGGAGCGACGCGACGTGGCACTTTTTTCCTGTACGCTTGGCACACCTAATTCGCAAAACGACTACCTCGCGCTATGTCGAACTCAAATCGCGATGTTGGCAAAACGAGAGTTAGCCTTATTAACCTTGTAGGCCATCCGCGAGATAGGCTCAGTGATACATTAGACATACTGAGATTGAATCTTACAGCTATAGTGACTTTTTACAAATATTTGTTTGGACTCAGAATCTACCCTTTCAATGCACGGGCCATTATTTTGTCCGCCATTCAGATATAACGTATATGTGTATTATGTACTGACTGGCTTAAAAATTTTATATGACATAAACCAGAAAACGAGCAGCCATATCACCTGATGGTCAGCGATTACCGCCGCCCTGGACACTCGCAACACCGAGGAGTTACACATGTAACCACCTCTGTTGTTGCGCACTTGCGTTCCTGAATACCCAACCTACCTTTGGCCACCATTAGCCTCACGCACTCGGCGAAACACAACGCAAGCGTTTTATGAGATATTTTTATGAGAAAATATAATGTAAAAATTTAATTGTCATGTGACGGTTAAATGTAATCAAACGTTACAACGTTAAAATTTTAAGCATAAGGCGAGTAAGGCCATATAAGATTAGATGCACAGCGAAGTAGTTCTTAAGTAAAGTAGGCACAACGCGAGATAGGCAAACAGTGCGTAAGCACAATAGCTATTTCGAAATGTCATTTTCGCACAGCTTTTCGCATATTGCGTGCAGTGAAAAATGTTAATCTTTAAGAGACGGTTATTACAGAAGTTTAAAAAAAAGAAAATACAAGAGTGTAGATGGAGCTATCAAAAATGAAAATACGAGCTTCAAATAAAGTTTTCACAATTTTATCTTCAGGAAAGAACAACTAAGAACAGAGACAATACCGAATCGATTTCAAGTGAGAAAAATACAAATGATAATGCTATTCCCAAACTAATATTCACTTCTGGACCGGTAACAACCACATCATTGATGTTTAAAAAACTCCAGGAAAAAATGTACCACCCAAGCAACTCAGAAGTTAACAGTAGCCGATACCCTTTAAATTACTAAGCTTCACGTACAGTACGTACACGTACACCAAGGGTATCTGAACACCCGATACGGTTAATTTCTAAAGCAATGGCAAATTTCGTCACAGCCTTGCCTCTGGACATACAGCTAAAGGCTAAAAATAAAAAGTATGCTATCTTATAAGATTGAGAATACGAGAATCTGCTGGACTTGACTCAGGTCGTATCGGGACGATCGTCTGATCTGCTACGGATGAGTCTCAAAGTCGTATTGCAAAAAAACTAAAACAACTTTTGATGTCTAGACATCAAGTTTCAGCAGAAACGTTCAGTTATACACTTGCACTCAATACACCATATCAATCAGAATTGGATAGCTATGTACAGCAAGTTATCTATGAGTATGCCCAAAAATAATTATTATTCCTATTAATTTATAGTCTATTAATAGTATAATTAGTACTTTAATAAAAAAGTTACCTAATTGTTACCATGAGTTTTTCTTTCACGTCTATCGCTTGTCGGAATAGTATCTTGTTTTTCTATATGGAGTTTCATAGTTTGTAATAACTTGCCGAATTTATGTTGGGATATTCTAAATTATGTATGACATTCAGACATTCTAAAGTATAAAAATTTTAACCCAGGAAGTATTATTTAAGTAGAGTGGAAAGAATCGCGGGAGTATGCCTTCCTTATTACCGTATTGTTTTATAACTTTATCCTATTTTGACAGCTACAGACAGTCCTACTGTCTGTCAACGTGTTAAATAGTTTAAAAACCTGATCGAAGCAGGATTCATAACAAAATCCATAACCATGGAACACCTAGGCGACCACGGCTGGAAAAAGTTAACAGTGAACACCAAGGTGGACCACGGGTACAAAAACGTAAGCTTGGATACCAAGGAGAACCGCAAGTGGACTACGGAGAATTCGCGTATCTCCGGTATAGTTTGCTTAATTTTTTTCGTAATCACAAATGTACTCGATCATAACGAACGAATGATCAATTTTAGAATTTCTGTGGTATGTTTGAGTTGTTATCCAGTGATCGGCATCAAATGTATTTATTTAGTTGATTTAATTCTTGAAGCTACAAATTCCCAACGTTTTTTATACCAATCCTAACTTTTATAAATAGTCATCATTCTGGTTTTCAAATTACCGTAGCTGCTATTGAATGACAATTATTTCATTATGAGGGAAAGATTCGTCTTTATCAGATCGCAATTATCAAGTTCGTGGAAACCTACAAAAAACCGTTATTTTGTATTTTTTGGCCTTTATTATAGGAAATGAAAATACCTGTCCAATATTGCGACAGCAAACTTATATCAATGTAGTGCAGATTCTTTGGTGGATTCCGTTCAGGAAACGGTGTAGCAAATGTTACCTGGAGAGCAAAATATTAGCACTCTGTTAATTTGTATTGCCAAGATCGACAGCGGTGATATTAATTATATAAACCCTTTCACATTATGTGACTCGTTAGTTGCAACTTACCAAGATTAACGTTGTATGAAAATGTCTAGGCTTTAAGTAATTATGTTTTTTTAAAATATTATGTTGTTTTTACTGACATTAATTCGACAATTGTGCACATAATTGAGTGGCTGTCATCTAATAATCTTAAAATTAACCTTATTAAAACTAGATATATACAATTAAGAAACTATAATAAAAAACCTTTACAATTAAAATTAATAATAATGATGAAAAAATAGAAGTAGATAGGAATTTATTTTTAGGCCTACAAATTGATAAACATTGTTACTGACACTCACACATATAAAACGTATGTTCTAATTTAAACAGATTTGTATTTGTATTACGTAGATTGGCATGGACTGTAATTGTACAAACTGTCATAATGGCCTACGGCTATGTTTCATCAGTCTTATGCTATGGACTTGTAATATGGGGAAACTCTATGCACATAGATAAAGCATTTATTGTCCAAAAGCAATGCCTCCGTCCCATAGCTAAGGTTCCATTTGAATCATGTAAGACTTTACTTAAACATTTTAAGATCATGACATTTCCGAGTATGTACATTTTAGAAATGTTCAAATTTGTTACTAACAATGAGGACATTTTCACTCAATTGGTGGATAAGATACCGACAAAATACTTCAATAGATTTATAAATATAATCAAATAGATTGATCATATATAAAAAACAAAAACTAAATGCTTATGCAATGTATATTAAAATCTATCAACAAGGTGCCAGCACATATAAAACTCCTATCCAAAAAATATATACTATAAGAGAACTTAAAAAAAAATTAATAGATAAATCATATTATAGCGTCAAAGAATTTTTATTTGGTGGATACAATAATTATTAAAAATAAAAAAAATATTATTGAATTTGTAGTTCGACATTAATAATATTATTGTGTTTTTGATATTTTAATTTTATTGATTATACCTACACAATAATTTGTCGATATCATTATAATAATATTATTTCCTAAATTCTTTTATATATTTAGAATTTAACTATAATTGTAGTGACTTTTATTTTTATTGAAATTTTAAATAGTATTTACTCTTATTCTTACACTAGTTAAAATGATTGATTATTTTGTGAATATAATATTGTTATGACTTAATTCTCTGCTATGAATTGCAATGAATTAAATTCATTATTATAAATAAATGTCACCTGATAATTATATGATGGCTAAATATGATTCTGTTCTGCTTATTATGGAACTTGAAATTGATTTTATTTTAATGTTAGCAAGAACGGAATTGTAGTTAATTATTGCTTCTGATTGTATATTAAGCAAGGTACCTACTCAAATTTGTGCACATGTGTATTATGCCACGTATAAAGATTAGGATGCTGTAAACCCACTCTTTTAATTTTTGACAGTTGACGACTGACACGACTGACGTCAAATTACATTAGTTTCTATCTAATTGCACATTTAACGTAAATTTTGTACTACCTATGTTTTGCGTGCGTGCGTGTTGAGGTGAAGATATAATGACTAGTGATAATACTTATTAATTATATTTTTAACGAATTTAATGTAAAAATGAAGAACATTTCCACGCCCAATGGATAGAAATTGTGACCAATAATTGTATCTAATGTAACATCTTTGTACGAGTACCAATTTCATGGAAATAAATGATTCTGATTGTGATACTTACTTCGTGTCCTGCATTCAATAATATATTGTTTATTTCTGATAGTAAGTTGTAGTGGCTCCTAGACATTCCGCCCTGTAGACATAGGATGTGGTAGCAATTCGTTGACGCCACCACCCATAATACAGTCGTATAATGCAGTAATAACATTTCAAAATGGAAAACACACCAACATCAATAATTATTGATCTCTAGCAAATGTACAAGTTTATGAAATCGCAAATTACTGTGCTATGACACTGAAGGCCGTACACTAATTAATATGTTATATGATCGTGAACATGTATTGATAACGACATTCACGTGTAGGACTACCATATTTTACACCTACATATATCTGAATATCTTTTTTGTAAATAAGGGTAAGGTAACCCGGCTACGCATTCTATATTATTAAGTACCTGTTTTTTTTTATTTTTTTTATTTCATATTATACATCTGTTACTGTTAATGATTGCAAGTTGCAACAACTTTGCAACAATACGTAATTGAGGATTTTATACTTTCGTTATTTATGAATTTTATTGAATATATCTTATAATAATTAGTAATAATTTGACTCTTTTTTTCTCACACACCACATGCAGATACACACACACACACACACTTACAATTTTACAAACATACACACGTCACACACTCACACGACACGCACACATTCGCACCAACACTACGCATTAATTTACACGAAAACAAATGTTTATAACCATATACTTGTGTAAACTCTGTCATTCCATTATTTATTATATTGATCAACAATTTTTAATATTTTTCTAACATAATTTAGGAAATCACTTCTGGTTCTTTCTGTATTTATTAATTGTCAAAGTACATATCCGCCCATACCCCGCTGCATATATCTAGGTCCAGCCTCACTTTGGCATGAAGCGGACATTCATTTAGAACATGCATAATAATTGTTTGTTCTATTTCAGGGTCACATCTGCAACTGGAACTGTTTCTAATCTTATTTATTATTATTATTATTTGGCTGAAGGTGTTGTCTATTTTTATCTTTCTTAGACTTTTATATGCCTCATATAGTATATCCGGAAAGAAGATTTTCGTTATGGCTCCAGTTGGACCTTGACTATATTCTAGCTGCCTGTGTGTTCTGTGAGTTTTTCTTATTTCAAACACTACAAAATACGACAGGGTGCAAATTTTGTGGATCTTTGATGGCTTCAAGACCGGATTTTAAATCTGACAAAATGTTTATTTGGATCTTTTCCCGTCTTTCTCTCAGGACTTGCAGGGCCTTCCATATTGCGCAAAGTTCCAGTTGAAAGACTGAGCATTTATCGCTTGGTTTTATCATATAACTTTTATAATTTTTATTTTGTTCATCGCTCTCCCACCACGATATGTCTGCTCCTACTCTTCCTCCCTATATTTTGCTACTATCTGTGTATACGCAAGGCTAGTTATTTTTTATTGATTTAAGGTCGTCTGAGTTTGTTATTAAATCGAATTTAATTTCTTTTCTTTCAGTTGGGTGTGGTAGGGCGAAGAAGTTAGTCAGCTGTTCTACTTCTTCCCCTGGAAATGTATTTGTGGATAATCTGTGTTTTATTTTATATATCTAAGCTGCTTCTTTTGCTCTCATTGTGAGCTTTACATATTCTTAAGGCGAATATCCTTATTATTTTATTTAGTATGGTTTTGGCATACTTTTTATCAACAACGAGCTGCTAAATGTTTGCCGCATAAAGCACCGTGGGCTCTATTATAGAAGTGAAGAGTATGCGAACAATATCCGGGTTGAGGCCCCATGTAGCTTTAATAGCTTTTGCAACAATTTTGTATATATTTGTGGCGGACCAATTAGGGTCACAATCCTGAATCACGCTATCGAAGTTTTCTAACATCGACACTATATATACGACGTCTGAAATTCATACAAGTAGGCTTCGGCCTGATCGGCATACTACCTCGCTCGGTCGGAGATCTCTCTTTGGGGCTTCTACTATTCCCACAAACTGCACAAATAAGCGGCTACTTGTCGGCAAAACAGGCCTGTCTTGTGTAGGCGTTGTTGCATCCTCGGAACAATTCAGTGTAAGAGCGGTAAGAGAAGATTCACCATATTCGAAAATCCTGCAGGAGTTCTCGAGCATCACACATCCGTTCAGAAGCATGAAGCACGACACCGCGCACCATATTTAAACAACAAATGGCCCGCCGGTATCCAATAGACCAAGGCGACTCGCTCTCAATAAGTTCGCCGCTGCAAAAAAGGAATTTGCTATAATGTTGGAAAGCAGCGTGTCTAGACCATCAAAAAGCCCATGGGCGTCCCCCTTGCAGATGACTGAAAAGAAGGTCCACACTTGGAGACCCTGTGGAGATTACCGAGGTTTGAACGCTAGGACTATTCTCGATCGCTACTCCGTCCCACACATTGCTGATTGCCATAACGACTCCATTCGCGGGCTCTTTGAATTCCCATATATGACCATCGGCCTACGAAACGCTGGCCAAACTTTCCAGCGTTTCATCAACGAAGTACTACAGGGGCTAGACTTATGTTACAGTTACGTTGATGACATCCTAGTCTTTTCACGCGATGCTGCTCAACACGCTGACTATTTGCGCCAAGCCTTCTCACTATACGAGAAATATGAGGTTACACTGAACCCCTCAAAATGCACCCTTGGCCTCAAAGAAGTGGTATTCCTGGGATACATAGTTATAGCTGACGGAGTAGAGCCACCCAAAAAACGCATCCAAGCCATCAAATATTTCGCACCGCCGAAGACCGTACAGAGGTTACGCCAATTTCTCGGCATGATAAATTATTACCGTTTATAGACGTCATTGCCGCGATAAATTGTAAGCCAAACCGGTAGCGTGGACACTGGAACTGCACCAAGCCTACGAAGCTTGCAAGGAAAGCCTTTCCTCAGCTACCTCGCTTGCACACCCAGTATGCGACGCCCCACTTGGTCTCTTCACCGATGCATCAAGCGTGCACATTGGAGCATGTCTACAGCACCAGGTCAAGAATGATTGGCAGCCCCTAGGGGCTGCCTATCATTCTGAAAAAGCCTAGGCTTTTTCAGATAAAAGCTCAGCTCAAGACAAGCGCAATGGCCAGCCTACTACAAGGAGCTTTGGCAATGTACGAAAGTGTCCGGCATTTTCGGCATATTTTAGAAGCTCAACACGCCACCATATACACCGACCACAAACCTCTTTTATACGCCTTTCAACAACGCCAAGAAAAGCTGCCTCCCGCTCAGCTAAACCAATCCAGTTTAATTAGCCAATTCACTACGGACGTTGCTTACATCAAAGGCGAAGACAACGTGGTCGCCGATTGACTTTCCCGATTAGAGGCTATTAACCTTAGAGGAAGACTACAAAGGCCTACGCCTTTCAACAACAAGACGACGAACTACGCCATCTGATTTCTAATTCATCTTTGAACATTTAAAAGGCACCAGTTCCCGGAACGCCGCTGAACTTATGTGTGACACATGTACGGGTCGACCGCGGCCTTACGTAACACCTTCGTTCCGCCGCAAAGTTTTCGACAAGCTTCACAAATTCAGCCACTCCGGCGCACGAGCATCCGCGCGATTTGTATGGCCTTCTGTCCAGAAGGAATGTCGCAAATGGGCACGTACCTGTATCTCGTATCAAAAGAACAAAGTCACCAGACACAGCTTCTCACACATAGGACATTTCAGCAATCCTTCAACCCTCCTGCAGCATATCCACATTGACATAATAGGTCCCTTGCCCCCTTTTTTTTTTTCCCATCCCCCTACCATTATCAGGGCTTGTTTTTATCTTTTATTCTTTCTATTTTCTTTTGTATTCTTTTCTATTTTGTACAATTCTTATATCTAGTTTCTTATAGATATACATTTGATGATTGTTTTGCATACTTAATTTTAACTATGCACTCGTCGGTTTTACATAGATAAAAAGTCAACAATTCCTATTTTAAGACGCAGTAAAATACAATAAATCAAATAATATTAATATACAGTAAATTTAAGTTCAATTTGAAAATGTCAATAAAAATAATCAATAAATAATAAATTATACAATTACAATTCAATTAAAATGTCAAAATAATACAACGGCACACACATTCAACTTAGACCTATTATCACAATAAAACCTAATCTAGAGCCTATACTAAATCACACCAAAATATCACAGTTCTTTTTCATCACACAATCTACTATCTTTTTACAAAAAGAGAGAAAAGCATCCCTCTTCTTTCCCCCCAGGATGGAAGACAGGCTCTCACCCGTAATCGATATGCCCAATTTTTGCTCAGTATCATATCTACTGCTACCAAAAATCGGGCACTCGAGTAACAGGTGAGAAACCGTCTCCTCAACTCCTGGCTGACATGAACACGACGGGTCCTCCTTCAACTTGAATCTATTCAAATAGAAGGCGAACCCGCCGTGTCCAGTCAGTACTAAGGCGGGTCAATAAGTCCGTGACTTTTTGAATTTCTAACCTCCTTACTGAAAAAGCAACACTACTCCTGTCAACAGGCATCTGTCAGTTGACTCCTATCAAAATTTGAACTTGCTGCGTCAGTTAGTTTGTGTTTTACAGCTATCTTTATCAGACTATCTAGTAACTTAAGGAAACAATGGAAAAATGAATTTCGTGTGCTTATTAAGCATTATTTTTTGCGAAAAAAAACCATTACCGAGACCAAGGCTAAGCTTGATAAATACTATGGGGACTCTGCACCATCGATTTCAATGGTAAAAAAGTGGTTTACTGAATTTCGTTGTGGCCGTACAAGCACTGAAGATGTCGAACGTCCTGGACGCCCAGTTGAGGTCTCTACATCCGAAACAATCGTAAAAATTCACGATATGGTGAAGCCTACCGAAGATTGAAAGTGCAAGAGATTGTGGAAGCCATAGGCATCTCGCATGGCTCAGTGGTTTCAATTTTGAATGATCACTTGGGCATGAGAAAGCTTTCCGCAAGTCGACCACAAACGCAATCGTGTAACAACTTCACAGGAAGGTTTGGCGTTGTTTAATCACAATATGGAGGAGTTTTTGCGCCATTTTGTAACCGTGGACGAAACATGGATCCATCACAACACACCAGAGACCAAACAACAGTCAAAACAGTGGGTTTCTAAGGGTGAATCGGCGCCAAAGAAGGCCAAGGTGGGTTTGTCAGGCAATAAAGTTATGGCGACTGTTTTTTGGGATGCACGTGGGATAATCCACATTGACTATCTTCAAAAGGGAAAAACAATTAATGGGGAATATTATGCCAACTTATTGGACCGCTTCAATGAGGATTTGAAAAAAAACCGACCTCATTTGGCCAAGAAAAAAGTTCCTTTTCACCAAGACAATGCAAGGGTGCACACATGTGCAGTTGCCATGGCAAAACTTGACGGCCTTCGTCTCGGCCTCACTCTCCCATACGGAGAGTGCGGCTCCGACTCGACCCTCAATCTTGCTGCCGTCTGTATAGATCCTATGGACGTGGCTATTAACCACGTCCGCATAAGAGTCCTCGTCTACCAACCCAAACCTCAGCTCTTCCTGCTCTGCCGGATGTGGGTCCTCGATCGCTGGAGCATTTCGCTCCACCTCCCTGTCCTTCAACACCGGGTGAGGTACCCCCTTCTTGATCTCATAGAGCCTCGAAGCTTCGAGTATCCTGAGATCAAGAGGGAGTATCCCAGCCAACAGCATCGCAGAGTTCAGGGAGACGGTCCGATATGCTCTGCAAATCTTCTGGGCAAAACCCCGTTGAACAGAGTTGAGCCTTTTCTGGACCCCCATCTTTTCCACTTTTCCCTTGCCCCCTTGCAAAGGTTACGACTACTGCCTCACAGCCATTTACCGATTCACCCGCTGGCAGGAGGTATCACCGATGGTCAGCATCACGGCGGAAGAAGTAGCCAACACCTTCCTGTAGGGCTGGATAGCTCGCTTCGGCGTTTCCATAACCATTACCAACGACCAGGGGCGACAATTTGAAACTGACCTTTTCAATCGCCTTCTATACCTCTGCGCTATCCAACGTACAAGAACCACAGTTACCATCTGTGCGCTAACGGCATAGTGGAACGGGTTCACCGACAGCTGAAGGCCGCCTTGATATGACACAGTGACTCGTGGCTCTTGTCCCTTCCTTTCGTTTTACTAGGTATGCGTACAGCGTTCAAGGAAGACCTTAAAGCTACCATCGCGTACTTACTCTACGGCCAAGCATTGCAATATTGCGCATATCTGGCGAAATGCTCCATCCAGATACATCACTTAACTCACAACTCTCACCCATGGATTTTTCGTAGACTTACGACAGCGAATGTCGAAGCTACGACCTGTCCCTGGCACACAACACACACAAACACACATTTTTACCTTCAAAGATACTACCTGCAGACAGCGTGCGACGTTCATTACAATCGCCGTATAACGGACCGTATAGAATCATCGAACTCTCTGCCGACGGGAAGACAATCACACTACACAGTACACATAAAGAACAAGGACATAAGGGTAAGTGTAGACCGCGTCAAGCCTGTCTTCACCGAACTGCCTATACCCACACCTACACTACCTACATCTGCACCACCCACTCCGTCTGTACAAAGTTCACGTGCACCTACTATACTCCCACAAACAGCCCCACGACATACGACCTCTAGATCGGGGCGCAAAGTGACATTGAAAAAACAGAATGAGTATGTTTATTTTTAATAGAATTTTGATACGTACCTTCGCGAATTTAAATCTCCAAGTTATCCTTCTCCGTGGAGTGTGGCGTGGCATAAAACGCAACGCGCACCTTTAAGAGGAAGGAAAGGAAATCAGGCTGTCAGGTACTTTGACAGTGGGGTTTTTCCCTCGCTCTTGTCCCGCGCAGCTAGGTGAGTGATGTCGAAAGGTTGGATAAGACTGTCAATTTGATTGTTTGTACATGATAATAACAAATAAGGTTTTGCTCTGTACCTTATTGCTAAAACTATAAATGTTTCTAATTGTGTCGCATGTAATACACGTGTTGATTTGCAACCTATGACTTTCATTTGGGGAGACTCCGGTCTACCTACGCCACTTACACCATTTGAATTATTTTATGAGGTGCAAATTTTATTTTGTTTTCTTTACTCCATTCCAGGACTAGTTTTAGTGCTTCATTAGCTTTTTTTTTACAAGGTCCATATTAGCCTCAGCTGTTACTATTAGTAGATCTCTAGTTTTTCTGCTTCCTGTAGGAGTTTGTCTAATTGAATGTTCCACATCAGCGGGCCTTGTATGCAGCCTTTATTTGTACTTCCTGTTACTGTGCTTAGGTAGTTGTTCGTCAATATTCGTTACATGCCAGAGATTCCAAACTTGAATATACGCGCTTATTTAATATTAATTGGTAGTGACAAACACTAGTTATCTTTTTTCGCTATTGAATTAAGCATATCATCCCTTTCACGAATTTTTACTGTGTGAGTGAAATGTAACAATAATGAAAAATTTCAATGTGTGTCGCGGCACAGAAATTTTGTCACTTTTGTAAGAATATAACGTATACATAGTTAACAATACTCATTGTTTTTCAAATAACGCTTTCGCTTTAAGTTAATTTGTTTGTAATTTCTTTATGGAGATTATATTTTGACTTATTTATTAATAACAAGTTATTTCAAAAATTAATTATTAAATACAAAATAGCTTGCTATTAATAATATTAGTCCATTTGTTTCTAGCATCTTAAATTTATTTTTAAATGATTTTTTTCGACAGCAACATTTAGATTTTACATACTTTTGCGAGCAGACTGTTAGAAATAATACCACTTGTTAACTATTTTAGTTTATATTATATAGTTATTGTAGCATATAGCATTGGTTATTTCATTAAATATTGTGTCTCTGAACCATCTGGATCCGCTCGCCCCGCACTTCATACCGAGCTGTGGAGGCGGGACGGTGTGTCGCAGGCATATTGTAAACAAATTCGTGTTTTACGCTTTTGGCACGATATCCTACATAAAAGTTATCCAGACACCACAAGTTGGCGACGAGGATAAAGAACGTAAATAAGATATATAATTTGCTTGTGTACGACTACTCCAAAAATCCATAAGTTATCAGAAGAGTATGTTCAAATTAGCTTGGTTCAATCTTATCCTTTTGTGTTTAAAAATATTATTTCATTTAACAAAAAGAAAAGAATAAGTTTGATAAATGAAGTTATTTGAAACAGTACCCATTTGTAATATGTTGAGTATTATCAAACTTTTAAAACTACCTACCCTAAATGCTACATATGATGATGATGATGTCCTCCACGACGCATCCGTCGACGGCGACCCTTATAGCCTCCTTGCATGAGCCCGTATATGGCTGGAGAAACCGAGTTTAGTCTGAAAGACTCGGTCACACGCTGTGCAGTATAGTTGTCCGGTGGAGTTGTACGTATAGTTATACGTAGGCTTAGGACCAGTCTTGCGGTGTTGGCGTTTGGCATCCAGATCTTCCATTCGAGCTTTTTCAAAGTTCTCAGTGCCTTCTTTTACAGCTTTTCGCCAGTCAAGCCTCACACGCGCCAGCTCCTGCAACACACACACACACACACAAATATATTTAGCGGAACACAAAAAAAAGGTCCATAATTAAAAAAAATATGGTTTTATTTTAAAATCTACTTACTACACTTCTTTTGTTATTTAAAGTTTCATTTGTTTTACTTAAAATGAGATCACATTAAGGACAGATTTTGTGAGTAAAGGCTATTTGTGAAAAATTGTACATTTTTGAACTTTTCATGTAACCGGGAAAAGTGAAAATTAATATTAAAATAACAATTAATTAAATTAGAAAAATAGTGAATAATATCGCGTATGTCCTCCACGTGCTCTTATTAAAGTTTCCACCCGTCTAGGCATACTGAGAATGATGTTATCGATGGTCTCCTGGGATAGTCTCCGCCATTCCTCAACTACGGCGATTCGCAGTTCACCCACGTTGGCAGGAGCTGCAATTCTGGACTTAACTTTTCTTTTCAGAAAATCCCAAACGTGCTCTATTGGGTTCATATCCGGCCACTCCATAACAGTGATATTCATATCATTAAGATAAGCTTGAGTTACCCGAGCGGTATGCGGCCGAGCATTATCCTGCATAAAAACAAAATATGGTGCAAATGGTACGACATTTTTTTCTAAAACTTCTCTGATATTGCGGTCTGCAGTCAGACTCCCTCTGTCAATCACTACCAAGTCTGTGCGAGCTCCCAAACAAATGCCCGCCCAAACCATTATTGATCCACCACCGTATGCAACTGTGGTTTCAAAATTTGTCGTCCTCCTTTGCGTCTGTATATTCTTTGCCTGCCGTCAATTTGATTTAAGAGAATTCTGCACTCATCACTAAACAATACCTCCATTGGTCCGCGTTGCAAAGTCGATGTTCCTGAGCAAAAGTTAACCTGTTTCTACGATGATTTACCTCGAGCCTTGGAGCCTTGGCGGGCACAAATGAACCCAAACCAGCTTCTTCGAACCTTCTTCGTACCGTACGCTCACTTACTTGGACGGCCGTCAAACGTGGATTCCTACGTACACGAAGCCGAATGAAACGATCATCCCTACTCGAAGTGCGTCATTTTCTGCCTTGTCCTGCTCTTCTCACATAAGTACCGGTCTCCCTGAACCGTTGGATACTGCGATGGATCGTTGAAACTGGTCGACGAAGATCTCTGGATATCACTCTGTAGGTTTGACCATGTCTTCACATTTCGAGTGCCCTGGCAATCTCCGTTGGGCTAAGTCAGTCATAATTCAGTCCTCAACTCCAAAAAGATACGCAATTTAAAAAAAAACTAACAAAAAACAGTATTTCAATAAAATTTTAAATCAAACTCAGAAGGAAGAAATACTCGAAGTTCGCTCCAGATAAGGTGTATTTGAATAAAATTAAAACAATTGCATAAAATGTGACGTTCAGTTGTTTTCTTAATTTGAAAATATTTATTTTTAAATTAAATGACGTATTAACCAGCCAACAACCTTATATGATACTGATATCAAACCTTTATTTTATGTTCCGCTAAATATGCCGGTGTGTGTATATCACAAAAACTTAGATTAATAAAACTATTATTACACTGTAGTTTGGGATATAATAATATTACCTTATTAATATCATTAATATCTACGAACGAATATACAACAAATTTAATATATATTATATTAAATTTGTTGTATATTCGTTCTGATAATTAAAGGTATAACGCGGTCACATTAACTTGACGCATCGCTAGAATGCAAAGCCCCTTCCCCCCGCGTTCTTTTAGCTCGCCCGGCAAACGTCAGTATGGTCAGCATCTCTGTTACCGATACACGCGTCGATATTTTTGTTAGTTTTCTGTTGCAGTTTTTGTGTTAAGTTTTCGTTATTCTTTTGTTAAGTTTGGACTATTGTTACTGTTATTTTTGTTACTTTTGGACTATTTTTAATAGTACATATCTATTTTTGAACATGGGGAAAACTATACACAGTAAAGGGAGAAATCTTGTGTTGAAAGCGCTGCAGTTTTTTGAGAATGAGAAGAAAAATGGGCGCTTTTGCATACCTGTGGATCAGGTTGAGATACGAACCTGTGCAGCAACTGGAATATCAAGAAGAATACTCTTACTTGGATAAAAAGAGAGGCTAAAAAGGCATGTGTACAACCGCCGCGTTCTTCGCCCGACGCTAGTTCAAGCACTAGCACGGTTCCAAGTATTAGTACGGCTCTAGATACTCCCCCCCGTTCAAGTACCACAGGAAGTCCAATGAGAGAAATAAAGTTATCCACTCCGGGTAAAGAGCGTAAACAATCAGCGAAAAAAAATGTCTTAGATGATTTTGATATTTGCGCAATACGTAATATCATCAACAGCTTTTACACGGTAAAAAAGGAAGTACCAACTCTTAAATTTATTAAAATCAGGATTTTCCTGGCAGCTGCTAAGAAAGATCTTTCCTTCGAAATATTTTAATAAATCAGTTGGGTTACAAATTCAAAAAATGAAAAAATGCGCGTTCGGTGCTAGTTCAAGAAGGCGATATAGCCGCATGGAGAAAACGCTACCTGCGCCGAATAAAAGAGAACAATGACCTCGGCGCAGGTAAAACACCAGTTATCTACCTGGACGAAACGTGTATCCATTCCCACTATACTGTAAGCAAATGCTGGCAAAACAGTACAGATAACAGTGTAAATTAAAATTTTAACCCGGGTCAACGGTGGATTTGGCTGCATGCTGGAGGAGAAAATGGATTTATCCCAGGTGCAGATTTATTGTACAAGTGCAAAAGTACTACTGGCGATTACCACCATAAGATGAACACCGACAATTTTATAAAATGGCTTAGTGAAAAGCTGATACCAAACTTGCCCTTAAATAGTATTGTGGTCATTGACAACGCGCCTTAGCACTCAACGCAGTCAGTGAAGCCGCCCACGAGTGCAACGTCAAAAGGAGAAATGCAACAGTGGCTGTGTGAAAACAATGTTCCCTTCGATGAAAATATGAGAAAAAGAGAACTCTACCCGATTATAAAAAGGGAAAAGCCGCCCAAGCAATACATTGTGGATGATTTAACAACGACATGGCCATGAAATTGTACGTTTGCCACCCTACCACTGTGACCTCAATCCCATAGAATACATATTTCATTCATAGAATACTGGAATTTAGTCAAACAGAGGGTGGCATACAAAAACGTAGAACAACATGAAAGAAATATTGAGAAACTCACGAGAGATGCACTAGGTTCAATCACAGCATCAGACTGGAAAAAATAAATTAATCATGTCGAAAGACTACAACAGGTCCATACTTACTTACTTACTAATATTGTAAATGCGAAAGTGTGTCTGTCTGTTTGTCTGTCCGTCTGTCTATCTGCCTGTCCGTCTGTCAGTCTGTCTGTTACCTCATTACGCCCAAATCGCTGAACCGATTTTGCTGAAATTTGGTATGGAGATACTTTGAGTACCGGGAAAGGACATAGGATACTTTTTATCCCGGAAAAATGTACGGTTCCTGCGCGATAAATGAATTTTGGCGCAACGGGGTTGCGGGCGTCATCTAGTATTAAATAAAATTGATTGACTAAATTGATATAAGTATTATATGGTTAATATCACACAATTTTATTTATTTTCAGGAATATCGGGAAAAAGATGGCCTGACTGACAACGTAATTCAGCAACTTGTGAACGATTTTGGAGGAGATGAGTCATCCGACAGCGAAAGCGAAGAAGAAGTCAGTGGTGATGATATCATACCAATTGTTTGTAGTGAAGAAGAATTGTGATTAAATATTTTTAAATAAATAAAAAAAAAATATTTCATATACCACCCGTATAGTAAATTGAGACAAATTAAAAAATTAAATAACATTAAAATTAATATACTGTATACTATCTATAAAATAATTTGAAATTTATAGTAACAACATTCATTAAATTAATACATGATGCAACGTGTTGCAAGATTAACAAGTAAAATATATGCTCCAAAATCAAACATATAGTTTTTTTTTACCTACATGCTTTTTTTTCGCACCGTACTTGAACGCCAAAATGACGTCATCAAGCCCATGCGTCAAGTTAATGTGACCGCGTAATACCTTCCTAAATAAACATGAGTAGTCGCAATAATATACGACATCTGAAATTCATACAAGTGGGCTTCGGCCTGACCAAGCATAGCACCTCGCTCGGTCGGAGATCTCCCTTTGGGGTTTGCCACTATATACCCACAAGTAGATTCAAAATTCAAATTTCAAAAATCCTTTGTGGAACGAAGACAATATGTCAAACCGAGTTTATATATTTACAGATGCCATGTCAAAATACTAGTGTATATTTTGTCATAGTGCGAGGTAATACATCCCGATAAAAAGTCTGAAGGACTTAAGAATTTTAGGTACTTATAGAAAGGGTGAGATTTAAAAGTATTTTAAATATTTAGGAAATTCTATTAGTAACGTTGTTATGTCACCCTAAATAAATTGAACAAAATATTGAAATTAAATTGATAAAACCAATTTACGTGACGCCGAAAGTAAATAAATATACATGTTTAAGTATTTGCAGTACAACCAAATATAATTTATAGGGCCCCAAGTGGGCCAAACTGTGAGTAAATATCCCAAGCAATTCTCCCAAACAACTGACAAGACCCCCGACGGAGGAAGAAACAAGGCCCACAACAGAGAAAGGAACGAGGCAACTCCGAGAAGCCTTATGCTAATTTTTTGGCGAAAAGTGAGCCCAGGAACTGTCCCACACTCAAGCCTACATTCCCCCAGCTGAGGAAGGAGCAAAATGAGCTTAATATGTTTCAAGGTTATTTTTTTTATATTAGTTAAGCAGTTTTTTAATTTTTGTTTATAGTTTATTCTATTATATAAGTTATCTTTTATAGTTTATCTTTACCAACCTATGACAAGCAGCCATCCTGGCTGCTTGTCATAGGTTGTCATAGCTTGTTGCAGGGACCTCCACTAATATTTCGACCGTGTCCTTGGGAAATCTGCTGCAATGCTCCCACTGTTCCCGATATTTTAAAAGCCAGCGGGGTTTGAACATCCACGTAGGCAAATGCCACAAACAGCTTCCAACCCTCATTCCCCCAATAACCAATTCACTTCCGAACCCAATCTATCAAATAAATTTCTGGTAAGAAATATCCAAATTTAAACGTTTTGTACCAGTTCTAAGACGGATCCCTTGGGGTGCCAGAGTGACTGTAGCCCAGAAGCTTGCCGAGACAATACGCCACACAGTGCTGGAGAACTCGAGGCAAGCCTGGGAAAATCTACTCACCTTTCCCTACCGATTTCTACATATCACTAGAGATCCGCTCAACAATGCCTCTCTCACTTCAAGAATAAAAAAAAAATGTGTTTCGGACATTAACCTCAACCCAAATTTTTCTTCACATTCCTCGGCCAAACATAACATCGTGAAAACTGTGGAAAATAAAATAAGTGAGGGAGACATTAAGGGTGCAGCGCGGCTCCTTTTTTCTAATGACACGGTCGCTCCCGACTGCCCAGAAACCCTCATCGCCCTACAAAACAAACATCCATCACAATCCAATCCTTTCACAGTTTCCGATGACGCATTACCACCACTACAAACGTCGACAGACAAAGTACGCGGAGCCATCATGTCCTTTCTTCCGGGTTCAGCTGGCGGCCTCGACGGTCTCACCCCTCAGCATCTGAAGGACCTCACCAGCGGTTGCTGCGGGGAGACCGGCGAGAAGCTCCTGCATGAACTTACAAATCTGTGTAACCTGATCCTACGTGGAGGGGTCGCATCAGATATCGTGGATATTCTGTATGGAGCTAACCTCTGCACCTTGAGGAAGAGAGATGGTGGCATTCGTCCGATTGCTGTTGGCTCCACATACCGGCGCCTTACAGCCAAACTAGCTTGCAAATCGGTCACTTCCCTCGCGTCATACTTCCAGCCAAAACAGCTCGGTTTTGCCTGCCTGCAAAGGGGGTTGTGAGGCCGCCGTTCACTCTTTCAGGACAGCTATTCACAATCAAGGCGATGATGTGTTTCTGAAGGTCAATGTCAAAAACGCTTTCAACTCAGTTGACGAGACGCCATGTTGGCCCAAATTAAATCTAAAGTACCTGCCATTTTACCATTTTTGATCCAGTGTTACAACGACCCCACCAAACTCATTTACAAAGACCACCTCATCTCATCCGAAATGGACTGCCAACAGGGCGACCCTCTAGGTCCAGCAATTTTCAGCCTTGCTATACATCCGGTCATCGAGCTTCTAAATTCAAAATTTAAGGTTTGGTATTTGTATGATGGAACCCTTGGAAGCGATGCACCCACTGTACTTTCAGACTTCCGCACTCTGATCCGCGAGTTCCAAAAAATAGGTCTGCAGCTGAACCTAGGTAAGTGCGAACTTTTTGTGCTAGACAGTTGTGGGGATATAAACGCGATTATATCCAGCTTTAAAGAAATAGCTCCACAACTGTCTGTCATTGACAAGGTTTCGCTCTTCCTTTTGGGTTCACCTATTTTAGACGAAACTCTCCCGGACTTCATGATAACAAATTACAAAATTTTAATGAAACTTTAGACCGCCTCCTCCAAATTAACTGTCACATGGCCTTTACTCTAATCCGTTTTTGAATTTTCGTACCTAAATTGACATATGTTTTACGGTGTTGTCAAGTTCCCTCAACTTCTCAAACAGTTGGATGATACCATAAGACTAACGCTCTCCAATATTTTGAACACGAATTTCGATGACCGCGCATGGACTCAGGCAACGCTTCCAGTTAGGTTCGGTGGCCTGGGTGTTCGAAAGCCCTCTGACATATCGCTTCCGGCCTTCTTGTCCGCAGTCCACGCGAACAATAGTCTTATCTCTAAAATACTACATCACCCATTCTACTCCAATACAGTTCCCTTTCTGGACGAGGCCAAGGACGCCTGGAGCGTAACTAGTGCTTGTAGCGAATTGCCTGACAATACTTTTTCACAAAGGCTCTGGGACGAGCCACTCTGCAGACTGGTATGGAATAATCTTCTTAATACGTCCTCCAGTCCTGTGGAGCAGGCTCGCCTGTTAGCTGCGGAGAAGTGGGAGGCGGGTCTTTGGCTACAAGCATTACCGTCACCCAATACGGACACATTGCTGGATCGAACAGCTTTCCGGTTAGCCACTTCCCTGCGTCTTGGCACCCCCCACGTCGTCCCCCATCGCTGTGTTTGTGGCGCAAACGTGGAGAGCCTCGGACACCACGTACTGTCCTTTCAACGAAGCGCCGGCCGCATCTCCCGACATCACTGCCTGAACGATCTCATCCGTCGGGCTCTTGTCACCGCCGGAGTGCCAGCTGTGCTGGAACCCTCTGGTTTGGCGCGCGACAATGGCAAGAGACCAGACGGTATGACCCTGGTCCCTTGGAGAGTGGGACGGGCTCTTGTATGGGACGCTTCTTGCGTCGATACACTTGCTCCGTCCCATGTCCAGGGCACCTCGAGTTCTGCAGGTGCGGCCGCCAATCAGGCTAAAAACCTCAAGCGGCGCAAATATGAAAACCTTAGTGGGGATCTCATATTTGAACCGTTTGGGGTTGAAACCCTAGGTACATGGGGTCTGGGTGCGCACAAACTTTTCAGAGACATCTCCAAAAAACTCATTGAGGCCACCCGAGACCCCAGAGCCGGCACCTACCTGGCCCAGAGAATAAGTATCGCAATCCAGCGAGGAAACTCTCTGAGCCTTCTAGGTACTCTGGCTGGTGGGGACGACCTGGGAGATTTCTTTGTTTTGTAGCATTTTAAGTTTTGGAGTAGTTATTATTGTTTTTTAGTACTTACCTACTTGTACAGTTTGTAAATATTTTATTTCCTGTATGTATTAATATTGCTCTGTATATATTTTTGTGTGTCTGAATAAACAATTTGTTAATCGTTTGAGAGAGACTAGAATCAAATCGAACCTCTAACCTTACACTACCATATCATATCAGATTCCAATGACTGTTAGTGCTTGATGATAAATCAGGGGTTAAATCAAATGCTAAAAGACAATAACTATTTGCATATTTTTCTTGATATCCCATTTCCTTCATTAAGAAAATGTATACCAGTGCCGGAAAATAATGTATGGTAGGCTGAAGTGAACATACTACCATTGAAGGATGGTTGTAGGGTTTTTGAAGGCACTTGTTGTCTATCTATCTATAAACAAAATGAATTCATACCATAATTTTCAAAATTGAAAGGATTCTTACTAATGCTACCATTAAATGCTGCGTTATTTACAAATCCTATGATACATCTTTTAGGTATTTGCCCCAGCAATATATTATCAAGCGTTTTACCCTGTACCCCCGATTGTATTGTTAACACTTTAACCTCAGCTCTAGTGATCGGATATTTGGCTGTAGTAGAAGCCAACACTTTTTGATGTGTGAGTAACACTGAAGGATTAATTTTCGCTCTACGAACAATTAAGGTAGCGTCTGTAATGCATACTTTAAATTTTAAATCCGTTTTACCTATCAAATTAAAAGATTCTCATGAACGGACTAATTTAACGGACATCTCAACACCATTGATAAGAAATTTTTCTTGATTAAATATATCACCATGTAAGTGACCAATTATTTCTATTTCTTTACTCTCACTCGCTATTTCTTTACGCTTAATGAACCCCTCATTTTTCTCATCAGTGGAATTCACTTCCTTAGCAGTATCTTTATACCAAAGCCCACAGGTAAGATGAGACTTTTTAGCTGCTGAGGCGTAGTTCAACAGGTTTTCCACATATGCACGATAGGCATATGTATTATTTGGTGGTGACACTAATTTTTGATTTAAATACACATCAAGCTGGTTGAATAGTGAATGCAACCAATTATTAATCGGCGCACTACTGTAGATGCACCCAATTTTGTTGAATCTCCATTTAGTATTTTAACTTTTACATGTATCAATGTATGTGATAGGTCTATGTAGTCATCACCTGTTCCTGACACTTGAAACTCAATGTGTCTATCATCAGCAAGAGATAAGATTGGTTTATAATGAACCCACATTCCATTTTCTATGCTTGTTTGTGTTGATAGTAAAGCAAATAAATCTAACTCCGACTTAATACACTCACAGGAATGATTATGTAGAAAAGACATTGTATGTTTATGAAAAAATGTCTTTTATTTTATTCGGAGTGATTTTAGATGTTTTCAGTACTCTCACTTTTGAAGTAACAGCTGGAGTGAGTGTTGATTGAAGTTTGCGTTTTTATATACCTTGAACCAGACATATTAATTTTATCGATTTTAGAATCAGCTTTTCTTTTCAAGTTCGCACTTGCTTCTTTGAGGCGGGTTTTAATGGAGTCTTCCATGGGGCGTGAACTAACCATGTCCGATAGAAGGCCGACATCTACACTCAACGCTTCTCTACCAATAGCTCGAGCACCACTAGAGAGTAACGGAAATACTGATCTAAATAATCCACCTAAAAAGCTACCGATACCATGTCCACTTTGATATGGTACTCCTTTATATATAACCCCGATTCCTGATCCAGCCTGATGGGAATAATAATGTTCATAAGGACAAATCATTTTATGACTAGGTACTACGACAGCTGATTATAATTTTTGGAAGTGAAGTTTAATGCACACGGTATCAAGCTGGAATGGTATTTTTTGTCCGGTGCTTGATCGTATATAGATATACGATCAAGTACGTATATAGATATCGAGATAGATCTCGATAGTATCAAACTCCCTGCGCATTACAGGTAAGTAGTGAGGTGGTGAGAATGTGTACATTTTATTAGCACCATAAATGTATTTAGATGGATCAAGTGGAATAATTCTTAATAATGATGTCATAATATCACCAACTGTCTGTGGTTCAACAATATCACAATAAACAAATAACTGAGATGGTTACCCCATGTGTAAGTTTATCAGGACATTTACCAATACCCTTTTCCACTAAATTTCTATTTGGTTCGAAGCCCAGTTGAAGACATAACCTGGTTGATAATCTCACTGATACAAGTGCTTTGTCCAACACTGTAACCGTTACGAACTTTGATATTTCGATCATAACGAAACTTTATATTTTCTCTAATACTATTCAGTGCTGTTAAGATTTGATTAATGTCATCATAGTTTGTTGCTGGTATATGTGTTTTATAATAAACCAAAGAAGGGTTCTCTTCGTTCGGCATTACTATATATTTTGCAATGTTAATAACATTTTCATGTTCTTGCACTGTGAACATTGTACAGGGATACTGAAATTCAACAACCCCCACAGACCATTCTCCTTTTTTTTTATAATAATATTTTATTTCATCAAGATAGCACATACATAATAATAAACAGAGGTTGACCTTCCCTATTAAGTGCTAGGAGCACCTGTGTCAGGAAAGGCCACTCTTCCTTAGCACACTCTTATATTTGACTGATGAAATAGTTACAGAAATTTAGATTAAAACTAAAACTATAGAAAAAACAGCAGAGGATGTGTGTGTGTGTGTGTGTGTGTTTGTGAGTGTGTGTGTGTGAGTGTGTGCACGATGTGTGTGTGTGTAGTGTGCCTTAGGATAAAGCCTTAGGATAAAATCGTGAATAGTAGATAAAGTGCTAGTTGTAAAATAACATTTTAAAAATAGTGTAAATAGTAAAAATAGTGTAAATATTAAAATAATATATTGTGTAAATAGTAAAAATAGTGTAAATGTTAAATACGGTGTAAATAGTAAAATAGTGTATATATTAAATATGGTGTAAATAGTAAAAATAGTGTAAATATTAAATATGGTGTAATTTATAGTAAAATAATGTAATAGTAAGCTTTAAAAATTAAAACTTATACTAGAAAATATTCAGTTTCTTCATAATTTAGGGTCTTAAGCCAGGCTGTAACTTTGATTTTGCAGTCGCGTTTATTTAAAGAGTAGATTTTTAGTATTTTATGACATTTATTGTATAAATACGAGGAAAGGTAATGGAACTGACATTGGGCGAATTTTGTACGTAACTGTGCAACATTTGCTACTTTGTAGTCCCTTCTTTTTTCCAAAATTTTTGGGTCATATTCTAATTTTATATGTTTTTTTATGATGACATGCAGTATGAATAGTCTTCTAATTGACAGAGTGTTGGTAGTATTATGTAAGGTCTGTGTGGAAAATCTTCTCTTTTTAAAATAAGCGACTTTAAGTAGTGCCCTTTGTGCTCTCTCAACATCAATAAACCTTGTTTTGTCAGCGCTACCCCAAACTGTAATGCCGTAAATCGCTATCGATTGAGCCAGAGTAATATAGATTCGGTCTATTATTTTTCTTGTGGTAACGTGATGAAGAAGCTTAAAGAGCCAAATAAGCTTACGTAACCTGGAGGTAACAAGATCTATTTGAGAATGCCACGAGAGTCTTTGGTCCAGCATAATACCTAAGTACTTCACAGCGTTTACTTTTTTTTTTTTCTTGTTCCCCCTACCGTAAGCAGGGACAATTTTTTGCTGTATTTTTTGGTTGCAGTGTATGTTTTATTTCTAGTTACAGTTTTTGTTTATTACATTTCCATTTTTTTTTTTTAAACGGGCAATTGGCCCACCACACTTACCCACCACTGCAACTCCTGTGTAGCCAGGATCGACAGTGGTAACCAACCGCAAAAACCCTTTGATATGATCTCAGGGGTGCCCGGGGGACATGCTAAATCTGTCTTGGAACCCGCAACGAAATTAATCAGAAGATTGTAGGAGGAGTAGGAAGTATTCCAGTTTCCCTCCCCAAGCAAAGCGGGAGACAGCAAAAATTGTGATGACAAAAAGTCAGAATTAAAGGGGAAGCACCACGGGAATAACATGTTTTTTTTTTCTTTTTATGGCTACAAGACAGAATGTAATTAAATGTTTTAATTTATAATATGACAATTGATTACAATGTATTTATAATGACAAAAAAGTGTTGCATTGTTTCCAATAGTACTTATGACAAAAACGTTTGAAAGCTCGGAAGTTTTTCGCGCAGTCCACGAGATCTTCATAGTACACAACCCTAGAAACACAATGGACGCTGTTCAACATTTCGATTCTTTCGTCATACCAGAGATCACACTCCCAGAGTATGTGATGAGCAGTTTGTTCATAAGGGCTACCTTCGGTCGAACACTCGCATAGCGGAGACGAGACTAATGTAAATCCAAACAGTTTCGCTTTAAAGTTTCCGTGTCCTGTCAAAAATTGTGCGACGTAGTGGTCTATTTCTATCCATTGCTTCGAGAGTCGATCGCGTACCGAAGGGAAGAAATTATATAGGTGACGCCCTTTGATAGTGTTGTCCCACCGTTCCTGCCACTCAGAAATTAGGTTCTGTATAGAAATATCTAATGGCTCGAATAATCTAGTTATCTTATTACTCTCTTTCGCGCTTAAAAACTCAGGGTTAGTCATTTTTTTATTTTTATAATATAGCGCTGCACGACGCTGTATCTCTAAATCTACTGGTAGGACTCCGGCTAAGACTGGGAGTGCTTCAGTACTTACGGTACGGTATGCCTTACATAAAAATATTAAGGCAAGACGTTGGCTTTGCAAAAGTTTACGACGGGCCGCTCCTATTGTAGCCCTATCTGCCCAAGCCGGTGCGCCAAAGCAAATGCTGCCGAGGTACGTCGCATTATAAATTATTTTTAATGTTTTAAATGTAAGGCCCCATATCGACGTTGATATTTTTGTGAAACAATAGAAATTCCTTTTAGCTTTCTCACCGGTCTGTATTATATGTTCGAGGAATGTAAATTTATTTTCTAAAATAAGTCCTAGGTAACAAAGTGACTGTTTACGTTTCACATTGATGTTGTTCAGTTTAATGCAAGGAGTTGATATTAATGAACCTTTTAAAAGTACTTGAAAGGTTTTATGTGCTGCAAATTCTAATCGATTTCTGTGGCCCCAACTCGATATTACGTTGAGGCACTTGTTGGCCTTGTTTTCAATTTCAGATCGCGAATTGGCTTGAATAATAAGAAAACCATCGTCAGCATAACCTATCAGAGAGCACAGAGGAGGCAAGGGAACACATAATAAATCATCAAAACTTATATTCCACAAGTGTGGCGATAGTACTGATCCTTGAGGGCAGCCGCGCGTTAAGTTTTTGGAATGTGTGTAATGGCCGAGTTGGAGTTTTGTTACGCCGTTGCAAAAATACGAGTAAATTAAATAATAAATATTACGATAGCAGCCTCTGTTTCTTAACTTCAGTAGTAGCATTGGCCACCAGGCATTATCGAAGGCACCCGCGATATCCAGAGATATACCTACTACATATTTACACTCCGATAGATTTACTGTTTTTCTGACCTCGATTGCTGCATCCACTGTTGACTTCCCGGCGGTAAATCCAAATTGCTGATTATTAAATTTCGGGCCACCGGGTAGCAAGCGGGGAACAATAAGACGTTCTAATAATTTACCTAAGCATGATAATAGCATTATAGGACGGTAGGATTTCGGATCGTCTGGTGGTTTATCATCGGCTTTTGGAATTAATTTTATTGTGCCGATTCGCCAGATTTTTTGAAAAGTGCCTTCTGCAATACATTTATTAAAAACCTGTAATATAGATGAGCCTACCGCTAGACACGCCTGCTTAATCATAATATTAGATATTTTATCCTCGCCTGCTGACTTTTTCGTAGGTAACAAATTAACTGTTGAAGTGAACTCATCAAGTGTAGGTAAGTCAGATACGTAAAGTAGGTAAGTCAGATGTAAAGCGTATTGATGGGGTCTAACATTCTGAACCTTATCTCGCGGTGAAAATCATTGTCCAAGTCCGGCTTGTCGTCTGTAGTTAGTAGTTAGTACGTCGAGGTACGCCTTCGCCGTGTCTCTTAAACTATGAGTATACGAATTATTAATCTTGATATTTGAAAAATACTGTGGAGCAGTGGTATTATTTGGTTTGAGTTCATGGTATAAAGAAGACCATGGTCCCTCCTTATCCAGTCTAACGGCTGCATTTCTCAACATATTATTTTTTGCTAAGGTGACGGCGGCGCGATAACGCGACCTTGAAGCCCTAAGGTCAGTTAGGTACGATACGTAATTATCGTCCAATAGACTGAGTCCCTGTCTACGTGCATAATTAATTTTCCGTCTGGCTCTCCTAAACTCCCGACGCAAATTATATAAATTATCGTGCCACCAATTACACTTATTTTCTGTTTTAAGCGGCCTACGGCCCAGGGCGGTGTCGGCACAGTAGACAAAGGTGTTGGTCATTATTTCCGCACTATCATTTGAGTTTAAGTCTGGACGAGTGAAATCTCTGGAATGAGCGAACATAAGAGACCGGAATAAATTCCAATTACCATTTTTAACATTATATTTATAATCTTTCGACTCAATCACGGGACAACTCGAGGGTGCGCGAATAAACTCAAAGACAATTAAACGATGGTCGCTGCATGACGCATCAGGAATGACGCGCCAATTTATTATATTGTTATTATGGACGTACGCGCTGGAAAGCGTGACGTCGATGGAAGATTCACCAGAGGGGCTGCTAAATGTAGGTGGTGCATTGGGAGTGTTATGAATTTGCAGGTTGAACTCTGCTATGAAGTCTTCCACTGAGCTACGACGGTCGCGGTCAGTGTATCTAAGTTCCCCATGCCATAAGGGTGAAGAAGCATTTACGTCGGCACCAATAACAATTTTATTCCCCGCAAGACATTGTAGGACATGACGTAGTTGGTGTAAGTGAGGACCTACAGGATCGGAGTATTGAAAATAACAACTAACTACGTACAATCTAAAGTGAAGATACGAAACCTCCGCTACAGCACAGTGAGACGTTGACAGATTTGTAAGGGCCGTAATTGAAAATTTAGACTGAGGTGTGTAAATGCCGGCGCGCGCTAGGTTGTTAACTTGTACGACTTTCGACCTTAGCGACGCGGATTGATATTGCTCTTGTATGAGAACTAAGTCTAAATTATAATCCGACACCAATTTTTCTAATTCAATCGTCGCGTGCTTATTGTTATGTAGGTTCAACTGTCCTATAACTAACTTATCCATACCGAGTTGTTAAAATTAATTGCTCCATTTTTGCCTTGTATGTTGGGCAGTCAGGGGAACCCGTGGGGTGGGCGTTAGGTTTCTTATACCGGGTGCAGCTTCCGCAAACCGGTTTGAAATCTCTTAAGTCTTTTTTGGGACAGTTAATTGAGGTATGTTTATCGGCGCAGTGACAACAGCACGGGTCTGAATCGCGGCAGAATTTAGCAATGTGACCGTATTGTTGACAATTAGCGCAGCGTACAAGTTCGACGTCATCGATGAACCGACACATTGCCCAGTCAATAAAAAGTTTTTGTTTAGTTTCAATGAGATGTTTCCGAATCTTTGGGTCTACCTCTAGGCCCATCCATTTTCGATTGTAGTTATTATTTATGCGCCGTCTAATAATTTTTGTCAAGTTCATAAATTGTTCTTGTGTCACATTAATTTCGCCCTTAATATTTTGGTTAATACATTTATAATTTTGGGTAATACATTTCCATTTCTATTGCTGTCATATTCATTTTACATTCCTCTCTTTTCTTATTACATTTCTATTTTTACGTTTATATCTTTTACATTCTATATTAGACTATCTACTTTACATTAACATTCACATTTTTCCATTTTCTTAAACTCTTTCCATTTATTACTTTTCTTGCTTACTTATATAACTCTATTTCTTGCTTACATTTATACATTTCCTTTACATTTCCTCTACATTTATCACTACATTAACATTTACTTACACTACTTTTGCAGCATATATTTTCTTAAATAATTACAGTTTTGATTCTACTTTCACAATCTATTGACACTTCTCTTTTTATCATAATTTACATTTCTTTTGATACTTATTTCTCATTCATTTGCCCTGCCATCATATTTTACATTTCTCTTTTATACTTATTTACTTTACATTATTTTCCATCTATAGATTTATATCTTTAGCATCTTACATTTCTTATTTATTTCTATTTTTAAATTACATTTCTCTTTCTATCATATTTTACATTTTTCTTTTTTACTTATTGACATTATTTCGATTACATTTACATATTAATTTCTATTTTTGCATTACTTCAGACTACGTTCATTATTAACTTTTTCAATTTTTATCTTCCCTTCTTATTTTCAGCGTTTACTTTAGTTAGTGCAGAGCAGTTACAATTTAAGGCGCCTAGTATGTTACTACATTGGTGTACTCTGATGTTAAGGTCAACTTCAGGCTGAGTCTTATTAGTAAGTGCGAAGGTCACGTAATTTGTTTTTTGGGTGTTTAGCGTGAGTAAATTTTTTCTTAGCCACTTCGCTATTATATGTAACCCATACTCAGTGTCAGTCTTTACCGCCTCCCAAGTTGTGTTTGTGAATATAACTGCAGTGTCATCAGCATATGAAAAAATATGAGCATTAGGTATTTTTAGATTGCAGAGATCGTTCAGGTAGACCAGAAACAGGGTAGGGCCCGAGTACACTTCCCTGAGGAACTCCATAATCTATTCACCGTTACTCACCTGTTCGCCGACCCTGACCCTCTGAGTCCTGTTACTTAGGTAGTCTATAAGCAGTTTTAGTAAAACATCTCTAATTCCAATATATTCCAACTTTTTTACAAGGATGGGGATTGACACTGTGTCAAATGCCTTTTTTAGGTCGAGAAAAACAGCTAGGCATTTACTTTTAGCATCTAGTACATTAACAATTACAGACGTCAGTGCCTCAACGGCGTCTGCAGTTGATTTGCCAGATTGAAAACCATATTGATTATTTGCTATGATGTTATATTTGTGTAGGTAATTTACGATACGTATATTTATTATTTTTTCAACAATTTTTGAGATTGCAGTTAATACTGAGATTGGTATGTAATTGCTAATGTCAAGCTCATCCCCACCCTTGAACACTGGCGTAATAATGGATTCTTTTATCGCAGTAGGAAAAACACCTTTCTCGAAACATAAATTTACAAAATGACAAATGACTGGCACAACATGGTGTCTAGCTAACTTGAGGTAACTAGTTGAGATGCCGTCTCTTCCTGGTGCACTATTAGACTTTAGGTTTATGAGGACATTGTAAACCTCTCTCTCATCAGTGTCAAAAAGAGCGAAGGAGGAGGTTTGTGGTGAAACCGCAGGAGTAACATCGGGTTGATCAAAGTGCAACAGGAGTATAGTATTTGCAAGCCTACTAAACCTATGTTACTGAAGTACCTATTAATGTAATTAACGGAATCCATTTTCGAGGACTTAATATGTAGCAATTTAGAGTTATCAGATTTATCTTTTTTTTGGTTTGTTACTGTGGCAATACTTTTCCAAAGCTTCCTCGAGTCACCACCAGAATCCTGCAATAGTTTTCTGTCGTAATCTCGTTTCAACTTCTTAATTAGATTGTTGCAAAAATTACGGTAACGTCTGTAGGTGAGTCGAAGAATATCGTCTGTTGGGTTTATACGAACTCTTGATTGCAATTTGTTCCTATGTCTAATGCACCTAAGAATTCCTGGTGTAATCCATGGTTTTAACTTACGCTTATTTTTTGGTATGATTATAGTTTTAGTGTTTTCTTCAATTAATTGTGTAATTTTGTCTATAAGTCCCTGAGCCACCAACTCTGGATCACTGCATAGTAATAGTTCATGTAAATTTTTATTTTTTAAGTCTTCGCACGCGTCTTCGAAGTTGGTAACTTGTTTAGTTTTGATACAATTTTTTACTATAGCAGTATTGTTTAAATGTAATAATATCATCATATGATCAGTTACTGACGTATTTAGGACAGCGACCTTCGCAGAAACTTTACTTCTATCCAATTTTAACATGACACTGATTAGATGGTCTAAGCAGTTATTTTCTCTGGTTGGGAGATTGTGTCCAGGCATTATATTATGACCAGCAAGCATATCTAAGTAGGCATATCTATTTTTACGTTCTATACATTGCTCAGACTCTTTAGGAATTAAATTAATATTTATATCCCCCACTATAACTGTGGAGTTGGATGCATGTATCCGTTCCAAGTGGGAGTTTAGGGAAGTAATAAACCCATTTGTATCTACAATAGAAGGAGATCTGTATATGGCTATGATGGTTTGGCTCCCGTACAGAATTTGCAGGCAGGAGGCGTCTTTTAGACGTATTTCCTTAACATCGGATGCCACAACATCACGTATGTACACTATAACCCCGTCACTTTTGTTTTTGTGATAAGAAGACGAGAACATTTTATAGTTGGGTATTGGTGGGATTGGTTTATAGTCGCATAGCCAGCATTCGGTTAATACTATTACAGTGGGATTAAAATTTAATTGTGAGATTGAGATCATGAAATCATCAAAGTTTTGGTAAACGCTTCTTATATTTTGGGAAATTAAAGTAAAATCATTATTTTTTATTTTAAGAAGCTTGGCAACGCGACAGTGTTATAACACTCAGTTGCAGTTGCAAATTCTATACTGTCCATATCTATAATATTTTGTAGGTTACTATCCATGACATAGTTGGAAAAGCATAGCTCTTACTTTATATGAGTTTGTAAATAACATGTATCTATAATAATATGTATAAAACTTATTTTCAATATATATATAATTTACTAAAATTCTGAGTTTTATACTATATTTTACCATACAGTTAAGAGGTGAAGAGTGTAAGTGTATATGTGTAAATATAATAATAATTAGTGTGTAAGTAGCGATCTGCTGATATATATGTATTTTATACGGTACAATAAATCTTAATATAATAATAATTAACATTACAAAGAAACATGACTCGAAAAGTATTTTTAACAGAACTTTGTTTTCACTTTTGTACACTAAACGCATGCTAAATTTACATGAAATATAGTGATTATAAAGTGTACATGATTTATGTTGCTTCAATCTATAACACTGGTCGTAAGGTTCATATTTAATGCGAAATACACAGACTAGTCACTTACTTAGAAGCAGCTGGTGAACTTGGGACTCAGATCTAATACACATAACTGGTGAGGATTCCGTTTTTCGTACGTACACCTTGCCATATGAAGTCCAGCAGAACTTGTACTGGGCGGACTTAGATAGGTCCCTGGCTAAAAAGTGTAGTCTTGCAGCCTTTACGGTCAATTGCTCACCGATGAACACTGGAGTGTCTTCCGATGTGTGCAATCCTAGGTGTTTAGCACAAAGTTTTCCTTTTGTTTTGACATTAAATAAAGGTATTTAATGTTTAATGTGTGCTTAATCCTGTGCTTAATCTCAGGATATCCGATTTTATAATGGCAGATGATGTTTCAACCACAATGGGTGAGTTTTGCTGCCCCTTTTTACCGCGAAATCGATAAATGTCCTTAATGTCTTCATTTCGTAGATTTCCCCCAATTGTAGATGATAAGTGTAAGACCATGTCGATTAGATCCCCGTTTGTTTTGTTTACTCGGTACATTTTTTATTTCAAAGTTTGTTTTACGGTATCCAATTTGTAAATTTTCAATTTTCTCTTCAAGTATGTTTATACGCTCATTTCCCGCTTTACAATTTGTCTCAAGTTCGGTTATTTTACTGTTTAACTCATTATATTGTGATCATAATAGACTAATAGCATTTTCGATGTTAGCATTGGAGTTTTTAATTTCTACCAATTTTTTTTGCGAAATTTTTTGTTTCTTTTTGTTGGGCATTAAATAAAGAACGTATCATCTCCTTAATTTCAGTTTTAAATACATTAAAATCATCCATCGTTATTGTTTTTGGGCGTGAAAAAACATACGGTGGAGTAACGTTACCCGTCATGTAAATCGTGTCGCTGTCTTCTCCTCCTTCGGCTACGTCACAAATTGACATGTTGGTAGTTTCGTCACTCATTGTACTAGGATAGTATAAGCACGCAGGGAGTTATGCAAATTTCAGCGTACGCACAAGCGGTGTGTCCTGTGGTTAGAGCGGGACAGGTAGCTATATCACAGTATCGTCGCACTGTAGCTGCGCTGCGCTGCAGAGTACAAGAGACAGATAGCACTCACGTATGGAGACGGCAATACTGACTTCGGACGGGCTCGGTGCGATGTTGAAGGCAAGATCTCCTAATGTTTTATGCACTCCTATTTATTGCGCTGAATTTACACTGGTTAAAATTTAATTAAAAATAGTTTTTTAAATTGGTACGGATCAAGTTACGTCTGGCCAGGTGGCTATCCGAGGGGGAAGAGGAATTTTCCTTCCAGTTTGATGGGTTTTGGTAACTTTGTTGAAAATAATGTTGTTAAATTATCAGGAAAATATTCCATGGAACTATTACTTAGTAGTGTTAAATAAAAACTTTCTTTAGTCATATTTTTTTCAAAACAGAAAGTAAAACCCAATTATTAAATTTGTCTGGATAACCTTTCCACTTCACTTGCTTTCTGTTACCTGAATATCGAGTACCAATTATTTTATCTATCTTATAACTAGAAGAGGGGGGGTCATAAAACACTTTTTGCAACTCCTTTTCATAGAAAGTACCAGTTATATGATTGATGTTATATGATCGATCTCTAATTGATGATATATATAACAAATATTTCATCACTCCAGTTCGATTCATAGCCTTTTTGAAATATGTGTTTGTATTTTGTTATTCTAACGTAATTACCCACATGAAATTTGGGTGTTTGACAATTTGATGATGATGTGACTATAACACTACCATATAGATTGTTCCAAACAGTCATAATATTCTTGGAATTCACATCACATGGAGCCATCTTGATACTTGAGTGTTTACTATGGTTATAAGAGTAAATCAAATCTTGTAAAATATCTATATATCTGTAGCAATTTTTATGAGCAAAATAACGCCACATTTTCATTTTAAGTGAAACCTTTAAACAATACTTGCTTTAATATCAGGGTTATTCGTTGTATAATAGTTAATATTTTTACTTTTGAAAAACCGTTGCACATCTTTCGAAATGAACTCGGTCCCTTTGTCAGATTGTATATGTGTTAAGGTAACTTTAGCTTCATTAAATACACTTTAAAAACATAGTGTAGTGTTCGTACTTTATTTGTATAACTATCCTAATAGTTATAAACACCGTCTCGTGCTCACGGTAGGGTGAGACGCACGTCACTAGAGCGAGAGCCAAGGGCGAGAGCGGACGTGCGCCTGCGACCCGTAAATATCGTGTGTTGTCGAGCCTGTGAGACTCCTGGAATTGTGGTGATAACCGAGAACACTACAAGTGGCGACGAGGATAAAGGTCAGATATTATATTATATAAAAAAAAAAAAAAAAAAAAAAAAACAATAATATATGGAACATAATAATTTAAAGTCCTTATCTGGTAGTTTCTACCACACCATAAACATCTCATGTAATATAGTGCCTATTTTAATTAGCTAGGTGACAATAATATTATTTTAATTCCATGTTTTATTTCAAATTATATTTGAATACTAACTTAAAATAAAAGTAATAGTTCGAACTTCGAACCAAAGGAATGCTAAAAATAGTTTATCAACACTTAACATGGCACTTGTTATTTAAGAACGTAAACAATAGGCATACGGCACGGCATGGGACCGACCGGCTCGAGTGTATTCCTTATAACAATAACAAAGAGTTAGTTGATAAGACTCGACCGCTGTGTTTATGTTCTACGTTAAGTATAGGTTGGAGAAAAACTTTATTATATTTGAATTTGAATATAATATCAATTAATATACCATGAGGTGATATGATGTGGTGTGTAAACTAGATAGATAAGCATTAAGATTAATAGTTAAATTTACTATGGTCATAATAATGTGGCCTAATAGGTAAATCCTCCATTAAATTCAAAATATTTGGTACAAGTTGCCCCCATTAAATTGGAAAAACTTGGTGTTTGGTATAAAATACCTCCATTAAATTGGAAATATTTGGTACAAGTTGCCCCCATTAAATTGGAAAAACTTGGTGTTTGGTATAAAATACCTCCATTAAATTGGAAATATTTGGTACAAGTTGCCCCCATTAAATTGGAAAAACTTGGTGTTTGGTATAAAATACCTCCATTAAATTGGAAATATTCGGTACAAGTTGCCTCCATTAAATTGGAAAAAACTTGGTGTTTGGTATAAAATACCTCCATTAAATTGGAAATATTTGGTACAAGTTGCCCCCATTAAATTGGATTGGAAGGAAATAAAATACACTACTTTCTTTAAATAAAATATTTAATGTATAATGTAAATTGAAGTAGGAAGTCTACAAAGGGCGTAATATTTACAGGTGGTCGCCCTGATTGATTCGCAAGAATGTCAAGCAATTTGCCGTCATTAGAAAAACTAGATTTTGAAGGCGACAGCGCGTCTTTAGGGCAACGATGGGACAAATGGAAAAGATCTCTTTATATCTACTTGGAAGCAACAGAAGTGACGACACCTTTAAAAAAAAGAGCTACACTCTTGTTGCTTGGTGGTTCGGGTTTACAAGATATATTTTATAACTTGCCGGGTGCTAATGTGGATCCTAACGAAAACAATGATGTATTTAAGATAGCAATAAAAAATTAGATGATTATTTCACTCCAAAACAGAGTAAAGTTTATGAAAGACATCTATTCCGCTTACTTAAACAAGATGAAGGAGAGAAATTTGAGAAATTCTTAGTCAGATTAAGACATCAAGCAGAAAAATGTCGATTCGATAAGCCAGAACATCATTTAATTGATCAGATAGCAGAAAAGTGCCTGTCTGTTGACCTGAGAAAAAAAATATTGACAATCGGTGATAGCATCACCTTAGAGAAAATAATTACAGAAGCTAATACACTAGAGGTAGTTACTCGACAATTGGAAGAATATGGCCAAGATGTAAAAAATCAAGAAGTAAATGCGCTTTTTAGAAACGAAGGCAATAAATTAAAGGATAAAAAATTTAAGACTACGTTAAATAAAGTTTGTGGCAGATGCGGAAACAACAAACATTTATCTGATAATGTGAACTGCCCGGCAATAGGAAAAACATGTCACAATTGCGGAAAATTAAATCATTTTAGACAATATTGCAAATCACAGATAGTTCGAAAAAGGAAAGCAGAAGAGATAAAGAAAAGCCAAGGCGGACCAGCCAAACAGAAGAAGCTAAAAAGAATCGATAATATAAATGATAATGAAGACGAAGAAATAGACTATGTATTTAATATAAATAATGATGCGAACATACAATGCGTAGTTGGAGGTGTACAAATAAAAATGTTAATTGACTCAGGTTCAAAATACAACTTAATTACGGATAAGACATGGAAATTAATGAAAGAAAAAGGAATACTGTGTTCCAAGTTAAGCAATAAATCGTACAAGACACTTTTGGCATATGGCAGCAAAAAACCATTAGAAATCATGGGATCGTTTGAAACAACTATTAAAGTGGATGAAAAGGTTGAAACCGCAACCATAATTGTTATTGCAAATGGGTCAAGGAATTTATTGGGTAAAGATAGTGCAATAAAACTCGGAGTTCTGAAAGTTGGCATTAGTGTGAACCAGATTGTACACCAACCATTTCCCAAGTTTAAAGATGTTGTAGTAGAAATCCCTATAGACAATACACAGAAACCCATTTCACAACCATACAGAAGAATACCCATACCAATAGAAGAAAAAATAGAAAAGAAAATTAAGGAATTATTAGATAGTGATATAATAGAGGAAGTTCGAGAACCGTCAAAATGGATTTCGCCTATTGTTCCCATATTAAAAGATAATGGCGAATTACGCTTATGCGTAGACATGAGACGGGCTAACACCGCAATTTTGAGGGAAAACCACCCTTTGCCATCAATGGAACACCTTTTACCTAAGATAAGGAAGGCTAAATATTTTAGTAAACTCGATATAAAGAATGCGTTTCACCAGATTGAATTACATGAAAATTCTAGACACATCACAACCTTTATAAGTTCAAAGGGACTCTATCGTTATAAGCGTTTAATGTTCGGGATTACTTGTGCCCCTGAGCTCTTTCAAAAAATATTAGAAAAAATGCTTCTGAAATGTGAAGGAGTCATTAATTTCATTGATGATATTTTAATATTCGGCTGTGATGAGCAAGAGCATGACACTCGTCTGCAAAATGTACTTCAGGTTTTAAAACAGAACAACGTTCTTCTGAATGAAAACAAATGCTTATATAAAGTACAAAAAGTAAATTTTCTTGGACATGAACTCACCCCTGATGGCGTGAGGCCTTTAAATAAATATGTCGAAAGTATTTCTAAATTCAGAGCTCCAACAACTATTGAGGAACTGCAAAGTTTTTTGGGACTTGTAAATTATATTAACAAATGGATACCAAATCTCGCTACGATGACAGAACCTTTAAAAAAGCTGTTGAGACAGAAATTTGGAAAAAACGTAAATATTTAACAGTTTTGGGGACAAGAACAAGATCAAGCTTTTGAAAAAATAAAAAGATACTTTCCGAAATCCAGACTTTAGGATACTATGATGTCAACGATAGAACTCAGGTCATTGCTGACGCTAGCCCTGTAGGGTTGGGAGCTGTGTTAGTTCAAATCGACTCTAAAGGATCTAGAATCATTGCCTATGGAAATCGTACACTAACAGATTGTGAGCGGCGCTACAGCCAAACTGAGAAAGAAGCCCTCGCCCTAGTATGGGCTATAGAGCATTTTAATTTATTCTTGTTTGGCAAAGAATTTGACTTAATTACCGACCATAAGCCATTAGAAGTTTTATTTGGAGCCAAATCAAAGCCTTGTGCCAGGATAGAAAGATGGGTTTTGAGACTACAGGCATACCGGTACAACATAAAGTATAAACCTGGAAAAACTAATATTGCAGATTCCTTATCGAGGTTATGCAAAACCTCCGATTGTTATAAGACCAAAGGTCATGATCACGTCCACCATATTGTTGAGAACGCAAGACCTATGGCGGTTTCCATGGCAGATTTAGAAAAACAATCCAGTGAAGACCCTGAAGTTTTAAATGTGAAAACAGGAATAAACAGTAACGCCTGGGATGACAGCGCTAAGCCTTATAAAATTTTTGAAACAGAATTGTGCTTTTTCGGAAACATACTGTTACGTGGGAATAGGCTGGTCATACCTTCAAATCTCCGTAAGAGAGTTTTAGATGCCGCACATGAAGGACATCCGGGAATTGTTGCCATGAAAGGACGCCTCAGAAGCAAAGTATGGTGGCCGAGAATAGATAAGGATGCCGAAAACTTAGTAAAGAGCTGCAAAGGATGTACTTTAGTTGGATTACCAAATCCACCCGTCCCTATGAAGCGACGCAGCTTGCCGGAAGCACCTTGGGTAGATGTAGCAATTGATTTATTGGGCCCACTACCCAGTAATGAGTACATTTTGGTAATAGTTGATTATTACAGCCGCTATAAAGAAGTTAAAATTACAAAAAATATCACCAGCACACAAATAATTAAACTGCTAAAGGAAATATTTAGTCGGTTAGGTTATCCCTCATCTATAACTGCAGACAACGGACGACAGTTCGTGAGTGAGGAGTTTAAGGGATTTTGTGACGAGTGTAATATTAAATTATTCCACACTATCCCCTACTGGCCTCAGCAAAATGGCGAAGTAGAGAGGCAAAATCGCGATATTTTAAAGCGCCTAAAAATTGGAAAAATTGAGAAGAAAAATTTGCAGGAAACCCTGTGGGAATATCTCATGATGTACAATTCCACACCGCATTCTGTGACTGGGAAAACACCATCGGATCTATTCTTCAAGAGACAGAATAGAGATAAAATCCCCGCTATTCAGGACATTAACAAAGAAGATGATTCCGAAGTTAGAGATAGAGATATGGAGAAAAAAGGAAAAGGAAAAGAATATGCCGATAAGAGAAGAGGAGCAAACAATTTAGACTTAAACGAAGGGGAAAAAGTGTATATAAAAGAAATGGATAAAGGTAATAAGCTTACCACAAATTATAACCCGACACCTCATATAGTTGAAAGAGCTAAAGATGGAGATGTGACAGTCAGGAACGAGGAAACAGGGCAGATGTTAAGGAGGAATGTCGTTCATCTAAAGAGAGTAGAAGGACAGTGGAAGGCCATTAAAGGAACAGAAGAGACCGAGCAAAATTTAGAATATGATTAATTTTGATTTGTAATTATGTTAGTATAGTATCTTTATTATTATTAAAGTTTTAATAAGGAAGGGATGTAGTGTTCGTACTTTATTTGTATAACTATCCTAATAGTTATAAACACCGTCTCGTGCTCACGGTAGGGTGAGACGCACGTCACTAGAGCGAGAGCCAAGGGCGAGAGCGGACGTGCGCCTGCGACCCGTAAATATCGTGTGTTGTCGAGCCTGTGAGACTCCTGGAATTGTGGTGATAACCGAGAACACTACACATAGTTTAGTGGTTTCAGAGTTTTTATGTTTCATGGGTCTTGCATATGCAAGACATATTTAGGCATATTTAGAAAAAACATCAATAATACACAATATGTAATTAAAACCATCGTTATATTTAGAATAAGTTCTCATATCACTTAAATCTACCTGCCACAACTCATTGAAGTTTGATAAAATATACTTGTTTCTAGAAAACCTTTTTTGAACTGGTCTATGTAATGTATGAATGAGACACCGTTTATGGATTATTATTTATTGGTGACTTAATACGCGTTACAGTTTTGGTGTCCGGGACCCGACTGACTTACTAGCTAACGGCAAACTGAAATACTATACCTTATGTATATACTTATAATCTACGATGCAATACTTAAGGGTTGCCACAGATACTCCCCCTTTTACCAAAAAAATTTTTTTTGACATACAAAATTTATCGCATAAAATAAATCACTGTTTAAAATGTACATTCATTCATTTGTTATGTTTGATTCTAAGTTCTAAAGTTACAATTCATAAACAACTTTTGCAGAGTGGCATATTACAACTAAACAATAAATGTAATATAATACTTTTCATAACATAGTAGACTCTACCGCAGTGTTATTCTAAGAACTGTAATGTTATACTTACATTATGTTACAACAGTTTATTTTATTCACAACAGGAAACTGGTTACAAAAATAATTTTAACAAATAAATTTTAGCAATATTACATTATCCTTGTCTAGGAGCTAATACTACTTGCGGTTGAGATTGAGTCTGAGGCTGATGTATGGCAACCACAGGAACTTCCGAGTGTACAGTTTTTACCTGATTTTGCATCCACTTTGCACTTAATACTTTACACTTCTTAAGACAAAAGTACAGGAACATGAGTGTAAATAATATGAGGACAGCCAACATAATGGACCCATATAATTTTATAGATACTTCAATATCACTGGTACTAGCACTGTTCGCTCCGTTCTGCGCGATAATTATTTCTTGGGGTTTGCTTACAGATTTACCCATTATAGAAGGTAAAGATGGTACTGTTATGATCATTTAGATATGTTATAAAAACAAATTATAATTGATAATTATATATATAAATATTCTTTTGATTAGTTCACAAAAATCTAACAGGTAATTTCGTAACTCGTCCGCTGCGTGTGGTGCGAGTCATAAGCTTTTCGCTTGTAGCGGATTCATTATGTTGACCAGTTTCATTATCATCGCTAACATTATCTTTAAAAACATTACTATAAGAGTTATTTTGCCCTTCGGTTTGTTCGTCTATATTTAATAAGTAAGCGGGTTTAAGCCTGTCGATCGACACTGACGTCTGTTTACCAAAAATATCTAATATAAATGTTTTGTCTCCCCTCCTTATAACCTTATATGGCCCTTCGTAAGGATGTTGGATTGATTGTTTAATCATATCTTGTCTAACGAATACGTGTTGGCATGTTTTTAAATCTTTATGCACGAATATTGCTCTCGAATTCTTTTGTAAAACCGGCCTAGGCTTAAGCTCACTGATGGTGCGATGTAAATGATTCACAAATGTATCCGGATTATAAATTTCTTTATTACTACTATTATAGAAATCGCCAGGTAATCTTAATTTTGTACCATACGTTAACTCTGCCGTGCTGACGTTTGTATCCGTACGAGGCATCGCGCGAAGTCCAAACATTACTGTATGCAATTCTTTGTACCAGTTCAAATTATTGTTAAGTCTAGCTTTTAATGCTGTTTTTAGGGTTCGGTGCCATCTTTCTATAATCCCGTTGCTTTGCGGGTGGTATGCATTAGTACGTAATTTTTGTATACCTAGTAATTTTGTAAGATGTATAAACAAAGAACTTTCGAACTGTCGTCCTTGATCGGTTGTTACTCGACAAGGACAACCAAATCGTACGATCCAATTATTATAAAAATTTTGGGCAACCGTTTCTGCAGTAATGTCTTGTAAAGGTATTGCCTCTGGCCACCCGGTGGCCCTATCTATCATAGTTAACAAATATTTATATCCTTCGGGCGTAGTAGGTAAGGGTCCGACGAGATCGAGATGCACGTGCTGGAATCTATCGCTTGGTGAAAATTGACCTAACTCTGACATAGTGTGACGATTTATTTTTGATTTTTGACAAGGAATGCAAGCTTTTGTCCACACTGAAATATCTTTATTCATTGACGGCCAATAATATTTTTCGGTTATAATTTTATTTGTAGTTCTGATGCCGGGATGACTTATATTATGTAGTGATTGAAAAATGATTTTACGATAATTATTTGGTAAATAAAGTCTACTATTTTTATCGGAAACATGACAAATTAATGATTGTTCGCAGTTCGGTAAATATATTTTCCTAAATTGCGAAGCCTCTTTTGTCTGTTGTAATAGTAATTGCAATTCGCCATCTTTATTCTGATCCTTAGCCAGTTCCTCGTAATTGATAGTTGTAGGGCAATCTATAGTCTGTACTCGCGATAAAGCGTCTGCTACTACGTTGTTTGTGCCCGATATGTGACGTATGTCTGTACTAAACTCACTAATGTATGATAGGTGCCTTGTGCGACGCGGAATCTCTTTATCACTATTATTCTTATTAAATGCATACGTTAAGGGTTTATGATCGGTAAAGATAGTTAATGGGCGTCCCTCTATCATTTTTCGGAAATATTGAATCGATAAATAAATAGCTAGTAATTCTCTGTCATATGTTGAATAATTTTGTTGCGCGTCTGACATTTTTTTAGAATAATAACCTAAAGGTTCCCAATGTTGACCTAATTTTTGTTGCAATACGGCCCCCACACACGAGCCTGAAGCGTCGGTCATGAGCGCTATCGGCGTATCGGGTTGCGGGTGCGATAACGTCACTGCATTTCTTAAGCTACTTTTACACTGTTCGAAATCGCGTTCTGCTTTTTCCGTCCAGTTAATTTTTGTCTTATCATTCCGTTTCGCATTATGTAAATATTTATTTAATTCTGAATGAATTTCCGCGGCTTTTGGAATATGTGACCTGTAGAAATTTATCATTCCTAGAAAACGACGTAGGTCTGCTATGGTTTCCGGTTTTGGGTAATTCATAATAGCCTCGACTTTTTCCTGCAATGGACATACTCCTTTAGGTGAAACTTCGTGACCTAAGAATTCTATTTTTTTCTGAACGAACACGGATTTAGAAATATTAATTGTTATTCCAAACTCGTCGAATTTTTTTAGAATTGCATGTAATTGTTTTTTGTGAATCTCTAAATTTTCGCTCGCGATTATAATGTCATCGAGATAAGCAAAGAAGTAATTTGATCCTAATTTATTTATGAACTTTGGAGTATTTAACTCTGATAAAACACTTTGATCTATGAAACGCTGAAACGTTTGTGCAGCGTTTCGCAGACCAAAAGGCATGCGCTGAAATTCAAAAAGGCCAAAGGGTGTAATTATTGCAGTTTTCTCAATATCTGGTTCGTGTACTGGAATGACGTGGTAGGCTCTGTTTATATCTAGACGTGAAAATACATTTTTATTTGCTAAAATATATGTAAAATCATGCAAGCGTGGAATGGGATATCTATCGGGTAAAGTTACGGAATTTAACTGTCTGTAATCGCCACACGGGCGTAGTTGACCATTTTTCTTTAAAACAACGTGTAACGGGCTGGCCCAGGGACTTTTAGAAGGGCGACAAATACCCAATTCTTGCATTAGAGAAAATTCCTCCTTAATTTTTTTATAACGATCGAGCGGCAACCGTCGGGCTTTTGTATGCACCGGCGGTCCCGACGTCTCAATAAAGTGACATACTGAATGATTTGGTACTTGTTTAAAAGTTACCGGTTTTAAAACGTCCGGAAATTCTTTCAAAATATCATAAAATGGATGATTATTATTTATTGTGTTGATTGTATCGTGAGTCGAACAAACCGAAATGGCAAGTACATTCAACTTTGTTACTTGATCAATAATCTTTTTGGTACTTAAATCAACAAGTAACTTATAGTTAACTAGAAAGTCTGCGCCTAGAATAGGCTGAGACACATCTGCTACTACAAAAGTCCATCGGAAAGCACATTTAAGCCTAAATTTAAAACTAGTGATTTTACACCATATGTACGGATTTCGCTGCCATTTGCTGCAAATAAACGATATTTAATTGACTCACCGCACTTTTTGTCCTTAATTGAAGCAGGAATTACTGAGATGTTGGCTCCCGTGTCTACCAAAAATCGAAGATTGTTCTGGGTGTCTGTGATACATAGGCGGTTGTTGGTCGCGGGTACGTACTCGTCCGCCTCCGAGCGTACCATATTTAGTTTTCCTGCTGCTGAGTACCCCAATTACAGGGTTTTTCGCAGTAGCGCGCTGCGTTTCTAAACTTATAATGGTAGCGACATAACCACCTGGGATCCTCGGGGGTAATCCTCGCTGATGACCTCGATTTTGACCGATTGTATCGTCGAAAATAAATTCCTCTACCGCGACCACGGAAGTTTCTACGTCCTCTTTGTTCCATATTTGTTCGTAGGGAGGCGACTTCCACTGCTAATCTGTTCATTTGTGCTAATATTTCCGAGATCGGAAAACTAGAAGATGTACTCGGAGCGTTCATAGCAGCAACTTCGTTGACACTGATGTTTTCCATAATACTATCTGCGATTTCAGTTAATTTGTCCAAATTCGTTTCCTGTGTCACCGCTAAACTCGCTCTGACCGTGGTAGGTAGTCTACTTAACCACAAATTCCTGAGTATTTCTTCGGAAATTTGCATATTTCGGCCTGCGTCTCTCATTCGTCTTAATAATTGCGAAGGTTTCTGTGACCCGAGCTCAAGCTCGCTAACTAATTTCTTAAACTGCGCATTAATCGAATCTTCGTACACCTTCAGTAGTCTATCTTTCACAAGCTCGTATCTATTTTTCAGGGAGTCATTATATAGGATATCGCTGACTTGCTGCAAAGCATCCGGTGTTAGTTTAGAGATCACTATATGAAACTTCATATCGTTACTCGCTTTTTGTGGTATCAAAGTATGTTCGATCTGGGTAAACCATAACCTTGGCATATGGGGCCAAAATTCGGGAAGTCTTGAATTAATACTGATAGCGGCCATATCTTGAAAAACCGCTCCTGAGTCAGTCGGCTGAGTCGGGTCCGAACTGATGGATGCCGATGTTTGAGACAACACGTACACGGAATTTTGCACTGGATCTGTGTTAGAAAGTTCTGGAGCACTAGCCGCTGTAGGCATCAGACCGGCCAGCGTCGGTATTGACATTTTTAAAGCTAGTCCAAAAAATTAGTCCAAATTATTCACACGCGAATTTACAGTGTGCACTCCGATATTGAAATTTTGAATGTTAGTCCGAAAAAGTAGTCCAAATTGTTCACACACGAATTTACTGCTCACACTCGCGATCACGTCGGGGTCACCAATATGAATGAGACACCGTTTATGGATTATTATTTATTGGTGACTTAATACGCGTTACAGTTTTGGTGTCCGGGACCCGACTGACTTACTAGCTAACGGCAAACTGAAATACTATACCTTATGTATATACTTATAATCTACGATGCAATACTTAAGGGTTGCCACATAATGTATATGTTTCTTGTGACTAACCACTTATTTACATCTTTTTTTTAAATTTTACCCTTCACTGCATTTGCAAGTTTATCAATGCCACTATAACCAGCAGGGTGTGATGGGTCATAATGTATGTTATGCATTTCTAATAAGGGGTCCATTTTTCCCAGTCTAACTATTTTCTAACTTTCCCGCTATAGTTTTCTCTGCCAGTTGTTGTTGGAAACACTGCTTCAGTTGATGCACACTCTCCGATATCTTTTATATGAAGGTTATTTATGTATTCACTTTTTTTTGGGTTTCCAATAGGTAAGTAAGTAGGAGGTATTTTAATTTCATTTAATGCCTTAGCAAATGTTTCCCATCCTATAAATACTACTATATTTTAGGATCACTTTTTTTTAAAGAGAATCGTTTATCAAGTCAATAATGTTACTCCAAGGAACTTGTTTATTATCTATAGTTACTGTAGCGGAATCGTTGCAATTAATTTTATTTTGACTCATAGAAATTAAGTTTAATAATAACTCACCCTTTCTTGAATATGATTTGAGTATTAAACTTAATATTTGTTTTGATGTGTATATAGGATTATTATTAACAGTTATATCCTGTTCACTTACGTCTTCAGTTGACGCCCAAGGAGTAACTGATTCTTTACGGCTCGTATCATGATTTTTATTAATAGTTGTAGGTTCCCTCTGAATATTAGAATGTATAGGTAATTCATATGGTGACGTTCTTCTTCTGTAAAATGCAAGTATCTCTGCAACGTTTGTAAGTATAAAATACATTTTTTACGATCTTCTACGTTACTTTTTAAAATGTTTAGCATTTCAATATCTAGCCGAGATAAAGGATTTTCCACACTACTAGGTTGTTTTAACTTTTCAATTAGACTTGGTTCAATTAATAACCTTTTTTTTAGTATTTTATATCTTAAACAAGGTAATTTATCAATCCACTCAAAATAGAACCAAGTATTATGGGTAAAAATGCACCCCCTTTTTGAATTATAATTTTTTTTCTTAATATTTTACTTTTCCCTTTTCGTACTAATTTTCGAAGAAATTTCAATGATATATCTCTTTGCCCTTTACCTTGATGAAATAAATTTTGAGAAATATAAAACACACTCAAGTTTCTGTGGTCACTTCCTTTGGTGAATATATCAACAACACGTCCATCAGACTCTCGCATTAAATCATCAAGTATAAGGAGTTGTGGTTCCTTTCCATCAAACATACTAATATCTGGTATACCTTGATATTAATTCACATTTTGCAAATGATATATTTGCTGCATTTCATCAAAACACCATGTTATTTGTGCAAAGGTTACACTACAAATAGATTTTATATGTTTTATAAAGTTTGTTACAAAAACGGCTTTCCCACAACCACTTGGACCAGAAACTAAGGCAGTAAAAGGATGAATAAAATGAAACATCTTCAAACAACTTCACATCATATTTTTTACACAAACCTTTTCTCTAATATTTATGTTGCTATCTATTTCTCTTCTTTTCAAATCTTCTCTGTTCTTCCCCTTCTCTTTCATAATTTTATCTTTGTCTTGCACTTCTTAATCAACCTGCCTGCTTTCTACATCTAAAACAGAAGGGATTATGTCTCGGAACAGCCTCTTAAAAATAGTTCTCAGTGAGTTTTACCCGTCATGCTATGCGGAGTGCTGTTATACATTATGATATATCGTAAGAGGTCGTCATTCCAGTCAGAATGTTGGCATTGGCTAATTTTTAATATTTTAATGATATCGCGGTTTTGCCGCTCTACTTTACTGTTTTGCTGCGGCCAGTACAGTATAAAATGATAAAGTACAATTTCAAACTCTGAGCAGAAAGACGTTGTCAGCCGTTAAAGTAACTGGAATTCCTAATCTTGAAAAAATTTCTTTCAAGACTCCTATAGTTTCTTGAGATGTTATCGATTTCATTATGTTGATTCCTTTATAACGGCTATAGTAATCTATAGCTACAAACAAATAATGTCCACTGGGAAGTGGACCTATAAAATCTACTGCTATATGTAGATATAGCAGTAGGTTTTTTGGTTGAGATGGCAATTCACGGCTCTTCATCGGCACAAGAGGGTTAGCTTCCAAGACTAAGGTGCAGCTCTTGCAACTTTTAACGATGTTTTCAGCATCTTTGTCTATTTTGGGCCACCACACTTTAGTCCGTAATCTGCCTTTCATGGCCACAATACCCGGATGACTCTCATGTACCGATTCTAGCACCTGTTGACGTAGCACGACGGGAATCACAATTTTGTTACCACGCAGCAAAACCTCTTCATGGACTTTGGGTCCATGCTCAGCTCAGCCTCAAAAAGTTTGTAATTAATTACTTTAGAGCCCAAGATTTGCTCGATAGGCCTACTTTTCTAATTCCTCATCTTTTGTAGTCTCGTTAACTATACTTTCCTTAGATACTGCCGTGGGTCTTGCAAATTGTACAATTTGATTTACATGATGTTCATTGTCAAAAGGGTCTGAATTTTGCATTGAACATAATCTGGAGAGAGAATAAGCTATATTGTTTTTCCCAGAACAATTACTTTATAATTATAAGATTGCATCGTAAAACCCCTCGTTCTATGCGTGCACGATTGAATCGAGGGCCAAATATCACTTCAAGCGGTTTATGATCTGTAACCAAATCAAATTCTTACAAACCATATAAGTAAACACTGAAGTGTTCTATGGCCCGAACCAGTCTCAAATCCTCCTTCTCTGTCTGGCAGTACCTTTTTTCGACATCCGATAAACTTTTATGGCCATATGCAATGACCCGAGGTCCACGTGTATCATGCTGAATAAGAACTGCTCCTAGTCCTACAGGACTTGCATATGCAATCACTTGCGTTTTGTCATGAGGATCATAAAATCCTAGATTGCGAAGATTACTTAAATTTTTCTTCAGTTCCGCAAACGCAAGTGGTTGCTTTAAGTTCCAAAATTCGGCAATATTGGCGTGTTTAGATAGCTTTATGTCTTAATTTTTACACAGTTACTACAGTATCAGAACCAATTCTCTTTTATGAATTGGTTCTGATACTGTAGCAAATTTTTTTTTTTCGGGTAGGTGCAAAAAAGTACACAGAAATTCTTAATAACTTATTATGTTATTTAAATAGGTTAACCAAATATCTTGAAAATATTATTATATAATTGAGTGCAATACATACAGTTTTATAGTCAATAAACGTTTGTGGAACCCTATGTGAAGTGCTATTACCGACACCACCCACCAGCTGACTCATCTAACATTAGATTACAACTGTGTTCTCCAAAAAATTTGCAAATATTTACAGTCAACGATGTCACAATTGCATGAAATTGTAAAGGCACAGCAGAGTCTTGAGGAACTTGTAACAAAAAAGATGGAGGAACTGCATGCCCAGCTGCAAAGTGGTTCTGCCAAGGATACTGTATAAGTTGCCGACTAATTCCGCAAGTTTCGTGAAATTAACCTTCACAATGCTCAGCCTCCTTCGCAAGCAGATCTCTGAATGCTCAAGGGCTGTTGATGCAATTGAGTCCAGGTCACGCAGGAATATCATAATTTGCTCAGGTATTCCTGAACAAAATGGTGAAAATTGCACAGCCACTATTGTGAGTCTAATCAACAGCAAATTAGGCCTTTGGGACATTCCATCAAGCTCACTTAAGGCGTGTCATCGCTTGGGAGCCAATGGCCCAATGTAACACGACCAATACTTGTAAAATTTTCTTTCATTTGACACCAAGACTGCGGTTTGGAGAGCTAAAACAAAGTTGAAAGGGACTTCTACTACAGTTAAGGAGTTTTTGACAAGGGCGCGGCAGGCAGTGTTCGGCAAGGCTGAGAGACTGCATTTCGGTGTTAGGGCATGCTGGACACAAGATGGTACTATTGTCATCAAGACTGCAGATGGGAAGCGTCATAAGGTGCTGTGCATAGAAGAGCTCCAGCCCCTCATGTAATACCCCAAGGCATCTTCGGTAACTCCGTCTGTAGCTGAAGAAACCACTATTGTCTAATTACATGTTTCATCTCGTTAGTAGTCACTCTCCTTTCATCATAACACTAAACAAGTTGTTGATTTTTGTATCTTCTCATATTTGTGCTTAATACTTGTTTGTTTTTGTTTAATTACGTTGGAAGGTAATAAATAGGGTATTACTCGTCGGTAACGAATAATTTTACTTTTAACCTATTAATTTGCCTCGAAAAATTGTTACTGGTACTTGACAAGTGACACAAGTCTTTGAGTGACACTAAACTTAATCTATCACTCTGACACATGACATTTTCTTTTGTTTTTCGTTTTTGAGATTTCTTAACTCTCATAATATTAAAGTCCGTTCGGAAATCCACACGCAAAACTTTTACACGTAATAATAGCACAGTTTTAATTTTGTTTGTGATCTTGTTAATACTTAGTCTTGTAACCTGTTCCTTTTATGTAAAATATTACGTTTCTCATACATTCCTTTTATTTTGTTCTATTTAGTGATTTATTGTATATTTTGTCATTTGGCGGGTGGTACAGAAGTGCAAAATATAATATTTAATATTTTTTGTAAACTCTGAGTTAGGAATAACATTATTAGTATTATTATTATTATTATTACATTATTATTATTATTTATATTATTATTATTTTTATTTTATAGAAATAGTCTTTTTACTCTGCCAATGAATCATGTATTTTATCTACTGACGAAAGTTTTGATTCTGTTTGTAATACGTTAGGCTAAATTTTATCTCAGAGCTTTAAATTCTCAAAAAAATGGTGTTCTTAACATCTGTCACATAAATGCGCAAAGTGTTCCAAGTCACTTCAGTGACATGATTAAGACCTTTACTGGGAATAATGTACATGCCATCCTAATTTCTAAGAGCTGGTTCAAACCTAATCTTCTCTCCACATCATGCGCCCTGCCCGGCTATGTTCTGATCCGCAATGATCGGATTAGTCAGCGAGGCGATGGTGTCACCATCTATCTACGTAGTAATCTTCCTCATAAAATGATGGCTACATCTTCATCCGATAGTTCTGCTGCTGCAGAATATCTTTTTCTTGAGGTCCTCGTTAAGGGTACAAAATTAGCCCTCGGAGTAGTTAATTGTCCTCCGTCTGTTGAATATTTTCCTGATTTAGAGCCTGTTTTGGAAGCGTTGGGTTCGGAGTATGCACATAACGTCATCATGGGCGATTTAAATACGGACCTTCTAAGCCTGTCCTTCTCTCGTTCCCTAAAACTCTCATATTTAATTGAATCTGCCAGTCTTCATCATTTGCCTCTCTCCGCTACTCATCATAATATCACTGGCTTGATTTAATCCTTACTTCCAATCCTTCCTTAGTCCAAGCCCATGGTCAACTTCCCACTCCTGGCTTTTCCCATCATGACCCTCATCTATATTTCCTTTATCCTTAAGCCCCCTAAATCTTGTCCTAGCTTCATTTATAATTGTTGTTTTGGACGGGTTAATATGGAACAACTAAGGCTGGTTTTATCGTTAAGCGTTTCGGCAGCGCCGTTGGAGCGCGCGCGTTCGAAGATGTATGGGGGTTGTAGTTGCGTTTCAAAGTCGCGCGTTTATTGAACGGCGCTGCTCAAGCGTGCGACTTTAAAACGCAACTACTACCCCCATACATCTTCGAACACGCGCGCTCCAACGGCGCTGCCGAAACGCTTAACGATAAAACCAGCCTAAGGTAAGATCGACGCAGCTTAAATTAATTGGGAACCATTATATGAAGCAACTACTGTTGATGATAAAGTCATAATTTTCAATGACAACTTGATTAGACTATACGATGTTCATGCGCCACTAAAGAAGACAAAACTGAAACATCTACCAGCCCCCTAGATGTCAACAGAAATTCGGGATGCGATGAGGCGCAGGGATCGTGCCTTTACAGAATTTAAAATGAATCGGTCTGCGACTAATTGGGACAACTTTAAATCAGGTAGGAATCGTTGCAATCAGATGATACGTAATGCTAAACGCAGACATATTTTCGAAACTGTAGCTTCTTTATTTAATGTCCTAATGTTTGGAAGTTAAAAAAGTTCCAAGATGCAAACACAAAAAGCCCGTGGTGGGGTGGCGATGTGGAAGACCCACGAGGGAGGGAAGTGTCTGCCGTACTGGAAGCAATGGGTATGCATATACTTAACACCGGGGACATCCCGACATTCGATACGGTCAGAGGGGGAAAAAGGTACTCCAGTTACGTGGATGTGACAATGTGCTCCGACGATCTGCTGAACCGAGTGGGCGACTGGAGAGTAGAGGAGAGTCTCACGAGCTCGGAACACAACGGCATATCCTTCGGCATCAGACAACAGAAATCCACAGGCACAAACATAATACGAACCACACGCATATTTAACACACAGAAGGCAAACTGGACTCAGTTTCGTGAGAAACTGACCCAGCTGATGTCGTCCTGATGATGACGGATAGACAATTAACTGTACAAGACATGGACACAATAAACAGCACACAACAAATAGAGGATACAATAGACAGATACACACAGGTCGACACACAAGACGATCACACAGACATGCAGAGACACAATGCCGACAAAAAAACACACGCAAAAATTCACCTTGTCGTGGTGAATTGTTGAGCTCGCGCAGATGAAGAAGCAGGTTGCCACGAGGAGACGCAGGATCCAGAACGTAGCGCCTGATCGCAGAGCCCGCGTAGTTCGACTGCACCTGGAAGAGAAAGAGATGTATGAAAAGGCGGTGAAAGATGCGCAAGTGGAGAGTTGGAAGGAGTTTTGCCGGAAACAGGATAGGATAGTATGTAACAGAACAGGATAGTATGGGAGGGCATCTACAGAGTGCTGAACAGAGCGACCGGGAGAGAGGAGGATCTGCCCCTTACCAGGGACGGTGTAACCCTCGACGCCCAAAACTCTGCAGAGTGGCTGGCCGAGACCTTCTACCCCGTGGACCAGGAAAGTGACGAAAGTGACATCGGCGGACGCGCCGGCGGCCGGAGTCCTTGGACACCGAACTGCCGACGGGTCCGGACGACCCTCCTTTCATCATGGAGGAGTTGAAGAGAGCCGTAAGGTCCTTCAACCCCAAAAAGGCCCCCGGAGCGGATGGTCTCACGTCAGACATCTGCCACGCACGCTGTGAAATGTGACCGGGTGTGGTTACTTGCCCTGCTAAACAAGTGTATCGCTCTTGTCTGCTTCCCCAAACAGTGGAAGCAGGCAACAGTGGTAGTACTGAGAAAGCCGGGAAAGGAGTCATACAGGGTACCAAAAGCCTATCGCCCGATCGGCCTCCTGCCTGTTCTCGGCAAGATCTTCGAAAAGATGCTGGTCGCTCGACTCAGGTTCCACCTGCTGCCCAAAATAAGCCCAAACCAGTATGACTTCATGCCCCAAAGGAGCACCGAGGACGACCTCTACAGGTTGGTGAACCACATCAGAAAGAAGAGGAAGGAGAAAAAGATTTCTGTTGTGGTGTCGCTGGACATAGAGGGGACCTTCGATAGTGCTCGATGGCCGGCCATAAAGGTTCGACTGGCAGACGTTGGGTGTCCGGTGAGCCTGAGGCGAGTGATCGGCAACTATCTGAGTGAAAGACGAGTGAGTGTGAGATATGCTGGAATGGAAGTGGGTAGGGAGACCAACAAGGGGCAGGGGCAGTGCAGGGGTCTATAGGTGGACCAATCCTGTGGAACGTCTTGTTGGACCCCCTGCTGTGGATGTTAGAAGAGATGAATGTGTTCTGTCAGGCATTTGCCGACGACATAGTCATGGTTTTTGACGGTGGAACAGCCCTGGAAATAGAGAGAGCTGCAAACAAGGTTCTTGATGTAAAAACTAATAAATTAAAAATTCGCGCCACAAAAGTGTCGACCAAAAATCTAAAATATGACAAACCTAGACTGAAAATGGGGGGTGTGGACATAGATTATAAAAAAGAAATAAAAATCCTGGGCCTGACAATTGATAGCGGGCTGCCTTTTAACGCCCACGTCAGCAACGTCTGCCAAAAGGCCATCAACCGCTATAAACTACTATTGCGGACAGCTCGAGTAGGTTGGAGGCTTAACCCCCAAGTAATAAAACTTATATATACAGCGGTTATAGAACCGACTATTTTGTACGCATCAGCAGCGTGGGCACCCACCGTGGAAAAGATGGGGGTCCAAAAAAGGCTCTCCGTTCAACGGGGTTTTGCTCAGAAGATCTGCAGAGCATATCGAACTGTCTCCCTGAACTCTGCAATGCTGCTGGCTGTGATACTCCCTCTTGACCTCAGAATACTCGAAGCATCGAGGCTTTATGAGATCAAGAAGGGAGTACCACACCCGGTGTTAAGAGACAGGGAGGTGGAGCGAATGGCTCCAGCGATTGAGGACCCACATCCGGCAGAGCAGGTAAGAGCTGAGGTTCGGGTTGGTGGACGAGGACTCATATGTAGACGTGGTTAACACCCACGTCCTAAGGATCTATACGGACGGCAGCATGATTGAGGGTCGAGTCGGAGCTGCACTCTCCGTATGGAAGGGTGAGACCGAGACGAAGGCCGTCAAGCTTGCACTGCCGCCGTATTGCACCGTCTACCAAGCCGAGCTTCTAGCGCTCTAGAGAGCAGTAAGTATAGCCTGCAAGAGTGGAATGGCGAAGGTCGGTATCCTTAGCGATTCCAGATCGGCTCTCCAGGCAGTCACCCTTAGGTCCCCTCATCCCCTGGCAGTGCAATATATCAGCCCGGAGTTTAGGAGGCGGTTCCTCATCTGCTACTTGAGTGCCCAATTTTTGCAAGCAATAGATATGATATTGAGCAGAAATTGGGCATCGCGATGACGGGTGAGAATCTGCCTTCAATCCTGGGGGGAAAGCGCAGGGAAATTTTCCTGCAATACTGCGAAAAAATTGTAAAGATAATGAACACGAGAAATTGTAGTGGTGAGGTGAATTTACTGTGATATTAGTTTGTACTATAGGTCCCTGTATAGTTATAGTTTTTAGTTTCTTGCCTTTATTATCTATTTAATGTATCATCTTATTGTTTTATTTTATCTGAATTTTATTGCTGATATTATTATAATTTAGTTATTATTATTAGCTTGGCACCATTTGTCAGTATATTTAAATTTTAGCATTATAAACAGTATTAGACCTAAATTAAGCGAAATTGTAAAAGAGGAAAATGTAACGGAAAAAATGTAAAAATAGTAGAATGTAAGGAAATGAAAAAACACAAAGAAAGACAAAAATAATATAAAAAGAAAATAACAAGCCCTGATAATGTTAGGGGGATGGAAAAAAAAATGTTTGGAAGATCCTTGGAACTATTGGTGTAGGTAAGTCGCATGAACATCAAAAACTGCATTTGCCATTAGTCTTGACGACTTAAATCTCCATTTCTCTTCCACAGTAACACTAGATGATTGCACAAATTTCCAGACTATTGGTTATTTAAATAGCCTATCTCGACCTAATATATACGTCCATTTCATTTTCCTCCAATTACTTCAGAAGAGATCGACAAGACAATCTAGTCTATAGCATCAAAAGCCATGGGATGTGATGACATCAGTCGTCGTATGATTACTACCATTCAAGTCTGACTGCCAACTCCTGACTGCCATCACCCACATTATCAATTTTTCCTTTGATTCATCAGAATTCTCAAACCTGTGGCGCAAAGCCTTCGTTCGTCCGCTTCCGAAAATCTCCAACTCCACACATCCTTCACACTTTCGTCCTATTTCCATCCTTCCTTTCTTATCAAAGTTTCTCGAAGCTTGCGTCCATAAGCAGTTGTCCAGGTTTGTTTATCAAAATTACTTACTTTTCCCACTTCAATCCGGTTTCAGACCTGGACATAACACAACCTCTGTACTGTTTAAAGTGACAGGCGATATCAGAGCTGGTTTCGAGAACTCGATGATTACCATTTTAGTGTTAGTAGACTTCTTGAATGCATTTAACCACGTCAATCATGATATCCTACTGTCAGTACTCTCCGGTCTTTTGATCTCGTCTGAAGCGCTAACATGGATTTCTTCCTATCTTCGAGGCCGTCAGCAGTCAGTACGCACGGATAGGTTATATTATAGGGATAGGCACATATAATTGGCGTAATGTCGATGCTGGTGTTCCTCAAGGCGGTATTTTATCTCCCCTATTTTTCTGTATTTTCATAAATCTCATCACCAAAAGACTTCGCAGCACGTATCATCTGTATACCGATGACTTGCAACTTCATATCCAGGCAGGATTAGAGGGGTTATCAACAGCCATCGAAGCGTTAAACTAGGATCTAAGAGCAATAAAAAACTGGTGTGACAAATTGTTTAACGGTAAATCCAACTAAATGTCAGGCTGTATTGTTAGGTAGATCTTGATACTTGTGTAAAGTGGACAAAAGCACTCTTCCATCTGTTATCTACGATGGGTCTGTCATTTCTTTTAGTTATCTTGGTTTACATATTGGCCCGTCTCTCGCTTGGCAAACCCATATTACTGATGTTTCCTGCAAAGTCACGGGGATCTTGCGATCCCTTTATCGGCATAAAAATTTCCTTCCTATCCCGGTCAAGACTTTGACAAGACCCTTATTTTCCCAATAATCAACGAATATGGTGACGTGTGTAGTTTCGATCTTAATGCTGATAAACTAAATAAACATGATCGTCTTTTCAATAACTGTATAAGATTTGTCTTCTACCTACGAAAAATCGATAATGTTTCTTCCTATCGCTTCAAGCTGCACTGGTTGCCAGTACGTTAGCGCCGCTATGTGCGGGTACTGTGCATGCTCTATTTACTGCTGCACCATCCACATGCTCCCGAGTATCTCTCTTGTCACATTAATTATCTCTGCAGCCGTGTATTGTAAAATATTGTAAAACATTATGTAAGATAATATTATAATATATATATATATATATATATATATATATATATATATATATATTCCTCTACAGTATTTAGTGCCCTGAAAGTTTATACAGCTTTAATGTATTTTTCTAATGGACATTAAATTATGGACTGATTAAAGATACGTTTTTTATTCAACAATACATTATTTTCCTTTAGGACCTGTAAAACATTGTTCAACCTAGCTTTATGTTCTGTGTCATTGCAACCAAACACGACAATATCATCGATTAAATTTATAACGCCTTCAAATGGAAGAAGCATCTTTTCCATATTTTTTTGGAAATGTTCAGGAGCACAGGAAATCTCAAACATTAACCGTTTATAACGGTATAAACCTTTACTTGTAATAAAAGTGGTTATATCTCTACAATCTTCTCTAATTTCCACTTGGTAAAAAGCATCTTTGATGTCTAATTTAGAGTAGTTGCATGCTTTTCTCAGCTTGGGTACGAGCTGAGTCATAGTGGGTATAGGGTGATTCTCCCGCATGATAGCTTTATTCGCACACCTCATGTCCACGCAAATCCTTACGTCGCCATCACTCTTCAAGATTGGTATAAGAGGAGATACCCAACTACTTGCTTTGTCAACCGGTTCAATAATGTCATTTTTAACTAGTTGCTCTATTTTTTTATTAATCTTATCTTCAAGAGGAATAGGTACTCTCCTGTATGGCTGACAAATCGGAATAACAGATTTGTCTATGGCAATATCAAGATGAACATCTTTAAACTTAGGAAAGATTTCTGGCTATGTGACTAAGGAATTTATGCTTACCCCTAATTTAAGAGCATCGAGGTTCACGGCGGTTTTGTTTCCCATCAAATTTCGAGTGCCGTTTTAAATTACGTAAAATTTTGCAGGTTGATGTTTTTTCTTATTTTGATTGAAGCCTCAAATGTACCTGTGCTAGGTAAGTTCAAGAGGATCTTTGCCGCTGTAAGCCATAAACACTTGATCCAAGCCTTTTGTTGATTCAAGGCAATGATTGGATTGGATTTTAAATACTCCCAAGTTTTATCATTAATTATGCTAGTTTTACTGCCAGAATCAATAAGTGTGTTCACTTTCACACCTCCAACTTCACACGCTACTTTTGCATTATCATCTATATGGAAAATATAGTACACATTATGTTGAGTTTTTCTAAGGCAGTTGGGACATGATGGGACGATCTGTAAGTATGAAATACTTGCTTTTGGTATTTTTTAATTAATTTATTTTTATTATTATCATATTGTAGTAGTTAGGGATTCGCTGATTCTGCTAACCGCCTCAATGTGAAAAAAATTATCTTCTAAACCTTCACAAATTCTTCTCAAATAATTACGGATCTCTATTGTGTTTATACTGTATTATCACAGAACCTATGTGGTTTATGGATCTTGTATTTATGTCACATATCCGTATTATGTATAGTTTATGTATTTATTAAGAGGGGTATTACATATGAAAATAATGAATGAATAAATAAAAGAAACGTAAATTTGGTACAAAAATTTTATTTCATAATACACACACACACACACAGCCAGACACACACACACACACACACACACTCGCTAATAGGTACACACACGTTACACATTATAACTTAAAAGGCCAATTAAAAATTTGATTTGACCGTTGGCCTTGCTATGGTACATTGGCCTTACAAGGAACATTTACAAACCATGAACATATTAACACTCACTTTTTACTTATAAATACGTCCTGTTACAGTTAAAACAATGTTTTCTATTTATAATATTTTTATTTTAAGCGTTTATAAACTTTTAACTCAGATTTAATAGAATTTTTCAAAATTATTTTATTGCCACTATACATTTAAATTTCTTTTATGGAAAGGTTATGTCTGAAAATAAACTGAACTAATTTACATGAAAAGCAACGAATATAAAAAATATTTGCATGTTAAAAACGGTAAAGTATGTGATGAGTTATATATAAGATATATAACTATACTTTAAGCAAAAAAACTTTGTAACAATAAGTAGGTTATTGAACAGATGATTAAATTTTATGCGAATATTTCAGATTTTAAAAATGTCGGAGTCAAAACTTACAAAAAAAGTGGTAGTATATGGGATGAAGACAGTTTAAGACGTGCCATGGAAGCAGTACAAAATAATCGACTTAGTACAAATGCTGTAGCGTTAAAGTTCAATATTCCAAGACGCACCCTTATAAATCATTTATACAGTCCTAACAACAGTAACAGTACTAAAACTATTGGGAAGACAACTATTCTCACAAAATAATTAGAAGAAGATTTATCGCAGCGAATCAAACGTTTTGCAAAACTGGGTGTACCACTTACGCCTAAATTAATCAGGAAACAAGCCTTTTTATTTTGTGAGAACTTTAAAACCAAGCACTCGTTCGATATGTCAACTAGAATGGCTGGACGCAAATGGTTCAAAATGTTTTTGTCTCGAAACCCATCAATATCAAAAAGAAAATCCCAGTTAATGAATCCATCTAGAGCTCAAAAAATGAATAAGCCCATTGTGAAACACCATTTTGAAGAGGTGAAGAAACTCTCTGAATAGCGATGTGTGTAAATGCTGTGGGTATTGCTATACCGCTAATGATTATTTTTAAAGGGATTAGTCACAGAACAGAATTATCATCAAATTTGCCACTAGAAACAAAGGCAAGCATGGCACCGAAAGGCAGCATGACCAGCTTATTCGTATAATTTATTCAACATTTAGAGCAGCATAAAGTACTCGGTAAGTGTCTGCTAATCTTTGAGGGCGCAAAGTGTCATTTATCAAATGAGGCTCTGGAAGAAGCAGACAGAAATAATATTATACTATACTGCTTACCTTCAAACACAACGCACGAATTCCAACCTCTAGATAAATCAGTGAATCGGTCCTTCGAAAATCATTGGGATGAAGAAGTTTTGAACTATCTGTGCAATTAACAAGAGAGAACTTTAAACAAAGCTTTATTAAACAAAATTTTCTTCCGAACATGGCCAAATTATATGACTCAAACCAATATAACGAATGGATCCAAAGCCACTGGCTTATACCCCCTTGATCCTGATGTAATACCCGAAGATGCTTATGCTCCTTTAATTGTAACTAAAAAGACCTTTCTCGCAGGCGCAGTCCCGTTTTGCTCCAAAAAAGCAGATTTTTTTTCTGAGCTCTGATTTTAAAGCACTCATTAATTGAGCCGTAACTTTACCATAATAATTTTAACATATTACTAAATATTCGCAACATATATAAATAAACCCGCGTAGCCATCCCGCAAAACAATGTAATTTGACACTTCGGAGACCTCACGCTACACAAGCGTGAATTAGTTAATAAAATAAAATAAAATTAGCGGCGAAACCATACGCGATAGCATCTTTGCATTAAATCGGTTTAAATTAATAGATTGGAACTTTAAGAGTGCAATAGTTATCTGCTTGGAATAATAATTAAGATAAACTTTTTCAATTGTCATTAATGAGATTTAATTTAAGGCACCTCTATCTTTATCTCTAAATGTTATAAATTAGTCCCCTGCCGCGTATGTACGTATGTCTGTCTATATGTTCGCGATAATCTCAAGAAGTACTGAACAGATCATGCATTTAACGTCCGAGTAGCTAGGAAGGTTAAGGTGTATATATAATAATTTTTATAGTATAATTTTAGGTCTAGGTAACGACATATCGGGTCGGTTGGTTTGAAGTGGGTCGTGGGCCTAGGAACAAAAAGGTTTTCTGTGTTCCTGGGTCATGGATGTGTATTAAATATGTGTATAATACGAGGGCGGGTCAATAAGTCCGTGACTTTTGGAATAAAACACAAATTTTTTGATAAATAAATCATTTTATTTTTCAACGTAGTCCCCCTTGAGCTCTATACACTTTGTCCAACGCTTCTCCAATTTTTTTATCCCTTCCAAAAATATGATTTGTCGAGGTCCTCAAAATAGGCCTTTGTTTGCGAGATGACTTCATCATTGGAGTCAAATCTTTTTTCACTGAGCCATTTTTTCAGGTTTGGAAACAAGAAGTAGTCACTCGGAGCCAAATCTGGAGAATAGGGTGGATGTGGGAGCAATTCATAGCCCAATTCATGGATTTTTGCCATGGCAACTGCACATGTGTGCACCCTTGCATTGTCTTGGTGAAAAAGAACTTTTTTCTTGGCCAAATGAGGTCGGTTTTTTTTCAAATCCTCATTGAAGCGGTCCAATAAGTTGGCATAATATTCCCCATTAATTGTTCTTCCCTTTTGAAGATAGTCAATGTGGATTATCCCACGTGCATCCCAAAAAACAGTCGCCATAACTTTATTGGCTGACAAACCCACCTTGGCCTTCTTTGGCGCCGATTCACCCTTAGAAACCCACTGTTTTGACTGTTTTTGGTCTCTGGTGTGTTGTGATGGATCCATGTTTCGTCCACGGTTACAAAACGGCGCAAAAACTCCACCATATTGTGATTAAACAACGCCAAACCTTCCTGTGAAATTGTTACACGATTGCGTTTGTGGTCGACTGTGAGCAAACGCGGCACCCATCTTGCGGAAAGCTTTCTCATGCCCAAGTGATCATTAAAAATTGAAACCACTGAGCCATGCTAGATGCCTATGGCTTCCACAATCTCTTGCACTTTCAATCTTCGGTCGGCCAACACCATATCATGAATTTTTTCGATTGTTTCGGGTGTAGAGACCTCAACTGGGCGTCCAGGACGTTCGGCATCTTTAGTGCTTGTACGGCCACAACGAAATTCAATAAACCACTTTTTTACCATTGAAATCGATGGTGCAGAGTCCCCATAGTATTTATCAAGCTTAGCCTTGGTCTCGGTAATGGTTTTTTTTCGCAAAAAATAATGCTTAATAAGCACACGAAATTCACTTTTTTCCATTGTTTCCTTAAGTTACTGGATAGTCTGATAAAGATAGCTGTAAAACACAAACTAACTGACGCAGCAAGTTCAAATTTTGATAGGAGTCAACTGATAGATGCCTGTTGACAGGAGTAGTGTTGCTTTTTCAGTAAGGAGGTTAGAAATTCAAAAAGTCACGGACTTATTGACCCGCCTTAGTATAATAAAAATCTTAAATATAAGTACCTATAGTATAAAAAGTATTAAATATATTTCCGTTGTCTAGTACCTATCCGTAACACAAGTTCTTCGGATACTTACCACGGGACCAGACTGACGTGGTGTTAAACGTCCATGGATATTTTTATTATAATTTATAAAGGTTTTGTAGAAATTGGTTGGTTTATGCCGATAATAGGGTAATTTCCAAACTATTGAAAAATATGTAAATTTATTCATAATAACATAATACACTTGTAATATGGACCATTCCTTTTGAATTTATTTCCGTTCTTTGCAAATCAGTAATAAGCTGTGTAATAAGTGTCTTGTCATGACGTCACATTCTAGTAAGCACCTCTCAACTATCAAATCACACTATACATGTAAAATCCTAGAAAGCTTGGTGATATCTTTAGTAATTATTCTATTTTAAAATGCTTTTTATATGGTGCTATAATATTAGTAACGAAAAGAAACGCTGATAAAATATACAGTAACAGAAACATTACTCTTTGTGGGGACTGGAACATTAACCTTTTAAAAAATGACAAATACTGTAGAGATCTTATTTCTTTATTGACAAACTATAATTTGAAAAACCACATAACTAAACCAACAATAAATACATCATGCATAGATCTAAAAATTAGTAACATAGCGTTGGCCACAGGCGACACACATTATTTATTATTGTCAGATCATGAAACAGCGCAAACTCTAAATTAAAATTTGGTACCTAAGTTCTGGTTTGTAAAAAACGTGACTTAATTAAAGAAAATATTATTAAATTCATTAAATGCATGTCCACGTTAACATTCTCTGACGTAATATATGAAAATCATACCCAAAAATCGTTTAACACCTTTCATGATACGCTGACACTCTTTTACGACTTGTGCTTTCCTATCATAATAGTAAAAAATTGTAATAAGCTAATAAAAAACCAGTGGTTATCAAAAGGTATAAAAGATGGTGTATTATGAAACGAAATTGATACATAAAATATAAGATGTCAAAAACAAACATACTTAAAATCATATATCGTGATTATTCTGAAATTCTAAATAAGTTCATACAAAATCCGCAAGAAAATGACAATACAATATATATACAAACATCTAATAATTAATTTAAAGCATTAAGGGAAGAAATAAAATAGACGATCACAAATAAAAACTTATAAAACAGCTATAAAAACAGCAGCAACAGATATAAAAACAATTATCGGAAAAAACAATAAACCGTGTACAGAAGCCCTAGACATAACTGAAGAATTTAATAACTATTTTATAGAACAATCTAAAAAACGTGACGCTCAAAATTACATTAATAATACCAAACAAAGTAGACTAGATAATAATAATATAATAAATAATAATAATACCATATTCCTAAGACCAGTGACTAGTGATGACGTTTATAAAATTATTATTTCTTTAAAAAATACAAATTCTACTGGCTATGATGACATCAATACAAAAATATTGAAGGAATGTGCTGGACACTTAACTAAACCTATATCTCATATAATAGACCAATCATTTATTGAAGGCATTTTTCCCTTGAGATTAAAATATTGCATAGTAAAGCCATTTTTCAAAAAAGGTAACAAAGAGGACATAAACAACTACAGGCCTATACTTAACTGATTCCTATCCTATCAAAAATATTTGAAAAAGCCATTTACGATCAATTAAATAACTTTATAACAAAACATGATTTACTAACACCCCAATAATTTTATAGCCTATAAAATATAATAAATAAGCATTATAGCCGCATTGCGGGCTCCGGACGAGGAACCCGGTGCACCGTCTAAAATTTGCTCCTCGATATTTACGTCCAGTTGCCGCCCACTGCTGGAGTGGGCCCATCAATGGGCCTATTTTCTAACACTCGCATGCCTGTGTAATGGTACGGGAGTTTGAAAGATGGAGCGCATGAGGATATCACCTCCGGTAAATCGTCAATGCCTCTGCGACATTCCCAAACGCTTCACATAGCACATCACATCATACCATAGTAACGCGTGGTATACGCGTATGGCTAATGCATTTTAGGATAAAAAATCACACACAAGTCACAAACACGAAAAACAAGCAAACAAAACAGTTAATACTTATTACAAATAAAACAGTTATTCAAATAAACGAAAGTCAAAATAAACAAACTAAAATTAAGACGAAGATAAGAAGTAGATAATAAAAAAATACACGGAACGTCACTAGAAAACGCGAGTTTACACTTACAGCCAACTGACCAAACTGAGAAAATGACTTTTTGTAAAAAACATAGGCATGTGTCCAAAATCCCGATGCATTTGTATCGATAGTTTTTCATATCGATAAATTACTATTTAATTTGCATACGCATTGATTTGTATGAACTTATTACAAAATCAACTGGAGGCTCAAGGCGCGTAAAAGAGCGAAGAGAGAGGTGCGTGGAAGACGATAATCGCATACCATCAGGCGATCTGTCTGCTCGATTGCCGGTCATAAATCTTAAAAACCCAGCTGACTTGATATAAAAACAGTAACTTATTTATTACAAAAAACTAAGGAAAAAAGCATATCAAACAATTAACTAATTTAAATATCGACTACGTACAAGTAAATGTTTCAATTTTCATAGGTCACATCACTTAGCCTAGTTTTTGAAAGAGTCGAGCGGCACGCTTTTGATATTTGCCGCCAAAAAGCCGTGCTGTGGTCGCGCGCACCGCCCCGCTGCCCGCGCCCGCGCCGCATAGCGTAGGCATCTTTTGTATTTTGCCGAAAGTCGATAAAATAACTATTTTGTTTTGAAATAGATTTTCGAATTTAGATGCGGCTTTTCTCTCGAGGTCTCTATTAGGTCGTGTTTAAAAACGTAGTGTTGTGTTGTTAAGTTTCAAGTGATACGTGTCATGATTTATGGTGCTAGCAATGATTTTCAAAATGCAACAAAAACACTTTCTAACAACTTTAAGTTTTAACTTTTAACGCAACACCTTGCCGCAGTCACCTGATGGTCGATGGATTCCGTGAACTTAGTAATACAAGTAGACTTAGCACCTACTACCTACTAGCAGTCATTCAGTATTTCTACTAGCCATAGATTTACACGTAAATCTGTGCATATTACTATACACAGATTTACGTGTACGTAACTTATTATTAAAAATAAATTACCAATGCGACTTCGGGCACCCTTTTATACACCTACTTAGTTTCATTGTTACCTACAGTTCAACCACGTTACAACTTTCGGTTATTTTCGTTTTTCACACACCGTCTGTAATTTCGATAGAAAAAGCGATGATTGCCGAATTATTTATTTATTTTATTTATTTCATTTTTATTTATTTGAAAAACATACAGTGATATATATAAACTATCTTATATACAATATAAATTCGAATTTATATTTATATATTATCCGAATTTCATAGATTATTACAACATATACTAAGCTAATTATTTTGTGTTGATATAAAATTATTACAAAATACATAATTTAAAATAAAATTATTTTAATTTAGGATCTATATAAGTACTATAACTAAGTAGAATTAACTTAAAATCTTAGTTTTTTTTTATATTATTTGAAACCGATTTAAATAAAAATCTCAAACAGGGTATTTGGTGGAACGTAGTCAATCCGTGAAATATAGACCTAGGCGTAAAAACAAATCATTTAAGCCCTCTTTGTATAGCAAATATTGGATTGTTTATGTGATATTCGTCAAAGGAGATCGGCAAGTCGCCATACATTAACTGCCTGGTATACTAAATTTACAATTTACAGCATGATAACCAAGACTATACAGATATGATGACAACGATTACCACACATTCGAAGATTCATAACTTTTTATTCCCAAGTCCTAAAAATATATTTTTTATATAGTAACTTTTTAAATACTATAAAATCACATAATATGTCTGAAACTTGGCCGCTCTTGATGAAAATCGGGCAGGATTTGTCAGTGTCCTTTGTTTCTTTTTTCAAATGTTTTTAGCCCTTGTTATTGTAACTGTTTTCAGTATCAAAGTCATTCCTTCTGCCTCTACAATGGGGGCGTTCTTTGGGAAAAAAAATTTTTGGCGCATGCGCAGTATACGTCAAAATTTTCGGCGCCTTTATTAAACATGTGCACGTGTCACTGAGTGGTGTAAGGACTATTATTATTAAATAGTAAAAAATAAAAACATTTTGTAAGGAAAACAATTTTATTGAAATATATTATGTAAAATCAATTTACTAATTAGTTTAAACTCTAGGCTGCTATGATGTATAGCAATAATCCATTAATATAAATAACATAAATAGCAGTTAATTTAAAACATAAGCAACTTAAGTTAAGTACTTATCTTATAGTATCCTTTTATCCGACGAATTGGTACTCAGAATCAGATATTACTGATGGGAGGCAGAGTAGTAGTGCTCACGACGGCGCTCCAACCGAAAAAGTTCCCTCCCATGGGACAGCTTGCATTTAAAAAGCAACATGTAAACACCCCCACTCTGCCCCACCTCTGACTGCCAGAAATATTCTGTTGTAGTTGTAAATTCATAATTAATTAATAATAAAATTATCACATGACATTTGTTGCTTAATTAAGCTATTTACTATACTAAAAATATCTAACAGAAACATGTGTTTTATTTGTAAGCAGAATGACAACTTTTAAGTATTAATAATAGAATATTAGTTTATACAGTCACTATAAATCATTATTTAATTAATAATACGATTTACATACAATTTCTTAGTATAAATCAATGTAATAAGAATCTTAAGCTTACATGTGTTGATTTGTAATCAAAATGATAACACTTTAATACTAATCATATAAATTGATTGATATTATCACTATAAATCAGAAATTAATTTAATAATGTTATTTAAATAATTTTTTGTAATTAAATCAATCAATTGATTATCCGAGATCTTACACACGCATATCTTAATGCGCATGCGCCAAAAAAATTTCTCCCAAAGAACGCAGTCTTCTGTCGTGTTCGTCGCTGTACTTTTTGACGCATGTGCTATGGCATGACCGAAACTTATTACTTACAAAGGTTACCTATCAAGTTGTAAACAAATTTGAAGTTTGTTTAAAAATTGTCAGATAACCAAAAATAAAGGTATTTTAATTGGTATTTGACAGCGCATGCGCCAAAAAATACGCCAGCTATCACGGCCAAAGAACGCACCCATCATTTTTGTGTCTAACTAGTTAACCTGACATAACTACGTCAACCTGGCTTGTAACCGTGTCAACCGATGTGTATGAATACAACTCTCCTGGAAGAAAATTCTAAATGGTCCTATTGAGATCATCCATATCTTTGTTTTGACTGAACTGCTTCGAAAACACATTCGCAGTTTACGCCAGCTATCACGGCCAAAGAACGCACCCATCATTTTTGTGTCTAACTAGTTAACCTGACATAACTACGTCAACCTGGCTTGTAACTGTGTCAACCGATGTGTATGAATACAACTCTCCTGGAAGAAAATTCTAAATGGTCCTATTGAGATCATCCATATCTTTGTTTTGACTGAACTGCTTCGAAAACACATTCGCAGTTTGTTGCACCTTGTTGCAAAAATACTCGCATATTAGTTGATAAGTGGAGTGCCTTAACATCCTACCACAAACAAATGATTTTAGACATTCGTTTAATTCGTCAGCAACAGTTGATCGAGGCATAACTGGAAGAGTCTAAAATCACCTGACGACCTAATTATGTCTCCACCAAAATGTTTTGGTTGTTACGAATATCGCGTTAATAACGTTCTATCTAGTGCCTCCAGTGTCCTCTTGTGAGCCATCGTGCATTTATTCCAAACGATTTATTTACATACCTATAGAATCTTTGCCATTGCGCTGTTTTTGACGAAGTCGCAAACTGGCATGTTCAGTGGTAATTTCCTTTTTTATTTTTTTTAGGCAGAATTTTAAAAAAGATGAAAAAGGGGCTTTTTCTAACATCAGGGGACTTCACTCGAACTTAAATACCGTCCACCACCATCTCGAGACGGAAAGGCCAGATTTGCTTTTTCTGACGGAGACGCAGATTTCCTCCCCGACGGACACTTTATATCTAAAGTACCCGGCCTATAGCCTGGAGCACTTTTTTGTGCCACGCGCCGGCGTGTGTGTGTACGTCAGGGAGGGAATTTGTTACCGTAGGCTCAGCAGTCTTGAAGGAAGAGACCTGTCGATCCTTTGGGTGCGCGTCGATTGTGAGGATCACATTCGCGTCTACGCGCGCCTTTACAGGTCTCATAGCGGAAATTCGGAAATTGACCGGCTCTTCGAGCACCTGCAGGTGTCCACTGACAGAATACTTGAGCAGATTCCTACCGCAGAAATTGTGGTTTTGGGCGACTTTAATGCCCACCACTCTGACTGGTTTGGGTCAACACGTATTGACCATGCGGGAAGGTCTGCTCACGATTTTGCCATCGCCAATGGTATGACGCAGATGGTACCTTCTCCCACACGTGTGCCGGATGTGGAAGACCATTCGCCTTCCTTATTGGACCTTCTGCTGACCTCTCGCCCCGAAACCATTCGGGTATGGGTCGATGCTCCTCTTGGGTCATCGGACCATTGCCTAGTTCGGAGCGTGGTGTCTCTCACCATCTCGTCGCAACCACTTCCATCTGGTAGACGACGTGTTTGGCACTACAGGTCGGCAGACTGGGACGGGATGCGCTCTTTCTTTGCATCCTACCCATGGGGGCAGATTTGCTTCAAGTCAGAGGATCCTAGCACCTGCGCTGACTCGGTTGCCGGCGTCGTGCTGCAGGGCATGGAATTGTTTGTTTCTAGCTCAGCGGTGCCCGTCGGTGGCAGGTCTCGGCCCTGGTTTGGTGGGTCCTGCCGTGACGCACATAGTCGCAAGAGGGAATGCTACCAAGCTTGGACTAGGGCAAAGGCCGCTAAGGACGTAAACTCTGACTCACTCAAGAAGAAGTACAACTCTGCTTCCGGGTTCTTTAAGAGGCAAATTGCATTGGCAAAATCCCAATAGGATACCCATTAAAACACATTCTCGTAGACCTCATAAAATTTTTGTTACTGCTGTTTGTCGAACCAATGTTGGTAAGCGCTCACCATTTAATAGACTTGCTGATACATATAACAAGAACTTTATCTCCGTTGATATATTTAACAATAAGGTAGTAAAATATAAAAAAGAAATTCTAAAAGTATTACAGGACGACTAGTTTGCTATGCTTTTAGCTTAATTTGCAACGCTCATCTGAATTGAAATAGTTTTATACATTTATGCTAAGCATACCAATCTACTCACCCACCGACCTACACAATCCCTTCCTACCTACGAACCTAAATATTACTACTCTTTACATAACCTACCTAGCTTCCCACATTTACCTACTTTAATATATGATGTAATAATAATTATACGTATAGTCTACATCTGTTCCTAAACTGAAATACTATAAAAAATTATCTAACTTAATTAATCTGTAGTTAACAATGTTGGTACCGTAGTATTAAGTATTAAGTACTTAAAATATTTGGTAAAATGTACTATGGTTACTGTTTGTTAACTCTAATAAATAAATAAAAAAAAAATCGAATTACGTTGGGAGAATTGGCGAGAGACTGGCACACCTGCCATCTGGCTCCCGTGCGTTCTGATCTCTCGCCAAGGCTGTCCAGGGTAATTTCTGTCGGTCGACACTTCCACCTTTGCGCGGGGAGGATGGTTCATTGGCCTATTCCGCAAGGGAGAAAGCCGATCTTCTTGGCTCTATCTTTGCGGAAAACTCGACTCTTGACGACAAAAGGAACACTCCTCCTACCATCCCGAGGTGTGAAACCTCAATGGCGGACGTCCGCTTCACACAGTGTGCTGTGCGGAAAGCACTATTCTCCCTGGATGTCAACAAGTCGAGTGGGTGTGCTGAAGGTGTGTGCTCCAGAGCTGGCACCGGTTTTAACGCGCTTATTCAGACACTCTTATGTCCTCGGCGTTGTCCCACATTCATGGAAGACGGCTCTAGTACACCCGATCCCTAAAAAAGGCGACCGCTCAGATCCGTCCGACTATAGGCCTATCGCCATCACCTCCTTACTCTCCAAAATTATGGAATCCATAATCAACCGCCAGCTCATGGGCTACCTAGAAGAGCACCAGCTGATCAGCGACCACCAATATGGCTTCTGCAAAGGCCGATCAGCTGGTGATCTTCTGGCTTTACTAACTCACCGTTGGGCGCAGGCGATTGAGAGTAGGGGTGAGGCACTAGGTGTTAGTTTGGACATAGCGAAAGCCTTCGATCGGGTTTGGCATAAAGCCTTACTATCGAAGCTTCCTTCCTATGGGCTTCCTGAGAGACTTTGCAGGTGGATCGGCAGTTTCCTTGCGGAACGGAGAGTTAAAGTCGTCGTAGACGGCTCATGCTCGGACCCCCGGACCGTAAATGCTGGTGTTCCCCAAGACTGCGTGTTATACACGACATTGTTCATTCTGCATATCAATGATTTGTTGCATACCAGTGGCATTCATTGCTATGCGGATGACAGTACCGTGGATGCACTGTATTTCGGCTGCAGCAATATCTCACGGGATCACGTCGACGAGTGTGGGAACAAACTTGTGTCTGAAATCGAATCATCCCTTGTGAAGATTTCCGATTGGGGGGGACTAAATCTAGTCCAGTTCAACCCTTCTAAGACTCAAGTTTGCGCGTTCACAGCTAAAAAGCCCCCTTTGTCGCATTACCACTCTTCGGAAACACTCACCTTTGTGCCAAGCCAAACATTGGCATTCTGGGCGTCGACATTTCGAGTGTTGTCCAGTTTGGCGGTCATTTGGAGATCAAGGCTTAAATGGCCTCCAAAAAACTTGGAGTACTCAACAGGGCTAAACAGTACTTCAGGCCGGCTCACCGCCTTAAACTGTATAAGGCGCAGGTGCGGCCTCACATGGAGTATTGTTGCCACCTTTGGGCCGCCTTTGGGTTATCAGCTATCTCCATTTGACCGAATCCAACGTAGGGCATCTCGGATTGTCGACCGAGATCTAGATCCTTTGGAACTGCGTAGGGATCTATCTTCCCTATGCATACTTTACAGAATTTATAATGGGGAGTGTTCTGAGGAGTTGTTCAATTTAATAGAAGCCGCTGATTTCCGCAACCGATCGTCTCGCCGGAACTATCATCCGCACCATCTGGATGGTTGGCGTTCCACTACAATGCGTTTTAAAAACAGTTTTCTGCCACGCACAGTAAATCTCTGGAATTCGTTGCCATCAGCGGTCTTCCCCAACAACTGCGACATTAGGTTATTCAAGAAAAGAGCATATTCTTACCTGAAGGGTTGTAACGTAGTTACATTCCCTTTCAATAAAATCGATTATTTCGGCGTTACTCGCGCCATCTATGATTTGTATAATTAATTATTTAGTCATTTTTCGAGGCTTAAAGCGCCATCTATCGGCGAACGTCCTTACTAACGGCGTCAGCCTTGCTTTAATACTTAGTTCGTAGATCGATTTTACTTTCGTCTTAAATCTTTGAAAAATAATAATTTAGTTTTTAATAATGAAAATACAGTAAATTTCTAATATTATATTACATATTGATTATTGATATAATATCTTCTTATTTTGATTTCTGGATTTCTTATCTTTACGCTTTAGTTTATAGTTGTCAAAAGTTTAAAAAAGAGGAAGGAAAGGTATATATATGGCACTTCCTCGAACGACATTTCCTTTTCGAATTAAATTTTCGCTAAGACTCAAGATGTAGTCGTTATAAATAATTATATTTTAATCCCGTGTTCCACGGTGAGTAATTTAGTGTATCTGTGTTGTGAATATTTGGAAAATCATTGCTTGTATTAAAACGCATTAGTCTTTCATGTAAATTATCATCTTGGTAAATTAGTTGTCAATTATTTGATTAGCCATACCACGTGCTCAATTTGTAGTTTCATCTTTCCAATTTAGCACTATTAAAATGTTAGGATGTTTGTATCATATTGGTTGCCCTTAATATCATCTTATCTTTTTTTATTTTGCCTACCTTCTTTGTAATGGTCACGCATGGCTGTGGAACCGGACTCCTACCGACACGTTATCGTGAATATTTCAGGAACTTGATTTGGGGCACGAAACACCGCCAACTACAGCATTCGAGGCACCAATTAAAAGGACTTATATCTAGCTGGAGTTCAGAGTGCTGATAGTCATTGGACGGGGATTTATTTTTTTTATTGAGACGATCTATCTACGACGAACGGACGCAGCGGTGACGGAGAAGCTTCCAGGAGTTGGAGCCCTATCTCGCATCCGCCACGTGCTAGACACCTGGATCCTCAGCTAAGTCCCCACGTGGTTTAAAGCCCCTTACCACCACCTTGACACCAAGAGGCTAGACCAGTCTGTACGGCCTTCTGCCCACGACCCCTATTTTTTTTTTAAATATATATTATTGTCACGGAGATCCTTATTTTATTTTTAATTTCACCCGTAACAGGGTAGGCAATGCACTGGCGTCGCTGGTGACCGTGGGCGGCGGTGAATCATTCACCATCAGGTGACCCGTCTTGCTCGTTTGCCTCTTAGCTGCTATAAAAAAAAAATAAAAAAAAAAAGATAATATCGTCATTTCTGCTATCAAAAATATCCGATTAAATACATTTTATACATAGTGAAATTAAAACTGGCAGAAGTCAGGATTGTGTGAGTTTTTATAAAAAATATGAAACTGTAGTAGATAATTAGTACTATATCATTTCATCGTCTTTCTAATAATTATTTTTATGTTTTGTAGAGTTTTTGTAAACGTAAAAAATGTTGTCAAAAGTGGAGTCACAAAAGCTCGCTTTCAAAAAAACATAAGAGTCCATTTGAGAGGTGAACAGTCTGCTGAACAATTTTATGAATTGTTGCTAAAAATAGGAAACGGCGATTATCCTACAATTGATGGTAAAATTACTATTCCGCAAAGTTTGGCAACAGTGGTGACATCACTTACAGAACTTACTAACGCAGTTTACCCTGATGTCACCAATCAATAAAGCCTATAGAAAGGTTATATTACGAGCGTGTCATTATGATTCTCAAAAACGAAAACGCAGCTACAATAAATTAACTTTTACTCAAGCCATTTGAAGCACATGAAGTATATAAGTCAGTGGATTCAGTAGTAAAAACTGATGATGTAGTAAACTATCCCGTGGAGTTCCTAAATACTCTAAACCTATCAGGTCTTCTACCACATAATCTCTGTTTGAATATTGGGGCACCAGTTATGGTATTAAGAAATATTAAGCAATTAAAATTTATAAATTATTTTATTGTGTTATTTTTGTTGTGTACATGAAGAATAAATAAATAAATAAATAAAATTGTGCACTAGCACCAGACTCCAGATAAAAGTTCTCCATCGCAACATTGTCGAGGCTGTACTCACTAGATGTGCTCAAGGGGAAACTATTCATCCCTTAAATACCATTGATCCCATCAGAGTATCCATTTGTATTTAAAAGACTACAGTTTCCCCTAAAAGTATGCTTCGCCATAAATAAATCTCAGGGGCAGCCATTGAATGTGGCTGGGATAGACCTAAGAGAGAACTGTTTCTCACATGGACAGTTCTATGTTGCGTGTTCCAGAGTAAGTTCGGCTAGCAGTCTGGTGATCCATGTTCCGCACGGTAATACAGTTAATGTTGTATACATATGTATAAAGAGGTCCTTCAATATCATAATATACTCTAATAAGGAAATAATCTTACACCATTTAATTTATTTTTACCATTATTAAAATAATAAGAAATTAGTCATCATATCTACGCATACAAAGTCGCGGGCAAAAGCTAGTAGTAGTAACTAAAGAATAAAATAATTTTATTTTAACGTTGTACCTCAATTTGTAACCTTTTACATATCCCGACTTTCTCGTGGCTCAGCAACAATATTTTTTCGAATTTCGTTGATTCATTTCCAATGAAATCATAGAAAAATTACTGCAACCAGCTAGCATCACTGTTTTATTATGACCAAACAGGTCAGGTCACCTGCTTTGAAAAAAGATGCAGATTCGGGAATATCTCCGAAACGGTCAAATATCAGCCCATATTCTTTATATCTACGAGTATATTGTATCGTCATCCCTAGGTCTTTATTTAACAAATTGACCACGAGCTAGTATATGATTGCTGCGTTTTATTTCTAAAATAACGCACTAGAGTAATTTTACCACAGAAGCAGATACCTAATTAATTACATTTGTAATTAGAACAAACGAGATTTGGGTGCGGTGGAGAAGGTATTAGGTAATTACGACTTATTAGAAGCTGGACATGATGTAAGTATAAACTTTCAAATTAAACGTTCGAAGAAATCGTACGTTAAAATTAAAAATTGATTTATATCTTCTTTCAATAACAAATCTCAAAATTAAGGAAATAGTAATAATTTGTATTATTGTAAATAATAAATTAAACATTACTACATGGCCAGATTGAATCATTGTGATATACAGAAACAAATATAATAGAGCTAAAGGTGGAATGTTGTGCTACTTACATATATTATACATAACATACCGATAAATTATTTGAGATCGCAGGTCACTTTTATAACCACATACCCAGATTCGTAACCTACAAAAAACCTTAGGTAATTACGTTGATGTCAGTTTGGTTTTGGCAATAGGCAAATGTAAGTATATAAATAACACAATCGTCACATAACTTCTTTGATATCATGGTACTTTTCAAAATATGTTAAGCAAACGTTTCATGTGTTCTAAACATATTATGATGACATTATCAAAGCAAAACAAGAAACTTATTCTAGTAAGAGCAAACCTCAAAATAATTAAAAAAAATGAATGTTTCAGATATGAACGTTACAGACCATAATACAATGGGTATAAAGATAGATAAAGGACTTTGGTAAAATTATTTCTGAAGCTGGAGAAGAATAGCTGCACATCCGTCCGTACAAAACGCTCTGATCAAAACTCAATTTGACGCAGTTCTTAGCGAGTGGTTCTTTTCAGATCTCGATGCTGGGTAAGGTTGGAATGTCATCACCACGTGAGTTTAGTCTTTATGTTAAATTGGAAAACTCGCATGCCACTCGTATGCCACGTATGGCGAGGTGTACCATACGAAATTAAGTAAATTATAACTTACATAATGACCCCATAAACTGGTCATTTGTGTAAAGAGTATGATTTTTTAATGAACAACAATATTTTATTACTGATATTGTCTTCATTTACAAATCTTTTCAGATATGCAGCTGTTCAAAACATTCCAAGAATATTGCTCTGTGGTACAATTCTCCACCCCCATACACAGCACCCCCATATACTGCATCTGGTGGATATCGCCAGAGATCACCTACTACACCCGTTTTGATGGCACCGTATCTACCACCAATGAATTTCGTCGAGAGAACAGTATAGCTTATTTTCAGATGACATGGTTGCTATTTCTTTTATGTTCTGCCCGTAACTGATCACTTTAAGTGAAACTAATTATTATTTTCTCGTCTAAATCCTTATTTTGAGGCCAAAGATAGCTACGAGCGTTACTTCTAGTCAATAGCAAAAGCGCGTAATGTTGCTTTGGTGGCATTTCACGAGGGTCGCCACAACATCTCAATTATTCTGGTGAACAGCCATCCAACATACTCCCCAGCTCATAGCCCACCACCGAACGTTATTGAAATTGGAGGATATCATGTAGACGACAACGTGCCACCACTACCGCAGGTATTAATAAACAAAAGTAAATCCTTAATATCCTTTTACATTAATAAATAAATAAGAAAAGTTGATGTCCTAAGCACTTCAATTAAAAGTAATTTATATTTTTAGGACATCCAAGACATTCTAGATTCATCTCCCGAGGGTGCCATATATTTCATCATGGGCTCCAACATAAAATGTAACGCTTTTCCTGAAAAGACTAAACGGGAGTTGATAGAGGTATATAATAAAATACCTCAAACAGTCCTTTGGAAGTTTGAAGATTTATTGCCAAACACTCCAAAGAATTTACTTGTGAGGCCATGGCTACCTTAGACGAGTGTTCTGGGTAAGGTATTATAAAATAGCAATACAACAGCTACGCGATTGCATAATTGCCTTCAGCCTTGTCATATATCATATTAATTTGTGAAGCAAAACCGTTTAGTACAGCATAATATAATGTGCAAGGAGTATGAAATTTGGCAAAGTTAAAGTTTATGTGGGGAGATTTACACATATAGTTTATAGGTGTACAGAAAGCTTTTTGTTAATCTTAGAGACGGTGGGGCAAGATGGGTTACCTAAGGTTCAGAGCATAATATCTCATAGACTTTGATAGTTTCAGACTTTTATAAACATACTAACTTATGCCCGCGGCTTCGCCCTCGTAAATACAGTATCCAACTGGATAAAAAGTAGCCTGTGTTAATTCAGAGCTCAAATAACTACAATACCAAATTTCTTGATTTTGATGTATATAGCGGTGTTTTGGCATCATAAAATAATAATCATTTTACATTTTAGGGGTGGTCCACATGTGAAGTGGGGATGAAAATTAATTTTTCATTTTACCCCATCGAGTGGGGTATCTGAATAGGTCTTTTAAAATAAAGGTAAGGTTTCATACATGACTTTTTTACAAAGTCAACTATTTTTGAGAAAGTAACCTCCAAAGTGGTTTATAAGTTGGTCCCGTGTAAATATATTATAAAGAATATTATGAGAATAAAATAGGCTAACAAATACTCATATTTAATTTCATACATTGAAGGAGTATTTCCTTTAGTACTTAGCTTACGATAACGTATTCTAGCGATATCATAAATTAAAAACTTAAGATTGATAAATAAAGTTGATTTAAAAATATGTATTTTTGTTTTTTAATTTCTACTGATGAAAACACCTCGAAGTAAATTCCGGCAAGGATGTGACGACACAAACACACTAAACACACATGTAGTAGTGAAACGGACGTTTCTGTAAATGAATAGATCATGAAATCTTAAAAATATATTTATGTCAAAACGTCAAACGGAACGTAACACCGCTATTTTACTACTACGGACTACAGACACTACTACAGATTACAAATAGTACTAGTATGACGTCACAGCACTGATAATCTATCAACCAACATGGCGAATAGTGTTTTCGGTGGTTTTTAAAAAGTGTATTTTTTAAATATTTTTTGTAGGTTTTGTAGGTATTTTTAAAATACTTTTTGTAGGTTTCAAAATAATGTAATATTTTTTTTGTGTAATGAAACATTTATGAAGCGTTTAGGACATAAATAAAACAAGGTCAAGTAGCCTATATTGCCTGTTTCGTGAGTCTACTCCATAAATATTACTAGTGGATACTCTAAATTTATGATTTCAATACACTTAGGTGTAATAATTTTATTATATTAATATCAACTAAAATAAATTATTTGTCAATAATTAAAACAATTGACGTCGATTTTTTTAAAACTCTTATACACATTATCATGGCGGTCAATCTTTAGGCGATAGAACGTATGTCCTCGGTCTATTGGAAACACCTAGAAAACCCAGTACCCCGTCCTACACCTCACTTTATCTTGCCCCACCTTCCATAAAATTAATAAAACACACTACCATGCGTTTGCATAACAAAATTAGGTTTGACACAATTGTCAATCTTTCTTTCGAATTCTATAGATAACATTTATAATATAAAATATTTTTATTGCGTATGTAAGAGACAAAAGAACTCTAAAAAAGTTGAAACTAAAAAAATTAAATATGAATTATGGTCAAATTTTGACCACAGATTGACCTTCAGTAAGGAAAAGTAAAATACATATTAAGCTAATGGAAAAAAAATTAAGATTTTTCTTTTGTTTTTGTTCTTTAGCACATACTAACGTGAAAGCATTCATCACGCATAGTCGTCTTCTCAGCACTATAGAGGCCACTAAGTTCGGAGTTCCAACAGTCACCATTCCTGTGTTCGTCGATCAACCCATTAACTCTATCAGCGCTGTGCGAGCAGGATGCGCAGTCCCTGCTATGCTATTCTCTAAGCAACACGTTTAGGCTGTTTTCGTGGCTGTTTTCACGGATGTCGCAGCCGTGACATCGTTGGCTGTAGTCAAGGCGGAATTTTCGGTATTCTCTAAGCTCTATTAGCTCGTCGACGATGTCTCGGCTGCGTGAACGCACGGCTGTTCGCAAGGCTGTTTTTGAGAGATGGGCGCAGTCGTATCTAAATTATCGATATGTTTTTGTTTCGTAAATATCAGCAATTTCGTTGTGATAACAATTATTATATTAATACTTTTATAAACAAAATGACATAAACAAATTATTAGAATGGGTTTCATTAAAAATAATAGCAAATTATCATAAGAAAGTTGAAATGCTTGGAACAAATTTGGTCTTTGCATACTAAAAAAAAAAACTGTCAAATCATACGCATTGTTTGTAAACAAAATCCTAATTCCTAAATCTTGTTGAGAACAAACTTCTAAGAAAATATGAAAAAACTCAAACCGATTAAGTATGCTAAGAACTCAAGTGCTTACACTTGTATGCTTTGGCATCGGTCGGTCGAGGTTGGGGCGACCCACGGAAACCACTTAAAATATTTTGTGAAACTTGGGACCGTGTAAAATAAAATAATGTGTTATTTTAAACATTCAGTAACTTAGTTGCAACAGAATAGTTGACGTGACTTGTTCCACAACCCATAGTGAACATTAATCTAAATTAAACAAGTAAGTATCATTTTACCATGATACAGTTTGTTGTCTCATATTATGGCTCATCAGTATTTTAATTACAAATGTTAAAATAAGTTGCTAATGTACTTAGTGACTCGTAATGCTGGTCCCTCTGCACTTCAATTGGAGAAATTGATTGGGTATATGGAGGTGAGATCAGACCTTGCCACCGGACATGCCCGTACAGCCAATGCAAGAACTCGCATGCGAAGTGGCTGGATGGAAATAGCTACAGTTTTAAATAGTGTTGGAGATGGATGTATTAAAGACTGGAAGCAGTGGGCTAAGGTTAGTAATCTGTAGATCACATTATTATAGAAATAGACAAAACAATGCATAAAAGTGACATAATATATTACAGTGGTTAATTTAGAAGTACTTATGTATCTTTATTTCTCTCTAATTTTATTATTATGGTTCTTTTAATTTTTTTTTGTACAGTATTGGAAAGATAAAAAAGCTTCTACAAAAAGAAAAGCTAATAATGCAGAGACTGCTAGGCGGAAAACTGGTGGTGGGGTTGATGCAGAGGTGGTGGAGCTAACAGAACTGGAACAAAAGATTTTGACCATTTCTGGTGGTCTTAGTTATGCTACTGGCGATACAAATTTAGCAAGGTTTATCGCCATTGAAGAGCAGCGTGCCGAGGCGGAGCTCGCTCGGGCTCGGGCGATGGAGGCCAACTCACAGGGTCCAAAAATACTGGCAGAAGCATTAGACTGCTTCGCTAATGCTATCACTCAATGTGTTGAAAAAGTTCTATGTAACAGACCTCAGAATACGTCTACATAATATTTTATATTAGCTCTGTTATGTAGAACTTTATTTTTTTTTATTGAAATCTTAATATAATTTAATTTATAATTTTACACACTAATATCCTAACAATAAAATTTACTTGTATATAGAATTTGTAATATATTAATGAAATAATAATTATTAAGTTAATTTAATATCATAGTTTTAAGTTTTGTTCAGAAATTTTGATAATGTATTAATTTACTTTGCTTGTTTCATTTACTGTTACAATCACTCAATTTATACATGTAATTTAATAATGTTTTGATGTATGTATTTACTGTTTGGTGTCCTAATTAAATAAATAAATAAAATAAACCTTTTGGTTAGTCTTAAATGGTTTAAGTTCCTAGACATATTGTATTATATTTTTTCTTGTAATTAATGAATTTATTTTTAGTAGGATAAAAAGTATTAAAAAATATTATTTTATTTCATAAATGGCTTTTATATAGCATTTTTTTAAATTAAATGTAGAAAGCATTAGTAAATAATAATAAGTAATCTCAAATTAACTTTAATAAATATTTACAACTAAAATTAACAACTAAAACCTAAAATGAAAAATAAAAATGTATAAAAATATTTAACATTTTATCTCTGTTTTAATAGTTTACCGAGGTATTATTATAGTATAATGATAATTTAAAATAAACATTTCAATAAAATATACTATTTCTTAACTATTTTTAACTAAGACATGCAATAAATAAATATTATTTATCGCCTCCCACGCCATAATATATTAATAAGTTGCCGGCGACAAGCGCGGCCATGCTCCAAAGCGCCTACAGATGCAGCAGGCTCTACGTGATGACTCTCACTTTGCAACCGAATTTCTTCATGTTGCAAATTATATGGCAACTCGAAGGCTGGTAATCCAGCTCTGTTACAAATATTGTGCAAAACACAGCAAGCTATAACAATTTTAGAAACCATTTCTGGATCATAGTGTAACACTCTATGAACCAGAAGACATCTAAATCTGCCTTTTAAAATTCCTATGGTTCTTTCTACGCTTTTTCTTGCTGTGCTATGCACAGTATTGTAGTATTCTTCTGGAGAACCAGGCTCAGGGTTGGCACATGGGGTCATCAGGTAGGACCTCTGTCCGTATGCAGAATCACCTGCGAACAATATATTATAATAAGTATTTACAATTTACATTACCAACTGCTTATCTACTATTAATGAATATCAATTGCCAGAGACCAAGAGTATATTGTACATACCTAACAAATATGCTGTCTCTCCTGCATTGTTTAGCTGTTCTAGGTGGTACTGGATAACGGTGTTATTAAATATAAAACTGTCATGTGTAGCTCCTCCAAATGTAGCGTCCACATGCAGTATATTGATATCACAGTCATTTATCTGCAACAAAAATGTTTAATTTTAATATTTATTTTATTAAATAAAATAATTATGTACATATTCTATTAAAGAAAAACAATTATTAAACATTTTCTTAATATAAATAATAATTATCAATTATTATAATAATGAGATGTCGATCACAACTTTGTTTGTGCAGTAATTCAATTTAATTACAATTGATTTGTATTATTTTAAAAGTTTTATTGAATCAACAATTATTGGTAATATAATTTTATAATCACTTATTAAAACTTACAATTAAAACATTTCTAGCATGGTAACCTTTTCTACAGTAGTATCTGTCTTCGTTTGTTTTAGGTCGAACCATGGCCACCAAAGTCCCATCAACACAGCCAATTACACCGGGCATTTTAAACTTATTGTAAAATCTGTAATACGAGTATATTATAGAAATTAGAAATCAATGAGCCAAAGTAGCGTTGAGACCAGTGAATTATATCATTATTGTAGTGTTATAAAATATTACTTTCAAATACATACCTTTGTTTTTTTATTTCTCTTTCATTTAGATTTTGTGGAAATCTTATGTATTTCTTTACAATGTTGGGTTGGTTGGTATTAAGAGCATTGACTATTAAACGAATAGCCCGGCTAGCAGATGGCTGTGAAACATAGTTGAAAAGTGACTTTCCAACTATGTTTTGGTAACTTCCGGTGGCCAAAAATGATAGAGTGCATAGAATCTGAAAAAATAAAAATAGGGTTGTTTTATGTTGTGCATTGAAAATAGTGGATTAAAAAGCAATAGAAAAAACTTTGCCAAAATATTATAAAATGTAATATTTTTATGTAAATAAACTCAATACTAAGAAATAACTTTTCTGCAGTTGGATAACACTGACATTTTATAATGATACACATTCTACTATATTAAAGCTCCTACTAGAACCCAGTGCATACTAGGTATAATTATAATTAACTGTGTAACAGACTAGTGTCTATATGAGTATGATAATAATTATTATGTAGTTGTATTGCACTGCATTGTCTTATACTTTATAGTTTATGCAATACAAAAATAAGTACTTAAGTCTAGATTATTAAGGTACCTACGGCTTACCTTAACATGATGACTGAGACCACCACGTCGTACTCGTGGAGGCAGTAATGGTACAAGATCTCCTTCCAATGCAGATATGAGATCCCTGGTGAGTCGAAAATTTAGGACGTAGTCGCGGTCGGATGATATATGCCGAAGATTTCGTATCCTGCGACTTTGGCGTCTTTTTTCCAACTCATCACGTCTCTTAGCCTCTTCGAGAAGATATAACATACACAAGACTCTTGCGGCCCTGTTAAATTAATAAAAACAATTTCAAACCTAAAGATGCACCTTCACATACTTATTATATCGGCTAAAGTACATAATTTCATATTGTAAACGAAATACTTACATTTTATATTCAGAGTAATCCAACTTCAAAATCAGTAACACAAACTAACACAATGTAAATCTTAAGTGGAAGGGCCACAATTTACGAATGAAACACTTAAAATTCTTGACTAAGCTGTGCTACAGCCACGAAATTAAAGCTTTTCGTTTGACATAAAAAGTTGTAAGCGTACGCCGAGGCTGCAGTCGAAGCTGAAGGATGTTTTGCTTAGAGAATACCAATTTTATATAAGAAATGTCAAAAATTTAATTTCAAATCATGCCGCCAACAGCCATGAAGCGCTAGTATCGAACAGCGTAGGGACGAAACTTGCGGAATACAGATTCTGTCCTCACCGCTGTTACAGCGGCTGTTTCCTAGGCTGTTAGATCGTTTGTCCTTAGAGAATAGCACTGGCCGTCAAATTCTCGCCAGACATGGCCGAAAGCGTAGATAACGCTCTAAAATAAATACTCACTAATAAAACGTTAGTGTTAATTTTTATAATTTCATCCTCAGATTTCAACGTGGATTTGGTGACAGTGCTTTTTCCAGCGTGACAGGGTTCCGTAGTTTACGTCTCGGAACCGTTATGGTTTCGTCATGTCCGTCCGTCTGTCTTCGGTCCAAAAAACAGTTAGTGCTAGAAAGATGAAATTTCGCGTGGATATGTGTATTTACTACGTCGACAAAGTGCTAAAATAAAATCACGAGATTATATTTTTTTTAGACCTCCCCTGCATGTTAAGTATGTAATGGGGATGATATTTTTTTCTCGTGTCTCGTGCCTTAGTGTGGGGTATCATTATTTAGGTCTTTAAAAACATTCAGAGATTGCTAAGACGATTTTTTGATTTAGGTATTTATTTGCGAGATATTAGCATATTTTTTTAAAGCGTATTTTTTGCTATGTGACGAACTTTAAAGGAAAATTATAACGGCTTATAATCTTTTTTAGTTATAGATGCCTAACTTGTAAAATACCCTTGCTTGGAAAACTTTATACAAAATTAACGAAATAATAAGTTAATGAACATGTAAAATATTTGTTTAATGTTATGGAAACCTACGTGCGCGAGTGCGACTCGCACTTGGCCGGTTTTATTCATTTATTGTACATATTATACTAGACTAGTGCCCTTTCGAAAAGATGAATATCTCTTGCGTCATAAATGGAGGCATATATATTGTTGACGTATTTTTAGGAATCAGAAGCAGTTTAACTAAAAAAAACAACAATCTATTACACACGATTACATTTATTTACTTTAAATTTTAAGCGTTTAACATTTATTTATTATGGAACACTTTTAACACAGTCCTTAACAAAATTAAAATAGAACTCACGATTCTTACAAATCACACCGATAATCAAACCAGCAGAGCTTCCGCACGGTAATAGGATCGGACGCAAAAGTGGCCCTTACACGCTGACGCTCTGTTTTATATCCTGATGGATATAAAACAGAACGTCTTGTATTTAATTAAACATATTTTTATTACAGTTACTACATGCAAGCAAAGAAACTGTCGAATTTATTTAATAACCGTCCAGTCGGACCTAAGAAATTGATTCTCCACTACATTGAGCTAGCTATAGAAAGTAAAGGTGGGTACATAATATTATTAAAGCGACCTCTGTTCCTTTTTTAATTAACGCTACGGTCAACATATTGAACAAAAGTTTTCCTTTCCAGTGGAGAGATTCCATCAACTTTTGTTGCAATTTTGACCACGACAAAGTGAGCTTTTTTTGTGTAATTTATTCAATCCCTGATTAAAAACAACGTTTCGGAAATGCATCAAATAGCGTCAATACCTACTTAAGGCACAAAATAAAGAAAACGCTCTTTATTTTTAATTCTATCGTTTGTTACGCTCGATGCACGGATTTTTTTGCATCACGCAGCCTGTTTTGCGATTTGATTAATTGTATTATTATTTTTGTTAACATGATGACGTCAGAGACTTGTGTGCACAAAATTACTCAAGGTACAAAATAAGTCGGGTATTTTCCAGAGGTCAATAAGGTTGTGATCAAATAAAACGTGTAGGAAAAACTTGATTTTCTTGACTTATTAATCATTATAAGAATAATCTTAACTGAATGTTTATATCATGATTTGTCTGTATTGAAATATTATTTCCTCGATGAAGTCTTAGTATTTATTTTTCTGTTTATTGGAACGTAGTTCCTTATGGCGCGTTGCGAATTGTATAAAGGATTGATTTGTTGATTGAAGAAATCAGCACTTTTTGCCACTCGAAATCACAATGTAATAACAACTATTAAGAATGATACAAAAAACGACCTTATCACCTTGACAATAATATAATTTTGCAATTACACATTGTGACTGTTATGACTGTTACATATTGTGACTAGCTAGCCGGACCTTAGGTTTGCGAGCGGTGGAACGGGAGAGCGCTTGATGTTATTACTCAGTACGGAGCCGGACTTCGCGGCGGCAACACTGCGAGCAGCAAGCAACCCGCACCCTCACCCCTGTCCCTACCTAAGGCGCGGCAAACTAGTTCCACGCGCACTATATATACTTAGTTCAACGATTTGTTTTGTATAATATTATAATATATTATATCAATACAGATAAACAAAATTGAAGTGTCTGTTTGTAATTTCAAATTAACAGCTTTTATTTTCACTTAATGCATTTAAAAGTATGATCGGTACTTACAATAAAATATAAATTGTTAACATTTTTCTGTCCGTCTGTCAGTCTGTGTGTTTGTTCCGCCTCTTGTGTTTGTGACACCTCTCAAGTTTTTATTATTTATTTAGGGGAACAATGGGCTAGTTAAGAATTATTAGGTTGAAACGTAGTTACATTTCCTCTGTTCTTTCAGAGGCTTTAGCGCCATCTTTCGGCGCACGTCCTTACTAAAACGGCGTCAGCCTTTCTTTAATACTTAGTTCGTAGATCGATTTTACTTTCGTCTTAAATCTTAGAAAAATTATAATTTAGTTTTTAATAATGAAAATACAATAAATTTTAATATTATATTACAAAATATATTGATTATTGATATAATATCTTTTTATTTTGATTTCTGCATTTTTTATCTTCACGCTTTAGTTCATAGTTGTCAAAAGTTTTTTAAAAAAGACGAAGAAGGGTAAATATATAGCACTTCTTCGAATGACATTTACTTTTAGAATAAAATTTTCGATAGACTCAAGATGTAGTCGTTATAATAATTATATTCTAACCCCGTGTTCACGGTAAGTAATTTAGTGTATCTGTGTTGTGAATATTTGGAAAATCATACTTGTATCAAAATGCATTATTCTTTCATGCAAACTATCGTCTTGGTAAAATTAGTTGTCAATTATTTGATTGGCCATACCACGTGCTATCATATTTTGTAGTATTATCTTACATTCTTGCATTGTTAAAATATTAGAATATTTGTATCCATGCCTTAATTATTCTGTATATCATCTATTTATATTGTAATGGCCACACAGCCCGTGATTTTTGATCGTTTGGGGTTAAAATCACACTGGCTATGGGACGGGACTCCTACCCACACGTTTATCGTGAATTTTTCAGGGAACTTCGTTACGGGCACACGCACCGCCCCAACTATGGTACGGGACCTACATATCGGGTTCCAGGCACCGATTAAAAGGACTTATACCTAGCATTTTCCCACGTCTGGAGTTCTGAGTGCTGCTAGATATTGTACTGGAACTTGGTTTTGTAATCAGTCTGCACCGCCCTCTTGGACGATCTATCGACGTCGATCGGACGCAGCGGTGACGGAGAAGCTACCAGAAGTTGGAGCCCCAACTCGCTCTCTCGCCACGTGCTAGACTCCTGGACTAAAGACCGGACTCCTCAGCTAAGTTCCCACGTGGTTTAAAGCCCCTTAGATACCCTTCAAACACCAAGAGGCTAGACCAGACCGTACGGTCTTCTGCCCACGACTCCAATTTTTTTTTTAAATATTTATTTTATTTATTTATTTATATTTAGTATACAGAAAGGTTACAGTCATTACATGGTAATACAAACATAATCTTAATTCTAAGCTAGACAGCAGCCCAAAAACAGTATACATAACATAATTATTATAAAGTTGTTACTAAGATTAAACTAATAACAAGAAAACTGATACCTAATACCCACTACGAAACATTGAGTATACACTGAGTGACTTATATTTAGCTTAACTTATTATATTACTAAATTTGGTTAAAATAAAAGCAAAATAAATAGCAAAAAAGCAAAAAGCAAAATCTACATAAGATTAAGAAAAAAGAAAAAGATCTGTAAAATCATTATTGTCTGAGTTATCAACATTTGATATCAGAGTTGGAAACAAGAGATGGCAAATACTTGGCCATCATAATATTGTTGATCGTTTTCTTATAATGTGAAAATTGACGAAAAATGTCTACGCTCCAACTACCCACCCACTACTAAGTCATTATAAGTACGACACATTCTAACTACCGGATTGTAATAGGACGTATTGTTTTTGAATGCCTGTATAGTAAACATTTTCGGTTTATGCGTTCTATAGCGAGTGTTAATGAATATTTGAGATAGAAGATTAGGAGCGTCAATAGAAGAATGGAATATTTTATGTAGGCAAAGAAGATCGTATCTCTCACGACGGGAACTTAATGGTAACACGCTGAATTTGCACAGTTGAGTGGCATAGTCTTTTACCATACGACCGAGATTAAGTTTTCGTGTAAGATATCTCAAACACATTTTCTGTACCCTCTCAATGCTCTCGATGTGTGTTTTGTAAAAGGGGGACCAAACTGGACAGCAATACTCCACAACGCTTCTAAGCTGAAAAATAGTGTTAGCACACTATTTGGTTTTCTAAAGTCTTTTGTGGAGCGTATGACAAACCCTAACATTTTATGACTTTTTTTTAATATATGCTCATAGTGCGGGCGAAAAGATAACTGGTCATAAAAATTACACCAAGATCCTTTACTGTCTGCCGTCTTGACAAGACTTTCCCTTGTACATTATAAGAATGATTGTGCGTAAACTTCTTACGAGTAAAAGATATCACACAACACTTTTCAACATTGAGCTTCATGTTGTTAGATACGCACCAGTCCGAGATGGCATTGAGATCATTTTGTAGCGCAGCAAACTGATATTTGTTGTTTACTTCAGAAAAGATTTTTAGATCATCTGCGTACAAAAGTGAAGGACAGGTTAGTCGGAAAACTAAGTCATTAATAAATATGACAAACAGCAAAGGACCAAGGTGAGACCCCTGGGGGACCCCGGAGGGAACCGAAACGGGGAAGGAGGAGAAACCTTTCACAGTAACAAGCTGACTGCGATTGCGGAGATATGAGGCTATCCACCTCAATAAGCTACCGTGAATGCCATAATGTGAAAGCTTGGAAATAAGTAGGGAATGATCAACTTTCACGAAGGCTTTATTGAAGTCCAGGTACCTAGATGGAATCAGCCTGTCCACCAGAGGCAAACACCTGACAGAGATAATTCTTGTATTTTATTAAGTTAGTAGAGTGGATCTATTTTTTACAAAGCCGTGTTGCTTAGTTGAGATGTAATTACGAAAGTGATTATACATATGGACATAGACCACCGATTCGAAAAGTTTTGCAATGCCGGACAATATACTTATAGGGCGATAGTTCGAACATTGAGATCTAAGACGTGATTTATATATAGGAATTACGTGAGCTACCTTCCATGAAGAAGGTAACATACCACTAGAAATAGATTTATTAAATAAAATTGTGAGAGGTTGCGACAGCTCCTCAGCACATTTCTTGAGGAATCTTGATGGTATATCATCAGGACCAGCTCCTTTACGTATGTCCAGCAACTTCAGCTTACGTAGTACGTCTTCGCGAATAATTCTAATATTGTTTAGAGTGCACGGCAGGAACTCTGGCATATTATTACTTAGATCTACGTCTACGTGGGACGTCGAGGGAGTGTTGTAGACGGAGCTAAAGTATTCTGAAAATAGTTCATAAATTCCTTGACCGTCAGAAGAAGTTCTGTCACCGAATGTCATTGTGTGCGGAATCGATACACTACCCTTACGACCATTGACATAGCGCCAAAACATTTTCCGGTCGTTCTCTAACGAGTCTTCTACCGTAGTCAAGTATTTTTTGTAGCATTCAGTGATGAGAAACTTACATCTAGTACGTAATACCGAGAAGGAATCGTAATCTCGGGGATTTCCAAACTTCTTAAAACGCTTGTAGTATTTGTTTTTCTCTTTGATACATTTAATGAGCCCCTGACTGTACCATGTAGGAAAATTATTAGAGTTGTTTCTGACATAAGGCGTATTGTTCGAGATTATTTGATTCAACAGTTTATAAAACGTATCGACTAAATTATCGATGTCCTCTGAGGACAGCAACTTGTCCCAATCAACTTTGCTTGATTCTGATCGAGTCTTAGCGTAATCACACTTATTAAAATTATAGCGTCTTTTGCTGCAAGGTTTTATAGAGTCATTACACAACAAATCACAGACATTTACGCAATAAGCAATATGATGTGAATCGACTTTGTAAAGTGGAGTTCAGTTACGCTAATAGAGGATTGAGGTAGATTTGATAATACCAGATCCAGAAATCTATTGTTTTTATTGGGAATAACAATAAATTGCGCTAGACTACAAATGTTCATAGTTTCAATCAGTAGTTCAGCTTTGTGGTCCATAGGATTAGAAGGCAAGAGAACATTTAGGGCATCACGCGTTTCCCAGGTAATATTTGCGGAATTAAAATCACCTAACAATAAAAATGACTCCTCAAAAGGTGCGTTAAGTATATATTTTTGACAGTTGTCATGAAATGCATCAATTTGATCAATTTGTAGATCTGGAGGCAAGTAACATAGACACACATGCAAAAGGGGTGCGCCCGATCTGATGGGTAAAAATGAAAGCCAAATATCCTCCAACCCACTTTCCCAGGGTGATCGCCTGACAACATTAATACATTTTTTGACCGCGACAAGGATACCACCGCCACTTACTTATTGGAGCATGAATCTTTACGATCCCTTCTAAAAACGTTGTATCTATCAAGTCAACCAACCAAGGCAATGTAAGCCAACGTTCCATTCGCTTTATTAATAATGTTACACGTCAGGATGGTGGGGTCAAAATAATGCACAATCGTTACTGCTTATAAGAGACTAAGTTTAGTCCAAAGAAGAAATGTACAAATCTGATACAATCAGAATACAGCAGGCAGTAGAACAATAAACACTAGTTACATATCACGTTTAAACTCCGCAATTCGCTAGCCAGCTTGTAAGTAGGTAGGTAGGAACTTATCACTCGCGATCGCCGCTTTTATACTTAGTCCTAGACTCGATCTCGAACATTCTCAAAAATACTCGAGTCGGCGCCTTTGATAAACAAAAAGTTGAAATAAAAATAGAAATACAAAAAATGCGTTATAACAATCTCGACTTTATGTTTTGAAGTTAGAGCCGAAAGTCGCTAGTTCACAACTATAGTGTCTAATTTAGAGGCGGCTTTTATCAAAGGGACTGCGCGCTCACGAGTATACGCGCGGCGGCGGCGCGGCGGACGGAGTCAAAACGTTCGACCAGAGAGAAGCGTTTTGATTTTTTTTCAAAATTCTTGCGGAACCCCTACAGGGGTATCGCGGAACCCTAGGGTTCCGCGGAACACACTTAGAGTATAGCTGGTCTAGGGCGTTAGGCGTTTAGACATTAGGCGCTCTATAATATCTATGATTCCACCGTCTTGGAAATTCCAATTGAATGACTTTCTTCGTAATCAGCACACCAAGAAACCTATATTAATTTTTATAAATATAAATATAAGTTATTTTATTATTTCAAAATGATTGTAATTTTCATATTGAGCATCACAGAAAAAAACTTGAAAATGACACCTATACAAAAATATAGTTTTTTTGTAGCCCATAAATTGTATTTTTGCGCTGTACTATCAAATATCTATTAATGTCTAAGTAACATCCCTAAACGTCCAAAGCAAATTGTCTTTATAGCAAATCGTCTTGACTATTAAAAAATCTATGTACTTATAAAATCGTCCAATTCTCATAACGCCTGGACGACATTCGAGTAAGATACATATAGATCTGCTTTATGTAATATAATATCTTTCACACCACGTCAATTTGGTCTAGAGGTAAGTTCTCGAATAACTTGAGTTACGCGGGTACCAGACAACGGAAATATTATATAATATATATATTTTTTTCTTTTAATTTATTTACCGTTAAAACAAAAATACATGTAACAATATCATCAAGAAACCACAGAGGTTTGTATAGATGATACGTATTACAAGTTGCACCAAGTTATAGGTAATTAACTAAGTGTAAAGTAAATATTATAATGTAATATTAGTTTATGATAAGCATAATGGCATTTAGGCATAATGGAGAATAGGAGCTATGCATTACATCGTGTGCTAGAAAAGTGTTTTTTAAATTTATTTTTAATATTATTGGGCTTTAAAGAACTTCGCAGCTCAAGAGATAAGTTGTTGATAAGCCGGGGGACGAGGTACTGCGTCGTTCGCTTGCCGTACACATTATTCGCACCTATCGTACACAACCGGTTCCGAGAAATAGCTCGTGTATGTACAGAATGATCAATTTTGCTCTTTAGAGACTCATTAAAATAATTGTCTTTGAGAATGTCATGACTTATTGCACTAGGTTGTATACTGGCGTAATATGACAGAAGTTAAATAGCCCATTTTCATCATTATTAAATTACTGTTGTTTAATTTTAGGCGGGACGATTGTTTTGAGTATTTTCAATTGCAATTTATAAAATTCATCAAATCATAGTAGATAGCGCGCGACCCAGTTGCCGTCCATATATCGATGTTTCAATAGACGTTTTGCTACAAAGACGATTTGTTACTTAGACGTATTGCTAATTGGATGTTTAGATTAGTTAGTAGAAGTGGAGATAGTCAATAAATTGTTTAATCGTATTTTATAGGTATGAATAAAATTAGTTAAAATATCACAGTATGTGTCACAATATTAATATTATGTGTACGGGACCTCCGGCAGATGTGCGACCTATGGGGTATGCTTTTGTAATCCAGATGCAATTACGCTCTATAAGCCTGATTTTATCTTTGGTCGAAGTGGATGATTGTTCCATAGTAAATTTCTCAATGTCTTTTATAAAAAATCACGAAATTATTCAAAGTGAAAATTACTGAAAATACTGGCTGTCCGGTGCTCACTTCGTTGGGCGTAAAACATTTTTACTTGTAAAGTTTTACTTATAAACATGAATGTGGACCAAATCCACTCAAACACACACAATTTAATCAAGTTGGTCCAGCCGCTTATATATATATATATATACATAAAGATTCGATCGTTACCAAAATAGTAATTATTATTAGATTGTCGCCCACTAAATTAAAAAAAATTCCTTATACCCATAAAATCGGTCACGTCACGTGGACAGATCTTTGGGATAAGTTATCGCTGTAAAGATATCGTTGTGTTTTAGGTAAGTATTACAAAGATTAGCTTATCTTATTGCGAATCTTTATCCTATTGCAGCGCGGACTTAGGCAGATACAAAACGAGGAGAACAGTCGGAGGCCTCTTTATTATACCTATATACTCTGTCAATAATTGTAGTTTTTATATTACACATGACACAACATGTTTTTGCACTATTGATTGTATCATTTCCGAACACAAATAAAGCGTACCTTGAAATGTTATTAAGTTGAGGCTTCGTAGTCCATAGTAAATACACGAATAAATTATTATTTATTAAAACATACAGTCGAACATACAGTTAGCTGAGTAAAAAAAATAGGTCAATAAAATCGAAAATAAAAACATCTTTTAACTTCTCAAAATTTTCAAGGTCGATTGACAGGTATCACAAGGATCTTTAGAAGTACCTACATAAATCTTTATATTTCCTTAGTTACATACAAAATTTTCCTTGGTAATATTAAAAAAGGCGACTATGATTTAAGCACGATAAATCATCATTAATCAATAAGAAGTTATTTTTGAAGTTAGTTTGAAGGATCAGCTCGAACCGAGACGCGACACGGGTCGTACTTATTTAAGATAGTGATTCAAAATTGAACTTTATTTTTTACACAAAATAAAAATATCTAAGTATGTACGTTTCACACCACGTCAATGGTCCGTTTTAAGTTCTCGAAGAATTTGTGTTACGAGTATTTGTGTACCTACCAGACAATAGAATAATATATTTAATAGTTCTACTTCAGGAATCGAACCGACTGATTTTGAAAAAAATACACATCCTAAAACACAATCCTGTATTACACCATTCGATAGTGTAGCTAATAACGAACAAATTCTGGTAAGTAATAACAAACGGCAAGCCTAAAGAAAGGGCTCTTTTTTGTAGCAAACGAGAAGGCTACATCTTCCATACAAATCCAGATTTCCCTTTCAAATCGTCAGAGTAAAGATACCCACCAAGATAATCGTCAGATGTTTGTTCAGCGTGACTGGGACATCATGATAACCCTTCAGTATGATAATCTGACACGCTTGAGTATGTCAAGATAACAAATTTTTAAATTTTCAATAACTCTGCGGCTTGATGCACTTCCAAATTGTTAGATTAATAAATTGGACACACAGAATCCGACGCGCTCGTGCAAATGCAATTTATATTATTTTCATCCCTCCCGCATGTACGGACCTCCCCACCACGCAAGTCATCAGATTAAAAAATATTTCATACTTGATATTTTATTCATTAGACTTTTTGACCCATGTACAATACGAATAAAATGCGCTTTAGCATGTCCATAGGTATTTTTTATAACTTTGAAACCATGAAGACATTAGGGTAAACTGCGTTAGTGAGTTCTGTAAGAGATGTCACCACTGTTGCCAAACTTTGTGGAATGGTGCCAGATAACTATTTTTTTTTTATTTAATAAATGAATAGCACTATTAATTATATTTAACTTCTCAGAAGAAATAGTATATCAAAAGTCAATATTTTCAAAGGTACAGTGATTTGTATACAAAAACCGCTAAAAGTATAAACACTATATGACCATTTAGTCTCTTTATAATCTAATCTACCATTTGTAATAGGTTTCCGCGGCGCTCGAGCATGTCCACAAAAAGCATTCTGGGCAATATTGGCAAATATTGGCGAATTGTTGCGTAGCCACGCCAATGCACGAAATAATTTTTATGTTTCGCATCTGCATTCTGGAAATCATTATCTAGCACGTAGAAAATATTTGTCTCGAACGATTCTTGGCTGCTATAACCTGATATGGAAAGAAGATATATTATTTGGCAAATTGAATATTAATACAAATTGTTTATACAACTGGAATATTAAGGTGACACTCGTATAATTAAAATGATTTGTATTGAGACAACCCTACGAAGTGTTAGTAACAATACAAAATTGAAAGTGTGTTTGACCGACACTACAGAGTGCAGACACGTCTAAGCTCAGTAACAGTTGGTCTGCGCGAGAGTGCGCTTTCCTGCGTCACACGGAAATATCACGTTTGTGTTCGTTATGTTCTTCATGTGGGTCGTTTACTTAATTGAATAGTGACACGACTTTCCAGTTGTTTATATTATACAATATCATTTGTCTAAGTGATTTATTAAAAAAATATATTAAAATTTTCCAATCTCAAGGGGTGAGTTTATTTTTATATTTTCAAAAAAGGAATATTATATACGAATATAAGCAACTATGTGTATGTTCGAACTTCGAGTCTGCTAGGATACGAATTAACGTCGACCTTCACCCATTCCATACCATTTGTATGGGCGCTGTCATGATTTTGATATGTTTTCATACAATTCTCATTCGATAACGTTACGGCGTATTACATTAGTACATTTATTAAGGCGAGGTGAGTCGCCAACTATGAAGTATTCAAGGGGGTGAAGGAGATGAGTCAGGGACGCGCCGCCCCCGTAACTGCAGGGTGCTCTGCGCGAGTTACGTCGAAGTGATGTGTCCATAAAGTACTCGTAATTTCGACAAGTTAATAATTTGCTTCATAGCCTAGCGTTTTTTTGCCCGCCTGGGGCAAAGCGTATCGTCTAGGTTCAAATCTCATTACTATTTAATATAAGTATGTATAAACTTCCTTGTTTTTTAAATAAATAATAATATATCACTACATATTTTTGCTTTATTGCTCTCCGTATTTTTTTGTTACCCATTTTTTTTTTATCTGCACATTAGTGATAATGTGCAGATTATAACATTAATTTCCGACATAAATATAACTTCGGGAAAATAATCCTAACGTAAAACTCGCTGAATTTTTGCGTATAGAGAGTAGTCCCTAGGGAGCTTATTAATAAGTTTGTGCCATTTCTGCCTCTTGCAATTCGAGCAATTCGATAATTTGTGATTGATTTTTTAAAATGGCCATAAAAGTTTAAAAATATATTTAAAGCTTAGAATACAATTGGTGTCATATCTGGGGCAGTCTCCTTTTTACGATGTATAGCGACATAAATAAATCTTAAAATCGTATACCAAAGTTACCGATACTTCATTGTAAACAACGATATGAGGTTTTCTTCGAAAGCCTGACCTGAATGCTGGTTGTCGAACTTTGAATAGTTTAATTGTTTTAAAAGTATTCAAATGTACTACTTAAATAAATGTGAAAGTTTGTGAGGATGGATGATGGAATTTGTTACTCTTTTACGGATTTTGAAGAAATTTAGTAGTACTAGTAAATTAGTAGTAGTTGTAGTAAATTTAGTAGTATTTGCTACTTTTTATCCCGAGAAAGTAGTGTTCCCGCGGGATACTGTGTTTACATGGGCGGATCGGCGAGCAAAATCTAGTTGTATATATTTCGATGTAATTGTTTTATATGAATTATTAGATTTTGATAAGTTAATATCCCAATTCCCAAGCCTATAGTACCCCATATAGTAGCCCATACTAAAATAACAATGAAAAAATCATTTGACACTGCAGTCATACTTATAACAGATATACACCATTTTACAGTGTCGCTAATAAGAAGCATTTCTGGAAAGTAAATGTATGCGAGAAAATTATATCTACTGTAATGTACTGTACAATAATATCTACAGGTATTACTGAATTAAAATCCGCTCTTCTTTATTTGATGACTTAGAGATATTTCGTCATACAATAATGATACACTTAACTCCTTCATTTGACCTAAAACAATAGTTTCACCGACTAAACAGACGGGTGAAGGTCGACGTTTATTCGCATCCTAGGCCAAAAGGGCTTTAGAGTATTTTTTATTAATGCTGCATAAACGATAAATAATGAATTTATGCATGTCAATGCATTGACATAAGCATTTACTACAACTACTACTAATTTACTAGTACTACTAAATTTCATCAAAATGCGTAAAAGAGTAACAAATTCCATCATCCATCCTCACAAACTTTCACATTTATTTAAGTAGTACATTTGAATACTTTTAAAACAATTAAACTATTCAAAGTTCGACAACCAGCATTCAGGTCAGGCTTTCGAAGAAAACCTCATATCGTTGTTTACAATGAAATATCGGTAACTTTGGTATACGATTTTAAGATTTATTTATGTCGCTATACATCGTAAAAAGGAGACTGCCCCAGATATGACACCAATCGTATTCTAAACTTTAAATATATTTTTAAACTTTTATGGCCATTTTAAAAAATCAATCACAAATTATCGAATTGCTCGAATTGCAAGAGGCAGAAATGGCACAAACTTATTAATAAGCTCCCTAGGGACTACTCTCTATACGCAAAAATTCAGCGAGTTTTAATTTTTTTTCCTTTCAAAGTATTTATTTTACGTTAGGATTATTTTCCCGAAGTTATATTTATGTCGGAAATTAATGTTATAATCTGCACATTATCACTAATGTGCAGATAAAAAAAAATGGGTAACAAAAAAATACGGAGAGCAATAAAGCAAAAATATGTAGTGATATATTATTATTTATTTAAAAAACAAGGAAGTTAATACATACTTATATTAATTAAAATTATCTATATTATAAATAATATTAATATTAGATATTTGGAAAAGGGAATACATAGTAACTCATTACTAACGAAATGTTTTACGCAGTTGGTTAACGCAGGTAGGTTAGCTCCCACAGTTAACAACGCCTTTGCTGGGAATGCGTCGCATATCCGCGGTCCGTGGTGGTTTTTTTGTAATAGCAGTGACAGAATAAAGAACAAACTATTAATCTTTCTAAATTAATATGAACTATTAATATGAACTATATATGAATTAATATGAACTATATAATATTTATTAGACACTAAGCAAAAACTATTTTAAAGCAATTGAATTTGTGCACACGCCATTCCGATGGCAAATGTTGAATCTTATAAATATTGGAATTTTGTAAGACCTTATGTATACCACATTCTTGCATTAAATGCATTGCATTAAGCAGAACCTTTGTGTTATTTTTCCATGTAAAGTGTAATGTTTTAAATGTTTCTAGTGAACGATAAATTGTTAAATAAAAAAAATAAAAAAAAAATGATTTGAGACATTATTTTTATTTAACAATTTATCGTTATTACTGCTATTACAAAAAAAACACCACGGACCGCGGATATTCGACGCTTTCCCAGCAAAGGCATTGTTAACTGTGGGAGCTAACCTACCTGCGTTAACCAACTGCGTAAAACATTTCGTTAGTAATGAGTTACTATGTATTCCCTTTTCCAAATATCTAATATTAATATTATTTATAATATAGATAATTTTAATGTTATCTAGAACTGAGACAAATTATTATTTGAACTCATATTTTCTTTGAAGATATCTTTCTCACACAACTAATATTATTATTTTTATTTGCATAAAATACCCTTATGTGTCGTCAACACCCATTTATTAATTTTATTACAAATTTTACTTTCATATTATGATTATATCCATCAAATATTATAATAATCTTGACTTCAGCCGAAAATTCTTTTTTAAATACTGTAACTTCTACTAGGTACCAAATATACCTTCGAGGGGCGGCTCAAGTTGCAAGATAATAACATTATAAATTAACTTCAAGTTTTTTAAAGTTACTTGAAACTAATGAAATTACAAAAAGCAAATCAATAAATTTTTGATATATATCTAAAAAATTACTAAAAAAATGATATTTAGCAGAATAATCCAATAACTTTTAACGCACACACAATTTAATAAACATCAATATTACCTTCTTGCACAATATGCTTCTGAGATTTTATTTTAACTATACTTCACAAACCAATCTGACACCTAAATTTAATATTTCTCCATTTAAATTATAAATTTATTCAAATTCAAAATATTAACGTCATTAAAGTACGTACTTATTACAATTTAAATTTAGTTTATTCCCAATAGTTCATTAAAATGCTTTTCTTTTTACTACTTTTATTTTAACCTTTTGTAAATTATTCCATATTACTACATTTTATTATAAATTAAAACATCCATTTTTTTATATGCACGTTAATTTTTTTAAAAATAATCATTGCTGATTTTAAGTAAATAGGCTTATTTTAAATTCGTAATATAGTTCGATTAATTTTAAATTCTAAAATTATGAAAATGTTACGTAATAAGTCTAGAACAAAAAAAATCTGACGTCCAATTATTCTTATCTCTGTGCTCAGCTCACTGCTCTTCCAGCTGCATCCACTTCCAACTCGAATTTCTCCCGGCTGCCTGCTCACCATTTCCACTCATCTGACTCCAACAACTCCCGGCTGCCTGCTCAACATCTCCACTCATCTGACTTCATAAACTCCCGGCTTTCTGCTCATCATCTTCACTCAAATATCTCCAAATTTATTGTCTTCGACTGATAGCTAATATTTTGGTTCTGTACTATAATTTCTAGTATCAAGTACCTAATATAGAAATCTATTTTGCTTTCTCTGTCGAACCTTTTTTTTTGTTCTCCTTCATCACGCCTATAATTATAATATTCTTTTTGCACATATTTTTAGTCACACTTTTTTTTTCATTTTTTTCCATTAAATCATACAATTTTTTTGTTCATTAAATATTTTTTATATATAATCATTATTTGCATTTATAGATTTGTATTTATTTTTTACATTATTTACTTAATAATATATTCAAACCTACAATTTATTTATTGATTAGCCGGCTTTACCGGCCGGTAAATAATATCTATTGAGTTCTTTTTTTTTATCTATAATGTCCACATTTTTCAATCATCGTATAAAGTTCACACTTCACATTTTAAAATTTAAAGTCTTATTTTTATTATTGTTGTCCCTGTACCTGCGCAGCGCTGCCGCGAGGCAGCACTCGCAGGGTCGCCATGCAATGTGCAGGCCAATCCAATCAAAGATATTGTGCTCGCGAATAACGTTTATTAACTCCTCATTTAATTCACTTAGATACATTACAATATATAGGGAGGTGATACACACACTACAATGTCTTACTATAATCATAAACAATAAATATAGTGCCAGCATTTATGAATTATTAATATAATTTAATAATAAATATTAATATATATTATAATTATTGATCGTAGTATTCAACTTCTACAAAGAACTAGTTTTTTCACGTAAACACATCCAATCTTTGAAGGCATTGCATAAAAACCGGCTTATTGCGAGTCAGACTTGTGCACATAGGGTTCCGTACCTTTATACTAATATTTTACATGTTTACTATTATTTTGTTATTTTTGTACGAAGTTTTCCATGTAAGCCCATTTTAGAAGGTAGGCATCTATAACTTCTAAAGGAACAAAATTTTTAAAGCCGTTTTCCTTTTTTTTATAAGTTTATCACATGGACTACCATCATGAGTTTAATCAGATCTTTCGAGCCAGCCGTTTGGCTTTTACTTGGGGGAATACCTGAATCAAAAAATCGTCTGAGCAACCTCTCAATGTTTTTAAAAAACCTATCTATTGATACCCCACACTATGGGAGGTACCACAAAAAAATCCTGATTTTATTACTTTGTCGACGTGATAAACACACATATCCATGCAGTTTAATTTTTCTAGTACTAACCGGTTGGACGGTTAGCTGAAGACGGACGGACGGACAGACGGACGGACATGAAACCATAAGAGTTCCGAGACATGAACTACGGAACCCTAAAATTGAAATAACTTTTAGTTTATACGACTCTTCACTACATAGTATAAAAGAAAGTCGCTTTTTCTGTCTGTCCCTATGTATACTTAGATCTTTAAAACTGCGCAACGGATTTTGATGGGGGGTTTTTAAATAGTTAGTAGTAGTAGTGATTGAAGAGTAAGGTTTATAATATGTATATAACATAATATACTAGAGAAACAATGATAATTTTAGACGTTTCTAATGTCGTAAATAAATATTTTTTTTGCGCTTACATTGCAAACGCTGTCTGAACCCTACGAGATAGATCAAAATAATGTACGACAGTACTGTACACCTTAAAAAGGTCTAGAAAAAAAGGTCCGCGATAGTAAACGTCTATCTCTCAGGGATAGCCCAAAATAACCATTTTTTATCCTTTACTTTTTACGAGAAATAATGGCTTATTTACGAAGCGATTTTAAGCAATACAGAAATAATCTAACCAATTAATTACATTAAATACATTTTGCATTTAATATAGATCAATATGGCCCTTTACAGCATGTAATTTAAATGAATATTTTCGAAGAGACTACAGATTTAAAATGCGGGGACATAGCGGTTTACATAATAAAAGTAGCTGCCCGTACCCAGTTCATACTTATTATGTATGGTATTTTCAGAAGCTATTTAGACATACACAGTATGATCCTTATCAAATTGAATACGTTACTCACTCTAAGCATTTTATACCCTTTAAACCGTACAGTTTAAATTAATATCTAATATTTAGAATATATCGTAAAATATATATTTAAGCGCAAATAACATATTAAAAACAGGTGGTCTCGCACGTCGCGTCGAGGTGCGGGTCCCGTTTTTACCCATTGGGTACGAAACCCTAAAAAGCATTTTCAATATTGTATACATAAGTATATTGCAGTGAGTGGAGTTATTTGCTGAAGAAGTTTTTTCTCAAAGAAAAATATTCCACGCGGGCGAAGCCGTGGGCAAAAGCTAGTTTATACTAAAATACGGAGCTCAAGTCTAGGCTCATTAGATAACCTAGTAGTAGTTCAAGAATTGTCTTATACGGCTCTTCGTTTGTGATGTATTTTGTGTATCTCATACCATGATAATTTTAATTATGTATTTACATAATTTCTATTTATGTTGTGGCTTACCAATAATTTTGACTTCGTAAAGTTCTCCGATGGCCAATTCGGTGAGAACTGTTTAGGACTCATATAGATCCGAAATAGCAATAAAGTTTATACTTACTTAAATTGACCAACGTTTGATTCAAAGCCGTTTATAATTTTTAGGTGTCTTCAACAATGCATCATCTTCTGCTGCTGATTCTATCGGTTCTCTCATCGGCTTATGGCTACCACATACTGTGCGTCCACACAATACACAGCCGGAGCCATTACAACTTGGTGTATGGTATTGTGAAACCATTATTGAAAGCCGGTCACCAGGTATCACAGTTTTAATACTACCTTTTCAAACCTGTGCGACACTTACGTTAACGTATCCTAGACACTAGCATGGACGTTAAATAATTACTTGCGTCCTCATTTATAATTTAATTTTCACCTATTTAACTAAAGTCTAAGCGATAATATGGGGGCGCGAAAAAGCCGCGAAATGTTTCAAGAAAAGTTATAACGCCCGCTACTTGGCGATAGCGCGGCCGCGCTATAGGAAATATTGACGGTGAATCCGACTTAAGGGACCATAAAATACCAAGACACTAAAAAATTGTTTGCCTCGTAGTGACAGTTATTCCAAAGACAATTTTCTATGTGAGAAATTGTTTTCAATTTCAGGTAACATTCATAACATCGTTTCCTGAAACGCAAGCTCACCAAAATTTAACCATTATCGACGTGAGTTCCACACAGAAGTACATGGAAGGTATTTCTTTATTTAGTTTTAAGTTTAATTCGGAGGGTTAGGTATCAGGAAGGTGTCCAGTGTGTCTCTTCCTCCTTTTTTGTCATCAGCTCATACTGGCTCCAGATACTCCCGTCATCCAATGTCGGTACTCGTCAAATTTTTTATTCAAATTTGGTATTTTTATACACTTTCTGAACGTCGGTCTACATGATGCAAACCACCGGTAATGAGTAACGTTGCGAGACTAATCATTTATCTATGTTGGACGCTTACTTTTGCCATATCTTACTCTCTTTTTCTTTTTTTTCTCTCTTTAGAACTCTTGTTTTATTTATATTATTGAGTAATATTATATTTGACCTATTCATGATCTCATGATAAATAACTAAATGTAACCCCTTTCAGCACTTCACAGCAGAAACCATAGTCTCGAATGGGAGTCTGTAAAACAGTTCGCTAGAGATGTGAACAGAGAGGTGTTCAACAACCCGGCTGTGAGGAAGCTTCTGCTCACCAGCAAGATAGATTTGGTCGTCACAGAATGGTTCTTCTCTGATCTAGAAGCTGGGTAAGATAATAATTTAATTCGTTGCTCCTCTTGTAGAGTGATAGACTATGTTCGTTAGCTCACTATTTCTCAATTATTTATAAACCAAACGAATTTTTCATTTATTATACGTTTACATGTAGTTAACGATTAATAAATGAAATCCTGTTTGCTTAGTGATCTTCATTTTCGATGTTTCAAAAACAATAAATATTTAAAATTTAATATTTTATATAACGAGTATGTAAAATTGACATATTTCATACTTCATAGATCAATAATCAGCACATTATCCTTGGCATAGTTTTCTTCAATAGCCAATTCTGATTTTATATTGACAGCTGATGATAACAATTTACAGTTACTCAGCAATAGTCCAAGCGCCGTGGATCGTGGTGAGCGGTATGATATACCACACGCGGCTGGAGTACCTCATGGACTCGGTGCGATCTGTGCCCATTATACCCACCAGCCTGGGCCGCACGAAAGATTACCAGTTGCCTCTGGACTTCAGACATCGGCTTCTAAACACGTTCTCCTTCCTATTCTACATATATGATTGGATGTAAGAATCCCATTTTTTAAATCTTTAAAGTAACTAATTCCAGTCTCATTGTGACCAAATCCAAAAAAATCTTAACCTCATCTAAGGTCTAACAAATGCACGTTACTTTCTTGCTTGGGATGTGAACAAACGACTTACTAGTATCTAAACAGAATATAAATTTCTTTATAATAGCGTCAAAATGGGTCTAATTTCATAAAAACGTCCCGTAGAAATACGATTCACACATTACAGACAGATAATAATTCACAGATTTCGTTTTAATTTATTTACAATCAGGATAATCAGTGTGAAAGAAGTGAGCCATATGCAGCTTTTCTATTTCAATCGTATGAATCAATTTTATCATAATACTAGCTTTTGCTCGCGGCTTCGCCCGTGTGGAATAGTGTTCGTGACAAAAAAACTTCTTTAGCAAATAAGTGTGAGATCGCTTTTTTTTGCGCGTACTTTTTAATTTCAAGATATCTCCTAACATATGAATTTAATATGTATGCTATAAAAAGCAATAATAACGTGTAAGAAATACATAAAGTGAATAACATAATATTTAAGTTGATAAGGATACTCGTACAATATTGTATCAGACTATAAATATCAGCTTATCAAAATACCACATCATTTACGATCATTTTTATAAAACTTCGAACGGGTATAGTAAGCTATCTTTAAAAGACATAATATCGGCCCTTTGAGCAACAAATGTCCTATAAGCCAAAACCCATTTTTTACAGCCGAGCCAACCAATGTTGTAAAATTTTCTTAATTTATCTTTGGAATTATTGTATCTATAGATAAATCTTAAGTTTTTGAGTACCTAATAGAGTAGATTTATATTTAGAAATTCTTTGTTTCTTTTTTTAACTTTGTTAAATTAACGTAACTTTGAGATATGATTAAAGATCAAACTGAGTATAAATGCGTCAAAAAGTGATTTTGAAAAAAATATATTTTACGAAATTTGTTGCTTAAAGGGTCGATATGTCATCGCGTACTTTTCGTAGACCTATAAAAGATTAACAATGCTACCATACATTTGCACACCCGTCGCTTACGATAGCTATTTTCCAAGGGGCACTCAGCCAAGCGCTGAGTAAGATCGGTAGGTCTGTTCTGTGTAGTTACAGCGGAAGGAAGCGGTAGAAGTGGAGCGGTAAAAGAGTGTTTAGCAAGAAGGGATTTTACTTAATTTACTCGGAAATTTCTATGATTTATAGTAGACGAGTAGTGATGAATGATAAACGAATTTAAAACTGATACATTCTTCTTTCGTCTTCTAAATCACAGTAATAACACACAGGACTTCTTGCACTATTTCCATTTTAATAAGTATTTTACATTAATTTTAATATATTACACGACCGGTTTCGACAAAGTCATCATCAGTCATTATCATCAATAGTCTTCTAAATATTTTTTTATACCACACCCTTGTTCGTTTTCATTCGATGGGATACATGGCAAGCTTTTGCTCTTATTTTGTCCACCCCATCCATCAATGCTGCAAAACAAGTACTCTCTTACTTGCTTTGCAGCATTGCCATGGCAAGTAGAGATCATAGACTATTACTACTTGAGATATTGACTTCTTTCCCATACCATGACATCGACCTCTCCCGAGGTAAGACCAGTGATCTAACCTTTGCGCAACCTTTGCGGAACAAACTGGCGATTTGTCCGCAGGGTTCCTACACAAACAATTCCCGAAGCCTAGAGACGCCGAGCAAGACTTGAGGAGTAAAAATTGATAATCCACAAAGTGTCTTTTATTCATAAGACCATGTGTAAGTCTTAAGACGATTGAAGGTGTAGATGCGTTTAATGGCTGTTCCGGCTACTGTGTGCACACGAAGGCGGCATCGCTAAAGTAGAAGATCCACCAGATTTCACGAACCTGAAATAAAAAGTTTTGTAGTACCAATCTCTAAAGAAGATAAACCTCTTTTAACTATCTACATGACCCAAAGGTTAACTGGCATTAAGTTTGCCTATTGTACCAATCGTGTGCAACAAAGTTTTCAATAAATAATAAATAAATCGATTTGGAAGCGACTTACGTTGCAAGCGAAGGTGGCATTGCTAAAGTAGGAGACCACATTCCACGATCCTAAAATAAAAAGTTTTGTAGTACCTGATTATAAGAAGAAAATTATAAGGCCCCTGATACTTCCCCCTGATCAACGGCCACGAGAGATAATGGTTCGATTAGAATAAAGAAATATCATTATCTAAGTATCTCACAAGATGTAATATGACAATAGCGGATGTATTCCAATACCGCCGATAGTCAAATTTTGGAAAATTGGAAATATTAATCATATGAAATAAAGTTCGTTTTTGTTAGTAAATAAAAACAGTAAGATTGAAAAGTATCATAGCTTTTATATTTTCAGCAAAGATTATCCCATCGACAAGACCCTGTACGAGGAACACTTTAAGCCCCTAGCCGAGCAGAAGGGGATAGCTCTGGCCCCGTTCTCAGAGGCAATCCACAACATATCGCTGATGTTCGTGAACTCGCACACCACGTTGGCACCAGCCATGAGCCTGCCGCCTAACGTCATCGATATAGGCGGTTATTATATCGACGAGGAGGTGCCTCCGCTTCCGCAGGTAAACTTACCTAACGTATTTTTGATTGTCAGTTTTTGAATTGCACTAGTTTTTCATTAATGATGGCATTGATTTCTCAATATTATGATTCTTTAGCAGCTTTGATAAAGTTTCTTACCTCATCAATGTCGTAAGCTCTATCCAGATTAGTCTTATGGCGTTAAGTTAATCTGAAAAGTTTAAAAAATAATCACAGAATGTCGAATTTTGTTTGAGTCCGTCCTCACCTCACAACAGTCATGGGTTACGTCTATTAGGGCTGCCTACAAATAAATCGCGGCTAGACGGCTTAGTATTTGCAATTATACGAAATTTTATCGCATTATACATAACCATTCTATTAATCGGTTTTTCTACATACTTAATAAAAGTACTGTACATACTGACTTGTACTTTAATGCCGTTTTGTTTTATTTATTACTCTGTTTATCACACTACACACTTTTTAAGACACTAAAAGAACTTTGTAAATTTCAATTAACTAAACCTTGAAAAGAGTATTTTTTAAAGGTTTAGTTACATTAAAATAATCGTTTATCACTTTTGCAATTGTGAGAAAATTTAAATCTGGAAATAAATTGAAATAAAATTGTTGATTAAACACCGTCGATTTTTTAGTAAAAAGTATTATTATAATAAGTATTTTATTATAATAATAAGTATTTAATTGACATTTGGTAATTGTCTGTAAAAAAAATTGAAGCATCGTGGTCAGTTAATTTGGGTAGTGATTTCTTAGCTTTCATTCCCATAACCCATCATAAATTACCAATTACCAACCATCAGGCAGTATCTTGTTATTTTATATATATTTTCTTACTTAACATAGCTCTAGGTGGCTCAAAAGTAATGCATCCTCCATATTCAGCTACACCGGTTTTTGTACTCATAAGAGCTTATATTGTTTCTGTTTTTAAACAATTTCTATCCGATGTTATTTTCTTTAGGTTACTTAAAGCGCACTCTACAGATACAAAACAAGCAAAAGAGCTATGACAGTTTTTATATCATGAAACCTGTTGTTACTTTCTCCATCATTTAAAGAGAACACTTTTTCAGTATTGTTCTGCTGGAAGTAGGATGTCTAGCCCTAAACTTTCATATTCTAGAAGAGCATATTTCTTCCAATCCATGTCCAATTTTTGATGGACAATAACTAATGACAAGAATGGAAAGCATTTAATTGCAGCGCCTACTACCGTTACTAAATAACCTTGAGCATGACATGGTCAACAATATTGATAAACTGATATATGGGGTCAGAAAATTTAAACCTTACTTGTAATTGAGTCACAACTTCAATATCAAATTGGAGACAACCCTTCCTGCCTGACAATATGTAATTTTGCTGTTGGATGATCAGGGTATTGTTCTAAAAATTATGCAATAAATGTAGATGCTTGAACCCCAATGTAATTTTTTACAGTGGCAGGAAACTAATTGGGTTTAGATGATTCATGTTTCATTCAGATCATGGACCTGATTCAGCAACTGGAAATTTCATGTAGTTAGCATATATTGTTTTTAACAAGGACTGAACTTCTGGATTTAGGCGGTGAAGAAGAGGACTCTTTGATTGGAACAGTTTATTAAAATCTGTAAGTTGTTTCAGTAAATATGATAGATATTCAAGATTAATGATCATTAGGTTTATATCATCTGTAGTTTTTGATGGGTCTTCGAATACCTCAGCAGCGAAGTAAGGGATCAGTGCAGGTAATTGCTCTAGTACTCTATCTTTACATTGTTTTAGAGACATACACCTAGTATCCGCAGTGTATGAATTTTGTAGATGTGACATACCAAAAAATTTCTGCCACTTTTTTGACGATTATTGCAGCGCAAAATATGAGATCCTATGTTTCGCAAGGTGTCCTCGAGCGATCTAGGCTAATGTTTTTTCTCCTCTGATTAATATCTGCGATCAATCCATGTATTATAAGCTTATATTGGCGTTACAGAAATTCCTGTCCAGTGACTGGATCTCTACATTATTTATATTATATTAACTAAATCTGTTATCCAAGTCAAGTATATTATGACGTTTTAGTCTAATACAGCAACTTTCCTTCAAAATATTTTGAGCAAGGTCGTTGGGGTGGTATTCCAAGCTGTCTGTACAAGATTTTGAAATTTCTTCCTTGATGGTTAGAATTGCTTAAACTTCGTGGAATTCGCTATTTCGTATAAACCAGTGTCGTTAGAAATCGTTCTCAGTATTATGTTTTCATATATTTGTAATGTCTCTATGTTAGAATTGGAAGCACTACCCCAGAGCTGAAGGCCATAAGTCCAAATGTGTTTGAGAATTGATTTTTAAACTAATAATTTGTTATTTATATTCAATTTTGAATTTATACCAGTCATTAACTTACTTTTATTCGCCACATACTCATCTAATTACTGATTTGATCTAGTGTGGCTTAAAGCAGGGTTGAATTAGTGTTTTAATTCGAGCGGTTACCCAAAATTCCAGTGTCATCGGCCTAAGTATCCACTGTAATCTGTAGTCTGGTACCAGGATATCCGAGGTGTAGATGGACTAGAGATCGGGAAAAAAGACTGAGACATGCGGTACACCTACTTTAATTTCGTAAAAACTAGATCTTGCGTCGGATTATTTAACTTGGAATATTCTATCCTTTAAGTAAGACTATAGGATAGTATAATAATTGCGCCGGAGAAGCCTTTGTGCCAAAAGACACACACTGTTGAACCATCCTGCCAAATTGGTTTTTGGGGATGACGTTTCTAGCTGATAATCTTTTGACTTTGACTACTACACTGCTATATATATCTTATTAATCACTTAAAAAGTTTTAATCATTTATTTATATTATTTATATAGTAATAGCACATAGTAAAAAAATAAACTAAGTAATAAATTTATCTTATTGTACCGTCACTTTTGTGTGTGTACGGTTCTAAGTCACCGCATACACCACCACTGAACGCGTGTAGGTACTGGGTGAGGAGCACGATGCGGCGCCCGGCCCGGTGTGTCAGCTAGCGGGTCATTAGCACGCGTGCGTAATGAAGTCAAAATAATACAATTTTAGATTTTAATAAAAAAACTACTTCTAAACAGCTTGTTCTTATGATTGCCAAAAAAAAAGAATAAGTAATAATATAATATAATAAATAAATAAGTAAAGAGTATCAACAAGCGTCTTTTTATTCGTAACTTTATTTTGTGTTGAGTATGTAGTGTAAATTCCGAGTTTATCTAATCGTAAGTATTTAAATTTAAATTTACATAATTGTAACACAACTAAAAATACAACAAATAATACTGTACTGTATCCCAAATCGTACATACAGCTACAGCTGTACTTAAGTACGATATATTGTATTGAGTAAATGCGTTACAACCTGCGTTAAAACACGTTTTATCGACATAAAAATTTTAACAGTTTTCATTACGTACAAATATTTGTTCTGCACTAATACGATTTCCGGTAAATCGATAAATAAAAATATTCATTAGCGTAAAATAATATATTCCTTGCCAGCAATGACCACCACGGCGTTAATCCAAAACAGTTGACGATCACCAAGATTATATTTTTTTATACAAATTAAACATTACACTTTGAGCATAATTTCATATGCTCTATTTTTAAAATAATTTCATATCATAAACAAATATTTAACAAATAATAGTAATTTACCTATTCAAACCATTAGTTGTACGATTACACATTAATATTTATAAGTATTTTATATTACCTAAAATAATAAGCCTACATATGTAGTATGCCAACTTTTTCAGGATCTCCAAAACCTCATGGATTCATCTACCCAAGGCGTGATTTACTTCAGTATGGGATCAGTGATCAAGTCTACAAAGTTTCCGCCCCGCACCCTTCAGGATATTCTGAAGCTCTTCAGTGAGCTGCCACAAACTGTCCTATGGAAATTCGACATCCCCCTGGAGAATCTACCAAAGAATGTCCACGTGCGACCTTGGATGCCACAGACAAGTATCCTATGTAGGTTTCCTAGAGTTGAATTATTTCTAAGAATTACAGAAATTATTTATAATTGAAACCCGACAGGACAAAATCAGTTTAAACTCATTACTCGCACAATATTATTTAAAGGCAAATTCAAATGAAAAGTATTGTGATTTGGGAGACGTTTTACATGTCTGAGTTACTTAATGTAATGCTACATTGGCCATTTGGCAATTTTTCGAAATTTATTTTAAACTTTACCTAAACATAAAAAATATATCTACACTAGGATATTTTTCCCACGGCTTTGGCCGCCTGAAATTGGGTTTTTAACGATATCTTTATAATCATTTAAAACTTTTATCCCCTATTTTACCCCCTTGGAGAGTGAATTTTAAAAATTCTTCCTTAGTCTTCATGCCTACGTCATATGAGAAATACGTGTGCAAAATTTCAAATTTGTAGCCTTAAGGGTTTGGCCTGTGCGTTGATACATCAGTCAATCAGCTTTGTCTTTATATATAGACTAAGTAAACCTCATTTATTTTATACGTACTTTTTTTTCTTTGAAAAAAGTATTACATAAGAAATATTTTTTTATTCACATATTTTAAATTCCCACGAAAAGAGCCAGTGAGCTGTCATTTGCGGTCGGGGACGTCATAATACTATTAAATAATAACCATAACAAACAACAAATTTACATCTTATCATACATAATTTTGCCTCCTTAGTTGGACATATCCTATAGCGCCATCATTATAATATTATGATTGTCGCGAATATCTGAAATTAAAAACATTTGACTTTATATCACTTTATATCAATTTGACGAAAAACGTTTTATCGTAAGATTATATACATCAGCTTTTACAAATAAATTAATATTATAGGTATTACTTAATTCATTACAAGCTTGACATTTTAATATTAATATTTTCATAAATTTTCTAAGTAAATTACACGACGATTTTACACAATGTTTATTTAATGTTAGTACTTTGTGTTATCTTATGACAATGAGGGTCACCGTTTCGTTATCGCCAGTGGGAGACACTGTAGAGTGAGGGATAGCTGTCAAAGTTTATTATTAAATTATTACACACGTGATTTTTATAATACCTTATAGGTCCCTATAGGCCCCTATAGGTCAGAAAATATAAATAAGCATGGTGCAGTGTTGAGCAGTCCCGTTTTGTTCGAAAAAAGGAAGACATAAGTTTCCAAAAGATAACACTGTCTCATAACAATAAATCGTTTAAAACACATTTCATATTTTTTAGTGACTACAGTCTAGTAGCTAATTGTAACTTTAAAACCTAGATTCACCTAACACTGTAAAATATATCGTTACATCACTTGACGGACTGTTGAAAAGCTATCGAGTATCCCACCACGCGTTAATGTCTGATAAATTCTCCTTTTGAAGCGTTACTTAATATTAATTCCGATAAATGGTTGACGGACTATTTTTTAATGTTAATCGCAGCTGTTAACTCTTAACAACATGGACTCCGCATTAAATTAAATTTTTGTTATTATTGATATATACAATTTTGATAATAATTTAGACCTTTTATGGTGCTCCCACACTGCTGTTAGATTATGTTTACTAACGTTAGTAAACATTTGTTTACTAACATTTGATCACATTGTTAAAAAATGTTTTCATGTTAGTAATGGACTGAGGTTCCAGCCCCGCCAGACAACCCTTATACTCTAAATACTAATAAATAATATAATATATATAATAATATTATATTATATAATAATATAATTAATATAAAACTGATAAAATGTATGTCATATATTAGTGTGTACAATGAACGTATACCTACCCGCCAGGTCGTGCCGTGGGCCAATTTTTAAGTATAAGGCGCTAAAGTCTCGAAACATCTTACAGTTCCTGACAAAATGTAACAATTGTTAACATTTGTTAGTAAATGTTTTAGTGTTAGAAAATGTTTGTAAATATTTTCTTTCGGCAGTGTGGGAGCACCATAAGGCAGTATTGTACAATGATCAAGTTTTTTTATTATTTTCTACTATATTCTAGCTTCTGCATCTGCATCTGAATTGTACATGTACGTGACGTGTTGTCTGAATGTTGTCTATGGATTAAGATTCTTAAATTCAGCAAGGAATTCAGCACGTCTGTGGCCACCCTTAAGAACGCATGTCAGCATCATTATTTAAGTTCGAACTGACATATTAAGAATCTGAAAGATTAAGCACGTGTGTGGGCTATGTGTATTTTGTATGGAAACTTTGCCTTCGACCTGAATTTCACGTTCTTAAAGAATGTCAAATTAAGAACGTCTGTCTCCGGGCTTCTATTTATTAATAAGGTTAGTATTTCTTTTTCATTGGAAGAAAAATTCGGCCCGCGACTTTTCATGGACATTGCAAATATCACACTCTCACTATGCTCTCATTAAGTATTTGAATCAATCAACACAAAATTAAATACCAACTCAAAATTGACAAAAACAAATACCAACATAATATTTGTGTTGATTTTTATTAGTCATTACAATTTGAATAAAAGGTTATTAAATAAATCCATGATTTGTTCACAAACATCAATTTACAGCATATCACGAGTTTGACAGTTATTACACCTATAAAATGAAAAGATATCTTGTTCAGTGACAAATCTACACTATCAATGATGATTAAATTTGGTCGCATTATTTAACAGGTCACGTATTACTTATTACACAACAAGCAAAAAATTAAACCAACTTCCAAAGTAAAAATGCACAAAAATGTATGAAATAAAACTTATTTTCTAAATAATTCTCCTTTTAAATTTGGCTTAAATTTTAACTTAATATTTCTCTATCTACTCAATCTTCAAAATTTTGAAGTTGGTACCAGCCAACTTGAACGTGAGTTCTATTTTATAAAATCACAGCGCATTAGTAAATGTATCTTAATAGATACATTTACTAATGCGCTGTTATTTTCACCATGGAAAGTAAATATTATATTTTGTCAGTCTGTTAAAGGGCAATGCCTGATTTTGTATGGAAAGTTTTTTCGTTTACGCGTGGCTATCAATCAAACTTAAAGACCGTAGCATGAGACATACACAAGGTGGTCGTATTGTAACTAGGTATATATAGGTATATTTTAAACCTGTAAACTGTAATTAGGTATATCTTTTGGTATGAATGGAATGAATACGAGTGATGAATTACATATTCATTACGGCGTACCACAAGGTAGTATTCTTGGGCCTACTCTATCCTCGTCTTTGTGAATGATCTCTGTCAACTCGAAATCCCAAATGCAAAAGTTATCAGTTTGCAGATGACACTGCACTTACCTTTGTAGCGGATTCGTGGCAAGATCTGGAACATAGGGGACGAAATGGATTCACATTAGCTGAAACGTGCCTCAAATTTCATACCCTAACGCTAAATACTGACAAAACTATGTTTATCACCTTCTCTGTAAGCCCAAGTTTTCAGCCAGCATTTTACTAACTTTAAAATCTCACTCCTGCACTTCTCACATCAGTATATTTCACCCTTTCTGTCACTGTCCCTAAATATTTAATGTGGTCACTCCGTCGACCACATTAAATATTTAGGTGTGACTATTGACAGATTTCTTATCTTTAGGAATCATATAATCGCACTGGTAGCTCGCGTTCGTAAACTGATCTACATATTTAAAAATCTGCGACACATTGCAAACCAAGCTATAATACGTAAAGTCTATTACGCCTTATGTTTGCCCGTCATTACCTATTGTATCTCTTGCTGGGGTGGAGCCACAAAAAATATCTTGAAGCCACTTGAAATTGCCCACAGAGCAGTTTTAAAGGTTGCAACTTCTCACCCTATTAGATTCTCAACCACTGTATGATACGAAAGTTGTAGTGTGCTAAATATTCGGCAATTATTTATCTTCAATAAAGTCCTCCTGCAACACCGAAACACTTCTTTCATCACGATTACGAGACGTCGTAAGGACAAAACATTCCGAATTCCCACACCAAGATTGTCTTTTACGAAACGGTTCTTTTATTTTCTAGGCCGTATCTCTACAATAAAATTAACCGAAGTCTACTAATATACAAGTCGACATATTTCACTTGCAAAAAGTTAGTCCGATCATACCATCAAAATAAATCCTATGATGAAACGGAACATTTCATGCCATAACATATTATAGTATAATATTATTTAAACTAATATATTTACCATGCAGTTAGTACACTCACATACGTATTCGCTCACACATGCACTACCTAAAAATATTATAATTATATCATGTCCAATTAATCATGACCATTGACCATGCAGAACCTCTGTAAATTACATTATCTTCAGTTAATTTCTATGAAATATCCAGAGGGAAAGGGACTGTTAACCCTTACTACAGGTTTATCAACATAGCAAGGGTAACACGACTTCACCCACGTGACTGGATTGTATCTAAAAATTGTGCCTAGTTGTAAGTAAATTTTGTACGAACTACAATCTGCTTTTATGCAACAATAAATTATTATTATTAAAAATATTATACTTAAAAAAATGGTGATAAATTTTTTCTGTGTCAGCCCACCCGAACCTGCGCGTCTTCATAACGCACTGCGGGCTGCTGAGCACGCTGGAGGCGTTGAAGTTCGGCGCGCCCATACTGGCCGTGCCCGTCTTCGGGGACCAGCCCACCAACGCCGAAATGGTGGAAACCGCAGGGAACGGACTGAGGATTGCCTCCTCCCCGGACCTGGGCAAGGACCTGGTCGAACCTCTCAAGAAAATTCTCTCGAATGATAGGTAATGTTTAAACGGAGAACGTTTTAAGGCTGGGACTATATGATCCGGAATTAGGAAAAAAAAAAGCGAAAATTCAGACCACTGAAAAAAGAACTCTGTGCTACTACATTAGAGTTGTAAATTGAACATAGGAGTGTCGAAATGTCAGATTGGACATTGACATTTAACGTGGCACTCGTTTGTTCGATTTTCAGCTCTATTGTAGTAACGCAGAGTTCTAATTTTACTGCTCTTAATTTTCCCCTGCTTTACGGATTCCTGATCATATAGTCCCAACCGAAAAGCCTCTTTTGAAAATAGAAATGTTTTGCTAATCATAAAAAGCTATATATCTAATACAGCTTTTTAAAGAGGCTTATATCAAAAACAAAACTCGATAACTAACTAGTTTAATGCGTAATATCATTACGTTGTTATAGCACTTTACTATATATACAATGTTCACATGAGCCGATTTTATCAGACTCCAGATATCGGATACCCCAGTCATTTGGTTGGAAGGTTTTGCGGGAGTTAATGTGCTAACACATGTACGGATTCGGTACGGAGCGGATTTGATTTGGTCTGCTCCGTACCAAATCCGACCGTGTGTAGAGTAAGTAGTCCTGCGAACATAATTATTATTAATTGAGTACGCCGCGGTTCGCATCGGATATGATCCGCTTCCGTATCCGATGCGGACCGCGGCAGTAGTCGGGCAATTGGGCCGGATAACGATCTCAGTGTTGCCGACATAAGGATTTTTTCTAGCTTGCTAGCAAAAATAGTGCTCTATTAGATTTATAAATTTGACGATTTGTATTACAATTGTAACCGTGCCACCTCGTAACTTGGATGCTAGCACCGCTATCTTAAAAAGAATGAAACAACTGTTGATGCTAGATAGCATCCCATCCATACCATCCATACCATCTTTCCGACTCATCTATATATAATTATATAAAAGCAGATGTCTCCACTGACTGACTCACTGATGTAAAGACGTTCGCACATCCGTAACCGCTAATACTAGAAACGGATTTTGATTCCACCCTCAAAGGAGTGAATTAGGAGTTGAAAGTTTGTATGGAAAATCTTTATTTTTGCACCGATTTCGATGAAAAATGGGATTCATGCTCTAAAATATATTTTATCACGTATCTATGTGTCAGGATTTATTAGAATTTACCCTCCGAGGGTATAAAGCAAGGGTTGAAAGTTTGAATGAAAAAAAAATTGAAATCTGTCCCGATTTCCATGAAATTTTATATCCGAGCTAATAAATACACATTTTTTTTTTTTTTTTTTTTTATTTTATTTGGGACAACAAACAATTGCGTACATGCTTAATACTAACACATAAGTAAACAATGAAATTAAGGTAATTACGCAACCAACACCATTATCCACAATATAACTTATTTTATGAACAATATAACAATAACTATTACAAGCAAATTGGCACACCGGTAACGTCTACATCATACGTCGACAGTTTGATTAAATAATGAAATATAACATGAATTTTGTGGTATCAACAATCTTTGATTAAATTCAATGAATGTTTTTTAACAGCTGTTCTTTGAACTGAAACAAAGATAATACAAATATATCGATGTTCGTGAAATTATCGTTGTAGCTTTTCATAATTCGCTTTAATGGTGCCCTATCACCAGCATTCGTCCTGCTCGGTGTAGGAGCAAACAGCTTATGAGTGTAGTTGTCACGGATTCGTTGTGAGCGACTAGGTATGCGAAGGTAAATTTTGTTTATCAAATCATTACAGTCAATTAGATTGTGACAAATCTTATAGAGAAACATTTGATCAAAGTATATTCGTCTTTGTGTAAGAGTTTGAAGAGAAAATTTTTCCAGAAGTGTGTTGTATGGTAATCGTTTTCGTTCGACTTTATGAATTAAATATTTTAGATATTTACGTTGCACTGATTCGATTTGATCATTATATTTATCATATAAAGGACTCCAAATGCTTGTGGCGTACTCCAGTTGCGATCGGATGAGCGTCTTGTATAACGTTAACATAGTTGCAGGTTTTTTGAACAAAGTACATGTACGTCTCACGAAACCAGAGAGTTTGAAGGCCTTGGCAGTGATATGGGCTACATGAGCATCAAAGTGTAGTTTAGAGTCAAGATGAATACCAAGATCTCTAATCAACGAGACTTTTTCTAATGCAGTACCACAAAGAGAGTATGAAAAATTTATGACATTGTTTTTTTTTGTAAATGTGATTGATTTACACTTAGTCAGACTTAAATATAGCTTATGAGCAGCACAATATTCGGATAGTCTATCCAGATCCTCTTGCAATTTTACACTATCTTCAAGCGATCTTATTATTCTAAATATTTTTAAGTCGTCAGCATACAGGAGGAAATAACTGTTTAGAAAACATTTGCTAATGTCGTTAATGAAGAGAACGAAAAGCAGAGGCCCCAAAATAGAGCCCTGAGGCACGCCGGATGTGACGGTGATCGCATCAGAAGAAAACCCCTGAATCACTACTTTTTGGGCCCTGTTTGTAACATAGGATGCAAACCAGCGAAGTAAATTACCACGTATACCGTTATATTCTATCTTTTTCAAAAGCATCTTATGGTCAACCTTGTCAAAGGCCTTGCAAAAGTCGGTATAGATTGAGTCAACCTGTATTTTATTGTCCATACATTCAAACAAAAAATTTGAGTACAAGACTAGATTACTTACTGTTGACCGATTTCGAACAAAACCGTGTTGCTCAGGAATCAGGATACTATGTAATGAAGGATAAATCGCATCATGTACCAACCTCTCCAAGACCTTAGACAAGGCTGACAGTAATGAAATTGGCCGATAATTACTAATTTGATTTTTATTGCCAGCTTTAAATACAGGAGTGACATTAGCAGTCTTCCATACCCGAGGCACAATACCTTCTTTGAGGCTGCGGTTAAATAGCACTGATAATGGAATACTCAATGAATCGGCGGTATGTTTAAGAAAAAGAGGAGAAATCCCGTCCAGACCACATCCCTTAGTTATATCCAGGCTTTTCAGCGTTGAAGCCACTTTATCGCCAGAGAATGTTATATCATTCAATAATAAGTGACTATTAATTATTGGTGAACACATGATTGAGTACGTATTTTATAGTTTTTTGAAATTCATCCCCCAAAGCGGTGAAATGGGGGTCAAAATTTGTACAGTGAAATATCAATAACTGGTCGGATTGTGTTGAATTTTGGCACACAGATAGTTATTATGACGTAGAAAGTATACGGCTAGGTCTAGTCTTTTTCGGAAATAAAGCATTTAGTATTTTTTTTTTTTGAAAAATTTTGTTAAAACATTGTAAAGTTAAGGAAAATAAAATAAAGAGGCTTTAAATCCGTTAAAAATAATTTTTCGAAATATTAGGTCATTACATATGCAATTGGCGTTGTGTAAAGGAGGAACATAAAGTCGATTTTTTTAAACATAATATATTTATTTAATCAAAGTATATATCATTGCTATCTAAGCACTTTTGCCATCTCATAGGTAGTTCATTGATTCCTTTACTAAATAAACCATTCGGACAGAAATTAAAAAATATTTGAAGGCGCTTTGGACTGCCCCATCGGAGTTCAAATTTTTCCCTTGCAAGAATTTCGAAAATCTGTTGGAACAAGGTCCGGGGAGTACGGTGGATGTCTTAGACATTCCAATTGAAGCTCTCCAATTTGGTAGCCGTCTGTTGTGCAGTGTGTGGTCTAGCGTTGTCCTAAAGCAGCAGCTGTGGCCTAGAGCGAATGAACAAACCTCGGTTGTTTAGCAGCTAGCTTTTCCATCATGATTTGCAGTTGCTGGCAATAGACATCATTTTTCATTTTTCAGACAGATTTAAGAAATCTGTAGTGAACGACAACGGCACTAGTCCATCAAACGCTCACAAGTAACTTTTTTGAGTCAATTTTCGTTCGCCAGGGTTCAGCCATTGCGATGAGTGTTTCCGATTATCATGAGGTACCCACCTTTCAAGATTTTTCACCTTCCCAATTTGGTTCAAGTGGATTAAAACAGTTTTATCACTAACAACGCAGCCTGCAGCTAACTCGAATGTGGTTTGCGATGGATACGCTTCCACAATAGCCTTCAATTCTTCATTATCAACTTTGGTCTCCGGCCGTCCATGGGGCTTGTTCTTCAGGTGGAAATTTCCAGAACAAAAACATTAGAACCAAAAACGCACTGTGTTTTCTTTTGCGACACCGCCGCCATACACATCATTAATCCTTCGAGCCTATTCTGCAGCACTGGTGCCACGTTGGGACTCGTACTCGAAAATAATACGATATTTCAAGTTTGCCATTTTGTAAACAGAGTGACGCAAAGAAAAAACCAAAAGTGAAAAAAATAAATGAATTACGGTTTTCGAAATTTCAAATTGGAATTCCTAACCAAAGAAGATATATTTGCGATCAAAGTGGCCAGTACAACAAAATGCCAATTTCATATGTAATTATATGGGGGCCCTAATATATGGGGGTGCAATGGGGATCCATGCCGACGAAGTCGCGCGCAAAAGCCAGATTTACGATAAAAATATTTATTACAACATTGAACTAGAGAAAATTCCCTACAATTCATGCCTTAGCGGTTTTTTTGTAAGTTAAATAGTTTCGGCGTACGAGCTCCGCATACATGGCGCTAAGTGTTTTTGTATACTTTGTGCAGGGAGATCGAAGATCGTTGGTATTTGACAGGATAATCACTTTAATTTTTAATTTTCATCATTTATTGAATATGGTTATGGTTAAGGTTGCCCGCATATAAGGTTGTTCAAAATCAATTACTTACGGATATTTTGGGCATATGATCTACTGCTTTTGTAAAGACGTTTAGGCAGAAAAATAATTAATAAGAAGGAAAAAATAGGGACGACATATTTAAAATAAATCTGCAGTACTAAAATGATCTCCCAAAAACTTTGCTTGCTATACTATTAGTTTTGAAGACCATATCGCAATCATATACAATTCATATAGTTTTTGATCAAGTACATCAAAATTTGAAACGAATACAATTCAATCCAGCTCCAACCTAACTATGTACTTGGAGTTACACATACTTTGTCCTTTTTCGCGAACGAATTTGCTAGCAAAGCTATTAGTCATAAATATTATTTTCGACGATTTTCAGCTACTACAACCGAGCGAAGTACCTGTCGAGAATATTCAACAACAGGCCAGTGTCGCCCACACAGCTCATCCTGTACTACGTACACCTCGCCATCGAGTCCCAAGGTAATTTATGAGCACGCTTATTTATTTTTTAACTATACCATAGCTCCATTTGCGAGTGTCAAGCCCGTGATCACTGGCTTAATGCGCCGACATGATCACCACCAAGCCGAAGCAGAGAACTATGTATGTAGAGCATGTTTTAAACTATAGAATAATGTCTGTTATGAAGAATAGGCTTTTAAACTTGACCAAAAGATTCCAAAATTTATAATGGCATAATGTGGCCCGTTCAAAGGTTGAGGACGCCCGCCCGGACGCCGACGACGATCTATGTTATGTAGATTTATTTACTCATTAATATTAAATTTGTTTTAGTTTAGTTTCGCGAAAACGTGAATAATTTAAACCTAGTAACAACGTGTGTTTTGTTCAACGTAGTTTATTTTATTAGACACGACTTCATTGCGTGAAGATTGTACCAGGCGTTCGTTACTCGCTCAAGGAGATTAATTATTTTCCTACCGCTCGGCGTGTCTCTTACGATACCATCGACAAATAGCACTCGCACCGCACGATCCCGCGCTGACGCGTCGAAATGCCGAGTAATTATTGTGCAATGAATGGCTGCAGAGTAGTAGTATAACAACTAAATTTATTAGTTTTTGACCTCTTTAGTGGGCATTTCGTTCTTAGTAGTTTTTTTGTAGGAGAAAAAATTAGAAAGAGCGTTCTTAAATAAGTAAGTATTTCAAATTAATAAATAAGTATTGTTTTAAACACTGACGGAATGTGTTGCGGTGCACTTTTATTTTTCCCGCCGTTTCGGCTACTTTCCAGTAGCCATGGTCACGGGAGGAGTAGCCGAAACGTCAGGAAAAAGAAAAGTGCACCGCAACACAATCCGTAAGTGTTTAAAACAATGAACAATATTCGCGTAAACATAAGAAATCAATATAATAAACAAGTATTTAAAATCGCTTACCTAAGAATTTATTGATTTTCCTTCGCTTTGCTGTTTTCCTTATTAAAATTATTTACGCGATGTAGGATATTTTCAACTATAAAATTTAATAATCGTGAAGTCAATGATGTCAATGAAGGTTAAGAATTTATAAATCATTTTATAACATATTTATTTGACAAATAAATTACAATAATCCTCATAGGTATTACAACAACCCTGGCGCATTCGTGCGATGGCGCGTTTACACGTGAGTCGCACGGCCGGCATCACAATCTCGCCTCTTAGTGCGCGTTCTTATGGTACATTTTTTCTCGCTGCTAAAAGCAGATATTATTTTTAAGATTTTGTAGGCTATTTTAGCGTAGGTATTTTTTATGGAAGTGATGTATCTGTTACATTACGTTAAATAGTTACATTTATAATTTGTCATTGTACTCAGCCACTATTGTTTGAGCCAAAAATAAGATGGACCGACCACGCGAGCTGAGTGGCTAAAGTACATTATACCTTACGCATTTTTGGTCGCTGAATCCGAATATGTTTTGCTTCAAAGTAAGAGCGTCGTCGAGAAAAATGCACTTTTCATGAAAATCGCGAAATAAAAAGTTTAAATTTTTCTCGATGTTACTTCGATGTTACAGCCTATTGCTCTTTACTTATGAAATTTTTACAGTGTATTCTATGTATTCTTAGGCTGTTCAAAAAAAAACAACAGGTCATTTATGTAAAAAAAATAATCAGAATCGGAGAGATGAACCTTTAAACATTTATAATACGAATTAAAACGGATGATTGACTTCTAATTGAAATGTTGAGCAACGAAATTTTAAATTTCATATTTTAAACTATACCCCTAAAACATAAGCTACAAGGAAGTTTTTGGATATGTTTACGTGTAAGCTAACGTGTGAAATACCTAAGGTATTCAAGGTAAAAAGGGCGCAAAAATCGGTTGGAAGGAATTAATGGAACCAACATCAGAATAGAGGTATCGATGCCAAGAAAGACGACGATGAATTAAAACGGATGATTGACTTCTAATTGAAATGTTGAGCAACGAAATTTTAAATTTCATATTTTAAACTATACCCCTAAAACATAAGCTACAAGGAAGTTTTTGGATATGTTTACGTGTAAGCTAACGTGTGAAATACCTAAGGTATTCAAGGTAAAAAGGGCGCAAAAATCGGTTGGAAGGAATTAATGGAACCAACATCAGAATAGAGGTATCGATGCCTAGAAAGACGACGATGAGATTGAATGGTAGTAAAATAATATATTGTTCAGAGTGTGTATGACGGCTCAGCGCTCCGCACTCTTACACTTTGCACTCTCTATCTCAAAAACGGTTCAACGTATAAGAAAAAGTTCTATGCGATGTTTATAGAGAATTTAATTTCCTACAACTTTAATCCGCATGCTATGACGATAGGAGGCACAGAAAACGCGAAATTCTTGAAAAACTGATTTTTGTGCCCTTTGACCTGGAATATCTTATTTATCTTATCATGCTATGCATGTGTGGCTTTTGAGACAACATTTGTAGTGGTAAAATAAATGTTTGTACAAAAATTCACCGTATTCTGTTTGTTTCCTCGGTGTAATCCTTATATTATTGTACTCGCAGCTAGCACGCGAAACGTGAATCGTAAAACTCTAGCCCTAATTAATAGTTAACCATTAAAACCGTTAACCGGTAAATTTGAAAAATTATTTTTTAAATTTACCGTAAATTAATAGTTAAATTTAATCATAAAAAGTGGCTTTATTGAAAATCCCGCCCAAATTTAAAAAACGCATATGGCGCTGGCGGAACAAACCGTGACGTCATCGCACAGACGAACGTGTAGAGTGCTTTTCATGAAATAAGTCTCGCGGAAATTAATGGAACTAAATTTGTTAAATTGTTATTACAATGCCTGAGATTGTAAAAAGTGCTTCCCGAGAAATGATACTCAAGGTAAAGGAGTTTTGTGAAGCAGAACAGCAGAATCAAGGTATTCTGATACCCATAAATAAAGCTGACAACATCTTGTCCCGCGATCACAGCGCCGCGTCTATGGGACTTCTTTCATGAAAAGGACTGTATCAAATTTCAAGAAAAAAATATTATCGCATTTGATAAACGATAACTTGCCGACTTGCGATTTTAATTTACCCGTACAAGTTACAAGGGGTAACCCTATGACCTGTAATTAAATGTTTCATTCATCATCGTTTCATAGGTGGATTTTTAAGATTTCTTGTGCGCAATTGTTGATTGCGTACCTAAAGATGTGTGTAAAATTCAAGAGTGATAAAAAAGACTGCCTAGTAAATGATGCAAATTCATGATTGTCAAGTTATGGCAGTCCTATTTTAGGTGTATTTTATATTATTTATGAAATCAAACTGAATGTTAGTTAAAGAAACGTAATTATAAAATTAAAGATTAAAACATTTTCTGACAAGTTAAAAAAAAATCAATTGAGGAAGACAAATCATTTTCAAAGTAACAAAGAGAGCAAGGTCACCCAAACCATTGCTCAGGTGGTTTAGACTAAAAATTGCGGAGAAAGAAAAAAAACTTAGACAAAACCTATTACAAGAAGTAGAAAGAAAATTTTCTTCTTGTCCTTTTCTTTATTATTATTATTATTTTTTTTATTAAAACAAACCTTAATATAAAAATTAATATTTAGGTTTGTTTTAGCATTTATAAAAAAAGGAGGTAATGGGTTTCGAATTTCCAAAAAATTTTTTTGGCCATATTTGGGACACCCTAATGGAGGGCAATGAACATCCTCCGCCTCCTGATCCTCCCGGTCCTGCGAACGAAGATTTCCATTATACCCCAGTTTTAACAGCCCCATTGAGTCATTTGCGGCAGTAGAAAATGCTATCAGGAAAAAAAGGCTACTACCTGATGACACTCCACAAATACCAAGCAAGCAGGCTAAACAAAACCTATATAGAAATGCATACAATGCTAACGATAAACCTCCTTACTTGGTACATGTGTTAAAGTCTGAAAAGGAACCATCGTCCAACACATCCATACTCAAAATTAAATTCGGTCAGTTTTTTAAAAACCAGAGTTTTCAAGGCTTCGACGACAACATCTTGAAGCGTGTAGGCCGCAACAAAATAGCCGTAGATTTTGTAACACCAGAAGATGCCAACAACTTTATGTCGTACCCAGTCATCATCCAAAATGGCTATAATACCACAATACCCACATATAACATTACCCCTATGGGGGTGATAGTAAGGGAGGTCCCCGTAGATTGGTCACCAGAGAAAATCATACATAATTTAGAAGTCCCATCTGAAAGCGGCAAAATTGTAAAAGCCCGCAGAATCAACAGAAAAGTTTTTGATAACGGTTCCCCAGAGTGGCAACCTACACAATCAGATAATAAATTATATTAAATAGAAATATTAATATTAAATAGAAATAAATTCTTTTAACGAACAGGCACTTCCAACTAGAGTTTTTTGTTTTTAAGTATACAAATACCCCACGGTTCAATGTTACAATTGCTGCCGTTTTGGGCATACACAAAAACCAGTGCAAATCCAAACCTCGCTGCTACAAATGCAACACACTGGCGAAGGTTGCACAACCACTGAATATAAATCTTTCTGTTTTGTTATGTTCGGGCAGTCATTTTCTTATAAACAAGAGCTGCCCTGAATATATCAGGCAGACATAAATAAAAAGTATTATGGCCGAAAAAAATATATCATATGAATTGGTTCCTCCTACATATAGATTATATGCGGATATCTCCAAATATTATCCCAATAACCTTCGGAAAACATTGCCTGTAAATCCTCAGTTAATAACAGTAATAATAATTTATCCAATAACTTTCAAAGCACACTTGAATTACTTCTAACCACAGCTATTAACATGTTGAGCACTAGTAATTATACATTATCAGACAACGTTGCACAAAAACTAACAGACTTAATTAATAACCATAATGGATCTACTCAAAATCCTACAGTGAAATAGTAGAAGCATACAAAATAAAAAATATTAATCCAAATAAATTTCATATTCGGATTCAGAAACCAAAAATACATAATGTATCTTGTACTTTAGCCACTCATCACACCGTGGTCGGTATGTTACAGAATACTTTTCGTTAACCTCCCGCTCGCTTATGTGACTTGCCTGTCTGTGTCTCCTGTTATTGCATCATAAGATTTTACAGAACTACTATTCAGCATTTGTATTTTATAAACGACGTCATTTAATGGTGTGTAGTAATAAAGCGTTTCTTCAAGAGTCAGTTCGATTGCTGGCTCAAATTATAATGATTTATCAAATAAACTTATGATGCTGTTTAAGATTTTACTGAAGTTGGGTTATTTTCAGCATTTTCGCTATTCCCTGTTAAAATTCACCTGTATGTATAATTTTACGATTTTACCTACTTATCTTTTTTTTTTCAGGTGCACCTCACCTTAGGTCGAAGACTTATCTATACAAATGGTACCAGATATGGATGATAGACCAACTCGCTTTCTTCCTATTAGTGGTATATGTAACGTATAGAATACTCAAAAAAGTGTTATGCTCCATATCTATAGTGTTTAGTAAAAAACAAAAAATACTTTAAAATGTATTTTATTTAACCATCAAATTTATTCTACATAATGTCTTCAAGCGTAAATTCAATATATCGTATTTAAGGGGGCTCCTGTGACAAATTATAACTAATCTGATGATGTAAAACCGAGAAAATCCGTTAAACCCTGTAAATTTATAGTCGTGAATAGAATTTATGTCGATTTCTTAAAACTTTTAAGCAATTTACATCTGACTTACCTTAACCTATATGAAGTAGGCAACCGAGGTTAAGAAAATTGATTTTTAGTATAAAATCAATTGGAGTGTACCCGATTGTACCGTATTTAAAATCGTTTGTATCTAAAAGGGGTAAAAATTATGCGGTGATAAATTAATTATCTCAGCAACAACTGGAAGATATAATAATTTTATTGATTCCATCTTACGGCCCGTTTCAATAACCTATCTACTATTAACTATTTATTAAAACGTCACATTTTGGTATCGCTGTCAGCGATCTCGCTGACACAGACAAAGATTCCTCTATCTAAGTTAGTTTATTGAAACGCAAAAACCCGGCAAATGATACCAAAGGTAATGTTTTTAACAAATAGTTATTGGTAGATAGCTGTTATTGAAACTAGCCGTTAAAGGAGATCATTTCTACCAGAGTGTACCACAAGCAACACTTTTTTTAGTTGGCAAAAATCAAAAAAGGAAAAACAATATTAAAAATCTAGCTATGGGTAAAATATTAGGTCCTTACATATGAAATTGGCGTTTTGTCGTACTGGCCACTTTGATCTCAAATATATCTTCTTTGGTTAGTAATTCCAATTTCAAATTTATATCGCTATTTACACATGCACACAAATGTTTCGAAAACCGTAATACATTTGTTTTTTCCTCTTTTGGTTCTTTCTTTGCGTCACTCTATATCATATGCATATTCTTACCTGAAGGGTAGGCAACGCACTGGCGTCGCTGGTGACCGTGGGCGGCGGTGAATCACTCACCATCAGGTGACCCATCTTGCTCGTTTGCCTCTTAGCTGCTATAAAAAAAAAACTCTGTTTACCAAATGGAAAACTTTAAATATCGTATTATTTTCGAGTACGAGTTCCACCGTGGCACCAGTGCTGCAGAAGCGGCTCGAAGGATTAATGTGTATGGCGGCGGTGTCGCAAAAGAAAACACAGTGCGTTTTTGGTTCCAACGTTTTCGTTCTGGAAATTTCGACCTGCAGCACAAGCCCCATGGACGGCCGGAGACCAAAGTTGATAATGAAGAATTGAAGGCTATTGTGGAATCCATCCATCAATCCATCGCAAACCACGTTCGAGTTAGCTGCAGGCTGCGGTGTTAGCGACAAAACTTATTTAATCCACTTGTAGCAAATTGGGAAGGTGAAAAAGCTTGAAAGCATGATGATACAGCAAACCGACAAACGCGCGTCAACTGCTGCGTTACATTACTCAACCGCCACAATAATGAAGGGATTTTAAATCGAATCATTACCTGTGATGAAAAGTGGATCCTGTACGATAATCGAAAACGCTCATCGCAATGGCTGAACCCTGGCGAGCCAGCCAAACCCTGTCCCAAGCGAAAATTAACTCAAAGAAAAGTAACTTGTGAGCGTTTGGTGGACGGACGGTGGACGGTGTAGGTGCAGTTCACTACAGCTTTCTTAAATCTGGCCAAACGATTACGGCAGATGTCTATTGCCAGCAACTGCAAATCATGATGGAAAAGCTAACTGCTAAACAACCGAGATTAGTCAATCGCTCTAGACCACTGCTGCTTCAGGACAACGCTAGACCACACACTTTACAACATACGGCTACCAAATTAGAGGAGCTTCAATTGGAATGTCTAAGGCATCCACCGTACTCCCCGGACCGTGCTCCAACAGATTACCATTTTTTTTCGAAATATGGATAACTTCTTGCAAGGGAAAAAATTCAACTGCGATGGGGCAGTCCAAAGCGCCTTTATAGATTTTAATGATTCCTGTCCGAATGGTTTTTTTAGTAAAGGAATAAATGAACTACCTATGAAATGGCAAAAGTGTATAGATAGCCATGGTATATACTTTGATTAAATAAATATATAATGTTTAAAAAAAGTCCACTTTATGTTCCTCCTTTACAAAACGCCAATTTCATATGTGATAACCTAATAGAAGGCCAAACAGTGTACCGTACAAATGGGTGAAACTGGGTACAAACGATAGGAAGCCGACAGTGACTTGCCATAATCTCTTATATCGTGATATAGCTTTTGGGGCAGAATAATACATATTTTATCGTTTGTAACCGTTTGAAATGATAAGTTTATCGTTTTTACTACTACTAACTTTATTCGTACTATATATCAAGTAAGATCAATATATTTGTATCAGGGTAATACAAATATAACAATATATAAAGGATAAGAAACCGACAGACAGACAGACTCGCCGAAAAGTCTTATATCGTGCCATAGCTTTTGGGGCAGAATAATACCACGTTTTATCTTTTGCACCCGTTTGAAATAATAAGTATATCGTTTCTACTACTACCCACTTTTTTAAAATTATTATTAAGCTATTGCATAGCTTTTATTGCGGGCTTTGAGCGCGGCGACCGAATCAAGAAATTCCGTAACAAAAATAAACCGAACACCCCCCACTTCGATCGGCACAGCGCGGCGGTGCGGCGTTGAAAGCCGTGCATCGTCTAAAGTCGTTTCAGTTCGGCAGACTTCGGCCCGGTGTTTGTGTGCGTGCGACTAGACGTATGCGTGTAGACTTACTATGCAATAGCTTTACCGCGGCAGTCCCCGAGTGCCATACGTATTTTATTTATAATAAATAATTATTGCATATTTACCAAAGTAGAAAAGACAAGTATCGTCAGCATATAATGATAGGTCTTCTTTTAGCTCTAATGTGCTTATGTTATTAATATATATCAGGAAAAGCAATGATCCCAAAATTGTGTCCTACGCGACGCCATGTTATTAATTTAGGTTTACTTTTATGCTCTGAAAGTTTATCCACTTGATAACGATCGAAAAGATAAGATTTTAGTAGTTCAAAAGCACTTCCAGCTATACCAATGTCGACTAGTTTAATTAATTAATTATGTTACTAACTGTGTCGAATGCCTTTTTTTATAACAATAAAAATGCCTAGGGCACATTTTTTTATCTTTATTTTTTTTTTATTTTGTTACAATATCTACATCTGCTGCTGACAGTGTGTTGGATTTGGGCCTTAAGTCATTGAATGTACTTAATGTTTTACAGAAATAATAAAATGTTTTACAGACTGAAAAATGCTTATTCCATGTCGAATGATAAGTTATTATTAAATGTTATTAAATTCATTCACAGTAATAACACACAAGACTTCTTGCACTATTTCCACTTTAATAAGTATTTTATATTAATTTTAATATATTACACGACCGGTTTCGACAAAGTCATTATCAGGTGTAGGTAGATTAAAATTTAAAAAAAAATTGTAAACATTGTGCAAAGGGTTGCCAGCATCATGAAATTTTTACAATTTTGTGCAACGTAATTTAAATTTTTATACCAACTTATTCTATTTTCTACTGTATATCACAAATTAATATTAGTATAATATTATAACACATTAGATTGATAAATTAATAACTTATTGATTTGTAGTGTCATAGAATTATATAATTATATAGAATGGATGTTAGAATATAAAATTAAAAATACTACTATCACCAATGATTCAGTTAAATTAAAATGTCCTTAATACATACTGTGAAACATGAATTTCCACCAAGAACCTACAGTACAAACAATAACACATTAAATTCATTACCTGTTATTAAAACTGTCCACGTACGGACATCGCATCGAGTCCGATTTCCCTCGCACGCGGACCTCGCTGACTAATGTGGGGGTACGGGATGATGGACGCGCGGACGGCACGGCGCGGCGGCGAGCATTACGGATGGACACGGGCTCTCTTCTTTCCGATCCACCAGCGCTGGCGCACGCCCCACTAGATATTGTACCTACATGTCATAATAATATATCGGACTTCTATCTTTACATCTTTTATTTCTTCACCATAGTAGGTAGGACCCGACAATTTGGTCCATCGTCGAACGTTTCCAGCTATTTGGAGTACAGCAAGCTACAGTTTAAAATTTTAGACTTTGAGAAAAGTTCTTTGTCCAAGAAGCGCCACGTAGGCCAGTCGAGACATCAATGAACATCAAGAGGAGAGGGATGACGGGATTAGGCTGACAGGAGTGAGAACGTTCCAATTTTATTCCTTTTTCTAACAAAAAATCCCCTTCTTTACCCTTTTCAAAAAAAATTTTACATTTTTTAATAAATTATCATTGCCAATTGTTAATTTAATCAACTCAAAATTATCATTAAAGATCGCAATATACGAGGGCGGGTCAATAAGTCCGTGACTTTTGGAATAAAACACAGATTTTTTGATAAATAAATCATTTTATTTTTCAACGTAGTCCCCCTTGAGCTCTATACACTTTGTCCTGTCTCTGTTGATGGTGCACATGTGTGCACCCTTGCATTGTCTTAGTGAAAAAGAACTTTTTTCTTAGCCAAATGAGGTCGGTTTTTTTTCAAATCCTCATTGAAGCGGTCCAATAAGTTGGCATAATATTCCCCATTAATTGTTCTTCCCTTTTGAAGATAGTCAATGTGGATTATCCCACGTGCATCCCAAAAAACAGTCGCCATAACTTTATTGGCTGACTAACCCACCTTGGCCTTCTTTGGCGCCGATTCACCCTTAGAAACACACTGTTTTGACTGTTGTTTGGTCTCTGGTGTATTGTGATGGATCCATGTTTCGTCCACGGTTAAAAAACTCCTCCATATTGTGATTAAACAACGCCAAACCTTCCTGTGAAGTTGTTACACGATTGCGTTTGTGGTCGACTGTGAGCAAACGCGGCACCCATCTTGCGGAAAGCTTTCTCATGCCCAAGTGATCATTCAAAATTGAAACCACTGAGCCATGCGAGATGCCTATGGCTTCCACAATATCTTGCACTTTCAATCTTCAGTCGGCCAACACCATATCGTGAATTTTTTCGATTGTTTCGGGTGTAGAGACCTCAACTGGGCGTCCAGGACGTTCGGCATCTTCAGTGCTTGTAAGGCCACAACGAAATTCAGTAAACCACTTTTTTACCATTGAAATCGATGGTGCAGAGTCCCCATAGTATTTACCAAGCTTAGCCTTGGTCTCGGTAATGGTTTTTTTTCGCAAAAAATAATGCTTAATAAGCACACGAAATTCACTTTTTTCCATTGTTTCCTTAAGTTACTGGATAGTCTGATAAAGATAGCTGTAAAACACAAACTAACTGACGCAGCAAGTTCAAATTTTGATAGGAGTCAACTGACAGATGCCTGTTGACAGGAGTAGTGTTGCTTTTTCAGTAAGGAGGTTAGAAATTCAAAAAGTCACGGACTTATTGATCCGCCTTAGTACTGCAGGCTTTGTTGCATCAGCCACGCCGTATTATTCAGCGAACACGTGCATCGGTAGGTTATTTACCTATCGCACTTGTTTTTCAGCGTCTTATCTATTCAATGGTGCTTATTTGTTTTCAATAACAAAGCTTATAATATTTTTCCATTATTTATTTTTTCATATTTTGCACTTCTTGCTAAAATTACTCATAACAAACTCTTTAAAAAGCGAAGCTCAATTAAGGCTAAGTTCACTTATTTTAATAATTATTTAGAGCTTTTATTAAGCAGCAATGATTTATCAAAATTACAAAGGAAAGACTTGGAAAGCCGCTTTGCAAAATTCGTTAAGATTTATGAGGAATTTGATGAATTGCAGACCGAGATGCAATCAGACAACACAGAGAAGGCTTACGTTACTCGAGCCCAGTTTGAGGAGCAATATCACTCATTGGTTGCTAATAACCCTGAGGAGGAAGTCAGGCGCGACGGCGGCGGGTTTGTAACGGGCTCGGATGATGGATCAGGTAGAACAAACAACAATTTTAGTAGATTACCTAAAATTGATTTGCCTCACATTTACGGCGGCTATCAGTCTTGACTTGAATTTAGAGATACTTAATTATCGTTAATACACGAAAACAATAATATCGATAAAATTAACAAATTTAATTATTTATTTCCAAGCTTACAAGGTTCGGGAGCAGAAATAATTTAATTTTTTTTTTTTAAAAGATTACTATGAAATAGCATGGAGTTTACTTTGTGAGCGTTTCAATAACAATAGGCTAAATAAATTTCCATGTGCAAGATTTGTTTAATTGTGAACCACTTCTTCGAGTGTTTTATTGCGTTGTCTAATTGACGTTATTAACAAAAATATTAGGACACTTAAAATGTTAAAAAGAGCCCACTGAATATTGGGACACTCATTATTTATATGATGTGCACTAAATTAGATCCGATTACTTCTAGAAATTGGGAGGAATATCGGAACACTCTTCAAAAGTTGGTGAAGACCAACTTTATTACAATTTTGTGCATTTATTAGTAATAAAGCTGACCTTTAAGAAACTTTAGAAGAATAAAATAAAATTAGTAATAAACATGAAAATAATAATTACAATAATAACAAATCAAGAAAAAAATATTTGCAAATAATGATAACAATCAATCTAAAAGTATTTACACAAATAAATGTCCACTGTGTAATAAGGCTCACTTATTATATGCATGAGAATTATTTAAAAACTTTCTGTCGAATCACGTATTAAAAAAGTGTAGGAACTTAATGTTTGTAAAAATTGTTTACGTCCAGGTCACGATAATAAACGTTGCAAATAAGCTCATTGCAAATATTGTAAAATTAAACATAATACTCTTTTGCATTCCGGTCAATCTCATTCTCCATTTATAAACCCTATGACGGGTCCTACAGAAAATGTCACGCTTTCAGCTAATGCTACATGTGTAAAACAGCCTACTACGCAGTATATTGTTTTCCACAGCTTTGGTGCGAGTCGTCAGCTCGAACGGCGAGAACCACACTGCACGAATGTTACTCGACAACGGGAATACATCGAACTTCGTTACTGAGAGTCTATGTGATATGCTAAGGTTACCCAGGTATAAGTACGAGCTCCGTGGTTACAGGTATTAACAACTTAATTAGTAATAGTATACAGTCTTGTTACCTCACGTTCGAGTCGATTAACGGGACCTATTCAAATCAAATTAGTTGTCTTATTTTACCTACCATAACTAATAATTTACCTCCAATATCTATAAACGTTAAGCATTTACCTATGCCCTCAGGCGTCAAATTAGCCGACCCATCTTTTAGTATTTCGTCTGGCATAGACATTCTAGTGGGTGCAGAAATTTTCTGGGAGGTTTTAGGTAACAATCGTATAAACTTAGGGAAAAAACATCATATTTTGTGTGAGTCTAAGCTAGGTTGGATTGTCCGGATCCGTGTCCGTCTATTCATGACCAATCCATTCACACTTCTGTAATTTTACTCATAGTGCGCAATTAAATTCTAACCTAAATTTTGGAACTGTCGAAACAGGGAGACAGAACTCTGCAATGCTGTTGGCTGGGAAAGTCCCTCTTAATCTCAGGATACTCGAAGCTTCGAGGCTTTATGAGATCAAGAAAGGGGTACCGCACCCGGTATTGAGGGACAGGGAGGTGGAACGAATGGCTCCTGCGATTGAGGACCCACATCCGGCAGAGCAGGAAGAGCTGAGGTTCGGGTTGGTAGACGAGGACTCTTATGCAGACGTGGATAACAGCCACGTCCATAGGATCTATACGGACGGCAGCAAGATTGAGGGTCGAGTCGGAGCCGCACTCTCCGTATGGAAGGGTGAGGCCGAGACGAAGGCCGTCAAGCTTGCGTTGCCGCCGTATTGCACCGTCTACCAAGCCGAGCTTCTAGCGCTCCAGAGAGCAGTAAGTATAGCCTGCAAGAGTGGAATGGCGAAGGTCGGTATCTTTAGCGATTCCAGATCGGCTCTCCAGGCTGTCACCCTTAGTTCCCCTCATCCCCTGGCAGTGCAAACAAGGGCGGCCCTCCGAAAAACTGCATCGCAGAGGCGGGAGGTCTCCCTGTTTTGGATTAAGGCGCACGCAGGGTTGAGAGGGAATTAGAGGGTTGACGAACTAGCCAAGGAGGCCGCGCTGCGATTGAAAAGGAAACCTGACTACGATCTTTGTCCTGTTTCATTCGTCAAGCGTATCTTAAGAGAGGATACGGTTGAGGAATGGGACAGGAGATACGAAGTGGGAGGGACGGCCGGAGTCACGAAGCTCTTTTTCCCAAGCGCTGCTGCTGCATACAAGATAGTCAACAAGATAGACATCACACACTACACCACACAGATTCTGACTGGACACGGCGGATTCGCCTTCTACTTGAACAGGTTCAAGTTGAAGGAGGATCCGTCGTGTTCTGGGAGTTGAGGAGACAGTTCTTCACCTGTTACTCGAGTGCCCCATTTTTGCTAGCAATAGATACGATATTGAGCAAAAATTGGGCACATCGGTGACGGGTGAGAATCTGCCTACCATCCTGGGATATCTTCCTCTCCTTTTGTAAGAGGATTGTGGGTGTAGTTAATATGAAAAATAGTGATATTTAAACTGTGATAATAATTAGTGTTAGGTTCCTTTAGCGGTAGGTTTTTCATTGTTATATTAGGTTAGTTGAACGTTGTGCTGTATTATTTTTATCTTATTTATTATTGTTTTATTGACATTTGTAAGTTGTAATTTTAATCTGAAAAATTGAACTGTATTTTTATTATTGTATTATTTTGGATTTTATTGTAAATTTGTAATTTTAAAACAATTGATTTTATATTTTTTGAGACTCTATTACTATTGTAATATAAGAAAGAAAGTAGTGTAATAAAAGTACATGTAAGATAATTAAAAAAGAAAATAGAAAAAGATTAAAAACAGAAAAAGGAATAAAAAGAATACAACAAGCCCTGATAATGTTAGGCAAGCCATACCCAATACCCAAGCATAACTTTCCGCAGAAGAACGTTTCTGTGAGGAGCATTTTAAAACTAATACTCATCATTGCGATAGGTATTGGTTTTAAAAGTCGATTCGTGGTTACTATAACCCTAAAAGCGAATCAGGAGAAATTAGGTGATTCGTTTGCAATAACTAAGCGTCGTTTTTTCTCACTAGAGAAGCGCTTTAGCAAAGACGAAAATTGTAAAAAAATATATTTAGATTTCATGCGCGAGTATGAAAATTTAGGTCATATGACTGTAGACATAGGTAGCTCTAGTAAAGGTAAAGTCAATTATTTTTTTCAGGGTGTTCACGCGTATGTAGTTCGACCACTAAATTGCGCGCCATGTTTGATGATCTCCTGTGTATTTTATTACGTTTCCGACAACATAATACGTAGTAGCAGGAGACATAGAGAAGATGTATGGAGAAGTAGAGCTAAAACCGGAGCAACGATCTCTACATCGTATTATTTTTTGCGAGGATCCGTCTATGCCTCTAAAAACGTATACTCTAAATACGGTTACATACGGCACGGCCTCTGCGCCTTATTTGGCGACAAAGTATCTAGTAAGCTTAGCGGACCTAGCACAAGACACTGAAGTTAGAGACGCGATACGACACGATTTCTGGGTTGTCAATTTTCTCTCCGGTAGTAATTCCATTTCCCAAATTGTACATTTATGGAAAAAGGTCATATCTATCTTAGCATCGGCCAAATTGAATTTAAGAAAAATTAAATCTACTAATATAGAAATTTTATAACAAATTGTGCCAAATTATAATAATGAGAAAATTATAATAATAAAATAAAAATAACATTTCTTCGAGAACTTTAGACATTAATTGGTCTTGTGACACAGATATTCTTTCATACTCTATTAATATTGAAACTTCTGAAATTATAACTAAACGTCATATTCTTTCAGTTATAAGCCAAATATTTGATCCGTTGGGTCTAGTTACGCCATGTATAATTGAGGCTAAATTAATTATGCAACAACTTTGGTTGTAACTAAGTGTGAATGGGATGACGAGGTGCCTATTCATATCAAAGATTTATGGTTCACTTTTGCTAATACATTACATTATTTAAATAAATTAAAAATACCTCGTTGGATTTCGTGTCTAGATTCAATTAAAAATTAAATTTATACATTTACAGATGCGTCAGGGAAGGCAAACGGCGCGTGCCTCTATATTCGATCTATTGATAACATTGGATTCGTTACGATACGCCTGCTTATTTCTAAAAGTCGTGTAGCACCAATTAAACCGACCACTACTTCGCGACTAGAACTGTGCGGCGCGTTACTAGGTTAAAGACTGTATACTAGGGTCTATTACTTTACTATACATTCATGTCATTTTTGGTGCGACTCAACTATTGTTCTTAGTTGGATAGAAACCTCCACTAGTCAACTTAAGAAATTCGTTTCCAATCATGTAAATGAGATACAGGAAAGTACTTCTGGTAGCACATGGAGCTACGTACCATCTAAATTAACCCTTCAGATCTTCTTTCTCGTGGCCTGAAGGCTGATCTTATCAGCGATTCGAAATCGTGCTAGAATGGACCTCCATTTTTAGAGAAAGACGAAAGTCATTGGCCTGTTTTTCCTAACATATCGAAAGAAAATTTGAAACTATGCAATTTATCAATAACTAGTTCTAGTGAAACTAATTCTAAAATTAAAATTAATGAAAATATTATTAACCTTTCTATTCTACGAAATTTAATACAAAACCATTCAGACATAAGCAAATTACAAAGAGTTGTAGCTTACATAATAATATTTATTTACAACTTAAAAAATAAAAGGAAAATTAAAGGTTTTTTTATCGTGTGTAGAGTTACAAAAATCACTTAGTTTAATTTTACATGCTTTACAACTAGAAATGTTTCTGGAGGAATATTTAATGTTAAAAAATAGTAAAATATTTTCTCGTAAAATAGATTAATTGCGTTAACACCTTTTTTAGATGCTGACAACCTCATTCGCGTAGGCGGTAGGCTCGCTAATTCCCGATATGACTATAATGTTAAGAATTCAATAATTTTGTGAAGCAAACATCATTTAACTAAAATAATATTTAGAAACGCCCACGAAAGGCTGCTTCATGGCGGACCTCAATTACTTTTAGCTTTTATTAGACAATCTTATTTGCCACTAGGTGGCAGAAATTTAGCCAAAGGTACAGTAAATAAATGTATTCAACGTTTCAGGCAGAAGGCTATTAGTATACAGCCTATTATGGGGCAATTACCTGCTTGTAGAAGTAGTTTAGAATTTCCCTTTCTTAACTGTTGTGTCGACTATGGCGGGCCAATACTGATAGCCGGTCGTAGAGGCCGGGGATGTAAATTAACTAAATCTTACTTATGCATTTTTACTTTTTTGGCCGTCAAAGCTGTACACTTAGAGCTCGTTACGACCTCGTTAGCGGCTCTTACTCAGTTTATTTCTCGTCGTGGTAAACCACGCTCTATCATGTCCGATAACGGTACAAATTTTGTAAGTGCCGCTAATCACATTTATAATATGTTGCAGGAATCCAACGCTATCTCTGCTACTTCCCAGGAGGGCATCAATTTTTTTTTCTCTCCTGCGTATTCTCCATATTTTAATGGTGTGGTTGAGGCTGCTGTACGCTGCACAAAATTTCATTTAAGAAGGTTGCTTAAACTAACAAACTTAACATACGAGGAGATGACAACTTTATTTACACAAATTGAGGGCATTTTAAATTCCCGTCCTTTGACACCTCTTTCCAACGACCCATCTGACCTTACCGCCCTATACTCTTTCTCACTTCCTGATTGGACGATCACTTTTGTCAGTTCCACATTCGCACGTTTCCGACGTCTCTATAACACGCCTGGAGCGCTACAAGCGGGTGGAGCTCTTGAAACAACATTTCTGGACCCGTTTTCATAACGAATATGTTCTACTTATTCAACAGAAATGCAAATGGACTGGTGCATCTGGCGCACTACTGGAGGGCACACTCGTCCTTGTGAAGGACAAGACACTACGAAATTATCACAATCCATTTTGCAACATTTAGAATCTTTTAATCTTGTTACACTTAAAACACGAAAGGAGACCGGCAAATCGCCATACATTTATAGCCTGGTAATTAAAATACGTGGCCACAAATAATATTTATTTGTAAGTTGTACTTTATGAGCATAGGAACAAAAAAAAGCAATAATATTATACATCAAACTCGGGGGATACAATATAATTGAATAAATATAACCTAACCTTTTGTTCAATAAACAGCCCTAGTGGCGGTTTACGGAAAAGCGACATCTATTAGTGGTGATGTCAATTACGTAATGAAATGAATAACTAGTTTATTTGGAAACGCAATATGCTAACAGATAAATAATAGATGTCGCAATCACGTTAAGAAAACTAAAAACGTAATAATTATTTTTATTGTTATAAATATAAATAGTATAGAGGGAGCTATTTCACACCCCAAGTAAGATTTTTTTTCTAAAACTAGTACTAAATTGTTGAACTATAGAAAAAGAAAATAACTTTACACTCTAAAACGCCATACTCAAGGCTCATCTAGCAAATCCAGCACCGGTACTAATAGCCGTCATTAGTGTCAGTAGTGTCAATCATTTATAATTTTTACCTACAAGTCCGCGGCCTTGGGCTTGCAGAATGAATGGTCAGTATGGCCCTCAATAAAAATTAAATGTATCGAATGGGTTGATGCACGGAAGAATGATATACATGGAAGTAAAACTAAAATCGAAGCCGTAGGCATTTATTTGTCTAAAACCAATAAGAGTGAAAGAGAAAGCCATCTCCATCTCTTTTCGTTTCTTTCGAAGGTTGGCTTAGGTACGCTTAGGTTGGAGTCCGACTGAAATCCAGTTTAACGACGTTGGAATTACTACTTTATAGCTCTATCAATAAGTGACATCTTGAATTGGTAGTAGTAGATTGTCCTAATGTTCGCTACTGACAGCTAATGTCATTTGTTTACACATCAATCATGATACAAGCTCATAAAGCAAATCAAGAATATAAAGTGTGATAATTGGTAAAAAACTAAGTTTATAATAAAAATTAAATATGAAAAAAAGCTGTGCTCAAAATAAAATGACCTGTTTGGTGGAGGGTTGTACATCACTCTCCGGGAGGAAACAAAATTGTGAAGAAGTGTTAACATTTCACCGGTGGTCACATGTTTGAAATTGTTTCAGGCTTTATAAATACAAGCAATTAAACTGAAATTAATATATACTTGTAGATGAATGTGTGAATTGTCATAGCGTCCATTAAAGTGTCGATTTCGGCAATTTCATAAAGAAGTGATGTTTACAATTTCAGAGGTTGTGTTTTTCCATAGTGATGAAATTTGCATATCGATAACCCTTAGAAAACAACAGAACAATGATTCTTATAAGTTATTTATTAAATATATAAGATACATATACCAAGTCAATGAATTCTAATCTATTAAACATATTTAACACCAATCTCAAATAACAATTGAAGCAAGGTACAAAACTTGGTAGATAGTATCTTACAAACTGCTTCCTAACTTTATTCGTTTAAATAATAATTAAATAATAATATTGTATCGGACTATGACCTCTTGATTGTAAGTCCTTCTTGCGCTCGTGTGGTGATGATAATAATACAGCAGCAATTCTTATACTCTCCTTTATTGGTGCTTACCACAAATACGTATTACAATATGTAATGTGATATGCTTAACACAATATATACGTCTACACTATGTATAGCCTTTTGGCCAACTAAAATAAACTAACTCGATAGGCTTTACTTCATGACATCTGCCAATGTCAATAATGACATTGACAGTTACATCTTACTGTTGATATATGTAACAAATATCTTTAGCTAACGTCAATAACATTATGATATTACTGTTGTGATGTAGTTGAAACGCAATTAAATAATCTTTATTTTGGCACAAGTATCCAAAAGGTAAAGAAGTAATAGAAAATTGGCTACAGCTGATTGGAAAATCAATGTCCATTGAAAGAACATGATAGGATTTGCTCCAAGCATTTTGCTTTAAATTCTTTCGAGAAAAAAAATGACAATAAAAAGGGGAGACGTTTGAAGAAAAATGTTTTGCCAACATTATATTAGGTCCTTACATATGAAATTGGCGTTTTGTCGTACTGGCTACTTTGATCTCAAATATATCTTCTTTGGTTAGGAATTGTAATTTCAAATTTATACCGCTATTTACTCATACGTTTGTGTTTAGAAAACCGTAATTCATTTGGTTTTTCCTCTTTTGGTTTTTTCTTTGCGTCACTCTGTTTACAAAATGGAAATCTTGAAATATCGTATTATTTTCGAGTACGAGTTCTTCCGTGGCATCAGTGCTGCAGAAACGGCTCGAAGGATTAAAGATGTGTATGGCGGCGGTGTCGCAAAAGAAAACATAATGCGTTTTTGGTTCCAACGTTTTCGTTCTTATACAGAACCGAAACCGAAATATTTCGACCTGCAGAACAAGTCCGTGGACGGCCGGAGACCAAAGTTGATAATGAATAATTGAAGGCTATTGTAGAAGCGTAACCATCGCAAGCCACGTCCGAGTAAGGTGCAGGCTGCGGTGTTAATGATAAAACTGATTTAATTCACTTGAAGCACATTAGGAAGGTGAAAAAGCTTGAAATATGGGTACCTCATCAATTGAGTGCAGCAAACCGACAAACGCGCGTCGACTGCTGCGTTACATTACTCAACCGGCACAATAATAAAGGGATTTTAAATCGAATCATTACCTGTGATAAAAAGTGGATCCTGTACGATAATCGGAAACGCTTATGGCAATGGCTAAACCCTGGCGAACCTTGTGAGTCTTTGCCAACCCTGGTTGGCAAAGACTGCCCCAAGCGAAAATTGACTCAAAAAAAGTTACTTGTGAGCGTTTGGTGGACTAGTGGCAGTGTCTTTAACCACAGCTTTCTTAAATCTGGCCATATGATAACGACAGATGTCTATTGCAAGCAACTGCAAATCATAATGGAAAAGCTTCTAAGCCACCGAGGTTGGTCATTCGCTCTATGCAATATGCGATAGCAATGGTATATACTTTGATTAAAAAAATAATCGACTATATGTTCCTCCTTTACAAAACGCCAATTTCATATGTAATGACCTAATATTTACCAGATGTACATGTATTATATTGGTAAGATCTAAATAATTTATTGAGTAATAATAGTGTAGACTGTAGGGTATTGTAAATGTATTATTTATATTCCTGTAAAGGAGTAACGGTTATTATACATATAATCATGCAACATCAGCATCAGCATAGCATGTTACAAATTTTCAAACATTGGTTTTGGTTTTTGCTTATGTAAACTCTTTTATGTGAAATATGACAAATCACGTCTTTATCTTTGAATTTGGATAAAATTTTGTATTATATTTAAATGTTAATATTTTTTTGCATATAATTGATGTAATTGTAACTTATTACAAGAGATCCCGCTAATTTAAAATACATACTTAAAATATCTATGGACGCTTCACACTATGTCAGTCTGACCCCATGCTAAGTATCCAAAGAACTTGTGTTACAGGTGCCAGATAACGGGAAGTATATTTATTACTTTTATACTGTACATATCTTCAAGATTTTCATTATGTTATAAACATATTTAAATACACATCCCTGACCCAGAAAAATTTATAACTTTTTGTTCCCTCGGCGGGATTAGAACTTGCGAACTCCGGCTTGAGTGTTGACTTCGTTGGTTAGCACCACTGAGCCACAGAGCCCGTCAAACTTATGCTCTTTATTTGCATAATATATTCTAAAATGCAAATTTTAATAGATTTAATTTATTCTATGTCCTAAAATAAAAAAATTAAGCCACAAAATAAATCCTCGAACTTTATCTAGTATCTATTCATTCATCAATTTTAATTTCCATTTGCGCTATTAAAAAACACGTATAGAATTCTATATGATGCCTACCACTGAACCGGTTTGGAAACTAGCCCAGCGAGGAGGAGAAGAAGACCCGCAACCCTCATTCAAATCCGTTGAGTAGTTTATAAGATCTAAGCAAACAGAAAGAGGAATTAATGTTATTTAATATGAATTAATTCATTTTGTACTATGAAAAGAATTAACATTTTCTTCATTATTTTATTTTTATCGATATAAAATAACTAGGGACGTCACTGGCCTACGGCAATATTTACATACGAAGTTGCTTTCAAATGCTATCATACAACTTGTAACTAACTTCAGACAGATCAGTGCATGACAACAAACTAGAGCAACCTACAAAAATTGTATATAACGAACAATTAAATGTCTCTTTCTTTCTCATGAGCATGTATCTTATAGGGGGATAAGGAACAATATATGTTTTTCCTCTTGCTAATAGCCTGGTATCTACGTTATATTATTAATCTGAGGGTAGATGAAGCTTTTACGCCTCAAATTGACAATTTACAGCATGATAACCATAGAATGATAACAACGATTACCACAGATAAGTACTTATTTAACACATGAATCCTCTGATATTCGGAGATTCATTACTTTTTATTCCCAAGTCCTAAAAATATAATACATTTTTTTACATAATAACTTTTTAAGTACTCAGCACACTGCAGTCCCCACTTCATAGGGTGGGGCGAATCCCCAACTTGCGTGATTCATGGGTTGTCAGAATGCTTCGATGAGTAACATTGCGCTTGGGCATAACAAACAACAGCAGGTGCAATAACACCTGCGCCGACAAACAAGTTTTTATGACACCATTCAAAATATTTGTTTATCCATAGAAACTTCGATGGGAACAATTTACATTCTCTTTGTATATATTGTTCTCCTAATAACTGGCCTTTAGTCAAGATGCATTCGATAATTTCGACAGCGAAGTTCGAAAACAAAATTTATGGGATTTGACTTAAGGCATCGCAAGCGACATGTCACTTAGCGATTACGTAATATTTGAAATATTATTTGGTTGTCACTCGAATAATAAGATGTAAGGCGCGCATCCGATAGGTTTAGGCGCGCATTCTAAATCATATACGGCGTTCGTGCGCGTCCCGATAAACTGGTGACACCACGCCTCTAGCTGCAACTAAGAAAATTAGATAGCTCGGTTTCGCCCGCGCCACGCGTCGTGTCGGGTCCTCAAAAATTTGACAAAGAAAACTCATCGTTTCTTCCATGGCCACATGCCTTCTGCTCTAGTTTATAAACATACTGTACTACGGTGTCATATGTGTGTAAATTTAATGCAATAAACTGTTTATCAAGCATTACATAGAGGTAACAGTTTGATCAAAATTATAGATGAATTTGACATGTGTATATTAAGCGATGGGAGTGCCACCACTATTCACGTTCCAAATAGAAATCCCTCCGCAATGAGGGTTTCTAAATTCGTGACATATGACAGACTTTTGACACGACAAGGACCGTCGGGTTACCAAGCGCCGCCTGGTGACAGAAAAAGAATCGAAAATTCTTATTGACCGTTTTCTGATACAACTTACGCCACCAGATGACGCTTTATGTGCGTTGGGTCTGCCCCCCTAGCGGCAGAAAAAATATCAAACACCCACATTGATATAGCTCTAGTCCCACACTTTCTGGCTCCACTCTGCGAATGGCGTGTCCATGATGATCCAATGGGCAATCCATGGGCATGGACAACTATCCAACTCAGGTTACTCTTAATGTGAAGCCGTATGTATATGAAGTTTGTCCTGTTGAAGTAAAGTATACTTATAGTAAAACAGATTGGGCTGAATTTCGTGAGTTATCAGAGACCTATTTTTCACAATTAAATGTATTATAATAATTTAGCACTACTTGAATTATATGATAGTTTTGTCAGATCTCTCATATAATACACACAAAAAACGCGTTACAAAACGATATAACTGGACATCAAGAAAGTGTTCCTCTTATAATTAAAGGCCAGTGAAAAACGATTTTTAATTTTTTTTTTTAATGAAAATTGGCTAAACATAACCTCAAGTTGTTACTGTAATTTATATATCGAGTACATTAAACGCCATCTATGTTTGAATAGCGGAACTTTTATAGCCTTTTTTCACGTTGGCTATCATGATGGCCATAACACTATTGACCGACGTGTAGATAAGGGATTGGTGGGTGTTGGAATGATGGCCTAGAGCTTTGCGAAAAAACCGACACGGCACGGATCTCCGTGCGGTGTCGGTTTTTTGACGAAAGATCACTGGGTTGCGGCCAGAGTTATGGCTGTACCATCCGCACGTTGTCGCAAGCCTAGTTCGTCACTACACATTTTGTTTACATCGTCGAAACTTTCGTAATTTAATATTTAGTAATAAAAATGTCTAGTTTAACAATGACGAACGAGGAAAGTATAAAATATTTATAGAATTATAAAAAAACTTAGGCCTTAGGACATCCGTTATTGGATGATTTATACAGTATTCTCCGAGCGAAGTAACCGCTCTTGAAATACTGTAGTGCCTGGGACAATTAGTTTTTAAATGTCGTATTGTTGCCCAAGCACGTTTGGCATTCTCACAACACAGTCAGACTAGTCCAGAGGAATAACTGGTCAATACGTCTGGGGCCAACCATGTGCGGGTTTCCTCACGATGTTTTCCTTCACCGTTAGAGCGTCCGTATAATGTACTTGAGACCTGAAAAAGTCTCATCTTAGTACATGCCACAATCTGGGAATCTAACCTGCACTCTCTCGAGTGTGAATCAAACGGTCTAGCCGCTAGGCCACGGAGCTCTTACAGCAAACAGAAAATAGTCCGCACCTTGGCCCGAACTGAAGCATACTAAACGACCTTCCAACGTGTGGATGCCTTCACAAACTGTTGGTGTTGGACCTATACCACAATATCCTCCACAATTGACGCCAACGTGAAGAAGGGCCTTTAGACAACTGTTCGATACTTAGTAACTATTATTTGAGCCAACCTTTGCAGTTGGGTAGTAAACAAACACCAACTGACTACGAATAACAATGGACGAAATTATGTAAATTTTGCAAAATATACAGCATAAACCGTCGCAATAAAAGCGAGATATGGAAGCCGATATAAAAGAGGCTATAAATAAAAATATTGACAGTAAATTCGACCACATTGAAGAAACTACAAAGCAACTTGAACAAAAAATTGCAACTTAGAAGAAAACTTTAGACTATTTGGAGAAACAAATGAGAAAGAAAAACATTATATATTAGGTCCTTACATATAAAATAGGCGTTTTGTGGTACTGGCCACTTTCATCTCAAATATATCTTCTTTGGTTAGGAATTCCAATTTCAAATTTATACCGCTATTTACTCGTGCATTTGTTGTTCGAAAACCGTAATAATTTTTGTTTTTTCCTCTTTTGGTTTTTTCTTTGCGTCACTCTGTTTACAAAATGGAAATCTTGAAATGTCGTATTATTTTTGAGTACGTGTTCCACCAGTGCTGCAGAAACGGCTCGAATGATCAATGATGTGTATGGCGGCGGTGTCGCAAAAGAAAACAGTGCGTTTTTGGTTCCAACATTTTCGTTCTGGAAATTTCGACCTGCAGAACAAGCCCCGTTGACGGCTGGAGAAAAAAGTTGATAATGAAGAATTGAAGGCTATTGTGGAAGCGGATTCATCGCAAACCACGTCCGAGTTAGCTGCTGGCTGCGCTGTTAGTCATAAAAAAAATTTAATCCACTTGAAGCAAACTGGGAAGGTGAAAAAGCTTGAAAGGTGGGTACCTCATAAATTGAGTGCAGCAAACCGACAAACGCGCGTCGACTGCTGCGTTACATTACTCAACCGGCACAACAATGAAGGGATTTTAAATCGAATCATTACCTGTGATGAAAAGTGGATCCTGTATGATAATCGGAAATGCTCATCGCAATGGCTGAAGCCTGGCGAACCAACCAAAGCCTGCCCCAAGCGAAAATTGACCCAAGAAAATTAACTTGTGAGCGTTTGGTGGACTAGTGCCGGTGTCGTTCACTACATTTTTCTTTAATCTGGCCAGATGATTACGGAAGATGTCTATTGCCAGCAACTGCAAATCATGATGGAGAAGCTAGCTGCTAAACAACCGAGGTTGGTCATTCGCTCTAGGCCACTGCTACTTCAGTACAACGCTAGACCACACACTGCACAACAGACGGCTACCAAATTAGAGTAGCTTCAATTGGAATATCTAAGATATCCACCGTACTCCCCGGACCTTGCTCCAACAGAGTTTCGAAATTTGGATAACTTTATGCAAGGGAAAAATTTCAACTCCGATGGGGCAGTCCAAAGCGCCTTCAAATATTTTATTGATTCCTGTCCGAATGTTTTTTTTAGTAATGGAATCAATGAACTACCTATGAGATGGCAAAAGTGCATAGAAAGCAAAGGTATATACTTTGAATAAATAAATATATGTTTAAAAATTATTTTTTATTTTGAAGGAGGAACATAAAGACGGTATCGTCTTTATGTTCCTCCTTTACAAAACGCCAATTTCATATGTAATGACCTAATATTTCTTGAAAAATGTTCTTACATCTGTGCTTTACATTATCTATGATTTGATAGATACGAATGACATTGACAAGCAGTGTTACGTTTGGTGCTCTCTCTCTCTCTCTTGTCTTGTCTCATCACAGCACGCCGCTATGAATTTTATTATATAGTGATGTCCTAATTGTATAATCTAAATAAATATGTTTAATATGTTAACGAAGTGATTAATTTGATAGCATTTTGATAATGATATAATAAACATCAATGGGTTCCATAAAGATGTTATCTTATTTCGCATCTTGTGGAAAATGACCTTCAAACAATCGACCTAGTTTTTCAACCCAACGTGTGCCTGCGCACTTGCTCTGCACAACAGGTTATGGGCCCAGCTAGAAAACCGAGAAAAGTAAATTGTTTTTTTCAATATTTTCGTCGTTGCGAAAAATAATCTAAAAATGGCGTCGGCTACCGCTAACAATGCTTCTCAAAGCAAAACTATGCAGTCAGTCATGTGCATTGAACGACTTGAAGTTACGTCTTCACTACTTAACTACTATCACTACTTAAATTGGAAATTCAGTATCAAAATGCTTTTAACATTGGAAGATCTTTGGAATTGCGTCGAAGGTACGTACAACGATCCATGCCATGACAGCAAGGCACTCGCTCGAATTTGTCTTAGCATACAGCCTAACTTATTTCAATATGTCCGTGACTGTACGTCAGCCAAAGAAGCCTGGAAACGCTTATCAGATCTACCTTTGAAAACAAAGGTTTATACCGTAGAGTTCTGCTATTGCGTCAACTTAACAGAATTGAATATCAACAGTTCAAAAATATGTCTGATTACATTGATGAGGTAATGCGACTAGTTCATCAACTGCATGACATTGGAAAAACTATTGAAGACGCAGAAGTCGCTGAAATATTGCTATCAGGTTTACTTCAGGAATTCGAAGTACTTGTCTCAAGCTTGGAAACAGCACAATTGACAGACAGTTTAACCAGTGGACTAGTTAGGACCAGACTTCTCCAGGAAGAGCATAGACAAATCAGCTCCTCGAGCACTTCGGCTTATTTTATCAAGAAAAAGATGCCAGTGAACACATGTGACTATTGTAAAAGAAATTGGACATAGCTCGAACAAATGCTTTAAAAAGAAACGAGACTTAAAAAATAAAAAGAAGGAAAATCAAACAATTATGGCTTCAGCTTACATAGCGTCAAGTGCTGAAATTTTTATTTAAATACTGATTTAAAATATGCTAAGTTCAACTTTTTTAAAAAGTTATAACCTTTTTTCTCTTCTTCTACAAGTCACACTAGTGTGAAAATTATTTTAGTATTTTCAGTAAGACAAGACTCAGCGGAAGGTCGTTTTAGTTTACAAATTTTGTCTCAAATATTCTCCGGTCGGCGCGATACGCCCTTGTAGCCTACAACATTAGTATGGGACTTGACGCTCAAGGTCACTGGCGTTATACAGAGCCTTAAGGAGTAAACTAAGAATCCCTTCCCGACTCGTCGTCACACCAGTTATCACACCAGTGTGACAAACAAGAAAATAAAAACTTGTTTGTCACACTACTGATTTTTCCACACCATGTATACTATAATTATTGTTAGTACTGTACCTATGGTACACACTATCATCTTTTTCGTAGTAATTAGTGCAATCTATGGAATATAATATGTCCAGTGATTGATATATTATTGCAACCTTATCTAGTGCTGGCCGGTAGGAAACGCAATGTTTGTGATAATAATATAAATCAATATAAATAATTGCACATCTAAACATCAACAATTTTGCAAATTGTGCATTGGTTTACAATCGCTTTGTAACATGGATTTTTGTTTAATTAATAGAAAACGTGGACAAGTTTTGTTATTTAAGAGACATCAATACTATAAACAAAAAGAATATAAAAATTTATCTCAGATATGGTTTTGTCGTAACCGCCGTAAATATATAAGTATGTACCATATACCTACCTACCTTTGTACGTGATTTTGCCAATATGAATGCTTCGAATGGTAAATAAGCATAAGTACCAACATTTGTAACCGCTATGTGTGTCTGTCTGTCTGTGGGATTTGAAACTCGACCGCAGACGACACCAGCAAATGGAATCTAGACATTTTTTATGGTGGTAGACCACCAGAGGGCACTACATCAGCCAAATAAGTGCGTGCGTTGGGGTTTTTTAAAATTTTAAGTGCAATTATGATCTTATTTATTCATAAATATTTTTAAACTTTCACGGTCACTATTATAACACTTATACATTTTTAACCATTTTATTTATATCACGGTAAGAAACCCTGTTTAAAATGTATAAGTATCATTTATTCATAGTCATCGTTTTACTTCACAGGGAGAAAAAGTTATAAAAACAGTCGAGAACAAAAATACACGTCAACCAAATGAGAACGATAATGAAATAGCATTTACGATCCACAAAATACATGAAGTGGCTGGTACTTCTGCGGAACCAATGCCTAAAATCTACGAGAAACATACAAGATCTTTAAAAGAAAAAGGGTTAACAGTACCACCATTTGATAGCGTAAAGTGCGGCCTTTACAATGCACGAAAACTAAAAGTCAGCAAGACCGTTTTAAACATATTGAGGAAGTATAAGTACTTACATTTGAGAAATATCTCGTTGCTGACTATCAATATGAAAATACCAGACTATTAATTTTTTGTTCTGAAGATGCAAAGGAATTATTAAAAAGTGTGAAAGAATATTTTGTAGATGCGACATTTAAGAGTTGTGCAGAGCCATTTCCACAATTACTTTCTATACTTGGCGAATTGGGGAGCACGTCTCAAACAACTTCCGTGATACCGCTCATTCATGTGCTTATGAGTGATAAAAAAGAGTCGACATAGTTACGCTGCATTGTTCGACATCCTGAAATCAAAATTTCCCGACTGGTATCCCAATCTATTTCACGCTAATTTTGAGATTGCCGTAGCAAATGCCTTAAGATATTTTTTTTCCATATATTACGATAAAAAAGTGTTACTACCATTATAGTCAAAGCTTATGGCGAAAAGGAAAATCAATTGATTTAAAAAGTAAAATACATAAAAGAATTGTGGAATTATGTACTGCATTGCCGCTAACTCCGTTAGAAGATATTAAAAACGGATGGGAGTACATAAAAACAGAATCTAATGAATTGAGCGGAGAAAAGATGAAACAGTTCATAGCATACATGGCCCGACAATGGCTGAATGACGAACAACATATCGCCGACTGGAATGTAGTTGGTCAAAGGCACCGAACTAACAACGTTTGTGAAAGTTGGCACTCCCAATTAAATGAAAAGATTAATAAAAACTACGTAACCATACTCAAATTATTAACAGAATAATTCAATTAAATAAATATTTAAAAAAAAAGGCTCGACCAAACTGATAAAGATAATTTTATATTTTCCTGCCAATTAAAACTTTTAAATGGTGCAATGGTGCACGTTGAAAATATAAGCTAATACATAATGTTTTCCATTAATTTAACTAACTCGTAGTATAACTTCTTCTGTAGTACAACTAGGACAGCACTAGTTAGGAAATAAATGCAATAAATAGTGTGGAAAAATCAGTAGTGTGACAAACGAGTTTTTATTTTCTTGTTTGTCACCCTGGTGTGATAACTGGTGTGACGACGAGTCGGGAAGGTAAAAATATACCTAATTATGTGGGAAAAATCCTCGAATTGGCAGCACTGAGATCGTTGTCCGGCCCAGAAAAAAGTTGGCGGGTTTTTTGTAAATAGAGCTTTTTATATTTTTTTAACTTCTGAAAAATTCATTAATTTTTATTGTTTGTATCAAGAAATTAATTGTTAACAAGGAGCAAAAAACTTTCTTAATTGGTCTAGAAACGGAGGATCCTGGGGGGACGTCCCCCGGGAATCCTGTAAGAGGCCGCGAGGGCCTGATACTCAAGAGGATGCAGATGTTCTGGGTGACTCCATGTACATCCCGTATTTTAAACCTGGATACAGACGACTTTTTTCTGAATTTTCAATCTCAGGAATACCTTGTTTATACAGAAAGTGCTATAACTGATAGAGCTATAAGGAATAACCGGTATCAGCAAATAAAATTCCTATATCCTTCTCCCAGGCAAGTACTGCCAATAATTACCTACTAAACGAGACCTTTGATAAGTGACACAGCTTGAAGCATTCATCCCTGCTAGGAACATTGAGCATTCGACCGTAAAGGCGTAGGACGACCTCCCTCTAGGTGGACCGATGACCTTATGAAGGTCGCGGGCCGCCGTTGGTTCCAGGTGGCCCAGGACCGTTCGTTGTGGAAATCTTTGGGGGAGGCCTATGTCTAGCAGTGGACGTCCTATGGCTGAAAAAAAAAAAAAGGAGCATGTAAAAAATTGGTCTATTACGGTATGTACCCACTACAATAAGTAATGAAGACCTCTTCAAAAAATGAACCTCATCTTTAGAAATAATAGGAGTGAGAAGGTTTATTACAAAAGTCAATGGTAAAACTAAGCCATTTCAGTTTCTGTAACTTTCTTATCTAATACATTACCACAATCCGTATCGCTAGATATTTTCAATTATAAAGTATATGTTTATGACCCTCCTCTGTTGCAATGTTACAAATTCTTTAAATTTAACTACCATGCCAAAATTTGTAAAGGTATACAAATCAAAAGAGATGTTCAATTTGTTCAAAGGCTCATCACTAGACCGAATGCCCGGATGAACGTATACATTGCACTGTGCCAACAACTGTGGTGGCCAATACCTGGCAATATCCAGAAACTGCCCAAAGTTAATTTTTTTTGATTCAAAGTTCGTATTATTATACAATTTCTGAACGTGATACCTACCACCGGTTCGGGAACTAGCCCGGCGAGAAGAACCGGCGTAAGAAACTCGCACGGGGCCATCTTTTACCAAAAAGATGAAAAATTGTTCTATTATAATAAAAAAGGTAAGTAAATAACAATGTTATGACTAAAACTACATAACAAGAGTACAATAGTACATAGAAGTAGCCTTGCAGGTGGCCATCCTATTCCCATGGTGTGCGATCGTCAAAAAAATCAACGACCCTATAATAAGCTTTAGCACACAAACATTCTTTATCTACTTTTTTAGATTTCATTAATTAAATATTAAATAGTCGTCCATGACATTTAAAGAGCAACCCAATTTGATTGAATTTCTTTGTGTCTATTTACGCAATGGCCAACCAATCTGTCACCGTATAGAGAAAAAAGTACCAAAATTTTCTTAATATTTAATCTCAGAAAAGTGAAAATAGGCATACTAAATATCAAGTCTCGTGAAAAATCTATAAAAATAATCATTAATAAATAGTCAATAAATAAAATCACAATACTTCAGTACAAAACACAGGTTTGTGTAAATAAAAACATATTTGGTTGCAAAACACTAAAATCACTGCATTCTCTTTATATCTAAATGCATGCGCGTACTGGCAATAAAATTGTCTCTGTCGCCCATCATTTGCATTCCGATTTTGAAAATAGAGTTAACTTATCCGCAAGACATTATTGTTTTTCTATGCCATGTTTTGCGGAATAGTTGACTATTTCGTGTGCGCTAAAGTCATGGAGTGTTAGTGGAGGAAGGAGACAATATTATTGCCAATGTGCGCACTGAAGTTTATGTATATTTGACATTTATTAGCCTTATGGTCAATTCAGTTGTTGACGTATGTGACAATACTAGCATTAATTGCCCGCGGGTTCGCCCGCGTGAAATTAGATTTTAAACTTATATCCCCTATTTTACCCTTCTAGCGGCTGAATTATAGAAAACGCTGAAATACGTACCTCATTATTATTATTTTTGCACTAAATTCATACGAAATATCATGAAAATATGATCAAGGAAGTTTCACATAAACTTTTATCACCTATTTTACCCCCTTGGGAGTTGAAATTTGGTAACTCCTTCCTTAGTGGACGCCTATGTCATATGAGAAATACGTGTGCAAAATTACAAACTAGCCTGAAGAGTTTGGCCTGTGCATTGATACATCAGTCAATTAGCTTTGCCTTTTATATATATTTATATATATACATTAAAAATTCGGCTAAAGGGAAAAATAGGGGGATATACAATATAATATTTGACAAGCTCGCGTTAAAGGTACAAACATTATATACAATGTGTGGGTAAAGAAAAACTACTATCTTGACGTCTGTCAGTTGAGTCAGGCCATGAATCTCATAATACGTTTCGTCAAAAGTTAGATAGACTTCAAAATTGCGTTCGACCAATTGCACGGTTACGATCTTTTATGAACGTAATATATCGCAGACCACACCCTGTAATGTTATAACTATTCGTGGTCCACCGGTCTTTGTCACCTAAAAGGGACATTATCCCTCCCTTAAGAGATGACGTGTATGCCAAGTGCACAACCCTTTAAGCTATGTATTACAAAAATGCATTTCCCGTGGAAGTCGCTCTTGAAGATAATTCATGGAAGGCGTAAATATTAGTTCCTTACATATGAAATTGGCGTTTTGTCGTACTGGCCCATTTGATCTCAAATATATCTTCTTTGGTTAGGAAATCCAATTTCAAATTTATACCGCTATTTACTCATGCATTTGTGTTTCGATAAACGTAATAATGAATTACGTTTTTCTTTTGAGTGTGTTGAGTGTGAGTTTTGAGTGTGAGTTGGAGTTTTTTCCTCTTTAAATTTTTTCTTTGCGTCAGTTGCGTCAGTGCAAAGTTGATAGTGAAGAATTGAAGCCTATTGTGGAAGCGGATCCATCGCAAACCAAATCCGAGTTAGCTGCAGGTTGCGGTGTTAGTGATAAAACTGTTTTAATCCACTTGAAGTAAATTGGGAAGGTGAAAAAGCTTGAAAGGTGGGTACCTCATGAATTGAGTGCAGCAAACCGACAAACGCTCGTCGACTGCTGCGTTACATTACTCAACCGGCACAATAATGAAGGGATTTTAAATCCAATCATTACCTGTGATAAAAATTGGATCCTGTACGATAATCGGAAACGCTCATCGGAATGGCTGAATCCTGGCGAACCAGCCGAAGCCTGCATCAAGCGAAATTTGAATCAAAAAAGTTACTTCTGAGCGTTTGGTGGACTAGTGCCGGTGTCGTTCACTACATCTTTCTTAATCCTTTCCTCCTCTTAAATCTCCATCCTTCTTAAATCGGGCCAGACGATTACGACAGATGTCTTTTGCCAGCAACTACAAATCATGATGGAAAAGCTAGCTGCTAAACAACCGAGGTTGGTCATTCGCTCTAGGCCACTGCTGCTTCAGGACAACGCTAGACCACACACAACAGACGGCTAAAAAATTAGAGGAGCTTCAATTGTAATGTCTAAGACATCCACCGTACTCTCTGGATCTTGCTCTAACAGATTACCATTTATTTCGAAATTTGGATAACTTCCTGCAAGGGAAAAAATTTAACTCCGATGGGGAAGTCCAAAGCGCCTTCAAAGATTTTATTGATTCCTGTCCGAATGGTTTTTTTTGTAAAGGAATCAATGAACTACCTAGTAGATGGCAAAAGTGCATAGATAGCAATGGTATACTATACTTTAATTAAATAAATATATTATGTTTAATAAAAATCGAATTTATGTTCCTCCTTTACAAAACGCCAATTTCATATGTAATGACCTAATATTATTATGGTAGAAAATTGCTAATTTACGAATGTCACGACAATTTTGAAGTATACAAAATAATAAGATTACATATTATATAATTTAATCTACAATCTACATACATTAAACCAAATAATACTAAATTCTGGTAACACACAGTTGTGGAAAAACAAATTATAAAAGTTAACAATTACATAAAATTTTATACGATAAATAAAACATACACAATAAAATTAATCCTACATTTTAACCACATGAAGGTTAATATTATTATCGAAATGGTTAAACCTTAACCGTTAAGGAAATAACAAATATAAATAGTTATCATAATGACTCAGAGTCATTTAGTTTAGTTATTTTGTCAGCAAAATAACAGAACCCCAATAAATTTATACTCTCTATATATGGTATTATATCAGTAACAAAATGAGGTGATAAAAAAAACAATATAAATTTTATTTTAATTAACTTTCAATTATGTCAAGCTCCGGTAGTTTCAGAGCCTATTCAATGCAAACAAACAAACAATAAAAATAGATAAAATTAGAATCGTAACTTTTCCACAATGCAAATACACAATACAATATTAATATACCTCGAAATCTTTGATATTTCAACTTGTTCTAATTGCCGTCGAAGTCTAAATTTGAAAAAATGTTTCATGTCATAAAGACCAAGTAAAAAATTAAAACAGCGAAATTGCTATTAGTAGAACAAGGATATTTACCTACATCTAAGTCTACAACTATATTTGGTGTCGATTCGATTTTTGTACTTTTCCGTCGAAACTATTACTAGAACATTAATTTTCGCCTGTAGACAAAATTCTCTCAGGCTCGCTGCGTTCACCATTTCTCGTATATTTCTTTTGTTCTACCTGCAATTAAAAAATACAAATTAGATACACAAAATAAATATTTCTGACTTCATGCAACGCATGCAATTTTATAGAAAACAAGGTAGTTAAAAATAAAGTAAATTTTTTTATAACTTAAAGTTATAAAAAAAAACTCTATCGCTTGCGATAAGTGGAAGATTGAAACTTCATGTGGGATTTTTTTGGTACATTTAATTTATAGGAGAGCAAGACCGAATTTAATTCGAATGTGCCTTTACGGTTCCTATGAGGTCGATGTAGAAGTTGTACCTCTGGCTCTCCAATGAGCGTGTTGGCGAGGTAGGGGGCGCGCAGCACGCCGCGCCAGTACAGTTTCTCCAGGGGCCGGTTGACACACCAGCCTGCGCAGCGCACCCCCAGCGACCGCCAGTAGCTCACCTCGCTTCTGGCAACCACACAAGTATATGCTTTAGTGCAGTAAACAACATTTACAAATTCTATTCCAGGGCTTAAATCCCACTAATTAAGCGCTGAAACTGGACATTGACGGATCAAAGAAATTATATAATTTTCTATTTCGACAAAAAGTGTATTTTATAATTTTATTATCATTTCGAGTATGCATAAAATTAAAATTTGCCTCAAACATTTTTCTACGTTCTTGGATGACTTTACAATATACTTAAAAGCTATTTTTTTATTAACTTATTATTTAAACCCAGAAAATATTATTTAAAAAGTGAAAAATGAGAACTTTAAAAGTTTCGGACTGCCGCCTGGTGGCGAATGTCCGAAACGTTTACAACAATTTATTTGTATTTGACATTTCAAGTTTAATTTTATCGTATTTTACATATAAATGTGATACTTTATGAGTGAAAAATAACGTTAATTGTGAATAAAATGCATTTTTGCCTTTTGGATGCTCCAGTACAAAGAACAATGATTACAAAACATTTGGTGTAGTTGTATTACTTTCCGACCAATAGCACTCACATGCCATGGTTATGTGAAAAACCACATATGGATAAATGCAGTAAAGAAACATACCTAAGGGCTTGTACACAAAACCGCGATGCGAAACGCAGTAACGTAACGCAGAAATCTCTTATGCTGCGGTACGATTTTCGAAGACTTTGAACTATATTAAAGTATTGATTTCTTAGGTTTACGCGAATATTGTTCATTGTTTTAAACACTTACGGATTGTGTCGCGGTGCACTTTTCTTTTTCCCATAAAATAACATAAGTTTTTCCCATAAAATAGCATTACATAAGATTTGATAAGCCACAAGTACTGGCAAAGGTTCACCGTTATCGCCCAAGAATGATACGCGAAGCTATAGAAATTAAAAAGTACCCTAATTTTAACCGAGAAGATGGCTGGGTACTGCCATCTAGTTGGGATCCAATAATTAACCAAAAATCACCGCGGCTTCAAGATACTGTTAGTATGTTTTGCGTGGATCGGAACACAAATAATAATTGAAGAATCTTCGGGTAGTTTGAATAACTTCAACAAATAGGACAATTGACACCTCAGTCCTCCCGTGACCACGGCTGCTGGAAAGTAGCCGAAACGTCGGGAAAAAGAAAAGCGCACCGCGACATAATCCGTAAGTGTTTAAAACAATATATTAAAGTAGCGATGTGGATCGTAACAAGAGTTGCGTACTTCGGATATTAGCAAGAAAATACAGGTAAATCAGGCATATAAGGTTTGGGATCACAACTATCGGCGTCACAGTTTTCTGCTTTGCGATTTCGCATCGCGGTTTTGTGTAAAAGCCCTTAGTTGAGTTTGAAAAGTATTTAAAAATATCTAGTAATTATTGTTGTTAAAATACGTACGTTTTGTAGTTATTTTTCAATACAAAGTCTATAATAACATGATGTCAACTTAATTTGAAACAATTTAATTTCAGTAAACGTCCATACAATTGGCTCCCATCTAAAAATACTACAATATGCAGCGCTCAATTTATTGGCAACAAAAAAATCAGAAAACCGTTTACATCTATCATAATATGTTCCCACAAATTTCTTCTGCAATTTGATTGATCGGAATGGTGTCTGCTCGGCTGAAACCCACGATAACATTGCATCAAAAATAGATATTCCTTTTACTACCAAAGCTATGAAGGATTTTAGTTCTGACCGTCTTGACCAACATTTACAAATGCTGCTTTGCCCAGGATTCCATAGGATAACTTCATTAGAAACTGAAAAAATCTAATTAGTTTAACAGGGGTGACATTTGCAGTATTTTATATGATTTTAAATTTACTTCCAAGTTAACAGAACAACCATATGTAGAATATTTGAAAACAACTTTCTCTTCTTCTTCTTAAATCTTTATTACACTCTGCAATGAATAAGTTCATTGTAATTTGTATGGCCTTCTAAATCAACTGTCCAAGAACCATTTAAACTTTACTATACAAATACATATGTTATAATAGACTGCACTGAGGTTCACACAGAACACCTTTGCACAGTTAAACAAAGAGACCACATGTACTCAAATTATAAATAAGGTTATACAATAAAGTTTTTAGTTGGTTGTGCTCTTTGTGGATTTATTCGTTTTGTATCCAAATGCTATGGAGGTCGTTCTAGCGATTGTTTCTGCTGGTGATACTGTTCTTGCAGATAAAGGTTAGCCATCAATTAAAACATCTGTTGAAAATAAGAAATGTGTTCTTTGCCACCATTTCTTAATGCACCACAATTTTCATTAGAGGAAGTAGAAGAAACATATAGAATAGCTTCTGTGACAATCCATATTAGAGAGAATCATGCAGAGGACTAAACAATCTCATATTTTTGATAAGCTACCGATAAGTTTGTTAAAGTACAGACACAAAATTGTCTATGTTGTTCGTGCATTAGTGAATTACGTTAGTAATCATAATCATAAGTAAGGATATCTTCGTCATCGTGTTTAAATGATTTCGAAAATATTCTGAATAGGAAATCGTTAGTAGGTATTAGGCGTAAAGATTTACCTTAAAAGTATTTAGGATTGTGGTCACCCATCCAAGTTGAATCCACGACCAGCTTTGCTTAACATCAGTTAGCGCTACAACCATAGATTATACAGATATATGTATATTAGTATAGATGCGCAACTCTAAAATTGGAACTAAGTCTTACTAAGTTTCGGGATATGGTGTATACATGGCGTTGTACCGTTTTAGTGACTATTGAACCCGCTAGATGACAGTAGTACTGCCTGATAATTTTTATTGAACAGAAATTAAGACACTAACGAAAGTCATAGACAACTACCAATGATTCAGAATGACCATAAGACCATATTCCCATATAATTGAAGGTTATGGTCACCGGTAAAATGTTCCTGAGCCTCTTATACAAACGCCTGGTGTCTTCTAGAGTGCGATGTAGAAGCCTGTCATCAGCTGTTGAGGTTAACCGAAAATTTTCAAACTGTTAGTGCCGGAAAGTCGTGTTGAGATGTCGCTTTCTCTCTAAAGTTGTACATGTATGAAAGTTTCACTCCCCTGGCTACGACTTTATTAGAACTTCTCACTTATTCCTCCTGGTATTAATATACATCAAATTGATTAGGTAATACCTACGTAAAGTTTCAGCCAATACAACTGATCAGATATTCTATAGCATTGTATATGTTATATTATGTTATGACAGTCTAACTTTTATATTTATAAACCGATTGAAATGAAACGAACATTAAATTTAACCAAAACGCATTAGTGAAAACCGCATTCAAATCGTTTAAGTTGTTGACTTCGTACGCCCAAAAACAAATATCGCCGGAACCGTACATTTTTCCGCAATAATAATTGATCCAGAGTCTAAACTACTACCATACCATATTTCATGAAAATCCGTCTGGAAGATTCTGAGATTAGCGCGTACAAACGTTTAGACAAACAGATAAACAGACAGACAAACAGACAAAAATTCTAAAAATCATTGTTTTCGGTTCTATGCCGTTCATAAAGCCCCCTAATATGTAATAGTTTTTCTCATATATCTTCCATGTAAAGACAGCGATCAGTGACGATTTTATTATATATATACAGGGTGTCCCAAGAAATAGTGTCAAGCGTAAGTCCAGAGTTAGAGCACCTCTTGGAGTACCCGAATCACCCCCATGTATGTTCCGCGATTATTCGTAGTTTTCGAGTTATAATTTTTTTTCTGACTTTTTGAAAAATTTCGATTTAAAAAACTTAAAAATTTCAATAAAAAAAAAGTAGAACACATTTTAATGTTTTTCTTTTTGCTACTGAATTATCTTAAATGGTACTTTTATGTCTAAAATAATCAGCTTCGTAACTTTGGTGAAAATTTAGAAAACAGTAGTGTAAAGTCAAAATTTTAATGTTAGTGAATAATTACTTAAAAATTCAACTTTAGATTAAAAATCTAAACAGGCGAATTCATGGTTCCTAAGTATGTGTAAAAACTTCTCTTGACTCTCTGCTTTCATAATAATTTAAAAGAAAAGTACTTAATAGGGCTACTTTGGCTTAAATCGGCCATCAAAGACATCTGAATAATTTTTTTTTAAATTCCAATTATTTATTAATAAACCAAAAATGATTGTAGAAAAGCTAAAAATGAATTATTTGAAGGTCAAAAATAACTGTTCCTGCTGTCATCTTTAATAACCTTTGAAGGTTTATTATAACTAAGAATAAATGAAACAAAACGTTATTTTCAAAGTATTTATTATTCGATCGCTTAAAGAAAGTTTTCAAAATGACGACCTTCGTGCTCAATACATATTCTACATCGTCTAAAAAAAGTTTTCTTTTTTTATAAATGCAATTCTGTTGTTTTTTTTATTTTTTCTTCTGCTTGTCTTAATTTTGTTCTTAACACTGTGACGTTTGTAATGTCCTTGGCGTATACTAATTCCTTGTAGTATCCCCAGACGAAAAAATCTATGGGGTTCAAGTCGGGGGACCGTGGCGGCCACGCAATGGGCCCTCCATGACCGATCCATCTGCCTGGAAATGTTTCAGACAAATGTCGTCTAACATTTCTAGCAAAGTGGCATAGAGCGCCGTCGTTTTGAAAAATCATATTTCTCCGCGTTAGTAGGTCTACATCTTCTAATAAGACGCCGAGATCACGTCGTAGAAATTGCAAGTAGGCCTCGCCGTTCAGTCGGTCCGGTAGTTCGAACGAAGGTGTGGATTTTCAATACTCCACGAATGGTAGTTAAGCGCATTGAACACCCCACGTTCAATGCGCATAACTACCATTCGTGGAGTATTGAAAATCCACACCTCACAAGGGAATCTAATTTCCAAGAACAATTTAGTACCAATTTGTGGTCAGGCATCCTAAACGGACAGCTGATTGGTCCGTTCGAACTACCGGACCGACTGAACGGCGAGGCCTACTTGCAATTTCTACGACGTGATCTCGGCGTCTTATTAGAAGATGTATACCTACTAACGCGGAGAAATATGATTTTTCAAAACGACGGCGCTCTATGCCACTTTGCTAGAAATGTTAGACGACATTTGTCTGAAACATTTCCAGGCAGATGGATCGGTCATGGAGGGCCCATTGCGTGGCCGCCACGGTCCCCCGACTTGAACCCCATAGATTTTTTCGTCTGGGGATACTACAAGGAATTAGTATACGCCAAGGACATTACAAACGTCACAGTGTTAAGAACAAAATTAAGACAAGCAGAAGAAAAAATAAAAAAAACAACAGAATTGCATTTATAAATTTAAAAGAAAACTTTTTTAGACGATGTAGAATATGTATTGAGCACGAAGGTCGTCATTTTGAAAACTTTCTTTAAGCGATCGAATAATAAATACTTTGAAAATAACGTTTTGTTTCATTTATTCTTAGTTATAATAAACCTTCAAAGGTTATTAAAGATGGCAGCAGGAACAGTTATTTTTGACCTTCAAATAATTCATTTTTAGCTTTTCTACAATCATTTTTGGTTTATTAATAAATAATTGGAATTTAAAAAAAAAAAATTCAGATGTCGAGTTTTATGAAATTTTCACCTCGCTGTCTTTGATGGCCGATTTAAGCCAAAGTAGCCCTATTAAGTACTTTTCTTTTAAATTATTATGAAAGCAGAGAGTCAAGAGAAGTTTTTACACATACTTAGAAACCATGAATTCGCCTGTTTAGATTTTTAATCTAAAGTTGAATTTTTAAGTAATTATTCACTAACATTAAAATTTTGACTTTACACTACTGTTTTCTAAATTTTCACCAAAGTTACGAAGCTGATTATTTTAGACATAAAAGTACCATTTAAGATAATTCAGTAGCAAAAAGAAAAACATTAAAATGTGTTCTACTTTTTTTTTATTGAAATTTTTAAGTTTTTTAAATCGAAATTTTTCAAAAAGTCAGAAAAAAAATTATAACTCGAAAACTACGAATAATCGCGGAACATACATGGGGGTGATTCGGGTACTCCAAGAGGTGCTCTAACTCTGGACTTACGCTTGACACTATTTCTTGGGATATCCTGTATATATATTTGATTCGCACTCTCTCGAGTACGAATCAAATGGTCTACCCACTAGGCCACGTAGCTCGGAGCAAGTAACAAAGGAGCATAAATAATTATATTATGCTTATAATAAATTAATGATTATCTAGCTTATTAGCTAAAATAAACTTAATATTGAGTCAAAACAAAAACTGGTAGCATAATAAACATTAATAATTTGTTTTTTGGCTTCTATATATATTTGAAATATAACTTTTGCAAATAATTATTAAAATGAAACATCAACAACTCAAAACGGGAAACTAAACTACATAAAAACATCATGATCATTTGATCATGTTTTGGCCACGCTGCCGATCGTTGCTGGTCGGCAGGAGCCCATATTTTATTATTATCATATTAATCACCTAATTAATTGAATACGAACATGAAGACAACAGCAACCGCACCGTGTCTCTCGCATCGTTGTTGTGTTGCACCTTTGCACCTATAGTTCCTGCACGTTCCCTATCGAAAACGCCAGGCGTTCGTATTTATAAGAGGCTCACGAATATTTTACAATGCGGTGACTCTAAAGTATACAGAAATATGGTCATTCTGATGAATAATTAGGCTCTTAAGCGTGCCAAAGAAATATAGATACATTTATACATACATACAGAAGGAGGGTTATGTTTTTCGAGTATTTGTACTCGAGAAACATAACCCTCCTTCTGGCGCAGTCGAGTAAAAATAAAAATGTTTGTCACTATTGACGGACAATTGACACTACTGACTGGCTGCTGGATTTGCAAACTGGACCGTGATGGGCCAGCCTCACTATAAATAGGATAGAGGAGAAATATTTGAGGAGTTTATTAATTTTGATATAATAACGGCACTCCCATACAAAAAAAGAACAACTTAACATGGTTGAAGAGACCAACAGTTTCGATATAAATTTGTGAAAGTGAAAAAAAAACCGAATATTTGTGAAAGGGGAAAAACCCGAATTAAATTCCCTTTTCACAACTGGAGCCCAATGAGGATTTTTAAATTAATTACATCTGACAGCTTTTTGACACAAGGACCGTCGGGCTACCAAGCGCCGCCTGGTGACAGAAAAAGAATCGAAAACTCTTATTGACCGTTTTTGATACCACTTACTCCACCAGACGACGCTTTGAGTAGGTTGGGTCTGCTCCTTAACGGCAGAAAAAATATCAAACACCCTCATTCTCAGGATCTGCTTTTTTTCCCACGTAATAATCGCTTATAAATTTGCCGTTTCTACTGGAAAGCTCAAATGTTTCATAAAACTCGTATTCTGGGACACCAATAGAACAATTACTAGACAAACTTTCGATGTGAACCTGGCATAGACAATATGAAGCGTTCCGTTTTGGCGTTAATAAAACGGTGTGGCAAATCTTGTCACTTTCTAAGATATTTAGGTATTTTTAACTGACTTCCAAAGAAAGGAGGCGGTTATACGTTCGACTGTTTTTTTTTAATTTTGGGTATAATTCAAAGTTGTTCGCTTTTTTACAAAAGAAGAGACGTGATGATGGGATCCATGAGGAGTCGAGGGAACTCTTCAAAATGTATATGGACGCATATAGAGATTTGGACTTTTTCTGAAGTAACCCAAGCATATGCTACCAAAAAGTAATATTTTGCACCAAGGTATACCCTGGTTCCAGGAACAAGAACCTGGAATCTGGGTACCTGGAATCCAAAAGTACTTAACAGAATCCCTGACTCTCTATAGATACATATTTAGAGATTTCGGCGTTGCTTAAAGAACTGCAAACATAAGCCACTATGTCAATTAAAGTAATCATCATCATCACCACCATCATCACATCATAAATCATGACATATTATATTATATGTACTTCTCATAATATTTTACACCGACTCGGATATCTTTGAGCATTTCTCTGCCATTGGGTATGCGGTGACCTGATGATGGCATCCATCAGGAATCAAGAGAACTCCTCGAAATTTATATGGATATATATAGTGATTTTAACTTTTTCAAAAGTATCCCAAGCATATGCTACCAAAAGTAAGATTTTGCACCAAGGTATACCCAAAAGAACTGAACAGAACTCCTCAGTCTTTATAGATACGCGTTTGGAAATATGGACATTGTTTAAAGAACTGCAAGCATATGCCATTATGTAACTTACAGTAATCATCATCATTGTTTTATATTCAATACCTAATGGAAGCTTGGCGCATATTGAATTATACATTCGATCGTTTATTTTAAACGTTCTTAAAAGGTGTTAATAATAATTTAACAAATATTACTAAAAAGGGAAAAATTATTATTATTTTTAAACAAAAAATTAAACCGACTTCCAAAGTAAAAATGCACAAAAAAGTATGAAATAAAACATAAGTTTTATTTCTAAATAATTCCCCTTTTAAATTTAACTATTTCTCTACTACCAGCCAACGTGTACGTGTGTTCTATTTTAAATGTTGTTTTATCAGGATTTTGTTTGGGCTGGTACCGACTACAAAATTATGAAGATTGAGTAGAGAAATAGTTAAAATTTCAGCCAAAAAGGGGAATTATTTAGAAAATACGTTTTATTTCATACTTTTTTGTGCAATTTTACTTTTTAAGTCGGTTTAATTTTTTGTTTAAAAATAATATAATTTTGTTATATTATTTATGTTTTTCGTTATTATGATTTGCACGACTATTGACCAACTACAATAATGTCTAATACAAAAATAACGTCAGCGCTGACCGTCGGTCGAGCACTGTTTCCAGCCTAAGTAAAACATCACATTTTTATGATTGGACATTTTTATGATTGGACGTTATTTTTGTATTAGACATTATTCTAGTTGGTCAATAGTCGTGCAAATCATAATAAACTACTCTGCCTATATAGGCTGCCTACTGCTAACACAGGGGATGTGTAGCAACTTAGGCCTACGGATTAGTACGGAGCGTGTTACAAGACCTAGCCGAGTTTGTCAATCCTTAATTTCGATATCGTGCAGTTTGTAATGAAATATTACAAACTAAGTAAGGTTAAAGTAAGGTTGGGCTTACGGTCGAACGAACAGACAAAACACTTAGAAACGTTAAGTTCTAGCTTATTAATGGTACAATAATATTGAAGATTATTAAGATCTTGCTGTAAATTAATACAAGAGTTGAAATTAGAAAGTGGACATAGTATTTTCATGTCATCTGCGTAGAGTATTAACTTAGCGTACGAGAAACATAACTGTATGTCATTAATGAAAATAACGAACAGTTATGGGGGCCTAGGAGCGAGCATTTTACACTTCATTGACTACCTTAAATTTAAATATTTTAATGTACTTATCGGTACCTTTTATTTACAAATGGCAAGTACTAAAATAGTTATTCAAGATCGACCTCTAAGACTGTATTTTTTACACAAATACAGAATATGCGGTTATTCGGTTGGTTACGGTTATATAATTTTTTCATGTGGCAACATAACCGACAAATATGAATCTGTTGATAAAATGAATTGCTGGAATGTTGCTACAAAACGTGACAATAATAAGAATATTTAACAAAATTGCAAGGAATGCTGCAAATGAATTACTTTTAACAATATTGCACGATGTGGCCTTTTTAGGCCGGCAGTCCCTACGAATCTCGGACGACCAGGTTGACTGGGTTGGGGTCTTCTGCTGCGACATCAATTGGCGAGTCTGACATAAATAAACAGTGGAATCAACATTCTTATAATGTAAATTTTAATATAGTACCTAATGGAGTTTTTCCATATGAAGTAATTACAGATCAACCATTTCTTTTTTATGCCATTAGGTACTATTGGTATACAAAGGTTCTATCAAGAAAAAAATTCAATTTGTGTTTTTTCTAGTAATGATACGAGGGCTGCACTAAAAGTATCGGGAATGGAATATTTCCACTGTTCCTGTCATATTAAAATCTTTTTAATTTAAAACTCCTTGGTTTTAAAAATTGAATACCGTTTATTTATTTAAAAAAAGGTTCTCGGTCTTGTCACAAGGTCTTGTCAAACTTGTTTAGTCGTTGAGAAAATGGAATTGACTTGAGAAAATTCTAGAGCGATGATTTATTATGACTTTCGAAGTGGTTTAACACGAAAACAGTGTGTTGACCGGATGATTTCTGCATTTGGTGATGAAGCCCCATCCAAAACCACAATTTATCGCTGGTTTGCTGAATTTCAACGTGGACGTGTCAAGCTCAGTGATGATCCCCGTCAAGGTCGTCCAAAAACTGCAGTCACCCAAGAAAACGTTGATACTGTGCGTAAGCTGATTGAGGAAGATCGACATGTGACATACCGCGAAACTCAGGCAACTTTAGACATTGGCATGAGTCTAATACAAATAATCTTGCATGAACAATTATGGTATACAAAGGTTCTATCAAGAAAAAAAATCAATTTGTGTTTTTTCTAGTAATGATACGAGGGCTGCACTAAAAGTATCGGGAATGGAATATTTCCACTGTTCCTGTCATATTAAAATCTTTTTAATTGAAAACTCCTTGGTTTTAAAAATTGAATACCGTTTATTTATTTAAAAAAAGATTCTCGGTCTTGTCACAAGGTCTTGTCAAACTTGTTTAGTCGTTGAGAAAATGGAATTGACTTGAGAAAATTCGAGAGCGATGATTTATTATGACTTTCGAAGTGGTTTAACACAAAAACAGTGTGTTGACCGGATGATTTCTGCATTTGGTGATGAAGCCCCATCCAAAACCACAATTTATCGCTGGTTTGCTGAATTTCAACGTGGAAGTGTCAAGCTCAGTGATGATCCCCGTCAAGGTCGTCCAAAAACTGCAGTCACCCAAGAAAACGTTGATACTGTGCGTAAGCTGATTGAGGAAGATCGACATGTGACATACCGCGAAACTCAGGCAACTTTAGACATTGGCATGAGTCTAATACAAATAATCTTGCATGAACAATTAGGTGTAAAAAAGTTGTTTTCCCGATGGATACCGCATTTGCTATGTAAAGAGCAAAAAGCGGCTCGCGTTACTTGGTGCGTCAGAACTCTCGAAAGATTCCACGCAGGATCCTCAAATGCTGTATACAACATCGTATCAGGTGACGAATCCTGGATATACGCGTATGAACCCGAAACAAAAAACCAGTCACGAGTTTGGGTGTTCGAAAATGAGTTAAAGCCAACAAAAATTGTTCGTTCACGGAGTGTTGCAAAAAAAATGGTGGCCACGTTTGTCTCCAAAACCGGCCATGTTGCGACTATTCCTCTTGAGGGACAAATAACGGTTAATGCAGAATGGTGTGCTAACATTTGTTTGCCACAGGTCGTTTCTGAACTCTGTAAAGAGAACTGCAACCGCCGCATCATCCTCCATCACGACAATGCGAGTTCTCACACCGCGCACAAAACAAAAGAGTTTTTAGAGCAAGAAATCATTGAATCATTAGACCATCCGCCGGACAGCCCCGACCTAAGCCCTAATGATTTCTATACTTTCCCTAAAATAAAGAATAAATTGCGTGGTCAGAGATTTTCATCACCTGAAGAAGCTGTGGACGCCTACAAAACGGCCATTTTGGAGACCCCAACTTCCAAATGGAATGGTTGCTTCAATGATTGGTTCCATCGTATGGAAAAATGTGTCAAATTTCGCGGAGAATACTTCGAAAAGCAATAAATACATTTTTAAATAGTAATGCTGTGTCACTTCCTTGATTCCCGAAATTTTCAGTGCCGCCCTCGTAATGATAGTGACGACTTTCGACAGCGAGTTGACGACGACGACGACAACAAATATCCTACATGGTTCTCACGATCACTTATTAAATTGGTTAAAGAAAAGGAGAGATACCACAAACGTTTCAAACGTCATGGTAACCCTCGTGACTAAGACACTTTTGCTATGTTGAGATCAAGACTAAAAGCAACGATGGAGTTTACTTTAAGATCATATATTTCTAGAATTCAGAATAATTTAAATATTAATATAAAATCCTTTTGGAGATACACCAAAAGTAAAAGAATAACAAATGACACGCCGTATCGAATGTTCTATAATAATAAAATTCAAGACAATGGTCAGGGAATTGTCACTTTATTTGCTGAATAATTTTCTACAGTCTACGATGATTGTACAGTTATAAATAATTATAATCCTAGGTTTAAGCCGTCTAATTTCTCTATCAGTAATGTTAGTATCGAAATGCAGAGTATACTTAGTAAACTAAAAATACTTTTATTAGTATGAAAATAAATATCTAGTACCTACACTTATACACTTCTAAGGAATATAATATTTTTAAAACTTTTTAGGAACTTCTCATTCTCAGAACTTCTCATCCATTCAAATATTATGTATATAATAATATTATTCTATGAAGAAGGGAGAGTTGATTTTTGAAGATAAGCAAAAGGAAGCACTTCTTAGTTTAAAATCATAAACATGTTGTGAACCTGTTTTGTAAGGCACAGGGCGTTTTGAAATGAAAGTCGTGACCACAAACCAAAATACTTTTAAATTGTTAAATTTTTATCCACATTTCATTTTCGGAAGTTATTTTAATTCAGGTCCATGGGGGAATGAAGTTATTAAATAAATCGTAAATCATATTGTATGTTTTCATTACATAGAATTGACTTCAATTAAGTGATATGTTACTTTGTTAATGTAGGACTTCACTTATTTATGTTATCTTAATAACTATGCATGCAGCACAAAAAAACTTACTTATATTTCAACATACACACACTTCACTAGCAATAAACATACGGCTCATAATTAAGATGTTCCTAGTGTTTTTTTTGCAATTTTTATGTAATCTACGAATATGATATACAGAAAGTATATTTTTATGCGGCCTGTAAATGTACAAATTTATATAATGACTGTTTGTGTTCTTAAATAAATAATTAAAAAATATATAATATAAAAAAAATATTAACAATTATGTAAAACTGGAGGTGTGCAAAATGTGTCATTAAAAAGATAACATATCTCTATATATCTTTTGACCACGGCTAACTATATCACTCTTGTAGTTCAGTTACTAGTCACTACTCACTGGGCACTACTTTCAATGGCTAATGGGCAACAGCTAAAGTCATATCTCACTATACCTTTCCTAAAAATTGTTGGTTTTTCTCGTTCATTTAACAAAATGTTTTGTTACTTGCTGTGAATGAGTTTATGTCTATCACAAATGTCTAGCATCCCGTTCTCTGCTGTTACCGGATGTGAGACATTTAAAATGTGAATAAAGTAGTATTTGGTCAAGCTCCTGACGTTTCATTCAAATGCAAAAACCGAATTTTTAACGGTATTTGTTTATTTCAATACCAAACTCTTCTTTCGTATGGAAATAAATAAATATTGTCGAAACTTGGTCTATTAACGGCGACGGCGATGGCGACGATTTATATTTGAGATTAAAAATACCTATGTTTAATTTGTGTTTTGCCCCCCTTAATATCTCTCTACGTCCCCCTATGGAGGGGGCGCCCCACTGCAGAACTGGTTGAGTTAACTTCTGGAATACAAGGATAGAGACCACCGGCTACCATGCGGTATACTCACGGGCTGACAATGTCCTTGTGCACGAGGACCGCGCTGGCGGCGCACCACCGCGCCGACCACCGCCACAGCAGCGCGTGCGCTGTGTCAGCAGCGCGCGCGACCATGTGTAGCGGGAGACGGTCGCCGAACCTGGCAATACAACGATTGCTAATTGCCTTAATAGGTGAAAATATGTTAGGGACTTGGTATCCAGCTCTTAATACAATTTTAAAAAAGCCTATATAATAACTAAACTGATTTACCGTCAACATCTACTCTGATTTATAACGCATTCAGTCAAATATATGATTTGATAAATTATTCACTTCACTTCTGTATGAAAAGACATATTTTTGGCAGTTACTGACTAGAAAGTACAAATCAGAGTATAGCAATTTCTATGATTATTAACATCAAATTGCTTAAGAGCGTAGTCGGTCTGCGCGGGAATTAAGAAATAGGTATTTGAAGAAAGTATTGCCGTCGCGCTACGCCCGAGCAACCGAGGTATCAATATGTGAGTGAATAGTCTGTTTTTGTGTGCGTAGCCCAGTACCACCGCGCACCTAGCGCCCGCCCGCCCCTCTTCCGCGTGCCCGTCCCGCACCATTCAAGCTACGTTCGTTCGTCTCCACAGTTCGTCTTCCAGTCGGATTAAAGATATCGGCGTTCGCAGTGTTTCTTAATATCGTGCTACTTTTTTACTCGCTTATTATTGTGTTAGACATTTGCTATTGTTTACGGACTTGTTCTTTGTTTGCTTTACTGTTTTGACTCGGCTTGTGGATCGGATATGAATACCTATTTGTTTCAACGACTGGAGTAAATCGTGAGTATTGTTTGTAAATTTTAATCAACTGTTACTTACTAACGTAAACCCTTTTTTGTTAATAATAGGTCGAAGAAAAGGGAATAAAACGCGTCTGATTCTTGAGTTTGAAGAAAAAAAAAACATCATTTACGTATAAAACGGAAGATTCATTTCGCACCGTGTACAGTACCATCCAAGTAATTAAATTTCATATCTTTCATGGTTAAAGAGGCTAGAGGTGGTCAATTTTGAATGGCACGGCTGGATTCTTCTCCAGATGGTCATTGTCATAAGGCGATAACAATATGAAAGCAGCAATAACAATGCCTAGTAATCCTTGTTACGCACGTGTTTTACAATTTTGTTTATCCCATGTCATCGGATGAAATAACACCTATTACTGACGCTCGTAATTTGCATTTATGTCAAATTACAATATGCATTTATATATTGCCTATCTCTATTGCAATCAAATATTATAAAACATGTACATGTACATATATATACTGTATATATCACCTATCAGCGATGACAACCCCAATCAGAAGGTGAATTTCATGTATATAATATACATGAAATTCACCTTCCGATTGGGGTTGTCATCGCTGATAGGGCTTTTACTTGTTTTATAAATTTTTACTTGTTTTAAGATATAATCGTACTCAAAATTATATTACCACTAAACCAAAAATAATGCATTTGTTGTATTTACAGCAATGAAGACAAAGAAAATTTTTCAACATCAAATACAACTTTTAAAGAGAGAAATACAACTTCCAGAGAGAGTCGAGAACCGTTTGAAGAAAACGCAAGTTCCTCATCGTCGACCACTACACTCGATGATTTGCATTTAGTTTGCGATGACGATGATGGTGACGATAATGAAGAAATTCAAAACGACAAGTTATCAGGACGCAGAGTCGTAGATATAAAATATTTGTTTTCTGCTATTTCAAACATCAAGCACCAACATATAGGCTGCATATTTGCCGATTTAAATTTCGTGTAAAGAGCAACGAAATGGTTTTATAAGCAAATATGTATTTGAATGTAAAATGTGTAAAATAATTGAAACAGTGCACAGTGAAGACCCAAATGTGAAATTAAATGCAAATAATGCGATTGTAGAAGGAATTCTCTGTTCAGGAAATGGATATGCACAGTTAGACGTGCATATCCATTTGCTCTTTGCAGCGTGCTAAATATGCCAAATATGAATAAATCAACCTATACGAACATTGAACAATCTATGATACCAATAATTGAAGAATGTGCCATAGACGAGATGATCGTCGCTGGGCAAGAAGAAAAAAGGCTTGCCATTTTAAACGGCCAAGTAGACAAAGATGGCTGGCCTTTAATAACAGTAGTTGCAGATGTCTCTTGGGCAAAACAATCTTATAAAAGTGGATTTAGCTCTGCGTCTGGTGCTGGATGCATTGTTGGACTGCGGACTAAAAAGATTTTGTTTCTTGGGGTTCGCAACTCATACTGTTGTGTATGCGCGAGAAGTCAAAAGTTGAATGTAGATGAAGCTGAACACAGACGTTTCAAAAATTGGTATGACAGCGCTAATGCGATGGAAGCAGACATAATTTCAGAAGGTTTTGGAAAAAGTATAGATATGCATGGAGTCAAATATAACAAACTCGTTGGAGATGGTGATTCTAGCATAATGAAGAAGTTGATATTAAACAAACGGTCCTGATTTTATTGTAACAAAAATCTAATGTAAAAATCATTTACTGCGAAATTTTTGCAACAAATTAAAAGCTTAAGGTAAAAAAACAAATAACCACAAAGGCTTTGTACCAGTGCAGCTTCGAAAAAAGGTGGAAGAAAATGTTTTGCTTTTGAGAAAAGGGATAGTTGGAGCAGTAAATCACAGAAAATCTGAAGCTATAAATCCCAATGAAAATCTAAAAAATTTAAATAAGGATATAAAAAATGCACCTAACCATGTCTTTGGAGACCACAGTAATTGCTGCGCTTACTTTTGTAATCGCGAAAAATACAATAACGACACAAATTTTGTTGCTGATCTTCAGACTAGCGGATTATGGACTGACATTCAGCATTACACATTGAGTTTAGCATCAAATACAGAAAGTCTCATACTCGATGTAACAAACAATACAGTGGAACAATTTAACAATGTATTTACAAAATTTATTGGAGATAAACGAGTCAATTACACGACCAGAGGTTCCTACCAAGCACGATGCTTTGGTGCGGTTCTGTCATGGAACAGCGACACCGCTATACATAAACGCCTGTCAAAAAAAAATACAGAGTTGCAGCCCTGGCAAATACACAAAGAAATTCATTGAAAGAAAAAGGCGATCAAAAGGTTATAATGAAAAATGCCGAAAGAGAAAACTTTATTTCGTCAACAAGTATCAAGATCAAGTAAAAAACGAAAAGTTACTGGACCTGATTAAAATTATGGTCGACTAGAATTAGAGCCTGATATGCCATCAGAAATATTTGAGGAAAAGAAAAAACATTTATTTCAGAGCTAGAACTATCAAAAAAAGAGAGCTGAAGAACTTGAACGTAGCACGATTGGCCAGAGTGACAATGAATTGTGGGCAATAGAAAGGCGCAAGCGTATCACAGCATCAAATTTTGGCAAAGTATGTAAACTGCGTAAAAAAACATCACCTGCGGGTTTATTAAGATCTTTGCTATACTCGCAATTCAAAGGCACTCCTGCGATAAACTATGGAAAAGAGAAATTAGTAATTCTGTCGGTGGTCAAGTGCGGGTTGTTCATAGATGTCAATAAAAGCTTTTTGGCTGCAAGTCCCGATGGACTCATAAATGAAGATTCAATAATTGAAATTAAATGCCCATATAATATTGCAGAAATGACTCCAACAGAAGGAATACAACATCAAAAAATAAACTCCTGCATACTCCACAACGACAAATTAAAATTAAAAATACTATATACTCATAGTTTAAAAGACACGGCGAAGGCGTACCTCGACGTACTAATTCCAGACGAAAAGCCGGACTTGGACAATGATCTTCACCGCGAGATAAGATTCAGAATGTTAGACCCCATCAATACGCCGGTTTCTGACTTACCTAGACTTGATAAGTTCACTTCAACAGTTAATTTGTTACCTACTGTAGTGTATGTGATTTACCAATAAATAAATAATATAAACATAATACAACAATTACTACACACGTACATACATACATACAAACAGACATACAAACAAACATAACACTGTCTTGATCGCACCACGTCAGTCACACGAGAGTCGTAGACGAGAGTGGACGTGTAATAGTTATTACTGCTAAGTGCGTGATTAAGCCTGTGATTTACATCACCAACACCGGGTATTACACCTACGAAAAAGTCAGCAGGCGAGGATAAAAATATCTAATATTATGATTAAGCAGGCGTATCTGGCGGTAGGCTCATCTATATTACAGGTTTTGAATAAATGTATTGCTGAAGGCACTTTTCCAAAAATCTGGCGAATCGGCACAATAAAATTAATTCCAAAAGCCGGTGATAAACCACCACACGATCCGAAATCTTACCGTCCTATAACGCTATTATCATGCTTAGGTAAATTATTAGAACGTCTTATTGTTCCCCGCTTGCTACCCGGTGGCTCGAAATTTAATAATCAGCAATTTGGATTTACCGCCGGGAAGTCAACAGTGGATGCAGCAATCGAGGTCAGAAAAAAGTAAATCTATCGGAGTGTAAATATGTCGCGGGTGCCTTCAATAATGCCTGGTGGCCCATGCTACTACTGAAGTTAAGAAACAGAGGCTGCTATCGTAATATTTATTATTTAATTTACTCGTATTTTTGCAATGGCGTAACAAAACTCCAACTCGGCCATTAGACACATTTCAAAAACTTAACGCGCGGCTGCCCTCAAGGATCAGGACTATCGCCGCACTTGTGGAATATAAGTTTTGATGATTTATTATGTGTTCCCTTGCCTCCTCTGTGCTCTCTGATAGGTTATGCTGACGATGGTTTTCTTATAATTCAAGTCAATTCGTGATCTGAAATTGAAAACAAGGCCAACAAGTGCCTCAACGTAATATCGAGTTGGGGCCACAGAAAAAGATTAGAATTTGCAGCACATAAAACCTTTCAAGTACTTTTAAAAGGTTCATTAATATCAACTCCTTGCATTAAACTGAACAACATCAATATGAAACGTAAACAGTCACTTTCTTACCTAGGACTTATTTTAGAAAATAAATTTACATTCCTAGAACATATAATACAGACCGGTGAGAAAGCTAAAAGGAATTTTTATTGTTTCACAAAAATATCAGCGTCGACATGGGGCCTTTCATTTAAAACATTAAAAATAATTTATAATGCGACGTACCTCGGTAGCATATGCTATGGCGCACCGGCTTGGGCAGATAGGGCTATAATAGGAGCGGCCCGTCGTAAACTTTTGCAAAGCCAACGTCTCACCTTAATATTTTTATGTAAGGCATACCGTACCGTAAGTACTGAAGCACTCCCAGTCTTAGCCGGAGTCCTACCAGTAGATTTAGAGATACAGCGTCGTGCAGCACTATATTATAAAAATAAAAAAATGACTAACCCTACGTTTTTAAGCGCGAAAGAGAGTAATAAGATTCTAGAATCTAGTTGATTATTCGAGCCATTAGATATTTCTATACAGAACCTACTTTCTGAGTGGCAGGAACGGTGGGACAACACTATCAAAGGACGTCACCTATATAATTTCTTCCTATATAAGTACTTATATACTTCACCTATATAAGTACTATTAGAAACAATGCAACACTATTTTGTCATTATAAATGCATTGTAATTACTTGTCATATTATAAATTAAAACATTTAATTACATTCTGTCTTGTAGTCATAAAAGAAAAAAAAACATGTTATTCCCGTGGTGCTTCCCCTTCAATTCTGACTTTTTTGTCATCACAATTTTTGCTGTCTCCCGCTTTGCTTGGGGAGGGAAAACTGGAATACTTCCTACTCCTCCTAAAATCTTCTGATTAATTTTGTTGCGGGTTCCAAGACAGATTTAGCATGTCCCCCCCGTACCCCTGAGATCATATCAAAGGGTTTTTTCGGTTGGTTACCACTGTCGATCCTGGCTACACAGGAGTTGCAGTGGTGGGTAAGTGTGGTGGGCCAATTGCCCGTTTAAAAAAAAGATCTGATTTTTATAAACAAAAACGATAACTCTAGAGGCATTATTCAGGAAGGGAATAGGGGAATACATTTGTATGGAAAAAATGCCGCCCGTCTACGCTCTTAATACTGGACTTAAGACAAAAAACCAATCGATTTTATTTGTTTCTGAACAAATGTAATTCTTTTACTTTTAATTACTACAATGTGCGGTCACATTCCAATTCAATGTGAATGCATATTGCACACCTACCTTGGATTAGTTGGTCCATTCTCGGCGTCATAGCTCTGTGAGCTAAAGCAATATGGCCTGTAGCTGATGGCTCCCACAATTTTAGGATCTCCTCTGCGTATCTGTAATTGTACATCAACCATTAAAATAATATAAGTAGGGTGGATAACGTGGAATAGATGCCGCATCGGAATAGATGCCTCATATTCTTAAAACCTAACTTTCCGAACTCGCGACTAAGAATTAATTGTATAGGTAGGAACCGCAGTCACCCGGTATCTTATGTCCGTATTAATAATCGTTCTCAAACTTGTTCTTTCAAAGACGGTCTGAAGTAACGATTAGCTTCTCAAGATGGTCTTTAATTAATAGTATGATCTCTAGACCGTATCACTTGATAACGTGTTTCAGATCCCGTACTCAACTTTAAAGCGTCATCTACACGACAAATAACGAATGAAATAACGTTTCGTTTACACTTTTAAAAAGAGCGGCTTTATTGACTAGACATTCTTTCAATATTTCTTTTTTAAAATGTACGTAATATTTAATAATATAAATACCAAAAAAAGTTTAAGTCTGTATTTTTTATATTGAAAAAACTGATTTTCAGTATCGTAGATATTAATATTTATTATTCTCTAACATATTAATATCCATATTTTTATAACAACTACGTAAAACGGAATGCAGATCATTGACATTCGAAAAAAAGTTCTTCTATATCTTATATATCTTCCATGTACAGACAGCGCCGTTACGATGTTATTATATGTATAGATAAATATGTACTTCTTTATATTACATAATTTAGTTCACAAGAGTATTAAATATATTACAGATAAAAATGTATTACTTTAGACTAGTTTAGACCAATTCTGCCCTCATAATAAAGAATGCAGTAATCGACATTTTTCGGATTTTCACTTTTTACCAGAAATGACATTCCAAGGGATTAATGTACATGCAAAAAATACATTTTCATAAAAAAAATTACTAGAAGTATGTTTTTTAACTACCGATTTTCGCAGTACTTGCATAAAAAATGTATCAATCATAACAAGAAGCGCAGCATTAAACATGTGCTAAAAAATAATGCAGTACTTGTAAGAATATTCTAAAACATAATGCAGTAATAGCCATTACTGCAATATTTTGTTTTGAAAACAATATACCAGTTGCTAAATTAAAACGCAGTACTCTATATTACTGCATTTGAGTTTAGTAAATGTTTGCGAAATCTTGGTTTTACGATCAGCTACGATCCAGTGCTGCGTTTTGTTTAAGAATATCAGTGCGTCGACGTCATTTGGCGAAGTTATACGTGCGCCGTGCACTGCTCCTGTGCGCTTGTTGTTGGTTGGTATTTTAATGCCACCATTTTTGGGTGAGTTTTAATTATAATATTCTATTTTTATAGTTTTGTGTGTATATACAATAGAATATACAATATCCACCCCTTTTTCTCACTCGAACATCTGACATTTTAATACGTCATGGTAAGCCATCTTATCAAAAATGGATTTCGATTAAAATTTTGGCGGTAAATACTTTAGGTATCTTCAATACTTTTATGATACTTATGTTTCAGATCATTGTTTTCACAATGACTGCCAAAAATTTCTGCGGCAGAAGCATGTTGGACATGGTGCTTGGAAAACCGGATCAACTTACGGAAGTACCTTCTGCTTCAAATGTTGAAGTTTTTCCAGTCAGTGAAAATCAAATAATCGAAATTGAACCTAAATTGAACATCTGCAATTTCGACAGCCTTTAGGCTCACCCTTTTAGTTATGACCATTACTGTAAGCATATACTTACACCAGAAGTCGAGTTTGCCTCAACATTGGCTTTAAGTAACACTGCCTTACAGATACAAATTGATTAATTAATTAATGAATTTGACTCAAACAATAAAGATAATGAATCATTTAGTTTGTTATGTAATGAAACGATCCCAAGCTCTTTGATGGATTTAACAGATTTAACATTTGGATTAGAAAGACCTGTTAATAGCATAGCATCAGTGGAAAATACACCGGTAATGGCAGATAATTTGAAGAATTCGATAAATCAAGAGCCCCATCATAACAACTTGAACCACGATACATTTGAAGCTGAATCCAGTTCGCAGAATGTCCAACATATAGAGGCAGAAAAGAATATAGAACTAGTTAATACTACAAAGGGGAAAAAAAAATCTGGCAAACCAAGGATCAGGCGTAAATTTGACGAACCGTTAGAAACAAGACTTGAAGAGAAGAAAAAAATTAAGTTGGAGAAAATGGCTGTCAAAACTGGATGTAACGAAACGTGTATTAAAAAATGCATGTCGTATTTTACGGAAGTAGAACGCAAACGTGTAAATGAAATATTTTGGAACTTTAGTTATGAAGCTCAAGGTTAGTATGTCAAGTCGCTGGTTACTGGAAAAGAAGTTCTAAGGCGTATTAAGGATAGCCAGCAGATGAGAAAGCACACTCATGTGTATAATTTAGAAATCGACAATAGAAAGAAGGAAGTTTGTAAGACATTCTTTCTCACGACTCTTGGATTCCATAAGAACAATGATAGACGTGTGCTTGATATTATGAAAAAGCTTCCAGAAGCTCAAGGGGATCGACGAGGGAAGCATGACAATTCGAAACAATTGGACAGAGAAAAGCTCAAAGAGCATATCGAGAGTTTTAGACCAGCCATTGCACACTACAGAAGGGCACATGCACAAAAGATATTTACCAAGCGATTTAAATGCAACCATAATGTATACTGATTTTAATCAAAAGAATCCAGATTTTAAAGTATCCTATGATCTCTAAAGGAAATTTTTAAACAAAGATATGAATATATCTTTTGCCCAGTTAGGTAACGAAGAGTTTGAGCACTGTGAATGTTACAAACTGCATCAAATTTCATGTAAAGATACAGAGAATTGTACCGATTGCACTTCATATCGCAACCATCGACAGAAATACGAAAAAGCACGAATTCATTATCAACTTGATGTAACGCAATCCATTAATGAATCAGTATCATCAAAATGCTACTACTCGGCTGATTTGCAAAAGGTAATTATGTTACCTAGGCTAGACATGTTTAAAATTGTTATGTTCTGTCCAAGAATCATAGTATTTAACGAAAGTTTTGTTCCTTTGGGCTCCAGTAAAGAAAAACCTTTCGCAGCGGTCTGGCATTAAGCAATATCTGGTAGAAAACAGGAAGATATAATAAGTACATATAGAGCTTTTTTTGAAAGTAAACGTGATTGCAATGAAATCATTGTTTGGACAGACAACTGCACTAGCCAAAATAAAAATTGGGCATTTTTCACATTTCTGGTACAGATTATAAACAGCCATGTAATCAGCGCAAACAAAGTTTTAATTAAATATCTCGAAACATGACATACGTTTATGTCTGGAGACAATTTTCACCATCAAGTCGAAAATCAACTTCAAAAAGCAAAGAAAGTGTACGATTTCTCCGATTTTATTGATTGTGTACAACTAGCAAATTCAGGAAAAGTCAATGTAAAACCCATGGAAATTTCTGATTTTTACAAATTCAAAGATCACTCATCGCAATATAAATTGAAAAAGTCTGAAGAAAGAGTCTACTTAAAAAATATTGTTTGTGTCGAGGTACACAGAAATAGTATGAAACTATATGCTAAGACAACGCATGACGGTGATATGATGGAAATAGATTTCCTGAAAACTAAATTAATAAAACAGTCAGCAATACCTGAGGCAGATAGAAATCAGAAGCCACGAGGAATAACTCAGGAGAGAAAGACTGGTATACTTAGGAAACAAGGAGACATAATATTTTGTACAACTTTTGTTGATTGTTTTTATGTTAGATATTGTTTGATAGGTATTAAATACCTAATGTTTTCAAGGTGTTATTTATGTTTTGTTAATATTATAGGATTTAAGATTAAGAACATTCCTGCGTGTACCGATGTGCCTTATGCAAATGTGATAAGTAGGTAAATAGTAGTACATTATCTCATGAAATAGGACAATTTGAAGTCTATTTCAAGATAAATATATATTATCTTTATGATAAAGTGTTACCAATTACTTCATTTTGATACTACATACTAAGAGACTGTTTATAATATGACTGAATGTGAAGTATAGAAGAAAGAGAATATGATCTGACATACGAGACTATTACTATTGCTTACCGTTACGTATGACAATTTTCATTTAATGTTTACGTATTTACCTGCCATAGTTAAGTTTAAAGTTATGCCAATGACTGAATAAAGACTAATTTAATTTATAAATTAAGAAAGAGCTTATTGTTTAATTCACAAAGCCAATATTGTTCTTACTTAATGATTAAGCCAATATAGTTCCTACTTCGTTCCTAGTCCGACTGAATATTATAATTTTATCCGACTTTAGTAAAGGAGCAGGTTCTGAATTGAACTGTGTTTTTGTTTTAATAAACTTAATTTACACAAAAAATGTTTTATTTTTATTTCATCCCGATATTGCATAATAAAAGAACATGAAGAAGGTTTTCGTCAATTTTATAGAAAAACCTTAAAACGGACTTTAAAACTGTGTGCGAGGATATTTAACTCCACTTCCACTTAGTCCCGAACATAAAAAATGGTAGTGAATACTAACAAATTACGCAGTAATCGACATGCCGTAGATCATAATGCAGTAATATGCGCAACTGCTGCATTTAGTTTACGTTATAAGTACTGTGGTTCTTGCAAGACCTGATGCTAAGCCTAAACGCAGTAATGCGCATTATGTTTGCATATATTGATAAATGAAATAAAGGAAAATGCTCTCGGGAGAGCTTGATTTTTGTCTCAAACAATTGATATATTTTATGACCAATAAAATATGAACTTCATCCTCAGATGTTTAAAAACATGTTTGCCGCGTTTATCTCAAAACCGCCATTTTGCGATTACTGCATTCTTAATTATCACGGCAGAATTGTTAGCCTGAAAAATCGATTTTATCGAAGGGACGTCACTATGTCAACTTATGAAATGGGACAGCACTAGCTCTCTCACACTTCCGTTTATGGCGCTCACGCATATATTATTGTTGTGTGTAAAAGTAGTTGAATAAATGTCTCAATTACCAGAAAAGTGTTTTTTTCTGTTTAATAAATTCAGAAGCGGAACAGTTCTTGTGCCTACAAAGTGAAATATACTGTAAAAGTGGAAAAGACCAGTTTTTCAAACCGAACAAAGTGTCGGTTGTACTTGACAATGATTTTAGTTTTAATTTCGCAAAATGGATGCTTTAATTGTGAAATAAGTGTAAACAAACTATAACGTGTCATTTACTTGTGTTTTAATTAGTCTTCAATAGGGTTCTTATGATTAACTTTAATTGTGCAAACATTTTTCGCAAAACAAGTTCAAACATGTTTTGCGTGCTGGCGGTTGGTTTCAAAGAAACCTGCTGACGTATTCTAGACCCTGGAGTGCCACTATTCGGTTTGAAACCTGGATAGTCAGGCCTCTGGAGCGCCTGTATGTGTGTGTGGACTCTTCAAATCCTGAAAAGTTTGTTCCTGTTTGTGGGTGAGCTGTATCACTTTTGACTTTGAAATTTGAACTTTATTAGTTACAGTGCACCAACAGTACTCTCTTCATAGTGTTTATAAAGACTACATAAGCTGCTATGAGCTTAAATGAGTGTTAACTATAAACTTTGAACTATTCTTAGACTGAAACTTTTGTATAGTGAAATTTATATTTAATTTTAATTTGAATCTGGACTCTTCTATTAGCAAGTTTTTAATTGTATTGTACTGAACTGTGTGTAATATTATTACAACTATTTCTATTTCTGTGCATATTTAATATTTTGGGACTTTTATCATGGGTCGACCAAAACATAGGAAACAGTCTCTGAGTACTTCAAGTTCTTCTTCCTCTGAAAGTATCTCAAGCTCTTCTTCCTCTGAAAGGGAAGGTAAGAAAATATTTAAAAAGGATCTCAAGCACAAGAAGAGAAGAATAGAAGCTCTTGAGGACTTACTCAAGGAACTTAGAAAGACTAAAAGCTATGGTGGGTATACGCCATTACTAAACTTCTGAAAACTCTGTGGTTGAAGTTCCTGCTAGTCATGCTTCACTACAGCCACGGACAGTAGTTCGCTATGTTGGTCGCAGCGATTTCATTCCAGAATTTAACCCTCAAACAACCTCTGTTTCCGTTGAGCACTGGATAAGAAATTTGGAAAGCACAGCTAAAATGCATGGATGGGACGAACGGACACTTATTTGCAATTGTACTGCCAAACTTACCGGATATGCCAAGGGATGGTATGAACATCAAACTTCTTATGAGATTAGCTGGAATGAATGGAAGGAAAAGTTAATACATGCATTTCCGTTTACCAAAAATAAATTATCCCAGATCAGGGAACTAGTAAATAAGATACGGCTTCCTAATGAAGACCCTATCTCATTTTATTATAATAAGCTTGGGATAGGTATGTCGTGTCAGTTGAGTGATGAGGTCATAACTGAAGCTGTAATCGGTACACTTGGTAACAAACTTTTGGAAATAGGCATGGCAAATAGTCATGACACAAGTTCCTTACTGCGCTACTTGGCCAGTGTTAATACTTCTAATATGGAACAAGATCAAGCAGGCCCATCCCAAAGAAATGAAGGAACCAGCCAGATAAAATGCTATTCTTGTGGCAAGTTGAGCCATAAGTCTAGTCGTTGCCGCAAAGCAAAGGAAAATAGAAATCCTTTCAGTAAAGAAAGACGGAAATGCTCATTTTGTGAACGTACGGGGCATATAGAATCAGAATGTTTAAAAAAAAAAGAATTCACAAAAACATTGCACTTTTTGTAAGATTGATGGTCACACATTAGAGGAATGCAGAAAAAAATGAAAGACTGGGCCTCAGAACAGGATAGTGCGAAAGGTTCAAACAGTGTGTTGTGATTCTTCTGACAAAAAGTATTTCAAGAAAATAATTGTTAATGGCATTACTGCAAATGCTTACATAAACTTTGGCAGTTCATGTAATACACAAAGTTTTTATGAAAGACAAAATCTGAAAATGACACCTAATGACACTATGGTAATTAAAGGATATGGTGATGCACTGATCACTCCAGTAGGGTCAGTATCAGCATTGCTTGTTATCGATAGTGTTGAGAAGGAAACCCAATTTTATGTTGTATCTAATACTGTTCAAGAGGTAGATGTACTCATTGGACAACTATTCACTGAATCGCCTAATCTAGTGGTTGTGAAAACTCCAACTGAGTTAAACATTTATGAAAATGAGATGGCATTTCAAGTCACTGAGTTGTGTGAGACACTGAAGAGAACATCCCTGTATCCGGAAACTGATACTGAACTTTCTCCCGGGATCAATAAAGTTCTAGTACGTTCTGATCCTATTGTTAGTGGTACACTGAATGTTAGACATAACGAACAGCGAAAACCATTACACGAGACGGATATTTTGAGCAACAATGTGACCTCTACTGATGGACTTACCGTGATAAAACTTATTAACAGAACTAACACAATAATTAAGCTAAAAGAAAATGACTGCATTGCAAGAGCCGAAATTAGTGAACAGAACTTGGACAAAATAGATTGTGTGAAGATAGGTAATAATGTAACAGAAAATCAAAGAGCAATTCTTAACGATCTACTAGACAAGTATAAATATTGCTTCTCAGGTGATGGTATGGAATTGGGAAATTGTAGTGTGGAAATGCGAATTAAGCTGACACAAGAGAAGGTTATTAATTATAAACCATACCGGATGCCCTTCCATGAGAGAAATATTGTCAGGAAAATAATCGAAAACCTTTTGAAGGCTGGTATTATTGAGCCACCGAGATCTCCTTTTGCTAGCCCCGTCATACTAGTGAAAAAAAAGGATGGAAGACATCGGTTATGCGTCGATTACAGGTCCCTAAATAAAATAACAGGAAAAAAAACGTTACCCTCTACCTGTAATACAAGACCTGATGGACAGATTGGTGGACCAGTCAGTATTCTGTTGCCTGGATTTGGCTAATGGTTACCACCAAATCAGGATAGCAGAGACCTCCAGACCACTGACGGGCTTTGTGACCCCTGATGGACATTACCAATACAAAATGATGAGTTTCGGCCTATGTAATGCCCCTGCTGTATTTCAGCGACCCATGAACGAAATACTAGAGCCAGTTATTCACTTGTGCGCAGAAGTTTACATCGACGATGTCATTGTTCATTTGTCATTCAATATTTAGCATAAAAATGGTCCTTCGTCGCCTTGAAAAACTGTGCTCGGAGCGTGAACTAGATCGCCATTTTGTTTTGTGCTTCAAGAAGATCGTCACGCGATATCGACCGTGCCACGGACAATCAATTCATTCGTTCGTCTTTCTTGTGCTGCTCTCTGGCCGGGGCGGGAAGAAGCATCTACAAGTCGAACCTACACAGCGACATCTACATTTTGTGTTACTAACTACGGGACGTACATTATCGTCAACAACACCGCTTCGGGGCGCACACGCCAACTACAGTGACTGCTACCTACAACAACCACGCGGCGCATACGCCATCCTACCTACCATACTTTTCTGCCATCCTATTGGCATATATTTTGTTGGCGCACACGCCACTTTGCAACATTGACTACTTCGCGGAGTATACGCCATCTATAGACAACAGTGTGCAACTGTTCATTTCATACTGTTTTATCGACATTGACGCTTACGTCATTCATACTTCATAAGACGTTCGTTCAAAACCACTCACTCTTCTTGTGTAACATGGCGGAACACCGCATCTTTTCTACGCTCAAAATATAATAACATCCTATTTAATCTCGGTTGTACACACCAAAATTGCTAAGCTGCACACAGCAAATCTCGTAAACATAGTTGGATTAGTGAAATTCACGAATATTTCATCGTTACTTCGAAGCTCCATCAGCGGACTTTTGCCACGATGCCAACGCCGGAAGAGGAACAGGCAGCGTCTTTGAATGCTCTTAAGACGCAAAGAAGCACAGTGAAGGGAAAACTAATACGCCTATTCAACTTCGTGCACAATCCCCAAGTAAACAACGCCCATGAGCTAAAGGCGCGGCAAGCGGAGATGGAAAAAATCGTCTGCAAATTTGAGGACTTACAAAACGCGATCGAACTGTTGGATGCTGATCCAGAACGAGCTGAAGCTCATGAGCAAGAACGTGCTGTTTTCGAAGAAAAATACTTTTCTAAAAAGCGCAAATTGATGTTTTACTAGCGCCTGCGACCACATTGCGATCGTCATTCGGACACGATCCGTTGTGCACGACAATGTGTAACGATACCTGCACTTCCAGGAAACTTCACGTAAAAATACCACAATTAGAACTCCCTAGATACGATGGGGACATTCGACAATGGCCTACGTTTAAAAACATTTTTATGGCTTCTGTAGACGGCACTGATCTACCCGTTGTCAACAAACTACAGTACCTAAAGTCGGCCTAAACTGGAGAAGCAGCGGGGCTCATTTCTTCATTACTCATCACTGAGCAAAATTATGTGAAAGCTTTGGAAATCCTTACTAAAAGGTATGAGAATAAAACCATCATTGTAAACTTTCATTTGAAAGCTGTAACTAATTTTGTCACTATTACTAGGTACAATTTTCAAATTGTACCTAGTAAGTCTTTCAAGACTTGTAGTCACTTTGCAACAACAAAGTCTAGATTCACTAAAGGCTATCAACCTACCAGTTGACAGCTGGGACGTTCTATTATTGTTTATTATCTCGCAGAAATTGGACAATTCCTAAAGAGCTGCATGGGAGCTAAACAGAAAGGAAAATACTATTGCCACTATGTGTGAGTTGCTCGAATTCCTCAATGCACGTAGAACTGCCTTTGAAATGCTTAATGCGGATAAACCAAGTGATAAACTAAATGTAAAGTCTTCCCATGTCACTTCTACTGAACCAATTGCATCTTGTATATTATGTCAAGGCAAACACTCTTTGCATAAGTGTCCAAGCTATCTTGAGCTATCTGTTAATGATCGTGTGAACTTAATTAAAGCTAAATCTTTATGTTACAATTGCTTACAGCATTATCAATCCAGCCACAATTGCTCTAAATATAAGTGCCTAGCATGCAAAGGCAGACATCACACAAGTATACATATGGATAAAACTAAACAACAGGTTAGCTTTGCTTCTATCAATTCATTATCTACACCACCCACCACGCAAAATAACATTGCTGACCCACAACTACATACTACAAATTACGCTTCGGCTATGGGTAGACCCATTGAAAATATCGCTCTGTTGCAACCACATGTACCACTCGCTCAAATGCAACCATGCATGCAACATGCAACTACAGGTCAATCGCAACTACATGCACCTGATACTACTTTGCAACATGCATCTCAAACCTCACCTTCTACTGTACTAGTGTCTAATGCTAACAAGCAACAAATATTATTATCCACAGCTATCGTCAGAATACAATCTGCATCAGGAAAGTGGGTGAACGCTCGAGCTCTTCTGGATGCTGGCAACGAGGTCAACATTGTTACTTACAGACTGGCTTCCTTACTACAGCTAGAACTCAAGCAAGATCATAATAATATATCTGGTATTGGTAATACTCTAAAACATTCTCGAGTAAGTGTTCATACTAACATTTCATCTCGGTACAACAATTACTCAGCCGATCTCACATTCATTGTCATGGACAACATTTCTGTTCCCTTACCACATAACTACATACCTACTCACACGTGGCACATACCTACACAACGAGCAAACTCACTAGCTGACCCTACCTTTTTCATACCTAGCTCAATTGATTTATCTTCAGAATCAGGGCTGAACTTTTCTATTCCATTTTACAGATAGGTCGTTTGAAACTTGGCTCAAGTTTACCCTTCTTAATTGAAACTACCTTTGGATGGGTGGTATCAGGCTCTTTCGTCCCTGACACTCATGAACACACATCTAACAACAACACACATGTTAGCATGCACCTGTCTCATACTTCCTCTGATGACATACTACAGTCTTTTTGGAACCAAGAGGAAATACTACCTACACATAAGTTGCTATACCCCGATGACAAATACTGTGAAGACTTGTTTACTTCTACTACTACTCAAGATGACACCGGTAAATATGTTGTAATATTACCAAAAAAGACAGACATACAACAAGATACCAATTACTTACCTGACACAAACAATTACTTACCTGACTCAAAAGTGGTTAATATGTGCTCCAATGTAGGTATTAATTATTTCTTTTTCTATGAATATTTTTGCAAACATAAAAGCTTTACTAACTTGACAAGAACAATGGCTTACTTGTTTAGATTCTTACATAACATGAAAAACAAAAACAACAGACTTACTTCTTACCTGATTGTGACAGAACTAAAATACTCTCATGACTTCATCATACAAACTACACAATTTAACACATATGCTAAAGAAATTCTAGAATTATCTAACATTCAACTAAAACATACAATCCCCTACAAACACACACAAATTATTCACATTCACTTCTAGCCCTCTCAAAAAATTAAACCCATTCCTAGATCAAAATAACATCCTACACGTTGGAGGTCGCATACATCACTCAGACATTCCATACAATAAAGCACACCCTATCATACTACCAAGCAAAGATCACATACTGCTCTTATCATTCATCACTATCATTACAAACTACTACATTCCGGTCTTCAAAATACATTATACAATATAAGACTTACCTACTGGCCTATGGTAGGCGTGAAGTTAAAAAATGTATTCATTGTACCAGATGTATTAGGTATCGAGGAATGGTCTGTGGACAACAAATGTCTAGCCTACCAGCACCCCGGGTCGCATTGACTCGAGCATTTACCCATGTAGGGATAGATTTCAGTGGCGCCATAGCCATTAGAAGTTTTATGACTAGAAACTGTAGGTACTCTAAAGGTTACATATGTTTATTTGTGTGTTTAGCTACTCGTGCACTTCATTTAGAGCTGGTCACTGACCTCTCTACTCAGGCTTTTATTTGTGCTCTCAAGAGATTTATCTCAAGACGTGGTATACCTACTTGTTTATATACTGATAATGCAACTTTTTTTAAGGGTGCAAAATCTGAGCTTCATGATTTATATAAGATGTTCCTTAATGAATAATGTTACAGTGAAATAAATTATTTTTGTGCCTTAAACTATTTACATTAAGTTCAAGTTTCCTATTCCATTAGCAAGCCATATGCGTGGCATATATGAGGTGGCATTTGGTATAAAGTCAGTTCAATCACTGCTTAAGAGATACATATTTAATACTAAGTTAACATATGAGTTACTTTATACTGTCTTAGTTCAGATTGAAGGGATTCTCAACTCTAGGCCCTTATATGCTATTACTGATTTACCTAATGATTTAACATGTTTAACTCCTTCTAATTTTATTATAGGGACAACACTGACTGACTTGCCAGAACCTAACCAGCTAGATATTAATGAATCTAGATTGAATGTTTAAAAGAATAATTCAAATCAAGCAAAGATTTTGGAAACAATTCTATTTTAACTACCTGTCAGAACTACAAACCAGAAATATATGGCTAGAAATTCAAAAAAACTTAAATATTGGAGATTTAGTTCTAATAAAAGATGAGGCTACTCCTCTTACTTTTTGGCCCCTAGGCAGAGTTATCTCTACGAATTTAAACAAAACTGATAGCCTAATCAGGTCAGTACTGGTTCGTACTTCTAAAGGTAAAAATACTAGACCTACAGAGAACATGTCAAAATTTTATAAACATCTTAAGTTCAACCCAACTCCAACATTTTCTGAATGTTATGAGAGTCAAGACATCCAAGTAGCTTTTGACTCTTTTTATAACCTATTTAAATTGCAATACGATATTTGCTTTCCATTCAGATTCATAAAAGATCGAAGTCTTCTCGTAAATCGAGAGAAGAAAATTCAGAGAATCATAAAAATCAGATTAAACCCGCTAAACACGCTAAGTTGGATTACAAAGGGAATTATGAAATGTTCTATCCGAAAAAGACAAATGCTTTGAAAGTATAGGTCACAGAAAACTGAGGAGAATAGAGATATATTTAAAAACTACTCCAAGCGCCTGAAAAATATTATAAACCTAACAAAAAGAGCCCAAAACCAAAATTACATTAAAACTGTTTCTAATAAGTGTAGGACTACATGGAAAGTAATTAAAAACAATTATAATAAAAAAGTTTTTGATGCCGGAATAACAAGAATACAGCTACAAGGCGAAATAATTTCAAACCCCATCCAAATAGCAAACGCTTTTAATGACTATTTTATCGGTCAAACTGAGCAACTGCCAACAAAATGTAGTAAAGCAAACAAAAAAAATGTCTACTAGTTCTACTACCAACTAAATTTTTTTGTATCCAACATCTCCCAACGACGTTATTCAATACATTAAGTCTCTTAAAAACACAAACAGGCAATGATGATATTTCTACGAAAGTTGTTTAACATGTGGCGTCTACCATAGCTCCTACTCTTAGTCACATAATAAATCTCTCCATGTCTCAAGGACAGTTTCCTAATAACCTAAAAAGGACTATTATTAAACCGCCTTATTAAAAAAGCGACAAATTAAACATAGAAAACTATAGGCATATTGCTCTTATATCAGTTTTCTAAAAAATAAGAAAATAACGTACTTAACGTTATTACGTTAATAACGTTTCTACAAGTAATTGTAGAAACGTAATAACGTTAATTACTTTAATAAATTAAATCTATTTGCTCCTCAACAAATGGGGGAATTTTCAGGAAAAATTTCACGATTAATGCTGCAATTTTTAAATTTCTAAATGAATTGATGCAAAATATTAACAGAGATTTTGTATCTTGTGCTCTATATATAGATCTAAAAAAGGCTTTTGACTAGCACGGCACTGGCACGATATCCTGCTTAATAAAATGTACCAATATGGCATAAGCGGAAATGCTTTAGAATTAATACAATCATACTTAAGAAATAGGTCACCAGTAACTAGTATACAGCGAGTTAATTTAAAAACGAAATTTGAAGAAATACACTATTCTAAAGCAAAAAACAATTTACGTGGTGTTCCCCAAGGAATTGTGCTCGGCTCTTTATTATTTCGAATTTTTATCAACGACTTTCCAAAATACATTAATGTACCAATGACGATATTTGTTGACGATTGTAATTTATTATTTTTTGACGATGGTAAAACTGATTTTGAACAAAATATAAATAGAGAGTTATTTAATAAAGTTATAAAATGGGTAAAAGATAATAAATTAATTTTTAATTTTGACAAGACTAATATTATGACATTTGTAAATAAAAATAAAATTCGGCCAATATTAAAAGTTAATTATGACGAGCATAAAATAACAGACATTTCAGAAACCAAATTTCTGGACGGGCGGACGGGCCGCCGTAATCTATAGCATGTGTAAATCTCTTGGCTGCGATATTTTAAGGAGCCACCACTTCACTCATTTTGAGAAAGGCAATACTCTCATTCATTCTTTTATCTACCCATGGCCACACAATAAAATTAATTAGAAATGCTTTTGGAAAACCTAGGATATTTTTTTTATTAATTTGGGCGAAAAATAATTATAATTATTTAGAAGAATTGCATAATCTTCAGGAAAACTTTGTAGGGCTTGCACCTGACAATAAAAAATCCACATACATATACTTTGCAAAAACAAAAAATAAAGGTAAAACACAATTGTTTAGCAGCTCATTGGCAGATTCCCTGGAATATTGCCGCAGCGAATTAAAGATGAAGCAATTTAAAGGTTGTGAGGGAACTGTAAATTGTATAAATATTTATATATTTTACTTCTGATACATAATTTACTTTAAAAAATGCCTCTTAAAAGAACCCCACCGAAGACATCACCTCAGTACCACAGTGACTCTGATATCGCTGCCATGGCTGTTGCTGACTCAGAGCCTCAAGGTATAGCTAATGTTTCTGACAGACAGCGTCCACGCAAGCGTGCTCATGACGAAGATTTATCTGTTGCCATACATGAGCTAAGAAAATCGATGGATACACTGAGCAACCAACAGATATCTCTCCAAACCAGTATAAATGAAATACGAGCGCAAAACCATGAGATTATGAAATCTATGGATTTTATCTCGAAGCAGTATGAACAAATGAAAGACAAACTTTCTAAGATCGAATCTAAAAGAAAGTTGCATTTGGCGTTTATACAAACATTGCAAATGAAAATAGAAAATATAGAGATCCCAAGGACAGGCCACCATTGAAATTCGTAACTTGCCGCTACAGAAAAATGAAAATAAGGACGATCTTGTTAGCCTTGTATCGAAAACTGGCGAGACTATAAATATACATATCGAAAAGACTCAAATACACGATATTTTCAGACTGCCTACCAAAAGCACCAACCACCCAATTATTATTGACTTTTCTTCAGTACTACTAAAAGAAAAAATTCTATCTTCTGTTAAATTATTTAACAGGAGTAATAAAGATAAACTGAACACTAGTCATCTTAAAATCGAGGGTGAAATTAAGCCAATTTTTATAGCAGTAAGGTTGACAGAAACTAAGAAAAATGTATTATCTGAGTCGTGAATTTGGCAAGCAAAATGATTACATGTTCTGCTGGACTGCTTACAACAAGGTGTTTCTTCGCAAGCGAGAAGGAGCTCCAGCCATACGTATCGACACCAAAGAGGATCTAGAAAAATTGCTTTCTCAAATAAATAATTGACTAGGTACAAATAATTTAATTCGCATTCTTACATTTAATCGTATTTTTTACTTTAATCTCTTACTGTTCTCACGAAAAAATTTTTTCGGGTATCAAAATATTTTGTTATATTATAGTGTTATAGAGATCAAATTACCACAGACACAATTTAACCAGAACCGTGTATTTTTACTATTATTATTGCATTATATTATTGGTTTATGCTTACACTACTAAGTTTCCACACGAATATTTAAGATTAGATAGTTTTGTTTCTGTGCTTTATGGCTACCGTTTCCTGTACCTGCATTCTGAAATACCATACTGTTCTATCGATAAGATATCACATGATTGATGTAAACTATACAAATGCTACATAATTTTGATGATATTTCTAATAGTATCGACACGATTGTAGTCTCTAAAGCAACAGAATGCAGCCCTGAAAATATCTCAAAATTCATAAACAATCTAGAATGGTGTTTATCAGTCATTCATACTAACATCCGCAGCATTTCATGTAATTTTGACATAATATGAAATTTGACATACTCATTCTCACTGAATGCTGGTTAAGTAAAGCCTCTGTTGTACCCCAAATGGAAGGCTACACATCCTTTTGCTCTGAATTTCAAAGTCAGAATGATGGTATAGTGATCTACGTACGCTCTAATATTAAAAACATAACAATAACAAAACCATATGTTGCTGATGCTAATTGTTTATGCTTAAACTATGGCAATGACTGTACAATCTTGGCTATTTATCGTTCCCCTTCAAATTCTAATACTGAAAAATTCTGTGATAGTCTCGATCTGATTCTTACTACTTTGAACTCTTAAAAAACTATTGCGGTAATTGGCGATATTAATATTAATATTTCGCCGGATAACAGGGATAGCAACTGCAATAAATATGGCTTTATGATGATGATTTTATGGCTCATTATGGTCTTCCAGCAGCTCACGTGCTACCTACTCGTAATAATAATTGTATTGATCATGTAATGCTAAAAACAGATAAAAATACCTACACTTTAGTTTTGGAGTCACTAGTAACAGATCATGTTACAAGTGAATACATACCAATAGTTTTTAGTTTTGATTATCGTAAAATCAGTAAAAATGTAACTTGTATAAAAATAGTAAGAATTGATTATCCTAATTTAATCGCTTCTCATGAAAGCACTAATTTCACCCATATTTATAACTCCAGGCATCCTAATAAGTCGACTGAGGAATTTATATCGTTAGTGTCATCTGCCATCACAAACAATTCTAGAGAAGTTACTATTCCGCATCGTCTTCGTTTTGTTAAGCCATGGATGACTCCCGGACTCGTGCGTTGTGTAAAACATCGTGACAAATTACACGTTAAAGCTAAATCCAACTTAAGCAATGAAATAATACAAATAACCTATCTGAGATATGATACTATAAAAAAGATAACAAACCTGGAAGAACCATCCCAAACTTCTAATGAATTGGTAAACGTTAGTAAGGATCCTATTGAATCAGTGAATCTGATAAATAATTATTTCGCAGGCAGTATAAATAGGTCCTAAGCTATCTAATCAAATTATTATTAAAAACAGTCAGATGAATACTATATCATCTAAAATTAGCGACACTACTTCCCAACTAAGTTCTATGGCATTACTGGAAACAAACTGTTTGGAGGTTGACAGCATTATATCAAACCTTAAAAATAGCTCTGCCGCTGGTATTGACCAAATTCCGACCAAAATCTTTAAGTTAACCAAAAATGCACTTGTTCCTCCTCTGACCCACATTTTCAACCTATGCCTAAACTCTGAAGTATTTCCGGATATACTTAAAAAAGCCTTGGTCCATCCAATTTATAAATCTGGTGATCGTCTGTCTGTTGGCAACTATAGACCAATATCTGGTTACTTTGACCTCTATATAATATCTATATAGAGGTCACGGACGCCTAATGATCCAGACTAGTTATGTCGATGGCATTTCAGATATCGTAATAGAGCGCATAATTGCGAAAATCTCTGCGCATGGAAAAATCGTTCGGAAAACTAGAAGAGGTGCAATCGATAGCGGTGGGCGGCTGCATCCCAATAAAAAATCATCGTCTTAGTGTTTTTGATAGAGAAAGTGGACCAAAACTTTTAGTTGATACGGGAGCGAATGTGTCAGTGAATTCAGCTACACGTAAGCAGAAATTAAGTGGTGAGTGTTCTAACTATAGATTGTTTGCGGCAAATAATACCGAAATTAAAACATGCGGAACTAGAAGTATTATTTTAAACCTAGGGTTGCGTAGACCGTACCGGTGGACTTTTGTTATTGCAGATGTGAACCAGGCTATATTAGGTGCTGATTTCTTAGAACATCATAATTTGTTAGTTGATCTATTTAGATCTCTTAGATAGATAGATAGTTTCTTAGATAGATAGTTTCTGCTCATTTGAGCAGAAACTTATAAATAAGATGACTAGCTTATTAACGTTTGGCCGAATGGTTCACTGTAATGAATCTATTGTAAGCACAATAGATAGTAGTCACCCTTATCTCGATTTATTGACCGAGTTTTCAGATATAACTAAACCAGTATCCTTTACAAATTTAGACCGTATATCAGACGATCATATATATCATCATATCGAGATAACGGGAAAAACGGTTCATGCCCGAGCGCGGCCGTTGCCGCCGGGTAGGTATCATAAGGTTAAGAATGAATTTAGGTCGATGCAGGAGATGGGCATATGCAGACCATCAAAAAGCGAATGGGCTAGCCCGTTGCGCGTTGTCGCTAAAAATGATGGGGATATTCGGCCTCTTCGGGCCTTCGGGATGGGGAAATTACCGGCACCTCAACGCCATCACCAAGCCGGTCCGGTATCCGGTGCCCAGACTGCATGATTTCACATATATTTTGGCAGGTAAAAAGGTTTTTACGAATATAGATTATAAGAGAGCATATCATTTCGTCAAAATTGCCTCATAAGATATTGAGAAAACGGCCTTTTGGACTTAACGAATTTACGCGAATAATTTCGGTCTTAAAAATGCTAGTCAAACTTTTCAGATTCATGAATAATGACGTATTAAAAATTTAGATTTTTTATTTCATTTTATTGATGACGTAATTGTGGCCAGTGAAAATTTAGAAATGCATAGGCTTCATCTAAAAAAGATATTTGAACATTTCAAGAAATACGGTATAAGAATAAATTTATCTAAATGTGATTTTGGAAAAAGCGAAATTAAATTTTTAGGTTATAGGGTTTCATCAGAGGGATTTCAACCCATTGAAAGTAAATTAAGGCTATAATAGACTATCCGAGGCCAGAAACGATTGATCAGCACAGAATTTTTTTAGGTATGATTAATTTCTATAGAGCTAATGCTACAGAGCATCAAATAATATTAAATTCATTTTAAAAGGAGGGAAGAAAACGATCAAACAAAAATTTTATGGAATGAGGAGTCAATAAATGCATTTGAGCAATGTAAAAATAGTTTAAATACCTACAACATGGAGTTGACAGCGATTTTTATGGCTATAAAACATTTTAAGCCACTTTTCGAAAGTCGTGAATTAATTATCTATACCGACCACAAATCATTAATTTATGCAATGTAAAAAGTCGAAAGTAATTCCGAAACGCCTAGACGTACCAGGCAATTGTTGTTCATAGCCGAATTCACTACTGATATTAGATATGTCAAGGCCGACAGCAACAAAGTAGCTGACACACTGTCCAGGGTCGAAACAATTCAGTGTCCCACGGTTTTCCAGTACTCGTAATTAGCCAAAGTGCAGGAATATGACTCGGAATTAATGCGGTTAATTAACGATAGGAATGATAATATTTATTTAAAGAAAGTTCTCATTCCTAGCTGCGAAAGTTTTATTTATTGGTAAAATCCGACTTATGTGCCTGAAACATAGAAAAATTTAATCAAAATTAGTACACGCCAATAGTCATCCGGGAATTAGAGCTACAGGACACGTAAGCTAGAGGCTCAGCGTTTTTTCTGGCCAGGGTTAAATAAAGATGTCGGGATATGGGCTAAAACATGTGATCTTGTCAAAAATCGAAAATTGGTAGACATAGTTTCAGAACTCCAACATTTTGCAGACGCTGCGCGTTTCGCCCATGTACATGTAGATATAGTAGGTCCGCTACCGCCGACTAAGGGCTATATGTACTTGATAACGATGATAGATAGGTTTTCACGTTGGGCATTGGCTGTGCCGTGTCATGAAGTTAGTAGTATTTTATCATAAATGGATAACGCGTTTTGGGGCCCCGGAGCTGAACTAGCGATCAAGGTCGCCAATTTGAGAGTAACCTATTTCAGGAATTACTAAAAATATTAGGAGTTAAAGAATGCTGAAGTAGTCCATACAGGCCACAACGGGGTAACGGGGTAGTTGAAAGGTGGCACAGGAGCATGAAACAAGCGCTGACAGCGCGTCTCACTGAGAACGCGTCTTAGTACGATGAGCAACCTACTATGCTCTTAGGCTTGCGCACTGTTAGTAGGAGTGATAACGGAGCAAGCCATGCTGAGTATGTCTATGGACAGACGCTTCGTCCACCTGGAGAATTTTATGATGTTTTAGATAAGCCAAATTTAAGCGAAAACGCATTTTTGGACAAATTTAAAATAAATTTACGAAATTTAAAACCAGTGCCGCGACAGTTACGAGATTTGCCCACTATATTTTTTCATAAATATTTGAATAATAGTGATTACGTATTTTTAAGAAATGACGCAGTTCGCCGGCCGCTAAAACCGCCATATGACGGACCATATAGAGAGTTGTAAGTAGGAAAGGTAAGGTATTTAAACCACAATTGCGCAATAGGATACTTGTTGTTTCAATATTGATACTTAGTCTGGCCATAAATACTAGTACAATTAAAAATAAACAAAATATTACATTTGAATTTGGAATCTGTCATTTTATATGATTGTTCATTGGGTTTTTTCATTTTGGCGCCAATACATTGTACAATATTTTGCGATATTAAAATGGATTGGCATGATAAAGAGAACCGAATCGCTGTGATTGCATTACACAAGTAGGTATGGAGCCAAATGCAAATTTAAAATTCTCCATACGCTTGGTATTAGTAAAATGTTTGTGTACCTATACAATAAGACCTCCTCTGTTTGTGACAGAAAAAGATCTGGCCGTCCACGTAGTGTTCGTACGAAAAATGTGGTCAAAGCAGTAAGGTAAAGAATTCGAAGAAATCCTGTCCGAAAGCAAAAAATTTTCTCTCGGGAGATGAAGATAGCACCTAGAACCATGTCGCGTATTTTAAAAGATGACTTAGGACTTTCAGCCTATAAGAGACGTACTGGTAATTTCTTAACTGATAATTTAAAAATGAATAGGGTGGTAAAATCGAAACAACTACTGAAGCGGTATGCAAAGGGAGGTCACAGAAAAATTTTGTTTACGAATGAGAAAATTTTTACAATTGAGAAACATTTTAACAAACAAAGTGACCGTATTTATGCTCAAAGCTCTAAGGAAGCTTCCCAATTAGTCGAAAGAGTGCATCGTGGGCACTATCCGACTTCAGTGATGGTTTGGTGGGGTATTAGCTGTGAAGGAGTAACTGAGCCATACTTTTAAGAAAAAGGTATCAAAACATCGGCACAAGTGTATCAAGATACCATTCTTGAGAAGGTAGTGAAGCCCTTAACAACACCAATATCAATAACCAAGAATCGTCCTTCCAGCGAGACACGGCGCCGGGTCGTATAGCTCGGTCTATGCAGTCTTGGTTGGAAGCGAACGTTTCGGACTTCATCAGAGCTGAAGACTGGCCGTCGTCTAGTCCCGATCTTAATTTGCTGGATTATGATTTATGGTCAGTTTTAGAGAGTACGGCTTGCTCTAAACGCCATGATAATTTGGAGTCCCTAAAACAATCAGTACGATTGGCAGTGAAGAATTTTCCCATGGAAAAAGTGCACGCTATTGATAACTGGCCTCAACGTTTTGTATTGCAGCCAATAAGCTTTCAAATAAACTTCAAATAAGCTTTTTATATTTTAAATTGTTTATATTTATGTATTAAACTAACACACTGTAAAAGTAATAAATGTTATTTGCAATAGAAATTTTTTTTCTTCAAAAAAAAAAAGCGGGTACTACCAATTAAAAATGAGTGAGGAAGACGATTCTATTTCAAAGACTGCTTTCATAACTGAGGACGGACATTATGAATTTATTCGTATGCCTTTTGGATTAGCCAATGCGCCATCATATTTTCAGCAAATGATGCACAAAGTTTTGGGTAATCTGCGATTTAATAATGTTATTATTTATTTAGATGACGTACTTTTAGTTAGTAAAACTGTAGAAGAGAATTTACAACTTTTAAAGCAGGTCCTTAATATATTTAAAGAAAACGGACTGACGCTGAACTTAACGAAATGTCATTTTCTTAAAAACGAGATTGAGTTTCTGGGGTATAGGGTTAAGCAGGATAGTATAATGCCTAGCGAAGTTAAGGTAAAAGCAGTAAAAGACCCACCCCTACAAATATTCACCAGCTTCGCCAATTTTTGGGCCTAATAAGCTATTTTCGTAAGTTTATTAAGAATTGTGCAGTTTTGTCGAGTCCGTTAACCCATTTGCTGAAGAAAGATAGTACATGGTCATGGGAATCTAAACACGAACAGACATTTCAAACGCTAAAACGTACTTTGGACTTCGGAAAATGTGTTAATTATTTTTGATCCTAATAGAGAATGTATTCTTCACACGGACGCGAGTAGGGACGGGCTAGCGGGAATTTTGATGCAAGTGACTGATGAGGGTGAAAAACCAATACATTTTTATAGTCGGCAAACCACTAAAGATGAGAAAAGATACCATTCGTTTGAACTCGAACTTCTGGCCATTGTCACATCTTTACAAAAGTTTAGGCTTTATTTATTAGGCAGCAAATTCACAATCGTAACTGATTGTAGTGCGGTTAGGTTTGCGCTAACTAAGGAGATAATCCCTCGGGTTGCACGCTGGGTACTTTCGACCCAGGAATTTATGTTTGACATCATACATAGGGAAGGTACGCGTATGCAACACGTGGATGCACTTAGTCGCAACCCAGTGCCTAGCGGACAACAAACAGAAGCCGAACTTGTTCTGTCAATAACAGAAGCTGACTGGTTACTATCGGTTCAGCTTCAGGACCCCGATTTGGTAAAGATTAGAACGGCCTTAGAATCCGCTCAAAGCGATGAATTTAAAAATATATTTAAAGAGTATGAGTTACTAGGAAATAAAGAATATAAACGAACGAATGTAGGCCGTCGTTGGGTCGTACCGAAACAGTGTATTTGGCAAGTTATTAGGGGAAATCATGACGATTTGGGTCATTTTGCTATAGATAAAACCCTAGAAAGGATTGCACATCGTTATTGGTTTCCGAAAATGCGACGAGTAATAAGGAAATACATTAAGAATTGCCTTACTTGTGTTTACTATAAATGTAAAGGTGGAGCTAAAGAAGGAGAGTTGTACCCACTGCCTAAACACGCACAACCGTTTCACACACTACATGTGGACCATTTGGGCCCTTTTGTCACAACTAAAAATCATAATAAATACTTGTTTGTAGTAGTTGATGCATTTACGAAATTTGTGTTTGTTTGTGCAGTGCAGAACAACGATAGTACAAATGTCATTCACGAAATAGAAAATATAACGAAGGTTTTCGGAAATCCGCGTCGCATAATATCTGATTCTAGGTCTGCTTTTACATCTCTCAATTTTAAAGAGTATTGCAAGGACAGAAACATTAGATTACATTTTATCGCCACTGGTATGCCACGTTCAAATGGCCAGGTAGAACGTTTTAATCGTACAATATTGGACGCAATGAAAACTATGGGTGCAAATTTAGACGAGGATAGATGGGACCAATGTATAAAACACTTACAGCAAGCTCTTAATAGTACTTACGAGGGCGGGTCAATAAGTCCGTGACTTTTGGAATAAAACACAGATTTTTTGATAAATAAATCATTTTATTTTTCAACGTAGTCCCCCTTGAGCTCTATACACTTTGTCCAACGCTTCTCCAATTTTTTTATCCCTTCCAAAAAATATGATTTGTCGAGGTCCTCAAAATAGGCCTTTGTTTGCGAGATGACTTCATCATTGGAGTCAAATCTTTTTCCACCGAGCCATTTTTTCAGGTTTGGGAACAAGAAGTAGTCACTCGGAGCCAAATCTGGAGAATAGGGTGGATGTGGGAGCAATTCATAGCCCAATTCATGGATATTTGCCATGGCAACTGCACATGTGTGCACTCTTGCATTGTCTTGGTGAAAAATAACTTTTTTCTTGGCCAAATGAGGTCGGTTTTTTTTCAAATCCTCATTGAAGCGGTCCAATAAGTTGGCATAATATTCCCCATTAATTGTTCTTCCCTTTTGAAGATAGTCAATGTGGATTATCCCACGTGCATCCCAAAAAACAGTCGCCATAACTTTATTGGCTGACAAACCCACCTTGGCCTTCTTTGGCGCCGATTCACCCTTAGAAACACACTGTTTTGACTGTTGTTTGATCTCTGGTGTATTGTGATGGATCCATGTTTCGTCAATGGTTAAAAAACTCCTCCATATTGTGATTAAACAACGCCAAACCTTCCTGTGAAGTTGTTACACGATTGCGTTTGTGGTCGACTGTGAGCAAACGCGGCACCCATCTTGCGGAAAGCTTTCTCATGCCCAAGTGATCATTCAAAATTGAAACCACTGAGCCATGCGAGATGCCTATGGCTTCCACAATCTCTTGCACTTTCAATCTTCGGTCGGCCAACACCATATCGTGAATTTTTTCGATTGTTTCGGGTGTAGAGACCTCAACTGGGCGTCCAGGACGTTCGGCATCTTCAGTGCTTGTACGGCCACAACGAAATTCAGTAAACCACTTTTTTACCATTGAAATCGATGGTGCAGAGTCCCCATAGTATTTATCAAGCTTAGCCTCGGTCTCGGTAATGGTTTTTTTTCGCAAAAAATAATGCTTAATAAGCACACGAAATTCACTTTTTTCCATTGTTTCCTTAAGTTACTGGATAGTCTGATAAAGATAGCTGTAAAACACAAACTAACTGACGCAGCAAGTTCAAATTTTGGTAGGAGTCAACTGACAGATGCCTGTTGACAGGAGTAGTGTTGCTTTTTCAGTAAGGAGGTTAGAAATTCAAAAAGTCACGGACTTATTGACCCGCCTTAGTACCACAAAACCATTAAGGCAGTGCCATGTGAAGCTTTGTTGGGGTATAGGTTAAGAACAGATAAGGATGGGTTGGTTGTTGAAAGCGATACGGATCATACAGACGTTACAGAATTGCGTAATAAGATAGAGGAGAACATAAAAGTCAGTGCTGACGACCAAAAGAGGAGATTTGATCGTACACGAATTAAAGCAAAGCCGTATCAAGAAGGTGACTTAGTATTAGTCAAAATAGGAAGTCAGTCGAACGATGGAAAAAGCAAAAAACTAATGCCATCATTCAAGGGGCCGTTTCAGGTAAAAAAAGGTTTTAGGGAACGATAGGTATCAAATATCAGACCTGAGAGGCAGTGAAAGGAGCTCTAAACTATATACTGGAATCGCAGCAGCCGAGAACATGAAACCATGGATCAAAATCCACGATTTGGACCTAGACGATGGTTCGTGTTAGCAAGGTATTATCTGGTGTTAATGATTGGGTATGTTCTAACAAATATTTGACCTTATTAAGTATTTGCTTACTCTCATATTTCGGTTACAAGTTTGCATGACAATTATTGAAATTATGTATATATAGATATCTGGAGACAGGCAAAGTCTGAGAATATTATCAGTGGTAAATTATTATTAGTTAAAATTATTATTAAAATTCATTAAACATTAAAATTTAAAATCGGCATTATGTTTAAGCTTTCTTTTTTTTTCTTTTCTCGTTGGCCTTGGAAACTAACTACTAGACGTTGCCTAAGACTAAAGGTACGGTGCTAAAAGTTAGTTGGTTTATCCTAAGCTTAAAGGTGAATCATGGTCAGAGATGAGAGTAAAAGAAAGGAAACTCTGGTGCAAGTTTTTCTTCGCACACTTATAGGAACCTAAGATTAAAGGCAAGATAATATTATGTGTGCGAGTGAAACTAGCACGGATCTAACTTCTAGTCGCGATGACCGAGGCAGTTTAGGAGTAATGATATATGAAAAAACAATGGTGATGCTAATATGATATATTTACTATATGTTTTAGGAGGGAGTGTCGTGCCTGAGGGCATGCACGATGCAGCATGGCCGTGTTAGCAACTTGAGGCGCCGTCTAGCGGCGTCAAGTCGAAAACGAGTTGCCACTTCTACCGCGCAACGAACGCCATAAAAGTATTGGAATGGACCGGCGTGCTTCTTTATCACTCTGAACTTTGTAAAGAAAGCATCAATTTAAATATTTAGTTGAAATTATTGAATAAGAATCATAATATTGTACAAGTGTGTGTTATACCTAATTTAGTTTAAAATAAATAATTAAAAATAGCATAGTTGTCATAATTTTTAATATATTAGGATTTCTTTACATCTGAAATTGGCGTTTTGTTAAGGAGGAACATAAATTCGATTTTTTTTAACATAATCCGCCTTACTAATAAAAATATTTAAACAGTGGATAAGCAATACAATGTTTTGTCCTTATCTGATACGTGGGTAAAGTAGCTAGTCATGTTGGGCTCTGGCCACCCAAAGCTTAGAATTATAACTTAGGTAAGCACTTTATGGATCCCAGAGGTATCCATTACCAGGGATCGTTAGAATAAGTTGTGATTAGGGCATCAGATCCGGTTTTTTATTTAATTCCCGGTTCTGAAAGACCCTGATAGAACCGGTTCTGTAAAACGAGGAACCGGTTTTTTCGGTTCTTACGGTTCCCTCTTAAAATTTTAGGAATAATATTATCTCTATAATACTCTTAATGCTAAATATCAAGTTATTATCCAAATTTATTATTAAAACAGAATATATGCAGTTATTTCACTGTTAAAGTAATAAATAACGTTATAATTTATTATTAATGATGAATCTTTAAGAAACTAACAAGGGACATTAAAGTAAATGCTCCAGGATACCCCGCGAAATTCAAATTTTTCACAGTTGTTTTGCAATTTTCAGCTCAGTCTCGGATAGTATAGTAATAAAAGTTGTATTCGCGGTATTGACACATACTATCCGATAGTGAGCTGGCAATTGTAAAAAAACGTACGACTATTTGAATTTCGGTGATAACTCTAGACCTTTCACCTTCCTTAACAATCTGTGGTTGGCAACACTGGTTGCTATTAGTTAAGTATTACACTTTCACTCTTGTGGACGGAATAGATAAATATAATAATAACTTGGCCAGACTTGGCTGGACAGCGACATGATAAAGTTGTTACACCTATTTAAGAGAAATAAATAAATAGGTGTACTATTTATTTATTTATCTTTGCTCACATTACTTTGTTGTTTGGCATCCAATCTGACAATTATTGTGAATCATGAAAATCTGAGTTATACAACACAAATGAAGGTAGGTAATATTTCAGTTTTGGCACTTGGTAGAACACGTGGCACGTGCTATATTAAACTACTTATAAATTGCTTAGTAGATAAGTATAAATTAAGAATCATAAAAAATAACAGTGTTGCTAAATTACACTGGTTAAATGAGCACTAATGAGCAGTGTTAATATTATGTTCGTGTCGATTTTTGGTTATAAAAGAAATGCCAGTTGCCTCTCAATGTTTTCACAACTTTTGCATTAGAAGTTCGATTGCAAGCAGCTAGGCCACCAAGTGTTCAAATATTCGACCAACTTGTCTGATGTCAATAACTTTACTAAGTTTATTGAATTTCAGACGCATCTTCCAGTTGACAGAATTCCTGAACAACAAAAGAATGGATTTCGAAGAGGTGATAAATAAGGCAGGAGACAAGGCCTCTGTTTGGCACTACTTTCTAAGAAACAAAAATAAAAGTGAAGCAAAACGTAAATTATGCCAAAAGATATTAAAATCAGGCGGTGGTAGCACGAGCAGTTTACAAAAACATTTGAAAAACGTACATAAACTCAGTTTAGAAAGTCCAACTACGTCAGCATAGGGTGGTGCATCTACTACAAAAGAACTTTCGGATCCCGAAATGCCGAAAAAGAAATCTAAATTGACCCATTTTTTTGAGAGTGATGCTAATCCAAGTATGGAAGTAATGGTGTCTCGTATGGCTTCGATGGATGGAATCTCACTAAGAACATTTATAGCATCTCAAGATTTAAGGTACCTTTTTGAAAAAAGCGGCAATAAATTACCCAAGACTGCGGATACCATTTGAAACAAGATTATCAAGGAAAGTGAAAAAAGAAAACTAGAGGTGATTAGTGAGATTAAAGCGATTCTATCTCATGAAAAGAAGTTTTCAATATCATTCGACGAATGGACATCCAATCACAACAGAAGATACATAGGTCTTTCATTGCATTCACCAGATTTTGCTAGAAACGCTTTTTGAAACCTTGGTCTAATAAGAATTCATCGCTCCATGAATGCAGCAAAATGCGTTCAGTTAATTGAGTCCAAGTTGAATGAATATGGCATATCCTTAACTCAAGACATTGTTGCTCAAACTACAGATGGCTGCAGCCTTATGGTTGCATTTGGGAAGTCGCTCAAGTCTTACCATCAGTTATGTATTGCTCACGCAGTTCAACTAGCAATTGTGGACGTGATGTATAATCGCAACAAAGACATCGAGGAAGACGTAGAAGCGCCACAGATGATACTGGAGCAGTTGGACGAACTTGGCAATTATGATTATGACGAAGATTTGCCTCTATTTGAATTATCTTTAAGAATGCGAAGTGGCGAATTTAGTAACGAAACTGATGATGGTGAAAATAACAACGATGAAGACGATGGTGCTGAATTCAATAACGAATCGCCATTAGCATCTTTACCACCACAATCGTTTAGCTATTATCAGCTCATATCTAAGGTACGAAAAGTAGTAAAATTTTTCAAAAAGTCACCGACTAAAAATGATGACGTCCTTCAAAAGTATGTTAAAGCTGATTTTGGACAGGAGTATTCTCTCCTTTTAGATGGAAAGACTCGATGGAGGAGCATGGCCACCATGTTAAGCCGTTTTCTAAAATTAAAAACATCTATCACAAAAGCACTAATAGATTTGAATATTGATATTCAGTTTACTGACGATGACTGGAGACATATACACGAGTTAAATAATATATTGGATATAATAAAAACTGTCGTGGAGGCACTATGTCGCCGTGATGCAACATTGCTTACAGCTGATATTTCTCTCAAATTTGCAATAAAAAAATTGCTTGAAATGAACACTCATCTGAGCAATAAAATGGCGGCTGCATTGCGTAAACAAAATGCAAAACCACGACTAGTCCAAGCATCAATATTGCAATATTTGACCAACCCGGAGAAGTATTTTGATAACATTGAAAATTAAGATAAAACTGTTTTTTTACGGCCTACGAGTGATGGAGATGCTGCGGGAAATCGTAAACCTCATTCAACGCACAAAACAAAGTGTACCTCTTGATTGTAAGCCTGATTTCAGGAGACATGATGATGATGACTTACAAGTATCTTCTTTAACAAATGAAGAAGAATTTAATAAGGAAATAAGTCAAGCTACTGCTTCTGCTCCTGAATCGACATCAAATGACATCAACACTACTATAAGAGTAGAAATGGCTCTGTTTGAGAATGGTGGTCAGAGACAGCGAGGACGATACCTATCGCTCGCTTATCACCATTTACTATCAATTCCACCCACTAGTGTGGAGCCGGAACGTATATTTTCTTCCGCCGGGATAGTCTGCAATAGACTCCGTTCGTCTTTAAGCGACAAAACTTTAGACGCACTTATTTTTTTACGTTCCTTTTATTTAGGAAAGAAGAAAGCCAATACGTAATGCTGTGGTAATGCTCAATTTAATCATTAATTTTCGTTATTTGGTTTTTGTTATATTTTTTTGTAATTTTTATCATTTATTTACAACTGTTATGTGCTTGTTGATTTGTTTTGAGTGGATTTGTAAAAGTTCCTATATCTAGCTTGTAAGATGGTTAATTTTTTTAAGTTTAATTTTTATTATTTCCCTTTTTGATCTCTGTAGTGTAGTGAATTATAAAGAACTGATTGTAACTTTGTTGCCAAAAATAGTTAAAAACGATGTTGTAATTTGAGTATAATTCAAAAAATATATAAATATGCGTACCAATAAAGTGTGTTTTATTTAGACACTTTTCAAATAGAATTTATGAAAAAAACCCGAAAGAACCGAAAGAACCGGGTACCCGGTTCCGTCTAGAATTTAGAACCGAAAGAACCGGTTCCTAAAATAGGACCGGTTCTCGATGCCCTAGTTGTGATGTCTTCGGGGCATTCGTGGAGAGCATACAACTCTGCTCAGACGTGTCATAGTTAAGTCTTAATTGTAATTAACTTTAAGTTTAACTTTGATAAATTTTTATTATTTTTAAAAAAAGTATTTACCGCTCCCCTACCTTCAAAATTAGGACGGCATAGGGAAAATCCGGAACCATCAAATAAATTTTGTTAAAGTGAGCAACGGGAACCGAAAGCGATGATTGCAGCAGCGGGTTGGTGAGTACAACTTTTCACCTTCCTTTCCTTTCGTTATTTTCGGAATCGAACCTTGTCCGTATAACGTTATCTGGTTTTAAATTTTAGATTTTAAGTGATATATAAACGTAATTAAATAAATAAAATTAAATGAATTAATGTGAAGTAATATATATAATATATAATTTTGTTAAATATTGAGAAATAATTTCCAATTGAAGTAATAAATTAACATTGAATTAAAATTATTCCTTGTTTAATTAAATGTTATGTAAAGATTAGTTATAGTTACTTAATTGAATAATTATATTTTTAATTAAATTGAGCCACTACATCTCGTCACGTTTTGTAAAATAATATTGTGTGTGTTAAAAATCGTTTTCGTATTTTCTTTTTACATTTTAATATTTTAAATTTCTTTTTATAACAATGGAGCAAATTACTTTAATTCCTGGTGAATTTCTAAAATTAATTCCTCTTTTCAATGGTGATAAAAGTCTCCTTAATCTTTATTTAAGAAAATGCGAATACGTTATAGATAAGTTTAAGGGCGGCGAGGCTCAGAATCTATACTTAATGCAATGTATTATGAGTCGCCTGATAGATAGTGCAGCTGCACTGATTAGCGAGCGCGAGGATATAGTTACATGGTCTCAGTTTAAAGGAATCTTAATACAACATTTTAGTGATCCTAGGAACGAAGAGTGCATTGCTATAGAGTTAGAAAATTTGAAAATTAAACAAGGGGAAAGTTTTCTTGATTTTTGCAATAGACATCAAGCCGTTCGTTTAATATTAATATCCAAGGTAAATCAAATTACGAATGCTGAAATTAAGCAGAGTATAATCATTATATACAACCATACTGCATTAAATGTATTTCTTTATAATTTACGCGAGTACATGGTGAGAATAGTTCGTTTAAAGTGTCCGGATACATAAGAAAAGGCATTAAGCATAGTTTTAGAGGAAGTTAATTTTAACGAGCAGTACAGTGCGAAAAATAAATTATACGCTAGTACAAAACCGCAGTTACAAAATTCTAATTTTAAAAATTATAATGCAGTTAATTTTCCTATTAATCAAAATAAGTCGCAACAGCAGATTCCTAAACTTAATTTTGGTATACGCCAGAATAATTTTAATAAGCCACAATTTAATAGCTTCGGGGCTCAGCCTGGCCCATCCCAATTTGGATATAGGCCTAGTTTTAATACGAACAACCAATTTGGATATAAGCCGAATTTAAGCAACTTTAATAAGGGCGGTTCGTTCCCTACGCCTAAAATGACACCACAGCAGTTTGGTCAAATACCACCAAGCTTTAGACCACAGCAGCAATTTGGTTTTAGACCACAACAGCCATTTGGCTATAGGCCTCAAATGAATTATGGTTTTAAATCTGCAACAAATCCAAGGGTACAGATGTGTCAATGAGGACAGCACCTTTTAATAAGCCTCATTAATTAAATGAAATTCATTTTAGCGAAGACCAGAATATTGATCCTTATTTTAATAATGAGATAAATATTTATGATCCTAACATATGCAATGAAAATTATGACTTAAATTACGATCAGAATTCTACAGATTATGTTAGTAAAGAAAGAAATTACAGAATCGAATCATGAAAATTTTAATGAAACCCAAAACAATAATGATAGTGTAGAAAATTTTCACATAGTAGCCTCAAGTTGCCTACAGAAAAAATAGAAATAAACTGTGACCCTAATTTAAAATTACCGTATATTTTTATCCCGGAAATTAAAGCAAAATTTATGATTGACACAGGAAGCACAAAATCTTTCATTAAACCGGAATTAGCATATCACTATTTTGAACCGTATATACTTAATGAACCATTTGAAGTAGTTAGCACACATGCATCCAGTAAGCATAATGAAGTTATACAAATACCACCGTTATCCACACTTAAATCTAATACATTTCAAAAATTTTACGTTTGTAATGTTGATTCTAGATATGATGGGTTAATAGGCAATGACCTGTTAAAACAATTAGAGGCAGTCATAGATCTAAGAAATAAAAAACTTAAAATTAAAAACGCACAAATTCCCATTATATATAATGACTGACAATATAAAATACAGTTACCACCACGTTCAGAACTAAGGGTATCTTTACCTACCACTCAATATTCAGGAGATGCTATTATTAATTTTACAGAATTTTGTGAAGGTGTACGCATGCCAAGTGCAATAGTTAAATGCATAAATGGTTACGCTAAAACAGTTATTCAAAATTTATGCGATGAAGAAATGACTTTAACAATAAAATCTCCTTTTGTAGTAACTTAATACGAAAGCACTAATTGTGAGGTTAATAAAATAAATACTAAAAGTGAATTTAATAGTAACATAGAAATAGATAAACTATTAGAACAAAATTTAAATAAATTAAGATTAGAACATATGAATAAAGAGGAAAAAGAGGAAATTTATGAGTTGTGTAAGGAATATAAAGATATATTTTATTGCGATAGTTTACCGCTTACCTTTACCAATGATATTAAGCATTTTATAAGAATCAAAAACGAAGACCCTATATGTTAAGCCTTATAGGCATGGTTTTGCACAATCTGAAGAAATAGAATGGCAGGTAGAAAAACTTTTACATGACAATGTTATTCAGGAATCTTTTTCTCCATGGAGCGCACCTGTCCATTTGGTCCCAAAAAAGATTGACGCATCAGGTGAGCCTAAATATAGAATCGTTATCGACTATAGACGCCTCAATGAGATCACCATACACGACAAATACCTTTTACCACATATAACGGATTTATTTGACAAGTTAGGCAAGAGTACTTATTTTTCAACCCTAGATTTAGCAAGTGGCTATCATTAAATCGAGATTAATGAAATGACCGTCAAACAACTGCATTAAGTACCCAATCAGGACATTACGAATTTAGTAGGATGCCGTTTGGCTTAAAAACTGCCCCGGCAACATTCCAACGCACTAGGAATAACGTCCTGAGAGGACTTCAGGGCATTCATTGTATAGTATATATTGATGACATAATAATTTATTCAAAAAGTTTAGCAGAGCATATCGATAGTTTGAAAAAGGTTTTTGATAGATTGCGGGTCACAAATTTTAAAGTTCAATTAGATAAATCCGAGTTTTTAAGGTAGGAAATACTGTACTTAGGTCATACCATCACAAAGGATGGACTTAAGCCAAATAATGATAAAATGAAAGCCGTATTAAATTATCCTATTCCTAAAACAGTTACCGAAATCAAAGGTTTCCTTGGCTTGATCGGTTATTATAGGAGGTTCATCAAAGACTTTTCAAAGGTTACTGAACCATTAACATCATGCTTAAAAAATCGTAATAAAATTGAAATTAACGAAAATTATATACAAGCGTTCCAAAAATGTAAAGAACTTTTAGTAAATGCACCCATTTTACAATATTCGGATTACGAAAAGCCTTTCATATTAACAACTGATGCATCTGGCGTTGCTTTAGGAGCAGTGTTGTCACAAGGCCCTCTTGGTAGAGATCATCCAGTTGCATATGCTAGTAGAACCCTCAGTGATACAGAAAAGAGATACAGTACAATAGAACGCGAGATGTTAGCCATTGTGTGGGCTGTCAAACACTTTAGGCCTTATATTTTCGGAAGGAAATTTACAATATACACCGACTATCGTCCATTGGCATGGTTATACTCTATAAAAGAACCCAATAGTAAACTGACTAGATGGCGGCTTAGACTACTAGAATATGATTTTGAGGTAATATACAAAAAGGGAAAACAAAATACTAATGCAGATGCATTATCACGAATTCAATTAAATGCTTTAGGCTCTGATTCAGATGATAGCGACGTTTCAATGAAAGTTAATGCAAATGATATAGATAAAAAGAATTCGAAATTGCAGAAATATCTTGATGAAGTTACAGGTGATATAGCAAAAATAGTAAGGAAAAAGGATAGTGAAAACGATGAAATTATATCATTTGTTTCCGACAGCGATAGCAAAACCCTAACTATCTCTGATACATCTAAAACTATTTCAGTTAGCCCTAGGAAATTAGATCAATTAGAACAGTACCCCATACTATCCATATCCAGTCATACAGATACTATACATTCTGATATAGAGATGGATAGTGCTGGAATACGAATTTTAAAAGAAGCAATAGATACAAAACCAAACCAAATTTTAGTCTTCTCGTGGTTTAAAAATGAATTATGCATTAAAAACGCAAAATACTACTAAACTAAAATACTAAAATACTACCCCTAAACGCAAAATATTGGAAGTATTTTTACCCCTTAAAATACCGAATTAGTTAAAGATTTTTTAAAAGAATATATCCGTCCGAAAATTAAATACTTTATCTACTTTGAAAATATGGAACATTGGGCAGATTTTGCCAATACCGTAATTAAATTATTTAAAAAGGATACAATTAATCTGAAAGAGTGTACAGAAAGAGTAATTTATATAGATGATGAATATATATAAATGATTATAATAATAAATGAGCAAAAGGCTATAATAAAGAAATATCATGAAGGCAAGACGTGCCATCGTGGTATCAAACAAACTACAGTTACTACTACTACTACTACAGTTACTACAGTAACTACTGATAAAGCGCAACTATTTTTGGGATAATTTACAAGAAACCGTAACAGCTATATAAATACATGTGAACTTTGTAAGAAGATGAAGTATGATAGGAAACCACTTAAACCCTTAATACAGTTAACTCAAACACAAGAGGCACCTTTTCAAGAATTTTTTATAGATTTATTCAGTATTGAAGGAAAATATTACCTTACTATTATAGATGCTTTTAGTAAACTAGGGCAAGCAATTGAAATTAGTAATCGCTCCACACCTGAGGTAGTGCGCGCTTTAATTAAATATTTTTCATTTTATGGCATACCGGAAAAAATTTCAAGTGACCCAGGTACCGAATTTAACAATACATTAATACGAGAATTAACCGACATGTACAAAATAGAGCTTCATATTTCTACACCAAATAATCCAAACTCTACAGGAGTGATAGAAAGGTTTCATTCCACTTTAATAGAAATATATAGATTGGCTAAGTATGAGCAAAAATTTACAGATGCTGCTTCTGTTATGACATACGCTATAAGGGCTTACAATAATACAATCCATAGTTACTAAGCACACACTATTCGAAGTAGTTTTTGGGCACACTGATTCCAATAGCACATTTGACGTAGATTTTAATAAATACTATATGCAACAATTACTCAAAGATCATGCAAAAAGAACAAAATATTTAAATTTCAAGTGACCCAGGTACCGAATTTAACAATACATTAATACGAGAATTAACCGACATGTACAAAATAGAGCTTCATATTTCTACTCCAAATAATCCAAACTCTACAGGAGTGATAGAAAGGTTTCATTCCACTTTAATAGAAATATATAGATTGGCTAAGTATGAGCAAAAATTTACAGATGCTGCTTCTGTTATGACATACGCTATAAGGGCTTACAATAATACAATCCATAGTTACTAAGCACACACTATTCGAAGTAGTTTTTGGGCACACTGATTCCAATAGCACATTTGACGTAGATTTTAATAAATACTATATGCAACAATTACTCAAAGATCATGCAAAAAGAACAAAATATTTAAATTTCAAGTGACCCAGGTACCGAATTTAACAATACATTAATACGAGAATTAACCGACATGTACAAAATAGAGCTTCATATTTCTACTCCAAATAATCCAAACTCTACAGGAGTGATAGAAAGGTTTCATTCCACTTTAATAGAAATATATAGATTGGCTAAGTATGAGCAAAAATTTACAGATGCTGCTTCTGTTATGACATACGCTATAAGGGCTTACAATAATACAATCCATAGTTACTAAGCACACACTATTCGAAGTAGTTTTTGGGCACACTGATTCCAATAGCACATTTGACGTAGATTTTAATAAATACTATATGCAACAATTACTCAAAGATCATGCAAAAAGAACAAAATATTTGTATCAATATATTTCAAGTAAATTATTAGACTCTAAGGAAAAAGAAAGATCAAAAAAAGGTGGTGAAAAGGAAATTTGAGACAGGAGATTATATTTATGCCAAGGCAGTAAATACTAGGAAGAGTAAGGATAAGCCGATCAAAAAGCAAAAGTTAGTGGTACAATAGAAAGAAACGTAGTTCCAATTCAAGTAGGAAATAGAAACACAAAAGTTCCTATTAAAAATATAATAAGGAAATAGAAACACAAAAGTTCCTATTAAAAATATAAAACGGCCTCCACAGGTGTTGCGTCGTAGCCCTGGCGATGATGCAGGAAAACCTGGCTCTTCAAGTTAAGAAAATAGAAGAAAATTCGGGGCTTCTACCACTTAAAATAGGGAATGCATACATGCAAACAGATAAGTGGGTTATTATTAAGAGATTAGATTTAGAAAGAATAGCAGATAATTTAGTATATTATATAAATAGTTATAACGAATTCAGTATGTTAATAAATACAAGTAAGCCGTATCGTAATGAATTTAGTAATATAAAAGATCAAGTAGAGTATATTCGTGATTCGACAATAAATAAGATTAAGCAAATTTTCCCTTTGCAAAAATTCAAACGCGGACTTTTAAATCCCCTTGTATCCGTCATTAAATCGATTACTGGCAATTTAGACCATACATCTTCATGGTCATCACTTCGTTATGACAGTCTTATTGAAAATTTATATAAAAAACAAAGTTCTATACAAAATAAGATCACCTTCATTACCAAAATTATTGTTCACCATATTAATAGCACTGAGGTACTGTATAATAATTCTTTAATTTTTAATGAGCGTCTTAAGAGGATAGAAAGAATGTTAAAAGAATTTAACACTAAAGAAAATAATTTAATTTATTCTACTTATGTTTTAGGTATGTATACTACTTTTATAGACAGTTTTCGCATTTTAAATATTACTATTAATGAAATAGAAACCGCTCTAGCAGGCTCTAAGTAAGGTTGATGTATTACATCAATGTATAATTAAGAATTATTTCAAATATTGTCACAAGTCGAAAAGGTTCACAATTTAGTTTATCCTGTATCCATGAACAATTTAGTTAAAATAGAAAGAACTATTACTGTTAAAACTTTTATTAAAGGACACCAGATCACGTTCATATTGGAGGTTCCGCTCATTAGTAATGATACTTACGATTTTTATAAAATGTTTTCTTTACCAATGTATGATGAGCAAAAAAATAAAACATAAATTATATCATTATTCCTGAATACCCTTTCCTTATGGTGAAAAGTTCAAAGAAAAGTATGTATTTTGAACTTTTCACCATAAGGAAAGGGTATTCAGGAATTATAAAAATTATTAAAAGGCGTGTCACTTTTTAGTTTTTAATCATAGTTTGATATATTATAAACTGCATGAAACTGCAAGTATGAACTAATTGTTTCCATTTAAAAAATAAAACATCAGATAAATCGAAAATAATACTTTAATAATCAGTCAAAATTAAAAAGGTAAGTAACATACCTACAATATCTCCAAAATTTTAATTTTTAACACATAAACATTAGATAGGTGAACATTGCAATAAAGTTATAAAGTCAAAAAATATTTATTCTCAACAATAAAAAATAAGTATCAAAAGCTTTCTTTAACTCAACAAAAGTTATAAGAAGTTAGAAGATATATTTTTCAGAAAAATATCCATGAAAAAAATATTCATTCTACAAAATAAGCAAAAACATAACAGGTAATACTTTTACAATATAATCAGTCTAATCTTAACCAAATTATCTCTAAAATAAAACAAGTTTATCTCTAAAATAATCATAAAATTAAGACAACATGACATTATAATAAGAAGCATAGTATGGATCTATCAATTGTTTATCAATAAGATCCTTGAGATCATTCTTTTTAGCAGTACTAAGCTGAAGTGGCTCTAATTATGCCTTTTGCATGGTTATTTCCTTAATATCTGGCAACCTTTTCCTCTTATTACGAACATTAATTTTCTTAAAATCATCCCTGTATGAACACTTGTAATAAAATGAAAAGGGGTCATCTTTGGTAAATTTCAGTGCTTTAATGCTATTCCATACTACATTATTTTTCTGTTCATCGGTATTAAAATTATAGCCCCATTTTTCTTGCAATTTCTGAAGATCATAAAAAAAACTATGGGTTAAACTGTGAACTTTAAATGGAATACCAGTTTTCCTTGCTCTTTTGATTGCTGATATGTACTGAAGAGGCGAGTAAATTGGTCCAGTTTTTAAATCTCTTGTTATCTGCTTTTGAATCAAACTATGTACATTATCAGCTTCATTTTGCGTGTGACCTTTTATGAGATATTTGTGAGTTACTGATGATAAATTATTTATATTGGCAACAGCATATAAGTATAAACAAGTGAGATATTTATTTTTGTTTTGGCCACAACAGTTATCAGATATGAATGTTATATTTATTTCCCTCTCCCCAGCTTCTTCACACACCATCTGTAAATAATTGAAAACACAACTACCTATCTCCGTAGCGCCTCTTTTAGCTTAAGTCTCATCCCAAAAATAACAATGAACAGTTTCATAGCTTTTAGAGATATCCATTGTTGTCTCATTATCCTCGTGAATTTTACTTAATTCAGTAAAAGTGAAATTATAACTATTAAGTTTTGATTTATAATAGAATGCCGAAGTTTCACCATTCGGGCTTTGCATAATGGCTTGTACATCGTAGCATACACAATAAGGCGTGTTGCTCGCTGCGCAGATGAATTTCCCCAATAATAATTTCGCATCCGGTTTCTATTTTTATAATATAAGTACCAATTACAGGCGTCTTGTTTATTTCGTTTCCACACTTTTCGGAAATTACAATCTTATTTCTGGAATACATAATATATCGGGACAAGGGAAGTTTTTGTAACTTTAAGTCTTCTATTTGTACGGCCCTTGGTATACAAAGAGACGTATCTTTACTATACTCCATCATCTGCTCCGCACACGTTGTAGAGACATAGGGAACTATTTCCTTTTCGGTGCTCAGGTACTGATCATTCTCCGAGATGTGCTGGCAAGGCGATATTAGTAATATGTATCATCGCTCCTCGTCGTCAGTTACAGAGCCTCCACCCAAAAGAAGACTTGTTGAAGTAACAAGAAAGTGGGGGTTTGTAGAAATTCCAGAAAAAGCTGAGAAAAAATCCTGTGAATCAGATTTCCTGGAAGACATTGAAAATCCTGTCCAATTTTTTAAACTATATTTTGATGAAGAGAAATTATTGCGCTCGGAAACTGAAAAAATAATCTAATCTAATTTCAAATCTAATTGATAAACAAAATAAACAAACTCGATGTGGCTATTGTCATAAAAATACCACTATGAAGTGCATCAAATGTAATGTTGCCTTACATAGCAAATGTTCTATTATATTTCATACTGAATAACATACCTAACAATTTATTATTACGTTATAGTTATACGAATAACTAATTTGTAAGTTTATATAAGTTTATATCCTAGTGTTCCATTATTGGAACGATTACTAAACTAAAAATCTAAATGAGATATATATTTTTTTTTGTATGTAGGTATCATTATACATCTATAAACATACCCTAATCCGATTTTCATAAAAATTTAACTTGTACATAGATTACCTTTTATATTTCGGGATTTGGCAACCCTGGTGTTATAATATTTCTTTTCGTTCTCTAATCCCGAAATATAAAAGGGTAACCCTCGTATTACTATGGTTGGGATAAAACGAGTTAGGAAGAATTACAAAATATTAAAAATTATTTAAGTCTAAATGTCTTCTGTTCATTCGTTATATTTGTAATGGCGACAATGACAAATAATTGAAGAGCACAGGGAAAGAATGATCAAAGTCACCCTAAAACTAATTTTGAGATAATAACGCCATCTTGTTGGCAATTCGCTAAGCTTGCTTACCTCGAAATATGAAATGGGTAAAAATAAGTCTCGAAAATTTTACTTTAAAATTTTGGCCTAAAAGTATCAATTTAATGATCACAGTCACTACGAGTTATTTACGGAACCATTGTTATACGCAAGGTAATCCATGCAAATGTAAGCGTTTTGATTGTTTTAATACATTTTCAACCACATCTCAGTGCTCGATTTTAAACAATTTTAATTCTATGAGTGATAGAAACGAGCAAAATCAGTATCTAGCAGGATTTATCACCGTACTTCCTACATCAAAGAGGCGACCTAGACGACCTCAAAATGAGGCGAAATTAAGAGACTCACCTTACAGTTACAGAGTTAAGGTGTCACATTCTAACAATATAGACACTCAAGTTTGCTACAAGGCATTTTTATCCCTCCATGGCATAACAAACAGACGCTACGAAACAATTAAAAAACAATTGTTGGTACAGGTAGACTGGGTAACTTTGTCTTTCAATATAACATTGGCCCTCAACTTCATTATTGAATTATATATTTTTTTAAGTTTCTGAACCTATGCAATCTAACTAAATTAGGCATCGTTTGTTTTTTTTTTAAGTTTTTGAACGTAACCTGAGTTGTCAGTCTAAGCTATAGCTGTCAGTTTATTTTCTTTTGACGTTTTAAATTTGCGCTAAAACAAGTGTCTTTAAATAAGTGGTTTTAAAGTTATTTATTTTACATGATAAACAGCGATTTGTAAGGTAAGTTTGTATTTTAATTGATATTTGGTGATTACTCTGCTGTGTCAAATAAAGAAAATAACTTTATAAGCAATATTTTTGTGAAAAAGTCTTACTATAAAAAATATTCAAGTTTTCGTGGGTGATTCGGGTAACATTGACTATGAGCTAATGTTACCCTGACGTCGATTTTAGTGTTGCTAACATATATTTTTTCCCTGCTTTAAGCGTAAAATTTATTTTTAGGTGCATAGCATGGCTAGGAAGAAGATTTGTCCCTCCCCAGGTACCCGTCAATATGGGACGAAGTCTCGGTACACCAAAGAAGATTTAGAAAAAGCTTTGGATGATATAAAAAAATGCAGAAAGACTCAAAAAAGTGCCGCAGAAGTCTATAATATTCCTGTGAGTACATTAAAATATAAATTGAAAGAGCAGCACAGCAAACCAGTAGGTAAACCACCGGTACTAAGCAGAGAAGAGGAAAATTCCATAGTTGCACACGTCATAGCCCTAGCTGATCTTGGAATCCCGGTTAGCATGCTAGACGTCCGAGTAATCGTGAAAGGTTTTTTAGACAGTATAAAGAGGACAATTAAAGAGTTTAAGAATAACTTACCTGGTTGGGAATGGGGAAAACTCTTTCTCGAACGTCATCCCGATATCAAGCAGAAAGTAGCCCATGCGATTAGTCGGAAGCGTGCACAAGTTACACAGGAGATGGTTCAAAATTATTTTGATTATTTACAAGAAGAGCTTAAGGATGTGCCACCATCTAACATCTTTAACTTTGATGAAACTGGATTCCATGATTATCCGAAGAAACAGACACTTCTTTTCAGAAGATCTTGCAAGAATCCGGAAATAATACTAAATTCAACAAAGTCCTGCTATACAGTAATGTTTTGTTGTAATGCCGCTGGAGAATTTGTACCTTTATACATAATTTATAAGGCTAAACAGAAGTTGGATCCAGGGAGCTCCTGCTGGGACTCGTATGGCGGTCACTAAATCTGGTTGGATAGATGCTGCAACATTCGATGACTGGTTTGAACAACAACTTCTGCCAGTTCTTCAAAAAAGGAAGGAAAGAAAGTCATCTTGGGTGATAACATGAGCTCCCATATAACCCCCAGGACTTTACTACTGTGTGAAGAAAATAATATTAAATTTATTTGTCTTGTACCCAATTCTACACATCTACTGCAACCTCTTGATGTCTCTTACTTCAGCTCACTGAAAACCAACTGGCGGAAGGTATTGGCAGATTGGAGAAAGACGAGACGTGGAAAAGTTACCAATGCTTTACCAAAAGAAGTTTTCGCTAAATAACTCACCGAAACATTAGAAGTAGGAGCCGACACAGCTGCACGTAATGCTATCGCAGGTTTTAAATCCTGCGGCACATATCCATTTGATCCATCCGTGGTTTTAGATAAGTTAAAAGACTATACTAAACCCATGGAAGAAGTCCGCGAAGAAATAGGAGAGAGTTTCAAACAATACATCAGTGTAATCAGGGAGGCTAATTTGCAACCCAAACTTACCAAAAAATTTCAATTACCTGTTGTTGCTGGAAAGAGCGTTTCTGTGGAGGCTGTAGAAAAATACTATAACGAAAGGGAGGTGACTGCAAAATCCAAGACTCTAAAGCGAACATGCGATTCAGGCGCGGATATTATTCCTGGACCTGCCAAGAAGAGGGGGCGACCTGTTGGATCAAAAAATAAAGCAGTTAAGAAGGTAGTTGCAACTATCGCGGACCACCGAACATCACCTACACCAGACCCTTATTCCGATGTACCTATAGCTGGTCCTTCAGGAACGTGTATGGCGACGTCGAAAGATATAGATGACGATGACTCGTACTTGCATTTCCTCATCTATCCTCCGAAAGTGTTTTGGTGTATCCCATGCCGGTATCGCCACCGCCATTGGATGCTAGCGTTGTTGAAGATCACCCTATGAATGTTCCATCACCAATTGAAGTCGTTGAATTATATGGTAATGAAGATATTGAAGGGCACTATGAATGCCGTGACAGAATCTTAGAAAAGGTAGACTTAAATACAAAAAAAGATGCAAAAGTAGGATATGTGTCTATTAATAAGGATGCTAGTGTCGTTGGTTTGAGAAAAGAAAACAGAAAACAGGATTATTGTGTTGTCAAATACGAAGACTGTTTGTTTCCGGGGCCTATCATTTGTAGGGAAGGAGATACTGTAAAAATATCCGTCATGCAAAAGTCAGCAGACGGCTGGAAGTGGCCAGTACTGCGGGACATATTCATCTGTCATCGGAAGAGCATAATCAGCTATCTGGATGACCAAAAAATTACCAAACAAAGGGATTATTACTTGGTAGACGATCCGCTGCTCTTCATGGAATGGGGCGGCTGAATTTACATATTATTTTTAAGCATTAACTTGATAAAGATCTCATTATTGTTTTTATATAATTGTTTATAATTTTGTTTAACGTTTTTAGTTAATAAGTAAGGTATACGAAGCAACGCCAAAAAGATTTAGTAAAATTATAAAATAAATATTGATTCTCAGGAAATTTTCTTTCATTTATATAGCAAACCCAAAATAGAGATGATTGGCCGATTCGACTAACTTGTTAGTGATGACATTTAGTAATCTGACAGATGTATAATGTAAAAAAATGAAGCTTATGTTAGATTTAGCCTAAAATTGTTGAAAAACTGTACATTTTCTTCTACAGTTTTAACGAGAGCCAAACCTACCCCACTATCCATGTAACTTTGGCCCTCGATACTTAGGCGGTTTTTTCGTTATTCTTATTTTAATTGACTGAATTCTAGTATATTTATTGACAAAGCAACCCTGCATGCCACTAAAATCGCATATAACCTCAAATTATTTTTACTAGAATGGAATTTAAAGGCAATTAACAGTGAATTAAGGGCCAAAGTTACCCAGTCTAACTGTATCTAGTGTAGTTTAAAAAGATGGTAGAGGGAAACACACAAATAGACCACAGAAAAAATCTCATGAAACTCAACAGGCAGTCCATGATCACATTGCTGTTACATATATCAACAGTAAGATGTAACTGTCAATGTCATTATTGACATTGACAGATGTCATAAGTAAAGCCTATCGAGTTAGTTTATTTAGTTGGCCAAAAGGCTATACATAGTGTAGACGTATATATTGTGCTAAGCATATCTCATTACATATTGTAATACGTATTCGTTGTAAGCACCAATAAAGGAGAGTATAAGAATTGCTGCTGTATTATTATCGTCACCACACGAGCGCACGAAGGACTTACAATCAAGAGGTCATAGACCAACACATGGTGTCAGAAGTGAAAATTTAAAAGAAAACGAAAATTATGAACAAAAAAGAGGGTACGTCGAAAACTCCGGAAGATTCGAGACAATCTGAGTGTGGGAACTTAACAATGGCAGGCAACGGAGTACAGAAGCTTGAGATCTCTACAGAAATTATCAACAATAATGCTGAAAATTTCAAGAAATGGACGCAGTCATTTGAGATATTTCTACTGGCGTCGGGCATGGAGAAAACGGAAGACAAAAGAAAAATTGCAATCATGCTGCATTCCATGGGAGAAAAGGGTTTAAACATATACAATTCCTTCAATTTGGACCTAAGAACTGCTACTTTCCAAGAAGTCAAGGCAAAATTCGTCGAGTATTTTGAACCCAAAAAGAATTTGACGGTGGCACGACACAAATTCTTTACGTTGAAACAGCGTGTGAACGAATCCTTGGAAAACTTTCTAATGGAATTAGAAAACGCAAGTCATGCCTGTGAGTTTGGTTCGCTACGTGAGTCCCTTGTAAAGGACATTCTCATTGCTAATATGGCCACAAACTTCTCGCAATTTCGTCAAAAGCTACTACAAGAACAGGACCTATCCCTAGAAAGAGCCAAACTCCTCTGTAGAACACTGACGATGGCGCAGAAAAATGAAGAATCATTCAATGCAGCAGATGGAAGAGAAGCCACAATATACAAGCTACACAAAAGTCGTCGGTCCAGTCAGGTCCATGAGGGGGACCTCATACCAGAAAAGAAAAAACGCAAGATCTCCATCATGCCAAGGTCACCCAAGGTCAGCTACGCCTGGATCAAGAACAACGTCGTGTGTAAAGTGCAACACATCGCATGGTCGCCGCAACTGTCCAGCTTGGAAACACAGATGCAGGTCATGTTTTAAATATGGACATTTTACTCATTTATGTTTCAAGAAAAACAGTGTCAGGACTGTTGTTACTGGGGTAGGTAGCATAAATCTCGATGATGAATCAAGCCCCAAAAGTGCTGAGGCTGAGAGATTTACAATAGGGGCATTGTTCAACATTAAAAACATAAAATCACAGAATGCTAGTACAAATTTGATAAGCACAACAGACAAGTCCTGGTACTGTTCTCTTAATATAAACAACAAAAAGGTAGATTGCCTAATTGACACTGGCGCAGACATAAATGTGATGTCTTATCAAGTATTTAAAGAATTGAATCTTAAATTTGACAAGCAGAGTAAAGAAATGTGTAAAAAATATAATATATTTGCCTACAGTGGGCACAGAATACCGATAATTTCAGTGTTAAACATTTGTTGTTTAGTTGAAAACAAAACAAAACCAGAAAACATTACTTTTGTTGTAACAAAATTAAATTGTCCAACTGTGATTGGTTTACCCACTTGTATAAAGCTAAATTTAATAACAAAAAACTTTTCTCTATCAATGGAAAATGAAAAAAATGTTGAGCAAAATGTATATAATATGTATCAAAAAACTTGTGACAAAATTGTGACCAGATATAATGATGTGTTTCAGGGTCTAGGCTGCCTCCCATACGAACACAGCATCGTGCTAAAAAAGGATGCTATTCCGTGCGTTGATCCCCCTAGAAAGGTTTGCGTTGGTTGAACCGTTAAGGAAAGAGCTTCAACTCATGGAGAACAGTCATACGGAAGGTGAACAAACCTACTCTCTGGGTGAGTAGTTTAGTTGTAGCCATGAAAAAGAATGGTGGATTGAGAATTTGCTTAGATCCTAGAAATTTAAATAAAAATTTATTGAGATGTCATTATCCAATTAAAAATATAGATGAAGTCAGGTCTAAATTGTCCAAAGCCTCTTATTTTTCACATTTAGATGCGTTTTCTGGGTTCTATAACATAAAATTAACTAAAGAAAGTAGTGATCTATGTACATTTCAAACTCCATTTGGCAGATACAAATTTTTAAGATTACCTTTTGGAATAAACACGGCTACAGAAATTTTCTATAAAACCATGATAGATCTTTTCGGAGACATAGAAGGTATAATAATTTAGTGTGATGACATTTTAATATACGGTGAAACAATTGAAATACACAATAAAAGGTTAGAAATGTTTTTGGACAGGGCTAGGCAAGTTAATTTAAAATTAAATAAAGACAAGTGCAAGTTTCTTCTAGAAGAAATAGCATATTTGGGCTATATTTTCAGTAAAGAAGGTGTAAAAATCGATCCAGAAAAAGTTAAAGCGATAAAAAACATGCCCATACCTAAAAATATTAAGGATTTGCAGAGATTTTTAGGCATGATAAATTTTTTAGCACCGTTTATAGAAAATCTAGCAGAAAAAACTAATACCCTAAGAAATTTGTTAAAAAAAGATATGTTATGGTTATGGGATGAAAATTGTCAAAAGTGCTTTGATTTATTAAAAGAAGTCATATCTAAAGCACCTGTGTTAACTAATTATAATTGCAACTTACCTGTGATTTTGTCGGTAGATTCATCAAAGAATGCACTGGGAGCGGTCTTGATGCAAGACAAACGACCCATTGCATATAGTTCAAGAACACTTACCCCCTCTCAACAAAACTACGCCCAGATTGAAAAAGAATTGTTTGCCATACAGTTTGGATGTAATAAATTTCACCAATATATTTATGGCAGTAAAACAACTGTTCATACTGATCACAAACCTTTAATTTACCTTTTTAAAAAACCTCTTCATGAAGTACCTGCTAGGCTACAAAGAATGATGTTATCGTTGCAGGGTTATGACCTAGAAGTAGTTTATGTACCTGGTAAATATATGTATATAGCAGATACTTTGTCAAGAGCCTCACTTAGTGATACATACATACCTCAGTATGAGCAAGACTTACAGTATCATGTTAATTCAGTATTCTCTAATCTCTCAGTAAGTAAGCCTTATTTAAAATTTATATTATTAGAAAGCAAAAATGATGAATCTTTAAATCTGCTCAAGTCTTATATTCAGAATGGTTGGCCAAGAAGCAAAAATAAAGTAAGCTCTCTTGTGAAACCATATTGGAACATTCAAAATGAAGTACATATAATGAATGACTTATTATTTAAAGGCAATAGGCTTATTGTTCCAAAGTCCTTGCAAAGACAGATTTTAGATAAAATACACTGTGGTCATTTAGGTATTAATAAGACACTAAACATCGCTAGAGAAACAGTTTATTGGCCAAATATAAACGCGGATATTAAGAACTTAATTGATCAATGTTCCGTCTGTGCTAAATATAGATCAAATCCACCCCGTGAACCGTTGAAATGCCATGAGATATCTTATCTTCCATGGGAGAAGGTAGGTATAGATTTATTATATTTTGATGGAGAAAATTTCCTTGTATGCATGGATTATTATTCCAAGTACATAGAGTTAGCTTCTTTGCATAAGAATTACACTGTCGATAATGTTGTTAAAAGTCTAAAATCGTTTTTCGGTCGACATGGTATACCCAAGGCATTGGTGTCTGACAATAGTCCACCATTTAACTCCTGCAAATTCAAGTCTTTTCTTGTTGATTGGGATGTAGAACACATAACCACTAGTCCGTACTGGTCGAGATCTAACGGCCAAGCTGAAACCGGTGTTAAAATTGTTAAAAACATATTACGAAAATGCAGAGAAGATGGCTCGGATATACATTTGGCGTTATTACACTATCGCAACGCTGCGAAGGGAGATTTTCCCAGTCCGGCCGCATTATTAATGTCTAGAAACTTGCGAGTAAATTTACCAATTCTTAACAAAAAATTAAAACCTAAAATTGTAAAATTTTCGACATTTGAAAAATGTCATAGACAGAGCAGAGACAAAATGTCTTTTTATTTTGACAGGAATGCGAAGCATACATCTCATGAGTTTCAGCCGGGAGATGACATTTACTTAAAAAAAATCCTAAATCCTTTTGGTCTCCGGGAATAATTAAAGAGAAATTAGGATGTGGTAGATCATATTATGTTGCGGATCCAAACGGTGTTGTGTATAGGAGGAATAGGGGACACATTAGACCTAGAAAAAAGAATTTAAAAGAAATAAATCCTCCACCTTCTTTTTATGGCGATGGCAGCACAATCAATATGCCTCCCATGCAGGAGAGTATAGATCCCATGAGTTTAACACAACGCGGAAACGGTCCCGTTCAAAATTGCATTAACGATGAGAACTGTGTTCCTATGGAGAGTCTAGAAAATACCGGTTACGTAACCAGGTCTGGTAGAAGTGTAAAGCGTCCTAAATTGTACATGCATGAGAAATTTGAGTAGATAAGTAATGTATTTGTTATTAGTTATGTACCTATATTTTTAGTTTGCTTTTATACTCGAAAAGGGAGGTGTTACATATATCAACAGTAAGATGTAACTGTCAATGTCATTATTGACATTGACAGATGTCATAAGTAAAGCCTATCGAGTTAGTTTATTTAGTTGGCCAAAAGGCTATACATAGTGTAGACGTATATATTGTGCTAAGCATATCTCATTACTTATTGTAATACGTATTCGTTGTAAGCACCAATAAAGGAGAGTATAAGAATTGCTGCTGTATTATTATCGTCACCACACGAGCGCACGAAGGACTTACAATCAAGAGGTCATAGACCAACACAATTGCTAGCCTACGTGGCAGAAAGGCACACTACTCTTTAACAAAAACAACTAAAATTTACTTGCCAGAAGAATTAAACATAAAGAAGTTATTTAAATTATACTGTGAAAAAAATCCCACTCATCCAGTTTCATATGAATATTACCGGAATTATTTTAACTGTAACTTCAATATTTCATATGGTTACCCCTGTACAGACACCTGTAGCAAATCTGATCTATTTTTAGTTGAAGAGAAGTATCTCAGTGTAAAAATTAATGAAGAGCCAAATGAAGAAAAAAGAAAATACTTATGAAACAAAAAGAGCTACTTCAGAAAAAGAATACATGACATAAATTGAAAGCTGCAATATTTTATAATAGAAAAAGACAAGCTAAGAATAAAGCTATGAAAGATTTAAACTATGAGGGTAAAACAATAGACTGCAAAAAATCTGCCAGTGCCAAATATCACAACGAATGATGTTTATTATCGGAGACAGCTTTTCAATTTACAGCTTTACCCGGCGTCATGGGGGTTGGGTCTGTGAGACCCGTCACTTTTTATTTCACTTGTAATTCAGTTACCATGCGTGCGGCGTTGCCAAACTTCTCAATAGCTGGAGCTGTTGAGTTGGTCTATGCGTCACAGGTAACGCGTTTGTCGTGCGGCGGCCGCAGCCGGAGTAACAGAGTTGCATAAGGTATGTGAGACCCATCCCCGCAGTCAGTGTAACATTTTCGAGACATTTTACGCAGACATTATTTTAATAATTATCAGTGTTTTTAACATTTCATTTTTGTATTTTATTGTGTTTTACCGTATTGTATCGTTAAATGTATTTTATTTTTTGTAGGTACTTACTTACTTACTTTTTTGTGTTTGTTGTAGGTACTTGAAGTACTTTAATCTCAAAATGGATCGAGAAGAGGCAGAACGACAACGCATTCTTTCAATTTTACAAGAGTCCGACTCTGATTCTACCTCGTCAGACCAGGAAATATGCGAAGAAGAAGTCTTCACTTGAGTGAATGTAGTAATCCTAGTGACACAGAGCAAGATATCTCTGACGATGATGACATTCCACTGTCTTCGCTTGCGGATAGAAATCGATTGTCGGAAGAGAATTGTACATCTGAATCGGCCAGTTCAAACGCAAACCTTGAGTGTTCTTCTGGTATATATCGTGGCAAAGACGGTACAATTTGGTACAATACGCCTTTTCGACAAAATGTCAGAACCAGAGCAGAAAATATAATCCATCAATTGCCAGGGGTAGCACCAGAAGCAAAGTCGGTGGTGTCTGAAGTGGAAAGCTGGAATCTTTTCATCACTGAGGATATGCTTCAAATCATACTTATGCACACTAATGCGCGCATTAGACCTAAAATTGCTTCATGTACAAATTTATCTAAGTACACCCATGTAAAAGAATGTAGTATGATTGAATTGAAAGCTTTCATAGGCCTCCTTTATCTAGCTGGTCTTTACCGATCAGGCAGACAAAATTTGAGCGATTTGTGGGCTACTGATGGCACAGGTGTAGATATTTTTCGGCTTGTAATGTCTTTACAGAGATATTATTTTATTCAAAGTTCTTTGAGCTTTGACGATATTTCTACCCGTCAGCAAAGAATTCAAGTAGATAATCTGGCTGCAATTAGAGATTTTTTTGAGGCTTTAGTAGTAAATTGTAAAAAAACTTACATACCAAGTGATTGTCTAACAATTGACGATTTGCTCGTAGCTTTCCGTGGTAGGTGTAAATTTCGACAGTATATTCCATCCAAACCCGCTAAGTACGGGATAAAAATCTTTGCTTTAGTCGATGCAAGAAAATTTTATATCAAAAACTTAGATTTATCCTAGAAAGCAGCCTGAAGGCCCTTTTTCTAAAAGTTACAAGCCCTTTAATGTTGTTGATCGGATTGTACAGCCTATAACCAGAACAAACAGAAATGTAACCTTTGATAACTGGTTCACTAGTTATGAACTGGTCCAGCATTTGCTCAAAGAACATAACTTGACATCAGTTGGTACCTTGCGCAAAAATAAAAGACAAATCCCCGTAGAATTCACTAAAACTCGCAGCGTTAAAGTTTTCTCATCTCGATTTGCTTTTCAATAAGTTGTTACACTTGTTACTCACGTGCCTAAGAAAAACAAGATAGTATTACTGATGTCTAGCTTACATCATGACAATACTATTGATGATACAACAGGAGAACGACTCAAACCTGAAATAAATACATATTATAACAAGACAAAATGTGGTGTAGACGTAGCCGACGAACTATGTGCTACTTACGACGTAAGTCGTAACTCGAAGAGATGGCCATTGACAATTTTTTATGCTTCATTAAATATAGCTGCCATAAATAGCCTAATTATATACAAAATTAATAACAATTCAAAAACAAAACGAAAAAAATTTTAAAAAAATCTAGGCCTCGGTCTTGTTGTGGAACACCTCAAACTGCGACAAAATGTATCAGTGCTACCACGCGAATTGCGAAAAAAAAATTGAAAAATTTGTTGGTGAATCTTCGGGGGAACCTCCGGCAAAGAAGCCGAATATTCGCAAAAGATGCCAAGACTGTCCAGTCAAAAAAGACCGTAAAACAAATTACACTTGCGAAAGTTGCAACTAACACATTTGTTTAGAACATGTTGTACCTTTCTGTGCTGATTGTACCAAAGATAATGATTAGAAGTGATTATTTGTTAATTTTTTATAAAAATATTTTAGTATTCCTTAAATAAGTGCCATTAAAACATTAAGACTGATTGTTAATTAGTAATAGAGTAACACTTAAGTAGAGGAGAAATATTTTGTTGATTTTTGTCGTTCTTTTTTTAAAGCTCTATTAAATATGGTTAAAAATTATATAATATCTTTGTGTTTCATTAATTTACATAAATACATAATGAACTAAATATAAACATATAAAATAAATTGATTATTATAAAAAATTGGACTAATTTTGATATCTAACACACGGGTATGTGAGACTCACTCCAACGTCCGTGTAACACTTTTCTGCCCCCATGACTCGCGCCGGGTTAATATACACATTCATTCAAGTGGCCTATCAATATTTTTTCATATCCTCAAACAATTGCTCACAAAGGTGCTGATGATGTAGTTTCAATGTTAAACTATTTCATTTACAACATTTTACCAGCAGAATTATTATTGAGTGATTGATACTCTTAATTATTGAGTGAATAAGTAATAAAGTGCCGTTAAGACACAGGATCTTGAGAGCAGTTGTAATACTATTGGTAAGTGCCGTTTATTATTGCGGTTACATCATACAATTCTTAACTTCTTACATACACATACAACATTATCTATGTTGCGAACGAGTTTGACCGTCCGTAATGTTTTGTTTACTTTAGTTCATCGCAAGATTCGAACAAGAGCGGATGCGTCACGTTCGTTTTAAATTTCGGTGCGTGGTTATACTCGTATGTTACATTGGTGAGGATAGCAATAATAATAAAATAAATATATTTTAGATATGTATAAATTATTGAAACTTGTTGTGAAGTAAGATTTGTTTTTATATCATGTGTTTTACTTTATATTTCAGAAAAACATGCCATTTAAAATTATAGAGACATATGAGAAGGGCCAAAGTAGACTCACTATTATACCAAGTTTGTGGGAGTCGCAAAGCATGTTAAGATGGCCAAGAGATTAAATCTAAAACAATTAACTAAGGATGAATATTCTAAGCCTGCGAATGATTGGTCTACCTCTAAGTGCACAGTTAAAAGGCAATCATTATCGTCATACGAAGAAGCAGTCAGAGAATTAGATCTCATGGTCCAAAACAGTGACACAGTAAAATCAAAAATGTTAAAGCAGTATTCTTTTGTATGCTCACAGTCGGATGGAAAGGGAGGAACATGTGCATACAAAGTATTGGATTTATTCTTTTCTCGAAAATTCTTATGTAAGTGCTCTTGGACAGGCAGAAGCAGAGGCAGTGAAGAGGTAAAAATTGGACTAAAAGGATATAAGAACATCCTAAACCTTTTCTGTGATTTAGTACATTCATGGGATAAAACTTATACTGCTGAGGAAAACGAAAACTTTTTCAAAATTGTCTTGAAAAATTATGTTAAGAGGAAACTCAGTAAAAATAAAAGAGCTTCAACAAAACGCAGGAGAACCAAAAAAGCTGCACCTCAAAAGATGAATATACCTGATGATCCTTCAGCTGGGCCGTCTAGTAAAATTGAATCGGACCAGAGGAATCAAGAAAATAATCAAGCTGAAACGGATTTAGATAAAAAAAATACTACACTAAATGACAACGGAGCAGAGGAAGAATCTCTTTGTTAATGCCTTTTACAAAAACAAAAGTGTACCTTTACTCTTTTACTCTTAATAATCATGTCAATAACTTAACGTTACCTAAATTTCAATCTTACTATTAATGTGATTTTCGAATCACAGAGGGTGACTGGTATAAACTACAAAATTCTAGAATAAGTTTTTTTAATCCTGATTATTAAAATGTAAAACCTTAACATACCCGTAATGTAAATAAAATACCAGTCATATCATATACAGAGTGTAAATCCAATATGAGCAAATGTTGTAACGGTGGTTAAAGCAGGCCTAACATATTATATTTAGATAACTTTTGTCTAAAATTACAACTAAAAAAATAACCATGCAAATTACTTCGACCCAAAATGTAATGCACCGCGTTAAGGCGTTGACAGTTTTTGAGGAGTTACCTGGAAAGAAATTCTTTCTTTTATTAACAACAAGTTCCCAATAAAGTGTAATAAAAAAAATTTTAACTAAAAAATTTTGACGGGGTTGGTTTTTAACAAAACTATAATTACGAACATACAGGGTGTCCCAAAATTAGCACGTACACTGACACCGGAGGTAGATGAACCCAAGACGCATTGAACAAGCCTAACATGCACATAGAAAAGTTTCGTAGGTTTTGAGTTATGACCAGTTTTAGTAAATTTTTAAAAATCACCATTTTTTTGTAAAAAAAATTTTTTTTTTTCAGACTTTTTAAAATGCACTTTATTTTACTTTTTTTTATGTGTACTCCCTCAAGACTAGTTACTTATTATGAAACAAACAATACTTAGTCGATAAGTAATGTGAAATAACGACAGTTGATAGTCAATCTCAATTTTATTCTCACATAAAAATAATAGTTTCGACTTTGAGCAGCCACCGTGAAAAAAAATTACTTCAAACATAATGAACAAATACCTTTAAAAACTTCCCTATGCCATGCCGATTCCAAAATGGTGTAACACTTGCCCTTTGATTCTTTACACAATACGTGAGAGTGGGAACAATGCTGTTGAGGCGAAGATACACGTCATACACATTTTACCTGCCATTTGCCTGGGCAGCCCAACTCGGGTTCTGAATAACAAATGAATCGCTGTAAAACAAGTTTTAAAAGGAAAGAGACGGCGATAGCAGATACTTGACCAAGTGACCAGCCAGCCAGACCAGCCCCAGCAAGTCAAGCCAGTTCGTTACCTTGCGTTTCGTGCTACCGACGTGTTCTCTGCGCCTCTGCATTTTGTTTTGTGATTTACAACGTGTTTTTGGCTTTTCTACTGGACTCTGTTTTGCTTGTGAATTTGGACTATTGTAAAGTGGAAACGACGACTCAGCGCTCAACCGGACTCTGGGGATTTTCTTGGGAATTTTGTGAAACGGGCACGATAGCGAATCCCAACGTCTCTTACTCTCATAGCGAGTACGCAGACATGCATCTAATTTATGGTGAAACCAGGCGAGTTTCGACTCGCGGGAACGTAACTTACAATGCGAGGTTGGCTGCACGTTTGCGGTTGGTTGGCTGTATGCGGAACGGTAACCAACTGAGTACCAGGAACGAGAGTCCCAGGCGCTGGAAGACCCCGCACTGTAGGATGATGTTGTTGTTTTGTATGAAGTCCGCCAGGAGCCAGGTACTTCAGTGCGGATCATTGAACGGCGCACTGGGATCCCAAAATCGTCGGCACATCGAATTTTAAAGCGGCACAGATACCACGTAACACGTACATAACACGTGTCCAAACGCTTCTAACAAGTGACTACCAACGGCGCGTTGTATTTTGTCGTCAAATGATTTCTAAATGGAGAGAAAATCCAAACTTTTTTAATGATGTCTTGTGGAGCGACGAATCTGCATGTAAACGAGATGGATACCTTAATCTCCATAATCTTCATAGCTGGCGTCTAACCAACCCTCATAAAAAAAGAGAAGTTCGCTCTCAATATCAATTTAAAATTAACTTGTGGACAGGAATATTAAATGGCCAGATGTGCCTTGCCAGATGGACCATTCGAGTTACCAGCTGTCCTGAATGGAGAAAATTACTTAAATTTTTTGGAGAATGATTTTCCAGTATTACTAGAGGGCTTCCCTGAGGAATTTAGGGAAAGGGTGTGGTAGCATGCTACGCTACACTCACTGACAGGACAATTAAGAACAGACAAAATCGAAAAGCTTACCGCAAATTTGGAAAAACAGCAACAAATGTTTCATAACCAAAGAACACAACTTGATAATGTTGTGAAAGCTAGTTTTATAGTTAGCTCAAAATTGGCAAAGGCATTAAAACCATTTGCCGAAGGAGAATTTATCAAGGAGTGTATGTTAGAAGTTTGCGGTATTTTGTGTCCTGAAAAGAAAAATGAATTTGAAAAAATTATTTTGTCAAGACGAACTGTTGTTCGACGTATAGAAATGATGGCTAATGATATAAAAACAACATTGACTGACTGTATGGCTGGTTTTGAATAATTTTCCATAGCATTAGACGAGAGCACCGATTTGTCTGACACAGCTCAACTGGCTATATTTATTAAAGGTGCTGATAAGGAGTTGACTGTTACTGAGGAATTATTGCTTGCTTTACAGCCGCTAAAAGGAACCACTACAGGAGATAATATTTTTATTGAAGTTCAAAAGGTATTCGCAAGTTTTGGCTTGCCATGGTCAAAATTAATTGGAGTATGCACTGATGGTGCACCTTCTATGGTCGGCTTACGTAAAGGTTTCATCGGAATTTTGAATGAAAAAGCAACAGAATTAAATGTGCAAAATGATGATTTGATAGTCCTTCATTACATTATCCACCAACAGAACTTCTAAGTCCATTCGACTCCAGAATGTTATGAATGTGGTAGTAAAAACCATCAACTTTATTCGATCCCGAGGGCTTAACCATCGTCAGTTCAAGGCGTTTTTGAATGAAATATCAGCTGAATATAACGACGTAACATATTATTGTGAAGTCAGATGGCTGAGCAAAAGAAAAATGTTAAAACTGTTTTACGAGCCTAGAAATGAGATAGCAGACTTTATGACAATAAAAGATAAACCACTATCTGAATTAAGTGACCCAAAATGGATATATGACTTAGCATTTCTGGTCGATCTTACAGGCTATTTGAATGATTTAAATATTTCAAAAACAAGGACAGTGAGTAAATGATTTTTACAGCCATTTGAAAGCGTTTTAGATCAAACTACGCTTGTGGGAGTCACAGATGCTGTCTGGTAACAGTAACCATTTCAACACACTCTCTGCGTATGAAAATATTGCTTATGCTCAATTTTGAACAGATTTAGCGACTTGTAATGTACAAAATGCTCCAATACACTTACAAATGGAGTTGATCGAGATTCAAGAAAACTCACTCTATAAAATCCAAATTTGAAGACGTAGAGTTGTGCGATTTCTACAAGAAATACCTAGAAAAAGACAATTTTCCGCAGCTTAGAAAATTCGCAAGAAGACTGATTTGTGCGTTTGGCAGTACTTATAAATGCGAACAGTTCTTTTCATTGATGAAAGTCAGTAAATCAACACATCGTACAAGACTGACTGACGATAATTTGAAAAATTCTTTACGTCTTTGTATCAGTGGAATTAATCCAAATACGATAATTTGAAAAATTCTTTACGTCTTTGTATCAGTGGAATTAATCCAAATATCGATGGATTAGTTTCCCAAATTCAAGTTCAAGTGTCTCATTGATTTCGGTGTATTTAACTTTCGTAGTTTGCAGCAATTGCAAATTTAACGATTTAATTCTAATGTACCATTTTTTTAAATTTCATTTTGTTATTTTAATAAATTGTACTATAATAACATTGTCGTATTATTTCATGTCTAATATCTATCGCAAAAAATATTATCACTACTTTAAAATGCACTAAGTACTTTTAAACTCGGCCCGCGAACGTATTTGCACGCTAAAGCTTGGCCCTCAACACGTCAAAGGTTGCCCATACCTGCTTTAGATAGGAGTAAATACTATTGGTGTAATAATGAATACTCAAAATCATAAAACGAAATCACAAGCGCAGTCATTCACACACTGAACAATCTGGCTATTCCTGAAAATGTTGATAAAGTAAGATTGTTCGCTGACGGCTGTGGAGGCCAGAACAAGAATACAACTCTTGTGGGGATGTGTTCAAGTTGGTTATTTTCGCATGACCGACACAAGTGAATCAACTTGAAATTATATTTCCCATGGCAGGTCACTCGTTCTTGCCACCGGACTGGATATTTGCAAAGATTGAAAAATAAACCAAGAAAAGATCCATCATATGCGATCCACAAATTTAGGTGAATTTACTCAAGGAACACGCAACTGTTTTTCATTTAGACGATGACGACGTCGAAGTTCGTGATTGGAAGGAAGAAGTCACTACAACATTAAAACCAGCAGGAAATTGGCATTTCAAGTTCAACCCATCCAAACGTTTTATGTTGCACAAGGGTCGTTAAAATATTGGTGTGCAAGGTGAAGAGAACTATAAGCATGAAACTGGGCAACCGAAATATGTTACGAAGAAAAGGAAAGAAAATAACTGATTTGGCACCTGCAATTTTGCGAAAAGGCAATAAAGTATTCATCAATAAAATCCTTGATGTTGCTAACCTTTTGAAGAAGCATTTCGGTGACGTTTGGAGGACTATCGACAGTTTAAAATAAAGGTTGTTTTTTAGAGGTTTGAAATGGAATAAAACAAAGATGTTTTTTTTTTAAATTGACATGAAATTTACTTTATTCGAAAGATACTCTTCTGGCATAATAATTTAAATATGACTTCTGGCATATAACCGCCACGGCTCGGACGTAGGCTAATCTGGAGGTCCAATTTCCGATGACTTTTTCCAACACTTGTGGCCGTATATCGGCAATAACCCGGCGAATGTTATCCTTTAAATGGTCACTCGTTTCGGGCTTTTCAGCGTAGACTAGAGACTTTACATATTCCCACAGAAAATAGTCAAGCGACATTAAATGGCACGATCTTGGAGGCTAATTCACGGGTCAGAAACGTGAAACTACATTTTAATACCTATGTTTAAAAAAATAAAAAAATACATGTCTAAAATTTAAATTAATAAAAAAAACAAATAATTCTTAACATTAAAGTCATTGTTTAATACATAGCATAAATTCATTCAAGACATAAAAACAATTTTCCATTAGCCATAATGTCAGATTTCTTTTGAATTTATTAAATGGTAATTCTTTAAATTGATTGGTTTTGGAATTGATTAAAGCTGCTAGTTCTAGTTCAGATCCATAGAAAGATGTGAGAGATTTGTCACCTAATGTAAAAATAATAAACAAATAGGTAAATAAATAAATAATTTATTTGCAAAAACGTTGTACAGATTGGATGTTGTTATGCTAGTATAATCCAAAACATTCGACAAATTTAATAGTATGCAAATATTACGAAAAGGGGAACCGTAGTCATTGTGACATTATTAAGTAGGTACAATCCAATAATGGTGTCAGCGATCTCTGTATTGCAGGTATTCTTTATAATCATAAAAAGATTTCTCCATTAGCCACCTATTAATATTTATTTTAACTAATTAAGGCTAAACAACAATTTTTGGAAATAGTTAATACCAAGTATAAGAACTGGTATCATATTTATACAGACGCCTCAAAATTAAGTCAGCAAGGCTTTGTTGATCTTGCAGTTTGGATACCTAAGGTAAATGTGGTGTTAAACTCTAAATTACCTTCTCAGTCGTCTGTTTTTACCGGGGAAGCAATTGTTGTGCTCGAGGCTTTATCATTTATTGAGTCCCATCGTCTGAACAATTCAGTTATTTTTTCTGATTCTCGTAGTTGTCTTCAGGCTATATTTGCTAAATTTAAATTTAAAATTTAACCCCTTCCGTGCTAAATTTAAATTTCCTTATATCTCAAAAATTAGACATCTGCTTCTAAAATGCCTTTCCCAGAATATTCAGTTCGAACTAGTTTGGGTACCAGGCCACAGTGGTATCTCAGGTAATGAGAGCGCAGATCTCTACGCAAAACAGGCCACTCACTCAGGTGGCTTTGACCAATTTAAACTTTACTGTACTGACCTAATACCATTGGCTATAGAGCATTTAATTTCCGACTGGAATGCAAGTTGGGATGTATCGGGAAATTTGAAGGGTAAATTCTACTATTCTCTTTAGAGTCAGGTGTTGGTGAAACCTTGGTTCTTCAAATATAGGAAAGCTAAAAAATTGTCACCTCTACGGTCTGCCGCCTGCGTTTGGGTCACTGTTGTATTCCAGTCTTCCTTCACAAAATTAGGGTTAGAGATTCGTCTCTATGTGAATGTGGACTAGATGAAGGCACTCTTGAACATACTTTTTTCAGTTGTCCAAATCGTCTCTCCTCACTATATGATTCACTTCCCCCTAATGTCCCTCGTCCTCTAACTTCCAATCCCTTTTGTCCCTAGTTCATACCCCCTTTGTTGATGTTCTGTGTAATTTTATTAATAATAATAACATTAAATTGTAGTTGTGTTTGTCTTTACTAATAAACTAACATTTTGTATTTGTTTTATTGTTCCAGGTAATAAGGAGATTTATTATGTTGTAAATTCATTATATTACAAGATTTTAACAATTTTTTATCTTGTTCTTTCACAAATTATTACACAATCACAATTTAGACGAGACCAGCGCTACGACCGTCCAGAAACCGCAAAAAGTAGTAGCTCCACGAGGAGTCAGTGTGGGCAAAGTGACCAGCGGCAAAAAAGGGACTCTGGTCACAACTTGCTGTATGGTTAGTGCAACACGATATGCATTGCCACCTGCAATCATCTTTCCACGCAAGAATTTTAAAAATATGATGTTAAACGGAGCTACCAGGCCAAAGCCCCGGTAGCTTGGGGCTGGCCAATGCCAGTAGTTGGATGACGAGAGAGCTTTTCATAGAAGTAATCAAACATTTCGTGAAACATACACGAACATCATTAGAAGATCCATCTTTATTGCTTATGGATAACCACGAATCCCATTTAAGCATCGAAGCCTTGGATTATGCTAAAACATCAGGTGTGACAGTTTTAACTTTTCATCCACACACGACGAACAAGCTACAACCTTTGGACGTGGGTCTGATGGGTCCTTTTAAAACTTTTTATATTTCCGCGATGGAATCATGGATGCTACGTAACCCGGGAAGGCCTGTCACAATATACGAAGTTGCTGGGTTCATTGGGCAAGCAAATCCTAAAGCTATGACTCCTACAAATATAGCATCAGCCTTTTCTAAATGTGGAATATTCCCTTTTGACAGATATGTTTTTACAGACATTGATTACTTGCCAAGCACTGTCACTGATCGTCCAGTAACAGAAAATAGTAACCCAAGTGCTGAGCGATCTAAAATAAATTTTACCACGCGAATTAACAGACCATACAAACAATGATGTTGCAATTTTAAATGCATCAGGTGAACGAGATTCAATCGATAATACTAATGATACGAGGGCGGCACTGAAAATTTCGGGAATCAAGGAAGTGACACAACATTACTATTTAAAAATGTATTTGTTGCTTTTCGAAGTATTCTCCGCGAAATTTGATACATTTTTCCATACGATGGAACCAATCATTGAAGCAACCATTCGATTCGGAAGTTGGGGTCTCCAAAATGGCCGTTTTGTAGGCGTCAACAGCTTCTTCAGGTGATGAAAATCTCTGACCACGCAATTTATTCTTTATTTTAGGGAAAGTATAGAAATCATTACGGCTTAGGTCGGGGCTGTACGGCGGATGGTCTAATAATTCTATGATTTGATTCTGATGATATGATTTTTCAAAGTAAATTTTTCGCGTTTGAATGTGAAGTAAAGAATTAATTAGATAGATATTATACAAAGACTGATTGATATCCACTTCTCTACTTTGGATGGTTTATTGGCAATAAGTTGTTCTTAATTATGAAGATAATGTTTTGTCTATGGTACAAAATGCAAATGGATGGTGATTAATGTGACATTATCAGGCACAGTTTCTCATAAAAGTTCCTATTTGGTTTTAATAATTGATTATTTTTCTTTATTTTGAGATCTTAACTTAACCTTTGGTTAAGTTGGTTCACTTATTTTTGTAAAAAAAAGTTCATTTATTTTCATAAAGGAGATTAAGCCCCTATATTTGGTACCTTCGTATATAGTAAGAGCTTTAAATTTATTCATAAGATAAGATTGTTCCTGTTACTTGTTAATAAAGTTACTGTTTGCTTTATTACATTGTTAACTTGTAATAAAAAATTAAAATATATAATTTTTTATTTGACTTCATTGTTTTTTTCGTCTAATTAACTCTTTGGTTCACAGTAGAATAAATGCTGGCTCACTGTGTAACATGGGTAGTACACAGTGAACCATTTCTCATTTTTTTTAAATCTTGGTGTGCTGACTTCATGTATTTACATGTGCTATTTACAGTAAAAAAATTGGAACAATAAACCTCATATCTTCCGAGATACAGGTCTCGAAAAAAAACATGGTTCACTGTCCAACAACCCACCCTACTCTTAAATATTCTGCAATTTTGTATTCATATGATTCTTATAATTTTTCAGTTCATCGCAACATACATGTAAAATGTGTTAGTAAGGCGGTAAAACAGTTTGCTGTTACGAAAACTGAGCGTGCTCTGTATCAGAAAATGTTGCAAGTTGGTGTGAAACTCAGCAAATGCCGTAGCAAGGTTAAAAAGCAGGCAATCAAGATCAAGGCCCTGAAAAAATATTACCATAAACCCTCAATTTTTGTAAACTCTAGACAAAATGTCCAGCACATCAAAAATTTTAACTTTGCTGCAGTTTAGGGAGCACAAAAAGGAAAGCCGGCGTTTCACATTAGAGGAAAAAATTGTAGCTTTGACTATCCTCAAACAAAGCCCAAAAGGATACAGATTCCTGAGGAAAATCTTTATCCTTCCATCACGTCAAATTTTAATAAAATGAATTAATACGGCAGATATAAATGCTGGTAGCAATAAACATTTGATGGCACAATTAAAAAAAGCCACACTTAAAATGAAACCAGAACACAAATTATGTGTTGTTCTTTTTGACGAAATGTCACTAAAACCGAATGTGGCATACAATGAAAGAAAAGACACGAGTGAGTGGGTTCGTAATCAATGGGCAAGAGACACTGCCTGAGTATGCAGATCATGCGCAGGTATTTATGATAAGAGGACTTATAAAAAATTACATGCAACCTGTTGCGTACACCTTTTCTCAGTCTGCCACAAAGGGACCAGAACTGGCAAAACAATTGAAGGGTTTTTTACAAAAACTACATAACTAGCATTTTTTGTGATTTCGAGATTTTGATAACACTGGATTCCTTAAAAAAAAAATAGAATAACACAGTGTATGTCGTTTTTAAAAAATCAACCAATCTTACAAGTCATAGCCTTTCAAAAAACTACTACTTTTGCAAGAACTACATATCTTTTTTAGATTTTCACAAAAACAATTTATGTGAACGCATTTTAGCAGTTTTTGTAAAAAAAAAGAACGTCACTGATAGCTGTCAAACGCAGTGGTCTCGAACTTACCGATTTTTCGGTATTTCTACCGATATGGGCTCTGTTCTACCGAAATACCGAAATAAACGATTTTATACGATTTCACAGTATACATGGAAATTCTCCCGATTTTTCTACCGATTTTACACTTTTAAGTTGGCAACCCTTTTCATTTATGTTTAACGTTACGGGGATGCCCTCAATAGTATGGACCTAGTGCAGAATGTAGTTCATATATTTTGGGGAATACCCTTGACACGCTTGTGTCCTACAATTCGATGTTACAAGGGGCTTCCCGCTCGGGAATTTACCTGTCTAGTATATATAAACAGTAATCCGGTTTTATTTTTTCATTAATTTTCTTAACTTTGAAGCGTGAGTACCTAACCGAAAGAGTCCCTACAAAATCAGATAATTAAGTTAAAATGTCGTCTGACGAGGAGCCAAGCACAAGTGCGAGTGTAAGAAGAAAAAAATATCTACAATATTATAGATAAGAATGGGAAGAAGAATTTCCAGGTTGGCTGCAAGATAGTCGTAAAGGCGAAAGCTATGCCTATTGTAAGAGTTGTAATAAAGATATCAACATCACATCAGGAAAAGACGCTATAAAGAAACATAGTTCTTCACAAGCACACTCAGTATCATCAAAGAACATAAAATCACAACCGAAGATATCATCATTTACTATGACCAAAACTGAAAAATCTGATATACTGGTTAAGCAAGGTAATTTTTTTAGTTTATTTATTTTAATATTTACATTGTTATATTATTTTGTTTTCTACTTATCGGTTTATAGAAGCAGTGGATATAATTATACCCTAATCGCTACTAGACATACCTACGTAATTTTAATTCTTTATTTTTAATTTCAGGTGAAATAAGATTAGTCTCGTTTGTTGCTGAACACAATCTACCATTCACTATTATGGAGCACCTACCGCAGTTGATGCAAGCCGTTTGACCTGATTCAAAAATAGCAAAAGAAATAAAATGCTCTTCAACCAAAACTCATGACATAATTGATCATATTATAGGTAAAGAAAGTTTCAATAATTTATGTGAATATCTAGGGCAAACTAAGTTTTCGCTTATTATTGACGAGTCCACTGATCTTAGTACGACCAAACACCTTGTGCTTAGTTGTGAGATATGCGAAAATGAATCGTATTAAAGATTGTTTTTTAGCTCTTATTCCATTAGAAGAAGCTAATACAGCAACCTTATTTGAACACATTGTAATTTTTTTTAGAAGCAATAATATTCCATATAAAGATAATCTAATAGGTTTTGCATCTGACGGAGCAAACGTAATGATGGGACGTACTAATTCTGTTGTAACATTGCTGCAAAATAAAATTCCTAACATTTTATACTTAAATGCGCCTGCCATTCGTTTCACCTTTGCGCGTCATATGCTTGTACCAAATTGCCACGTTTTATAGAGGATCTTGTAAGAGACATTTACAACTACTTTTCTTCTAGCCCAAAAAGAGTGGCACAGTTTAAAAACTTTCAAATGTTTTACGACTTAAAAGTACATAAAATACTTCACCCCTCTCAAACACGCTGGTTATCAGTACATGCAGCAGTGAAGATAATATTGGAACAATTCTCTGCTCTTAAACTATTTTTTATAGACCAAATATCTAACAATGATCATCTTTTAGCTGCAGAACATAATATATTACAAAAGCTCCAAGATCCTACTACGATATTATTTTTGGAATTTTTAGATTTTGTATTACCATTATTTACCGATTTAAATAAAGAAATGCAAGCAGAACACCCGAAAATTCATAATTTATATGAAAAAATAACTGGAACATTAAAAACTATTTTTGATTGTTTTTTAAAAAGAGAATATTTAACTAGCACTCCAATCGAAAATGTTGATTTTAAGAATCCCAGAAATTTTATGGATATTGATGACGTATACTATGGTGCTGCTGCGTCTAATACACTTCTAAGTAGTTCAGAAAATCTAAACTCAGATCAAGTAAATTTGTTTAAATGCAGATGCCTAGATTTTTATATCGAAGCCTGTAAGCATATAACCACGCGGTTTCCATTGAAAAATAACCCAATAAAAGGTTTAGACATAATTGATCCAAAAATGTTAAAATTGGCAAAACTGCTTCGATAGTTCCTGTGAGTAGGCTCTTTCCCAATATTGTTCACAGCAATAATTTCCAGGAAATTGATACAGAGTGGTACACAGTACATTTTAAGAAATTGTGAACAAATCAAAACATTTCCTGATGATGTAGAACTATTTTGGGATGAAGTAAGTTTACTAAAGCGTGGCGATGAAACTCAAATGTTTCCATTGTTGTCTGATTTCATCCGCTAACGTTGAACGCATATTTTCACATATTAATCTTTTAAAAACAAAGCAGCGAAATAGGCTGTCTACTGAATCAATCACTGGTCTATTACATTCAAAACGACTATTTAATACAGCTAATTGTTACGATTTTGAAATTAATTCGAAGATGACTGCGGCTACGGCCAAAGAATATTGGTATAAAAAATAATTATGATTGTTACAAATTAGTCTATTAGAATATTGTATTTTTTTTGTCAAATACCGATTTTGGGTACAAATATACCGATTTTAGCTGGCAATTCTACCGATCTCGCTCTATGGCGTTCGAGACCACTGGTCAAACGAACGTCGTCCTTTGACATTGCGTGAAGATGTCGGATACCGCGCGAAATGATTGTGGTATTAATAATGGGAATAAAAGCGAAAACGGAAGGAAAAGAAAGAAGATATTATTAAAAATAAGAAGGCTAGAGGTCTGGAGCATATAAATCATATGAACAAACTTGTTCCAGCACGAAAAAGTGGTCCTGATTGCCGGTATGTTTATTTAGTATTTTTGGTTTTGTTTTGGAGAAATTTTATTATTATTCTTTAGTTTTTGTTCATAAAACCCTAAGAAATCGTTTCTCCTTTACAGTTGCAAGAGATTTAAGTGTTATACGAAAATTGACGCTAGACAAAGAGAAATGATATTGATGAACTTTAATGATATTGGCAATAAAAATGAACAGGATGCATATTTAATGGGATTGATGTCAGCCTCTCCGACAGCAAGACACACAGTGAATAATCCACAATGGTTTAGATTGTCTTCTTTTAGTTACAAAATCCGCTTAGGACTTGATGAGACTGTAGTGTGCCTGACAGCATTCTGTAATATACATGGTGTAACAATTGGGCGTATACGACGATTGCAAGATCTTATGACAACAAACATCCCATCTCCAAGAGATCAGCGAGGTAAGCACACAGAAAATCGAGCAAAAAAGACTCCAGAATGTATTTTAAATCTGATACGCTATCATATTTCTTCATTCCCCGCTCGACAATCTCGTTATTCACTCCGTGATAATCCTAACTGTTATTATTTGGATGAGGAATTATCAGTCACAGAAATGTGTAAGCTGTTCCTGTCCATGTACCACATAAATGTCAGTTTCATGGTGTACTGGTCTATTTTCAAGAAGGAATACAAACTCAAATTGGGTCTGCCTAGAACAGATACCTGTGCTGTTTGTGATTCATATAACTTAAAAATAAAATGTGCTGCTTTACCTGAAACTGTTCGAATTTTGCAAACGGAACATAAATTACATTTATGTAAGGCTCAAAAATTTCATGAGATAAAGAGACAACAAAAAGAAAGAGCACAGCAAGGAAAATGTGTATGCTTGAGTTTTGACTACATGCAAAACTTACCATTACCACATATAAGAACAGGAGATGTCTTTTATGCAAGACAGCTTTGGTACTATGTATTTGGCATACATGACCTAGCTAGAAATAAAGTACGTATGAATACTTACCTGGAGACTGAAGGCAAAAAAGGGCAAAATGATGTGACTTCATTACTGTTAAAGTATTTTAATGAGCATGATTTTGATAGTGAGCATTTAGTATTACTTAGCGATGGATGCCCCGGGCAAAATAAAAACTATGTCATGGTTTATTTTTTGTATGCCTTAGTTCATATACTAGGAATGTTCAAGTCCATAGAATATATTTTTCCTATCCGTGGCCACTCATATCTTCCTAATGATCAAGATTTTTCCTTGATTGGAAAATTAAAGAAAACATGCACTGTAGAGACTGATGATGAATAGGATGTTATAATAGGTTCTGCACGCAAACACCCCTCTGCATTTGAAGTTAAAAGAATAACACATGATGTGTTCTATGATATGAAAAAATTTTTAGAGCCATTTTTCCTGAAGCAAAGTAAACCTGCCATGAGAATAAAAGAAGTACGAATGTTAAAAATTAAAAAAGAAAGTCCGTTTGTATTTGTTAAATACAACTTTACTGGTGAATGGACAAAAATCCATATCCGTACAAAACGTGCGCTTCCTAATGAGGCTATCTTTGAATCATTATACAAAAATAAAATACCACTACACATACAATACCACCCAAACAAGGCTGCTGATTTAAAAAGATTAAAAACATTTCTTAGTGATTCTTCGAAATTGGATTTCTATAATCAAATTTTAGCAGGAAGTGAAGCTGAAGAAACTCCAAGCTCCAGTTATGTTGAAATTGAAAATGAAGACAATAGTAGTGGAGAAGAATAAAGTCTTTGTAATGTTGTTTGCATTAAAGAAATAAAAGTATTGCTTCTTTCCCTAATTTGTTTTATTTCAAGTGTTAGCTAGTATAGCATCAAATTTAGTTTATTCATTATAAACATACACACACATACACACATGTAAAAATACAAAACTTTCCCCTTTATAATATTAGTGTTGAAAGAATATTATATAATAATATGTATGTAGAACTTTTAGCAAAAACAGGTTAACTATTTTGTTTTGTTACAAAAACAACTAAACTGTTCATTTTTTACAAAAACAACATAAGTACAACCCATAAATTTTCATTTTTTTAAAACTGGCCAAAGTTATATGTACAATTACTATAACATATGTTTAAATACCTCTGTGGTAGCAATATATCAGAATATATACCATATTCAGAAAACATTATTTTGCATCAGCATAAGTTTTTTATATTTCCTGAAAAATAATGAAATTAAAAGTTATGTAATTTTTGTAAAAATCCCTTCAATTAAAGGCTGTCATCACAGAACTTCAAAATGCTGGTCTTAATGTGGTACCAACAGTGTGCGACCAAGGACAAATAATGTAAACTGTATGAAATACCTGTTGCAAAAAACTAGAGGTATTTCTCTTAAGAAAATCAGAAGAACCCGAGGGAAATATTATTTTAATAAATAACCAGGAAATCATTCCCTTGTACGACCCACCTCACTTAATGAAATGTATATGAAATAATTTAATAACAAAAAATCTACAATATAAAAAAGACAACAAAATTCTAATGGCAGTGGGAACACATAACTGCACTGCACCAAGAAAACCCAGGCTACAAAGGCAAAAGACTGGTGCCAAAATTGACAGACTCCCACTGCATTCCCAGTAAAATTCCAAGTATGAAGGTGCTTTGCTACGCAACTGTTCAGCCAAACTGTAGCATCAAAAATGGGCTACCTAGCAGGTAAATGAACTTTATTACATAATGTTTTCACATTGCATTATTTTATCGATACTAATATTATAAAGCTGAAGATTTTGTTTGTTTGTATGTTTTCTTGACCATGCTAATCTAAAGAACCAATCCAATCACCAAGGTCGATCTCCAGGTCTAATTTGAAATAATCTTTCACTGTTAGATAGCTCATTTATTGAGGAAGACTAAAGGTGACTTTTAATCTGGGTGCGCGAAGTAGCTTTCACGGGATGCGGTAGAACCGCGGGCGGAAGCTTGTATGGTAAAAGTTTTCACAAATTAAAAACCACTCCCAGTTCAGATTTAATAATAACAAGTTTTTTATTGATGACCAGATGCCATAGTAGCCAGTGTATCTGCCTGCCACTTAGGAGATCGCGGGTTCGATTCCCGCATAAGTCAAACATTTGTGTGTGGGTGTTTCTATGTATACTATGTTATGTTATTTATAAAATATTTATATAAGTTCATTTATTGGTTGTCTGCGGTACCCAAATTACAAGCAAGTAATGCTTTCTTTGGGACAAGATTGCGTTGTGAGAATGTGTGAGGAATATTATTCATAATTTATTCTTATTTTTGGCAGAAAAAGGAATAATCTCCCAAGATGCGAAGTACCGCGGACGTCATCTTGTTTTTTGACCAACTTTTTGACTCGATTAACGGAAGATTCGGGAAAAGGAAGAAGCACAGTAAACCTCTTCTGGGACCTGTGACGCCTAACTCCCTACATCATAAAACATGGATGGAGGCTAAAATATTTTTAAAAAATATGAAGTTTGTGAACTTAAAAACCTCAAATGTGGAGTATGTTCCCACTTTAAATAACTGGGTATGGACACTAGAAGGAATAGAACTGCTATTTAAAAAAAATTGCTGCGAAGTACGGAGTGACATCGGTTTGGTTGCGGCATCTGAATCAGGATCCAATTGAAAAGTTTTTCGGATCGATAAGGAGCCAAGGATGCCGCAACGTAAACCCCACTCCAGATGGGTTTGAAGCAGCATTTAGCAGCTTTTTAATAAACAGCCTAACTAGTGTCCATGCCCCTGGGACAAATTGTGATGTGGATAATTGCCACGCTTTGCATAAAGTTCTCATCACAAGCGGGGCCTGCAAAGAACAAATAAATTACGAGCTCTCTGAAATTCCGGACATAGAATTTACACCCCTTGAAGACAAAAGTGACCCCCGAATAGTTGGGGGGCTACAATATGTTAGCGGTTATTTTATTAAAACCGCTAAGAAGAAAGTCTTCAAGGGTTGTAGTGAATGCAAAAAAACTTAATGTCCGATCAGGAACACGAGTATATTAAATATAGAGAGTACGCTGATAAAAAATGGCTTTCCAGACCCAGCGACTCTCTCTTAAATTGTGTTTCGAATCTGCAGGATATAAATTACGCAATAATTAAAAAGTGTTTAGAAAAAAAATATTTGAAAGATTTAATTAAAACAGTGATATTTATTCACATACAATTTGAGTTCCTAATATGTGAATTACATTAAAAAAAAATTAATCGATTTTTTAATCAACATATCCTGCAGATTCTTCATTTGCAATTACTGTAAAGATATAAATAAAATATTAATAAATAGGAGAGAGTGTGATGATGATACGGATTCGTATAAGCTGAAAGCGAAAAAATTATGGGTGAATATACAAAAATTGGGTAACTCAATGTCATCAGTCAATATATGCAAAGTCTTATTATATTTTATTGAGATTACAATTTATTTTAAAACAATGAAAAGTCCTTTATTTGGTCACACAATCACAGCTCTTCATTTTAAATACAAGTTAATAAAAAACCACAATAAATGCTTAAAACGTCAATCCTTTGGCATGTCACAATCCCGAAAACCAACAATCAAGTGACTATCTATTAAACATTATCATTGATTTAAGAAAACTTACTAATCTACTACAATCTGTGATGTACATAGTAATATATACTACAACTTTCATAATGCAATGTTCTCCACATTTTTTAAAAAAAATTAAGAAACTTTGTGTTTGTTTCATTCGTCAGTCGTTGTGCGTTGTTTAAATTTGAAATTCGCGCCAAATCATCACCGACTCAAAGTCAAATCGCTGTTTGAATTTTAATGTTGGTAATGAAGTTAGTTGCGGACCGCACAATTTGATGGCCGCCATAACTGTACCAGTGCTTGGGTTGTATTTGTCGTCTATACACGTGCTGAGTCAGTCAAAATTTCAGTCCTGTGGTGAGTCGTTATTTTCTTGTTAATATCAGGTTTATTTTCATTTATACATAGTTAACTATGATTTGTTAAAATGTAGTTTGTTGATGCTCGGAATTACCAAAAAAAACATTAGTTCTGATTATAACCTCAAATTATGTCTTTTTCGTCAGTCCGTTGGCATCAGTCCTTTGTCAGGCATCGCGCCAGAGGACTGACGTGTTTCCATGGTACTGATGTTTTTTTTAATTTTGGAGCACTTTTATCTTAATTGCTACCGTGTATAAGCATTTCTATTTTATATTTCAGTTTAAAACATGCGGCACGCTAAAAGCAAATTGACTAGGGAAGAAATACTAAAAAAAAAGAGAGAAGCCGAAAAGGCTCGCTTAGCCAGAATTAAAAGCGACCCCATTAAATTAGCGGAATACAAAGAAAAACAAAAACTTCAGTACTTAAGGAAAAAAGAGAAAGGACAAAGAAAAAATGTTGAAGACATGACACCACGAGAGCAACGAATAACTAGAAAAAAAAAAATGGAAAAATTATTCATCAAACTACAGGCAAAGAAAACAGCTATTGAAACAAACCACTAATAATTTTATACGCCAGAATAGTCCTCCACTAACTGACGACGAAATACAACCCATAATTAATGAAGAAATCAGACCTGTTATTAACGAAGACCAAAGAGCAAAAGAAGCTAAAAAGAGAAGTGAAAGACAGAGAAAATCTAGAAACAAGGAAATAAAAAAGATGAAGGCTATAGTTTCAAAGCTTAAAACTAAACTAAATACTCAACGTCAAAAGTATAAACGAGTCAAAAAGCAGCTAAAAAAAGTAATAACATCTGTTGAAAAAACGCCAAAGACCAGAATTGAAGACATGAGTGAAGATATAACTAAAAAGAAAGAATTAGTGAAGAAGGCCCTTTTTGGGGAAGTTATTAAAACACAATTGGAAGAAAACTACACTAAACTAAAGACTCGTGAAGAAAGAAACAAATTTAAACAAGTTATATCTGGAAATTTAGTAGACAAATACAAACTATGGAGAATAAAAAACAAAGCAGTCACCTACAAAAAAACTGGACATAATCTGACAAATAAAAAAAAAATAAAAGCAAAATTAGAATACAAGGATTAGTGCAGAAATTTTTCGAAGATGATTCTAACAGCCGTCAAGCTGCAGGAAAGAAAGAATTTGTGTCTCGTAAACAAGTCAAAAAACAGAAGAGATATTTACTTGACACCATGAAAAATCTTCATAAGAAATTTTTGAAAACCACTCCATGTGTAATCAGTTATTCCCTATTTACCCGACTTCGACCATTTTGGGTGGTACCCCCTACATTGTCAAACCGTGAAACTTGTAGTTGCACGATTCACGAAAACATGGACCTTCAACTTGCTGCTCTAAAGAAGGCAAATATACTTACAACAGTGAGTAATCATCAAAATATGTTGGAACTGCTTTGTTGTGATCGATATTCTGAAAGATGTCTAGAGAGAACATGTGATAACTGTTGCTCAAAAACTCTGACTTATACAGAATTCGGTAACTCAAAACCAATATTAATAAAACAGTGGGTGAGTAAGAAAGAGTCCATAACAGATCTGAAAACGAAGAAAGAACGATTTGTGATGAAATGTAAAATAGAAACACAGGAAATGTCACCTAGAAATGCCATTACAAAACTAGAAAATGATATGGTTAAATTTTTCCGGCATTCTTTTAACATATTACATCAGTACAATGCCATTAAGCAATTGAAAGAGTCTTTATCTGAAACCGATGTCATTGTACATATGGATTTTTCCGAAAATTTTTGTACTCAATACAACCAAGAAATTCAATCCTTCCATTTCGGCGGTTCGCGAACCCAAATTTCATTACATACTGTTGTCGTTTATCTAAAAAACTCCGTTGTTTCACACTGCACTATCTCGACTAATTTGTCTCACAACGCTGGAGCAATTTGGGCCCATCTAAAACCTGTGCTGGCATCACTGCCATCAAATATTGAAAACATTCACTTTCTCAGCGACGGTCCTGTAACGCAATACAGGAACAAATCTATGTTTTATGTATTAGGCTGTAAACTGCAAGATATTCTCCCTAATATTATAAAATATACCTGGAACTTTCATGAAGCTGGACATGGGAAGGGGGCACCCGATGGTGTAGGGGCCACTTGTAAACGAACAGCAGACCAAGTGATTGCTACAGGAGGAGATATAACTAACCTGAATGAGTTCGCTACTGTCATTCGTGAAAGATGCCCAGGTATAAAAATGGATGTGATCGAAGAGTGTGAAATTGAGCAGATGAACACCATCATTAATGATAAGTCGTCCGAAATGGTCGCTTTTAAGGGGACACTATTGGTGCATCAGGTGACTGGCACAGCTTATATTCCCAACAGTCTTACAATGAAGTCACTAAGTTGTTTTTGTCATTCCGGATGCAATCATTACAAGTTAGGATCTATTAATTATCAGACAGAATTATGTGCTATAAATAGTACACGTCTCAATACTTCTACCGTATTCTCAGACTCTGAAGATGATGTACCACTATCTACGTACGTTAAAGAAAATGACGATCGCTCTAAATTGGATAGAGATCTATCGGCACCAGGAACTAGCGGTTATTCGCACCATCAAAGTCGTTATAGTAGTGGTGATTATGTTTTGGTCAAATATATCACAGAGAAAAGAGAATATCATTATGCAGCGGTCTGCTCTTCGGTTGATGATGAAGACGGTGAAGTAAGAGTAACTTTTCTCAAAATTTGTAACCAGAATGGCACTCTGTTTAAATTGGATGAAAGAGATGTGTCAGATGTTCCCGTGGATCAAATAATAAAAAAACTACCCGTACCAAACCTCATTACAAAAGGGAAAAGAGTTTATTACCAATTTCAGGAAAAAATTGATGTTTTCGAAAATTAATTTTTTATTTTTGCACTATTTTGATCCTTTATTTTTCGTTTTTTTGTGGAGAAAAAGATCTCATATTATTCTAATTACTCCTATCTTTGTTGATGCTTTTAAGGCATAGCTTATTATATTTACTTGATTTATTAGAAAATACGTACTTTTAAGTGAAATTACCTCAAAATAATATTAAAGTTAAGTAATATAACATTATAAAAATCAAAAAGGCTGTTATGAAGACTGGGATAGTTGACTTTCATAGTATTATATTGTTATTGTTCTTAATTTCATGATAATAGTACTTTTAAGATAAATATTGTTAGATTTTTGTTTCTATTGTTTGTTGATTACTTAGAAATGTTAAGTAAAACTAAGTCAAAGTAGTAAAAGTTAAGTGAATAACGTTACGTTAAATGTCAAAAGGCTGTTTTGAAAACTAAGATAGTATTTTCCCCAATATTGCATATTAATAATTATTTTTATTTGTTACTAAGTGATTTTAATACTTAAAAGACATGTGCCATTATTAAATCCTAAGAGATTTGTACCAATTTTTATTAAATTTTATTATAATTCTTACAAAATGGTGTATTTTGTCAGTACTATGTTACCCTCGTCAGTCCCTTGGCAGTCAAATTCTGAAAATTTGAAATATCTCACAATCTACTTAAAAAAGTGACTGGCCCGATTTGGAACAATATATTCATTAGATTAGCCATCTTATACACCCGAATTTGTAGAAATTTGATTTAATAACTATAGTAAACAAAATATCCTCAAGAGTTACCCAACTTTTGTATAATCACCCTTATATATGAAATGTTTTAAAAGAAAAAAAATTATTATATTAAAGGTTATCAGTGTTTTATTTATCGAAAAACATCCTATCAAAAAAGAAACAAAAAGCAACCTAGACGCAGTAACCAATGCTATATGTATGTATATGTATATATATTGACAAAAAGTTCCCTAATCCTGTGTCCAGAGGGCGCCACTTGTCTTACCCAATTTGGGCGTCGAGTTGGACCTCTATTTCATAATATAAAAAAGTACTCTGTTGGGTAGATTGATAATTACTGATAACTTTTACACCAGTATATCACTAGCCACCTTTTTGAAGGGCCGAGGAACTGATTTACTTGGTACTGTGAATAAAAAGCGAAAGGACCTTCCACAACCTGTTACTGGAAGTGAATAGAAGAAAGGAGAGATTGCGGCTATGCAGAAAGGGAATATTACTGTGCTGAAATGGCACGATAAACGAGATGTTTTGCTTCTTTCTACATGCAATGGAAAGCAAATGAGAATGAGTAGCGGGCGAAGACCAGTACTCAAACCTGAAACGGTTTTGGAATATAATAAAGGGAAAAAAGGTATCGATGTGTCTGATGCGTTGAGTAGCTATAATAGTCCTACAAGAAAATCGATAACGCGGTTTAAAAAGATTGCCGTGGACTTGTTATCAATCGCAGTGGTAAACTCGTGCCTATTTTCAATGAGCTTCAAAGAAACGCGGGCCAAAAAAAAGCTATCAATACTATCGGCACATGAGACTATAATAAAAAATCTGCTTGAAATATGAGACGAAAACCGACAGACTATTGAACATCCACTTTTGTCACGTGTGGATAAACACACCTTGGAGATCATTACCAAAGAGCCAAGTCGTAAGACAAACAAAAAACGATGCAATGGGTGCTACAACAAACACATTTCAGAGGGACAATCTTCAAAATTTGCTGCTACAAAGGCGTCAAAAGTGATAACGTGGTGCCCCAAGTGTAAAATAGTGCTCTGCCGTCCATGTTATAATGCACTTCATTGATTTTAGTTAAATAAACTAAAATTTCTACTAAAAAAAGTATTTTATTTTACCATCTTTATATAATAAGAAATTTGCCTCATTTTACGGCGGCTCTTTTGAATTTTGTGAATGGGCGAAAACCCCGCCATCGCGATCTAGAGTTCGAGTTCATAATATCATAGTTCATTTGCCTCGTCTATGAGGTCCTGCGCGGTCTAATAACGAGATGACTCCGGTTGACCTGTTTTCTGAGAATTTAATAGACTATATATGTATAGAGATATATACAACCAAAAGATCACCAAATATGCAGTTACACATAAAACTGACGCAGCATATACGAATCATGTCAGTTCCAATGAAATGCGAGCATTTGACGGGTTGATGTTTATGACAGGCATATTCGAATCTGGAAGGGAAGACGCTCGAGGCCTGTGGTCATCTAAGTCAAGTGGCAGACTTATTTTTAGAACAGTCATGAGTCTCAATAGATATATTTTCATTTTGTCGAATCTATGTTCTGATTCTACGAGAGTACGAACGTACGAAAACAAAATAACCGGCTAGCCGTCATATCTGAGCTTTTTGATAAATTCATACAAAATTGTCAACAAAACTACAGCTCCGAGTTACTTTAGTGTGAACGAAATGCTCGTTCCTTTCAGAGGACAGTGCTTGTTCCGCATGTACCTACATGAAATCCAAACCACCAAAGTATGGTTTAAAAATAATGTGTTTGTGTGATGCTTAATTTTTTACATTACCTATATAACGCTTTTATTTAAGTAGAAAAAGAAGAATAAACTATAGCAGATTCAATGTTGATAGCCACGAAGAATGTTTTGACCCTTTCAGAGCCAATTTATGGAACCAATAGAAACATAACTGGAGACAATGAGGATCAGTCATGTTTTTGTGGGGTATGCAGATTTATGGTGACCAAAAAACCAGTAAATACTTGAAAGAAATTATGTAAATCGGACCACAAATTACATACAGCATAATCAATTTTAGTGCATTAGTTCCAAAAAGGCGCCCGAGAATAAAGCGGATCGCTGTGACGTCATCTGTCGTCGTCACCTCCACAACACAACACAACTAAAATATTTATCGTTAACAAAAACAATGCACGCAAGGCACAAGCGTCAAGAATCTGAGAATGAATACTTATGCAATACCTTTGAAGTATGAGTACAATCAAGCCGTTGTCGCACGGATCGCGACAGATGACACGATAACGTCAGTCCTCACGTTCAGGATAGATCTACAGAAACTCTTTCAAGGGAGCTAAAAGGTAAATAAAAGCTAAATAAATATTATTGAGTACGTATTTTACAGTTTTTGGTTATAAATTCGTCCTCTGCGGGTGTAAAAATAGAGGTTAAAAGTTTGAACAGTAAAAATTGAAAACCTTCACTGATTTTTATGAAATAAATAGACGGGAAAAAAACATTACCCTTTTTTGATTTTCGTCCCCTGAGGGAGTAAAATATAGGTCGATAGTTTGTTTGGATAATATTTAAATCCGCACCAATTTCGACGAAAATTGAGATTCATGCTCTGAAATATATTTCATTTGATATTTATGTTTCAGGGTTTGTTAGAATTTACCCTTTGCGGTTGTAAAATTAGGGAGTGAAAATTTGTATTGAAAATATTTAAAATCAGCTCCGATTTCCATGAAATTTATCATCCGAGCTAATAAATAAAAATTATTAAGTACGTATTTTTAGTTTTTTGAAATTTGTGTGATTTGGGGTGAAATGGGGGTCCAAAGTTTGTGTTGTAAAAATTGGAAATCTTTACTGATTTCTATGAAATTAAATATATAAGCTAATAAATACAAATTAACAAACATGTAGTTTACCCTTTTTTGAAATTTTTCCCCTGGGGGTGTAAAATAGGGGTTGAAAGTTTGTATGGAAAATCTTTGAATCTGCACCACTTTCTATGCAAATTGAGATTCATGCTCTTGAATACATTAAATGTGTGGTGCAATGGGGATCCACGTGAAGTCGCACGCAAATGCTAGTAATAGATATTGGCTTTATTTACCTGGTACAATATTAATGGATTGAATGTAGTAACAACAGCATACTTATACAGCATTGGACGAGAGGCAAATACTGTTAAGATTTCATTCACCATCTGAAAACAAGAAATAAGCTCAAACATAGTTTACTACTAATACAATAAAGATAGTTTAAATTCTGGTTGTTTTGTGTAGTAAAATAAAAAGATAAACCTTTTGACTTTCTCCTTTGACATCAATGATCATCCTTACTTCTTTTGATAGAAGAAAATCTATTGCTTCATCGAGAAGACATAAATGGACTTCTTTGAATTGTAGCCTGTAAAAGGATTATTAAGTTATGTGTTACAAGTTACAACTGCAGTTTAATTTAAAAACATTAACGGCTGCACTCAGAGATATTTAATGCTTACTTAAGGAGTCACTTAGTAGATATTTGACAGAAACTGTATGGATTTTATGTCAGTCTGTACTAAGTAGCTACATAAGTTCGCATTAAATGTCTCTGATTGCGGCCATAAATCCTTATACCATACAATTTTATTTAAACTATAATAATTATTTTATGAATATGTAAAAGTGCTATATATGGAGCGGACCATGGATTTGGTTGCCAACTTAGGGGTCTTCCCCCTAAAATTAGGGGAAAAAGTCTCCACATTATCAATTATCCAGGGAGGGTTATTTTTAGAAATTATCGTGTTCTTGTTTTTTTATTTAATTAAGCTATTGAAGTTTTATTTCATCAACAAGCCATTTTGAAAAGTCAACTTGTAGAAAATAAACTTTTGGAAGCAGTATATGTTAATAAAGGACAGAATAATAGGTATTACATTACAGAACATACATTTTTATTATTATTTATCTTTAATAATTGATTTTTGTAGTTTTTATATAAAAAAATTTAGAGATTTTCAAGTAGGTATTTTTTGTGATTATTGGGGTTTTTAATCTGACTTTAACTACTTACTAACTACTAACATTTTGTACATAGTTAATAAGTAAAGTTATAATATCTAAATTGAGCATTTGATGATAGATGCACTGGTGTACGGACAAACCTTCTAGGTTTTTGTGACACCGAGTTTGTATTGTACCTTGCTTTTAAAATTTGTTAAAATAAAAAAAAAAAAACTAAACTAGGCTAACAAAAAGTAGGCTTATTAAAAAAAGTTTTAAAAATAGATGGAAACTAGACCATGGCCAGTTTTTAAGAAATAATAACAAACATTAACCTATTTGGGTGTGTAGCAGCAACATCAATATTTTTAATGGTCTCCCAGTCCATAGTTGTAATGTTGGCCACATTGGTCCCCGTGAGCCGCTCCAAGCCCTCATCATGCAGCAGCACCAACTGACCATCTCTAGATAGCCTTACATCCAGTTCAACAAAATTGCATTCATTTTCAACACACTACAAAAATACATAACATAAACACATGAAAGCTATTTAAATGAAAGCTTATTAAAAGATGATGATGATCAATGTTTCATTAATTAAGAGAAAATATTAATCAGAGGTAAATTGAGCAAGTATTGATAAAGTAAAACAAGTAAAAGATGGAGAGTTTTGCCGGGATGTCAATCAGCAACATTGTTTTTATATTCTTCCAAAATGTATGTTATTTCGGTTTAAATGTGTAATACTCGTAAGATATTAATCATTAGATATTGGTTGACTTGCACAAGTGTGTACAAGTGGTACAACGACAAAATGCGTGCTCCCTCCAAAACTCCCTAGGAAGTTTCAGAAAGTGTCTACCAGTTTACTGAATCAACTTGATTTATTGACTACATTGACGATTTATGTGAACTTTGACTAGTCAAGACAGTTTTTCTAAATAGTAGAATAGTTTCTTCTAGTTCAAAGTCTACTTTGAAAAACAGTCTTGAAAGCTTTTAGGAATTTTCTTTTTCTGCTTTTTCTACTTGACACTGGCAATGGTTTAATACCTCCACCGTACATTAAAGAAAAAAAAGTAGAAGATGGATTGCTTGATTACTTCTACATAGTATAGGAAACTTACTAGCAACATCCAACCAATAGGCAATAGCCAACTTATTTATGGTGTAATATGAAGCATTTGATTGATACTTACATATTTGAAGGCTTGCATAGTATTTTCTGGAGCGTCTAAGCCCGCACCTCTGTGAGCTATGCATCTTAGAACTTTCTGTGGATGCAGCTCGCTCTCCTTAGAACCCGGCTCTGGTCCGAATATATGCATGACATTATTATGATCTGGCTTTCTCAATCTGGTCCAGTGGTATACGATGACTCCAAATATTCCAATATCGATCCCAAACGGCAAAACTATGTGCAATATCGAAATAAAACCATACAAGAATGATGTAATGTAATATACGCTGTTACAAGCTAAGGAGAATGTCGCAACAAACATCGTTCGTGTCGTTCGATATGTGTTTTCGAGTTATGTTATAATTTTCGAATTTACAGTGTTAATTAAGTGGGCCTTCATCAATCGTGATAAAACTCGACCCAAATATTGACATTTGACAATTGACAAATCGAATTTCAAAACATAATAGTGATGCGACTCAGAGACTGTTTTTACTCGAGTCACTGGAGTGAACATAACAAACTCGAATTCGATTGAAAAAAATTCTCAAGCATCTATCCACTCGAGTTCCCAGTCAACTCGGCACATCGAGTTGTGAGTGTAGAGTTTGATACTGTCGCCACTTGCCGCTAAGATACAAAAGCAAAAAACAAAAGATACACAGTAAAGAGTAGGTACCAAACCATAAAAATACAATAAGTAGGTCAAAAATATTAGTGTGAAATTAATGCCAAAGCGTTACTTGTAAATACAATAGAAGTTATCTAAGCTTGGGTCTATGAAGAACTGAACGTTATATTAAATCAACGTTTTTAAAACTTTTGTATTATTTATATTATTGAAATGTATTTTCGTTCGCTCCAGTATAGGCCTATACTGGAGCGAACGAAAATACATTTTCACGAAAATTGATTTCACGAAAAAGTGCGATCCCCTTATATCTCGGAGAGTTTTGAAGATATGATATTTAAAGACGTATATTCACGAGATCTGTAAGGTGCAAAAGAATTATTCGAGAAAGTAAAAAACGAAAAAAGTTATGGCCGAAGTAGTAAAAAAAAAAACATTTTTTTCCGAATTTTTGATTTTGGTGCTCGATATTTTGGAAACGAATAGTGGTATAAAAATTTGAGGAAAACTTCTCTAGAAAATCTAGTCAGCTACAATTTGAGCCTAAAATGACGATAGGGTTAAGGATTTGCCCTGTATCGTAACCTTTTTGGAAAAAAAAGAAATATCATTATACTTTATGCGAGACAATCTTGTTTTAAATATTTAATCGAAATCTCGGCAATGGCTACAATTATTACCATAAAATTTAGTATGCACGGAGTTTCGGGGGAGTAAAATCGATCTAGCTAGGTTGTCCTGGGCATTTTTAAGCCAATGTGTGTTTTTCTTTCGTCGTGCAACTATATAATATCAATAATTTCGACTCTCTTACGTCAATCTGATTGGCAGCTTGTAATGCGTACTTATATATTATATCATTTTTGTGTTGTTGGAAATTTGGAACGTGGTGGGTTCGAATCCCGGTCAGATAAATACTTTTGTATTGCGCTTTGATAGAATTGATGTAGTGGTACAAATTCCGCAAAGTAATAAAAACATATGAAGAAAATTATTTTTAACAAAATACTCCTTTTGATCCAATCTTTGTGTAAATACAATAAAGTAGTTTTATGTATGTATTTTCCATAATTTTGTTCATCATTTAGGAAAACTTACTATCAATCTCTTTTTATGTAAGGGGTAAGAAGTAGGACTTACAAATACTCGAAAATTATGATATTCGAATATTCGATTTCTATGGCCACTATTCGAATAATAGAAAAAATGTTTTTTGACGATTGGTGATTTATACGAAAATCGACAAATTCTTTTATAGCCTTTAAAATCTAGGTGCGTAGGAATTTTATCAATCAAATTAAAAAAAACTAATAAATATTAAATAAACGGTAACAGTGTTTAATAAAATAAGTTTTTATAATTACTATTAGTCCTCTTTCACTTTGTATATTACACTAATATTATAAAGGCGAAAGTTGTGTGTATGTTTTGGAAATCCTAAAGAGAAATATTATAAGATTGATAAATTTAAATAACTAAAATATATATAAAACCTTCATACTCCCTTAATACATATAAAATTGGCGTTTTGTCGTACTGGCCACTTTGATCTCAAATATTATATCTTCTTTGGTTAGGAATTCCAATTTCAAATTTATATCGCTATTTACTCATGCATTTGTGTTACGAAAACCATAATTCATTTGTTTTTCCTTTTTTGGTTTTTTCTTTGCGTCACTCTGTTTACAAAATGGGAAACTTGAAATATCGTATTATTTACGAGTAGGAGTTCCACCGTGGCACCAGTGCTGCAGAAACGGCTCGAACGATTAATGATGTGTATGGCGGCGGTGTCGCAAAAGAAAACACAGTGCGCTTTTGGTTCCAAAGTTTTCTTTCTGGAAATTTCGACCTGCAGAACAAGCCCCGTGGACGGCCGGAGACCAAAGTTGATAATGAAGAATTGAAGGCTATTGTGGAAGCGGATCCATCGCAAACCACGCCCAAGTTAGCTGCAGGCTACGGTGTTAGTGATAAAACTGTTTTAATCTACTTGAAGCAAATTGGAAAAGTGAAAAAGTTTGAAAGGTGGGTACCTCATGAATTGAGTGCAGCAAACCGACAAACGCGCGTCAATTTCTGCGTTACATTACTCAACCGGCACAATAATGAAGGGATTTTAAATCGAATCATTATCTGTAATGAAAAGTGGATCCTGTAGGATAATCGGATACGCTCATCACAATGGCTGAACCCTGGCGAACAAGCCAAAGCCTGCCCCAAGCTAAAATTTAATCAAAAAAGATACTTGTGAGCGTTTGGTGGACTAGTGCCGGTGTCGTTCACTACAGCTTTCTTAAATCTGGCCAGACGATTACGGCAGATATCTATTGCCAGCAACTGCAAATCATGATAGAAAAGCTTGCTGTTAAACAACCGAGGTTGGTCATTCGCTCTAGGCCACTGCTGCTTCAGGACAATGCTAGACCACACACTGCACAACGACGGCTACCAAATTAGAGGAGCTTCAATTGGAATGTCTAAGACATCCACCGTACTCCCCGGACCTCACTCCAACAGATTACCATTTTTTTTCGAAATTTCGATAACTTCTTGCAAGGGAAAAAATTCAACTAGATACAAATCCAAACTCCAAAGCGCCTTCAAAGATTTTATTGATTCCTCTGTCCGAATGGTTTTTTTAGTAAAGGAATCAATGAACTACCTATGAGATGGCAAAAGTGCATAGATAGCAATGGTATATAGGTACTTTGATTAAAAAAATATATTATGTTTAAAAAAATCGGTTGTCTGAAAAGTCGGTTTACTGACGATAGTTGAACGTGACAACGCCATGTTTATAGTGCGCGCGGAACTAATTGGCCGCGCCTTAGGTAGGCGTGTTGCCGCCGCGAAGTCCGGCGCCGAATGAATAATAACATCAAGCGCCCCCGCATCTCCGTCCCACCGCTCACATATCTAAGGCGCGGCTAGCTGAGGTAACGGCAATGCGACATATTTAGCGAGGTAACGCTGGTAACAGGTAGCGCATGAGTCATGTTTTTTCGTGCGTGCAGCAGGCTTCATCAAATTATAAGACGTTATCACGTCAAAATTTACTTTATGTTCCTCCTTTACGAAACGCCAATTTCATATGTAATGACTGCTGAAAGCCGAATGTATAACCGCCGCCTTTTTTGGAGGTCGGTTAAAAAGTAGAAGTTACTTTGCTGTTACTGTTAGGCCCTCAGTTCGTTTTAAATTATTTAACGTCTCACAACTCACTTTTTTTGTAGTTTAACAATTTTAAGGAGTTTATATTTATTTAACTGATTGTACGATATAATAATTTAGATCTTTTCGTCAATCTTATCAAAATATCTTTAAAGCTAGATATAAAATAACATAAGTGAACGGTCTGTGATTCTGTAAAACTAACGACATTCGCTTCCTTATTAGATACACAAAATATATATCGACATTACTTTCCCTTTTTTCTTACGTCGTAAACTGTCAAGTATTTTCTTGCTATTTTTTATTGTTAAAAAAATATATTTTAAGTATTTTCATGCTAATATTTATTGTTAAAAAATATGTAGTTACATGTGGAATGAAATTCTTTTGACTTTTTTCACTCTTTGTCATGGTTTTTACAGCTTTTATGGCATTGGCAGGTATGACACACTCACGATGACATTTTGTGCAAGGTGCTCGGAAGGCGTAGTACATACGTGCTACTCGTCGACCGGTTCGGCGCATGCTAACCACAAACTTTTTAATATAATACATCTATGGGATAAGACTAATATTTAATAAACATTGTGTAAAATTGTCGAAAGTGTCATTTCTAATAAATGGATAAAAAAAACAGTCGATTCAGTAAAGTGGTAGAAGCTTTACTGAAAGTTCCTAGGGAGTTTTGGCGGAACACAAAATATCACGCTTTTTGTAGTCGTACCACTTGCTTACACTTGTGCTCATCAACGAATATCTAATGGTTAATATTCTAACAATATTACACATTAAGAACCGAATTAACACAAATATTGGAAGACATACAAAACAACATCGTCGTACATTGATATTCTCGGCAAAACTCTCTTGTCAATTGTCAGTTTATTTTTTATTAAAGGGTATAGGGTGGTTTAGTAATAGCCGTCGTGGTCCAGTGGGTTAGGGCTTGGCTTTCGACTCTGAGCCCAAGGGTCGTGGGAAATTACTCGCTTCCATTAAAAAATAAAATCCGTTTTTTAATCATTCACCTCCGGATTCATAGAAATATTTAAACGATAGATATATGAAATACTCTAATCTATCTATCGTTTAAATATTTCTAACTTAGTGTCCTCGTCACCTCTGTTGGTTTAATACTCTAACCCCCTTACTAATAAAAAGATTTACACAACGGATAACTTAAAGAACGTTGCTGTCTTTGTCTGATGCGTTGGAAAAGTCACTTGACAGACAATGACAGCAACGTTGTTTAAGTTATCTATTATGTAAATCTTTTTATTAGTAAGGGGGTAAGCCTATTGTCGAGTAATTTTAAAAGCTTAAAAGTATCTATTCATCGTCAATCAGCCGCTTATATCTAATTCATAAAATTCTCGTGTCATAGTGTTCGGGGACACACTCCTCCGAAACGGCTTGACCGATTCATATGAAAAACTTTTTGGATATTCGATAGGTCTGACAATAGGTCGTAATCTATTTGTTCAACCCCTAAATGATAAAAATAATATGTAAGGTTCGGTAAAATCAATTACGGATATTATGGGCACATGCTTTGCTTATGTATAGACATTTAGGCGGAAAAATATTTTTTATACTCGAAAAAAGAAATCTTCCTTCATATGGGCGAGTTTGCGTTGAGCGGAGATTCACCCATTATGAGATGATTTTTTTACTTTGATTAGGACAACAATTTTTTTGCCTAAACATGTTTATATGAGCAGTAGATCACATACTCAAAATATCCATATTTAATTTTACCAAACCTTATATATGGCAAAACAACGTTTGCCGGGCCAGATAGTATTTTTAAAATTATTAAGGCATTAGATTTCTCGATGTATCTTTTGAGTTTTGACTTTTGTCAATAGCAACCATGGATACAAATCCGGGATACACTTGCAAATGAAACAGCTATTTATTACCGTACTTAATCATAAATCTATTATGGGCCCCCGAGACGATCAAACGGTTTGACTCAAACCTTACGTGTTTTATGCAACCGTTTGACGTCGGTTTGATCGGTTTGTCAAACGGCACTGTTCAGTTTCACTGTCACTTCACTGTCAAACAAAACAAAAATATGTAATTCCATCAAACGAGCTTCAAATTCGTAAATGTTTGACAAACCATTTAAACTACCTTTATAAAGGATCAAATTGGTTTGACTCAAACCAAAATTTACGTGTTTGAGTCAAACCGTTTGATCGTTTCTCTTTAGGTACAATATACAGATTGATATTTTTTAATAATATAGAAAAGAACGTTAATATAACTACTCGTATTAACTTTAAGCCACAAACAATAAATCAAATTCTTAATAAATTACTTAGAAAATATCAAACGACATCTACGATAGATGAAAGATACGATATATCTAACGACAAACAGGAATGTCTCGACGACAGTCAACACGCTGGCTCCGACAAATAGAGCCGTTGTCCCACCTAAGGATGCTGCATGAAAAAAACCAAAACCCTTATACTAAGCCCTCACACCCACGAGAGCTTTTTTGTGGTCGTGACAGAAAAAAACTGCACTAAAAATAGAACTCTGTGCTATACAATAGAGCTGACAATCAAAGTGCGAAGTTTTAAATGTCAGATTTGACAACTCTACACGATTTTCAGCACTTATTTGGGGCCGTAAGCTTTTTCTAGCCAGCAGGCTTAGCATGCGCACCCTAAAAACACCGAAGAATCGACAAAATGACAGATTGAAGAAACATTAATACCATTCGGTGCAAAATAGTTCTTATTGTAAGGCAGCAAGGTCGATGCATCGTTGATATGAGAAACAACATTTCTTTTCTTCCCGAGCATGAGCTCAAAAATGGCCTCTTTTGACAGCTAAAGTAGAAACGTTTTCTTATTTCAATGTCAAAGTCTTGCAATATCCATTATTGTAAGACGATAATGATACGAGATGTATAAAGAAGAGAGAAGAGATAATAGTTAACATTATTATAATGTCAACTACTGCAACTAATCATGTCATCCAAGACAAATAGTTTCTATACGTTCAGTCATTTACTTGAAAATTTGATCATTTTTGACAGAATATTTCCCGGCTTTCGTGCTTTGACCTAATTGACAGTATAATTTTATAATATTTATGATAGATTTGTCTGACGCGACGTTAAAAATTATTTAAGTGTCATGCTTTATGCTCACGTCAACATGGCTGACATTCGCCGGTGCTCAAACTGTCATTTGTAAAGAGTGTCGCCCTCGTGACACAGTTCTATTTTATTAAAATACAAGAGGAAAGGGCATAGCTAGAAATTTCATAGAAATCCGCTGTCGCCAAACTCTCACAAAACATTTTACTCACACTGAAAACTAACCAATTATAACGGTAATAATTTCTCGAAATCACAATGTACAGTGGAGTAATTTTAATAGGTAACATTTGACGTCTGTCAGTTTTATCTTCATAGTGAGGTGACCTGCTTAAAAACATCGATTAAAGTAAATGAATCGATACAGACTTGAAACATGTGAATAATTTTAAAAATCATCTGGCGAATCCCGGTCCCATTATTATTTTTTCTTTCGTAAATTTAAGGAACAAAATAAGACAAGTACATAATTTACCTTTTTATTTTTTGTATTTTCATAGTTAAAAGAGTAATAAATATAATTGTTTTATTATAATCACAACGTGGTTATTAATTTATGGTGATATTTCTTCCCAAGTAATCATTGTATTCGATTCTACTCATCAGCTTTCGATTTTTAGAGTAACATCCCTAGTGTTAAACACATTTTTCTTTTTAAAAAAGAAAAAGGGTTAACTGACGCAACATTGTAACGACGTTAAGTTCTTTAGATCAGAAATTGTTTATTATGTTTAGAATGGTTTATTAGTGAAAGCATATCGTAAAATTACTCGTATCGGTCATTATTACAATAAATATGTTATCGTAATTGAAAAAAGTTATGCAATTGTGCAGTTCTAACAAAACGAAAAAATATATTATTTTATGCGCCGTTACAAGGCTACGTTGTTGAATTTTGATGAATTGTCAAATGCTACCTATTAAAATGACTCCACTTCACTTTAATAACAACTACCTAATAAGAATAAGAATGATACAAAAAACAACAATAACGCCTTTACGATAATGTAGAATTTAGTAATTTCACGTTTGTAACTTTTATCGGCATTCCTACGACATGCTTTCGACCATCTCTGACTACATATTTCTACTATTTAACGCTAGATATATAATATAAATATTTTTTTAGATATTTAGATACTAAGAAAAATAATTATTATGTTTTTGGTTTTCATAACGTGAAAGTGACATCTATCATTTATCTGTTAGCATATTCCGTTTCCAACATAAACTAGTTATTACTTTCATTACGTATTTGACACCGCAAATAATAGATGTCGCTTTTCCGCAACCCGCCACTAGAGAAATATATTGAACAATATGTTAGGTTATATCTAATCAATTATCTTTTATCCCCCGAGTTTCATGTTTAATATTATTGCTTTTTTATTCCTATGTTCATAAAGTACAACTTACAATAAATACTGCCTGGTAATTAAAATGCGAGGGCATTTTAATTACCAGGCGGACACATAAACTGCATCATAGTGCAAGAACACGCTCAATCAAATTTTATTACGAAATATGCAAACTTTTTACATTTATTGCTATTGGATAATAAAGGCTGGTTTATAAATACAAAAACAAAATCAAATGTAAATATCGCACTGACACAAAAGAAAGAAAATATTTCAATTTAGTAAATATTAACTCGTTGTTACGTTAATGTTGTGATTTTGTTTTTTTTTTGTTTTATCGTTCGTTACTAATTGTTAAATTGTTAGTATGTTTTCATTTTAATCTCTTTTTTAAAAGTTTTCCTCTCACGAATATGGACGTATCGTCCGAAAAAGCCGCACAAATTGTTGCTCTAGTGCAGCAAGGCCTAGACCAACGAACAATTGCTGCAGATTTAAATGTAAGCCACTTTACGGTTTCCCGAGTTTTCAGAAGGTTTATGGAGACAGGTTCATTCAAAAGAAGACGTGGAACCGGCAGAACTCGGGTGACAACGTCTCATGACGACAGGTTTATTGTGACAACTTCCTTGCGATATCGGTTTTTAACGTCTATAAGTATTAAAAAAACTCCACCAGGTACGTGACGTAGCAGTTAGTGCACGAACCATAAGAAGAAGGCTAAAAGAGCGTGATATCACCTTTCAGACCAGCAAATGGACCAAAATTGTCTGCAGCTCTCAGGCAAGCTCGACTAGGATTTGCTCGTGAACACTGAAATAGGACTGAAGAGCAATGAGCTTCCGTGTTATTCACTGATGAGTGTAAGGACTTGTTTGTACGGTGCTGATGGTTGCAGACTAGTCTACCGTAGACGAGGAGAGCGATATGCTAAAAATTGCATTGAGGAGAGGGTTCCATTTGGAGGCGGGTCTTGTATGATTTGGGGCGGCATATCGATGGATGATCGAACTGAACTTGTGTTTATTGACGCAGACACACATGGCCGTGGTAACCGTGGTTTAACATCACAGCGCTATATAACGGAGATATTGGATTCATGTGGTACCTTTTAGCGGATTTATAGGTGAAAACTTCATTCTGATGCAGGATAAAGCTCGTCCGCACGCAGCGAGACAAGTTTAGCAATACTTTACTCAGGTTGAGATTCGTTCCATGGATTGGCCAGCACGTAGCCCGGACCTCGATCCGATAGAGCACGTGTGGGACAACCTAAAAAGAGCTGTATTTACAAGAAATCCGGTCCCAACAACGGTTGCGGAGCCCAGAGTTGCATTGTCACAAGAATGGGACAATTCTCCGCAAGATCTTTTAAAAACACTGATCAGGTCGATGCGAAACCGACTTGAATCAGTTATTAGGTCAAGAGGAGATAATACACCTTATTAAAAACAGAAAAAAAACTTTTTCTTTTCGTAGTATTCTAAATGTCTTAGTATTGTAAAATTTTCATAATAAAGCCGTTTTTGTTCTATTCACTGATTCATTCCAAAAAGCTGCAAAAGGAGTAATTTGATTATTTGAATGAGAAAAGTTGACCTATACACACATAAATTGATTTTTTATCAGATTAAGAACCAGTCTTAGCATTATCATTGAAATAAATCAAAATAGTTTGCACTTTCACTAATTATATTTAATTGAAAGTTATCTTGCACTATGATGCAGTTCGCATATGTCCGCCAGTGTATTAATGATGCTGGAAAATAGATTGATTCTAAAATCAATCAATTTATTATGTAAAAGGGTTAAGTATAATTATTGATCGCGCGAATAAAAAATAAGTTTGCGACTGCACATGAGCATAAATTAGTGCATTGTATCAAAAATTCAAAATGTTGAATAGTTTTCGCGAAAATTGATTTACGTTAGTATACCACGTAAATGAGCTTGCTCTCTTAATCGTAACTGGCACTTTCAATTATTTTCTAGGAACTGCATAAACAAAAATGTATCGGATTTGCCGATTCCGATTATCTACGTTGGTATAACATTAATGTATATTAATGTATGTAATATTTTATTGTAAGTGTCACATTCGATTATGTACTTCGTAGATTGGTTGTACCTACGATTAATTTTAATGGAATAACAAGAACAAAATTTACATAAAATATCTTTACTATCGTGGTTATTCACAGTACTTTGCTTGGCGCACTTATTTGTTGTTATTTATTTATAAACAACTGTATTACAGTAATAAAAAAAAAACTTAAATTATTCGGAAAATACGTATTTTGTGTATAATTTGGTACTGGGATAACAAACAAATTTAAGATTCTTAGTTTGTGGCACATGTTGCGATAAAAGTAACCTATATCCTTCTCTTAGTTCTGACTTACCCCAAATTTTGTTAAATCAGTTTAGTAGTTTGTGCATGATTGCGTTACAGACTGACTTACTTTTGCATTGATAATTTAGAAAAAAAATTTTAAATCCATACTAGGATTGTATTTGTTAAGTGGTAAATTTAAAAATATATAATAAAATGTTATATTTTGGTTTAATTATGTATAAAGAACAAATATCTCAATTATAGCTAAAATATCTGTACAGGCTAACATAATGTTTGCTACGATTAAGACTTCAAGTGCGGAAGATGAAATCATCAAATCAGGATTGTTTTACTTCTTTTTCTTTTATTTCATTATTTAACCTTAATCGTCTTAACGTAAGAAGAATAAAAGGAAACACTTGAAAAATAAAAGGAAATATTCAGCAATTAACTTGACAGCTAAGTAGTAACTTAGCTACAATTTCTAAGCTGATATTCTGAAATAACCTCGAAGGCAAAATTATGATAAAAACTTATTTAAATAGGTGAAAAATATCAATGATTTTAATATGGTTTCTAAATTAGGAAAGCCTTGTATAGGAGTAATCTCAAACAGCTATGATAACTATTAGTCTTCTTCTAATATTTTCGTAAGTCTTCAAGAAATAACTTTTGAATTTTTTTACTACTTTTGATCTGAGCTGAAAGAGTGTAGTGGCTTTCATTAACACCATGAAAACTCGAAATTAATACAAATTACACCTCATACTTCATGACAAAAGCTTTTATGTGAAGCCATACTGCCTATCGTGTATCGTCCAATCAGCGCTACCGATTGGATCAGCTAGAATTGACCATGTGTAGGCGGAGATTGCCATGACAGTTGACACTGTTTTATTTCAATATGGAACTGATCCAATCGACAGCATTAAGTCGATCGAATAATGTGTAGTATGGTGTATACTAGGGTACTGTAAGAACATTAATTATACTATTCTGCTGTAATATTCGATATAATCACTACTTTTAAAATTATTCGCATAAACACTGACATAAGCTTCCAACTTTCTCATTCATAAAATGCTTTAACTGTCAGCTGACCTAGTCATTTTCTGTCAAGTGATATTTTAAAAGTATCTGACAAATATTGATTAACTAATTCGTCGTTTAAATATTTTCAAAAAATTGGAGCTCGGGCTTTTATATCACACTAGCTGTTTCCCGCGGCTCCGCCCGCGTAAATATACTATCGAGTATCCCGCGGGAACATTGTACTTTTCCGGGATAAAAGTAGCCTATGTTTTAATCCAGAGTCTAAACTACAACCATACCAAATTTCATCATAAATCCGTTCAGTAGTTTTCGCGTGAAAGCGTAAAAAACAAACTTATATTCACATTTATAATAATAGTAGGGATGTGATCGAGCTTGTATGTAATCGTAATATGTAATTTAATTTTGTTTACGTACAGAAAATCAATTACGCCCATATAATTAAACATAAAACTTCATTTTTACATAAGTACTTATATCGAATCCGTATAAAAACTGTAAAAAAAATCCTCCAAAACAATCGTAAGTGGCACTTTCGATAAATATCAGAATTTCAAATACCACGTTAAGTATAGTAATTGTCAGATTAGATACAAATACGTTAAATAAAAGCCTACATCGCGGCAACTGCCGGAACTGCCACTTACGTTATTTTTGGAATATGAAAATCCATATCCATATCATAAATCCATCTTAAGCATTCGGTTCTGCCCGATTCAATACTCTATTTAATAACATTTTCAATTCAAGAAAAACAATATGAATGCCAATTGATACAACATATTTAAGTAACTAACACTTAAAAATAAAAAATAAATGACGAGCGTATTTTGCGGCGAACACTCACGTTAGTGGCAGTTACGGCCTTGTAGCACACTCAGGTGCGCAAAGTTAACTCGAGTAAGTTAACATACGTTGGTATTGGTTGGACATACTCATATGATTACGGTAAAACGATACAATACGGCTAAAAAACGCACTTGCAATGGGTTTTTTAATTTTTTGATAAACGTGATATAAATATACCAATATATAGACTCTAAAACAGTAATAAAAAAAATGCCATTTTGCAGTAACAATAATGTACGTAGGCGCCGTCGATATGTTAAAAGTATAATGTTGGTAAAATAATGTTTCAATTCGAACCAGTCGTTCCTTTACCCAGTTCGTGGGCCTCTACCCACGAGAGGATTTTTGTGGTCTTGACAGAAAAAACTGCACTTTAAATAGAACTCTGGGCCAATACAATAGAGCTGGAAATCGAAGTGTCAAGAGTCAAATTTTGACTCTTGACACTTCGATTTCCAGCTGTACACGATTATTGTACACGCTGTACAGATTTGACAGTTGTACACGATTATCAGCTCTTTTGTATTATGCGCACAGTATTATTTACAGTGCAGTTTTATCTGTCGCGACCACTAATAAATGCTCGAGGTAAATTAGTCTTATAGTTTAAACTAAATAAATATAGAAGTATAGATAACAGCTATTTTATTTTCAGTTAAAATAGCAATGTTATCTAAAATTAATAAATTGAGAAATCGATGATATCACAAGTCACAACCCAAATGTTCGTTCCACCCGCGCCTGTGCATAATTTCAGATTGTACTCGACACTAGATGGCGCATGCGGACTAGGAGTCATACAATTTTAGACTTTATTTCTATAGTGAAATATACGTGTCATTCTTAATTTTCACTAATATTTTAAATAGTTCTCGGAAAGATATTATTTATTAAATAACGCCTTATAGATGATAAGAAACACAATCGTAGTAAATTCTTAGTACTACTATTGTTTTTGCACTCAAGGTACGAAGTCGAGTTATTATTATGAGCTTTTTAATAAAACCCGCATAATATGAAAATCACCGGCAGTACACATCACAATACTTAAGTAAACACAAAGCGAGTCAAGTTAAGACTCGCTGTCCTTAACTATGGCACGCGGGCCACGCCCACATGACCTTTCCTCCTGTGGTCGCGACCATAAAAAAACTCTTATGGGAACGTAGCCGTAGGCTATCTGTACAGCTGTCAAATCTGACATTTGACAATTGACACTTCGATTTTCAGCTCTATTGTATTAGCGCAGAGTTTTAATTACAGTGCAGTTTATTCTGTCACGACCACAAAAAACGCTAGTGGGAACGTGGGCTTAACACGTTCCCAGCGGCACAGATATATCTGTACTTTCCATTACTGCGTTACGGGTCGTTTTAAACCTTGTCCTATACCAGAGATTGTGGCGGCACGAGGCATATTAAACCCCACCGCCCGTAGGAGACCAAAATCCTTTTTTTGGCGCCAAATAAGACAAAGTGTGCGGCTTTTGTCGTGATTATTATTAACAATGAGTTCATTAACCTAAATCTACCGCCGCCCGTGGTTAGATTAGTTAGTTTAGATTCTATGGGTAAAATAAAATGTGGGGTCTGATGTACCCCATACCGCACTGAACAATAGCAGTTTTTCATATAATTTAGTGATGGGAAAAGAAATATCGATTTTATTTAATTGTATTTATTTATCAAACTTATGGATGTTTTTCATTAAAACAGGCCAAACAATAATATTTTTTGCAACCAGTGCATTCTGTGAGAATTTTCTTTACTTTTTTGTCGGCCTCACGACTTGTTAAGAAGGTGCGGAGTTTTTCGTAACATCCTACACATCTCCTCTTCTTTGATCCCTTTTAGAGATGATGTGCCTTGTTTGTAGTGGGTTCTGAAAAGTAAGGTCGAGCTGAGTAAATTAGGGTAAGAGTTAGATAGACTCGGGTAGAGTTGGGTAAAGTTGGTTAGAGTAGAGAAGAGTTGTGTTAAGTTGGTTAGAGTAGGGTAGAGTGGGGTTGACTTGGGCAAGAGTTAAATTTTGATGAGCCATACACCGATTGCCGGGTGTTTTGGATTTGCCGCTAGTTGATTCAATGAACAAACACACTAATAGTAATCATGATTATCAACCTATTTGAAGAAAGTTACTCAACATGTCACATTCACGTTTCTATTAACGATATTTATTATAACGAGTAGTTAGGATGTTTGAAAATTACCTGTATCCACATCCAAGTCCTTCTTTGTAAAAGCTTCAATAAGTTGTTCCACAAATAGTCTCTTTGGCATTTTATTTCTATCACCATTAATTGAATTATACACAATCCAGGCGTTAATAAGGGCTGTACCAAATATTAGCTCCATTATTACTTTCCTCCACCACTTAATTCCTTTCTTTAATGTTGTATAATACGAAGACATTTGGTCACTGTAGTCAATTCCTTTTTTTGTTTCATTGTACATTAGAACACTTCCGGGCTTTTTAATGCTTTCGTTAGTTCCTCTCTTCTTTTTCCCAGTATCTATTAGTTTATCGTCATGATCTTTGCACGTAGTCAACATTAAAACATTTCTTTTATCTACCCATTTCAATACTTTCACACCCTTTTTGTTCATTTTTCCAATTATCTGGCCCTTTTTTATTTTCGCATTAACAACTTTCTTTGGCAAATATTTTCTTCTTAAGTTTAAAGTTCCACATAGAAATGTTTTTTGTGATAGGAATTCTTCTGCCAAACTCAACGAAGTATAGAAATTATCTACTATTACGATTCTTCCCTCTTCTGTCAAATTGTTCACCAATCTTAATACAACTTTTTGACTGTGATCGACTTCTCTCTTCTGATCTTTTTTACCTGTATAAATTTCTATTTGGTAGGTATAACCTTCGGGGGTGCAAAGTTTGTAAAGCTTAACGCCATATCGGTGAGATTTGTTTTTTATATTCTGTCGGAAACCTAATCGTCCTCTCCAGGGTATCATTGTCTCATCAATTACTATATATTTTCCGGGCTTTAAAACATTCTGAAAATTGTCAGTGATCATCGAAAGCATATCTCTGATTTTATATAGTTTGTCAGTTTTATTATCATTTGAGACATCACTGACATGCCAGCATTTTAATAAGAGTAAAAATCTGTCTCTTCTCATTGCTGAACGTATAAATTCGTTTCTGTATAATTTGTTCTTGCTCCAATACAAATTTATATGAGGCACTTTACATAAACCCATTGCCATCACAACTGCCAGAAATGTTTTCATTTCTTCAAAACTAGTATTAGTCCACTTTTTCATACGTGAATTATGTTTCATATTTTGTTGGTTTGTTCGTAAATAGTTTCGCGCATAATTGTTTGTCTCAAGCATCATTTTATTGATCATCTCATCTGTTACAAATAACTTATATACATCTTCAGGTGATTTTACAAACGGCGGTATATTGTAAGTATTTTCCCCAATAAATTCATCAAAATTTACGGGATTCTCGGATATGTCTTCCCACTCATCATCATCGTTCTTGTTAGTTTGGCGGCTGGGTAATGCCTCTTCTACGTCTAAAGTTTCATTTTCTGTATCTTCATTTTCATCTTCTGACAATAATTCCTGTTCTGTGTCTATGCACCCCTCTAATTAATAATTATCAGATCCTTCCGAACCGCTTGAATTATCATTAGAAGGACTATAATCATCATCATCCCCGCTGTCACTAAAACATTCGATATTATCATAATTATTCGCATGAGGTGATTTTGGAATATCCTGTAAATTATCACGAGTTCTGTCTTCAATTATTATCTCGTTGTCGCTATTCAAATTTTCAATACGATTATAGTCAATTGAATCTGGCAATTTAAGTACAGTTGATAATTTATTACACCTGTTTTGTTTTTTTCGATCAACATCCTTCAAAACATTTTCAACAACCACAGTAACCTCTATTTCTCTTTTTTCTTCACATCTGGATACATTAGAGTCATCAGAAACTACACATTCGGGTATAACTTTTTTACTTGATCTCTTTTGTTCCGGTGTTTGAAGTAGTTCCTTTATATTTTCCTCGTTAAGAGATAAATCGCAGTCTAGTAAATTGGAGCGTGAAATTTCTGATAAAGAACTAGCTCTGCTCTCAGAAACTAAATGAGGGAAGTCTAGTGAAGGTGAACATAGAGATGACGAATTTTTGTTTTTTTTTTGGATCTTTTGCCTTGGGGTGGTTGGGGCACTAGAAAAGGGAAAGGTAACATTTTGTAATACTTGACAGGTTTTCCGGTACTTGGACTCAAATAAATTGTTTCTTTTTGTTCTATGGCTTTAACACTGTTCCTTACATCGTTATTTTTGAGATATTTAACTCCCGTTTTTGCTTTGTTATAATGTTTTCCTGTACTTGTAATAATGATCGAGCTTGCATCTTTATTCTTGATATGTTTTTGTTCTTGAATATTGGTCGGTTCAATTTCTATATTTACGTTTTGTGGTGCTCTATATTCATTTGAATTGTAGTTTTCTTCTTTTTCGTCAGTGTCGGAAATTTTAAAACGTTTTGTTGAAAAAATTTCTTCATCACTAGAATCTTCGAAAAAACGTGTATTTCGCGGGGTATTACTACTTGGTGGCCTCTGAAAAGCAATAGATACCTAATAATATTATAATATTTTATACATAAAGGCCGCAGCTCGGCTATGATTGGCTGTTTATTAAGTGTACCGATCAAAACGTGGCGTAAACAGTGTAGGTAATCATGTTCAGGGTTTCAATGACTTGCGCCTTCGTTACAGAAAATATGAACAGATAATATATTTATTTACCAAGCCAAAATAAATTGGCAAAAATCTCAAGAAAGCGGCCTGGCATTCAAAATACTTAACTACTAACTTTTTTTAGGTTATTCACTACAGCCAGTTTAAAATTTAAAAGTACCAAAATATCGATAATTAATCTCAATTTCAGTATGCTCAAAACAAAACATGGATATCAATTTTTAATATGAAAATTATCATTTTGTTCGGTACAATTTTTATTAAGCTTCCGAAAAAGTGCTTTCGTTTTTTTATAACGGAGCAATTGGAGCATGCTATGTTCAGAGCTCATTGTATAATTATTGATATTGAGTATTGCAATTTTAAAGAAAAACGAATCAAGCGTGCTAGTTGCAGGAGGGTATTGCTGGTTAATTTTATAGCGCATATTCACATAGGTAAATATTATTATGAATAAGGTTGCCATCTAAATTGCCAACGCGGGATAAAAAATATCGGACTTTTCTCGGACACCTTTTGTAATTCCCGCCCGGCCGGGACGCCTTCCAAATTAAGACAAGTTCAGGGAAACCGGACTGATGGCAGCCTTAATCATGAAGCATTGTTGTTTTAATTAATACTAGTTTTTATAATATTTGGTTGTTGTTCATTCCATAAATGTTAATTTTACAAAAATAGCAAATAAGTTATTGTGTAGGTATATTAGTGTTAATGATGCGCGTCTTAAGCTTTTCACACAAAAACGCCAAAAAATATAGCTCAGGTTAATTAAAAGCACCACTCCAACTTAACAGTACGTACTTACTGATCCGTTAAATACCGTAATCCTTTATGCTAGATCGCTAAAAACAAAGTGAAAATATAATTCATTATATTTGTCGGATATTTAAACTCAAAAAGTCATAAAAGTCACTTAGAACACTTAATCAGAGAGTTGACTATAACATACTTGACATAATTATTTCACCTAGACGGAGTATATTTGTGACTGACCCGTTTTTGAAATATCTTCCTATATCCTGATTTTGACTCAGATTTACCAGTTTCACCACCCGGTTTTTCTTCATCTTCCTCCTTGATTAACTTTTTTCGGCAACGTTTCGACATAATCGGCAGCAGTCGCACTTCGTCGCGTGCTCAGTCTCGAATGCGTTGCACAACACTACCCGCGTGAAGCTAGCTTAGGGTGCGGTACGAGGTGCGCGGGGGTACGAGGTGTTCGCAACCTCGTTCCGCACTGTGTTAGAATTTTTATTTGTTCAGTGCGGCACGAGGTCTAAGAAACCCGGTATTAAGGTCGGTATACCATTGAACTAGGAATCAATAGCACATCTCAGATATATAGTTATCACTTTTCTACACTGAACCAGATGGAAGTTATGCCTCCCGCACGACAGAGAAGTTTAAGTTTTTTCCTACCGCTATAACGACGAGACACGGACAGGGTGTTTCAAGCCCTGTTTCGCACCTAACGTGTTAATGAAAGTAAATGATCACCTACAGAACAAGTCGTCGAGGCTAAATATGATGTCACGATGGAGGCGGAACTTCGGCGGCATGAGACTGAACTGCACCAGCGCTGTTGCCATCAGCTCGCTCTCCGTCTCGTTCATGTAGGTGCAAAAAGTGTTTAAATTAAGAAAACTACCAATAGGACAGAATATACAGCAGCACTCTAACAAAAATGTATAATAGGTACCTCGCTAAAACTGTCGCCGCGACTTTCTATAAATATTATGTAGGTAATTTTTACCCGACCACGGCGAAGCCAAAAGGGTAAATGATTTTGGCAGTCTATGTATGTATGTATGTTTGTTCCACCGTAGGCCTTAAACTACTGATAAAATATTTACAAATGAGGTATCAATAGATTCGAAATAATGGGCCGGGTAACATAGCCTATATTATAATTTGCGTAGTGGGGTTAATTTTTTTAACTTTTGATTATTACTTTTGCCCTTGTCAAGGCTATGGAGAAGAATGAAAAGAGTAATTTGCGACGACCGATTTGTCTCCGACCACCGTGTATTTAACTATAACCTACAAACAACTCTATATTTTAAATTAACGTTACTTATTACTATACTGTTCAGTAGTCAGTACCTACTAATCTGAGGTTTCTCACTCATACCATAAGTACACCAGACACTTACCGGAGAAGGATCTTTTTTGTGTGTGAAAAGTAGTTGAGTTCAGCACACTGGGGCATGCAGGCGCACTTCGCCAGGTTCTTGGGTAGATTGACCAGGATCTCCACGTTCCGGCCGATGCACGCCATGCCGCGGGCGTCGCAAATGTCGCCATCTTTGTTTAATTTTATTATTATTATCTAATATTTTATTTAAGAAGATAATTGAGTATTTTTTTTCCTCAAATACGTCTTAATAGGCAATTGTTTTTAGTTTTGAATTTAAAGGATTTAATCATTTAAATTTTATAAAAAATAAACTGTTCTTCTTCTTATTTTGGCATAGCCTCCTCTATTATAGGAGTTGCCAACGAATTGCTTTTGACAATTTGAAAGTTGTCAACACAACTTTCATGTCATTGATTTTTTTTGTCTAAGTGGCCTATGGCGGGTCACGAGAGTTTCAGAGACGTCCGATGCAAATGTTATGACGTTTTCGACGTCGAAACTCCCCCGGGGCAGGGCAACCCAAATGAGTACGGAAATAGCCGAACAAAACCGATGCTTCACGAAAGACAAAATTTCCAGTCACAGTTATTTTTCACTTCTTTTTTTTAAATTTCGCAAGTTAAAGTACTGAAAAAATATTGACAATTATTGACATTCGGCTATTTCTGTCCTCCTCTGGTAACTATATTATCCGGAATCCGTAAGGCCGGGGAAAATTTAGAGCACAAAAAATAGAACTCTGCGCTAATACAATAGAACCACAGATTACTAAATAGTTACTACGTAAATAGAATTAAAAATCGAACACGCAATTTCGAGTTAAATCTCGATGCCATAATATAATATGACAGTTCAACACTTTCCAACTCTATTGTAAGTATTAGCGCAGAGTGCTATTTTCAGTGATCTGAATTGTCTCGTGCCTGACGGAATTTTGGATCATAGATATAGTTACCAGCCTTAAGGCTCCAATATCAGCGAAACACTAAGTAGCTTCATTTTACACCGGCTAGCTACAAGAATGAGGTGTCTCACCTCCCTTGATGTGGAAGTAGGGTCGGCATCCGCAGAACATGACTGCCATGTGCGTGCGGCACTGCATCTGACACAGGCTGAAGCTGTACGCCTGAAATACACGAGCATTAACACATTAACCCTCGTCCCCATGAGAGTTTTTTTGTGGTCGTGACAGAAAAAACTGCACTGTAAGGCTACGTTCTCACGTGGGTTTTTTAGTTTTCAGAAAAAACAGCACTGTAAATAGAACTCTAAGGTAAACTCTCATATACGGTCCGGTTTTCCTTCAGTTCGGCCTGAACGGATGCAAAATCGTATCGTCTGTGTGCAATTTCGAGATCGCATCAGTCTACCGGATGGACTGAAGCGATTCGTTCCAGTGTTGCCAGCTCTGTTTTTGCGGAACTACTTAACTCGCGTCGATTTCTACTAAAAGCTACTAAGAATACTGAAAACTATCAAAAAAAGGTAGTCAACATAGAAATCCCTAAAGCCCCCAAAAAACCACTTACTTTTAGGTTTTGTTATATAAAATTTCATTATTTATTGAATTATATTATAAATTTTACCAATAAATTAAAATATACTAGGAAATATTATTACGTATATAGTAATTAAACGGTTAGTTTTAAGCAAATTACGGACGAATGCTGCCTACGATGTATTATTATGATAAGGTGTCAATATATTTTTTGTTTTTTTTTGTGCCTAACCTTGGCCATTTTGCATATGATTGATTACTGTCTGGCTCTGGCTCTACTAAAACACTACTAACAACTAAATTCCTACTAAGGAGAGAATAAAATATATAATTTAGTAGTAAAACTGTGTAAAATAACTAAGTTGGCAACATTAATTCTGGACCGAACGGACCATGTGTGACAAATCGCTTCAGTTCTCGCCAGAGCCGCAGCCGTGTATCGTGTACAAGCGTAGTGAATTTACAAATCAATAACACGACCGTAGCTCGCAGCAAACCAGAACGAACTGATGCGATTTTTCCGTGTGTGTGCTCGAATCCGTTCAGGCCGAAAGACGTCAGTTGGATCGGATGCGATTTTTTTCCGTGTGTGTGCTCGAATCCGTTCAGGCCGAACCGACGTCAGTTTAACAGAAACGATCGGCCTCTCGTCTGTGGAGCCTTAAGCTCGTAGCACAATATCAGTATTTAGTACAATATAAACTGAAAATAGTATTGTATATTTATTGTGTACTTTGTCTGGCCATAAATACTGTTACAATTAAAAATAAACAAAATATTACATTTGAATTTGGAATCTGTCATTTTTATATGATTGTTCATTGTGTTTTCTTATTTTAGCGCCAATACATTGTACAATATTTTGCGATATTAAAATGGAGTGGGGTGATAAAGAGAACCGAATCGCTGTTATTGCATTACACAAAGTAGGTATGAAACCAAATGCAATTTTTAAAACTCTCCATACGCTTGGTATTAGTAAAACGTTTGTGTACCGGGCTATTAATAGGTACAATGAGACCTCCTATGTTTTTGACAGAAAAAGATCTGGCTGTCCACGTAGTGTTCGTACGAAAAAGGTTGTCAAAGCAGTAAGGGAAAGAATTCGAAGAAATCCTGATGAAATCCGCAAGCAAAAGATTTTATCTCGGGAGATGAAGATACCACCTAGAACCATGTCGCGTATTTTAAAAGATGACTTAGGACTTGCAGCCTATAAGATACGTACTGGTCATTTCTTAACTGATAATTTAAAAAAAGAATAGTGTGGTAAAATCGATACAACTACTGAAGCGGTACGCCAAGGGAGGTCACAACAGGAAAAATTTTGTTTGCGGATGAGATTTTTTTTACAATTGAGCAACATTTTAACAAACAAAACGACCGTATTAACGCTCAAAGCTCTAAGGAAGTTTCCCAATTAGTCGGCAGAGTGCATCGTGGGCACTATCCGACTTCAGTGATGGTTTGGTGGGGTATTACCTATGAAGGAGTGACTGAGCCATACTTTTGTGAAAAAGGTATCAAAACATCGGCACAAGTGTATCAAGATACCATTCTTGAGAAGGTAGTGAAGCCCTTAACAACACCAATATCAATAACCAAGAATCGTCCTTCCAGCGAGACTCGGCGTCGGGTCATAAAGCTCGGTCTACGCAGTCTTGGTTGGAAACGAACGTTTCGGACTTCATCAGAGCTGAAGACTGGCCGTCGTCAAGTCCCGATCTTAATCCGCTGGATTATGATTTATGGTCAGTTTTAGAGAGTACGGCTTGCTCTAAACGCCATGATAATTTGGAGTCCCTAAAACAATCCGTACGATTGGCAGTGAAGAATTTTCCCATGGAGAGAGTGCGTGCTTCTATTGTTAACTGGCCTCAACGTTTAAAGGACTGTATTGCAGCCAATGGAGACCACTTCTAATAAGCTTTTTATATTCAAAATTGTTTAATATTTATGTATTAAACTAACACACTGTAAAAGTAATAAATGTTATTTGCAATAGAAATGTTTTCTTTGTTTCAGTATTTATGGCGAGACTAGGTATATTATAATTTGTGTATACATATGTTATATGTAATTGTGTATATAATCATAAGGGCGAGGCCACAACACTTTGTTGTAACGACGCATCGTCAAGAAAGACGTCGCATTACAACACAATTTACAAGAATGAGGGTTTTTGATATTTTTTCTGCCATTAGGTGGGTGTACCCTGGTCTACACAAAGCGTCATCTGGTGGCGTGAGTGGTATCAAAAACGGTCAATAAGAATTTTCTATTCTTTCTCTGTCACCAGGCGGCGCTTGGTAGCACGACGGTCCTTGTCGTGTCAACAAGCTGTCAGATGTCACGAATTTAAAAACCCTCATTGTACATCGTCGTTTGTGCGTTGCGAAACACAGTACCTACTATAGTGGCCTCGCGTCGTTGAAACATTGAAAAGTCATACTTTAATGGACTTGGCAAGCCACTCGTCAGGATAAAGACACCGCCGCTGTGCAGGACTCAAGCCCTTGACGCGACTGGCTGCTTCTATCTCCACTACCTAAAAAGCAAACTACTTGAGTGCCACACTCACGGCCCAGCCTGCAAATACAGAACCGGTACTAATACCCGTCATCAGTGTCAACAGTAAGTGTCAGTCATTTATAGTTTTTGCCTACAAGTCCGCTTCAACGCCGCGGCTAGGATGTGCAGGCTGGACGGTGAGTATGCCCCTTTAGTCATTGAAAAACCGACTGCCCATTCTATTGATTAGGTAAGCAACAAAACCAGTATCACTCTAACAATTAATACGAATCAAACGCCACCTCTCAAGCTAAAATACATGGAGCACTTTAGGCTGGCCGCTGTAGGCGTTCCTATTAAGAAAACATAGGTACATAGTACGGCTCGAAAAACATAAACCTCCTTTCTTTGGCAGTGAGGAAAATAATAATACAATATTATTTCTTGCTTGTGTTGATCCGAAAGCCAGCCAGCCACCAGCTTTTTAGGTTATTAATATTATAAATAAGGAATGACAATTTATAACATAAGTGCTCGGGTACCTTAAAATCAGTAGCAAGTTCATCCCCTGGATATATTTCTCCGGTAGGGTTGGAGATAGCCGTCGATATCTCGTACGGGGAGTGGATAAAGTACTAAAAATGATTATACACACTTTAAACAATACATGGCACATCGTTAATTTCGTCATTTTAATCGTTCAATCATTCGTCAATTTAATTTAACGGTAATTCTTGTAGCGTTATACATAGAGTATATTTTAACGTAGCAGTATTAGCTCTCACCCTTATTTATAGCTTTAGACTGGTCTAATCTACAAGATTCCGCCCTCACCCTTATAGCGTTGGACATAGAGTTTATTTTGACGTAGCAGTTTTCGCTCTGGTAGTGGCAGGTCATGAGCGGCTCCTCATTCCAGGCGGCATCATCAGTGACCTGGTACTGCGCGTACACGGAGTTGAAGGTCTGGCAGAGACCTTCCTCCGTCATCACTTGAACCCACCGGACCTGACGTGATAAAACAAAAAAAAATTATTGTCATAATATAATATAAGTTTACAATTAATAGTTGCCAACCCCAAAGTTAAAAAACTAGGATTTGAAGTTGGAAATACCAGGACCACTGAATACCTGGAAAACTGAATTAGTTTAAAAACAGGAAACAGTAATAGAGTTGCAACAGTTAATTAATGTGTAGTGAAAATAGGTTAATTAAATGAAATACATCTAAAGAAAATATGTAAAAGTGGCGCGTGAATTTTAAAATACATGACCTTATCAGGGCGCTTTAAAACCTCAAGACGCTGCTTTAAAACTAGGACATGTCCTGGGGAAACAGGACGGTTGGGTGAATTGATAACGTAAAGTTAAATTGTTAAAGTAATAATTGAGTGCGGCTAATGAATAACAAACAAACATAAATTTATTCTTAAAATAGCAAAATTAATAACATTTCTAGGTTTAAGATATAAGAACCTAACCAAGAGCATGTTAGGACATGTCTAAGGAGGGTTCCGTCTATCAACGCGTAATAGGGTTTTTTCAAATTAGTTCAAAATTACTCTCCGATTTTGATTAAAATAAATTTTCTAAACAGTATTTAAAATGATCTATCAGCATGGAAAATCACAAGTTTCTAAGTCTCATATGTAGTTTGGAAATGCCAGCGGGGGACCAACTTGTAAACTTCTCAGGAGGTCGATTACTCAAAAATGGTTTACATTATAAAAAAGTCATGTACGACACCTTGCTCTTATTTAAAAATACCTATTTGACGGTACCCCACATGACGGGATGGAATGAAAAAAAAATCATCCCCACTTGACGGTTCAATATCAGTTTCTCTAGTTACCTGTAGATTCTTCTGCGAAGTTTCCACTTGGAGCTGGAACGCCGGATGCACCTCCCTCGCCAGCGCCGTCAGGTCGATGTTGTCTACGCTGTCTTCGCCCTGGTACTTCCAGAAGTTCTGGATGTTTCCCCGGAACGAGATCTCCGCTATCAGCTCCACGAACTCGTAGTAGTACTGATACCTCTCCTGATCTATCTCCTCTGTGACGTTCCAGATCCTGGGAACGTTTAAATGATCATTGTGATAGCTTAAATAAATATCGAGCGATCATTTATCTATGTGTGCTAGATTGTTAAAACGTTTGTCGATATGTTTTGTTAATAAATTATTTTTGTTACACATACATATTATGCTATATGGAATTACTTATTATTTAGGCATATATTATACAGATTTTATTTACACTTATTATAATACATACTCGTGGACAATAAAAAGTTCTTTAACATGTTTATATATGGACAGAGACTAAGAGAAATGCCGACTATCGAATATGATTTGTTGAGGTTTCGTACAGTCGTCATATCCGATTGAGGACTTTATTGATAAGCGATATATTATAAGGTCGAAAACTACAGGTACAGTGGATATCGGCGACCGTTCATACATTGTCATAATTTGTTTCAGTTTCTATCTGAAGGGGCCCATACATGGTCCGGTCTGCCTTCAGTTCGGCCTGAACGGATGCAAAATCGTGTCGTGTGTGTGCTCGAATCCGTTCAGGCCGATCTGACGTCAGTTGGGTCGGATGCGATTTTTTCCGTGTATGGGCTCGAATCCGTTTAGGCGTCAGTTCTAACTGAAACGATCGGCCTTTCGTCTGTGGCTGCCTTTATACTTTAAACGAGCAATTCTTGTATTATATATATAATCAGATCTCAAAAACGGCTTCAACAATTTTCACGATATTTTGTATGCTTGGGGCTTCGGAGTCGAAAAATCTATCTAGTATTAGGGAAATAGCACATGTTTGAGTTTTTTTTTTTTTTGCATAATATGACATAAGTTACTTCGCTCTCAAATCGCGTGGCTCAGCTGCGTATGCGTTATACATTTTGCGTTGTTTTATTAATTTGTAGGCAAATTGGCGTCTCGGGTTCGAGTCCCGATCAGGCTAATATTTTTGTGATTAATTTTGTTTTTCCGAACTACTAGAATTCCGAGCGAAGATCCGTCTCCTAGGTACTATTTAGTATTAACGACATATATACTTACCTAAAAATAGCTGCCCTGGCCTTATCCTGGTCGACGCGCTCCAGCAGACAGGCGGTAACAGCGGGGAAGGCGGTGGCCCAACCGCGGTAGTCCCGCTGCAGGGAGACCACCACCGGCTCCGAGTTGTACCGTCCCAGCTGGTTCAGCGCGCAATATCCGGCGCCCGTGAACGCGCACACTGTTAACGCGAACCAGAGAAATCTGGAATATTCCAATAGGATGTACCTAAGTACCGTCTCCACGAACTAAACGAATCTAGAACGTTTCCGCGATCACAGCTTAAGAGAATGTTCCATAATCCTCGCGTTGCATGGAGACCACCACCGGCTCCGATTTGGACTGGCCCAGCTAGTTGAGCACGAAGTTCCCGGCGCCCGTGAAAGCGTATACTGTCAGCGCGAACCAGAGGAATCTAGAATGTTCCAAGAGGATTTCCTGAAACGTTTCCGGAATCACAGCTATAAGGAATGTTCGAAAATCCTCTCGTTGCAAGGAACGAAAGCCCACAGAACAGAATGCAGAATATTCGCACGCTATCAGTAGGAACCATAGGATACTCAAAGGATATTTGAAACGTCCCCTTAACTCTATCACCAGAGAAAATTTCAAAATCTTCGAGCTCTGGGAGACCACCACACGTATAGAGTTTAAAATATATTTGATCTCATGCCATGCTGAGTCCGCGTGATCCCCGCTACAGCTAGTTTACGACGAACCATAGCCAATTAATGTCACTGGTTTCTTACTGTCAAAATAAATAAAAAGAATTTTACATATTTCACTCAATCTTTCAATTCGTTTTGAGATTAACAAATGAGATGAATTTAAATTGACATTTTCTGTAATTCCTATACTACTTACCGTTCAAGAACGTTAAAATTCTCAGCGACAGTATGTTTGAGACCGTGTAGGGTGGTCTCGTTGCAAAATTTGGAGTAGACTGAGTAGACCGCCATAATGGAAGACTGGATGCAGCCCGCAGCTGACTTCGTCCGGGAGAGGCAGCTCAACATTGCGGTAGGTTTCTTGTCTAGCATTTTTGCCCTAAAAGCATAAGAACATAGATGCCGTGTACTATTACTAAAAAAATATTTATTAATAACACTATTTAGGGATCCGTAGTTCCGCATTCGGCTTACCGTCCAAACGGTTAGTGCTAGAAAGATGAAACTTTGCTAAGTGATAAAATAAAATAACGAAAAATGTATATTTTTTTGGGGATGATTTTTTTCTCTCGCGTCTGTATAGTGTATATTGACTATTCTGTTATTAATGACTGAAAAATAGGTTTTAATTAATGTTTTAATAGACCTTTTAAAATATTTTTAAAAATTTACTCGCCTCCGCTCACTCGCTGACAAGTATGATTTTCCCATCTGTAAGTATTCTAGTTCACAGACAGAACTTGCTACAGCCTACAGGGCTGTGCTGGCTTAATCCGGCACCGAATATTATAACTAATGGGATATTCTCACCCAATTTTACGTGAGATTGAAGCAACTGCAGAAATCGTATAAAATCGAAATATTTGGTAAAGGTTTAGGCCTACTTAATTGGAGCCATTAGAAGTTATATCGTGCGGTGAGTCGTGACATTAAAAGCTTTTAGTGTTGCTTTCAAAATACAATACAAAAGATGGGCCTTTTAAATAGAAATGTTAAAATTATTTAATGTAGGTACCTACCTAATTTTATCTTCATCACAATCAACGTTACTTCAGCATTATAAACATTTTATCATCAGGCGATCCCTCTGCTCGTTTTAATACACCCTAGTTTGCAGTCTGTTAATGTACCTACCTAATTTTATCTTCATCACAATCAACGTTACTTCAGCATTATAAACATTTTATCATCAGGCGATCCCTCTGCTCGTTTTAATACACCCTAGTTTGCAGTCTGTTAATGTACCTACCTAATTTTATCTTCATCACAATCAACGTTACTTCAGCATTATAAACATTTTATCTTCAGGCGATCCTTCTGCTCGTTTTAATACACCCTAGTTTGCAGGTCCTGGCACCTGCATATTAGGATAGGGTGTATTAAGGTTTGCACGGAACCCCGGTATCTAGATACATACTATAGATAAAAAGTGCTAGTCTTACTCGCGCACGATGGGTTCCGTACAAAAGGGCAAAAAATAACTTTGAAATCGGTACCAGCCCATACGATATTAGGTATAGTTTATAAAAACGATATTTTATAGAACTCACGTGCAAGAAGGCTGGTACTGACTTAAAAATTGTGAAGATTGTGTAGAGAAATGGTTTAGCCGAATTTAAAAGGGGAATTATTTAGAAAATAAGATTTTTTCATATTTTTTTGTACATTTTTAACCGTTGAAAGTAGGTTTTCATTTTTTGCTTAAAAATAATGTTTTTCCCTTTTTAGTTATATATATTATATTAATCATAGTGTAATCATTGGTTTCGCTGGCTCGCTCTACCAGACACCGCTGACGTGCTAGTCAAATACTGCAATAACAACTCAGCTGAAGTCGGCTTACCCGAGCCAGTCATATTGAAAGCTTTATGTCAGGCTTACATCCCGAATATTTTATTAATTACAATTAATTATTTCTTAATTATTAATTATTTTATTAAAAACAGCTAAGTTTTTATAAGGGAGTGTTTTATCTTGTCGAGCGTCCAGCGAGACCAATGATTTATCTATGATATTAATATTGACACATTTTAAGAAAGGTTTTTGAAAGTCGGTTAAAAAGGTGTTTGGTGTTCCGTTATCTTAAAAGCTTAGGAACCCCAGGGCCTTTAGTCAAAATGCATTCGATGATTTCATCGGCGAACTTCGAAATCAAAAATGTATGGGATTTGCCATAAATCACCGATATGTGACATGACGCTTGCGAAGTCTTATGTCAAATCCAACGATCTTTTATGTCAAATCCCATACATTTTGATTACGAACTACGCCGTCGAAATTATCGAATGCATCTTGACTAAAGGCCCTGATCTAAAGCCTCGGCCCTCATACACAGGTAGCGGCGCTGATAACCCTGAGCTACTTCGTGTACCAGTACCGGGACTTGATCTTCACGAAGTTGCAGCCGCTGGAGCACGTCGGTAGCCACCACACCGACAGGACTTCGAGGTCGAGGTCTCCGTCCAGGTTGGTTCTTTATATACAGTAGCTCTGGCTCGCTTGCTCCACCCTCGTAAATACAGTATCACACAGGAACACTGCACTTTTTCGGGATAAAATGTAAACTACTACAATACCAAATTTTATCAAAATCCGTTCAGTACTTTTTGCGTGAAAGAGTCATAAACATCCATCCTAACAATCTTTCACATAATTATAGTAGTAGTAGACGAACTTTGCTTACCTACTCGACCTGTTCCTACTCGACCAACATGTTCCTACTCGACCTGTTCCTACTCGACCAGTTTCTGATCATTTTTCTCTGCACTAGGATGCCTTAAAATATTTAAACACAAACGAAGTGACCACAAAGACTGCAGACGTGGTTGAACTACGTATTTACACGTGAGTATGTGTGCGCGATTCATCGGCACTGTAACGCGTTTTTGATCTTATGCCTGGTCGAGCGGAAACTTGTTCGATAGTACGTTAGCGGCCGATGATGATTATATTATGGTTAAAGTAATAGTTTTAGTCAAAGATTTCAAAACAAAAGATAGGCTATGACGTACATTAGACATAGACAGATAAAATCCTTATACAAGAAAAAGTTACGCCATCTTGGTTTCACCATACCTCAAATGTCAGCCAACTTGACCATAACCATAAGTTGGCCATTTTCACATTTGACGGCCCCAAACAAACCTCAAAAGTGGGGCCATTTAAGTAGGGACAGTTTTTGCCTGGTCATGCCTTGTCTATGATACACAATGCTCGGTTAACAAAAATAGGTTAATATTCAAGAAGCGTGATCAGTGTTCGATTCTCGTTCCAAGAATATACATAACTTGTGACCTTAAATTTGAACCAGACTATCCTATAAAATACTTGAATTCTCTTCATCACCGCGCGCCCATACCTACAACTCGTCAAGCGCGTGACCTTGAAGCCGACGCGTTGTACGGCAGTGTGAGGGTGATCATGCGAAGTGCGAGTTGTCAGGAAATGTTAATCATGTTATTTGTCTGTAAATCACGAACATTTTTAGTTATGCCTACTGCAATTACTTATGTAACATTGTGGCCTAATGTTGGGTGAAATATTTCATTTGGATACCCAAGCACCGCGTATATACGTCTATGGTTTTAGAGACTTTTGTAGCTACAATTTGACACAATGATCGGAGCGACATGCGATATCGCACCGCGCAATGTGAAAATGCTTTTGTAATATCTTCTATTATTGCTCTTCTTGTTTACGTTTGGATTAAATGGATGGATGGTTCTGAACCACAGAGTAGAAAATATATATATAATATACTTACGTACAGAGAAGCAGCTTTTTAGAACGATCCAAATTTTGACGTCCCCTTCAACGGCCCACAATTTTTCCACACAGTCTTGGACACACCGTATGCTTGTAGTACTTAGTGCAATCAAATAGAATGCTAACTATGAAGCTGTTTATATGTTCCTCTTTCTTTAATCTGTTTTAGAACAGAGTAGGTATATGTTCGGTAACTAATACTTCTCCGGCTCTCTATACTTTTAATTTTTTCGTTCCAGGCACCGATCCCAATCGAGGTCAAAGTCAGCGGAATGTAAGGAGAAGCGCATCCCTGACGGGCGCCGCCGCGGACGGAAGACCAGGCGGGGACGCTGTCCCGACTGCGGGGATGACTGTTATTAGATCACACCTTAGGCTGGGACCTTGGGCTGGGATATGATTCGGAATTCGGCGGTCCCGGGAAAATTCAGAGCACTGGAAATAGAAATCTGTGCTAATTACTTTAGAGTCGAATATTTTCAGTGCTCTGAATTTTACCCGGCCTTACGGATTCCGGATCGAATAGTCCCAGCCACTAGTGATCCCATGGATGACTGCTGTTAGATCCCTAAAATCTTAAATATTTCGCGGATTTGCTATTATACCTTCGAACATTCAACAGATTATGACAAACTTATGGGAAACCTATTAAAAATATTTTTCAATTCAAGTTATGTTTGATTTCTGTCATGCTTTTGTAATTATTTTTGGGTTGAGCTTTGAGACCATCAGACACATGTGTGTGTGTTTTCGGGAGGCCGTAGTTTGCATAGCTGGGCATTAACGCGGTAATCCGTTAATCGTTAATTAACGAAGTAAACATTTTGATTAACGGATTAACTTTTAAGTTAACTTTTAAAAATGTTAACGGACACGTTAACTTCCGTTAATAAGCAGAACTCCGTTAATCGTTAATCCAATGCCTAATAGTTACCGCACGAGACCGACAAGTGGCGGGCGGCGCGAGGCAGCGAGTGAAACAAAAACCAAACTAGATATATTTTGCCGGCGCGTGCGAGGGAGAAAGAAAACTGCGAAGAGATTTGTTTCGTTTGATCATTTCATTACTTAGCGCCGGTGCTTAGAGTGACGAATATTTTGTTTGTTTGTTTGTTGTTATTATAAATTACTGTCAGTGATCATTTGCGTGTTGATAATTTATGAATGAATTAGAACCTAAACCAACAGGTTTTATAAGTTCACTAACGCAACGATATAAAGATGCAATTTTACACATATTAACGGATTAACGATTAACGTTAACTTGCGTTAATTCTTCCGAAATGTAACGCTTTAACGTTTAACGAAGCTAACTTTTTTTGTAGCGGATTAACGATTAACGAAGTTAACTATTTGATTAACGGTGCCCGGCTATGGTAGTTTGTCACTTTGATCGAGCCGTCCTTTCGTGTCGAAGCATGGATTTCCCACAGTAAATCCTTTTGGTTTGTACTACGAACTATATTTTCGAATTGGTTGATATATAAAATTTAAAGTCTTTTCGATTATTATTTATTTAATTTTTTTTTGCAATTCAAAATTTTTTGTCTACGTATGTTTTAAAAAACGAATCCCAAAATGCTAATCTTGATTCAAAAGGTTTCGTGTTTAGCGACAACTTCACGTCGATGTTGAGGTAAAACCGTTCTGATTCAGACAGTGACAACCATTCTACTGGAATTAGCTCCGTCTGCTCAGGAACTGGAACCCTGAAATAATTTAAAATGGCGTTGAAAATTATTACATTCACGGCAATCGAAAATAATAGCTAGATAAAGTAATCCGGAATTTATAATTAGTCCCCCATATAGCAAGCTTTATATCGGCCTACGGGCTATAGTTTTAAATCTAACCACTGAAGTTCGTTGGTATGCATAAGTACGAATATTAGATCATCACGATTTTGGCTAATTTGGCCTATTACATACTGCCTTTCTTTCCACTGGAATAATTGCAAGAGCACCACTCACTACTGGCTGTATAATAACAATATTTCATCGCACTTGCTGTTGGTGTACCTAAAGGGTCAGCCCGTCAAAAACTTTAGGATGCTATCTATAGGTCGATAAGAAGTCTGCGGTGTGAGGGTTCTATCCTCTTTTACCTGTATTTCACAAAATTTGTCCAAAGCGTAGTCATCCTGTCTATTACCAACTGATCTTCTTCAGTCGCATGTTTGTCATACGAGAGGTCAAAAATGTAGCCTATTTCGTCCGCGTGCGCTGCACCGTAGTCGATTACGTTAGATCGATTCTTCACGTAATTTCTAGTTCCATTATAAGAAAATAAATATTGATATACGTTTGCGCCATTACTTGAAAAGTTAAGAAGACTATTTTGCACAGGATAGCAACGTTTGAAGTCTGATAAGAAGTCGATAAGATTATATTTTACAGCTTCAGATATTTCCTCTTCGCCTAAATAAAATGTATGTACAGTATCTACCATATCATCGTTCACTTCAAATACTAATTCTAGAAAATTACGAAAGAATCTTTTGGTAAGGAAAGTTTGTGGTTGATGTGCGTAGGTCACAAGTTCCTCCTTGTTATTAAACCCTCCTAGTATCGGTACTATCTTTTCTTGGGTAATACGTATATCATTAGGATGATTATTCAAAAACGATGTATTTAGATTTTTTTCAATACAAGCGGTATACTTGGCATTTAACTTTTGGGAAGCATAAATCACTTCCAGTGGATTTTTCTTAGTTAGAAACTTTATAATATCATCTACATCATTACTTCCATAGCCTAATTTTTCACTTAATTCATAAGCCTTTTCAATATTTGCTTCTATTGTTGTGATTGCACCAGGCGCGTTAACGGAACCACTTTGGACAATAGCTGCGTCAAAAAGCTTCTCATAATTGGATAAGATATGAAGTTCGACTGATACAGCTCCAGCACTTTCGCCCATGACTGTAATTCTATCGCGATCCCCACCAAAAGCTTCGATATTACTTTTGACCCATCTTAACGCTAGTAGCTGATCCTTTAACCCCTGGTTTCCTGGTGCTTCCGGAGTATCGAGACACAAAAAGCCATACGGGCCAAGTCTATAGTTCAGTGAGACGAAAATTATACCATATTTCATAAGAAACTTCGGACCATATAGAAACCTCCCACCGTTTCCTTGTTCGAAAGCTCCTCCGTGTATCCATACCAGTACTGGAAGTGTCTGATTATTTAAATTATTGGGAGCGTAAACGTGGAGACGCAAGCAATCTAGAGTTCCCTCTATCTTTTCACTAAATTTGTCTTTTTGTGGACATTTAGCTGAATCGTCATAAGCATCATAAATGTCCGGGAAGTGTGGATGAGGCGTTGAATCCTAGAATAAATAGCTTTTTATAATAGGTGGCTTAAATAATAAATAAAATGCAGACCTTGATTGTTAATTTGAAAAAACCACTTCAACGTTAAATTCAAAGATTCAAATGTTTACATAATAGGCGTACTCACTCCAAAAGGCGTTTTTTCGTCTACGTCTGCGTAAGGAATTCCAAGATACATGGAATAATCTCCATCATCAGCCAGAACTCCTCTGATCTGACCAACTTTTGTATTGACCACAGAAGAAACATCAGCAGTACATATTTCCAAAAGAGATAATATCACGCACAGTTTATTCCACATATCTTAATAGTTATTACTATGAAATCAAGTTGTTATTCTTGGTGAGACGAGTTTGACACTAAAAATAATATTTCGGCGACTTCAGAGATCAGCAAGGCCGATATCTGGCTAGAATTAGCGAAGTATATATTCGTTAAACATTAAACCGGAAAAGCGTGAGACGTTAGTTTTAGTGAAAGGTTCTGTTTTTTTTTTTTATTTCATAGTCGTAAAAAAACTTACACTACACATCTAAACTTTTGATAGAAGCTGAAATTGTGAGATCCTAGCGCAAGAGTTTAGGATGTTTTCAAAACAAAAATAGATATTCAAGGAGCGTCGTCAGTATTGGATTCTCGTTTCAATAATATGTAGCTATTACATGTAACTTTTTTTGACCAGATTAACTTGTAAAATACTTGACGCTGACTCATAAGCACGCGGCTCATATGGCAGGCGAGTGACCTTCAAAGCCGGCGCTTTGTATAGCTGTGAGAGTTGTCAAGGTAACGTTTTTCATTTTATTATTCTGTATATTAAAAAAGAAATAGTTATTCATACGTCGATCATTACTTACGTTATATTACAGCCTAAGCACCCTGAATTATATTATTTTTAAACAAAAAATTAAACCGACTTCAAAAGTAAAAATGCACAAAAAAGTATGAAATAAAACTTATTTTCTAAATAATTCCCCTTTTAAATTTGAATAAAATTTTAACTATTTTCTACTCAATCTTCATAATTTTGAAGTCGGTACCTGACCTGAGGCATCCAACCATGAGGATGGATACCAACATCAGGTCACCGCTTTGGTGACAAAGAGACCAACTTCAGATTATACCCACATGTAGTGGGTATAATCTCAAAAAAAGAATTTTGAAAATCGGTCCATAAATGGCAGAGTAATGTTCAAAGATATCCGTGTCGGTGTAAAGTACTTATTATAATATCATCATTATGTCATGATTTATGGTGTGATGATGGTGGTGATGATGATGATTACTTTAATTAACATAGTGGCTTATGCTTGCAGTTCATTAAACAACGGCGAAATCCCCAAAAATGTATCTATAAGGAATCAGGAATTTTGTTCAGTACTTTTGGATCCAGGGTATACCTTGGTGCAAAATCTTTCATTTTATTTTATTTTATTTTTATTATATTACACATTAAATTAGCATATGCTTGGGCTACTTCAGAAAAAGTCGAAATCACTGTGTCCATATAAATTTTGAGGAGATCCTCGATTCCTCATGGATCCCATCATCAGGTCACCGCTTTTATGAAAACGGGACCAACTTTGGAGTTTAGTTACCCTTTACATCAAAAAAATAATTTCTAAAATCGGTCAACAGACGGCAGAGTTATCGTTGAACATAATATATATAATATAATTTGTAAACTAAGTTATAAGTTCTTATATAATGTATTTTTTAACCGTCTTCCAAAAAAAAGGAAATATATATATATATATATATATGCAGGGCTTTTTGATTTTATCTATTTCTTGTCCCTTCTATCAAGACGTCAGTGAATTAACTACGGAACCCTAGCACATAAGTCCGATATCCTTGACCGATATTATTATTCCTCTTATCAAGCAAAGACTCAAAACTAGCACACATTTTGGAGGTAGCGGTTCATTTTGGTTTTTTAATTAATTTGCGGTGATCGTGTTAGGTAGATAATATTTGTAATGGAATGCATGCGAGTAATGGAGCGAGGTTGTTTGACTTGCATGTCAAACAACCTCCTCGTTGTGTACCTTTTCGAAACTTTAAGGCGCGTCTCCTGCGCGTGTTTTTTTCGAAACATTACACAAAACATCGAAACATTGGGGCGTGGCTATACACATTTGCGTAGGAATACACAATATTTTTGTCTTCCGAGACGGACGGAAAACATTCCCCGCGCGGGTAGAGAGGGGAAGGAATGTTTCATTGCTTATCAACTGTTACACCACTCACATGACCATTAAACATAGAAATACGCAAGAAATAATTTATCAATCCCAAATCGGTCTTCTATTCATAACTCCTGATAAATACTAAAATTAAGGGGTCTGTAAATATGGCCTAACTCGAAATCTGGGGTCTAAAAATGCAACTTTAGATGTTTCATATATTTTTTTCCATACAAAAATCGTGAAATGGTAAAATGGCTACATGATTCATCTGATTTCATCATATTACAAAATATCAATTTTCACAGTTTTCAATAGAAATGCTTAAAATGGCGCACATAATATGAGTTGAAAAAATATATGAAACACCTAAAGTGGCCTTTTAAGACCCCCTGTGTTTTCTCCTAGATTTTACATCTGCAATCGCAAAAACTGCGAGTGCTTACATCATCCTCATCGGAACTTATGATCTTGTCTACACAAAAGGTTTTGTTTCAATCAAAAACATTTTCTATAGCTGGAGACAGCTTGTGTATGAAAACAAATGTTTTTGTTTCATGTTTTCTGTGTAATGTTTCGAAAAAACATGAACAGGAGATGCGCATTTACTTAGGAAGTAAGTACTAGGATTGCAGAAGTTCTAACAGCTAAAACAAAATCTAGTAGGGCACGATTGTTTAGAATTTATGTGGTGGTCCAAAAATGTTTGTAAATTCAAGCGTGTTAGATGTGGCCAATAAACGTAATTTAAGTTTTGCTAGACGCTAGGAGTAGACAAGATATTACCAGAGATGGCCTATCCAAGTATGTGTTCCTTTAGGTAAATGAGGTAATGCACCAACAAATTCTAGTGCTATGCATTGTGATACAGTTCTACAGTTACCAAAAAAAAAAAACTTGAGAGGTGTCAAGGGACACCCGGATGGAACAAAGTTATAATATATATTATAAAATAAATATATAGTTGATAATGAAGAATAGAAACTGGAACAAACACACAGACTGACAGACGGACAGAAAAATGTTAACAATTTATATTTTATTGTAAGTACCGATCATACTTTTAAATGCATTAAGTGAAAATAAAAGCTGTTAATTTGAAATTACAGACACTTCAATTTTGTTTATTTGTATAGATATAATATATTATATTATACAAAACAAATAGTTGAACTAAGTATATATAGTGCGCGCGGAACTAACGCCTTAGGTAGGGACAGGGGTGAGGGGGCGGGTTGCTTGCTGCTCGCAGTGTTGCCGCCGCGAAGTCCGGCTCCGTACTGAGTAATAACATCAAGCGCTCGGCTAGCTAGTCACAATATGTAACAGTCATAACAGTCACAATATGTAATTGCAAAATTCTACATTATTGTCAAGGGGATAAGGTCGTTTTTTGTATCATTCTTAATAGTCGTTATTACATTGTGATTTCGAGTGGCAAACAGTGTCGTGCCTAAATCAATCCGCCTAGCTTCCATACAATTCGCAACGCGCCATAAGGAACTACGTTCCAATAAGATAAGTAAGTCACGTTTCTTGGATAATATAAATGATAGATGATTAATGTGTTATCTATAGTAGGAGCGAACATAGAACAAGTAAATCTAAATAAATCAAGTTTCTCAATGTAACCTTTGGTTTCCGGAATACGAAATAGGCTTTCCTGAAGCAGATGAGTAACATAAAATAGATTCAACATATAACAGGAAAATAAATTTACATTGTAAATTAAAATAACTAAGAAACAGAGGTATCTATGTTGATGCGATTTTCTCTAGTAAACCTTGATATATATTAATATGTTTGAACGAAAACTTAATAAAACAAAAAAATAAACAAACCAATACTTTATTATTGTAAAATGCGCAAATACTTATCTAGTCACTTTTTATTTTTTCTTCTTATCCAAATTAATATTTGATCGTTTTCCGAAACACCTACAGATAAGCCTCAATACTGTACGCAAGACCAAGAATAATATGAGAAGAATGAGGACCAACACCGCCATTACATCCAAGTTTTCAATCTCATACCACGAGTACAGCAACGCTTTTGATCTCAAGTGGAAGGCTCCTGAAATAAGGATTTAACAAATATCGCTATAATTATTATAAGAAAATATGCAATAGACAAAAGAGTAAATGAGAGCGAAGAAAGAGTTACCTACATTATTACATAACATGAATGTTGCGTCAAAAACACTTGAAAATACTTAGTGAGAACTAAAATATATATTATGAAACATTCACAAAAGACAATAGTATGTTCAGAAAATGTATCAAATAATTTTGTTGATAATATATATGATTTAATCGATAAAGATGTATTCAGTGCTAAATAGAATAATGTGGAAACGAGATATCTTCTTACCCTTACTCTCTATAGCCAGTTCAATATAAAACGACACCATCTTGGATGGACTCACAGGCCGCGCTCTGAACAACTTCGACAAATGTTTAGTCGTCTTGTGATATCTGAAAAATATCAAACCCATTTCATTGAAATACTCTTTCCCTGCCAAGTGCCTTCTTACTACTACTAGTTTGAAAACCTTTGATAAGTATTGAAAATTCTTCTTTCATTTCTATATCAATTACTAATTCAACAGTCTCCTACCAAGTCCTAAGGAACCTTTGACAATTATTTGAAATTCCTAAAGAAGTCAATTGAAATCAATTTCAGATTAACTTACGAATCATTCCTTATCATTTCCTGTAGTGCCTTCTCAATCTTCGGCGCCATGTCTGGAGACAAGTCTACCCTCAGCGCTCTTCCCTGACTAACCGCATCCTCTGCGTTTCTCAGCTGGTCTCCAAATACTGGGATGGCGAGCATTGGTACGCCGAAGTACAGAGCTTCTAAGGTACTCAGCAATCCACAGTGGGAAATGAAGATTTTGACGTTTGGGTGTTCTGTGGATGAAATTGAAATATGGCCGCTGCCTCGAATTTCGCTGTGAGCGAAAATAGAAACAAAGAGGCGACATAAATGAAAATCCAGAAACTATGAAGAAAACTGATTATAAATTGCTGTAATAAAAAGTAAAGACCATAATATAATGACTTACCCAATATGCTGTTTTGTGGCAACCAATCTCTAACATGAATATTTTTTGGTAGATTCTTCATTTCTTCGTCTGATTTCCAAATAACGGTGTAAGGTAATTTACTAAATAAATTAATTAAATATTCTTTTGTTGATTTGGATAAAGTGGACATTTTCAATATGGATCCCATACTAAACAGTATCGCGCCTTGCTTTGAAGAATCTAAAATATTTTGCAAGTCCTGCAAAGATAACAACTGATTTACATTTTGCCTTTCGGTTCAAAGATCTTAAATACCGAAGATGCACTATCACCTAGAAAATATACTTCGTGAAAACATGTCTGCGAAGCCCTACTACTACGAGTATTAAAATCGGTTGATTTACTGCTCACTAATACAGCTTTATTTCGGGTAAACAATACTTAGGTTGTAAAAATAATAATAATAATAAATAATAAATAATTTATTTCCTTTTTTCACAATTTTGTTACAAAATATACAAAAGAGATGAGATCCACCTAGTAAGTGTCTTGAGACACTTGTGTCAGGTGAACTAGCCCTTCCATAACTATTATAGTGTAAAATACATTTCAGGAAAGAAAGAGATAGACATTACAAAAAACCAGTTATAACAATATTAATTTTATGTGTGTGTGTGTGTGTGTGTGTATGTGTATGTGTGTATGCGTGTGTGTGAGAGTGAAAGTAATTGTGTAAAAAGAGAGAATTAAAAGAGAAAAAGAAATTAGATTACCAGGTATTTGAGAAGTGCTTCAGTTTCTTTATACGTTTTAGTAAGTAGCCATGTCTGTACCATTTTTTTACAGGTTTGATAAGAGACCAAATAGATATCAAGAATTTTATTTACTTTATTGTATATGTGGACCGAGATTGATTTATACTGTCTTTGAGCAAAGGTTGTGTTTGTCTTAATCGTAGGTGCAACTTTTCCTTTTTGTCCCCGTGTGGTATTGGATGTGGATTCAAGAGGTAAGTATTTGTGACATCTAAGAACCAGAGATAGCACGTAGAGTTTTCTCACAGACAAAATTTTGCACAAGGAGTAGAGTTCTTAGAGAAGTAGGGAAACGATACGGCTTACGATACATTATTTTCAGCAAGCAACGTTGGCTTCTTTCAATGTTTATGAATTTATCGTAAAAATGTTTCACCAACATTTCGTTTGTATTACAATTGTAGTCTTTAATTCTTACACAATATTTACCTACTGATGTAAGATGTACAATATCTCGGCTCACGTATAGGTACACACAATCAACTTCACGCGAAGAAAAGGGATACTTAGTTGCGCCCTAAGCGGGACGGCCATTTAATTTAGATATTTACGTGAAATAGCATATTTTAATCAAGTTCTAGGACATATTTAAGACGTATCAAGATATTAAAGATTAAATTAATAATCAACGAAAATAAGATATTCCATGCTTTTTTAGAATCGTTAATGTATTATTTTTATACTTTTCACCATGTTGCCGGTCGGATAACTCGCACGCGACTGCGAGGCCAAGTCCGCTTATTCGTATTTTAAGCACTCTTGAGTCAGGATACATTGCAAGCGCTCGTGCGATATCTACGGTATTTAAGATCTTTGTTTGGGTTTTTTAAAAGTCACATCTATTGAAAAATTAATGGCATTCATGGAAAAAGACGGTGATTTTGATATTGTTGGTAAAATATATACAAATAAATAAAGTGGAGTGTCTGTTTATAATTTTAAATGAACAGCTTTTAACTAAATGCACACTTTCGTTCAGAAAGTGTATAAAAATGACAATTTTGAAAAAAAAAAGTTGACTTTGACTTTGACATAATTATGAAAGCTTATACGGTACTTCCAATGAAAATCGATTTTCTGTCTGTCTGTCTGTCTGTGCCTAGTCTCTGAAACGGCTGGACCGATTTTCAGGGGACTTTCACTAACAGATAGCTGAGGATATAAGGTGTAACTTAGGCTACTTTTATCTTAGGGAGCCGTTTAAATAATAGAGCTCCGTTTCCGTTTGTTCTACGCAAACGTAGTTGTGGGCACCGGCTAGTAAGAAATAAGAATCGATTTGGCAAACCTTTGGCAACGGTGGAACGTCCTCATCGATATGAAATCCTCCGACCTCCACGACGTTCGGTGGAAGGCTTTGCGCGTGAGTAATCGAAGGATGTGAATTGACTAGCATAATAGAAATATTGTGCATCGCAGCCGACAGTGGAGGCAGGTCGACTCCCCTTGCTTTAGCTAAGGGTCCAAATTCTCTATTGTAGAGGGCCTCTCTGTCGAAACTGTCTTTCCTGAAATTAACAAACTCAAGTATATAAAATTAAACATTTCCTTAGTATCTTCATTATATTTTATACTAGCTGTCCCGACACACGTTGTTCTGTCTTAACTAAAACCTTCAATAAATAAATAACTACGCCCACATTCCACAACCTACCCTTCACCTATATGGACTGGCCACGTACTGGGACCAGCCGTTTTTTTTAAATGAACCTAACAGGTAAACTGAACGCACCTTTGACAGTCAAGTCTTTGAAACATTTGACCTTTTTAGTATTTTCCTCGTGATTTTTCTAATGTTTGTCACCGTTTACACTTTCTCTGAACTTCCGCAATTATTTCAAGATCAAAATTTGTAAAATAGGTCCAGCCATTCTTGAGTTTTAGCGATACATTGGAATTACAATCCATTATATACATTTAACTAGTTTCCCGAAACACGTTGTTTTGTCTTAACTGTAAACCTCCAATATTTCTCACTGCTTAAACCTTACCTGAATTTCCACAATTATTTCAAAACCAAAATTCGCCAAATCGGTAAAGCCGTTCTCGAGTTTTACCGTGACATTGGAATTGCAATCCATTTTATGTATTTTAATATGATGATAATTTAGGATTCAACTTAACACTAATAATATCTTACCAATAATCGAGCTTCATGAACCAAAAGATCATGGTATTAAGGCATCTTTCGGTGAAGGACATAGGCATGCTGAATCTGGTCATAACCATGGGTAAGGTAGACACTGTTTTGACGGTGTCCACGAGGGATTCTAAATGTGGATGCATCGATATGCTGCTAAGGATAATCCAGGGCGCTTGTTGGACTGCTGCAAATCTGCAATTGGAGATAAGATTTTTACAATGGCCAAAGATTTCAAACTAAGGATGGGCTATGACGAACATTTGTCAGAACAAATCTTCATACAAGAAAAAGTTACGCTATCTTGATTTCACCACAGCTCAAATGTCAGCCATCTTGTGTTCACCATACCTCTGCCTCTCCTCTCACCAGGCGGTATCTCGTGAACAGTGATAGCTAGACACTTAAAAATTTCACAGATGATGTATTTCTGACACCGCTATAACCACAAATACCTACTAAAAACAAAATAAAATAAATATTTGTGGGAATAAGTGGAAGTCCATCATTCACATCACCGGCACCGAGGCCACCATAATTAAAAGAAGAAGAAGTCAGTTCACATACTTCGTAGTTCGTTATAGTTTTTAAGGTGTCTTGAACGCAACGTTGGTGTCACGTTCGGTGCCACTTTTTTAATTGGAAGTGCCTTGGAATGACGGTACCTTTTAATGAACATACAATCGGATAACGTAAAGGCATTTCCTTTTATGCGATCACTTAAATTTTCGCGTCTGGATACAGCTCGATCCATTGTTGTATCAACGTTAGAAATATCACATACTATGATATTTCTAACTTTGATAATGAAAATTAATTTCGGTAAATTCATTTTTACCTTATATTCTCAACAAAAACACACCAAAACAAGAAACGTTTCAGAAACGTGGGAGAAAAAGTAGCATCGTATCAACTTTTTATTTTGACAGCGTTTGCGCTTGGGCTGCGGTGCGGCTGCGTGCCAACTATCTGTCAAAACGTAAGCGCGATGCCGAATCATTCAAAAAGTCGAGGAACGTTCACGTTTCGTTTGCGGTTCAACTGAAACAACTTAGCGCGATTGTCCTGCAGGTAGACTCTAGAAATTAGCGTTTCAGTATTCGGCCGTTAGTTTTATAGGTTACAATAGTTGTACGGGGCCCTTTGTGCGCGAGTCGGACTCGCCCTCGGCCGTTTTTTAGACTAACCAGCATACTACCTACATGTTATCTTCTACGAGCTTGAAATTGAAAAAAACTCTCAGCTGTCTTAAACAACACGTACCCAGCTTCTACGTCGTTTATGAACCACTCATTGACAATGGCATCGAACTGCTGCGTGACAATCAGCTCCTGTACGGCTGGGTGGTGAATATTGGCCAGAGAAATATTCCTCGTGATTTCCTTTATCTCTGAGAAACTATTGACGGAGTCATCCAAAGCTGAAATAAATAAAAATAAAAAATGTACCAGGAAACGAGCGTGTTAAGCGATTACCACCGCCCATAGACACTCGCAAAACCAGAAGCGACACTTGTAACTCCTCTGGTGTTGCGCACTTCCGTTCCAGGGCCTTTAGACAAAATACATTCGATAATTTCGACGGCGAAGTTCGAAATAAAAAATGTATGGGATTTGAGATAAGTTATCGCTAGGTGACATGTCACTTGTCGCAGTTTGCGATGCCTTATTTCAAATCCCATACATTTTGTAGTCAAAGTTTGCAGTCGAAATTATCGAATAAATCTTGACTAAAGGCCCTGGTACTCAAAATCCCCAACCCCCCTTGGGCCTCCGGTAACCTCACGCAGTCGGCGAACATAGCGTTATTTCACGCCAGTTTTCTGTGAGTCCATAGTATTTATCCGGTCGAGTCGTACCATTCGTGCCGAATCATGTCTCTCTCGCGCTAAATGAATACATCTGTGCTGTGTGCGAGTTTTTGTCACTACTCGCCGTGAAGAAGTTAATTACGATTTGTATGATTGTTTGCCACGCGTTGTTTCGATGCCATACAAATTGTAGGTAACTTCTTACTCACGTACATACTTACCCCCTTACTAATAAAAAGATTTACACAACAGATAACTTAAACAACATTGCTGTCTTTGTCTGATGCGTTGGAAAAGTCACTTGACAGACAGAGATACCAACGTTACGTTATCTATTGTGTAAATCTTTTTATTAGTAAGGGGGCTTGTTTAAAAGTAAATATGATATTATATTACCAACTACGACTCCTAATTACTATCATAGAAGAATTATAGTAAAATCTAACACCACTGACCAGAATCTTCGACTTGTTAAAAGTTGGTCATACGCGGTCATCAGAATCGGTTAAAACTTACACGATGTCACGTCGTAGTAATAAGTAGGTACGGGTACATTTTTAATTGGAAGGAAAGAAGGGGTACTAAGTATACTTACAACCAATTTCATTCAGGATAGAGCTTATATCAACAACCGTCAAACCCTCGACAGATCCCTTTTCAGGGAACGGTGAAACCCAAGTGACCTGAAATCAAATGAACCACGTGAACAATTATATATATTTTCATAAATTTTTAGGGTCCCATTGTGGAATAAAATAGGCGCCATTGATTTCTGTTGTAACTTCAAGGATTGTATTAATTCATTCTTTATCTACCTATCGCTGCCTATCAGTGGCGTGGGGTTCCTACAACTCCAGTCCAATCGGCTTTACTTACCATTTACCTTTAGAAAACCCTCATCCAAATCCTTACATATTTACAGGCTAGGGCTTCCCTATGAAGGAGAACCAGCCATCGCCACTGCTGCCTAGCAACAACATGCTTACAATATGAATAATAATATTAATAAGGCCGATCATAGCAGCAGTCGCGCTTCACTTGGTGTTAGTTGTTAAAGAGTTTCAGGTTTATCGCCGAAGATTTTCATTAGATCTTAAAACGTTTTGAGGCAATAACCTTCCTAGATAAATGTGCTATTCAATGGCGTAAACCCCGTCCAAATAGGATCATATCCTATTTGGAGGGGGTTTACGCCATTTACGGGGTTTAGATCAGTAGTTTTTGAGAAAATCGCGGACAAACATACAGGTCAAACTGAGAAACTTTTTTTGAAGTCGGCTAAAAATATCTATGGACGCTTCACATCACGTCAATCTGGCCCCGTGCTAAGTATCCGAAGAACTTGTGTTACAGGTATGTACCAGACAACGGGAGACAGACAACAGTATATTTATATTATGCATATATTTAATATTTTATTATATACGATACACATATTTAATACATATCCATGACCCAGGAACACAGAAAACTTTTTGTTCCATCGGCGGGATTCGAACCCGCGACCCCCGGCTCGAGCACCAACGTCACCTTACCACTCAGCCAGAGAGGTCGTCGAGGATCATGACTAAATCATGACCCAAAGCTTCTATACCAACCTCATGATTGGCTTTCAGCAACGACCTGACGATGGCCTTGCCGAGGTGATGGTGGCTCTTGGAGGGCAGAGGAGTCATCACCAGAATCCTGTAGGCGGACGCCGTCCACAGCAGGGACGCCACGCAGATAAGCAGCTTCATCCTGGCTGCAAGTTCATGTTATATAACCAATATCATCGTCGACAATTACTTTCATGCCTACTGGGCTGCGGTAAACTGATACTGGTACTTCACACTCTTCTGATTGATTTCGTTGGGGGTCCCAAGACAGATTTAGCATGTCCCTCGGGCACCACTGTGATATCAACGGGTTTTCATGGTTGGTTACCGCTGAACATCCTGACTACACAGGAGTTGCAGTGTTGGGTATGTGTGGTTAGCCAATTGCTCGTTAAAAAAACTGGGGTTCGGTCTAAACATATTTCCTACATACGGAGAAGCCTATGTACCTTACATCTCAAGATGTGATGGTACTTGGTAGATTATAAGATGGAAAAAATATTACTAATATTTATGGCAGAGATCTCTCAGTCCGCCAGCGATCGTTGTCTTAAAGCCCTTGTGGATAGTGTCCACAGACCCGTATATATTTTTGGCAAGTCATACTGACTAGTTATAAAAATATTTATAACGATTGCGCTATTTAAATGTTATTGATACCGGTTTATTAGTACTGGTAGAAGATTAATTGTGTTCCGTATGTAAGTATAAGTAAGTATGTAATTACAGTCGTCGAAGGACATATTATAATTATTATGCGAGGAGCAAAATATTACCTACACTCGTAGAATTACCACAAAGTACCTATTGCGTTATTAATTATTATATACTAATATTATAAAAGAGGATAAGTTTCATTCTTATTGAGTTCATGACTTTGTGAGGCTGTACGGGGTAATCTACTGATACGATCTTTAAAATTATTTTAAAGATTCAATAGAGCCATTAGTTTTTGCATTAGATCCATAAGCTTAGTCACGTCTAAAGTGCGGTCGCGGATCACGTAGAATTTCGTACGTTAACTCATAGCTACTTGTCTCTGTCACACTGAGCAATATATTGCTCTCGCGTTTATACAGGTACGCTATAGAAGCGCGATATCAATATATTTTTTAAAATTCTACATGCTCCGCGACCGCACTTTAGACTTAAACATCTACTTAAGGATCTAATGCAAAAATTAAAGGTTCGTAGTTCACAGGCTAGTTCCTACACAGATTTGTGGGTTCGTATTTCCCTTTATTCAATGGCCAATGGCCAATAGACCCAGTGGAATTATAAATACCATATTTATATTTTACTAAACAAACATTATTTAAGGAGATTAAATTTTAAATACATACCTATATTACTTATCTTCTGTTACCTCTTGAATGAATAACAAAATTACTCGCATATTATAACTAATCGGCTCAACTAATTGTTGTCTCTATGGCACTGAAATCTAATCATTTAAATTATCACAATATTTCACTATCAAATAATGAACACAAGTTACCATTGAATAACGTAAGTGAGTAATGTATTAGTTTCTTTATAAAAACATTAATCAAAAATAAGGCCCTCAGCACACGATGTCACAACGTCACAAGCTCTCAACCGAGTGATGACGCGCGTTGCACGCGTGATGCGACTCAAATGCTTATTTAGGGGTTTGTGTACCACAACCACACTACGTTGGTTGGACGTATATTTGTATTGAAAATTATACGTACTACATTTTTCAGTCGTTATCGACCACGTGTGTGATCACCACCAATCACAACACAACCACCAGGCACCAGCGACACCGATTATTTACAACGGTAATTCAAAACAGCGACACTATTCACACGTAACCAAAGCTTGACCACGTTGACTCGCGTCGTGTGGTGTGGTGTGGTTGTGGTACATGTGGGTCGACCCTTAGAGCGTTTTTAAATCTTATCGCGATATCCGATAAGCAACCGGAAACGCTTTTAAGTTTTTTTGACATAAGTGTGTTTTTTCAACATCCAGACCGATATCAGATATCGCGCCGATACTGACAAGGGCAGCTGTTTGTTTCATATTGAAACATATCCCTTTCTCTCGCATACCTTCGTAATATATCGGTGCGATAGTCGATATCGTATCCACATAATGGTAAATCGCTTTTAGAAGAAAGGCATAACTGCCGGACGGAGGGACGGAGTTAGTAAGGTAACAACCTTTGCACACATTTTTTTTATTATTAATTGATGGCTGTAGCTTGTCCTATGCGTTTGTATCACTGAAAGCGCAAAGACTCCTGACACATTGGACTTTATCGCGTAGATGTGCGTTGTGCTCACAAACGAGCCTTGTGAATAGGTACGTCAATTAATCGTATTAATGTGAAAAGACCCTAATATTTCGTTTATAAACATAGTGATTATTTTGTTTATCTGTATAGTTTTATCTATACAGATAAACAAAATTGAAGTGTGTGTTGTTGTTGTATATATATATACAGGCATTAGCCGGAACAAACACACACTTCAATTTTGTTTATCTGTATAGATATAATATATTTTATAATATAGTACGCGCGGAACTAGTATATATATAGTAATAGTATATAGGGATAGGGGTAAGGGGGCGGGTTGCTTGCCCCTTCCGTCCTACCGCTCGCATACCTAAGGCCCGGCTAGCTAGTCACAATATGTAACAGTCATAACAGTCACAATGTGTAATTGCAAATTTCTACATTATTGTCAAGGTGATAAGGTCGTTTTTTGTATTATTCTTAAAAGTCTTTATTAGATTGTGATTTCGACTGGAAAAAAGTGTCGTGCCTATTGAATCCGTCTAGCTCCAATACAATTCGCGACGCGCCATAAGCAACTTCGTTCCAATAAATTAACAGTTTTGGTGTTTGTGACCTCGAGCTTGACCATTGAATAATTACAAGATATTACGACATCTCAGACGCGAATGCACCGCTAAATAATCAAAAGCGCGTATGTCTACGCGCGTAAGCCGTAGCAATTTCTGCCATCGTGGACGGGTCCTTGGACGGTGTTAGCCTTTTTTTAGTTTTAGGGCCAACCAAAAAAATATGTTATAAAACGAAAATCGCTGTTTAAAAATGGTGAAGGTAAGGACTCATCTGGCTTATTCAACAATTTTTATCCATATTTTTAATGTATCCGGCAGATATATTATAATCATGATCCTCCAAAAACATTTCATGATCGGGCAGCAAAGACCGGTATGTTTGAAGTTTTCATTAAATATAACAAGGTGTTTAGTCAGCTCGCTTCTCAAGAATGGTAACCCAGGAAAATAGAAAATAAATCTATTTGCCACAAGAAGGATGATACAATGATAACATGGAAATAACAATAGGGACAATAAATGTGAAGTAAACTTTATTGCTTATAAATAAACATTAAATTTCTAATATGAGTATAAAACAATTTATAGGCGAGCGACATACTCTTCAAACAGTTGCACGTCACTGCTATCCTGTAGTTTGTGTATTTGGACCTCGTTGTTCGTTGTTACAAGCGCCTGTAATACAAGAAATAGTTGTTTCATCTAAGCAACAGACAAGCAATAATTCAATACTCACTCGCATCAGCGAATTAGGTTACCATTTTTTATTTAAAACTGCACAAATTCTGTAGAACGCAGACAAAATGTCTAAACCAATTGCTAATGGACGTGTGGGACAAGAAGGTAATCGTAAAATAAGTCTAACAGATGAACGTTTTGAAACTCGTAAAATTCAAGGTATATAAATATATTTAGTTTTTGATAAATCTACCCTCACCATCCATCCTTTATTGACTATAATTCTAATTTGTATATTACGGTATAATAACTTACAATAGCTTTATCGCTGGCAACACACGCTCTGGTGGGCTGGCGTACGTACTCAGCGTGTACGTCGCTGTGTGTGAGCCGCCACACACACACGCAACCGTCCAACAGTGCGGTGATACAGCACGGGTCCGTCGGAGACCATACCACAGTCTTAATGGACTAGAAGAGAGGAATACTATTAAAATAACTAGGAGGGAGAGAAAATATATCGAAAAAACTTAACGCGGACCAGATTCCTCGCTCTGGATGCATAGGAAGATTTTAACGTTGCAGCTGGTGTAACGCGCTACCTTAAAACTTAAAACACAATAAAAATGTTCCTAAATTTTTGCAAACTCGAAGATATAATATTATATTACTTAGGCCGTAAGAGCTCCGTGGCCTAGTGAGTAGACCGTTTGATTCGCACTCGAGAGAGTGCAAGTTCGATTCCCAGGTTGTGGCGTGAGACTTTTTCAGATCTCAAGTACATTATACGGACGCTCTAACTGTGAAGGAAAACATGTATGACCAGATGTATTGACCAGTCATTTCTCTGGGCTAGGCTGACTGTGTTGTGAGAATGCTGTATGTGATTGGGCAACCATACGTAATTTAAAAACAAACTGTCCCAGGCACTACAGTATTTCAAGAGTGGTTCTACGCTCGTAGAATACTGTATAAATCGGATGATGATGAGAAGGTCTAAGTTTAGGCCGTCAAATCATACCGCACAAATCAACAATGAAGTTGCCGTCCATTATTTTATAGCGGGAAACTAGGAGCGGTGGAAATGTTAGACGATGTTGCAACGCTACTTTTACATTGATGATTTGTTTCACAGTAGCAGTAGTAAGTGATGATGGACATTCTAGCCTTTGGTATGACCAACGCTACAACATTTATTTATATAGTTATTCAGCAACTTCATTAAACCACTTAAATTTATTTATTACTCTTAAAAGGAATCAACAGTAAAATAATTCACCTCGGGCGATGTCGATGTCGAATATATAAAGAATTCAGGCGTTATTGATTCAATGTCAGAGCTGTTTTGTGTAGCGTGGGAGCGCTATTGGCCGGCTTGGCCGGATAAATACCACGGCCACACAGAAAACTAGCGTTAAATAACGATATCGTTGTGTTTCGAATAGGAACACAAGTGCGCAACACCAGTGAAGTTACAAGTATAACTCCTCTGGTGTTGCGAGTGTCTATGGGCGGCGGTAATCGCTTACCATCAGGCTTACTGTTTGCTCGTTCCCTGGTACATTTCATTAAAAAAAGCTGTAATTTGCTATTTTTGTAATTTGTATTTTATATGAATTATATTGAGCTTATTGAATTACCTTTAAATCGATGTCTTTGTTAAGAGTGCCTGAGATATCCGCAATTGTATTATCCGATAAATATTTCTCAGCGGTAGGAGTCGGTAGGTTGCTAAAAAATAACATTTACATCTTTAATACCTTAAATATCAAACGTCTGTAAGACTGCTAGACGAACAAAACAACTAAAATATACATACCCACAATCCAGTCTCAGTAGAACCCTAAACAAGTCGAATGAACACAAAATTATAATTCCATCATCTGTGGCAGCTAGGAAATATGGCAGATCATGAGGAGACACTGCAATTGATGTAATAGTTGATGCTGGACCTGAAAAATACTTCAATATAGAATGAAATATAACTAGGCGTAGAAACTTAGAAACAAGGCAAACTAATGCCCGGTTCCTATATTTGAAAAACGATCCGTTCTAGTTACGAATGGTGGAATATTATACGAGTTCCTATAAAAAACGTCTCGTTAAGCAACTTACCGTCGGCTTGCTACTAACGGAAGGGAGGGTTACTAGTAACGGACGGTAAGCGTAATGTACGAAGAAGACAGTTTAGGCCGTTCCTATAAATATTTTAAACGTCAGTAGTTTATCAAGATTACTATTCGTAATGCCATACGGTTACCTGTCAATTTCCGTCGGTTAGTGTCTATTTAACTGTTTTCGCTGCAAGCTGCAAGAAAATTGAAGAAATGTCGAGTTCAGACAGTGATAGGGAAGTGTTCGATATTATCACCACGGACTCCAGTGAGACTGATTCAGAAGAAGATAATAGGCGTGATAAATGAATTATTTAGCGACGCTGGATTCGTAAGAATTTCAAAGGAGATTTCGACTTGATAAAGAATCTGTTGAACAGTTACTACTTGAAGTTTATCCACACTTAAGAGTAACAGGAGCGAGGTTAGTATGTTGGAGGCATTTGTACACCGTCAAAATATATACTATGAAAACATAACCTCATACCTACCTAAAATAAGAGTAAAAACTCCATTATAGTGAAATAAATTATTGATGTTATTTCAGAATCATGGGATATCTCCACTACATCAGGTATTGTTGACATTAAGGTTTATTTATTTATTTATTGTATATTGACACATCAATAGTTTGTAGGAGTATTACATTTGAGCTTGAAACTAAATTACATAATACAATTTCTTCTTCTTCTTGGATTCTATGCTTTAATAACAATGTTGCTACATCAGGAGAAGAACCAACTTCGCCTTGAGGTTCGAGCGTTTGGAATCTCGTCATAAAGTGAACTTTAGTTCTTTTGTGGAGAGAGTTCCAACCCATCACTTACCGACCTTCGAGAAGGAGTTCTGGCTGATTGGAGTCGTCTACAGAAGATTTAGAGGACGACTCCCGAACACTTCGCGCCCCACGACGCAGACAATACGTGTTTAATGTTAGTGTTAGTTTTTTATATATTATGTATGTTAATCTATAAGGTATAATATGGGCCTATGCAGCCTGAAATAAAAGGTATTTAATTTAATTTAATTTAATAAAAAAATAGTTTCAAATTGTTCACTCTGATATTCGCAGCCTTACGAGCAGCCTTTTTCAAATTGTCCCATTTCAATTTGAGTTGCTCTCGCTGCCGTGGTTTTGACCACAATTTGAATTAAATGTGTTGGTCAAACTAGCCCAACATTCCTCTTTAAGTTTGTTTGTGGCCGCATTGGTCTCTTTTGTTGTAAGTATTGGGTTGCTTTGTATGAGATCCACAAGCAGGGCAACCTCATCCTTGCTCATAGGCTTCTTTGTTTTCTGTAACAGAAATATACCTAAATGAAGTAAATCTTCAAAAACGTTGCAATATTTTAAGCGGCAAACATGTAGGTACAGTTTGTTAGAAAATGTCAAATTATAGACGTTATCTGTACTCACCGGCGTAATATCCATTTCAAAAGTTGTACGTAAAACACTACCAGAAACTTTATTATACTTTCTTCTGTAAAAGTCGTAATAACAGAGATTATATACGTACTTTTATTTTGCAAAGATGATGGATGTCATCAGTCAAACAAAACAAAAGGGCGCTTACGTTCCGTTCCCGTTCTTGTTATGTGTATGTATTCTACTGTATTTGGTAAGAAAAAGATAAAATAACACGCAGATACCTGCGATTGTACGATAATAATAATATTATTGCGATAAAAAAGTTAATTACTATCAATCATAATATTATGTGAATCTAATTTATTATGTCTTGAATTTTGTGCCATTTACGGTTTCAATTTTGCGTATAACGAAACGCACAACTAAGAGTGAAGAGGGCTCGGTATTTGAACGACCGACGGACGCACGTCGATAGCAGGTATAGAAAGTTAATTGTGGAACAGTATTTACGATTCGTAGTCGGTTGTAGAAAAACGGATAGTAACTTTTATACCATGACGATCCGTTGATTATAGGAACCGGGCATAAGTGGCCTAGCAATTTAATAAGCAATGGCATAGAATAGATTAGGTAGTTGTTTTGCAGTCAAAATAGAGAAAAGAAGTACAATACTTACTGCCAACGTCGAATGACCCCATTTTAACAGCAGAAATTACTCTTGAGCAACAGAGAACCTCTCCACAATTTTTTGCTATCAAATAATAAACACGATTTTTGCAATGCATAATTTTTAAATCATGACAAGATATTTTGTAATCAAAACCATTTTCCACAAAAATTTTTGAGTTATTCATACTGGCAGCACTAGTCCGTCTGTCAAATTGCTTAGACGTACTCTGGCGGGGTTCTATTTTCAAATTTCTCTCCATTCTTTTAGTGGCCAGTCTTTTTTTCGCGCTATTCAAATTAAAAATATTATTGTCGGCTACTCTTTCGTGTATATGCTCAGATAGTTTGACGGTCTGCCTCTTTACTAGTCTCATCTTTGACCAGTACGCTTTACCTGGATCATGGATATATTTTTTAGATTTTTCTTGCATTACAGACCATACGGTCAATATTCCCAATTGTTGTAATGCAAACAACTAAAATATTAACAACAATTTAGACATCAATAACTTTTATATCATCAATAAAGAAATCATTATTTAATTTAACATGAACAGCCTTATAAAATGTTTTTTAAGACTTACATGATAGCTAATTACTGACCTGTCCAAGTATTTTCTTACTGCTAGTATTAGTATCATTTGATAACTCTGCTAGGTATTCTAATGCGACTATAGTATCAGCTTTATCCTGATCAAAAATGTTAATCGCACTAGTGGTGAAAGCGCTTGTTTGAAATGTTGCCTTGCTGACGTCCTAAGAACACAAAACCCATTGAAAAAAGATAATAAACTACTACTAAGATGAATAGATCTAAAAGGTAAAAATTTAGATGTAAAAAGCATTTTATATCCTTTTATGTTTTTTAATATTTTAGCATTTAATATTCAAACATTGGCCAAGATAATTTTTTTTATAATCAACTTACTGGATTCATGCCAATATTATCACGATTCTTTAAATTCCCTTGTTTATCTCTTTCAATTTCTGAGAGGTTGTCTTCTTCTATTTCATGAAAATTCTTCGTTTGTGTTTCGCTGATATTTTCCTTACACCATGTTGGCCCTTCCGTCAAGTCCCAAATATGTATTGAACTGAAATATTAAGGCTTTGTTGGCTATAACCAGAAATAATATTTTATACGTTGCCGCAACAAAACTCCATACTAGATAAGTATTCAAATAAAAAATGAAGATGTAAAATATTAGAATCATACCCGTCTTTTAAGGCTCCAACGAAAAATCCATCAATTGATCCATAGAAGACACTAAGTTTTACGTTATCTATAGCTATCAGTACTTTGATTGGCTCTATTAATGTAGCACTCAAGTCCCACAAACATAAAATACTTTTGTCTGCAGTGACACCGCTTGAAATTTTATTATGTACAGTAAAGATGAGATTGCTCTTAGTTTTAGAAAATACGATTCCTATTACATCAGAGTTTTTTAAATAAGAATATTTATTGTTTGTAACTTTTTCCATTGTCAAAGTAAGATAACCACTACTGAAAGTGTATGGTGACTGTTTTAAATCTGATGCATGAGCGTTGCCAGTATTAATACTTAAAACATTACTAATTCTTCTCTCGGCTTTCTTTAAGAACTTTGCAAGACTATTCATATTGGGATAATTACATTTTAACTTATTTGTATATGTTTCATGGGACATTATTTTATCAGATCCCGCGCCATCCTTCTGCTCTAAATAAATTCTAAGATTATTATTTTTGTAATCGTAGTCATGTATTGTTTCCGTGTTATCTTTGTCGAATAAAAAATTAAACTCTTGTTTATTTTTTGTATTGTTTTCTTCACTTATGTTAAAATTTAGGCAGACGTCATTTTTAGAAAACTTTATAGGATGTTGTGTCCATTTGTTGTCATATATGACCTCTTCAGTTTGGACCTCTGTAGAGATACCATCATCAAAAGTCTGTACCGCTGTCTGTGTGTAGTTCGTTCTACCATAAGTAGCCATGAACAAATCGTATGGTATTGGCTTCATTTCGAATAACGAGTACGTTATTTCATGCAGCGTTACTATACTCAAAATGTCTTGTGCTCTCTGTTTTAATCTTTTGAATACACAACGCTTTCTGCGAAGATCTTTTGATTTTGTGAAATCTATAAATAACGGCCTAAAAAAATGTATAAATTTTTTACATTATAAACTATAGCGTTGAATACTTGAAATCTATTAAATTATATGTTCTATCTAGCATTTAAAATAGTGCAGCTACTAACCTCTCAAAAACATCTACATGGACCGTCTTGATACTCGGTAGTCCACTTGAGCTAGACATCTCCTGGAAACCTTCATCAGTCAAAGAAGTCTTTTTGTCGGCTTCTTCAGAAGCCTCAGTAATGTAGTCCATGGGTGTAGTTTTGTTAGCAGAACGAGTGTCGCGTAAATCAAAATGACCTGCAATAGGTTTAAAGCAACAAATTTTATTTATAAATTCCCCTTTATGTTCTACAATCTATATTGGAACAAATCAACTAGAGACCGGCAGCACAAAACTAAACCAATTTAACCGTTGCTTCATACTACCACCATGAAGCGATTCGCGGACAGGCGTAAACATAGGTGTATTGCGTTACCGAGGTTTCAACGCATTGAATTTGTAGGTGAACAGTTATGCTTTTTATAAATGATGGGAATTCACAGTGATAATGTAGTGACCATAACTGAACACAAAAAAATAGAATAATACAAAATAATTCTAATACCAGAATCAAGCATTCGCTCTTCTTTCGAATTCTCTTCAGGTTCATCAACATTTACTTCATCTTCCTCAGGCTGAGTAGAGTCACTTGAAGCTTCGCTTGGTGTACTTTCATACGACTCAAAATCGGATTCGTAACTTTCGAAGTCGTCTTCATAGCTCACTTCTTCTTCACTTGACTGTTTTTTATCTTCCTATAAAAAAGAAATTTTACCTTTAACTTTTAACATTAATATTATATCATTGCTAGGTGACCAATTCATTATGCAGCCAAACTGGTACATTCTTTAAAAGTTTATGTTGCATCTTTATATATAGTATGTAATAAATATTCTGTGCGAGTTTTTGCATTTGAACTCCTTCTAAACGGCTGGACCATTTTGATGAAATTTTTTATGTGTGTTCAAGTGGATTCAAGAATGGTTTTTACTTTAATGGTTACTACGGCGAAGCCAAAGGAAAGGGTAATGATTTTGGCAGTCTATGTTTGTCCCATCTACACCGTAGCGATGAAACTACTGATCCGATTTTATGATGATACCTGATAAATTAGGTGTCATTAGATTCGTAATAATATCGCGGGTATCATAAGGTAATACAATTTACGTAATCGGGTTATAGTTTTTGTAAAAAAATATAGTTATGATTTATAATTCGGTCCACTGGATGATGTTTTATTAATTATTTTTTTATAAGTAAAAATTTACAAGTAAAAATGTAGTACGCACAACGAAGTGGGCACGGAACAGCTTGTAAACTTATAAAGATCAAACCATATTTTATTATAATATAACGAAAAATCTTACCCCATCTGCACTCAAATTGACGTAAAAAGCCTTGGATGCGGCGGATAATTTCTTGGAGAGACAAGCCATTTCTGTGTTGTTATCAATGACTTCTGGTGTCAATATCTTAACTTCACCTTCATCCAAAGTTCTCGTTTGCGTTCTTTGTCTTTCATTTGGTATCTCTATTTTTTGTTGCCGTTCCATTATTTTCATTTTGACATTATCTTTTTCATCAATACTAAGCTTTTCTTCCAATTTTCGTTTTTGAATCGGTGAGTTTACTGTAACGTTAATGGGGAGAGATTTTTTTGTCTTTTGCGTAATCTCTAGTTTCTGAACACTTATTGTAGGCTTTACTGAATTAGTTTTGCTTGGTACGTTTCTTGCGCTAAGCGGTACTGTCGATGTAGACTTTACGATCTCTTTATTCCGCTGCGTAGTTTTGCCTATATTGGCTGCACTGGTTACTTTTGAGGGAACATTTTTAGATACTCTAAGTGTTTTATTTCTATCGTAAATATCAGCGGTCATTGTTTTTTGTACAAAATTACGTGCAGTCGATACAGTGTGTATGGATTTTTTATTCGTTTCATCTGCCTTCCGCGAACTAACATTCTCTTTAGCTTTGTCTTTAGTGAGTTTTTTATCGCCATTGTTTGAGGTTTCATTTTTATTCTTATCTTTTCTATTTACTAAATCTACGTTTCTTCTCACAGAACTATCTGTTGTGTTTCTTTCAGTAGTTTTCTTCAAAACGATATCCTCCTTCGTTTTATCTTTTATTCTTCTTTTCTCATCTTTCTTAACAGTCTGCATATTTTATTTTTTATTTTCTAAAACAATGTAATAATTATATTGATACACACATTTTCCTTCTTTTAGACGTATCTTTCCACTACTAGTAAGTAGTAGGTACGGTTACTAAGCAGTAGGCACCATAAGTATCCCTGGGAAACGATAACAAGGAAGGGTCAGGAAAGTACCAAACACCCCAAATGAAATAATTTGGGGTGTTTGGTACGGTTTTGGGAAAAAGCGATGATGGGTAGAGAGAACAGAGTAGGTAAATCATAAAAAAACATTAGGCCATGAACGTGAATTTATGTTATTATAATGTAGGTCGGCTCGTCTTGCCTTCAGTAGCACTAAAAAATACTTACCTCACTAAAAACTACTCACGTAAAACTGCGTGAATTGTAAACGAAATGCCAAAACTTTTATACATACCTACCTACTTAAGCACTGATGAAAATTTGGCGCGAATTTTTTTGAAGGCGCCTAAAACTGAATAATTACCTAAGTTGGTAAGAATTTAGCATTATAATAATTGTACTTACGTACATAAGTCCACACTTATAACTTCAATCCACATTGATGTCTAACAAGTTAATCATAGGTACTTAATACTTACCACGTCATTTTATACGGGTCAATAGGTCGAACTTGAAATGACATAAATAGGTTTCGAGAATGTAACGTAATACTTAAGTATTTAATTTACATGAATCTACAAAATATAATATACTTAATTGTTTAATAAACTATTTATTTAATAAACATTTAACATGAAAGATGTCTGTTAATCGTCAAGTTACAAAACTGCGACGAAAAACTACAATGTTTATTCTTATTTGCCATGGTTACCGTTGTTATGTGACACTGTAGTGTGACACTATATATTTTTTAAATAAACACACCGGCATATTTAGCGGAACACAAAAAAAAGGTCCATAATTAAAAAAATATGGTTTTATTTTAAAATCTACTTACTACACTTCTTTTGTTATTTAAAGTTTCATTTGTTTTACTTAAAATGAGATCACATTAAGAACAGATTTTGCGAGTAAAGGCTATTTGTGAAAAATGGTACATTTTTTAACTTTTCATGTAACCGGGAAAAGTGAAAATTAATATTAAAATAACAATTAATTAAATTATAAAAATGGTGATTAATATCGCCTATTTCCTCCACGTGCTCTTATTAAAGTTTCTACCCGTCTAGGCATACTGAGAATGATGTTATCGATGGTCTCCTGGGATAGTCTCCGCCATTCCTCAACTACGGCGATTCGCAGTTCACCCACGTTAGCAGGAGCTGGAATTCTGAAAAAACAACTTTTCTTTTCAGCAAGTCCCAAACGTGCTCTATTGGGTTCATATTCGGTGATCTCGCCGGCCACTCCATAACAGTGATATTCATATATCATTAAGATAAGCTTGAGTTACCCGAGCGGTATGCGGCCGTGCATTATCCTGCATAAAAACAAAATCGTCACCGATATATGGGGTAAACGGTACGACATTTTCTTCTAAAACTTCTCTGGTATAGCGGTCTGCAGTCAGACTCCCTCTGTCAATCACTACCAAGTCTTTGCGAGCTCCCAAACAAATGCCCGCTCAAACCATTATTGATCCACCACCGTATGCAACTGTAGTTTCAAAATTTGTCTGAATGTATCGTTCTCCTTTGCGTTTGTATATTCTTTGCCTGTCGTCAATTCGATTTAAGAGAATTCTGCACTCATCACTAAACAATACCTTACTCCATTGGTCCGCGGTCCAAAGTAAATGTTCCTGAGCAAAAGTTAACCTGTTTCTACGATGATTTACCTCGAGCCTTGGAGCCTTGGCGGACACAAATGAACCCAAACCAGCTTCTTCAAACCTTCTTCGTACCGTACGCTCACTTACGTTTACACCCCGCACTGCTTCTAACTCATGTCGGGCTTGGACGGCCGTCAAACGGGGGTTCCTACGTACACGAAGCCGAATGAAACGATCATACCTACTCGAAGTGCGTATTTTCTGCCTTGTCCTGCTCTTCTCACATAAGTACCGGTCTCCCTGAACCGTTGGATACTGCGATGGATCGTTGAAACTGGTCGACGAAGATCTGTGGATATCACTCTGTAGGTTTGACCATTTCTTCGCATTTCGAGTGCCCTGGCAATCTCCGTTGGGGCTAAGTCAGGCATAATTCAGTCCTCAACTCCAAAAAGATACGCGATTAAAAAAAAACTAACAGAAAACAGTAGTAGTAACAGTAATTTCATTCAAATGAATGAAATTTTAAATCAAACTCAGAAGGAAGAAATACTCGAAGTTCGCTCCAGATAAGGTGTATTTGAATAAAATTAAAACAATTGCATAAAATGTGATGTTCAGTTGTTTTCTTAATTTGAAAATATTTCTTTTTAAATAGAATGACGTATAAACCAGCCAGCAACCTTATACGTTACTGATATCAAACCTTTAATTTATGTTCCGCTAAATATGGCGGGTGTGAAGTAGGTATTACACTACCTTTCATAAATCATTGGTATTACATAATAGAATGAATTAAAATTATTTTTTTTAAATTAGCTACTTTTAGCTAAAGAAATTTTAATTGTCTTTATTCAAAAGTAGCTATTTAAAATTATTTTAAAAAATTATCGCCTATTAGGTCAGGTCAGGCGCCTCGAACGCAAACCCGCGCACGCTCTTTTTGAGACGGCAATACAAAATATATATTATCCGTGTCCGTAAAATAGCGTTAAATAGGGGGCGCTACAGACGCAAGGGTGTAAAGCGGCAAAATTTAAACGGATAATTAAATCTTGGGATCTTCTTCGGTTTTATATATAAAAATATATTCGACTATACGAGTAATTAGAATATTTACGATTTACTGAATTAACTACTAAAAACTAGTCATAGTCATCAAACATTCTAACTTCATAGCACACACCCTTGCCACTCTAGCCAGTTTTGGAACTATTATTTAATTACTTTTGTCGGACACTTTTTAGCTTTTCTGCCTTAGAGAGATGGTACTCCTTACCTCTATTCTCCATGAATTATTTATTCTTATGATAAAGACTCAAGTCTATAAGATAAACCGGACTTTACTACAGCTTAATACTTACAGCAATAGGCTAGTTTCATCTATCAAAAACAAATGATATAAATTTGTTATTTATGTAGCTTCTATCTTTTGAAATACGAATACAACACTTTTTTGTTATATAAATATGCGATTTATTTACAATTTCGAAAATAAATCTGTTGTTTTAATATTTGTATGTCATGTGCCGAAAACGCCAGCCGCCATATTTTTCTCGCAAGTGACGTCATAAGACCATAATCAAATCGATTAAACAGCGAAAGTTTAATCTTAGGAGGCATATTACATCTCGACTGTGATTTTTGCATAAAATGGGTAATTATGGTGTTCTTGATATCAGAAACAAAGATACATTATTATGATAATACAATTTTGACATATTGAATAGTGCAGAATAGCCATTGGCCTAGTTCGTAGCGGCCTCGCTTTTTGCATATTTTGCTTTTTGCACTTTTTAATTAAACCCAAAATTTGCAGAGAAAGATTTTCATAAAATGCGCGAAGGCACTTTTTTGAGCTCATGGATTGAACTGTTCTAAGCAAATGATATAATAAAATGAGAATGTTATCTCCTATATACCTAGTCGTATAGTTCGTAGCGGCCATAGAATTTTGAATTAATATAGAAAAAAATCTTATTCTAAGCCAAAATAACTTCGAATATCACTTTAAGTTAACTGTGAATTACTCCTATCTACGATAATATTATTAAGCAAAATGTATACCAGAACAATTGGTACATAATGAGGATTAAAGATTTTATAACTTTAAAGCTTGAAATTCAATAAAAACGATAAATACAACTGCAAAATTACTACAAAATGCGAAACATCGGGAACGCTTCAAATACTTATCTCGCAGAGTGCAGATTTGTAATAGGGCTCTTATGTTCATGCACTACACACGGACATATGATATTTATTGGTTTCTGTTCTTATGACGTCACGATAATTGTGGCTTGGCGCAAACATTTGTCGTTTAAATTTTAATAATTTCTTTCTTTACATAAAGATATAATATTATTTACAGGAAATAAAAGTACTAGTTGAGTATTGAATCGATACGAACATTTTAAAATATATTTGAAAAAATGTGAATGTTTGTGACGATGGATGGATGTTTATTACTCTTTTACGCAAAAACTACATAACGGATTTTGATAAAATTTGGTAATGGTATGTAGTAGATAGAGCTCTGGATTAACACATAAGTAGGCTACTTTTTATCCCGAACTAACTGAAAATGCACAAAAATGTATGAAATAAAACTTATTATCTAAATAATTCCCTTTTACATTCGGGTAAAATTTTAACTATTTCTCTCGGTACATAATCTTCTTAATTTTGAAGTCGATACCAGCCCAAACAATATTATCCTACAATAAGTATTTTATAGAATTCACGTTCAAATTTGCTGGTATCGACTTCAAAATTAAGAAGATTGAGTAGAGAAATAGTTAAAATATATGCAGAATTTAAAAGGGGAACAATTTAGAAATTAAGTTTTATTTAATGTTTTGTTGTGCGTTTTTACTTTGGAAGCCGGTTTTAATTTTTGTTTAAAAATAATATTTTTTTCTTTTTAGTAAAATTTACTATCTATATTATTATGAATTCATTTTAAGAAAGTTATTAAACAAGCCTCCTATCCTTGCTCTCTCGGCGCGGCGTAACAAACTCAAGCGTTATTTGATGCCAGTTTTCTGTGAGGCCGTGGTATTTCCCCAAATAAGCATTACCTATCTGCAGACCTACTAAACAATCACCAGTGATGATAATGATTAGATACTCTATAGTACTCGATAGTCGGCGGCAAAAATGTAGCTTACTGCTACATTAAATATACTATAGTGATGATGATGATCACGAATAAAATTTTGAAAATAGCAAAATTTCAAAGACATTGATATCGGTGCACAAAACTCTGATAAGTAGTTTGACCTATGTCATCTTAATAATATGGTGTTTTGTGTGAAGATGGTGGTGATGATGATGATGATTACTGTAAGTGGTATGATGGCATATACTTACAGTTCTTTAAACAACGCCGGAATCCCCAACCATGTATTTATAAGGACTCAGGAGTTCTGTCCAGTACATTTGGATCCAGGATATACCTTGGTGCAAAATCTTACTTTTTGGTAGAATATGCTTGGACTACTTCAGAAAATTATGGAATTATAGCCTTTACAACAAAAGAATTTTGCAAATAGGTTCACAAACGGCAAAGTAATATTCAAAGATATCACAGGCGAGGCGTGCATACAAGCCGGCTTCCCATATGAATATTACTTTAAAGTTTAAATCTATTATTTAATATATATAATTTTTTTTAATACGGAATTGGTTCGTCACATAGTGTTAGCGCAAATTTTTGGGTGCATTGGGAGCAAAATATTGTTGTGGTTTAGTTAGTATTTAAAATATATACTTATATATTATATGATATACATATAATATTCAAAGATATCACAGGCGAGGCGTGCATACAAGCCGGCTTCCCATATGAATATTACTTTAAAGTTTAAATCTATTATTTAATATATATAATTTTTTTTAATACGGAATTGGTTCGTCACATAGTGTTAGCGCAAATTTTTGGGTGCATTGGGCGCGAAATATTGTTGTGGTTTAGTTAGTATTTAAAATATATACTTATATATTATATGATATACATAAGGGAAGCCGGTTTATATGCACGCCTCGCCTGTGGTACCTATTATATCATCATGTGATGATGTATGGTGGGATGATGGTGGTGATAATGATGATTGCTGTAATTGACACGTGGCATATGCTTGCAGGTCTTTAAACAACGCCGAAATCCACAAACATGTATCTATGAGTCAGGAGTTTTGTTCAGTATTTTTGGAGCAAGGGTATACCTTAGTGCAAAATCTTATTTTTTGGTAGCATATGCTTGGACTACTTCAGAAAAAGTTGAAATCACCATATGGTAATTATATAACTATATAGTTATGTCCATATAAATTTCGAGGGGTTAACTCTAAAAATTTTTTTTATTTTAATTAAAATATCAGGTGGCCTAGGCCTGATGAGAATGTTTGGGCACATGAGACAGCCAATTTTATAACTGGAAAGTCAAATGAAAAGAAATTTTAAAATTTCTGTACTTTATTGAGGGTTGTTTGTACATTCAGGTACAGCAACTAAAGTAGGCAAATATACGAAACCGTAATGGTTGTTGATAAATTGAAAAAATAAATACAGATACAAATATTTAAAACTTTGATGTCTTTTAAAAGTCAAATACTTATTTATGTAAGTTATAGGTAAACTGCAATAAAATTATTATTTCAGAGGTAATGTACTTTGTTTAATTTATATTTATTACTTAATTAACGATAAATAATTAATACAATACGATTGGACGTATTTAATAAATACAAAACAAAAATAGGCGCAATAGCCCTCGCTTAGACTACAGCTGTTTCTACCACAGATGACAGCCCGAAACAAATTTAACTTAAATTTGGAATCAAATGTGGCGAGAGCTGTTCTTTACATGCCAGCGACGATGGATGCCGGGTCCTCTACGCCTTCCTTGATCTTCCTCAGGAAGAGGACAGCTTCGCGGCCGTCGATGAGTCTATGGTCGTAAGTGAGCGCGATGTACATCATAGGCCTGATTACGACCTGGCCGTTGAGAGCTATGGGCCTCTCGAAGATGCCGTGCATGCCCAGAATGCCGGACTGGGGTGGGTTGATGATGGGCGTGCCCATTAGCGAGCCAAACACTCCGCCGTTGCTTATCGTGAAGGTGCCGCCGTCCATTTCCTCGATCGTGAGCTTTCCGGTCCTCGCCTTCTCCGCTAAACCAGCAATGGTCAGCTCGATGTCGGCGTACGTCATATTGTGGACGTTTCTAACGACGGGCACGACCAGACCTTTGGGTGTGGCGACGGCCACGGATATGTCCACATAATCTCTGTACACGATCTCATTTCCGTCGATCACGGCGTTGACGACGGGCTGGTCCATTAGCGCGTTGGCTGCCGCCTTCACGAAGGGCGACATAAGGCCCAACTTAACTCCGTACTTCTTCGTGAACGCGTCCAGGTACTTCTTACGGAATGCCATGATGTGAGACATGTCGATCTCGTTGAATGTGGTCAGCAGGGCGTTGGTGTTTTGTGCCTCCTTGAGACGTTCCGCGATGCGCAGGCGCATGCGGTTCATCTTGACGCGCTGCTCGCTTCTGGTGCCGACGATCTCTTTGCTGTAGTCGGCTGGGGGGACTTTCACGGAGGCGGTGTCGATCGCCTGCGCGTGTCGTATGGCAGCTACGGGTATGGACGCTGCAGGGGCGGCTGCCGGCTTCGGAGCGGCCTTTGGTGGTGGTGGTGGTGGCGGCGGCGGGGGTGCAGCCTCGGCCGGCGGCGGTGGCGAAGTTGCGGTCTTGGGCGGCGGCGGCGCGGGCGGCGCCTCGGCCTTGGGCGCCTCAGGAGTAGGAGCCGCTGCTTTTTTAGGTGCTCCTGCTGTAATCTCCAGTCTGAACAGCTTCTGTCCCGCTTTCACTGTCTCACCATCTTTTACGTATAGCTCCTTGATGATACCGTTGTCTGGTGCCATGACAGGGATCGCCGTTTTATCGGTTTCGATCTCCAGTACGACCTCATCAGCGGCCACCGCATCGCCAACTTTCTTGTCGAGTTTCACGTCACCCTCCGACACTGAGTCGGGGAAGCCTGGTGTCATAACATCCTTTTCAGCATATAGGGGGTTACTGAAGTGGATGGATGCGATCTGATTGCTGGCCCCCAATATTCTGGGCTTGATTAGGCGAGCTCCCTGAGACAGAACGCAGACCTTGGGCACCTCTGATGACCTGAACCGGAGGCCTTGGCCCTGCCTCCGGTATATAGTCTGCAAGTGTTTCGAACAGCGTCGCAGCATCGTGGGATTGTCAGCCCTGAAATGAGAAAAAATTAAGATTAGATCACACCATTCATTAGCTTTATATGCTTAAGTTTTGTAAACTTTCAGAGGATATTTCTTTGGACTATAAAAAAGTAATAGAATACAGATTAGGTACCTAATAAACATAGATAAATTGTTAGTCTCGCTGGGCGCTCGACAAGATAGAGCTTTACCTAACAACAAGAGCTTCAACAATGCGGCAACTCATTATAATTCTAGTGTGCGTGAAAAATTGTGATGCCAGCTACTCAACTTTTGCCCGATTTAATGGAAAAAATATCTTATGCTGTGGTCCATCAGTTAAGTTATTGGTTATAAATGTAGCTAAGAAAATACTTAAAAACAAGCTTTTGCAAGCTAACCTAACCTGCGTTAATACAGTACCGCACAGGAACACTGTACTTTTAACTTTCGCATTTATAATTATAGTAGTAGAATAGTAGGATTAACGATTAATTGAAAGTTAATATATCAATATATTATTCTTATGGGCTTCATCTTTAAAAAAATAATAAAAATGACTATTACACATAATATATTTAACTGTAACATTTTCATATTTTTTTTATATTTTTCGACCTACGCTTCTGGGGAATAGTTACTTAGTTCCATGGGTACAATCATAATAACTAGGTTAGATAAATGAAATAGGATATATTATAATAAAATACAATGATAGTAAATTCACAAAAATATCAACCACGGAGAACTTGATACAATGAATCTTTCATACGCGGTAACACTGAATGGTGTTTTGAGTTCATGTAATTTTATATGTTGGAATTTCGAAGTTATTCGATACTTACTGATGATATGTGATCGCAGTGTCCTTCTTATTTCTTGTCGAATTATTTTTACATCGTTTTTTTCCAATTTAAACTAAAATTGAATAAAATATTCGGGATGTTCACCTGTCATAAAGCTTTCAATATGACTGGCTCGGGTAAAGTGCCATACTCACAGGCCATACAGCAAATCCAGCACCGGTATTAAGAGCCGTCATTAGTGTCAGTCATATAAATGCCTATGCCAAATAAAGCCTTCGGCTTGCAGGCTTGATGATCAGTATGACCATTAAGCCGACCACAGCTGAGTATTTACTGCAGTATTTGACAAGCACGTCAGCTCAGTCTGGTAGAGCGCCCAGCGAGACCAATGATTAGTCTATGCTAATAAATAATTGTACAATAAATGAGTGACGAGTGACATGTGACAACCAACTATGGATCTTATCTCCAATAATGATATTATACTGTTGTGACTACAAAAATTCACAGCATACAGAAATGATGTAATGATTAAAATAACAAGTTCGACGAAACAGAAGATGAACAACATGATCATCATCACAATTGGAAAATATTCAAATTATATTTCGGTATCGGAATTATACAACTTTCTTTTAGTTACTTTTTAATTATATTTTAGGTGTATAAAACAAGCAGATGAATCACCTGATAGTAAGCGACTATCTGGTTTGAAACCCTTGTGCCTCCGATAGCTTCACTGACTCAGCTAAGCACAAGCTTAACTCTTGCCCGTTTTCTGTGAAGCCATGTAATTTCTACAGCCGAGTGGGATTATTCATGCTGAAGAATGGCCCAGTCAATGACAGTTACATATTTGTTATACTAAAACATTTTGGTATGTAACCCAAAGGTAAATTAAGACTGATATTGATACAATCATAGTATGATTGTTATCACTAACTTACTGTACTTATTATTAAGGCTTGTAGATTGTGGTTTGTTGTCCTAGCTACATATTATTACACAATCGGCGTGGCTACGCCTCTTTCAGGTCATTAACCATAATTGCACAAACATTATCACAATGCAGCAGGTTTTGCTGTTATAACCTGATAATATTTTAAATGCATTCAAATTGTGCATTTCTCTCAACTTATTAAAATGGTGACTGCTTCTTTTGAATGAAGTCATTTTCATACTATTTACGGCAATTTTGTCTGCTGATTTTTAGCTATTAGGACAACCTCTTTTGGGTCAGCTAGTATTATGTTAAACTATAGCCCAAACGAAAAATAGCAAAAAAAGCATTCCAAAAATCAATTAGTTCTGTCACATTGTCACGAATCATGATAATGGGTTCAATATGATGAAAATTTTAAATTACTTAATTTTTTTACTATGTATACTTGAACTGATATGTTATTGGCATATAAATGTGTTTGTATAATTTGGCTAATAGTAACTCAACTCCTACATACTCACTGACTGCATTAAACCAGAAAGTGTCATTATTATTCATTTCGAAATAGTGACTCATTGATATTTCAGTATACCTAGTGTTTTTTCGGTAATGTTATTTTTTCAGTAATGTTATATGTCTTTTAAAGTAAAATAAAATACTTTTTGCTTTAAAATCTTAAAATCTTAAAACCTTTAGGTTTTGAGAAAACAATAACATAAATCTTGGGTTAAATATGTCTACATAGATAGCACGATTTTAGTTAGAGAGCCAGTTGTGACTAATTATTCCAAACTGCATATTTAATTATTGCTGAAATCAAATTTAAATACTCAATAATGAAGTATTCTCTCATGATTTTCGTAACAAAATTATCTGTAATATATCAGAACTTGAGGGCCTTATCTGGAATGGTAAGGATTATCCTTAAATCTGTCACTACATATTTGTCTACATACAATTAATGGAAAAAGGACCCTATATAATTGCTTGTTCTAGTTGGCTCGAGGGCCAAATACCTGAGGGTCAGTTCTGCTAAATAATACTTCATTAATACAATTACAATCAAGTCTCGACACGCTAAAAATGCTAAACCAGTATTCTCGTAAACGCTAAACCAGCGTGAAACGCGTACGGATTCGTCAAAACTTCATAAAATCAGTTTATGATAACAAGTCACTTCACTTATAATACAATCAAAGTAAAATGAAAATCTACTTGAAATACAAGAATTGAGGTTCTGGAGTATCATAAATATTACTCAATTTAGTGTTACATGAAAATCTCTTTATGTGCATAATAATTTAACATGCATGGCTATGTGCCCATAAAGCCACTAAGCCTTATGTTTTTATTCTACTCTAGCTTCCATAAATCCATAAAACATAGGGTGCTGAAAGTGTTACTATAAAAAAACCACTGCAATCTTATCAAAACAATTAAAGTCACGGTTATATGTGGGAATATTTACATACATTTTATTGTTAATTGTGAAGCGACGACTGAACGGCGTATGGTAAAACTTGTACAAGTTTATATTGCGCCGAAATGTAATGATTTTGTATTTTTTATTGATAAATAAAGGGAAAAAAAATTGAACACATACACCTAGCAAAAAGGGTGTTAAATACACTATTTATAAAATAAGGGGTTAATTAATTAGAAAACGTGTTTTTGAGTCTACATGGCGGACAAAACTAAAGGTTAGTAGTGAGCGAAGATACAGTTTTATATCATAAAAAGCATTCCCTTACCTCTGCTGTGGTAAACAATCGCTAACAGTGAACTGATAAGTTATTTCATACAAAAATGTTACATAAGCTCGAGCCTCATGACAAGTTTTACAGAGTGAGAAACGAGATTTTATCGATTTTGGAAGGTTATTCAAAGCATAGCTTGCACATATATACCACAATCTAATACTTCACTTTAATTATAAATGCTGCTTTCTTCACTTTTAGTAATGAGGTCCCAAGATCTACATTAAATTCGATTTGGATTGATGCCTCTAGTTTTTGGACACTTCAATTTTAGTTGGCGGCTCCTGTCATGTGGTTAAATTCATGACGTTTCGTTCGACGCTCGAAAACTTTGATCAATCTTTCATCGTTATGCTAAAACGTTTTAAAAAACTAAATAGAAATAACTATGACAACAGTGAATAAATTACTATATTTAGTGTACTATTTATTACTTTAGGTAGGTTGGTTTTATGTATGTAAAACTTAAAGTTTATTTTAAGATAGAAAATGTTCGTATATTCAGTACCTATGTATACGAAACTTCATAGCCAGTTTTATTTTGGATCAGAGACATCTATCGCCAACTGTAAGAACAACTAAGTTCTTTGAAACATAAGGCTTAGAATATATGATCATAGATGGCGTAGGCCACCAGATTTTAAGGTTTTGTTACTTGAAAACAGTATTTGGACACTAACGCCTGAAATTATGAGGAAACATCAAGGGCTAGAGAAATGAAAAATAGGTATTTGTAACATCTATTGCTGTCCCGCAGTGCCCGAATAAGCTAGCTATCAATGTGTTAGAGTGCGATAGAGACAACTGTAACTTGAACTGAAAATACCTATTAAAAGTACAAAAAGTCAACGATTCGTAGTCCCCGGATTCCTTCTCCAAAACTTAACCGATTTAAGTACTTTTTTCATTAACAATAATTCAAAAAAGGCAACTGTGTTCCTATGTTTTCATTTTTTTATATAATTTAGTCAAATTTGTTTTCTGGATGTTTGAACACAGCAGAAAATCTGACCAATTTTTAAAGTTTTTGAACCTCCATATCTCTTAACTAATTTATGAAAAAAGGAAATCATAGGGATGTGCTAATAGTATCCATAAATATTCAGGAAAAAAATTGTTACTCTACCGGCATTATCCAGGGAGGAAACTATGTTTGTATTGCTTTTCCATACATTGCGTGGCCCTTCTGTTTCCTCTTAATAATCAATATTTATCTTATTTAGCTATCTGAGATCAAGATTTCTATACATTTCAACGATCCTAGGATTAACTTCACGTTAATTTATGTCAATTTTTGTTTAAAAATCTTAGATTGACTTCAATCTTAGATTTTCAAATCTAAGATTGAAGTCAATCTAAGATTTTAGATACGTTATTAATTTCTGGCGTTAGTCTGTAGACTTTACAGCACAATGATTTATACCTCAGATGAGTCAGAAAAACATTCTAATAGTACTTTATCTACGTCATGCATTGGGGTCGAAACTTAGGAGATCTCCGGAAATCCGAAACTGATACTTTTTTATTATATTTATTAAACATTCTATTTGACTAGATAGTGTAGTGGCAGGGCAAGAGCATTTTGTGTATGTTTTTTTTTATTTATATATGGCATCGGCTTATAACCATTTGCCAGTGTCAAGTTAAAAAGGCGGGAAATAGAACTTTCGTTTCAATTTTCAACACTATTCCTAAATCGTCAGGTCTAAAGTCCAGTCAAAGTCCAAATAAATAGTCAGTGCAGCCCATGTGTTATGTCAATCGATTCAGTAAAGTGGTAGAAGCTTTACTGAAAGTTCCTGGGGAGTTTTGACGGAACACAAAATAGCACGTTTTTATAAGTTGTACCACTTGCCCACACTTGTGCACGTTAGGTAACGAATATTAATTAATGGTTAACATTCTACCAATATTACAAATTAAGAACGAAATAACACAAATTTTAGAGGAAATACAAAATTTACAACATCACCCATTGAACTCCCCGGCAAAAATCCTTTGTGTAAGTTTATAAGCACATTCATAATAAAAATATATATAGGTATTGATATTTTTAAGACTCGTATTACTTTTGTAGTATTACTTTAGTACTACCTGCAACTAGCACGAGTCACGACGCATCTATAATCAATTACTACAATTATTGTTATAAAAATACTATAACCCGACTAAGTACGTAAATTATATATAGCCTACTGCGTATGTTATCCGGGATAATATTACGAATCTATTGACACCTCTTATTAAAATCGGACCAGTACTTTAGGTGTTACGATGGAACAAAACATACATACATATTAAATACACTGCCAAAATCATAACCCTTCCTTTTGTCTTCGCCGTCGTTCGTTTGTCGGGTAAAAAAAACGAATGAGCTCGGTCTAATAAAACATGTGACAAACTGAAAAGCCTAGTACCCCCTCTTACCCGCATTATTAGACTTTCAGCCTAGGCATTTTGGTCGACCAAAAGGGGCAAAACTCATATATGGAAACTATTAGCGATGTCCCTGTATATTTTAGGTAAAAAGGTAAATAATTAAGTAAAAAAATACTAAGGAGCTCGTGCGCCAAAGTCAATTTTTATTAAAATTTGGTATTATACACTTTCTGAACGTCGGTCTTCTACATGATGCCTTCCACCGGTTCGGGAACTAGCCCGGCGAGAAGAACCGGCGTAAGCAACTCTCACGGGGCCATCTTTTAGCAAAATGATGGAAAATTGTTGTTTAAAAAAATATATATATTTTACAATATGAAAACTTTAAAGTCTTTAAAATATTTACAAAAGTCAGATATGTATCTGACTTTTGTCACCAATTATAAATTTTTTAATTTAAAATTAATAAAGCACCTGCATAGAAGCAGCCGAGCAGGTGTCCATCCTATTCCCATAGTGCGCGATCGTCAATAAAATCATTGACCCTTTAATAAGCTTTTGCACACAAACGTTCTTTAACTACTTTTTTTAAAATTTATTAATGGAAAGATTTTGAACGTTTTCTGGGATTCTATTGTATAGGCGTGTACATTGACCTATAAAGGATTTGATTACTTTACTTAGTCTGATCACCGGTATATCTAGCATGAGCTTATTTCTAGTGTTTCTACAGCGATTGTCGCTTTCAGTTTTAAATTACTGATATTCTTTCTAACATATAATACATTATCTTCTATACATATAAAATCCTTTGTCCTGAATGACTTACTGACGGATCAACGCACACCCTAAACCGCTGTAGTAGAGACCTGAAACTTGCAGTGTCATGCTCTTTGTAATGCGTAGGCATCCGGTAAGAAGGGATTTTCCGAAATTCGACTCCTAAGGGGGTGAAAAGGAGGGAAAATGTTTGTACGGGGCAACGTGATTCCTTGGTCCAATCTACTTCATATTTTGCACAAAGATTCTGTAATAGAATTGATGGTATATGTGTATCATAGTTTATTGAAATTTGTCCCTTAACGGGGTTAAAAAAGGGAAAGAAACTTGTTTGGGAGCGATTTCCATTAAAGTTGATATAAATACTCCTTAGTGCTTTTGATATAAATCTCCCGCTCATAAGCGATCGATTGATTTAGTCTTTACAATTTAAACATTTACTGGATTCGTACTTGCAAGTAAATCAGTTTAGACGAATGATGAATATAGCCTGAGATCCGAGGCCCGCCAAACTAAACTTTTCATATGCAAGTAATTTTTTTTCGTACTTTTGGCGCCCACCGCAGAAAATAGCGGGTATGAACTTTGCATATTATGTATATTCATTATACACACTTAACTACAAAATTAAATTTAATTTATCAGTAAGAGTGTAAGTGACAAGTGTAGTCAGGCTGGCGTGTAGAGCTCAGTCTATAAATTATCGTAACAACTAAAGCGTTCGTTGTTAACAATTTACCTTTACGAATTAATTTCCAATTTGATCGTAACAATCGATTGCCTGTGAGTGGGACCCATTATTTTATTTTGTTTTGACACGTCATATTATTGTCATCTGTTGAAAAATAAATCTGATTAAAATTCTATTATTAAATTTAAATTTTATATTTTGTTCTTGGTCATTTAATGAAAAATTCACCTTATAACTTGATTTTCCATGGAAAGTCCTAAATTACGTACCTACGAACGATTGTTTATATAATATATAGGTACCTATTATCTATTATAACAGAAAGTCGTGTTAGTTACACTATTTATAACTCAAGAACGGCTTAACCGATTTGACTGAAAATTGATGGGATGGTAGCTTAGAGCCGGGAGACGAGCATAGGATACTTAAGTGCCGAGTCTGTCTGTATGTTCGCGATAATCTCAAAAACTACAAAAAGGATTTTCATGCCGTTTACATTTACCGACAGAGTAGTTTCTTAGGAAGGTTTAGGTCGATATTAATTTACTATGGTTTTATGGAAATTGTTTGATTTATGAAGGTGTCGGAAAAAATCAAGCCGACTGAAAACTTTTATCGAAAACGCCGCCGAACCTAACCCGTTGGAGATAAAGAACAAAACAATAGTATGGTGGGATTGTATCTCTTTTATAGGTCTACAAAAACTCCGCGTTGGCATATTATAGTCTATATTTTAAGGATAGGTTACTATACCCATTCTAAGTTTTAAAGAATTATCGGAAATAATGTGGTACTTTCAGAAGCTATTTAGACGGATACAATATTACCTATTCCTTATCTAGGATATATCTTAAAACTAAAAAGTACGTGTGAAAATTTATTATAAAGTATATATTTCTACTCTGTGCTATTACTATATTGCAGGTATATTTGCTATAGAAGTTTATGCCACGAACACTCCCACGCGGGCGAAGCTGCGGGCAAAAGCTAGTACAAAATATATTAAGAAGCGACGGTCAGAATATCTGTTTCTTTAATCTTTTCTCTGAGATACATTTTGTAAATTGAACGTATTGCTCGCTTCTGCAGCACAAATATTGTATTAATGTCGGCGGCATTTTCCCATAAAAGGATGCCGTCTTAAGACATTCTTCTATGAAAGTAACTAAAATAAACTAGCCGCGCCGAGTCTTCGTCAGAAATTTCCCTAATTTTTCTGACTGCATATGCTGCAGAACTGAGCGTATTTGCTCACAGCTAGCTTCACAGCTACAGCTTTGCTGTGCAATATTAGCAATATTAGTATTATTAGCAATATTACCATTATTCCTTATCTAAAGTATTACCTAGGTTATTGTTTCTTAATAAAAATACAAAGAAAATAAATGATGTACCTAACTTGTGTTAAAATGTGTAATGTTCTTTTTTATTTTCTTTGTGTATTAAGAAAATGAAGGACGAGTCCACCTGACACTTAAGTGTCTTATGACACTCACTGGGTGGATCTCATCCTCTGATAAATATATGTAGCACAAAATATTGTAAATGAGAAATAAATAAATAAAATTTAAATTTGAATAAAATTAATAATGGTCGGGCTGGTACCGACTTCAACATTTTGAAGATTGAGTAGAGAAGTAGGTAGTTAAAATTTCAACCAAATTTAAAAGGTGAATTATTTAGAAAATAAGTTTTATTTCATACTTTTTTGTGCATTTTTACTTTGGAAGGCGCTTTAATTTTTTGTTTAAAAATAATGATAATGTTTCCCTTTTTAATGATATTTGTTAAATTATTATTATTATACATTTTAGGAAGGTTTAAAAAACGATCGAATGTATAATTGATTACGCGACAAGCTTCCATTACGTATTGTATATGGCGTATTGTAAATGGCGTTCCCGACATTTCGCATTTTGTAGTAATTATGTAGTTGTATTTATCGTTTTTGTTGAAATAGGTTAATAAATTCATGCTTTAAAATTATAAAATCTTTATTCCTCATTCGTAACAATTGTTCTGGTATAAATTTTGCTTAATAATATTATCGTAGATAGGAGTAATTCACAGTTAACTTTAAGCTATTTTTGAAGTTTTTTTGGCTTAGAATAAGATTTTTTTCTATATTAAATTAAATATATTTCAAAATTCTAAGGCCGCTACGAACTGTACGACTATATAGGAGATAATATTCTCATTTTTATATTTCATTTGCTTAAAACAGTAGTTCAATCCAGGAGCTAAAAAAAGTGCCTCCGCGAATTTTATGAAAATATTTCTCTGCAATTTTGAGATTAATTAAAAAGTTAAGCTTTACAAAAAGCGAGGCCGCTACAAACTAGGACAATAGCTAATCTGCACTATTCAATATGTCAAAATTGTTAACGTGTCTTTGTTTCTGAGATCAAGAACGCCATAATTGGCCATTTTACGCAAAAATCATAGTCGAGATGTAATATGCCTCTTAAGATAGTCTGATCTATTGCGACTATATTGGGGGCTCTCATTTAGTCCCGGGGCTTACCTTAAATATCAACCTTAGTTGATATTTAAGTCTCGGGTTAGTATCGTATTTCAACTTGTTTTAATTGTATCTAGATATAGATTAAGAGAATTTATAAAAGCGCTAGCATTAGAATGTGACGAAGACCTATAAATACATAATACTGTATAGTCTAAAATGCACACCTCAATGCAGGTAGCAGGTGTTATTTTAACCTCTTTAATTTTGACTTGCAGATTATTTTTTATGTACACCACTACACCGTCACTTTTATTGTTATTATATTCGGTTGACAAATGTGTGTAGTGAGTTAGCAATCGCGGGATCGGTTTATTAGAGCTAAGCCAGCACTCAGGAAGTATCAATATATCTACATCGAATCCCAACAGAGCAAGAGTTGCTTGATTATCTTTAAAATTGCAGTAAATAGGTACTTCTAATATTTTGTTATTATGGATAAGCCATTTGTATAGATAAACTTCGGTAAATCTTGTAAGTCGCAGTCAGTTATCTGGGCATATTCAGTACGGTCAATTTCATTTATGGTTGAGAGCGTATTCGCCATTAGAAAGTTTAAAATATAAAAAAAGAATTTTGTATAAAAAATGTCTAATAAAAAGATTATGATTTTAAGATTCTAAGATGGTAATTTACTATCTAGCGTTATACCTAGAAACACAGTGGTGTCCACTAAATTCATTTTCTCGTCATTTAATAGTATATTGGTTTGTAATTGCCTAACATTGGGCAATAAAATCTTTAAACATTATGCTTTTTTAGAATTTAAAAGTAAGTTGTTAACATTAAACCAATGTACTATTTTCGAGAGAGCACTATTTACCTCGTCGTAATCTACTAATTTTTAATGTTGTCGCTTCACATTAAAAATTAGTGAAGTGTCATCGGCAAAAAGTACTATCTCATTATCATTATCTTTAACAAGATAAGGTAAGTCATTTATATCATCTATATAAATGACTGAATGAAAAAGAAATAGAAAATCAAATGGGCCTAAAATGGATGCCTGTGGGACACCTAATTTTATTTTGGTCTCAGTGGACCTTTTACTATTTATCTCCACCCTTTGAGTTCTATTTTTAAGGTAAGAACTCAAAAGTTTGAGTGCAGTCCCGAATACCATAGTGGTGCAATTTTCTGGTCAATGTAGATTTCTCAACACAATCAAAGGCCTTGGAGAGGTCGCACAACCCACCTAATACATCCTGTAACCCCTCCCAAGCTTCAAAGATACTACAAAGAGGACCTATACCAGCATCCGTTGTGGATCGACGCTTAGTAAAACAGTATTGATTATGATGTGATAAATTGTTTAAATTAAAGTGCAGTAATAACTGTCTTAAGATAATTGCTATGCTTCATTAAGTTAGGGAAAACACCACAGCTACGATGTCAATTATTGATTTAATCACTTTTGTAGACATGCCCCAGAGATCAGCTGTATTTTTTATATTCAACAACTTAAATGTGTTAATAATAAAATTGACATCACATTCCTTTACATTGTCTCTGAGTAATTTTTCAGCAGCTGCAGGTGAGTAATTTAAATTGTTTATAGTTTAGACCGGAATGTTAGTAAAAAACTTTTCGTAGACCGTCGCAACTTCTAAATCAGTAATATTTTTATTTTCAAAGCAAAGTTCAGAGCTACGACGGGTGATGTTTCCAGTCTCACCAGCTATGTAGTTTTAATTTTATTTTTAGAATAATTAATTTTATTCTTTATATAAAGAGCCTTAGCAGCTTCACATAATTTTTAGAATGTTTTTGAATAGTTTTTAACATATTCTGTTTTAAATGTTTCATTAATATTAATACCTATTTCAGCATGTAATTCATATTATCTTTGCCTGCTTATTTTAATTCCTGCAGTTGCCCATTCAATAAAGTTACTCTTTTTATTACTATTTCTAACCATTTTAGATGTAAATACTGAATTAATTAGGTTTGAATTAAAAAATTAAATACTTTGATTTCACGAAAACATTACCAGGACAAAAATTGTACGGAATTTTCTCAACTTAATTTTTGTTTTTGTCTTTAAACGAGTCGTAAAGAATAAATCGTCGTATAGAAGAAAGCATCGAAAAACTGTTTAAAGTGCATCTTTTTCAAGATGGCGGCAATTCAATAACCTATCTATCAATAACTATATTTTGTTAAAAACTTCGCCATTCAATAATTTGCCGGTTTTTTGCGATACAAATACGTTTTTAACAAATAGGTTATTTAAACGGGTCGTAAGCTGACGACATAAGGATCAATCGCATAAAAACTCTAAATAACTGTGAACGGACGATAATCTTCAAGACAATTATTAATTTTTGATAGAATCTACTTGCTATTGCTAATTCTTACAAAATATAACCTCTTATAAATTTAAAAAACAATACGAATTATACGTGTGAAAGCAGAAGGTGCGGGTGTTAAGATGCAACTCCCCGGCGCAGTCGGTAAACCTGTCAAACGCAGGGTCCATACAATTGATTACTTCACAGACGCTAGGGCGCGCGCTCCTCAAGATTATAGAAAATGTGATACCCACGTTTGTAGGTTATTTTTGTTTGTATAGCTTATTTTATTAAACTTATGCCAACTTTTGTTTTGTTATGCACTCCATTGATTTGCCACACGAAGCCATGCAAAATTAAATTATTTGATGCCCTGTTTGTATTAATTATGAGGGCACTGCTTATAATTGTTGATAATACCTAATAATTTAATCGAGAAAAGATTATAATGATGCTGGCTAAAGGGCCACCCTGAAAGTCCAGTCTGCAAATCCAGCAGCCAGCGCCGTCAATAGTGACAATAATTTTTATTTTTGATGACTCTGCTTTAATTTGACACTATTATGAGAGACTGCTGTATTTGTGGCTGGACCATGAATATTGCCTTTCAATATTAAAAAAAAACCACAAGTGGTAGCCCTGTCGCGGTGCTGAAGTATTTTTTCGGTGATTTAGCATTTCTGTCTGCAGTTCCTTTTAACTGGTGATCCCATGCATAGGCGTGACTCGTGAGGCGTTTTTAAAATTGGTAGATAATAGTATGTAAGTATACAGGATTCTCGGTTAACAACAATAGATATTCAAGGATAAGGAAGTATAATATAACTTGTGGCCTTAAATTTTTACTAGATTATCCTATAAAATACTTAATTTCTATTCATCACCGCGCGCCCGTACTACTCGTCAAGCGCGTGACCTTGAAGCCAATGCGTTGTACGGCAGTGTGAGTGTGTCCATGCGAAGTGCGAGTTCTCAGGAAATATTAATCATATTATTTTTCTATAAATCACGAACATTTTTAATTACGCTAACTGCCATTATTTATATAGTAAATAAAGTTATGTTATCCAGGGTTATCCTCATAAAGTTTATGAGGATAGACCTGGAGGATAGATCCAACCATCCATCCATCCAGGATGGATAGATGGTTGGATGAATGGGTGTTTGTTACTAATTCACGCAAATTCTACTGAACGGATTTGGTATCGTAGTATTATTATTATTTCAGTAGAGACCTCACTTGTAAAATGCGCTTACTCTGAACACTTTGTACAAAAATAACGAAATAATAAGTGAACATGTAAAATATTGGTCTAATGCCACGGAACCCTTCGTGTCCAATTCGCACTTGGCCCGTTTCTTTTATTGAGAACTGGGGGTCTCCTCAGCCAACATTGGTATACTTGGTGCAAAATACGTAGGTTACCACTTATCTGTGGTAAACGATGTCATCATATCTGTATAGTCTACTAGGAGTTGCCCGCGGCTCCGCCTGCGTAAATACAGTATCCCAGAGAAACACTGAACTTTTTCGGGATAAAAAAGAAGCCTGTTTTAATCCAGAGCCTAAACTACTACTATACCAAATTTCCTCAAAATTCGTTAAGTAGTTTTTGCGTGAAAGAGTAACAAACACCCATCCATCCATCCATCCCTCCTCACAAACTTTCACATTTATAATATTAGTAGGAAGTAAGTAGTATGGTTATCATGCTCTAAATTGTCAATTTGAGGCGTAAAAGCTCCATCTAGTGGCCCAATAGATAGATTTATTTTTTATTAGAGTTTAAGCCCTCGCACCCACGAGAATTTTTTTTGTGGTCGCGACAGAAAAAAAAATGCACTCTAAAATATACTTCTATAAATACTTTGCGATAATACAATAGAGCTTTAAATCGAAGCGTCGAGTGTCAAATGTCAGATTTGACAACTCTACACAATTTTCAGATCTATTGTATTAGCGCAGAGTTCTATTTACAGTGTTATTTACAGTGAACAATAGGTTAGGTTATATTTAATCAATTCTCTTTTATCCACCGAGTTTGATGCATAATATTATTCCTTTTTTTTGGTCCTATGTTCATAAAGTACAACTTACGAGGGCGGGTCAATAAGTCCGTGACTTTTGGAATAAAACACAGATTTTTTGATAAATAAATCATTTTATTTTTCAACGTAGTCCCCCTTGAGCTCTATACACTTTGTCCAACGCTTCTCCAATTTTTGATCCCTTCCAAAAAATATGATTTGTCGAGGTCCTCAAAATAGGCCTTTGTTTGCGAGATGACTTCAAGTCAAATCTTTTTCCACCGAGCCACTTTTTCAGGTTTGGGAACAAGAAGTAGTCACTCGGAGCCAAATCTTGAGAATAGGGTGGATGTGGGAGCAATTCATAGCCCAATTCATGGATTTTTGCCATGGCAACTGCACATGTGTGCACCCTTGCATTGTCTTAGTGAAAAAGAACTTTTTTCTTGGCCAAATGAGGTCGGTTTTTTTTCAAATCCTCATTGAAGCGGTCCAATAAGTTGACATAATATTCCCCATTAATTGTTCTTCCCTTTTGAAGATAGTCAATGTGGATTATCCCACGTGCATCCTAAAAAACAGTCGCCATAACTTTATTGGCTGACAAACCCACCTTGGCCTTCTTTGGCGCCGATTCACCCTTAGAAACACACTGTTTTGACTGTTGTTTGGTCTCTGGTGTATTGTGATGGATCCATGTTTCGTCCACGGTTAAAAAACTCCTCCATATTGTGATTAAACAACGACAAACCTTCCTGTGAAGTTGTTACACGATTGCGTTTGTGGTCGACTGTGAGCAAACGCGGCACCCATCTTGCGGAAAGCTTTCTCATGCCCAAGTGATCATTCAAAATTGAAACCACTGAGCCATGCGAGATGCCTATGGCTTCCACAATCTCTTGCACTTTCAATCTTCGGCCAACACCATATCGTGAATTTTTTCGATTGTTTCGGGTGTAGAGACCTCAACTGGGCGTCCAGGACGTTCGGCATCTTCAGTGCTTGTAAGGCCACAACGAAATTCAGTAAACCACTTTTTTACCATTGAAATCGATGGTGCAGAGTTCCCATAGTATTTATCAAGCTTAGCCTTGGTCTCGGTAATAGTTTTTTTTCGCAAAAAATAATGCTTAATAAGCACACGAAATTCACTTTTTTCCATTGTTTCCTTAAGTTACTGGATAGTCTGATAAGGATAGCTGTAAAACACAAACTAACTGACGCAGCAAGTTCAAATTTTGATAGGAGTCAACTGACAGATGCCTGTTGACAGGAGTAGTGTTGCTTTTTCAGTAAGGAGGTTAGAAATTCAAAAAGTCACGGACTTATTGACCCGCCTTAGTACAATAAATATTTTTTGTGGGCGCGTATTTTTACAGTAAATTTATGGCGACTTGTCAATCTCCTTTATCAAGGATTGGTAATTTTGTCACTTAGAAAGGATAAATAAAAGTATGCTCAGGAAAGGGATTGTGCGAAGATAAATGTTTCAGCAGTGGCGTGGGGTTCCTATAACTCCATTCCTATCGCCTTCACTTAAGTACCACTTACCTTTTGAAGGCCCTAATCCAAATCCCTACCTATTAAACAAGCTAGGGCTTCTCTATGAAGGAAAGCCAGCCTTTAGGTTAAGGTTATAAGAAGTCACGCCATACGATTTTACCGATATGAGTTCTCATCGGTACGGAACTTTCGTCGTCGTCGACTCCACGCTGTGGCCTGTGCACCAGTGGCGAGGGACGCAACTTCTGCACCAGCGACTCCGGCGGACCGCTCGCTACTGGCAACCAAATGGTAAGTTGGGTGGCGTCGAGGACTGTATCCATAATTTTTTGTTTAGAAGATAGCTGTATAACAGGTGGATTGCTTATTTTAAGCAGCTGTTTGGTGGACATGACCATCAATGTTAGATTTAAAGGAGGGCATTAGCCAGAAGACTGCTCACTATAATCTTCTCTTCTCGGTTTTGCTTAAGATAATCTTTATTCTGTCGTGTCTTTCGGTGCCAGCCAGTGTGAAGCCGGTTTCCCGTGCGGGTTTCTGCCTACCCTTCTTGGATACAATCTCTTAAGTGAATTAGAGAAATAAAATGAAAAAGCTTTATTCTTATTTCATTTACGAGTACCTATGCATAATGTAATGCTCTGCACTCCAAAGTTTATTCTAAATCCCATTAATTTTTAAAGGCAGACATTTTTTGCCCTAGGGCAGGGATGGCGAACCTATGGCACAATACACCCTGTAAGTACTTATACTGATGTCTACGCTATCAAAAAGAGGTCGATTTCCGATTGTCGGCAGTCGGCATAGATATCTCGCGTCGTGTCGCGCTAAAGTGTTTGAGGCTGGGACTATATTATGATCCGGAATCCGGCGGGTTCGGGAAATTTCAGAGCACTGAAAATAGAACTCTTTCCTCATACAATATCGAAGTGTCGAGTGTCGAGCTGTCATATATGAAATTGACATTTGACTCGACATTTGTGTTAGATTTTCAGCTCTATTGTATTAGTCCAGAGTTCTATGTTCAATGCTATGAATTTTCTACGGCCTTCCGGATTTCGGATCATATACTCCCAGCCTTATACTTTTATCTTTTCCTGATGATCCTCTTCCTTTCAGATAGGCGTGGTATCATTTAGCGGAGTCAGCTGCGCGATCGGCAATCCATCTGGATACGCCAGAGTTACCGAATTCGCCTCATGGATACAATCGAACATGTGAAATAGAAAACTTTCAAAACTTCTTTTTACTATTTTCTAAAGTCTAATTAAAAAAGCGACGAGTCGACTGAAATAGCCGCGAGGTTACCCATGTCACGGCGCGGGCGCAGCGCTGAACTTGAATGGAGGCAAAGGTCAAGATTATTGCCGGATTATGGCTTGATTATGATTAATCTGCTGGTAAAAAGGTCTGTCAAAGGTTGGTCATAGTAAAAAGATTGAAATGTATTAGGCTGGGACTATATGTCCGGAATCCGCGAGGCCAGGGAAAATTCAGAGCACTGAAAATAGAACTCTGCACTCTCTCTCCATGTAGGTTAACAAAACAAATGCAAGAGAGATGTTAATAGAACACACAAGTTTCAAGTCAAATGTCAATATAATATATGACAGCACGACACTCGACACTTCGATTTTCAACTCTATTGTATTAGCTCAATGGTTCTATTTTCAGTGCTCTGAATTTTCCCGAGCCCACCTGATTCCGGATCGCATAGTCCCAGCCTTACACCAGTTACACCGGATCTATCATCAATTACACCACTATGGAATTAGGGACTCAGCTCAAGATCTTTTGAGTACTTATCTTAACAATAGGACTCAAAGAGTAGAGGTTAATAGTAAATGGTCCGCTGTGACTAAAATAGATTTAGGTGTCCCACAGGGATCTATTTGAGGTCCATTTTATTTTCTCATCTACATAAATGACTTGCCTTATCTAGTTCAAGATAGGCATGAGAAAGTACTCTTTGCCGATGAAACTTCAGTAATATTTAAAGTGAAGCGACAACAATCAAATTACGACGAGATAAACAGTGCTCTCTCAAATATAGTAAACTGGTTTAGTGTTAATAATTTACTTTTAAATGCAAATAAAACAAAATATTTAAAGTTTAGTTTGCCAAATGTTAGGCAAGTACAAATCAATTTACTACTCAATAATGAGAGAATGAACTTGGTAGACTCCACTGTATTCCTAGGTATTACGCTAGATTGTAAATTACAGTGTTGTCCTCATATTGCTAACCTAGCAAATAGACTCAGTTCTGCAGCATATGCAGTCAGAAAAATAAGGGAAATTTGTTATGAAGAAACGGTACGCCTGGTTTATTTCTTTCATAGTAGAATGTATTATGGCATACTTTTATGGGGAAATGCTGCCGACATAAATTCAATATTTGTGCTGCAGAAGCGAGCTGTTGCTATTTATAAAATGTCCCCTTTTGAATCTCTGAGAGAAAAGTTTAAAGAAATAGGTGACTGACCGTAGTTTCTCAGTATTATATATATATATATATATATATATATATATATATATATATATATATATATATATATATATATATATATATATATTATACATTAGAAAAAACTTAAGTAATTTCAAGAAGAAAAGTGATAATCATTGTATAAACACTAGAAATAAGCATAAGCTAGATGTACCAGTGATAAGACTTAGCTAAGTAAGTAAATATTTTAAGGGCCAATGTATACACCTATACAAGGGGTTGCAATCCGGATACTTCAAAATTCGAAAAATTAGAAAAATCCGGATTTTCCGGCGTTAAATAAATTTCGAATCCGTATTTTTCGAATTTCGAAGTAATCGGATTGCAACCCCTACCCTACAAAATGGGATACAATGAAGAATATCTTGGTTACTTTAATGAAAAATTACATATTTTAAATATAATTAGGTACTCTAAACTAAGGCCTTTTCATCCGTTATTGGATGATTTATACAGTAGATATTCTCCGAGCGAAGTAACCACTCTTAAATACTGTAGTGCCTGGAACAGTTGGTTTTTAAATGTCGTATGGTATGGTAAATATCAATACGTCTGGGGCCAACCATGTGCGAGTTTCCTCACGATGTTCGCCGCCTTCGCCGTTTTTTGACATAAGCCATGAAATGAGAACTGTCAAATGAAGCAGGGACCTATTGTGCTCCCGGCTTCGACATTTTTAACCGACTTCCAAAAAAGGAGGCGGTTATCCTATGTAGACTTCATATTACTAGGTAATTAATAATAATCTGTGCTCCATAGAAAGGTACCTCTGTGAGCCACTTCATTCGCAAATATTCTTGTCTTTTGATTTTTTCGTTCTTTTCAGTCATAATAAATATTGTGGCCATGTGAGTTAACAAAACAATCAATCATGGGATCTCATAGGTCCGGACATCAGACAGAATCCAATAATATCAAAACTTACTTACTTCTTTTCTATATAAAAATCTAAATTGATTAAACTTATTTTTAAATGCGAAAATGTTTAATATATTTTAGGTTATGTTATTGTTTAGCATGGTTTATAATTTTGAAGTAAAGTGACAATATTGCGTTTCGATATTACACATGATGACCTTTTTCGAAAATTATATAAATTGTTTTAAATATAAAATTAAAACATAGGCGGTGTTTTTTTTATTACACAATTTATTTGATATGCACCTTTTAAGTCAATAATAGTTTTTATAATTAATTAATAGCATAAAATTTAAATAGATCACATGGTGCTAATACACACAACAAAACGCAAATTTCAGTACAACAATAGTTCACTCTTCATGACCAACATAGTTTCATGGGTGCATAATACCCCGACATCAATTGGCTAGGACGATTTATACAAGAATTTACATGAATTCCAACGAAGTTAGATATTAGCCCTGCTGTTCCATTAAAATTACGAAAAATGAAATTTCACTCATGTTTTTCACGAGTTCATGGTAGTGTGTGTTGCTGATGTTTTTATTTTAATGTATTTCAAAGCATTATTTTAAGAAATTTAAGCTTTCGGATCTCGGAATTTAGATATATTTACTTTAAACATACCTACCTATAGTTACAGTATATAATGAATTGCAAGTTTGTGCACAGCCTTAGATGGAAGTCATGGGGTCACGGGAACCTTTAAATGGCGGAGAACTCTCCAAACGCGACCACACCAAGTTTGGCAAAACTTAGATGCACTAGATCATGAGTCAGAGCCATGCTCTATAGTCGAGTTCAGAAGACAAGATAATAACGGAGTAAACAAACATTTAGGGGTTCGTACCTAACCATTAGATGACATTTAAATAATCAGTTTCATGATCTTTTGTATAACATTCTTTAAACCAGTTTTAGATAAAGAAGTACTCTATATATTATGACAACTAGCTTTTGTCCGCGGTTTCGCCCGCGTGGAATACTGTTCTTGGATAAGGCGGTCAACCGTCCCGCATTCTGCGGCACCGTCCCGTAATGCTAGACGAAATCCCGCTTTGAAATTATTAGTAAAATAGTCCCGTAAAACGTTGTATGCGTCCCGCATGTCCCGCATTCCTATTTTTCTACCACACTTCTACACAACACCCACACAACAGCGCAGAAACACAGATTATTATAATAGCGACAAACGTATCGCGCTTGATCTCGTTCTCTTTTTCTCTACTGAACTCATGAGGTGTAAGAGCGGGAAAGGGGCGCACGAGTAATAGAAGTGTTTTGATTTTAAAAGTTAGTGCACGCCGTGACACGATATTGATAGTTTATATTATTGCTTTTTGCTTAAGGTTTTTATTTTATAAGTTCCGTCCGATAATTTTCCAATGCCGCCGACGGTGAAAAAGCGAACTTGTAAATTCACTGAAGATTTACAAAAAGAATTTCCGTTCTTGCAAAAGTGTTTAACTCCTTCGGAAGTGCGGTGTAACAAATGCAATGGAACCTTTTCTGTTGCTCACGGCGGCAAAAATGATATACAAAGGCATTTGACTTCGGAAAAGCATAAAAAATCCCTTACTGCTGCAAGTTCGTCGTCATCACTTACAACTTACTTCCGTCATGAAAAATATGGTGACAAAGAAGCAGAGCTGGCAAAAGCTGAAGGTTTGTGGGCTTTCCATACTGTATGTCACAATCACAGTTTTCGATCGATGGATTGCACTTCCAAATTAATTCAGAAAGTTTTTGATAAGAAGTTTAGCTGTGGGAAAACCAAGTGCGAAGCTATTGCAACGAATGTGATCGCGCCGTATTCTGCGGATATTCTTAAGATAGAACTAAATGATGTCCCATTTATCTGCATATATACTGATGCTTCAAACCATAAAGATATCAAAATATTTCCATCCTTAGTGAGATATTTTCACCCCACAACCGGCATTAACGTCAAATATTAGATCTCGCGAATTTACCTGGTGAAACCGCAGAAATGATTTACGTTTCTTTAAAGGGCATCCTTGAAAAGCACAACCTTAAAGATACAGTGATTGGATTTTGTGCCGATAATGCTAACACTAATTTTGGCGGGGTTGAACGTTCAGGTCAATGTAACGTTTTTAGAAAACTTCAAGAAGGTTTAGGCAGACAAATAGTTGGAGTGGGCTGCGCAGCGCATATCGCTCACAACGCTATTCAAACAGCAGTAGATTTATTACCAGTGGACGTAAAACATATAGTTACGAAGATTTATTCGTACTTTTATATATATACTGTGCGTGTAGAAAACCTTAAGGAATTTTGCGAAGAAGCAGAGATGCAATATAAAAAAATGTTGGGATACAGTAAAACAAGATGGCTAGCACTATCTTCTTCAGTTGAGAGAATTTTACAGATGTATTCGCCATTAAAATCTTACTTTTTATCTCAAGAAAAATGCCCTGCTGCACCGTATAATTTTTTCTCAAATAAATGCTCAGAACTGTGGTTGAAATTTGTCCATGTGCAGGCATCAATATTTACCGATTCTGTGAAAATGATGGAAGGAGACAAGACTAGCATTACGGAAGTTTCCCACGTCTTAGTTGATTTAAAAAATAAATATTCAAACCGATTATAAAATGAGTATATTCCACTGACAATAAGAAATGAGTTGACAAATCTTGTAGAGAGCGGCGATATCGACAGAGATTATTTTATGGGACATATTCGGAACTTTTATAACAATTGTCGAGACCACCTGAAGACCAGAGCATGAGACCGGTGGAATCGGAGGAGGTCAAAGACATTATAAAGTGTTTGAATGCCAAAAAGGCACCGGGCCTAGATGGTATCTCAAATAAAGCACTTAAAATAATACCGCCCGCATTAATTCAACTTTTCGTAAACATCTTTAACGCCCATTTAGTAGGATGTTCATTCCCAGACATTTGGAAAGTAGCCATTATAATAGATACACAAACCGGGAAAACCCCGGGTGAAGCCTACTAGCTACCGACCAATCAGCCTCATTAGCTCCCTTAGTAATCTATACGAGCAAATTCTACTGAGGCGTAGATCAAATAATCAAAAATAAAAAAGGATAAATGATCAATTGACCGCCTGAAACCTGCCTACATCATTAATGAAGAGGACAAATCTGGACACCAAGAAGACGTGAAGCTAACGAACGTGATTCGGTCGATCCATCCGGCCTACGGTACGTTTCAATTGAGTCCTGTAGCTGTAATGGATAACACCACGCTCGCGCTACACAGGGTACAGGCTAGACAGAGACGCACGATGCACTGCTATGCGTCCCGCTCACACACCGCGACATGCAGGACAAGGATGCAACATCGTGCTATCTTCCTTTTTCACCACAAGACAAGGATGCAACATCGCGCTATCTCCCTCTTTCGCCGGTGTAATATTCCATTTGTCCACCTAAGCTTAAACCCTCTAATTTAATATCTCGGAGCAGACGATTATTCCCAACTATGCCCTTCGACACCGCCCATTTAGGACGGTGGCCGCCCTTACCCGCCTGTATAACGGAATTGTCAGGACCGGCCACTTTCCCACCCCCTGGAAGATGGGGTTAATTATTAACATCCCAAAACCCCACATTAACTTGAGAATGGCAGAGGGCTACCGCCCCATAACCCTCCTCTCAACTCTCTTCAAAACGTTTAAACTCCTTCTCCTCAAGCACCTTGCTCCCCTCCTTGTGAGGACCAATTTGCATTTAGGTCAGAGATGAGTACCACACTCCAGCTGGTCCGAGTCATCCACCATCTATCCGTTGCGGCGAACAAGAAGGGAGCTTCGGTCGCAGTCTTCCTCGACATGGAAAAGGCGTTCGACTGCGTTTGGCATGAAGGTCTGTTCTTCAAGCTCATCCGAGCCAACGTCCCACCCCCTCTGGTAAGTCTCGTGGCATCCTATCTCTCCGGCCGGACCTTCAAGGTACGTGTCGACGGAGTCTTCTCCGGAGAGCGCCCCATCACCGCCGGTGTGGCAGCGTGCTCTATATTTACAATTTTTACGCCAGCGACGTCCCCAAAGACCCTGGCACCACCGCAGCGTATACGCCGACGACACGGCGTTCATAGCCAGCTTTTTAAACCTCGATCAAGCCGCCATAAAGCTTCAGAGGACGCTGGACCTTCTCCCTGATTGGCTGCGCAATTGGCGACTATCCGTCAACACAGGAAAGTCCCAAGCGCTCGCCATCACAACGAGAAGAGGGTACCCAGCACCTCTGAAGATCGGAGACGCCGAAATACCATGGGGGAGAACGGCGAAGTATCTTAGAGTCATCATAGACCGCCGTCTCTCCATGGTCGCCCAGCGTCAGTCAGCCGTGGCAAAGGCCAAATCGGCAACTGCTCAATTACGCCCCACCTTTTCATCTCCTCAGATCCACCGCAACATGCGGATGGCCTTATATAAAACGCATATAAGGTCCCGCCTCACGTACGCAGCACCTGCGTGGCACCATTTGCTCCCCGCACCCTAGAAAGGGTCGTTGCAGAGAGCTGAACCGGGTGCTGCGCTACATTGCGGGTGCCCCCTAGTACGTCCGCAATTACACCATTGAGAGGGATCTCAGGATGGAGAGTGTGGAGGCCTTCGTGGCCCGGCTAACTGACTTGGCGCCGTGGCACGCCCGCCCGCCTGACCGCCACCGTCTGCCGAGGGACACCGTCCTTCCAGCAGACCCAGCGGAGCCTCGCCGCCCGCCACACCACCCCCGAAGAGGAGGAGCTCAGGCGCAATGATGCGCCACCCTGCCCTCGAAGATAAGGAGTCCAGGCGCAATGATGTGCACCCCGCCGAGGCGCATGTTAAGCGCTCTATCTACCGCTGGATCGCAGCACCCCTCCTTCCCCTGCACCGGTAGGCACATAAAATTTACCGGTGCAACCTTTCTACTATTCGCCTGGGGCTTGCCGGAGTGGCAGCCCTTTTGCCACCCCGTCGCCTCCGTGGCGTACCTTCTCCCCCGCTATACAAAGCAGGGGCTCGGAAGATTATACTCCCACCCTTTCCCCAGGTCGCTCAAAACCACGGTCCAGCAAACGCGGCGCGTGAGGGAGTGGACCCAAACATGTTTCTCGGCCTCCGGGTTAGGACCCCCACGCGTCGTTTGGAGCCGAGCGCCGGTCCTGGTTGTGCCTGGTTTTGGCAAACGGCATTCTCAATTTTGCTCGCCCATGGATATCCCTAAAAAAGTTGACTAAATGCGTCCAGTACTCGTACTGGGCGCGTCATCCCCACCCTAAATAGAGGGGCTTCTGCCCCTGGTTTTGGTTCCCCGCCCAAGGCCCTCTTCAGGGGCCCGGCGCGAGAAGACGTACTTTCGGCCAAAATATCTGAATGTCCCACTCATACCCCGGACGTCTTGGACATAGCCATTAACTTTCGCCTCCTTGGGGATTTCCAGCAAGAGGTCTTAGATGTGGCACTCGGCTCCAACCACCTTCCAGTGCTGGCTACTATAAGAGCCGCACCCTCCAGTATCCCTCCATTGCCCCCCCACCCAGCCTGCGACTGGGAGGCCTATGTCCTGCAGCTGCACGGCTCCACGCCCAACTTCCCGGTGGTCTCTGTGGACGATGTAGAGTGCATGACACAGCAGATCACCGCCGCTGCCACGCCATATAGCCGAGCTGATCTCACAGAAGAAAAAGCTACGGCGGTGCTGGCAGCTAAAGCGTTGCTCCAGACTAAAAAATGAGCTGAACCGCCTCACCGCAGAGGTAAAGCAGGTGCTACAGGACCACAACGCGGCCGTGTGGACCCGGCACATCATGGATTCAGATGAGGACTGGACATCCCTGGACCGTATGTTCCGTAACCTCACCGGTGCTACCACCCCCACAAGACCCCTGATCCACCCAGACGGTAATCGTAGGCACAGAACTGAGGACCGTGCCGAGATCTACGCTGACCACCTGGAGCGGCAGTTCTCGCCCCTACCAACCACGGCGACTGACTACGTAGCGAGGAGGTAAGAAAGTTCTTAGACCCCCCCCCCTTACCCCCTTGAACGCCCCAAATTTTCCATTTCGCCCAGAGAGGTTAAAAAACCTTCGCCCGCCTAAAGCCCCGCAAGACTCCTTGCGCTACCTACCTTTCAGGACGGTGGCTGCCCTTGCCCGCCATTACAACGGCATCGTGAAGACGTGAGGCTTGTCATCACCATCCCCAAGCCTCGCAAGTACCCGCCAAGGAACAGTTCGGCTTTCGCTCCCAACTAAGTACCACCTTACAAGCCTCTGGAGTGGCCGTCTTCCTGGACATGGAGAAGGCTTTCGACAGCGTGTGGCACGATGGCCTTCTCTATAAACTCCTCCAAGCCCCAGCCACATGGTAAGACTTCTTGCTTCCTTTCTCTCTGGCTGGGCCTTAAGGGTCAAGGTCGACGGGGTTTTCTCGGAGGAGCGCCCTATCACTGCAGGTGTCCCGCAAGGCGGCGTGTTGTCGCCCAGCCTCTACAACTTCTACGCCAGCGACGTGCCCACTGAGGTCGGCACCACCGCGGCGTTGTACACTGACAACACGGCACGGCCGCGGTTGCTGCAGCAGCCAAACTGTCGCCCATCTATTCTGCTTCCCAGGTCCCGCTCTATATGAGGCTGGCTCTCTATAAAATATACATTCGTTCACGTCTCACGTACGCGGTTCCCGCGTGGCACCACCTGCTCGCTGCGTCTCTACGAAAGAAGATGCAGCATACGCAGAACCGTGTACTGCGCCACATTGTTGGAGCACCGAGGTACGTGAGAAATGCTACCATAAATACAGACCTCCACATACAGAGCGTGGAAGCTTTTGTTTCCAGACTCGCCACCCCCTTTTCGAACGAGCTGATGCCTCGAACTTGGTCAAGCTTGCCGACCTGGTGCCGTGGCACGCCTGCCCGCCTGACCGCCGACTACTACCCCGTGACGCCATCAGTGCTGGGGACCCCACAGAGCCACTCCGCTTGCCGCCCCACCCCGAAGAGGAGGCGCCATGGCGCGTTAGCGCGCTCTTCGCCCCGCCCACCGTTGGATCGTTTTCCCTGCACCCTACCCTTGCGTCGATAACTAAAATACCGATGCAAACTTCTATATACTCGCCCGGTGCCTGACGAGTAACCCTAATGCCACTCCCGTCGACATCGTGGCGTCCCCCCCCCCCCCCAATCTCTGGGGGGGAAAGGAAGTCTAGGGCTCGGGAATAATTTTTCCTTCCCTTTTTCCTAGGTCGGTTTTTGTCTCCAGTCCGACAAATGCGGCGCGTGTGGGAGTGGCACCATGCGCGACCCCACACTCCGCCGGAGTCGACTGCCGATCCTGGCCGTCCTCGGCCGTCGTTTTTATTTTTATTTAATATTTTATACAATTGTTGCTTCGGGTTTCCCCCGCGTTCTGTCGCTGGGGTCTTCCCATAAAACAGGACATTTTTGCGTCCAGTACTGGACGCAAAAATGCGCTGACTATGACTGGACGCGTCCCCCTAAATCTGGAATATTACATGTAGAGGGGCATAGCCCCTGGTCATGTTTTCCCGCCCAAGGCCCCCAAAATATCAGCCCTATATTATTCTCACATCCGACCCTATATCGCTTCTAATGCCCTCCAGGAGTCAGTCCCCGAACTCGGTAAATTGGACAATCAATCAGTCAATCAATCCTTTATTGCAAGAAGTATCTTAAAAATATTATAATAACTAGGATCCAACGTTCTGCCATCACAATGGCGCGCAAAATATCCTTAACATGCAAGGTGTTAGGTGTGTGAAGTTAACATTTATAAATTGCAACAAATTGGAATTAAATAAAATATAGACATTCCTACAGTTAATAATTTAGAAGCATCAATAATTATTAATCATAACAATTTAAATAATAATGAAATAAATCACACAATTTTAGTATTAGTCATAGAAATTAAATAATGATATATCACGGCCCTTAAGTATTATTAAAAAAAAGTGCATAACAAAAAAAAATTTGGACGATTGTCACAAGTATCAAAAATCAATTTATAAAGTAAGTTATAGCACAACATATCATCATAACAATAAAATCTTAATAGTATTCATAATTGATAATTTATTTCAGAATTATTACAATTAATTAGGAGGCTGAGTACTGGACCCAAACACGGCTGACTTCTACATCTTTGAGGCCGAGCACTGGGAAAAAGTGAATTATTTTTTTGGTATACCTTTTATTTTCTTTTTGAAATGGGAATTTTAACAATGTTGATTTTATAAGAAACTTTAATACATGACTGATTTACTCGACACATTATATTACTTAATACTCTTATTGGCGAAAAAATACAAGCGATTATATTTTTGATAACCACTAAAAGGCTGACTGACTGCTGGTGCCGTTGCCCTATGTGATGTTACCAAAAGGGCAAATTCGAGAAACGCCGAGTAGGTATAGATGTTATGAGCAAGAATAAAAACAGTCAGGAATTGTCATTCCCATACAAAAAAATGACCATTTATGAAATACGACGATTCCCGAGAAACATTAAAAACGTGGATGTAATGTATTACATATGTTGGTTGGTGTCGGTAGGTGGTGTATGTGTAGTTTTTGGTGTTGAAATTGTCGGCATACACATTGTCGCACATACTCGCACGTATTTCAATGTACGGAAGTACAATATCTTCCCAACTGTGGAGGCGGAAACGATAAGCTCTGTTACAACTCTAATCTGTACCTACACCTACCCAACTACAACAGTAACATAACTACATAATTACTCCTACAGTTCGTAGACCAACAGTATATCTACACCTACATCTCCACCTACTATGAATTTGGACTTTATTCTTGCTCATATCGGCGTTTTTTTGGAATTGCCCGTTTCCCGACCTCCCTCCTTTTTGGAACTCCGTCAAAAGTATGTTCTCTTATCTCTTGCACCATGCAACCCTATTACTGTTTTGAATATATTAATTGCTAGTCGATGGTTTGTATGTATGTACACGCTACAATATATTTTTCTATTCGTGACTGTGCAATGATAATATGAAATATCTATTGGCGTCTTGGAATAAAGAGGCACCTATGCTTCCCCCCCCCCCCCCTCCTCTTTTGAATTACGACGAAAACAAAGTTCTTTCACGGCTTTATCAGTTGCGAGCAAAAGCGTCGACACTGTCTGCAAAACTGACCCAGTGTTTTGAGCTGCTGGCCAAGTCGGAAAACTGACGATTGTTACAGTGACTGTTGTCTATTCACGTTGTAAATCAGTGAAATGTAAAAAAACAAAATTTACTAATGACGAATAAGCAGAGTTCAAACTTTGTTTAAAGTTGACATATTACTATGTACGCATATTAACTACGGCCGCGGGTGTTTTGCCGGGAAATTCAATGGGTGACGTTGTGGTTTTTGTATTTCCTCATACTAATATTTGTGTTATTTCGGTTCTTAATGTGTAATATTGGTAGAATATTAAACATTAAATATTCGTTATCGTGCACAAGTGTGGGCAAGTGGTACAACTTCTAAAAACGTGCTATTTTATGTTCCCTCCAAATCTCCCTAGGAACTTTCAGTAAAGCTTCTACCACTTTACTGAATCGACTGACATAACTCATGGACTGCACTGACTATTTATTTGGACTTCGAATAGACTTTAGACTTGACGATTTTGGAATACGTTGTTGAAAATTGAAACGAAAGTTCTATTTCCCGCCTTTTTAACATGACACTGGTAAATGGTTATAAGCCGATGCCATATATTAAAAAAAAAACATAGCCCGCGACGAGGACAGTGAAAAGGTTATATACAAAAAGAATATTACTTCTAGAATAATTATTGTTAAAAATAATGATATTTTAATTAATAATGTGCGACTTTCGGTAGACCTTATTTTCGCTACTTATTTTTCCAGTTATTCTGTTTTATATAATTTATACAAATTAAATTGCAAAAATTAACGCTCCTTGCTTCAGCTGTGTTTTTTTAGACAAAACATGAATGTCATACCTTTGCATCAATGAATCAAAAATTAATGGCCTGTCAGTTGTTGCTGACAGCCCTGTAAGTTGTCATTTGAGTCAGTTTTGGTTTGATAGTTAATATATACTTATATTTACGGATAACACTTTAACCGTAGCATGATAATCTATATCAATTTAACCTCTGTGTTATCAAGTGCCGTTAAATAATTATCCACAAAACAATATTATGTTTGTTTACACATAATATAATTGTGTTCGTACATTTTGTCGCTTCACTTTCACAATCATTTGCTTTTAATATTTTTAACTTTAAAAAAATCAATTTTTATTTATCCCTATGACTTTAGAACTTTATCTCGCAAGGTTATTACCATCATATTTATGGTTCCCAATTTGATGAACATGATAATTTTTAGATAGGATTGCTCTGTCTGTCTGCCTGTCCATCTGCCTGCTTTATATTTCGTCACCATAGTAACGGCTGATTGATGGTGAATTAAAATAACAGACGGAGCAATTGTCTGACTGGTCCGATCGAAAACAATCAATATTCATTGCCGGCTATTTAGTGTTGTCAGCCGAGGGAGGACTGTTTTTGTGTTCAATACGACAGCAGACTGCAGAGACACAGGACACGAATTGTTTGTATGAAGTTACAGAGGTCACTTGACGCGACTCTTCTCAACCGCCTCAGGTCAGCTAGGACGATAAGCAGAAGCGAGACGAGAACGCGTCATGGTAACGAGCCTTACTAGCGGACAAAATTCGAGCAACACCAGAACCTTAATTCTCGTATTTTAAGTAGACTTTCATTTTACTTTAAATGTATTTAATAAGTGAAACGACTTGTTATCATAAACTGATTTTGTGACGTTTGGAGTACTGAGTGTGAGTTTTTCTTTTCGCATTCGATCGTGAGCGCGTTTGGTGTTTACTAGGAATTTGTGTGTTATTTGACCTAGTTGTCGCGTTTACCACTAGATGGTGCTGTACAAATCACATACAAATTCCTAATAAACGTCAAACGCGCTCGCGATCGAATGCGAAAAGAAAAACTCACACTTATGAGCACTCTGGAGGCGTTGCACGCTGCTTTAACGTTTACGAAAATACCGGTTCGACAGTTTTAGCGTGTCGGGACTTGATTGTAATTGTATTATAGCAGGTAGTATTAAGCAGAATTGAACCTCAGATAAGAGTACTCGTGTGTTGCCGGCGTTTTGACCCGCCATTATCCTCCGCTACTGTCACTCGAGGAAACAACGCAGGCGTAATTTCACGCCAGTTTTAGCGTAGCCTTGTTATTACTTCAGTCAAGCCCACTTATTAATACCGAAACATTTCTTTCCTACGGTTAATTAATATACTCGGGAACGGACATTTATGCTCCTCGATTACTAACTTTCACACAAACACCTCAAGTTCTATAAACCATTAAAGTTACTGAACAGCCCTATAATCGAGTCATAAAAGCCCTCGACATATTGTTACCATAATGACATTCATGTCATAAGTAGCCCTGAGCAGTGCGCAGGTTTGTCTGCCTGCGCGGGAGTTGAGGGCTCGGCAAATATATAGGGCTACCTGGGCGGCCCTTGAAGATACAGAATGTTACGGTTTGTCAATTCTTTTAAAATTAAAATTGCCGAATTTAAAAAAAAGGACATTTCGAGACCGAAGGAAATATTTTAAACAATATAAAAGCGAAGTGTTTTGAGATAATCAAAGCATGAACTCTATTGAAATTCTATAAAAAAGGAATTGATTTGCCTTGTTTTTTAGAGAAGTCTTTTTAGCTCTATAAGAAAGATATGAAAAATTGTTTCAGTATATTATCAGAAATCATTGTTTTCGTTTCCTTAACACTTAGTAAAATTTAAAATACCTATTAAAGTGGAAAAACTACAAGAAGTTCCGTATATTATTACTGTGAAACGTAAACGTTGCTCGTTTAAAACTTCAAGCTTATAAGAACGCAGCGCAGCTTACGTTATGAGAATAAGTAAATGCCGAATACTTACACCTCTTAAATTAGGAGGCTCGTCATAACATGTTATCCTTGTCCAAAAGCAATGTCAGTCAGTCTAACTTCAAGTAGCGTTTGAGAATTCATCTGATAAAATACAAAAATGTAACACGCTGTATATAGAGCTATGACAGTGCTAGTCATTTCGCCACCCCACACAAAAGCTCGTGAAAAGGTGTCAATTCTATAATAATAATTACCTGTGCCCGCTCCACAATAACCTATAGTAAAAAAACATCAAAGATGGAACGTCAACTAAGAGGGTTCTGTATACAATTTATTTTTAACTCCAATGTGAATTTTTATAGTGGCCTTAGTAATGTACTAGCTTTGATAAAGCAGTGTTGATTTTTTAATCCAATATCTAATATCTATGTTGGCAAATTAACCCACAATATGTTCATTTGTCGAGAAATATTATATTAATGATATGTATAAGTACTAAATGGCCTTACCGACCGTCCAGCCTGCAAACCAAGCACCGATACTAATGGCTTATGGCCGTCATTAGTGTCATCATCGTTTATAATTTTTGCCTACAAGTCCGTTTCAAGGTCGAGCGTTGGATTTGCTGGCTGGATGGTGGAGGGTCAGGATGCCACTTAAAAATGACTGATGATGATGTCGGTGTCTGTCTGTTTAACGTCAGCACATTTATGCCACTGAATCATCATTGAACCGATTTCTTCTACAAGGAAGCACTGGCTTCTTTTTGTCGCGTATTTGTATATACGTATTTTTCTGACGAGGACCTCTGGTCAACATCTAGTGTAGTAACTTATAAACCACTAAATATTAACATTAAAAATCGATTTAACACACCCTACGTGAACAGGGAACCCTAGTTTACTGGCAAAAGACGCCGCGGGAATAAGAAAAAAAAAACTAAAATGCCGGGCGCAGTCAAGTGGAAGAGCATTGATTGTGTTTGAAAGAGATCGGGGATCTTTGTCTGTTTGTTATGAATTACCCTAGGAAATTGTTACACATTTTATTTAAATAATGTTTTTGTGGCAAGTTACTGTAATATAATAAATTATTATTAACTGCAAATAAATACAACAATCAGACGTCAATATTCTGGGACAAATGTCAAAGTATTTTGTCCCAGAATATTAAAATAATATATAACCCCTAGGGGTTCGTCATTCGTCGGTAAGGTTCGCGGCAACATAAGACTGGAGAGTGGGTTTTCACACCTAGTCATGATAAAAACGAAATATAGAAATCGACTTCATGCCGAGTCAGAATCAAGGTTAAAATTGTCCAAAATTACTCCTAAAATTGACTCAATTTGCGACAAGAAACACAATATATTAATATAAAAAAATATTTCTTTTGACACTGTATTTGTTACCAAATCAACTTTATTATTTTCCATACGGGGGCAGGGGGGTATCGTGCCTTCAAAATACTACGCTTGGTCACCGGATGGGGGGAGCGTTTTAGGTTTCTGTCACATAGTAGGTACTACGTATTTCGTATGAAAATTGTATTAAAATCCGTCAAAATCATGACAGCGCCCATACAAATTTCATTCGATAACGTTACGTTAACGTCGCTGTCAAATGTTCCTGCTAGGACCTCATCACCAGTAGTATGTATGAACCAGTGGCGAAGGCTGGTTCTCCTTCATAGGGAAGCCTTAGCCTTCATAATATGTAGAGATTTGGATGAGCGGCTTCAAAAGGTAAGTGGTGGGTGAAGCCGATAGAAGTGGAGTTGTAGGAACCCCACGCCACTGGTATGACTGTATGAACCATAGTAATGAATTTCGCTATTCCTTCGGACATGGAGGCTGTCTATACCTTGCTTTACGCTCAGCATCTCCAGTCATAAAGCCCACTGATTACCTGTTGTCTGCCGTAAGTGCAAGTCGGAATAAACTCCTATTGTGCGCAAACAATACGTCAATGTGTCTACTTACTACTTACAAACTTGTCCACGCTAGTGATGTGCTAGTGCTAGTGGGAATACAACTGAAATTATAACATCTCAAAATTGCCGACCGCCCATTTTGCGCTGTCCAGTTTCTTAGTTCAGTTATGACTCGACAGGGCTCGTCGCGTCTGTACTCTGTTTCAGTAAGTCTACATTTTTTTGGATGCCGTCCGAAAGTCCGTCTGTCTGTCTGTCATCTCACCAGGCTGTATCTAATGAACCGTGATAGCTAGAGAGTTTTCGCAGAAGGTGTATTTCGGTTGCCGCCATAAAATATTATAAACAAAATAAAACAAATATTTAAGTGGAGCTTTTCCATATAATAAACGTGAATATTTGCCGTTTTGTACGGAACCCTTACGGAATTATTATTAGTCTCACCAAAAAAGCTAGTGTAGACTACTTCCACTGGTGATAGAACTCTGATACATCTAATTATTATTAATAGGATCAGTATGAAAAGGTAGATTGTCGATATGATGACGTCACTAAAGCCTCGGCCCACGAGTGGCAAATAGTTCAATACCCCGCTGCGCTGGGTCAGCTATGCAAAAACTGAGCTAAGATTTTGCGAATAACATAGACGTATAATATATTATAGACGAGGCATGTTGAGACAAAAACTGTCCTAATTTTAAAGGCCTCACTTTTGGAGTTGTTTGAGGCCATTTTAACATTTCAGGTATGGTGAAATCAAGATGGATGACATTTGAGGTATGGTGAAATCAAGTGCCGGATTAGCCTATAAGGAAATAAAGCATCTGCTTAGGGCATCCCGTCTAGGTGGGAGGGCACCCAAAGACGCCAGAGGAAAAATTTGCTCTCGAAATTTTGTCGGTGACCGAAGCGACTCGAAGACTGACAGTGTTGCCAACTTAGTAATTTTAGTACTAGTCAGTAGTAGGAAACAGTCTCCAGCCACCAGACTTTTGCAAAATGCAAAATGTTAGGCGCAAAAACAAAAAATATATTATAATGCTAACTTATGTTAATAACGTCCGTCCCTAAGTCGCATCAATGTTGCCGTTTAATCTCTATGACACGCGTGCCATCAATGGCACCCGACACAATATTTTGGGCACGTCACTAATCACAGAATTCTATGGGTACATACTTATGTACTAAGAAAAAAGTGTGAAGTAGGTATAATATCTTTAATTACAAAATGATAATATTTTTGCAACATGTTCGTTTTTTGTAGTAAATGAAGAGTTCCGAGTTGATAGTAAGTAAAAATAAAATAAAGGAACGCCTCGAAGTCTAGTTGATACCTACTAAATTTTTACAGTTTTTTAAGTGCACAGACTTTCAGACAGGATTTTCTTAATTTTTTATTGCTCTGTTACCTACCTCTAAGCCGAAATGTTTTCTTTGAATGTGCACAGTCTTTTAGAGTTTAAAATTTAAGCAGATTTAATCTGTAAAATGGGATAAAAAAATTGCTCGCTTGCTTCGCTCGCTCGCATTTAACATAAAGAAAGTATTTAATATTTAGTACCTACTGATATTCTGTTTTAGCCGGATGATTTAATTGTATTTTCCGAAATTCACCGACTTTCAGGGTTTAAAGTTTGAACAGATTTTAACCTGTAAAATGTTTGACGTACAGACATCCCTATTTCCCTACTAATATTATAAATGTGAATGTAAGTTTGTATGTTATAATAAAATTTGGTATGGTAATAGTTTAGACTCTGGATTAAAACAGGCTACTTTCTATCCTGGAAAAGTACAGTGTTCCCGCGGGATACTCAATAGTATATTTACGCGGGCGGACACGCGGGAAACAGCTAGTATTGTAATATTTAGTACTGACGTTCAGTCTTAGGCTATTGATTTTAGTGTATATTTTCGAGTGTAGTGTAAGTTTCAACAGGTTTGGACAGGTAAAATAGAAATAAAAACGTGTGCGTCTCGGGACGCCCGACAGAAGTGTTAACTTAAAGTAATCTAAATTGAACTGTTTAATATTGAAATTGTTTAATTTGAGAAAATCTTAGGTTATTACTTTATGTACCTATATTAATATAATAATGTAAGAAAAGGTTATTTATTCATAAAATCTTGATACGGCTATGGGTTCGAGTGAAAAAGGAGGAGCCTGCCTACCGCTGCCGTGTGCGTGAGAGAAAGGGAATCCAGACAGACTGGCGCCGTAACGCGTTACGTAACGAAGCTGTTTACCCTCCTATAACAAGTTACTTATCACTTCAAAAAATTTTTTTGTTCACCATCCCATGGCCAAAGGTCTAAGGATAGGGGGGGATTATCCACAAGGAAGAATTGCTTAGGGCACCAAGTTATCTCAATCCGGCACCGGTGAAATCAAGATGGCGTAACTTCTTGTATGCAGATTTGTTCTGTCAAATGCAGTATATAGCATAGGCAGGCACATATTTAGTGAATAAGCTACTATCAAGTCTCAGCACAATTCACAACATGCATTTAGTATAAGAAAAAAAAAAGAAAATTAGCTGTCCAAATCCAAATTTTTAGAATTTATCAAATTCCTGGAACAATAAATTACTTTAAATGCACTTTGAATTTATGTAATAATGCAGTTATAAGTTGTTCTCTATGTATCTCTAACGGCAAAGCCACAAACGGCAATACGCAATTTTATTATAATCGCGATCTACCATCTGCATCGTGACATTTAACGATGTTTCCCGTTAATATGGTGGTTATATTAAGAGTCAGTAAATAAATTTTTTTCGTAGCATGCTTACTTCAATTCGATCGATTTAGAAAAAATCTTAATTGAAAAAGTCTTAATTAATAATACATTGGAATGATTTATTATTAAGCAAATTATTTAAAGTTCATTTTTATTTTATTAGGTTTCAATAATTGCAAAGGGATAAAAAGGTCACATCGGTGCGTGAGTAATTTGTGCCTAAAGGCAGATTTAATCGCCCTTTAAGAGAAATGGCTCCTGCCGCATGAGATACCTATTACTTGGTGACATAAGCGATGACTTCAGTTATACCGGCAAGTCTTCTGTCGACACGACAAGTGGCCTACTTAGAGAAGGTCCCTACGGCGGAGTCGCTATAGTTTGAAAAAAATTGTATTTAGTATGTTTTCTGTGATAGTGTCAAAGTGTTCGCTTAATAGCGGTAACAATTTCGACTATGGATAAAGAATTTCTGGTGTTTTCTATTTATATGCCAATGGAAGCGACAGAAAATCTCATAGAATTTACCGAGTGCTTGAGCGAAGCTGTATCAATAATAGAAAGCTTATATAAACTGTTTTCTTGTCAGGTGATTTTGAATGCTCACCCACAGGGCTTATTCTATAACGAAATGTGTCAGTTTTTCGACTCACAAGCTTGGAAATGTGGTGATGTTATTAAATTAGGTGGTTTTGTAAGTGACGCTCACGGCTCCAGGCGATGGTTGGACCACTGTTTGGTGACCGAGGCCGCATGGAAGTCCGTATCAAATCTATCATGTCTCGGGGTCTACTGTTCAGACCATAATATGCTCTTGGCTATTCAATGCAGTGTTAATAATATTATTTCTAAAAAAAGCGATAATCCTTTTTTCAACCATAATACATAATTAAATTTTATGGTGAGATTGCATTAATAACAAAATTAAATGTTATGAAAAAATATGCAATATTAAATGATTTTTTTTAATTTCCTTAGTAAATTCCAAAATTGTGCAGATAGGATGTGTAATGCTGTGAGTCACAGAATTTACATAGATAAGCTATATATTAAGGATATTATTGATGCTCTGACTTATGCATCTGTAGAAATTTTAAATTCTGGAAGGGTAAAAAGAGGCGTCAGTGTACCGGGGTGGGATTCATTTGTAAGAGATTCACACAGGGAGGCTAGATCTCAGTACAAGATTTGGATAAATAATAATAAACCTATTATATTATTATAAGGTGCTAGTATTGTAAGGTGTGGTATTATTGTAAGGTGCTTCATATATGAAGCAATGAAAAATCTAAAAATCTTTTTAAAACCGATTTGAAAACGCTTCAAATAAACAGTGAGCAAATACAAATGGACAGATTAGCCAGTCATTATGAGAGTATTTTTTTTTAAGCAAACAAATAAGCTACATTCGAGATCTAGTCTTCCAGCTAGTATTGATGGTTTGACTGACGCTAATGATATTGCGCATATGTTTCGAGAGCATTTTACAGTTCAGCCGCTATTAGCTGTCCAGCCACAGACGCCCCAACCTCCAGACCCGAGCGGTGACCCGCCTGCTGGAATATCCGCGAATGACATCTCCAAAATAATACTGAATATGAATTAAAAAAGGAAAGTCCTCACGACAGTTTAAGTGTGGAGCATCTGAGGCATATCTGAGGCATGCCAGTCCCCATATACATATGCAAAAGTTATGGGTATCTTATTCACGCTGTCGTACAGACATACATACGTACCTGCCTTAGGATCTTATATACATGGCAGTCAAAATAATCACCGCTAGCTTATTTAGTAACAATAAGTAGGTAGGTATAATTAGTTGTCAGACTATTATGCCTATAAATTAGCAAATTTTGTTTTGTTTATTCCTAATTAGGTATTTCTAAATTTAGTCAATAGAGAACAAATTACAAAGTCAACATCGTTAGCTAATTTAGGTACTCGAGTCAACACGTATATTGTTATATTTAATTTTTTAACCCGGTAATTACTTAATTATAGCTATGTTTTGTGCTATTCGAGAAGATCCAATTACTGGGAATGATTACAATATATTCGTTTTAATTTATCTCTGGACACGGCAGTAAGGGTCAAATTCGAAAAGTCCTTGATTTAAAGCAGTTTTTCGCTTTTAACTTCCTGTTCTGTAAAACCACAATGATATGTTATGTCTTTCGGGAATTGTCGTCATTCTGAATACATACGCAGTCTTACGTCTGTCACTTCCATAGAAAAAAAAGTAAGACCAAATGAAACAGGTATACATTTTATATTTTTAGGGTGGTAAAATAACATAAAGGTGGTCGAAAGCCAAGTCTCTTGATTATTTTTAACTACTTATACTGCATACTAAGCTTTACGAACAGGCATAACGATTACCTATAGACCTTAGAGCATCCAACCAAACTAGAGTCATATAGACCGATAACCGATATGTACCTACGTATAAAAAGGGATATAATTAATCTTGCGAACAAAAAATAAGTTGGCGACTGCACATGAGCATACTGTATTACTGAATTTGGCAGCGAATTAATATATTGGTGACTAAATTACTAAACTGATAAAGGCACTCAGGTGACAAAAAATACAAAAATCGGCAGATAAAAAGTGGCGAAATTTAATCCAAATTGGCACCGAAATTTATAAGTTGGCGACTTAATTTCCGAGTTGGTGGTTGGATACGACGCAACTATAAAACCAGATTGGGTTGATAAATTAATGCCTGCTAAAAATTCAATTTGCAGGCAACGGAAAATAGCATTTTTGGATACTGTTGGAGTTTGGTTTCCTTTGGTATGGATGTCGTTTTCAAGGTTTTTTGGGGGTGCAGAATAATATGAAAATCAAATACATTTTGAAATTCCAAAATGGCGTACATTTTTTTTTCAAATTAATATTAAAGGTCATCCCTTTTCCAGGTTTCTGGGGATGCTGATTACAAAATTGTCTTCCGATTTCAATTTCCAAAATGGATAATTTTCATTTTGGTGGTTGCTGAGTTACTAAGAGGAGGAAATTTTTATATTTTTTTTCAATAGGATGCATCGTTTCCGAGATAGAAGCGATTATAGAAAAAAAATTGGCAATACTCTACTTTGAGATACGAGCGATGTATAAAGCTATAGATATTATGTTGCAAAATTAATAATAATAATAATAATAATATCTATGGACGCTTCAGACCACGTCGATCTGGCCCCGTGCTAAGTATCCGAAGAACTTATATTTAAGATTTTTATCATATTGTACACATATTTAATACACATCCATGACCCAGGAACACAGAAAAACTTTTTGTTCCTTCAGCGGGATCCGAACCCACGACCCCCGGCTTGAGCACCAACATGCTGAACCACTGAGCCACGGTCGTCGTCATTAATGATTATCAAATTTCTTTTTCTCCGATCTTGAAGAAAATATGTGGATGCGGAGTTACTAAGGGGGAGGAAATTTTCATTATTTTATCAGTAGGATGCACCGTTTCCGAGACAGAAGCGATCATAGAAGAAAAATATGGCAATTTGTATTTTTATTGTAAGTAAAATTTTATGGGTCTATGATACCAGTAATAAACACACTATATTTTTTTATTATTAATGCCTACTTTGAGATCCGAGCGATGTATAAAGCTATAAAAATAATGGAAAATTCTGGATTTTCAAATTTCTTTTTCTCCCATCATGAAGAAAATATGTGGTTTCAGGAATGATAAGGGATAAAGCAAATTTTCATTATTTTTTCAGTAGGATGCACCGTTTTCAAGATAAAAGAAATTTTACTGAAATTAAAATACATATTTTTTTCAAATGAAATACAAATTCAAATATTTTTTTTGTAATTAACATTTAAAACCTATATCCTTAAATCTAAAAAGGTCACCTAGATTAATTTTATTAAATATAAATGTCCGTTATCTTTATAATTCAAAATGGATAACATTTTTGTATTCAGCAATCCTAAAAACCTGAAAGACAAGACCCATGACAATTTTATAGAAAAATAAATATTCGCTATTTTGAAATTTAAAAATGAATGAATTTTTGTAATCAGCTACTCCAGGAACCTAAAAAAGGACACTTATATGCATTTTTTTAATGTTTACCATCTTGGAATTTCAAAATGAAAGTCATTTTCGTATCCAGCACCCCCAAAAACCTGGTAAACGACACCCATATCAATTTTACCAAAAATAAATATCCGCCATTTTAGAATTTCAAAGTGAATGATATTTTGTAATCCACAACCCCCGAAACCGAGAAAAATTAAAAAATGGGAATTTTGTACGCTCCTTTACTTTTTTATGTGCGCTCGTTTTGCTGCTTATTATGTTTTTTGAATTGCCTAGATCAGGGAAAATATATGTTTATGTATGCCTATTCTTAAATGAAATGTGTACTCTCAAATTGTCGCCAAGATGGTTATTTGCTCGCTAAAATAATATCTGTCTGCCAGTTTGGAATATTCAGTGAACAAAACTAGTATTATGTGTCGCCAGATTTGGAATTTTTTGTTTCTTACATTTTCGGTTTTCGGTTTTTTTCAAACCCAAAGTTTGATTGTTTTGTCGCAATTTTAAATACAGCTGTATAAAAATCATTAACCATCTCACTCGCAACATTTAAAATTACGCCTGAGAATTAAAACTCGCAGGCGAAAGTTTGCCATTTTGTAAGAAATGTACTCCGAGAGCTGACGGCTGTTTGTTAACGTTTATTAAAACTCTGACGTAATCTCGTTAACGTGGCGAACTTACTCGTCGTCAACCAATTTTAGCAAAATAATTTCGAATAATTCAAATATGCAATGACGATGTTTCTATTGATTTTTGTTAAAACTTCAGAAGTATTTCTAATAATGACTGGAAAAAACAGTTTAGACATTTTACCTTGAATTTAAAGTTAATGAAATTTTATTTCATGTAAATCATGTTTTGTATGTAAGTGAATGAATAATATTGAACCTGAAGAATTAATTTGTTTTAATGAATAGACAAGTAGTCTATTTATTAAAACAAATTCTCATATTTAATTTCATACATTGAAGGAGTATTTCCTTGTTTAAAAATATGTATTTTTCTTTTGTAATTTCTACTGATGAAAACACCTCGAAGTAACTTCCGGCAAGGATGTGACGACACAAACACACTAAACACAGTAGTAGTGAGACGTGTTTCTGTAAATAAATAATTCATGCCATCTTATAAAGCTAATTATGTCAAAACGTCAAACGGTCCGTCACTCCGCCATTTTACTACTACGGACCATAGCACAGATTACAAATAGTACTAGTTTATATAACAGTACAGCACAGAGCTGTGACATCATATCACATAATAATCTATCAACCAACATGGCGAATGTTTTCGGCGGATAATAAAAAGTGTATATTATATTTATATTTTTTTTAAGGATTTTAGATTTTAAAATAATGTTATATATTTGATATAATGAAACAATTATGAAGCGTTTAGGTCATAAATAAAAACAAGGTCAAGTAGTCTATTGACTGTTATATTTGCATTATTATAAATGTGGGCGTAGTTCTTTCATACATTGAAACTACGATAAACACTGTTTTAATCACCATTCAAATAATTGAGAAAATTATAAATGTCATTTTCTCAAATAAACAGAAGTCCGAGCTCGTGGCTTGTGAGTTTTGCATAGTATTATGTTGCTAGTTCCATAAGTATCGCAAATTGCAATATAGTCACAGCAAGCTCCTACACTATAGCGATCGCGTGTCGACCACGTTGGAACTTGGCACTCGGCAGTTGGCAGTCGTCATTGCATTTCCAGTTTTCAAATTCAGTGCCGGCAAAACGCCCGACTGGGTAATACGCGTGCGTCTGCAAAGGCGGGAAACTTCGCGCGGCCGAGGCGTCAACTTTTCACAAATCGAATAACCTAAATTACATTTTATTTATTATTAACAAAGTGATGATACAAAGAAGTTTTGTGTGATAATGGATTTTTCTTAGAATTTTTTTTTATGCACGTAAGTACTATATTGCACTAAACATAAATAAATAATGGCAGTTAACCGTTTTTTGGTAATTTTAATGATCAACTTAAGAAGTTCATTATCTTCATCTGATGAAAGTGTAATTAATGTTTTGGCAACGTTATTAGTCTATATATTGGGCATTCAAGTCATAAAGATAATTAAATAAACAATTATACGATATAATAATTATTGATTAACAAATCAAAATAGTTTTGATCTACAACAAAATTTTAAAGGTATTTTTATTAATTTATTACTCTCTATCAGTCCCAAATCCCCCAATCTTCCTCCGTCTTTATTACTTGGCTTCATAAACTTACATTGCTTGTTCTTCAATAGGTTTCTAAAATAATACCAAGAGAAATGAATTCAAAAATGTAATGTCAAAATAGACCCCAATTAATTTACATGAGTAATTTTTATAATAAATTTTAGTTACCGAAATTTCTTAAATAAAATATAATATTAAGATAATATTATAGTATAAGAGAGTATATTGACGGTTACCTAATGAAACTCACGATATAAAAGGATCATAATTATTTTGCCGGCAAATTAAATTAATTGGCATAAAAATCCGTTGAACGGCGATCGGAAGTGACGTCATCACAATAATATACATTACACACACGATGACAAGGGTTCCTGAATTATTACGGAATGTTAATATTTTTGAAAGAAAAGAGCGATAAAAGTTGCTGTTAATGATACTATCATCGTCGCCACATGCTTATGTTTATAATGTGAATTCATAACTAAGAACGGTAAAAATAAATAATTTTAAAATCAAACAATTAGGTAATGCAATTTTGTTGAATAGATTCTTCAAAGTTCTAGACTTTTCCTTATTGACATCACATAAATGTCACGGCGTATTCTCGATGTCCCACACTATTTGTCCATCATCCGTCATCAGAACATCAGGAAAAAAAGGAGCGAATAGCGATATAACTAATTTTAAACATTGTACGAGTGAAATTACTGACTGTCGGCCTAGAGATTCCGGAAGACAGTGGTCATGGCCTTTTTTGTAATAACCTGCTGGGAAGGGCAGTGAAATTGCATACGGTATCATCAGGCGAGATCAAAATACAGACACATAAATATATGACTACATTGTAAGTGTACCTAACTAGTTGGAATAAAACTTAATATCCTGTCCAATTCTACCATGCCTGAGAGTATTACTAAGATACTGTAATCTTGGTTCAGATAATTCTCAGCTATCATTTTATATTGTAATTAAAAATAAAAATTATTATTCATAATAAATTAAGCTGTCTGATACCAATATTACACTCGTGTCTCATATAGGTAACCTTACATTTGATTATTTAATATGTCATATGACGTATTAAATGGCACACAGCACTTTTACTTTTACATTATTTAGGTCAATACAGTAGCTAAAATATACTGAAATGATATGAAAACAGCAAACTGTTTGTACAAGAGCTATAGCATCATATATCTTAAATAACTGATAACAATACTCGCACGTAAATATAGTTGTGACGTCGGAATCGTCAGATCACATGTGACGCGTTTTCTAATCTTGTAATGTTCTATGGGTGCTATATGAACGTATTTTGTGTCTATTTGTAGGTTTATTTGTAGGTTTATTTGTAGTTCGAATACGTTTGTATATAATATTTCCTAAAAGAAAATTGAAAAGATCGTTAATAACCCATAAATTAGTGGGGAAACTGAATTATATTCAGTCTTTTAGGATTCATGTGATGTTTATAAAGGTTAAAAAATATTTTAAAGGTTAAAAAGCTATAATATAACTTATTTAAGTAATGCGGATCAAGCGTTTGAAACACTGTTTTTGTGAACGCAAGTTTTAACAGAAATTCATGTGAAAATGCATAACATCAATTAATATATTGTTACTTTATCAAGTATAAAAATCAGCAATTATATGTTGACCTGTTCAGTGCCAGTTATCTTGCATTCGGATAATTCGGACAGTCCTATGAACGTCGTAGTAACTGGTTACTGCACTCTTGAGTTGACATGTTGGTATAGTGGCTCTTCACGCCTCTCGCGCAGGACAGTCCTATTCACATTAAAATATAATCATTAATTTGTCTAACGTGAAATTTATTGCCAACAATAAACTTTATTATGGCTTCCAATAACTATTTTATTCATTAAATTGCTTACCTTTGCTTACTTAGGTACTCCGCAAGTGAGTGCGACGGTTAAGATGAAATTGTAAATTGATAATCTTAAAACCTATATTATAGGACTTGAATAATATTTATGTAACAAGATATGGTATCATATTATTTATTATAACATAATTATAATAAACTTAAAAAGCTTTTTTTATGTAGAGTTAATCTCTCGCGGAGTCGATCTTTTATACCTACTCTATTGTTTTCAAATTATTTTATCATTTTATTATAGTTGTCAACTGTCAAGTTAGTTAAAAATAATATAAGATGTAATGTTATAATAACGCCTTTAATAACTTCATCGTATGGAATCCAATTAAAAAAACGTGATCACTGACAACAACGTGCGCTTAGTGTCCAGGTATATGACCTGTAATTCTGCTACAATAATAATATTATTGTCGTCATTATCATGTTTTTATAGACTGAACTAAAGCTGAGACTGTGTTATGTAGTTATAAGGTTGTACAAAATCAATTATGTATAACATGTTCATTTGTGTAAAAAATGTACATTTATGGAAAACATGTTCATTTATGTATAACATGTTCATTTATGTATAACATCTACAGTCTGCTGCTTATGTCAAGAAGCTTAGGCAGAAAAATAGTTAAATTTTCCGAAAAAAATACTAAATAAAATTACATTACGCTCTGTACGACGCTGTTAAGTCATTTATCTCACACAGCTGACCTTAGCGAGCGGATTTATTTATTTTATTTATTTTATTTTATTTTATTTTATTTATATATGACATCGGCTTATAAATAACCATTAGCCAGTGTCAAGTTAAAAAGGCGAGAAAGAACTAAACTTTCGTTTCAATTTTCAACACCGTATTCCTATATCGTCAAGTCTAAAGTCTAGTCAGAGTCCAAATAGATAGTCAGTACAGGCCATGAGTCATGTCAGTCGATTCAGTAAAGTGGTAGAATCTTTACTGAAAGTTCCTAGGGAGTTTTGGCGGAACACAAAATAGCACGTTTTTAGAATTTGTACCACTTGCCCACACTTGTGCCCGTTAACGAATATTCAATGGTTAATATTCTACCAATATTACACATTAAGAACCGAAATAACACAAATTTATGAAGAAAATACAAAATCCACAACGTCACCCACTGAATTAATTCCCCGGCAAAATTCCAGCGAGCGGATTATAATTTTATTTAGTATTTTTTTTAAAATAAATAAACTGCTGTGAAATGGACAGACAGAGAGAGAAGTATCAGTAATAGTCTCGTTTTTACCCTTTGGGTACGGAACCCGAGAAAACAGAAATGCATTTTTTACGGGTATTTGTCAAAAACTTACTTTTTAGTCTACATCCTCAAAACTTATAATAATTAAGAGTTCTGTACTACCACTGAAAAACTAAATTATTTTTAGCATATATGCTGTTACTTCAGATAATTCTAAATAATTAAAACAGTCGCGCGGGCTTCCCAGTATTCATTTGACCTTCACCTATTTCAAGATACTAACGAAAAATAACATTTTGTAACAAACTTCAATTAGCGCGTTTATCTATCGTCAGCGCACGCCGGAAAGAAATTTCTTAAGTGACCCATTTTCATTGGCTAAGCAAGACTAGGGGGTACCACACGTCTGAATTTAACGGGATTTTTTAAAGACATTTGTCAGGAACTTTTTTTTTTAATTCGAACTTTAGTGGAAAGTTGGAAACCACGCCAATATAAGACTATTTGAATTTTTAACCTTTATTTTGGCAACAATATAATGACCAATTGACCATCCACTTTCCCATCTGGCAAATATTCATTTGTTAATTATTACATATGTGTATAACGCAGTCACTTAAAGAAAGGGTTTGAGACATGGAGTCTACATAATATTACGATAGGTTAAATGAGTGTATGAAAATTTCTTTTTTTTTCAATCCCTTTCTTTAACTGAACGCGTTGTACCAATTTTTATTTATCTGTCATGGCAACTGAGGCATCAATCAGATCGTGTTTCGTTCGTCTGTGGTCACGCTAACCGTAACATCACGCCATATGACGTCACAATGGCAACCGTTACTCGCGGACGAGTAAGTAAAAACTACTAGTGATTATGATGCTCTCATGAATCCCAATGCGGTATTTTCTTGTATTTTGTTCCGACTTCCGTACTACCGTAATGATTTTGGCAGTCTATCAGTCTATGTATGTATGTACGTTTGTTCCACCGTAGCGCCTAAACTACTGGTCCGATTTTAATAAATGAGGTGTCAATAGATTCGCAATAATCTCCCGGGTAACATAGGCTATTCTATTCTATATATATAATATAATTGAACAAAACGACGAAAATTAAATCTAAAATGTTCACCATTAAAACTGTTTTATAGGAAAAATATCACTTTCGGACTTCGGCCTTAAATATGAATGACGTCTTTCTTGCTCTGGACTCCGTTAGTTAGTTTTCCTCATAACAAAGCTGTACGGCAATAAAATATAATTATATATTTCATACAGTCCACAGTTCTAAGTTCTAACCTACAGTACAACTACGTTCTTAATGTCTTTCGGGAACGGTAATTTTTTTTTTTAGGGTTTCATACCCAATGAGTATAAAACGGGACCCTATTAATAAGACTGCTGTCCGATCGTCAGTCTGTCCGTCTGTCTATCACCAGGCTGTTTCTCGTGAAGTATAATAGCTAGACAGTTGAAAATTTCACAGAAGATGTATTTCTGTTGCCGCCATAGCAACAAAAAATGGAACAAAATAAATATTAGGTCCTTACATATGAAATTGGCGTTTAGTCGTACTGGCCACTTTCATCTCAAATATATATTCTTTGGTTAGGGATTCCAATTTCAAATTTATACCGCTATTTGTGTTTTGAAAACCGTAATTCACTTGTTTTTTCCTCTTTTGGTTTTTTCTTTGCGTAACTCTGTTTACAAAATGGAAAACATGATATATCGTATTATTTTCGAGTACGAGTTCCACCGTGGCACCAGTGCTGCAGAAAGGGCTCGAAGGATTAATGATGTGTATGGCGGCGGTGTAGCAAAAGAAAACACAGTGCGTTTTTGGTTCCAACATTTTCGTTATGGAAATTTCGACCTGCAGAACAAGCCCCGTGGACGGCCGGAGACCAAAGTTGATAATGAAGAATTGAAGGCTATTGTGGAAGCGGATCCATCGCAAGCGATCCACCACGTTCGAGTTAGCTACAGGCTACGATGTTAGTGATAAAATGTTTTAATCCACTTCAAGTAAATTGGGAAGTTGAAAAAGCTTGAAAGGTGGGTACCTCATGAATTGAGTGCAGCAAACCGACAAACGCGCGTCGACTGCTGCGTTACGCGTATGAAGGGATTTTAAATTGAATGATTACCTGTGAAGAAAAGTGGATCCTCTACGATAATCGGAAACGCTCATCGCAATGGCTGAACCCTGCCGAACCAGACAAAGCCTGCCCAATGCGAAAATTGACTCAAAAAAAGTAACTTGTGAGCGTTTGGTAGACTAGTGCCGGTGTCATTCACTACAGCTTTCTTAAATCTGGCCAGACGATTATGGCAGATGTCTATTACCAGCAACTGCAAATCATGATAAAAAGGCTAGCTGCTAAACAACCGAAATTGGTCATTCGCTCTAGGCCACTGCTGCTTCTGGACAACGCTAGACCACACACTGCACAACAGACGGCTACGAAATTAGAGGAGCTTCAATTGGAATGTCTAAGACATCCACCGTACTCCCCGGACCTTGCTCCAAAAGATTACCATTTTTTTCTAATTTTTTTTCGAACTTCTTGCAAGGGAAAAAATTCAACTCCGATGGGGCAGTCCAAAGCGCCTTCAAAGATTTTATTGATTCCTGTCCGAATGGTTTTTTTAGTAAAGGAATCAATGAACTACCTATGACTTATGAGATGGCAAAAGTGCATAGATAGCAATGGTATATATACTTTGATTAAATAAATATATTATGTTTAAAAAAATCGACTTTATGTTCCTCCTTTACAAACGCCAATTGCATATGTAATGGCCTAATATTTAGAGGGGTCCCATACAATATGCCGTTTTGTTCGTGTGCGAGTCCGACTCGCACTTGACCGGTTTTTCATACATCATCTGTAAATTTCCCTAGAAAATCTATGATTGCCGAGGGATATTAAGAAAATAGTTGCACTTCACGGTTGGTTGAAGAAAACATCCTCACGTCCGAGTTTAACAGTAGGTATAACAGATTAACCAAATTTACGGTGTTATATGTACGTACTTCGTATTCGGATTGTGATGAATTTTTATTGAAAAGATGCTCTTTCTCTTTCATCTTACAAGAACCTCTTTTAATGGCGCCCAAATCTCATTAGCAAACGCTAATCTACGAGCACACAATATGCCACACAGCGCACACACTGCATACATGCCATTTCATGGAACAGTCATGATATCGTGAACTTACCGTACCAGAGAGCGTGGTCTCTATTTACACAAGTCTTTACTTCAGCAGCAACGTTTAAGTCACCGTAAAATTGTAATATAACTAGTGAGAATGTAAAATGTCGAAAGATTGTGAACCTGAAAATACTGCTTACAATTTAAAGCATTATTTTTCGTTACATTATAATATATCGGAAAGAATCCGTCTACTTGTGAAATGGCACGCGACGGAACTGAACTCCCGCGCTGATTGGTGGAACGGCATATTCCGCAAATTCTCAAACTCTCATCCTCGAATTCGCAAATGCCTCTTAAAGTTAGGTTCTAAATCACAGGCTCACACTCTCTCTGCTTAGCAATATGGCAAGGAGGAGAAAGAGAACCTCTTAACTTAAATATCTTTAGAGTAGAGCCCCATAATTGGAATAGCCCTAACTAATGGCATAAACCAGGGTTTCTTGAAATTTTTGCCTACCAACCCAGGCTATGTTAAAGTTTTCTGATGACAGCGAACCCATAATTAATCACAACCGACTACGGCGAAGCCAAAAGGACAGGTACTGAATTTGGCAGTCTATGTATGTATGTATGCATGTATGTTTGTTCCACCGCCGCGCCGTAGCGCCTCAACTACTGGTCTGATTTGAATGAATCAGATGTCAATAGTTTCATAATAACAGCCCGGGTAACATAGGCTATATAATTTACTTAGTCGGGTTATAGTTTTTATAAAAAGTACCTGGTTGACCGAGCTTTGCTCGGTGTTTTATTAGAAAGTTTAGTATAATTCGTGGCCTCGATGAATTGTGCGCAAGCACACATACTCACGTGTTAAAACGGACGCTAACCACCTCTGCATTCGATGCGGTCACTTCATTTGTGTTTAAATGTTTTGAGGCGTTTTAGTGCAAAGGAAAATGTTTAGAAACTGGTCGAGCAGGAACTTTACCGATATTGTACATAGAATTGCAGATATGGTGAGACTTAAGAGTGAGATAATATTTCTCTACTTTTTAAACGTTTTGGGTTCGTAAATGTTTTTGTTAAAAGGTATTTCTTAATTTAATATTTGTCAATAGAGCAATTGACAAATATTAAATAATAAGTTGAAGTTTGTATAATTAGTTTATGGAAGGTATCATATTACAGACGCCGTGTTTGCTCGATAAAGGCTCGGCTTTCAACCCGATTCAGTCAGTTGTAATACTAGTCTTAAATATTTGTTTGGTTCTCGCTTCACACACTCGGACCTTACCTTGTACTATTATCTATTCTGTGACTCGGACTTGAATTCTTTTTTTGTGTAACGGCCTCTCCACATGTCCACAACACGACGCACGTCGCCAACGTGAAAACGCGCGGTGTCGCGGCGTCACGGCACGATGCGTCGCCGCGTCGTGATTTTTCACTGCAACGGTGCAAGTTGTACCAGATTTTGCATGACACGGCGATCCGATGACGTGGCGTGATCTTTTACGACGACGTGTAGTTGCACTTGCACGTTGTGTCAACACGCCGTGCCGCGACACCGCATTGCGTTGACGTGACGACGACGTGCCGTGGATGTGTGGACAGGCAGTTAAGCTCATTGGTAAACATCTATTCAGATTTCATACAATAGGTTTACAAATTTTGCTGTTTCAGATCGAAAATGGAGTTGAAATCACCAAAGAAGAAAAAATCGACGGCTGAAAAAGTGATGTCGTGGAAAAAGATGTTTCGCGCACCGATTCTGATTCTTCTCCTTCTCGGGACGTCAAGTTGTGACAGTGACAGTGAAACCGACATTCCAATTTCAAATTCAACGTACAGAATAAACAGTTCGATAAAATGGCGGCACAGGCATGAGCCGAAACATCCAAACTGTACAGTGTTAGATTATAAGGACAAACATACGTTAAGTGACATTAGGTATTTAAGAAGACATTTGAATAGGGAGATCGTGAATTTTGTGATGACCGACGTGCTTACTGATGGCGAATTGGAGAACAGGATTCATTTTAACGGCATCACTGCGAAAGAGACATCTGTTGGCGCTGACGGGTAAGTTCGCTGATTGCTTTCATAAAATACTAGAGGTGCTCTGTGGTCGAAATTCGCCCGTAATTTTTAAGTAATTAATTTAAATTACGTTAATTTTACGAGTTTGATTTTGATAGAAAAAAAAAAATGTTGTGACACATTGACAAACGTCAAAGTGTAACAGAATAGGATCGATTGTGATTTTGATAGTTACAATCATATCATGATACAATTCTGTTACACGTAAAAGAAACCTTACAAGATTAAAAATTAAAAATATTAGCTTTCTGCACACCTTCCTTCTCATAAACATTAATTTAGGTACCTAGTAGGTACTGACCAAATTTCATACTCCACCGGTTGCACAATTCTCGTAAAACTATACCATAATGGATAAAAAAAATTTATAAATAACAAGAAGATTTAAAATAAACAAGGATTCAATTATAACTTTTGCCAAAATATGATAGGCCAGGTTTTTGTTTGGTACAGTGGTCTGGAGATAAATAATGAACAAGTTAAGAATTCCTAAACTGTCCTGAATGTAACGCTAGTTATTAATAATTTTTATTAAAATCTGACATTTTACACTGACATTAATTTATATTATACACTAGGTGTCCCCTACACACGTGGTTCTGCCTTAAATATAAACTGAAATTTCGCCGTTTAAGAGATTTAAACCGACCCTGATCTTTCGCAATTATTTTAAGATTTTAGAGTTGTTAAAGTTATCCGTTGTCTTAATCTTTATAGTACCTAGTAAGGGGGTTAGTATATAAGATTACCCAGAGATAAAAAGTATTCCGCTGTGGTAATAAGCGACTGGTGCAATCAGACTAGTCACCAAATAAGTCCTCTATAATCTGAAAATATTTAGGAAACACCTACATGGTGTTAATTATCTTTCATCAAATCGACCTATAAACAGCGTCCTTTTATAGATCTGATACAGAGTGTTTATGTTTATTCTAAATACTTCACGTTAGCTGGTTGCGCCCATGCACCTATGCGTCAGCTCACACCTAGACAAGACGCGGCGCGCACTTTTTAAGATAGCGATTAAAAATTGATCTTTATCTACTATACAAAAAGATACACGTATTATTGCAAGAGTTCGAATTTCGAGAGCCCCTCTAGCAATGAAACTTGTATCTTTTTGTCTAAGTAGTGAATAAAGTGCAATTTTGAATGGCTATCTTCAAAGTGGACGCCGCGTCGCGTCTCGGTGTGAGCTGACTCTATGTTAAATGTCTGAGGCATATACGTATATATTATAGACGAGGCAAAAAGTGTCTCCAGTAAAATGGCCCCACTTTTGAGATTTTTGGCGCCATTTTCACATTTGAAGTATGGTGAAAACAAGATGGCGGACATTTGAAGTGTGGTGAAAACCAAGATGACGTAACTTTTTCTTGTATGAAGATTTGTTCTGTCAAATGTACGTCATAGCCTATCTTGAGTTTTGAAATCTTTGGTCCGAGGAATCAAAATTATTTGCATGAAAAAAATATTCTCTCGTTTCACTGAGGCTTCACACCCACGGGTTACAATTTTTGCATAAAGATAGAAAGGGAAGTGTATAAATATGTGTGAAATAGAAAGCAGTTGCGGGTACAGTGTACGTGGTAATTTTAAAATACAAAATACTAGATGTCGCCCACTGCTCCGCTCGCGTAAAAACAGTATCCCACGGTGACGGGAGCTTTGCACTTTCTCGGGATAAAATGTAGCCCATGTCCTTCCCCGTGGTCCACTCTGTGCCGAATTTCAAAATCGATGCAAACAAACAAACCAACCTTTTCTCTTTTATAATATTAGTATAGATAAGAACCAAGTTGAAAAATTTATAGGAAAATCGTAATTAAACTTCACGTTTATTGGCGACCTTAATTAGAAATGTTAAACATTACATAAACAAGTGCAAAAAATATTTTTATAACAACGTAATTCGTATCACGTATCAGTATGATAGCTAAACAATAATCAAGGAAGTCAAAAGATCAGTCCGTCTAATTTACTTACATTTTAACCTTTGGTAGTTTGGTAGGCATAAAAGTTGCGAAGTCCATTGTTATTTGTTATTTATTTTTTGTCTCCTTCTAACAGGATACAGATTTTGCTATATTTACATAATATTTAATTTTTAATGATATCTATATGTGCATACATCTATACAAATAAATGAAATTAAATTGTCTGTTTTGCAATTTCAAAATAACAGATTTTTGCACTAAATGCACATTATGAGTTCATACTTCATAGCAGGTATGTATACGGTACCGACATCAAAAATCAATTTTTATGATTTTCAAATAGACTGTCTGTCTATTAGTTCCGACAATTCTCTGAAACGGCCGGTCCGATTTTGGCCGAACTTTCAGTGGCAGATATGAGGTAGCTGATGTTATAACTAGGCTACTAGTTTAAAACCAATAGGATTCCGTTTCCATTAAGCGTTCCGCGCAAACGAAGTAGCTGGCACCAGCTAGTCCTTGATAATATCAACACAGCAGCTGTTTCTTGACTCCTTCGCAAAATTCTTAACCTTGTTAATCTTGGTCATTCATTCGTCAATAAATTGAATAAAAAATGGAATTACGTACAAGTTTAGAAAATAAAAAAAATGGTATGACATTACACAACATCATGCTATCTCTATCTACTCCGTTACTCACTCATAGTCGCGGACATATAACTAACGAGCAAAAATGATCACGCCAGGTTACTTGGCAAATGGCAACACATGCAACGCAGAACGCGTACTTTATTTTTAAACATCGAGTAAAGTGCCAGCTATAAAAAATGAAACTCTATTGCGACGTGATAAGGGCTGTATTGTGCGATGTTAACGGCCAATGTGGCTAGGGAAGCGATTAAAGAGGACAAGGCGAGTCGGAAGTGTTTTCATTATTATGTCTTAAATCTGTCACTAATTGTTCGACAAATTAACCATAAAATAAAAGTTCTTTTATGTATCGAGTCATTTTATACTGATAAGCTATATTATATGTACCTAATAAAAAAACATGACGTGTATAGAGTGAAAGTTTCCTTCAATATTTAAAATCCAAAAATACTCTCATCATGCCTAAAGTACCTACGTCGATTAAAAATAGAATAAAAAAAACTGTAGTACACTGTTAGTATTAAGCAGTTCTTAGAAAGTTAAGATTATGTAAGAAGTATAAGTCGCTTCCGACAGATGGCGTTATATCCACAATTGTGTCGTGACACGTGACGTGAGTCGTGACGCGACCTTGAAATTTCACTCTCAACGCCGCTAAATAAGTTGCACTTAAAAAACCATGCGCAGTTTCACGCCATAGAAATAAAATCAACAAGATCAAAAAGTTCCAAAAGTTACTTCAATAATGGGTAATAAAAATAAAACTTAAGGCCATGCTTCGAAAAATGTGAACAGTGAATCGGGCTTCGTGGGAGCACACCACCTACTATAAGTTTGAATATATATTTTTAAACGAGTTTAATATAAATTATTATGGCCTTGGAAACAGCAGTAGAAATTACGCGGATTTTATCACCCAGACACAAATAATATGCGGTAATTAATTTGCAACAATTTTACTAACAATTCTTTTATACAATGTATAGGTACCAGTGGCGCGGGGTTCCTATAACTCCATTCCTACCGGCTTCACTTACCTTTTGAAGAGCCTCATCCAAATTCCTACCTATTATACAGGCTAGGGCTTCCCTATGCCTAGAACCTGCCTTCGCCACTAATAGTTATTATACATAAACTGTAGATAATACTTTATCGTCTTCTTACAATAGACGTAGTGATCTTAAGTGATAATGTTGAGTAACTTTGGCAATATATTTAGAATTTATGTTAATCTAGGACATCTTATATAAACGAGACGATCTTGTATATATAAACGGTTTCTCAAAACGGCTGCAAGTATTACTATGAAATTTAGCATGTAGGGAGTTTTGGGGGAGTAAGATCGATCTAGATAGGTCTTATTCCTTAGAAGCTGCGCATTTTTAAGTAGTACATGTTTTTTTTTATTTCGCCGTGCAACAATATATCGATAATTTCGACTCTTTTACTTCAGTCCGATTGGCCGCTTGGTATACGTACCTGCGTATAATTTTTGCATTGTTTGTAATGTGGTGGGTTCCAATCCCCCCGGTAAGATAAATATTTTTGTGATTCTAATTATTCTTGTGGTGTATGATTATTTTTCTTTTATATATTTTTTTTATTTATTTTTAATGAATTTATCGTTCAACCAAACCACCGAGCAAAGGTCGGTACTATAATAATATTATGTACCCAAAATATTTTGTAATTTTTGTACTTGGATGTTTGTTTAAACATTTCATAAAACGCAATTAGTTAAATACGATTGAATATAATTTAATACAGTATAATTCAAAGACGGACTTGTTTTATGACATAAACATAAACTGTTTAATTTTTTTCTGTACATACCAAAAAATAACTTTTGTTTCTTTTGCAATTTGCCAGCATAGGAAACCGACGAAAGATTGAAAATTTAATGTAATCATATGTAATTAATTATAGGAACTTCATAAGATTTAGTATACAATCAACGTAAAAGTTTCATTTGTGCTACGCTGTGAACGTTTTTAACCGACTTCCAAAAATGTCGGTTATGTTTGGACCCAAAATATAGTCGTGGTTTCTTCCTTTATAGAAATAGATTAAGTGTGCGCATCGTCTGCGTGACTGAGCGGTAAAAAGCATAACATCAAATTGCTATATAGGATAGTTGAATAAACTCAAGCGATTTCACGCTCGGGCGCGACTAAAATATTTGCACCTCGTGGGTCTCGAAGTCTCAACTCGCAATATTTAATGTTGTATTTGACTGTCAACTTTGACTTTACCATGCTTTTTGCTGATTTGCTATTCGTTTGACATCACTTTTGGCAGTTTTTGCGCCAAAATACATTAATATTTAATTAATTCACATCTAAACTAAGATAGTTTAATTGTTAGAATTCGAATGTGAGATGAAACTTGTATCTTATTGTGTAGTTAATAAAGTTAAATTTTGAATACCTATCATAAACGCAGCGCTGCATTTTTAACCGATAGCTATCGATACTCGTATCGTCTCGTTTCGGTGTAAGCTGACTATAAAGCGTTTTATTTATGTCCTAAACGCTTCATAATTGTTTCATCACACGCAAAAATATAATATAACATTATTTTGAAACCTAAAAACCTACAAAAAAAATATTTTAAAAATACATTTTTCAAAACTGCCGAAAACACTATACGCCATGTTGGTTGATAGATTATCTTTGCTGTGACGTCATACTAGTACAATTTGTAATCTGTGCTATAGTTCGTAGTAGTAAAATGGCGGTGTTACGTTCCGTTTGACGTTTTGACATAAATAACTTTTTAAGATGTCATGAACTATAAACGTTCCGTTTCACTACTACATATGTGTTTATTGTGTTTGTGTCGTCACATCCTTGCCGGAAGTTACTTCTGTCTTTTTCATCAGTAGAAATTAAAAAACAAAAGTACATATTTTTAAATCAACATTATTTATCAATCTTAAGTTTTTAATTTATGATATTAGCGATGATACGTTTTCCTTAGCCAAGTACTAAAGTAAATACTCCTTCAATGTATGAAATTAAATATGAGTCTATTAGTAGCCTATTGTCATTTATTCGGTTTAATTTTGTTGTACTATTTAATAAATTATAGTTTAAAAAAACTAAAAAAACACGCTTTTATAGAAAATCTAACTAAAAAATAAAAAATAAAATTTAATAAATTTGCATTAAGAATAGTGTAAATGAAAAATAAATGTTTATTATTTTATGTTATATTTGAGCATACTTTCCTTTTAGGTATAAAACTCTTTAACTAATAACGGTTTTGCAACTGTAAGTATACCGTCGTAATTTATAGATTAAGTAAGTGGATGTGTCTACTTATCTAAGATTACTTGAACTATAATGTACCTACTTGTAAAGAAAGATAACAAAGTGTCGAATTACACTTAATCAAAAAAACTGGGCGAATAGATTTTTTCTTTAATCAAGCCGATTTTATTTAGGATTCCGTACCCGGTGCGTGAAAACGGGACATTATTATTTATTACTGAGACTCCGCTGTCCGTCTGTGCGTTTGTCTGTCTGTCAGGCTGTGTCGCATGAACCGTGATAGCTAGAGTCTAGACTCTACACAGTTGAAAATTTCACAGATGATTGCTGCTATGACAAGAAATACTAAAAACAGACTAAAATAAATAAATAGGTATAGCAAACGTAATTTTGGTCGTTTTCACGGAACCCTACATGCGCGAGTCCGACTCGCGCTTGACTCGGTTATGTTTCTGTAGCGCGCCTAAATAAGTGATTAAAGTGCACCGGCGTGAACATCTCTGCTGTGAGATGACGTTGGTGTGCTGTAGATACGACTCTTTTTTTTTCCGCGGCTCCGCCCGCTTAAATTCAGTATCACGAGGGAAAACTGTACTTTTTCGGGTTAGAAAATAGCCTATGTGTTAATCCAGAGCTCAAACTACTACCATACCAAATTTCATAAAAATTCGTTCAGAGTTTTTGCGTGAAAGAGTAACAAACATTCATCATTCACCCTCACAATTTTTCACATTGATAATAGTAGTTATTAAGACGCCCGAATACTGAAGCGATACTTAAATTAAGAGCCACTCAAGTATCTGTCATTCTGTCTATACTCTGTTTCGATCCAATTTGATCTTAACGTAAATACGTAACACAATAGGAGCTTATAGTGCTACAGTTTCAAATGTCATTTTTTATCTTGCAATAAAAATAATTCAATAAATCATAATTTAGTCGAATATGACATAGCAGAAACAGTGACAATTGACAACATGTGAAGTTGTGGGCGCCAAACTTATTTATTACTACCTGTTGCTTGCGGCTCCGCCCGCGTAAATCCAGTATCCCACGGGAACGCTGTATTTTTTCGGGTTATCCCGAAAATATCCGTATATATATCCGTATATAATAATACATATCCTATTTTTTAATCCAGAGCTTAAACTACCATACCAAATTCCATCGAAATCCGTTCAGTAGTTTGTGCGTGAAAGAGTAACAAACATCCATCCATCCATCCATCCATCCATCCTCACAAACTTTCACATTCATAATATTAGTGGGATTAAACTTATTATCAAGTCTATACTTAATTTATAATGTAAAATATACAACCTAAAAAAATAATATTCCAAAGTAAAAATATACAAAAAAGTATGAAATAAAACTTATTTCTAAATAATTGCCCTTTTAAATATGGCATAAAATTTTAACTATTTCTTTACTCAATCTTCATAATTTTGAAGTCGCTACCAGCCCGAACAACATCCTAATAAAACAATATTCCGAAATTTCCAAACGCGTATCTTTAAAGACTGAGGAGTTCTGTTCAGTACTTTTGGATCTAGGGTATACCTTGGTGAAAATCTAATTTTTAGGTAGCATATGCTTGTGTTACTTCAGAAAAAGTCAAAATCATTATATGTGTGTATATAAATTTCGAGGAGTTCCCTCGATTCCTCATGGATCCCATCATCAGGTTTCCACTTTAGTGACTAAAGGACCAATTTCGAATTATTATATTATACCCTTTACAAAAGCAAAATAATTTTGCAAATAGGTCCATAAACGGCAGAGTAATGTTCAAAGATATCCGTGTCGGTGAAAAATTCTACGAGAAGTAAATTTTATATCATCATAATGTGATGATGTATGATGTGATGATGGTGGTGACGATGATTATTACTCTAATTGACATAGTGGCATATGCTTACAGTTCTATAAACAACGCCGAAATCCCTAAACATGTATCTATAAGGAGTCAGTCCTGTTCAGTGCTTTTGGATCCAGGGTATACCTTGGAGCAAAATCTTACTTTTTGGTAGCATATAATTGGACTACTTCAGAAAAAGTGAAATCACTATGTGTCCATATAAATTTTGAGGAGTTCACTCGATTCCTCATGGATTCCATTATCAGGTCACCACTTTGATGTCATAAGGGCCAATTTGGCATAATACCCTATACATAAAAAAGAATTTTGAAAATCGGTCCACAGACGGCGGAGTAATAGTGAACATACAAAAAATATATATATATATATACAGCAAACGTATAACCGCCTTAGAAATTGGTTAAAAAGTGGGGATTTAAAATCTCTGCTCGTTTGCTGGTCTTAAAACTATTACCAAAAACAAAAAAAAACGGTTGTCTGTAAAGTCGGTTTACTGACGATAGTTGAACGTGACGTCATAAGAAATAGAACGCCTCAGAGCGAGGTAACGCCGCATGAGTCATGTTTAGCGAGGTAACGCCGGTAACGCCGCATGAGTCATGTTTTTTCGTGCGTGCAGCCGGCTCCATCGAATTATAATAAGACGTTGTCACGTCAAAAAAATAGCAAAATATACCATACAATTTTTTTTAACTACATTTTGGTTTAACTTAGTACGACAACAGTTACTTTTATAAACAATTAGCGTCACCAACAGAATATATTACGCGGGTATAAGAAAGGGTTGCTCACCTGGCGTAACATTGGCCGTACAAGAAGACTGGTGACGCATAATGTTTTATTGAGCAAGACACTAAAGTCCACTAATCTTGTGAAGAATAATACTTATGAATTAATTAAATGTTTATATTATTGTGTCAATAAAATCGTAGTTGTATTGTACTGAACCATGAAGTTAGTCAATCGTTGATTGTATCATTGTATGTATATTAGCCACTTAACTAAAATACTCAGTTTTACAATTTACAAACGAAACCCAGACTATAGAAGTGTAAAACTATATAAATTTGTGGTGAAACATATTGTAATTTAATTTTAAAAAATCCAGTCTTGTCCATACTATGATTTCGTATTGTCAGTTTAACATAGAGTACAGAGCAATTTTGTGTCATAGAGTAATGATTTTACAGAACAAAAATTGGTTGTTGAAATAATTTATGATTTTTAATTATTTATTAAACTATTTAACTAAAAACTAACTATTTAAATATACAACATATAATAATAAGGGCCTTTTTCACAAAAAAAAGGGCCTTTTTCACAATCGCAAAGTGTCAAATATTCGGAAGGTTTGCCGCTGCTTACTTTATATCGAGCGACAGAGACAAAACATGTAAATAAGCTATCTGACACTTATCAGTAGATTGTGAAACAGGCTCTTAACTTAACCAGTTGTTAATTTTTCTGTGCTCAGATAAGAATTAACATTATTGTCATTTAAATACTGAATTGGTTTCTTGTACTTTTTCTCAGCTTTATAGTTAGTACTTCCGTGCCTGCTAATTTATTTTACCAAAAAAAAAACAATATACATTTTTTGCTTCGAAACTCGAAACCACAGTGATAAGCTTGTGCTGTAGTTATTAGCACATCGGTATGGTACATACATACTTAAATATTCTTCAATGGACAATTGTAAATAGGCCGATTACGAAAGTATTGCCACATTTGTGGACACACTGAAATCATACTACGAAGTATCGCTTTGATCTTACAATGCATGCATGTATGTTTCTAAACTTCAATCTATCTTAAAATCTAGGTATTTAATCTGACTTATGGCCGCTTTCATCATGAGAGAGATAAACTAGAGTTTGTTATTCGGCAGATATACTTATTCCAGGGTTAAAATTTCGATGGTTGTCTTCAACAGACCGACGGGTCAGCTATCCTATGGTCATGTATGTGTGACTGTGAGCTATATACCCACTCTAGGGGTCCTCTAGACCCAAATTTAATGTATGTACTTAAAAAATATTTACTACCTACTTCTAATAAGTGCCGGATAGCTTATTCGGAAGATTCGTCGCTGCTTACTTGATGTCGAGAGACAGAGACAACACATGCAACACTTATTAGGAGATTGTGAAACAGGCCCTTAGAGTACATGATCACTTGCCAATGAGTATTTTCTACGGATCACACACAATGAGTCTAATCTACGAATCACATACACAATGAGTTTATTCTACGGATCACACGCATAATGAGTCTATTCTACGGATCACACAAACAATGAGTCTATTCTACGGATCACACACACAATGAGTTTATTCTACGGATCACACACGCAATGAGTCTATTCTATGGATCACACGCAATGAGTCTAATCTACGAATCACACACACAATGAGATTATTCTACGGATCACACGCATAATGAGTCTATTCCACGGATCACACAAACAATCAGTCTATTCTACGGATCACATGACACACAATGAGTCTATTCTACGAAAGAATAAACAAAATGAATGATTGTAAAAACATTAATACCGTTGTTAATATTGTAAGGCAGCAAATTTGAAGCATCGTCGTTAAGAGAAGACATTTCTTCCATCGAAGTACAAACACGATCTCGCATGATAGCCATTTATAATTTATTACTTTTGCCAGCTATTTTCAAGATTAAGAACACGGAATATATAACACATTTGTTTTATATACCGCGATAGAGGGCGTATTCTGCTACGAACTACATTTCTCTACTCTACCCTGTAAAGAACTCTTGTTTACGCGGTGGTCATGCTAGGCCCGCAGTGGTGGCTCCACCGAATACCAATTGCAACAATAAACTGGATTTTAAGGCTGGACAGTGAGTATGGCCCTTAAGAGTGTTTTAAGTCAAAATAGGTACCTATGTAAAACTTGTTGTCTTCGCCATAAACATTGTCTATGGCATGTCACCTGCTCAATCTTGGCAATTGTCTCTGCTCAGCGGGCCGTTTTGGCGAGAACAACGGCGTTTAACAGCCGAGCGCTCCCTGTTATCTAATGACAGCCGGAAAATATGACGGATGCTTTTTAAAAAATAAAATCGTGACATACTTTCCATTATTTGGATTTGTACTCTAAGTAATAGATTTGTCTTTATATGTTATTTAGATATAATATGTATTACGCACAAGTGCACCTAAAGGTCAATTCACACCGAAATGAAACGATACGCTACGTGGTGCTGCATTTTTTAAATAGCTATTTAAAATCGAACTTTATTCACTTCACAGGAAGATACACGGTTCATTGTAAGAGTTTGAATGTAAAGTGGCAGCTCGCATGTGCAGTGTATCAGAGTTATGACTGATGTCATATGAAACGTGTACCTTTTTGTGTAGTGAATATAGTTCTATTTTGAATAGCTATCTTAAATATGCAGCGCCGCGTATCGTTGCATATCGCCGTGGTGTGAACTGACCCTAATAGGAAGAGGTAGAATAATAAATGTAAAAAAAAATCCTGGCCGTGATGATACTGGAGTGATCATGTTATTTTTATTGCATCGCCATTAATCATTGTTACTCGTACAAAGTGCAAACGTCCAATTCGCTGATTATAAAAAATAAAAATATAACTTGGTTGAGGTTGAGTATTATTAATTATATGTCTAGATTATTGCCTAAATTTTGTGCTGATTAATCATAAATCATACTAATTACTAAAGAACATTTATTTTACCTTTCCCTTATAACTATTGGACGCTTGCTACAAAATATCTTCAGGTGTCTCAAACAAAAGTAGCTTTTAATGACTGTTTTATCTAACCGATCATGCTATGTTTTAATTAAGAAAAAAGAACCTTCCATTAGCCGAGGTGTCAATTTAAATGATACCAAAGTTCCCACTCCCCGCTCAAACGTACCATAGATTACAGATGTCGAATGTTTTTTTTTTTATTATTATTTAATTTTAGTCTGGGAAGTTGTAATAGGTTTTAATGAGAAAGTTTTATCATTCGCTTACAAGTTAGATGATGTGTTGAGTTGTCGATTTTTTGTAATACAATAGGAAAAGCGCCAAAGACTGGCGCTTTCTTTCTTAGTGACTTGAGGACATGTGGACAGGCCCTAAGAGATCTCTTACATGATACATCACGTTGTCTCTACACGTGTCCTTTGCACAAGTACGGTCACGAGCCCATTAAAGTCAGTGGCATAGTCACTCTGTACACAGCCTAAAGAACTGAAATGGGGCTCCGAGCTCCCCCCCAGGCCCCTGAGCAACAAATTTAATATTGTCCTTCAGAAAAAAAATTCTATCCTCATATTATGTGGAGAAAAAAGTATGGGGTAGCAGTAGCGCGTCTTGTGATGCCCGCAGAGTAAGGACGGTGCATGTCGAGGATAAAACTGTCCTTACTTCCAGAGCCCCATTGGGGCACTCGACTTTTTACATCTAGAGGTCAGTGTTGCGCTTTAAAAGGCTGCAAAATTTCGACACACTAAATGGACGAGACATAATATTATAGGTAAAAGAAGCACAATATTATAAAGCCTGTTAATATAAATGGCCTCCATGGCCATCGTGGCCTTATCATTTATGTACTACGATCGTACATTACATTTTTTACATTACATTACATCGTACGTACATTACTTATCGTTTATGACGTCGTACGCACGATAGTATGCGTGCGACGTGTAGTTCGATTGATGGCATCGTAGTTCGATCGGTTTACAATAGATGGCAATAGCATTTTCTTGTATGAAGTTTTTTTTGCTAGTGTTTGACACGCCTTGTCCTAAGTATAATATGCCTATATGGATTCCTCGTATAATAGCTGTCAATAATATGCTAAAGTGCGGTCGCGGAGCACGTAGAATTTCTTAAAAATTAGGAGCGCGATAGCAATATATTCGTGCGCGAGTGAAAGAGGCAAGTAGCGTTAAGTCAATGTACGAAATTCTACGTGCTCCGCGACCGCACTTTAGATGGCTGCTCACCAATCCGTATGCTTATTATTTGCCACTAGGTATTGTAATAAAATGTTCTATATCGCCAACAGTCAATACCTACCTACGGGGACTAAGGTTATTTGAGATAGATTATTAGTATAGCACGCTCGTGTTCACCTCCTGCCGCCTCGTACGTAACCAGTCTATGGTCCCTGTTTATGACACTGTCCCCTCTAGCACGAAGACCTCTAAGATAAAGCTCGAGATAACGATAGACGATGCAGACTCGGCGCGCTGATTGGTTCTCCACAGATTTGTTCGACAAGCTTGGCTTATTAGTTATTTCTTTTCTCTACCTTTTCGTCGCGTCTACAGGCTGTTGGGCTCGGGAGCCCCTGGTCTAGCTACGCCACAGAGCTCCTCAACAATCACGCGGGTCACACAGCTGCGCCCGCGCCGGCTCGCGTGTGACAAATTAATATTAATTGGTCCGCCTCAGTACTATTCCGCTAAGAGGCGCTTTCATCATGTTATCTCGTCTTCATCATGATCTGTCACGAATCATGATGTCATCTCATGTAAAGACGAAGGAATAAACCAAGTTAAGAGCAGACGAAGCGCCTACTTCTAAGCGACTCCTGCCGTCTATTGCCCATGGAAATCCAAGAGGAGTTACAGATGTGCAGACTATAATATTAATTTCCCAACGCTTTCTACTACGATTCATGGTCTTAAATCCTGTTAAAAAAGCTGCATAAAAATGTATCCAGATAAGCAAGCCATATTAGATGAATACGAATTCCAATCATCGTTAACTTGCCTGTGTATGGGCAAATATAAACATCGAACGCATAATTATACTTCGCCATATAAGAATCAAAAGCTATATAGGGCAGGGATGGCAAACCTTTAAGTATTAACGAGCCATTTTTGTAACGAAATGTTTGATGAGGTCATAGACGTGCCAGCCAATTTTTCAATTCATTTTAGGGTACTCAAGGAATCCTTGTAGTTTCGCTCTGTCCGTCCGTCTATCTGTCTGTCTGTCCGCGTTTCTAGCTTCTGTAATTATAAAATATATAAATGGATGAAATTTGGTATAGTTAAAGACTGTGTTTTATGATCTATAACAATAGATCACGGTTTTGGCATCATAAAATAATAATAATATTATATTTTAGGGGTGGCTCTCTATACATCTGAAGTGGGGATATTTTTTTTTCATTTTACCCCATCGTGGATACCACACGATGGGAAATAATATAGGGGGATGTTGATTAGGTCTTTTAAAAAAAGTTTTCATACATATATGACTTTTTTTTACAAAGTTGACCGTTTCGAATAATCGGCCTCCAAAATGGACATAAGTTGCCCCCCCTGGCATTTCTAAACTATAGGTGATAGAAACATGTAAGTTTCCATGCTGATAGATAGTGCTAAAACTCTTAGGATAAATTATTTAGATCAAAATCGGACCCTAACTTTTGAAGTAATTCAAAGAAAACATGACGCGTTGATAGTTACGTAACCCTCTATAGACATGTCCTGACATGCTCTTAGATAGGTTATTCTTTGTGATTAAGAAGCGTATTTACAGATTTGGCACCCGGGCTAATTAAATATTTTGCCGCCCATTGAGCAGTTACAGATTTAACTATTAAAACATTTTGTTTATTTTACGGGTTAAATTCTAATTACTTTTTAAATCCTATCTAAAATATTGTATGCTTCGGAAAAATACATAAAAACCAATAGCCTTAAACCGAAGGTCGATACTAATTAATTTAATATATTAGAGCGAGCGGAGCGAGCGAGCAAAATATTTTTATGTTTTACCTATTTAAACCCTAAAATTCTGTTTACTTCGGAAAAATACAATTATATCAATAGCCTAAAACTGAACGTCAGTACTAAATATAATAATATTGTGTTCTTTAAGCTAAACACAAGTGAGCAGAGCGAACAAGCAAATTTTTTTTGTTCTATTTTACAGGTTAAAATCTGTTCGAACTAAAACATTCAATGAAAAAACGGCGAATTTCGGAAAAATACCATAAAATAAACATAACACGGATTAAACAGAACATCGTTACTAAATAATGTACAGTCGACTCACGTTAATTCGAAACTCGGGGGACTCTTAAAATATTACGAATTATCGAGTGTTTGAAATATCAAAAGGTTCTTAAGAGGAACACTTATTCAGTGTTCATAATCAATTATGTATTACATATTTATTAACTGCTGTTCTTTAACAATCATAAAAGTTTAGAGAGGTGAATTAATTAATCTTACTGTTATATTTGTTATATAACTTAAATTAACAGACCAACGCGTGCAGAAGTGTGTGTCAAACTATATATCATTACAAAAACAAAGGCCCGTGCACGATTATACGAGTTTGGACTTGTCTCAAAATGTGCCCTCTGCAAGTTCTGTAATCTTTCTCTCTCTTTCTCTCTGCAACTTTAAATTGTCGAGTGTTTGACGCCGCTGACTTTGAACTCACGCGTCGTTTTTTACGTTGCGATGAATTTTTTTGTTCGATTTCCCAAGTGCATATAAATGTATTGATTTAGTTCGAAATATAATAGAGATTTTTCAGGGAACTCGCAATAACTTTGTATTACAGAGAGGTTCGAATTAACGCAGGTTTGAATTGACGAGAGTCGACTGTAATATGATCTTTATGTTAAACGAGAGCGAGCGATGCGAGCGAGAAAACTTTTATTCCTATTGAACTGCTAAATCTGGCTAAATCTGGCTAAATATGGCTAAATCTAAAAGACTATGAAAATAGGATCATTTTGTGATTTAAATTAAACTTAAATGATGTGTAATTTCTGATGTTGCAAAATAGATGATAAATAACATAATACTATGTTAGGTTTGCTATATAATACCTACTTTACCGTTGTTTCGCAGTAAATAATTACACAATTTTTTGATCGGTGACGTGCCAAAAATATTGTGTTGCGTGCCATAGATTCGCCGTCGCTGCTATAGGGTAATATATTTTTAAATATACCCTCTGTAGGTACGCTTTATTATGGTAAAGTGGTTGCCCTTCACATAGTATTTGAATATGAATTAGTTATGGACTGTAGTTTTACTCACAAATTCAATATTTGAATACGTTAAACGTTCGTTAGCAAGTCAGCCAGTCAAGTTCATCTAATTTGAAATTTCTCTCGGTGAAACAACGCAAACAAATGTTATGTATGAAATTTGATGTACAATACATACATAAATATGTTTGCGTTGTTCCACCGAGTGACGGTTAAACAGATGCCCATTGCCCAATATATAACTATCACAACCCACTTTAAATGAAACGAAATGTACCTATATACAATATTTTGAATATAAATTACATAATGAGATCAAGTTAAGGTGACAGACATTTTGAAAATGGCATATTTGACGTTTCCGCCCACACGAGACGTCAAACTTTGAATTTGAATTGAGAACGTAATGTGACACTTCCTGTGCGCTTGATTGGTTGCTAATCAGACAGCATAGAGAAAGGAGTGAGCAATGCCAAGGTGCGTCTGAATTCTACACTATCGAATGCGCACTATGTTATACCCTATCTCACTTATATTTACACTATCTCACAATATTAGGCGTATAATATAAGACTAAGGGCCTGTTTCGCAATCTACTGATATGTGTCAGATAGCTTATTTGGATATTTTGTCTCTGTCGCTCGATATAAAGTAAGCAGATCCGACACTTATTGGAAGATTAAAAACTGGCCCTAAGACAGATCGGGTAAAATTAGTCCCAAGTCCCATGGGCAAAGCTTCCCTTGACCGTTAAACAGTTATAGTATGTTTATTATAGACTAAAGTACGCCACACGCGTGCTCCTTTAACAGTTGTGTCGCTAGGGAAAGCCTAGCTTCCGTGCTTTGTAACGAAGCGGCTGATGGGCTAAGTGCGCTCCTTATAGCCGTCATACCGTCGCGGTCGTACCAATATTACACATTAAGAACCGACATAACACAAAATTATGGAAGAAATACAAAAACAACAACGCCACACATTCACACCCGCGCCAAAACTCAGTTAGCTGCAGTCGTAACCCAACCTGCAGTAGGCTAACATGGTAGATTAAAAATTATTCGTATTGAAGATACCAGCTATACTAATATTATAAAGAGGAAAGACTTGTTTGTTTGCAATTTGCATTGAATAGGCTCCCGAAACTACTGGGCCGATTTTTATGAAATTCGGCATTGGCATTGAGTAGACCACGGGGAAGGATATAGGCTACTTTTTATTGCGAAAAAATGTACGGTTTCCGCGAAATTTACTTTTGCGTACACAACTCGCGGGCAACATCTAGTTGAGACTATAGCTGTTGATGATGATGATGATGATGATGATGATCACGAGGAATAGGTTTCTTTTGATTGCCAAGCTCTAAAACCAGAATCTAAAAACAGGATAGAGCTCGAGAAGTTTTTTAATATTACATCATATTTATTAGATACTAGATGTTAACGCAAAGGGTAATCGCGAGGAAACCGTACATTTTGCGGCAATAAAAGCCTATGCTCTTCCCTGTGGTCTACTAACCTGTGCCAAATTTCATCAAAATCGGCCCAGTAGTTTCAGAGCCTATTAAATGCAAACAAACAAATATTTCCTCTTTATAATATTAGTATATATATAAGATTAACACAACTGGGTAATCTCTATCACTGCTAAATATGGTGAGAAATCATAAACGGGAAAAGGGCTATTGCAGAATTGTTAGGAAACGTGTGCGCCAGTGGGTAGAAAATAACCCAGATATCTTGCGTTAGCGCCATAATAAATCACTTTACAATTAGACAATTAAAGCAAATAGCCGGTGTCCAGAGTCGTCAAACAAGATTAGCGTGCGGTCCGCCATCTTGTTTCAAACGTCAAACTCGCTAAACGGATTTCCCGCCGGACCGCGGCCACAGACTGACAACATTAAGTATTTTGTTAAGTCATAGAGTAGAGAGTTCCCTAAGGGTGCATCCAGACTAGACGTTATGCTGAGCAACATTGTAAAAGTAAAGTAAAGTTGCCCTGCATTCTTCAAATCGGCATTCATCTAGCAAGAACGAAACAAAAGGAGTGTTTTTAAGAAAATATTATAAAAAAATTCTGCAAGTGTTCCACCTGCTCTATACTTGATATATCAGTGTAATCACAATAATAAATTATTGTGATTACTTACGTATAAATCAGAGATTTTAATCTCAATTCACTTCTTTTGAAAGTGAGTAGAGAGTAGAGACTGAGTTACGTTTCGTGAAAATAAAACCGGCCAATTGCGAGTCGGAACTCGCGCCGGTAGGGTTCCGTATAGCATTTTACAAATTTACATTATATTTTTGTTCGAAGTTTTCCAAGTATGCGCATTTTACAAGTTAAGTCTCTATAACTCCTGAACTAACAAAGTTATTATAAGCCTTTATAGTTTTCCTTCAAAGTTTATCAGATGGACTACTATCGTGATTTTTTTCAGATTTTTCTACGCAGCCGTTTAGCTTTTAGAATGGGGGGAGGCACTATTTTTACAAATAAAATGCGCTTTAAAGGTCTTTCGATTTTTTAATTTCGGTATCTCGTAAACGGATACCTAAATCAAAAAATCGTCGAAACAACCTCTCAATGTTTTTAAAACGCGAGAAAAAAACCATCCCCACTTTATGTAGGGGAGGTGCCCCAAACAAAATTTTTTGTGATTTTATTTTAGCATTTTATAGACATGGTGAATACACATATCCATGCAAAGTTTCCTTTTTCTAGCACTAACCGTTTGGATGGTAAACCGAAAACGGACAGAGGGACATGACGACACCATAAGGGTTCCGAGACGTTAACTACCGAACCCTAAGAAACTGCAACTTTCATTATCTGTTAAACTTCAGCAGTAAAGAAAAAAAAACATCTTTTGTGGTTTGGAGTTTAGACATTACAATTAATATATAAAACTACGAACTCTTAGATATAAGAATTCAAATTCGTATAAAATAGCAAAAGATACCTGAAATAGATAGGTACTTAGTTAATGTCAACACAAAAGATATCACAGCAATTCAATGAACTTTACCGACTGCAAAAGTGAGGGTACGCGGCAGTAAAAGTTGTAAGTTGACATAACGAGCTTATCCGCTTGCATAAGACTTCAACGAACCTGCGGTTCACGGTTTTAGTTTTAAAATAGTCATAATTTTTCCGATCGTAATATAACAAATTTTAGGAATACTTATATTTTGACATCTTAGCAAAACACCTACTTACTAGCCAAATGTTATTTCGCAATATAGCTGTGTGAAAAATATAAAGACTCGCTCAAGGTATAATTGTATAAAATTGGGAGCAATAAAGTATTCTAATACCTGAATATAATTTAAAAAATCCATAATCCTACTACCTATAATAAATGTGAAAGTTTGTGAGAATGGATGGATGTATGTTTGTTGCTCTTTCCCGTAAAAACTACTGAACAGATTTTGATGAAATTTGGTATGATAGTAGTTTAGGCTCTAGATTAAAACAAAGGCTACATTTTTATCACGAAAAAGTAGTGTTCCCATGGGATACAGTAATTATGCGGGCGGAGCTGCGAGCAAAATCTAGTTTACAATAATTTTAAGTTTATTTTTAAAATTTTTTAAGAATGTAGAGCTTACTACGCAACATCTCATGGCGTAGCGGTAAAAGCCTAAAGGTAAAGAAAAAAAAACCAAAATGACATAGCTTTTAACAAAAGGCATTAACTCTAAAATGCCTAATACAATTATTTTACGATTAGTAAGCTTAGAGCAAGCTTCAGCCATGATTTATGGCTGGTTGTAACTCTCTATCTGGCCGCCCGTAACGTTCATTACAAGTAAAATCAATTCCAAATACGAAAGTTATCATTCCAAAAAAAGTAAGTATTCGAAATTTAAAAAATGATACATTGATGAGCGTTACGAGTTATACGACGCATGATTTTCTAATATTCAACCTTATTTCCATCGCGTAAGAGTTTATTTTATAACTTTTTAACCATGTAACTGTTTTAATATAATAGTTTTTGATTGTAAATGAATTTAATAATAAATCTCGAGTCGTTGGGAGCGATGTGAGTTATTTTTGTAATGATTGAATAAGAAGGCCGTGAGATTTGTCATTACTAATTAGGAGAATTAGGGCCGTGGTAGAAAGTTATTGTAAGTCATATCTCTAATCGTGTTGATAGCAGTGACATCTCAATCACTTCCAATTTGTATGGAATTTGTATGGGAAGATGAATAGGTAAGATTTGTATGATCAATATTGTTGATGGTATGTACCGATCTGTATATTTTTTTTAACTTATATTTACATTGGGTTAAGTTTATTGTTCATTAATCTTAAAGATTTTTGTAAACTTTGCAACCAAAGTACCAACAATAAGCTCATGTGTTTCTTTCGTTTATCTCATAGCTTTATAATTTAAATAAATATGTGTATTTTTTTGGAATGTCCACAGTAAATAAGTTAGTATTTAAATCGTAATATTTTCATTTAATTTATTTACATCACGTGTGTTCACATTCACGATAGACATTAGCAGAGTGGATTGCATCCGAAATGAGAAGCCACAATCCGTCTGAGCGAGCAATAAAGATTAGCGCGCGGTGACGCCGCATTATACTTACCGGGCTCCGGTACTTGCCACTGCTCGTACTCACTCGAGCACGTACTTACTGGAGCACATACTTATTCGACGGGTTAACGCTATTTATTAGTTTAAATTGTGTAATACACATCTTTGAATATTTTTTTTTCTCTTTTGTTTTGGCAACGAATTAATTTTTATTTACACGATTACATTTTAGGTTTAGTGTTTTATAGCAGGCTGAGAGAATTTAAATATTGTTCTAAACGTTAGCTATGTCTTATCCTACTACACTATTTTAGATGTAAAAGTTTGGGAGGACGGATGAATGGATGGATGTTTGTTACTCTTTCACGCAAAAACTACTAAACGGATTTTGATAAAATTTGATACGGTAGTAGTTTAAGCTCTCGATAGATACATGGTAACTTTTTACCCCAAAAAGTACAGTGTTGTATGCTGTAATGAACGACACCGGCCACCACCGCCAAGTCCACCAAACGCTCACATGTAACTTTTTTTGAGTCAATTTTCGCTTGATGCAGGCTTTGGCTAGTTCGCCAGGGTTCAGCCATTGCGATAAGCGTTTCCGAGCGATGATGACTATCGTACAGGATCCACTTATTGATTAATGATGCAGAGTAATGATTAGATTTACAGTCACTTACTTCATTATCGTGCCGGTTGAGTAATGTAACGCAGCAGTCGACGCGCGTTTGTCGGTTTGCTGCACTCAATTCATGAGGTACCCACCTTTCAAGCTTTTTCAACTTCCCAATTTACTTGAAGTGGATTAAAACATTTTATCACTAACACCGCAGCCTGCAGCTAACTCGGACGTGGTTTGCAATATACTAAGGCGGGTCAATAAGTCCGTGACTTTTTGAATTTCTAACCTCCTTACTGAAAAAGCAACACTACTCCTGTCAACAGGCATCTGTCAGTTGACTCCTATCAAAATTTGAACTTGCTGCGTCAGTTAGTTTGTGTTTTACAGCTATCTTTATCAGACTATCCAGTAACTTAAGGAAAATTTTTCGAATTTGAATTTCGTGTGCTTATTAAGCATTATTTTTTGCGAAAAAAAACCATTACCGAGACCAAGGTACCAAGGCTAAGCTTGATAAATACTATGGGGACTCTGCACCATCGATTTCAATGGTAAAAAAGTGGTTTACTGAATTTCGTTATGGCCGTACAAGCACTGAAGATGCCGAACGTCCTGGACGCCCAGTTGAGGTCTGTACACCCGAAACAATCGAATAAATTCACGATATGGTGTTGGCCGACCGAAGATTGAAAGTGCAAGAGATTGTGGAAGCCATAGGCATCTCGCATGGCTCAGTGGTTTCAATTTTGAATGATCACTTGGGCATGAGAAATCTTTCCGCAAGATGGGTGCCGCGTTTGCTCACAGTCGACCACAAACGCAATCGTGTAACAACTTCACATGAAGGTTTGGCGTTGTTTAATCACAATATGGAGGAGTTTTTGCGCCGTTTTGTAACCGTGGACGAAACATGGATCCATCACAACACACCAGAGACCAAACAACAGTCAAAACAGTGGGTTTCTAAGGGTGAATCGGTGCCAAAGAAGGCCAAGGTGGGTTGTCAGCCAATAAAGTTATGGCGACTGTTTTTTGGGATGCACGTGGGATAATCCACATTGACTATCTTCAAAAGGGAAGAACAATTAATGGGGAATATTATGCCAACTTATTGGACCGCTTCAATGAGGATTTGAAAAAAAACCGACCTCTTTTGGCCAAGAAAAAAGTTCTTTTTCACCAAGACAATGCAAGGGTGCACACATGTGCAGTTGCCATGGCAAAAATCCATGAATTGGGCTATGAATTGCTCCCACATCCACCCTATTCTCCAGATTTGGCTCCGAGTGACTACTTCTTGTTCCCAAACCTGAAAAAATGGCTCGGTGGAAAAAGATTTGACTCCAATGATGAAGTCATCTCGCAAACAAAGGCCTATTTTGAGGACCTCGACAAATCATATTTTTTGGAAGGGATAAAAAAATTGGAGAAGCGTTGGACAAAGTGTATAGAGCTCAAGGGGGACTACGTTGAAAAATAAAATGATTTATTTATCAAAAAATCTGTGTTTTATTCCAAAAGTCACGGACTTATTGACCCGCCCTCGTATGCGCTTCCACAATAGCCTTCAATTCTTCATTATCAACTTTGGTCTCCGGCCGTCCATGGGGCTTGTTCTGCAGGTCGAAATTTCCAGAACGAAGACGTTGGAACCAAAAACGCACTGTGTTTTCTTTTGCGACACCGCCGCCATACACATCATTAATCCTTCGAGCCGTTTCTGCAGCACTGGTGCCACGGTGGAACTCGTACTCGAAAATAATACGATATTTCAAGTTTTCCATTTAGTAAACAGAGTGACGCAAAGAAAAAACCAAAAGAGGAATGAATTACGGTTTTCGAAACACAAATGCATGAGTAAATAGTGGTATAAATTCGAAATAGGAATTCCTAACCAAAGAAGATATATTTGAGATCAAAGTGGCCAGTACGACAAAACGCCAATTTCATATTTAAGACTTAATATTTAATTTGATAAGGATCATACTTTGTACACCACCGTCTTCAAAAGGTAAGTGGTAAGTGAAGCCGATAAGAATGGAGTTATAGGAACCCCACTGATATCTACTATCCCCAAAAACATTCCATCAAATTCACCCTCAAATTGGTAATTAATTTAACGATCACACTACATTTAACTAGTTTTATTGTTATTTCACTCCAATTGAACCAAATTGTCGTCAATATTAACAATGTCGTGAATTCACTAGCCGTTTCCATCAATTATCAAAGCCGATATCAAAATCGGCGACGTCCTCTGTACCTAATGCAATAAAAGTGTACCAGTGGGGTAACATCGGGATACTTTGCTCACTTTTTATATTAAATCGTTTACATTTCATTTTTAGCAAATATTATAAGCATAACGTGTCAGTTCAAACCTGATAAATTGTCCTAGCCATGACCTCTTTTTGAAAATGATTGAAATCACATTTTTTTATATATTTGAAACTAATTTTAGACAAAGAAGTTATTCCATTTATGACAATTGTTAATTTAGTAGTAGTAGTTGGTTTCATTTGGCCGCGAAATCGACCGAAAAGCAGCCAATTTATGTCAAATTTGTAAACGCGCACATATATTTTTTTTTTTTTTTAGTTTTCCAATTCATAGACGGCTACTAGTACCGTATTGGATTCGCAGCTGGAGGCTGGAACGAGAGTATGGCGTTTATATTAGGGATTACTTGATCATGATGTTTACCCCAGAAATAATCTTCTAGATTATATACTAGATGTTGCCCGCGACTTCGTGCGCGCTAAAGGAAATCTCGCGGGAACCGTACATTTTGTCGCAATAAAAAGTAGCCTACGACCTTCCCCCTGGTCTACTCTATATCTGTGCCAAACTTCATCAAAATCGGTCCAGTATATTCGGAGCCTGGTCAATGCAAACAAACAAAATTTTCCTCTTTATAATATTAGTATCGATGACTTGTGACAGTTCATCCTCCGACGCGTGGCAAGTCCACTGTCGCTCGCGCGCGCTCGCGGGTCGAACCCCACACCCCTGACAATCACGGCTCATTAACCAATCACCGTAGTTATTTAATATTGACATAGACACAAGTGAAGATACGATATTTTTCCAATTGTAAATAAAAAAAATTATACTACTCGATAAGATTGTCCAAGCATGCAAAGATTGTTTAAGTTGTGCATATAAAAAATGAAACAATGTCAGATTTAACAAAAATTTTAACTAAATTTTTTATTGAGTTAACCCCATATAAAAATGTAATTATTGATTACCTACTACTGTCAGAAAATCCGTTGACTTTGGCCTGGTCTCTGAGTTATTTTGTTGGTAGTTTATCTATTCAATAGCGCTTTTAATCGGTCAACGTGTTTGCGTCGTCGACACAACAGCGATATTGAATAGATAAATTATTACCGATAAAAATCCTCAGAAACCGGGAAAATAATGAATCACAACGAAAATTATACATTTTTTCTTAAAATAAATTGGCATTGAGCAATTACCCACATTAACTGGCCCAGTAACCTACTATGGTATTAATACTTACACACTTTACACGTTATATAAAAGCTCTGAAATATTATAAACGACACACTTATGTTCATAATTATTGTAATATCATATATTACTTTACAAAATAATAATAAAAACCCAACTGCAAAAAAAGACAGCTCTCTATAATTATTGTAATATCATATATTACTTTACAAAATAATAATAAAAACCCAACTGCAAAAAAAGACAGCTCTCTATACCTAAGCAACGCATTGAAAAGATCGAAACAAGAACTACTTACAATTTGGCGTCAAAATCCGCCATTTTATATTTTTTTTCTTTCAACTAACTATCTAGTTGGGATTTTGAGACAAAACTAACGACCTTAATTGTCGAAATCCATACAGTCGTTTGGAAGGTACGTGGGAATAAAGGAATTTACAATCATACAAGATACGCGCGAAAAACATAACCCAGTCGGGTAATTAAAGTGAACAGCTTTCTCGGAAATAAGAGACATATTAAGCTATTAAACTAAATATTAAGTATGCTAAAAAAGGTTACCGATATAATTTCATCTTGGCGCTTATGGGTTTTGTTAAAAAAAACAAAGAATTTGTGAAAGAGTCAAAAGAAAATAGAAAAAGTCTAAAAATTGTGAATTATAAGTTCCATCCTGACCATCCAGCATGTAAATCCAATGCCGCGGCCTTGAAGTGCAATTGTAGGCAAAAAATATGAATGATTGACACTAATGACGACTATAGTATTTTATTTATATATGGCATCGGCATAAAATCATTTGCCAGTGTCAAGTTAAAAAGGCGGGAAATAGACTTTCGTTTGAATTTTCAACACCGTATTCCTATATCGTCAAGTCTAAAGTCTAGTCAAAGTCCAAATATATAATCAGTACAGTCTATGAGTCATGTCAGTCGATTCAGTAAAGTGGTAGAAGCTTTACTGAAAGTTCCTAGGGGTTTTGGCGGGAAACACAAAATAGCACGTTTTTAGAAGTTGTACCACTTGCCCACACTTGTACATGATAACGAATATTGAATGGTTAATATTCTACCAATATTACACATTAAGAACCGAAATAACACAAATTTATGAAGTTTTACAAATTCCACAACATCACCTATTGAACTCCCCGGCAAAACTCGACGGCTATAGTACCTGGTTGCTTTGCAGGCTGGACCTGGACCGTGAGTAATGCACCTGAGCAACATTTGAAATGCCAACAATCTCATTGTTAGACTAGATGTTGCCTGCAACGTCGTGCACGCAAAAGTTAATCTTGCGGAAACCTTATATTTTCCTGCGATAAAAAGTAGCCTACGTCCCTCCCCATGGTCTACACTGTACTCTATATCTCTGCCAAATTTCATCAAAATCGGTTCTGTAGTTTCGAAGCCTGTTTAACGCAAACAAACACACTTTTCCTCTTTATAATTTTAGTATAGATGTGCCAATGTATGTCTGGTTTACCCCATCGTACTGGGGGGTAACAGGGTACCGACTAACATCCCAGGGGGTTGCTTGTCCGCTAATAGAGACAACTGATACATCTGATCCCGTTAGCGAGGGGATGTATTATGCTGTTATCAATAGTATTTATAATTGATTATTATTATTGGATGTAAAGTGACATAACTCAAGTATTATAACTTTTGATCGTAGAGTTAAAAAAGGTGATAGTTCAAAATGTGTTCACTTTAAATCGTATTCGATGTCACCAAAAGGACAATCCCGAAAAACGCCGGGCTAAAACTTGCGAAGTGTTGAGCTCTTGCTCACAACGTCTGTACCCTTATTATCCTTATAATATCAGTTTTTCTGATGATGTATGAAAAACGACGATTCCCCAGAGACATCAAAACAAGTTTGTAATGTATTACAAATGTTGGTCAGTGTAGGAAGTAGGTGTAGTTTTTCGTTTTCAAATCGTAGGTAACGATACTCATACATCCGCCTACAATTTCAATGTACGGAGGTACGAATTCGGATGTACGATTTATTGCGGAAGCTCCGCAATTGGGTATTTTTTATTATAATTAGGTATTACAACTTGATAATAGTAAAAAGAATTAGGATTTTATGTGTAGTATTGTAAGTAATAATAATACATTAGTGTATAAAACCTACATAATTAGTTTACTTACATCGAATACTTGCCAAATTGATCAGTAGCTGGAGCTAAAGGTCTCCTCTTCCCGAGGGATATCGTCATTCAGTAGTATTGTGGTCGTAGCTGTGGATAATACGCGTCGAACCATTGAAAGGGTAAAAAATACCCAACCATACGCTTCGTGTCATAATTTCATTCTTAGAAAATAATTAAGATTGATTTATTTTATAACGCCTCCGTGGTCCAGTGGTTTAGAGCATGGATCTTGACTCCAGAGGTCGTAGGATTAATTCCCGTATTAGAACAACAAAAAATGTTGTTTTCAAGTCTGGTAAGGACAGTGCAGACTGATCACCTGATTTGTTTGATATGAAACATGATCTATGCGTCGTATGAGCTTAAACAAAGTCGGATTTGCGGCAGATTTCTCGCCAGTCGTGTCTGTTATCCGTCCCAATGGGTTATAGAGTAAAAAAAGAGAGTCATCTTTTGTATTGCGCACACACTTGGAAATTATAAAATAACTCCTGCGTAGCTGGTCTAGTTCCAACGAAACCAATCGCCGTCACCGAAATCAGTGAGGACAGCTATAATATTGTTATAGACTTTATTCAACAGCTAATATTAAAAAAAGAGGATTGTTTTGGTAAAATTTTATTACTGTAAGGTAGTGATTGACGATTTGGTAAATTTTTTGTAATACTTGTATTAAAATGTAATTACAAAGATGCTTTTTTTTAACTCAATATCTTAAAAGATATTGAGTTAAAAAAAAGCAAGCAGACAAGAAGCTATCTTTGTAATCACACTATTGTTTAAAAACAATAGTCGTTTTAACTAAAAATTACAGTATGTTACTAAACATCTTTTGAATATTGAAATTACGGCGATTTTTTTTATACGGGTATTTTACACCCAACCTACACGCCTTGTTACATTTTCCACTGTGCGCTCTATACTGGCGGCCGAATTCAATTAAGAGGTTCTACGTGTTTTGCGGGTGGGAGCCGAGTAGTATCTGGTTTCAGATCTTAACTTTCTAGAACCTTCAAGATCACGTTTCGATTCCGAAGTAATAAAAATCCCAAAAGGATAAATTTGCTTGTTATCTAAAACCACATTAATAATCGTCACAATGTAAAGTTATGTCTAAAGGCAAAATAATTCAGCCTCCTCGAACCTGTAGGTCATAGAAATCTGGAAATACCTGCAGGAGTATATTCCAGGTCGTAGACATGAATCACGTCAGCTCCAGCCGAGAAATACCCGGTAAAGTGTACTCACTATCAGACGCAGCGCGCAGGAGATATAGAAAATATGGATTACTGCCTTCTTGCCGCTGGTTTTAAAGCGTATTATTTTACTATATTTTTTTTATTTCATTAAGATTTAAGCCTTTATATTGTACTAGCTTTTGCCCGCGTAAATACAGTAGCCTATATTTTAATCCAGAGCCTAATCTACTACCATACCAAATTTCATCGAAATCCGTTCAGTAGTTTTTGCGTGAATAAGTAACAAACATCCATCCATCCATTCATCCTCACAAACTTTCGCATTTATAATAGTAGTAGGATGTCATAACAGCCTCCGGGGTCTAGTGGTTAGAGCATGGCTCTCCAACCACGACAGAGGTTGTGGGTTCGATTCTCGCATTGGAACAAAAAAAAAGTTGTTTCCAAGTTTTGTAAGGACAATGCAGGCTAATCACCTGATTGTCTGACAAGAAATCTGATTCATGCGTCGGATGGGCATGTAAAAGTCGGACCTGCGCCTGATCTCTCGCCAGTCGTGTCGGTTATCCGTCCCACTGGGTTACGAGAGTAAAGGAAGAGAGAGTGCTCTTGTGTACTGCGCACAGACTTGGGCACTATAAAAATACTCCTGCATAACTGGCCTGGTTTCAATGAAACCGGCCACCGTCATCGAAATCGGTGCGGGGAGGGTTTTTTATAGGATGTGATAATATGAAACGTGTATCGTTTTGTGTAGTGAATAAAGTTCAATTTGATCTTTAAACGAAATCGCCATCATCATCATCATGATCATCATCATCATCGCGATCATTTCGCGTTGAATTTGATCGGCGCGAAAACTGACTGTCCCTGCATTTTCAATCTGTAATGTCTTCGAAAATATTCATTTAAATTATATGCTGTAAAGGGCCATATTGGTCTATATTAAATGCTCAATGTATTTAAGGTACTTAATTGGATAAGGATGAATGCTGTATTGCTTAAAATCGCTTCGTAAATAAGCCATTATTTCTCGTAAAAAGTAAAAGATGAAAAATGGTTATTGTGGGTTGTCCCTGAGAGATAGACATTTACCATCGCGGATGGTAAATGTAGTATTGTTATATTGTATACATTTTTGTCGTACATTATTTTGATCCATCCCGTAGGGTTCAGCCAGCGTTTCCAATGTAAGCGCAAAAAATGTGTTTATATACGATTCCTCTGCTATGTTATGCATGTTATATACATAAAAATTATTCCTTCCTCTTGAAGTTGAATCGCTCTATCTATTAAAAAAACCCGCGTCAAAATCCGTTGCTTAGTTGTAAATATCTAAGCATACATGTGGACAGGCGGAAAAAGCGACTTTGTTGTATTACTATGTAGTGATGATACTGTTAGGACTTACTTTTATAAATAAAATGCCTTTTTAAATATTTTGTAACAAATTATTTGCTATTATTTGCTATAATTATTTACTGCTGGATATTGCCGGCAACTTCGCGCAAAAGAAAATTCCGCGGAAATCGTACATTTAGCCGCAATCAAAAGTAGGCCGGCGCTTCGCCATAGTCTACTTTATATCTGTGCCAAATTTCATCAAAATCTGTCCTGTAGTTTCGGAGTCTATTCAATGCAAACAAAGAAACAAACAAATCTTTTCTCTTTACTATCATTATTTACTAAAATTTTTTACTAAAATACTTTTCGCGAAGGAGGAAGAGTTATCTCTATGTGGGGTTGAATTTTGCATGCCCTGTGGCATTGCAGATTTCTTTACCCTTTACAAAATAAACTGCAAATCTAATGTCAAGATTATATATTTATAGCCGAACAGAGATGGAAGTGAAGGAGATATGCCGAATCAGACGATTCGTATCGCTGGGGCAAGCCATTGATGGGCAAGTCAGGGGTGATATGTGCCAAGTGGAAATATTGACAAATATACAAATTGCAATTATTGTTCAAAATCTTAGGGCTCTAAACTCAGCTTCATGTAAAAATAAATATAATTTTAATAAAAAAAACTACAACCCGACTACGTAAATTATATAGCCTATGTTACCCGGGCTATTAATATAACGAATCTATTGACGCCTCATTTATGAGAATCGGACCAGTGGTTTAGGCGCTACGGTAGAACAAACAAACATACATAGATACATAGACTGCCAAAATTATTACCCTTCCTTTTGGCTTCGCCGTAGTAATAAAAACTTAGAGTAATGTAAAATTAACATGTTCAAAAATTAAGGAAATTAAAAAGACCTGGCTATAATAGTAGTCACTGGCCATAGGCCAAGGTTTGTAATCTGTCGTGGCATATAATTATCTAATTATCGCCAGTTAAAGTCATTCTAATACATTAACCTGGAAAACCCGAATCTAAATTACTGGCTGACAGTACATCGCGACAAAAACAAAAAAAAAAGACGTGTGGCACTCGGGGACTGCCGCGGAGTCATTCAGATGCTAAAGCCTCTGAATGACTAAAAGCGCCGATAGATGGCGCTAAAGTGCCATCTATCGGCGCACGTCCTTACTAAAACGGCGTTAGCCTTGCTTTAATATTTGGTTCAGAGATAGATTTTACTTCCGTCTTAAATCTTAAATACGCACACAACTCCGTGTCGCAGACTGCTGAACTGAAACGACGTTAGACGATGCGGGAGCGTGAGGTTTTTTCGTTACGGAATTTCTGGATTCGGTCCCCGCGCTCAAGGCCCGCGATAGAAGCTATGCAATAGCTTAAAAAGGCCGATTTATTTTACTCGAAATGTCTTACGTGTGTGCTGTTTTCTTCAATCTGAATGTTTAAATTGTGTCCGAATGTTTTTTAATAATGATCTTTTGTTGTTTTTATTACTTATACAATATGTAGTTTTATGGGTCTTTTGCCTGAAATAAATATGATTCGATTTGATTAACGATCAAAAAGTCCACAATCACTAGCATTTCCCTTCAGTATGGCCACAAAACTATTCAACCGACACAACCCAAGCCAAGTATTTATCAACTTGACAAACAAATACTTGTAAATGATCGATTTGTCTAAACTCCCGACTTTTCATTTACCACCAGGTGGGTGGTATATTGGTATAATGATTGATGACTGCACGACGCAAATATAAATTCAATATCTAATATAGTACTCTAAACGAGAAAATCTTGTATATATAAATATGTAATCAGAATCACGGAAATGGCTACAACAATTTCCGTTACATTATAGTATGCAGTGGGTTTACGGGGACGAATAATCGATCCAGCTACGTGTTATACCAGGGACGCTGTGATTTTTTGAGTTTTATATACCTTTTCTTGCGTTGAGTAGCACCAGTAACATAATAATTAAATGCAATAATTATAAACGCGCTTTGAAGTATATCTTATTTCGCTTCCTAACTGTCAAAGCGCTTGGCTCAGCTCAGCTGGACTTTTTGCGTTGTAGGCAAATTGCTATCTCGGGTTCGTGTCCCGGTCAGACTAATATTTTTGTAATATATTTTTTAAACGAATATTTTCCATATGTGCTACTAAAAGATCTAAGTAGTTTCGGAACCTATTTGATGCAAACAAACAAACATACAAACAAACAAATCTTTCCTCTTTATAATAGACTATAGCTATTGCCCACAACTTCGTACCCGTAAACCGAAATGGTCTTCGTTACGGCTTTTACGATTAATTAAACTACTGTTAAAAGAAATTATACAAATACGAAGTGAGTCGGTATGTAGTTGTCGTTGGCGTATTTTGAACATCTTATTTATATGAAAATATAAAAGATAATTGTTACAAGATTGCATACCGCCTTTATCGTGTTCCAAACTTCCAGTGAATTATATGATAAAAATATCACAATCAACAGGGTAGTCAAAATATCAGGACGTAGATGTATGCTTTTTAAAAGAAGCAACCGTAAATTAAAGCGTTGTTATATACAGGTAATATGTAAGGCCTAAGGGAAAATGTTAGGATAGACGTTGGTTTTTTTTTTTTAACTATAACCCGAATCATTGCAGGCTATGTTCTTCTTCTTCTTCTTTTGGCATAGCCTTCCATGTAATAGGAGTTGCCAGCGTCAGAGTGATGAACAGCCTATGTTGCCCGGGCTATTATTACGAATCTATTGACAGTTGACACCTCATTCATTAACATTTTACGCGCTTTGGGCGCTACGGTGGAAGAAACATACACTGCCAAAATCATTACCCCTCCAAAAGGAGACTACCTAGAAACTCTCTACTACTCCATAAAAGGAGACCCAACTATGACGCCAAGCCAAAAGGCTTCGTCGTAGTCGGGTAAAAAGTATTAAATCATTAGTCACTAGACTCTAGCTTACTTCCAATTCCCGTGTTCTCTCTTTTTTTAACTCTTTTTATGTTTGTTGCAGGAACGGACTGAAGCTTCGTCAGCTGACCGACGGCCGCCATCTTATCCAAGTTATTTACACGCCAAATGGCGAAATGCAAGACTGCGAATTCATAACAGAAGTTAAATCAACAAGGAACTTCCTCAAAACGTTAAGAAAAGAGCTCAAATTGGCGCTAGACGAGGAAAGCTATAGAATATTAGAGAAAAACCAAAACGACGAGGACAACAAGTTCTACCGCCATTTTGGAAATGTGACGTTTCGAATTTTAAAAGATGAATCTTTGCCACTGAATGTTGCGTCATGGCTGAACTACGACAGATTAAAAATGGAATGCATAGAGAGGCATAAGGAGTTAACCCACATGGTGGAAAGCAAAAATAAAATTGCAGACACTACTCTCGCTAGGTAATTTTCATTTTCGCCATTCATCTACTTTGCTTAAAAACTTTTTTCATCCGTTCAGCCTTTGCAATGACCTATCTGCACTCTGCACGTGTTTTTCCTGACTGCCATGAAATGGCCACACCTACAATCAAATGTATACTTCAAAAATATTTATTACAATATCGAGTTGTTATCAGTTAAAAACGTATCAAAGAAGTATTATATTTATGATTATGAACCTAATTCTTGTAAATACGCTTACGTCACATGTTGTCCAGAAAAAAATTGTTCAGACTCATATAAATTTTGCATTTTCAAAAATTATATTGTGTGCACGATTTTTTTAGTTTACATGTTAGTGTTTTACTTTTATCCCATCCTTTTCTATAATATATTTTCTAACATATACGCACAAGCGCCAAAGTCAACTGGTTTGGTCATTATATTGTATTATGGTATCAAAAATACAAAAAATTAGCTTTTTATTTCACCATAAACGTTACATTCAAAAGGTGCACTCAAATACATTCTGATATTTTTATATTTATTACTTACGTACTTTTTATATGTAAGTACTGTTATATTATAATATACATCCATCACTGTCTTTCGGGAATCGTCATATTTTATACATCGACTGTCACTTCCATAGAAAAACGAAGATTGCCGAGGGGCTTTAGGAAATTGGTTGCGCTGAAATATGTTTAAAATAAACAAAAAAATACCTATATTAACAATAATATATTTTACCGAGCTCTACTTTTCACTCTTTTTAAATACGAACGCGCCACGGACATACTTGCATATCTCTACTCTCTAGTCTCTGCATGACTTATGCTAGGAGAAGAAGAAACTGCACCTCTATTTTTAAAACTTTGGTCATGAGCGAAGAAATTAATTTAAAAACATCTTCATTCTTCGTTACATTATTCTTCCTCATTGTCTCTTGTCAATTCATTCATTTCTGATCATGCTTTAACTTTTCTTACAAAGTGATGGGCTCAAAGAATATATACAGGCGAACGTATAACCGCTTCCTTTTTTTTTTGAAGTCGGTTGAAAATAGGCAAACAAAAGGCAGATGATATTCTCGTACATTGCTCATCTTTCTATGGATATTAATTAGATATTATTATCATACTATTTTCCTGCCTCCAATGACTGCCAAGTACCATAGCATAGTATAACTGCAATATTAAATTTCAATTCTTTTTCTAAAGCCATTTACTTACATTTTTCCGCCATTAAAAATTTATTATATAACTGCAATATTAAATTTCAATTCTTTTTCTAAAGCCATTTACTTACATTTTTCCGCCATTGAAAATTTAAAATTGGAACTCCGATTCGCGCGTTCACTCATGACATACGCATGACAGGTCGCGCAGGTCGGTCAGGGAGAATTTCATAGTGCCCGGGACGAAATGGTGCGGTGCCGGGCAACTGGCGGAGAGGTACAGCGAGCTGGGGTCCCACAGGGCGGAGGATAGATGCTGTAGGGCCCACGACAACTGCAGGGTTAACATCGGGGCGTTTAGACGAAGATTCGGCTTGTTCAACTATAGACCGTTCACGGTCTCGCACTGTCGATGCGATAGAAGGTTTGTCCATTTTTTTAATTTTTGGTCCGGGTGGGTTTTGCTTTTTTCATGCTTGGATATCGACGTCCTGGGACAGCGTTCGAGTTGTATATAATGGGCGTTTGGGTTGCCTGAGTTTTGAACATTGTTTTGATCATTGTAGATAACGAAAAATAACCAGGTAGATTGGGAATAATATTACACAAGAACTTAAGTACATCAAAACTATAAATATCAAATGAAACTGTTACTCTGTGTTGAGAAACAACGACCATATATATTGTAATTTTTTCTTTTTACCCTTCTATTGATAGAAAGGGAATCTACTAGGTACTTATTTAGGTATTTTTTATTTACCTACTTGATACTTCCATTAATTAATGACGCATACATGAGTAATTTTAATTAACTTAACATGACGGTTCGAATATTCTCGCACAATAATTCTTATGCCATTGACTGTAAAACCCAAATTATTTTTTACTCATAGGATTCCTACGATAGGACGGCTTAATTGAATCAACAATAAAAAAGTTAGCTATCCCACCTCTTCACAGCGGTCTGAGGATAATGTTGGGGTGAGATCTCTGGAGATATAAAGCGGTGTCTAAAACAGTGGGACCGCCATTTGTCACGCTTCAAATTTGGAACGGAATTTTATTTCGAACGTTCCGATGATCATAAGAGTCATAGACAATCATTCCAAGTTTAAAATTAAAATGCTCAGCAGTTTACGACTGTACATATAACAGTTTCCGTTGTCGACTTAATGTTATAGAAATATGATAATGACATTAAATTCAAAATATAAAGTAGGCGGACATTTAATTTTGTTGCGTTATTTATTTTATTAAATGAATATAATCTTATCGAAAGTAGAAAGTAATAGCCACATCACAGTTTCGGTGTTTAGAATGGAACTATTTTGTAAGCAATTTCATAATTCACTTTTTAATCACTAACAACATGTAGAAGGCTCTATCAGAATCGGTTTGATATCACTATGATAGGATCTAGCATAAAAATTTAGAATATTATTATTGAATGTTTCGCGAATTAGGCAATGTGCGAAAGACACAATGTCAAACCAAGTTGACGGCTTACGCCATTTTGAATAATTATGAAAATTAATTTTGTTTTCTTTAAGTAACGTTACATATTTTTTTGAGAAAAGAGATCTAACTCTTAATAAATATTAGATCTAACTTCGCGGCGTACCTGACCATTCAATAACGGTAAATTTTTAGGTAAGCTAACAATACGTTCTTTAACTGATTTATAACTTGGATATTTGATAAAAGAGGTCATTGCATCGGCGCGCCATTGCCTTGTATTAAAAAAAAAACAAAATCGACAGAAAAAAGCGAGACGCAATGGAGTTGTTGCGGGTTCCTGGAACGAAATGGTGTGGTAAAGGTTTTTCGGCGACGCATTATTCACAACTGGGCGGGTACACGCGCACCGATAGATGTTGTAGAGTCCACGACCTGAGGTGTCCCTTCTGGATCGGGGGGATGGAGAAGAAGTACGGACTTTACAATTGGCGCGTAAACACGCTGATGCACTGCCGGTGCGACGAGAGGTTTGTATTTTGAATATTGAATTTGCCAGATTTTAATAGACAATTCTATATTTTTTTTGTGTGGTCTAGGTATGTCGTTTGATTGCATGTTTTATGTTTTTGTGGTTTGTAGAGTAGATTGTAATTTGTAAGCTAATTTGTTTTTTAAAGGAGATTAATAACCTACTCAGTTTTTTTTTTTGTAATTTTTTTATCCTGGGAACAAAATTGTAAGTGCATTATGCACATCGAACAACAAGGATAAATTTTATCCAATAAATAATAAAATATATTAAGTACGTTTAAACTATAAATTACCATTATACATCCACAACATCCTGTAACTCCTATAATTGTCATCGGTGTATATTAATTGAGCCATTTACTTAAATAAAATAAATTCTAAGGTTTATACGTGAAATAAAATAAATACGTAGACCGAGACCAAAGATAGATTGGGTAAACACGGAAATGCTTGGAGCAGTCTACTTTCTTTTAGCCGACTGTGTTATGTTTTTTGCGCGTATCTATATTTATTTTTGTACGATTTATAATTTGCAAATGGGTCCCGCCGGCTACCAAACATACCTACCTACCTAACGTCAATCATTTCACTCAGGTTTTCAGCTCATAGTGTAGTCTGTTTTCTCAATCTTGTTTCGGTCTTTTTAGTGCGTTGCTTGGGCATTTGTCTTTTTTGCGGTCGAGTTTTTTTTTTTTTTAATTATTTATTTTATTACTACTTTTTTTCATAATTTCATAATTGTGTACCTACATATTTAAATCAAATGTTCATTATTTTATTTTATTAAGTATAAACAACTATTTTACATCTTAAGAATTCACAATCCTTGAAGTCAATGTCAAAATATACAGGTTAAATATAAGACAACATGTTAAGATAGATAAGGTATCGCTGAGATATTTTATACTAATATGTTTTATGTTTGGCCTCTGTATAAATAAATATAGTGACTAAAAACTCAAGTTAACTCTTAGCAATTAAAAACTGTTTAAATTAACAGTTAGTCTTCTAAGTTATCATTTGTCATGCACATAGCAAATATCTAAACTTTTAAAAATTCAATTTGTAGGTAGGTATAACATGTCGCTATGCGAAACATGCAGTTAGGACTGGAAACATGCGATGCACCATATCCCCAGTTCCCACGTCAACATTTATTTTCTTCGCGGCTGGTTAAGGTTGAACCGGTGGAAGCTTTTTCTGTTGACTTTCCGAAAAAACTTGTTAAGTGTAATTTGGAAATAAAAATAAATAAATTCAAATCCCACGTGTAACTTAAAAAATAAAAAGTAAGAACATCTCCATGCCATTTAAAAGCAAAAAGGACTTATAAAAAACCGATAGTATCTCGAAGCTTCTAATTGGTGACCATAAATATAAGAGTCCCCTGCGCAGTGCGCACCCCGGACGAAGCCGGCCATGATGACGTTTCTATGACTTGAAATGGCTATCATAAAACCCTTAAAAGCTTATTTATCATCAATCCCTCGTTTGAAAATTTTTATCCGAACGTACTCGTATCATGTTACTAAAAAAGTTGATCCGTCACTGACAAAGATAATTTTAAAAGATTTTTTTTGCCTAATTAGTTGTTATTAAAAAGCACAGTACTCGAATTTCGAATTGTATTACAATATTTTTACCTTTTTACGACACATAGAATCGTTCCCACAAAATAACACTTGTCTCTAGCACAAATACCTAAGGGCTAAGGCCTAGGTTATAGATTAGATTATATATGATTAGATAAGATAAGGTACCTACCTTTGAAATAATAGTAACTAATTAATAGTAATTACTGCTAATGTTAAAATTCACATTACAGTGCAATATTTGAAATTTTGTTAAATTTCAAAACAGAATTTCCATGGACAATCATTTTGTTCGAAAATGTTAAACCATAAAATATGCAAGTTAGTGATGCACCCGTAACATTATCGTATTTATCGATATTTGAAAATTTTTACTATGTATTTATTTTATTGCACATTGCAATACAATATCTCATAATACTGCAACTGATATCTCAAATGACAATATTAAATATTATACATAATTTATATATTATGAATTAATGTGCAGTACCTAATGTCTTCAACTTGTGAATTGCTTTCATTATAATAATATGTTTCATAAGTTCAAAATATATATTCTTCGTCCATTTGGTAAAATAGGTAGTAGATTTAAATACCAATTAAAATATTTTTACTATTATACAATTAAAGATTTGGCCCACCGTGTACATACGAAGTCTGATCGTCTTAATTTATTTAGGAATAAAATCTAACTAGTAAGATATCACATTTGTGTAGATTGTGGATTGTGGAATAATTAAGGTCAACGATACCCGTGTATCGTGTCGTGTGTGAAAATAGTTACCGTAAACAATGTGTAACATAACAAATCCTTAGTTGAATGTGAAATCTCCGCCTTTTTAGGAAGTCGGTTAAAAACAGCGAGAAAATTATATATGCCATATTTTTGGGACATGTAAACTATGCAAAAAGTTTTTACTTACAAGTTATAACTTATTATAATTTATGTTTTATATAACTTGACTTGGTTTTGTGTGTCTTAGGGCCTGTTTCACAATATACTGATAAGTGTCAGATAATGTAATGTTCCTAATATGAAAACACTAGCAAATGTAAAAAAATCCGGCAAACTATCATTCGGCCGACGATGTCGAATGAAATGCAGGTATTTATTATTTAGTAATATTTAGTGAAATAAATATATTTCCTATTTTAAATTGTATTCAGTGTACTTATTTAAAAAAAAAAAAGTGTTGATACTCAGTCAAATATTATTTACTATACACATTAAAATCATAATCCTAATATTTAAAACAGCATATCACAGTATGTACAGCAACTGCTAAAACGTAATTAATTTTATTGCATTCACCAACAAAAGTAACTGACAAAACGTCAGTTACTTGTTCCCATAAGGGAACGAGTAAAATAAATTACTTATATAAATAAAAGAAAGCAATTTAACTGATGTCCGAATCATAAGATTCGGACATCACTTAAATTGCGAATATTCCAGGTATGTTTAACTGAAGATAAATACACTCGGTTCTAAGAATTAATGTTGCGCTTGTATAATTCTCCAACATACATGTTCATCTGAGTGTGTATTTTATTTTGTAAAGTTGGATAAACTTTATCGTCTTAACAATCAAAATTACTTTTTGTCTGGATGGATGTTTGTTACTCTTTCACGCAAAAACTACTGGACGGATTTATACCTCTTTATAGACAAGATACCCCATAGTATATTTACGCGGGCGGAGCCGCCGGAAACAGCTAGTACTAAATAATGCAATCAATCATTATAAAAGAATGTGATAATTGTGAAGTATAAATTTTGGATACCATAAATCCTTAATTAAGAACTTTCTTAATACTTATTAAGTATTAAGAAACATACTTAGTACTTTCTAAGTATTACAAAGATAGATAGGTATTAGCTACTTAAGATTGAATCTCACGTCACATTGCCTTCTCAGTGAAGAGGACTATACATTCATAATTTTTATTAAAATTTGATACCAAAAATATTAATCACTAAGATAATAATTATTTAGACTATTAATAGTCTTCGGTGTTGCCAGCCACAAAAACTTTCCACTTCGATTAACAATGAAATGGTTATCTTAGATAAACCACAAAGAAACCAACCCCTATTTGACGTTCATAATTTATGTATTGTCAGACAGCGTATTTAACCTTCGCGGGGCATTATTCACACATTATAAATCCCTTGAAGCGTGGAGATAAACGAACACCGCTGCAAAGATGGCGCCTATTGACACCTCTGACAGCAAATTTGGTAGGAAACATTTTCTTTTTTGTTTTCGAAGTCAAGATATTGTCAATTTAATTGTTTCTTGCGCTTTCATTAATATTTTTTTCATAGTCAAGTAGTCTCTACGTGTCTAAAAATGTTGATAGTAATATTATGTCTGCTTAATACATCAATACTTTCGTTATTTTCTAAACTTTACCTAGAGAAAATATCGGTTACTAGTATTTGTCTTTACGATACGAAACATTTATTATGCCAAGATGAAATGAAGCATGTATCTTAAATTTCAACCCACCTTTTTTTCAATTTAATTTACCTTTTCATCGGTTATTGCTCCAAATAACAAAATATATTAACTTTTTTTATATGTATTTAAAATATGTTTTGTTTCGTGTTAAAATATTTACAAATGAAAATAATGTAAAAGATAACAGGCACCTTGAGGACACCTGTTTAGTCTATGGTTTCCGCGCCATTTGCCACCCATTCAGCCATACGCGCGTTTTTCGAATTCCGAATCTTTGCAAATGGCGCTATTCGCGTCAACTTGTCTTATAAACGGCGGGTCGCTGCCAAAACCCGCATGGATATAAACACGATAAGAAGTATTTTCTTTTTCAGGGGACTTGAAAAAAGTAACTTTGAAGCATGCGGGTTAAACAAACTCGCTGACCGTGGCCGAAAGTAACAAGCGAAAAAAAACATTAAGACGTCAGTATTTTCTGTAATTCTTTTTCGGTTCGTAGCGGGCAGGCGCTAATCCTTCTTTTGTTCTTACGCTAAACCCGCATTCATTCGGTGTTTGGCAGCTCTCGTACTGTAACTAAGCCACTTAAAGCTTACGGGTAGCGATTAGGGAGGTACTTTTATCGATAAAGCTTTCGGGAAAATGGTTTTGATTTACACATTTTTATTGTTATCCACGTGATCAATGTCAATTTATGCTTTAGATACTTAATTTTTGATTAGAGCTCAATTTATAAATAGAACGTTATTTTTTTTTTGCTAACATAACTTGGATAAAATAAAAAAGTGTGTGTGTGTGTGTGTCAGCTCCGACGCACGACTGGAGTTTACTCTAAAAAGTAAAATTTGGTGTGTAACATCGTGTGACACCGTACCGTGTGACCGTGTGACATCGTGAATTCGATTGTACTCCCATATATTTTCATACCCCGGGCTTATATTATATGAAAATCGTTTCTTAAGGAGTAAACTCCAAAAGGAACTGCAGCGTGCTTCGGCAGAATATGGAATTAATTTATTAACTACTTTGATCTTCATTCTTTAAACATTCATAAATACGCAAGAATAATTTTGATAAAATTAAATGGGTATATGAAAATTGTAAATTTATCGACTCATCAACGGTGTGTTTTCCAACACTAGACCAGCTTGACCAAGAGTTTTGCCAAATCAAGCGAGTGACTGCGCTCAGTTCGTCTCGAATTCCGCAGAGCACTTTTACGCCAGTCAGAATATTTTGTAAATTAAAGTACTTTATTTAAAATAAAAATAACGTAATATTATGCATTCAATGACTTTAATGAATATTATATTATTTTATTTACAAAATGAAGCCAAACCCTGATTGGCGTCGCAACGCGTCCCTGAATATGAGTCCCGTCCAATTAAACTATGAATAATTAATTAAATAAACAAAATTAAAAAAAATAAGTAATCCCCGAATTGTCAAGCAGTAAGTGAGCTGATGATGATGAATTATAGCTAAGAACACTCGCGATCATGTCAGACAGAAAAAATCTTGATTCAAATCGTTCATCCGTTTCATATTAAGTAATATTAGCATTATATTTGTTTTACTGAGTAATGATAATGTTATTTTTTTTAATGCAGCGCCGGGTCACGTATCGTCTCTTTACGGTGTGAGCTGACGCTTATTCCCAAAATTCGACGAATCCTTCCCATATATATCGTAATTGCGAAAACTCTGTTCGTGTGTGCTCTGTGTAAATCTAAGTGCATACAAAGAGAAAGACCCAAAGGGCTCGTTAAGTGCGAAATAAGTAACGCTTTGTCAGCCTTCTCCGTCTCACGGACCAAACGGTCCACCCGCACACACGGACTGAGAGAATGGGGAAAAGCTCACCAGTGGTACCAACATGAGAGAAGTAGACAAAAGTAGACACCAGGGCATGCAATATTGGATCTCAGAATCTCGTAATGTCGGAATCCCGGAGCGTTTGGTCCGATATTACAATATCGGAATTGATGGCCAATATCGTAAAATCGAAAATTTTATCCGATTTAAGTGCCTTAAAAATCTCAAGACGAGTCAATATCAATATTTCCGATGTCATGATTATTCATATCAACGGTCTAAAAATAAATATATAAAATACCATGGCTGGAATTAGGCTGTTGAAAATTAGATTTTAAAAAATTTAAAACATTACACGCCTTTTTATTATCTGTTAATATATGTCCAAAATTATGTAGGGTTGTATGGTGATTTCAGTTTTATTAATGTAGGAATCATAGCATTTACGTTCTAAGGTTTTAACTCTGTTTCTTAGTAGTGAGAAAGTGTTATAATCGTCAAGATTACCATTGTATTTGCTTTGATATTAAAAAATTTCTTTTAGCAATTTTTTTAGGGATGTGTCAAACCAGGGAGGGAAAGTTTGTATGTACTAGGATACTGGAGCCAAGAGATGGCTCTAGGCTCTCCTCTAGTGAACAACCAATAATAGAAAAGATCTCAGCCTGAAACACGGTTGCAAATTCTCCTAAACAAGCATATTTTCCTGTAGGTGGCATGCCTCCGTAGAATCCAGCGCCCACCCGGTTGTCTTTCCTAGATCCGTCCGTGAACCAGACTCGGCGTCGTCGGTGAACATTAATTGGGATCTTTCCCAGTCCTCCTTAGACGATATGAAAACCTGGTATAGCTTCGAGAAGCTTACTATGTGTCAGACCGACAAAAAGTCTGAAAACAACTTTTTTTATTAATTTATTTTAATCTTATGTACATTATTAAAACCAAATCCGATGGCAATTTTTATTATCAATTTTTGTCGAATTTCGAAAAAAAAGTTCTTGGCTAACCCAATTTAAAAAATAAAGTAAAAATATATTTCCTACAGTATCTATGCTGTTTTAGGACTGTAAAAAATCGAAAATGTTACTCATGTTATGATAATTAATTTATTTTTTGTTACTTATCATTAAAAAATGAAAAATTTGTACGTAAAATGAGTTTCTAATTTGTCCTAGGATCTTGTTTCTAATTAATTACAAAATAATTAGTAAAGATTATTGATTTTTATTTCATTTTTGGCCTGTGTATTATAAAGTATGTAAATGTGAAATATTTATATTACATATTATGTTGATTTTGAAATCTTAGTTACATAAATTAGTTAATTTTGCCTCAGAAAACTAAGATTTCAAATTATAATACTACTTGGTTTAGTACAAAATTGAAATAATTTGATTTTTATATAATATGTATTTTATCATAGGCAATCCACATTTATGAATTATGACACATATTTGCTTTATAAATGTTTTGTTCAATTATGATATTAATATCGGAATTACGATATTGACATCCAATATCGAAACTCAATATCGGAATTGAAAACCGTCCGATATTGCATGCCCCAGTATACACCAAATTCAAATTCAAATCATTTATTGCAAGAATGTGTATGTGTATACATGCGGTCTTAGAAAATTACAATATTAAAATGATCCTTCATTCTGCCTTCAAAGTGGCGTGTACAAATATTAAACTTGCAGGAACATGTACAGGTACTGCTGCGTGCTTAGGTACAAATAATGTAGTTAGGCTAAAAATTTTACTTTAAATTAAATAGATATAATAATTATATATATGGACGGTTTATTTATTTATTTATTTATTTATTATAAGGACACCAAACAGTACATACATTAAAAATCTTATATACAAATGATCACAATATCGTAAAAAAAGAGGCCGATGTATGTACCTTAGCAGGTGACACAGCATTCACAATAGCAAGCTCAGGTAAAATAAGATAACATTTATATTTATACAACAATTATGTAAAGATACAGTTAATTTACTCAATTACAAATATACTTAATACTAATGATTATTATAATGTCATAACAAATGAACAAAATAATGTCGTAAAATGAAACCCTAATCAATCACGTAATTAAATAAAATTGAAGCAAGTATGTACATAAGTCATATAAATAGTGATAGATATTATTATTATGTCAGAATTAATAAAAATAGAATAATAAAATAAAATAAAAATCATATATAAAAACCTCAATCAATTAAAATAATATCAAATAATAATCTTAGACAAATTAATTTACTTAAATAATATTTCATAATTCAATGACATCGTACAATCCCATTTTACACATAAAGTTCAATTATAAAACATTTAAAATGGCTGCAGTTATTGATTTATTTTTAACACATTGTAGTGAATGCGAATTTTCTTTTTGAACTGGTTAAATGAGTCATGAAAAATTTCGACGTCGGCCAGTGTCGTTAACAATACTAAATATATTCGTTACACATTCCGGAAATCGGTGCGTTAAGTCCTAGATTCGTTTTCGAAGGGGGCCATGCAGGAGCTTTGTAGTAGGTCGATGTGGCAGGTTGTAGGGTACAGGTAGTGAAAAATATTCTAGAAGTTCACAGCAAGATGTATGGCCATTCACTAGTTTGTGAAGAAGTAGGACACCGTGCACAGTTCTCCGGATCTTGAGGCAAACCATACCATAGAAAGCAAGGCGATGATAATAAGAAACCCTATGAGATACACCGCTGCATATGAAGGCAAGATGTCTCGTAAAAGACTTCTGTATTCCTTCTACTCGCTGCGACAGAACAGTGGTTGTAGGATTCCAAAAGGAACTAGCATATTCAAGGTGGCTTCTTACTAGAGAGTTATAAAGGTAAACTTTTGTACCAATAGATAAACCCTTGCTGTTGCGTTTTACAAATCCCAGTATTTGCGATGCCTTTTTGACAACTTTACTTGAGTAGACTAAGTAAGTACCTTTACTAGAGTGAGAGTTGTAACTGAGCTTGGTGTCCAACGTTACACCAAGGTCATGTATTTCTTTAACTTCTTCAAGTGGATACCCGCCTAATACGTAATTGGAGCAATGTGAGGACTGCTTTTAGTAAACTTAATATAAAAGCACTTTTTAGGATTCATTGTCATTTTGTTGTGAAAGCACCATCTGCTTAAGCTGTCTAAATCATTTTGTAATAGTGACGAATCTCTAAGTGAGTGAACGGTCCTATATAGTTTTAAGTCGTCGGCAAACATTGATAATTTACAATGTCTTATTACAAGAGCAATATCATTGATAAATATATAGCAAAGCACAGATCCTAGGTGGGAGCCTTGGGGCACGTCAGATAGAGCATCAAAAAGTAATGATTCGAACCCGTTGACATTCACGAATTGTACTCTTCCTTCAAGATATGAGGCAAACCAAGCCAGCAATGCGCCAAATATACCACATGCGTCTAACTAGATAGCAACAATGCGTGATCCACCTTATCGAATGCGGAGGAAAAGTCGGTGCAAATCGCGTCAACCTGCAAATCTGAATCAACCACATGTGAAATATGTGATGTATAAGCGAGGAGATTGGTCTCGGTTGATCGGCTTTTCCTTAACCCATGTTGGAAGTCGTTGAGAATAGGTTCAATATGAAGCGAAAACGCTTCACACCACGTCAGTCTGGTCCCGTGTTAAGTATCCGAAGAACTTGTGTTACGGGCGGGTACCAGACAACGAAAATATATATAATACTTTTTATACTATACGTAATACTTATATTTAAGATTTTTATTATATAATACACATATTTAATACACATCCATGACCCAGGAACACAGAAAAGTTTTTTGTTCCCTGGCGGGAATCGAACCCGCGACCTCCGGCTTGAGCGTCAATGCGCTAACCACTGAGCCACAGAGATATACCTTTAATTTATCTCAATAAGTCACAACAAATTAAAAGTGTGAAATAATTGACATTAAGTTTGGTAGCAGGCGGGACCCATTTGCAAATTATAAATCGTACAATAATAAATGGGTCCTGCCTGCTACCAAATATAATGTCAATTATTTTACTTAGGCTTTCAGCTCAAAATTGTTTCGGTCGTTTTAGTGCGTTGCTTAGGTTAGATTTTTTTGCAGTCGGTTTTTTTTTTTGTATTTTTTTATTTTAAATTTTTTAGTTAATCCAACATACACTTGGTCAATTTAAAGCAAAACTGCGACTATTTCAATGCATTGATTACAAATTTATTCGAATTATTTAATAATTTAATTTAAATGGTTGTAATTATTCCTGATTAAATTTAAATACATGGCATATGTATGTTTTCGAAATCTTATTATTTTCCTTTATTTTGATACCCTACTCGATAGGTTTGGTTAAAAAAAATTGGAACTACTTACGCCACGGCACCAAAATCCGCCATTTTATATTTTTCCTTTAAATTAGCTATCTAAGGACACTTGGGTTTTTGAGACAAATTTAACGACACCTTAATTGTCGAAATCCATCCAGCTGTTTGAAAGATACGTGGGAATAAAGGAATTTACAAACATAAAAAAAAATCTCGTCAAGTCGTCATTAACTTGACAAAAATAACAAATATGCCAAATTTACTTAAAAATAGCACCGTACCGATGGTTGACAATTTATGTTTGTTATAATCCGACCAATAGAAATTGCTTATTATGTTACTTTACGTGTGTGTTACTTTGGGTAAATTTAATTTAGAATTATTTGACTACATTTTGACAGATAATCATTTTTCCATAAATTATTATCTCTCCTGGTTTTTCCATTAAGCGTTAGGGCAGAGACAAAAGAAATCAATCTTAAAATGGAAGTTGGACGGATTTAACGCAGTTCTACATTTTCGTGTGTTAATCTTTATGGTTGTGATAAAATTTGACATAACATAACGCGGAAATTTATGACAAGTCATAAATAAAAAGGCGGGAAATCACACGGGTTGTAAAATTGGTGGTAATTTTAAATGATCATAGAAAAGATAAAGATCTTCTTTTAGTTATTTATTTTGGTTTGCAAGTAGGCTTGCGTATTAATTTAATGCGGGTAATCATGCGTATCGACTTAATATGTCAAAAAGGCTTGTAAAAAAGATTATGTCGTGGTGACAGCAGGAACTAAAAACATTTTCTACTGTATCATATATTATCCTTATTAGATTAGAATGACATATTTAATTTAAATATATTACAATGTAAGTTATAACAAATAAATATAATAACTTTAATTCCAATCTAATAAGGTTAAAAGATGATAAAATCGGAAAATGTTTTTAGTTCCTGCTGTCACCGCGTCATACTCTTTTTGCCAAGCTGTATATACTGCGACCAATTGGATAATATAACCACGGCTTAAGAGTGCGCTAGTCAACGGCTCGAACTCGCTGTGGCGCGTGGGAAAAATGTAAAAAAAAATATATCGGGGAAAAAAGTATATACCCATAAAATCTATAAATACATCCAACTAATTAAATAGTATGCAAAATATAAAATAATTCATAATCCACAAAATTAATTACTTATTATAGTTAATAATTATTTTGAGTATTAATGAGAAAACTACGTCATTGATATAATACAATTCATTTCAATTTACTTTAAAATTTAAAAGAATAACTCACATTAAAAATAAATTATCTCTCTGTTGCAAATAATCCTATAAATCATAAAAACGTTTCTCTAACAGCCACTTATTAATATTTTTCTTGAAAATTGCTACAGTGATGTTGTTAATTTTAAATTCATACGACAACTTATTGTACCTAAACATTTACTGTTACTTTATGGACTTTTCATGTATGTACTGCTGCTACATTGAGGTGTGTGTAGATTATCAGGATAACGTCAAGATCTCTTTGTATAGTATATATATATCCCCATTCCTTTTAAAATAACTAAATTGTCTTTTTACGAAGATACAAACATCCCTAATATAAATGCAGGATAAAGGTAAAATGCTTAATTTTATAATAGTGGCATACAGCTTTCAAATGGTAGGGCCTGACAAATAGCCCTAATGCATTTTTTAAAAATTTTAGATGTTCTAATCAAGTCAACCGAATTACCCCAAAGTAGTAGGGCATATGACAGGACGCAGGATACATATCCATGATATGCACTCAAAGCAGCATTTAATGATATCGTTTTGGCTAGACGTCTGAGAGCATAAGTAAACCTATCTAATTTCGTGCATATCAAATCAAAAAATGCACGAAATTAGATATACTAATAATACTATATATACTATAATATTTTTTTTACTGCTTTGTAAAGTATTTTAAAAAAGGTGTCCTCGAATTACGCAAATCGACACTCAGCTGTTGGTGTTTTATGAAAAAGTATAATATTTTTGTCTGAAGTAAAGTTATCGCTGAATAGTCAATTGCTGAATAATCAAACTGTGTGTCGGTACGTGCTTGCTTTTTTATTTTCATTCTTCGTTTGTTTTTTTTTTATTTACGGTCAAAGTTGCGCTAAAAATTCGATGTTTCGAGGCTATTTATCTTCTAAACTAATTTAAATTTTAGAAATATAAGCACTTAGAAATATACCGACCTATATGAGTGTAATAAAAATCGATATTACGCTAAGATTTGTGTCTACAGTGTGTGACTTTAGAGTAAATCACCAGCAGCGTTTGTGTGGAGAAAAACCCGACTGGTGCAGCCCTGACGCTTTCATTGGTAAATTTTGTAATTATTATTGATGTTTCACTGTATTTTTAAAGCGAATACTTGTGGCTTTTTTCACGTAAATCTGAATGCAGATTGATCCCATGTAAGTATTACAAGTTATAATTTACAAGTGCTTACATAAGCATAGGAAATTAAAATATAATTAAAAAAGGGTATACATATACCCTTTTTTAATTGGTCGTACAAAGAAACAAGAACAAAATGGAGTACGAAATCTTCAAAAGGAGTTGTTGTAAAAGGCCGGCAACGTACCAAAAGGCTGGCAACGCACCTGCAGCTCTTCTGATGTTGCGAGTGCGGGCGACGGTAGTTGCTTACCATCAGGTGACCCGTTTGCTCGTTTTCCCCCTTATTTAAATAAATAAAAAAAAACCTGTAAATGAAGAGATAATTTATAACTTTTTCGTGTTGGTACATTGTGTGCTATTTGTGGATAGTTTAACTATAGGATGCCAATTGCCACCTGTTCTTTGCTAGTGCTGTCTGTGTATTTTAATGCACTGTTTTTTATTTCACTATTCCCAGAATTTTTTATGCAATTTAAAAGTTACTACCTCGGGGCTGTGAGACCGAGCTTTTATGTTTATTTTATTCGTATATTATTTGTATATTTATATTTTATTTATATATTGTACTTCTTATGTAGTTATCCTAAAAAATGCAGACGCGTCGCGTCGCGCCTCGGTGTAAGCTGATCCTCAATGCGAACAAAACTCAATAAGTACGGCTATAATGCTTCCAATTTCAAATGTTACTCACCGCGCAGTAAAGTAATACACTAATTGGTCGAATTTCATTTTTTTGGTTTTTTTGGTTTTGCAAACGGAGTATATCTACAGGTATACGGAAACCCCCTCCTAGCTTTGCTCGGAGTTCTGATAAATAATAAAAAAAAAGAATCGTGAAAATAATTAACTGACCGGAATTTGAACCTACTACATTCCGAATTTTCAAACAAAGAAAAATTATACATGCGCATACCAAACTGCCAACGGGACTGACATCATAGTCGAAATTATTGATCTTGTATTATTGTTGCACGACAAAAGAAAAAACACAGCTTAAAAATGAGCAGTTTTCCAGGGATAAAACCAAGCTAGATCGATTTTTCTCCCCCAAAAATTATATTTATAAACCGTTTTCAAACTCGTACTCAAGACCTTTCTTGGCTGAGACGGTCTAAAGTAACGATTAGCTTCTCCAGATGGTCGTTAATGAATAGTATAATTCCATATCAGAGCGTATCACTTTTTGATCGTGATTCGTGATCGAGAGCGTGATTGAGATCACGTACTCAACTTTTAAGCGTCATCTACACGAACGAATGAACGAGTGAAATAACGTTTCGTTTAGAATTTTTAAAAGAGCGGCTTTATTGATTATACATTCTATATTTATTTTTAAAAAATGTAATATTTAATAACAGAAATACCAAAAAAAATTTAGTCTTTATTTTTTATATTAAAAAAAACTGATTTTCATTAATTTTCACGTGATATTTATATTTATTATTCTCTAACTGTACTGGTTCCCTCGTTCTCTTCGATAGCTTGGAGATTTAACGTGGAAAACGTTATTTGTAGATGGACCGTATATTGAAGATTTAAATTTGTAGTTACAATGAGATTTCCAAGGCGTCGCGCGAGTTATTGCTATTAACACTAACATATTATATATATCCATATAAAACTACCAACCACTACGTAAAACGGAATGCGGATCATTGACATTCGAAAAAAGTTCTGCTGTCTAGGGTCAAATCAAGTCACTTTTGTTTTGACTTTTAAATTTGAAATTGAGTGCTATCATTATAAATGAAAAAGGTAATTCGTTTAATGTATAAATAAATAAAATCTAAAATATTTCTTTAAATACTCGACACTGGCAGAATGGTGCAAAACCTTTGCAACCGCAATGCCAAAAATAAAAGAAGAAGAAGTATAAATAAGCGTCCTTTTATTCATAATTTTATTTTGTGATGAGTATGAACTGTAAATTCTGAGTTTGTCTAATCGGAAGTAAAAAGTATTTAGATTTTAATTTACATAATTGTAACACAGCCAAAAACACAACAAATAATATTGTACTGTATCCCAAGCCGTAGTCAAATCAAGGTTTGACTGTACTCACGAAACAGCGTCGCAAGTGACAGTTTGACAGCGTACTTGAGTAACGAGTATCGTTTACTAATACGTTCACACTCAGTTGTACTTAAATACGATCTTGAATATGGTCTTAGTGATAATATCTGTTTTATTAATACAGGCCTAAATTTCATGGTAATATATATATATAACGTAGTATATGTATATTACATATATATATATGTATATATATATGTAACGAGTAACGAGTATCGTTTACTAATACGTTCACACTCAGTTGTACTTAAGTACGATCTTGAATATGGTCTTAGTGATAATATATATATTATACAAGATTGTCTCGTTTAAAATATAATATAGATTATCTATGGTTATTAAAGTAATAATGTTTAATTCTTTACGTAAATTCGACGATAAAAATTGTTATTTCAGCAATAAAATAAATGCATTCATCATAGTCAGAGTTTTATAGTTCCGTTAACGGCCGTGGCGCGCGGCGTGGCGCTAGTATCAATACGAGTTTTTACCGCCATTTTTATTGTACTTTTACGTGACATTGTCAGCGCATTGGTTTAACACACTCGTTTCGAGTTTATAGCGATTTTCACACATGCGATTTGGATATTATTTTATCATATGTAGTAAAATCCGTCAATAACCAATGTTTAAGGACGATAATCCAATGTTGAAGTCAATATCCATAATGGTCACTAATGAAGGATTAATATTATGTAGGTATAGTATATAAGAACTAGTACCTGGGTAACCGAGCTCTGCTTGGAGGTTTAATAGGTTAAATAAAATCACAAAAATATTTTACCGGGGTTCGAACCTACCATATACCGAATAACGCAAAAATTATATATACGTAAACCTAACTGCCAATGGGACTGAGATATTAGAGTCAAAATTATTGATATATTGTTGCACGACGAAAGAAAAAACCATATAACTTAAAAATGCGCAGCTTCCCAGGGATAGGACTTAGCTATATCAATTTTTCCTGCAAAACTCCCTGCATACTAAATTTCATGGAAATACTTGCAGTTTCCGAGATTACGATTATATATTATATACAAGATTAGCTCGTTTAAAGTATAAGATGTAGGCATTCGCTTTGCCAGTTTTGTTCTGATTTACTGATCGCTAGGTTATTCAAATCGCGCATGGTCTATTCATTTATTAATTCATAATTCCTAAATTCCAGATTTCGGGCGTGTCTCAAATTGGCCGACACTTCAGTGTCGAATATGGTCGGAAAGCTCTTCTTCAACATCGTGCAGACCAAGTGCTTCATACTGAAACCCGTGAAAATGTGCACGCAGCGCTCCTGGTGGGGCAAATGTCTGAGACGAGGCTACAAGAAGCAGGCCTACCTGAGGGATAACCTGCCGTATTAATTTGAATTTTGACAGTTAACAGTTTAAAAACAGAAAATACAAACTAATTTTGAATTTTGACAGTTACTCTATAGTTTATGCAATTATTAAAATAGTTCTCATAAAGCGTTTTCGGCATCTTTAACTGCCCGGGGGCAGGACAGCCGAATGTGTTCCACTTGTTTTCTGTTCCGTGGAAATAGCCGAATATCAACGTCAATGTCTAAATCAGTGCTTTAACATTGTCAAATATAATTATTTATGAAGATGAGAATGTAGTGCTTCGTGAATCATCGGTTTAGTTCGACTGTTTCCGTAGCTATACGACTGCCCTGCCCCAGGGTAGTTTTGGATGCTGAAAACACTATACCTAATGTAAAAAAAAAACAGCCAGGTTGCAGACATACAAATTTAGCTAGATAGTAGGTTGCTTACTACTTACTAGCTTTGTGGCTACTTCTAAACCATCTTATCCTAGTGGCAAACAATGGTAACTATTTCGATGCTATACAAATTATTGTAGTTATCTTCTTCACGGCGAGCAGTGACAAAAATTCGCACTCAGCTAACTGTGTGTAAAATTGTCATCTATAGGTACATTAATAATTAAAAAATAAAATCGAAGTGTATGTTTCAGTGGCGAAGGGTCTAAAGAACTCCATTCTTATCGGCTTCCCTTTCAGATTACCTCATGAAGATCTCCAGCCAAAACTAATATATATAAAACAATAATTTCTTATACAAGTCAGGTCGGATAAGCGATAGCGCGATGTAGACCGACTCAAGCGACATCTATGCGCTGAACGTTGCAACTTTGACACGAATATTGGAATCACAGATCTGTTTAAAACCCGATATACCTATGCAGAGTTATTGTGGAAGATCATAGGAACCTTATCTCGTTAGAAATAAATTTGAAATTCAAACTTATTTTAATAGCCGGTTGGCCAACTAAAGAACAATATTATTAATATGATTTTTCCGATGACAGTTCGAAGTAATTAAGGGCTATTTTTTTGTGACATTAACCCGCAATTTTGTAGCTTTCACCAATGAGGAGCCGTTATTAGATAGTATCAGGTGCATCATGAGACGAATGAATTTTGAAAAGTAGTTCGGCGGTACCTCGTTCTCGCGTCCTTGGATGTAAAATCATGTTATTACGTTAATAATAATTACTTTTGAAATTATATTGAGCAGTGAGAAGTGATAAATATAATTCGTCTAAAAGTTAATACTAATACGTGTTTATGTGCTTATATATGAATATTGAATGTGAGACTACTTGTGTTGTGTTTATGGTTGGTGATAAACCGTATGAATAAATCTACTTTTACGGTAAGCGGAAAGTTGGATACGTACCTACTATCAATTTTAATTTGTAGATATCATAATAATAGACGATGATAATACATAATATATATTATTATTTAGTAGGCGGTAGTACCGTGGAAGTATTTTAATATTATGATTATCGTACAATAGTTAATTAATACAAAGAGAAACGTTTTATTATAAAGTACATACCTATCTTGTATTTTGAAATATACCTAATTGTAGTAGTAATATCGATTATATGACTATAGGAATAGGAACCGTAGGTATAACTATGAGAATATTTACCTAAGCATTTACAATTTCTCACGGGCACGACACAACTCTACACGATTGTAATGACCTTGACCATCATACATAATATGAAGCTAAATTTCCTTTCAAAAAAACTTGGACAACTCACGCGTAGCGACTAGGGCTTCCCTCTGACGTAAAACCACCCTTCGCCACTGGTATGTTTGTAATTATCGTCAATGCGTATGACAGTATACAGGTGCTCGGTTAACAAAAATAGTTATTCAAGGAGCTTAATCAGTGTTCGATTCTCGTTCTAAAAATATAATAGCTCCCCACATCGATTTCGGTGACGGTGGTCTGCTTCATTGAAACCAGGCCAGCTACGCAGGAGTTATGTTATAGTGCCCAAGTGTGTGCGCAGTACACAAGAGCACTCTCTCCTCCTTTACTCTCGTAACCCAGTGGGACGGATAACCGACACGACTGGCGAGAGATTAGGCGCAGGTCCGACTTTTTACATACCCATCCGACGCATGGATCATCTTTCTTGTCAGACAATCAGGTGATCAGCCTGAATTGTCCTAACCAAACTTGGAAACAACATTTTTTTGTTCCAATGCGGGAATCGAACCCACGACCTCCGAGTTGAGAGCCAAGCACTAGACCACGGAGGCTGTTAATAAAAGGCTGTTAATATCTAAAAATATATATAACTTGTGACCTTAAATTTTGACCACATTATCCTATAAAATACTTGAATTCTATTCATCACTGCGCGCCCGTACTACTCGTAAAGCGCGTGACCTTGAAGCCGACGCGTTGTACGGCAGTGTGAGGGTGTCCATGCGAAGTGCGAGTTGTCAGGAAATATTAATTAATCATGTTATTTTTCTGTAAATCACGAACATTTTTAGTTATGCGTGACATTACTGATATTACTTATGTAGCATTGTGGCCTAATGTTAGGTTACATATTTCATTCGGATAACCAAGCACCGCGTATATGTACGTATATATACGGTACCTATACCAAATAAATATTTTTGTTAATGTTTGTCTCTCTGTCCGTCTGTCTGTAATCTCTGAAACCGCCGGATTATTTTTAACCGAACTTTCACTGGTGACGATGTTATAAGAAGTAACTTAGGCTAATTTTATCTTAGGGTTCCGTCTAACAAAAAATAGGTTCCGATTCCATTATTAGTTCCGCGCAAACATAGTTGCGGGAACCAGCTAGTAAATAATATTACATATGAAATAGGCGTTTTGTAAAGGAGGAACATAAAGTCGATTTTTTTTAAACAAATATATTTATATAAGCAAAGTATATACCATATAGTTCATTGATTCCTTTACTAAAAAAAACTATTCGGACAGGAATCAGTAAAATCTTTGAAGGCGCTTTGGAGTTGAATTTTTTCCCTTGCAAGAGGTTATCCAAATTTCGAAAAAAATGGTAATATGTTGGAGCAAGGTCCGGGGAGTACGCTGGATGTCTTAGACATTCCAATTGAAGCTCCTCTAATTTGGTAGCCGTCTGTTGTGCAGTGTGTGGTCTAGCGTTGTCCTGAAGCAGCAGTGGCCTAGGACGAATGACGAGCCTCGGTTGTTTAGCAGCTAGATTTTCCATCATGATTTGCAGTTGCTGACAATAGACATCTGCCGTAATCGTCTGTCCAGATTTAAGAAAACTGTAGTGAACGACACCGGCACTCACGACCAAACGCTCACAAGTAACTTTTTTTGAGTCAATTTTCGCTTGGGGCAGGCTTTGGCTGGTTTGCCAGGGTTCAGCCATTGCGATGAGCGTTTCCAATTATCGTACAGGATCCACTTTTCATCACAGGTAAAATATCACTTCATTATCGTGCCAATTGAGTAATGTAACGCAGCAGTCGACGCGCGTTTGTCGGTTTGCTGCACTCAATTCATGAGGTACCCACCTTTCAAGCTTTTTCACCTTCCCAATTTGCTTCAAGTGGATTAAAACAGTTTTATCACTAACGACACCGCCGCCATACACATCATTAATTCTTCGAGCCGTTTCTGCAGCACTGGTGCCACGGTGGAACTCGTACTGGAGAATAATATGATATTTCAAATTTTCCATTTTGGAATTTCCAATTAATTACGGTTTTAGAAACACAAATGTATGAGTAAATAGGGGTATAAATTTGAAATTGGAATTCCTAACCAAAGAAGATATATTTGATATCAAAGTGGCCAGTACGACAAAACGCCAATTTCATATGTAAGGACCTAATATTATTATAGATGTGTTTCATCTGTCATAAGTATCCTGAGCTAACAATACGGTATTTTCCTGTATTTTTTTTATTACAATGAATAGTGCTCTGAAAAATAAGACAGTTTACAAGAGGAATAATAGTATACTAAAAATCAAAATTTTCAAAGATATTTCGGATTGATTGAAGCACTTTTGTGAGTCTCGTGAAAGCACCCCATATAAAAGTCGTAAGTAGGTGACGTCACACGCTAGTAATGTTGCTACGAAATGTATGGCCATATGCAAAAAATTTCTGATATCTCGTAATTTTGCGCGTTTATGTTGATACATACCATAGTAAATCTTTTTGTATTTGATGTAAGTAAACTAATTATGTAGGTTTTATACACTAATGTTTAAAAAAACATTAAAACTTTTTTGTTACTTCGAAATGCATATAATTACAAAAGTACACAAAATCCCTATTCTTTTTACTTTTATTAAGTTTTAATACGTAATTAACACTTAATTTATTTAAAAAAAACTGAATATTGACATGTAGGAAAATACCCAATTGAAAGAGCGCAAAAATAATATTATTTTTAAAGTAAGTAAATTATTTTGCCATAAAATAGTTTATAAATTGAGTCGTTATTTGAAGATTTTGTTTAGACTTTAGTACACGTGCTAGATGCTGAGAAAGCGTTGTAACATTGATTTTAGTGTCTACATCTTTAGAATGGTATTTTACAATGTCATTAATTGTACAAAACATAACCCGACTACGTAATATATTAAATAGCCTATGTTACCCGGGCTGTTATTGCGAATCTATTGACACCTCATTCATTAAAATCGATCCAGTAGTTTAGGTGCTACGGTGGAATAAATACATACATACGTACATAGATTCAAAATCATTAATTACCCTTTCGGTCGTAGTCTAGTCGGGTGGTAATTTCCCTGGTGTTTGCGAGTATAGTTGCTTGCAATCAGGCGATTTCTCTGCTGGTTTGGTCGAATTAAAAATTAAAAAAAAAGGAGATCAGCAGTTTTTTTTCTGTAATAAAAATCATAATATTTTCATGGCGATTAAGTAACGTATTGTATTTATTACATCTCTTCCTAATATTTTAGGTTAAGGATTTTAGTATTTAAATTGAGCGAAGTTCCTCTATTTGACAATATTTGTCTAGATTGTGTATGTGTAGTGTTAGATTAGGTAAATGTACTTAATGTAATATTATAATATATTCTTTTTTAAAGGCATAAACCCAAAAGAATAATTTGCGGCTATGAGTTTGATTATTATCAATTTATTAAATTACTATTGATCCATGTAATATTATATTATGGATTGCATATGGGCTTAGGAGTTAGATGTACATGTACAACTTATAATAATGATCATACAACTAACGCCATCTATGAAAGGATTTGCGAAATTTAATTATTTTGTTATTAACTAATCGAAACTAAAATATTAGTTGTGTTACGATGAATTTTAAAATTGTGATTAAGAATCAATAAGGCCGGGGAAAATTCACAGCACTGAAAATAGAACACTGCGCTAAAATAGAGCTGAAAATCGAACACACAAGTGTCGAGTCAAATGTCAATGTAAAATCTGACAACTCGACACTCGTGTTCGATTTTCAACTTTACTGTATTACTACAGTGGCATATGCGGGGACTATATTGTCCGGAATATAGTCCCGGCATATGCCACTTCTTGTATGGCGTCAAATCATCTCATCAATCAAATACGGTACATACTATTTTAGAAAAGTATTGTATTTGTTGTTCCATATTGAAAGATCTGACTTAAACAGAATAGTTGTAGTAATTGTAAATGGAAATCTATAGAGTTGGTACTTGATACTACAAAATCTTGATGTTAACTTAAAATTTAGTAGGTATTGGCTAAGAGATACCATTTAAATTAAGTAGAATAGAAACATACTTGCAAGCATTTTAGCCATACGATGCATAAAGTACTTTTACAACCCAAACCGACTACTGTATTTTGTATGAGACATAGACATAGGTCACATTTATAAAAAACTTAAGGTTGGGTTTTTTCAGTAGAAACTATGTTATAGCAAAAAATGTGATTTATAACAACCGAACTTAAAAATACCTTTCCAGTGAATATCTTCTTGACACACGTCTTTTGGACTTATTTACTACCAACACTACCACAGTCTTGATATTATTCACTTTTATTCAATAAAACAGTGCAAAAGCGGTCAATAATCGTTATATCACTTTAAAATAACATTAATTAAACATTAAATAATAATATGCCAACAATTTTTTTATTAAAATAAAATAGCCACTTTTGCACGTTTACCCTCACAAGTCACGTGTACATATCATAAATATTTTATTTACAGAATTTATTGTACATTATTCAACAAATACTAGATATGTGTAAATGCTCTTAAATTATTGAGTGAAAATAAAAATCTATTGTAAATATTGGTCTCGTTTTATTATTGAACTATTATCGTTACATATTATAACAATAGTGTCATTTATAAGTATTATTTAATTAATCTTATATCTAGCAATATGCGCATTACGTATGCTTATGCGTGCACTCACTCATTTGCTGCAGGTTTGTTTTTTTTGGCGGGATATTGCTAGATATACTGATATAATATTAATTAAATTGTATTCTATGGATAAGTAAGCCTGATTCTATTAACGATATTTTTTGCATATATGGACGCTTTCACACCACGTCAATCTTGTCCCGTGGTAGTTTCTCGAGGAACTTGTGTTACACCAGACAACGGAAATATATTTAGTTCATTTTATACTACACTTATATTTAAGATTTTTATTATATTATACACATATTTGATATTATAATGTGTTATGTGTGGTATAAATATTAAAATTACTATAATCTTGGATTGTAGTAAGCCTTTATTGTATAAAATTATTTTCTTTCCGATACAGTAATAACACCAATACGGGAGTTTATCTAGTATCTACATTTTTCCGACACCAATTTTTAGTTCTAACTATTATGATTCACTTATGAACAGTCTGTCAAAGACAAGATGATGATTCGATCACGAGGGGTGAACAACATCCGAGCTTATAGGAGATTCCACTAGTGTCTACCTATCACTAAAAGCTACAGATAGCTTAAAAGCAATTAGAATAAAAAAGTTCTTAGCTGTTTTAAGTAGCATCTTGCTCTTGTAAATCATCCGGTGGAACTGGTATTGGTTGCACATGTTGGTCTCGTAGCACTGGTTGAGAGTTATGTTGCACTAGTTGCGTGCCGTGCTGCACTAGTTGCGAGATTTGTTGCACTAGGTGCGAGTCGTGTTGCACAGATTGCACTTGTTGCTGTTGCGGATGCTTAGCCCGCATGTGTCGGGCGAGCGCGCGCGGGCGCGTGTACCGCGCCGCACAAAGCGGGCACGGCTGCGGCGCGGGCGCGTGCGCGGCGCAGACGTGTTCCGCGAGTGTCACCTTGTATCCGAACCTCTTACCGCATATTGTGCACTGTAACAAAATAATAAATATGAACAATTATTCAATAATTATACCAAAGTTTACAGGTCAACTTTTGTGATAAGTTCATAATAACAAAATTACAGCTACTTTTGTTTAGTAAAGGTATCTTCCGACCGCGACTAGCAAACCAGCCAATCAAGTTATCTGGCCACGCTCGGCAGTCGCGCGTCGCGGGTCGCGGGGATTGTTTAGTGCTCCATATAAATTCATACTAAGCAGTAGCTCCGCGACCGTATTTCGTTCTCGGGTCGCGGTCTCGCGTCGCGTGCATCGGATGGGTACCTTAAGCGATTACTGCGGCCCATTCAAACGCAGCAGAACATCTAGTAGTTACAGGGTTTTTCCGGTCTATTAGGGTATATTATTATGTTTGAACGCAATTATATCGACAAACTAAAACAAGTCGTGCCCAGCCAGGTTCCTTTTGCAATAGTATTACCTCATGCTGCTTGATTCCGAGATGTCTCCGGCGGTGCGCGCGCAGGTTGGAGCTGGACACGCAGCGCTGCGGACACACGTCGCAGCTGTAAGGACGCTCGCCGGTGTGCTTCCTGTAATGAGATTGCATATTAAGTAATACCACATCTTACTTCTTAGTTCTTATATCAATATATCAAGCCTATTTTTTATCAGCACAATATTACGTGGATTCAGTTTTTTTTTTATTATTCCAGCTGTTGTGCTTGTAGGCAAAAGGCCTACTCCAGAGCTTTTCATCCCTGTTCCTCTCCAGTCTAGTCCAAGTAGACAGACACACAGTACAGATTTTATCTATTTAGCCCATCTCTTGTTTTAAACACTTACGGATCGTGTCGCGGTGCACTTTTCTTTTTTCCGAGACGGGAGGACTGTCCGGAAAAAAGAAAAGTGCACCGCGACACAATCCGTAAGTGTTTATAACAATGAACAATATTCGCGTAAACCTAAGAAATCAATATGTGAACCAATTACTTAGTTCTTTACTATCTTACGTATATTATAAACGCGAAAGTTTGTAATAATGTATGAATATTTGTTACTCTTACACGCAATAACTACCTACTGAAAGGTTTTTAATGAGATTTTATAATAATACAGCTTTATATACATCAGAATAATACATAGGCTATAAATTATAAAGATATTGTGAGAAGTGTCAAGTACATACGATAGAAAAAATTCTGCCATCTGTGAGCTATTCTGGAATAGACTGCAAAAACCTTTAGAGTTATATATATTTAATGTATTATAATAAACATTCAACACTTAAATAAATTGGAGTTTAAAAAAAAACTCCAATGTCATGTCTATATTTTAAAGATAGCTTACTATACCTATTCTAAGTTTTAAAATATAACTATATTATAATGTCATCACAGAGGACATCCGCATTCATAATATTAGTAAGTAGCCAAAAGCAATTTACTTATTTCAAAATAAGTAGTATTTATTTACTTGAAGCAGGCTAACTGATGACTTCAAAATATTATATTGGCTGTGTTTGGCGGAAAAAAGATGCGCTCGTAAGCAAAATGGCGATCGCTAAGCGGTGTGAGCAAGATAGGCGAGCGCTGTCAGCTGCTAAATGCTATTTTCCTCTAGGACGCAAGTAAGCGTTATCCGGGGAAGTTATATATGTTTATAAAGTATTCCAAATCAATTTATATATTTATTATATACAAATATATTTAACTATTTTTTGGGCTGATAGTATTGTAAATTTTAATAATAATTTAATTAAATTAATTGCACAAAACACTTATAACTTCAATTTTAAGATATTAAGTTCAAAATGAACAATAATAAGTTTTGAAATCAAAACAAACAAAATAAATAATCAAATTAGCAAATTTTGTTAGCGCTATTGAAGTTAGTAAATGTGTCCTGGCCGACAATTGTATTTTTTTCCAGCACTAGCAAGCGTTGTCAAGCAATTTTTTTCCGCCAAACACAGCCAATGACAAAATTGTTTGCCATTAATTTTAGCATAATTTTATTTAAACTTAACTAGCAACCCGCCAAAAAATTCCTCTTATATGACTCTTATATCCTGAAAACCTCATCAAAATCAGTTATGTACTTTAAAAGGACGAAGTGAACAGACAACGGAAGCAACTTCATTATATATTATATAAAGATTGATGCAATAATTTATACTTTTTAATCCTATTCTCCTGCAATATGTCTTTTCGACATTGAGCTGGATTTTTAAGTAATTATGTCGTGGGCGGGTATGGTACAATGTCTAGTATGTCTGTGCTAACTCCTCATGCCATCAGGTCTTGTGGGGCACCTCTTTTAAGCCTTTTGAAGGTTGAGTTTGGCTCTTTGCTCATAAACTCCCTAGCCAGGCGGTTGGGGTGATTATCTATCTTTTTTGAGTATTTTAGTAGGGAAATTTTTATTTCCTCCTTAACAGACTCCACATTCAGGTCTTTATGAAGACGCGTATTTGCTGTATACCAGGGGGCATAAGTTGTCATTCGCAGGTGTGGGAAGAGTGGAAGCCCCAAAGGGAGATCTCCGACCGAGCGAGGTGGTATGCTCGGTCAGGCTGAAGCCCATTTGTATGAATTTCAGATGTCGCATATATAGTGCCGATCATAGAAAACTTCGATAGCGCGATTCAGGATTGTGGCGCTAATTGTTCCGCCACACAGGGTTATTGACTGGAACCTCTGTAGGATCGCTATGCTTGATGAGGATGCTGTTTTTCACAGCTGGATGCCGTAGGTCCAAATTGGCTTTAGGATACATTTATAGAGAAGTTTGTTTTCAAGACTGTGTTGTGATTTTCTACCTATTAACCACTGCAGTTGTAAGGAGTTGGGAGATCAAGTGCTTTTCTTTTGTTTGTATGTGCTTTTTCCATGTCAGCCTATGGTCCAGGTATACACCAAGATATCGGATTGTGGTATTTTGATTTGATTTAGCTCTACTTCGGGACATGTTTCGCGTCGCAGACTAAATGTAACATACACCGACATAGTTTCGTTAGCCTTTATTTTCTAGCCTTTTAACCAGCGAGATAGTTATTATATATAGTATTTTTTTTTTGTAACTTGTTAGATGCTTACTGGAGCTGTTTTGTCGACTGCTAACATCGCAGTATCGTCGGCACGCGTTCCGAACCGTCAGAACATGTTCTGAGTGTGGTAGATCTGATATATATATCAAATAGTGTTGGACCCATTACACTTCCTTGGGAGTGTAATGGGTCCAACACTCAGCCACTATTTCGTGTAGTTTTGTGATCCTGTCACTATATCTTACATAGAAATGTCTGCCATTTAGATAAGATTTTATAAAAAGATAGTAATTTATGGGTTAACTCTTTCGGATTTTAAATAGGAGTCCATCGTGCCAAACTCTGTCAAAGGCTTGTGAGATATCTAAGAAAGCAGCAGAACACCCACTCATTTTTTCAAATGTGTTGTTAATTTTTTCAACGATTCTGTGTACTTGTTCGATCCCGCTGTGGCTGGGATGAAGCCGAATTGGTGTTCGTGTATTAATTTAGCTTCTGAGATGATTGGAGCTAGACGGTTAAGAAGTAGGATTTCCAATAGTTTAAAGTTACTTATGATCCATAGTTTTATGCCATAAATCCATATCACCTATTAGATTTATCTATTTGGTCAAATTGGTCATGGCATAGTACATCTCAGCACCTGCTTAAAGTCTGACCATTTCTGCTTTTTACCTGATGTGAACAACTAGTGAAGACCGCTGCGTGGTTCTGAAGTTGCAGTGCGGGCAGACGTGCTGCTTCTCTCCAGTGTGAGTGAGTTTGTGCTTGTGCAAGTAGTCCTGCCTCTTAAACACTCGACCACATTTCTGGAACATTGAATTCATGAATGGAACTTTTTCAAATGAAATGCAAATACTTTCATCACCATAATTATAAACTTAAAACACAATAGGGCAGGTAGCTACAAAACTTCATGCTTTATTTCCAGATTAAAAATTATTAAAAACTAGCTGTACCAATACACATTGTTCTGTCATATCTATCAACTGGAATAAATAAACAACTAATTTACGCTACCGACGGAACGAAAATAGTATCTTATCATATAATTATCCACAGGTAGAAACAGTTAGTCCTAATTTCACCAACGCTTGTTAGTGTTAATTGTTTGTCTAAATAAAAAAGAGAAGGTATAATACCTTCTCTTTCATTAATAGGAAAAACGAGAGAGGTAGCATGATTTTTGAAATTTACTTTAGCAGGTGTTGGTGACATTGGCACTTAGTATGAAAATACTTAAAAGTAGTTTTTGGTATTTTCCTAGCTATTTTCTCAATATTTTTCACCATTTAAACTTCCACAACTATTTCAAGATCAAAATAAGCAAAATCGGTCCAGCCGTTCTCGAGTCTAAGCGAGACTCAGGAACTGCAATTTATTTATATATATAATTAAAAATTAAGATTTAAGAGAAACACACCTCACAAACAAAGTTTTTCTTCCCCCCACCATGTTCTAGAATGTGTTTATTTAACTCATCTTTAGTTTTAAAAAGTTTAAAGCAATGTTTACACTTAAATATGTCCTCAGGTAGATCAATAGACACATTTTCTCTATGATTTCTCATGTGGGCCTCATAGTGCCTCCGACTAGGAAGTAATCGAATACAGGAGGTACACTTGTAGCCATCAGTGAGGCCTTTACAAAAATTATACTCGTGACTGAGACGCGTTTTACGATTTTTGAATTTTTTCTCACACCCAAAACATTGGAACAAGCCATTTTCAATTCCATGATATTCTGAGTTATGTTTTACAAAGTTGTTGGTATCCTCTAAATCCGTCCTACAAATGTTACAGTACGTGGGCGTCCTCTTTTTATATCTTTTAAATTTTATGCGATTTTCAGCTTTAGTATCGTCTTCGCTGGCATCTGAATTTTGTACAATACCTTCAATTTCAATAAACAATTTTATTTGCTCTTTTGACTCTGATTCTGTTTTAACTACGTCTGTACACCCCACAGAAGACTCGAAATACTTTTTAACGATCTCTTGCAGCTTTTTATTCGTTTCTTGGCAAAAAACTTTAAAAACATAAAACTTTTCGATTTGCTGACAACAATACGCACATAATTTCTTTGGGTACAATATGTCGGATAAATCAATTTCCAAGCACTCTTTAATTTTATTAGCAAAGTTTTTCTCTGGTATTTTATTAATGTTTTCAATAAATAAATCTGTTATTGCCTTTTTATTCCAGCACAATCTGCACACGTCGTCTTGTTGAAAGTATTCATAGTCATAAACTATATTCCTGTCTTTATTAATTAAGGCTTCTGGAGTCATTTGAAATAGTTACGAAATTGATAACAAATCGTCAAATGTAATAGTAATACTAATTTAAACATACAAAAACATGAAATGATTTCTTTATCTTTTGTTTACAAAATAATTATTGACAAATGACAACGACATTGACACTTATCAGATAACAAATCTTTTTTTATATCTTTGTCTTTATGGCTATAAAATTAAACAAATCAATTTTGGACTAAAATACCAATCACATTCTTTGTGCTCAAAAATGTATTGTAACAAATTGCGTTCGTTTGTTCAACTTATTTTAACTTAAATGCTATAAATACTGAAATACCATGACTGAGATGATGATGACTAAAATATAATAAAATTAATAACAAGACATGAACATAAAAAGACAAAAGATTTGAAATAGTAATCATATTATGTTTCAGGGGCAATAAACTTCTTATCATTGTCTTAGCATGTAGGTGTAAGTTGTACCTAACAAACTAAACCTAGAGGAACTTTTATAATATACAAACAAAAACAGTTTTTAACAAACTTTATTTTAAAGCAAAATAAAGATAATCTTTAAACTTATAAACTAAGACTTATAAAATACAATTAAAACACTTCATTTTCCCATTAGATTTTAAATTTAGAACTAAAGCAGTAATTACTACAAATAAAATTTTACAATCTATGAATGTAGTTATAGCAACTTGCAAGGCTTGAAAATCTATTAAATTGCAACATATCCCAAGGAATAACTTGTTGTCTTATGCCATATAACTTACAAATTATCAAAACCAAAAAAAAAGTTGAACTCATGAAAGAATTAAGTAGAAACTTTTTTGTCTTATTATTAAAAATTACTTGCATTGCAGGTATAGTTTACTTTGTGATTTATTCCACAATTATAAAATCAGAGAGGTTATATTCTGCGTCTGAATAATTCTAACGAGATTGGCCACATTATAGTTCTATTCCAACTCATAAGTTTTTATTTATTCCTCTTCCCGTTCTTGGTCTTTGTCCTTCTTCTTCTTCTTTTTCTTTTCTTTACGGGGTGCTTCGCCATCCTCCTCTGCTGCCACTACTGTGGTGTCAGCCTCAGCAATACTTTCATTGTCCCGCTTCTTCTTCTTCTTTTTCTTTTCTGACTTCTGTTCTACAGAGTTATTGGGATCATCCTCATTTGCTGTGCTTGCTGTTCTCTTTCTGCTTTCTTCTTGTGTACCATTCTCTGTCTCCTTATTGGCTTCTGTTTTCTTGTAATCTACATAGCTATTCAGCCACTCGGATGGTGTGTTTTCATTAGGCTTTCCATGTTTATCCAATTTTCCTTGTTGAATGAGCATTTTCTTGTGAGATGCTTTAGGACCCAATCCCCATTTCCTAGGATAAGTGTCTCTTTCCATGATAACTCTCTTTAGTTTAGCTGCTACTCCGTGGTCACAAGATGCCATTGTGGATGTGGTCATCAGAGCTATGGCCAAAGCGACCGCTTCACCTTTAGTAGTTACTATAACAATTTCTTGGTCAACTTCAATACCATCTTCGTAACGTAAAATACCCGGTAACAAAACCTTGGCACCATAACATACCGCATTCACTGCACTATCCTTAATGAATATCCTCTTATGGGCAACCAGGAGACCTTCCAAAGGTTTGATCACTCTCCTCAAGTATGTCTCATCTTTGTGGTTTTCATACGCCCACTGAGCATCCAGAATATCATGCATGGTCACCATTCCTTCCTTTTCTCCTTGGATACCTGATCGGACTCTTCGGAGTTCAATCATTTGACCACCAACACCCAGCATAAGACCCAAGTGTACACACATTGTACGAATGTAGGAACCAGCCTCACAACTGACCCAGAACACTCCAATATTTCTTTCCTGGTCGTAATCTAACAGTTTACTGTCGTAAACACTACGGACACGGAGCTGACGCTTCACAGCCGATATCAGAGGGGGGCGCTGGAACAGAGCACCTCTCAACTTCTCCAGTCCCTGAGTAACTTTCTTGATGCTTTCAACAGCTGAGTGTAAATTGAAAACAGCCACATACTCCTTACCAGCATTTTGTTGGGACTTCACTAGCCTTGTAGCTCTATCTATGCATACAATGAGGCATCCAGTGACCTTGGGGTCAAGAGTACCAGAGTGACCCGTTTTCTCAACCTTCAGTATTCTCTTGATCCACGACACGACCTCGTGCGAGCTGGGGTTGCTGGGCTTATCAACGTTGATGAATCCGGCCTTGATGTACTCAGCAATGGGCCGCTTCAGTGGCGAGCTGCCGAACGGTAGCGGAGTGTAGTGGTTAGTGCGCACATTGAGTCGGTCGAAATTCTTCAACAAAAGTGGCCAATATGCTGTATCAAGTTTGGTGACGCTTTCAGACGGTTCAATTTTAAAATCGCCGAGCTTTTGAAATGTACCAAGTGACACCTTATCCTTATTTTTCTTCTTTTTTTTCTCCGAAAACACATCGGTGCCGGGTTGCTGTACTTCAGTCATATTGAATAATAAGAAAGGGACGTGAGCACTTATAATATCTGTCAATACTTTTAGATAAAGATAAAATGAGTTTCTCAAAAATGTTACTGTTTATCACACATGTTTGTAAAAAACCAAACACGTGCACTGTGAGGTTAGCTTCCAAAAGTTTTGGTTGCATTGATTTGACAAATGACAATTATTTAAAGTATTGACATAATGTGTCATATTCATGTGTATTCTTTTTTTATGGCGGTATGATGGCAGTACAGCATAAAATTAGCATAAAACCATACGCACTAGTGTAATATCAGAATAAAAATTTTAAAAATATGTTGATAAAATATACATAAATCTAAAATAAATTTAGATTGACGCGACAAAAATTATAAGCAAATTAATAATATTGCCCATCTCTTTCTCGCAAAACGATTTGTTACGTCACATGTTGCTACCGTCATATGCGTCATACATTTTATAATGACAAATGTATGGCGGGCGCAACTCGTGACGTCACAGGCCGATATATCGCTCTCTTTCATATTGTTAATTTAATTTGACTATTAATTCATCAGACATCTTCGTTATTTTTTTAGATATACGAAAATAAGTTCTAGATTGTTTATTTACATGTTGTCTAACATCGAATAGACGAAAAAAAGCAACATGCCTATAGCCGGGAAAATAGAATTCGTTTGTTTTAAGTCTGTTAACACTGTTTTAAAATCGCCAAGTCCAAATCTAGTCAAAGTCCAAATACATAGTCAGTGCCGTTATGAGTCATGTCGCTCGATTCAATAAAGTGGAAGACACTTTACAGCAACTTCCTTGGGAGTTGGTAGTTAGTAGAGAGAATACAAAGTAGCACGCTTTTGAAAGTCGTAGCACTTGCTCACACTTGTGAGCAAGCATATTAACGAATTTGTAATGGGTCTACTAATATTTCACATTAATCAATCAATCAATCAAAATGATTGATTAATTGATTACACACTATGAAATGAAATAACACAAATTTATGGAAGACAAAAATCAAATTAAAATATATTTTTCTACTGCAGTTTCATGTTGAGGATTTTTTTGAGTCTTGAGAGTTTGCATGATACCTTAGAGAATTAATCCAACCGGAGACCCGGAGTAGCCATTGTTAGAAGTTGCTCGCTGCCAAAGGTACGAGACCGCCGGTCATATGAACTAGTTGCGTTATTGTCGTATTCGGCAAATCACAGATGCCACACACACACAGTGAGGCGAGAAGAACCGGAGCTATAAATGCCGAATTGCTGGCTTTTGGGGCCATTTTGACATTTAAGGTTGATGGTGAAATCAAGATGGCTGACATTTGAGTTATAGTGAAAACCAAAATAGCGTAACTTTTTCTTGTATGAAGATTTGGTGTGTTAAATGTACGTCATAGCCTATCTTTAGTTTTGAAATCTTTGAAATAATGCAATAATTAAGCAAAAATTCTCGGTCAATAAGTGTTTTCAGTGAATCGTACAAGATCCTGACGTAGGGTAACATTAGAAAGTAGTAATTTATAAAACTTGTATTTTATATTCGTTCTTGTTATTACTGTTTCAAAATGAAGAAACAACTAATTAATGAGTATACTATTTGCAATTTTGTTTTCCTTGATAATATTATGTCACTAAACACATAAAAAATTTGCAAATTATTAAAAAATAATTATTCAATTATATTATCAAACTTGTTTAAATTCTTTATTCTTTATAATAAAATATGTGCGGTAAACTTATCATGAAATTATGCATTTTTAATTTATAAGCAAGCCACACTGCAGAAAAAATGAGGGCTGTGACAGCACAAAAAGTATCGATATCGACTTTATCAGTATGTTGTTCTGGCTATTAAGTTTTCGGATTTCCTAAGGATACAATGATTCGGGATGACTGGATTCGAGGTTGCGCGAATCATGTTTCGTGGACTAAACGTACGAGAACAATTAGCTCACAGCATTTTGAAGCTTCATGTTTTATAGTACAAGCGGTAACAAGAGGAAATATTTTAATACATATTTACTATAGCATACTAAGCTAAATTGTAAATTAAATATTGTAGTAAAATAAAAATACGTTTCAATTATTTGTCTCAGAAGAAAAATCGTGTTTCCAAAATCATTATTTTTGTACATAATTTTATAAATATATTTTAAATAACGATTTTATTTTCAGCTTACCTTATTTCTATTTTTCTGTAGACTAAAGGACGTCACAGACGTCGAAGATAATATAATTTATTATCTTATTATAATACGTAATATGAAAATGTGTAGTATCTTCGCCGTCTGTGATAGTTCAAACAAATTTTATAGCAAGCGATATTTCATCTTATCATAAAATATTATCGTATCCTCGCCATCTGTAATGCCCCTTAGAAATAATATAATAGCTTAAAAGGTTTGTCACGCGCTTGTTAAATTTGATATAATATAGGTATATATAAATAAGAGAAGCTATAATATTATGATAACTCAGAATGACCAAAATAGTAATTACTATAAAAAAAATGAAGTAAAACACAAAAGCATTGTTAATAGTTTTATTGTATAAAAGTTTTCCTTATTATAATAGTAAATACTAAATCAAATAAAACACTTCCGCGTACTCAAAGAACTAAGAAACCTGAAAACATAAACAACCATAATTTGTTGCAGTAATAAAAACAATCATTTTAAAGCACGAAAACAGCAACTTGAAACGCTCTCACTCAATAGTAGTCTCTACACGGAAAAGTACCGCAACTCTTCTATAGCCGACAAGGGGAACACAGAATGTTTTTTCAAAAAGGAAAATTGCGTAGGTATACATAATAGGTGATAACCAGGCCCGTGGACTGGCATCAAAATTATATAATATGCAAATGCGTTACAAGGACAATCTAACAAAAACGTATGATATTCTAGGTATTGTGTAACCATGGGCGCAGAGTGACGAAATGCTTTAAGCCTGTGAAAATTTAAGACTATCTATATAATATGATATAATCATTTTAATGATTGGGTCACATGACAAAAATCCGAGTAGCATTGTTACGAATTTGAGCAAATCCCTCTACGTACTACGACATCATAAAGTATTTGTAATGAATGTACAATATAACCCATTTTTAAATGAAAATATTTGTATTATAAATATATTATAAATATTTATATATAATATATTCTTAAAATCGTTATTTAAAATATATTTATAAAATTATGTACAAAAATAATGATTTTGGAAACACGAGTTTTCTTCTGAGAAAAATAATTTAAATGGTTTTTTATTTTACTACAATAAGTAATAACTTTAATTTAATACATCTCCGTTTGGTTGGATGCTCTAAGGGTGATACCTACAAATCGCAATATTTCTATGTACTAGCATTTATGGAATACGAGTAGAAAAAAAGTTAATATGTCACTCAGTATTATGACTTATGACAGGCGGCGTAGGGTGGCGTCAGGCGTTTTAATTTTGAAAATTTTATAATTTTTACATAATTCAGACACAATGGCTGGTGTTCTATTTGAGGATATTTTCAATGTTAAGGATATGGACCCGGAAGGCAAGAAATTTGATCGAGTTAGCCGGTTACACTGTGAATCAGAATCTTTCAAAATGGACCTTATTTTGGATATCAATTCATGGATTTATCCCATGGAGTTGGGCGATAAGTTTAGATTAGTATTAGCAACAACGTTAAGAGAAAACGGTTATCCTGACGGCGGAGAGTGGAATCCTCTAGAAACTGAAGGAAATCGAGCTGACAGTTTCGAATATGTTATGTATGGGAAGGTTTATAGGTTAGATTTTTGTTAACTTGAATAATTAATTATTTTGAATAAACTATAATTATTGTAAGTGTTATAAGTTATATGATATCATTTTCTTGTGCATAATAATCATAAGTTATTGGTCAACATGGCGTGTTGACCAAAAACTTATGATTATGTATAACTTATGAGTTATGGTTCCTCTCTGCTTATGTCCTACACTATAATTACTCAATAAAACGATATTTCAGGATAGATGGCGATGAAGCTGCGATGGAGCCAGCCACAAGACTATCGGCCTATGTCTCATTCGGAGGTCTCTTGATGAGGTTACAGGGAGATGCTAACAATTTACATGGGTTTGAAGTAGACCAGCACATGTATTTGTTAATGAAAAAACTGGCTTTCTAGAGTATTCTGATGGCCCGTTTCAATAACCTATCTACCAACAACTATTTGTTTCTAAATGTCAAACTTGTATAGAAAAAAACTGTCAAATTATTGAATGGCGATGTTTTTAACAAATAGTTATTGATAGATAGGTTATTGAAGCCGTAAAGGTATAATAGGTTATCCTTCTGATATCTTGGCTTGGTTGCCCAGAATATTTGCTATAGACTTCAGCATGTCTTGTATATTACACGTAAATTATATTGTGATGTGAAATATTAATGTTTTGTACCAAGTTCAACAGACAGACCTGCAGACAAACTAACAAGCTATAAAATAAATAAAAATAAGAATAATAAAATGTCAAGAGCTCAAAAATTTTTGTCTTTACAAAGCAACCAAGATCATAATATATTCTGCTATCATAATTGTAATAAAGTAAGTAAGAGAATACATGCATATTTGAAGTAGTCCCTTTGACTGCCGCTACATAAATTGTAACTAGTTATAAGAATAATAAATAAATGTTTGTATAATAATTTACTTGACTACTTTTTGCATTTCATATTCCCTGCAAATTTTTAATCACTAGATTTAAATAATACCTAAAACACTTACTTAAACATTACCATAGGTTAATAAAGCTCATAAAAATTACCATTTCGAAGTATAATATATTTTATTTTAAATTAGTTTAAAATATAAACAGCATAAAAGAGAGTAATAGAAATAATTAAAAAGTAAATACAGCGCCATCTATGTGTTCTCGCGTGCAACAGTGTAATTGTAGCTCCATCTTGTGTTGAGTAGTGTAAAGTAGTTTTAATTACAAAAACTTAAACTAGATGGCGCTAATAATTTATAATAAATATATTTTTTTAAAATTATAATTTCTACCAGCGCTATTTTTGTTTTTGCATAATAATCGATGAATAATCAATTACATAATTCTATTTTCCAGTGAAACTGATTGTTCGAAATAAGTGGCCAAATTTTTTTTGCACCGCGGAGCCTTTCTTAAATACACAATGATACACATTTAACAATATTATTACGGCGTAATAATATTGTTAAATGTGTATCATTTTCCAATAAGTTTTAAAACTTATTGGAAATTTCTTGCTCTTTTAGAATATTTTTACATAATTTCTTCAAATTTTATATTACAATATTTTATTACTTAAAAAAATATAATAAGTAAGTATATGCGACGTACCAATACCGACTGTACTCACCTTCGTCGCCGCGCGTGAATTCAAAAAACGACGCGCGGGCAGTAATTAGTATACGGAGGAAGTCAGAGGCTTTTATTTAAAATTACTGGCTATTTTAGATTTTTTTTTTTAAATGTTAAATGTTTTAAATATTAACAGTTAATAAACTATTAACGAAAAAAAGACCATTTTTTGATATTTTTATTTATACTAAAAAGAGTAGGTACTAATAAAAATGTGTAAACTTTTTAGTTTTTTCACCCATACAACATAATTCAGAAGGTTCCTAGGTCAAAATCTTCAGGCGCTACACTATATTTAACAGGGCGAATTTTTCAAGTGGGCATGGACCATGGTAGGGAAAATCCGAAACTATAAGGAATTACGAAAAATTCTGAAAGGAGTTGCGAGCCGGATTTGGATAAAAAAAAATTAAAACTGCGTTATTACATTTTTATAAATATTTTCTCTAGTCAAGAATCGAACCGACTAATTTTAGACAAAATATATACACCGTATATTTATACTCCATTATATCGATACATTGAGGTAAAAATGGCGTAAAAACCAAAACCCTACTTTACAGGAGAAGCAAAAAACTATATTATAAAAAAAATTATCGACTAAAAAACATATTTTTCTTGTATGTATATTATCTCTTTTGAGTGATATATGTTAATTTTTTATGTTCTTTGCAATGGAAAACATTAGTTTATTGTCAGTCTCTTAGTTTAGAAGTTAGCTTGGATTTACGACCAAAGTTTTTTATAAAAATGGTTTATACACCTCATATTTCTTTCAGGTCTTTCATTGTGATGAGTCGTAACTAGAAGTATGTCGTTATCATTGAGCTAATAGACCACGATCGAAAATTAAGAAAGTCGTAAAATCACATAGACTGTATCTTTTGAATGTGTGGAGTCATAACTACAATAAGTTGATACTAATAATACATACCTCACTAGAAACTTGGGTAACAAAAACCATCATACTTAAATACCCCGCTTTACCTACTTGCATCTATAGGTTAAAAAAATTACAATTTTAATCAGTTATTGAATCAATTTTTTATTAAATCAAATTGTTTTTATACTACTGCGCGACAAAAAGGAGTGGTAATATGTTTATCAGCCTATGTTTTTGTGTTTGCACCTGGGCCACTATTAAGACCAAACGCGTTGGCTGATTTTGATAAATAAACAAAAACTTAAAAGTGTAAAATAAAATAATTACAAAAGAAATAAAACTGAAAAAAAAGTCCAGTAATCGAGACTCGTCATCGAATATTAATGAAGGTATAGTTACGTACCATTAAAATAATTTCATGATCGATACATTAAAAATGAAATCATTCTAATAAAGAACATTACGATTTTAACAGTCCGGACTCATCGAAAATCCGGGTCTCAAATCCCGATTATTAAAACCGTTAAGTTCCCTAATAGATTTTTTTCTTTTTGAATATATCGATCACCAAACTATTTCAATGGTAGGTATAGTCATTCAATAATATTTGATTACATAAGTCTCGATTAACTGGACATACTTGTTTTTTTTTTTAGTTTTTACGTAGTTGATTTTTTAAATTCTTTATTTTATTATTCTCGTTAGAGACATTAACTTTAAAAGCTTTATAACATTTGTTAATGCGGCAACGAAATAGGAAATTACTTATAGTTATGATAGTAATATTATGCTTAGAAGAATCATTGAGATCAAAGTTATCGCCAGTTATCTAGGAGTCAATAATATAATGTCGTAATTAGCTCTTGTAGCAAGGGATCATCTGAGTCAATAAGCGGTAGTACTGAATTTGCAATATAATTCAAAATATAAGACCGAAAAAGAAAAATGAGTCAAGTCACCTTATCAACTACTTTAAAGAATCACCTTGCCTCATTCCTAATAACATAACGTTATAACTTTGGCGACGTTAAATAACAATATAAAACTATAAACTATCATAATTATTTATTTGGTTTCATGCAGCAATATACCTACTAAGTATCTCATTTTATTTCGTAATTGCAAAATGAAATAAGCTAGTAGGTGTGTTTCTGCATTAAACCAAATTAAATACCTAAGTAGTTCACAATTTTTTGGACGTCAGTAATTTTAAGTAATAAATAAGTTTTCTCTTCTTATTCAAAATGTTTACAAATTGGGTAGGTACTTAATATCTACTTTATTTATTTTCTTTTAAATTTGTTGAAATTTAATATCTATACCAAATTCTACTAACTAAACATCTTAATAAAAATCGTACTGAACTTAGGTTTTTACAACCAAGCGCATTTGTTATGTTGGTAATCAGAATTCTACTGAACTTTGGTTTTTACGACCGAGTGCATTGGTTACTTTGAAAATACCCCATACTTGACGCAAATCTACTGCTTTTTACAACCTAATCTTATAATAAATATGACATTACACCAAATAGTCATAGCAATTTATTTCTTTTGCTTCTCACATCAAAAATTCCAACAAAAACTCAGTTTAGACGCTGAAGTCATCTGGGTCGTAAAAACAATTTTTTTGATAATTTGAAAGTGTTACATAGACCAATCGATAGAGCGGAAAAATTTAAATGAGACTGCGTTCATAACTCATTTTATACATATACGACCTTTCTACCCCAAGGTATCGAATTATAGTGTTGCTGCGTTGGCTGTTTCTAATAAGGAACACCTTCTGGAAAGTTATGACGTACTATACGGCAAACCTGAGGAAAATGTTTTATTTAAACAAACTGGTTCATATTTTGAAGAAATGTATGAAGTTAATTGCTTTGTTTTATTGGGGCTTGTCTCTTAACAGACGAAGGCTGGCAACTCCTTTCAGCATTTTTCGCTTTTGTTTAATTGCACATGAAAAAATCACGTGTATAATGGGCATTACATGCCTAATTAATTTTCGTAATATTTCTTTCAAAGATCTACCAAAACTTGAAATTGATGATGACCTTTTACGAAGAAAATGCGGAGAAGGTTAAAGCTACATATTTGGTTGGGCCAGCAAATATGTTTACTCACATATCATTATAGAAGGCAAGCCAAGGAGATTCTAAGAAGTACCTACGTGATTTTACAGACAACAATTATATCGGTAAAAGGAAGATGACATCTACTGGCACAATGTAGCTTAGTCAAAAGGTAAGACCGTAGGTTTCTAATTTGTAGAAAATTAAATAGAAACCTCAAATCTAAATAATGTTAAGGGCTTTTTCACTATCGTTTAATACGTGACAGATAGCTTATTCGGAGGTATTGTCGCTGCTTACCTTATACTGAACGACAGAGACAAAACATTCAAATATACTATCTGACGCTTATCATCAGAGTGTGAAACGGACCCTAATATTAAATATCTTAATAATACTAGCTGATGCCCGCAACGTCGTCTGTTTGGTGTAGAACAAACTGAAACGGAATCTTAATTAATTCAAAAAGAAAATACGTAAAAAATGTAGCCCGTATTTTAATTTTTTATATGCGTATGACATGAGCTTGTCGTCACATATCTCCAAAAGCACTAGTCCGATTTTGATGCGTTTTCAAAGATGTATTAGGATTTTATTTATCTCAGTACGATAGTGGGGCAATTCTGGGAAATGTTATCGGTTTCCCGTTTGGTTTTTCAGGCTGTCCCGCTAGTGTGCGCACGTATTGACGCAGACGGGAATAAGTCAGCGCGTGGACCGAAACGGGATTATCTTGAAAAAACGTTAAGAGACAATTCTCATAACGCTTTAGCACTATACTTGCGAGAATTAGGCTTCAGAAGCCCAATTATCGTAACTATTTGTGATCATAATCCTTTTTCCGTCCAGTCGGTGTCACATTCACACATATAAAAAAAAAAATGTTAATAACAAATATTTCTCCACCTACGCGTACAATCAATGCTCTATGATTGTATACATTTTTTATTTTTCCTCACATTAGTTTCACTTTACACCTCGTAATCCTTCCTTCCTTTCATTGCAAAGTCAAGCTTTTTGTTTAATCACTCAGAAAATATGCCCTCCTGAGGAGGACACGTGGCTGCTAACGACCGTGGGCCCAGTGCCCCGCGTGGGGCCCGTTGCCTCATAGCGTTGGGAACACTACTCCATCGAATACAGAACAGTGCTTCCTCGCATGGGGAACACCTCGGTGCCCGGTCGGAGGCCCCTAATTGGAGCGCTTCTCTTTGTTCTGAATATAATGAAGCGTGTGGCCTAACACTACCGCTTGTATTGAAATCAATATGTTTATTAGTAAGTGACAGACGTTTTTTTAACCCCTCTCTACCAATTTCATCCCTGTTATATGAACGGCTCACTCATTAAGGTCTGTTATTAACAGACCTTAATCAGTGAGCCATGAGCCGAACAGAAACTCATCATGAGTTTCTTCTAAAGTGCAGGTTGCCAAAAAAGAGTATGACGCGGAGACAGCGGGAAATAAAAATATTTTTTATCATCTATTATTGTTAATATATTGGAAAGAAATATATTATATTTATGTGTAACATTATAGTATATTTTTAAATTAAAAATTTCATTATAATCTGTTATGGATAAAAGATAGTGTCGAAAATGTTTTTAGTTCCTGCCGTCACCGCGTCATGCTCTATTTTGCTAAGCTGTAACCTATGTTAGGTTTTAAGAACTACCTATCCAAAATAGGCATAATCCTTTGCCTAGGCTGGAGGTACGCTGCTTGCAAATTATAAAATACATATACGCCAAAAGAAGTAAGACGCGGAACCCTCAAATGGTAACTTTTTAACAAAGAAATAAGTAGTCAACCCCAATCTGAAGCGATCGCAAATTAGTTTAATTTGTGACAAAATGGCGCGCGGCCCCCGCGGTGGTGCGGGACCCGCCCCGCCCACTCATTATTTCACGTAGACGCGGACGTCTCTTGTGACTTGTCATAATTACACAAATATTTTTTTATTAACAGTGTCGTTTATTTACCATCGCAGTTTCTAGCAATTACTAGCTACTAACTGCTTCGAAATAATTATTTCATGATAATTTCTATAATAAACCAAATTAATACGAAGAAGCCACAGAACCCTTCTCTTAATAGCATTGATCGGATTCCTTGTGAACTGTGATATCATTGATTTCCAGGAATTTTATTGTCTTTGTTATACTCTGTGAGTCACCTTAGTCAAAGCGTCCGCGTCAGACTGCGAAGATGAGTTTTCCGATCGTCTATTAGAGTTAAGTTTGCAGTGAGTGAAAATGTCAAAATGGCTTTATTGGATTTGTGTGAACACGGCTTAAGCGTCATGGATCAATTTTGACATTAACACTGATGCCTCACAGCAAACTTAAGGCGAAAAGACTATTGGACTGAGATCCCAGCCCCGCCAGCCTCCCCTTATATTCTTACTGATAAAATGTATGTCATATTGTAGTATTAGTTGTGTACAATGAACGTTTGCATATCCGCGAGACTGTGCCGTGGGCCAATTCTCAGGTACAGGGCGCCAAAGTTACAAAAAATTGTACTAACTTTTTTTACAGCTTTTGATATGATTCTAACGTATATTATAGTAGAATAATGACATTTAAATATTATAAAGTGAAATTTACCCGGATTGCTTTTATTTATGTTGTAGTATTTAAAGAAATAAAAAATGGAAAATCATCATTCAAAAATCATTAAACTACTAACCTTAATATTTCTGTTCATACTAAGTTTAGAGGAAAATGATTGTAATAAGTTTTGTTCCATACGTTATTCTGAATCCAAAAAATATGATTGATACTTCAACAGAATCTAAGTAAAGTGAGTACAAATTTTTTGCAACTTTAGCGCCTTGTTCCTAAAAATTGGCACAATCTGGCGGGTATGCCTACGTTCATTGTACACACTAATACTATAATATGAAATACATTTTATTAGTGAGAATATAAGGGGAGTTTGGCGGGGCTGGGCTCTCAGTCCATATCCAACAACTAACCTAGAGCGAACATTAAATAACCTCCATGCGTGGGCCATACATGTAAATAGTCGGCCCTGCGCCTGACCTCTCGCCAGTCGTGTCGGTCATCCACTGGGTTACGAGAGTAAAGGAACAGAGAGTGTTCTTGTGTACTGCGCACACACTTGAGCACTGTAAAATAACTCCTGCGTGGGCCTGGATTCAATGAAACCGGCCACCGTCACCGAAATTAGTGTGGGGAGCTATTATTATTATTCTGGCTCTAATAATGTTGAAATATATTTAAAAAATGTAGTTGTTATATTGGCGCTAGCCAGCGTTAATTAGTAGCTGTTTACTTTAATCTAGAGTGTCTAGGACCTATAGCTAGGTTATAGGTATTAGGTATACTTACATATTTCTAGACAATATATAAAGTCCTTGAGAGATTTATTGCCTAGTTACGTTTTCACTACTTAACTTACTGAGAAGTTGTGAGAAGAGATTTTTTTATAATTTTTGAGCTGGGTTAGATACTTTTAGTTCTTTAAATAACTTCCCCGTCACAAAAAATTAGCCTTTCATTCACCACTCATCAATGGTTTAAGTTGGGATTTAGTAAACCCTACTCGCTCTGGAAATAGTTCCAATGCTATTGAAAACCAGCAAATGTAAAAAAAAACAATGAAATTTAAAAATAATTCTTAAAAACTGTATCTATTGGTACGGGCGTGGCCAATCAGCGCTCGTCCCCTTAGAGGCGGGAAGAGGCAAACGTCAAATGCAAATGACGTTCCTTTTTTTTTAAACCAGTTCCAACTTCCAACGTTTGTTTATGGCGGGCTCGGCTCGGAAATGGTTGTTTAATTTAGAAGACGATGATCGTTTTGAGTGCCAAAACGTTAAATACAAGATTTTTGGAAATGGTTTTTAATGTCAACTTTTATTAATGGTAGCCAGTATGTTTCTGTGAATAGTATCTAATACACTACAGCAGTACAATTATTAAAGTACAGCAGACAGTAATTATCAGATGAGAAAGTCTAAAATTATTGTATGACGAGATAATTTGTCCACTATCATGTACTATAATATATCATACTTATGACTTGTATACTTATAGGTATAGTGCTAATTCTAATTCATATTAAAAATATTACAAGTAGATAGGCACCAGCTATTGTTCACTTAGATACCAAAGCTCTATATAAATGTATTTAGGTAGGTCTTTTATAATTAAAATTATTCAAGTCTTTATATTACAAATTAAAATAAATAAGGATTGAGATATCAATTTGTTACTTTATATAAACAATATACTGAACATAATATCATAATTCACATACTCTATTTTAAGCTCCACGCCACTCTATTTTATAGCTTTCAAACATTTCTACCAAAAAAACTTCTATATTCGTCACATAAATCACCGGTAAGTTAAATGTTTGTATAAATTAAAACTTAGCCGTTCACACATTATCGTTCACCTCAGACCTGGATTACCCCTCCCTCCCTCGCTAATCCCTCTGGAAGAGGGAACGGGACGAAAGCTCCGTACGTCAGTAACCCGGCGACATTCGCGATGCGATAACGCATTGATTAATTAATGATAAAATCAATTATGTGGAAAACAGTTAAGGATTAAAAAATAAACGCACGTTTTTTTTAAAGGATAAATTATTTTATTTCTTTGCATAATAAAAAAGTTCTTAATTTAAATTTTGAAATGCCGTGTAGTGGTGGTGTGCGGAGTGAAATTCGAAAATCGAACTTTGCTAAAATTGTGGATTTGTAAATAGTTATAAATGTTTCGTCGCTGTTCTTATTGGAATCCTGTAAGGTAAATTCTATTCTAATTAGACTTATTAGATTGTTCAGTACAAATATACATAATCCTCCATTTTATTCCGTTCGTTCCGTCTATATATATAATTGCTGTGGAGGTTTCAGATGCTGAAAACTTTGATGAATAATAATTGGCTTAGAATTTAGCCTATTACAGTACTTACCTGCAGCAGTAAATTAATAAAGGGATTACCTACCCACATCTAGATGCCAACAAAACTATTTATCGATTATATTTTAACATCTACCGATTTTTTTTTGATTTTTTTTCCTTTATTTAAGGTCGCTTGGAACTACATAGGTTATCAGCGACCACTATTACATTATTTTAACTAAACCATATAAATTACATTATTTGAGGAATTTTAGAACATTACTATATATAATTAATTAAAAAAAATAATTGTATAAAATAAAAATAATTAATATTGCCCAACTTTTATGAAATTTTACAGGTATATTTGGTAGGTCTGAGAATAGGTTGTAAACTACATAAATCCTACCATCTCTTAAACAGGTCTTCATGTGAAATATACAGAATGTTTGGAAGAACGTAGTCAATCCGTGAAATATAGATCCCAGGGGGTAAATACAAATCATTGTATGGCCGATATTGAACGCGTCTGAGATATTAGCCATTTTGTTTTTTTTAAGAAGTGGTAGTATGTGCTTATAATATATTAAATAATATAGGTAATAAACATATTATATAATATATAAGTAATATGTTGGGTCATAATAAAACACTGAAAATGTTTTCAATGGTCAATGTTTTAATTTCTTCTTACCTTATAGCAGAAGTTTAATTAACTAATCTAAGCACAATTTAAACCTGAAAACATGTTTTGAATTTTGATCGTTTATTTGACGCGTAACTCACAAAATATCTGATCTTTATTGCACTTTAAGTCACCGCGCCCTTTAGTTTTTAGGAGACTATTTTAACATTAAATGGGCTTTAAAGTTGAGTATCTCACAAACGGATTCCTGAATCAAAAAATCGTCTTAGCAACGACCTATCAAATGATACTCAACACTGTGGGAAAAAAAACATCTTTTTTTTAATAGCACTAACCGTTCGGACGGTAAGCCGACGGCAAGAGACGTGAGGCGCAACGAATTCGTCGTCTCTACACTCTATGCCCGAGTTTTGTATCCCGGCGCCCGCGACGTACGAAAAAGAAATATTCGATTTAAAACATTCAGTGCTTGTGAGTATTGATGTTATTATACGTGAAGTGATCGTTATTAAAAGGATTTAATGTTGTTTTTTGCGACCTCTTAAGAAAATACTTAAAGCTTAAAACTGAAGCTCTTACGATCAACAGCAGTTTAGAACATTTAAAAACATATATATTTTTTTAATTTTGAAAAACATTCACATCAATCTGGTAATAGAGTTTTTCAAATAGTTACCTAGCTACAAATGTAGGCATAAATGCAAATATACCTAGTACCTACCACATTATGGACTATTTTTTCTTTATGTAACTTTAACCTCTGTGAAGCTTATTTTATGTGGCAATTCAGGTAAATGATGATGATGAAACAAGACCCGTGGCAGCTGGGGTGACCAGGTCATAACAGCGTCAGGTTACATGTTAAAAATAACAAACCATTGTTCGACCAATTCCACTGTGCTTCTTTGTTCGCCATACGTCGCGTCGCGCAGAAACAAATAAAAAAAAACAATATATCTCAAGAAAGCTCTAGTAAAACGCAAAATGGTGTATTTGAGTTTCAACAATCGAGATGGCGAATGGCAATTGCTTTGCCTTTTGAATAGGAAAATATAAAAAAGTAAAAATTCGAAATTCGAAAAAAGGGAGCTCCTATCGAGGGCACCCTTTTAAAAAACGAACATCAATTAAATAGACAAACAACTGAAATGCAAGCCAAACACGCCCTCAGAGCCCTTAAGCCGGGGGTGCGAAGGAGAGATAGGGCACGTAGCTGCGCCCCCATTGGTCGTGCGCCGCCCTGCCACCCCGCGGCTCCGCCAATCAGGTGTTATCGTCCCGTTTTTGAGACTTTTGTTAAAAATTCAATTGATTAATATGAAACTGTTTTCTATTTACAAAAGCGTTTCCGTTTCATTCATACCGTATCCAATGGTTTTGGAATAGAAACGGATTAACTCCTTTTATAAAACTCCCTAGTACATTTACGTTATTATTATTCATGATTAATTAATTTACATAAATTAAATCCTTGTCTAATGTTTCTTTAGTTTTGTAGACGTTAGCGGCTAGTTTTTCCTAAAGGCTAACTCAACAGAAATCAAAATATGATTGATTGATTGATTTACAACGAATTACGAAAATATTTGTGGTAGAGTCAGATAGTGTTACGACGATAATAATATTTGATACGTAGCTGCTTTTCTGATGACACAAAAGTATATTCAGTTTTCACGACTTCAAAAAAAAAGGCGAACAAAATATTTTCATACCTGATTCAAAAAGTTTCTCGTTAAATTATAATCGATTTTTGACGTGATAACGTCTTTTATATCGACGAACGCCGACTGCACGCACGAAAAAATGTCACGTTCCGCCTGAGCCGAGCGTGCAAGCGAGAGCGCGGAACAAGCGTTAGAGAGGCACGAAACATTGTCACGTTCTGCCTGAGTCGAGCGTGCAAGCGAGAGCGCGGAACAAGCGATAGAGAGGCACGAAACATTGTCACGTTCCGCCTGAGCCGAGCGTGCAAGCGAGAGCGCGGAACAAGCGATAGAGAGGCACGAAACATTGTCACGTTCCGCCTGAGCCGAGCGTGCAAGCGAGAGCGGGGAACAAGCGATAGAGAGGCACGATCGGCCTAAGCGTTCGGTTTGTGATGACGTTATCACGTATAATAATTATCGTCCGTAAACCGTCCGAAAAAAATATTTTATTTCTATGGTTCGAGGATTATTCAACATCCAATTAATTCCATCCAGCACGAAAAACGACTAGTAATTGTATGGATTTACTAGGAAAACATAAAGGGACCATGCTCGCGTGCCCGCTCAAGGTCTGTGGGAGCTCGAGATCTGTTTATTTTGAAATTAGCAAATCTGAGAGCCGGCACTCTCCCTGTGTAAATACTACTGAGGGGCAGTAGCGTGCTGATATTATTGTATTATTAGCAGATTAAAGGATTATGGCGTACTCAGCTCTTTAAATACTTCAGGAATATTATTTCTTTCATGAGATGATCGGTGCGTATATGACTAAGGTTGTTCCAAATCATTACGAATATTTTGGGCATATTATGATAGTAGATCATAATATGTCCAAATAGTATAAGCCCATAAGCAGTAGCTTATGCCAAGACGTTTAAACTGAAAAATTGAGACTGGTGTGCCAGAGCCAAACTGCGAATTTAACAGAAATAAATACGGAACCTGGCTGCAGAAGCCCAATTTACGTAACTACTTGTGATCATATAACCCTTTTGAATCTCTGAGAGAAAAGTTTAAAGAAATAGGTGTACTGACCGTCGCTTGTCAGTATATTTTAGATAATTTGTTATACGTTAGAAAAAACCTAAGCAATTTTAAGAAGAAAAATGAAAATCATTATATAAACATTAGAAATAGGCATAAGCATAGTTAGAGAAGCCAGTGATAAGACTTACCAAAGTAAGTGAATCTTTTAAGGGCCAATGTATACGCCGTAAAACCTTTCTATTAATAAATTTTAAAAAGTAGTCAAAGAACGTTTGTGTGCTAAAGCATAGATTTAAGTATATGTAATGTAAAACATATATTTCTTTTAAAAGAACAATTTTTCATCTTTTTGCTAAAAGATGGCCCCGTGCGAGTTTCTTACGCCGGTTCTTCTCGGCGGGTTAGGGTTGAACTGATGGTAGCTTTTACTGTTGACTTTCCGAAAAAAGCTTGTTAAGTTTCATTTGGAAATTAAATTTTTCATTTTCATTTTCATAATCCAGCTTCGGTCCGCGCGGTGTCGCATTCACCGCGTTTATCGCGCGTGAGCGAGTGGAACAGCGCGCGGACTGAAACAGGATTATGATTACAAATAGTTTCGAGAATTGGGCTTCAGGTCTCGCGACTTGAGTTACTAGAGGCCAGAAGTGCAGTCACTGTAGTGTCAAAGTAGGTATAGAGTGCTCAAAAAATATCAGTCTATTTTGCCAAACACGCCCAATTAATTGATGAGAAATTAAGCTTACTCGAGTCTGGCTGTACCAAATTTTTAAGTATGGGCATTTGACATTGGACAGGCCAGCCTGTCCAATGTCAAATGCCCACCTAACCCGACCCGACCTAATACCCGACGTTAAGATACTGATGAGAACACGACGTCATTATATTCACGATCAAATTATTATGACCATAAAAGTAGTAAACAATTTCCTTGATGATGAAATGTGTGCAGTGAACAAGGTACTTTAGGTATATTTATTATGAATTATACTCAAGCAGCGTTTGAAAGCGTTAAACGAAGCGTTGAGTTTGAACAGCTGTAGGTATAGGTAGATGTAGGCCGGTCTAGGCGTGGCCCCGCCCAGAGGATCGCGTGCCAACTGCCAACAGACAACCGCTGTACGTCACGACAATGTTGCTGCACGCTATCAATTATGCGGGGATATTCACGTTACAACATACAACCTACTTACTACATTCGCGCTTTTTCATCTTTGAGGGTTGTATCCTTGTCAATGGATTTTTGAAATACATTTTTTCTAGACACTAATGACGGCTATAAGTACCGGCGCTGGATTTGCAGGCTGGACGGTCAGTATGACCCTTATTCTATTCATATAGAATAATACCCCCGTGTCATGAATACCTTATACTATTCATGACACGGGGGGGCACCCCCATGACTGACAAAATGCGACACACTTCACACGTCAACTCTATGCGTCAACTTCTAAGACTCACGAATTGACATTTTAGTTTGACACCTCGACACTCTCGGGCTCAGAAAATACTTTGGGCGTTTTTACCCGCTGTTTAATAAAGCGACTATATAAACCAATTTAATTCCAGTAATTTATTAAATTCAGATACATTAAGAATTGGAGATAATCAATAAATTGTTAATCATATTTTTACATGAATATTCGTTGAAGAAGAATTTACCCAAGACTTACCCCACGTCCTGCATATGCGACCTATGCCGTTATAATCCAGATATATCCAGATACGCTAACTTAATTTTTTCTTTGATCGTCGTGAATGATTGTTCCATAGTAAAAATTCCCCATGTCCTTTAAACTTGACCCAAATCCGCAATTTATTTTATTAGTAGGCAGATTTTAACAACTTTTCGTAAGAAGATACATTGATGTCCAATACTACACCTTAGACGACTAACATACGCTAGCCACTACACACGTAACGATAAAACTGCAGAGTTCGCTTAAACCAGTGGTCAGCAACGCGTGGCCGGCGGGCAAACATCACTTTAATTTTGGTACCCTAGCCGGGAAAAAACGTCCGTAACGTAAGATTTTTATGTATAGACTTTATTATTTTCTTTACACTTTGAATAGAACTTAAAATTAATATTTTTATAATAAGGAACTTCATTCCTATCCGGTGTCCCACGACACCACACGGCTTTTTTTTAAATTATCTTTACACAAATTAGTTTTTAAGTACCTTGAAGTTTTTGTTTTATATTAGTTTTTGTTTCCCCTGCATTTTGTCTTCATTTCTCCTTTGTCATGTGTATTGATTTCATATAAATAAATAATTTTACATTTTTAATATCACATTACATCACAGTACCTAGTAACCACCTACAATAGATAACTAGGTAGATATCAATTAGGTACAAAATTATCATACAAGGCCCGCCTTTATCTATTTTTTTTAATATGTGGCCCATGTCTAACAAAAGGTTGCTGAGTGCTGGCCCCAGGTTAACGCTGTTCAAATTTACCAAATTGTGCAGTTTTATCGTTACGTGTGTAGCGGGCATTAGACAGTGTTATACAAATCACAGAAATGGAATGCGATTATTATGCAATTCACCACAATTCTAAATTCAAACAAATTCAAATGACGTTCTCGTTCTAATTTTAACACGTCCGAGCAACGCTACATAATCGGTTCACAATTTGAAACGTACCGAAATTGAATCTTATTACAACGTCACAGGGGTGGGTGACATTTTACAAACGCCACACCTTTGTCTATGGTGTACGTGTCACATAATGACGCGGTAGTGGGTCGCTGTAATGATGCTCCCGCTATGTTCCCACGCAGTTGGGATCACTTTTTGGGCGTATAATAATTTTCTTTGTTTACGTCCTCGCGGGCGGTATGCGAAATTATCGAACTGACAGTGACGTGTAAACTTTTTTTATGACAAATAAACATTCGCAGGCTGAATGGATGCGGCAGGCATTTTAGTTGATGGGAATTTTAGTTGTTAATGAAGAACAATGTTATAAATGGAGGCTAAGTTGGTTATAGAAATGACCATAAGGTCTAACTAAACCCCTAGGGGGGTCTATAAATTGCGTGACACGTTTTTGAGGATTTCTTTACGATTAACTGGTATGCAATTTCTAATAAGACGTGGCATAAAATTCGTCTTAACCTCCGCATCAAGTTTATCACAATAATAAATACGAGTATGGGTCGCACGCAATTCGCCAGCCACCCACAATTTTCCCGCCGAAAACTCATCCCTGCTCTGTAATCAATACGTAATACGGGAGTCGCTTACCACGTCACGTACGATATCGAGCATTTGTATTGTGACTTGTAATACCCTTTTTGTTCCATTTGATTTATTACACAATATGATATTATAATATTGAAATTGTGACACGCTTATCGCTATGGGTTTTCGAAAGAGCAATGTCGCATATATTTTAATCGTTTTTCTAAAATGTTATACAATCATTATCAAAGGAAGTCTCAAATCGGCAACCCGCTTTCTATATTTTGAAATAGAAGCTTACAAAAATCATTGACGCATTCAGCACTATTTGAAACTTTAACGAAAATTTTGAAATATGATAATTTGTGACGCATTTGCAAATATATTTTATGCATGGGACGAATTTAATTCGTGACGAATGTGTGACGTTTTGACGTGTTTTGGAATAGGGTATTTTCCAAGTTTTTGAAAAATATGTCAAATTGTTCATAATAAAATACATTTTCAATTTGGATCATTCAATGTGAGTTTCTTTCCTTTCCTTGCAAATCACCATAAAGTTTAAATATTGAATAAAGGCTCCAAAACGTTAAAATGTGTTGTCATGATGTCACGTCAGGGGATGACTCTCATACATATACAACTTTACAGAGAACAGACTCTAAATTGCCATAAGTTATACGGGAATATGGTCATTCTGATGATTAATAATTGTTGTTGCCCGACCTAGTTTCAATTTTAGAGTGGCGCATCTATGCTAGTATATTCTGTATAATCTATGTAAGTACCTGTCAAGTATAGAAATCACATTAAATATGTCAAATCCTAGTACGCTTGGTGCTAACTTTGTTAATTTTACTATTTTAAAATTGTGTGGTGCTATACTATAAATAACGAAGAGAAACTACTCCGCACTAAACTTCGACTGAGAACTGACAAGTGAAATATGATTTTTACTGGCGGTAATGTATCTGATACTGGCTATTCCTTAAGGGATTACATTAAAAAAAAAGAAGAAGTACAAGAAGAGACGCACGTTTGACTACTGTGCGTTGTTTTTACTAGTGTTGGTTAAATTGGTTTTAAATAAAATTATATATATACGGGATTTGAACCCGCTATCTCCGGATAAGCGCCGGCTAACTACTGAGCCACAGACGTCATCGATTGTTTTCCTGCATTTAAAACTTTAAAATGTAGTGTTTTCAATCCTTGTTACCTACATAATATTATCTATATGTATGCCAGTTGCAACATAAAAACTGAGAAATGATAAACAGGTTGAGTTATAGCATTTCCAAATGCTTGTGTCAACGATTTGTTATCGAAACGGTGCAATGTCAGTTGGTCATTTACAAAATGTTATGATTGTATTTTTTTATTATTCTTCTAATACTAGCCATACACGTAACGGTATACCTGAGAGGTTTGCCTGTTAACCTGCCTGCCGGTAAACCGGAGAATGTGTGTTGCACAACTCTGCAGGTTTCCATGCAGCATTAGCTCAATTTTACCTTACAGTTAAAACTTTACTTGTATGGCTAGCTTAAAACTCTAATAACGATCACTCATAAAAGTCCTTCGTGTCCTTAAAAGATAAGACCTAAGGCTGAAACTACGTAGTCATGTTTATTTTTAGTATTATTATTTATAATAATAATATTATTATTCCCTATTTGGTGAGCCAAAGTCTCGCTGAACAGTTTTTTTTGCTACCAACCTTAAGGGTTGGTACCAATACTCAATTCACACCGAATTCCGAAGCGATATGATACGTGACGCGCGGCGGCGCACTTTTAAGATACTTCAAAGTTTGAATAGCTATCTAAACTTCACTCATTACACAAAAAGATCCACGTTTCATTGTAAGAGTTCGAATGTCAAATTGCGCCGCGCCGTACAGCGCATGTGCAGTGTATGACTGATGTCATATGACACGTGTATCTTTTTGGGTGGTGAATAAAGTTCAATTTTGAATAGCTATCTTTAAAATACAGTGTCGCGTGTAGTCGCGGCGTGAACTGACCCTAAAACGCTACGTATAAAACTGTATGTGGCAATAGGCTACTTCATTTTTCCTTCGGCTGAGAAAGAACAAACTCTTTGTATGGCACTGCATAAATTCTCCATTTGACAGGATCTTAAAATGTTAGTCATATATTTTATGTTCTTAGTTTTAAAGGTTACGTAGTACTACTACAAGGAACCCCTATGTTGCTCTGTCCGTCCGTCTGTCTGCCCGCCCTTACTTCTGTAAGTATTGACTTCTGTAATTATGAACATGAACTGACAAAAATTAGCGCATTTACAGATTGCGTATATGTTTTGCCTCATTAACAGCCTCCGTGGTCAGTAGTAGTTAGAGCTTGGCTCTCGACTCGGAGGTCGTAGGTTCGATTCCCGCATTGGAACAACAAAAAATGTAAGTTCCAAGTTTGGTTAGGACAATGCAGGCTGATCACCTGATTGTCTGACAAGAAAGATGATCCATGCGTCGGACGGACATTTAAAAAGTCGGACCTGCGCCAGATCCCTCGCCAGTCGTGTCGGTTATCCGTCCCACTGGGTAATGATAGTAAAGGAAGAAAGAGTGCTCTTGTGTACTGCGCACACACTTGGGCACTATAAACTATAACTTACTCCTGCGTAACTGGCCTGGTTTCAATGAAACCGGCCACCATCACCATTTCGGTGACGGTGTGGGGGAGTTATTATATATTTTGCTTTTGGCATAATAAAATAATAATAATTGTATCCTTTAGGGGGTGACCACACATGTGCAGTGGGGTTGCATAAATCGACCGGAAAATGGAAATCGTCGAGGTCTTATGAACTGTTTTCAAGTAATCGGCCTCCGAAGTGGTTAGTTAACAAGCTGGCCCCCTCCAACATTTCTAAATTATAAAAGGATTCTAAATTATAAAACTTGTAACTTTTCATACAGTTAGGTCCTGCTAAACACTCTTTTAGGAAATTATTTCGGGCGAAATCGGACGATAAATTTTGAAGTAATTAAAAAACCTATTGCGCGGTAATAGCTACGGAACCCTCCTGAAGCTGGGACTATATGCTCCGGAATCCGGAAAGCCGGCGAAAATTCAGAGCAGTAAAATTAGAAGTCTGGGTAAATGAATAGAGTTGAAAATCGAAAACAAGAGTCAAATGTCAATGTCATATATGACAGCTCGACACTCGATTTTCAACTCTATTGTATTAGTGCAGAGTTCTATTTTCAGTGCTCTGATTTTTCACCCTCGTTCCGGATTCCAAAGCTTTATGTCCCAGCTTTAGGCAATAAGACATGCCCGGAAATGTTCTTGGTGAGGTTATTTTTTTAGGAGGTCTCAATTCTCAGGGTGTCGTGGACCTTGTGGTTAGTGCCGCTACCACCAGCCGAAGTGGAGCGCACGTACAACATCGGCGAAGCTCCTGCTCGACCAGTTTCTAAACATTTTCCTTTGCACTAGGACGCCTCAAAATATTTAAACACAAAGGAAGTGTCCGCGTCGACTGCATACGTGGTTGAACTGCGTATTTACACGTGAGTATGTGTGTGTGCGCGCGATTCAACGGCGCTGTCATGCTATTTACATCTTGTGCCTGGACGAGCGGGAACTTTTTCGATAGTACGTTGTGCATATTAATATTGTGTCCACCTCCTTACATCTTGGTAGGTATCGGTTCTTAGTCCTTACCATCAAGTGTGTGAAAAAATGTAGGAGATCTATACTGCAGTGCCTACATCACGTCAATCTGATGCCATGGTTACTCAGGATAAATCTATCCGTGCACTATCAGATACATATACAATTAAACACAACCTTGAAAAATTAATATCATAAGTTAGCGTTCAACACAGACATAATTAAAATTATTTCTGCTCGGTAATCGAAATATTGAGGTCATTACAACGAAACGCTTGCGCATCATATCTTTGACATTGGCTTTTTGAAAACACGGAACAAAATTGAAAATGTGTACTCATTTCCAGCGCTTAATTAGGTTCAGTTGACGTTGACAGGTCGATTCGCGCGCTTTTCCGTCGCGCGTAGTTTTTTTTTTATTATTTTGTTCGTAAAATGTTAAAGTAATTGAGTGAAAAGTTTCTTGGTTAAGTGGTTACTGTGAATTTGTGTTAAATAATTCAAAATGAAGATGAAAGAGGGTATGTGTGAGGTTATACTATTTAGATCTAAGTGCTAAGAATTAGTGATTAAAATATAATAAAATATAGATTTATTTTTAAATACTGCACCTATTGTTTAAAAGTAAAGAAAACAATTATTATATAAATCGGTACCCGGGAATAAAATTGAAAATATGTAATAAAGCAGTTTCCGACAAAAAAATCTTTACATTACTAAATATACCTCTGATGATATTCCGAATTTTAAGGTGAACCAAAATATTAAATTCGATAAAATTATGTGTCATCGTAAATCTTTATTGCACGGTAACATTTAAATTAGTGCAGTATATACTCTTTTTGTTTACGTTTATGTTGAATTGGATCTGAAGTCTGAACAGCGTTTGCCTACATGATACAAGTCAAGTTTCTTTGAGTATTGTATTAGGGTTTTTTGTGATGAGAAGCTAAAATACACACATACTATGTATGAAAACCTATAACAAAACCCAATTACCAAATTGTTTTTATTTTTTTATTTAACACCATAGCACCTGGGTAGGCAGAGCTTTGCTCGGAGTTCTGTGAAATTTAAATAAATAAAAATAATTACAAAAATATTTATCTGACCGGGATTCGAATTACGAATTTTCGAATAAAGCAAAAATTATACAATAGTAAAGATACCAATCTATATATGCCAATTTAAATATATTGTTGCACGAGGAAAGAAAAAACATGTGTATTTTAAAAATGAGTAGTTTCCAGGGATAGGACCTAGCTAGATCAATGTTTCTCCCCAAGTCTCTGCACAGTAAATTTCATGGTAATACTTGCAGCCGTTGTCAAGATTATGATTATATATATATATATATATATATATATATATATATATATATATATATATACAAGATTGTCTCGTTTAAAGTATAAGATATAAAATTGATTGCGATTCCAATGTCTCGCTAAGGGACGTAATAGGGGTTAAGGTTTGTATGGAAAACCTTCAAATCTACACATGAGAATTGAGATTCGTACTCTTAAATACTTTTCATTTGATACGTGTTTCAGTGTTTATTAGAATTTACCCTCTAGGGGTGCAAAAAATCTGGCACACAGATAGTTATTGTGACGTAGAAATCTATACTAATATTATAAAAAGGGAAAAGTTTGTTTGTTTGTTTGCATGGAATAGGCTATAAAACTACTGGATCGATTTTGATGATGTATGGCACAGATATAGAGTAGACCACGGGGAAGAATATAGGCTACTTTTGATCGCGGAAAAATGTACAGTATCGCGAGATTAATGTCGCGGGCAATATCTAGTCGGTTACAAAAGGATTTTTCGAAATACATACACCTGCAGGCCTAGCATGCGCACCCTAGAAACACCGAAGAATCGACAAAATGACAGATTGTAGAAACATTAATACCATTCAGAGCAAAGTAGGTCTTATTGTAGGGCAGCAAGGTCGACGCATCGTCGTTATAAGAAACAACATTTCTTTTCTTCCCGAGCGTGAGCTCACAAAATGGCCTCTTTTGACAGCTAAAGTAGAAACGTTTTCTTATTTCAATGTCAAATAGTCTTACATTAATGTCAACTACTCAACATCATGGCGGTCCTAGACACATAGTTTCTTTATGTTCAGTCATTTACTTGAACATTTGCTCGTTTTTGACAGAAGATTTCCCGGCAGCCATTTTAAAAATATGGCTGTTTAGAAATATTTACTTCTATTGACGACCTCGTTACGATGGAATAAGAACTATTTTGCAGCGAACTATTATGGATAGAATATTTGTTCTCTAAAATTATTTCTTCGGACGCCGTGCTAAGCCCGCAGGGGGTGCAAGGGTGACCCACGCGGACAAACGCTCGCGCAGAAGCTAGTAGGTAATTTTAATTAGCCACATGAGATATTTTAGACTCCTTCATTATATTGTTCGTACAAAACTGAAGTGAAGACAGTCAGTGCGGTATGGAGGTCTCGACACAGTTTTACCGCCGACTCAGCAAGGTGACTCACAGTATGACCACACGTGGCCATAGTAACTAGCATAGTAATTACTAATTACTACTATTGTTGTAATAAGTAGTTGGATGAGCAAACGAGCAGCATCACCTGAGTAACCCCCTCCATCGCCTGGTAAGAGATTACAAAGAGATCGCCTCCCCTCTCCACATGCAAATGCTTGTATTCAGTTTGTATATTAAGTGAACAAAACTTGTGTTATTCAGTCGCCGGATTTGGTATTCTTTGTGCCAACATTCTTTCGCCAATTTAGTAATTCAATCGGTTTTTTCACGCGCAAAATTTCAAATGTTTTGATGCAAATATAAATGCATGCCTTTAAGTTTCGCTAAAAATAGGTATTTAGTTATTTACAAGAAAGCGAAATATCAAAATAGTTTGTACAGTTTTACTCTAGTCTAATTCATTTGTACTGAATTCACGTGTGTTTTTTGATATTTAGTATTAAGTGTTCAATATTTAGAAATGTATTGCAATACTAGCTTTTGGCGCGGCTCCGCCCGCGTAAACACGGGAACGCTGTTTTCCGGGGTAAAAACTAGCCTTTGTGTTTAACGAGAGCCTAAATTCTACCATACCAATATTAACAAAAATCCGTTCAGTTTTCGCGTGAAAGAGTAACAAAAATCCATCTATCCACCCGTTCATCCTCAGACATTCGCTTTTACAATAGTAGTAGTAAGTTACATTGTAGAGAGAGTGAAGGTTTTCTTATTCTGCTGCATGTAGAGCCGTCTACCACAGATTGAAGAAGGAGGAAGAGATAAACAGCTACGACCTCTGTGGTTCAGTGGTTAGCGCATTGGAGCTCAAGCCGGAGGTGCGGGTTCGAATGCCGCCGAAGGAACAAAAAGTTTTGTGTGTTCCTGGGCCATGGATGTGTGTTAAATATGTGTGTATAATATAATAAAAATCTTAAATATATCTATATTATAAAAGTAATAAATATATTTCCGTTGTCTGGTACCTGTAACACAAGTTCATCGAACGAACTTACCACGGGACCAGATTGACGCGGTGTGAAAGCGTCAGTAGATAGATGTCTACCACAGAATCTACTCAAAATCGTCAAAACACTGAACACATTCACTATGATAGAGTCTGACGCACTTTATTTTTCCACGCATATTTACATTATAAAGGGCCGGCAGAAGTTACATATTTACATAGCGACTGGATTCCACTGGCCCTCAAGGGATAGTAGCCCTTATGTATATACGCCCTTATGTTATAGAGGCGATTATCCCATATCGTAGCGGGCGAGTTTACAAACCATTTCTCTATATTATCACTATAATGACAATAAACCTGTTTTGAGGTTCCTCAAGAAAATATTATGTTTACAAATAAATTGAATTCGTGCTTCTTCTTTTCTGTTTCTAGAATTTTTTTATTGAATTTTGAATACCTACATAATCGTGAAACCGGAAGCCCAATTCTCGTATTTACGTAATGTACTTTCAATGGATTGTAAATTGCCAGTCTTGATATCATACACTGATCCATAGTGGTTTTCTACTAAACGTTTAATGTTCAGCTTTTAACGTTATTTTGACGTTTATGAGAATTATAATATGTTGACGAGAGTACTTAATTGTAAAAAAATCAGGGGCGGACAGACAGATGGACGGACACAGCGAAACTATACGGGTTGTTGTACTACGGAACTCAAAAAATGAGTCTTTACTCAAGTTAATGAAGTTAAATTATATGGTCGCTCATACAGTGAAGAAAAACATTTAAAACGTGCGGAACCCTCCGACGTAGGTATTGGTGGGCAGATGACCTGTGACAGTGCGCAGTGGCCATCGCAGTATAATGGCCGACAACATGGCACATAGGCATTCGAGTTTTTTGCCCTTTTATGGAGTTCATAATATTTTGTGGGAACGTGGGTGGGTTTTACCAGGGACTTACGTTGCGGCTGGTTTTGACGCTGTAGCTGGCTTTAAGCACTGTTTTGTCAAACCGGTATAAATGATGCGTAAGAAAAGTAAATGCAATTTTTCATTAAATTTTCGATATTGTACGGTATAAAAACTGCCACCAATAGAATGTGAATCCCAAAGGTTTTTTTTTCTTTTCTTAACTTCCAATCTATGTAACATACATTTGTAGAGCCAAAAAAACCGCTCAAGTGCCAGTCGAACTCGCGCACGAAGCGTTCCGTACAAGGTGGCAAAAATATGTATATTATTCTGTTTTTAGTATTTAATGTTATAGCACCAACAGAAATACACATCTTTGAAAATTCAACTGTCTACATATCACAGCTCATGAGATACAAGCCTGGTGAGTGGTGACAGAAAAACAGACAGACGGACAGCGGAGTCTTGGTATTGGTAATATGGTATGGGATCATATTACTAAGACTCCTAAAATATGTAAGACCCTAGCAAATGTCTTTTACAGAAAATAAAATTGTTAAATGAATTTCATTTTGAGTTAATTTGAGTTAATTAAAAAAAATTTTTTTTTTTCAATTTTAATAACGTGGATGCTGTAGTTGGCATCTTCTGTAGCTCGCCGTCAGGAAATAGTTAAACAACACACACTATTCGCGATAAAAATACATAACATCTTAAATCATGCGTAAATATGACAAAATGGCTTAGGTACCTACTGTGAAGTGTGAACACGGCTCATTGCTCATATGTCATAAAATATTTCACTGTCTTCTTAAAGCGAATAGACTTGTAATTAGTGACAGATTTTTTATTGCTTATATGAAGAGTGCTCTAAAATATGAGTAAGTACTCAGAAGCAGTATACTAATAAAGCTTATTACTACAATTAAAAAATAAACTATATCCCGACTACGTAAGTTACATAGCCTATGTTACCCGGGCTATTATTACGAATCTGTTGACAATTCGTTTATTAAAATCGGACCAGTAGTTTGGGTGCTACATACATACATACATAAATACATACACATATAAACATCTAAAATCATTACCCTTCCTTTTGGCTTCGCCGTAGTCGGGTAAAAATCAATACTTTCAAAAGTACAGCGATTTGTCTACATAATTTCGCTAGTCTCGTGAAAACACTCTATCGCGGAACCTATGACGTCAGGTGTTCCTAAAGTTGTATAAAGGGTCGCAACTCGCCGGAACGTAAATGCTATTATCTCCGTGCGTTTGTGCGTTTAAGCTCATACTTAATATCCATTTAATGGATGCTAGTCACATAAGTTACATTAGTCTAAGGTGTAACGGTGTGAGTAAATTAATTATGTTTACTAATAAACCAAAAAAATGTAAGTACCTATTTTTTGTGATTTTTATATATTAGGTCATTACATATGAAATTGGCGTTTTGTATAGGAGGAACATAAATTCGATTTTTAAACATAATATACTTATTTAATCAAAGTATTATATACCATTGCTATCTATGCACTTTTGCCATCTCATAGGTAGTTCATTGATTCCTTTACCAAAAAAACCATTCGGACAGGAATTAATAAAATCTTTGAAAGCGCTTTGGACTGCCCTATTGGATTTAAATTTTTTTCTTTGCAAGAAGTTATCCAAATTTCGAAAAAAAATGGTAATCTGTTGGAGCAAGGTCCGGGGAGTACGGTGAATTTCTTAGACATTCCAATTGAAGCTCCTCTAATTTGTTAGCCGTCTGTTGTGCAGTGTGTGGTCTAGCATTGTCCTGAAGCAGCAGTGGCCAAGAGCAAATGACCAACCTCGGTTGTTTAGCAGCTAGCTTTTCCATCATGATTTACAGTTGCAGGCAATAGACATCTGCCGTAATCGTCTGGACAGATTTAAGAAAGCTGAAGTGAACGACACCGGAACTAGTCCACCTAACGCTCACAAGTAACTTTTTTTGAGTCAATTTCGTTTGGTTCCTTTGGCTAGTTCGTCAGGGTTCAGCTATTGCGATGAGCGTTTCCGATTATCGTACAGGATCCACTTTTCATTACAGGTAATGGTTAGATTTAAAATCCCTTCATTATTGTGCCGGTTGAGTAATGTAACGCAGCAGTCGACGCGCGTTTGTCGGTTTGCTGCACTCAATTCATGAGGTACCCACCTTTCAAGCTTTTTCACCTTCCCAATTTGTTTCAAGTGGATTAAAACAGTTTTATCACTAACACTGCAGCCTGCAGTTAACTCGGACGTGGCTTGCGATGGATCCGCTTCCACAATTATAGCCTTCAATTTTTCACTATCAACTTTGTCGAAATTTCCAGAACGAAAACACTGAAACCAAAAACCCACTGTGTTTTCTTTTGCGACACCGCCGCCATACACATCATTAATCCTTCGAGCCGTTTCTGCAGCACTGGTGCCACGGTGGAACTCGTACTCGAAAATAATACGATATTTCAAGTTTTCCATTTAGTAAACAGAGTGACGCAAAGAAAACACCAAAAGAGGAAAAAACAAATGAATTACGGTTTTCGAAACACAAATACATGAGTAAATAGCGGTAAGTATAAATTTTGAATTGGAATTTCCAACCAAAGAATCTCAATCTGAAAAATCAAAGGAATTTGAGATCAAAAGTACACATAAAATTTTATATTTTTCTACATTTATCAAATAATTACACCTCAATACTTCTGATTATATAAATTAAACTAAATATTTTACATGTACTCAACACCCCTATTCTGCCTACCACTTTTTTATTTCTTTATTGTTGGATAAGTAATACATAACATCTCGTATCTGAAGGTGTCCTACATTCTACTCCCAAGTCCCAACTCGCAAGATGTTCGCAAGCCAGTCTTAAACTCCGTTATTATCTTGTGGGCGTTATTGGGCGGTGCTGTGACGCCTTTCGTATGAATAAGTAGCCACTTAACTTTTCGCTTACATTAAAAAGAAAAGCGATTATGGAAACCTGTTCAAAAGCATGTGGCGAATTATTTATCAACTAGCTGGTGCCCGCAACTTCGTTTGCGTACAACTAACGGAAACGGAACCCTATTTTTTAAACGGAACGGATAAATTAAAGTAGACTGTAGTAACATCTGCCAGTGAAAGTCCCGTGAAAATCGGCCCAGCCGTTTCAAAAATTAGCCGGAACAAACAGACGACAGAAAGACGGACGGACAATCAAAAATTAAAAAATATATTTTTTATTGTAAGTACCGTATAAACTTTCAAATACATTGAGTGAAAAGCTGTTAATTTAAATTTACAAACAGACACTTTAATTTTATTTATTTCTACAGATTCTAGATGGAGTCCTTCGTATGTTTAAAATTTTAATTAGAGGTCGCCCGTGGTCGAAATTCTCTCTTAATAATTCATAATATTAAAATAAATCTATGTGTGTGTGAAAATCTACATAAGTACCTCTTTATATTTCTCAGTTTTTCATACCGTCATGTGAGGTGAAGACAGTAATTAATGGTCCAGGATACGAAGCTTTAAAATACTCTCTCCTCTCTTTGCTCTATAAAGCATATCGTACCGGTACGTGATTTTCAACAAATTCCCGAACTCTTGTAAAATTTGGCTAAACATTTATAATTTGTCATCTAATGGCACATTCGTGACTCCTAGAATGCTCGCCGGTGCAATAAAAACAAATATGCGTTTAAAGTAACAAATAAAATTGAAAAAATTCGAAAAAGGCCGCCCGCCATGTTGGCCGCGCGTACGCACGTTCTCGCCCAAATCTTTATGGATCGTTTTTGTGCGTGACGTTTGGTACATTTTTTCGTTCGGATTTCAAATTCGAATTATGATTATTACTATTTATGGTTTTTTAGTTAATCGCTTTATTTTTGATGTTCGATAATGGTGTTAATATTTCGCTTGAAAATAGCCCGTAGGTACGTCCGCCTGTCTGTCCGTCCTTGCTAACTTCTGTTACGAAGGAAATAATGAATATAAATTAATGAGTACGGTTATAGATTGATGAGCATAGATTTTACCTTTTGCATCATATGATTTTATTTAATTCTATCCCATCCTGTGGAATATACGTCGCATACGTCTTATCATTTAAAGTCGAGGTTTAATACATGAATTATTCTATGAAGTGTGCCATTTTCGAGTAATTGACCTCCAAAGTGGTTTAAAGGGAGGCGACTACATGTAAAATAATATTATGTTCAATTTTTATATTCAGAAATATTTCATAAACGTGAAAAATATTAAATTTTGATGTGTACCTAGTTAAGTAATTAGATACATCTAAAAAATACAAGGAGTTTATATTTTTTTATCTAAATTAAGTAGTAAAAAGATGCATCAATATATTATTATTTACAATAAATAAAAAAACATTATTTAAAGTAGAAATGAAAGTACGCCATTTTACATTGTGCAGAAAATGTTAAATAAATAAATAAATAAAGTAAGTACAATCTAAAATACACTAATTTCGTAGATATTTACAATAATGTTCCTGCAGTCCTATATTTCATACATTTTTACCTAGCCGTGACGTCACAGCTAGGTACGACTTTAGTATTGAGCGTTTTCACGAGACTCGCGAAATATTGTAAACAAATCGCTGTACTTTGGAAAATATTAATTTTTAGCCGTGTTACATAATGACAAAAGCAAGTGTCAATGTCATTTTTGACATTGACAGATGTCATGAAGCAAAGCCTATTTAGTTAGTTTATTCTAGATAGGTAAAAAGGCTATTCTCTATGTGTAGACTGCAGACGTATCTGTGTTAGACATATCTCATTTGTAATACGTATCTGTGGTAAGCACCAATAAAGGAGAATATAAGAATTGTTGCTATATTATTATCATCACCACTCAAGCGTAAGAAGGACTTACATATCAAGAGGTCGCAGCCCACTACAAGCTGTTTCTTCTAAGTTACTCATGTATTAAAAGAGTACTATTCATTTGTGGCTTTAAAAAAAATCAGTCGCCGGTATAGGAGGTAGAAGTTTGTAACTTTCCATGCTGATAGATAATGCTAATCACTCTTTAGGAAAATTATTTTGGGCGAAATCGGACAATAACTTTAGAAGTAATGCGAAAAAAAACCTGTTACGTGGTGACAGTTGCGGAACCCTCCTGACGTGACGTTCTGCTCTTGGTTATGTTTATTTTCTTTCAAAAACGTCAGGCACGAGCCCACTGCCCACACTCATAAGCACAAACAATAAGCACTTTAATTAGCTGGTAAATAAGTTATGTCAATATAGGCTAAGTGAGTTTAATTGTATTACCGGGCCGCTTCGCGGGCGTAACGAGTGTTATAAGATCCGCCCGTTTCATTTTAAGGGTACCGCCGTACTCAAGGAACCCTTATAGTTTCGCTCTGTCCGTCCGTCTGTCTGTCTGTCCGCTCTCCTAGCTTCTGTAGTTATGAATATAGATTGATGTAAATTGGTATAGTCATGTCTAGTGTTATGCAATTATGGAATAAGACCGAAAAACGAGCAGATTGCGCAACTGATGGTATCCTTTGCCGGTCTTTTACCTTTTATTACTTACTCACCGCTTACTCTTTGGGCCTCCGCTATTCACAATTACTCGGCGAAACACAATGCAAGCGTTATATCACGCCGGTTTTCGTTGAGACCGTTGGGTTTTAATCCTACTATTATTATTAATACGAGGGCGGGTCAATAAGTCCGTGACTTTTGGAATAAAACACAGATTTTTTGATAAATAAATCATTTTATTTTTCAACGTAGTCCCCCTTGAGCTCTATATACTTTGTCCAACGCTTCTCCAATTTTTTTATCCCTTCCAAAAAATATGATTTGTCGAGGTCCTCAAAATAGGCCTTTGTTTGCGAGATGACTTCATCATTGAAGTCCAATCTTTTTCCACCGAGCTATTTTTTCAGGTTTGGGAACAAGAAGTAGTCACTCGGAGCCAAATCTTGAGAATAGGGTGGATGTGGGAGCAATTCATAGCCCAATTCATGGATTTTTGCCATGGCAACTGCACATGTGTGCACCCTTGCATTGTCTTGGTGAAAAAGAACGTTTTTCTTGGCCAAATGAGGTCGGTTTTGTTTTGAAATCCTCATTGAAGCGGTCCAATAAGTTGGCATAATATTCCCCATTAATTGTTCTTCCCTTTTGAAGATAGTCAATGTGGATTATCCCACGTGCATCCCAAAAAACAGTCGCCATAACTTTATTGGCTGACAAACCCACCTTGGCCTTCTTTGGCGCCGATTCACCCTTAGAAACACACTGTTTTGACTGTTGTTTGGTCTCTGGTGTGTTGTGATGGATCCATGTTTCGTCCACGGTTAAAAAACTCTTCCATATTGTGATTAAACAACGCCAAACCTTCCTGTGAAGTTGTTACACGATTGCGTTTGTGGTCGACTGTGAGCAAACGCGGCACCCATCTTGCGGAAAGCTTTCTCATGCCCAAGTGATCATTCAAAATTGAAACCACTGAGCCATGCGAGATGCCTATGGCTTCCACAATCTCTTGCACTTTTAATCTTCGGTCGGCCAACACCATATCGTGAATTTTTTCGATTGTTTCGGGTGTAGAGACCTCAACTGGGCGTCCAGGACGTTCGGCATCTTCAGTGCTTGTACGGCCACAACGAAATTCAGTAAATCACTTTTTTACCATTGAAATCGATGGTGCAGAGTCCCCATAGTATTTATCAAGCTTAGCCTTGGTCTCGGTAATGGTTTTTTTTCGCAAAAAATAATGCTTAATAAGCACACGAAATTCACTTTTTTCCATTGTTTCCTTAAGATACTGGATAGTCTGATAAAGATAGCTGTAAAACACAAACTAACTGACGCAGCAAGTTCAAATTTTGATAGGAGTCAACTGACAGATGCCTGTTGACAGGAGTAGTGTTACTTTTTCAGTAAGGAGGTTAGAAATTCAAAAAGTCACGGACTTATTGACCCGCCTTAGTATGAAAGTTTGTGAGGATAGATGGATGATTGTTTGTTACTAACTCACGCAAATACTACTGGACGGATTTTGATGAAATTTGGTATGGTAGTAGTTTAGGATCTGGATTAACATACGGGCTACTCTTTATTGTGGTGAAATGTACGGTTCCGACGGTTTTTCTTTTTGCGCGTACGATGTCGCGGGTTGCCCGTTGAAAGTCTATGAGGATAGATCGATGGATGCTCGTTACTCCTTCACCCGAAAACGGTTGGGATTTTGATGAAATTTGGTAACGTAATAGTTTAAGTTTATCCCGAAAAAGTGCAGTGTTCCCGTGGGATACTGTATTCACTCGGGCGGAGCCGCGGGAGAAGGCTAGTAAAGTATAAATAGATTGGTTCCTACTACTGGATACTACAGTCTACGGCGCTACACAGTCAATTATTACCATATTGGTTCCTACTACTGGATACTACAGTCTACGGCGCTACACAGTCAATTATTACCATATTGGTTCCTACTACTGGATACTACAGTCTACGGCGCTACACAGTCGATTATTACCATATTGGTTCCTACTACTGGATACTACAGTCTACGGCGCTACACAGTCGATTATTACCATATTGGTTCCTACTACTGGATACTACAGTCTACGGCGCTACACAGTCGATTATTACCATATTGGTTCCTACTACTGGATACTACAGTCTACGGCGCTACACAGTCGATTATTACCATATTGGTTCCTACTACTGGATACTACAGTCTACGGCGCTACACAGTCGATTATTACCATATTGGTTCCTACTACTGGATACTACAGTCTACGGCGCTACACAGTCGATTATTACCATATTGGTTCCTACTACTGGATACTACAGTCTACGGCGCTACACAGTCGATTATTACCATATTGGTTCCTACTACTGGATACTACAGTCTACGGCGCTACACAGTCAATTATTACCATATTGTGTGTCTATTAAATAGTAATGAATCGTATTACGTCGCGTAGCACCGCTACGCCGTAGAGGATTGTATCTGCATAACTATATACATTAAGTATAATACATCATCATCGTCAGCCCGTAGTCGGCCACTGCTGGAAATAAGCCTTTCCCATTTCGCGCCACCATACCCGGTCAGTAAGTAAAAATAATAATAATAATATTACATTAAGTATAATACATACATACATAACAGCCTCCGTGGTCTAGTGGTTAGAGCTTGGCTCTCGACACGGAGGTCGTGGGTTCGATTCCCGCATTGGAACAAAAAAATGTTGTTTCCAAGTTTAGTTAGGACACTTCAGGCTGATCACCTGATTGTCTGACAAGAAAGATGATCCATGCGTCGGATGGGCATGTAAAAAGTCGGACCTGCGCCTAATCCCTCGCCAGTCGTGTCGGTTATCCGTCTCACTGGGTTACGAGAGTAAAAGGAGGAAGAGAGTGCTCTTGTGTACTGCGCACACACTTGGGCACTATAACATAACTCCTGCGTAGCTGGCCTGGTTTCAATGAAATAGGCCACCGTCACCGAAATCGGTGTGGGAGCTATTACATACACACATAAATAAAATTGAGGTGATAACCTGTTAAATTGAAGTTACAAACAGAAATTTCAAAATTAACAGCTTTGCGCTTAATGCATATTATGCTAGTGTATAACGTACTTACAGTAAAAAATCAACTTTAAAAAGTTTTGTCCGTCTGTCTGTTCGTTCCGGCTAATCTCTGAAACGGCTGGACCTGACGTCATAAGGAATTACTCAGGCTATTTTATTTTAGGATTCCGTTAAAACTCGACGCTCGTTCGTTCGATTTTCATCTCTATTGTATTAAATCCAGAGTTCCGTGTCCAATGCTCTGAATTTTCTCCGTGCTTCCGGATTCCGGACAATATAGTCCCAGCGTGGGTCGTTCGAATAATACCCAGGAAAGTTAAGCAGCCGTAACTAATATTAATTGCCGAATGCTTTTGTTTTGTAATGTTGGCAACATTGTATCGGAGTGTCGGCTGCGTTCCGTTCTGTTTACATTGCGAGCACGTTTAATACATTGTTGGCGGATGACGTACGCGCAATTTTCTATAACTTCAGTCGGTGGTTACTGGCTAAATGTGTTCGGTTACTTAGTTGGAAACTGGTAGGTATTTTGTATGCCCTCTTGCCGGTCTTCCGATGCATATTCTTTGACAGGTATACAGAAAGGCAAATCTTGGCGGTTTCCTACAACGTGATTTTTACGTTTGAAAAATTCATATGAGATACAGATTTTAATTTTGGCTTTTTTTTCATCGAGCTCTTTTGACGATGATTTAACAGCTAACCATTTGTCTTAATCAATATTTTCTAGTTTTTTCACGGAACTCAAACTTTATGATAGCTCTCAAAATTACCTTGGATGTTACTTTAGTTTTATTATCTACCAGCTTTTGCCCACGGCTCCGCCCGCGTTAATCCAGTATCCCACGGGAATACTGTACTTTTTCGGGATAAAATGTAGCCTGTTTAATCCAGAGCCTAAACTACTACCATACCAAATTTCATCAAGATTCGTTCAGTAGCTTTTCCGTGAAAGAGTAACAAACATCCATCGATCTATCCATCCATCCAAATATCCATCCATCCTCACAAGCTTTCATATCCGTAATAGTAGTATGATTAATTGCTTTTAATTATTGTAAAAAAAAAAAACAATAAGCCGTCGCGGCATGGTTGGCAAACGTAAAACTTCGTAATTGTTTTATACCAACTTACATTGACGTGGCGACGCGTCACTCGTCAGTCGCCTCACCAAGCGCCGAGTCTCACATCTAAAATCATGCCACACTGTAACTTATGAATTAATAAGTATGCATATAACGCGCCTATTTAGGAACGGCCAGATGTTTTGGCAGATTACTCCACCCCAGTAATAACTAACACTAATCGCCCTAATCCAGCAGCTTACGAGCGGAACCGTCGCAAAAAACATGTCTGATTTACACCATCTTCTGAATTACTGCTTGTTTACACACCTTCGACACACTTAAACAATAAAAAATATTTGAACACCTTTTTAAACGTCAAAATGCTTTTTGTTTTATTTAAAAAGTTAGAATTTGAAAATAGAACAGTGAAGACGCCGGCTTTCACGTGTCTAATTCGATAATTAGTACTAATTATCGAATTACACAGACAGTAGAGTCCTTTTTACGATCGTTAAATATGACTAGTTACTGAAACTCCAATCTATTTTGTACAGGGTTTATTTTCTTATAATAAATTAGGGAGTATGTGTTTCTGTCGCTATTCGAGCAAGGTAAATGGAGACCATGAAAAAAACAATTGACGATAGTATCATATTTTGCTAACCGACTTCAAAAAAAAGGAGTCGGTTATACGTTCGGCTGTATATATTTTGTATGTTTAACGATTGTCTGTTGTCAAATTGGTCCTTTTGACATCAAAGTCGTGACCTGATGATGGGATCCATAAGGAATCGAGGGAAGTCCTCGAAATTTATATGGACATATATGGTGATTTTGACTTTTTCTGAAGTAACCCCAAGCATATGCTACCAAAAAGTAAGATTTTGCTCCAAGGTATAAAAAAGTACTTAACAGAACTCCTGACTCCTTATGTGTTTGGGGATTTCGGCGTTGTTTAAATAACTACAGGCATATACTACTATGTAAATTACAGTAGTCATCATCATCATCATCTTATTTGCAATACCTAATTTCTCTACTCAATCTTCATAATTTTGAAGTAATATTTATAAAATAAGTTTTATTCAATACTTTTTGTGCATCTTTACTTTCGAAGTCGGTTTAATTTATTGTTTAAAAAAATAATTAAACAATAAACGTTGCACACTTAGAACATCGTTTCTTTATGCCTTTATTCTTTATCTAAAAAAAAAAACAATCTCTTCTCATAACCAAATATGTGAAACATATTAACTATTCATTGTATGTTTACATAAAATTATTATTTATAAATTTTATATAATCTGAAACAATAAGCTTACATTACCTATATATTTTCTATTGAGATGCTCTAAATTAATTAATCACTTTCACATCAAAATATTGCGAGCTTTATTAGATTAGAACAAAGAGCTTTTTTGTGCTGTGGGGTCTTTCCCGTGTTAACAAAAGCGGAGTCCCGCCAAAAGACCTGTCACCGTGACAATGAGTCATAGACAAACTATTGTTTATGGCAATCAGCTTATGGCAAAGATGTTAAAGTCCAAAATGCCGTAGAAGTCAATTATGAATACACACAAAAAACTTTTATTCTCTCTATTTTGCAAATGCGTGGGAACTAAAATTTGAAATAACTAGAAACCTGTAACCATTGAGCATTCGCTACGTAGTAAGGAAAGAGGTATGATGGTAAGTCGATGTACTTCCTATTAATTGTTATATTATGAAAGGACAATTGGGTATTTTCCCACATATTAAAAAATATATTTTTTAAATAAATTATAACTTGATAAAAGTAAAAAGAATTAGGATTATATGTGCAGTTTTATAGTTATATGTATTTCGAAGTCACAAAAAATTGAAATCTTTTTTATAACATTAGTGTAAAAAACTTATTAGCTTACTTACATCGAATACAAAAAGATTTACTATGGTATGAATGAACATAAACGCGCAAATTTCGGAAATATCAGAAATTTTGTGCATATGGCCATACATTTCGTAGCAACATTACTAGCGTGTGACGTCACCTACTTGTACGAATTATATAAGGGGTGTTTTCACGAGTCTCACGAGAGTGCTTCAAACAATATATTTGAAAATATTGATTTTAGTATGCTATTCCTTTTGTAAACTGTATTATTTTTCAGAGCACTATTCATTTATGTAATAAAAAAAGTAAAATACCGTATTGTTTATTTCAAATTGAAATCTAACTTTGTAGGTAGAACCCCAAGTCTCGTATTTAACTCATTTTACTTTTAAAGTGAAACTTTTTTTACATCGTCTCAAACTTTTTCGTCTGTGTGTTGCATGTCGCGTGACGGTCGGGTAGAGTAGGGATAAAGTGAAAGGCGCCGTCAGAGCAGCCGAGGCCAATATGGCGGCGCCTATAGTTCGCATCAGCTGACCGTGTAGACTGTAGTGTATAGACTAGTACTCATTTGTGCCAGTGCTCCACGCTATTTTGTTATTAAGTTTCACTTTTACCGTGGTTTCATAAAACCACACAATCCTTTTTTAATTTATAAATGAATCGTCTTGATATCATAATCTGATTTTTAATAGTTTGGACCCTCAGATTATAAAACAATCCGAGTTTGGAACAATAAAATTGGGTTTGACGTTCGTTTGATGTTTATGAGAATACCATTTTGCAGTTTTAACATATCGGAACTGGATAGTAACAGCTGTACTGTACTGAACTGTAATATCATTTTACCATACTTTAAATGTCAAAATGTGACCAAACAACTCAAAAAGTGGGGCCATTTAGGTGGAGACAGTTTTTGCCTCCAAATGCCTCGTCTATAATATATACGCAGGCCTATACAAATTATTACAATATCTACCAATTTTCTCATCTGCAGCAGACTAAAGAATGTAGGTATTCAAATACCACGTACCAGATACCTATCACCTAATTTGTAAACATTTTATTGCTATTTTATTCACCTTAAATTTTCATGAATGAACGTAAAATTTTACACATCAGACGTTCCCACACGAAATGCTAATGTCCGATGAATGAAACTACGGGTGTCCGGCGCAAAAAGTGTCAAAAACAAACAAAACACAGTAAAACCTGTTTTAGACACGTGCGTACCTTGCGGCCAGAGACAATAGATATACGCCTTCGCAGTTTAAAAAAAAATGGCCGTACTTGGTCAATTTATTGACTTGTTACGTTCCCACGTTGCGGCCTTTCGGAAACTATCGCTATTGTGTTATCTTCGTTGTATTGACTAATAATATACGTTACGTTATTCGTACGTATAACGTATCTAAAATCTTAGATTGACTTCAATCGTAGATTCTTAAACTAAAATTGACGTACATTGACATGAAGGATCGTTGAAATGTATTGAAATCTTGATCTCAGATAGCTAAAATGAGATAGAGATTGATTATTAATTTCGCGCGTAAAGAAGTTACTTATACAATCAGTGGTAACTAACATCGTTGTTTTATAATCTGAGCCTTGAGTCAAGTAAATACGATAATTTCGATGGCGAAGTTCCAATTACAAAATGTATGGGATTTGACATAGGACATCACTAAGTGACGTGTCGCTTGCGATGCCTTATGTCAAATCCCATACATTTTTTGTTTTCAAACGTCGCCATCGAAATTATCGAACGCATCTCGATCTATTACTATCTTGACCAAAGTTTAATAGCTTAAGTCGAGACAGTACAGTAAAACCGTGTTGCTAATGGCCCTCGGCAATCGTTGTTTTATATGAACTTTTCTATGAAAGACGATGTAGGTATGAAAAAACGACGATTCCCGGAAGCCTTCGAGATCGAGCTTTTGAGAGCTACTTATTTCCTTTTCAAAAATGCTGTACTGCACTTTTTTGACTAGAGATTATAGAAACTATCTATTATTATCTATGCCTAGCTGGATTCATTAACTCTACACTTTACAGGAATGGGCTGAGTCAGCACATTTGGCATTTACTTTCTAGCTAATCTAGCACATGTTACAAATACGAATAATCACTTTGACGCCATAGACGATTAAAATGGATTTATACTATAGCATTGAAGAAGGAAACTATCCTTTCAAATCCTTACAAATGACATCTGTTGTGGATTTAGGTGCCTACTACCTTACCAATTTTAATAAAAGCTGATTTAAATAATGAAAAACTTGTGCCAAGACGATGTGTGTCTTTTTTAATGCATAAGGGATTTGTAGGTGACTTAAGCTCTTATAGCTATTCGGCTTTACCTCTTTGCAAAAAACTTACCTAATTATATTATTTCTATTCAGTATAATTTTCTGCGTATTAGAGCTTTTTCTCGTTATCCGATCCGATATCAGTGTCGGACGTCGATACGATATCTGATGATAGCCGAGGACAAGTAAAATGTATGAAACATATACCTGTCTTCCACATTATCGGCGTCCGATAGGTGTCGGATACTGGGAAAACGCTGCTAGGATGAGGCAAGCAGGTATGTAAGTTTGTTACCTTTCATTATGTGGTGTATAATTTCGCACGTGGATGTGTATAAAAGCATGGAAAACCATTTTAAAAGCTGCTTATCACTGCGGTGTACAGTTTTCGTTCAGATTTTTCTTCGAATACAGGAGCAACATTTACGACTGAATACTGAAACGCTATTCGAAATTATGAGCCCTTCTATTCACAGGCTGTCGCTGTCTCCGCTCGCCGAATTGACAAGGAGAGCATGTGTCTTGGGCGTCATTTGTTTTAACTATCGTTTCAGTGTTTCGGCCGTTAGTAAGATATATCTATGTGCTAGCTTTTGCCCGCGGCTGCGCCTGCGTGAATACAGTGTTTCACGGGAACACTGTTCTTTTTCAGGATAAAAAATAGCCTGTGTGTGTGTGTGTGTGTGTGCAAGAGCTTAAACTCCTACTATACCAAATTTCATCAAAATCGGTTCTTGCGTGAAAGAGTAACAAACATCCAACCATACATCCTAGCAAACTTTCACATCTATAATAGTATAGGATTCTTAAGTGCAGTGACAGGCAAGGTCTAAGATACAAGCAGCAATACTTCACAATATTCCCACAGGACATACTCGCAAGTATCACCCCTTAAGAACAACACAGTTGAAGTATGGGACCACCGCGCGCCGCGCGCCGGGATCGAACCCGGATCCGGCGGATTAGCGCACGTGTGTCTGTTTTTGTTCCACGGCTCATTCATTTACATGACAGTCCAGTAAAAATATTAGAAATCCAGCCAAGTGCGTTCCGGTATCGCGCACGAAGGGTTCAGCACCATTATTTATAAAACTATTGGTGCTAATATAGAGCGAAAAATTGCGAAGGAATCAAGCTTTTTTGTATGGGAGCCCCTCTTAAAAAAAATGTTGTTTTTAAAGAGAATATTATACATCTCAATATTACGTGAATATTTGTAGCGTCTACATTTTACCGTTATTGATATCGGGCAAAAAACGGCAAAAAAATCACGTTCGTTGTATAGGATCCCCCTTAAATAATTATTTTATTCTGTTTTTTGTATTTGTTGTTATAAATAGCGGCAACAGAAATATATCATATGTGAAAATTTAAAATGTACTATCGCTGTTCATGAGATACAGCCTGGACAGACAGACACACGGGCAGACGGACAGCGATGTCTCAGTAACAGGACACGTTTATAACCTCTAGGTACGGAACCCTAAAAAGTACGCAGATAAAGCAATTATACATTGTAGTAGAATGATAATATCATATTTTGTGTCTTGAGTAGGTACTTAAAAATGAAAAAAATATCGATTATTTCTAGGTAAGTAATCACGTAAATAAATATAATTAAATTATTTAAAAGTATCGACGACCTCTGCGGCTCAGTGCATGTTGGTGCTCAAGCCGGGGGTTGCGGCTTCGAATCCCGCCAAAGGAACAAACAGTTTTTGTATATATATATATATATATATAGGTTTTAACGCATTATATATAACGCAAATTGAATTGAAGTCAATGTAGCCAAAGTTATTAAATAAATTATTATTAATTAAGTATGCTTGCCAAATAATGACAGTCTTGGCCGTTGACACTCGGTAAAAATCTATTGAATGTAGCGAATGAAAAGATTCGCGATTCGAATTTCGAACATATGTCGGTTTTCAGTCAAGATGGCCGATATGTTAATGAGATGTCATTTTATTGATTTGGTCCTTAACGTTACTTATCGCGCTCCGTGTCTTCGCATAATTATGGTTCATTATAGTTATTATTGTCGCTAAATGTGATAGATATTTAATGGCTGTATAAATGTGTATTGATCACTTTTGTAAACATAAATGCATTTAGCATATAAAATGTTTTGAAGAAATGGACGTGCTGTTTTATTTTCTTAGACAAATAGTTACGCTCGATTGTTATTTACGCGGAGGTGGTGAAAATTCACTTTCGTTTACGGGTAATTATATTTTCCCCAGAAAGATTTAACTGTAACTCAATTTGGGATTTAAAAATGGATATTATTTTTGTTTTAAGCACTCCCAAAAACTCAAGATTTCGACCAAAAACAACAACCATACGAATGCAAAACAAACCCCAACTGTACCTATAAAAATGTGATTTTTGGCAGCTAATAATAAGCCCAATCTGGTTTTATAGCTGCTTACGTCGTTTACGGTTGCCATCTCGGAAATTGAGTTGCCAACATATAAATTTCGTTGAGATTAATTTTCGCCACTTTTTATCTGCCGATTTTTGTATTTTTTTGTGCCCGAGCGCTTTTGTCAGTTTAGTAATAGTAATGTCACCAACATTAATTTTCAGTTTTTTTTTTTTTTTGTTTTATGTTTATTTTTTAGCACGATTAATTTTCACTATTCAAGTGAAGCACTTATAATTTTGTCTTAGGATTGTTTGTTTGATCTTTAATTACCTACATAAAAGTTGATCAAAATAATCGGAGGATACTTTTATCTTTTGACAGATGTCAAAATTGATGACATGTTTATCATTTTGAATCTCGAACGAGGATTCCCGTTACGTAACAATCATTGTCGCACCATGGCGGTCAATTGTTAACAAATACGGGCCTTTGTCAATTGTACCTGTGAATGTTTTTTTTTTCGGAAACGGATCTAATATTCGGAAGGTGAAGTCAGTATAATTCCGAACCTGTTAGTGTAAGGTGCAATTTTAAATTCATGGCAAAAAGCCTTTGACTTATTTTTTTTTATTTTGAACAAAGTTATAATGAAGCAGCCATACAAACGTGCTTTGAAAAATATTTATGACATCTGTGACTTTGAAATGGAATTTCGTAAGTGGATTTTTAATTTTTATTATATTTTTCAGAAATAAGTACATATTTTACTAAAGGACCACCAGTTAATTTTGAAATTATTTTGAAAAATCCACACCTACTAATAAATCAGTAGGGTAGGTATATAATTATTAACATTTACTCGATACAGGAAAAATATTATATTACCAAAGATTTCAAAACTCAAGATAGGCTATGAGCCTATGATGTACATTTGACAGAACAAATCTTCATACAATAAAAAGTTACGCCATCTTGGTTTTCATCATACTTCAAATGTCAGTCATTTTGTTTTCACCATAGGTACTTCAAATGACAAAATGGCCCCAAAAATATCAAAAGTGGGGCCATTTAATTGGGGACACTTTTTGCCTCAACATGCGTCGTCTATAATATATACGTCTATGCATACTCTTTAAATTAATTAAAATATTGGCGGTGGCACTTCCGTGGCACAAATTTTCGTTTACTTACAAATTAGGGGAGACTAGGGACACTTGATCCCTCTTTTGTTTTTTAACCCTAATTTCCATCATTAAGATCCTGCTTGAAAAAATTTGACACTGGAATACGTGGAATTTATCTAGCTACAAAAATCTGTAATGTGAAACCAACAGAACATCAGTTGAAAAAAAAATCTAATTTACATAATTAAACTAAAGAGAGGAAAAAAATTAAAATTATTTATACAATCTTCATTTTTTCTTCCTTATTAGACCACTAAAAGCTTAAATTAATATTATTGCATTTACATGTAGTGTTTTAGCATTAATTTCACCATAAAATTTTTGACGCAACTTTTTTACGATTTGGTACTCTTTCTTGTGTACCTTTTCTTGTTTTTTATACTTTAGGACTATGTAAATATTTAAAAAATAATCAATAATCATCCAAGGGGATCAAACCTCCCCCAATTAATGTACTAAGTGTACCCGGGAGTAGTTTTATGCAATAAACAAAAATAATCATAGAAGCCGATTATGATTAACACTTTTATTTTATAGAAACAAAATTCACGCACATCAAGATTCGTTTTATATTCATACACATCTTAAATATAGTTTCTAATTAACTGTTAAATCAGAACAAAAACTTGTGATTGCACCAAAAATCATTTGTCGTTTACCATATTTTAAAAAGTGCCATATCTGACGATTCTAGTCATTTGGAAAAGTTTGCTGACCGACATAGCCACTGTTAAAGTAGGTATTGTCCATACAGGCTGTATAGTGTATAATGTAGTATATAGTATAGTGTATATTGAGTGTACGTATAAGTCTCTCATAAGAATCAAGTGTCCCTCTCCTCCCGTACACTTTATCGTAGAACCTTCAAATGACAAATGTTTCAAATTTAAATATATGAAAGTAGTATTTAACCAGGTACATACCAAACAAAACAAATAAAAACCAAAACACCGTAATTTTCCGTTCTCTATAAAAAGGGTACCTACATGAAAATTGAATACGAATTCCAAATGCGTTAGTTTATGGTATTCTACAAATGGCGGGCCATATGTTGTGTTTATGTCGCGTGGTTTTAGCCGAGGGAACATTTCTGTAAGCCGGCAAGGTCATTTATAAGTATTACTGTGAATAATTCATCGCGATGTTGTTTTCCCGCCAACTCGTGTTTTTTTTCGCGTCTTTCGAGAGGCAAAGGCATGATCCATATTCATGTTTACACTTTTGTGAAAATTATTCAGCATGAATAATTTTCTCCTCGTTATTTTTCTACTTGTCTCTCTTTACAATGCGGAGAGAGGTTAAGTGGGAATTCTGAGATATAATCCAATTGTATGTAATTATGAGTCACACAATCACACGTGCAGACATTTGTTAATTACCTAGGTGCTAGGGGCTAGGAAGGCCCTTATTTTTTCATATTTTCATATTTATAATCTACGTTCGAAGGGTGAACATAAATAGAATGCGGTAAAATGACGTTTTGAACAATTTTTCTATTTAAAACTTATCTCTAGATATCTCGATGAGACGAAGTTTTTCGTTATTTTAGAGTATTGCTAGTTAAGTAGGTACAAAGTAGGATAGCAGACTTTCCGCAGTACCGGACAAAACTTATATTAAACCATCGCACCTGTGACGACTGACAACTGACATAAATGATTGGCTGCTTATGAAGTACCTACTCTGTGCTGGCTACCATCAGATATCTCTGCTAAACTGACCTGTTTAGGGGAGGGGTATGTAGTATGTAAGTAGTAAGTAATAGTATGTAAAAGTAAAGTACTTCTAATTATAGTAAGTAGTATGTAATCAAATATGTAAGTAAGTAAAGTAATATGTAAAGTAATAGTAAAAAGTACTATGCATCAAAGTACTATGCTGTACAATGGGAAGGAGGAATTTAGTTTTTTGTCACGTAGCTAGTAAATATCTGTTAGGAAAATCTCGCGCATCGGCCGTAATTACCGTGTTAGAATTGGCGCTTTAGCTGTGGGTGATTTTTTTTGCTGTTTGCAAAAAATATTTGTAAACCGTTGGTATAGTTATGAAATACTATAACGTATAGTAACGTAAGTACGTGAAAAGTAGGGGGAGGTTGTTATCCGTAGTATATGCCAAGACCGTCTCAGCATATACTGATGCTCACCAAAGGATGGGAGGGGGTAAAAAATTGTAAAATAACGATAAAGGAACCCTTATAGTTTTGCTCTCTCCGTCCATCCGTCTGCCTTCCCTTGCTAACTCCGGTCATTATGAATATAAATAAATGACATTTTGTGTATTTTTGGCGCATAATATAAACTTTATTTATACTTACTTGGTATAAAAAATAAAAAATTTCAGCGTGCCGCAAAGAGAGTCCCCGGCCGTCCCTTAACACGGCGATCATGAAGGAGAAGAGCAAGAACGCAGCGCGCTACAGGCGCGAGAAGGAGAACGCCGAGTTCCTCGAGCTGGCGAAACTGCTGCCTCTGCCGTCGGCCATCACATCACAGTTAGACAAGGCGTCGGTCATACGGCTTACCACGAGCTACCTGAAGATGCGGCAGGTTTTTCCTGACGGTATGTAGATTAATAGATCAATTGACTTTGAATACCCGTGGGATATGTATATCGGAAGATCCTTTTTAATGGATTTCTACTTCGTTATAACCATCTGCGTGCCAAAGATATATAATTGGTCTCGCTGGGGTAGAGCGCCCAACGAGACCAATGATTAGTCTATGCTATGTGTATGTCTACGTGCCAAAATCCAACGCCATTCGTTCAGTCGTTGATATTTCACTATACAAACTTTGGACCTCCATTTCACCCTTTTAGGGGACGAATTAGAAAAAAAAACTATAAATTGATAGATAAGATGTAAGTTAATGTCGGCGTCAGGCGCGAGAAAGACAACGCCAAGATCCTCGAGCTGGCCAAACTTCTGCCAAATAATGTTAGTGACAGGCTTAGGTTTACCTAAAGCGAGTCCAACGTACTTTTTCAGGCATTGCCCATTCAATCCTAAACAAATTAAGAAAAAAACATTACCTGAGGAGCAGTGGCGTGGGGTTCCAATAACTCCATTCCTATCTAATTCACTTACCACTTAAGTACCCTTTGTAGACCCGCATCCAAATTCCTACTTATTATACAGGCTAGGGCTTCCCTACGAAGGAGAACCAGCTTTCGCCACTGCTAAGAAGAAGAACTTTGATCTAATGTAACATAATCCCCCAGGTCTAGGAGATGCGTGGGGCGCGGCGCCAGCTCCCCCGCAACCTCGCGAGCTGAGTATCAAAGAGCTGGGTTCCCACCTGCTGCAGACGCTGGACGGCTTCATCTTCGTCGTGGCGCCTGATGGCAAGATCATGTATATCAGTGAGACGGCGTCGGTGCACCTGGGGCTTAGTCAAGTAGGTATCCTGGATATTCTCGCGTGAATATCCTACTTGATACTACTATCATAAATGTGAACGTTTGTGAGGATGTATGTATGGATAGTCGGATGTTTGTTACTCTTCTTAATTTTGTTACTCGCAAAAATTACTGGATGGATTTTGATGAAATTCGGTATGGTAATAATTTAAGCTCTGGATTAAAACATATGCATGCTACTTTTTATTCAGAAAAAGTACAGTGTTCCCGTGGGATACTGTATTTACACGGGCGAAGCCGCGGGCAAAAGCTAGTACTTTATTCAAATTCTTCCATGGCTAGCGGGGGTAAGACAAAGTACAAATGTTAACAAAATTGGCGAATACAGTCAAAAGCCAAATCATATATTAATACGTGAAGCAAAAACTTCTTACCCCTTTTGACGAAAATTATGCAAACGGAGGAATATGTAATTTGGCAGAGTTAAAGTTTATGTGGAGGAAGGTGTGTAGAAAGTTAATATTTTCTTAAATAGTGCTTGGAAATACATCAAATAAATAAAATTTGGTCTGCCTTAACGATTGGTCCTTTTGTTGCGTAAACATGTTTTTAAGCCGCGATGCAAAAAGAGGAATGTTATAAGTTTGACGTGTCTGTCTGTCCGTCTGTCTGTCTGTGTCTGTGGCATCGTAGCTCCCAGACGGGTAAACCGATTATTATCTGTTTTTTTTTGTTTGAAAGCTGACATGATCGAGAGTATTCTTAGCTCTAATTCATCGTCATTAGCTCGCTCACTGCATGACAATAGGGACGATGACTACATCTAAAATATATAATTTCAATAATATACTCAGAAATATTGAGGTATTGGTAAATGTGATTTTTTTTTGCTAAATTAGTAAACAAAACCTACATCATCAGTTTACTTACATCATATACAAAAACATTCATTATGGTAAGTATGAACTTAAATGCACAAATGTCGGAGATATTTACAAATATGTTCCTGCGGCCGTATACTTCATACACTTTTACCCAGGCGTGACGTCACAGCTAGGTACGTCTTTAGTAGGTATGTAGCGTTTTCACGAGGCTTGCGAAATGACCTATACAAATCGCTGTACCTTTGAAAATATGGACTTTTGATATACTGCTTCTTCTGAGAAGTTACTCATAATTAAGAGTATTATTCATTTATGCAATAAAAAATTTTTATGCTTAAAACTTTTTTCATTTGCGTGTGTTACCGGTTTCTAATTTTATATAGTAAGTAGTAGTAACGCAAAAATTGTATTTTTGTCCGCAGGTAGAGCTAACAGGCAACTCCATCTATGAGTACATCCACCAGAACGACCACGAGGAGATGAGCGCTGTGCTCAGCATGCAACAGACCTACACCAACCACCCGTCCCTCGGGTAATGAAGATGATTTGTATAGTAAGCGCCTACCGCTGCCCACAGACACCTATGAGCTGTTTAAGACCGGGTAAAAAGACACAGCTAGGGAGCCCAGGATACCATTTGTGTACTTACTCGATGGTCGTGGAGACACAGGCTTTGATTAATAAACCGCTCGTCGTGGATCAATAAACCGTTCTCAAACTCGTACTCAAGACCTTTCTTGGCTGAGACGGTCTCAAGTAGCCATTAGCTTCTCAAGATGGTCTCTAATACATAGTATGGTCTCAAGACCGTATCAGTAGATAACGTTATTGATCACTTACTCATTTTTTAAGCGTCATCTACACGACGAAGAACAAATGAAATAACGTTTCGTTTACACTTCTACAATGAACGGATTTATTGAGTATACATTATGTCAATATTTATTTTTAAAAATGTAATATTTAATAATATAAATGCCAAAAAAAGTTTTGTCTGTATTTTTTTATATTTATATTTATTATTCCCTAACATATTAATAACCATATTTTTATAAAAACTACGTAAAACGGAATGCGGATCATTGCCTTTCTAAAAAAAGTTCTTCTTCTTCTTCTTATTCTTTAAAATGGCTCCTTAGTGATTCGCCAATGTCAGAGTGTATTGAGTCCAGAGTTCATAATAAACAAGGGCTCGGTGTACTGGAGATCATAGAATTAAAGACCATCTTGAAAAGCTAATCGTTACTTGAGACCGTTTCAGCCAACGAGAAAGAGTTTGAGAACGGCTTATTAATCCGGGCCTAAGTTAACCTGGGCTAAATTTCATGTTATCTGTCTCGGTCTTTGTATTTATGAAAGAGAAGGTAATATTTTTAACCCAGGGTAAACTTTAACCCAGATCTGCGCGTTTGAATATGAAATGTCTCACAGACCTGTCTTCTTCCCTTTGACATATAGGAAAAACAACCGCCTGATTCATATATTATAAAACCTGACGCAAAAAGAGGGGTGTCGTAAGTTTGACGTGTCTGCCTGTGTGTGTGTATGTGTCTGTCTGGCATGGTAGCTCGTATACGAAAGATCCGATTTTGATGCGGTCCTTAACGTTTGAAAGTTGACGTGATCGATACGGTGCTTAGCTATAACTCATCATCATCAGCTGAAACTGGTTGAAAATGTCGGTGGTCACAAATTTTTATTTTTTTATTTTATTTATATGCCAGGTACCCCGTGGGCGGCGTGTGGGGTCCGGGCGTGGACATCGAGTGTGAGCGAGCCTTCTTCATCAGGATGAAGTGCGTGCTGGCCAAGCGGAACGCGGGACTGACCACTTCTGGGTATAAGGTACTCCATAATTACTATAGATAGTCTTTTCGCGTTGTTTGCTGTGAGTTATCAGTGCAAATGACAAATTTAGCCGTGTTCACATTAAGCAATGGAAGTAAACAATGTTGACATGTGTAATGAAGACTCAATTCAAATTAACGCGAATGAAAATATTTGTAAAATTATTCTGCTAGACTCAGAGTGAGCTATTAGATCTGTGAAAATTAGAATCTCATAATATATCCTTCTGCATCCGCTGATTTCGTATTGGACGAGACCAAATGTTTAGCCCGGACGAAACAGGCTTGCACACAAAAGTTTCGGGTAAATATCGATGGGATGGCATAAGGTTTTATATGTATAGAGGTGAGGTTTAAATTACGGTGATGCGTCGTGGAGATCCTTTTGAGGGCCGATCCATTCCTTGTCTATGATTAATTAATAAGTATCTTATTAGAAACATGGCTAACTTAATAGTGTTTGATCCTCTTCCACCGAATGACCTCACCCCTTCACCGGATGACCTCACAACTTCACCTGATGACCTTACCGCCCCACCGGATGACCTCACCCCTCCACCGGATGACCTCACCCTCCTCCGGCAGACCTCACCCCTTCACCGGATGACCTCACAAGTCTACTGTCCGCAGGTGATCCACTGCTCGGGCTACCTGCGCGCGCGGCGGTTCGGCGAGGGCACGGCGGCGCTGGGCCTGGTCGCGGTGGGCCACTCCCTCCCGCCGTCAGCTGTCACGGAGCTCAAGCTCCACTCCAACATGTTCATGTTCAGAGCGTCGCTAGACATGAGACTGATATTCTTGGATGCCAGGTTAGTGTCATTATATCAGAGATGTTAGTAATATATTGATTTGAATATGGACGCTCTCACACCACGTCAATCTGGTGGCGTAGTAAGTTCTCGAAGAACTTCTGTTACGGGCTTACGGCCTCCGGGGACCAGACAACGGAAATATATTTAATTATTTTATTACTGTACATGTAAAATATATTTAATATTTCTTTATTATATAATACACATAGTTAATACACATCCATGACCCAGGAACCCGCGACCTCCGGCTTGAGCGCTAACGCGCTAACAATTTATATTATGTTAAGATTATGTTATGTTATAAGTATGACATTTCGGATTGGGATGGATACGGATATGGAAACAAAATGATATCGGTTTTAGTTACGGATATTCACTTATTTCGGATCATCCGTTACTTTCGGATAATTGCGGTTACGGATATTAGGTTAATGACGTATGTAAGTAAAATGCAAATTCTTATTTCGAATTTACAAGTTTAGGTAATCATTTGGTCTAAGAAGCTAGTGAGTTGGCTTGGCCGGAAAATTAAATAAACGTGTCATAAGAAATTATCCGAAACTTTTATATCGGATTCGGTTACGGTAGCGGATATTTTTTTATTTCGGATATCCTTCAGTTTCGGTTACGGTTATGGATCTCCATAACATCCCTGCATTATATCAACGTTAGATGGGGGAAAGGGTGGAGAATTATCTTTCTGGATTAAGAGATTTTGTATAGCCAACTTTATGATCCATCATAATATATTCGTTATGTCATTGTCTAACTGTACGTTTTCGACTTGCAACAATACAATTTTCATTAAATTATATAATTTTAATTTGTTATAATCATTGCGATTGATATTGCAATTAACAAGCTTAAGGGCAGGTTTCACAATAAACTAATAAGTGTCAGATAGCTCATTGGTATGTTGTGTCTCTGTCGCTCAGTAGAAAGTAAGCAGCGACAAAACTTCCGGACAAGCTATTCGACACTTACGTCGTCTGATTATGAAACAGACCCTGACACTGGAAATATACGATCCGGAGTCCGGCGCGCCCCATAAAATTCCGAGCACAGATAATAGAACTCTGAGCTAATACAATAGAGCTGAATCGAACACACAAGTGTCGAGTCAAATGTTATATATGACAGCTCGATTCTCGACGCATCGATCTTCAACTCTATTGTATTAGCGCAGAGTTCTATTTTCAGTTATCTAAATTTTCCCCGGCCTTACGGATTCCGGACAGTATACAGACAGTAGGTGCAACATTGACATTATGTACCTACTAACTTCTGATACGTAGATGTTCGCCTGAGGTCTGACTGCCGGTTACGCCTTTTGACACCACAAGATTCAAGACAGCGAGAGGAGAAATGTTAGATATACAAGAACTCGTTTCATACACCCATATATTATACCTCGTTTCATATACCTATCAAAGGCAACGTATGAAAATTTTAGACAGCTAACCCTCCAGTGCATGGGCAACATTGAACCTCGCAGAATTAATCGCCGGCGACGTTTTACGGCGACGTCAAATGGCGGCCGCGGCCCACGGGTCGTAAAGGCGAGCGCGGCATCGATTTCACGCGAGCTCTGGACCTCAGCCTGTGACCTTAGGCTGGGACTATATGCTCCGGAGTCGGGAACGCCAACGAAAATTCAGAGCACTGAAAATAGAACTCTGCGCTAATACATTAGAGTTGAAAATCGAACATTTGAGTATCGAGTCAAATGTCAATGTCACATATGACAGCTCGACACTCGAAACATCAATTTTAAGCTCTATTGTATTAGCGCAGATTCCTATTTTCAGTGCTCTAAATTTTCACCAGTGTTCCGGATTCCGGAGCTTTACAGTCTACTGTGGCCCGCAACTTCACGTAACATATTCCCTGGAACCGTACATTCTGTCGGCATAAAGTAGTAGAAACAGACGTAATACAATATGTCAACTTTCGGGCACCCAAAAACAATTTGCCGTTAGAAGCACCAGAGTCAAGAAAATGACAAATAATGTCACTTTACTTGAAATCACTTCAAGAAGTATGTCGCGCTTTGACAGCTTCTCGACTCCCTCGCGCTTATTATGCCGCAGTTAATGTCAAACAAGACATTCACATTTAATATATTATTTACTGTAAGATTTGTTTTTTTTTTACACTTATTACGTTTTTATATTACCCTAATGTAGAGCGGAAAGATGAATAATAGCTAGCAAGCTTAATAGCTTTTGTAATGAAAAATACTATTGTCTAAGTTTTAAGACCCCATTTTCACGGGTAATTTTCCCTGTGCAATAAACTTTTAATAGTAATAAGTATTTATACAGTCCGTGCGTTATGTTCCGAGAACCGCAATCACAATACCTGCTCGCTCCTGCGGTGTGCCAATGTGTGCAGATGTGTCGATGAATTGTAGGGTTGTGAGATTGACAATTGACAATTTTAAAGCACAATGTATTATCGACAGTCGACACATCGACTGTCCATGAGGTGTGTCAATGTGTGACTATGTGTCGATTAGTTAGCCCGTTTCTGTGTCGACACGGAGAATCTACACAGTCTAGTAACAAACTTCGGTGACAGTCGGTGCTGAGCAGTAGGATGACAGATGCCAATGCTCGCGCTCCTAAAGAGTTCCAACTGCCAAAGTGTAATTTGTGTGCCGAATGCCGGTGCCCTATGTACAATTCGGTCAGAATATCACAGATATTCTGACCGAATTGTACATAGGGCACCTGGCGTTATTTAATGTAATAAGTACGGTAATGAGGGTTTCTAAATTCGTGACAACTGACAGCTTTTTGACACGACAAGGACTGTCGGGCTACCAAGCGCCGCCTAGTGACTGAATAAGAATCGAAAATTCTTATTGACCGTGTTTGATCACTTACGCCACCAGATGACGCTTTGTGTGAGTTGGGTCTGTCCTCTAATGGCAGAAATATATCAAAAACCCTCATTTAATTAAAAAAAATTTATTTAATGTGTTTTTAGGATTCCGTACCCAAAGGGTAAAAACGGGACCCATTTACTGAGACTTCGCGAGGAGGCTGCATCTCCTTAACCGTGATAGCTAGACAGTTAAAATTTTCACAAATGTTGTATTTCTGTTGAAAATAAAATATACGGAATATTTGAGGGGAGCTCCCATACCACAAACGTGATTTTTTTTCGTTTTGTTCTTGCGAGAGTCCGACTCGCACTGGCCGGTTTTTCTGTACTTATACTTTGTGTGTTTTACAAGTTGTGTGTTGTTAGTCAAAAAGTTAAAAAGTCAAAATTTTGAAATTGTGTTTTAAAAAGTTCAAACGTCAAAATGAAGCCCATTCCCACTTGTCAGTTGAAGTTTTAAATAGGGCTGCGGGTTGCGACTTACGTTTAGAATCCGCCGCGTGTTCCACACACCTCGCTTAGCGTACCTAATGAATTCATTGATGCTTATAATGGCTATGCGGTGTGTAATTAATTTTTGGATGGACAATGAATTGTGGTAGATATATGTAGCTGCAACACCAAACTGCAAATCTTTACTGCAAACTATATTTTGCTTCATTTTAAAGCAATATTATTTTATAGTTTAGTAAATATTAACGCAAAAATATTAACGATATGCCATATGTCAAGTATTTGTCCTGTGGTCATTTGTTCTTCGGGGCCGAGGCTTGTGTCGGAACGTATGGCCACACTCGACTTTATTAGTTCCGCCAATCAGCCGCGCTCACAATGCGCTTCGACGAAACCAGACCCGCGACACACACAGCCGCGCATACATTGCAGACACACCGGCAGACAGACAGACTGTACGCACTTACAGCCGTACGTAGCCGAAATAATAAACGAAAAAAATAATAAGTAACCCCCGTCGACCGTCATTGACACTGCTTGTCATCTAAAAACTACGATGCTACGGACAGACACACACACGGATAGACAGACAGACAAGTCAAACTTAGAACACTATTTTTCGTTGGCGGTTCAAAAATGAGGATGTGAAACATCTCGGGCGGTTCAGGATTGTCGTGAAGATTCGTAATCTTGAAGGTTTGAAGTAGCTACAAATGACATGTATACAAATAAATAAAATAGAAGTGTCTGTTTGTAATTTAAAATTAACAGCTTTTCACTAAATGCGTATGAACGTATTATACGGTAGGTGCTTCCAATCAAAAATCTATTTTTAAAACTTTTGTTTGTCCGTCTGTCTGTCCGTTTGTTCCGGCTAATCTCTGAAACGGCTGCACCGATTTTTATGAGACTTTCACTGGCAGACTGGCAGATAGCCGAGGACTTTTATCTTAGGATTGCGATAAAAAAATAGGGTTAAATTTCCGTATGTTCTACAAATAATAATTAATTAGTGTCTACAATGAAGTATTGAGTGGGTATGAGAACTTTTTAACCGACCCGAGAGTTTAACGGATTGGTCACATGTTCAAGTGTGCCCAATCCTTTCAACGTCCTTAAAAGCCATAAACTTAAGAGTCAGTTCACACCGAGATGCGACGTGACGATAGGCGGCGCTGCACTTTTAAGATAGCGATTTAAAATTGTACTTTATTCAATACGCAAGGAGGTAGGTACACGTTAAATTGCAACAGTTCGAATTTCGAGCTGACACCGGGCTGCATATTGCGGTGTCACTTTTTAAATGAATCACTTTTCAATTTCGAATCACTGTCCCAAAAAAATGCAGCGCCGCGTCGCATATCGTCTCGCTTTGGTGTGAATTGAGGCTAAGGCACTGTATACCGTCCATACAGTGCCTTATACGATATAATAACAAGTATCTGGGTAACTGAGCTTTAAAAAAAGATAATCACAAAAATATTACCGGGGTTCGAACTCGCCACATTCCGAATTTCCGAACAGCGCGAAAATTATACTCACGCATACCAAACGGCCAATCGGACTGACTTAATAGAGTCAAAATTATTGACATACTAGCTGTTGCCCGCGGCTCCACCCCGTATATACGGTATCCCACAGGAATACTGTACTCTTTCGGTAAAAGTGGCCTATGTTTTAATCCAGAGCCTAAACTAGTACCATGCCGAATTTCATCGAAATCCGTTCATTAGTTTTTGCGTGGAAGAGTAACAAACATTCATACATCCATCCATCCATCCATCTTCACAAACTTTCACAATTTATAATAGTAGGATTGTTGCACGACGAAAGAAAAAACTTATATAACTCAAAAATGCGTAATTTCCCAGTTATAAGACCTAACTAGATTGATTTTTCTCCCCAGAAACTCTCTGAATACTAAATTCCATGGTAATAGCTGCAGCCGTTTTCGAGAAACCGATTATATACATATACAAGATTGTCTCGTTTAAAATATAAGTTGTAGACTGTGGTGCCATATACTATCGGACCCTCAGCCTCCCAGAATCAGAGATGAACAGATACCATGTACCAGAGTGTCGGGTGTCACCACCTGGGCCGCAGGTGCTATTTTGCATATCGATGTTTTGTAATTCGACCGCTACCATCTCGGGAACATTTGATTGTATCGCTGAATCTATCCTTATAGATAGTAAACTATCAAAATATTGTGTAAGTACTAGATTTTGCCCGCGACTTCGTGCGCGCAAAAGGAAATAGCGAAGGAACCGTACATTTTGCCGCTATTAAAAGTAGTCTATGTCCCTCCCCGTGGTCATGGTCTGTGCCAAATTTCATGATGATCGCTTGAGTAGTTTTTACGTGAAGGCGCAACAACAAAACAAACAAACTCATATTTATAATATTAGTAAGGATAATATATACTTATTAGGCTGACTGAAAATGCCTCTAGACATATTGTTTGCATATTTACCGATGAGCCCCAACAAGAAAATCAGTTGAAAAGTTACAATAGTTACTTGCGCCATTGTGATATTATGAATTGATTGTTTCTTTTTCGCGATTCCGGAATCGAACCGCACATCTATTAAGTAAATTTAAACATTACACATCGAATTTAACTCTATCACAACAGTGTAGAGTCGATGTTCGATTGCTAAAACCGCTGATCCTTCATACGTGCTGAAGAGCTTTTGAGTCAGCTCTTCCGCGGCGTCAGCACAACGCCGGCCGTGGAGTCGCATGCGCTAATTTTTGTTTAACTTGCAAAATATTTTACAATAATAAGTAATACAGAAGGTGATTAAATAATCACGTATGATTTAAGACCATAATATAATTTCTCGTGATAGTATAAGTCAATTAATAATACCTAAGCCGCATTTATGTTTAATTTCAGTGTGGAATGTAAAGTTATTTTAAAAATGTAAAATGATATAAATAAATAACGCTTATTAATTCTTATTTAGATTTAGACGAAACACATTACACAGTAAAATAAATACATACAAGTTACTACACAGGAAAATATATAATAGGAGCACAACTTTAACAAAGAACACTGGCGAATCATGCCTGATTTTCTATCAAGAGCGGCCAAGTTTCGAAATTATATGGTTTTATATAAGTACTTGTACGTATTAGTTATGTTTTCGGTTTTCACAACGTGAAAGCGACATCTATCATTTATCTGTTAGCATATTGCGTTTCCAAACAAACTAGTTATTAATTTCATTACGTAATTGAGACCGCAAATAATTGATGTCGCTTTTCCGCAACCCGCCACTAGATCAATATAATGAACAATAAGTTAGGTTATATTTAATCAATTATCTTATATCCCCCTAGTTTGATGTATAATATAATTGCTTTTTTGTTCATATGTTCATAAATTACAACTTACTATGAACAGTTTTTGTAGCCTCGTGTTTTAATTATCAGGCAGTAAATGTATGGCGACTTGCCGATCTCCTTTATATGCAATCCCTACGTATTTGCGGCGTGAACGTAGACAGACCACGGGCTGTGCTACTCACGAAGCGCTGGACGTATTTCCCGGCATCACAGCCTGAATGACATCATTCGTTGGGCTCTTGTCACCGCCGGTGTGCCAGCTATACTGGAACCCTCCGGTCTGGCGCGCGATGATGAGAAGAGACCTGGTGGAATGACCCTGGTTCTTTGGAGTGTGAGACGGGCTATTGTATGGGACGCTACTTGTGTCGATACTCTTGCTCCGTGCCATGTCCAGGGCACCTCGAACTGTGCGGGTGCGGCTGCAAATAGAGAACCTCAAGAGGCGCAAATAGAGAACCTCAAGAGGCGCAAATAGAGAACCTCAAGCGGCGCAAATAGAGAACCTCAAGAGGCGCTATCAGTTTGCTAGGTGCTCTGCCAGGTGGGGATGACCTGGGGAAGTTTTTCTCTTTATATATATTTTTAGAGATTTATTTATTTATTTTTATTTATTTAGAAACACCAACAGCATTACAAAAATATACAGCGGCAATTACTCAATATAGTCTTACTTTATTTTACATTTGCATGCAACTTACAGGTATTTACATCATTTTATGTTAGTCAATTTTAAAATAAAGAAAAGTTGAATTACATTATAAATACAATTATACTAAAAATAAAATATAAAAATTAACCGTGACATAAAATTTAAAAACAAATAATACACAAATTAGATTACTTTAATTTTAAAATTGATTAAAGTCTTAAAGTTAAACAATAATTTATAATAAAATAAAACAAATTCATTACTAGTAGAGATAGTCATACTTATTTGTAGATAAGTCTTCTTTTTTTTAACTATTAATTTTTACTTTAATATTTGGCTCTATATTGTGTTTTAATAATAATTGAAATAAATTGTATTACCCCTACGGCCTACACTAAGATTGGTGTAAATATGTCATGAACAAAATATTAATGCGGTTTCCTAGAGACGTTGAAAATGCTCTAATGTCAGGTGTTAACTGTTATTAGCCATGGCTTATATCTAACTACATGGATAAAAAAATCTGACGAATTTAAATGAATATGGCAACCACTTGCTTGCCAAATTCGTTTAATTTTTATATCCGTTATATTCGTTGTATCCGCTCCATGTAAACCCTGTCCCGGTTCAAAGGGGGTGAGAACAAAAACTGTAATAGCGCGCACCCGACACAAGTAATTGCCACTCGCACTTGGCAAAAAACTCACTAACACATAGACATACAGTATACACACTAGCGAGACTTCGCTATAGTACCGCTGTTCGATAAACCAAATAAGGATAGATTTTTGATGGGAAAACTTTCTAAGGATAAAACTGTTTAAACTCTAAAGCCACATTCACATAATTACCACTTGTAAACCGCTTTGGAGGCCGATTACTCGAAAATTGTTCACTTTATAAAACAGTCATGTATGAACCTCACCTCCACCTCACCCCCCTTTTCGAAGATACCTCGAAGAAAATATGTATGGGGAGCCACCCCTAAAAATATATTTTTTTTATTAATTCGAGCTGCAAAAAATAAAGACTATATGCATATATTTATACGATTTAAATTGATGAAATTTAGATTTTAGATATAGAATTTATTTAGATTGCAATCTATAAGTGTACTAAATTTCATCAATTTAAATACAGAAGTTAGTAGGTGCGGCCAGACTTTAGACGGACAGACGGACGGACACAGCGAAACTATAAGGGTATATAATTGTAGCAGTGGCGTGGGGTTCCTATAACTCCATTCCTATCGGCTTCACTTACCTTTTGAAGACCCTCATCCAAATCCCTACCTATTATTCACGCTAGGGCTTCTCTATGAAGCAGAACCCGCAGCCTTCGCCACTGCCTTGAGCATTACGGAACCCTAAAAATGGCTAGTTTATAGTCTGTAGTAGCTCTATTTAATAATAATAATAGTTCCCCACGCCGATTTCAGTGACAGTGGCCGGTTCCATTGAAACCAGGTCACACAGTAGTTATTTTTTATAGTGCCCAAGTGTGTACGCAGTACACAAGAGCACCTCTTCCTTTACTCTCGAAATCCAGTGGGACGGATGACCGACACTACTGGCGAGAGGTCAGGCGCAGGGCCGACTTGTTCTAACCAAACTTAAAAACAACATTTTTGTTGTTCCACCGCGAGAAACGAACCCACAACCTCCGAGTCGAGAGCCAAGCTCTAAACCACTGGACCACAGGACCGTTCTGCTGAGTAGCTCTATTTACTTAGCCTGGGACATTTTCCACTCGAAGCAGCCTCTATCGCCAATTATCAGGTGACATCTTGTGTCAAGCTGCGTCGGTACTTCCCTATTGTTTTGTCATCCGAAAAAACTGTTGACTAAAGATCAGCTTCCGGCAATTACGAGGGGTATGTTAGGGACTGTCACTTTCGAACCCTATTGCCATAGAGGTAAGGTCGAAACGTGCTACGCCGGGTTCGTCGGCGACCGTGCAAACTACAAAGCGGGGTGCACTCGATTTTTACGGCAAATTACTTTTTTGTGTTAAATTGGTTGTTGTTTTGTGCTGATATTTCATCCTTTAAGTGCAAACTGCTAAAGTTTATGATGGATATAGTTGCTTGTTAGGTGATCTTTCATGCGTGAACTAAACGAATTGTCTATGAGTCAATATTGAAATTGAAGTGAGATTTCAATTTAACAGCATTAACAAAAAAATCAAAATTTATAATGTTCGTCTATCTGTCCACAATCTGTCCGTCTATCTGTCTGTTTGTTCCGGCTAGTCTCTGAAACGGCTAGACCTATATTGACCGGACTTTCACTGGCAAATAGCTGATGTTATAAGGGGCTATGTGATGTTGTAACTTGGGCTACTTTATGCCAGGGTTCCGTGTAAAAAATAGGTTTCCGTGTCCAATGGTTGTTGCAAACGAAGTTCCGGGCACCATTTTGAACACCATTTGTCGCACAAACACACTCAGATTGTAAGTTTTATGCCGGCGAAATATACGTTTCCCGCTGATATTTATTGTTTAAAGAATTAGGTAAATCCAAAGGGATAGCTACACCCAATGTAGTTATGTTTGTTCTTCGAGGAAAATCAATGTATCGAAATAAAATTGGCACATGGTCAGAACTAGGATTGTCTATTTTACATTCCGAAATATGTAGACATGTTATTCCAAAATGACTTAAGCAAAAAATGTTTCGACATAGATTAAGTGACATACCTACATACTGTTTCGGACGAGTGACGATAATTACTGATGTGTACCTGCTGCCTACGTATGTATAACAGCTGTTGGACAACATGAAATATGTTATGTTGTGTCATAGATTGATATCAATTTCATTATTATATCTATCAATAACACAAGGGTTCTACGAAACCAATTGAACCTACTGGATAGGTTAATAAGTTGGTATTATTATTACTAGATGTCGCCCGGGAAGTCCCACAATAACCGTACATTATGCCGCAATGAAAAGTATCTGTGCGAAATTTCATCAAAACCCGTCCAGTAATTTCGAAGTCTATTCAATACAAACAAACAAACATTCAACAACCTCTTTATTATATTTGTATACTAGCTGGTGCCCGCAACATCGTTTGCGTAGAACTAACGGAAACGGAACCCTATTTTTTCATCGGAACCCTTAGATAAAAGTACCTTATAAAATCAGCTATCTGCTAGAGGAAGTCTGGTGAAAATTGGTCCAGCTGTTTCAGAGAAGTACCGTAATATACTTTCATAATACATATGCATTTAGTGATAAACTGTTATTTTTAAATTACAAACGGACACTTAAATTTTATTTATTTGTATAGATATAGAAAGAAAACTCTTATGTTCTCTCTCTCATCACTCGTATGGCGTATCTAGGGGGAAAGGAGAACAAGGTTATGAGGACTCCAGCTATCTTCAATGGGTATATACCATGGGTATAGACCACAGCGCTAATACAAAGAGGTGTTGTAATAAGATTTCAGTATGAAACAATGCGTGATTATTTTGCGTTGGGGGTCTAAATCCACCCACTTCAGTGTTTTACCCGACTACGGCGAAGCAAAAAGGAAGAGCAATACATTTATAATAGCCCGGGTAACATAGGCTCTATAATTTAAGTAGTCGTGATATAGTTTTTAGTTTTTTTTTAAATAAAAATTCTAGTTTTTCATCTACTGGTCAATAGCAAAACTACATATTTGCTCTTTGGTTAGCCTCTAGAGAAGGCAATTTGGGAGGTCCAAGCCTCACACACGCCTAGATTTACCTCCCAAACCACGTTTTGCTCCGACCATGGATGAAGCTATTACATCAGTCATCATCTGTATGCTGAACTACTTGCCAAGTTGCCACCAACCGATATTAACCATTTGAAGGAATTATAGTTGTAAGCAGTGTAAGATGCCTCGTAACGTATGCTTCTCTATATAATTTACTTAACGTTATATCAAGCAAATTCCCGCGAAAAAATAACCATAATCTGCAAGAAAATGTGTAAGTGCACGATCAGGCGCAGGACCGATCATCTTTCTTGTCAGACAATCATGTGATTCGGCCTGCATTGTCCTAACCAAAATTGGAACCAACATTTTCCGTTGTTCCAACGCGGAAATCGAACCCTCGACAAGTCAAGGCGAGCCAAGATCTTAACCACTGGACCACGGAGGCTGTTAAATATTATAATTAAATTGTATGCTATGGACTACCGCAAGGTAACGCCTCATCCTGTTACGTATGTTTGCTAATAGCCATGTGGTTGCAGGGTGGCGTCGCTGACGGGCTACGAGCCGCAGGACCTGATCGAGAAGACGCTGTACCACTACATCCACGGCACCGATGTGCTCCACATGCGCTACTCGCACTGCACGCGTGAGTACCTCACGAGCATGTTCTTCCAGCATGGAAACTTACAGGTTTCCATCTCTTGTAGTTTAGAAATGCCAGTTGAGAAAAACCTACTTCTAAAACACTTTGAAAACCGAATACTCGATAATACGATAATGGTTGACTTTGTAAAAAAGTCATGTTTGGAACCTAGCCTTAAATTTGAAAAGATCTATTGAACGATACCCTCCACAATGGGGTAGAATGAAATGAAAACCAGGGTGGCAGTGGCCAAGGCTGGTTCTCCTCTATAGGGAAGCCATAGCCTGTGTAATAGGTAGGGATTCGGATTCAAAAGGCAAGTGGTAAGTGAAGCCGATAGGAATGGATTTATAGGAACCCCACATCACAACACACAGGGTGGACAGACAGACAGACAGACGGACGGAACGAAACTATACTCAAGGAGAGTATTAGGGAACTCTAAAAATGGAGTTAGATAAAGCTTTGTCTTTATTCATTTGGTATGAGCTCCCGAGTGCTTATCTTCTGTAACGTGTGTCGGGCAGTGCTGACGAAGGGACAGGTGACGTCGCAGTACTACCGCTTCCTGACCAAGTCGGGCGGCTGGGTGTGGATGCAGAGTTACGCCACCATCGTCCACAACTCGCGCTCGTCGCGCCCGCACTGCATCGTGTCCGTCAACTACGTGCTCAGGTGAGCGACCGGATAAACAGGGCCTTTAGCCAAGTTGACATCGCTAATTACGACGAAGAATGTAGTTATGGGATTTGACATAAGCATCGCTGTGTGACAGAGATGCTTAAGTTAAATCTCATACATTTATGTTTTCGTACCATCACCGATTCATCGTCTCGTTTCGTCCATTTCATAAAAAAATATATCTGGTCGATAATTCATGCGTTACACAAATTCATACTTTGTGTAAGGCCCCAGCCCCAGACCCTACGCGATGCGAGATGATACGTCGCGCGCCGTCGACAAAGCTAACTCGAATCTCGCGCCAAACAAAATTAGCGCGAGGTAACTCTGTTGATCGCGCGTCACTTGGGCTGATGGTGAAAGCTGATGCGTGACTACGTGCTGGTTGCTCGTAGCCTACGTGCTTTACTAAGGCTGGAACTATATGATCCGGAATCCGGAACACCGGATAAAATTCGGAGCACTGAAAATAGAACTCTGGGTTAATACAATAGAGCTGAAAATCGAACACACAAGTGTATAAACAAATGTAGAAGTCAGCTCGACACTTCGATTTTCAGTGCTCTGAATTTTCCCGAGCCCGACGGATTCTGGATCATAATATACCCCCAGCCTAAGACTGGTGCGAGCAAACAAACACAAAGGTTGCCAGATGGTTCCCATTACCTTAAGCGTCAGTTCCCACCGAAACCAGCGCTGCATTTATAGCTGCATAGATAGCGATTCAAAATTAATCTATATTCACTACACAAGAAGATACACACGTTTAAAACATAACACAATATACGGGTTGTTTTTTCAGTCAACGTCTAAACTTTCAGGTGTGATATACTCTTGCATATATAACTTGAATAATTGATCAACTTTCCTACTTGAAAAAAAAACAGCTGTTTCCTACAAAATGCTATTCTATGCCCTAGCTCTTTTGTAGAAAAGAGCTGATTTTTTTTCAAGTAGGAAATTTGATCCCATAGTAAAAGTTGCTTATATTCAAGAGTACATTCACTCCTGAGTGCTAGTTGAGTTTTTCTTTTCTTGATTGTGAGTTTTTCTTTTCGCATTCGATGGTGAGCCCGTATGGCGTTTACTATAAGGAATTGTATTTGATAAAAAAAAACATAATTTGGGAAATTCGTTTACAGTGATATAGAGGAGAAGCAGCTGATACTGAGCATCGACCAGGGCCCCCCCAAACTGAGTCCGGACCCCCCCGCGCCGGCCAACCCCTCCACCGCCTCGCCGCTCCCCCCGCGCGCGGACAAGCTCACCCCCCTCGAAGGGGACTTCGGCACCGACGGCTTCTACCCGGAGTATACCCTCCCGCACATCTACGACCCACCCGAGGAGTACCCCCAGAACTACCAGGAGATGTTCTACAACGAGAGCTATACGGAAGAAGTTGTACCCCCAAATTATGTGTACCCCCAAAGTCAGCGGCCGTTTTCGGCTAGTTCGTCGTCGTGTAGTTCCGTGGAGAGCTCGGAGGTCAACCAGTACAGCTACACCAACCTGCTGTCGTTCTACGGGCCGGGAGGGTCGGCGCGGGAGTTCGCCCCCCCGGCCGAGGGTGGCTACACCAGCGTCATAGTGGACAACACGCAGCAGTTCCACCACGGGGGGGCTGTCAACGAGTTTGTACATTGAGCTATATATATATAATATATGTACCGAACATTGATATCGAATAACTGTAACAATACTATAAAACAATACTAAACATATAGCGTATTACGAATGACACAGAAAGTTTTAAGTTGTATTTTAATGACGTTGGTGCGTTTATTCGTCTTGCATCAAAGGACAGAGTTTAACGAAACATTCTACGCGCTATTTCGTTCAAGAAATCGCCGTTTTATGATCAAGAGTAGTTTTGTCTACTCACCGATAGATGTCTCTTTTCACTCGATATTTATTTTCTAGGTCGAAAAGGTAGATGCATAGTCTAAGACTTTGCTACTCTTTAAAGTTTAACAGAACAAAACAAAGACTTAACAAAAATGAATAATACGTAAATTATTGTATATAATAAGATATTAATTGTATTTAATGAAAAATATATCAAGTAGCACTCTGTGTGCTTTGTATAAAAGTAAGGCTCCGAATTGTAATGTAAAGCTGTATAGTAAAAATATTATTTATTTTTTACATTATTTTTAGTCAACTCTAAGTTTTTGTCAATCATGCTTTTACCCAAATTATTTATTTTAAAATATTTTGTTTGGAACTACATTAATACTATAATAATGACCTAAGTGGTCATACATACGGAGTTATATATTTTGGTTTATATATTTGGGTTACGAAATAATAATAATTCAATAGGTATGTAATACTTAGTATGTTAAAAACATAAATAGAAATACAGCAAATTTCTTTTTACATACTTTAACGAACTTATTGTAATAATATTGGCAGTTGAAACAATGAAAGTAAGGTCCGGTAAAATCAATGACGGATATTTAAAGTATATGATCTACTGCTTATTTAGAGACGTTTAGGCAGAAAAATAATATTTTCCTTTATATGGGCAAGTTTGCATTGAGCGGCGGAGAGTCGCCCATACATGAGATGATTTTTTTACTTTGAGTATGACAATATTTTTTTGGCTAAACGTCTTTATAATAAGCAGTAGATCATATACCCAAAATATCCGTAATTGATTTTAGTAAACTTTATATAGGTAAGTCACCGTAAAATTGTAAATACCGTTAGATTGTAATATAACTAGTAAGATTATAAATTCCGACAGATTGTCAAATAAACATTCTGCTTTCAATTTTACGCATTATTTTTGTTATATTATAATATAACGACCTGAAACTCGTTAAATTGTAAAACGGAACGCCACTCGCGCGCTGATTGGTTGAATGGCATATGCCCCGCGGCGCTATATTTGTTTGCTTTTTCATTTGTTATCGATTGTTGTTACCATTATAACATCAAAATTACATATAATCAATATTACAACTCGGGAAATATATTAGAATTAAGGCTATGTTCGGTGACTAACACTAACTAATTTATCATTCAAACTGCACCTCTTTGGCTAATCACAGATTTAATTTACTTCCACGACAATTTTATATTCTTAATTCTAAAACTATGAGTTATTTTTAACACGGTGACATATATATTTAAATCCAATATCAAGTATAGACAATAATAGGTATAGGAAAATTGTAATATTTTGTACAGAATAGACTAAGTAAAAATAGAGGCTTCGACATATCTAAACAAAGTAATTTAAGCTAGCTAGGAATGTAGTTATTTATCTATATTTTTTACCTATATAATGAATTTATACAAAAATCATTTCTCAGAAATTGTCTTTTTTCGTTTAAAACTTACGAAATAAGTAGTTACTTAAAGAAAGAAGTTTTAATTTTAAAAATCTTGCCTATTTCATTAGTAACTTAATTATATATACAAATAAATGCATAATTCAGATCCTGGTCGTCGTATAACATTCACATATTAAAACTAGCATTTCAAGCTTAAAGGTGTTTTCAATGACTTAATATCAGGATAAGTGGTATACGAAGTACATAATAACTAAAATAATAAAACTTTTACTTTAAAATATTACTTACATTACGTAACTTATTATTTTTTGAAATGGATATTATCATTTATTTAGGCCCCAAAATATTCTTCATGATTATTTAAATGATTGGTAATTACTATTTCAAATATCGCTTGGCAAAAAAGAGTATGACGCAGTGACAGCAGGAACTAAAAACATTTTCGACTCTATTGTCTTTTATTCTTATTAGATTATATTAGACATATTACATTTTAATATATTAAAATGTAATAAATAAATATGATACGTCATTCTAATCTAATAGTAAGGATAGATTGAGATACAGTCGTTTCATGTTTTTAGTTCTTGCTGTCACAGCGTCATACTCGTTTTTGCCAAGCGGTACATACATGTTTAGAAGGAATTAAGTATGTGCGATGAAAAATGCTATTAACTTATCTAAAGAGACTTCGAATCAGATTATTTTCCATTCAATTTACGCATTTATAAATTGTGGGTTAAAATATTAAGTTGTCTAATTTTTTCATATATTTCTTTCTAGGTTTGAATAAAATTGTAGAATGTGTGGTATTGTTTTAGAAAGTGTGTACAGTCACTTCTGAGAGTTTGCTAGTCTATAATTGTACATAATTAGATTTAAGTGAACTACTATCAATTTCTTGTATACTTATAACTTGGTTATACATACATACATTTATTTAAAGGTATTAAATATATTAAAAATCTTTCTCAAGTGTTTTACTTATTGTCAATATCGCAATTTAATTAATAATAATAGGAAATTCATTCGACCACGGCTCCGAGAATATTACTAAATACCTACATCACAAACATTTTACTTTACCCACATCAGCTCCAACACGAGTTGCCCTTTATGCTAATTTACTTATCAGTAGATGGCGCTACATAGAAATTAGTTTCGTAAATTAGCACTTGATGGCTCCATATAAATAAAACTTACCAAATGTACCGATAGATGTCACTGTACTTTTTATTTTCACAAATTATTTAGGATAATTCTTACTGGTACCTGATACTTTTAGCTGATGACTATCGTCGTCAGCTAAAAGTAACAGGAGAGCATAAATTAAGTCGCCCATACAAGATGCTAAATTTGTAACTAAAATTACCAGGAAAACATAAATGAAGTATAGGAAAAGTTCCCACCATTGCCACGCGGCGGCAACCGACAGGCATAACATCACTTCAACTTGCGCTAGCGGCATTGGACGCGGCGTATTTAACGTTATCTAGAAGTTCCAGGAGAACATAAATGGCCTGCTTAAACTACTTAACAACAGATGGCGCAACACAATTACTTTTTGTTTTTAGCGATAGATGCCTCTGAGAGTATGGAAAACTTACCGCGAGATGAAATATCAAATTAAAGATAATTTTCTTAGCAGATAGTGTCTAATTTATAATAACAAAATGACTTGTTTTTAATATAATTAGTCTATTTATAATGTGTCTAGCGTCTTAATTGTTTTTAAATGCTTTTTTCGACAACAAACGTGTGATTTTACAAACTTGTGCGATTAGACGTTCGAAATAATTCCACTTGTTTATTGTTTTAGATTATATTAAATACTTATTAAAGCAAATTTTACGTAATTCTGAATATACTAATAATAATAAATAACTAATAATAATAATAAGCTAGTGCACTCATACGAATTTTCGTCGAAATATGAAGGGTAAGTAAAAAAAAAATGCCTGATGACCTATGACATAATAATCCAGAGCCTAAACTACTACCATACCAAATTTCATCGATATCCGTTCAGTAGTTTTTGCGTAAAAGAGTAACAAACATCCATCCATACATCCATCCATCCTCACAAACTTTCACATTTATAATATTAGTAGGATATTATATTAGATGTTTGGGAAACAGGCCCTACGTGGAATAAAAAAAACATAATTTTTTGGTGTATTTCATTTATTATCGTCTGCTAGTCGAAGTCGAACTCGATGAGGTGTCCGAGGTCGCCCACGAGGTCGAGGTCGCTCTCGCTGCTGTTGCCGTCCTCCTCCATGTCTCTCTGTTGAATAAAATACTCGCATTTAACGAAAGGAAACAAAATACCGTTGAACTTGCAGCTGAGATATTAGGGTCAGTTAGGTCAGCTTATTATAGGGTCAATGATTTTATTGACGATTGCACACCATGGGAATAGGACGGCCAACTGCAAGGCTGCTTCTATGTAATATGTAACCTGACTTTTGATAATATTATATAGACTACGATTTTAAATAACATCTTCATTTATTTTTTGCGAGATTCTCCCAGCTTCGGCAGTCGATATTAAAAGCGGACACATCACACTTTGCGCAGTCCTTAAAGCGAAGCATGGGCCTTCCTACATATCTCCTCGCATCCGCTATCTCACTAAGCAGAACGCGTCGTGGTAAACGAGAGTGTTCCATCCTGTGCGCATGCCCTAGCCATCTTAGGCGTCTGTCTCTGTTTCAGTATGTAACATTTCCTCTCCGTAAAATCAATTATTTCGGCGTTACTCGCGTTTTCTATGATTTGCATACTTAATTATTTTAGTAATTTAGAGGCTTTAGCGCCATCTATCGGCGCACGTCCTTACTAAAATGACGTTAGCCTTGCTTTGATATTTGGTTCATAGATCGATTTTACTTCGGTCTTAAATCATCCGTCATTACATCCGGATGCCTGAGTGCCGCTAGTTATTCCGGACTGATCTGACTGGCTTCGGACCTAGTCTGCACCGTCCCTTGGAATCGTCCAATCGTCATCGCGGCGAACATATCGGCCTGAACGTCAGAGAGACAGAGACGCTACAGGAAGTTGGGCTCTTCGCGCCACGTGCTGACTACATTCCCGGATCCAGCTAAGTTGCCCGTGTGGTTAAAGCCCCTCCGATTCCCGCAGACACCAAGAGGCTAAACTAGATCTTTCGGCCTTCTGCCCACGTCCCCATTTTTTAATATATTTGTCACGTTGGTAATTCCTCGTTTCGTTTAAACGTAACAAGTATTGCAGTCAAGCTAGGCAGCTGTGCTATTTCTAGAACCTTCTAGTTGGTTACTCTGTCATGCCATGTGAAGCTAAAGTTTTTACAAAGGCAATGCATGTAAAAGGTGTTTAATTGACGGTCTTGTTTAGCGTACGTGGTCCAGGGTTCAGCACCGTATAGGAGTATGCTTAAAATGGAAGTCTGAAAAACAACCATTTTTAATAGCTATTTAGTGAATTGACCCCTACTTTATAAATGTTGCTACATACATGAACATTTATCTTTACATTTATTGAACAATTGCTGTATCGATACAAATGAATTCTTTTAAAAAATTTAACCTATAGACGCGTTCACACCGCGTGAAATCACGTGGTAAGTTATCTAAAAACTCGTTTGTCGGCTACCTACCACACAACAGGAAATACATTTAATACACATGCGCGACTCTCGCTTACGCGCCGACTCCCCGGTTGGCCGAGTCGCAGAGGTTGTCCGATAATCAGAAAGTAGGTGTTTTACCTGTCTTTGTCTGCGCGTGCGGCGCCGGCGCGGCCGCTCGGGCGATGAGTCCTCGGAGCTGCGCGCGTCCGCCAGCCCCATTACTGCGTTGCGAATCAGATTCGATGCTGTAAAATAAAACGTATTTAAAGAAAAACAAGTTCTATCCAAGACGGTCATAGAACGTAGACTTAAACAAAAATGTTAAGTTCGATTTGATTATGTGTCATTGTATTTCTTCATTGCGCAGTAAATGCGACATTTAAATTGGTTGAATTACAGTGTACTATTATATTATTGCATACATTTAGGTTACATAGCGATGTTGCCCAGAATGGAATATGTCATTTTTATAAATTAAATTTTAAAATTGTTGATTAAAGATACATAAATCTAAAAGAAATAGGTATTAAAATTGAAGCGGTTATAAATTATAATCAAATGAAAAATATGGCCCATCTCTTTCTGGCAAAACGATTTGGTTCGTCACAAGTTTCTACCGCCATACATTTTGTAATGACAAATGTATGGCGGGTGCAACTCGTGACGTCACAGGCCGATATTTCGCTCTCTTTCATATTGTAAATTTAAATTGTTTGTATTTTCGTTATTTTTTAAGATTTACGAAAAAAAATTTTTAAGGCAACATGCCTATTGGACCTGAACAGAGTATTGTAGCAATATGTTATAATAATATAATATCTAATAATAATATCTATGGAGTATGGATGCTTCACACAATGTAAATCTGGTGCCGTGGAAAGTATCCATAGAACTTGTGTTACGGGGACCAGACAGCGGGAAGTATATTTAATACTTTTATTCTATACATTTATTGAAGATTTTATTAAATTATAAACATATTTAAAACGCATCCATGACACAGGAGTATTGAAAACTTTTTGTTCCGTCGGCGGGTTTCGAACACACGACATCCGGTTTGAGCGCCGAGCCACAGAGGCCGTATACTTTTTTTATTATATACCTCTTATCTTTTGTATTTGGAAATGTAAAAATGGGGAAGTCTGTATTAGAAGTGTCCAGTAGAAATTTCTAAAATAGTTCCTAATATATTTCAGTGTAACCGATTACCAGCGGCTGATAGCCAACGGTGGCCCATGTAGAAGTTCTCATTGCAATATTTTATCGGCAAGAGTGATTTCCATCACCACCAAATGACGGGCCAAAAAATTCTGTCGCTAGTTGTGGACGTGTACCTTCGTCGTCGTCGTCGGTGCTGGAGTCGGAGCCATCGTCGTTCTCTGAGCCGCCGCCCACCTCCTCCTCCTCTTCCTCCTCCTGTGATAAGAGAGAAAGAAATTACATAGAGACAGATACTTCGTGTAATACGGTAGCGACGTGTGCTTATAACACGATTCACGCCGTCTTCACGTTTAATTAAGATACAATTACTATTACAGTACAATTTGAAACTTACAACACTTACAACATTGCCATTTAGATCATGAATACCTCGTACTTATTTACGGATGTTCCAATCGTTTGTCTGAGGTACTCGATTTCTTAAGATTGGTATTATAATAAGTTCTGCCCCCGATCTTACATCTACAAGCTAGGGCTTCCCTTTAATAGAGAACCCACCTTCGCTATTGATGTAATGTTTTATTTTTTTACATACAAAATGTATTAAGATCAATTTGCTCGGTGGCCACTGCCCTTGCACCACTTACGCTCACGCAAATGTCACGCGCGCGTCAAACGCGTGCACCGCCCATGGGCCACGTCAATACCGCCCACGGATCGTGCCCACGTCGCACTCACCGCGTCGTCGTCGTGGTCGCGCTTGCGGCCGACGTCGTACAGCTTGACGCAGGACTCCTGCACCTGGTCGTAGTCGCCGGCGTTCTCCACCAGCGCGATCTGCGCGCCCTCGCCCGACACGCCCAGCGAGTAGATGTTGCGTTTAACCTCGATGGTCGCTGTAACACGAGAAAGGTGAAATAACCAGTCATTGGCAGTTGTCGGATGTTTTGTATGGGGGCGCTTATGAAATTTTCTTTGAACTGTTTCTCAATTGCACTAAAAGGTTTGAGGGTCGAATTATAGCAAAAAAAAAACACCACTTTAATCTAGATTACAAAAGTTATTGGGATATCGAAATTCCTATACTAATGATTAGTACCTGGGTAACCGAGCTTTACTCGGAGTTTTGATGAAAAAAAAAAAAGAATCACATAAATATTTATATGACCGAGATTCGAAAAATGTGGTGGACATTCCGAATTTTCGAACAAAGCAAAAATTGTATATACGCATAAACTGCCAATCGGACTGACATACTAGAGTCGAAATTATTGATATATTGTTGCACGACGAAAGAAAAAACATATTATATACCTTAATAATGTCAGTTTCCCAGGGATAAGACATAGCTAGATCGATTTTTCTCCCCAAAACTCCCTGCATACTAAATTTCATGGTAATACTTGCACTGTTTCGAGAAACCGATTATACAGAGTGATTATGCAGTTAGTGTCCAAACTTATATGGCATTTTGTAGGAAACAGCTGTTTTTTTTTTCTCAAGTAGGAAAGTTGATCCCATAGTAAAAGTTGCTTATATTAAAGAATATATTCACTGTTTTAAACACTTACGGATTGTGTCGCGGTGCACTTTTCTTTTCCCCGACGTTTCGGCTACTTTCCAGCAGCCGTGGTCACGGAAGGACTGAGGTGTCAATTGTCCTATTTGTTGAAGTTATTCAAACTACACAAATAATAATTGAAGAATCTTCGGGTAGTTTGAACAACTTCAACAAATAGGACAATTGACACCTCAGTCCTCCCGTGACCACGGCTGCTGGAAAGTAGCCGAAACGTCGGGAAAAAGAAAAGTGCACCGCGACACAATCCGTAAGTGTTTAAAACAATGAACAATATTCGCGTAAACCTAAGAGATCAATATATTCACTCCTGAAAGTTTGGACACCGACTGAAAAAACATCCGGTATATCTACAAGAAGGTCGCGTTTAAAATATAAGTTATACTTTTAATCGCGACATATTATAGTTTCAGAAGTTTCAAAACGAATGCTTCCGAATGGAAGCTCCATCTCATGTTATGAGTTATGACACGTACCTATGCTGGAGTAGTCGTAGGGGTCTAGGGTCTTGAAGCTGGTGTCGAACTGGCTGCGCTCCTCGGCGTCCTGGTCGGAGCACACCGCGTAAAGCGCGCTGCACGCCGGGTTGAACATCACCTGCACGCATGACAGACACGTTGAAATGCAACACTAGACGTTCCCCGCGACTCCGTTTGCCAGCGCCGCCAGATTAATATTTAAGTGCCATCTAGCGGCCTCTCGTGGTACCGCTCAGTACAATATCGATTGCCTGAACTAGATGCTATGCCTACGAGTTGTACCGGGCTACCGCAAGAGGTCGCTAGAACAATAGGCAAGAATTGGCGTCGGTGGGCGCCATTAAATACTGTTACAATAAATTTGTCACAAGCAACAGCTCTTTTATTCTTTCGGTACAAAATACAAGGAAGCGTGATTTCCAACGACGCATTAACATCGTTCGTGCTATGCAGTCCCGCCCCCCTACATTTTACGGTTTGAGATCATTGATTCCACAAAAACGAACACAATAATTGTTCACTTACGTTGAGGGAGAATATGTTCATTAAAACTTATTTGGTAACGGCGCGGCCACACGAAACAGTAATTTTATAGTATTTTTAAAATTAAATACACAATAACTGAAATTAAATATCACTCTTGAATACTAATTATTTTTGCTTTTATTTACTTCTCTTTCCGGGATAAAATCAAGTATAAATAGCCTCTATGTGTTGATCCAGGCCACAAATTATCTGAATGCCCAATTTCGTATCCAATCAGCGGGTTATGTTACACGCTCTCATATTGACAACATGAGTGGGATAGTGAGATAGTGGGACTAGTGCCATCTTCGTTATTACCCGGCTACGGCGAAGCCAAAAGGAAGGGTTGTGATTTTGGCAGTGTATATGTATGTATGTTTGTTCCACTGTAGCGCCTAAACTACTGATCCGATTTTAATGAGTGATGTGTCAATTGATTGGTAATAATGGCCCGGTCAAATTTACATAATAGGGGAGATGACTACATCTAAAATATTTAGTTTCATTAATATATTCAGAAACATTGAGGCATTACTACTTGGTAAATGTAAAAAAAGATATTTTATTTGTAGTTTATTAATTAGATACATCTAAAAAGTACAAAATAGTTTTTTTTTTATTTTGCTAAATTAGTAAACAAAACCTACATCATCAGTTTACTTACATTATATACAAAAACATTCATAAATGGTAAGTATCAACTTAAACGCACAAATATCAGAAATAAAATTTTACAAATATGTTCCTGCGGCCGTATACTTCATACACTTTTACCCAGGCGTGACGTCACAGCTAGGTACGTCTTTATTATGTAGCGTTTTCACGAGGCTTGCGAAATGACCTATACAAATCGCTGTACCTTTGAAAACATTGACTTTTGATACACTGTTTCTTCTGAGAAGTTACTCATAGTTAAGAGATTCATTTATGCAATAAAAATATTATGTCATCTCGCCTATTTGCATTGTCGGGTAATAGTTTTAAACTTTCGATTATTCTATGGATATTGTAGACGATGTATGAAAAACGACGATTGCCGAAAGACATTGCGTTCGTAGTCGTACCGTGCATAACTGTCAAATAATATAACAAATATTTTTGAATATGGTGGTCACTTGTCAGGCAACCGTCTACGTAAATACATTAACGTCAAAATTGCTAATAACATACCACCATCATTCGCGACACACCTCACAACTACACACACCGGCATATTTAGCGGAACATAAACTAAAGGTTTGATATCAGTAACGTATAAGGTTGCTGGCTGGTTTATACGTCATTTAATTTAAAAAGAAATATTTTCAAATTAAGAAAACAACTGAACATCACATTTTATGCAATTGTTTTAATTTTATTCAAATACGCCTTATCTGGAGCGAACTTCGAGTATTTCTTCCTACTGAGTTTGATTTAAAATTTCATTGAAATACTGTTTTTTGTTAGTTTTTTTTTAATCGCGTATCTTTTTGGAGTTGAGGACTGAATTATGCCTGACTTAGCCCCAACGGAGATTGCCAGGGCACTCGAAATGCGAAGAAATGGTCAAACCTACAGAGTGATATCCAGAGATCTTCGTCGACCAGTTTCAACGATCCATCGCAGTATCCAACGGTTCAGGGAGACCGGTACTTATGTGAGAAAAGCAGGACAAGGCAGAAAAAGACGCACTTCGAGTAGGGATGATCGTTTCATTCGGCTTCGTGTACGTAGGAACCCCCGTTTGACGGCCGTCCATACCCGACATGAGTTAGAAGCAGTGCGGGGTGTAACCGTAAGTGAGCGTACGGTACGAAGAAGGTTCGAAGAAGCTGGTTTGGGTTCATTTGTGCCCGCCAAGGCTCCAAGGCTAAAGGTACGAGGTAAATCATCGTAGAAACAGGTTAACTTTTGCTCAGGAACATCGACTTTGGAACGCGGACCAATGGAGTAAGGTATTGTTTAGTGATGAGTGCAGAATTTTCTTAAATCAAATTGACGGCAGGCAAAGAATATACAGACGCAAAGGAGAACGATACATTCAGACAAATTTTGAAACTACAGTTGCATACGGTGGTGGATCAATATCGGTTTGGGCGGGCATTTGTTTGGGAGCTCGCACAGACTTGGTAGTGATTAACAGAGGGAGGCTGACTGCAGACCGCTATATCAGAGAAGTTTTAGAAGAAAATGTCGTACCGTTTGCCCCATATATCGGTGACGATTTTGTTTTTATGCAGGATAATGCACGGCCGCATACCGCTCGGGTAACTCAAGCTTATCTTAATGATATGAATATCACTGTTATGGAGTGGCCAGCGAGATCACCGGATATGAACCCAATAGAGCACGTTTGGGACTCGCTGAAAAGAAAAGTTAAGTCCAGAATTCCAGCTCCTGCCAACGTGGGTGAACTGCGAATCGCCGTAGTTGAGGAATGGCGGAGACTATCCCAGGAGACCGTCGATAACATCATTCTCAGTATGCCTAGACGGGTAGAAACTTTAATAAAAGCACGTGGAGGAAATACGCGATATTAATCACCATTTTTCTAATTTAATTAATTGTTATTTTAATATTAATTTTCACTTTTCCCGGTTACATGAAAAGTTCAAAAATGTACCATTTTTCACAAATAGCCTTTACTGGCAAAATCTGTTCTTAATGTGATCTCATTTTAAGTAAAACAAATGAAACTTTAAATAACAAAAGAAGTGTAGTAAGTAGATTTTAAAATAAAACTATATTTTTTAAATTATGGACCTTTTTTTTGTTCCGCTAAATATGCCGGTGAGTTTAGTAAAGGTACTCGATATACTCACCTCTGATTTGTCTAAGGCGGGCACTGTTCTGAGCAGATGGAACGTCCGTAGATCCCAAACCTCTGTGTTCGATATTACCTGAACATTTAAATTAATAATATGTTAAGCCACTTATATTTTAAGTAATTTCAACTTAAACTCTAGCCTAGGAGCAAGGGAGCTGGTGGCAATTAAGGTATAATATGATTTCCTCGTCGTTGACACTAAGACGTAATGCAGTCTACGACTGTGAAATATGTATTGTATGCATGTCTGCAGCGACGATGAAATCGTATACCTAAATTGACACCAGCATAGCTATAGAGCCTTCTGCAAAATCTACTGATAAGTGTCAGATAGCTTATTTACATGTGTCTCTGCCGCTCGCTATAAAGTAAGCGGCTACAAAACTTTCGAATAAGCTATCCGACACTTTATTGGAATATTATGAAGTTTTAGTTACGAGATTTCAGCTTGTTTTCCGTTTGAACAATTCTCCCATCTTTTAGCTAAAAGGTGGCCCCGCGGGAGTTTCTTACGCCGGTTCTTCTCGCCGGGATAGTTTCCTCACCCGTGGGAGGTATCATGCAGGACAATTCCATAAGTGTTATTAAATTACATATTATATGGAAATAATAGTTTTTAAGTTTTGAGTTTGAGTTTTGGCCTCATGCTATAACAGGTACAACAGGTTACCTCTAGCCCGTTGGGATGGAAGACGCCGCTGTGCGTCTGGTTGAGCTTGTCGAACTTGTGGATCTCCTTGCCCGTGTTCACGTCCCACAGCACGCCGTCTGGAATCACATCATAACATAAACGATAATTCAACATGTAATAAAACAAAAAAAAAATAACCATCAATCACAACATTAACGTAACAACGAGTTAATCTTTAGTAAATTGACAAGACTTCTTCTATAGAATATTTTCTTTCTTTTGTGACAGTACAATATATAAATTTGATTTTGGTTTTTGTGTTTATAAACTAACCTTTATTTTCCAATACCAATAAATGTAAAAAGTTTGCATATTTCGTAATAAAATTTGATTGAATGTGTTCTTGCATGATGCAGTTTATGTGTCCACCAGTGTACATAATAAAAATCTTAAATACATTATGTATACTATAAAAGTATTAAATATACTTTTCCGTTGTCTGGTGTTCCCGTAACACAAGTTCATCGAGAACTTACCACAGTAAAAGCGTGCATAGATATTATTATTAAAGCAGCAAAACCACTCGACAACTCATCGGCAGCACCCTACAGTAGATTAAAGAGGTAGATTATCACCCAACGTGACCCTGTTGTAGCAGCCCTTTTACAGTGCCCTGCTTCCACTAGTGCCAGACTATTACAGTGCTCATTTGGCACTCTTGCAGCTATTACCGCGTTGACGTCTGTCGCCGGCTGCCGTTGACGCGTTGACTGCAGTCGAGGGCAGCCGTTGAGCTACGAATGGCGGAGTGCCGTTCGTCTGTAAGAGCTCTAAGGCTGGAGACTATGTTATGAACCGAAAATCGAATCGAATCCGGAATCGAAGTGTCGAGTATCGAGCTGTCATATGAGACATTGACTTTTGACTCGACACTGGGGCATACATTTGGACCGTTTTCAATTCCGATATTGAGTTTCGATATTGGATGTCAATATCGGAATTCCGATATTAATATCGGAGTTGAACAAAACATTTACAAAGCCAAAATGTGTCATAAATGTGGATTGCCTATGATAAAATACATATATAAAAATCTAATTTTTTTTTATTTGTTACTAGACCAAGTAGTATTATAACTTGAAATCTTAGTTTTCTGAGGCAAAATTAACTAATTTATGTAACTAACATTTCAAAATCAACATAATATGTAATATAAATATTTCACATTTACACACTCTATAATTACACAAAATGCCAAAAATAAAATAAAAGTCTAGGTAAATTCTTTAAAAAACTTTTTTTCAGACACACGAACAAAAAAAAAGAGAAGAAAACAGTTTTATGAATCTATGAACAAAATTAAAAAGCAGGTAAAAAATTCTAATAATAATTATTGATTACACGTTAAATATCATGACTGATATTATACATTTTGAGTTGCTGATTTGTATTATGTACACAGATTTTAATTTGTATCAGATGTAGTTTTCGACTTATTATCATAAAAGGTGATTAGGTAAAAAATGGTTGTTTCGGTTAAATCAAGTATTGGTATATTGGGGGCTTGATTTGGTTTACAGGTACTTCAGTGACCATCGGAAAGCTCCTCCATAGCCTACATATCTTGATTTTTTATAGTTTTCTGTCTTGGGTGTTTGATATTTAAAAAAAAAAAACAATGTTACATACCATAACATATGACAGATACCTGTCGCAGGTGTCCAAAAATACCTAAAACCTCAGAATATATTTGTTTTTTACCAACCATATCTTAGAAATTAAACTGCTAGGAAATTTTAGCACGGTCCTCAAGGTCAGGACGGCAGGCAGGACGAAATGCGCTTCAACCATGCTTGCACAGCAGCAACAGTCTCTTCTTGAGGTATGCCTGTCTGTCATGGCCATGCCATCAGACACCATGATCAAGGTGCATTGAAGATCAAGGTGCATAGATGGTATAAAAACATAGTATAGGTTCTCGAAGCTATACCCGGTTTTAATACTGTCTAAGGAGGACTGGGAAAGATACCAATCAATGTTCACCCCTATGACATAGTCTGGTTCACGGACGGATCTAGGACAACCGGGTGGGCGCTGGATTCTTGCCATACAGGCAAATGTGCTTGTTTAGGAGAATTTGCAACCGTGTTTCATGCTGAGATCCATGAGATGCATAAGAATCCTAACTGTGCACTACAAGCTCCACAAACACCTCAACAAAATAGGCGTTGGTGATACATCGACAAGTAGATTCTACGAGGAAAAGGATGAGACGCCTCTCTACCCTCTCCTTGACTATCCAGCACATCAACATAATAAAAACAGGTACCTTGGGCAGCACGAATACTCTGCCACAGAGGATTACCTCTGCAATTTATCTCAGCACCAATCTCAGCATCTCATATCGTTTATGAGCAGCATAGGGCTGGGGACGGAACTATAACGCGAAGGGGTCACAACTCACAAGAGATCCACTTGGGTCTCAGTGACGTCAGGGCACGGATATAACCTGCCTTCGATTGTAATAAAAAACTTTTTTATTAATTAGAACTCCACGTCCTTAAATTAGTTTAAAAAAGTCACAAAATTACATGCAACAAAAAAGTCTGATTTGTCCCCTGTGTTATTAATAATAAATATTATTAATAAAACTTCTTATCATTATTTATAAAGATCTGTCAACAAAAATAAGAGTGACAAACATAAACGACTTGTATTTGGGTATTTTGGGGGGCTAGGGGCTAGATTAGGTGCTCCGCAGCTTTAGGCTCACGAATAATATAGTTATTACATTAACAGAAATCGTGATAAAAAGCGTCATTTATAAACTCAAATAAAAAAATACCTGATTCCGATATTACGATATTCGCTCCCTCAATTCCGATATTGCAATATCGGACCAAACGCTCCGAGATTCAGATACTACGAGATTCTAAAATTCGATATTGCATGCCCTACTCTAGCCTACCATACATACATACATACATACCCTAGACTAGTTTGTTTGATTTTCAACTGTGATTGTATTAGCGCAGAGGTCTATTTTCAGCGCTCTGAATTTTCTCTGGCCTACCGGATTCCGGATCATACAGTCCCAGTCTTACTCACTGGACAGCACCAGCTCGTCCGTGGGGTGGAAGGTGGCTGACGCGTTGACTGCAGTCGACGGCAGTCCGCAAGCCGTTGAATATAGAGCTACGGATAGCGAAGTGCCGTTCATCTGTACGAACCCTAACTCACCGGACAACACCAGCTCGTCCGTGGGGTTGAAAGTGGCGCGGTTCTTGGCGTACTGGTTGCTGATGGACGGCGTGAGCGTGAGTAGCGCGCGGCCGGTGCGCGTGTCGAATATCGTCGCCGTCTCGCCCTTCGTGCCGATGATCCGCTCGTCCGACATCTTGGAAAATTCCACGTACTCCTCGTTGTCCAACTGGAAACTGGAATGGACGGATATTCATTATTGTTATACATATATACAATAGATGCTTTCATTATTTAAAAATTGTTACGGCCGAATACTGAAACGCTAATCAAAATTATGAGCCCTCATATTCACAAGCTGTCGCTGGCTCTGCTAGCCGAAATGACAAGGACAGCATGTGACTTGAGCGGCACTTAATTTAACTATCGTTTCAGTATTTGACCGTTATTATTGTATCCAGATTCTGAATTATTCTGGACTGAACTGAAAAAAGTACTCACAGCTGCTCGAACTCCTTCATGTTCCAGAGTGACGACAGCGTCCGCCACGTGATTGTGGACGACGATAGGAGTAGCAGACCGTCCCGGCTCGCCTGAAAACATTTTTTTTTAGACTGGCTTTCTACCACATAATCAATCACCAATAAAAAATATTTTGCCATAATAATACAAGGAGGCAATATTTAGCCTCCCATTAGGTTCAGTTTGAGCGGTTTGTTGAAAGACAGACCTTCTAATTTTTTCTTCTTCGAGAAACCCCTATAGAGAGCTTAGTATTGCATATACTTTAGAAAGAAATAAGTGCCCGTTTTCACCAACGCCTATTAAAGCTAATCGTTGGTTAAATATGAAGGGTACAGGGGAAAAGTGATGGATGTCATTTTTTTTTGTTTTTTTGTTATTGGCAACATTCAAAAGTCCATTAAAAATAGTCTATGTTTTCTTCAGAATACAGGCAAAAAACGCTTCTTGTCACAAAAAAATATACTGTTAAAAATTGAGGCACAGGCAAAAAACGATGAAGGTTTTCTGATACCGGCAAAAAATGATGGATGTCAGTAAAAATATAATGAAGGTGTCTATGGCAGCTATATACAAAGCTCCAATACTACAAGCAAATGAATTCACACATCCTCAACAATTGTATGATTCATTACTTCCAATATCCGCAGCCAAATACAAAGATTGCATGGATTTGGCAAAATTCTGCTCGCAGAGAGCAAAAAATTTTTTTCTTGCACTACCCTATGCTAGTAATATAATTGATAATGATGAGTAATATAATAGGAATGATTAATTAACTAAGCATACCTAGTGTTTCCATGATGACATTCATCAATTTTTAACTGACATTCATCATTGTTCCCCGGGAATATTATGTAACTTTGTTTTTTTTTAATTAAAAAAAATACATAAGATGCTCTAATAACTTTGACTTTCATTCCAACTATGACAATAAATATAAACCTATGAACATGAATTTTATTTAGTGTGAGGTCAGTGTTAAACAGACATAATAAGTCTATGATCTTAATTATCTGATTTTCTCAAATCAAAGTGTAATTGACACCCATCACTTTTCCCCTGTACCCTTCATATGATATCTCTCTCGTATTAATGACAGAGAAGGCGTGATATTTCGATAAAATATTAACTTACACAAAGAATTAAATTTGTTACAAAAATATTCTTTGTTTTTGTAACAATTTTACATTGTTCTTTTACTATACTTTACTTCTATCTGTGAAAACTTTTGATAGGCCTTCTTGTAATATTAAAAAACTATATTTTGTTCTAGCTGTAAGTTATCCTAAATAAATAAATAAAGCACAAGACATTTGATGCTACCAACTAGACATTTTGACATAAACTCCATATGTGCTCTGTCAAAATTTCTAAAAAGTAGCTCCTTAAGTAAACATTAACTGACTCTTGAATGCGGCCGTAAGTCTAATGTAGTTTTCTACAGTGTAAACCCATATCCACGCAAGTAGTATTCACCTGCATGTGGTATATGTAGGACTCATGCACTTGGTAGGAGTTCTCCTCCACGCCGTTGAACAAGTTGAACACCCGGATGTCCCCGGACGAGGTCGCCGTTAGCAGCTGCTGCTGCGTCGGCTGGACAGAAAGAAAATAGTTATAACGTACCTTACCGTAGCATTACCGTAGCGTACGTGGGCATTTAACACGATTCACGCCGGCTTCACGTTTAATTAAGATACAATAACTATTACAGTACACTTTGAAACTTCGTACTTACACGACAATTTTTTTGTCCAAGATACTAAATTTCTTAATATAAGTGTTAAATAAGTTCTGCAACTGATCTTTCATCTACAGGCTAGGCTTCGCTTTGATGGAGAACCAGGCTTCGCTACTAGTACCTTGCCTAAGCACCTGTCATCCAAAAAACCTAATCTATATATATATATACGACATTGATCAGACTAAAAAGTAGATGAAACAATAAAAACACACAACACAAAATCATTAGTTTTTTTAAAACATTGAGTCGTAGTTTAAATTTGAAATATCTGGTGAACTTCTAAATTATTGGAAACTTTTTTTTCATGACTTTACTGGTGTTATCGGCATACTCACGTGGAAGATGGTGTGCGTGAAGTAAGCGTCGTCGTCCTGCAGGCGCAGCGTGCGCACGTGCGCGAAGTGCGAGTGCGCGAGGCGGGCGTGCGCGCGCGTTTGCGCCGGCGCGCCCAGCTCGCGCCGCACGAGCCGCGCGCAGACGTTGGCCGGTTCCGCTCCCGCGCCCGCCGCCGCGCCCGCGAACAGCGGCGCGCGCGTGCCCGTCGGCTCAGGGCATTTATGCGGCCTAAAATATTCAAATACGTATTTGTATATTATAATAATATGATATCTATGGACTCTTCCACGCCACGTCAATCTGGTCCCGTGTTAACTTCTCGAAGAACTTGTGTTACGGGTATCAGACAACACATAATATTTAATACACATCCATGACCCAGGAACATAGAAAACAATTATAATATAATAGTCGTAATATTATATCGTGTAAATAAGTACACATAAATCTAATTTTTTGTTAATTAAATAAAAAATACTACATTTTTACATGTAGGAAAATACCCAATTATTATCAATGACTCACTCGAACAGGTTGAACTGCGGACACGTGACCACGGGGTTCTTGCAGAGCGCGTGCTGGTTGTACAGGTACTCGGTGATGATGGAGTGCAGAGTCACGCGGGGGGAGGGCGCGCGCTCCGTGCCCGCTGAGTGCGCGCCGCCCTTCTGCAGCGAGCGCCGCTCGCCCGGGCTGGCTAGTACCGACTGCGAGGTGTTCTGCACCCTCCTGGAGGACAAACAAAGATTAGCGTTGCAGTATTAAGGCTGGGACTATTTGATCCGGATTCCGAGAGACCGGAGAAAATTCAGAGCACTAAAATAGAACACTGCGCTAATACTATAGAGTTGAAAATTAAACACATGATGTCAATTTTGACATGGACATTTGTCTTGAAAAAGATAAGTGCACCGCGACACAATCCGTAAGTGTTTAAAACAATGAACAATATTCGCGTCAACATAAGAAATCAATATTTGACACTCGTGTGTTCGATTTTCACCTCTATTGTATTAGTGCAGAGTTCTATTTTCAGTGCTAATCTCAGTTATGTACGTGAAATGTCTGGGGCTTGTCTTCTGTCTCTCTTCGTTCTGTGTATAGAAGGTGTTACGTATCTACCTGAGTTTGATGACGTGCGTCTGCGGGCTGTCTTCGTGCGTGGGCGTGTGGTGCTCGATGCTGTCGCGCTGTAGAGAGCCGATACTGTTCGCCCGGGACACCGACAGGCGAGGCTTAAGTTGAACATTTTCTTCTTTTACTTATTTGTAAAAGGTGTGTTTTGGAATCAAAAGAAATCGATCAAAATATCAATCGTTTTCTAATTTAGATATTAATAATCGGCTAGTTGACTGATTCATTTATTGCCTAAATGAATAGTACTCTAAAATATGAGTAACTTTTCAGAAGAAACAGTATATTAAAAATCAATATTTTCATAAGTGATTTGTAATACAGAACTTCGCAAGTCTCGTGAAAACGCTCCATACCAAAAGTCGATGAACGTATGAAGTCGCACATTCAAGCGTGCAAGTTGTATGAATTACATATTTGCTAATATCACAAAAATTTATGCATTTGTTCATGCTTACTTGATGTTTTTGTATTTGGTGTAAGTAAACTAATAATGCAGGTTTATTACAATAATTTTGTAAATAAAATTATTCAAACTTCTTTCCAAGGTTCAAAAGTGGTACACCGGATCTGTCGGCGACCGTAGGTGTTTGCAGGTGTGTACTTACCCGCAGCGGCGTGGCGGGCGCGTGCAGCGGCGGCGGGTGCGCGGGCGCAGGCGCGGGCGGCGGGGGGAGGTGCGCCTCCCGCACGAGCGCGGCGGCGCTGTCGCTGTAGCCCCGCGACGCGAGGTGCGTCGCCACCAGCTGCAGCAGCTGTCGCTCGTTGTAGTTGATGCGCGTCTGCGCCACCACATTCGCCTAGTAAAAAATATTTTTACTTATGAAAATAGGACTTTATTTCTGCTTTAGTGCAAGACCAGCTACATACTACACTAAAGCCAATGTAAACGAACTCAACTACTAATTAAATATATTAACATCGAATCTGCTAATGCAAAGTAAAATTTATTATTCTTAATTCTTATAAAGTTACGCCAAATTTAATGAGACGAATACAAATTTTGTACGTATTATTTGTACGTGCACACTCGCCTTGCGAGCGAACGTGCGTGCGTGAACGCACTACGCATGGTCATCACTCACCCTGTGTATATTGGCGAGCGAGGTCTCGAACTCGGCGCCCATGTGTTTGCTCTTGCCAGAGACGCGCTCCAGCAGTTCTAAAGCGTACTTTTGGAACATCACGTGCTCCTGCCTCTTCTCCTGGAGGATCGGGTCGCGCATTAACACTGGAATAATTAATAAATAAATATTGGCGTGACGTCACAGAGTCATAGAGATCATAAGCCAGCTGTAAAAATAAAGAGAGATGAAATTGCAAGACACAACGCAATTAAAAGACCAGTACGTCAGCTATATATTTTTTTCACAAAATAATTCATAAATTAAAACATATATAAATAATTTATTGGTATTATTAAATAACTATAACCATGCTGATTTAGATTTATTTGTTAATGCTTTGCTGATTTAGTTGTTTTTCTAGTTACTTGTAGCTGTAAGGTGTAATGGATTGTAACGTAGTTACATTCCCTTTCAATAAAATCGATTATTTCGGCGTTACTCGCGTCATCTATGATTTGTATAATTAATTATTTAGTCATTTTTCGAGGCTTAAAGCGCCATCTATCGGCGAACGTCCTTACTAACGGCGTCAGCCTTGCTTTAATACTTAGTTCGTAGATCGATTTTACTTTCGTCTTAAATCTTTGAAAAATAATAATTTAGTTTTTAATAATGGAAATACAGTAAATTTCTAATATTATATTACATAATATATTGATTATTGATATAATATCTTCTTATTTTGATTTCTGGATTTCTTATCTTTACGCTTTAGTTTATAGTTGTCAAAGGTTTAAAAAGTGGAAGGAAATGTATATATATGGCACTTCTTCGAATGACATTTCCTTTTCGAATTAAATTTTCACTAAGACTCAAGATGTAGTCGTTATAATTATTATATTTTAATCCCGTGTTGCACGGTGAGTAATTTAGTGTATCTGTGTTGTGAATATTTGGGAAAATCATGCTTGTATTAAAACGCATTATTCTTTCATGTAAACTATCATCTTGGTAAATTAGTTGTCAATTATTTGATTGGCCATACCACGTGCTCAATTGTAGTTTCGTCTTTCCAATCTAGCACTATTAAAATGTTACGATGTTTGTATCATATTGGTTGCCCTTAATATCATCTTATCTTTTTTATTTTGCCTACCTTTGTAATGGTCACACAGCCCGTGATTTTTGATCGTTTGGGGTTGAAATCACGCTGGCTGTAGGACCGGACTCCTACCGACACATTACCGTGATTATTCCAGGAACTTGGTTTGGGGCACGAAACACCGCCAACTACAGCATTCGAGGCACCAATTAAAAGGACTTATATCTAGCTGGAGTTCAGAGTGCTGATGATCATTGGACGGGGATTTATTTTTGTTATTGAGAGGATCTATCTACGACGTACGGACGCAGCGGTGACGGAGAAGCTTCCAGGAGTGGTAGCCCTAGCTCGCATCCGCCACGTGCTAGACAGCTGGATCCTCAGCTAAGTTCCCACGTGGTTTAAATCCCCTTACCCTACCTTGACACCAAGAGGCTAGTCCAGACCATACGGCCTTCTGCCCACGACCCCTATTTTTTTCCTATTTTTAAATATATATATTGTCACGGTAATCTTATTTTATTTTTAATATCACCCGTAACAATTGGCGCCCATAAACGTGGTTTTGTCTGGTCTGGCATCTGGTGTCTCTTCCTGGGTCTGTGTGTCCAGTGTTTGGTGTTTGTTTTGTGCCGTCTTTCATATCCAACTCTCTCAGTACTTTTACCCGTCTGGGCCCGGGGTAGAATTGGTTCAGGTTACGTAACGGACACGTGTAAGAGGCAGGTAACGTTACAGCACACACCCACTGTTTTTTTTTTAGGGTTCCGTGATACATAAGGAACCCTGTGTTTTTTTTTCACAGTGGACATAATATTAAATTTATAAAGACTATTAAATTTATTCTTTATTATTAAATATATTTATTATTATTCTACTTTTTGGTCCTGTTTTTTTTGGCAGGATATTTATATTCATTTTATATAGTATATTATCTATTTTATCATACATATTATTTATTTTACACATACCCACACACTACATGCACACACATCAGCATCATCTTCAATGATGCTTATGTGATCTTTTTGGCCTTAACCTTGTTTTAATTAGATTTTAATTTAACTTTAGATATTTACATATAACTTTAAATTGTTTTTCTAAATTATTTTGCTATTGATTTATCACTTTAAGCTTTTACTTAACTTTATTTTAATCTTAACTTACTATGAGCGTTGGATATACTTAATGTAGTAACTTGTAAAGTAACCCTTGTTGTGTAAAGTTTAAAAATTGTTAATAAACTTTATACTGTTTGTTTTTTCATTTTACTGTATATGGTCTGTACCATATAGTCTGTAGAAGTTGTTGTTTTTGTAGTTAGTTATATAGTACTGATTACAAATTATATTTCTTTTGTGTATTTTTTTTAGAGATTACATCTGATTATTTTTGTATTTTCTCAACACAGATATACTCACCGATAGGGTTGTGAATATTTTTCTTGAATTCACTTGTTAACTTAACTTTTAAAATTGAATTTAACTTCTGATAAATTCATTAATTGATTTATTTTGGAAAAACTTAATTTCTTTTTAAACTTTTGAATTTACTTAGTTACTTATCTTCTTAATAAATTTTACTTTTGACAACTTACTTAACTTTGGAAAAAATCTTTAATTTTTTTAATTTATTTCTCAATGTCTGGAAAAATAAAATTTGTTTTGCTTAAAATGACTGAATTGGAGCATGGAGTTTTGATTAGGAATATTATACCAGCTCTCACTGTTGAGGAGTTGTGTAGGTGTATACTTTAGTTAGACAGCACTCTATCCACCTAGGATATTTTTTTTGGATTCTTTTCTTTAATAAAGGGCCTTTTTTTTTGCTGTCAATACTATTATGCTACTTTGGATTGGCTGCGCTCTATCCACCTAGGATATTTTTTTTTGGATTCTTTTCTTTAATAAGGGGTCTTTCTTATGCAGTCAATACTATTAAAGTGGTATGTTACTTTGTTGGAAGGCTAGTAGTTTCGCGTTTTTTTTGCTGTTCGTTATCTCTTTAGTAACGTTTTAGCTTCGACTTGTGTTGTTCTACCTCTGTTACGGAGAACAATACTCGTGTGTTAGGGCGTCTCGAGTCACACTGATTATGACCAGATGCATTATGAAAGTTGAAGTATGTATGTGATGTGCAATTTGTATGTATGATGACGTATGAATATAGGTGAATGTAGTATGGTGTGAAAAGGTTGTCGGTTTTTATGCGTGTAAACACTAGACTAGCAATATCTTCCAGTTCTAAATTTTTTTATTTTCCTAATTCTTCATTTTGATAATTTGGTGAATTTTATTTTTCCAAGGCACTAAAATTTTTTTATATGTAGCTTAATAGTTATTTCAGGATTTTTCCTTAGAGCACTCAAAATCCTTCGGTAACAGGGGGGGATATGTAACGTAGTTACATTCCCTTTCAATAAAATCGATTATTTCGGCGTTACTCGCGTCATCTATGATTTGTATAATTAATTATTTAGTCATTTTTCGAGGCTTAAAGCGCCATCTATCGGCGAACGTCCTTACTAACGGCGTCAGCCTTGCTTTAATACTTAGTTCGTAGATCGATTTTACTTTCGTCTTAAATCTTTGAAAAATAATAATTTAGTTTTTAATAATGGAAATACAGTAAATTTCTAATATTATATTACATAATATATTGATTATTGATATAATATCTTCTTATTTTGATTTCTGGATTTCTTATCTTTACGCTTTAGTTTATAGTTGTCAAAGGTTTAAAAAGTGGAAGGAAATGTATATATATGGCACTTCTTCGAATGACATTTCCTTTTCGAATTAAATTTTCACTAAGACTCAAGATGTAGTCGTTATAATTATTATATTTTAATCCCGTGTTGCACGGTGAGTAATTTAGTGTATCTGTGTTGTGAATATTTGGGAAAATCATGCTTGTATTAAAACGCATTATTCTTTCATGTAAACTATCATCTTGGTAAATTAGTTGTCAATTATTTGATTGGCCATACCACGTGCTCAATTGTAGTTTCGTCTTTCCAATCTAGCACTATTAAAATGTTACGATGTTTGTATCATATTGGTTGCCCTTAATATCATCTTATCTTTTTTATTTTGCCTACCTTTGTAATGGTCACACAGCCCGTGATTTTTGATCGTTTGGGGTTGAAATCACGCTGGCTGTAGGACCGGACTCCTACCGACACATTACCGTGATTATTCCAGGAACTTGGTTTGGGGCACGAAACACCGCCAACTACAGCATTCGAGGCACCAATTAAAAGGACTTATATCTAGCTGGAGTTCAGAGTGCTGATGATCATTGGACGGGGATTTATTTTTGTTATTGAGAGGATCTATCTACGACGTACGGACGCAGCGGTGACGGAGAAGCTTCCAGGAGTGGTAGCCCTAGCTCGCATCCGCCACGTGCTAGACAGCTGGATCCTCAGCTAAGTTCCCACGTGGTTTAAATCCCCTTACCCTACCTTGACACCAAGAGGCTAGTCCAGACCATACGGCCTTCTGCCCACGACCCCTATTTTTTTCCTATTTTTAAATATATATATTGTCACGGTAATCTTATTTTATTTTTAATATCACCCGTAACAATTGGCGCCCATAAACGTGGTTTTGTCTGGTCTGGCATCTGGTGTCTCTTCCTGGGTCTGTGTGTCCAGTGTTTGGTGTTTGTTTTGTGCCGTCTTTCATATCCAACTCTCTCAGTACTTTTACCCGTCTGGGCCCGGGGTAGAATTGGTTCAGGTTACGTAACGGACACGTGTAAGAGGCAGGTAACGTTACAGCACACACCCACTGTTTTTTTTTTAGGGTTCCGTGATACATAAGGAACCCTGTGTTTTTTTTTCACAGTGGACATAATATTAAATTTATAAAGACTATTAAATTTATTCTTTATTATTAAATATATTTATTATTATTCTACTTTTTGGTCCTGTTTTTTTTGGCAGGATATTTATATTCATTTTATATAGTATATTATCTATTTTATCATACATATTATTTATTTTACACATACCCACACACTACATGCACACACATCAGCATCATCTTCAATGATGCTTATGTGATCTTTTTGGCCTTAACCTTGTTTTAATTAGATTTTAATTTAACTTTAGATATTTACATATAACTTTAAATTGTTTTTCTAAATTATTTTGCTATTGATTTATCACTTTAAGCTTTTACTTAACTTTATTTTAATCTTAACTTACTATGAGCGTTGGATATACTTAATGTAGTAACTTGTAAAGTAACCCTTGTTGTGTAAAGTTTAAAAATTGTTAATAAACTTTATACTGTTTGTTTTTTCATTTTACTGTATATGGTCTGTACCATATAGTCTGTAGAAGTTGTTGTTTTTGTAGTTAGTTATATAGTACTGATTACAAATTATATTTCTTTTGTGTATTTTTTTTAGAGATTACATCTGATTATTTTTGTATTTTCTCAACACAGATATACTCACCGATAGGGTTGTGAATATTTTTCTTGAATTCACTTGTTAACTTAACTTTTAAAATTGAATTTAACTTCTGATAAATTCATTAATTGATTTATTTTGGAAAAACTTAATTTCTTTTTAAACTTTTGAATTTACTTAGTTACTTATCTTCTTAATAAATTTTACTTTTGACAACTTACTTAACTTTGGAAAAAATCTTTAATTTTTTTAATTTATTTCTCAATGTCTGGAAAAATAAAATTTGTTTTGCTTAAAATGACTGAATTGGAGCATGGAGTTTTGATTAGGAATATTATACCAGCTCTCACTGTTGAGGAGTTGTGTAGGTGTATACTTTAGTTAGACAGCACTCTATCCACCTAGGATATTTTTTTTGGATTCTTTTCTTTAATAAAGGGCCTTTTTTTTTGCTGTCAATACTATTATGCTACTTTGGATTGGCTGCGCTCTATCCACCTAGGATATTTTTTTTTGGATTCTTTTCTTTAATAAGGGGTCTTTCTTATGCAGTCAATACTATTAAAGTGGTATGTTACTTTGTTGGAAGGCTAGTAGTTTCGCGTTTTTTTTGCTGTTCGTTATCTCTTTAGTAACGTTTTAGCTTCGACTTGTGTTGTTCTACCTCTGTTACGGAGAACAATACTCGTGTGTTAGGGCGTCTCGAGTCACACTGATTATGACCAGATGCATTATGAAAGTTGAAGTATGTATGTGATGTGCAATTTGTATGTATGATGACGTATGAATATAGGTGAATGTAGTATGGTGTGAAAAGGTTGTCGGTTTTTATGCGTGTAAACACTAGACTAGCAATATCTTCCAGTTCTAAATTTTTTTATTTTCCTAATTCTTCATTTTGATAATTTGGTGAATTTTATTTTTCCAAGGCACTAAAATTTTTTTATATGTAGCTTAATAGTTATTTCAGGATTTTTCCTTAGAGCACTCAAAATCCTTCGGTAACAGGGGGGGATATGTAACGTAGTTACATTCCCTTTCAATAAAATCGATTATTTCGGCGTTACTCGCGTCATCTATGATTTGTATAATTAATTATTTAGTCATTTTTCGAGGCTTAAAGCGCCATCTATCGGCGAACGTCCTTACTAACGGCGTCAGCCTTGCTTTAATACTTAGTTCGTAGATCGATTTTACTTTCGTCTTAAATCTTTGAAAAATAATAATTTAGTTTTTAATAATGGAAATACAGTAAATTTCTAATATTATATTACATAATATATTGATTATTGATATAATATCTTCTTATTTTGATTTCTGGATTTCTTATCTTTACGCTTTAGTTTATAGTTGTCAAAGGTTTAAAAAGTGGAAGGAAATGTATATATATGGCACTTCTTCGAATGACATTTCCTTTTCGAATTAAATTTTCACTAAGACTCAAGATGTAGTCGTTATAATTATTATATTTTAATCCCGTGTTGCACGGTGAGTAATTTAGTGTATCTGTGTTGTGAATATTTGGGAAAATCATGCTTGTATTAAAACGCATTATTCTTTCATGTAAACTATCATCTTGGTAAATTAGTTGTCAATTATTTGATTGGCCATACCACGTGCTCAATTGTAGTTTCGTCTTTCCAATCTAGCACTATTAAAATGTTACGATGTTTGTATCATATTGGTTGCCCTTAATATCATCTTATCTTTTTTATTTTGCCTACCTTTGTAATGGTCACACAGCCCGTGATTTTTGATCGTTTGGGGTTGAAATCACGCTGGCTGTAGGACCGGACTCCTACCGACACATTACCGTGATTATTCCAGGAACTTGGTTTGGGGCACGAAACACCGCCAACTACAGCATTCGAGGCACCAATTAAAAGGACTTATATCTAGCTGGAGTTCAGAGTGCTGATGATCATTGGACGGGGATTTATTTTTGTTATTGAGAGGATCTATCTACGACGTACGGACGCAGCGGTGACGGAGAAGCTTCCAGGAGTGGTAGCCCTAGCTCGCATCCGCCACGTGCTAGACAGCTGGATCCTCAGCTAAGTTCCCACGTGGTTTAAATCCCCTTACCCTACCTTGACACCAAGAGGCTAGTCCAGACCATACGGCCTTCTGCCCACGGCCCCTATTTTTTTCCTATTTTTAAATATATATATTGTCACGGTAATCTTATTTTATTTTTAATATCACCCGTAACAGGATAACACCACGCTCGCGCTACACAGGCTACAGGTTGGACAGAGACGCACGATGCAGGGCTATGCGTTCCGCTCACACACACCGCGCCTCGCAGGACAAGGATGCAACATCGTGCCGTCTCCCTCTCACCGCAAGGCAGAAGTTACGTTTTTAAGGAAGTCAGCTTTGTCTGTATAAGATTGTGTACCTTGTATCTGCGAGGTAGTGAAGAGCGGCAGCTTGGAGATGATCTGGCGCACGGTGGGGCAGCGCGCTAGCCCCGCCAGCGCGCGGCATGCCAGCCCGCGCAGCCGGTCCGCGTCCGTGATGGGGGATTTCACCATCATCAGCGCCAAGAGCACCTAAAATAATACAAAAGTTGATATTTATGACGGCTGATGACTATGACTGACTCAGGAGGGTGTAAAATAAAACGGATATTATGTTTCGGAATCCGACAGGCCGGAGAAAATTCAGAGCACGAAAATAGATATCTGCGCTAATACAATAGAGTTGAAAATTAAACACATGAGTACAGATTTATTACAGATTAGTACAGATTTCTATTTTCATTGGTCTGTTTTTTCCCCGGCCTTACGGATTCCGGACAATATTGTCCCAGCCTAAGTTACTATGTTAGACATAAAAATGTACCATGATCCCGTTATTAGTTCGCACGCTCTCCCACACTTTCTGTATGACGTCCTCATATGATTTAAGCGTAGTCTTCTTCTTTGTGGACCCCGTAGTTGAGTACCGTGCCGTTGTCACGCCAGCCTGTATCAAATGCATGAGTTATATTATAAATTTACCTACAAAATACTTGGCAAATACAATTACATTCATTTACTAACACATTAATTATTAACAAAACACACTCACCCTGTGCACTCGCACACACACAATTAGATGCGTGTGCGAGTCCAACAGCTCTCACAAAACAACACTCATCCTGTGCACTCGCACACACACAATTTGATGCGTGTGCGAGTGCAACAGTTCTCACACAACAACACTCACCCTGTGCACTCGCACACACACACAATTAGATACGTGTGCGAGTGCAACAGTTCTCACACAACAACACTCACCCTGTGCACTCGCACACAAACACACAATTAGATGCGTGTGCGAGTGCAACAGTTCTCACACAACAACACTCACCCTGTGCACTCGCACACACACAATTAGATGCGTGTGCGAGTGCAACAGTTCTCACACAACAACACTCACCCTGTGCACTCGCACACACACACAATTAGGTGCGAGTGCAACAGTTCTCACACAACAACACTCATCCTGTGCACTCGCACACACACAATTAGATGCGTGTGCGAGTGCAACAGTTCTCACACAACAACACTCACCCTGTGCACTCGCACACACACACAATTAGATGCGTGTGCGAGTGCAACAGTTCTCACACAACAACACTCATCCTGTGCACTCGCACACACACAATTAGATGCGTGTGCGAGTCCAACAGTTCTCACACAACAACACTCATCCTGTGCTCTCGCACACACACAATTAGATGCGTGTGCGAGTGCAACAGTTCTCACACAACAACACTCACCCTGTGCACTCGCACACACACAATTAGATGCGTGTGCGAGTGCAACAGTTCTCACACAACAACACTTACCCTGTGCACTCGCACACACACACAATTAGATGCGTGTGCGAGTGCAACAGTTCTCACACAACGAACACTCACCCTGTGCACTCGCACACACACAATTAGATGCGTGTGCGAGTGCAACAGTTCTCACACAACAACACTGACCCTGTGCACGGGCGCGCACACGCAGTTGACGAGCACGTTGAGCGCCGCCTTCTGCACCTCAGGCTCGGGCACGATGTCGCCGTCCGCCGCGCCTGCAACAGTCGCGCCCGCTGCGTCACGTTAAGTTAATGCGTATGGCAAATGGCTATTAGTTACAGTACCAGGCCAAAAAGAATGAAAATTTTTTCAAAGTAAACTTTTTGGACGGGTACTGTATAGGCGAATGGCAGGACACGAGATGTTCCGCCTGAGCCGAGCGTACAAGCGAGAGCGCGGAAAAAGCGATAGAGCGGCACGATCAGCCTAAAGGTTCGGCTTGTGATGACGTTATCACGTAAAATTATCGTCCGTAAACCGACTTAACAGACAATCTTTTTTTTTAAGAATCTTTTTGGACGGGTACTATATAGGCGAAAAGGCGCGACGGTTGCGCGACGTGAAGCTAATGCGTATGGCATATGACTATTAAAGTACCCGACCAAAAATAATGCACATTAACCTTTGAAAAGAGATCATCGGTTATTGTCTTTGTGGGGCATCATCCGTGGCAAATACTACATGCGTGTCGAAGTACATTACTTTTGGCCGGGTACTGTAGACAAAATGACACGTGAAGGCGCGCCCGTTGCGTCACGTAACGTTAATGCGTATGGCAAAATATGGCGCTAGTAGTTATGAGCAAAGTGGCAAGTAACCGCCGAGTTAAGTTATGTTAAAGCGTGTGGAAACTGAAGCTTGAATACTCTGATTTATAAATTATCTTTGTCAATAAAATTATAACCAATACCGTATGTTTATACAGACAGAGGAAGAAAAGATAAGTGAAGCATATTAAAATGTTATATCACTGACTGAGATAAAAAATCAGAGTATGGTTTTTTAGGCAAAATGACAAATAAGGCACAGGCGAACCCTCTGAGTACAATGTAAATGCGTGAGGCGTACGGACAACAGAAGGCGCAAGTAGTTATAAAGCTCAATTAAATAGATATAAATGTAACCATTTTGATTGAGAACAAAAAATACACTGTCGATAATAAAATGTATTTAGAATAAAATCTAAACAGTGATATTCTGAAAGGCAAGGACACAAAAGAAAATTATTACAATAGTCTGTTTATTATAAATGGCTAGATAACATTTTATTTATCGTACAATCAACCAATAACAAAGAAAGAAAATCTACTATTTAATAACGAGTAACTTAATATGTTTGTCTATTGTCTAAGGCAACACATAAAATGTTTGTGTATGGCATAGACAACTGAGGAATATTAATGTTTAGGTTAAAATTTAAATTGTACCATATTTATAAGACTCGATAACATAATTTGAGTATTGTAACTGGAAGTTAGTAATTGTTACTTATAAGTTTTATGTAGTGTATTTAATAAAAATTGCGACTGAAGGACTTTGTATCTATGGTCAAGATGTTTTTAATAAAGTCATCTAGGAAACGAGCAGACGGATCGACTGATGGTAAGCGACTACCGCCGCCCTTTGACACCCTCCTCTGGCGTTGCGCACTTGTGTTCCTGGTCCTTAATATCCCATACCGACCCCCGGCCCTCCAGTAACCTCACTCACTTGACGAAACACAACCCAAGCATTATTTCACTCCGGCTTTCTGCGAAGCCGTGGTATTTATACTGGATTTATTTGCACATGGCAACACTCACCGAGCACGATGTGCACGCCGGTGTTCAGGTCCGCCTCCCGGATGTCCAGCTTCTCGGTGAGCAGCAGCAGCACTCGCGGCGCCACGCAGCACACGGACACCACGTCCAGCGCCGAGCGAACCGTCTCCGCCCTGTAATACATGTATTGGGTGATACCACGGCCACATAGAGAGCCCAAGTGAAATAGCGCTTATAGCGGACGATCCGTTTGTTCGTTTGCTAGTCGCATACAGCAAACGGTTCCTAGAAAGATTATTATTTATCAACTAGCTTACTCCTTATAATATCAGCTATCTGCCAGTGACAGTCCGGTCAAAATCGCTTGAACAAACACACAGAGTGTATTCCATTTAAAGAAAACCCCCTATGTGTTTGACACTGTGTCGCACTGTGTCGATTAATTTTATAAATGGTACTAAGTAACCAACATAGTCGACTGTGTTGCACTGTGAAAAAATGTCTGCGTACAATTTAACACGTAAAACATTTTTTCATAGTGCAACACAGTTTACACTGTATCGATTTATTTTTCTAAATGGTAAACGCTCGCAGACAGACAGACAAAAAACATCGATTTTTTAAGGTACTGTGGCGGTCGGGGGCGTATCCGCTCAGATGGTGGCTAGGTCTACCGAATTAAACAACTATATGTGATAATTATATTTTAGAACTAGAACATCCCACCCCCTACGCACCTAGTCTCATTCTCCATTCTATTTTATATTTTTGAAGTAGCGGATGACATAGAATCTATTTAATTCTAAGCACACATATTTAAATCTTGTGTGCCTGGACCCTCTAAGGAGTCCAGCCACAGTTATCGGCTGACCGCTACAGTACCATATATAAGTTTCGTTAAAATCAATTACGGATATTTTGGGCATACGATCTACTGCTTATGTATAGAATATAGGCAATATATAAGTATAAAATATAGGCAGAAAAATTATTGTCATACTCGAAAAAAAAATCTCCCTTTATATGGGCGTGTTTGCGTTGAGCGGATATTATCCCATACATGAGATGATTTTTGTACTTCGAGTATGACAATAATTTTTTTGCCTAAACGTCTTCATAATAAGCAAGCAGTAGATCATATACCCAAAATATCCGTAATTGATTTTACCAAACCTTATATTATAATAAAGCTGTTAATTTGAAATTACAAACACTTTGATCTTATTTGTCTATGGGCATTGCGCAGTCTCGTATTCGCGGATAACAGTTAGATGATAAGTGTCAAAGAGCGTGTTTGACACGACAGACCCGACTTTTTTTATATATATTTTTTTTGGTAAAACCCTCGTTGAATGCATGCCAAGGACCTTTGAACATGACGCGGGTTCAGTTAACACTTTTTAGAAAACCACATAATTTAGTTTGCATTAACTTTCTTGTGACGTGATTAACATTATATAAAAAGGGCGCCGCTACCCGAGAAAACTCGAGCTTCACTCGGACCTTGATCTCGTCCTTTGTCACCTTCTCGACTCACCTGCCGTTGAAGTTCCAGTCGTAGGCGAAGGAGACAATGCGCAGCAGCAGCGCCACGCCCCCCAGCTCGAGTAGCTCGTCCACCGGCGGCCAGCGCGCCCACGCCGCCGCCTGCACCGTCTCGATCTGACCTTGTATCTCTTCCGCTGATGACTTTGACGCCTGGATGCCAGAATATTTGAATAGATAAACATTTATATCACACTAGATGTTTCCCGCAACTTTGTATGCGCAAAAGACCCCGCGGGAACCGTGCATTTTACTGCGATTAAAAGTAGCCTGTCAACTTCCACGTGGTCTAACCTATATCTGTGTCAAATTTCATCAAAATCGGTCCAGTTGTTTCAGAGCCTATTCAATGCCAACAAATATTTTTTTCTTCTTTATAATATTATTAGTATATACAGACAATGTTTAACGCCAGGTACAGATTCCGGTACGCAAGTTAACCCAGAATGATATCTGCGCAGGAGCAGGCTAGCCAGAAAACGTCATTTGATCTGCCATTCTGATTTCTGAGCCAACTTATGTGCCGGGATTTGTACCAATATTGAACAACATGCACCAGTCTTATTAATTTCGTGGGTTGACGGATTGATTTCTTTCGGCGATAGACAATAAGCGTAATACAAGGCTACACACTAATTCTGCAAATGATCAATAAGTTTACCTTATACGGCGGGGGCTCCGGCACGTTGTCGCCTTGTTGCCGGAGCACCTGCGCCGCCCGCAGCCGGAGGTGTGCCTCGAAGTACCTTAACAAAATATATACTGCTTACAGCACGTACAGTCCTATACGTACTATTTGCGTGTTAAGTGTATGTTAGTGTGCGTGCATGTATGCTTATGAGTGCAGCGTATTTTTACGAGTAAGTATACTGTTGCGTGCGCGTTTAAATTCACGCATGCGTACGGTTGCCGACAGATCCAATGTACAACTTTCGGCCTTGTTACTTGGAAACAAGGTTCAACATTGGTAAGCAGGATGTGTCGGCGACTGTACATACTTCCGAAGAGTGACGTACGTGCCCGCCATATTTGCGTACGTGTGTGTGCGAGTATACACGCCTACGTATGTGTGTACCTCCTGAGTGCGACGCAGACGTGCCGCACGATCTGTCGCGCGGCGCACGTCTCGTCGTCGGACACGCGCGACTCCTCTTCGTCAGCGCCGAGTATCGGCAGCGTCGATATCACGTTGTACAGCTTACGTAGACCGTCCTGTTAACAACGTGTAAAGCTATGAATACTTTTCTTTCGCATGAAATCTAAGCGACAAAAAGGAAGACAGCAATTTCTAATGTCATATTCCTCTGCAGCAAGTTTCACCAAAATCTATTAGGCAGTCATGGCCAAAGTTCATTAAAATATACGCTCTGTTATATTGCTATGTACCTGGTTATCAAACTCCTCCAATATGACCCGAAACTGGAAAGACAGGCCGAAGAACATCGTCGCGTGACAGCGGCCCGAGTCGTGCGAACATTCCAGAAGCCACAGCGCGTATCTACAAACGTTATAAAATTGTATTTTTACTGTATGTCATTGTATAAACTTATTTCGACTGCTGCCTAGTGTCTAATATCAATTCAATTATTTTTAATTGATATTAGACACTAGGCATTAATTAATTATTTAATAATATTTAATACCTTAATTATGTAATACCTAAATTAAATTAAATTGTTAATGAATATACAACATTATACCTAAAAGAAAAGTTGTTTCGGTTTACGCGATTAAAAATTATAATTATACACAATATATTGTTCGTCTCTTTCTCGCAAAACTATTTTGCCTCTGAAAAATGAACGACGGACTATCGCAATGACGTCACACCGACCGTATTTCGCTCTCTTTCGTATTGCAAGTTTGAATTGTCTTAATCTTCGTTATTTTTTAAGATATAAAGTATTGGATTTTAGATAGTTTATTACCAATACATCTAATATCGTTTAGAAGAAAAATAAAATGTAAAATAGCCTATTCTATGATAAGGACATCCTTGTGAAAAATCTATTTTATATTTACTATGTTCTTAATGTCTTACGGGAACCATTTTTTTTTCATACGTCGTCTATTCCCATTGAAAAACGATGATTGCCTTTGGGATGAGAGCCTTTAAGAAAGTAACTTTGCACTGTAACTCCCAGTATAAACATAACCGAAATCTATTCCTATAATATACCAACTTAGTGAAAGTATTTTGCAATCACAATACACAGAATTGTGAATAAACTAACTTGACTAAATCGGCCAGTGTTTTCCTGGGCATGAGGCAAACTCTCTCCATGGCGTCCTCACAGTACGCCAGGTAGTAGAGGCATATGGACACGCCCGTCGCCGCCACCGACGGCCGCGGCACTTCCAGAAATTTCTGTGAAATAAGCACATTGGAGTAAACAAAAGTTACAAGTGCAACTTAGTTGTATGCGGTCTGAAAGTACTCAATTTATGTATTCATTCTTGATTAAATAATAAAATTATGTATAATGTAAAAATCTAGTTTTTTTACCCGACTACGGCGAAGCCAAAAGGAAGGGTAATGATGTATGTATTCATGTATGTTTGTTCCCTCGTAGCGTCTAAACTACTGAAAAGTAATAAGTTAAAAAAACTTTAACCTGACTACGTGAAAAAGGGGTCTAAAAAGGCCGAAACAAGAAAATAATTCAGATAGAAATTCCAAAATGCATAGATAAAAAAATGGTCAAGTTAGAGCCGTGGTCGCACCCACTTTATAAGGTTCGGCACAGTCGATGTCAAATCACAGCCGTCTGTATGTATCTTGGGGTATAGCCTCTAGGTCTTAGGGTCAGCTCATACCTAGACGCGACGCGGTGTGTACTGACGCTTAGATGCCATTAGTGGGTGCGAGCACGGCTCTAACTTGACCATTTTTTTACCTATGCATTTCTGGATTACTATCTGAATTATTTTCTTGTTTCGGCCTTTTTAGACCCCTTTTTCACGTAATCGGGTTAAAGTTTTTTTAACTTATTACTTATTAAATACATTCTGAAATGATGAGGTAATACTACTTTTTTGTGTGTAGTTCTCTAACTAGATGCATTAGAATGTTACAAAAAAGTTATAATATAGATTTAGATCATTAGTTAAAAACCCTACATACAGGTAAGCTTTAACATAAACGCACAAACTTCGAAGATATTATAAATTTTGTCCTGTATATGACCATGCATACATTTCGTAGTGTGAAGTACATGCTTGCACGCGCAGCTTACCTGCAGGCCACCCATGTTGATGAAGTCTATGCTGAATTTCTTGTGGCAGAGCAGCGCGGCAAGATATTTGAGGGCCTCGAACGCCAGCCTCGAGTCGCGGGACTCGCGTACGTTTAGGTACCCTAGGATCAGACCTAGGGCGTTCTTTTCGAACACGTGCGATAGGAACTGTAAACAGACCAAAATATTACTTACGTCTTACACTAACGGCTGCGGCTTTAAAACTAATGTTGAGGTTAAATAGTTTAAAATGAAGTAAGAAAGTATTGAATCAACATAGTCCCGAAACAAGTTTCGGACGTAAAAAGCCTACATCTAAGCTAGTACGGAGCGATTATTAGATAGGAAAGTAAAAATGTCACTTACCTCTTGGTATTCACCCATGGGCGTGAGGTACCGCAGGATAAGCATTTGTTTGGTGGCATCCGTCGGCGGGTGGATTTGTATGTTACCTGTAAAATTTATAAAATTAAATAAAAATATAGTATTGAGTTTAATTTATATACCAATAGTATCAGAGTGTCTTATAATACTGCATGAAGTAAGCCAGTACGCATGCGCCGACATATCTGCGTACGCAGTGGGTACAAAGTCAAAGTAAAAAAATACGTATGGCACTCGGGGACTGCCGCGGTAAAGCTATTGCATAGTAAGTCTTCACGCATACGTCTAGTCACACGATGTTGAGTTAGACGATGCACGGCTTTCAACGCCGCACCGCTGTGCCGGTCGGAATGGGGGGTGTTAGGTTGATTTTCGTTACGGAATTTCTTGATTCGGTCGCCGCGCTCAAGGCCCGCGATAAAAGTTATGATGCAATAGCTTAAAAAATAAATCAAAATTGGTAATTTCTACACTTTCTGGACGTCGGTCTACATAATGCCTACCACCGGTTCGGAAACTAGGCCGGCGAGAAGAACCGGCGTAAGCCGAAACGTAACCGAACTCGCACTCGCGAAAATTGTTCTTTTCAAAAAAAAAATATTTTTACAATGTAGTAACTATATATAATATATAATCTGAACGTTTTCTGAGATTATATTGTAAAGGGGTATATATTGACCTTTAAAAGATTTACTTACTTTGCTAAGTCTAATCACCGGTATTTCTAACTTGTTACTAATTCTAGTATTTCTACAATGGTTGTCGCTTTTCATTTTAAAATTATTTAGATTCTTTCTGACATACAACACATTGTCCAAAATGTATCGAGAAGCGACGATCAGAACGCCCATTTCTTTTTTCATACCTGCGTACTGACTTGACATATCTGCGTATGCAGTGGGTACATACCTGCGTACTGACTTGCGTACGGGGCGTTTCAACTAGCGAATGGGATATTTGTTGTACTAACAGTTGGTGACGTCATACCGATAACATAGGTCTCCATCTCGGCCCAGCTGGAGTTAGATGATGTCTCGTGTGCGAGCGGCGGCGGCGGTGGCGGCGGCCGCGCGGGCGGCGACATCAGCCCGCGCTCCGGGGGGGATGGACCTGCAAATACAAAAACCGTCCATGTGCGAGTCGTTCAAAACGGCAATTAAATCACGCTTGTTGTATGGGAGCGACCCCCTTAAATATTTATTTTATTCTGTCTTTAGTATTTGTTGTTATAGCGGCAACAGAAATACATCATCTGTCAAAATTTCAACTTTCTAGCTATCGCGGTTATGGAGATACAGCCTGGTGACAGACGGAAGGACAGACAGCGATGTCTCAATAATAGTATCGTTTTTAGCGTTTGGATACGGAACCGTAAAAATATAAACGTCAACGCACCAACATGTATACATTTAATCAAACAAAACATGTCAGTGTGATGTGTCTAGGAGTAGACACTTTGAGATGTGACTTAGTGAGGCCACATTGGTCAGGGTTGATAGAAACGTCAAGTCGATTCAGGATCCAGTTTATTAATAATCAAAAATACATAATAATTATGAACATACATAAAACGAAACCACAATAATCAAAATGCTGACCTAAAATGTTATAAAGGTAATACACATAAAATATTATGAAGACAATTACTCACTACACTACATCAGCAATCATCTCTAAGAAAACACTACTACATAAATGTCCCCTGCGCACAAAAGGTTTACCTACTATGTGTCGGTGTTTCACTTCTCACACTTTACTCAGTCTTACAGGTCAAAAATAAAAAAACAATTAATCAATTTAACGGGCCATTTACTACCCCGAAAACTCCTACATACCGACAAGGCCTCACGCGGTGACTGCCCGTCGTCACCAGCATACATCGTCTCTCAAACACAAAACTGCAGACACTCAACATTCACACATACATGGTCCCTACATATACACAAATTGTTTCTACATAGTTTTTTTACCATGGGAGAGCATAAGTGAACCAGCTCGACTAGATCGATACCATGGCCGTACAAGAAACTGGCGTTAATAACACTTGCGTTTTTTTTTTCAAGTTGAGGGTTAGGGTAAAGTTGTGATAATAAAAATAACTCACAGTTATAACTCTTGACGGGTGTCTCGGGGTCTTTAGTTACGAAGGGTGGCGTTTCGTCCATCAGCTCGCCCCCCCCGCCCGCGTCTCTCTCGCGATCTGAAAGTATAATCAGCAAGTGTTTGAAATTACTATCGGGGGATAGCTTATGACTCGTTCCAAAAAGAAAATGGTTTGAAACAAATAAAGTTTACAACTGAATGTATGGTAGACTTCGTTGGTCTACATACATTTAGTTGATGTTTCGTATTCAGTTGGGTGTTTTATTACATTTGTAATAAAATCCCGTGGGAACCGTACATGTCGCAATAAAAAGTAGCCTATGTCCTTCCACGTGGTCTGCTCTAGATCTGTGCCAAATTTCATCAAAATCGGTCCAGTAGTTTCATAGCCTATTCAATGCAAACAAACATACAAACAAATATTTCCCCTTTATATTATGGTTCCGTTTGAACGTCCAAAGTCCTCTTCTCTATGAGAGTTCATCGTCTCCTTTCCGCATTACAGCCGCTAGATGTCGTTTACCGTTACAGATAAGCTCCTTGCGCAGCTCCCTCTTCCGGTAAGTCTAGATGAAAACTACAAGCCGCCATATTTGATATTCATTGTTGCGTCGTTTTTGCAACCTTGCAGTCGCTAAAAACAGACTTATTTAAGTTCAATTATAACTTAATTTTTTATTTTTAAGATTCTCTTTGAGCCTTTTGTAGTCGTAAAACCGTTACAATTCGTATTTAGAGTTCATTTATAGCTTTGTTTATCGCGGTCGTAGCATCGGGTAGACGAAAATCACGATCGGGTAAAAAGTTCGTCGTTCGAACTCGTTGTCGGCGGTTACTTCAGGAGCGCGTTCGCGGTAAGAAACTTTCATAAGAAGATTTGGACCGAAGCACAGGTTTGCTGCAGCATTTGGTGAGTCATGTCATGTCATTTCATGACTATGCGAGGCAGGTAATAATGATCAATTGCATGAGATCGTGGTAACCTTATTCGGTGACATACTATTACATTTGGTGAGATCCGAATAGTTTAGAAGTAATTAATAATCCAAAAAAACTATATTTAATATTTTTACGACTACCGCCATTTTTTGGAACGTAGACGTATCATTTAAATTTAAACTTAGCGGTTTCTTGCTGTCTTTATATATTTCGAATGGTCATGTAGTCTATTTATACAACGATTTCATTCTAAAATCGGATTTCCGTCCGTTACATAGTGCGCAGACGCATGCTATGCGGATAAGGTAGTTTAAAAATTAAAGCATAATAAAGCAGAGTTGTCTAACGCTTTTCAACTACAAAATGAACCTGTACGTACAGTTCTTCAGATTTTTATTTCGAAATACAATATGTAAAACGAATAAAAAAAAATATCGAAAATTCATTCGAGGTACTTTTGCTACACATACCTAATGCAAAGAGAAAACAATAAAATACATGTTGGTCTTAGATATCTAATACTTGACAAACTATTGTTAGGTAGATAAAAAGTAGGCGGACTGGATTATGGACGACATAGAGAATCAAGTTACGTTACTATATTGCTACATACAAATTCTCTGGAACCTTTTGACTTCATGAAGGCTTAAATTGTATTATGAACATAAAACGTACAGTAGTACATACAGCTTATTACATAAACATTGATCGAGACGATTAAGTACATTTCCTTCTGGAACAGAACATCTGAAGGCGCGTCTCCTGCGCGTGTTTTTTTCGAAACATTACACAAACATCGAAACATTGGGGCGTGCCTATACACATTTGAGTCCTACTCAATGTTTTTGTCTTCCGAGACGGACGGAAAACATTCCCCGCGCGGGTATATACTATCGGGGATTTTATCTAGGTGCATGACTAGATTGGAGGACTTTGATGTTCTCCGCTAGTAATTTATAGTCTACTATCTTCCTAGTACTAGAATTGTTGGGGTTAAGACTACCAAGTGTAATCGTAACCGGTCTGTGGTCCGAGTTAAGCTCGTGGAGAGTCTCAATATAGATATTGAGAGAAACATTTTTTACTAAAGCTATGTCTATCGTACTAGGATCGCGTATGACACCGTTGATGTTTTCATTGGTGTCATAGCGAGTGGGGTCAGTGGGAGCTAATAGTGCAAAATTTAGAGTATCGGTTAAACTACAAAGAATGATGCCGTTTCTATTGTTACGTACGTTGCCCCACTCAGTGTGTTTGCAGTTTAGGTCGCCGTTCATGATGACGGCGTTGCCTAAGTTAAATAGCGACTGTAGGTCGCTAGAATGTAGTTCTTTGTTGCACGCTAAGTACGCGCTTACTATTACAATTGGTCAGTGACCGGACAGAATAATGTGGCAAATAGATGTATCTAAAGTTAATAATGGCGGTGGCTCTAGGGGAATACAATGTAATGATTTTTTATAGTAGATAAGAGTACCTCCGAGTCGGGATCGAGTTCTATCGTTTCTGACTTTTTTGTAGTTAGCTATTTTAGGGCTCCTCATACTAGGTTTTAAAAACATCTCCTGCACTAGAAGAATGTCGACATTTTGGCTGCTTACAAAATCGCGAATTTCGCTTATGTTATCCCTAATGCCGTTCGTATTGAACGACACTACGCGTAACGAGTGCGGCTTTGTCCTTCCCGAAGGCTCCATTAATTACTGTCGGGGGAGAGCGCCTTGATCTGACGGATCAAGACCTGATGGTCTGACAAAACTTGGATGCGGTCTGTGGCCGATCCTTTTAGCTTTGTCGCTAAAATAGAAAGCTCCATCGGATTGATAGGCCCGATGTTGCTTAAGAACTGGAGGCGTCGCGCATGCGCCTGGCATATTACAAATATGCCATGCGGCCCGCGCATGCGCATGAAGCACAGCGGTTGCAGCGCCACCTGACGTCAGCCGAAGTAATAAAAAGTTAAAATTGTGTATAAATATCGTGAGATTTTTTAATAAATAGACATTGCTACTTTACCGTGCGTTTAAGTAACAACTTTTTCAAATTCATTAGCATTCAAAAGCATTCTTTTTTAACCGACTTCCCAAAAAATGAGACGGTTATACATTCGGCTGTATGTTTTTTTTTTGTGAGCTTATTCAAATTTATCAACGGCTAAGTTGGTTTACATCAACAAAATTCTATCTTATAAAATTGAAAGCTCGAACAGTTTCGTCACGTCTCATAGATAAACCAGTATACTCATAAGTATTACTCGAGTCGTTTTTGTGATTCTTTTGTTACTTAAAAACATTATGACATTGTTGCATTATTTACGAGCCACCAGGAGATAACAAACAGGTCTCTCATAAAGGACTTTGGACGTCAAACGGAACCATAATATAGAATTTTACCTACCAATTAAATGGCTATTATGTTCCAAGACGTCCAAAGATCTGGTAAGGGCTTCCTGGTGTTCAGCCTCATCATTATGAGACTCTTAACAATAATCAGTTATATCAAATTTGGTGGCTTGTGGTTTTCATCTAGTTCAGACTTAGCGGAAGAGGGAGCTGCGCAAGAAGCTTATCTGTAACGAAAAACGACATCTAGCGGATGTAATGCGGAAAGAAGACGATGTACTCTCATAAAGGACTTTGGACATCTTGGAACATAATAGCAATTTTATTGGAAGGTAAAATTCTATAATATTAGTATAGATAATTTGTCTGTCAAGTGACTTTTCCATCATATCAGACAAAGACAGCAACATTGAATAGCTAATCAGGTGTGTAAATATTTTTATAAGTGGGGGGGGGGGGGATAAATATACATATCTTAGATATCACATATTGCGCGAAGTTTTATATATTTTTTACCATTTTTGTCCGGCGTGGGTCCGTTGTTCTTGATGTCGTGATTGTGTCGCTTGTCAAACCGCGCGAAGTGTCTCGTCTGGTTCGGCGGCGTGACCAGATTTGTGCTCGGCTGGCATCGCCAAATTTAAAAAGTTATTTAGTAGAAGAGACATAAGCAAGTGACCTAGTAAGAATTCTATTTTTTAATTAATAATCATAATTATAATAAATGTAACATTAAGAAAAATGCATTATATGTACCTTCTCTTCTTGTGTTTTATTTCGAAGTTCATGTAGCCTCTTTAACATCAACGGCACTAGCATTGCATTTAATTCCCTGTTAATAAAATTTTCACTCCATAAAAATGTCTTTACAATACCTACGCAAATCAGCCTGCAATGTCTTTTATGATTTGTATGAATTTACGAATTTAGTATTACTGACCTAAAGTTGGTGGCAATTTCTTGCACCTCCATGGCAGCCGCCAGTAGACCGGTGGCATAACATTGCAGAGGCTCCTGCGAGTTGGTTGCCCAATTAACTAGCCTGTGGATCAGAGCCTCATTGTCCTGGAATAATTGTTGTTTAGCATTTAAAATAAGATTGATTGCTAATTTATGTGAACTGTAGACCTAGATAGTAGAGAGAACATAATATTATGCTATAATATAATCTGTCTTGAAAGTCTTATCGTATTTGCTAAAACTTAAATTAACAATAATAAGGTTTAGATGGGTTTTATATAATAAGAAAAATCTCCTTTAAAATAGAACTAAAAACTCAGCATACCGATTCATGATCAAGGGTCAAGAAACTGGCAAATATTATACAAGTATCGATAACTACCTTTTTCCCGCGGCTCCGACCGCTTAAATATAGTATCGAGTATCCCACGGGAATACTGTACTCTTTCGGGATAAAAAGTAACTTATGTTTTAATCTAGAGGCTACACTTCTACCATACCGAATTTCATTGAAATCTGTTCAGTAGTTTTTGCGTGAAAGAGTAACAAACATCTATCCGTCCATCCTCACAAACTTCCACATTTATAATAGTATAGTAGGACATTACATCCTAGAATAAAAGAAATAACTCACTTGAAAAACTACACTCATCTCCAGTCCTGGCATTAAGTCTAGCGTCAGTCTACATGCTGCCACATTCAACTTGTGCACATCTCTGCCTGTGATGTTCTGTCTGGAGTAGTATGTGTCTCGAACATAGTCATTTACCAACTGAAAATAACACAATACTGACAATATATTCATTGTTAATAATACATATTATTTTATACAATACTTACCTCCTTACTAATAAATATATTTACACAATGGTTAAGCTACAAGCTACAATGTATGGTCCTTGTCTGATACGTTGGAAAAGTTGCTTGACAGACAAGGCCTAAACATTAAATAGCTTATCCACTGTGTAAATATTTTTATTAGAAAGGGGGTTAATTTTTAACATTTCGAAATGTTTCCAAGACATTATCAATCTGTCATTCATTCCTGCAATAATCATGCTTTAATAACAAAAGCTTACCTTTGTCATAAAATTATCTTTCTTAAACATAACTTTGAGCGCATGTCCCAGCGCACACTCAGGATCTGTTCTAGATGGATGTCGTTCATCAAATGGGTCAGGATCCTTCTTCATAAAATTTTCTGTTTCTGCTTCTATTATTTCTGCTATTCTGTAATATTGACAGAAATTATTAAAAGTTATGTAATGATCAATATTTAACAGAAGTTTCAAATCACTATTTAGTGACTGTTTATTTTTTGGCATGAACAAACATGCATAAACATGTTGGATATCATTGTGACATAATAAAATTATGTAATATATTTTTAGCAACAACTTAATATTTTTTTCATACTTTACTTTTGCCATAATCAATAAATTTAACTAAATTAATGTTTTAATACAAATTTAACAATCAATTTAACATTAGGAGGCACTGCTCCACAGCGATTCATGATGTTCTTGTTAATAACTACTTGTACTAATAAATATTTTATTGAGTTTTAAGAATTGAGAAACGATTCCGCATGGCTTAATATAATTGCAATTAGACTACATTTTTCGAGGAAAATTCTTGAAAAATTAACAAAGGTTTTTTGTATGGTTTATGGAGGTACATTACAACTAGATAATATTAAGCTACATTAAGGTAAAATTGTAATTAAAAATACAAATACAGTGAACCCCCAGTAATTTGGTCCCTGTCTAATGTGGTACCCTTTGTAAATCAAAAACAGGTTAGAACTATGGGCCACCACTGCTACAGCTTTGGTTTTACATTTCAACAATGTCAAGTTTTTTTATTATTGCAGTATGTACTTTTGTGTACAAACAATTATTTAGTTATGATTTACAGCATCATCGACATTAATTTTATAATAAAACTTAAGTTCTCTATTGTGTTATTTAATTTACTAAATTTGATTAACATAACGAAAATATGATAACACATATAAATCATTGGATCTGTAATTTGTCGGTTAATTAAATGGTACTCCTTTGTAAAAAATCCGGACTACAGTGGGTCTTAGGCAGTACTCTATAATCCTACAAATGAGATAGTTCGACACTGTCTAGCAAAATCTTTGTTGGGTTACCGGGGGTCGCCTGTAAAAATAAAATTGTTATGTAAAGATTGCTGTCTGAATTACAGATACTAAGCACTATAGTTCAAACACAGATTGCTCATTGAACTCTAGTTACGAAGTGTTAGCTACTCTGCATTGTGTATGTATGTGTGTAAATAAGAAATGTACGGTGCTTACTAAATAAATTTATCTTTACTAGTAAGTATTAAATAGGCTAGATGGCAATTTTTTTATTGCATAAATGAATAGTATTTTTAAATATGAGTAACTTCTCAGAAGAAACAGTACATCAAAAGTCAATATTTTGAAAGGTACAGACAGGGATTTGTACACAAAATTTCGCAAGTCTTGTGAAAACGCTCCATACTAAAGTCGTACCTAGCTGTGACGTCACACCTAGGTTAAAGTGTATGAAGTATACGGCCGCAGGAATATCTTTGTAAATATATACAATATTTGTGCGTTTATGTTCATACTTACCATAATGAATGTTTTTGTATATGAAGTAAGTAAACTAATGATGTAGGTTTTTTTTACTAATTTAGCCAAAAAAATTAAACTATTTTGCACTTTTTAGATGTATCGAATTACTAAACTACATATATAATATATATTTTTTTACATTTACCAAGTATATATTGCGGCATTACTGCAATATATAAGGTCTAGAAAAATTAATTACCGATACTTCAGGCACATGCCTTGCTGCTTATGTGAAGATGTTTAGGCAGATAAATAATTTTCCTACTGGAAAAAAATACTTTTTCTTTATATGGTCGAGTTTGTGTTTAGCGCAGTCACCCATACATGAGATGATTTTTTACTATGAGTATGACAAATATTTTTATACCTAAACGTCTTTACACAAACAGTGAATCATGTGCCCAAAGTGTCCGTAATTGATTTTCGGAGACATTATAATATAATGTATTATATAGATATAGTAATGCCTCAATATACTCAGATAGTATATTAATGAAACGAAATAGTTTATATGTAGTCATCATCCCTACATCTTCTTAGTATAATTATCAAGAAATCATAAAGTTATGAGCTTGTTCATTAATGCATTGAAATATAATAATTTTGTTGATAAAAATCTTGACTAATTCTATATATTATTCAATATACGAAATATTAATATATTATGAAATGCATTGGTGAGAATTAGCACTAAAGTATGTAATAAAATAACATTCTACCATGGTCGCTTATGTATTTTATGACTGTTTTTGGATTTTGACATTAGTGAGGCACAGAAGTAATGAGGAAGATGGTATAAAATATGTTTTTTTTTGGAAATATACGATGTTTCGAATATTTTGTAACTTAACACTAGAAGCGCCATCGTACCATTTTTGTCCCACCCGCAAGTTTCATCGTCTCTAACTTTTTATTTTTTCTACTCAAGGCCGTGAAACTTTTTGACTTTTTATAATTTATTGTATTTATTTAATTCAATATGTTTTCTATTTAATAAAAATAAAAGTAAATAAAATAATTTGCGATTTACCTAGAATTGCCGCCGGGTCGTTTTTGTCCCGCCAAGTTGTAAGCAATAATTCGACGTAAGGTCATTGCTTCTGGCTAGTTGTGCGGGTGGAGGGGCGACTAAACATTTGAGCATTGCATTGTTTCTATTCACTTCTTCGTCGCTTCGCGTAAAGAGTGTACGTTTTTGTTTTTATAAGCGCACTATTATCACGTACTATTATAGTTATGTCTAGTCAACGACGCAGAATATTATATACCAACTCCACACGCTAAGCGCAACGTGGATGAAACTTGTAAAAGTGCTTGGCAACTAATAGTTTCCAAAAAAATTATGCAACATATCTTAATAATAATAATAATAATTAGTGCAACATATCTTAGAGTGTACTATGGAAGAGGCGCGACGAGAATTAGAAGATAATGACTGGTATATGACGATGGAAGAATTGGAGGCATTTATTGCTGTACTTTACATACGTGGTGCAATTGGTGCACATAATTTAAATCTGGATTCATTATGGTCGATAAAATGGGGTAATCCTATAATAAAGGCAACAATGTCTAGAAATCGTTTTCGTGAGATAATGAAGTACCTGCGATTCGATTATAAATCTAGTAGACGCCAAAGACTCAATGAGGATAAGTTTGCTATGATTTCGGAAGTTTGGTATGAATTTATCGCGAATGCACAAGCTTGTTACATACCCGGGCCGTATATAACGATTGACGAACAGCTTTTTCCATCTAAATGCCGTTGCCGATTTACCCAGTTCATGAGCTCAAGGCCAGATAAGTATGGCCAAAAGTTTTGGATGGCTGTTGACAAAGACGCAAATTATATAATAAATGCGTTCCCTTACCTTGAAAAGGATGATCACAAACCTAATAACGAGCGTTTAGGTGACTGGGTGGTAAAGAAATTGATGGAACCTTACATCAACAAAGGTAGGAATGTTACGTGTGATAACTTTTTTACTTCACTTTTACTAGCGGGATATTTGAAGTCTAAAAACACAACTATCGTAGGCACTGTAAATAGAGTTCGAAGAGAAATACCTATTTCTGTGAAAACCGCTAAAGAAGAATTATACAAGATGTCTCTCCTAAAAACTGGTGACACAACTTTGACTGTTTATCAGACTAAGCCAAATAAAAATGTTCTAATGCTCAGCACTATACATCAAGATATAACAATTAGTTCTAGTTCAAAGAAAAAACCAGAAACAGTGCTATTCTACAACAGCACGAAGTATGGAGTAGATGTTGATTCGATGAGCAGGAAATATACAGTAAAGGCGGCTTCTAGACGTTGGCCAGTTCATACATTTTATAATCTGTAAGATTTGGCGGCTATAAACGCATGGGTATTGTATAAAATTATCAACAACAGCAAAATTAAACGTAGAGACTTTATATTGTAACTGGGAGAAGAATTGGGATCACAGTACATGAATAATAGAAAAACAGCCATTCCCACAGAAATTCCGAAAACCTACCAGAAAGGCAAGAAAAACGTACAAGGTGTCAGGTCAAGTCAAAATGCATAAGTAATAAGTCATCTGTGAAGTGCCACATGTGTAAAAAAACTGTCTGTAATAAATGCACTGGTAAAGAATATTATTTATGTAATATTTGCTATTCTGATAACAAATAGTTTGGAGATTTTTGGTATTTATTACATTTAGAATTACTATGTTAGTTGTGATAACTATGATAATATGATATATTTGTTTTAAAAGTATTAATAATTTGATTTAAATAAATAAATAAATAAATAAATAAACATGGTTTCAAGTAACTTATATATTGTTTTAATTATGATTTCATACTTTATGCTAATAAACGTTGTAAACAATATAATGGGACAAAATTGTCACGGCGGCGGTACGAGGGGGGTCATAAATTTCGGCACTTCTAGTGTTAATGCACATATGCAAATCTAATAAGTTTTGTGTACCTACATATAAAATATATATATATAGAAAAATACTATATTTTTCTTGATAAATAGACAAGCATTTGTACACTTGTTGCCTTAAATTATCGCCTGCAAGTCAGAAGCATGCTCAGGAGATCAACAATGTGCGAAGTTTGACAGAAGCTGATAACAACTCAACTACCTTGTCAAAGTTGGTATAGGATCGTAGTTTGGCGACGTATGCTGCTCTTCCCATTCTTTCAGAAGGTCGGTCACTTCCTGGGCTGGTGGTGAATCCATTACACTTCACAATGCACTGACAATTGAAAAACTACACAATTAATTGTATAACCTCAATGAATTCCAATCTGTCATATACGCTACGACACTGGGGAAAATTTAAATAAATCAGTTTGTAAATACAAAGCGATCTAAAACGTATGTTACATAATTAAATTAACAAATTCTATTTTAATCTAAAATATATTTAAATTATAGTTGCTATTAACTCCCGTTTTTAACAAAAGTCGTCATTATTATCACAAAAATCACAAAATATGAATTAACTTTTACAATCTAGTAAATAGAGATACCAATATAAAAAATGTAAATTCCCCACAAGTGACATCGACATAACCATGAAGAATAGAGTAAGATACGTTCCCACGAGCGTTTTGTTGTGGTGGGGAAGTCATCCATCGAATAACACGATTTTCAACTCTTTTCAACTTATTGTTTATGCATGTTGCTCAAATTTATCTTTTCATGTATTCTATCTTAGACAACATTTTAGTAAATTGTGAAACTTCACAAATAACGAAGATACAAACAAATTAAATATACATATTTTTATTCTTTATATATATATATATATATATATATATATATATATATATATATAAATAGATCTTCTTTTCGATTTATGTACCTCTTGTGGGAATAGTGGAATCCCCGAAGGGAGATCTCCAACCGAGCGAGGTGCTATCGGTCAGGCCGAAGCCCACTTGAATGCATTTCAGATGTTGTATATATAGTGCCGATCTTAGAAAACTTAAATAGCGCGATTCAGGATTGTGGCGCTAATTAGTCCGCCACACTCTATATATAATAATGTGTTATTCGACACTTGGCTTGGCTTGGCTTGGATGTGTTATCCCTATTAGCCGTAGAGCATTAATACAACCGAAGTAACCATTGTCAGGCGTTCCTCTCTGCCAAAGGTACGAGACCGTATTGACGTATTCGGTCTCAGTAGTAACACTTATCATCTATGGTATTCGGCAAATCACAGTGAGGCGGGACGAACCGGAGCTAAAAATGCTGAATTGATGTGTTTTTTTACTGTAAAAAGAGATTGGAAACTTCTAATAAACAAAAGGACAACGTTACTTACCATCTGTAAGTATTATTTTGTCTAAATATTAACAAATAATGCAATAAATGAGCAAAAAAAACTCGGTCAACAAGTGTTGCCACTGAATCGTACAAGATCCTAACTTAGGGTAATATTTAAAAGTCGTTATTTATAAAAACTTCTATTTCATATTCGTTCTTGTTATTACTGTTTCAAAGTGAAGAAACACAACTAATTAATTGGTTTGCTGCTTACAATTTTGTTTTCTTCTTAATAAAAGTCACTAAACACAAAATATTTTTCAACTAAATTATCAAACTTTTGTTTCAATTCGTTATTAGAATAAAAGATGTGCGGATAAACTTATCCTGAAATTATGCATTTTTAATTTACAAATAAGCCACACTGCAGAAAAATGAGGACTGTGACAACACAAAAAATATCGATATCGACTTTATCAGTATGTTATTTACTAATTACTATACTAATTTAAATATAAATATAAATACTAATTAAAGTATTTATATTAAATAATATAAATACTAATTTTTCAGATTTCCTAAGAATACAATGATGGATGTCTAGATTCGAGCTTGTGCAAATCATGTTTCATGGACTTAATGTACAATAACAAGATTTTTGACTTCTGCGCAATAACGGTCAGCGCTAGAGTTTCGTGCCGCTACTCTACTTGTACTATAGCATACTAAGCGAAATTGTATATTAAAAATTGTAGTAAAACAAAAATCAGTTTAAATTATTTGTCTCAAAAGAAAACTTGTTTCCAAAATCATTATATGTGTATATACTTTTTTTTTTAATCTAACTAAAGATTTTAAGAAGTTTTCATAATAATATTATAGTACGTAATATGAAACTGTGTAGTATCTAAGCCGTCTGTGATAGTTCAAACAAACTGAATTGTTTGAACGTTAAGATGAAACGTTTGAAAGTTAAGATGAAATATAGCAAGCGATATTTCCTCTTAACATAAAATATTATAGTACACTCGCCGTCTGTAATGCCCCTTAGAAATAATATAATAGCTTAAAAAGTTTGTCACGTACTCATTAAAATAAAACACAGTTTTTATGTAGGTAGATGAAGAGCTACTAGGTAATGGTTAAAATTTTAGCCGAATTTAAAAGGGGAATCCTACTGCATAGTATTTTGTGTAATAGGATTCCCCTTACGTCTTCCCATCATACGTGAGAATGGATGGATGGATATTTGTTACTCTTTCACTTAAAAACTACTCAACAGATTTCAATGAAATTGTAACATGGGCTACTTTTTATCCCAAAAATTACAGTATTTCCGTGGGATACCCGATACTATAATTATGCGGGCGGAGCCGCGGGAAAAAGCTAGTTATAAAAAAAATAAGTTTTATTTTATACCCTTTTGTGCATTTTTACTTTGGAAGTCGGTTTTTATCTCTAACTCATACATTTTCCGAAATAATAATTAGTACCTACATTGTGGCAAAAATGAGATTTATTCGTGTGTGGTTAAAATTGTAAAAATAATGGCAATAGAACTCCAGAAAAGTTGTTCATTAAAATGCCGGAAGATATCGACATGAGGAAAGTTTGGTTGGAAGTTGAAACTCCCAAAAAGATATTATCCTAGATCATTTACAACTAAAAGTTGATTGTATATTTGTGAAAATGATTTCAGTGTAAGTAAATCTCTATTTCATGGTACTCAACACAACTATTTATCCATAAAATCATTATAACTATAAAAGCCATAGTAAATCACATATTGCATCTTTTCCATAAATTTTAAATAAGTAAAATCAATCAATTTATTTAAACAAATACTTAGAAAGAATATATTTGTGTTTATTTCTGTATAATTTTTTATTTTCATCACATTTCATAGTATTTAGTTCACCATGGAAAGTACTATAGCATACTTATACTTATTACTTGCCGAACTCATCGATATTTAAATATCGATAGTGTCAAGCACTAAATAACATAAAAAAAACAAGCATTGCTTGAATAAAAATGACATTTGTCGTACACTGGCAGGCTGTTTCCTTTGTGTACATGTATGCGTATAGTTTATGTTGAGTTGTACGATATTTTCGTGTGCGTGCGTAACGACGTGATTGAAAATACATTAGTGTATAATCACTATTTGTGTGCGTTCCTCGTCACACCCCCCCACCCCCCCCGCGCAGAAAGTGGCAGACTTTTTCGCATATAAATTAGCTGTCATTTCGTCTCCGTTCCTCATCAGCGAGTGAGGAAGGGGTCGGACCCCTCAGCAGGAGAGACCCGCGTCTCCCCTGTCATAAAAATAGCTCACATCCGTAGCTGTCCCCAAAATCCGGTCTGAACATCACCCGGGTGATGTTAGGGAGGATCAAACCTAAAAATATTTTATTTCATCTATTCGATGTTAGACAACATGTTATTATACAATCTAGAATCCATTTTCGTAGATAAATCTTAAAAATAACGAAGATACAAACAAAACAAAGAGTGATATATCGGCCTCTGACGTCACGAGTTGCACCCTTCATACATTTGTCATTACAAAATGTATGGCGGTAGCAACTTGTGACGTAACAAATCGTTTTGCTAGAAAGAGATTGGGGCAATATTTTTTATTTGCTAATAATTTTTAAACGCGTCAATCTAAATACTTAAATTTATGTATCTTTAATCAATAATTTTAAAATTTAATTAATAAAAACGTGTATTTCACACTAGACAACATTCCTTTAAAATCGAGCTGAAAATCGAAGTGATAAGTGTCAAATGTCAGATTTGACGGCTGTAAATGATTAACATCTATGGTTTGTAGTTTTGTCGGGAAGTTTAATGGGTGACGTTGTGGATTTTGCATTTCCTACATAAATTTGTGTTATTTCGATTCTTAATGTGTAATATTGGTAGAATATTAACCATTAAATATTCGTTAACGTGCACAAGTGTGGGCAAGTGGTACAACTTCTAAAAACATGCTATTTTGAGTTTCCCTTCAAAACTCCCTAGGAACTTTCAGTAAAGCTTCTACTACTTTACTGAATCGATTTACATGACTCATGGACTGCACTGACTATTTATTTGGACTTTCACTAGACTGTAGACTTGACGATTTAGGAATACGGTGTTGAAAATTGAAACGAAAGTTCTATTTTCCGCCTTTTTAACTTGACACTGGCAAATGATTATAAGCCGATGTCATATAAAATTTTAAAAAAAGTCTATGGTTGTCTTTGTTTGACTTGTGACTTGATAGCTAAGGCGGTAGCGTTTGTTTTGAAAATATTTTTCCCAGAGCAACAGATTTACTAAACTAGTAGCAAAACGGATAACTAAAGATTTCATAACTCGCAACAACTATTCTCAGATATAAGTACTCATCTATGATAACTATATTATATTTTTTCAATCTAAAGAGCCCCGAGTCCGAAACGATCAACTGACTCAAAACACGTAAATTTTGGTTTGAGACAAACCAATTTGATCGTCTCTTCGTTTTCGTCCCTTTAGTTTTCCTCTATTCCCAATTAGTATAATACGCCTTTTTATTTTAGAAATTGTATAGCACTTACCATGCCATGTCGTCTTTAAACGGTACTAGAAGTAGCTTGCGAAGTCATGACCGAAAACTTCACTATCGCGCTCTACTTGAAGACTTGTCAACATTAGGTAATAAATTACGTTTTTTACAAAAAGTATCCTAAATATAATATTCTTAATCAACTGTTTTAGTCTTAGGTGGGATAAGCGTAATATTTTTAATGTTTTCAAAATGTAATAGTTATTGTTTACAATTCTTAGGTTTTTATGTAAACAGTATTATGTACTTAATATTTATAATTCTTTAATTACAGAAGATGAAAGTGATAATCAGATGCGTATTCAGAAGACTGAGAATGCTGTAAGAGAAGTACAGTCCCTTTTAGCCGACGGTGGAGTTGAGGAGAGAGTGAAGCATCCTGGTGTGTATTTATTTGCCCGAGACCTTGTACGCGCAAAAGAAAATCTCACTGTACACATGTGGCACTGTACATTTTGTTGCCATAAAAAGTAGCCTATGTCCTTCCCTATGGTCCACTCTATATCTGTGCCAAATTCCATCAAATCGCTTCAGTAGTTTTAAAACCTATTAAGGAAACAAACAAATATTTCCTCAATGTATTTGAGTATACTAATATTATAAACAAATATGAGACATAAAAGTTGTTTTGCATCCAAATGAAATTAATGGTGATAGTCCATGTGATGAACTTTGAAGGAAGACTATAATAGCTTGTATAACTTTGTTAGATCAGGTGTTATAGAGACCTAACTTTTAAATGTACAAAAAAGATGAAATAATAAGTAAATATTGGTATAACGGTACTTGCCCTGTTTTCTACCCTTCCAGGATTTTGTATATTCTACTTGCATACTAGATCTAGATATAAACTTAAAAAAGAGGATTTCATAGCATTTTTTAATGTAAAAATTACAGGGGAGGGATATTTGGACTCGAGAGTTCTTCGTGCGACAAGCGACTTGGCAGTAAGATGTTCGGAGTCAGTCAGTGGCAATGCCAATCTGTATGACCGACATGAATTCTCACAACATATAGTGAGTATCTTCAATAATTTCAATACCATTCAATCATAACAACTGGACTTGGTTGGTATATAATACCAGCCTCTGTAGCACAATAGGGGTGTTGTCTGCAAAATATTGTGATGTGTCTAGGAGTAGACACTTTGAGATGTGACTTAGTGAGGCCACATTGGTCAGGGTTGATAGAAACGTCAAGTCGATTCAGGATCCAGTTTATTAATAATCAAAAATACATAATAATTATGAACATACATAAAACGAAACCGTTGCACAATAAACAAAATGCTGACCTAAAATGTTATAAAGGTAATTACACATAAAATATTATAAAGACAATCTCACTACACTACATATTAAGAGCCATTATTAATCTATATATACATATATAAAAGGCAAAGCTGATTGACTGATGTATTAACGCACAGGCCGAACCCTTAAGGCTAGAAATTTTGCACACATTTATCATATGACGTAGGCTAAGATTAAGGATGTATTTTTCAAAATGCAGGGTAAATAGAAGATTTAAGTTTGTATGAAACTTTTTATTCCATGGACATATTTGTATTAAATTTTGTATGAATTGAGCACGGAAAAAATAATGAGTTACGTATTTGAGAGGTTTCTAAAATTCAGCTCCTAGGTGGGTAAAATAGGGGATAAAAGTTTAAAACCTAGTATATTAAAACATTGAGGTATTATATCTTGATGAATGTAAAAAAATAGATTAAATTTTGTGTAGTTTTATGAGATACCATCTAAAAATTGGAAAAGGAGACTGCTTTTTTCAAATAAATTTTTAATATTATTGCATTATTTATAAGCAAATTTTATATCTCCTAACTTTGGGTATTTTTAAACGAACAAAGTAAGCTATAAAGCAAGCAAGCAAGTAAGAGCAGAAAAAATATCCTAAACACGACATCTTTTTGTTAATTCTAGCTGACGAGGTTCTGTAAAATTATTTTTGCTGTACTAAAATCTTAGATAATGAAATATTCTATTGTTAGTTTTGTAGGATTTGGTTTCATTTGGTCACAAAAACGACTAAAATAAACAGTCAATTTATGACAGCTGTTTTGCTCCAGTAAATGGTATACAATTTAGTTGAATTCTCTTCATGCATGCATGCACTCTCTTTTCAGAAACACAATCCCAGTTTCTGGGAGCTTAGTTTTCCATCAGAAGTGCCAGTGTTGTCGTACTTGTACGGTACTTTCGCGCCCACACCGCTAGAACAGAGGCCGAGGGCTCCGAGACGACATGTTGAACGTCAGCAAGCCGCCGCATTGAAAGCCCCAGAGTCTGTTGACAGGTAATATCTCCGTCTGATTTAAAGTTAATGTTATTACAAAATGTGTAGAAACACATCGTATTGGCATTGCCTACATTTGGTGTTGCAGAATAATATTATGTTTATGGCTTTTGGCAGAGTACGTAATTGGGGATGTGAATGGATTAATATAATAATGTTGATGTACGGTCGCCAACAGATCTGGTGTACCACTTTTCAACCTTACTGCTTGGAAATAAAGGACAAAAGTGATACACCTTATTTGACGGTAACCGTACCTACATATTCCTGGCTAGGGAAATTATATTGATATGTCTGTTCATTTGCTGCCTTATACCATGGTAAATTTCTTTACAGAATAGAGAAAACGGAGGAGGGTTCAGAGATGGTGAGCCGCGTTCACCGATTCGTGAAGTCCGCATGCGGGCGCGGGCCGCTCAGCTACTTCCACTGCGCGCTCGACCCCACCAGCTTCAGCCGCTCCGTGGAGAACATATACCATCTGTCCTTCCTCGTCCGAGATGGACTTATCTCTGTGCAGCTGGGTAGGAGACAATTATTCCAAGGAGATAATGTAGAACTGAAATATGATGTCATAATTTAGTATTTCTTCTTAAGATAACATCCTCCTACCATCTGTCCTTCCTCGTCTGAGATGGACACATCTCTGTGCAGCTGGGTAAGAGACAATTACTCCCAGGAGATGATGTGGACGAAAGCAATTCCGCCTAAACAAAGTATAAAATCTAGTTTTACCACAAATGTTTGCAATTCACAGTGATAATAACGGTCAGTACACACCGCAAAGATACGCGACACCACGCGGCGCTTATGATAACAAATTTTTGGTTTTAGACGAGGAGCATGGTCTTCCGTTTATCAAGCCCGTGGCGGCTGAGGAGAGAGACGAGACCATGCCAGAGAACCAGTTCATTGTCTCACTCGATATGCAGAGGTGGAAGGTAAGTTATATTATATCTCAAATGATCAAATACTGAAACGCTACTTAACATTTGGAGCCCTCTAAATTATAGGCAGTGTCACTGTTAGACACATAGACAATATATTCCATTCCGATTCAATGTAATCTAAGGCTGGGACTAGATAATCCGGAATCCGGAGAGCCGGTGAAAATGTAGAGCACTGAAAATGAACTCTACGCTAATACAATATAGTTGAAAATGGAAGTTTCGAGTGTCGAGCTGTCATATATGACGTTGACATTTGACTCGACTCATGTATTCGATTTTGACTCTGCTTTTTCGGTCGAGTGCATAAACAAGTGTTTTTAATATTTTTGTTTATTAGTGCATTTTGTTATGTTGTCTTGCTTGATTTTTACTGTTGAACTCTCTAGTATTGGTTGTGGGTGTCTAATTTTGTGATCTTCTTAGTGTAGGCGTTGTTTTAATTAGTCTTAGTTAGTTTATAACCTAAGTGTTACCGGCGTGGACGCCGAGCCGCCTGACCCGGGCGGAGGGGGTTCTGATATCCAGCTACGCCAGCAATGTGCGAATGTTACAATATAGGCTAAACCTAACCGCTAAAAGAATGACCCATAATGCTAATTCCATCCCTTCTGTACATCTAAATTATGTTTGTCCCGACTATGAAACAAAAAAGTATATAGTATAAATGATGTCGCACCATTCTTGGTACACGATTCGAAGACAGAGTCTGACAGTGGACCTATACTACGAACAATGGAATTTGGACAGTTTTTTGTACAAGAACAACATAAAAAGTGTAAAAATGGATGGAATTTAAAAAATCGGCAGAAATCGCATCTCAATAGAGTTTTTAAGCCTTTTAGTAAAATCACCAGTGCCGGATATGTTGTTTCGATTCCGTCTTTCAGCATATACCGCATGAATATAGTACGCGACGTGCCCGTGGACTGGTCCATGGAGGAACTCGCTGATAATTTGAATGTCCCTTCAGTTTATGGGGCGGTTATCAAAGCCCGGAGACTAAGTCGGATTACTTAATGACCAACAGCTACTTATATGGATTTGAACCCGATCAGTTCTCCTGACTTTCTCAGGGCAAAAACACCCTCCTCATGTATATTGTTATTTTACATCATTACCTGTTGAAACATACCTCCTTCAAACTATCCAGTGAAATAAGTGTTGTCATTTTGGTCACATTAAAGCTCAATGGTCACAGCCCAGGTGTTATAAATGTGGACAGTCGCATAAGGGTGAAACTTGTATAGTGTCAAATTCAGCTTGTTTGTTCTGCTCGGGATCACATACAGCTAACAATTCATCCTGTCCAGAGCATGCTCGGCAAAAGGAAATCAAACTTGTCATGTCGCAGGAGAGCATCTCATACATGGAAGCTTCGGCTCGATTTCCCCATCTTCTCCCTCAGCGATTACCACTTTGAACCCTAGATCACAAAGGAAATCCCCTGTCACAACATCGTATCGAAAAACCGTGTATACTCCCCGCCGTCCTGGGTACCCCTGTGATCCCTGGGTATGATCACCAGGCACACAGGCACAACATCATCCCGCCTCTCAATTGCCGAATGGGAGTCGATTTCCCCAGAGTATAGATATATCCCCCAACGACAACCTTATTGACTCCCTCATCGACACCCTCATCCAATTAGTCTCCCAGTTTAGCGACTCCGGGCTACCGAACAAAACTCGTGCTAACCTGAATCAGCTCCTTATTACTGTACTCAACAATGGATCAGTTCTCAATGATCCAGTAGAACTGTCGTAGCATAAGAAATAAAGAGCAGGCCATTTGTAACATAGTTAATTGTTTTAGGCCATCAAATATTGCCGAGCAGGAGACGTGGTTAAAGCCCAGTTCTCAGTTTCGTGACCCGGGCTAATCATGTTTCCGGGATGACAGAGTTGATGGTAAGGTTGGAGTAGCCATTTTGGTCTCCAATGTACATATTCTTTATTCCCTCTTCCTGTACATAGTAGTTTGTTTATTATTGTAGCTGTCCGTGTTTTAAATACTGTGTATATGTAGGTATGTATATATCCCCAATCCTAATCCTTCCATCCTTTTCGGACTTTCGTCTATCATTTCCTCCATTTCTTTTCCCCGGGTTGTATTGGGTGATTTTAACATTCACCACACAACCTGGGGCTCCTTATTCAATGACTCCAACTCGTCACTATTCATGGATATTTTAGATGATAATAACCTGGTTGTGCTTAGTGATGGATGTGCTTAGTCCCCACTCGTAGGGTCTCGCCTTTGCAAAACCCGTGGAGTGTGGTAGATCTCTCATTGAGCTCACCGTCTTTCTTTGTGTTCATGGTCTGTCCCTTCCGGCTCCTATGGTAGTGATCATTTCCTTATTCATATAACGATAACTTACTCGACTAGACAGACAATAGCCCCTAATCCACCAACACAAAAATACAAGCTCGAATAGGCGAATTGGGCCGAATTTGCAATAGCTACAAACTTTAAAAAAAAAAAAGCTAGTCTTGTTTCTTATACAGACACACAACTCCTATGTCTGAGAGTTTTAAATGACATCTTTCAGTCGGAGGTTCCTCCGGATGAGTGGCGTTCTCAAATTATTTTACCTATCCTTAAACCGGGAAAACCTGCTAACAACCCATCTAGCTTTAGACCCATTGCTCTTTCGGCTACACAAGGAAAAATTCTAGAAAACCTGATCAAAAACAGGTTGGAATGGCTAATGGAGTCGGGGTGTGTTATCTAAAACACAGTTCGGTTTTCGAAAAGGCTTTTGCACTACGGACAGTATGGGAATCCTGGTAACCGATATTCGCATAGCTTTTTGAAAAATAGAACATGTGGTAGCGGTGTTCCTGGATGCGTCATCTGCGTACGACAATGTCAGTCTTCCGGTGTCAACAGCAACACTCAGCTCTCAGCACTCAGCACTCAGCAACAGCTGAGTGTCCCAGCGAGGATGACAAACTATATTTGCAATTCCCTTTCCTTCAGTTCTCTTATCATCTCTCCCAAAATTCCCAACTATCCCCTAGAATTATTTACAAAGGCTTCCCTCAAGGTAATGTCCTCAGTCCACTCCTCTACAATATATATACCTCTTACCTTGATCTTACTGTCAATAGCTTTTGTGAGGTCCTCCAGTACGCAGATGATTTAGCCATGTACATACTTGTACATTGCTTCAAAAGATATAGCGGAATGCTCCCCAGCCTCAACTCTGCCATTGGCTATCTTAATGACTGGATGGATAGACATTGGTTGTCCATCTCTATCACCAAAAGTTCAGTTGTTGTTTCACTCGTTCCAATATTATACCAACCATCACAATTCAATCCAATCAACAGGTTTTCCCGGTTAAGGATAAGTTGAAGTTTGTAGGTGTTTATTTGGATTCCAGACAAACTAGCGTCCATCACCATTACCTTCTCAGCAAAAGTGCTTCTAAATGTTGCAATTGGTAAGGGCTCTAATGTGGCCACCAATCCTTAAAATCAACATTTTAAGGATTGGTTGCTTATTTTTACGGAGGCATCTAAACTTTTGGAGAGTTGCTGTGTTGGAGTGGCCGTATGGATTCCGAAAGTTAATGTGATTTTAAACTTCAAATTACCTCCAGATTCATCAGTATTTACAGGGGAAAATCTTAGAGGCACTTACCTTGGTTGAGTTCCATTACCCTAACAAATCCATCATACTTTCGGACTCCAGAAGTGCCCTGGAGGCCATTAACTCTAATCAGTTCCGCTCCAAATGTAAATTTCCTTTAATACTGAAAATAAGACTCTTTGAGTGTCACACAAAAACTATCCGCTAAACACACTAAACTATATAAATAAGTAGTTTTGGAAACCAGGACATAGTAGAAATATATATACATAGCCTTATGCTAAAGACGCTATATCATCAGGTTAGTCAATATAAGGTTTATTGCCAGGATTTGATTCAACTAGCTAAGAATCACATAATTATCAGGTGGCACAATTAGTGGGCCAAAACTGGTACAAACAAGGGAAAACACTATTTTAATATTCAAAATGGCATCCCTGTTAGACCATGGTTTTTAAAATTTAAACAAGCAAGTAAAACAGTGTGTTCAACTACTTAAAGAATGAGACTGGGACATTGCTGTTCACCTGTTTTTCTGCTTTTTTGCTAAGATAATATAATATAAGATATAAAAATTGCTAAGATTAGGGTAAGGGATAGCTCTTTGTACGAGTGTGGCCTAGATGAGGGCACTCTTATCTCTTGTCCAAATAACCAAACTTCACTGTATGATACTCTCCCTCCTACATTTCCCCGCCCTATCAATTTTAAATCTGCTCTATGTTTTTCAAATACTCCTTTTATTGAAATTTTGTGTACATATATTGTTACAAACAAAATAAAATTGTGAGGTATGTGGTACTAACCCTAAATGTTTGTGCTTGGTCTAGATTCTAGATCTTTCAACAGACTTCCTTCAGTTCACCGTACCCTTGTTTTTTCATAAAACCTACTCTTAAGGCAGAGTCTCCGTCAACACACTCTTGACATTGGCGATTCACTAAGGAGCCATTTTTAAAACAAACTCAACTCAACTCTACTGTATTAGCGCAGAGTTCTATTTTCAATGTTCAGAATTTTTTACGGCCTTCCGGATTCTGGAACATACAAGGTTTGGTAAAATCAATTACGGATATTTTGGACATATGATCTTACTGCTTATGTAAAGACATTTAGGCAGAAAAATAATTTAAAATGTTGAATAAAATATATTATACTTGTGGTGAAATTTTAACTACAATAAATCTAATTTAAATATTTACAGTTCTCACACACACACACTCAAGCATACAGTCACTCTCTCATACAAATGCCAGTATTTTTTTTACAATTATGTGCAATTTATTTAAATAAAACATAAAAACAATACATTACAATTTTATCTTAATTTATATTTCCGCATAAGCTTTACATAGTCTATAATTAACACGTACTAAACAACTTAAATTTTAAATTTACGTAAACAGATTTGTACATCGTCAAATATCGTGTCGTAAGATCTCACGGCGCACGCGCAGCCATGCCGGTAAGTTTCATAGGAACCTATGTGCGATAAGCCCAGTGCGCGCGACGCGATGTTCGCCCTGCCAGTCAGTCGGTATTTTAACTGTACTTTAACGTAGTCTTTACCGTCTACCAACTTGGTAAGCCATGTCATCTTGATCACCACCACCGCATGCTTCATACTACATAAAATTACATTGCGCTCTCTAAGGCGCTGAGGTCATTAACTTCACAGAAACAGCTGACTTTAAAGCGAAAGCAGTCTTTTTCTTTATAAAAAAAAAATATTTATTTATTTTTTTCTGCCTAAACGTCTTTACATAAGCAGTAGATCATATGCACAATATGATTTTTTACTTTGCAGGATCTTGTGGAAGCTTTTGACATTAAAAAACCCATGATGGTATTAAAGAGGCATTAGCTGTGTCTTAAGAGAAAGATGCAGGGTGAAGATAACATTTTGTATTTATGCCAAATTTCAGATGTTGAGAACTTAAACCATTTATGGGATAAGGGATTTTTGTAGCAGAGTTCCACCGTTAAAATCAATGTGCCGCAAAAATGTTAATGGAAAACCAGACAAATTTGAAGGCAATGATTATTGAAAAAATATTGCTATTAAGTTTTGAGAGATCTGAAAAGATATTGTTACTTTTGAAGTTTTACTTTCAAATATTGATTGCATTAATGTTAATGATTAGATTAAGTTTTTTACTGTTTTAAATTAAATACATGACTCAATAATGTCATTGCATTTTTTCTTCATAATCTAATTTTACTAAATTTCATACTCGACAACATTGTTAAAAAAACAGGCCCACCAGGGGGTCGGTTTACACCGAGACGCGACGCGACGATGCTTGAAGGTGCTGTAAATTGTAATAATATGCACAAAGGGCTACGTCGCGCGTAATTTCGATTTCTATTTTAGTTTCCGTGATTATTTCTTATATTTTTATAGATAAAGGAATAACTGGTTATCGAAATATACGAAAGTACAGTAAAACCAATTTTTTGGTATGGTTTTGACAATCTTCGTTTTTCTATAGAAATTGATGGATGTAGGGGCAAAGGCCTACATACGCGGCTATGGGCTGAGGTACCCTTTTGAGGTGCACCAAAGTGGGAAGTTAGGCTAAAGTGGAGCTGGAGACAACTGGTACTGACCTGTGCTGACCTCAGCTCTCTCTGAATGAAGACGGGTGGAGGTTTGTCTTTGTCTTGTCACTACACTACACAGCTGATGAGCGGATTATCTATAGATTTATCGCGGTTCGCCGGCAAGTTTGGTTTAATATTGACGGGCACAATGAATGAGTATGCGCACACGCGTTCGCGTTCACTAGGTTCAGAGCTAAAAATCGTCTTGCGCGCAAGCGGTTCAATCACAGATTAGGTTCAATTTGCAAGTGTCGACGTACACCCTCTCAAAGTCTCAACACGCTTTTGGACGTTCGGCCATACTCGGGTCGTTTCGTAAACCGCTCGTGATTGGCCAAATTTGACCCCTATATATTTATTCTGTACGTCGCGTGTTTTGGCGCGAACAACGGACGAATGTTATATTTGTATAGTAGTTATTCCTAACTTAACCTAACCTGAGCCGAAGAGGGAAGTTCGGGATATGCTCGAGCGCGTCAGATTAAGATAAGGGAAGATACCTTACATATTGATAAGTACCCCCAGCGAGTATGAGCTCTTTTAATTTGCAGGGGTTCGCTAAGAGGAACCCGTCAGATTAGTAAAAAAAAACGATATTTCGACATGCTCGAGCGAATTAAATACTTGGTCAAAGATTTGACTTAAAAAAAATAATTTATTTCAAACTTACAGAGTTCTTACTACTAGTATTACAAAAATGATAATCAACTTAATAACTAAATCCTACGTTTTTATACAATATTAATAATATGCTTATTTAACATGTCAGCTGTTCTACAAATGAAGAGCTGACAAAGCTTATATTACTAGGGTTGTCACTCTTTTTACTTCCCCAGAGAAAAATTATCCCAAAGACGGAGAAACTGGCTTCGGAGAATTTTTTGTACCTAAAATCTTTAAATAATTATTTCTGAAATAAAACATAAAAAAACATAGCAAATATAAAAATAATTATCAAAATAGTTAATACACATAAAGTTACTGTCCATATTTTCAAACTATTATTATCACTAACACTTTTATTTTCACTATATTGTATTTTCGTATTATTCACTAATTGTTTAACACTATCAAAGTCGATACCACGAAGATCTAACGAAGTGTCCCCTGACACTGCTGCTGGGACCTCCAACTGCACCTCTGGTAGTGGAACGTTGACGTCCGGCTGGCTACTGGTTGTGGTGTTGGACACTTGGCCAACATAAGTATCACCAATAACAGTCTCGCAGTCTGGATCAATAGCTATAATAAAAGTTCCCTGGAATTTTGTCTTAATTATCTGGTCTTTACAATATTCCGTTACGACTGTTTCTCGGATACTGAATAAAATCCATTGATTTGTAGTTATTCTATAGGTTCTAGTTAGGGCATCGAGCCCGGGTTTACCCGGACCGAAAAAACCCGGGTTTTACCGGTTCTGAGGATTACAAAAAAACCCGGGTTTGATTTTTAAAACTCGGGTTTTTTTTTAATACTTTTGTTTTTGTTATTTATTAAGTTTAAGCCACCTTGAATGCAATTATACTCAAGCTTTGTCCTCAAGATTAGCATTAGTTCACATGTAGTAACACATACGGTGTCGCCATCTCGCACTGAAGTTGAGGGTAGGTATTTGTATACACAGTTTTTTGTTTTTTTTTTGTTTTACCCGCCTTTTGCTACCTTACTCGGTCCCTGTCCTCTCAGACACCATCATTCACATTACAGTGCTCCGCCACGATCGCACGTAAAAATTTTGTGCTGTGCAAGTAACGGTTTTCTGTTCAAAGTCTCGAAGTAAACGTGTTATACCTAATGAGTAAACGTGTTCGTTAGGATCCTAGTGATCCTATCGACTTTGAAATTATGTCAAAAAAGTTCAAGGAACTGGAAAGAGTGTTTTTGCACGCACAACGGAGATACGAACGGGAAGTCGAGAAGCAGCCACGGGAGCCGCCAGGAAACGCGTCTTCATCGTCTTCGTCGTCGGCTGGCTCATCCCGCGCCGCCTCGCCGACACACAGCTCCAGCTCAGGCTCCGAGTCGCGGTCGCCGCCGCGATCGCGCTCTGCCTCTCCCGCACCGCGGTCTAAGAAGGCCGACAACATGTAGCTACTACAGGCTTGTCTAAAGAAACCCGCAAGGAGTTATTAGACAAATATTTGCCACCTGGGAATTGCGCTCTAATCGTTGCACCTGATCTCAACCCGGAGGTAAAAGCCGCGGTCTCTGATGCAGTGTACAAGAGAGACAAGGGCATTAAAGCAAGACAGAAGCAACTGGCCTCGGCTATTGCTTGCGTTTCAGAAGCTCTAACTATACTTCTCTCTTCAGAGCAGAAGGATATGACGCTCATAAAAATTTTAATGGATGCAAGTAAGCTGCTATGTGGCAGCCAGAACCAGGACTCAAATACACGTCGAAATCTTGTACTGCTCGCAAGAGTCGTCCCGACAACTACTCGAGAGCGTCGTCGCGTCCAGCGCCGCCGCCGCCGCCGCCAGCCAGCGCGAGCCGCAGCCGCAGCCGCCGCTAGACACGGTACAGTACGCGGGCAGATTATCACACTTCCGCGATCAGTGGTCGCTCATCACTCATGATTCTACTATATTATCATGGATAGAAGGGTATAAAATTCCCTTTTCAACGCCCAGTTATTCAACACAATATCCCTATACCTAAGACATACTCAGTGTGTGAAAGGGCACAATTCGTACGCTCGATCAACGAGCTGCTATCTACTGGAGCCATCACAGAGTGTCTACCCTGTGAGGGCCAATTCATATCATCAACATTTTTGATCCCAAAACCAAATGGCAAAACAAGATTTATACTAAATTTAAAATCTTTGAACAAATTTATTGAGACAAAACATTTTAAATTGGAACATTTACGAACAGCCTTAAAATTGATTTCTCAAGGATGCTTTATGAGCACACTTGATTTGAAGGACGCGTATTTCTTGATACGCATTCATAATTATTATAAAAAATATCTTCGGTTTCAGTTCGATAATAACCTGTATGAATTTAATGTTTTGCCATTTGGCCTAAACATAGCCCCGTTTGTGTTTACAAAAATTCTAAAGCCTTTCGTTCATGTCAGCTCATGTCAAGTCAGCCTTTTACGTTCATGCGGGTACATATCAACAATTTATTTAGACGACATGCTACTCATTTCAAGCACCTTCGGAGGGTGTTTGCAAAATATAAACGACACGAAAAGACTTCTAGAGGCACTGGGGTTCATTGTCAACACCGAGAAGAGTAATCTTACTCCTTCCACAAACTGTAAATTTTTAGGATTCCATATAGACTCAAAAAACTTACAAGTCAGTTTACCACCGGAAAAAAATGATAAAATAAAGAAAGAAATTAATAAATTTCTTACGCTGAGTCGCTGTAAAATAAGAGAATTTGCCAGATTACTCGGTTTACTTACCTCTGCCTGTCCAGCCGTAGAATACGGCTGGCTTTACACTAAAGAGCTAGAGAGATGTAAATATCTAAATATTAGAAACGACGAAAATTACGACAACTACATGACTTTGCCACCTTCAATATTGCCAGATCTCGAGTGGTGGTCTCGGGCTATTAATAGACCTACGAATAAAATTAAACAAAATCATTTTTGTTTAGAAATATACAGCGATGCCTCAACTACGGGATGGGGCGCGGCGTGCGGTGAGGAACGGGCAAGCGGGTTGTGGTCTGCAGCAGAAATTTCAAAACACATTAACTATCTTGAAATTGTGGCCGCCTGTTTTGGTCTCAAAATCTTTGCCAAATCTCATCACGATTGTCAGATTTTGTTGCGAGTCGACAATACAACCGCGATATCCTACAAAAATCGTATGGGCGGTATCCAGTTTCCTCACCTCACCGAGATTACAAGAGAGCTATGGCAATGGTGTGAGGAGGGTAACATTATTGTGTTCGCATCTTATATACGGTCCGAAGACAATAGTGTTGCCGATGCCGAATCTCGTCGTGTCCACCCAGATATAGAATGGGAGCTGTCAGATTTAGCGTTTGAAAAAATAATTCAAAATTTTGGGGAGCCCGAAATAGACATATTCGCGAGTAGGCTGAACAAAAAATGTACTAGATACATTTCATGGCACCGAGACCCTGATGCTTTTACAATAGACGCTTTCGCAGTCTCTTGGTCAAATTTCTTTTTCTATGGCTTTCCACTGTTTTCTGTCATACTAAAAACATTAAGGAAAATCATCAATGACAATGCTACAGGAATTCTTGTTGTCCCTTTGTGGCCCACACAGCCGTGGTACCCTCTTTTTAGGAGTCTTCTCGTGTCAGAGCCCTTGATATTCAAGCCTTCAAAAGCTTAATTTTTTCCCATTCTAGCAACCGCGATGTACACCACAAGACTACCCTGGTTGCAGGGATATTATCCGGACGTCTCTCTTGAGAAGATGTGTCCCCCCCTCATCCATCATCCATCATCACTCTCGGAAAATTCCATAAAACAATACGACACATGTCTTAAAAAATGGTTCCTGTTTTGTAAAACAAACAATATTGACCTGTTTGTTGCATCTGTCCCAAATGTCATCTATTTCCTGACAGAGCTGTATGAATCTGGTGCCCAGTACGGGACCAGAAACAGCTGCAGGTCCGCTCTCTCGTTGGTTCTAAGTCAAAATATTGCGAACGATGACAGGATAAAACGGTTTTTCAAGGGTAGACTTATAGACTAAGACCTCCTTTGCCGAGATATAATAATACTTGGGACACATCAAAAGTTCTTAACTTTTTATGTCAGTGGTATCCTAACGATAGCCTTAAACTAGATAAACTATCTAAAAAACTATCCACTCTTCGTGCATTGACAACTGCTCACAGAGTTCAAACAATATCTAAAATAAATATTAAAAATATTGAATTTTTCTCTAGCGAAATTCATATAAAAATCCCAGACTTGATTGACTTGAGATCCAGGGCTGGTGCGTTACAACCTCAGCTTATACTACCATATTTTCGTGAACGCCCAGAAATATGTCCCGTAGAGGCTCTACGCTCTTACATAAATATGACTAAGGATTTACGCGGAAACTATGACAGTCTTTTTATCGGCTTAAAGCGACCTCATATACCAGTTACCTCGCAAACCATCAGCAGATGTATAAAAGGTACGTTGAAGGACTGTGGAATTGATGTCACAATTTTTGCAGCCCACAGTACCAGGCATGCTGCTACTTCAAAGGCAGGTAAACTTGGAGTCAACCTGGACCTCATAAGAAAAACTGCAGGTTGGAGCGGGACCTCCAATAGATTTGGCAAGTTTTATAACCGAATTATCAGTCAAAATCACACAGCTGATTCGTTTGCAAGAAGCATTATGGCTGATTCAATTAATCCTACTGATTAGCGGATTTGGTAATATTACGTACAAATACATATTAAAACTAATGTTATGTAAAACATTGAAAAAAAAAATATATATTAACAGATTGTATAATTAATATTGGGAATAAATCATTTGCTTATCTAAAGAGTATCTTTGAATGTTTATTTATAAATAAATAGCTTCTTGTTTCTTCTGCTTTACAGGATAGAAGAAGCTGAAAGTTTCTATTTTCATGCTTATAATAACTTTAAGTTATCTCTCAACATCTACATGTGAACTAATGCTAATCTTGAGGACAAAGCTTGAGTATAATTAATGATTAAACGAACTTACCTGTAAGTGATGTTCTATAATAATTATACGAAGAGATTAGCATCCCACCCACCCTAAACTCACCCAAGTCTCATTCAAATATCAACTTTCTTTCTTGTCCTATAGTACCTGTGCTCTGAACTAAATGATGGTGTCTGAGACATGAGATGGTGTCTGTTTCATAATATAAAAAAGTACTCTGTGGTCTGAGAGGACAGGGACCGAGTAAGGTAGCAAAAGGCGGGTAAAACAAACAAAAAAAAAACTGTATACAAATACCTACCCTCAACTTCAGTGCGAGATGGCGACACCGTATGTGTTACTACATGTGAACTAATGCTAATCTTGAGGACAAAGCTTGAGTATAATTATTATAGAACTTCACTTACAGGTAAGTTCGTTTAATCATTAATAATAAGTAAATGTAAAAACGCTTTGATAAATTATTATTTATTACGTAAAAAGTAGCTTCGTTGCTACGTTCCTACCAATAAAACAAGCCATGCATGTTAAATGGAACGCGCGCGTCCATCTCAGGACATGAATGAGGTGAAGTGTGGAGCAGTGGAGAAGGGAGGGTGTAGCGAAGCGGTATGTCCAAAATGATATTAGTTGTTATTTTATATGAATATCTCTTTTTTTCCAAGAGGTCAGATGGTCAGAGGGTATGTCTTAACTATGTTGTTTAATTAATGTGTCAAATGCATAACTACTTTTTACTTAGTATTTTAGTCAATTAGATAAAGAACTGATTATTAATCAAACGACTGCAATTTAAATTATATTAGAATAGTAGAATAGAATACTATAACTATTCGTTACTTAATTGTTAATGCGAAGAAGAGTTTTAAAATTATTTGTGATACTACAAAAATGTCTTTTGAAGATATTATTTTTATTAGCTTTTAAATACAATAAGTGAATGTTACCAAAATAATTCATTTAATGTTAAAACTAATCTCTGCAAGTCTGTGATTTAAAAAAGACTAGATTACTTACTAAGTTTTCAGATATTCTGAAGCAAAAATAAATATTTATCACTTTTTTAAACATTAAAACTGTTTTTGTAATTTGTAAAGTACTGTTTCATTTAATTAAATTCTTCCTCATCCTTTATATTTTGTACTCATTGTAGTAAATCGATATATAAACGTAGATTAGTGTATTCTAAAAAATTACAATAAAAAGACCGAAATGCTCGAGAAAACCGGTCTATCCGGGTTTTGATTACTCTTAGACCCGAAAACCCGGGTTTTCAAATTCTATCCGGGTTTTGATTACTCTTAGACCCGAAAACCCGGGTTTTCAAATTTGAACCGAGTTTCGATGCCCTAGTTCTAGTATCTTCCAAAATTATTTGATTTGTTTGGCAATTTGTGAAGTTATTTTTTAGTAACATTATTTGTTCTATACAGGTTTCTCTATATTGTGCCTCTTTGTTCTCGTTGCAAAGAAACATGTTTTTATCGAACTCTTTACATGGACGTATCATAGACCGATGGAGTGACTTATTCACAATAAGGTAGGGAAATTCATGAAATATAATGATAGTACTTTTAGAAAGGAAATTATGTTTAGGAATTATATATAGTTAATAGCTAACAGTTCCTTTTCTATTGTACTATATTTTTCTTCCGTAGGTGATAATGTCCTACTAGCAAATGCTATAGATCTATCTGAGCCTATAGGTCCCTGTGACAGAACTGCACCGCCCGAAAATTTTGATGAGTCAGTGGTCAAAACAAAAGGTTTAGAAAAGTCAGGGAATTGTAGTAACGGCGCATTAGCGCATTATTAGCTTCAATAAAAGTAATTTTTTGTCCTTTTTTTAAACATAAAGTCATAGGTCTAGTTATTTTTGCAAAATCCTTAATTTTCCTGTAATAGTCTATGAGACAGAGAAAGATTTTTATTTCAGTTACCGTTTTTGGAAGGGGATATTTTAAAATAGCATCAATTTTATCGGTATTTGGCTTAAGACTGTCACTAGTAATCATAAGTGTGTCCTAAGTATAATACTTCCTTAGGTAGAAAATGAGATTTATCTAACTGCACTTTAAGGTTAGTCTGTCTAAATGTTTCGAAAACTAATTTTAATTTTTCCATATGCTCCTCTAGGCTAGTTGAGAATATTATGACATCATCTATATAGACATAAGCAATGAATACCTTGTAACCCTCTCAATACATTATCCAATGCTCGTTGAAAAGTGGCAGGCGCTGTTTTTAATCCAAACGGCATTCTATTAAATTCGTAATGCCCGAAAGGCGTCGAAGGCTGTTTTAGGTTTATCTTCCTCTAAAATTTCGATTTGATGGTAACCATCTGTTAAGTCTAACGTGGTAAAATACATGCTTTTTCCTAACATCGTTTATGTTCGGTATGGGCATATTTATCGTCACTGTAATCAATAACCATCCTCCACTTTTGTTTATCGGAACTACCGGATTTTTTGGTACCAAATGTACGGAAGCACTCCAAGGAGAGTGAGAAAAAAGAAACAAAAAATTTATTTTCAGTTCACAAAAGACACAAACATAACATGACATAAAATAGGAAGATATAAAAGAGAATAACAAATTGAAACATGCACCATAGTTACTGCTGTAAATAAAATAGGACAAATTGTGTCTTCATGTGACTTAAAAAGGGGTCCAGTTCGGCATAAGCCACGTATGCCGCATATAAACACGCGCATACATGACACCGGTTTTCAACAGTACGACTGTCCTGTTTATTATTAACATGGAGCATTTGGTCTATTTGTTTTTTAATTTCGGCAATCTGCGTTGGGGGTAGCCTACGTGCTTTAATAAATATAGGATCCTCGTTTTTAGTTCTAATATTATGTTTTACTTCATTTGCAAATGTTAAGGGGATATTTTCGAAATAAAATATATCTTTATACATCTTACAAAGGTCATAAATTACTTTCTTTTCTTCACTATTCATGTGGTCAAGATTAAGTCACTTTAAATTTTCCGTCAGAATGTATTCAGTATTATCTCTGTCCCGAGTATAATTTAGCGTACATTGCGAATTAATATGTGAATTGTCATACGGGTACACGATAAAAGGACTAGTAATAGTTAAAATCATATTTTGCGTTGTGCAGTTCTGTATAACAGTATAAGCGAAACCATCTACACAGTTAACTAACGCTGTGGGCATTCTAACTCCTTCAGCGAATTGTTTATGTTCCAAAATGACTTCTCCGTTTTTAATACTAGTTGGCAATTTAACTCTTAATTCCGAACGTGATGGCAACTCGTATGTTAGCCTAAATGGCGGTGAATAAACTATAGGTAAATATACAAGTATTCGGAGTTTTTAGTTATTTATTTTTCATGTCAATTTTTGCTTCAATTTGATTTAAATAAATCGCTGCCGATTAGTCCATCGTAACGACTATCGACACTGTAAACATAAAACTGACATCACTTTGAACTTTGGATTTCCGGCAATTAATTAAAAATTACTTGATCGTGTTTACCTACTAGATGCGTGGGTACATACATCTTCGAAAGGTTCTATTCTTAAAAATTCAGAAAAATAGTTATTTGCGACTATGGGGCTAATAAAAGATCGAGAACTACCCGTGTCTATCATAAAAATGGAATTTAATTCTAGAATCTAAACATATGGTAAATAACGTATACTATTAGAATTTACAGTTATCTTTTCCCGTGCCTTGAGGCTAGCATGTAAAACCGACCGAGATTGATTATTATTGTTAATATTTTTATCAAGTTCATAGTTATCGCGGTAATTATTATTTGGGCAGTTAATACGCCTTGAGTTAGCAGTTTGCATTGTTACGTCGGTGTTCGACCCCGAATTCGGAATTTGCTGAAACTGCGGTGGCATTGTTGCCGGCTGATGGGATGTATTATTAAAATTTCTATTATTATTTCTAAATTGGAATGAATTACTTCTAAATGGATTATTTCTAAAATTGTTTTGCTGTTGATATAATTATATTAATATTGGTATGAGTTAAATTTACGATTATTATCGAAATTTGCTAAATTGAGGCTTATTAAAGTTATTTGGCGGTAATGCTGATGATGATGCCTTAAGTGATGTGGAATATTTTGATTCCCATTGTAATAATTAGTATTAAGATGTTTTTGCGTATAAACTGTATTGAAATTTTGTTCCTCCAAAACAACTTTTAATGCATCTTCTAAAGTGGAGATGTCACTTAATCTCACTATTCTATCTAAGTAAGATGGTAAATTATAAAGGAAAACGTTAAACTTTACGATGTATTCGTATAAATTTGTTGTTTTGCTAGGCAAACACTAGAGTCTATCGTCGTTTCATTGATTTTAGAAAAAAATATATATTTCGAATATGTTGAATTCGGTGACAACAATTTAAATAATTTTCGCCTCTATTTATTTTTAAGCCCTGTAGTTCCAAAGCTAAACATTGTACGGTTCTGGGATCGCCAATATGTTGTCTTAATAAAGTTTTTAATTCATCCCAGTTATTATTTTCGTCCCGTTCTCCTACTAAACTAGCAGCCTCTCCAGCCAATCTACTAGTAATGACATGGAACAAATATTCATTTTGCAAATAATCGCCCTGAAACGTTTGTAATACGTATTCACATTTCTTTATAAACAATGATAGGTAATATTCTAGAATCCCCCTCAAACACTGGAATAATTTTTAAAATTTCGCTAGGAACACGTACTTACTACACCTTCCATATTTAAAACAGACAAAAAGTATAAAGAGAAAAAAATTTGCTAAAATTGAACGTTTTTAAAATATTATAAATAACTTCAAATTAAATTAAAATTATTTTAAAATTTATCAAAGAAAATCATTTGTTAAAAAAAAAATCTGTAATAAGTTACGTTCGATAAATTCAATTATTAAATTATATAAAATGTTCAAATATTTTCTTTATTTATTAAAATTAATTATCCTTTATAAAAAAATCAATCAAAAAATACCCTGTGGAGTAAAAACACATAAACACACAATAAAACAAAGAGCAGAAAATCAAGGAAGTGATTACGAATTTGATCACTCACAGCCCCGACGTCTTCACTATGCTTGGATTACCAATCTGCCTCCTAGCTGGAACTCTTCTCGTCCTTGGTCTTCTCTCGACGTATTTAATTTTATTTGTTTGTTATTAATACGTTAAAACGCAAGATGAAACCTCAGAATTTTATAAGGAAATTCAACTCGGGGATTCCTAACCAAGCTGCGCCAATTAAATACTTGGTCAGAGATTTGACTTAAAAAAATTATTTATTTCAAACTTACAGAGTTCTTACTACTAGTATTACAAAAATGATAATCAACTTAATAACATGTGTGGACATGCTCGAGCATGTCTGTTTTCATTCTTACTGTAGAGGCAATTATACTAAAAAACTGAAATAATATAATCTGACGGTTTCCGTAAGCCGAAAGTGATCAAAAGCCATGAAACTATAAGGCTAAGTGAAAAAGCTCAAAAGAGTTACGAGCTCCATTTTGATAAAAACTGAAACTGCATCAGTAGATTTTTGATACCTACCTAAATCAATTTACCTAGCCAACAATCGAACCGACCGATTTTGAAAAACAAATACACACCTGTATTATTCCACCATTTGATAGTGTTGCTAATAACGAACAAACGCTGGGAAGTAATTAATAATAAACAGCAAACTTAAGAAAAGGGCTCATATTTGAACAAAAAGGCTACATCTTCTATACAAAAACACATTGCCGTTTTAAATCGTCAGATTAAGGATACCCACCAAGATAATCGTCAGCGTGACTGGGACATCATGATGAATCTTCAGTAGGTATGCTGTTGGTAGTTTTCCAATTGCAGCATGAAAGCGCATTATGCGGCATAATGCTCAACGTTGAATGTTTCAAGTTTCAACTACAGCAACGCTTCGCACAATCGAGCATTCTCCAAAGTACTGCTTTCGCATGATGCGTGCAATCGATACCAACTCATTTGTTTTTTCTTTAAGTTGGCATTGTTCGAAATATTATTTATACTTTCGTATACTATATATAACTTAATAATACTATACCTAACTAATCGTGTCGTCTTATTTTTTTTTGGAAAGAATAAAAGTTAATTCAGACTGTGTTAAAAGAATAAATATAAGTATGGATGAAGGTACAAACATTAACTATTTTTTTTATATTCCACCATTGATAACTAATAATACATCTACATATTCCACATTTTTTTTCAACACTGAACTTAGCGCACTCTGCTGGTGCATGTGAAAACTAATTCACGTTTCAATTAAGCATCAGCACAATTCGGCATTGTGCGCCACTGGGTCGCATAATGCACTATAATTGGAAAACTACTAATATGACGCGCTTGAGCATGTCAAGATAACGATTTTTTTTATATTGCAAACACTCGCTGCGAGCTCGCGGCACTTGCAAAGCGTCAGATTAAGAAGTTGAAGCATCTGTAGGGTTCACTGAACACCCCCTATGAAAATTGTACCAAGTAGGACCGGACATACATATAAAGGACACTTGACTCCCCGAGGCCCCTATGCTATGCAGCCTAAAAGAAGTTTGAAAAACTTTGTAAAAAATAACCTTATTTTTTACATAACATACTTAATAACATTTTTCACCGCCCTATTGCAACTTTTTTAAGGTTCGGTAGGTACTCTTTCTTGTGTCTTAAGACTGGAAATCAACAATAATTACAAATATTTAAAGAGACAGACATCCAGGGGGATCAAGTCTCCCTAAATACCACACTGTACCGTGTGTACCCGGGACTGCCCGGGAGTAGATTTATGGTATAAACAAATTCTACTTATGTAACTTACTACTACTAATATAAATGTGAAAGTTTGTGACGTTGTATGGATTGATGGATGTTTGTGACTCTTTCAAGCAAAAACCACTGAACGGACTTTGATGAAATTTGGTATGTTAGTTTAGGCTTTGGATTAACATAGGCTATTTTATCTCGAAACTATACAGTGTTCCCGTGGGATACTGTTTTAATGTGGTAATTGGTATGTTTGATTGTCTTCCCGGTTTTAATGAAAATTTGTATGGTAGTGATTTAGGCTTTGGATTTACCTACACATAGGTGATAGGCTAGTTTTGATCGTGGCATAATGTACGGCTCCGACGGGATTTCTCAACACAGGCTCTGTAAATTGAGTAACCCTCTCCTCCGTACATAACCGTGTTAAAAAATATATTGACCGCATCTACCAAATATTTAAACTACGTAAAAAGCAAGAAAATTCGACAAAATTATAGAAAAACCTCTTAAAAGTAGGTATGTAGTTTCGTAATGTCCAAAATTGCTGTCTGCGTTCATAGCCATTCGTAGGCCTCAAGTCTGCGTTACCTGAAACTGATGAGGTCATGAGCCTTAGGTACGTACTTGATCCTTGCGTCAATTTTAATTTTTAGACCCTAAATACGACCCGTTATTAGAAATCCTTGGGATTCATTCTCCTGAGAACGATGAACGTCCAAGAACGAAGTTTTTTTTTAAATATGGATAATTTAAAAAATAAGTGTCCAGACCATTACAGATTTTATCATAGTATTACGTCATTAGGCAAAAAATAACATACTGCTGGCTACTACATAAACTAACTTGTAGCACAAGTTATAAGGTTCAAAATAGGTTATTAAGTTTACTGTTGTTCCATAATGAAAACCTTGTGCAAGAAATGACGATATTTGATTTGGAACCTTAACCATATTACTTTAGAATACAATTTAAATATTAGCAATATTCAGGATTCTGTACCATAGCGTATGAGCTTCGCTCGCGCCGCGGCTCAGTATAAAATAGTTCGTATATATTATAAGTCGTAACTCGTAGCTGCGGTTTGTATCTCAGTTCTGTATAAATATAAAATATTAAGTACAACTAATTCAAACTCGCATTCAGCTGATAATGTATTGTTGCTATATTACTTACGGATTTAAATAAGTGAACCGCTATTAGCGTTTTTGTGCGAATCGTAACGTTTTATGTAGGTAAGTATAGAAGTGTTTTTATGTTGACAAAAAAACTATCTTTTATGGTAAGTTAATTTTTCCTGCGGTTCCGCCCGCGTAAATATAGTATTTACGCGGGTAAATATAGTAGACCGTACACTTTGCTGCGATAAAAAGGAGCATATAATATGTTAATCTAGCGCCGAAACTACTACCATACCGAATTTCACTAAAATCCGTTCAGTAGTTTTTGCGTTAAAGAGTAACAAATTTAGGGCCTGTTTCACAATCGCCTATTATATTGTGACGAATACTGCTTATTATTAGTTATTCCGGAGGTTTCGTCGCTGCCTATTTTGTACTGAGCGACAGAGACAATACTTGTCAATAAGCTTATTAGTTGATTGTGGAACAGACGCTTAGAATATTATGTAGTAATTATATCAACTAAATAATAATGATTAATACTATGTTAGACGTTGTGTGTCGTATATATTTCAACACTACAGTCTTAGGCACTTGACAGACGGACTGCTTTAATAGTAATATGCACTCCGACTGAAATTATGCAATTTAAATGCTATTACCCGTTCATTATCATCACCGACCACTACCTAACGTGTGGGACGTTAGTGGTTCTGGGCCGTGGCCTGTGGGGCTCAAGGCTCTCCTCAATGTGAGAACTGAGAAGAGAGCTGCTGCAGGCAGCTCTCTTCTCAGTTCTTCGTTCAGATTGCTGTTTAGTTGACGTACTGTTACCTAAGTTTGTATATTGGACTTTGGTTCAGTCATTACAATAAGAATCCTAAACTACTGATAGATGATGTAACAAACCGCAATAGCTAATAACGATACCTCCTTGAAGTTGTAGCCTTTAATTAGTTTAATGAACAGTGTACCTACTGTGTAGCTACTAGCTACACGTGGGCCGTGGCGCTAGTCGCGTCCTATGACAATGCGCTATTTTGCACTGACTATAGACATGTTAATAAAGACTTGATAAGATTAATTCCTAAATTATCCTCATTAGAACATGAGTCCATTTATCTTAAATCTAAATTTAGAATTTATGCAATCAACAAGCCTTGCTATCTAGCCTGGCGGCTGGCATTAGATATAGCCTAATATTTAAAGTCCATTGTAAAAAAATACAATAGGTACATTTTTATTAATCAAGACTTGATACTTAAGTACCTACCTACATTATTAGCGACGTTATAGTTTTCTGACTAAATTTTATCCAGAAAAGTATAACAACGCTAGAAGCCAAACAGATTTGATACATCTGTATTAATTAGTCTCCCCTGCTAATAAAAATATTAACATTAACAACTGATCAGCTAATAATTAGCTGTTCACTTATGTAAATCTTAATAGCTATTCAATCATCAACGTTTTTATTCTCTGATACGATGATAGAGTCACTTAACGGACAAAGACATAGCTAAGCAGTTGTGTAAATATTTTTATCAGTAGGTAGATGGTACGATGAATCGTTCAAGAATAACTAACTCGTTTCAATAGTATACCGCTAGATGGCTGTATAATATAACTTCGAAATAGGGTTGCCAGGTGAGTCGTGAAAAAATACCGGACAAACTTACTTCTTTTTAACATATTTTGCATTTGACACAACCGCTTTCAATAGTGTTTTATTTGATACAATACGTTCCTTAAAATCAGTGCAGCTCGAGTTTATGTTGAAAAAAACACACAGTTCACTTTTCACAGTCTCTAGACCAAGGCGGTTTCGTTCATTGGTCCATATATTCCCCATCACACTGAAAATGCGCTCGACGAAGGCGTTCGATACGGGAATGCTGCATACATGTTGGACCAATTTGAGAAGATTAGGCGCTGATTCTTTACTTAAAAAGCTGCACCACATATCCACTGACTTTCCCTCCAGGGACTGGTAAACACTGCTAAGTATAGCCAACTCTGAGTAAAGTTCTTCCGGTGGAGTGTCGTTGCTTCTCGTTAGAGTCCACAATTCAATTAGATGGTCCAGAGTTGGTAGACCGCGTTCAAGGTCCAAGCAACTGAAGCTTCTGAACACCGAGTTTTCGAACTGGAACCACTTTTCCAAATAAGCAACAGCTCGTTGATAAGCAATCAGGGCGTGTTTTTTAAACTCTTGTTTCTTCATCCGATAGGTACTTTTTGTTCATGGCCATACGCACTTTCATTCCGAAGTGTTCATCATTAATTTTTTTCACTATTGTGTCCCGGAATCATGTCATAATATTGTGTAGACTGAAAGCTAATGTGTCGTTCTTTTCCAGTAATAGTAACATTTCATGGAATGACGCCATGAAGTTGTGCGTGAAGTATAGATAGAGTTCGGTGTAAGTAGGGTTCGTTTCTGTTGTGGGATTATCTTCTTGGTCTTTTATAATAGCCTATATAGCCGGTGAACAATTATGGGCGCCTAGTTCGAGAAAGTATTTTTTTAACAGCCCCCACGATGACAAAACTCTATCCAGGGCTTTGAACAAGCTTAACCACCTAGTGGGTACATGGCGAAGGACCTCTTTGAATTCGCTTTCATAAAATTCAAAGCACTCTTTTAGGTCTTGTCTCTTCTTTGCTGCATGGGAAAATTCCGAAAATGTTTTCAGAACGATGTTTTCTACGTCAACTGGCAACATCTTCAACGCATTTTTGGCTCAGTTATGAATAATATGATCATTGCAATGGGCAGCGATGATGTTACTATTTTCTTTCTCTTTCAGTTTCTGGTACACCGAATTATTCACTCCATAATTAACAGAAGCGTTATCTGCTCCATACGCAGTTACTCTGCTCCAAGAAAGATTTGCTTCTGTTAAGACTTTGGACAGGTGATTTTTTATAGATCGCGAGTCTTCGAAAGAATCTTCGTAGAAATCTAAAATTTTTCGTCACATTCCAGATTTTGCTGTGAAATACTGAACGGAAACTGGGAACAACTTCTTGTTTCCTTTATTCGACGCATCAGTAGCGACGGAAAAAGGCACGTCTTCTTTCAAATCCTCTTGAACCAGTTCCATTGAATAAGGGTACAGAACTTGATTCACTATGGCAGTGCATTTGGTGCGCCCTCCGGTCATTTGTTTGACGATTTCCGAATCTGTGATGGTTTGTTTTCTGACCTTTAATGAACAATCTTGAGCCAAATAGGAGATGTGATGTTTTACAGAGTGAAAAATATCTGCTAGCTCGGCAAGGCTAACTTTTTCACTCTGTGCGCTTCCTTTAGGCGTGAAGAAAGTGTCCATTCTTTGGGACTTGGCTTGCGCACTTTCCGCCTCTTTATGCTTTTTTATAGAGGCATGCTGGTTCACCCCCTTCAAACCTTCAGCCACAGCAAATTCATTTCTACAAATTTTACAGTAAGCTCTAGTGTCGACGTTGGCTTTAGTTATCCAAGAATAAGAACAAATAATAAGAACAAAGAAGAAATTTTCCCAGTCTTTATTATAATGGCACATTTGCCTTATTTTCTTTGGCGGTGTTGCAGAACTGTGTGGTAGATTCTTCTTTCTCCATTTTTCATTAGCTTTGTGTAAAACAGACAGTCAAAAACACAAACAGACACGCAACTACGATGAACAACTTTGCTTCTATCAACAATTAGGTACTTAGATCAACTGCGTAAACACTCCCGAACGTCGCGTTATCTAATTATCGACTAGGTAATTGGTAAATAAAACTCAAAAAATCAAAACAATACACACCGGGCGCGCGCGGGTGGGGGAGTGGATGCAGGCAGCGAGTACGAGTGAGTGAGACGGGTATACAGTGATAAAGTGAGAGCCCGCAGACGCAGATACAGAGCAGCGCGCGCGAGTTTTGCGTTTGAGGGCTTTCGTATGCCTACTTTTGTAAGCGCTTGTAACCAGTATTATCGACTTTCCTCAAAATATCGGACATTGTTCTGTCCGGTATGATCATTAATTTTTTACCGGACAGGCCTCAAAAATACCGAACTGTACGCTTAAATACCGGACATCTGGCAACCCTACTTCGAAACTATTTTTTCTTATAATAGTAATATTAAAAACTGGTTTGTAAGACTTGTTATAATTATTATGTTAGTACTTAGTGGTCGTGTCTGTATTTATAAAATATGCAAAATAAATAAATAATTGTGAAACATGATAAGATACGGCAGACCACGATTAGGTGTATGAAAGAAATACTACTGAAACGCCAGTCCTAGTTGCTGTACGCGACACCGTCTAGTCTGCATTTTTTTTTATTGCTATCAATAATAGCTTTCAGTTTTCACATAAGTACTTTATGTCAACAACTGTGCAAGTATCAACTGTTTCGTGTTCTACGATCTGTTTACGAACGTCGCGATCGACTAGTCGCGTGATAAATCCGGCAACGCTCTCTGTGTGGAGTAGCGCTGGCTTGTTGTATGAAACAAGACGTCCGCTTTCTCGCGCGTTTGGTGAAAACTAAACTAGTTGACCAATAAATCCGAGAACGACCGTTTCTTAGCAAGTATAATCAGCAAAGAAATTGAAATAATATAATTAATTAAATTTTCTTCATGTTTTGTCTTTGCGTGTATTACACGCTTTTATTATATTGTGCTTAAGTACATATATGAGTATCTAAATTAAGCAAGATAATATTTTATTAATTATTTATTTAAATATAGTTGCAATTATAATTCACAGCAGTTAAGAATTAGGTATGTAAAGTGTCACATTCACTCATCTCAATAGACTCGCTTTCATCAGAATCAGAGTCGTTAACATAAATAATAAATTCATTATCCATGTCAAAAAATTGAGATTATTGTTTTTCTATGTTTTTGACATGCCGACATGTATTTTCCCAAATTGTTTGATCAATCATTTCGAGACGTTCATTTATAAGTGCCATAATGGATGATAAATTTTGTGCAACATTTTTAATTGCCACGTAGTTCTTTAATATCCCCCATATCTTTTCAATGGGATTTAGTTCGGGGTGTTAACGGGGTAGTCGTAAAATTTCAAACCCTTTTGATCGAATCAATTCGTCAATAACGTACCTTTTGAATCTGTCCTTATTTTTTAAAATGAGGTCGTACAGTTCTATTTTTTTCATTGTTTCTTCAAACGGAATATTTTTTTCAGCAAGCCATGTTCGCATGGTATGCATATTTGAGTTAGAGTTTGGAACTTTTTCTGATAAGGCGTTATGGTATGACGCGTTATCTACCACAATGACAGCGTTTTCTGGGAGATTGGGCAGTAATTTTGTGGTCAGCCACTTTTTGTAATTTTCAAGACTCATGTTGTCATGATAATCTCCACTCGTCGAATCAGCTTTATAAACTAAGCAAGCATTTGGAACAAACCCTTCACATCCACCAGCGTGAACAATTATGACCCGGCATACCTTTAGATAACTTTTTTTGTAGTGGTGATACTCCCTTTACTGGTTTCCAGCACAATTTTTGAATATGCGTTGTATGAACATAAATTTCATCAGTGAATACAATATATCGGCCATCATCGCGATATTTTTTTAATTGCCTCAAATATTGAAAGCGTAGCATTTGTATGTCGTGATTTTCAACTAGAGCTTTACGGTTGTCATCCATTTTCGACCACTCGTAGCCAGATTCTTTCAAAATGGTACGCAGAGTTTCTAAACAGCAATTAAAACCAATTCTTTCCGTTAATACCTGTTTAAGCTTCCTTAATGTTGGTAATTCTTTAAATTCTGTATGAAATGTCGCTATCGTTCTTCTTTAGGACTCCCCTATCAAAATCATCCAACTTGGACTTAGTACAATGCCTTTTCCGTTTTTTAGGAGATTTAAAAATGTTCTCTGACGTGTTGTTAGACGTACTAGCTTGCTTATCTCTTCGTCTTTCAAAATTCGCGTAATCGTGGATTCACTAAAACCAACGGCTTTGGCAGTTCGCCATCTATCATCAGTTAGTTTATCAACTCCGTTCTCCGCTTCATATTTCATTCGGTGGTAAACATTCGCGATTATTTCTTTTCCCTAAAAAAAGATCACCTATTAAAAATTACATTTATTTCAAATAATATAATAATTGTAATATTTTATTTAAATAATTATAAGTGAGTAAATAATAAGTGATATTTTATTTACCTGGCTCCGAAGATGTTTTTTGGTGGACATGCTGACGGTACTTGTACGATCGAATGAAGCGTGCACCTACTTTCGAGGCTAACCGGCAACTGATAGACCAATTACAATAGTGTTTTTAAGTGTGTTGCGTACATATAACTCGGTTACAATATCTGTGGACCTCGCTGGAATGTGAAGCCCCTCCCCCTTCTCCTTTTACCTACCCGCGCTCGCCAAGTCGCGTCAGTACGGTTAGCACTTTCGTTGCCGATAAATAAATGTAGTTCATAATTGTTTACAATAATATCCTAGTGATGCTCGTTTTGTGCACCGTGCCAGAGCGCCGACGTGACGTATTCCACGCCAGGTCCACAGATATTGTAACAAGGTTGTATTTTAAACTTGCGTGTATTTGTAAATACGAGAGAGGGGCGCGTCATTTTAAGTTGGACAAGCTTTACCTACTTACGACTTAAAAAATGTAAATATAACTTGAAATATTAGACTTAGAGAAGACCTATCGCATAAAAACGGCCTCAACTCACCAGTCCTATCCACCGGATAGGTCGAGGCCACAATAATTAACGACGTCGTACAATTCTTGTACCTACATTATTATTTATTTATTTATTATTTATAGGTATTACAAAGCGACGTCGATTTATGCGTTGCGAAAGTTGCAACTCAGTGTTGTATCCTCGCTTTCAATACAATAAATAAATGAACTTACCAATAAATGAACGATTAAGCCGTATCGCTAACTTTGATTATTTGTAATTATATTATCTTAATAGTTAAAGTTGTTTTCTGTTCATTTTTGATTGCTCGAAAACTATAAGATTATTTGAAAAATAAAGTCTCATGAGTCCCAGGTTTTATACAAAATAAGAATTAATAAAAAATGTTGGGTTTTCCCCTCTATAGTTGAACACTGATCCCCAATTATGAACGTTTTACACCCAATTGTTGAACTAACATTTTGATATTACTTAAAAGAAGGCGTAGAAATTGTGTACCTATATGGTGTACCTAATTTATTAGTGTATTTTTTTGTGCTATTTAGTGTGTTTTTAATGAAAATATTAGGTCCTTACATATGAAATTAGCGTTTTGTCGTACTGGCCACTTTGATCTCAAATATATCTTCTTTGGTTAGGAATTCCAATTTCAAAATTATACCGCTATTTACTCATGTATTTGTGTTTCGAAAACCGTAATTTATTTGTTTTTTCCTCTTTTGGTTTTTTCTTTGCGTCACTCTGTTTACAAAATGGAAAACTTGAAATATCGTATTATTTTCGTTTCACCGTGGCATCTGTGCTGCAGAAACGGCTCGAAGGTTTAATTATGAGTATGACGCCGGTGTCGCAAAAGAAAACACAGTGCGTTTTTGGTTCCAACGTTTTCGTTCTGGAAATTTCGACCTGCTGAACAAACCCCGTGGACGGCCGGAGACCAAAGTTGATAATGAAGGCTAAAAGTGAAGAATTGAAGGCTATTGTAGAAGCGGATATATTGCAAACCACGTCCGTGTTAGCTGCAGGCTGTTGTGGTAAAACTGTTTTAATCCACTTGAAGCAAATTGGGAAGGTGAAAAAGCTTGAACGGTCCCTCCATTCATGAACCTCATGAATTGAGTGCAGCACGCCGACAAACGCGCGTTGACTGCTGCGTTACATTACTCAACCGGCACAATAATGAAGGGATTTTAAATCGAATCATTACCTGTGATGAAAAGTGAATCTTGTACGATAATCGGAAACGCTCATCGCAATTCTAAATCTAAAAAAAATCTAATTTCTCTACTTTGAAATCTACTTTATGTTCCTCCTTTACAAAACGCCAATTTCATATTATGTAATAACCTAATAATAAAAAACTAAGGAAAACCTTGTTTAATTAATTAATTAATTAGGTAATAGGTAGTCCAAAATCACATAGTATTCGAGATTGTCTTGACTATAAAGTTTTTCTTTCCGTTGTGTACACCGCATCTGTAATGAATTACCTCTTTGTTTGAATGTATGAACATAGGTAGCTCATGCACCTGCATCATGCACGCTAAAGTTGTTTAAAACGGTCTACATGCATGTAAGTATTTAATTTTGTATTTTCTAGGTGTACCTACATTTGTTCAAATTTAGGAAACACAACTAAAAAATGAAAGAAAAAAATGATAAGGATATTTTTTGGTTCAACTTTTGATAATTTATCTTAAAGGTGAACACTACTGCCCTCCAACTCCCGACACAATCGAGAATCGACTAAGTTCGATCTCAATTTAGCTTTTGATACTCCCGACACCTACACTAGCGCCAGGTCGTGCGGTGGCTTCGAATGGCAGGATTGAAAACAAACGTCAAATTACACGATAGCTAAAGCGAGGTCATTTACAGTATCGAGTTTGCTTGTTTTAGTGTATTTTAAATAAATTGCATGATTTTTAGTATAGTATTGCAGCATTATTTAATGTTATTGAAGGAGCTAATAGAATACGCGTTCGGGAAATGCAAAATTTACGAATATTCACCAATTTCAAAACAGCAATGGACATGGATTGTGAGGAATTTCGATGCAATTAAAGTTCTTGCAAACTACGAGCGCGCGTAGCCTTTATTTGTAGTTGTAATTGTAAATATACTGTAAATACATTTTCGTTAGTGTGCGTACCCGACGGAGCGGTCAGTAGCGAGCGAATTTGTACAGATACGGTCACTCACACAACTAAGGGCGCCGCGCGCTCGTAGTTTGCAAGATCTGTAACGCCTTAAAAATGATTTATTTGACGTATAAGTCGCAGATTTAACTACTCATATGAAGAAACCGACGCACTGAAATTATATCAGCGTTCTGTGTAAAGTTGTTTAAAACCCTTTACGCATTTGTTTACACAATTATTGGCCGCTAATTCATGTATTATATTTTCAATTTCAAAAATTTAATAAACTTAAACAATCCACACAACGTAACAATTAAATGAATCAGCCTCAATCTTATGCAATGATAGGTTTTTAAAGGTTATTCATCTAAAATAAAACTGTGATAGTAAATAATAGTTTCGAGATTCCCGTTTATAATCTTTGACATTCTGTCAAATGTCAAAGTCATATTTTGATTTATTTTGTCAGCAAAACTCAAGTGTTGTGCACAAAACACATTCAATGACTACAATAACTGGCCATAAATAGGTACTTAATTGGTAGTATTGTAAAAAGGTAGTTAATTATTAATTTTGGTGAAAATATAAGTGGTATATTCAACGTAAATGATACTTAATAACAAATTCGTGTTTAGTGTTTACATTTAGAAAACCCGAGCATAGTAACAATGTCAACATACGACTTTTATAACTATTTATTGACTTTGTTTATTCAAAAACAGATTGAGACGAACGAAGTCTTCATATGATACGTTAATATAAGTAGATCATATTATGTAGACTTCATTTATCTCAGCCCCTGTCTTAAGTGAAAATATAATACATGAATTAGCGGCCAATAATTGTGTAAACAAATGCGTAAAGGGTTTTAAACAACTTTACACAGAACGCTGATATAATTTCAGTGCGTCGGTTTCTTCATATGAGTAGTTAAATCTGCGACTTATACGTCAAATAAATCATTTTTAAGGCGTTACAGATCTTGCAAACTACGAGCGCGCGGCGCCCTTAGTTGTGTGAGTGACCGTATCTGTACAAATTCGCTCGCTACTGACCGCTCCGTCGGGTACGCACACTAACGAAAATGTATTTACAGTATATTTACAATTACAACTACAAATAAAGGCTACGCGCGCTCGTAGTTTGCAAGAACTTTAATTGCATCGAAATTCCTCACAATCCATGTCCATTGCTGTTTTGAAATTGGTGAATATTCGTAAATTTTGCATTTCCCGAACGCGTATTCTATTAGCTCCTTCAATAACATTAAATAATGCTGCAATACTATAGTAAAAATCACGCAATTTATTTAAAATACACTAAAACAAGCAAACTCGATACTGTAAATGACCTCGCTTTAGCTATCGTGTAATTTGACGTTTGTTTTCAATCCTGCCATTCGAATGTTACACTGCCTATGTAAGGATACACGATCCTTCTCCTGGCGTGGAGCTTTATTTTATCATATTATAATGATAGGAAAATAGCCACGTGCTAACACTCGGTTAACCTCTCGGGCTAGAATTGGCCTAAAGCAAAAGTTAGATAACTGCCTATGTAAGGATACACGATCCTTCTCCTGGCGTGGAGCTTTATTTTATCATATTATAATGATAGGAAAATACCCACGTGCTAACACTCGGTTAACCTCTCGGGCTAGAATTGGCCTAAAGCAAAAGTTTAGATAACTGCCTATGTAAGGATACACGATCCTTCTCCTGGCGTGGAGCTTTATTTTATCATATTATAATGATAGGAAAATACCCACGTGCTAACACTCGGTTAACCTCTCGGGCTAGAATTGGCCTAAAGCAAAAGTTTAGATAACTGCCTATGTAAGGATACACGATCCTTCTCCTGGCGTGGAGCTTTATTTTATCATATTATAATGATAGGAAAATACCCACGTGCTAACACTCGGTTAACCTCTCGGGCTAGAATTGGCTTAAAGCAAAAGTTTAGATATAATGTTATATCACAGAATATAAAATTATATCAGTATAATTATAATTTAAAATACCGACCTGATTGTTCTGAATCCTCCGACATAATTATTCTTTTGTAACCTTTGTTACTATTTTCTTCTAACTTTCGAAGCTTGCGCTTATAGCGGCGAATTTTATCTTCATTACTCCTTTTCGGCATGACGATATCGATAAATTAAATACTATTATTGAGTACGTGCGATCGCTGCCACGCTCGGAAAAAGAATGAGGCAAGCCGGCTGGCGCAACATGGTGGTAAGCAAAATAAAAATTTTCGATTACCCTCAAAATCGATTCTCTAAACGTGCGGATTAATGCCTGTTAGGTTAAAGGACTACATTGTTAATTACTGTATCTGAAGAATGAAGCGACGAAATAGAATTATCTTTGGATATGTGTCTGTTATACGATATCGCTAATAGTAAAGTTGACTGCCCCGACCTTGTATCTCAACTTACCTACCGCACACCGATATATCGCACCCCGCTGCTACATGTACCTGCATCCAACAAAAATTATGCAAAGAATTCTGTCCTCCCACGTATAATCCGCTCATATACTAGAAGCTATAGTAGTGTTGACCTATTCAAACATACAAAATTTAAATTTAAAATTGAAATTATTAAAACGTTAAAAAATAAATGTATACCTAAGCATAATTAAAAATTAACCAAAATAAAAAATTACAAAAAATATAAAAATACTTACCGGGTTGTGTTTTTAGCACGATGTTGGCTATTGCTGCACGACCTGCACTACTTCTCACACGACACCCTAGTAGTGTTTGTCACTGATCCCAAGACCTCGTGTCGCAGTGCCATAACCCACAAGCAATACACACACAAACACACACACATACGCACACACATTATGAATTTGTCTATTCTTACAACTACATTTGTAACAATGTTATAAATAAATATGCTGCCAATTTTCTATATTAATTATCATCTTTCTATTTAGCTACACGCCTGTACACTCTGTTGAGATCTTTAATACCTGTTATTGGCCTGTATATTTAATAACTTTTATTTTTTATTATGCATACGCTGTTGGTATTATAATAAAGAAAAATAAAAATTACTTTTTGGTAGCATATGAAGGGTACAGGGGAAGAAGGATCATTGTCAACTTTTCGATAAAAACAAACTAATAATGCCATCTAGTGCAAAATGAAAAACCTTTCTGTCCATATTAACGAAAAACGCTTAAAACGATCATCGTGCACAAGGGACTCAAAAAAAGATTGTATGGCTGTATCATAGAAAGATCAATGTCACCCTAGTTGCAGAAAGAAAGATCATTGTCTATGGACATTGATCTTTTTTAGTTTCACAGCTGGCTGTCAGTGGCTGTCTGTTATTTCGTACATATGGTTTTCGCGGTATTTAATTAGAGTTATGCAATTAGAGGGTCAGAGTACTAGTACTACTATATTTACTAACTGTTATAGGGTGTGGAAGGCGAAAACACTTAGAAAAATTTCGACGAAAAATATCTAAAGAAAAGTATGACAACTTGCAATGTTTAAAAAAGTTTTGCAAACCTGAAGCACAACTTTTTTATGCCCAGTTAGCTAAAAAATAACATTACTTATATCAGTAATTTTGGAGCATGACGTATGTGTACATGTTATAAGGATCAAAGTCATTGACTATGATCTTTTTTACGTGTTTATTTCTTAAGCTAATTTAAATATTATCTTCTAAATTGTCAGTAATTATAATATTTTTATTACAAATAGCTAGAATATTTTGATTAAATTGTGCTACAATTAAAATAAATAAATACTAAACTTGGAAAGAAAGATCAATGTCAGTTGACTATGATCTTTGTTACAAGTAATATTTTCTAAATTTTCTTTATCCTTAAGTTAATTACAAGTAAATAAATAATAAAGAATTCAAAACTAAATTATAATATATACTATAATAAACAGTTTTAATTGCTGCTGTAGTAAATTGTTTAATAAATAATGATGCAAAGTTAATTAAGTTTTTTCCATTTTCTCACAATGATTCACTTTTGACAATGATCCTTTTTCCCCTGTACCCTTCATATGCTTGGTTTGCTTTAGAAAAAGTCGAAATCACTATATGTGTCCATGTAAATTTCGAGGAGTTCCCTCGATTCCTCATGGATCCCATCATCAAGTTTAACCACCTTGGTATCAAAAGGACCCAATTGGGATACACGTATACAGCAACAAAAAAAGAATTTTGATAATCGGTCCACAGGCGGCGGAGTAATCGTTGAAAATACAAAAAATATATATACAGCCGAACGTATAACCGCCTCCTTTTTGGAAGTCGGTTAAAAAGTCAAAAGAAACAGACTGCATGTTCTACGTACGCCTACGAGGGCGTAGTTTTTCAAAACGTTGGATGGGGCGCATAGGGTAAAAATACATAATTTATTACGAATAAAAATTAATATAGAACCAAGTACTAAATACCTACTTAGGTATGTCGCAATAAAAACAAGTGGCTCATTAATGACTTAATATACACCAAGTACAACATAGACCATAGACTAGACACTATAAGGAATACAATTTGTGTTTCCTTTCCGTCAGCGAATTCAAAATGAAGACCATCGTTCTACTGTTCCTCTGCTCAATATCGACGGCATTTGGCTATCGACTACTGGCTATCCAGAATGCGCCCTCCAGGAGTCATTACAACCTGATGTCGGGGCTGGTGAAGCCACTACTGGAGGCTGGACATGAGGTAACAAAAATATATATTATTACTAGCTTTTGCCCGTTATCCATTTGTTGCTCATTATCAACAATTAAAGGTCTGGTTGATTAACAGCAGCTCCGACAGTTCTTGGTCCTTCGAGCTGGATAGGCACAACCTAGTGACAGAGCATCCAACCTAAACTAGTGACAGTGCGTAATGGATCATTTAAATAAATACTTTTATCAGAAATGATGCTGTCTCACAGTCTCATATTAAAAAGTTGAAAAATAAATTTTTCAGGTAACTCTGGTCGCGATATTCCCGGAGAAGAAGCCAGTAAAAAATCTACGAGTTATCGATATGAGCGTACTTCAGAATGTCGCTGAGGGTAAGTTCGATTTGTTGAATACGGGATACCTATACTCTTCCTTCACTCTACCGTCTGGAGGCACGGATTCTAGTAGCCACAAGACCGGAAAACGGGCAAACGGATCCCTAAGTCCAAGCAGGGGATTTTCGGTCTTAGTTATGACTTACTAGCTTATGCCTGCGGCTCCGCCCGCATATACAGGAAACTTTCGCAATTAATTGCAAATAATGGCCAATCTGGAAGATAATCCAATTATTTTTTTTTGTATTTGAATTAAGTAATGTGTAAACAACCAAATAAGACTTGATGTACATATCTGTATCATGAGATAAATTTGTAACAGGGGTTTGAAGTTAATAATTTTTTGTAGATTTCGGAAATCAAATTTTTTGAGGCCACAAATAAAAAAAACGGGAACTGTTTTTTTTTGTTCAAACATTTTGAAAAACATTCGTGGTTATTATTCTTTCTTTTGCGGTATCAACTACAAAGATAGCTTACCAATTGAAATTATGACTTACAAAGTAAATTGAGGGATTAACTTTAAAGAAATAATAAAAAAAAATTTTTTTTTAATTATCATATTTATTTTTCGTGTTCAAAATGTCCGCCGCGATACCTTATACAGGCACGAGCCCTTCTTCTCACCTCTGTTGTGGTTATTTTTAGCATCATCTCCAGCTTCATTGTTTCAAAGGCCGAGTTAATCCTCTGGATTAATTCTTCTTTCGTGCTTATTTCCTCATTTGTATACACAAGTTCCTTGGCTCTACCCCACACAAAAAGTCAAGCGGAGTGAGGTCGGGTGATCGAGCGGGCCAAGCAGTAGGCCCATCTCTGCCAATCCAACTGTTAGGGAAAGCGTTATTTAAGTGCTCCCGTACATTTACCGTCCAATGTGCTGGGCAGCCGTCTTGCTGGAAGATTATTTCTCGGTCAGTTTCGAATATTGGTGCTCCAGATTCCTCTATTAGTGTCGGAAGATCATTTTCTAAAAACTCTAAATAGTTATTTCCATTCAAATGGTCCGGTAAAACATGCGGCCCGATTAGAGTTCTGCCAATTACTCCGGCCCACACATTCACTGAAAATTCCCCCTGGAAAGAATTTTGCTTTTTCCAGTGCGGGTTGGCGTCTTTATCAGCCCACTGGTGTAGGTTGTGGAAATTTGCGATACCTGCCCTTGAAAATTTACTTTTTGTCTAGTATGGAAGGGCCCGCTACCTGGAAGGGTCATTTTTATTGCCTTGCATCGCCAGACAGCCTTTGTTAGAAATCTCTCCCTAATTTAAAATATGCAAGATAATACTCGAAATTGATCTTTGTTATCATTTTCAACACAAAAAGTATTTATTAAAAGTGCAAATGTCGTTTAATCTACTGGCCTAAACTTTTTAATTTTCTGCCTAGTTTTGCTTTGTAGGTCATAATTTCAGTAATTGGTGAGCGATCTTTGTAGTTGATTGAATCGAAAGAGTAATAACTATGTACTTATGTTTTCCAAAATGTTTAAACAAAAAAACCAGTTACCGTTTTTTTTATTTATGGCCTCAAAAAAAATTAGATTTCCGAAATTCACAAAAAATGATTAACTTCAAACCCCTGTTACAAATTTATCTCATGATACAGATGTGTACATCAAGTCTTATTTGGTTGTTTACACATTACTTAATTCAAATACAATAAAAAAATAATTCGATTATCTTCCAGAATGGCCATTATTTGCAATTGATTGCGGAATTTGGGGTTTTTGCAACAAAAAATGTAAAAATTCGATAAAAAATAAAATCTTACATCACGAACGCTAAGAATGGTCAAATACGGTTCTAAATGGTCTACACTAACAAGGCGTTAAAGCTTTGCACCCATCTTCCAAACATCCTGTATACATTATCCCACAGGAACATTGAACTTTTTCGAGATAAAAAGTAGCCTATTGGTTAATAAAGAGCTTAAACTACTACCAAACCAAATATCATCAAAATCCGTTCAGTAGTTTTTACGGAAAAGTGTTAAAAACATTCATTCATCTATCCATACATTCATATAATCCATCGTCCAATATATATTTTATAAATAGAAGTAAACAGTGATTTTAATTTAGTTAAGTTTTAATGGTATTATACCTATTCCTTTCAGACATAAACGTCTTGGACCCGAATCAAGTATCATTTTCACAGATGAAGGAGATGATGTCGAAAATATCGAATGTGTTGCTGAACCATCCGGAGGTGAGGCATGCCCTGACGAAGGAGAACTTCGACGCCGTCATCACAGAGTGGTTCTTCAGCGATATAGAGGCTGGGTAAATTATTTAACCGATATTATAAAATAATTGACTAGAAGACTAAGAATTTGCAGCTTTTTGATTTTTAACCCCCAACGAAAACGTTATAAGTTTGACGTGTTTTGTCTGTTTCTCTCGTTGCCTCGTAGCTCCCAAACGGATAAATCGATTATGATCTATAAAATTCTCGAGCATAAAACTGAAATGATCGACTGTGTTCTTAGCTATAACAATTCATCATCATCAGCTCACTCACTGTTTGTCAATTCGGAGGTTACTTAATTTTTTTACGATGTTTTATCGCTGTAAAACATTTAACGTGAAACCACGATTGTAATTTATCGGGGGAGAGTTGCATCGGTAATATATCTGCCGGCTCGAGAAATATCAACGTCTTACAGAAAACCGGCCTAAAATTAACACTAGCATTATGTTGCACTGACTGCTGTGTCAGTATAAACCGGACACGCACTAGCAACTCTTTTAAGTTTTGGCGACGTCGCTTACCATCTGAACTCTGACGTCTGCTCGTTTTCCGGTTCTATTTCATTAAAACCAAAAACCCAACAATAATTAAAATAAAAACTCTACTTTTCAGTTACTCAGCAGCGCTACAAGTCCCCTGGATAGTGCTCCACGGCGAGATGTCCCCCCACATGGAGAACCTGGTGGACACGGTGCGCCACGTGTCCACCATCCCCATGATGTTCAACAATGCCCCCATCCCCATGAACCTGCCGCAGAGGATGGTCAACACTATGTGGTATCTGTTGACGAGTTTCGGTTTTCTGTAAGCTTAACCTTTTATTATAATATATATTTGCTTACTGTATCTAAGCCAGGCCTACACTATTTAGGGTTCGGTAGTCCACGTCTCGGAACCCTTATAGTTTCGTCTTCCGTCCGTCCACCCGTCCTCGGATTATCATGGGAATCATGATACATATTATTATTTTTTACAGAAAAGACTTCTCAGCGAATGAGGCAGAATACCACGCGAAGTATGGACCGATAGCCGAAGCACGCGGCAACAAGCTCCCCCCGTACTGGGACGCGATACGCGACGTATCAGTCCTCCTCCTCAACTCCCATCCCTCATTCACTCCGGCCCACAGTCTGCCGCCCAATGTTGTGGAGATCGGAGGGTATCATATTGATGATAATATACCACCACTGCCAAAGGTATCTATGATTCTATGCAAGCCACTTTCTTGAAATCATGTTTGAAATAAAAGGGTATAAGTATCTTACTACTATTATAATTGTGAAAGTTTGTGAGAATGGATGGATGGATGGATGCATGGATGGATGGATTGATGGATCGATGTTTGTGGTTTTTTCACGCAAAACCTACTGAACGGATTTTACTGAAATTTGATATGGTAGTAGTTTAGGCTCTGTTTTAATAATATAAGCTACATTGTATCCCGAAAAAGTACAGTGTTCCCCTGGGATACTGTATTTACACGGGCGGAGCCGCCGGAAAAAGCTAGTGTTGTTTAATATAGCCTGGATCTCATCCCGATCTAGGGATGACGTCAATAATCATTACGCAACCATGCGGAGTGTAAAGTATTTAGACTGGACCATTGTGCGATGTTTTTATTATCCTTACAGGATTTGCAAACGCTATTGGATTCATCCAAAAACGGAGTGATCTACTTCAGCATGGGATCAGTCATCAAAGCCAAGTCGCTTCCAGAAAAATTGAGGCATGACTTGGTGAAAATGTTCGCGGAGATGCCCTACACCGTGCTCTGGAAATACGAGGCCGAAATAAAAGACCCGCCAACGAATCTTCACGTCAAACGCTGGCTGCCACAGACGAGTATATTAAGTAAGAACAACAAAAGTGCCGGCAACGCACTCGCGGGTCCTCTGGTTTTGCGGGTGTCCATGGGCGACGGTAATCGTTTTATATCAGGCGATCCGTTTGCTCGTTTGCCCTCTATTTCATAAAAAATGTTTATGATCATATTGAATGCTTCCTATAAATGCTATAAATGAAACGTCAGAAGTCAGAACCAAGTAGGTTTTACCTACACTTAACACTATAATTTACACAAAAACCGCGTCAATATACAAAACGTATAAATCGTTTTACCTTTGTACCTTTTTCTAAATTAACGTCCATAAAAAACCTTTAGATTCGAACTTATAAAATGCAATTTTTAGGTAAGTATATTTATTATAATATTATGTATTTCTTATCTTTACCTGCAGAAGATTTTACATTGAAGCGTCAGAACCATGTAGGCTTCCATACAAATAAAAAAAGTCGTGCTTTAGAGCGTTTGTTCTGTGCTCAACCGCTAGATCTTCTACCCTCGTTTAAGGACTAGGTTTAGGTTGAAAATCTAGGAGAGTATAGTACACGGGATAATCCGTTTTGCTCCTTTCCTCGAAACATATATTTGTATTTCTCGCCTATCTTTGCAGCTCATCCGAACGTCAAGGTGTTCATAACCCATGGCGGCGCGCTCAGTACCATAGAGTCACTGCGGTTCGGCAAGCCGATCCTCGCTATACCGGTGTTCGGAGACCAGCCCAGCAACGCGGACCAGTCGGTGCGAGCCGGCAGAGCCCTGAAAGTGCCATACTCACCCGACATGATTGGAGATCTCAAAGTAGCCCTGAATGAAATGCTTACTAATGACAGGTAGGTATTGTTAGAGATTTAATACACATGGTTACATATTATTATCGTCATTAAAATTTAATAAAACAAACATTTTCAGTACAGTTAGAAATACATAAGAAATTATAGTAAAAATAGTAACACACTCGCTACCTCAGATTATTGACACACACTACCGGGCTTTTGATAGATTCAATTTTGATACACTTTTGTTACTACCATTTCGTTTGTCGAACTGTTACATTTTTTTCTATCTAAGAGGCAAAAGATTAGATTCAAATATTTTTTAAAATGTTCGTATGGATTCGATAGTCAACTTGTACCTATTTTTATTCCCTGGAAATAATATCTCGTTATGCAATGAAAAATGATTAAAATTTAAACGACAAATGTTTGCTCCAAAACGACAGCCACAATTATCGTGACGTCACAAGAACAGAAACAAATAAATGTCATATGTGCGTGTGTAGTGCATGAAATTTAGATTTAACTTTCACTGTTGTATATTCGATTTCATTATGTTCTTATGACGTCACTTACAACTTACGGCTGGTCACGTTTCGGTCACGTGACATACAGATAATAAAACCTTAAAACTAGTTTTATTTTCGACATTATAAATAAATCGCACATTTATATAACATAATAGTGTTGTATTCGTATTTCTTGTGATAGAAACTATATAAATAACAAATGTATATAATTTAATTTTGATATATAAAATGGGCGAATTTCGACCACAGGGCGGCCTCTAGTTATAATTAAAATCGAAATGGGAACAGACCTCAAATTAATATTTATGTTTTCAAACAGACCCTGCTTATTAGACAAGAAGAATACGACACATAAAAGACGTTTTCTTCTTCCAGTTACTACAAACAGGCGCAGTACCTGTCAAGTTTGTTCCACAAGAGACCGCTGCCACCGAGGAAACTCGTCACAAACTACGTGGAACTCGCCATAGAGAGCAAAGGTAATATTAAATAGCTGCAGAGGAGCGGAGCGTGTATGTTGCAAAAATGTGCAGGTTCCCATACTAGTTGGCTCGAGCTTACCTGACAGGTGTACCTATGCAGACAAACCAGGGGGTCTAGCCAAGATGCATTCGATAATTTCGACGGCGAAGCTAAGTTCGAAATCACAAATATATGGGATTTGACATAGGTCATCGCTAAGTGACATGTCACTTAACCTAAAAAGCTCTTGCCGTTTTGCGTTACTAAAGCTAGCCATACCCGTAACGGTGGACCTATGAAGGCTAAGTAGCGCAAAACGGCAAGAGTTTTTAGGTAATTACTTTTTATAAAACATATCATTTGTATCCAGCAGGACACACGGGCTCTTTTAAGATTTTCTCATTATTTTATTCCCATCCCCAGGTGCCCACCACCTCCGCTCGAAGACGCGTCTGTACAAGTGGTACGAGATCTGCATGCTGGACCAGGCGGCCACACTGCTGGTGGTGCTGTACGTCCTCTACAGAATATTCAAGAAGATAGTATGTGTGGTGAAAGAAAAGTTTTCGAGTACGAAAAAAGTTAAGAAGCAGTAACTTATTGTTAGGTTAGGTCTTGGGAGATTGTAAATAAATATTTTGTACGATAAAAAAGACTATTAGTAACTTATTTAAAGTATAAATAACTATAGATGTTGCCCGCGAACACGTGCGCGCAAAAGTTAATCTCGCAGAAACCGTACATTTTTCCGCAATAAAAAGTAGCCTATGTGTCCTTTCCCGTAGTCTACTCAATATTTCTGCCAAATTTCATCAAAATCGACCAGTAGTTAATAGGGAGCCTATTAATGACTGGTCGATTTTGATGCTTGCTTGCTTTGCTTTTCAATGCAAACAATCAAACTTTTCCTTTTCATAATATTAGTATAGATAAACCCCTCTTTAAGTTCTGTAGTCGGCAGAATTTGCCTATGGCCTTGCAGCATAGCTGGGCATTAACTCGTTAATCCGTTAATCGTTAATTAACGAAGTTAACATTTTTATTAACGGATTAACTTTTAAGTTAACTTTTAAAAATGTTAACGGACACGTTAACTTCCGTTAATATGCAGGAGTCCGTTAATCGTTAATCCAATGCCTAATAGTTACCTCACGGCACCGACAACTGACAAGTGCCGGGCGGCGCGTGGCAGCGAGTGAAACAAAAACAAAACTAGATATATTTTGCCGGCGCGTGCGAGTGAGAAAGAAAACTGCGAAGAGATTTGTTTTGTTCGATCATTTCATTACTTAGTGCCGGTGCTTAGAGTGACGAGTGTTTTGTTTGTTTGTTTGTTGTTATTATAAATTACTGTCAGTGATCATTTGCGTGTTGATAATTGATGAATGAATTAGAACCTAAACCAAAAGGTTTTATAAGTTCACTAATGCAACGATATAAAGATGCAATTTTACACATATTAACGGGTTAACGATTAACGTTAACTTGCGTTAATTCTTCCGAAATGTAACGCTTTAACGTTTAACGAAGCTAACTTTTTTTGTAGCGGATTAACGATTAACGAAGTTAACTATTTGATTAACGGTGCCCGGCTATGCCCTGCAGTTAGCAGTTAGCATCTACTAAAAACACGAAAGGTGTTAGTTATGTGCTCCTTTCCTCTGAATAAGTAGAATTAGTGTCAGTTCAAACCGAGACGCGACTCGACACGGCGCTGCATTATTTTAAGATAGCGAATCAATATTGAACTTTATTAACTACACAAAAAGATACACGTTTCATTGCAAGAGTTCGAATTTCGAGCTCAACCGTGCGCCACCATTGCAATGAAAATGCAAAGTGTATCTTCTTGAGTAGTTGAATGAAGTTCAATTTTCAATTGCTAGGTATATTAAAAATACAGCGCCGCGTCGCGTCTCGGTATTAGCTGACCCTTAGGTAAAGTCGAAAGACCCTCAGATTAATAACTATAGAATAGATACCCGGCTTTTAGTAAGAGAGAAGAAACATATTATATTGATTTATAATACAAGTTTTACATATAAGAGAACGTTAAATCTTTCAAGTAATAAGATATTCAACTAACTTTGTGAATAAATTAGAGTTTGTTGCATGTCGAGGCTCTTTTAATTAGCATGAAAGATGCAAGTAATGCTGATTTCATATATCCATGTGTGTTAACATTTACAAGTTTTACGGCCGATTTTGCGACCGAATGAAACCAAATCCTACAAAACTAAACAACAAATGTCAAAAACTTCTTTATCTGCAAAATGGTTAGAAACATTAAAAAATATATTATTTTTTAGTAGGTAGTAGGTATAGCAAAAACAATTTTCCCGAACCTCTTCAAACAAAATATACAAAAAGAGGTATATTATTAGGATAATTTTTCTGCTCTTATATGAGGCTTATTTTTTCTGTTTAAAAATACCCAAAGATAGCGGATAGATAATCACCTTAAAATTAGTTTAAAAATCCAACAATATTAAAAATTAATTTGGAAAAAGCATACACCGTCCTTATGCATTAATCGTATAGCGTGGCAATAAGGTTTATTTTATTTGGTTACCTACTTAAAAGTATTGTTACTTTGCTCTGCGCACTTGTACGATTATGTATTCTGTGTCAGCACACAGTGCGGCGCTAAAACGTGCGTCGAATATTTCGCCATATCGTGTCACCTAATGTAAACAATCGCATATAAAGACACTAGATTTCTCCCGCGACTTCGCCCGCGTAAATATAGTATCCCACGGGAACACTGTACTTTTTCGGGATCAAATGTAGCCTGTTTTAAATTTTAATCCAGTGCCTAAACTAATACCTACTATACCAAATTTTATCGAAATCACTTCAGTAGAATTTGCGTGAAAGACTAATAAACATCCATCCATAGATACATCCATCCATCCTCACAAGCTTTCTAATTTATAATACTATATAATAGTAGAAATTTACATCGACCAAAACATATTGTTATGCGGATCTCTGCTAAAGTTATCAGGCGATTGAAAAGTGTAACCATGAACAGACAATGACTGTTTATAATTTATATTACGATAAGATTAAGCGTATAGTTAATAGATAGAATATATATATATTAACATGATAACATATTGTTATCTCTGATAAAGTTATCAGACTATTGAAAAGTGTAACAATGAACAAACAGACAAGATTAAGCGTATACACAATAGATATATATACTTAAATAAAATACGTTAGCTTAATTTAGTTCAATCATGGACCAATAAAACTAGTTACACACAGAGTTCGAAAAGTTGACGAGTTTTTTGTAGTGTCAAATAAAAAGGAAGAGCAAAAAGTAAGCAACAAACACAAAAAAAAATTAAAATTGTCGTTGAAGTTTGAACATACAAAAAAAAAATATACATATACCTACTTACTTATATAGAGCATAATTCATATCCACCTCCTTTTTTGGAAGGACGAATTTAAAATACCGGGGATATGTGGGACTCACCGGCGACTGATCGCCGGAATATCGCACTAAATCACTTACGGGTGCCTTCGGCCGCATAAATGAGGCTACCCCGGATCTGTCTAGCACAGGGTAACCTCGCGACAGGCCGGTACTGCGGCTAGAAGGACCGGACTACATCATCAAGGGGGTTACTCCGGCAACCTGGAGGAGCCCCGCCGACGCCGGGACCGTGCAATAGGTATAGATTCCCTGCATTTTCCCTGGTCCCAGAACAGGAAGTTTTCGAAGGACATAAAATGCGCCTTCTCTCCCCTCGTCCGCCTTCGAATGCCATCACTCCTTAGCGTTCGGTGAAGCCGATTGCCCTCGTCGTCCCGCGTCCCGCGGGAGAGAGGACACCACTCGTGCGCGAATCACAGGGGGGTTACAAAGATGACCCCCATTACATGGTCCGCCGGTCGCCCGGCGTCCCTGCAGACCGCACAACTCGCCTTGCCAAAACAGCTGGAGGCTTTATGCCCCGGCTTGCCGCAGCGGAAACATAGATAGCCTTACCTTAGTTGAAGGGCACCTCTCTGCCACATGCCCCAACCCTAGGCACCGGTAACAATGCCGGCGCAGCTCGGCAATGTGTTTGAGCTGGACGCGAGTCCACCCAACACCGATACTGCCCAGTGGAAGCAGTTTTTTGGCTGCAGGCACTGGTAATCGAATCAACGCTGATCGCGTCCCTCTCTTATATGGGCGGATTGCACTTACCCAGATTTGATCCGGGGGGCAACCACCTACACGTGCCACCGCTATCCGCAATCGGTCCTCCGTAGAAGTATCATCCAGATCCATGACTCTGAAACTAGAGCACGGAACTGGCCTGGGGATATCAACCATCTCTGCCAAAGAGGCTCCCAGTTTGGTCACCAAAGCGTCAGCCTTCTCATGGCTCGTAGAGCCTGTGACCTCAAGAATACGGGCTCCCTTAGCCGATTGACGGATCCGGAGTGGCCCGATCTCTAGCTCTGTGAGGTCCACGTCTACCATGGCCTTTTCTAAGGCCTTAAGAGCTGCCTCCGGCCGTATCTTAAGCGATACGGCGGAAGAGCTTGGGAGACTATTTTAGGTTTTTTAGGTCCAGACGACTTCTTGCCCTTACTAGGTTTCTTTTTGCTGCGGCGGTGAACCACCTCTATCCACCCTTCATTGGCGGATGTCGTAGCAAGAGCCTCCTCATTCCTAGGAGGCACGTTCTCTTTAGGATGAGAAACGCCACCTTTTACCTTCTTTGCCTTCTTAGTCGTCATCCTTGAAGACGCCGGACGATGGGCAGGCCGCACCTCGAGATCACGGACATTTACCGGCGGTAGTTCCGGGAAATTTACTAGCGTCGGCGGGTCAACCAATATGGTTGATTCGCTCCGTATCCTCCTTTCCTCCACCCTTGTTGCGGCCCGTGAGGGAGGACGCAAATTTTCTGGTGGAAGCCTCGACTCAATTAGTGCCGGTCCGGCTACGAGCCGCCCTCGAGATTTTCGAAGAGTACATCTCACACATGTATAACACACCGATACACTAAACAACACGAACACATTACAACACAAAATGTCTACAGCTGATCCCTAGCCCGAGCCTGTCCGGCATGGGTAGCCCTACCGAAATAGCCTCAAAGGATCATCGGAGCCCGCCGCAGACCATACATACACAAACATTCAACCTTTCACTCACACATGCTTGCCTCACCTTGGAAAGAGCCAAGATGGTGCAAGCAAGTGTTGCCGAGGGACACCAACGAGGAGGAACCGGCACCGCCCCCGGTGTAGTAGTGAGCCAGTGCATATCAGTCTGTCTCTACGTGTAATAGTGATTATTACAAGTGGCGACGAGAATAAAGGTCAGTAAAATAATAATAATTGTTTACTTCAAAAGGAAAGGAAGGGGGAAATAAAAATGTCTACAAATCATACTAGATGTTATATTATACCATTATTATTAAATTTATAACAATGAACTCAATAGTTAATCAACAGTTAAAATAGTTAAACAAAATTAATCTGTTTGACCGTTATAGAATGATGTTTACGCAAATTATACTGATAAGTCACCATCTCTGTACTTTAAAAGGTGTCAGGTACCTACTACCTACCTATAGATTTCTGAGAAATAGATAATGTAAACAAAACCACTACGTACCTAAGTAATCGCATCACTTCCTTACCTTTTGAACTCATATCGGAACACGGAACCAAACAGAAATATCTAATCGAATGAATGACCGGCGTTAATCGACTTTAATTTTATTGTTTGGTAAATTTATAAATATTTAAGTTTCTAGGTTTCTAGGTATTTAGGTTTCTATACGTTGACTTTTCATGGACTTCGGATCTATGCTAATAACTCCCAATAAAAACAAAAAGGAGTTAGATACTCGTTTGTAGATTTTTTTAGTTGGTGCTTAAAACAATATTGACCACTATCTTAACAGTATAAAATCAAGTGTTTAATAAGGGACAAGGGTTGCTCAGGATTATTTTGTCGTGAATTTTGTACAAAACCCTATGTAGGGACCACACATACACCCCACACCCTATGTCTATTAGTAACAAATATAATAATAAGTCCGTAGTAAGTAAGTATACCGAGTTATTTATTTATTAGCAGGGTGTTAAATCTTGTAAATTGAAGAAAAAATAATACATCAAGGGTGAAGTGCACTAAGTTATTTTAACGGTAACGAATGTCGAACGCCGGTTACCTATGTTATACAAGGTTACATCATTTTAACGGCGGTGCACTCCACTCTTATGAGTATATCTAATGTAATTTGATAATGACATAATTAATAGCAATAGGTCATTCAGTTGATTAGATAATATTAGGTAGATACTTACTATTTTACCATATTAAAAATTTATCACAATAATAATCCAGAAATGAATTTATTGACCAATAAATTAAACCTTGTTTTTATATAAATAGGAAATATTCAGATATCCACAATCAATTGTTTTTGTTAATTTGAAATAATATATCAAACACTTGACTTCCATTCAACTGGAAATATTGGAACACCCGCAAAAAAAAGTATTTCTGTTCAATTAGAAATACTTTTAAACTTTTTTTCCATTAAATTGTAAATATGTTAATACTTATATAATATAATAAAGATGCAAAAAGGGTGTTTTCATTTAATGGAAACTGTAATTGAATTTTGTTTTCCATTCATTTGGAAATTTTAGTTCATTTAATTGGACTTAACAGTTTAGACTTCTTTTAAATAAGAGGTACTGTACAGAGGTACTTGCTTGTATCAAATGTAGTGTACTTCTATTGAATTAGAAGTATTTAGTACATTTAATTGGATCTATTTACAGGTCACCCCATTAAAATCAATCATAGCAAGTCAGCTACCACCACCTGAAAAATTAGACTTAGAGGGTAATAGTAGGTCAATCGGCTCGATGTGGGAAAAATAGAAGCGGTCCCTTCTCATTTATTTTGAAGCCGCTGAGATCACAACTCCAAACAAAAAGAGATCTACACTGCTAGTCTTAGGCGGGAGTACATTGCAAGAGATATTTTATAACTTGCCTGGCGCTAACATTCAAGCTGCTCAGGATGTGGATGTTTTCGAAGTAGCAGTTAGTAAATTAGATGAATATTTTCTTCCCAAACAAAACATTTGAACGACATGTTTTCCGACTGATTCAACAAGATGAAGGTGAAAGTTTTGAAAAAGATATTGTCTAAAATAAGAACATTAGAATACTATGATATTAAAGATAAGACACAAGTAATAGCAGACGCAAGTCCAGTAGGACTTGGAGCAATTTTAGTGCAAATCGATAATAAAGGACCAAGGATTATAGCATATGGAAATCGAACACTCAGTCAATGTGAAAGAAAATATAGCCAGACAGAAAAGGAGGCTCTTGCTTTAGTATGGGCTATTGAACATTTTAACATTTTCTTATTTGGCAAGGAATTCTATTTGATAACGGATCACAAACCATTAGAGTTTCTGTTCAGTCCAAGATCAAAATCATGCGCGCTTGTAGAAAGGTGGGTCTTGCGACTTCAGGCATACCGCTATAACATAAAATATAAACCGGGTAAGAGTAATATTGCAGATTCATTATCTAGATTATGTAAAGATTCACAACAGCCATATTGCTCTCCATCGGAAGAGAATTATGTCCATCAAATAGTTGAACTCGCAAGACCTTGCGAAATGTCAATGCAACAAATAGTAAAAGCATCTGAAAGTGACCTGGAAATCACCAGTGTCAAGGAAGGAATATATACACCAATGGGATGGATGAATCAATAAAGTCATACAAATTATTCTGTGATGTCGAATTGTGTTTCCATGAGAACATCCTGTTAAGAGGCAACAGAATTGTTATTCCAAAGACCCTTAGGTAACAACTGTTACTAGCAGCTCATGAGGATCATCCAGGAGTGGTTGCGATGAAAGGTCGACTTCGTTCTAAGGTATGGTGGCCAAAAATCGATAAAGATGTTGAGTTGATGGTCAAGAGCTATAAAAGATGCACCCTAGTTAGTTTACCAGATATTCCAGCACCAATGAAACGTAGAGAACTACCATCTGAACCCTGTATCGATATTGCAATAGATTTATTGGGCCCACCTGCCCAATAATGATTATATCCGCGTAATCGTTGACGACTACAGTCGCTATACGGAGATCAACATTACCAGAACAATAACAAGCTCGCAAATTATTAAAATTCTGAAAGAACTTTTTAGCCTACAATGGTCGGCAATTTGTCAGCGAAGAGTTCAAGATATTCTACAATGATTGCAACATTAAACTTTTTAACACTGTGCCATATTGGTCACAAATGAACGGAGAAGTAGAGAGGCAAAACAGAGACATAGTAAAACGACTCAAAATAGGTTCTAGTGAAAAGCGAGATATGAAAGAGACATTATATGAATACTTGATGATGTACAACTCCACTCCCCATTCAGTCACAGGGAAAACGCCATCAGAACTTTTCTTCAAAAGAATGAACAGAGTCAAAATACCCAAGTTAAAGAATATAAACCAAACTGATGATGACACAGAAGTAAGAGACCGAGACAAAGTACAAAAGGAAAAAGGAAAGGAATATATATGGAGATCGAAAGAAAAGAGCGGAAGATCCAGATCTAACGGAAGGTGATATGGTGTATGTAAAAGAAACAGAGAAGACTAATAAGCTTTCAACTACTTTCAACCCTACACCACATGTGGTAGAAAAATCAGTAGCGGGAGACATTATAGTAAGGAATGAGGAAACAGGACAAAGACTGCGAAGGAACGTTATTCACTTGAATCGTGTAGAAGGACAGTGGAAATCAGTAGAAGATGAGACCAATAGAAATGAGGATGAAGAAAATTAATGAAATAATTATATACAACAAAACGATGATTAATTACATGGTATAAGTAAAAAATTTAATAAAAAAGGTTATATAAAACTGATCAGATGATCAATTGTATAAATAGAATTAATATGGTTGTAGTTAAACTGATTATTAAGAATAAAAAAAATGAATAAGGAAGGAATGTAGTGTTTGTATCTATTTATTAGATATCTATATACTGTCTCGTATACATCACAGAGGGCGTTGCCTTTGACCAACCGGGGGGTCGGGTGCTAGACGCGGTGCGGGTCGGACGTGCGCTTGCGCTTGGATCTGGGTGTAGTAGTGAGCCAGTGCATATCACTGTGTCCCTACGTGTAATAGTGATTATTACACATACCTACATACATTCATACATACATAGACTGCCAAAATCATTACGCTTCCTTTGGCTTCGCTGTAGTCGGGTAAAAATAGAATTGGAGTTTATAAAAATAGGTAGAGAGCACTTGAAGACAAAAGCGCTGAAGTATTGCATGCGTTTTAAGTTTTAATGACTAACACTAACCATTTTTTTACTTCCAGATACTAACTCAGAATGGAATACAGCTTACTATTTTTGTTCTTGTGCATATCGACAAGTTTCAGCTACCGAATACTGAGCATACAGCATGCGCCTTCTCAAAGTCACTGTAATTTGATGATGGGGCTTGTGAAACCGCTACTGGATGCCGGTCATGAGGTAACAAATCGCAATCCTCTCTTATTAATTTCGTCTTATATTCTTAGCTTAAAACACTTTTGACGACCTATGTGGTTTTGTTCGTTCCAAACCACCACCATTTTATGGTGGTGGTTTGGAACGAATCCCGCCAGGGAACAAAAGGTTTTCTCTGATCCTGGTTCATGGATGTGTATTAAATATATATCATAAAAATTATAAAAATCTTGAATATAAGTTTCTATTTTCAATGCTCTGAATTTTCCCCGGCTTACCGAATTACAGACAATATTGTGGCGGACTAACTAGCGCCACGATCCTGAATCGCGGTATCAAAGTTTTCACAGGTCGGCGCTATATATACTCGTACAAGTTGCAACATCCGAAATGCATACAAGTGTTTTTCGGCCTGACCGGGCATACCACCTCGCTCGGTCGGAGATCTCCCTTTGGGGCTTCCTATATACCCACAACATAGTTCCAGCCTTATTATAGGACATAGTAGATCTACGTTACACACACATAGCGGCACGTACAGGTAGTGGATCGCGTCACCTCTACACGTGTATAATGTGGGGTTTTCGATATTTTTCTTGCCGCTAGGAGGTAAACTCAACTCAAATAAAGTGCCATCTGGCGGCGGAAGTTATTTCGAAAACTGTCAGTAAGAATTTTCGCCACGTTTTCTACCACCAGACAGCGTTTCGTAAAAGTCGGGTCTTAGTCGTCTCAAACACCTGTCAGATGTCACGAACTTAAAAAGCCTCATTACAAGCGCACGCACACGGAAGAAGGATATTATTAATCTGAGCGCACGCACACATGCAACACACGCGTGACAAATGAATTGAACTATCTTTATCTATCTACTCATAGTTCTATCGCACTAATTCATTCATGCAAATTTTTTTTAACCCCCAATGAAGAAATGCTGTGAATTGTGTACTTTCAGGTAACTATGATTACAATATATCCGGACAAGAAGTCGATAAAGAATTTAAGAATTATCGACCTCAGTGTTCTTCAAACTGCAGTTGACGGTAAGTTGCGACAAGTTGATATAAATATACGTGTGCTAGTAGACTGTATAATGTTTATAATATGCGGGCCCTGACAGACGTTGTCCTGCCGGGCTGATTTGTGAATCTATAGGAGGTGTGTGTTCAGATCAGAACAGAAGGTTGCGTGTTCAGATCACGTCGGGGTCACTACTTATAGGAGGTGTGTGTGTGCAATTGGTAGTTGATGAGTATAATAGAAAGTTAGTAAGAATAACAAAAGATCAGGTCTGAATCTAATATTCACGGGTCATAATATTGTTTCACAATTACACCACAAAAACCTATATTTAAATGGAAGGAGAGTGTGAGAGTCCGCAGTAACTAAAGTACATAAAAAAATACAAAACAGCTGACCACGATATCGAGGTCGCGAACTTAAATTTCGGCGCACGAGCGTCACTAGTTTCGCGTATCGATCCAGAAATCCAACTGGCGAGCGGCCGCGCGGCGCACAGCGATATCTTCATACCGCGTAGGTACTCGCCATACCATAGAAAACCTTTTAGCGTAAACATCTATTTAATTATAATATTTTAAATGAGCTGACAGGGCACCTGATGCCTTGTCAGAGTTTTATAATATATATATATATATATATATATATATATATAATAAATACTTTAAAATGAAGTAAATAAGTTTAATTTTTGAGTTTGTAAATAGGTGTATAAATAAAATTGTGTGTAAAATAATATGTAAATATTAAATAAGATGTAGGAGATCCCTACAAATCTATACCATCCAGGGCGCCACCCAAACGCTTACAATAAAATTCATTCAAATCGGTCCAGCCGTTTAGGAGGAGTTCAGTGACATACACACGTACAGTAGACTTATGTATATAAAAATATATTATATCTTGACGATGCCGAGGCAAAAACTGTCCCCACTTAAATGGCCTCACTATTAGGGTTGTTTTGGGGCCATTTTGACATGGTGGAAACAAGATGGCTAACATTTGAGTTATGGTGAAATCAAGATGGCGCACTTTTTCTTGTATGAAGATTTGTTTTGTCAAATGTACGTCATAATAGCCCATCCTTAGTTATGAAATTTGCCTTTGCCGCCATTGCATCGGTACTCGATGGTCCAATTACATTTTAAGTTTTTAAGGCAAGTTTTTTCGTAAACAGACGTGAACATAATGAAAAATGACGACAATTTAATGAAGGATATGAGGAGGGTAGTTGCGAATATTTCCGCCACCATAACGAACCACCCCGAAGTCCGCCATGCGCTGACCAAGGAGAACTACGATGCGGTTATCAGCGAATACTTCCTCAGCGATGTCGAGGCTGGGTAAATCCTACTACTAACATAAATGTGAAAATTACTCTTTCACGCATTGGTAAACTACTGAACAGATTCTGATGAAATTTGGTATGGTAGTAGTCTAAGCTCTAAATTTGCACATGGGCAATTTCTATCCCCAAAAAGTACAATGTTCCCGTGGGATACTGCATTTACGCGGGCGGAGCCGCGGGCAAATGCTAGTATTTATGCTCATATTATGAATCATCATATCGTTCATCGTTCATATGATGAAGAAGATATCTTGGTACGCATACTACGCACCTCTCGTAATAAGCGCCGCACTTTTGAAGCGGCGAACACCAGCTTTTCTTAAAGTTAACAGCCTCCGTGGTCTAGTGATTAGAGCTCGACTCTCGACTCTTGAGTTCGATTCCCGCATTGGAAGTTGTTCCAAAAAAAAATGTTGTTTTCATGTTTGGTTCGGACAACGCAGGCTGATCGCCCGATTGTCTGACAAGAAAGATGATCCATGCGTCGGACGGGCATGTAAAAAGTCGGACCTGCGCCTGATCTCTCGCCAGTCATGTCGGCTATCCGTCCCATGGCTGGATTATGAGACTAAAGAAAGAGAAAGTGCTCGTGTGTACTGCACACACACTTGGGCACTATAAAATTACTCCTGCGTAACTGGCCTGGTTTCAATGAAATCGACCACCGTCACCGAAATCGGTGTGGGGAGTTATTATATAAAGTTAGGCAATCGGCCCACCACCTTAAGCCTTCTTGCGCTCTAAAAGAACTTTATATAGTCGACAGTAGGCAATAGCGCTATAAAGCATAATATTCTAAATTCGATTTTAAAAACTGAAGACGCCTTCAAACACGAAAACATGAACACTTCGACATACTTATTATAATTTTTTAAAGATACGCAGCAACGTTAAATGTCCCATGGATCCAACTGCACGGTCAAATGACTCCTCATCTAGAACTCCTGCTGGACTCGTTCCGAGGCATCTCCACCGTGCCCACCATGTTGAACAACGCATTTATACCGATGAGCCTGGGGCAGCGGTTGATGAACACCATGTGGTACTTCCTGATAACTTATGGCTTTCTGTAAGTATTATTTTTATGTAAAAAAATTGGGGCTGGCATTTTCTAAATTATCGGTTTTTAGATAAGACTGCTGGTATCTAAAAAACTGTTATTTTCTTTTCTAACTAGTCCAAATCCGACACGAAATCGGACACGAAGGGTTCCGTACAAAACGACAAAATAAGCACGTTAGTTGTGGCTCCCATACAACTTAAATACTTATTTAATTCTGTCTTTAGTATTTCTTGTTCTAGCGGCAACAGAAATACATCATCTGTGTAAATTTCAACTGTCTAGCCATCACGGTCAATGAGATAGAGCCTGGTGACAGACTGACGCACGGACAAACAGATAGCGACGTCTCAAGAAGAACACTTAAAATACCGTTTTTAATGCATCGAAATATTGCACTTCCATATACAACTAATTCAATATACATATACTTAAATCATCAACAGAAAGGACTACTCGGCGAGTGAGCTGGAATACCAGCAGAAATTTGGTCCGCTTGCGGAAGCTAGAGGCCACAAATTGAAGCCATATGCTGAAGCCATGCGCGACGTCTCCGTTCTGTTCCTCAACTCCCATCCGTCCTACACCGCGGCCCGCAGTCTGCCGCCGAATGTAGTGGAGATCGGAGGTTATCATATTGATGACTATGTCGTGCCGCTTCCTCAGGTAAGGGCCATCAAATTTTGGCTCCTTTATAACCTAGCCGTTAAAATACTAGCCGTTTCCCGCGGTTCCTCCCGCGTAAATATGGTATTCTACGGGAATACTGTACTTTTTCGGGATAAAAAGTAGCCTGGATTTTAATCCAGAACCTAAACTACTCATTTTTTACTACCGAATTTCGTTAATATCCGTTGTATAGTTTTTGCGCGAAAGAGTAACAAACATCCATCCATCCATCCCAACAAACTTGCACATTTATAATATTAGTAGGATTAGTAGGATGCCCTAGCAACAGCGACCCGATTTATTTAATAAATTACCATGCATTCAGGCCAGCCGGGCGGCTGGCCTTCAAAGTGAATCTAAAAATTCTGACAAATTTTGTTGCAGGATTTGCAAGAGCTATTGGATTCGTCCAAAAATGGAGTCGTATATTTTAGCATGGGCTCTGTCATCAAAGCTAAGAACCTACCTGATAAATTAAAGATGGACTTGATGAAAATGTTCGGAGAGATTCCATACACAGTTCTTTGGAAATTAGAAGCCGAAATTGAAAACCCACCGAAGAATCTACACGTCAGACCTTGGATGCCACAACCGAGTCTATTGTGTAAGATTATTTTTAAAGTACACAGACATTGCCAAACATTGCACATTACTAACTATAGTAGGTACGCGCTTAAAGGCAGAGCAAGGGTAGAAGAAGTCTAGGGTCCTGAAACCTTAGACGTACATATTATAGACGAGGCGTGTCATGCAAACACCGTTCCCACTTAAATGGTCCCTCTTTTAGGGTTGCTTGGGTCCATTTTGACATTTGACTTTTGAGGTATGGTGAAATCAAGATGGCTAACATTTGAGGTATGATGAAATCAAGATGGCATAACTTTTTCTTGCATAAAGATTTGTTCAGTCAAATATACGTCATAGGCTCATAGCAAAATTTGCTGAAACAGCAAATACGGAAGCTATTCAACAGAAGCGTTTTTAAGAAACAATTTTTGTCAAAATAAGCTTTCATTCTGTCCTGTTTAATTTAAGATTTAGCAGCGTATAATCCAAGCAAGATTTAGACGTTACCTGAACAATTTTTGTCAAAATAAGCTTTCATTCTGTCCTGTTTAATTTAAGATTTAGCAGCGTATAATCCAAGCAAGATTTAGACGTTACCTGAACAAGACCTTACATGATATTTTACAGCTCATCCAAACGTCAAAGTCTTCATAACCCATGGCGGCGCGCTCAGTACCATAGAGTCACTGCGGTTCGGGAAGCCCATCCTCGCTATACCGGTGTTCGGGGACCAGCCCTGCAACGCGGAGCAGTCGGTACACGCGGGGCGGGCACTGATGGTGCCCTATTCGCCGGATATGGTCCCGGACCTCAGCGTGGCCTTGAATGAAATGCTAACTAATAACAGGTATAATTAATTAGTACCTGGGTAACCGAGCTTTGCTCGGAGTTCGGATAAATTAAATAAAATAAAAAGAATGATAAAAATTATTATCTGACCGGGATTCGAACCCACCACACTCCGAATTTTCAATCAAAGCAAAAATTATAGATAGATACGCATACCGAACTGCCAACCGGACTGACATAATTATTGAGTAACCGAGATTTGGAGCTCCGAGGCTCTAGTAGATAATAATTAAAAAAAATATATATATATTTTACCGGGGTTCGAATCCACCACATCCCGAATTTCCGAACAACGCAAAAATTAACCAAACTACCAATCGGACTGACATTATAGAGTCGAAATAATGAGGGTGTTTAATATTTTTCCTGCCGCTAGGGGGCAGACCCAACGCACACAAAGCGTCATCTGGTGGCGTAAGTGGTATCAAAACGGTCAACAAGAATTTTAGATTATTTTTCTGTCCCCAGGCGGCGCTTGGTAGCCCGACGGTCCTTGTCGTGTCATAAATCTGTCAGATGTCACGAATTTAGAAACTCTCATTGATATATTGTTGCACGACTACTTAGTTAATAAATATATATAAGAACTAGAGAAATATACAAGACCGATTTTTCTCCCCCAAAACTCCCTGCATACTAAATTTCATGTAAATACTATCTACCTTGTAATAGTAACGAACCCGATTATATATATACAAGATTGTCTCGTTTAAAGTATAACATTTATATCGTTTTGGATGGAAATGCGAATGTTGGGAACTCTCGCCTATTCTGAAATTCTGTTCAAAATGTTCACGTTTTGAGACAAATGAAGTCTATAGGTGTAGACTGTAGTCAACTGATCACATTATGTAGACTTCATTTGTCTAACTAATACCCGGTTTCTGAGGTAAATTTGTCGATAGTTTATCTATTCATTGGTGCTATTCGATAACGGGTTTTTGAAAAAAATGTGACAATATATAATCTATGTTTAATTTACTGACCAACGAGGTCCGTCTATGGATTCCATGACTCGTAGTTGACATTACTGCGGATGGACGGTGCTAATACAGAAAGGAATTAGAAAACTTTACAGAAGACGATTGTTTTTCTTTGTTAAAATACTTAGTTTTAAGCTCCATTTAACTTTCAAAGAAATGTTTTTCATAAAACTAATTACATTGCCGAATTATATAAAAAACGAGATAACTTTATCCTCGAATTTAAAAAAAGTTTAATCTAGTGACCACTAGATGACGCTTTTGAGATTCGAAAACTTTGCGCCAGTTAAACTTAGTTTATCTAGTAAGTATATGTAGAGTTTATGTAAAGACTTCAGAAACCGGGTATAAGGCACCCCTTTATAGTACAAAATAAAGTAAATGCAATTTAGGTTCTTAATTCATATATTATGTACCTATACATTTATCTTAATCCTCTTTTTTAAGAACACGTTTTTTTCAGTTACTACAAACAGGCGCAGTACCTGTCAAGTTTGTTCCACAAGAGACCGCTGCCGCCGAGGAAACTCGTCACAAACTACGTGGAACTCGCCATAGAGAGCAAAGGTATGTACAGTTTATTCATAACTAGCTGTTGCCCGCGGCTCCCGCGTAAATACCGTATCCCAAAGGAACACTACTTTTTCGGGATAACAAGTAGTAGTAGCTATGTTTTAATCCAGATCCTAAACTACTACCATACCAAATTTCATCGAAATCCGTTGATTAGTTTTTGCGTGAAAGAGTAACAAACATCCATCCATCCTCACAAACTTTTTCACATTTATAATATTGGTAGGCTATCAATTTGTTCATAATAACAATGGAGTGTTCACTAATTTTAAATGTAAGCTCTCTGTATTCTCCGTTGAAAAAAAAAAATACTCGTGTAGGAATAATTTCGATACGTCAAGTAGTTTCCAAGATATTTAACTCTAAAGTGGCCCAGACGGCAACTTGCGGCTAAGCGGCCGTACTACGACGGCGCGCACTCGGCTGTACGGCCGAGGTGCAATGTGACGTCACGCTACTGTTAGCGGGATTCGAACATTTTTGGAACTTAACTTAATACAAAAAAAAAACGAGTGTATACATAATAGCTTTATTGTAACAAAGTTTCAAGTTATATTAATTACCTTGTAACATTCTCCATTCTGATCAATTCATTTTTAATATAAAAAGTGAAAGACTTGGGCAGCTTTACTCATTACATGAATATAGATGTAAGATCCTTATGTAGTCACGGACATTTTCCGTGAACCATATCCGACCTTATTACTATGGCATTACGGTTCACCAAGTGTCATGCCCTCAGGTGCCCACCACCTCCGCTCGAAGACGACACTGTACAAGTGGTACGAGATCTACATGCTGGACCAGGCGGCTGTACTCCTGGTAACGGTGTACATCGTGTATAGAATAGTGCACAAAATGGCGGCCACCGTGAAAAGGACGTTCTCGAATACTGTAAAAATTAAGAGTCACTAAATTTATTTACGTTTATAAATTGTTTTATGGAAGCTATTGAATTTATTATTTATTTATAAATTATTATTTCTTACCTTGATTTATAATTATTATTCCTGTATTCGCATCTTCATACCATATACTATGGTATAGAGCAGGCATGATCAACCTTTTCAAGATTGAGTGCCATTTTTAATTTTACCTTCCTGGCCGCACATCTATAAGAATCTATGATTCGTCCACAAAACCCCAAAAATCAATATTTCGGAAACATTACCAAATATTGTCATAATCGCTGGCGAATATAGGGCGTGCCGTTTTAAACACAAGGTCAGTTACCGTTTGTCCGCGAATATCGAGATTTTTCGATACGATACGAAAAATTCGGCACTGAAATTTCGGGAATCAAGGAAGTGACACAACATTACTATTTAAAAATGTATTTATTGCTTTTCGAAGTATTCTCCGCGAAATTTGACACATTTTTCCATACGATGGAACCAATCATTGAAGCAACCATTCCATTCGGAAGTTGGGGTCTCCAAAATGGCCGTTTCGTAGGCGTCCACAGCTTCTTCAGGTGATGAAAATCTCTGACCACGCAATTTATTCTTTATTTTAGGGAAAGTATAGAAATCATTAGGGCTTAGGTCGGGGCTGTACGGCGGATGGTCTAATAATTCTATGATTTCTTTCTCTAAAAACTCTTTTGTTCTGTGCGCGGTGTGACAACTCGCACTGTCGTGATGGAGGATGATGCGGCGGTTGCAGTTCTCTTTACGGAATTCAGAAACGACCTGTGGCAAACAAATGTTAGTATACCATTCTGCATTAACCGTTCATTGTCCCTCACGAGGAATAGTCGCAACATAGCCGGTTTTGGAGATAAACGTGGCCACCATTTGTTTTGCAACACTCCGTGAACGAACAATTTTTGTTGGCTTTAACTCATTTTCGAACACCCAAACTCGTGACTGGTTTTTTGTTTCGGGTTCGTACGCGTATATCCAGGATTCGTCACCTGATACGATGTTAGGTATATACAGCATTTGAGGATCCTGCGTGGAATCTTTCGAGAGTTCTGACGCACCAAGTAACGCGAGCCGCTTTTTGCTCTTCACGGAGCAAATGCGGTATCCATCGGGAAAACAACTTTTTTACCCCTAATTGTTCATGCAAGATTATTTGTATTTGACTCATGCCAATGTCTAAAGTTGCCTGAATTTCGCGGTATGTTCACATGTCGATCTTCCTCAATCAGCTTACGCACAGCATCAACGTTTTCTTGGGTGACTGCAGTTTTTGGACGACCTTGACGGGGATCAACACTGACCTTGACACGTCCACGTTGAAATTCAGCAAACCAGCGATAAATTGTGGTTTTGGATGGGGCTTCATCACCAAATGCAGAAATCATCCGGTCAACACACTGTTTTTGTGTTAAACCACTTCGAAAGTCATAATAAATCATCGCTCTAGAATTTTTTCGAGTCAATTTCATTTTCTCAACGACTAAACAAGTTTGAAAAGACTTTGTGACAAGACCGAGAATCTTTTTTTAAATAAATAAACGGTATTCGATTTTTAAAACCAAGGAGTTTTAAATTAAAAAGATTTTAATATGACAGGAACAGTGGAAATATTCCATTCCCGATACTTTTAGTGCAGCCCTCGTATATCGTGTTTGTAAACATTCCCGATTGATGATTCGATGATGATGGTTTAAATTAGCTCAAGGGCCGCATGGTAAAGGTCTGCGGGCCGCATGTGGCCCCCGGGCCGCAGGTTGGTCATGACTGGTATAGTTATAGACTGTAGAACATCGCGAATATTCTTCCTGTTATTCTTTCTGTTTGTTATTACCCTTGAAGTTACGTATTTGGAAAATCGGGTGGTGATTTTCCAAATACACAGCAATCATGATTATGAGAATTATTTAAAAAAAAACACTGCGGAGGATAAATAATTTTATGTATTTACAATTTAACACAATGATAATACATCTGAAAACATTCGCACTACTGTATGATACAAAAATAGTATGTCAATACAGGAGTTCATAGACTGATCATAGACAAAGAAACTGACCTGGAAGAAGGATGTCCACTGTTATTTTTAACCTCCGGCGACAACAGGGGTGTTACAAGTATGACGGGTCTGTCTGTCTGCCTGTCCGTGACATCGTAGCTCCTAAATGGATGAACCGATTTTGATCTAGTTTTTCTCGTTTGAAAGCTGACATGATCGATATTATTCTTAGCTACTATTCACCATTAATCAGCTCGCTCTCTGCTACACTCCTACATTTTAACACTCTTTTTTTCTCTGTGGAGAGCTTCTGCACGGATAGGCGAGAACCCCCAGTCTTGCAGAAAAGGTGTGTGAAAAAATGCTTTCCTAGCTTGTTTCACGAAGGTTTTTAAACACCGGCAACCCAGCAGTAACTCCTCTAGCGGGTGTCCATGGGCAGCGGTTATCGCCTACCATCAGGCGTCTCTCGTTCGCCGACAAGAGTTCGAATTTTGAGCTGTATACAGTTACAGAATAGTGAATACAGTTCAATTTTGAATCGCTACCTTAAAGAAGCAACGCTGCGTCGCGTTTCGGTGCGAGCTGACCCTTAGTACTGAGCGTGTATGGGCGTGGATTGGCATGAGTTTATACTTATGTTTATGTCAAGTTCGAACTGGTCCAATCGGTAGCGTCTTGCCAGTTGGACGACAGGCAGCACGGTGTATGGCTACTACGTCAGGGAATACTCAAAACACAGACTGTTATGTCCGGTTTTCAGAATGGCAAGTCACAGGGTATGGAGGGTAGAGGAAAGGAGTATCTAGAACTATCTATGTACAAGTGGCAACCTGAAAAAGTGTCCACCTGTACGCAGTAAATAGCAGTTGAAATCCTCCACGAGCGGCGCTAGCAGCGGCAATGGGTATGGAATGTATTCGTTTCTTGGTTATTGTATTTGTCAATAAGGAATATCAAAACAGAAAATTTCGCTACAACGAAAAGGAAGTCATTATGTCCTTGTTTATTTTTATATTCTAGTGTAATTACATATGGCGCTTACTTTGAAATGTGCCCTGCTGCTACTGTGGCCCCGCCCTAGTTTGACGCATTTCAGCGGACAAGTTTTACATACAGAGAATATAGTTCTCCTTTCCTCTGCCGTCCATATCAGAAGCATATCATGTATCTTGAGAGCCTCTTACTTTAAGAAGCGATTAAGAATTCGTATTAGTGTCTCTGAGATTTAATACTAAGTATTTTAAAACAGTTTCCATGTCTATGAAGATAGTATGACAATAAAGAAACGAGAAAGGACATAAGGAGTTTTACCCGCTTCTTAAAAAAGTCGCGACCACAAACCAAAGTACCTACTATAATTAGATTGTATAATTTTCATTCATATTTAATTTTTCGTTATAATTTTAATTCAGATTCATTGAAAAATGGAGATAATAATCAATAAATTATTAATCATTATTTATCCCACCTCCTGTAGATATGCGACCTATGCCGTTGCAGATGCAATTGTGCTTACATCTAACATAATTTTATCTATTCGCCGTGGGTGATTGTTCCATTGTAGAACCCCATGTCCTTTAAATCGTCTCCCTACTGAAGAAGCGATTTAAAACTATTCAATCTAAATTATTACATTTTAATACAGATTCGATTCTGAAATAATAACATTAAGTATCTACATAACAACACTTTTAGATTCGTGACTTAGTATGATTTACATTCATATTTTTATTCGAGTCAACATCCAAACACTTCGTGTGTAAAAAGATTTATCAAAACATTGCTACTTCTTTTAATAATTATTTTTGACAAAGCAAAGTGCGAACGTTTTAAACTTTGCTAATTGTAAATGTTATTAGTAAATCATTGTATTTGTATGTGATATACCATAATATTGATCTAACAATATTATGGTATATCACTATATATAATAGCTCCCCACGCCGATTTCGGTGACGGTGGCCTGTTTCATTGAAACCAGGCCAGCTACGCAGGAGTTATGTTATAGTGCCCAAGTGTGTGCGCAGTACACAAGAGCACTCTCTCCTCCTTTACCCTCGTTACCCAGTGGGACGGATAACCGACACGACTGGCGAGAGATTTGGCTTAGGTCCGACTTTTTACATGCCCATCCGTCTTTTTCCGTCCGTCATCCGTCCATTTTCTTGTCAGACAATCAGGTGATCAGCCTGAGTTGTCCTAACCAAACTTGGAAACAACATTTTTTTGTTCCAATGCGGGAATCGAACCCACGACCTCCGAGTCGAGAGCCAAGCTCTAACCACTAGACCACGGAGGCTGCTAGTATATACTAACAGCCTCCTACCCACTATATATATATACTATATTAAACAATTATATATAAAGATACAATGAGTAATATTTGTGTAGACTATGGAGACTAACGGCCGAATACTGAAACCATGGTTAAATGTAAGTGACGCTAAGTCACGTGCTGTCCTTGTCATTTCGGCTAGCAGAGACAGCGACAGCCTGTGAATAGGAGGGCTCTTAATTTTGATTAGCGTTTCAGTATCCGCCCGTAAGACTGGGACTATATGCTAAAATTCAGAGCACTGAAAATAGAACTCTGCGCTAACATAATATAGTTGATGATTGAAGTGTCGAGTGTCGAGCTGTCATATATGACATTTTACTTGATACTTTGGTGTTCAATTTTTAGCTCTATTGTATTAGGGCAGAGTTCTATTTTCAGTGCTCTGAATTTTTCCCGGCCTTGCGGATTCTGGACAATATACTCCGAGCCCTATATGGACACTTAGTTGAGTCTTCCATATAGACAATGTCCTCCTTACCTCCGGTCTCCATGCTGGATGACAATGTTTCTATAAATCTTTTTACACTTTTCATTCGAACTTAAACAAAACTTTGGTGCAGGCTTCCTGCTCAGGTACAACGAATGGTTTAACTACAGTGTGTTCGGTGGACGACGATAGTTTGGACAGATTGAAATTGAACGGGAGCCCTTTAGTATTTGTTGTTATAGCGGCAACAGAAATATTTGTTGTTATAGCGGCAACAGAAATACATCGTCTGTAGAAATTTCAACTTTCTACCTATCGCGGTTCACGTCAGCGTTCAGATATAGCCTGGTGACGGACGGACGGACGGACAGACTGACAAACGAAGTCTCAGTAATCAGGACCTATATAACCCGTTTTTCCTTTGGGTACGGAACCATAAAAAACTATATGTCTTAATGATTATTATTATAATTGTTATGTGAAAAAAAATTAAAAAATTACCTAACAATAAAAAGAAAATATATCAATATCAGTCCAGTTATTTTATGTTTAAATAAAATTACAAAAAATAATTTCCAATTAAGTATTACAAGGCGAAACGGAACGTTCATAAAATCATAGGGAGCGACACATTGACACCAATAAATCGACCATAAATCGATATAGTTTTGATAATTTAAATACTCGTTTGTGTTTAACGGCGATTCGAAAATCTATTTGGTGTCAACTAATAACTTTCTCGATGCGACATCGATACTGATAAATTCTCAAGGGTACAACACAACAAACTTCAAATACGATGTGTCCAAAGTATCACTATCCACCGAATACACTTTAACATAGGGTCAGCTGACACCGAGACGCGACGCGGAGCTGAATTTTTTTAATAGCGGCGCCGCGCTGCGCAGCAAATATTTAGTTTAATTAATATACTCAGAAATATTGAGGCATTAATTACTACTTGATAAATGTAAAAAAAAAAAAAATGATGTGTAGTTTAGTAATTAGATACATCTAAAAAGTACAAAAAAGTTTTTTTTTTTGCTAAATTAGTAAACAAAAACAACATTAGTTTACTTGCATCATATACAAAAACCTTATGGTAAGTATGAACTTAAACGCACAAATATAGGAGATATTTACAAATATGTTCCTGCGGCCGTATACTTCATACAATTTTGTGTGACGTCACACGTGGGCACGACTTATATATGGAGCATTTTCACGAGACTTTGTACACAAATTGCTGTACCTTGGAAATATTGACTTTTGATATATTGTTTCTTCTGAGAAGTTATATTTAAGAGTACTATTCATTTATGAAATAAAAAATCAGTCTTCTAGCCTATTAAACGTGAATCTTCTTGTGTTGTAAATAAAGTTCAATTTTGAATCGCTATCTTAAAAGTGCAGCACCGCGTCGCGTCGCGGTATGAACTGACGTTTATACATTTATAACATTCAATATGTCTATCGAGTGAATATCAAAATAACCGTGGTCCTTAAAAGAATATTTATCGCTACAATTCATGCGTGACTTGTCTATTTTTTGGGAGCCGAGTCTGCTTGATAGTAATGTGGGAGTATGCCCTAATTTTTGCGAGATTTGACACTTCAGGATACGAAATGTGAGAAAAATCCAGTGGCCAGAAAAAAAAAGAAAGTTCCTAACAAGTGAAATAACTTATAAGCACTCGAAGTATAAGGGCTACTGGGGTGTCACACTTTCGAATCGAGCTCAAGTTAAAGGCCAGGGTATTTACTATTTAATATTTTAGTAAATTATATCATTACAATTTACAACCTAACGATTTTAGATTGTACGTTTACAAAAATTCTAACTGGCCGACTTGGCTCCATAATGGCCACAAGAAGCTCCCCTACATTCAACTAAAAGGAACGCTACAAAACATTCCTCGCTCATTTTTTAAATACCCTTTAAAATTTAATAAATAGAGGATACAAATTTTTACTTGAATAACTAATATTATATCATAGACATATATATTATAGACGAGGCATGTTGAGGCAAAAACTGTCCCCACTTTTGGAGTTGTTTGGGGCCATTTTGACATTTGCGGTATGGTGAAATCAAGATGGCTGACATTTTAGGTATAGTGAAATCAAGATGGCTGACATTTTAGGTATAGTGAAAACAAGATGGCTGACATTTGAGGTATAGTGAAATCAAGATGGCTGACATTTGAGGTATAGTGAAATCAAGATGGCTGACATTTTAGGTATAGTGAAAACAAGATGGCGTAACTATTTCTTGTATGAAGCTTTATTCTGTCAAATGTACGTCATAGCCTATCTTAGTTTTGAAATCTTTGTATTAAATGTATATAATAAGTTTCTAGATTTTGACATAGTGAAATCTTCATCGTCATCGTCATCCGGCGACTTTAATCCAACTGGAGCACAAGTCACTCTCAATGTACAGTTCGCCAGGCCTTTAGCCAAGAATCAAGATGCCATTCGCTAATGACAATGACGAAGTTCGAAAAAAATGTATGTGATTGTCGTTATAAGTCATTGTATTTAACGATGGCATATTGGCTAAACCCCAATACTTCTGCGGTTCAGCGATATATTAGTTATTCAAAGAAATAGAATGTACTAACTAATCTATTTTAGAGAGCCAAATAAGTACATTGGATATGCCTATTTTATTATTACGTGAATTTTGAATACTTCTCTATACTTATTATAGAATATAAAATTTGGAATGTTGGTTTTCTTACATTAAATTATTTTTCAAATGTATATTCATTAATTTGTTCTTGTCAGTCATAAACTATCAATGTCTGATAAATTAATAATTATTTGATAATCTATTTTTTAAATCAAAATAAAAGGTCATAAAAGGGCAGTCAAAAATAAAGCTATTTTATGAATTCCATACCTAATGTGATAAACAACACGGTCACATTATCTGTGCACTTGGAATACGATTTATTTATTTCTAATAATTCTTTACACTGGATAATTGTTTTTAACGTGAGATGTTCGATACTGACATTCGTTGAAGTCGTAACGTTCGCGTTAGTTCTAAAATAAAAACTGGATATACAGAATGTTTTTTCAGTCAGTGACCAAACCAAAACAAAATAATGCTGTTTTTTTTTTCAAATAGGAAAGTTGATCCTATAGTTAAAAGTTGCTTATATTCAAGAGTATATTCTCTAATACTCCTGAAAGTTTGGTCATCGACAGAAAAAAACAATCCTGTTGTATATTAAGCATAACAAAAGATTGTAAACCAAAAAAATAGTAAAAGATTGTAAAGAAAAAAACGAATAATTATGTGGGAAGCACATTTACAACATAGGCTTCTCTATTATATTTATTATTCGTGGCATCATTAGAACGCCATCGCCTGTCGCGAGTCCAGTACAGGTGGCGTTTATTATTGCCTATAGAACTATCGCCACAAGTCGTGTGTATAACAACGTAAGAGCGTTTTCACGTTACGCGACACCGATATCCGATAACAGACCGGAAACGCTCGTGTCTTTGGCACAAGTGGGTTTTTTTCAATATCCAGTCTAATATCAGATTTCGAGCTATAATAACATATCCCCTTTCTCTCTCGTGCCATCGTAATTGATCGCGTAATGGGAAAACGACGTCAAAATTTCTACAAAAGTTCGGTCGCGGAGCACGTAGAATTTCATACATTGACTCATCGCTACTTGTACCTTTCACTCGTGCACGAATATCTTACTACCACGCTTCTATCGCGTACCTGTGTAAACGTGATACCAATATATTTGAGCGGGAGTGAAAGAGTCAGGTAATGAAAGTCGACATGATCCGCGACCGTACCTTACTGTGGCTTTGGTCTCCACAGTAGTTGGTCCATCGTTGTAAAGTAAATATCCGATAGTGATTGTACTTTTAAATTTTATCACTTTTTTTTTTAATTCGAACCATTTTGATATAATACGGAAATTTCACGTTACAGTGTCTTGTGTTACTTACGCTCTTAATTAATGTATGACTAAATAACGAATTTTATTTGCTGTCGGTGACATTCTTCTGCGCTTTTAACCTCGCTATCTCTTCGCCGAGGGTGTCTATGTTGTCCTGTAAAAAGAAATAACATTTATTATAGCGCATTGAAATTATGTATTTATCAAAATTACATGCGATCTCATATACTCCTTCTCAATAACATGTCGTTCGTGTACGTAAGTAAATGCGAGCCTGCGAGCAGATACCTTCAACGTAATGTTCTTGAGCAGCGCGTGTGTGTGTGTACGTTTATAAATGCATACATACGTGCGAGTGAGTGCGGCGCGTACCTTTAGCGTGATGTTTTTGAGCAGCGTGTGTGTGTGTCCGTTTGTAAATGCATACATACGTGCGAGTGAGTGCGGCGCGTACCTTTAGCGTGATGTTCTTGAGCAGCGTGTGTGTGTGTGTGTGTACGTTTGTAAATGCATACATACGTGCGAGTGAGTGCGGCACGTTCCTTTAGCGTTATGTTCTTGAGCAGCGTGTGTATGTGTCCGTTTGTAAATGCATACATACGTGCGAGTGAGTGCGGCGCGTACCTTTAGCGTTATGTTCTTGAGCAGCGTGTGTGTGTGTGTCCGTTTGTTAATGCATACATACGTGCGAGTGAGTACGGCGCGTACCTTTAGCGTGATGTTCTTGAGCAGCGTGTGTGTGTGTGTGTACGTTTGTAAATGCATACATACATGCGAGTGAGTGCGGCGCGTACCTTTAGCGTTATGTTCTTGAGCAGCGTGTGTGTGTGTCCGTTTGTTAATGCATACATACGTGCGAGTGAGTGCGGCGCGTACCTTTAGCGTGATGTTCTTGAGCAGCGTGTGTGTGTGTGTACGTTTGTAAATGCATACATACGTGCGAGTGAGTGCGGCGCGTACCTTTAGCGTGATGTTCTTGAGCAGCGTGTGTGTGTGTCCGTTTGTTAATGCATACATACGTGCGAGAGAGTGCGGCGCGTACCTTTAGCGTGATGTTCTTGAGCAGCGTGTGTGTGTGTGTGTGTGTACGTTTGTAAATGCATACATACGTGAGAGTGAGTGCGGCGCGTACCTTTAGCGTGATGTTCTTGAGCAGCGTGTGTGTGTGTGTGTGTACGTTTGTAAATGCATACATACGTGCGAGTGAGTGCGGCACGTTTCTTTAGCGTTATGTTCTTGAGCAGCGTGTGTGTGTGTCCGTTTGTAAATGCATACATACGTGCGAGTGAGTGCGGCGGGTACCTTTAGCGTGATGTTCTTGAGCAGCGTGTCCTCGAGCAGCGCCTGCAGGCGGCGGTTCATCTCCAGCGACAACTCCGGCGTGAGGCCAGCCGGGTCACCGCCCCACACCGCCGCCATCGCGCCGCCGCCCAGCCTAGCTAGCTCTTGCTGTGAAGTACACTCATTACTTTACTAGCCTAGCAGCTGTAGTTAAGAGGCTATAGATTATATTTTTTCAGTACATTATCAATCATCATTATCATTAATGAACTAAATATCACAAAATTGTTAACGATTGAAATTTTACCTTAGTGAGTCTCCGACGTGGCTGCATGAAATGCGGTAGGTATTTCTTTTTTAATCAAGTTACATTAAAAAATATATATTATATTATTAAATAGGTTAGGCACTATTATAGAAATAAGCACGTACAAAACATACATGGAATGAACGTTCGAAGTCGATAGAATAATTTGTCACTTGTTAATGAGCGAAGCTAAATGATGATTTTCCACAACGCGGTAGCGGTGACTTATCCATCGTCAGACAACTTATTGTAAGTTGTTGCACACACAATTTATAATTCTAAAGATATACGGTAGCTGTTGATAGCTGAACGGCATTCCATCAGACCATCAGACCATCAGTCTACAAGTGGCACATACCTTGGCGGCGTCGGCGTCGGTGGGCGCGAGCGCGGCGGGCGGCAGCGCGGGCAGCAGGCGGCGCAGCAGCCGCGCCTTGCCGCGCAGCTCGGCGGTGAGCGCCCGCGCGTGCTCCTCCAGGAACTCGCAGCGCTCGGCCCGCCGCGCCGCCGCGCGCTGCAGCGACACGATACGCTCGATCAGCGCCTGACGGTCCGGAGCCACCGCCTAAACAAAATGCGATTATTAAAAGCCCAGACTCGCGCAGAGAAACTTCGAGAAACTGAGATAATAATTATCAATTATTACACACTAAAACGCGATACTTTGTTTTAACGTGTTTAGCCAATAGATGGCGCTTGGCGAGGAACTAAAAGTTATTGTTTTGTTTCAGTATTGTATTTTGTTATTTTCAAAATGAATAGGTATTAAAATGAATATTTATCAGGAAAGCCGATCAGAAGTCGGTTTGTATGAAGCATACGCCACTTTAATGAGGATGCAACTTGCAAGACCGCTCGCCATGAGCGTGGATGACGTGTTAAATATATTTTAGTTTATGAAATAAAACTTAAAACGTCGAAGGAATAAATTATAACTTTTGTAAATGGAAACAGTGGGAAATACCTACAAGTGTATTTTATGAGTTATGACGTCACGCCTTTGTACTGTAATAGTTTTTTCGCTTTCGGTTTTGTGTTAATGTCAAAAGAGGCTAGGTTTGTTTGCACTTTTAAATATTTAGTTTTAGTTTTGGAGATTTTGTAAATACTTACATAACTTCAATACAAATAATAACTAAGATTTGTACCAATCTACTTCGCTTTGCCAATACACTAAGTTTTGGGGACCGTTGCACAATCTACCGAAATTAAATGTAGTTTCGTTGCATGTTTTGTCTCTTTCGCTATATTCGCTATATTTCCGAATAAGCGTTCCAACACTAATTAGAAGATTGTGAAACAGGACCTTAGTCTCAACTCTCAAATTATGTACTTCTATTTAGTTACTAAATTATTTTTATTTTACAAGTATGTCGAGTTTTGCTAAACTCATCTCAAATCTATTTACTTCTACATATTGTATACAACTCGTTACACGAACAGACCTGTGCCACTAGCATTTTAATTAAACTTGGGCGCTTTATCTGAAAACGACATTATTTTTTACCGTTAGCCCTCGTTTCCACGAGCGTTTTTCTTTGTGGCCGCGACAGAAAATTCAGCACCATAAATAGAACTCTGTGATATAGATGAGAATACAATACGGCTGAAAATCGAAGTGTCAAATGTCAGGTGTGACAACTGCACGCTTATCAGCTGTATTGTATTAGTGCAGATTGCAGTTCTATTTACAGAGCTGTTTTTTTCTGTTGCGACCGATAAAAACTGTTGGGGGTTGTGTGTGTCCACATGTCCACGACACGACATCTGCATCGTCAACGTGAAAGGGGTCAGTGTTGCGGCGTGGTGCGTTGTCCCGACACGGTGCGTTACTGGCGTCGTCGTGACGTGGCGATATGGACAGGTTCGAACATCGAGAGGATTGTGCTCTATTTTCCAAACTGTCGACGAACTGGACCTAAGGCTGGGACGATATTGTCCGGAGTCCGTAATGTCAATGTCATGAATGACAGCTCGACAATTGGCACTACCATTTTCAGCCCTATTGTATTAGCGTAGAGTTCTGTTTTCAGCGCACTGAATTTCTAAATACCAGTTGATTATAGGATGTAGAAAAAGAGCTCCGTGGCCAAGTGGGTAGACCGTTTGATTCGCACTCGAGAGAGTGCAGGTTCGATTTCCAGGTTCTGGCGGGTACCTCTCAAGTACATTTGACGGACGCTCTTACGGTGAAGGAAAACATCGTGAGGGATCCGCACATGGTTGGCCCCAGAGGTATAGAGAAGTTTAGTTGTGAGAAGGCCGTGTGTGCTAGGGCAACCATACGACATTTAAAATTAAATTAAATAAATTTAATTTAAAACTGACTGTCCCAGGATAGTCATAGTCACAGTATTTCAAAAGTGGTTACTTCGCTCGGAGAATACTTTTATATAAATCATCCAATAACGGATGAAAAAGGCCTAAGATGTTTTTATACAACGTAGGCTCACCTCGATTTGGGGCACGTCGCCGGGCGCTCTCTCGCCGCTGGAGGCACCCTCGCCACTGCTAAGAGAGCTCACAGAACCTGAAATAAATCCCCCACATTATTTCCGTTGCAAAAAAGTAAGAAAATACGGTCATATAAATATCACAAGAGAAACAAGAGCGAACCTCCACGAACGTAGGAACACGCGTATTACACACTTTTACTAGATGTTTCCCGTGACTTCGTACGCGCTAAAGGAAATCCCGCGGGAATAAAAAGTAGCCTATAGTTTATAGTAGGGAGGACCCTGTGGTCAACTGTATATATGTGCCTAAGGAGCATGCAAAAAACTGAATGGGCAGTGTCCCCACCCATCAAACAGATTTAAAACCTATCTCAGTTAATAGCTCTTGCCACGGTGATTATTATTTAGTATGGCGATATTCACCTCAGGAGTGGGGCTTAGACAGAAATTTGAATTTTATTTTTATTGTTTTATATTAGTGACCCACTCCAGCATCGCACCTGTGCGATGATACTATACGTATATACTGGATGATATTATACATATAAAGCTTACTTTTGAATCATTTATCATGTTACATGTATCATGATCATCATTCATCATCATTGCTGAAAACTGCATTTAAATCCGCTGCTTAGTTTAAAATATCTAATCGAACAGGCAACTGAGCGACTTCATTTTATACTGTGTAAAGATTTTCAGTGATATTCTGTTAAAGTAAGTTTACTATTAGTAAAAATATGCTAAAAACCTTGATCAAAACCGGTCTATTAGTTTCGGAACCTACTGCACGATGCAAATAAACAAATAATCATTTTTTTTCACTTTATAATATTAGTATAGATAATATAATATATGATTGTATATTATCTACAGTCGATTATCCTACTTACTGTTATAAGCATGAAGAGTTTAAGAGGATGGATGGTTGAATGGATGTATGTTACTTCTTCGCACAAAAACTACTGAACGGATTTAGATAAAATTTGGTATGGCAGTAGTTTCATCTCTGGATTAACACATAGGCTATTTTTATCTCGAAAAAGCACATTGTTCCGTAGGATGCTGTGTATACACGGGTGGAGCCGCGGGCAAAAGCCAGTACAGCACATAAGTCGAATACAATCGATACGCTACTATCATAATATAAATAATGTACAGAGGACCATCTTCATACCAGACCGCCCGAATCGACACACATGTAAGCGTCGTTGATACGTCTGCTAACGAAACCTCAAATAGCAGACGCATGGAGTGTCACGTTTTGGTTTAGGTGTGCCGCGACACTGTCAACGCCTTCTTTATAGATGTACCCTAGCGCCCAAGCGCTCGGCTCACGCTCAATCGTAGGTAAAAATTTCAAGGACACGGCTGGATTCTGCTACCTGTACATTATTTATATTGTGCTACTGTCGTTGTGGCATCTATATTTTTTTTATTACCTATTGATTTCTTAGGTTTACGCGAATATTGTTCATTGTTTTAAACACTTACGGATTGTGTCGCGGTACACTTTTCTTTTTCCCGACGTTTCGGCTACTTTCCAGCAGCCTTTCCAAAATACAATTCACTATGGAGTTAGAGACCAACAACTCTTTAGCTTTCTTGGACGTATTAGTAATAAGGAATCCCAATGGCACCTTAGGTCACACTGTGTATGGCAAACCTACACATACTAATAGATATTTAAATGGTGAGTCCCACCACCATCCTTCACAGCTATCTACCGTTGGCAAAACTTTGTTTAGAAGAGCACGAGGAATCTGTGATCAGCAGCATTTGGAAACCGAGCTTCATCATGTCACACAAGTTCTACGTGACAATAAGCTTCGAGTCCCACGCCTGCATCACAGTGACCGAGTGAAACCAGCCACTGTCGAACGAATACCTGCAGTTCTACCTTTTATGAAAGGAGTCACTGATAAAGTTGGCTATATTCTAAGGAAAGCTTCTATAAAAACATATTTCAAGCCACCCAAAAAGATAAGTAAATTTTTACCACCAGTGAAATGTAACATTCCCCTTCAAGATGCAGGAGTCTACAAGCTCGACTGTGACTGCGGCCTCTCCTATATAGGGCAAACTAAAAGATCCATCAAAACCCGCGTAAAGGAACACATTGCAGATGTTAAACACCGTCGCAACAATAAATCTGCAATTTGCGAACACACACTGGATCAACCTCGCCATTACATAAGATTTGATAAGCCACAAGTACTGGCAAAGGAACACCGTTATCGCCCAAGAATGATACGCAAGGCTATAGAAATTAGAAAGTACCCTAATTTTAACCGAGAAGATGGCTGGGTGCTGCCATCTAGTTGGGATCCAATAATTAACAAAATAAAATGTAATTTAAAATCATCGCGGCTTCAAGATACTGTTAGTATGTTTTGCGTGGATCGGAACACAAATAATAATTGAAGAATCTTCGGGTAGTTTGAATAACTTCAACAAATAGGACAATTGACACCTCAGTCCTCCCGTGACCACGGCTGCTGGAAAGTAGCCGAAACGTCGGGAAAAAGAAAAGTGCACCGCGACACAATCCGTAAGTGTTTAAAACAATTTTTTATTACCTGTTCTATTCGAGTCGGCATCGTTGGGCGGCGGCAGCTTCGCCTCCAACTGCTCGATTCGCTTAAGAGCGCGCTGTAGCTCGCGGTTCATTTCCTTAACAAATAAATAATAACTTGATATTGTGTATTAAGTAACAATCAAAGTACAATAGTTTGAAAGTTGAAAGTTTGTGAGAATGGATGGATGGATGGATGGATCGATGGATGTTTGCTACTCTTTCACGCAAAAAGTACGGAATGGATTTTAATGAATTTGCATGGTAGTAGTTTAAGCACTGGATTAACACAGGCTACTTTTTATACCGAAAAAATACAGTGCTCCCGTGGGATAGTTTATTGACGCGGACGGAAACGCGGGCAAAAGGTAGTTACGGTAATAAAAAATTCTCTTAATGTGTAAATTGATTAACATTAAATATAGAAATCAAGGAGATACTGCTTTATGTAACGAAATAATTTATGGTTTGTGGAGAATACATTTTATTTCTTTCCAAACCATATAACCAATCATATAACGAACAATTCATATAACCAATAGAGTAGAACCATGAGGGTCCGAAATTGATCAGTGATTTGTCACTGATAAATCCGATAAATAACAAATGACGCTCGTGCTAAAATATAACCGCGCCAATGGCTGCGCGGCCGCAACGGTATCGGCCATTCAGAGCGCAGTTAGTGACGCAGCGTTATAGCGGAATTTCTTTTCGTTCAAAACACATAACATTACCGCTCTATTGGTGATATGCTCGATGCGCCAAACAAATACCCTTGCTTGTTCTGGTTTACTAATGTTTCTAGAACTTTCTGAGTACCTTTATGGCACTGGCGTGTTTCTTCTTAAGCACGTTGTTCTCGCCTTGCTCCCACTCCAACTTTTTGTTGGATTCTTGCAGCTCTTCAGTTAGTTCTGCCACCTGCAAAATTTATTTCTTTATTTAAGATATACAAAAATTTTAAAGATGTAAAGATAAAAATTTGACCATGATAAGCAAGGTCTGTGACCATATATGAGCAAGGTTTGTGACCATGTAAGCAAGGTTTTATAGAGAATTGAGGTGTTATTATCCAATGTCAATACTAATGTATTGCCATACTGGTCCGTAGCCATGTCACCAATGCTGCCACTAAATTTCACATGTTCCTGGGTATTTTTTTAATCATTATCTCCTATACAAGCAATCAACCAGTATATACTGACCTTCCTGGCAAGCGCCCTGTTCTCCTGCTGCCGTTTCTCGGTGTGCTGGTCGAGCGTCGTCCGCAGCCGCGAAGTTTCGCCCTCCAGTGTAGCGACTTTCTCACGCAGGGACACGTTGTCTGCACTCAGCGCTTGCGCCTGCACAAGTTACAACATACACACACAAATAATATAATAAGTATAGACGCTTCACACCGTAACTATCCGTACACACACACGTCACAACTTGTATTACAGGGACCATACAACTAGAAGTATATTTAATACTTTTATACTTAAATATATTTTGAGGCTTTTATTACATCATAAACATATTGACCTGTAGTTCTGGGTCACGGATGTGTGATAGCAGATCCATGACCCGGGAACATTAAATCCTTTTTTTTGTAATTTATTCTCTCGGCGGTCTTTGAACCCGCGACCTCCGGCTTGAGCGCTAACCACTGAGCCACGGAGGCCGTCATAGTTAAGGACTATATGCATACTTCATAAAGTAAATTAGAGTAATTAATGGGTCGGTTAGACCGGAACGATAACATGTTGCAGAAAACCGGCGCACGGCTGCGGTCACTCACAGTAGCCATACACCATACGGCTCATCGTCCAATAGGCATGACGCTACCGATTTCATCAGTTACAACTGATAGTGTATGAGCATGAGTTGGCATGACAGTTATACGTTTGTGGTGTATGTACGAACAGCAGATTGGATCAAGCTTTCATTACCGTTTCATTGCAAGAGTTCGAAATTCGAGCTGCACCGAGCTGCGTAGCGCGGCGCTGAAAACGCAATAAAACGTGTATCTTCTTGTGCAGTGAATAAAGTTCACTTTTGACTCGCTATCTTGAAAATGCTGCAACGCGTCGCGGTGTGCCTGACCCTTAGGCGTTTGCAGGTGTTGTATCACCAGCGACGTCAGTGTACCGTGTGTCGGTGGTCGCGCGCGGCGTTGGCGGCGGCGACGTGCTGCGCGGTGAGCTGCGCGGCGTGCTCCAGCGCGGCCGCCTCGCGCCGCGCGCACGTCTCTGCGCGTGCGCTCGCCGCTGCGGCCGCCGCCTCTGCTGCCACCGCGCGTTCAGACTCCCTGTAACATCATTACCTCATAATTGAATGTCGCTAGTAAACCAAGGCTAAAAACTTACGTTATGAAACCAACTGGCTGAGATTAATGACCTTTTCAGCGTCGTTCATATAGTTCAGTAGTTAAATGTAATTTTATATGTAGTATATTAGTTTTATTGTTATTTATCTGCATTAATAATTTCCGTGCATTAAATTTACGAACGTTATAGAGATTTTTTTAACTACGCGTACTGATATTCTTTTTCGGAAAAGTCCCTCAAATTTCATACCTGTCGAGTTGTGAGGACAGCGTGTCGGCAAGAGCAGCCCGCGCCCGCAGCGCCGCCAGCTCCGCCGCCTCTTCTTCCAAACGCAAATTACTCTCTTTTAGTTTTCCAACCTATAAAAATTTTGGTTCATGACGATGTATAAGAAATAAAATGCAAACGAATTTAATAAAATATTGATGTGCACCAGAGCGTTAGCTAGAGCGAGAGAGTCGACCGCGTCGTCCCTCTCTCTCTTGCACGCGTCCAGCTGCTGCAGCGCGGCTGTCAGCCGTCTCTCGAGGTCGTCTCGCTCGTGCCGGCACAGAATTAGCGCTGCTTGGCTCTCCTTCAGTTCACTCTCTGTTCATGTGATGCGGACAGATTAAAAAAATTGCAACTGAAATTCAAAAATCACTACATCATCCTAAGATTTTCCTTGTTGTTAATTCATTCGCAAATTTAATTTTCAAAAGTATTTTTTATATTTATTATATTTGTTTAACCATTTCTTCATTTATGTACTAACACTTAGTGCCTTACCTAATTGTTTGGCACGTAAAGAGTCCGTGGCGTTGGCAGCGGATGTCTCGTTAGCGGCCTCCAGCTCCGTCACCTGTTGCGCCAGTTTGTCCGCACGCTCCGCACATTCCTTTAATCACCAATAGTTATTTCAATGTTGTGTTACATTCTACATAATATTTAACTGGAATTAATTGGGCATTACATATTGCAAATCATAGACAGTATTATTTATATAATTTTTTTTTGCAAAATCAAGGCTCGCGTGCTTAGATCTTTGATAAGGTATCTACAACAAGGCATTTGCAACCTCAGACCAAATAAAAAAGTGAAGATAGAGCTTCGTCAAACAAAAACTGAGGCCGGTTTTACACACACTACATACATAATGTAACCACGCCGCGGCAGCTCGCCTTACTTTCGTTACATGTATGTGCGTAACACGGCGAGGCGTAGTTTGACCGGCCTTACTGTGTGGTTCACAGAACTTTGTCTTGAGTCTTCACTTTATTTGTTCTGAGTTTGCAACTAAGTACATAATTCAGATCTTAAGCACTTACACGTCTACTGCAAGTTAATAGTTATGGTTCATACTTCCCAAGGCCGTTTCCAACTCACCTTGAAAGCGTCCATCTCCATGCGCAGCTTGCTATGCGTCCACTTGAGCCGGCCCTCCAGCTCGCGCATCTCCTCCCGAACCTTACTCACCTCGCGCTCGCTGTTTTGTAGCTCATGGCACTGAAAGTATCAACTTCTAGGTTGGGACTATATTTTCCGGAATCCGGAAGGCCAGAGAAAATGTAGAGCATTGAAAATATAACTCTGCACTAATACAATAGAGTTGAAAAAGTGTTGATTGTCGAGCTGTCATATATAACATTGACATTTGGCTTGACACTTGTGTGTTCGATTTTCAGCTCTATTGAACCATTAGAATATAAAACCAGACCAAATAGAAAACTAAAGGTTCGGTCTCTGACTTCATTAAGCATTAAAATTTAATATTTTGTATAATTTGATATATGAGTAAAAATTATTGAGACATTCATATTAGTTTTTCAGAATCTAAAGTCAGCTTTAAATTAAATTAAAACCTTGTCATCATAAAGCTGACAGATGCGTTGCTTCTCTTCTCTTGCTGTTTTCAATTTGGTGGTCATCAGGTCTCTCTCGATATATGCAGCTTTCTCTGCCTTGGCAGCTGTCTCCGCCTGTCTCTTAGCTTCGATAGCTTGGCATTCCACACTGGCGTACCTCATCACTGCAGCATCTTTTTCTTTCTGTGCCTGCTCAGCTTTTCTGCACATCTAAACGAAAATACATTTTCATGATATATTGACAGCAGGTAAGATTGACTGTGCACATAATATTATGTTGTGCCATGTTACTTATTTTATTTAAACTACCTCACATAAAAAATAAGTGGAACTTGTTTATAATAATTTTACTTTATACTCAACTTCTGTTACTAATGTTGTGATGTTTTGATTGACTATCAAAATTAGATGACATAGCAGAATCATATTACTTAACATTAAAAAGTTATAAACACAATATTTAAAATTTACGAAGCACAAAATAAATAACCTAACCAAGAGTATGTCAGGGCATATCTAATGGCCGGTTTCAATAACCTATCTACCAATAACTGTTAGACACGTCAAATTTGTATCACAAACAACCGTCTAATGATTTAATGATGATGTTTTTAACAAATAGTTATAGATAGATAGGTTATTGAAACGGGCAGTAAGAAGTGTTCCGTAACTGTCAATGTGCAGTAGGTTTTCTTTAATTATTTCAAAAGTTACTTTTTTTTAAATACCTATTTGACAGTACCCCACATGATGGGGTAGAATAAAAAAATATTTTTCATTTAACTATACAAAATTTCTTCCACTTCTATTCATAATTATTACAGAACTTAGAAGGGCAGACACTGGACAGACAGACAGGATAGACAGAGTGAAACTATGAAGGGTTCCTCAAGTACTAAGGAACCCTAAAACATTTACCAGGTCCACTTTGACCTCCAGCTCCTTGAACATCTGGTCTTTGGCCTGCAGCTCATCCACCTGTTGTTTCACCTTCTCCCTCAGTAAAGCATTTTCTTTTCTCTGTTCAGACAAAACCTTCTCCAATGACTCTATTTGCAGTTTATGCAACTCATTTTTATTTTCAACTGCTTCTGAAGGAATTTCGTTAGAATTTGAAGCATGTTCTAAATTTAAATTTACTATAGGCTGTTCTACAACTTCCTTCTTTTTATTTTTGTTGCTGTCCTCAAAAATATCATTCATGACTTTACCGTTAGGTATTTTTATATCTTTTACTACTGGTTTGGGAACTCTTTGGCTGTTGGTGTATGCATTTTTTAAACTGCCACTTACTGAAGAGAATATACCATGCACATTTTTAACAATACTACCCAAATCCTGGGAGAGTATTTCCTTTGGTATCCTACTGTAATGAGCATCATATGCTTGAGGTTCAGGAATTTTTTGTGTAGAACTAGCTTTAAATTTTTTTTGGGTGAATTGTGATAAAATGTAGTCTTTTTCCAAATCTGTCGTGGAGTTTGGACTACTTAAATTACTTTCTAAGTTAGATATATTCTCAGCACTTCTACTATTTGATTTATAGCTAAAACTAGTGATATCTGCATGTTGTTCATTTAGGCTGGTGGTAGATGTTGTGAGGTTAGTGTCTAACAAACACTTTGGGTCAACATTCTCATCATGGGGTAATTTATCTTGAACACTTTGATCATTTCTCTCAATTTGACTAGTAATACTATCTATACCAACTGGCATAGTTTCTATTAATATATTTATGTTATCATTGGCTAATTTCTTTTGATCATTACTGATACTATTACCATCTTGTAAATTTTGAATATTCCTTTCGCATGAACTAGGAGATATATCGACGGATAATTCAGTATTGTTTGGGATATGTGAGGCATTACAGTTGGGATACTGTACTTCTATGGCACTTTTCGTAATTTTGGTTGGAGATATTTCTGAATCGGATGAAGACTGATAATTCGTTGACTGAGAGTCACGAGTCTCGACACCAGAATCGCAACATATCTCCGACTTTGTTCCGTTCTCTTTCGCCTCGTCTACGTCAACACTTTCAATACGGTTTATATCACTTTCAAGAGACATAATCACTTAGCGAGGTATTTGGTCGTAAGACAAAATAGCTGATACTTTAAGAAAAGCTCTAAAGCCATTAGAATTTATTATTATTTTTGAAAATAAACATCTAACATCTGATAAAATTGTAACAAACTGACGGCTGATCAAAATTCAAATGACATTTGACACTTCTCACTTGACATTGACAACTTACAAGATTTTTTTTTCTTATTTTCAATTGAATGTGAAGAACAGAGTTATGACACGCTCTGGACATGTATGTTACATGTCTCACAACACTGAGAATTTTAAGTTGTGGCAACATTTTCATTTTCTGTCATTTATTTTCTTTGAAGAGAAAATCGAGGGCTCGCAGAAAAGTAGGTCGACGGTATTGATTTTTACTAATATTCGACAAACAAAGACGTAACTCTGTTCTATGTGGTAACCAGCACTACATTGGCTGAAGTTGCAGAAAGACAACGTGCACCATGCCTGTAAGTAGTTCTGTTCCTAACTCGTTACCTCATCATGTGATTTTGAGTGAGACTAGAAGCGTGCGATTTGGTGATTACCAAATTCTTTTTCGATTCTTTGCAATCATTCTTATAAGAAGTTGCATTTGGCTACAAATAACCCTAATACTAAATTTGTGTTGTTTTAGAATGCTTTCATTTTCTAATACGCCATACAATGTGAAATGAGTCATAGTTTTCAGGGTCATACTTGTACGTTAACTACGCAATAGTCGACACGGTTCGTGGCACGTGTAAGTTTTCAATAATACGTTTGTACGCTTAGGACGCAGAGTTGGCCGCGCCGACGGTCGAGAATGTTCGGGTCGTGGTACGCGTGCGTCCGATGGACCAGCGGGAGAGGTTGGAGGGATCCTACAACTGCGTGTCGGTGGACTCCGTGAACAACACGATCGCAGTCAACAGGAGCAACGTCAACCCTCCGGAGCCCCCGCGCATCTACGCCTACGATGCGGTCTTCGACGCCAACACTTCGCAGGTAAGGTCTTGGTGCGCGAATTTCAAAGGATTTTCAACTTGGACTAGGCTCTTGGGATTATAAATAGTATATATTCAAGGATAATGTTAGAAGTCAAATAAACTTGGGATCATAGGAAGTAGCATTAAAAGGCTAGTGATTAAATATTCATATAACCTTGTACAACTACAAAAGAAATAAGCATTGATATTTGGGAAGTTTTTTATTTTGATCATTTGACAAGCAATATCAAATACAGAGTTAATTAACTTCTTTGTACACATTTCAGTTAGATTCTCATTATGTTGCCTTTGTTTAACAACATTGTAGCCTAATTAATCTTATTAGGAAGTAGGTACATGTTGAATGAAGATAAATGTGACATACTTATCTATAGTAAAATGTTAAACATTTTAAGCTAGCAAAAAAATAATTTTATTACTTTGGCATATCACAAAACCACAAGATAATATTTATTAGTATTTTAAGACAAAGAAAAATATTTTTTATTCACAGCATTGTCATTATCATTTCAAACGTTTTTGAGTACTAATTACAACATATTTATTATAGTTTAACAACAGAAAAGTTTTTTGATGGGTTATGAAAGTTATTGTACACATTTTGGTCACACATAAAGCAAGTTCTTAGTATATTTTTTAAGAATGATACTTGCATTATTAATTTTCCAAAACAGATGTGCAACATACAACTCACAATTTTTACAACCGAATTGTATTTCAAATTCACTGACACTTAAATAAAAATTGTGTAACATTTTAGCCATTTTGTGTCTACTGAAGAGAAACAAATAACCAGAAGAAGCAAGAACAAACAAATTTAGTTGCATTTTGACGTATCTGCCATTCCTCCAGACTGACGATGTTCGTAACCTTCAGTCTTGTCGAATGGTGGGTGTGTTGAATGGCTACACTACATAACAATGAAAAAAATTGCAGTGTGACAGACTTAGCATAAAATGTATATATTTTTGCTTGCTAACTGCATTAAAAACGATATGATTTCAATAAAAATATTTTTTTCTTTATTAAACTTTTGGCAATTAAACTGGCACTATAGCTATAATAAAAAAAAATTCATGCTGCTTTTGCTTTTTTTAAAAAGCGAGTAGCTTCTTTGATGAGCAGAGTTTGCGCAAGCACCAACACCATTCTTAGGGTGATAAGTGAAAAAGTAGAGTGTCCAATCATGCATCATTGGGTGCACATTCATGTCTACGTGCCCAGTGCTGCTGGTAGGCCACGTAGATATTTTAAATAATTTTAATGCATTTTATAATTTCTAAATACTAACATAGTTTGTAATAAAATAATTATTGTATTTACTAACAACTTATGGACTCCCGTCTGAAATAAACATTTTTATTTTTATTTATTTTATTATTTTTTGAATTTTGAAAATGGAAGAGAAGAAAGAAGATGAATTAAATGTAACATTCTAAGTGCATCTTGCGTGCCGGGGTGAAGCCCGCGGGCGATGCAAGACAGGGCTGGCCTCTGCTCAATGCATTGGGAATGTTATGTTGACTAACTTCAGTGAAGACATTTTGAAGACTTCAGAAGAATGAGATATAACTTTTGTTAATATATATATGTTCATATAAAATGAATCTTTTTGTAAACAATAAGACAATATTACTCTATATTGTTATCAATTTATAAAGTATCACTTATTTACGGATTAGTGGTACAATTACATTTTCATTTTGCCAAATTGAATGTCAATAATCTGACAGAGTATAAATAATAGCAATAGCCTTGATGATGTATGCTGATTGTTACTTCTGTACGTATTTGTTCACGTCTATTCATATTTATGTAAATTGTAAAATAAAATTAGTTCCTAGATAATATGTAATTTAGTATTTTTACTTGCAAAGATTAGTTAATTCTTAACGTACCTATTGTATAGTGGTACTTTATTTAGCTACAGAACAATATGAATTTGTATGCACAACATTATGTCTGCAGTTCATGCTGTCTACGTATCAAATATCAAAGGCGAATCGATAGTTGAAGTCATAACACTAGTCAACAGTTTTGTAACAATTTTTCAACACAGCATTGTGTAATGTATTTTTGCAGACTCGATACATTTTGATTGTTATTTCTCTGCATTAGCTTTTACGATGCACCTAAAAATAAACGAAGTTAACAATTATATTTGTAATGCAATAATCAACTGTGGGTTATTCACGTAAAGAATGAAGTTAACCATGCATACATATTATGTCAAAACTGGTTATGTCAAAAAAAAAAAAAAAATTATTTTAATTAGTTAATGTAATGTGAACACGGCTTACTGGTAAATTTTGAGATATGTAATAATATGTATGCATGATTGGCTTCATTCTTAACTCTATAGAATATAGGCACTCTTTTGGAAACTTTTCGTGTTTCGAGTGGAGACGTCAAGTTTACCACTAGTAAGTCAATAAAGGTATCAATCCAAATAGTCAATCATGGATAGACAAATAAGTAAGAGAGTTCCACTATATTGCACTAAAGTGTAATAAGAACTGCTTATTTTCAACCTAAACTATACTTAAGGCCTCTTAATCAATGATACTAGCTTTTGCCCGCGTCAATACAGTATCCCACAGGAACACTGTACTTTTTCGGAAAAGTAGTTTGTGTTATCCAGAGCTCAAACTGCAACCATACCAAATTTCATGAAAATCCGTCCAGTAGTTTTTGCGTGAAACAGTAACAAACATCCATCCATACACCCATCCATCCCTCCTCGCAAAATTTCACATTTTTAATAGTAGTAGGACTGATAAACGTCAGGTTAGTGATACCCAGCCTGTTTGCATGTCTCTGTCGCAAGTCGCAAGATATGAAATAAGCTATCCGACGCTTATTAGAAGATTGTGAAACATCGAACAGGCCCTACCCACGCTAATTATCTACTATATTTGATAGTAAACATTATAAAACATCTTGATACCTATTATTATCACGGAGGAATTAAACTATTGGTCCATCATATTATGTATTTTTTAGTCTCAACAAAGTTTATGAATACTTATATCACCTATTTTTGTTACAAGTACCTACCAAGCTAGTAGCTATGACCGGGCATTTATCTAACTACTAACGCAACGCGCGTTGACTGCGGGCGGCACGGCGAAGGCCGCGTCCTACTTTCCGATGTCGTCGTTTATATAACACAAAAACTACTCAATATGCAGTAAATTCGTTCTAACAAAATAGTGCGGCCAAACGCGAGACGTGTCACGCACATTAATAATAATAATTCTGGAAAAAAAATGCGCATAGTCTTATAGCCCAAGAGTTATTAGGAAATTTAGAGCAGGCGTTTGAGCTAAAACCTTATCATATACTTCTCATATTGTATCCCAACACGAGACTGTGAAAAAGGCAGGTCATTTAGTCGGGAGTTAACCTTGCCAGACCAGTGTAAAAATAGATTGGAAGAAGGTAAAAAATAAATAAAAACACGATATAAACTTAAAAACTTAAATATTAAACTCTGGGTATAAGACTACGATAAAATCCTAACCAAGACCATGTCACGACATGTCTTAGGAGGGTTCCGTAACTATCAATGCGCAATAGATTTTCTTTGAATTACCTACTTCAAAAGTTATTGTTCGATTTCGCTCAAAATAATTTTCCTAAAGAGCATTGCATGTAAGCGCACCTTATGACCTATACGCCTACCTTGTCTTTATCATTATAATATGTACCACCTTCCGTAGCTTCGAACATTTAAGAGGCATATTACATATCGACTGTGAATTTTGACATATTGAATAGTGCAGAATAGCTATGGGTCTAGTTCGCTGCGGCCTCGATTTTTGTAAATTTTGCTAACTTTTTAAACCCAAAATTGCTGAGAAAGATTTTCATAAAATGCGCGAAGGCACTTTCTTAAGCTCCTGGATTAAACTACTGTTCTAAGCAAATGAAATAATAAAATGAGAATGTTATCTCCTATATAGTCGTATAGTTCGTAGTGTGGCATTGGAATTTTGAAATATCTTTGATTTAATATAGAAAAAAAATCTTATTCTAAACCAAAAAAACTTCAAAAATAGCTTTAAGTTAACTGTGAATTACTCCTATCTACGATAATATTACTAAGCAAAATTTATACCAGAACAAGTGTTACTTCATGAGGAATAAAGATTTTATAATTTTAAAGCATGAATTTATTAACCCATTTCTATAAAAAGGATAAATACAACTGCATAATTACTACAAAATGCGAAATGTCGGGAACGCTTCAAATACCTAACTAATCTCGCAAGAGTGCAGATTAGTAATAATTAGTCTTATGAATACAGTCTACACAAAAGCTACGCGCCAATTTTTCAAGATAACTATATTATTGATATCATATACTTTCTAACGGCGTATCGCGTTTGCTGAACTTTGACTATGATGAAACTACCTACCTATTTTGTAATCTCTGCTCTGGCTTGAGAGTTAGCACAATGGTCACAAATTCGACAAATAACCTTTTGATTATCCAGGATAGCTAAATGCTTTGCAATATTCAGTAATTCAAACCTGCCCCCTTTTCCCTCGGGCTATCGATCCAGCGATTGCGCGTGCGTGTCGACCAACAAAGGATATCTACCGTTTTCATATTCTATTTGTGTTTCAAATCCGTATAGTATATTATATTCAGATATGTAGGGACCACTAGGGTTTGAAACTAGTATATGACCTTGTCAGTCTTAGGATTGTTAATAAATTAGGAGTTACGAATGTCTTGATGTATGTCGGTTTAGAACTGCTAGGGCTGGTGTTCTAATGTCAGTCTTTCAAAAACCAAATTTCTGTCTGTCTGTCTGTCCGTGCTTCAAGCTTCTGTAATAATAAATACCTAGTCTTGTCATAAATACTGAAACAAAGAAAAAAAATTTCTATTGCAAATAACATTTATTAGGTACTTTTACAGTGTGTTAGTTTAATACATAAATATAAAATAATTTAAAATATAAAAAGCTTATTCGAAGTGGTCTCCATTGGCAGCAATACAGTCATTTGAACATTGAGTCCAGTTATCAATAGAAGCACGCACTCTTTCCATGGGAAAATTCTTCACTGCCAATCGTACGGATTGTTTTAGGGACTCCAAATTATCATGGCGTTTAGAGCAAGCCGTACTCTCTAAAACTGACCATAAATCATAATCCAGCGGATTAAGATCGGGACTAGACGACGGCGAGTCTTCAGCGCTGATGAAGTCCGAAACGTTCGTTTCCAACCAAGACTGCGTAGACCGAGCTTTACGACCCGGCGCCGAGTCTTGCTGGAAGGACCATTCTTGGTTATTGAACATGGTGTTGTTAAGGGGCTTCACAACCTTCTCAAAATTGGTATCTTGATACACTTGTTCCGATGTTTTGATACCTTTTTCACAAAAGTATGACATAGTCACTTCTTCATAGCTAATACCTCAAAAAACCATCACTGAAGTCGGATAGAGCCCACGCTGCACTCTGTCGACTAATTGGGAAGCTTCCTTAGAGCTTTGAGCATAAATACGGTCATTTTGTTTGTTAAAATGTTGCTCAATTGTAAAAATTTTCTCATCCGTAAACAAAATTTTTCTGTGACCTCCCTTTGCGTACCGCTTCAGTAGTTGTTTCGATTTTACCACACTATTCTTTTTTTAAATTATCAGTTAAGAAATGACCAGTACGTCTCTTATAGGCTGCAAGTCCTAAGTCATCTTTTAAAATACGCGACATGGTTCTAGGTGCTATCTTCATCTCCCGAGATAAAATCTTTTGTTTTCGGACAGGATTTCTTCGAATTATTTAAATCCCTTACTGCTTTGACCACCTTTTTCGTACGAACACTACGTGGACGGCCAAATCTTTTTCTGTCACAAACCGAGGAGGTCTCATTGTACCTATTAATAGCTCGGTACACAAATATTTTACTAATACCAAGCGTATGGAGAGTTTTAAAAATTGCATTTGACTCCATACCTACTTTGTGTAATGCAATCACAGCGATTCGGTTCTCTTTATCACGCCACTCCATTTTAATATCGCAAAATATTGTACAATGTATTGGCGCCAAAATGAGAAAACACAATGAACAATCATATAAAAATGACAGATTTCAAATTCAAATGAAATATTTTGTTTATTTTTAATTGTAACAGTATTTATGGCCAGACTAAGTATAAATGGATGAAATTTGGAACAGTTAAAGACTGTGTATAGATCTCGATTTTGGTATCATACAATTATAATAATTTTACATTTTAGGGGTAGCTCTCCATATATGTGAAGTGGGGATGATAAATATTTTTTCAATCTACCACATCGTGTGGGGTATCGTTGAATAGGCATTTTAAAATAAAGGCAAGGTTTCATACATAACTTTTTTACAAAGTCAACAATTTTCGAGTAATCTGCCTCCAAAGTGGTTTATAAGTTGGACCCCCTTCTGGCATTTCTAAACTATAGGAGATAGAAACTTGTAAGTTTCCATGCTAATAGGTCATGATAAAAACTCTTCAGAAAAAATATTTTGAGCTAAATCGGACTATAACTTTTAGAGTAATTCAAAGAAAAACTATTAATATTGCGTTGATAGTTACGGAACCCTTCTTAGACATGTCGTGACTTGCTCTTGGTTAGGTTTTTGTCCTACAGTCTTATACCCAGAGTTTAATGTTTAAGTTTTTAAGTTTTATCGTGTTTTTATTTTTTTAACCTTATTCCAATTTACTTTTACACTGGTCACGCAAGGTTAAAGATATAAACTATCTAAATGATCTGGCCTTTTTTCCCCAAACTCCTTAAACATTAAACCAACATTAAACATTAAACTATATAAAAATTTCAAATTGCCTCAAAAATGTTTTTTGGGTATTAAAAAATTCACTTTTCAAAAATTTTTATGTCGACTTAGCCCCGCTTCTGACCAGCCAGACCTACAGTTGAGGTAGATACAATATGAGAAGTATAGGACAAGGTATCAGCTTGCCTCAAACTCCTGCTCTAAATTTCCTAGTAAATTTCCTTTCTCTAAATTTCCTAGTAGCTCTTGGGCTACCAGTACAGAGTTCTAATTTTACTGATCTGAAAGTTCACCGGCGTTCCGGATTCCGGAGCATATAGTCCCAGCCTGAACTATGAACTGGAATACATAAAATATAAGTAACTACCTATAACCTACATACTACAATTAATATTCCAATAACTACACCTACTTTAGCCTACACCTACAACCTTTAACTTGCTGACCAGACAGACGTCCTGTCTTGACTATGAAGTATGAACATATTACCCCAATTTCTATACCAACAACCACACCTACTGACTACATCTTCAACCTACACCTACCAGCTACACCCACAACCTAAACCTACAATATACACCTATTCTATTTATTGTACAATTATTATTTCCGATTGTCATCTTGCAACCCTATTGCTGCCTGAGGATCATAAAAATGTTATTAAATCGCTATTAAAAAATAAGGGTTGGTGGCTGAAGGTTGAAAATTTAGGGTGGTATGTATTTTCAATCCCAATTCATATAAAAAAAAAATTATGTCAAATAAATTATTTTAGGTTGGGTCACCCTTATCATTTAGGGGTTGAAAAAATTGATTACGACCGATTCTCAGACCTACCGAATATCAAAAAAAAAATTCATAAGAATCGGTCAAGCCGTTTCGGAGTGTGTCCCCCTAACACTATAACAGGAGAATTTTATAAATTAGATTTTATACTTTATACAAGCTAATCTTATATGTTATATATACTACATATATAATATATAAGATTAGCATTACATGAGCGTGAACCCGTGAACATTGTACCCCCAATCCCCATGCAGAATAAATTTCATAAAATCCTTTTTTGACGGAAGTCTACGTCATAAGAACTATCTGCTCGCCAAACAGCACAATTCGTCCTGCGGTTGATACTCACTATACATACCCCTATTTCACCCCTTTAGGGACAAAATTTAAAAAAAGACAAACATGTTCAATAAGTTGTTTATTTCATAAATTGTTTATATTTCATGTAAATAATTGAAGATTTTAAATTTTTACCATACGAACTTTCAACGCTAAATATTTTACACCCTCAGAGGGTAAATTCTAATAAATCCTGAAACACGTATCTAATGAAATGTATTTAAGAGTATTAATCTTAATTTTCATGGAAATCTGTGCAGATTTAAAGATGTACCTTACAAACTTTCAATTTAATATACTACGTACTTAATGATTTGTATTTATAACTCGGATATAAAATTTCATTTCTTTCACTTTCACTTTCAACCCTTATTTTACACCCCCAGGGGGTGAATTTTAATAAACCCCGAAAGACGTATTTAATGAAATGTATTTTAGACCGTTAATCTCAAATTTCACCAAAATTGATGCTTAAAAGATTATCCATACAAACTTTCAACCCCGATTTGACCCCTTTAGGGATGGAATTTTTCGAAATCCCTTCTTAGTGTGCGTCTACGTTATGAATGACAGCAATTATTACTGTCCAAATTTCACGTTTCTACCATTTGCCGTTACGGTTGTGCGAGCACAGTGTAAAAATAAATACTTGCGAGCGTCTATATATAATAATATATCAGCGAGTCGGTGGTCGATGGTCGTCTTTTACTTACGTAGTAACTATTAAGTAATCTCTGTGTTTATGAGTATATACCGGGTGATCTTTAATTCCGTTTCGAGAGAAGTATGTGCAGTCACTAGTCAAATGTTATCAATTTTTCACTTCGGTTTCGGTGCTCACTGAAATCAGCGTTGCGGAGTATGTTTGCAACATATGCTGAGTGGGCACCAATTTAGTAAAATTTCTTGTATTCTTCTTTTTAATGTATATTTTTCTTGTTCAGTGTTTTACCAAATAAACTATCTTTCTTTCTAAATCATGGTAATCTGCATAGCTATTGGATGAGCAGTCTCATGCCATGTTGGACGCTGGTACTTATCTTGCAATGAGACTAGTATTTCATGCCCTCCGTTCTTTTCAATTTCTAGATCGTGGATTTGTGGAATTGTATATGGTAGGTATGTAGGTATATCTCATTATTGTATTAGGCATACTATAGTAATAATTAAAATAATTAATCATAACTATTAAAAATTATTTCTCATAGTATACAAGATGATATTCGTAAAGTTATATATATTCGGGATTCCAATGGGACCTGACTTTAAACAGCAGTACACACACATTCAACAGTAGTATGAGGGATCCATTGATTAACTATATTATAATATCAATGTCCGCTGGGTACTGGTACATACATCACGCGGTATCAGCACGGCTAATAGGTTTATCGCGATGATAGCGCAAGTGGGGCACGCCGCACGGCTAGCGAGTAGCGACGGATATACAGCTGGTTAAACCACATTGTCAACCTAAAAACCATGAGACGTAGCGTGTTTAGTTCAAAAATGTTGAATGGCTTTAGGCGCGGTGATTGGTGACGCTTACTCGACACGCCAAAAGACAAGCTTAGCTAGCTGCTGCATTAGACGTTTTACATAGACCGGTTCGGTTCAGAAAAAGAACAAAAAATTGAGACTTAACTGTATTAAGGAACGCCAGTATCCAAATCAATAATTTTTAGAATCTTGGTCTATTCACTATTGGTCCATTTATAGCTCATTCCATAGCTCATACACGAATCATGATATAAGTAAAAGCGGATTTTAAAGCTTATTCAAGATGGTACGATTTAAAATCTGCCACAACTTTAATCTCAAAACCTAACCTAACCTAGAAATTGAGTTAATGATACACATCAAAGTCTACTACATATCTCCTACTTATACATCTATTCTACAGTCTACATCAAGTGATCAATTCAAGTCGCGAACGTTCCGTGTTCCAACTAAGCATCGCAATAACGCCCCCTTTGTGAGGCCCTATTAGGGTTCGCCAACTGTTTAGAATTCCTGATAACTTGTTACATATTTGAAGGGCCATGGACGCTAAATGCCCCAATTAGTCATCGTTCGGCGAAACCCTAAAGCATGGCAACTGTTATAACATTCAAACCAGGCCACGGACGTTCCGAGACCATAACTCCAAATAGAACGGCATCAAAATGTGCCACGGACTTAGTCAGGTCCAATTAGAACAGCCTTTTAATGGGCCATGGACCGAATGCCTTATACCGATTTAAACATTAAAATAGGCCACGTACGACCCAATTTCCAAGTAGAACACTTGTCAAAGGGGTCATTGAGATCATAAGACCCAACTTTAGGTAGCTTTAAGACGGCCCTATTCCCAACTAAACTTAACAAAATGGATCTCGGATTTTCCAATTTCCAAGCCCATCTAGAAAAGATTTCAAATGGGCCACTGACGCTTAAGCCTCAAACAAAGGCTAGGCCAATGGACGTCCTTGATTGAAACTAGAGGTCCCTAATCTCAGCTAAAACCAATGAAATGACTCACTAATGACTTAATGCACATTACCAGCTTCATTTTAAAGCTGTTTTCGTAGATTTTAAGCAGGCTACAGTCGTCCCAGGTTCCAGCTAGGTTTTAACTAGGCCATGGAAGACCAGATTCAATAGCTTTATATTCGTGAAATGGATAGACTCGCCCTGACCTATCCGTCCTCGCGCTCGCCTTGAGCTCAGTATCTGTCGCCTTGGAGGCCGGCGAAGTAGTCGTCCCTTCTATTCTAACGTTTAGATAACTGCTCGACCCCACAGTATTCGCTATGAGCGATAATAATGAGGTTATATGATCCAGACATGATTCTAGTTTAGTTTGGGGTTTTGGGGTTTATTAATGAGTTAATAATTAGTACTTATAATTTGTAATTTGCAATTCTTTATACCTACTTAGTTTAAACTTTATTGGCCGTTTACCGCAAATTCATTCATGTAGATTCTAGAATCATCAGAAACACACCTCTTTTTCGTTGAGGGTTAAGAATTAAAATCTATTTATTAACAGAGACGAGAACTGTACATTTTGTGACACACTGCTAATCCAGACTATATTAAGGCGCATGTCTCCTCAACAATTTTTGCATATAACCATCCATTTGTCCATCCTCACACACTATTGCATTTAGAATATTAGTAGCAAGATATGTGTGGAACTCATGACCAGTTTTTTGTTATTTTTCCCATGGCCGCGGCCGCCCCAACGCCGCTGCTGTCGTAATTTGTAGAACGGTTCCGGCCTGCCCCACTGACCCATTTGATACACCAAATCGATAATCGCATACGTTGCTCTTAATTTATGACACAAATGACTATAATTTTTATAAAAAAAACTATAACCCGACTATGTAAATTATATAGCCTGTGTTACCACTTACCCGGGCTAATTATTACGAATCTATTGACACCTCATTTATTAAAATCGGACTAGCAGTTTAGGCGCTACAGTTTAACAAATATACATACATAGTCTGCCAAAATCATTACCCTTCCTTGTGGCTTCGCCATAGTCGGATAAAAATAATACTAAACCGTACACACCAATCAAGTATATGTATTAATAAAATTACTAAGAAATGTATCGTTTTATTTCAGGATATATACCTTAAGGCGTGACTCCTGTTCATGTTTTTTCGAAACATTACACAGAAAACATGAAACAAAAACATTTGTTTTCATACACAAGCTGTCTCTAGCTATAGAAAATGTTTTTGATTGAAACAAAACATTTTGTGTAGACAAGATCATGAGTTCCGATGAGGAAGACGTAAGCACTGGCAGTTTTAGTTAGCTATTGCAGATGCAGAATCTAGGAGTAAACACAGGGGGTCAAAAAAGGCCACTTTAGGTGTTTTATATATATTTTTTAACTCGTATTATGTGCGCCATTTTACGCATTTCTATTGAAAACTGTCAAAATTTATGTTTTATTATGAATGTAGCCATTTTACCATTTCACGATTATTGTATGGAAAAAACAGGTGTATGAAACATAAAAATAAACATCTAAAGTGGCCTTTTTAGACCCTCAGATTTCGAGTTAGGCCATTTACAAATTACGGGTCAGTAAATACCCGTAATTTTAATATTTATCAGGAGTTACGAATAGAAGACCGATTTGGGATTGATAAATAACTTCTTCCGTATTTCTATGTTTAATGGTCATGTGAGTGGTGTAAAAGTTGATAAGAAATGAAACATTCCGTCCCCTCTCTACCCGCGCGGGGAATGTTTTCCGTCCGTCTCGGAAGACAAAAATATTGTATACTCCTAAACGTCCCTCCTAAACTCCTAACGTGGCTAAACACAAACGTGTTTAGCCACGTTTCGATGTTTTGTGTAATGTTTCGAAAAAAACACGCACAGGAGAGACGCACCTTTACACATGCCGTATACCTGCATTATATATTTTCGCGTTTAAATATTTTCATTTTACAAATTAGGTAGGTACATATTCAATGTTTCTGTCTTTGTCTAATACGTTCGAAAAGTCAATTAAACTTGGCTGAGTAAAACAATTAAAGCTTCAGAAATAATTGACTTGATAGTTAATGACATTAAGCCTTCTGAATTTACTGAATAATTGAATTATGCAATGTTGGAAAAGACGCTACAAACTTTTGATAAAAATGTTAGCCGCTTTTCTTAGTAAAAGCATATGCCAGATGGCGGATGGTCTTCTTAAATATTGTGTAAAATCATCACCTATATCAAATTCTCGTGTCATAGTGTTCGGGAACTACTGACTCCTCCGAAACTGCTTGACCGATTCTTATGAAAACTTTATTGCATATTCGGTAGGTCTGAGAATCGGTCGTGATCATTGTTTTATATATGTCACAACAATGTTTGCCGGGTCAGCTAGCGATGTGATATATTACCAGCCAAAATTCTACATTGTGCAATTCTACATTCACAATTTTACATGTGTCATTGACCAAGTATATAATAGTCCATACTATGGTCCAACAAGGTTGATCCTTAGCATAGGTCATTTGGGACTAGTAACATACATACGTAGGTCGAAACATACATACAGAACAAAGGGTTCTAGCCACAGGCTGGGATGTAATGATTTTGCTGCGATGTATGTCAGTAGGTCGCGGCGCGAACCACTGCGCGCTGCATCTATTGATTGCTGCCGGCGGCCATCTTACATTCTCCACAGATACAAAATGAACGACCTATTTTTTTATTAGTGGCCAGTATCAAGCCCATTGCTGTTACTATCTAGATGGTCAAAGAGTTTACAAACACTAGGCAGTAGGCAACCAAATGCCTGCAATTAAGTAGGTCCTACGATTGTTCAATTAGTCCATTAATTTTAATGTTGTTTTAATTACTTTAAACTTTAAAATACTAGGCTTGACTCCTCATATATTACTGTCAAAATCCTTAATTTGTCCATACTTACCACAGAGCACTTTTGAGGGTTCCGTAGTTCATGTCTCGGAAGTCGGAACCCTTTCGTCATGTCCGGCCGTCGGGCTTCGGCATACCGTCCAAACGGTTAATGCTTGAAAGTTATGTGCTAAAATAAAATCACTGAAAAATATATTTTTTTGGGGTACCTACACGTAAAGTCGGTGTTCTCGCGTCTACCCATAGTGTGGGGCTTTGGTATCATTGGATTGGTCTTAACACATTTAGAGGTTGCTATAACTATTTTTTGATTTAAGGGTCAGTTCAGACCGCGACGCGGCGCGACGCTGCGATATCCGTTTGCGAGATATTCAAGTTTAAGCACATTTTTTGTCAAAATAGTGCGCCCCTCTAAAAGTTGAATGGCTGGCTCGAGAAATCTATAAAGGAAAACTATAACAGCTTATACATATACAAATGCTTTATTTCCGAAAAGTACATTAACACAGCAGTTATGACGGATCCCCCCACACTAGGTGTAGTCCGACTCCTGTGTATACCGTTATTAGTTTTGGAGTTATAGATGCCCTCCTTGTAAAATGCGCTTTCTTGAAAAACTTCGTACAAAGATAATGATATAATAAATAAGTTAACGTGTAAAATATTGGTATGCTGGTACGGAACCCTATGTGCGTAAATTCGACTTGCACCTGGCCGGTTTTTGTATAAATGTACATACTTTTCTTGCTTAAGCTTTTAATGACAAAAAAGATATATGAATATATGGATTGTAGGTATACCTATTTTATATTGATTTAACTAGGTAATTGTGTGTTTGGCTTCAACAAGAATATCTCGCCATATATAAAACGCCTCCCTCTAACTGAGAAGTGTTCTACATAGTACGTACACATTCCAATCTGTATTGATGCATTGCTGTGGTCCCAGAAGTAGGTCATACTCCAACTATGCAAATATATCTAGACTTCGTTAACCTTGTTGTTGTTCTTTTGTTTCTTGTTCCTCTGCATAGAACACACATTTTGTAATGCAACTTTTAATCGTGTACAGTGCAACTACTTTATTTATGTCCCTCGGCAATCGTCGTTTTTATTATGGAAATGACAGACCAAGTATGAAACACCGGTTCCCGAAACACATTAAGAATATAGTTGTACTGTAATGGTATGTTTATAATTCAAACAAATTAGGCTAGTTATTATTATTATTTTCATTTATTTAGGAACAAACAGTTATTTAGTACAAAATATTTTTATAAAGTAATACATAATTAAGTAACGTAAACCTCGAGTTCCATAGAAATAAGTAATAAATATATAAAAATTAAAACTACAACACATGCATTCGGATCAGCTTATACCAATGTTTCTAATTTTGTAATTTGCATTTTGTTTCATTTTACTTAAAGAGCAATGAAACAGATCGAAATCATCAAAATACTTATTACATATGTTGCAAGACCTTCTAATAAAAGCAATAGTTATGAATCAGGATCGTTGATATGTGCTGCAGATAAACTAATCTGTTCAACATTTTAATCTATGTGATGTCATCCTTGCTATATTCGCTCCTTTATTAGGTTTTATAAGCGTGGAACAAAGATCTATCTATCCTACAGAAATGGTACATAGTGTTACGCCGTGCCACGGCGAAGCCTAGTGGCGTAGCAAGTCTTATATGGTGGACCCGTATCAAAAAAAATATTTAGTTACTCACTTTCGGGAGCCCCTGTAGCCCGGGGAGGGCATATAATTGATATGGCTGATACAGCGGTAGTTACGCCCCTGGTTAAGCCTGACACTACAAACATATAAACAGCCATCCGTTTATAATTCATAGTCAGACTAGAATCTCATGAAACACCCGTAATTTGTATTGAGTTTTGAATTATAAAAAAAACCCCAATTATTTGATCACCAACCACTAATCCCCACTGCAGGGGCTCGGGGCTCTCCCCAATATGAGGAAGGTTAGGCTGTAGTCCACACTGGCTACCACGCTAGCTTACTGTTTTAAGGTATTCTTATTATAACCAATTTCAGATGGACATCTACGTGCAGACCGCCAGCCCCATCGTGGAGCAGGTGCTGCGGGGCTACAACGGCACCATCTTCGCGTACGGGCAGACGGGCACGGGCAAGACCTACACGATGGCGGGGTCGAACTCCGCGCCCGAGCTGCGCGGCATCATACCCAACTCCTTCGCGCACATCTTCAGCCACATCGCCAGGGCCAATGATGATGAGAAGTGAGTTTCACATAAATAGGATTATATTGTAGCGACTCTGCCCAATTGTGTTATTAACGGCCGCACACGACGACATTTAATGACGGCCTCTGTGGCTCAGTGGCGTCAGCGCCAAAGCTGGTCGGGCACGTCAATGACCCCTCCTAATCTAAACGTCTATAATATTTGGTATTACCCCTTGTATCAAGAAGCGACAGAGGTCCAAAGAATCATGTGATATAATCTGTCGAGTGCTCCAGGGACATGCTATACTATTCTATACTATTCAATCTAGAAACGTTAACAAAAAGATTCAATCTAAAGCTAAATAGATTTTTGTACTTTGGTTGTGATTTGGTTTTTACAGTACGACGTACGAATTACTACTTTATTGCAATGGATATAAGTCGCATCTTAAATTGATAAAATATAAATGTCATTTGTATACGGAAAGCTTCAACACAAGTGGGATGTAGATGAATTGACAAATTTTATTAGTTACCATTGTTTGCCACTAGGGGCGTTGTTTTGTCACTGCTCGCACTGAAGAAGGTAGCTACAATTTGTATGGCATTGATTAATTATTATTTACCATTGTTTGCCACTAGGGGCGTTTTTTGGTCACTACTCGCCGTGAAGAAGTTAGCTACAATTTGTATGGCATCGAATTAGTTACCATTGTTTGCCACTAGAAGCTTTGTTTTGTCAATGCTCGCCGTGAAAAAGGTAGCTACAATTTGTATGGCATTGAATTATTTACCATTGTTTGCCACTAGGGGCGTTTTTTGGTCACTTCTCGCCGTGAAGAAGTTAGCTACAATTTGTATGGCATCGAATTAGTTACCATTGTTTGCCACTAGGGGCGTCGTTTTGTCACTGCTTGCCATAAAGAAGTTAGCTACAATTTGTATGGCATCGAATTAGCTACCATTGTTTGCCACTAGGGGCGTCGTTTTGTCACTGCTCGCCGTGAAGAAGTTAGCTACAATTTGTATGGCATCGAATTAGCTACCATTGTTTGCCACTAGAAGTTTCGATGCCATACAAATTGTAGTTAACTTCTTCACGGTGAGTAGTGACAAAAACTAGCACTCAGCACACTGAACAGAGTATAAAGCTGTCTTGGGTCCCAAATTGACAACCAAAATGAAGAATTAGAAGAAAGCAGGGGAGAAGATTCTTTATTTAGTAACTACTAACCCCGTTTAATGTTGCTGTCTTTGTCTGATACGATGGAAAAGTCACTTACACAGACAATGACAGCAACATTCAATGCTTATCCGTTGTATAAATATTTTTATTAATAAGCGTGTGTTTGTGTTGCAGGTTTTTAGTGTGTGTAACCTACCTGGAGATCTACAATGAGGAAGTCCGCGATTTGCTGGGCAACAACCCGCACCAGAGCCTCGAGGTTAAGGAGCGCCCAGATATCGGGGTCTTCGTCAAGGACCTGACAGGTGACTTTTTCTAGCCAAAATGATAAAAAAACATGTTGCTAAGCGGAGAGGAGAAGCGTTTTTGTAAAAGAGCCTTGCATGATGCAGTATACTTCTAGTGAAATGGATCGGCTTGACTTAGCAGACACGGTTGATGTTATCAACCATGGCCTTACAGAAAGCCGTAGCGTTGTTTTTTTCGGAGTATGTGTTTTGGTGATCCAAGGTAAAATAAGAGCTTTTTATATCTGTTTGGCTGCTATAATGCAACCAATATCGGTTCTGATAATTCTTTTTTATGCAGACCTATTATATTATAATTCTGTTTTGGAGCTATTACTAAACAGGTTACGTGGTACACAACGCGGACGAGCTAGAGAAGATAATGTCGGTGGGCAACCGCAACCGGCACATCGGCGCCACCGCCATGAACGTGGAGAGCTCCCGCAGCCACGCCATCTTCTCCATCACGGTGGAGAACAGCCGTCGCGGCGCCGACGGCAAGCTTCACGTCGGCTGCGGCAAACTGCATCTCGTCGACCTGGCGGTGAGTCATCTGTCACTGTCACTGACAGCCCTTACAGTTTGGCTGATATTACTTTTATATGAATATGAAATACGCAAGGAATATTGATTAAAATATTACTTACTGCGATTGTGCCGAACTGAGACATTCTCGTGATGCGAATTAAACCTTAAGCAAAGGAAGACTGTTAACTTTTAAACAATTTTTTCAGATACAGTTTAGGCAATGGAATCTCCAAAGTAGTATGCAAAATGTAAATTAATCTAAATATAATAGGTATACATGCGTATTAGCTGAGTAAATGATAAATATTAATTCTCAATAATTTCCAGGGTTCAGAGCGACAGAGTAAGACCCAAGCGACCGGTACCCGACTGAAGGAGGCGACCAAGATCAACCAGTCTCTCTCAGTCCTGGGCAACGTCATCTCCGCGCTAGTGGACGGCAAGTCCACCCACATACCGTACCGCAACTCTAAGCTGACGAGGCTGTTGCAGGATTCCCTGGGAGGGAACTCGAAGACTGTTATGGTGAGTAAAGGTAGCCTTCCGATCTATGCGACCGCGACGCGAGACCGCGACGCGAGACCGTGAACCGCGTGAGATCAGGTTCTCTCACCACGCCCACCGGTCGTGCGACGCCGGTCGCGGGGATTGTTTAGTGCTTCATATAAATTCATACTAAGCACTGGTGGTATTTATATTATTATTTATTATTATATTATTATTAAAATTATATTTATTAACAAATATTTTACTTTAAAATTTGTTTCTACAAATAATATATAAGTAAACGCGTTAAATTTGAAATTATTTTAAACAATAATTATTTTAATTATAAAAGATGGCTGCCTCTGTGGCAGCTCTGGTGTGCTAAAATCGGTATTTCGGTCTCGGGTCGCGGTCCCGCGTCGCGTTGGAAATCGGAAGGCTATCCTTAGCTTTGTGATAACAAAAAAAGGTTTTTAAATCGTCTGTGTATCTATGGCAAAAAGATATTTGTTCGTTATTCGCAGTTAGTTATTATGGTGTTAAGTGACAAAATAAGTGGCAATAAAGTATCAGGAGATAGCTTATCTTTATAATCTGCTAAATATCTGATACAATAGACTTTTAGGTCCTAGTAGGTTAGTCAAGATTGCATTAAATGAAGCATGCATGGATGCGTGAATGGGCGTTGGCACGATTGTTTTCAGACGGGTACATAGGTATTTGTAGGCCGTGCACTCACACACACTCATTATCTTTACGTTATACTATTAATAGATACATATATAATAGATACAATACATATAATATGAATAGAGGAGAGTTCAGTTCAGTTCAGAGTTTTTAAAGGTGATGTTAGTAACTAAAATTAGGTAGGTTTTATTTAAAAAAATGGTTAACTTATAAGTCGGTTTACGGACGATAATTTTACGTGATACGAGGGCGGCACTGAAAATTTCGGGAATCAAGGAAGTGACACAACATTACTATTTAAAAATGTATTTATTGCTTTTCGAAGTATTCTCCGCGAAATTTGACACATTTTTCCATACGATGGAACCAATCATTGAAGCAACCATTCTATTCGGAAGTTGGGGTCTCCAAAATGGCCGTTTTGTAGGCGTCCACAGCTTCTACAGGTGATGAAAATCTCAGACCACGCAATTTATTCTTTATTTTAGGGAAATATAGAAATCATTAGGGCTTAGGTCGGAGCTGTACGGCGGATGGTCTAATAATTCTATGATTTCTTGCTCTAAGAACTCTTTTGTTCTATGCGCGGTGTGAGAACTCGCATTGTCGTGATGGAGGATGATGCGGCGGTTGTAGTTCTCTTTACGGAGTTCAGAATCGACCTGTGGCAAACAAATGTTAGCATACCATTCTGCATTAACCGTTCTTTGTCCCTCAAGAGGAATAGTCGCAACATGGCTGGTTTTGGAGACAAACGTGGCCACCATTTTTTTTGCAACACTCCGTGAACGAACAATTTTTGTTGTCTTTAACTCATTTTCGAACACCCAAACTCGTGACTGGTTTTTTGTTTCGGGTTCGTACGCGTATATCCAGGATTCGTCACCTGATACGATGTTGTATACAACATATGAGGATCCTGCGTGGAATCTTTCGAGAGTTCTGACGCACCAAGTAACGCGAGCCGCTTTTTGCTCTTCACAGAGCAAATGCGGTATCCATCAGGAAAACACCTTTTTTACACCTAATTGTTCATGCACGATTATTTGTATTTGACTCATGCCAATGTCTAAAGTTGCCTGAATTTCGCGGTATCTTCCTCAATCAGCTTACGCACAGCATCAACGTTTTCTTGGGTGACTGCAGTTTTTGGACGACCTTGACGGGGATCATCACTGAGCTTGACACGTCCACGTTGAAATTCAGCAAACCAGCGATAAATTGTGGTTTTGGATGGGGCTTTATCACCAAATGCAGAAATCATCCGGTCAACACACTGTTTTTGTGTTAAACCACTTCGAAAGTCATAATAAATCATCGCTCTAGAATTTTCTCGAGTCAATTCCATTTTCTCAACGACTAAACAAGTTTGACAAGACCTTGTGACAAGACCGAGAATCTTTTTTTAAATAAATAAACGATATTCGATTTTTAAAACCAAGGAGTTTTAAATTAAAAAGATTTTAATATGACAGGAACAGTGGAAATATTCCATTCCCGATACTTTTAGTGCAGCCCTCGTAATGTCTTCACAAGCCGAACGTAAGCGTTAGGCCGATCGTGCCTCTCTATCGCTTGTTCCGCGCTCTCGCTTGCACGGTCGGCTCAGGCGGAACGTGACAATTTTTCGTGCGTGCTGCCGGCGTTCGTCGATATATAAGACGTTATCACGTCAAAATTACTAGTTAATTAAAATAAATATGTAGGATTTTACCATGTATTTTTTATGCCAGGTGGTTGCAAGTGCATTTCCTTGCACCCCTCTCTTGGCGCCCATGGTCACGTCTGTGTTCTCTTAAATAAGCCGATGTAAGCATATGTAATGGTCTACCAAATGTAACTTTAAACGTTTTCAGATAGCGACAGTGGGTCCGGCGGAGTGCAACTATGTGGAGACAATCAGTACCCTGCGATACGCGAACCGCGCCAAGAACATCGAGAACCGCACGCACGTCAACAGCGAACCCGGCGACGCGTTACTCACCAGGTGCGTATGTATAACACACATGTATACATATTACGATAAGTGAGGACGGACGCACCTCGCTGAGGATGTATCTTGCTGCCAATCGACATCTACTTTAACGTAAACGTATTAACAACATTTGACAGAGTCCGTGACAGAGACAAACCTCACTTTTTTAAGGGAAAAAGCTAGTAAAATAAATACGTGGTACGCTCACATACAAAAAACGAAATTTTTTTACCGTTTTGTACGCAACCTTTCGTGCTCGCTTGCATTTCGCCGGTTTTCTCTAATTCTGTTAATTATTCATTACAGGTTCCAACAAGAAATTGATCAACTCAAGAAACAATTGGAAGAGACGGCAAACGGTACGATCAATTATTATGCCCATTCGGTAGCATATTTTTGTAATGGTATTAAAATGACATAGTAATTAGTATCCTTGATTTATTGATTACAGTTAGTTCACCGTTTCATTGATGTACAGTCATCCAAATAACTGCGCGGCGGTACACGCCGGGCGGTCGCCCTTAGTTATTTATTTATATGTAGTAAATTATTATTAATACGTGAGGCAAAAACTTTCAGTACAGTTTTACGAGAATTGTGCAACCGGAGGAGTACGAAATTTGGCCGCAAAATTAAAGTTTATGTGGAGGAAGGTGTGCTGAAAGCTAATATTTTTTAAATATTGCTCAAAAAGTCTGAAACACATCAAATCATATCAAATTGATAAAAATAGCAACAACACCCTACATCAGAGTGCGTTTGAAATACAATGTTGTTACACGTTGACGTCTGTCTGTCGATCTGTCACAACATTTACATTTTTTTGTATATTTCTTTAAGTAAAAGAACCCTTAATAAAGTTCAAACTGAAAAATTATATGAATTATTATGAGTGAATTTCGGCCACAGTTCGACCTCGACCTCGTTCATTGATATTGTTAACTAGGATTTGTTTTTACTTTTCAGTAATAGCCATAGACGTACATATAATAGACGAGGCAAGTAGAGGCAAAAAGTATCTACGCCTAAACAGCCCCAAACATGGGGTTGTTTGGGGCCATCGAGATTTGTAATTTGTCATCTTAACATTCAGTCTTCTGAAATCAAGATGGCGTAACTTTTTCTTGTATGAAGATTTTTTCTGTCAAAATATGTACGTCATATGCTCATAGCCCATCCTTAATTTTTTAAATCTTTGGTAATAACTGATAAAAGTTTATTGTTCCAACAGAGATCGAGGAGGAGGACATCGATGGTGTGTCGGAGGGCGAGGTGTCGGACGCCACGCTCACCGACCCCGAGCTGGACGAGCTGGACCCGGAGGAGAGGAAGATGAGAAGGAACCACCGCCGGGAGGAGAAGGTGGGTCGAACCCGTCTAGAGTTGGAGCGATGATGATGATCATGTGGAATGCAGTCAAGGGGTCATGTCTTATTCCACATAGTCATTACAATTATAGATCTATATGTACTGGGTATGAGTTATACGACAATAGACACCCTTCTTAGCCGTATCAATTATATGGGGCCCTCGGGCCGCAGGCGCCCCCGAACGTGTCAAAAAAAATCTTAATATATAACTCTGCTTCTATTTTTAAGAGCAGCTTTTTCAAGTTTCCAGTTTACGTTATAATGTTTTATGAAATTAGAACCGGTAAAATATTTAGTAACATGTCTGGCCCGCTTCGACCTGCTGATGATTTTACTATCAATTTTTACAACATGAGAAAACTCTTGAATAGGGATATAATCTAAAATTATGTTGAGTGAACTCCGCTGCCGATTTTATAAAATAATATTTTTCAGGAAAGACTGAACAAAGAGAAGGCGCACCAAGCTCGGAAAGTTCTAGAAGAGAAGCGGGCTGAACTGCAGCGCACCAAGTGAGTATATTGATGGTAAAAATTACTATCGTTAGACAAATAGCAGCAAAATTGTGGTATTTAGCACCAAATAGAAGCTTCATGCTAACATTTATACAGAAGGTCGATTAGCATAATCGACCTTCTGTATATTGACAGGACAGGATTGTAACCTTATTATTGCATGTATTAAATCATGCAATAATAAGGTTACAATCCTGTCCCGAATCTCCCGATATGTAAAAACGGCAAAATCGTATTCGGGGACGTCCTCATACTACGTCACACAAAATGTCGGCTTTTGAACCCCCTCCCCACCCCCAGCATGTCACGCTTTTTTAGGATCCCTTTAACATGTACTGTCGCTGTGACGTAATATGTGGATGAATATGATTTTCATAGACGTCATACCTGTTTTGATTGGTCCAAACTCCAAAAATCAGTTTATGATATCAAGACGATTCATTTGTAATTCAATAAAAGTAAAATGAAAGTCTGAGTTAATTACGAGAATAATTCTGGTCTCGGCCATAAAGAATGTACAATGTACATCGATGTTTGAAAATAGATATTCGGCTAGCGTGGGCATTATAGAGATGCTGTTGAGTGTTTTCTCTTGCTTAGTAGTGAGCGTTTTCCATTTAGAAAAGAAAGTCGACACTGTGTTCCACTGCGTTGGGTTCTTTTTCCTAAATGGAAAACGCTCAATGTTTAAAAGAGACTGATGATTATCTATTTTCAAAGGGCACTCACTGTATTACATAATTAAAAACTACGCACTCAATATTATTTAAACAAAACAATACATCTTAGAAAACAACAAGAGGAGCTTCGTGACAAGCTGAACCGACTAGAGTCCAAGGTTCTTGTCGGTGGAGAGAACCTTCTGGAAAAGGCGGACGCGCAGCGCATGCTGCTGGAGCAGGCGGCCAAGGAGCTGGAGCAGCGCCGCCTGGTCGAGCTGCAGCTGCAGAAACATCTGCAAAAGAAGGAGGTGAGTTCTGCAGATAGTGAGACCTTCTCTTACTCTTACTACAGTATAAAACCATTGTAGCTAAAATACCACTTAGATTTTTAAAACGACGCAACTGGATTTTAACTTTACCGTTTACATAATATTATGACTTCTGTCAATTTCAGTAACTTAGTCCCAATTTCATCAGCGTTTCCATTCATTCAGTACTTTGAAGACCCCCCATCTTCATAGTACTGCGCTTAGTCACCGGGTGGGGAGGGGGAGTGAGGTTTTTGTCACGTAGTCAACTTCTAGGAAAATCTCTCGCGACGGCCATGATTACCATGTTGAATCTGCAGGCTATACCGTGAGTATGCCGTTTTAACTGGCAGCATTTTTTTTTTATTTGTTTGTTTGCAAAAATATTTTTAAGCCGTAAGGAAGTTTTACGTGAGAAGGAAGAAAATGGGTCTCGGCTTATACTACGAATGGTACCGACCGGTTGGACCAACGCGACGGTGAGAGGGATTTTTCTTTCCCTTACTAGTATATAAAAAATCGACAGTTGAAAATGTAAGCATCTTAAAATGTTATATTTTATTTTGATATTTCCTCCAGGCCGAACGCCTCGACATCGAGGAGCGCTACTCGAGTCTACAGGAGGAGAGCGCGGCCAAATCCCGCAAGCTCAAACGCGCGGTGCAACTACTGAGCGCGGCGAAGGCAGAGCTGGCGGACCAGCAGAGGGAACAGCAGAGGGAGATGGAGGGGATACTGGACGGAGTGAGAGCGCTGCGCAGAGAGCTGCAGCTGGCTGAGATTGTGCTGGACGCGTATATACCTAAGGAGTACCAGGTGCGTGAACAAACGAACAGGTTTGGTAAGTAATGGTCACGCCTGTATATGCGTGTAATGGACCGCGATAATTTATATAAATTCCATTAGAGGAATTAAAAGTGGGTACTGTGCCGAATCGTCGTATGTATGTCTTAAAGCAATCGATGTTTTTATTAATCTATCAAACATCACGTAGGTTTTCGACTATGATATAAGAAATGTGACACGTATATGATATTGTACCAATATATTTATGTTCGCAAATGTTTTGCAGTCGCTGATCGAGCAGTACGTGCACTGGAACGAGCAGCTGGGGGAGTGGCAGGTGCGGTGCGTCGCCTACACCGGCAACAACATGGCCGCCCCGCCGCGCCAGCCCGCGCGCACGCCACAAGTGGGTTGACATCATACAGCTATCATTTCATAAACTCCATGAAATTAATGCTCAAAAAATAAAAGGCTGACTCATTTTGACTACGCTTATCGTTTGATAATCCTTTTATGAACTCCTGACTTTGACTATTATTCTCCTTATCTATTGCAGTTCGAGCCGCCAGACCTCTCTGACCGCTACCTGTCGTACGGCAGTGTGACGGGAGCGCGCGCGCCGTCGCGTCTCGCGCGCCCGCACGCGTCCGCCGTGCCGCGCCCGCACACCGCGCTCAGACAGCGACAGTAGATCCGCGACTACACTGTCGCCTATAACTTGTCGCCTATATCTTTTGACAGCCAAAAATCATTCTGTCTCTATTGACTGACAAGGAAAGAATGAGAGGTTCATTGCAAAGAAATGTTGTTTTACTGAGATTTTAAATAAATAAGGCTGAGACTATATGATCCGGAATTCGGCGGGCCCGGGAAAATTCAGAGCACGGAAATTAGAACTCTGTCCTAATACAATAGAGTTAAAAATCTAAGTGTCGAGTTGTCAGATTTGACATTGACATTTGACTTGACACTCGTGTATTCGATTTGCAGCTCTATTGTATTAGCGTATATTAGCTAATTTTACTGCTCTAAACTTTCCCCGGCCTTACGTGTTCCGGACAGTATTGTCCCATCCTAAATACGAACAAGTGCTTGGGTCCCTCGCACATTGCGATTTTCACATCAATACAAACGCGCGTTTGGTATCCTGCACTCGATTATTCCAGTTTACAAGGTAAACCTTGCAACTTTTGTAGCGGAGTAGCGATGCATCGCAATATATGGCGTGGGGTTCCAATAACTCCATTCCTACCGGCTTCACTTACCACTTACCTCTTGATGATCCACATCGAAATCCCTACCTGTTACACAGGCTAGGGCTTCCCTTTGAACGAGAACAAGCCTTCGCTACTCATATCTACTATCTAGGTCATGGTAGCGCTTCAAGTAATACTCGCGCACGTTTAAATTTATTTATCATGTTTCATGATAAATAAATTGTATTGGTCAAAACTATATTTTTGTGAGATGAAGTAATTACCTTTAATTAAAAACGATGACAGTAAACTGTGGAAAAGATATGAAAACACGTGACCGTTTTTGGATTAAAATTAGATTAAATAAAATTTAGATTATATATCATAAATTAAAATGCACGCATTGGCTAATTATAATTAATTATTCACAATCGTGGAAGGTAGAAATGATAATTATGTATACTATAATTTGCTCACTAAAGCTTTAGTTTTAAATTAGTAAAATACTCCTTTTTCGCTGGCTGTATTAATATTTTGATATTTTGTTGGACAGAAACAACTTTCAACTTTTATTCAGTTGCGAAGCGATGTTTTTATTTTAATTATTTTTATGATTATTCAGATTATTGTTTAATCTCGCTAATGCTAGTCACATTCCAATGAAAGTAATTTCAGTATTATCAAGACATTGATAAAAAAAATATATTTATTTATATTGTGATGAAAATGTGATTTTTTTGTGCTTATTTATATAAAAAAGGATTTTTTTGTATCGATTTTGTGTTTTATTGTATCCTCACTACACTTATATAAGGTTTGGTAAAATCAATTACGGATATTTTGGCCCAAAATATCCGCAATTGATTTTACCGGACCTTATATACTCCTAGCAAATTTTTCACATTAGGTAAAAATGTTTGAAACTTCAAAAATTCCATCAACCGTGGCCAATTAGATCACCAGGAGGAAAGTAAAATTTATCGTGATATAACATTAATTATATAAAATGACTCTATATAGTTCCATTTATAAACGAAATGCTTCACAATTATATAAATCTTCAGGCAAATATTTTTCACCACCGCCGGAGAATGATCAAGTAACCAAGGAGAAACACGACAAACAGAAGGTAAATACAGCGGCGATTATGTAAATTTTAATTCAATGCTATGTATTTTAGCCGACATTATTCTGCGTGCAAGTGACTCTGTTTTAAGGAAAAATCATTACCGAAGTGGTAATGGTAGTGGTGTTTTTAATTTAATTTCTAGGGCGACAAGATACGCCAAAAAGGCTATTATTATAATTCTATATAAAAGCTGGCATGAGCAACATATTGACAGGTTTTATTGTGTGCACTCAGCAGTGTGTGAATAGAGCATTAGTACCTGGGCGACCGATCTTTGCTCGGTTATTACTATTTATTGTAATATGGTGGTGTTTAGGTGATAATCTACATAAACTTAAAAAGTAAAATGTGAACTGACAATTATTATTATTTACAATCGATTTCTGAGTAGATCAGGTATTTGATTTCAGTAAATTATAGGTAAATGTTAGATATATTTATGAGAAATATATATTGTTATCTCAAACATTAACTACATTTTTTTTAAACTTGTCTAAAAATTAAAAAATTACATATAAACTAGAACATATAAAAAAAAACAAAAGTAAGTCACCGAGCAAAATTCGAACCCGTAATACTCGTTTCTTGCCGTCCACGTCTTATCCCGCTGGACCAGACGAAATAAGCGACCATATTCTACGTAGATAGAAAAACGCATGAAAACTCGAAAACACGCGTTTTCCCAAACATAAGACTAATCTAGATCGATTGTTTACCCCCGAAAACCCCCATATACCAAATTTCAGCGAAATCGTTAGAGCCGTTTCCGAGAACACAAACATATAAATTTACAAGAATTGCTCGTTTAAAGGTATAAGATTTGACGAAGCACTGCATTATCCGTCATGATGTATGTCCCTCTCACTTTTCTATTTAAAAGTTTTGTGGCTTTGAAATACATGCTATATATTTACCTACTTTCTCTGGTACCGTAAATGATATGTATATTTTCATTATTTACAACAATTTGACAATATAACTTCTAAAAGAATTGGTTCCTACAAAACATTAGCTGAGAAAAGTCGAGAAATATTATTTGAACCCACCCGACTTACAAAATATTATAAATAGCTAGAATTTTTAACGATGTTAATATATATTTTTAACACATTGTAAATGAAACTGTCATGTCTTGTTATCATGTCAAATTAGTACAATTTTGCATTAATCTCCTAAGTCGTAGTGAATTAGTGATCACTTATCTGTTATAGAATTTATTCAACAGCTGATGACACTAGTATCCTACTAATATTATAAATGTACAAGTTTGTAAGGATGGATGGATGTTTGTTACTCTTTCACGCAAAAACTACTGAACGGATTTCAATGAAATTTGGTATGGTAGTAGTTTAGGCTCTGGAATAAAACATAGGCTACTTTTTATCCCGGAAAGTGTTCCCGAGGGATACTATATTTACGCGGGCGGAGCCGTGAGCAACAGCTAGTTGGTAATACTAATTAACATATAATGCAGAAAATCCTGCGAGAAATAATTATATACATTACTTTAAATAAGCTATCGTTTTTAGTTCTTGTACTCGCATGTGAAGGCGCGTGTAGACTGTTCGCCGCCTTTCTGGTCCCCCAAACCACTCTCAAACGCACTTGCGAAGTGGGAACGTCAACTTCGGCGGAACTACATGGAAAACCTGCAACATGTCATCGCCCTCAGAAAGACAAGCTATAAAGGAGTATGCTATTACTTTTCTGATTTATCTTATCTTAGCTGTTTGTTGACAAACTACTTAGTTAAATGTAAGTTGGACAGTAGCTAGTATTTGCTCTACATCACGTATTTATATTGTAAAGATACTCTAATCTCTATGATATTAGATCATGGAGCTGCTATATGAAAGGAGACGGCATATGCAACTGTGCACTTTGATTTTTACTCGGTCCGAACGTCAACTTCAATGGGCGTGGCCTAAATCAATGTACAGCTGTCAGCGTTTGTACTGTGAACACCTCTGTGATTTCGATCACTTTATGTACTTATCGAGTTTCTAAGAAGAAAATTATGAAATGTTGTGTCTTATCATGAATAAAATACTCAAATAGTTGGCATGGCTACTATGAAGGGCATTTCATGTGTAAGAAATTAAAAACTAAATTTATTATAATTGTTCTAGAAAAGTCTCTTAGCGAGCGTCGGTTAAATTAGAAATTATTTTACTTGCCGATAGATGAAGTTTTTAAGCTTTGATCACGGGACTAAAAACATGTTCTAGATACGTACTAACTGAATATTAATATATTATGCTAATCATCATGCGTGCTAAAGTCTTTTTTGCAGTATATCCTAAAGACTTTTTAGTCGTAAAGCAATATTTAGTTTTTCATCATTTTACGCCCCAGTCGACCAAGATGTAATTTGGCGTTAAGTGACATCTAGTGTGAGATAGCAAAACTACTAAGTAAGGTCGATAACGAACGAAGTACGTAGCTTTGCTATTGACCGGTGATTTACAAATGAGTGGGTGGAGTCAGACCTCACCCCGCAAAATATCACGCTTTGTTTTAAACTGAAATCCACTAACAACACCTTCCTATAAATTATAATAACTCCATGTATTAGATATATCTGTTAGCTTACCGCCACCTACTGATCCAGCAAACTGTGTAGCGCGGTCTATTGCTAACTAGACTAAAATGCAGTTAGTTTAATATACTCAACAATAGATAGTGATGTGCAGTTAGAATTAAGTCTTAAAAATATATAAATTGGCCAGAATGTTTTTATAAATATTATTCATATAATAAACACACCGGCATATTTAGCGGAACACAAAAAAAGGTCCATAATTAAAAAAATATGGTTTTATTTTCAAATCTACTTACTACACTTCTTTTGTTATTTCAAGTTTCATTTGTTTTACTTAAAATGAGATCACATTAAGAACAGATTTTGCGAGTAAAGGCTATTTGTGAAAAATGGTACATTTTTGAACTTTTCATGTAACCGGGAAAAGGGAAAATTAATATTAAAATAACAATTAATTAAATTAGAAAAACGGTGATTAATATCGCGTATTTCCTCCACGTGCTCTTATTAAAGTTTCTACCCGTCTAAGCATACTGAGAATGATGTTATCGATGGTCTCCTGGGATAGTCTCCGCCATTCCTCAACTACGGCGATTCGCAGTTCACCCACGTTGGCAGGAGCTGGAATTCTGGACTTAACTTTTCTTTTCAGCAAGTCCCAAACGTGCTCTATTGGGTTCATATCCGGTGATCTCGCCGGCGCGGCCACTCCATAACAGTGATATTCATATCATTAAAATAAGCTTGAGTTACCCGAGCGGTATGCGGCCGAGCATTATCCTGGATAAAAACAAAATCGTCACCGATATATATGAGTCGGGCAAACGGTACGATATTTTCTTCTAAAACTTCTCTGATATAGCGGTCTGCAGTCAGACTCCCCTCTGTCAATCACTACCAAGTCTGTGCGAGCTCCCAAACAAATGCCCGCCCAAACCATTATTGATCCACCACCGTATGCAACTGTAGTTTCAAAATTTGTCTGAATGTATCGTTCTCCATTGCGTCTGTATATTCTTTGCCTGCCGTCAATTTGATTTAAGAGAATTCTGCACTCATCACTAAACAATACCTTACTCCATTGGTCCGCGTTCCAAAGTCGATGTTCCTGAGCAAAAGTTAACCTGTTTCTACGATGATTTACCTCGAGCCTTGGAGCCTTGGCGGGCACAAATGAACCCAAACCAGCTTCTTCGAACCTTCTTCGTACCGTACGCTCACTTACGGTTACACCGTAAGTGAGCGTACGAGCGTAAGTTAAACGGGGGTTCCTACGTACACGAAGCCGAATGAAACGATCATCCCTACTCGAAGTGCGTCTTTTTCTGCCTTGTCCTGCTCTTCTCACATAAGTACCCGGTCTCCCTGAACCGTTGGATACTGCGATGGATCGTTGAAACTGGTCGACGAAGATCTCTGGATATCACTCTGTAGGTTTGACCATTTCTTCGCATTTCGAATGCCCTGGCAATCTCCGTTGGGGCTAAGTCAGGCATAATTCAGTCCTCAACTCCAAAAAGATACGCGATTAAAAAAAAACTAACAAAAAACAGTATTTCAATGAAATTTTAAATCAAACTCAGAAGGAAGAAATACTCGAAGTTCGCTTCAGATAAGGTGTATTTTGAATAAAATTTAAACAATTGCATAAAATGTGATGTTCAGTTGTTTTCTTAATTTGAAAATATTTCTTTTTAAATTAAATGACGTATAAATCAGCCAGCAACCTTATATGATACTGATATCAAACCTTTATTTTATGTTCCGCTAAATATGCCGGTGTGTGTATATATATGACTATTGAAAATATTTTCAGGGCATAGTTGACTGCCGACGACAGAGGCCGCTGTACAACAATAAATCTTACACACAAAACAGAAACAACACTTACCGCAAAATTAATCGAGAAAATGGACTGATTTATAAACTATTGAAGGAGTCCGTATGTTTTTACAATAAAAAAGACTAAGGTTGACAATTCAGATCATACTTATACACTAAATAAAAACATAATTTTAATAATTTATTTACAGCAGTGTAAAGTGATCCCGACAAATATTCTGGAACGCCAATGGAAAAGGAATAAACGATACATGGTAGATAATGCCACGACTAAGTTTATCCTATTTCCCATCACGCCTAAAGAAGACGTTGAAGATAGCTCATTCCTCGCTCCTGCGGGCGTCAAGAGACCTAGGTTATTAGAGGTTCCTTCTAATAGTCAGGATATAAGGGTCTTACTTACCTACTTACTTAAATTAAGCTTTTAAATCAAGAAACATAAGGTTTGTTGCCGCATACAATATACTTCCTTGAAATCATGTGATCAATTTAAACTCATCCTACGAGTATTATTCCTACACTCAGAAATTTAATCATGACCTATAAGTACATAAAAAATTGCCAAATTAAAATACTTTAATGGATTTTATCACGGATTGTTTCAGGCACTTTATACAAGTAATCTAAAAACTTGCATTAGGCGCCTGAGAAAAACGCCTGGTTATATTCACGTTCACACGTTCTAAAATCACATTTGTCCCTGAAGATTATCCAGATCCTGATAACATTCCCGCAGAGTGACGATGCGGCTGCGCACGCGCGGCGGCGCGGTGCTGGGCTCGCTGACGCTGGAGCTGTTCGCGGACGTGTGTCCCCGTACCTGCCAGCTGTTCACCGAGCTGCTGGACGGCGACGGCCTGGGGTACGGGTATGTTGGGACGCAGTTCTTCAGGTCAGTCAGATCTTACATTTGAGCACATCGACATAGAAAGTGATTCTATACTTTACATAGTCAGCCATATGACAGCATAATACTGAGACTTGCCTAAGTATTATGCTGTCATACTTGCAGGCAAGTCCCCCATCAAATCATGCGTTTGCGAAATAAAGCGACAGCATGACCTGAGGAACGACAATGAGACTGAAACCAAACTTAAATTTGAATATATTAATAACGTAAATTTTACGCTACATTTGGGAAACTGTACTGTGATTTACCTTTCAAATCATAAAAAAATAAAACCTCGTTACGATGTTGCGATTGACAACCATTGATTTTAAAAAATGCAACGTCAAGGCGTTACACAATGGCCTCGTATGATTAAATGTATTTTATGTCTGCTACTGTTCTTCACGAGTATTATTTTCTTCCTATTTGTATTTTTAGTCACTAAAATATTGCCCGCTCTCGAGACACCGATCAAAAATGTTACTCTCCGATACTTTAAATGGAGTTAATTTATCACTCAAAGTCGTGAGCCCCGAAGGCCAAATTTTCACAGCAATTTATTCAGAGGATACTCAACTTGAACATGTCAAGAATGAAGCTATTGAATTCTTTTATCCGAACGGGGAGGCCGGTGCTGCGAGGTTCAAGCTAGTCCGAGTCACAGACATGAGCACTGCGCACGACTTTCTGACTCTCGCTCAAGAACAAGTAGGATCTAATGAGGAATTTCTCCTGATAGAGAGACGAACTCCCGAAGCCGGTACGTTATGGGACCTGGGCTCCGTGAGAGCGCCTCAACCCAGCACCATTGCAGCTGCGACGTCCACTCTCCCTACTACTCAACAAGGCCCGATACAACCAGACCTCCAGACACTGTTGTCCACGAATGAGCTAACATTTGAGCTGAGAAAAATTCTGATATCGCTGATAGAAACCGGGGCTCGCCTGGCCGCTGCGGGGAGGAACTACGAGCTGACCCTGGCTCAACTTTCGGCCGCGCTGGATGAACCCCGCACCGCGCCAGTCACCGACACGCAGGTCATAACTCAAGAAGACATCAGCGCTCAGAACAACGAGTGTGCCTCTCCCACTTCTGTAGAACCGTCTTTGGGCGGCGACGAGATGTTCCGGCGCGCTGAACATTTGCAAAGGTTCTTGGACAAATTTAGGGTCTGGAGAGCGAGGGTCCTCGAACCGCCGAAACCAGAAACCATAAATGCTCTTTTGGACCTGGGATTTTCTCACGAGAATACAAACGAAGCTTTGAGAGCGACGGGATCTAATGTTCCTGCAGCCGCTGCGTACCTGATGGGTGAGAGAGGTTCTAGTGTTTTCGAGATCGTGAACGGTTTACCAGACCGTCTGATTCTCCACAAACTGCTGGAGAAACCGCAGATACAGCGAGGTCTGATGAATACGAGAATGTTGATCGCATTTATCGGAATGGTCGGCAAAAAGGGCAATGCTGCTCTGTGGCTTAATTCTCCCCACGGGAGCCCACTACTCACCCAAATATCCAGGACCTACCACGCAGAGAAATATTGTCTAGCCGTCAACCAGTTTTACCGGGGAAGACAAGATTCCAGCACTCCTGCCTTAAACCAGAATAGTTAGATGCGTTTATGTTACGTTTTATTTAGTAAAAATATTAAAATTGAATAAAATTTTAAACACGGTAATACATTAAATTTGTTTATCAATATTATTGTATGCTAAGAACGCAATTGCACTTTCGTAACCGTCCATCAGCAATCTGGCCTAATCATGTACATAATATTTTAATTTTTTATAAGCTTTAGTCATAAATGCCTCTATCCTATCAGTCGCCCTGGAACAGTTCTACAGCGTCACAGTCTCTTAACCTGATCAGACAGAACCCCGCTTGCAGGAAGGTCCCTCGCCTGTACTGGAGCGGCGGCGACGTGGTGCACGACTCCGGATTCGGGTGCTACGCGCAGCGCGGCCGCCGCGTGCCCATCGGCGCCGAGATCTGCCACCTGTCGCACTACATGCCAGGTACTAGACAGTAGAGTCTAGGGCTGATATGCAAGATTGCATAATATGATTTAATGAAATCCTTTTGAGGTCGTTTACGATCGAACCTCGCTTTTTCCTTTGTCATAGTAACCATCGTGGTTAAATCATAGATGTAAGATCCTGGGTTTTTTAATTAATATTATCAAACCAAGCTTATATTTTGAATCATTATCCCAAGGTCTGGTGTCTATGCACGTGACGGCGGACGACGAGGTGTGCGGCATCTTCACCATCACCTTCAAGCCGCTGCCGCAGCTGGACCTCAGGAATGTCGTCTTCGGCAGGGTAGGTTTACGAATAGGTCAAATGGATCTGATGTAAGTAAATATCAGCGCACAGCTGCACAGAAGACCTTTCGCAAACATGAAAAACCGATACGGTCTCCCGGAAACTATTTTCACGGCCATACACGGTCAGTTAGAAGTGACCGTGTATGGCCGTGGATTTGCATGACGGTCAATTACTGTTTATGTCAATATAGACCTGATCAAATCGGACCGATCATGCGGGTTGGACGAATGACTGTAAGGTGTATGGCTATCGTAACAGAAGGCTTCCAATAAAAACAAACTGTGCTATTAAATTGTATGTCTCTATCATTAGTATATTGTTGTAAGTTATGCCTACTACAAAATAATCAAAAGTTAAAAACTATAACCCGACTACGCAAACTATATTATGGGCTGTGTTACCCGGACTCTTATTAACAATCTATTGACACCTCATTTATTAAAATCGAATAAGTAGTATAGACGCTACGATGGAACAAACATACATACATAGACCACCAAAATCATTAATTTTATCCTTCCTCTTGGCTTCGCCGTAATCGGATAAAAAACTACATTCTGCAAGTGAATAATTTGAATTATTATATTATGCCTTTTACAGGTAGTACGACCAAGCCGGACGTTCGACGCCATGCAAACGATCGGCACAGCACTCAGTACACATCCACAGGTCGAAATCTGCGCAACCAGACGACCAACCGACGGCGTTTGGGTCCATGGCACTCCTAACACTAAAATTCCCAAGCCCAGAATATGAATACTTTAAAATTGTCATAACAATAATAAAGCGTTTAGTAAAAAATAAAAGTTTATGTTTAAAATGTTGTATTTTAAAATTTATTTGTGACGTTTGAAAGCAAATTAAAATCGTATGTGAACGCCAGATTTTATTTAAAGAATTCAGTCTTAGAAATAGTTTGTACACATTACTTGACAGTTGAGGTGGATCTTCAGTTGCCGAGTAAATCTTCCGTTGTCGTCCTGTTCTTGAGATATTTAAAAACTTTCCTGAAACAATTTATTCAACATTTCATTTGAATACTTATAAATTTAATAATTATAAACTTAAGTTCTCCTGTACAGCTAGTAAATTTATCAACTATTTTAGGTACATATGGGCGATAACTGCCGCTTATAGACGCCCACTGTCTGTGTCTACTGTCAATAGGACAAACACCAGTCGCTTTTTGGCTGTCGGTGTGAGCGTGCGGCGTAAAAATGTTATTCTCATATTTGAAAAAAAAAAAGCGGTAAAAGAAGGAAATGTAACAGCAATTAATCACATTCACTCACCATATAGTTCTCGGCACGTGACCCCAGTCTGGCGGCTGGTCGGCGAGGCGCGCGAGGTCCGTCCCTGGGGCCGGCCCCGCCCCCGCAAGCACCAGGCTGTCCGCACACGGATACGCCACGCCACGCTCGCGCTCCACCGCAAGCGACACGTGCAACCGCGCCTCCACCACGCGTCGCAGAGGCAGGTTCGCTACCTGAAAGCAACGCAAATTTTCAAATCTTGCTTAATTACTTTTTATTAATTTACGAATAAAGGTATTTGAAAGATATAAACTTGAAAACTAGGGCGTCATGTATTGATAATAATACATTTTGTGAATGAATCTAATAAAAAATATTTTCTCAAGTCGTATGCATGAGAGAGGCCATATTAATACACATAATTATGAGCACTCTATGTAAAAATAGCAGTGAGAAAGCGACGCTATTATTAAACGGCTATCGTGTATGCCGTGATTTCCTGTGGTCTTCTACGATAGCAAAAATCAAACATCAAACAATCGCACCTTAAGCGAGATATGTCCATTAGGCAGCACGTGGTACGCGAGCCGCGCGTGCGCATCCCGCATTGCGCGCGCCCAGCGGCGTGCCAACCGCGAGATGCGCACGCAGCGCCGCAGCAGCGCCGCAACCGCGTCCACGCGCGACACTTCCGCCGCCTCGTACCGCATCGCCTCCATAGCAAGGCTCACGCATAGACCCGCGATAGCATCCTTCTCGTCTGAAATAAAATATTACAAAATGATACATTAATCAATACAATAGTAATTACACACACCGGCATATTTAGCGGAACATAAAATAAAGGTTAATATCAGTATCATATACGGTTGCTGGCTGGTTTATAAATATATAATTTTATAAATATAATATAATTTAAAAAGAAATATTTTCAAATTAAGAAAACAACTGAACATCACATTTTATGCAATTGTTTTTAATTTTATTCAAATACGCCTTATCTGGAGCGAACTTCGAGTATTTCTTCCTTCTGAGTTTGATTTAAAATTTCATTGAAATACTGTTTTTTGTTAGTTTTTTTTTAATCGCGTATCTTTTTGGAGTTGAGGACTGAATTATGCCTGACTTAGACCCAACGGAGATTGCCAGGGCACTCGAAATGCGAAGAAATGGTCAAACCTACAGAGTGATATCCAGAGATCTTCGTCGACCAGTTTCAACGATCCATCGCAGTATCCAACGGTTCAGGGAGACCGGTACTTATGTGAGAAGAGCAGGACAAGGCAGAAAAAGACGCACTTCGAGTAGGGATGATCGTTTCATTCGGCTTCGTGTACGTAGGAACCCCCGTTTGACGGCCGTCCAAGCCCGACATGAGTTAGAAGCAGTGCGGGGTGTGACCGTAAGTAAGCGTACGGTACGAAGAAGGTACGAAGAAGGTTCGAAGAAGCTGGTTTGGGTTCATTTGTGCCCGCCAAGGCTCCAAGGCTCGAGGTAAATCATCGTAGAAACAAACAAAAATTTTGCTCAGGAACATCGACTTTGGAACGCGGACCAATGGAGTAAGGTATTGTTTAGTGATGAGTGCAGAATTCTCTTAAATCAAATTGACGGCAGGCAAAGAATATACAGACGCAAAGGAGAACGATACATTCAGACAAATTTTGAAACTACAGTTGTATACGGTGGTGGATCAATAATGGTTTGGGCGGGCATTTGTTTGGGAGCCCGCACAGACTTGGTAGTGATTGACAGAGGGAGGCTGACTGCAGACTGCTATATCAGAGAAGTTTTAGAAGAAAATGTCGTACCGTTTGCCCCATATATCGGTGACGATTTTGTTTTTATGCAGGATAATGCTCGGCCGCATACCGCTCGGGTAACTCAAGCTTATCTTAATGATATGAATATCACTGTTATGGAGTGGCCAGCGAGATCACCGGATATGAACCCAATAGAGCACGTTTGGGACTCGCTGAAAAGAAAAGTTAAGTCCAGAATTCCAGCTCCTGCCAACGTGGGTGAACTGCGAATCGCCGTAGTTGTGGAGTGGCGGAGACTATCCCAGGAGACCATCGATAACATCATTCTCAGTATGCCTAGACGGGTAGAAACTTTAATAAGAGCACGTGGAAGAAATACGCGATATTAATCACCATTTTTCTAATTTAATTAATTGTTATTTTAATATTTATTTTCACTTTTCCCGGTTACATGAAAAGTTCAAAAATGTACCATTTTTCACAAATAGCCTTTACTGGCAAAATCTGTTCTTAATGTGATCTCATTTTAAGTAAAACAAATGAAACTTTAAATAACAAAATAAGTGTAGTAAGTAGATTTTAAAATAAAACCATATTTTTTTAATTATGGACCTTTTTTTTGTGTTCCGCTAAATATGCCGGTGTGTTTATTTATATTTTAAAAAACATTCGTCTTATTAACACTAGCATTTACTAATAACTAACTAAGCCTAAGCAATTAATGGTTGACAAATGTCACATAAAATAATAATGTATTCCTAACATTGAGTGAACCCAGCAGGTACTTTCGTCTTGTTCTGTGTATAGTTTATATTGTATATGTGTGTGTAACTGTTGATTGTGCACAATAAAGTATATTTTCATTTAATTTCATTTTCATTTCATTTCACTTGAGATTATTGATTGATGGTTATTAACCATATTTCGCAAATACATGTCGAAGACTACTGCTACTATTGGACACTTGCTTAGAAATGTTCTAGCGCCAAGTATGTACAGTAGTATAAGGTTGCACTAGGTCTCCTCAAAATATTTGAACACAAAGTGACTACAACGATTGCAGACGTGGTTGAACTACGTATTCAATGGCGCTGTTCCACCCTATACCTGGTCGAGTGGCAACTTTGTCGATAGTACATAGACTACAGTACTCACCAGCCTTAGCGGTCTCAACATCCACGGCGGTGACGGGCGTGTCGACTCTGACGGCGGCGCTATGGAGGTGCACGCGCAGGCGCACGCGGCCGCTCAGCAGGCGGAACCACCACACGTCAGCTCGCCCGCACCGCTCCCACTCGCACTCCGACGTGCTAAATCGAAACGTGTAGTTTATAATTTTAAAATTAATTGAATATTTTATACACAGAATAAATGTAAAATAAAACAATAGCAATTGGTAGGTACTCAGTAGAGCACTTACAAACTATTTATTTTACCACGAAGTACATGTTTTGTAAAATCATTTTGTTTTTAGAATATTTTTAACCGACTCCCAAAAAAAGGAGGCGGTTAAGCATTCGGCTGTATATACAGGGTGTCCGGTAATTAATGGATAACCCTGAAATGTCTTATAGTAGAACTTTATTTTACATGTATTTACAATAAATGTTCAAATTGTTGGCCCTTGAGTGGCCCTACATCTACGGATAAATGATTTTCTGAGCTATCTAGTATATCGTCAATGGTCAGGCCATTGGTGATTAATAAAAAACTACATTTATTATTTTAAAGTTCCCCAATTACATTTCTTTTACATTTTTCTCCTTTTCTACATTAATAGCAATAATTCATTATTAGAGATACAATGATGAATTGTACCATTATAAAATCTGCTTGAAACCGATATAATTTAAAAAATATTGGTCAGTCATGCCTTCATACATTTTTTTTATACCCAAAATGTTTAAACTTCGATTAAAAATTAAATTATGCATTTTTTTCTAAAATATATGAACTTGCATATTTAAAAAAAAGTGCAACGGTATGTTCAACGATAATTCCGCCGTCTGTTGACCGATTTTCAAAATTCTTTTTTCGATGTAAAGGGTATAATCCCATATTGGTCCCGTTTCCACCAAAGTGGTGACCTGATGATGGAATCCATGAGGAATCGAGGGAACTCCTCGAAATTTATATGGACACATATGGTGATTATGAGTAGTCTAAGCATATGCTACCAAAAAGTAAAATTTTGCACCAAGGTATACCCTGGATCCAAAAGTACTGAACAGAACTCCTCACTCCTTATAGATACATGTTTGGGGATTTCGGCGTTGTTTAAAGAACTGCAAGCATATGCCACTATCTCAGTTACGGTAATCTCAAATCATCATATTTTTTTGTTTTTTAGTCACTTAGTGGAAACCTGATGATGGAATCCATAAGGAATCGAGTGAACTCCTCGAAATTTATATGGGCACATAATATAGTGATTTTGACTTTTTCTGAAATAACACAAGCATATGCTACCAAAAAATAAGATTTTGCACCAAGGTATACCCTGGATCCAAAAGCACTGAACAGAACTGAGGAGTCATCAAATATAGGCGTTTGGAAATATCAGCATTGTTTAAAGAACTGCAAGCATATGCCACTATATAACTTACAGTAATCATTATCATCATCTTATTTACCTAATGGAAGCTTGGCGCGTATTTAATTATACCTTGATCGTTTATTTTAAATGTTCTCAAAACGTATTAAGTAATAATAATTTAACAAATATCACTAAAATGGTAATTTTTTTTTTTTATTAAACAGTAAAAATACACAAAAAAGTATGAAAAATTTTTATTTTCTAAATAATTCCCCTTTTATATTCGGCTAAAATTTTAACTATTTCTCCGCTCAATCTTCTAATTTTGAAGTTGGTACCAGCAAATTTTAAAATTTTAGCCGAATTTAAAACGGGAATTTGCTGGTACCGACTTCAAAATTAAGAATATTGAGCAGAGAAATAGTTAAAATTTTAGCCGAATTTAAAAGGGGAATTATTTAGAAAATAAGATTTATGTCATACTTTTTTGTGTATTATAAACATTGGAAGTCGGTTTAATTTTTTGTATAAAATAATAATATTATATTGATAGTCTGCAATAAAATCATGTGCAGTTATTGTTAGACTATTCATCAATATTATAGCAATTACAACAAAACTATGGATTTTTTAGTATTTCAAAGTGTAAGTAATTAATACCCGTTTTCTGAGGTAAATTTGTCGGTAGTTTATCTATTCAGTAGCGTTTTTAGTTCAATTGCATTTCCAATTTCCAAACAAAAATAAGACAGTAAACTAAGCTGACCAATGTGGTCCGTTTAGTTTAAAGCGGTCCACGTCACTGCCGAAGTTCAACTAGTAACATAAATCTTTACTAATTGTACATTGCCTAATTATAGCAAAACAAAATAACTTTATGCTCGAATTTGTAAAAGATTCATCTAGATGGCTTCTAGAAATCCCGGCGCCAGTAAAACTTAGTTCTACTTCTTTACTTCAGAAACCGGGCCAGAAACATATGAGTATCAATTAAAACTTACCCCATAAATGATAACAGTTTTATATTTTCAATGACATCAGGGTCATCATTTTTTTCTATTTTATTCCCTCTCACTTCCTCCAACGGTGTGAAAATTCTGCTGGTAACACTAGAGATAACTTGTGATATGGTCACAGTTGGGTCCTGAAGTGCACTCTCACTATATAGTTTTAAACTTTCTTTATCTTCTGACGGCTTTTCTTCATCAAATTTAGTAGTCTGTGATATTTCAATGGGTTTGCTTCTTAATTTACTATAATTATTATATTGTACTTCCACCTTTTGTATAATTTCAGTGTGTGCTGTAGATTTTACTTTTGATTCGTCATTTTTAGGACTCTTCATTTCGTCTTCATCGAGATTCACTTGCATTATATTAGTATCAACTTTATTATTAGTAGATTTAGTTAATGGACTATTAGACATTTTTTGCATTTTGCTTATAGGCTTTGGAGTAACTTCGACATTTGACAAAACGTAACTGTTAGTGCTTGTAGGACTATAACTACGTTTCCGGGTTTTGGCATCTAAGTCTATATTGCTGACCTCTTCACTTGAACTTGCGTCGGAATCTTTTTCTGTAAACTTAGTGTCATTTTCATTCCTAAATAATATTTTCACATGTGAAATCTTGCTGCTGGGAACTTTTACGCTTGGCGGTTCCGTTGATGGTTCAATGTTCATTTTAAACTCACTATCCATTAATCTTTCGTCAACCATAGTCAACGAGGAGCTCGGAATGAGGTCTCTATTTTCTTTCATAACAATTGTTGTGTTTACTTCTGCGTCTTTCAGACTAGGTACCATATTCTCGACAGACATATCTGCACATATTGGTTTACAGACATTTGCGTTTAAACTTGATGCGCCAGATCTTTCAGTAATAATTTTCCCACACACAATATTGATTTCCTCAGCTATTTTCTGGTCCTTAAGTACATCGTTCACAAATGATCGATTGCCTAAACTCTTTTCGTCTAATTCCTTAATTTTATGTGACGATTTCCTTTTTGTGTCCTCAACACCTTTCTCTTCTCGGAATTGATTGTATCTGTGAGCATCGCAGTAATCAATAGGTGGCAAAAGAATATTTTTCAATGGATTTTCGCTGTTAAAAACTATACTTTCATGTTCAGATTTTTGTGGTGATGATTGAGTTATATCATGAACATTGCATTTTACATTCTCTGTCATTTTAGTTTTTTGAACTATGTTTATAGGTTCGGGGGCACTTACTGAAGATTTAATTTCATTTAAAAGACTCACAGAATCAACTTCTAGACCCACGTTTTTAGTTTCACCTTTTGAGATAAAATTACCACTATTTTTGAGAAGACACTGCGATGGTTCTTCTTGGCTTACGTCGATTTGACTTGAAGTAATAAAATTTGTCTCTACTTCTGCATTACAGGTTGAAGGTGCATGTGTCTCTGTGAAATTGTTTTCGAATGGAGCATCTGAATTTGGTTTCACCAGGTCATTCATCAAGTATTTCAAAGAAAGTGAAACATCTGTCAAAAACGTGGGTATAAAATTCACTTTCTTATCATTAATGGAAGGTATTTCTTCAACAGCTGACTTTCTGAGAGGATTCATTCTTATTTCTGATTTAATACTTGTGTCGCTAATTGATTCGTCTTCGAATCGTAAGGTTTTTACGACTTCAATGCTCATTCTGTTAGATTTGTATGTATCGTTTATTTCGTGAGTTTCGATCAGCTCTGACGTGTCATCCATAATGTCAGTTTCATCTACTTCAAAACGCGATTGTTGTAAGGCTGCTTTAGCCATCGAGATGTTATTCAATAAATCTTCTCGGCTTATAGCTATAGATTGTCGCCGTGGCGCCAAACTTAAGCGTTTTGGTTCTTGTAATGTTTCTTTAGTCGCAATCGTACTTTTTTCAGCAATTGAAAGTTTTTCATAACCTTTTGTGTTAAAGTTTTCTTGTTTAGATGTACATTCTAAACCATGTTCATCGGTAATCTCGGAAAGCATTTTCAACAAATCTTTAGTATTATCAGCTTCTTTAACTGACTTAAAAGTCTTGGGAGAATTGACACTTTCTTCTAATTCCATATTGAATTTTGTAAGATCTTCTGTACCTTCAAATTCCTTTTCACTGTTGTTTTCAAACAGGGCATGAGATTCTTTGTAACTGCATTCATTAAAATTATTTTTATTTGCTTGATTTTCTATTAATATAACTGAACCATTATTTTTAATTTCGACTGCTGGTTGAACTTCATTATTTCGGTTGATTTTTCTTTCAACTAGGGAACTTTCTTTGGAATTTATATCTTTTGAAGTTGACATTAAAACGGAATCATCTTTAACTGCTTCAGTGCCATGAATCATGTCATCATTCTCATCAAATTTCGACAAATCGTATTTAACAGAATCGCACGACATACTAAGAAGCTCATCAAGTATTGATTTTTTTGGTCCTGGCTCCTTGCTTTTATCTTTAAACAGCTTAACAGTCTTGTCTACGTCCATCCCTGCAACTAATTCGTCATTACAAATATCGGTCCTAGTGTTATTCATTTGCTTATTTGTATCCACTTGATATACTAAAACGTTCGTTTTAAATTCAGGTTCAGGTTCGTAAGCTAAATATTGCGATGTTGGATCATATTTATGTTCCAAAGTTTTATTATTGTTTTCTTTATTTAAATTGAACAAAACATCTTTTTGAATATCCATATCTTCTGAAGTCTTATTAACCAATGATTTTTTTTCACCAATATTATTTTTTTCATAAACGTAATATTCAACATCCATTTTTGATTTATTTACCTGTGAATAACTTGTTTCCTTAGCATCTAGGTTTTTATGAGAGATATAATTTAATAAACTAATATTTGGTTTTGTATTTTTATTATCTTCAGGCCGAAACATGTTTGATTGGATTGTTTTACACAAATCTGGAACTTCCATATTCTGGGTTTCATTTTCTTTCTCAATTTTAAATTGCTCGATTTGATTGTGATCACAAGATTTGCTATTGTTGTAAAATACAGAAATAGTTTTGCGTTTTTCTGTAGACGCATTCTGACTAACATTTTTATTTTCTTTCGTTTCAGATTTATGTGACGGGTTAGCTATCACTTTTGATATAAATTGATCTGAAACGCTGTCAGAAATTATATCTGAACGGTTATCTAATTCTAATTTTATATCACTTTCATAAACTTTATCAGTGCTTTCTTTAAAGATATTAAAATTTGTCGGCAAAGCTCGAGTCATGGATATATTATTCGCTGATATATTATTCGACACTATTCCTTCAAATACAGACTGTCGTTTTATATTTTTATCAAATATTATCGTTTTACGTTTTTCAGGACTTTCATTTACATCTTTACAATTCTTTTCTATATTTCCTTTAATGTCTATATTAGTGGGTAAAGTTTGAGTGACAGACATGTTACAAGAATCTTTATCAAATATTATTGTCCTACGTTTTTCTGAAATTACTTCATTCGCATCCCTTTTAATAATTTCATTACTTCTTTCTAAGTTCTCTACAAGATCTATGTTTGTGGGTAAAGCTTGAGTCATAGATATTTCACAAGAATCTTTATCAAATATTATTGTCCTACGTTTTTCTGAACTTTCCTCATTTGCACCTCTTTTATTAATTTCATAGCTTCTTTCCAAGTTTTCTATAACATTTATATTTGAGGGTAAAGCTTGAGTCATGGATATATTACATGTATCTTTACTGAATATTATTGTTCTACGTTTTTCTGAATTTTCTTCATTTGCACCAGTTTTATTAATTTCATTACTTCTTTCCAAGTTTTCTAAAAGATCTATATTTGTGGGTAAAGCTTGAGTCATAGATATTTCACAAGAATCTTTATCAAATATTATTGTCCTACGATTTTCTGAACTTTCTTCTTTCGCACACCTTTTATTAATTTCAATGCTTCTTTCTAAGTTCTCTATAAGATCTATGTTTTTGGGTAAAGCTTCAGTCATAGATATTTCACAAGAATCTTTATCAAATATTATTGTTCTACGTTTTTCTGAACTTTCTTCATTTGCACCTGTTTTATTAATTTCATAGCTTCTTTCCAAGTTTTCTATAACATTTATATTTGAGGGTAAAGCTTGAGTCATAGATATATCACATGAATCTTTATCAAATATTATTGTCCTACGTTTTTCTGAACTTTCTTCTTTCGCACACCTTTTATCAATTTCTATGCTTCTTTCTAAGTTTTCTATAACATCTATATTTGTAGATATAGCTTGAGTTAAAGATATGTCACAAGATTCTTTGTCGAATATTATTGTTCTACGTTTTTCTGAATTTTCTTCTTTCGCACCCCTTTTATTAATTTCAATGCTTCTTTCTAAGTTTTCTATAACATCTATATTTGTAGATATAGCTTGAGTTAAAGATATGTCACAAGATTCTTTGTCGAATATTATTGTTCTACGTTTTTCTGAATTTTTTTCTTTTGCACCCCTTTTATTAATTTCAATGCTTCTTTCTAAGTTTTCTATTAGATCTATATTTGTAGGTATAGCTTGAGTTAAAGATATGTCACAAGATTCTTTATCAAATATTATTGTTCTACGTTTTTCTAAATTTTCTTCTTTCACACCCCTATTATTAATTTCATTGCTTCTTTTTAAGTTTTCTATAAGATCTATATTTGTGGGTATAGCTTGAGTCAAAGATATGTCACAACATTCTTTGTCGAATATTATTGTTCTACGTTTTTCAGAATTTTCATTAGGTGCAACTTCATTTCCTCTTTCCAAGTTTTCTATAAGATTAATATTTGTGGGTAACACTTGAGTCATAGATATATCACAAGAATCTTTATCAAATATTATTGTTCTACGTTTTTCTGAACTTTTATTATTTGCAATATTTTTGTCAATTTCATTGTTTATTTCTACGTTTTCTATAAGATCAATGTTTGTAGGTAAAGCTTGAGTCATAGATATGTCACAAGACTCTGTATCAAATATTATTGTGTTACGTTTTTTGGAATTTTTATATCCTGTAAGCTTATCATCAAATATATTATAGTTTATTACTTCATTTTCTTTATTGATATTTATATTTCTTGGTAAAGCTTGAGTCATGGATATGTCACAGGATTCATGATCAAATATAATAGTTCTTCGTTTTTCACTATTCGAATCTTTACCACTCATCAAACCATTATTAAATTCACTGTTTTTGCCAATTATATTAACTGGCCCAACTTGTGTAATGGATATGTTACAAGAATTTTCATCAAATACAGTTTTTCGTTTTTGGGCAGTAGCATACTTTTCATTTTTATTTTTTAGATCATCCTGATCATTATTTACTATATTCACGTGTATTTTAGTAGGCAAGACTTGTGTGATTGAAATATCATGAGCATTATTGTTAAAAATTATTGTATTTTCATTTTTTGCTGATATTTTTTCACTATTATAATTAATATTTGAGTTCACAGCTTGAGTCATAGATATGTCGCAAGATTCACCTGCAAATATACTAGTTCTGCGTTTTCCATCGTTGTCTGTCTGTAATTTGTTTTCCTCATTTATTTGTATTATATTATTAGGTTGAGTCATTGATATATTTTGAATCATATCATCGCAGTGTTTTACATGCAGTGATTCTCTCTTTGCTCCAATTATATTGGATGAGATAGCCTGAGTAAATGATAATATATCACTTGTATCACACATATCAATAGTAGCATAGGCCATACTTTTATTATTACCATCTGTGTCAGTTTTATTTTGTACATTAACAGCCATTTTATCAGTTGGTTGCATAGATGAAACATGTAAATTAAAATTAGACTTTGAAGAATTGTTGTCAATAAAGTTGGGCAAATCATCATTTACATCCAATATTATAGTTTTCCTTTGTGGTGCATTGGCAGGTGCGTTTGGTAATAAAGTTTGACGGAAATTCTCTTTGTTTTTAGAAATATTACTTGTAATGGATTGAGTTGTTAGTCTCTTTCCATCAAACACTAATACTTCATCGGAGACTTTGTTAACTGCAAATGTTAAAGATTCCTTTGGTGCTACATATGGATTAAATACCATATTCTCCTTATCATTAGTCCAATCATCATCTACTTTGTGTTTACTTTGTTGAACAGAACTTTTACCAGCATCTTGAACTTTAGGACTTTCTATTGTGTCAGTGATTGACATTTCTGACCCATCATTGTGTATCACGCCATGTGTTACATCTAAATCTGCTACTTCAATGTATCCAGAAAAATCCTTTCCTGGATTCATAGGTCCAGGACATATAGCACTGGGTTTAGATCTCTCTAAATCATTTTGGATCTCATCCAAATCATCACATTTACTGGAACTCAAAGGTTGCATAGTGGAGAAGTTCATACTGAGGGGGTTGGTCATATCCTCCAGTACTGGACATTGCATGTCATTCCCAAAGGGTCTACTCAATTCGGTTAGTGCACTTTGTTCAAATTTCAACTGAGAAGGTACAAACTTTAGATCACCTGTCATGCATTCAAGAGATGCTAACTCCCGTGTCAAGTTTATTTTATTAAATGATGCTTGAAATTGTTGCAGCGCGTTAGTGTGGATAGTTCCTCCTAGGTCAACTGCTTCCACCTCCTCAAACTGCTGATCAAATATTCTTTTTCCAATATGTTCAATTGTTTGCCTTGGAGCGTTCGCTACTAAATTGTTCTCATTGCCTGATGATTCTAATGACTTGTTATGTTCCTCGTAAAAGTTTCTCCATGTTGTAGTTGCTTCATTTGTAACAAATTCACTGAAATAATAAATAATCATCTATGCAATTGCAAATCTTATGAGAATATGGATTAGAAAAAAATAAAGGAAATCAGCTAAAAATAATAATTAATGATTACGAAAGTAGAAAAACACATAAAATCCATTACAGAATATTAAAATTAGCAAGGTATAATTGCACCAATAGTACATTAGTCAATCAAATAAAAAAAAATATTTCTTTCAAACAAATACACATATGTGATTGTACTTACGCAACACCGGTCCGCCTGGAGAAGCTCACTCGACGGCTCTTTGTGGTATCAGGAGGTGTGGCCACATTAAACTCTACCTCAGAGAAAGGAGTACGGGGAGGTCGCTGATTTTTCAGTATTGACGATCTTCGTTTCCGTCTATGATTAAAAACGTTTTTTAAAAATCATTTTGATGTAATGTAGGTATCTAAAAATGTAAGGATGCCTGGACTGCATATTTTTCATTCTAATAAAAATACTTATCACAATAAAACATAATTTTAAGAATTCATTACTAATAATCAAAATGTGAGCTTTAGTTATTTCGTGAATCGTATCAAGTTGAAGTAATTCTAAAAAGTTAAGTAATTCGTGAATCAAACATTACAATAAAAATTGATTATAAAGACAATAACAATTATTTATCATACTTTACAGCTGCTGCATCAGCTTTAGAAGAATCCTGTGTTTCCTCTGTTTCCATTATTTATATTTTATAACAAATTAATTTTTAATTGCTTTATTTATATGAAAACAAAATAGTTCAATGTTTCAAAAACACCGACGGTTAATTTTTGAATTGACAACTGACAATACGAACTGACAGAGGCTTCACATTGTTTTTAATATAATTATGGCGTCAGCTTATCTTAAAACCATTTGCCAGTGTCAAGTAAAAAAGGCGGGAAATAGAACTTTCGTTTCAATTTTCAACACTGTATTCCTATATCGTCAAGTAAATGGGGTGAATTGGGACCAAACCGGGAGTTTTTGCGACCTTATTATTCCTCATTCTTTAGTAACATTTCTTTAAATATGCTGGTAATATTGAGTGGTCCTCTCATTTGAAAAAAAATATAAATAAAACGGATACCAAAACGTAGGGTCAATAACGTGCGTTTTTTTCTCTGTAAAACATTTGAATTTTCTTTTGCATTTGCAGTATTTATGTGAAAGCGAAGTATATATTTTTAATATTAGTTGCTCAGATTTTGATTAAAATATCATTTAAGTGATTTATTTAATGAAATAATTGAACAAAATCTCTATGAGGCAAAGTTAAGAAAAAACAATGATGGTAATTTATTGTACGTGACCATGTTAATAGTCCTCGGCAATCATCGTTTTACAGCTGTAATTTCCATAGAAAAACGAAGATTGTCAAGCGCTATTAGTAGAATGGTTGTTGCTGTAAAGAAATTGCATATTTTGGACAATTTTATGTAGGTAAATCCCAACTTTTTATGTAGGTAATGCCAAAACGTCAAACGGAACGTAACACCGCCATTTTACTACTACGGACTATAACACAGATTACAAATAGTACTTGTATGACGTCACAGCACAGATAATCTATCAACTAACATGGCGAATAGTGTTGTCGGTGGTTTTAAAAATGTGTATATTTAACCTTTTTTTTTTGTTTTTAGGTTTCAAAATAATGTTATATTAATTTCTTGTGTGTAATGAAACAATTATGATGCATTTAGGATATAAATGAAAACAAGGTCAAGTAGCCTATTATTAAATTAAATTGTCCGATAAAATCGATTTATTGGAAGAATAAGATAATTCACCCTTAATCGGACGACTAATTTATGTTGTTAATCTGTTTAGCTGACGGCTAGACATGGGTCATGGAACATTATTTTATTATAAATCTTTGAGCCGTGGCCCGTGTCGTATTAATATTATAATAATTACTGTATCCTATTACCCTTCTTAGACAGTCGGGAAATAGAAAATAACATTTTCCTACACCTATAGTATTTATTAATCAACTACCAACTTACAATGTAAGCATTAAGAAATATCTCTGTTGCTCACTTACAGTAAAAGTGCAAAGAATCCTCCAAAGGGGATGATAAATAGTACAGCTGTATACAAATAAAAGCTAACATTATTTGCTTGATTAATACAATCTTTTTCATCAGGATGATAGTTATTTAACAGCATTGATACAAACTTAGCTACATTTTAAACTTTTAAATTTTATAAAAGAATTGTTTTTGCAACTAACGAACTAAAATTTTGAAAATTACAAAAAAATGATGTTCCATTCTGAAATCTGAATTCTGATGGCAGAAGCTTGTCAGGAGGATGACAGCTTGCCATCGATTATTTTTTCTTCTCATGCGACGAGGAAATACCTTCATAGGGAATTAAGAAAATAATACAAAGCGAGTCACACGTTTTAGCGTTATCGTCATCTAAAACTGTCCTAAGGCAGGGCAGCCGAATAGCTACGGAAATAGTCGAGAAACTGATGATTCACGAAGCACTACATTTACATCTTCTTCATAGAAATATAATACATCAATTTGACAATGTAGCACTATTATAGCACTGATTTAAACATAGACGTTTGTCTATTTCCGTACACATTCCGCTGCTCTGTTCCGAGGCAGTATTAGATGGAGGGGCGTAGCAACCGCTGTATCAGGCGTATCAATTATATGGGGCCCCGGGCTACAGGGGCCGAACGTGTGTCAGAAAAAATCGTAAAATATTATCTACACATTATACAGTCTCACTCTTATTCAATTCAAAGTTTTATTTCCATAAATGTTAACAATAACACTTATGGAATTGTCCCTACGTGACTTAGCCTGTACTACCCGATAAAAAATATCATTATATCATTATGAAGCCCATGAATACAGAAACTTGAGAAACACGTAACAAACTTATTATCATGTGTGTCTGAGGTAAAAATTATCTGGTCCGCTACACTCCTATCACCTATGTAAATTTATTACTACTCAGTGTTTTTAACGTGTTAAGGCAGCCACAGACGAGAGGCCGATCGTTTCAGTTAGAACTGACTCCTGAACGGATTCGAGCCCATACACGGAAAAATCGCATCCGACCCAACTGACGTCAGTTCGCCTGAACGGATTCGAGCACACACACGACACGATTTTGCATCCGTTCAGGCCGAACTGAAGGCAGACCGGACCATGTATGGGCCCCTTACTCTCGCGTTACTCCGCTGTTGATTTTATGAACAGGCATTTTTTTTTCAAAATTTCGAGGTTTCCAGAACTAAAAAATACACAAAAATTTCGGCTCGCTCGCTCGATATCGATACTAGAAGTACCTATACTTTACTGTAAATTTTGCGCATTACTAATAATATTATAGTGTTTTAATAAGTAGGAACCGGTATTATATTTTTAAAACTATGTGGCCCGCACCACGCAGCTAATGATTTTAATATAAAGATTAAATTCACCTCATGATTTTCAACGTGTGAAAACGCTTTATACACGGATATCATTTAAAAATATCGAGCCTTCCTCACAACTTAACAAAATAAAATTAATACTAAAAAATGTGTTATAAAAATTATGACTTTCATTTAAATTAAATGCAAACAATTTTCTCCCTTTTGTGAATTTTGAAACCCTTGGGATGGGGGGCCCCCAAAAATTATTTAAATAATTATTAATACCGCTGATGAGCTATACTCTGCTACATAGCCGGGCACCGTTAATCAAATAGTTAACTTCGTTAATCCGCTACAAAAAAAGTTAGCTTCGTTAAACGTTAAAGCGTTACATTTCGGAAGAATTAACGTAAGCTAACGTTAATCGTTAATCCGTTAATATGTCACGTAAAATTGCATCTTTATATAGTTGCGTTAGTGATCTGATAAAACCTGTTGGTTTAGGTTCTAATTCATTCATCAATTATCAACACGCAAATGATCACTGACAGTAATTTATAATGACAACAAACAAACAAACAAAACTCTCGTCACTCTAAGCACCGGCGCTAAGTAATGAAATGATCAAACGAAACAAATCTCTTCACAGTTTTCTTTCTCACTCGCACGCGCCGGCAAAATATATCTAGTTTTGTTTTTGTTTCACTCGCTGCCACGCGCCGCCCGGCACTTGTCGGTGCCGTGCGGTAACTATTAGGCATTGGATCAACAATTAACGGACTTCTGCTTATTAACGGAAGTTAACGTGTCCGTTAACATTTTTGAAAGTTAACTTAAAAGTTAATCCGTTAATCAAAATGTTAACTTCGTTTATTAACGATTAACGGATTAACGAGTTAATGCCCAGCTATGCTTAGCTATTATAGTTGAGCTCTTAGAGCATAAAACCAATATTTACTAGATACAATATCTTTAGTTTTTACGACTTACTCAAACTCCATGCCGCTATTTACGTTACATCTAGTGACTCCTTTATATAAGACTAGGTACTAATACCTACCAGGATATAATAAAAAAACACGATTTTTATACTTAATATATTATTTATTATAAGTACGTTAATTAAGATATAGTATTGACTAAATTAATTTGAAAAGATACAAAAAAGGACAACTAGCAATGATATATTTTAAAAATCCTGTTTGTAGTGCTTCTTTTACGATAATTTTTTTCCTCTCGTGTTTCTCCTAGACTTAGATCTCCTTTTAGTTTTCCTTTTTGCATGCATTCTGTCGCTCTTTCCGATTAATTTTCTTTCTTTACATCTATCACAGCACCTACCTTTAATTTCATACGCTCGTCGTCGTAGCCGAGCTTTGTATATCTCGTAGGAATCTCTTGGAAGAACTGTCCATAAAACCGTTTTATGATAGTCCGTTACATTAGCCTGTAATATATCAAACTTTATGGTTACCTCAAATAAAATTAACATATTTCCATAAAACATATTATTTCCTAAAAACAGCTTAAATTGGCACCTATAAGAAAGTCACTGAACATTATAAGCTCAAAAAAACTTTTGAAGTTGACTGTATCTACTAGTTAGAAAGAATAAGGGCTTTATCATGTTAATATAATATTATATGTACTTACATAGCTATTATTATAACAGATTTTCGAGTCTCTTATAGACACTTGATCAAAATCAACTTGTTTGTCTGAACTTGTGTTGCTTTTATAACTTTCCAAACTTTTTGACTTTCTAAGTTTCAAATTAAATAGTTTCATTGGTTGCCTCTTAATTTCTAATTATTCAAGAGTCTCTTCAGGGCATCTATGGAGTTTTAGTTTAATTATTTATATAAAAAATATATACTATAGTATAGGCATAATGCTATTGAAGACTAAGAAAATCTGTAAAGTTTTAACTTTTAACTTAAAATTTTAACATCATGGTTATTACAAAGAATTGCTTTTTTGCATTAATCAATCTTTTGGAAAGAAGTCACTTGACATTTTAAAAACAGACGTATTCTAGGCATTAGAACGTTGCATTAGAAACTATTTGTAAAGCTTATAAGCCTTACTCACTGTCCAGCCTGCAAATCCAACACCGGTAGTAATGGTTCTTATTAGAATAGCATCAATCTAAAGCACCATACTCACAGTCCATCCAGCAAATCCAGCACCAGTACTAACAGCCATCATATCACAATAGTGTCAATTATTTGTAATTTTTACCTACAAGTCCGTGGCCTTAGGCTTGCAGGTTGGATGGTCAGTATGGCCCTATAAAATATGTTTGCCTACGAGTCGGCTTCAAGGCCGCGATATTGGATTTGCAGGCTGGACCGTGAGTAAGGCTCTTTACTGTAGCTGTAGTAGCTTAGATTATTAAGATAAGTACCATTAATTTGGGTAAATGATTATTTACATTAGTATTGATGAAAGAACAAAAAGCTAGAAATATTCTACAAACACAATTTAACGTAAATCGATTACCACATAAATAAGGGAAATTATGTAGTATAAAGCAATTGTTGACTACCACACTGCACAATTTACAAAAAGAAAATTGGCATAGATGCGCAATTTAAATATAGAGCATTAATGCCTCCGGAAGGAGTAAGTGTTCTGTGTTCAATGCTAAATTTTTGTGTTATCAACTTAATTTGTAACATTATCCGAACGCAAATGTCATATGACTGACGACATTCAATACTGCCAACCGTAGAAATTATCTTCCATTTTGAGGCAGCTGATGTTTGTTTGATTGGGATTTTTTTATAAAATTTCCCCCAAATCACCTCAAAATGGGTGCTTCTTTTCTTCCTATCGCCATATTTACGGTTTTCTGGGGTGTTATAGGAATTGTGTGCCCCTTCTTTGCTCCCAAAGGACCTAACAGAGGGTAAGAAATGTCTCCCTTATTTTGGCTGAAATATTGTTTTAGGGAGTGTGTATCGATAGTAAAAGCAAATAACTTTTAATTACAGAATTATCCAAGTGGTTTTGATGTTAACAGCAGCCACCTGTTGGCTTTTGTAAGTATATTTTTATAATTTTTATTAAAGGGTGTTAATCATTTTATTAATCTAATGCTTTGCTGTAATCAGTAAACTATGCCTTTAATAACAATAAAAAGTTTACTATGTCACAATACAGAACACCTGCTTTATCCTGTTTACTTAAAAGTCCTGTTATAAGCTTAAGTTCATTGGATTTTAACTATTATAGTCTTCCTAAGTAGTAGTGAATCATGCTTGCATATTATCAAAATGACACTTACTTAAAATACTCTTGTGTCTTCTGCATCATTGGTCAATTATGACATTTTTACGTCTGAATCACTGCTTTCTTACGCAAATTGACTAGTTAAAAATAAACAAGACAAGCAACTTTATAACAGCTTCATAAAATATGCAATTCTATTTGATCTATTTTAAGGACCTGTTTCACCATCGCCTTATAAATGTTGAATAGCTTATTGGGAAGTTTTCTTGCTGCTTACTTTATACTGAACGACAGAGATATAACATTAAAGCTATCTGACACTTATCAGTGGATTGTGACACAGACCTCAAGTCTAACAACATAATATGCCAGGGAATTCAATGGTTTATGTTGTGGTTTTTGTATTTCATAAATTTGTGTTATTTTGTTTCCTTATGTGTAATATCGGTAGAATAATAACCATTAAAATATTCGCTAACGTGCACATGTGTGGGCAAGTGGTACAACTTAAAAAAATGTGCTATTTTGTGTTCCCTAGTAGAAGCTTTACTGAATCAACTGACTTGACTCATTGACAGGACTGACTATTTATTTGGACTTTGACTATCCTTTATACTTGACGATTTAGGAATACGAAATTGAAATGAAATTTCTATTTCCCGCCTTTTTAACTTGACACTGACAAATGGTTTTAAGCCAACGAAATATATTTAAATAAAATATTAAAAAAACAATATGCCAAATTTTAAGGATTTTAATTAGTGATTACAAATATTTAATTTTGGTACATTCCAGCTGGCTGTGTGCCTACATGGCACAAATGAACCCTCTCATTGGGCCCAGACTTAACAACGAGACTCTCATCTGGATTGCTCGCACTTGGGTAAGATGAGATTTATCTTATTGTATGTATTCTCTGTTCAGATCCAACGAGTATGTTTGATATTTTTTATGCCGCTAGGGGCCAGACCCACAATAAGACCCACAGACACACAAAGCGTCATCTGGTGGCGTAAGTGGTATCAAAAACGGTTAATAAGAATTTTCGATTCTTTTTCTGTCACCAGGCAGCGCTTGGTAGCTCGACGGCTCATGTCGTGTCAAAAAGCTGTCCATTTATCAAAAATAAAACAATTTAACCAATACCAAAGAAAACATTTAATTTGGAAACATACCTACATAATTAACGAAACTTTCTTTGGACAAACCATATGTTTTTATGAAACAAATAATCAATAGAATTTAAAAAAAAAAAATACTTGTTACTTTATTAACTTTGATTCTCTTTGCAAGGCAAAAGTTTTACAAAACTGTATACTAATATTTAAAACCTTTAGAAAATCAACTCTTACAAAACATAAAAAAACTTTATACCAAATTTCTAAACTAAATTATTTTGCTTAAGTCCTACTAACTATCATCAATCAGTCTATAAAAGCTATTTCTTTTAGTCATAATCTTATTTCTTATGAAATTGTACGAAACAGTTTCTTTTTGGTGTTATGCACAAAGGTAAGTAGCAGTAAATGCAAGTTACTGTGGTCTTTTTACTGCATCCAGAGTTTCTGCATCTATTCTGTTTGGTACCCATGTTGGGCAAGTGATTTGCTGAATGAAAACGTTTTGCATCGGGTGGCAGAGGTACTGAACCTGGTCTTCCTCTCTTTTTATTCTGATATCCGTTCTCCTGATCGCGCTCAGTCTCGTTCTCATCTCGATAAATGTTATTTAATATCATTTTTTCAGCAATCAAAATTTTTTCTCTTAGTTTCAAAATTAGATGAGCAGGCTTCCCTAGTTTCTTATTATCTTCTTTGTATTTTATCCAGGAATTCACAATCGCCAGATCTATCATATGTGAAAAGAACCTAACCGTCCATTTCTTTGTGCAAGCTCTTGCTGGGCAGACAGCCAGAAGTCTATCAGTGAGGTCCACTCCCCCCATGTTTGAGTTATACTCTCTGATAACTTGTGGTCTTGGAACTAGTAGGAATCGTTTAAGTCTCCGATCATATCTTGAACACTCATTAACTTCTTCTGCAGCATAAATGCTTGATAACAAGGTGTCAGGTTTATTGGCAAACCATTTTGTGATCGCAATATCCATCCTCTCGCACCAAAACGTCATGACTTCCTCTACCTCGATGTTTCAAGCAAATGTCGCTGTCTATATGATCTTGTATGTATTTGGGAATTCGATTCTTCATGACTGTTCCGGCACATTTAATACCTCTTTTGGATAGCTCTTCAATCAGTTTTATAGTTGTAAAAAAAACGATCACAATATATTATATGACCTGCAACCAACGAATCGCACAACTTTAGAACTACGCTCTCTCCCAATTGAAATCCAGAAGCTACAAGGAAATGTGTTCTTGCCCTGGTAAATTATCATATCACAAACCGATCCATTCGGATTAGCTAAAATAAAAGCTTTTAATCCGGTGGGGTTAGGTTTTCCTGGACAGTATTTTCTCATTGCGACAGCACCGGTGAAAGGTATAATCGTAAAGGTATAATTTCATCGACAGAAATTTTCTGCTGTCGCCTTTGTGCCAAACATCCTCGAAAGACACGTTCGATCAAAGGGCCAACAAATGCCAACAGAGCAAGTTTTAGATGTACTACTATTCATGTACATCTTCTACGGCAACGCAGACAAAACAGCGATCGATCGTCGCGGCGGAAGAAATTCTAATAAGTAAAATAATAAGCATATTTTAAAATATTATAACTACTCATCAGTCAGTCAGCTTCAATTTTCACATATTCAAGGTTCCGGTTACTTGAGATTACTATATCCCGATGTAAATAAACGCAAGATTTCGGCCACCTCAAATATCTTATCCAAGTGAGTGAGGCCGCGGAATAGAAATTATTTAAATCTGAATATCCCGAATTAGTCCACACTGTTATACTAGAATTACTTAATAATATGCAAGGAAAACAATATAATTTAATCGTGTGTACACAACCACACAGCCAGTTATACGTTTCATAACTTTTAACATGAAATTTTCGAGTTACATTATTTTTTTGCTGGTTTAATTGTTGTAACTCGGGTACACAGGTGTGTACCGGAGTTACACAGTTACGAGTTACCTTTAGACAGAATTTGAATCTTTTCACTGAATGACAATTTTGAGAACTTATTATTTTTAATTTTTAATAAACACACATTATCAACGCAAACCTCACAATCAAATAACATTTGAAAAAAATCAACAAACGCACTAGTAAAAGCAAATCACTACAATTATTTAGAAACTCAGTAAGAAACTGTTAAATGTACACACTTTCAAATGTTAAAATGAAAAATCTTTTAAGAAAACTATAAATAAACAGGTGCGATTAAATTGTAAACAATGCTTATCACATGAAATATGCAATATGGCCCCCGCGAAACACAAAACGTTTCTTCTATTTAAACAAATAAAACCTTACTAAACAAAAATGCATAATGTGCATACGTGATTCATCAGATTCGCGTCTTATTATTTTTACTCGGATTATAGGCAACGTATAATTTCCGACAAGCCAGTTCGGCGGTTTTCGGAAGCGATTGGATAGCCGAACCGAAGCTCTCGGTTCGGCCATCGCCTGCCGCATGAGTTACCGTTATATAATTATGTCGATATTCATGGGTGTGTGCGTTTGCGAAGTATGAACAAATGCGATGATTTTTCCTGCAGAACTTAAAGGCATGAGTTGCTATTTATAAAATATTAGGCGTTTTTAAGTTATTATATTTTTTAAATTAATTTATTTACTATTAATTAAAGTCATCTAAAACGTACGAATGTTTTATTAAAATATCTGTGAATGACAAGTAAAGCACTGCATTTCTGCCTACAAGGAGCGCACGCCCCTGGGTTACGTCAAGATCGAATACTAATTTCAGTGAATTTAGTAGCCGGATAAATCGGTCTCGAGACATAGCTTCTGTGATGGTGGGGAAGGCGTATTTCCTATTCTAATACATTCTTATATGAGGATAGTTTATGCAGGCCATCAGAAACATTGCATTCTTCGCGAGTCAGTTTTAACTAATGGTCTTTAGTAGCAATAGCACTTGATTCGTTTTTTCAACAATGAAGTCGATCAAATCATCATCAATATATTCTTTCACGTATTCAGGTAGATTAGATTTATCTTGTATTATCGAAGGTAAGTATGACGGCTCCTGTACTTCTGGCAATTATACATCAAAAGGTCTACGAGACCAAGAAGCAGCACCAACTGGTCTACCAACCGGTCTAAGAACACCACCGCGAGTGCGTACACCGCGTCGAGTTCTAGACCTAGTACCTCGTGTAATACCACGGCTTCGACTACATCTTGGTCTCCACACCTTAGCACGACCTCTGTCCGGACGCTGAGTAGGCTCATCTTCCTCATTCTCAGATACATCGTCACTTCTCGCTGAGCTAGTGTCGCTACCTGGTGAATGTGACCGCGAACGGGAATTCTCTTCGTGAGGCTCTTTGTAGGAAGGATTTTCATCATCACTGACGTCTTCAAATTTTGGAGACGTCGAGATCAGCAATTTCGTCGTCTTTTAATACTAAAAACAAGAAAGAACACTTCGACCGGATGTGCTTTATGCAAGACAAATTACGCAGTTAAAAATAATGTTCTACAACCGAACGGCCTTTATACAGAACAAAATAATTTAAGCTACTGTACATACAAAACGAAATGACTTCCGGCTCAAAAAACTAATTGTTATTGTAAAGACCGTCCGGTCATAGTTCAAGTCACTCTTCGAAAATAGTCGGCCGTAACGGTTTGCGCTTTTTTCTCCTTTGTGAAGGACGCTAGGTGTCAGGAGAATATATACAACATCTGAAATGCATACAAGTGTGTTACGGGTGTTATTAAAAATAAAAAAAGGGTTCTCCGTGACAATATATATTTAAAAAAAGAAAAAGAACAAATAGGGGTCGTGGGCAGAAGGCCGTATGGTCTGGACTAGCCTCTTGGTGTCAAGGTAGGGTTAGGGGATTTAAACCACGTGGGAACTTAGCTGAGGATCCAGCTGTCTAGCACGTGGCGGATGCGAGCTAGGGCTACCACTCCTGGAAGCTTCTCCGTCACCGCTGCGTCCGTACGTCGTAGATAGATCCTCTCAATAAAAAAAATAAATCCCCGTCCAATGATCATCAGCACTCTGAACTCCAGCTAGTCCTTTTAATTGGTGCCTCGAATGCTGTAGTTGGCGGTGTTTCGTGCCCCAAACCAAGTTCCTGGAATAATCACGGTAATGTGTCGGTAGGAGTCCGGTCCTACAGCCAGCGTGATTTCAACCCCAAACGATCAAAAATCACGGGCTGTGTGACCATTACAAAGGTAGGCAAAATAAAAAGATAAGATGATATTAAGGGCAACCAATATGATACAAACATCGTAACATTTTAATAGTGCTAGATTGGAAAGACGAAACTACAATTGAGCACGTGGTATGGCCAATCAAATAATTGACAACTAATTTACCAAGATGATAGTTTACATGAAAGAATAATGCGTTTTAATACAAGCATGATTTTCTAAATATTCACAACACAGATACACTAAATTACTCACCGTGATACACGGGATTAAGAATTAAAAGAAACTGGAAAAACTTCAACAATAAAAATTCTACTTCGTCTTCTAGCAGGAGGAAAAAAAGGCCCTGTCATCTCGCGACAGCCCTTATATACTCCTACTGACAATGTTTTTTTTTTAACTGACAACTAGCGGTAATGCATAATCCAACCGCCACAATAAAGAAATATTGGAGATGAAGCTCTAGTTACAAAACCTTTGCCAATAGATGGCGTCGTCTAACATAATTTAGTTATTAAAGTTAGCAATAACAGTCAATAGATGACGCTAGGAGCGTCGTTATAAGTTATATTAATGCGTTAAAATGTAGCTATGCTACATATCCCCCCCTGTTACCGAAGGATTTTGACTGATCACAGGAAAAATCCAGAAACAGCTACAAAAGAAGTAAACTTGTTAAAAATAAATTTGAAAAAAGAAAAAAACTACGACGATTGAGGTTAAATGCTAGTCTTGTATCTAACGCGCAAACAACCGACAACCTTTCATACTACGGTTCACACTATAGTCATACATCCCATACATACATTCACTTTCATTATTGCATCCCGAACCAAATAATATGATCCGAGACGCCCTAACATGCGAGTATTGTTTTCCATAAAGAGGAAAACAACACAAGTCGAAGATAATAATGTACACAGCTATAACGTTATACGACAAGATAACGAACAGCGTCTGAATAAAGCGCGAAACTACTAGCCTTCCTACAATAGTTAACCAACTATTTTGATAAAATTGGTAGCTTAAGGTCTTTCAAATGCCAGGCACCAAGATCTTTGCCTTGCATGTCTTGCAGAACGTAAACTAACGGAGAACGTTTACCTACAATTTTACATTTTACAAACTTAGGAGCCAACTTTTTGCTAAAATGTTTCTCCTTGTCGCTGAGAAAATAAGTTCTCTTAAAAACTACATCACCAACGTTAAATTCAGCAGGCTTTCGTCTTAAATTATATTGAGCAGTGCTCTTAACATGAGCTTGCCAAAGACGCATCTGAACGCTGTCAAACAAAGATGACATACACCCCAAATTTTCGGCGTAGGCGTCACGAGGCGAAAACACGAGGTCTTTTATACTGTCGGTATCTAGGTAGTGAGTACCGCAAGACACTAGTTCCCTACCATAAACTAAGAAAGATGGTGTAAAACCGGTTGCCTCATTCACCGAGTTGTTGATGGCGAATTGTATTTCGGGTATATGTACATCCCATGACCTATGGTCTTCTTCCACGTAAGTCGAAATACAAGTGATAATAGTCCTATTGTAGCGTTCGACCGTATTTACCTGAGGGGTATAATGCGGTGTTAAGTAAACTTTAGGTATATTATATTTTTTAAAAAACCTATTAGTTTCGTTACTAACGAACTGAGGGCCATTATCCATTATAATAGTTTGTGGTACACCATGCACCAAGAAAACACTATCTTCTAAAATTTTAATTATGATATCGGATGTAGCACGTTTCATAGGAAAGATAAGGCAAAATTTTGAAAAGCAACAAGTTACAACTAAAATAAAATTATTACGTTTTCTAGTAGTAGGTAATGGTCCCATTATGTCAACAGAGATGACTTGAAATGGTCGTGAGCAGTCTTTAGGGCGACCCATTTCACCTAAAACTTTATGATTTTGAGACTTATACTGTAGACATTTAGAACACTTAGAAATGTAAGTGACGACATCGCGATACATATTAGGCCAAAAGTAGTTAAGTGCGAGCCGTCTATAAGTTTTAAAAATTCCCATGTGACCAGCAGTGGGCTCATCATGGTTAGCACGAATAATTTCTTCGCGAAAATCTTTAGGAACTACCTCTTTCCAAGAAAATTCAGAAGTTAAGTTATGTTTATTTTTAGAAAGCCTAAACAATCTATTATCTTTAATCGTAAAATTTGGAAAAGAAGATGGCGTGTTATTGCAACCGTTAAAAATATTAAGATACCAGGTATCAGCGCCGGTATAGTTTGTCCAAGTAGAAATTGCGTTGATGTTAACCGCTCGAGACAAAGCGTCTGGTATAACGTTATCACAGCCTTTCCTATGTTTAATTTCGAAATTAAATTCGGAAAGTCTGACACACCAGCGAGCTAGCCTACCAGTGGGGTTGGATAAAGACAAGAACCATTTAAGAGCACTGTGATCAGTATAAACTGTAAACTTTTTACCGTTCTCTAAATAACAACGCCAGTGTTCTAAAGCTACTAAAACTGCTAACGTCTCACGCTCAGTAATCCCATAAACTTTCTCCTGTTTAGTTAAGGAGCGACTCATGTACGCGACAGGGTGTTCTTTTCCTTCGAACTTCTGGGTGAGCATGGCCCCAATACCATAGCTACTGGCGTCCGTATGAACCTCAAAGGGTTCATTGTAATCGGGACAGCGCAGTACTGGCGCGGAGACCAAGCTCTCCTTAAGTTTATTGAACGCCAAGTCCGCCTCAGAAGTCCACTCGAAAGGAGGGGCATTCTTACGTGTAGACGTTAGTTTATTTAAGGGCCCTGCCAGAGTACTAAAATTAGGCACAAACCTTCTGTACCAAGTGGCAGTACCAAGAAAACGTTTTACACTTTTCCTACAAGTAGGTGTAGGAAAATTTATGATCGCGGCGACCTTATCAGGATCAGTACGAAGACCGTTGCCGTCGATTACATAACCTAAATACTTAAGTTGAGACCGAAAAAATTTACACTTTTCAAATTTTACAGTCAAATTAGCTTCCTTGAGGACTTGAAGAACCCTCAAAAGAGTAGCTACGTGTTCATTATAATCCTCACTAATAATAACTATATCGTCTAAATAACAAAATGTTTTATGACCAAAGTTACCAAATAAAGCATCTACTAAACGCTGCTGCGTAGCAGGTGCATTCGTCAAACCGAAAGCCATGCGTTTGAAACGAAACATTCCGCGACCCGGAACATAAAAAGCAGTCTTATCGCGATCAGACTCATTAATAGCAGTCTGCCAGAAGCTGTTAGAAAGGTCAATAGTACTTAGGTAACGAGCGTCGCGTAAGCTGTCTAAAATTTCCGAAATGTACGGTAAACTATAAGCGTCTTTTTTAGTGACAGAGTTTAACTTACGACTATCTAAACAAAATCTAAATTCGCCAGTATTTTTCTTAGGCACCACTAATACAGGAGAGCTCCAAGCAGATTGGCACGGCTCGATGACGTCCATAGCCAACATTTCGTCAACTTGTTCAACTAAAATACGTTGTTTTTCAGGCGACATCCTATAATAACGTTGACGGATAGGTAACGCATCGCCTGTATCAATTTTATGAGTGATAAGAGAAGTTAAACCTAAACCTTTCTCTTCAAAAGAAATAGAACGAAATTGTTTTATTATGTCGTCGGCTACCGAGCGCTCAGACGAACTCAAATTTTCATAGCCGTTAATGGCCGGCTGGGCCACCTGATGAGAAGTGATTTGTTCGGTAGCCGTACTAGAATTAATAGAATTTAAATATTTAGGACAAAGTTTAAAAATACGCCAGAAGTCAATACCTAAAATGAGGTTAGAAGTAACCTGAGGTACTACGTATAATTTTAAAATATGAAATTGATCTTCAAAACGAATAGGTAAATTTATATAACCTATAGACTTTAAGCATTGACCGCCCGCGGCGAAAATTGAAATATTATTATCATCATTATTGATAGGATAGCCTAGCTCAATAATGTTTAAATGAGAATTATTACCTAACAAAGAAATGCAAGAACCCGAGTCTAAAAGACCGCGCATGCTAAAAGCGTCTATGTGTATATTGACATAAGGTCGAGAATCTAAATTGTTGTTAATACATCGGACCGTATTAATGGTGTAATATTTAAAAAATGTGCCTACAGTTTTAACCCATTGTTTCCGATCATCAAGGTCGGTATGGTTAGGTATAACACGATCCGATAAAACTAGTTTTTTTGAACGATATTTACCAAGACAACGAGTACAATCGGGCCGGCGCACGCCAGGATTGCCACAGCCAAAACAAAAAATTTTCGACTTATCAGCTGTGCACTCATAATAGTTGTGCGAGTTCACCTTACAACGTAAACAAAATTTAGGCATATTCGAATGCAAACTATTAACATGATTATGTGAATGTTTAAAAGCAAAACTATTATTATTATTAGGTGGGTTATTAGAAAAATTATTATTCCGAAATGGTCTACTAAAAGTTTTATTAATAGTTTGTTTGTTCTCAGTTTTATTACTATTACAAGTATAAGCTAGGTCCGGTGCTAAGGTATCCGACGTTATCCTAGGCGGTTCATGATATAAAGTTAGTCGAGATTGTACATTCTCATAGTTCTTACAAAGAGACTTTAGTTGTTCAATAGAGTTGACCGTAGGAGAAGAAGCCAAAATGTTTGCATAGCAAGGTTTAATGTTGTGTAATAAGATTTCCAACTTCTCACTCTCTGGGACAGGTTTAACAAGACGGTTGAACATTCCTTCCATTATAGCAATATAAATTGTAATGGTTTCTTTTTCGCCCTGAGTTCTATTACGGATTTCCGACATAAACCGATAATCAAAACTCGGTTTGTCAAAGTCACAATACAAAAGATTTAAAAGTTCTGACCAACTGTTAACGTTTTGATAAATACTTCTATACCAATGTAAGGCATCACCAGTAAAAAGATCAAAAGCGTGAGAGAGAATCTTTGAATCGCTAACGTTATGCTGTGTACAGTACTCATTCACTCTAGAAATAAACGCGCGGACACAAGACTTGCCATCAAATTTAAATTTTTGTAAATCAGCTAGATTATTTTTTTCACATTGAACTGTAATATTTAAAGGAGGCATAGGTGGTGCTACAGCAGGAGCTGGCATCACGGAACAACTACTAGACCCCTTAAGTTGATGTAATAAACCCAAATAATTTTGAAATTTTTGTAAGCAACTATTATATTGTACGGCAAACGGTTCTATATTATTAGTAGAAATTCTATTAATCCTATACTCAATGTGGTTTAAATTATTCTCAGCTCTAAGCAATGAGTTACCATCGGAGTGAGAATCTAATTGTAATTTTATTTTTGTTAGGGTTTCCTCAATCCCCAACAAATCATCTTGTATAGAAAGACAAGAATCTAAAATATCTTCAGACGGGTAAAGCTCAGCTAATTTAACTATTTGCTTTCTTAACTCCACAACGGTGGAAGCTGGTGTTTCATTTCTAACCAAAACTTCATACTCCAATTCTGATTTTTGAAGAGAAAAAAATTTAATTTTCTCCGGCATAATGAAAAGTTAAGTTAAGTTGTCAGAAGTAAAATTTATTAAGAAGTTAAGTAACTAAGTAAATTCTAAAGTTTAAAAACAAATTAAGTTTTTCCAAAATAAATCAATTAATGAATTTATCAGAAGTTAAATTCAATTTTAAAAGTTAAATTACCAAGTAAATTCAAGAAAAATATTCACAAGCCTAACGGTGAGTATATCTGTGTTGAGTAAATACAAAAATAATCAGATGTATTCTCTAAAAATACACAAAAGAAATATAATTTGTAATCAGTACTATATAAGATAACTAACTACAAAACAACAAGTTCTACAGACTATATGGTACAGACCATATACACTAAGATGAAAAACAAACAGTATAAAGTTTATTAACAATTTTAAACTTTACACAACAACAATATGATTACTAGTTTCTACACTAAGTATAATACGGCACAAAACAAACACCAATACTGGACACACAGACCCAGGAAGAGACACCAGATGCCAGACCAGACAAAACCACGTTTATGGGCGCCAATTGTTACGGGTGTTGTTAAAAATAAAATAAAAGGTTCTCCGTGACAATATATATTTAAAAAAAAGAAAAAAGATAGGGGTCGTGGGCAGAAGGCCGTATGGTCTGGACTAGCCTCTTGGTGTCAAGGTAGGGTTAGGGGATTTAAACCACGTGGGAACTTAGCTGAGGATCCAGCTGTCTAGCACGTGGCGGATGCGAGCTAGGGCTACCACTCCTGGAAGCTTCTCCGTCACCGCTGCGTCCGTACGTCGTAGATAGATCCTCTCAATAAAAAAAATAAATCCCCGTCCAATGATCATCAGCACTCTGAACTCCAGCTAGTCCTTTTAATTGGTGCCTCGAATGCTGTAGTTGGCGGTGTTTCGTGCCCCAAACCAAGTTCCTGGAATAATCACGGTAATGTGTCGGTAGGAGTCCGGTCCTACAGCCAGCGTGATTTCAACCCCAAACGATCAAAAATCACGGGCTGTGTGACCATTACAAAGGTAGGCAAAATAAAAAGATAAGATGATATTAAGGGCAACCAATATGATACAAACATCGTAACATTTTAATAGTGCTAGATTGGAAAGACGAAACTACAATTGAGCACGTGGTATGGCCAATCAAATAATTGACAACTAATTTACCAAGATGATAGTTTACATGAAAGAATAATGCGTTTTAATACAAGCATGATTTTCTAAATATTCACAACACAGATACACTAAATTACTCACCGTGATACACGGGATTAAGAATTAAAAGAAACTGGAAAAACTTCAACAATAAAAATTCTACTTCGTCTTCTAGCAGGAGGAAAAAAAGGCCCTGTCATCTCGCGACAGCCCTTATATACTCCTACTGACAATGTTTTTTTTTTAACTGACAACTAGCGGTAATGCATAATCCAACCGCCACAATAAAGAAATATTGGAGATGAAGCTCTAGTTACAAAACCTTTGCCAATAGATGGCGTCGTCTAACATAATTTAGTTATTAAAGTTAGCAATAACAGTCAATAGATGACGCTAGGAGCGTCGTTATAAGTTATATTAATGCGTTAAAATGTAGCTATGCTACAAGTGGGCTTCGGCCTGGCCGAGCATACCATCTCGCTCGGTCGGAGATGGCCCTTGGGGGGCTTCCACTAAAAAGTCCAATTTAATATCCCCCGCCCCCATCTTGCATTTCTAAATTATAGGAGATGGTAACTTGTTAGTTTCTAAAACTCTAGGAAAAATATTCTGTGCGAAATCGGACAGTAACTTTTGATGCAATTTAAATAATAGGATTTGTGTTTAGGTTCTCTTTTACTAAAATATATTTTGTTTTCTTTCAGGGCAACCCTTACACCAAGTGAATATCTGAAGCAAATTAAACTATGTTAAAATAGTTTAAATAGAAAAAAAATATTCTTTTAATGTTATGTTAATGTAAAATTGTTTGAAATAATGTTAACAAGCTATGTCAACTGTAAGCGCTTATTATATAAACATGTTTCCGCGAAGGCAAGATCTATCTATGTGTAAATAGTTGGTCAAAAGTCCAATATCATTCCAAATGTGCTAGTGCTTTTGAGTATTTAAAACATTGTAGATATTTATTTCATTAAATCCTATTACTTATATACTTATTCCTTATTTCTATGTGTTCATAGATTAATACCAGTTTGTTTTTAAAAATGTCAGTAAGTTTGTTCGTCAGAAAAACTTAATGATTTATGTTAATTTGCTCATTACGTTGTATTGTATAAGGAGCAAACAAGCCCACGGATTATCTGATGTTCCTTGGTACAATGATAATAGGGAAGATGCATTATTTTTATATTAGTTATCATTTTAAAGGATTCCATGTAGAATAGGCCATAAATATATAAAAAAATTAAAACAATGTAATTTATTGAGAAAAAATCTTAATGTTATCGCGCGAGAACGGACCTACAGTTCCGATGGCGTCACACCTGTCTGTCACTGGGCGTACGGCGTACCTACCTGATCGTGGCTTTCATACTTCTGCATATTTTCTGAACTTTGCAATTGAAAAAATGGAATATCCATCAACATCAGGTTATCATAACAATATCACTAATGCTCCGATAAAAAGCCGCGTTGACTCTTAATAACCTCCAATAGGTTGACATAACAGGAGTAACGTCAGAACACGCTGATTGGTGAATTGAAATATGTTTCGTTTCAAGTTACTCTTAATTCGTTGTTTTTTGTTAAAAATCAATGCTGTGGGCTGTGGCCAATCTTTTATACTTTTTTAACATTTTAATCACAAATTGTTCATTTAATATATTATATTTGCATCTTCTCTATTGATATGGTGCACACGTGTCATGCAATATTGTGTAACAGTGCGGGTTTCGTTTTTATTTCGATTTTTCTTGAGCTTAACATCTTCTCTTATATCATATATAAAAATGGATTTCAGTTTCAATCTCTCGCTAAAACTGAAAAACGACTGGACAGATTTGGCTAATTTTGGTCTTGAAATAATTGTAGAAGCTCAGGGAAGGTAAACAATGGGAAATATTGGAAAAAAACTGCGAGAAAAATTCTAAAAATAATGATTAAATTTTCCCAAACTGTGTTCAATTTGTCACTTGACTGTCAAATATTTATAGCTGCGTTCCATCTGCGTTCAGTTTATCTGTTTGGTATACTTCAGAATATCGGCCGGTTCCATTGGGTTTGTAGGTGTAGGTGACATGTGTAGATGTAGGTTGTTGGTGTATGTTGTTAGTGCAGGTGCACGTGTAATTATTTATCTGTTCCAATTCATAGTTAAGACAGAACAACTTGTGTCAGGACAGCTAGTTTTGCATAAAAAGTGAAATTGTCTAGACTTAGTCTAGGAAGACTCGACTGCTAAGCTGCAATAGGCATAATATAGTGTAGGTATTGTGCTAAAGCCAACAGTGGGAATATTGATCGATTTCTGAGACACCCGCAACACCTGATTATGAACCGTTTCCGTGCGGATGATGCCGCATAGGCACCATTTAAATCTTACGAATGACGTATGGTGCCCGGGAGGATACAAAATTTAAACTTAAAAAACTCTGGTAAAACGACATTTAACAAAAATTCTCCGTATACAAAAGTGTCTTTATTTGTCACCCATATCAGGCCTACAGTGTTCGTTTCAAGTAATTTCGTGAATTCGCAAGTTTCAGGGATTGTCAACCGTTTATAACATAAGTACATTTTTATTGGGTTCCAATTAGTTTTGCAGCAAAGATTAGCGAATATATTTAATATTATAAGTATTATATGAGTCAGACGGCCGAATACTGAATCGCTAATCAAAATTAAGAGATTATAATCCTCCTATTCACAGGATGTCGCTGTCTCTGCCATGCCGGTGGCGGGGCGTGTATACAACTCGACATCATATTTGCTTCCCTTATAAATATTAAGTAACTAGGTACTTAAATAAAATTATATCATGATTTTTAAAATACAATACCAACTAAAACAAAACAATAAAATGCGCCCAAAAAGTGGTTGAGATGTATACCGCCCGATAGATGGCACTTAAGTGCAATAGAAATAAAGTATCGTTTTGTCTTACAATAGAGATTCACATACCTACTTAAGCGGCATACCATTCCGCTGATCTCACGATCCGCCAATGGTCTCCGTTAGCCGAAATTTCAAGGACAGCGTGTGACTTGAGCGTCACATAAAAATGTTACATTAAAAATAATTAATTGAACGAGATTGTACAACAGCATAATTACATAATATTACAAAATTTACTCAAGCCATTAATTTTGTCTTATCGATAAAAGATGGCATTGCTTTAATTACCACGGTTGCTTGCGTTATTTTTATTTTTTACACGTAAAATATCCTTACGACGACAACAATAATAATAAATTAATTATTATTATTTGCATTCAGATAGATACATTGCTTCTCATAGAGAATTTTCGTATTATGAAACAAACTTTACGTAGGTATTCTCCTGTTATTACTGAAAATTTATTTTGTATTAACATCTTACGAACTTTGAAAATAGCAGTCGATGTAAATATGTAAGTATTTTTTATTTTACCTATCAAAAAACTGCCGCTTTGTTACGTTACATAGCGAGTAACATAACGCTTGGCTTGGTTCCCTATATTATGTGTGTCAAATAATAAAATATGAATCGCTAGTAATAATTCCTCCATGCTTTTACTAAGCAACCGCAACACCACAGAAGTTACTAGTGCGTTGGAGTTCTTTTAACACCCCATTAGTTCCGATCTCTCGTCTCCCACGGCGCGTGTATGTGTGTGTGTATTTTACTTGTAATTATTAGGAGTAGTACAATACAAAGTTAAGTCAGGTCATCAGATTGCATAATATTAATTTATTTGTCATTTAAATAAAGGGTTTGCAGTCAGTTACGTTGTACATCGATCACGTGTATGAATGACCGGTCCGGTCTTGTTGCAGTGATGATGCAAGCTACATACATTTCGGATTTCCATCGTGTAACCGTCATTCGGTTATAGAACTTAATTCATCTCAGCCATGCCAATTAAATAATAATGTTTATCTATAAAAATGATGGGTCATGCTGAGCGCTCGACGCCCGCGCCAGCGCGCGACCGGAACCGCTCATACTCGTGATGCATGTATAACGTAACCAACATAGCCGGGCACCGTTAATCAAATAGTTAACTTCGTTAATCGTTAATCCGCTACAAAAAAAGTTAGCTTCGTTAAACGTTAAAGCGTTACATTTCGGAAGAATTAACGCAAGTAATCGTTAATCCGTGAATATGTCACGTAAAATTGCATCTTTATATCGTTGCGTTAGTGAACTTATAGAACCTGTTGGTTTAGGTTCTAATTCATTCATCAATTATCAACACGCAAATGATCACTGACAGTAATTTATAATAACAACAAACAAACAAAACACTCGTCACTCTAAGCACCGGCGCGCGGCGCTAAGTAATGAAATGATCAAACGAAACAAATCTCTTCGCAGTTTTCTTTCTCACTCGCACGCGCCGGCAAAATATATCTTGTTTTGTTTTTGTTTCACTCGCTGCCACGTGCCGCCCGGCACTTGTCGGTGCCGTACGGTAACTATTAGGCAATGGATTAACGATTAACGGACTTCTGCTTATTAACGAAAGTTAACGTGTCCGTTAACATTTTTTAAAGTTAACTTAAAAGTTAATCCGTTAATCAAAATGTTAACTTCGATAATTAACGATTAACGGATTAACGAGTTAATGTCCAGCTATGGAAACCGATCATTTATCTATGATCTCAGCTTTGGGAGTGACCAAGCCAATGTGTGTATTGTATGCACCAACCTTTGACTGTCATTTCTGCTGCCTTGAGTCTTGACTGACAACCGCTGAACGTATTTGAATTAAATTTAGTAGACAGTTTTTAGCCTGTATTACTTACTACACTTTACTCCGAAATATCTACGAAGTACGATGCACTCGTGATAGACAGACAGATTCCATTATAGTTTTTCGCAAAGGAAGTCGCGGGCAACATTTGTTTTTTAACTTATTTCAAAAAAGGAGGAGGTTCCCAATTGACTGTATTTTTTTGTTACCTCAGAACTTTTGACTGGATGAACCGATTTTGGTTATTCTTTTTTATTTGAAAGCTGGTGCTTCCCGTGTGGTCCCATTTCAATTTGGTTCAGTCCTGATAGTGGCATCCATGAGGAAACGATATAAGTCTTAAATTTTTACTTTGGAAGTCGGTTTTTTATTTTGTAATCTTATTTCGATAGCAATAAGTAGTTCATAAGTTACGACAACGGAGAACGATTGAGATAATAGAGATGGATAAATAAAACCTATATAAAATCTTACAATGCAATTCATTTGCGCTTGGACGTGTTTACACGCTTCACCACTTCTGGCCCTAGTGGTCAGTTATTTTATGGGCTTCTTTCTAGCACTTCTAGCAACGATACACACAAGTGTATCTAGGACTAGAAGTATTGACCTACTTGAGGTAGTGAAATCAATAATACGTGCGCATCTTTACGTAACCGACCAATTTCTACCATCGATGCTGTATACTCTACGGTATTTATAGACTCGAAGGCGAGCAAGACATCCACACACGAAGGTTAAATATATTTGATTTTGATTTTTATTTTATAAGAAACTATATTAACCCTACGTAAAATAAAAAGCCTATGTTACCCGGGCTTTTATCACGAATCTATTGACACCACATTTATTAGAATCGAAGCAGTAGCTTTAATACATACATAGACTACCAAAATCATTACCCTTCCTTTTAGCTTCACCGTAGTCGGGTAAAAATTCAATTACATGTCAATCTTTCACATGCCGTCGAAATACTTTTGCCAATGGCTTTTGAATTTGTTCAATTGATCCCTGATACATCCAAAGGTCAAGGCCGGGTCAAAGAAATTGGGCGGGTGGAGGCAAATATGAAAACCATCGCGCGTTTAGAGGCTATTATGAGGCCCTAACGTATCCGTACGTCGCGTCGTTTTAAGTCCAACTGCCCGTCAGAGTAATTATATCCCGATAAATATAAAAAATAGTAGGTAATTATAAATATTTAAAAAAAACTTTTTGCCGTTTTTTTCACGATTTGAATACTAGTGTGCTAGACCATAAACAACAATTTCGCAGGCTTCCGCTTCCGTATTAGATGCGGGTGCCTTAGTTTTTTCTATCTTTTAGTCAGTAACTTATAGTTTTTTTTTATCTTTAATACAATATAGTAAAGATAGAAAAAAGTAAAAAGACATACCTAGTTGGCGTAAATTTTTCTAATGTCTTGAAAAATTATTCAAATTGCCAGGACAACGTGCTATTGAAATCTAAATTTAGTTAGAGTTATCTCAGCCCTCAAGTTACCTATTACAAGGTTTACCTATTACAAGGTTTAAGGTTAATTAGGTTACAAGGTACTCTGACTTATAGTGAATTAAAAAGAAATAGATATTAATACATTGTTCCTATACCAAAATAACAAAAACATGTCAAGTACAACCACGTGTTATGTAAGGACAAAGTCAAATTCTGCTTCAACGCGTACGGATGAATTGGCCGTGCGCCAGAATTCTACGCACAATAGCAGCCAAGGTTAGCACCAAGTGCAGTGGTGGATTTACACTAGGGGCAGTCAGGGCTAGTGCCCAGGGCGGCAAATGTGCAAATAGTCTCAAAAGATTGGCTATTCTATGCATAGAATATGTACGTGTACGTCTACTTTAACGTTTAGATTGTGAAGATTTAATCGACCAATTTACAAAGTCAGGTGTGTTTGCCTGACAAACAAATGTAATACAATCATAAGTCATCGTTAGTGCAAAATTCATGATTCGCTTACAAAGATATATATGGTTGGCTTCACTGGGCGCTCGATCAATGATTTGTCTATGGATTCTTGGAACAAAAACAAATATTTTTTTATATTATTGAAGTAGGTATATAATAAAATGTATGCAATGAGCAAGCAATTTGTTATTCTATTAAAAAAAATAAGATATAAAACTATAATTTTAAGTAACATTTCTGTGATAATGTCTAAAAATAATAAAATAAAATATAAAAATATTATGAAATGAAAATAAATGAAAAAAAAAATGAAATTTGAAAAATGTGATGATTCGGCTTTTCTTCAGTGTCCAGAGCGGCACTAATTTTAAATCCGGCCCTGACCAAGTGGTATGCAAATAAAGTCATTATGTAATTACTATTTAATAAACGATTCGTTTTATACGATATTTACGCACCGAACGCAATCTATTTTCAACGTTGGTAGAAATGGTGGTTAAATTAAAAAAAAAACATCTCATTTAAGTAAGTTACCTACCACGTGTGGTGTGTCACGTTATAAATAACTAATCACGAGTCAAGGTTGAATCAATAATTCGTACCTGTTGAGATACGAGTGTTACGGACGAGATTGTGATGTTATCTTATCAAAAATTACTGTGAACTTGATATATTTTATGAAGGAATTTTTGGAAGAACCGTGACTATTAAATTAAAATATCCAAATCTTCCCTAAGTTGTAAAGACTTTCTAATATGTTCAATTGTTAAAACACCTGCACCCCAAAGAAAAGGGCTTCCAATTTATGTTCGTGTGCTCAGTCTGCCGCAATGTCTGCACTCAGCGTTTATATCAAATAATGGATGTCACTGCTTCAGCATCATCATTCTAACTCAAGTAGTTGTAGTGCTCGAGTCTAGTGTTTATAGGCAAATTAACTTGTTCAGATCGGATCGTTGTTATAAATAGTTGTTGATTCTTAATGTTATAGGATCGGTCACACAGGCCACACTCGACCTGCAAGAAATGATTTTTTTTTTGTCATAAAACAGTTTTATCATCATTTTCCTTTAAAACGACGTCTGGCGGGACTAAATACTCAAAACACGTCACACAGGTCATTGATTTTATCTGCGGATAGGTCGCGAAATAACCACAGCCCTCACGTAGTAGTAAATTTTAACTAGACGCGTTAAATTGTAACATATGTAAATTGTGAAGGTAAGGTGCATTTGCATTCCCTTTTCCAGGCAATAAAGCAGTAATAGCGCTATAGCCTATATGGCTTTTACTGTTAGTATTTTATGAACTCGACTAAACTTTTAGAAAGAGTTCTCTAATATTCTCTATACAATCACAATTTCTTATTCTATAAAATATGTTTTCTGTCCTGTTAGTTTTAGTAGTAGTAGTAGTAGTTCTTGAATCATTAAAATTTAAAATAAATAAAATTAAAAAAAAAAAACCGAACTACTGACCAATAAATAGCCTCAGAGTAATAACTTCTTCCTAGCCAATAACCATGTTTACAATATCACATACTTACCTAACTATCAAATCAAACTAGAGAACCAAAAAGTACCTACTTGATACTTCGAAGTTATTTTATTTTGTCGAATTGCTACTGTTGATGATAATGAGTTATCCCGAGGTAGACTAGCGTGGTACATGTGAGGAGTGTCGGACGTTGGTAGTTCTCCGGCCTCATTGAGGATGATCGGTGGAGAGACCGCAGCTCGCAGTGGGGACGTGGACTGTGATGATGATGATGAGGCGCCTACTTTTATTTTTGCACGACGCGGCGCGGTGTTGGGGCTAGTTATCGGCCTTGTCAGTCTGTACCTACTGCGCATGCGTCAGGTTATATAATCGCAGCTCGTGACCGGACCGAGCGCCAATATTTTTGAATGACAATGTTGAATATAAAATATTTTGTAAATGGTTTGGTCTGATTATATGCATGAGATACTATTTTTTTATAATTTGCCAAAGAAAAATAAAATATTATAATATGATTTTGCACTGAACAAAATAATGTGGGTTTTCATTTACCAAGTAACTACCTATTTCCTTAGTCATATTATACTTTGCTACAGTAGCGTAGGGTTCCCATAACTCCATTCCTATCGGCTTCACTTACCGCTTACCTTTTGATGACCCTAATCAAAATCCCTACCTATTATACAGGCTATACTACTGTTGATTTTGCGAGCTGATTGATGCAAACAAGAGTTATAAAAAAATTGTAAAGTGTAACAATTTTTTTATACACAAACAATAAACAGTGTTAATTAATTGTCTATCGTCGTCGCGTCGCGTCGGGGTGTTACGTAAGTACAATGCGGATGGAGATTTGGCAGGGCCGCTCAATCGATGCTGACACGGCCCGGGGTTGCTGGCACAATGTCTTATTTACTACAAAAACAATTTAATAAAAGAAACCAACTGCTAGTAGTCTAAAAATACATAATATGACATTAATACTAGGTATACGTATCGTTTGTAGCTATTGAATAGATTGTGCACTGGATTTTACGATTGGACGAATATTATGTTCGTTTTTCCTTTAAAGAAGAGAAGAAGGGTGTATAAAATAATTGAAATATTGAAAAAAATTTTGAACGCTGCAGCTGGCATCACTTGGCTACAATGTTACGTTTGGAATGTCGCGACCCCGGCAATTTACCGATTGCCATAGATTGTGTATCATCAGCTTCCACAATCGCCTTTAATTCGTCATTGTCGTCCAAAATCTTCGGACGACCGCGAGGTTCAATTTTCAGGTCGAAATTTCCAGAACGGAAGCGAGCAAACCAATAACAGGTGGTGCATTGGTTTGTATTGTTAGCTCCGTAAACGTTGTTGATGTTGCGTGCCGCTTGTGCCGCGTTGCTGCCACGACGGTAATCATATTCCATAATTACTCGAATTTTTTAATGAATGAAATTCGATTGAAATGCGATGAAAATATAACACTAATCAATAAACAAATGACTACTTTTGGAAAAAGAATTCCAAGTTTTTAAAATAAAATTAATTTGAAATTAGAATTCATAGCCAAACAAAAATTATTTTGATTTGAAATGGCCAGTACTGCAGAACGGCAATTTCATAGGTAAAGACCTATTATAATATTGACTTGCCTACACGGGTTACATTAAGTAACCACATCACGAGGTTAGATATTTATAATTACAGAACCATGTAATGCTGTAGGTACCTATTATGTTTTAATGAATATAACTGTGGAATGTAATTCTCATTTCAATAAAGACCAGCAAAGGAGCAGCTCATCGTTGATGCTAAGTGACTACAGCCGCCGCTCGCCGGGGGTTAACCGCAATACCAGTCGAGTTACAAGTGGTTATTAACTATTTCAAACACAATCAATTAGTAAGCATTGTTCCAATGCTTACTTACGATTTTTTTTGTGAGGCGTGGTGTAAGTATCTTCGGAGGCCGGTGATTGTGTCGCAGATCTCTTATTAGTCTTAACGATGGAAATAATATTATGTTCGCTCTATGGTAACCAGTAACAGCATTATCTATCAAAATGACGACGTACCGACGCTACCTCAGTTCCGACATCCTGCTGACGTCAGAACTCTGCAGGTGAGTGACTGAGCCGTGGCCCGGGCGTTACGTATATCATGACGTCACAGCAATGCTACATTTCGCAAGTTCATGATTTTTATATAATACTGCAGCATGACAACACGATTACTTTACTATAATCTCTGACCAAAGAACCCGTATAGTTTTGTCCGTCCGTCCTCGCTTACCGTCCAAACGATTAGTGCTAGAAAGATGAAACTGCATGGATAAGTACTGAGGTACCTATGTGTATTTACCACGTCGATAAAGTGGCACTACATACAATATAGAAAACCGGCCTCAGTTTTCGTTTGACAAAGCTCTGTCTACACTTTTTTATTTGGTCTAAGCCTATTTACCCATTAATAATTTGGAAAGCTTCAAATCTTTGTAACCTAGGTACCTATTATCCCTAGGTTACAACGTCTATGACTTTGTAACTTAGGGATTTCCAAATTCCACCTGATGATAAGCATCACAAACGTCTAGAATATTATTATAATATAACTTGGTATATATCTTTGCTTGTTGATAATGATAAAGGCGATGACCAACCATCATCAACAAGCGTGCGTGCGCAATTTCAGTGCGATGACCTTAGACTGATTGACAAAACCAATCAATCACTAGTCGCAAGTGAATTAAGTCTAGGTCTTGGCTCATAGCCAAACTTAATATTTATTTGCTCCTTTGCCAGGGCTTGTTGATACTACCTTCAATTTAAACATAATATTATCTTTGCAAAACCTATGGTCAGGTATTTGGCCTATCATAGGTTTTAATGTTGTTTAATTTTTTTTTTAGCAAAAAAGTATTTAGCCAGAAACAGAAACCATCTTGATTTGAATATGACAGATAGGTAAATTGCCATATTTTTTGGGAATTTATTTTTCTTACTCATATCTACAAAATGAGTAATTTTGTAAAAAATTACTCATTGTTGTACTATTTGTGAATTTGTGATAAGTACTTACGATTTTAAATTTCCCTCAATATGTGAGTAGGTAAGTACCAAACTACTCTACCTGCTTCCCGACTCATTTCAGTTAGTGTAATTTTCACTTATAAGCCTGTGTTAGGTCGAGAAAACCGAACGAACTTGTACCTACAATTAGTAACTACACTTACTTATATTATTGCACTTATGCACTTACCTAAAAACTTATATTTTTGGTGAAAAAAGAATGTTTTAAAATAATAAAGAAGCTAGTTTTTTATACTAGTCATAAGTCCATAAAATGTCGATACTGGCCAACAAAGTACACAAGGAATACAATGATACTTACCAAATAGCTGAGCATTGTGTCTATAGGATAAAGTGCCTTACCAAAGTTCACGAGTCATTGAAAACCAGTTTCATGTGGCAGCAACTGCTTTATAACCCCACTAGATAGTAATATAATTACGTTCCTCTCAGAATTCAGATGGAATAAATTAATTTTCATTTTACACTAACTAGTTCCTTTTTGGTTTTTCCTACATACTTATTTGATTAATCAAAATATGTAGCTCAACACTTTGGAATATTGCTTAGCCTTGTTGTAAAGGACAGAAGACTAGAAAATAAATGAGTATTTAAAATGTTCCCTGTTATAAATTATTGAAATTAACAAAAAATATTTTGAATTGTTTACATGGGAGTGAAAAACTAATCAAAATTTAGTAGAAGTACTAGGTCTAGCAAGAACTTAAAATTAATATGAATTATTACTATGAAAACCGTTTAAAATATGCATTCTTCAGATAGGTACTTGTTTATAATGAGATCTAATGCAACCACAGTTGTGGCAGTGGAATTTAAAAAAATCAATGTGTAGGTAACAGTCAGAAATAAAAGAATATGTTTCTTAACAAGTCTATATTTTGATCACTCAAGTTGCATGAATTTTTCTTTGCAAAAAACTTACACCGAGGAAAAAATATATATATACAGTCCCAATATTACTTCGGCTACAGTAACGCTTCAAATATTCAAATACACTGAGTGTTACCTACAAAATTAGCTTGAACATAATATTTATCACTGTATTTCACTATTTTGTCTAGCACTCACACTGAAATAGCACAAAACTTCCAAATTACATAATAGCAGCTGTAATCACTTGATTTTTCACTAAAATTGAGTTACATAATTTTAGGTTAGAACAATATCTCACTCCCATATTTTATAAATTAAGTTTTAACAATAGTTAACAAGATTAAAGTAAGATTAACTAAGTAATAATTACATCATAGAAAGATTTTAAACTGGTTTATTACTATAAACCTACATTATAGTGGAAGTAGGTTGTTACATAACTGTCAGCTCAGATAATAACTCTGAAAAAGAAAATTTTCAAAATTAGATTAAGTATATTCTTTATATTTAGAATGTTTTATGATTAAAAGAGCTAACATCAATATGCAATGACTGAGTGAGTTTTGTCAGTTATGTAACTACGCTGAATGAATGTTAATAAAACAAAGTTATCGCTGGAATCATCATTTTAACATTTTATTTAACTAAAATAAGTTACTAAGATGTTTTTGTGTCTAATAATACATGATTTCAAGAGTGGCTAATGATTTAGAATCATTAGAATTATGGTAACAATATGCTTACATTAGATTTACAGGAGCTTCTTGATTTCATCATATAAGACAAGTACGAAAGCACCACCAGTGCCTCTGAGTACGTTGGAGAATGCTCCCTTGAAGAAGGCGGAGGATCCCTCAGTCTTGGCGATAGTGGCCCAGCAGTGGATAGTGTTCTTGTATAGCATTTCACTCTTGGCACGCCCGGACTGCATCATCATGCGCCTACGGACCGTGTCAAAGGGGTACGAGATGATACCGGCGACGGTTGTGACGGTTTGAGCGATGGCCCAGCTGATGACGAGGGGGGTGTTCTTGGGGTCGGGCAACATACCGCGGGCCGTGTCGTAGAATCCGAAGTACGCCGCACGGTAGATGATGATACCTTGTACCGACACACCGAAACCTCTGTACAGACCGACCAGGCCATCGGACTTGAAGATCTTGCTGATGCAGTTTCCGAGGCCGGAGAACTCACGTTGTCCATCGCCTTTGCCGACGTCGGCGGCCAGACGTGTACGGGCGAAGTCGAGCGGGTACACGAAGCACAGAGAGGTGGCACCAGCAGCACCACCGGAGGCGAGGTTACCGGCGAAGTAGCGCCAGAACTGTGTCTTCTTGTCGACACCACCGAGGAACACCTGCTTGTACTTGTCTTTGAAAGCGAAGTTCAGGGCCTGGGTGGGGAAATACCTGATAACGTTAGCGAGGTTACCACGCCAGAAAGACAGGGGACCTTGTTCCTTAGGAATGCGGACGAAGGCGTCGACGATACCTTTGTAGCGCTGATCTTCGGTGATTTGCTTGCTGACGTGCTGTACTTGAAGGAGCAGTTTGACACGCTCGATGGGGGCTACCGCAGTCTTTGATACGGCAGCTGACACTCCACCGGCGATGAAGTCTTTCGCAAACGCAACTGGATCGGCGAGGTTAGACATTTTGTTTTAGGTGGGCCTCGGGGTACAGAGTACGAAAACTGTAGAGTTCACACGCGGGATGGAAAATCACGACACACGAACTCCTGACTATTGTATCAGGAGATATAGAGTATTATCGTGATCTCGGGAGCACAGGGGTGGGTGTGTGCCTTTTTGAAATTAGATCGATCACGTTCTCTCACAGTTCTGTCTGGCGGAGCGGCGCAAAAGAAGGAAGGAAGGGATAGATGTTGCCAACATAGCACTAATGACCACGAGGTCAGTGTGGCCAATTAAAAATCTAAATTTACAATAATTATTTTTTATTACAGCAACATTTAGTAACTTCGTAAACTTTCGTTATTAAATAGTTTACTATATTATAATAAAATAGTTTACTATGTATAGTAAAAATATAACTATTTTTTGGCTTATATTTGTAGTTACTTTGAAATAAATGGTTTTATTCTAAACTAGAATAATTATAATCGTTAACTAAACATTAATACTAAAGTGAAGTCATTTTAATAGGTAACACTTGACACATGGAGAATAGAAGTAAGGAGTACCATCTCTCTAAGGCAGAAAAGCTAAAAAGTGTCCGACAAAAGTAATTAAATAATATATCCAAAACTGGCCATAATGGCGCTAGAGTCAGAAAAGGGTGTGATATGAAGTTAGCAATAAGAGATGGAGTGAAGTTAGTTGAGTTGTTATTTAAAATTTATGATGACTTTAGTAAATTAAAAGTAGTTAACTACATGATTTACTGAATTAATTCAGTAAATCATGAAAATTCTAATTACTCGTAAAGTCGAAAATATTTTTATATATAAAACCGAAGAAGATGCTAAGATTTTAAGAATTAATTATACGTTTAAATTTTGCCGCTTTACTCCCGTCTGCGTCTGTAGCGCCCCCTATTTAACGCTATTTTACGGACACTTCATGTATGAAGATGGTACTCCTTATATTTGACAATTCATCAAAATTCAACAACGTAACCTTGTAACGGCGGGCATGAAATAATATATTTTTTCAGTTTGTTAGAACTGCACAATTGCATAACTTTTTTCAATTACGATTACATATTTATTGTAATAATGACCGATACAATTACGATACGATAATTTTACGATTTGGTTTCACTAATAAACCATTCTAAACTAATTAAACAATTTTTGATCTAAAGTACTGAATGTTGTCGTTACAATGTTGCGTCTGTTAACCCTTTTTCTTTTTAAACACTAGGGATGTTACTCAAAAAATCGAAAGCTGATAAGTAGAATCGAATGCAATGATTACTTGTGAAGAAATATCACCATAAATTAATAACCACATTGTGATTATAATAAAACATAATTATATTTATTATTCTTTTTACTATAAAATACAAAAAATAAAAAAGTTAAATTAAGTACTTGTCTTATTTTGTTCTTTAAATTTACGAAAGAAAAAATAATAATGGGACAGGGATTCACCTGATGATTTTTAAAATTCACATATGTTTCAAGTCCGTATCGATTCATTCACTTTAATCGATGTTTTTAAGCAGGTTACCTCACTATGAAGATAAAACTCACAGATGTCAAAATATGTTACCTATTGTAATGACTCCACTGTAGGATAATACCATGAAAAAAACACTGATCAATTACATATCATCGTAATTGATGCATTTTCAATAATTTGCATCTGAAAATGCAAAAGTTGACATTGTACAATATATTCACTTATAATCATAGTTTTAATTGAACGAACTAGTTTTTTAATAGGTGAGGTTTTAGTAGGTTTAATTTACGTAAGTACATAATTCTTAGGTAAAATCAATTTTTTAAATTATAATAGGTAATTATAATAGTATTATAATAAGTTAACTGGTTTGTTAAATTAAATTCCCTAAATTTGGGAACCTAATATAACCTTGCAACACTGTCCAAATAACGATTATTTGCGTTTAGATATTGCACTAAACTTGCTTAATTTTAACTTTTAATTAATAAATTAAATTTATTTATTTATTTCCAAATTTAAATCTATCTTCACAGGACCTTATCCTAATATGACAGTCAAGTAACTGATAATAAACAATAAACATCAAAATCATAATAACTAATAAAGTAAATTTCTTAGATATCTAGATAACAATTTCATATAACTACTGTGACTAATGACTTACTTCAGACATCTTATGAATTAAAACATACTATAAAATAAGCAGCATTAGTAAAGTCATTCAATGAACTATTAAATATATCAGCTTTCTTGTCTACCGCGTTGAGCGTACGCGCGTCAGCGGCGCCTGCTGTAAGATGCTGCTGCTGCGGTTGGTGCGTTAAAAAATAAAACATAAACCATTTTTTGTCTGTCCCTATGTATGCTTATATCTTTAAAACTACGCAAGGGTTTTTGATTTGATGATGTTTTTTATAGATGAGTGATTCAAAAAAAAGGTTTATATGTATATAACATGCATAATATACCTAGTATAGAAACACTGATAATTTTAGAGATTTCTACTGTCGTAAATAAACACATATTTTGCGCTTACATTGCAAACGCTGGCTGAACCCTACGAGATATAAATAAACACATTTTTTGCGCTTACATTTCAAACGCTGGCTGAACCCTTCGAGATAGATCTAAATCAAATCAAATCAAATCAAAAAATTTTTATTCAAAATTGGTATTTTTAAATACTCTTTTTGAACGTCGTTACTACGTGATGCCTACCACCGGTTCGGGAACTAACCCAGCGAGAAGAGCCGGCAAGAATCTCGTCTGGGGCCATCTTTTACCAAAAAGATAAAAATTATTCTTTTAAAATCAAAATTATTACAATGTTTGCTTATGTCTATGTAACAAATAATAACATAAGATAAGGAATAAATAATGCACTAAATAATGTACTACAGTATTGTACACCTTAAAAAGGTCTACAAAAAAGTCCGCAATGGTATATGTGTTTCTCTTAGGAATAACCCACAATAACCATTTTTTATCCTTTACATTTTACGAGAAATAATGGCTTATTTACGAAGCGATTTTAAGCAATACAGCATTAATCCTTATTCAACTAAGTACCTTCAATACATTGTGCATTTAATATAGATCAATATGGCCGTTTACATCATGTAATTTAAATGAAAACTTTCGAAGATATTACAGATTTGCCGCGTGATCGTAAAAGCTAGATAATGTTAAATAAGGATGTTTAATCAAATATAATGTTGACTAATGACTAACAAAATATGAAATTATCAAATAAAGTTAGCATTTATTCTTCGCTTACGGATACACTGATTGCTTTGGCTTGTAATATAACGTTCAAAGTCGAGCATTACAGTGTAGTTCACGGAAGAAGGGTTTTATATTCTATAATATTGCTGTTGAGGTGCAGGTGAGGTAATAGTTAGTTTGATATTTTTAAATTATAGAACTCGGTGATAATTTGAGGCAGATCTTCGGAAATGTTCCCTATAACTACTACTTTTATGCTATTGCTATAAAGTTTCTCGAACGAAGTTGAACATAAATAGTTGTCTGGCTATACGAATCATATGAATTTTGAATACTTATATAATCAAAAGTTAAAAACTATAACCCGACTACGCTAATTATACTATAGCCTATGTTACTCGGGCCATCATTACGAATCTATTGACACCTCATTCGTTTAAATCGGATGAGTAGCTTAGGCACTACGGTGGAACAAACATACATACACTGGCGGACACATAAACTGCATCATAGTGCAAGATTCAATGAAATATAATTAGTGAAAGTGCAAACTATTTTGATTTATTTCAATGATAATGCTAAGACTGGTTCTTTATCTGATAAAAAAATCGATTCATGTGTGTATAGGCCAACTTTTCTCACTAAAAGAATCAAACCCGGGAACCCGGGAAAAAGAATCAAAAAGGGAGTAACCCTTTGCAGCTTTTTGGAATGAAAATGTTAATAGAACAAAAACGGCTTGATTATGAAAATTTTGCAATACCTACTAAGAAAAGAAAAAGTTTTTTTGCTTTTAATAAGGTTTTTAATAAGGTAAAGTTTTACCTCCTCTTGCCCTAATAACTTTTTCGTATTGACCTCATCAGTGTTTTAAAAGATCTTGCGGAGTATTGTCCCATTCTTGTGACAATTCAACTCTGAGCTCCGCAACCGTTGTTGGGACCGGATTTCTTGTAAATACAGCTCTTTTTAGGTTGTCCCACACGTGCTCTATCGGATTGAGGTCCGGGCTACGTGTTGGCCAACACATGGAACGAATTTCAACCTAAATAAAGTATTGCTCAACTTGTCTCGCTGCGTGCGGACGAGCATTATTCTGCATCAGAATGAAGTGTTCGCCTATAAATCCGCTAAAAGGTACCACATGAGGGTCCAATATCTCCGTTATATAGCAATGTGATGTTAACCCACGGTTACCACGGCCATGTGTGTCTGCGTCAATAAACTCAAGTTCAGGTCGAGCATCCATTGATATGCTGCCCCAAACCATACAAGACCCGCCTCCAAATGGAACCCTCTCCTCAATGCAATTTTGAGCATATCGCTCTCCTCGTCTACGGTAGACTAGTCTGCGACCATCAGCACCGTACAAACAAGTCCTCCACTCATCAGTGAATAATACGGAAGCCCACTGCTCTTCAGTCCAATTTAAGTGTTCACGAGAAAATCTTAGTCGAGCTTGCCTGTGAGCTGCAGACAATTCTGGTCCATTTGTGGGTCTGAAAGGGGTGATATCACGCTCTTTTAGCCTTCATCTTATGGTCCGTGGACTAACTGCTACGTCACGTACTTGGTAGAGCTCATTTTTAATGCTTATAGACGTTAAAAACCGATTTCGCAAGGAAGTTGTCACAGTAAACCTGTCGTCACGAGACGTTGTAACCCGAGTTCTACCGGTTCCACGTCTTCTTTTGAATGAACCTATCTCCATAAATCTTCTGTAAACCCGGGAAACCGTAGACTGGTTTACATTTAAATCTGCAGCAATTGATCGTTGGTCTAGACCTTGCTGCACTAGAGCAGCAATTTGTGCGGCTTTTTCGGACGATACGTCCATATTCGTGAGAGAAAAACGTGTTTAAAATGAAAACAGACTAGCAATTAAACAATTAGTAACGATAATTCAACGTAACAAAACAAAAAGAAAAATAATCATCAATCACAACATTAACGTAACAACGAGTTAATCTTTTGTAAATTTACAAGATTTCTTCTATAGAATATTATCTTTCTTTTGTGACAGTACCATATTTCAATTTGATTTTGTTTTTGTGTTTATAAACCAGCCCTTATTTTCCAATACCAATAAATGTAAAAAGTTTGCATTTTTCGTAATAAAATTTGATTGAATGTGTTCTTGCACTATGATGCAGTTTATGTGTCCGCCAGTACATACTTAAATACATAGCTTGAGTTACCTTCCTTATGGCTTTGCCGTAGAAATATCGTATCATATTATTTTACAAATTTGTCCATAGATTTTAACATGATACCTAATTTAATTATGTGACTACAAAGTTGCAGGTTTGCGGGCAGAGGCTACACGTGAAAAATTCAAATTGGACTAAAACTAAAACCATATAACATAAAAACTGAAGTGATAACTATTGTCAATGGATTTTTGAAAAAATACTATGGCCAAAACTAATTTTGTAATGAAAAGAAATGGATTAGGAGTTTTGCCGGGAATTCAATGGGTGACGTTGTGGATTTTGTATATTTCATAAATTTGTGTTATTTCGGTTCATAATATTGGGGTCCCCCTAGTGTTTATGTCATAGGTCGTCAGGCGCCCCTTCAAATCTAACGTATGACCTAAGTTGCCGGTCAGCGCTAAAATGCAGATTTCAACGAAAATTCGTACGAGTGCACTAGCTTATATTAGTATATTCGGAATCTACGTAATTTGCTTTAATAATTATTTAATATAATCTAAAACAATTAACAAGTGGAATTATTTCCAACGTCTAATTGCACAAGTTTGTAAAATCACACTTTTGTTGTCGAAAAAAGCATTTAAAAACAATTTAAGACGCTAGACACATTATAAATAGACTAATTATATTAAAAACAAGTTATTTTTTATTATAAATTAGACATAATATCCTCTGCTTAAGAAAATTGCAAAAAAAAAATTGAAAGCGAATGCGTTATTTCAAAAATAATCATTGCAAGAGACGCGAGTTCAAAAGCCTTTTTGGATTCCTGATTCCTGATTGATTGATCCACACAAAATGTATTTTTTGTGGTCTCCTATTAAACCTTAGTTTCTTTTTTAAAAAAATCATGTAGGTATATTATGTGGCCCGACCATTAAAAATCTTAGAATACAAAAAAACGCTAAAAATACCACTCTTACATATCAGGCTGATAAAAGTTTAACAGTTTGATGTTTTTACATATGAGCTGTTTTGTCAAAACTACACAAAATATAGAACCAAAATAAATAAATACACATTTCTTAAGCTTTTCTAGAGTTATTAAAAATTGTTTGAAAAATTGACAAATATCCCAGTTATGTGAAAACTTTCGAACAAAAAATGTTTGGAGTCGTCTTTCGTCATTTTTTTAATGTTTTTGTTAGGCATCAAAATTAACTCAATTAACTATTTTACATAAAAATATTAGTACGTTAGAATAAAGATTTTAAATAAAAAGTATATATTTTATTTATTTACTAACTGTAAATAAATCTATCATACAGTTTTATGTTTTTATACGAAAATAAGAAAGTGGGTTGTATGTAGAAAATAAAACCGACTTTTAGACTCGTGGAATCTATGTTCATTAGTAATTAGAATTTTCGCCGCCATTTATTTTGGCGTCCCGCCACCGTGATACTGTTGTCGGCGGTTGATTAGTTGTCCCAAAAAACGATTAAATTACGTGCAAAAAATACATGTTGGTCGCTTTTTAATGTATTGAAAATTTTGAAAAATTATGAAAAATTTTCATTACTTAATTATTTTCTTCATTAATTAAACTTCATAAATTTGTGTTATCGCGATTCATAATTATTGTGAATATTGGTAGAATATTAACCATTAAATATTTGTTAACGTGCACAAGTGTGGGCAAGTGGTACAACTTCAAAAAACGTGCTATTTTGTGTTTCCTCCAAAACTCCCTAGGAACTTCAGTAAAGCTTCTACCACATTACTGAATCGATTGACTTGACTCATTGACTGCACTGACTATTTATTTGACTTTGACTAGACTTTAGACTTGACGATTTAGGAATACGGTGTTGAAAAAACGAAATTATATTAAAGAAAAAAAAATTACATTTTTGACAGTGACAGACGGACAGTTGACTTAAATTTATTAAAAAAGACTTCGTGTTCTTGTTTTTTTGCGTTAAATTTGGATTTAGAATTTAGATAGTATTTTTATTTAGAAAATATTATTTTATTTACTTTTACTCATATTTAGTATGCAGATGAGTCGTATGGGATCGCCATCAGTCGGAATGGAAGAGGACATTGGATCTGGTCATGCGTTGAGCGATTTTTTACTTCAACTTGAAAACTACAATCCCTCTATTCCTGATTCTGTTGTTGCATACTACCTTAATATGGCTGGCTTTGAATCACAGGACCCCAGGTTAATGTCTTATCATTCATTCATCAACAAAGTCAACCATATAATATGTTTAGGTAAACTAGTGAGAATAAAAATTGATCAACTAGAATCCTTTTCATGAAAGAAGCCCCCTAGACGCGGCGCTGTGATTGCGCGACAAAATGTTGTCAGCAATATTTATGGGAACCAGAATACATTGTTTGCTGTTCTGCTTCATAAAACTCCTTTACCTTGAATATCATTTCTCGGGCAGCAGTTTATACAACCTCAGGCATTGTAATAAAAATTTAACAAATTTACTTCCACTAATTGCCGCGGAACTTCTTTCGTAAAAAAGAAAAACTCTATATGATCGAAAGTAAGGAGTTATTTTATTCAAATCCACTGTGTATAACTTACTCAAATAAAATATTATTAAACAGGTTGTAATTGTTTTATTTTCAGACTAGTTCGGCTCATTGCTCTGGCGTCACAGAAGTTTTTATCGGACATAGCCAATGATGCTCTACAGCATTGCAAAATGAGGACATCGAGTCAAGTAACTCAAAACTCCAAGAATCAAAAGGGACCCAAAGAGAAGAAGTACGTGATGACAATGGAGGACTTAGTTCCAGCTCTTCAGGAGTACGGAATTACAGCAAAGAAGCCTCATTATTTTGTATGAATTCCTTATTTTATGATGAAAACTAAAATTTTGTTCATATGTATTCATAAATAAGGTAATTTAAAAATATAAATTGGCATAACATGAGAATACGTTCTCCACAGTTTGTTACAAAATAAAATAAATCAGTAAATAATAATAATATCTAATATATATTTTCCACACCAAATCAATCTGGTCCTAAACTAAGTATCTGAAGAACTTGTATCACAGGAACACTTTCTTTTCCATTGTCATACAAGGAAGAACTTGTATGACAACTGAAATATATTTCATACTGTTATACTATCTATATATTTAAGATTTTATTATACTATACATATATTTAATCACATCCAAGATCCAGGAACACAGAAAAACTTTTTGTTTCTTTGGCGTGATTCGAGCCCGCAACCTCAGGCTTAAGTGCTGACGCTCTAATCACTGAGCCACAGAGATCGTCATGTATGGAAAAGTAAAATATTTTTTTAATGTCTGTTTTTTCATAGTTAAGTTCAATAATGCTCAAAATTTACAGTAGCAAGCAAGCAAGCAAGCTACAATAACATTGATCTGGTTTTTAATTACTAAGGAATTACAACTTTTAATAAGAGAAATTGTTGAACTTTTTAATGTTCTTCAATCTTCAATTGTGATAGGAAAATAATAATAAATTTAATAATGTACTATCTACCTATTTATTTAAAGTTCATGTGTGAATTGGCATTTCTTTTATGTTACTGTCACTTACCTTATCCAATTGCTGTACAAGCAATTTGAATTGTCTAAAATCAGATAATAACACAGAAATATGAATTTAATGTTTGAGTAAATGGTGTGAGTTGGTGAAAGGTTTGTTAATAAAATGATTAAACTTTATCGCCTTTTTAATTCTTAAAATAAGAGTTTAAGACCAGTGTATCTTTTTTCTTTTTAATATTTTAAATAGTATTGATTTTTTTTCCTTAGTGGATATAGATTTATCATAGAAATAGCTAGATAAAATAAGTACATCCCCATAAGTACATCTAAAGGCATTTACATTTAGTATATTATACTAGTCAATAGTAGTGCCATAATCAGGATTATAGTTATACTTGCTAACCCGACTGATGTTGTTCTGTCATTGTCAGTACAACATGAAAGTTTTGATAGGTAGCGAAGGTTACTATGGATATCTGTGGATGAGTAGATGTAGATGAGTGGTGTGGAAAGAAAAAATATTAAAATCACTATTAAAAAATAAGGGTTGGTGGTAGAAGGATGGAAATTTAGGATTGTATGTATTTTAATGCCACATATAAAAGAAAAAAATTGCAACAAAAATATATTTAGGGGTAGGTCAATGGTTCACCCTTATCATTTAAGATAAAAAATAGATTACGATCGATTCTCAGGCCTACCGAATATGCAAAAAATTCATAAGAATCGGTCAAGCTGTTTCGGAGGAGTTTGTGTCGGACACCAGAATTTTATATATTAGATATAAGATTTGTTACTGGAATTTTGGTATGGAAAGGCTTAAAAAATTACTCTCTCTCCTCCCCTCTCCCTGTCTGCCTTCGTGCGACAAAAGTAAAAAAAGTTGTTGAAGAATCAAATTAGTATTAACCATTCACAGTAGTGTTATTATTACAATACTGTTTCTTCTAAGAAGTTTCTCATATTTATGCAATAGAAAAAATCAGTCATCTAACCTATTCTAAGATCATTTGGACTTTCAGACAAATTGCAAAAGCCTCATTGGCTTGGATGATATATTTTCGATTTGTTGCTTAAAATAGGTAGGTTCGATGTCGATTTAGGTAGGTATATGATTTCATCGCCCGCGCCGTTTATACTGAGACAATATAGTCTGCATCTGCAACTATGTGAACTAAAAGAAATTGTGGTGAGCTCAGGGGCTCAACTAGGTCTGATTTTTTAAATTTATAATTTCGAATGAATGATGGGTCAAGTTGGCTGGCTTGTTTTATATTTCGTGTTGGCTGGTATGTCCAATTAAAACCAATCGCACATTAAAATAAAGCAAATAACATAATATTAATATAAAGCTACTTATTAGAATTTTGTCATGCGCAATACACTTAACTACTTGCCATAGACAAAAATTATGACCCCTGATATCATAGGAACAATTGTTAACACTTAAAACAATTTGTATGATATTCATAAAATAGTAATGTGAGAGTCTTGCTCATACTTCGGCATGAATAGGTCGGCGCGATCAGAACAATGTTATATGTTATGGCCTCACAGAAAACCGGCGTGAAATAAGTTTTACGTTGTGCGTCCCGTCAGGTGATCCGTATGCTCATTTCCTGGTCCATTTCAGAGTAAAGTATCTTTACTGATGCGATAGACGATCGAAAACAGGGAAAAGAGATGGATGCGATAGTGAATAATTTTACCGTACACCCGGGTAATCGATGGTATAAAGTATAAACGATAATTCAATTTTTGTCAGTTTTTTTACCTAAAATTTCAAGCTACCTGAGCTCGTCACTGTTTTTCTCTAGTTCACATAGTTGCAGACTACTCACATTACGTGATACGTCGTATTAACGACGATGAAATCGTATATCTATATAGCTATAAATATTGTGATAAAAAAATTTTTCGCTTCAAAAAATATAAAACTTCAGTAGCAACGCCATTTATTGTTCAGTAGCAATATTAAATAGCGTAGTGTGAAAATTAGATAATAAAAATATGTTCGTTTGTTTGCATTGCATTGAATAGGCTTTGAAGCCTAAACTACTGAGCCGATTGTGATATTTGGCACAGATATAGAGTAGACCACGAGAAAGGAAATGGCTGGTGAAGGGTTTAATGAGTCTTCTGTATGTTTTGCAGGGGGACAATTCTCGTAATTAATTCGGTTGAATCTTGTTTGGATTTTGAGGCTGTTCCGCTCGTGCGCACACGATTTGACGCGTATGCGAAAGAGTCAGCTCGTTGACCGAAACCGAGTTCGAAAATAGTTAAGAGAATTGAGCTTCTGGGAACTTGGTGATAACGAATGCCTATACTCCGCTTCGGATTCTTTATGATCGCACTTCAATAAAGTTAAACAATTGCTACAGGCGCGTAACGGTCAACTGGGTATCAGATATAATACGGTAGGTAGGTATATAAAAATAAAACATCTCATTGCTATTCAAAGTTACTTTATTTGCAGTAGTGCTGCTTACCGGAGCCCGAAAGGGGCTCCGCCCCACATCACTCACTATACAAACTTCGAGTAACAGGTGTAAAAGCATTATTGCGTTATTCGTTGGAACGAGTGCCCGTGTGAGAAAGCCATCGAGCGATTATGGTACTACTTTTATCTTCAGGCAACACTGACAGAAAATTGCCCATAAAGTGGACATTTAAAATTAATCAATTCTAGAAATTTCAGGTTCATTACCAGATAAAACTGATTTCCATAAAGTGATTTTTAAAAATACTTATCATTTTTATTAATTCATTAATCATGCTTCTTTTATCACTACCAACTTTATGGAAATACTTAAGTGTTAGTAATTGAAACCAGGCAAGAACGTAGATTTAAGATAATAATATGCTGTTAATTTTGGTGCTGCATCTTCTAAAATCTAAAGTGTGTAATTTCATTGTTGTTACTGGCAACATTTCTTGATATTTGAACAGGCGGGAAATCAATGCTGCTTGCATTGTTACAATAACATTAATGCAGCTTTTGTATTTAATTCTTTGCAGGTAAATGCAGCATCTACATGCCTACAATCTACATGCTTGCCATTTCTTCGTAGAATATTTTCTCTGTTACCGAAGATGTATATTAACGAGTAAAGCTTACACGACAAAACCCGATGACATGTAAAAAGATGTAAACTGGGAGTAAAATACAAAAAGTTGGTCCTACACATTATGGAAGTACATCTACAGTAGGCACTCGAGGAGCGGCAGTGGCCGCGACCGGCCCAATAATAGAGATATGTGTTGCGAGTCGCCGCTACCGACCACCGTCGCTACTAGAGAGCTAAATCAACTTTGAGCATCAACTTTTTCTATTGCAAATAATGTAAAAATACATCTATTGTATTGCAGATGTGATAAAACAAATGCGCTGCTTAAGTTTTTGCTGGTCGTCAATTAAATTTAAAAAATGTGAACCAAGGAAATGTCATTTGATAATGACACAGACAGGAAGGTAATTCATAGTAATTATATTCGTTAAAATATGTACCTATTATGAGGTCTACTGTAGTTTACTGGTCAAATATTGATTTCTTAATTCACACTTGATATTAAATTGATGACCAGTCACAATTTCAGTATTTTTAATCTGGAAACGTGCGTTTTTGCAGTAATCCAAAGTCAAATAGGCGTAATGCTAAGTGTTCGTATACCTTGGTGCACTTACGAGGGCTCACTTCCACACCCATTACCTACCTGATGCTAGACAAACCTCATAAAGCAATATAAAATTCGTAGTCTATTTTAAATTCAACTTTTGGTGTTTACACGCAGACGCGAGGAGGTAGCTTTAATTTTATTTTAGGGGAGACCTAGGACTGATCTAGGATACGTTAAAACCGATTACAAAATGGAGGTATACATAGACACCGGTGGACAGGAATTACTCTACTATATATAAAGCGGTCCCAGTCTCCCCAGCCTTATCAAATGCGTGACAAAAAATCTGATATTTTGAGTCCGGGTCAGATTATTCCGTCACACAGCACACTGTAAATATATACTTTCTATTTCTGATTAGTATAAACATCGTTATCATATAAATCTGAAGCATCTCTCGATGGAATTAGGTATATTCTAATATAAGTCTATGACGAAGGCGCACAACACACTAACAACACCGTCCTGACTCCATCTCGTGACCAAACGCTTATTTCTCGGATATTGCAACAAAATCTTCGTTGGATCTAAATTCGAAATATTAAAATATGAAAGCTCAAATAAGACTTAGCGCGGACCTAGGCAAACGAGGTTACTAGTATTACAACTAAAAGTAACACTATTTAACAGTTACTTGTAATATCATGTTGACCATTATGAAAATTGACTTGATATGAAGCACATCATCAAACACATTGAGTAAACAAACGTTAAACCAGACATTTCCTTTACTGATAATTCCGCGCATAGCCCACAACATCACGAGAGCACACACACTACCAACACTACGCATCAAATACTATCTTAATAGAAAAATTATTGCATGGAAGGCGAACGCCTGAACCGTTAACTTTTAAAAACTCCGAGCGGTCTACTCGCGTATTTCCACACCGAACATAGCAGAAAACTTTCAAGGATTTTAGAATAAAATCCGCACAGGGACGGAAGCCTAAGAAAACGTAGTGGACGAAGCGAACGACACGAGTTTACTACGAGAAGGGACATCACTAAATACATATTTTGAAAACGATATCTTTGTAAAGGTTCTTAGAACTTTGTCAAAGAATATAATCCTTACATAGGTATTACTAACGTAACTATGTACATTGTACACATATTTAGATGACACCGAACACGCAGAAAAGAATAATATGCAAATATTTACGACATCTTTGTTGAATTCGAAACAGCAGAGCTACTGACAGAGCATCACCGGTTTGTTGCGTAATTTTGACGAATTAGTTAAGAATAATGAGATAATATCTGAAATAATAAGTTTAAATTAAAACCATTCTTTTTACTCGTATATAAACCCGCACGCGTAGCGGGAATATGCAAGTAAATCACTCGGCTTCTACATAATTCGACATTTACAATATTAAAATTCATGCAAAAATACAATTTATATGGTCACTATTTGTATATAGTAAGTACAAGAGCTATGTACACCGCTCTACGCTACTGGCATGGACCGTGCTATAGTTACAATTATTAAGCTGTGAAAACTTCTCCGGCTAGTCGTCGTGTATTGCTAGCTGTCAAAGCGTTTACATAGTTTGGCAACAACGAGCACAATTCTTCGATATGGCAACACAACTTGTGCCTATTTCATATTTTGACAGCTGTCAATAGAAGCGCAATTGGTGACCCTCGACGATGGTAACACTAATTCGGGGTTCAAATATACATTTCTTATAAAAAGATTCAAAATTTCTATACATTTAATATACATAATGTTTCCAAGCGCCAACAAACAATACTGGTCCACTTGGGAAACACCCGCGGAGAACGAAAGCGTACAATTTGCGATGACATTAAAATTTTCAATTTTTGGGACGTCTTGTTACGTATGTGTATACTTAATATTGAGGTAACTCGGGCATTACTATACTATATATCCAAAGAGAGTGGTATCCGTGATGATATTAGACAAATTTGATGCGTTTGCCAAATGACAAAGTTTATTTTAAAGCAAAATATATAAATACCCGCATTTTTGCAGAGGGAATACCCAACATGTTATAATATGTTACATTATTTTAAATCGTCTTGTCAATGAATTCCAGCATATTGAAAATACCAGTATTAAATCTGGTTCTATACGGACATTAAATTATACAGTGTAGTGCACCTGTTAAAAAAACTCAAGTACAAATACCACTGCGATGAATTGGCGGTGTAAGTTTTCTATTTAGAAATATCCGGAAGCAGACCAAACAGAAAATAACGGAAAAGGTAAAAAAAAGAAAAGAATATAATTAGCAGTGCATTTAATAAAAATAAAAACGACTGAGCACATTGAGGCGGATGCTGCGCCCCACGTTGGGCGCCACAATACTTTGGTAGTTGTTGGCGTATGCTGCCGGCTAACTGATATTACAATTTAAGATACAATTTTTTATACAATACAAATAAATAATTATCTGATTTTTTGCCGTAAAATAATAGAATCATCATAGAGCTACAGAAAAAAAATGGTCTACAATATTTCCAATGCAGTCGATTTCAGTTAAAAATTTCGAATAACCTGTTTACATTGTCAGCCGGCAGATCTGAGATAAAATCAAAGAGAATACAATAGAATTGAAATGTAAACAAATTTTAACTACATAACTAAATATTGATGCTGTCTCAAAATCGACAGTTAATAGTAGAACATAAAAATTAGGATACATAATACATAATAGCATAACGCAAAATAAGGCACAATAAAAAATCATAAAATACTAATGTCCCACGCCTAAAAGACTTACACAATAAGATATGGAAATAGTGGCAATACTCAAGCATTACTATGGAAGCATTACGACTAACTTTAAATAACACTAACTGTTAAAAATAATAAAAGTCAACGGGATAGCGGTGTTTTCTTTTTAAATGTTAAAAAAGAGTTTAGAAAGCTTAACACAAGCTTTTTCGTTATGCGGAGTTATTTTTTAAATCTTTCTAAATCTTAAATTGTATCTTTCTAATAAATTTGAAAACGTAGATGACAAGTAAGGCACTAGATCATTTACGCAATCTATATATTTAAGACTCAATCCTCGACTCAACTAATATAAACATACATTTTACTAAATGAAATGAAACGTTTGAATGTTACGGAATTATGTAGACAATAACTTGCGGGAAATGAAAAAATAAAAACGTAGACGATAAACAAAATGCAGATTGTAATATAGACACAGCTATCAAAGAAAAAAATGAAATCGATGGAAAAATTGAAATCGATTTCTTTTTCGATTGACAAAATCGAAATTTTACTATGGTTATTTCTAAAAGAATAAGGAGAAACAAGTCAATTTATAAATAATAATTTGTATTTGGGGTAACTTGTAAACATGATTCTACTGGAAGTGCTTATACAAATGATTTAAACGACCGCGTCCGTTTCGTTCCCAACACAACAGATAAAACTAACTATATACAAAATAACGTTATTGTAAATGGAAGAACTCAACACACACAAATCAGCCACCTCCATACACAGTCTCTAAAGTTCTAGAAGTTAAAAGAAAGTTATAGCGGGATCGATGTGCTTTTATCATGGAACATATAAATTGAATTAAGGCAACTAGGTATGGCTCCTTTAGTTAGTAAAATGTTGTACTATTTTTTTTTGTGGCTTTCCTTAATGTCGAGATTAGGAGACGTTAATATTGCAAAAATGTTGAAAATTTTGTAAGAAGCAATTCTTTGTCCCCAGGAAAGTAAGCCTGTAAACACAGTTCCAATTCAATGTAGAAATCTAAAATATGTAAACAAAGCTCATTATGGCTTATATAATTAGATTATTTAATATATAATTAGATTATTACATTGAATCGGAACGGAGTATAATAATATTTGGTGTTTTTGATGCATCTCACATACTCAAGTATCTATAATTACACCACCGCATGAAGGTAGCTCATTCGATGTGTAGTCTGAACGATAACAACAAACGCAAACCATTCCTTAACCCATAGAAACTACTCTTGATATTGCACTACCAGGGAATCTAATTCATAACTTGAGTGTTCTCATAATTTATTTGTATAAAAATGACGGCATGCAGTCACAATACATTTGTCAATGCATGTCAATGTGATATCGTAATAATAATATAATACGGACAAATTATGACAATAGTGAATCAGCTTACGAATTAAATTCCCCGATAGTACACATAAAATGCACAAATTGTAACAAACCGACATGCATGCTGATGAAAATCCACCAAACAAAACCTTGTCGCCGCTCTCGAATTGCATTTAAACCATGTAAGAATAAAAAACCTAAAGCCATTAACCTTTGCCAGGTATAATGTTTATTTTAATAGCAGATCTGATTAATATATTTCGTCAAGTAATGCTAAATTATGTTACACGGAAAATATATTTTGATGATGCTGATAGATGTATTTTTTTACTCGTCGGTTTATTATTTGGACATTTTAATTGAATTACAAGTTGCTTGTATCTTATAAGTAGTATGTTTAACGTTAACTTGTGTCTATAAAATAAAATATTATGGCCAATAGCTTAGCAATCAATGAAATATATGATAATTAATTTTTATGTAGACGATATTGTTGAAATTTTATAATTTTTTTAAATTTATAGATAATAAAAAGAAAATAGCGAGAAAATCTACTGAATTCGAGAGCAGTCGACCACACACGAAACTAGCGAATTAAAACCTTAATACAAAAAAGAATAAGGGTAAGTTCACACTGAAACGAGACGATACGGCGACGCTGCACTGCTTTTTTAATATAGTGATTCAAAATTGAACTTTATTCAAGAAGACACATTTTTCATTGCAATAGTTCGAATGTCAAAAGGCAACGCTCTGCTTTGGTTTAACGCGGCGCCGCTCATATAGTGAATAAAGTTCAATTTTCAATCACTATTTTTAAAAAGCAACGCCGCGTCGCGTATCGTTCGTTTCGGTGTGATCGCGCCCTAAGCGTGTAGGACTATATGAGCAAACACCAACGATTATATTATCATGTTCGAGGATATTTTTCGCAGTAACCATATTATTATGAAATTCAACGTTTTTTGAATTCGAAGATGGAAATAATTATCGTTGAAAGTTACCAATCCTACAAGAATTAATCCCCAGGTACAATTGACAGACGAGACGCGTTGAATTTGACCATAAGCTAAAATGTCAAATATATCTAGATCATACATTTGACATTAAGATTTAAATGTAAGGGCGAGGCCACAACTCTGCGTTACGACAACGCATCGCAAAAATAGCGTCGGACAACCATTCTGTATTGTATGCTAACTTGTCGACGTCCATTTCGCGTTGCGTTGTCATAACACAGTAGGTCCTTGCCCTTAATGTCAAAAATGTCTAGATTATACATTTGACATTAATCTACGTCAAATATCGGGTCGTGTCTATTACAATCGCAATAGGGGATGTTTTAATAATTTTGCCAATGACCCTACCGCTTTATGTTCCAATCAGTCCACACTATTTACATACACATTGCACATCCGGGGAAACATCGCTGGCATCGCAGCCACACCTAAACCTTACACCGACGGTTAAAACATTGCACGAACTACAATCCCGTTACAAATTAAACTAAAACTTTAAAGCGAACATATTGCATCCGTCCACTGAATATTGGTACGAAAATGAGTATGGAGTTTATGCAAATGTGTTAGGCCGCCGCCGCGCCGCTCTCCGCAAAATTCGAGGCAGCGGCCTTAAAGTAAAATTCTCGACGAGGATTATGGAATCAAAGAATTGTCTTTAAAAGATCGAGAAGGATTATATAGCGAATACAAAATCAACAACTGTAGAGTTCGCTGAGAACTCGCCACACGTACCAACGATCCAGCTTCGGTATGACGACTACAAACAACATCGTAAATTTTGTATACTTTGTAATCTATTCATAAGGAAAATATTAACAAGACGCTTCGTGCCAGGTTTCAGAATACAGATTAGCAGAGGGGATAGTTTTTTTTTTAGTAAGGGTGCGTACACATAAGGCGAACCGACACGGTAGAGAAGCACTTTAAACACAAAATACTACGCTTTTTGTGAAAACAAACCCGCTACCCGCTCCGCTCATCCGTAGCACGAGCTCCGCCGACGAAAGTCCGCGCATGCTACAGTACAAGACACAACTAAGGCAGCGGACACTATACACTTACTCTAACAACTATGTATACATAAAAAATGATTTTCTGGGAGTACGTATCTTAACGTAGGTAACTTCATTACAAACATACAAAAACAAGGTAAACCGACGCCACCAACGTTTCGTTTCTAATACATAGTTAGTTTACCGTATTTAACAGGAAAGTAGTACAGACACAATTAATCTTTTACGATTCAAATTTAAAACACTTTTAATTTTCTACCTACTTACCATATTATGTGACAATTCAATTTTTATTGGAGACATTGATGGCGCCAAATAAAAAGTGTTAAAAATAGTTTGGCAACCGCAACGACCGGGCGCGGCGAGAGCGTCCGTTCCGCATTAATGTCCGAACAACACTTGCGTTCCACACTTCCGCGAGGGTAGAAACTGCGCCACCGAGGGTAGCTTGCCGATGACGTCACGCACTAGGGACCCCCGCCCTTGCGCCCCGCGCCGTGGGGACGACAGTCCGGCTCGAGTCACTCGGAGTTTGTGAAGTACTCCGACGCGTTGCCTCGGCATATTGGACAAGTCCGGTTCGACTGAAAAATGCAAATACCCATATTTAGTTACCGCTATACAATTTACAACGACACTTTAATGAAGCAAATGCAAACTTCTTTAAGCTACGTAGTTGTGTATACGCCGTAGAGTACTCACCCTGAGCCACTTGTCGACGCACTTGGCGTGGAACTCGTGCGAGCAGGGCAGCGCGCGCAGCAGCTGGCGCGGCTCGAACTCGCACATGCAGACCACGCACGAGGTCTGCTCGCTGGGCCGCGCACCCTCGCCGCAGCGGTACGACGGCAGCAAATCGATCTCGTGGCGCGCCAGCCCGCGCGGCTTGGCCTCGCCCAGCCGCTCCGCCAGCGACAGAAGCGCCTCGTAGTTCTCCGGCTCCGGCTCGTCCTCGCCCCGCCCCGCCTCCGCGTACGGTGACAGCGGGAACATGGCCAGCAGGTTGAGGAACACCTGGTACGTGGGCGGCGGCGGCAGCGGCAGCGGCGGCACCAGCTGCCCCAGCGCCGGCACCACGCCGCCCACGTGCACCTGCGGCCAGCGCGGCGCCGCGCGCACGTACGGACGCGCGCCCCGCCCGCCCGCGCCTACTACTCCGACGCCTACCCCAACACCCACGCCGCCGCCCACGCCCACGCCTACGCCGTTTCCACTCCGCCGCTATTGCCGAAGACACAGATTAAACATAAAGTTCGGAGAGACAACATAACATCTTGTTATAGGATTACCAGACTTACATGGTGATGGTGCGACAGCGCGTGTCTCGTTTGATGATGCGGCGCCATTAGATCCAGAGGTGTACCTCGCGTCTGTGGAGACATGGTACAATGTTGAAGGTAGTGAAATAAATACATACACGGTAAATAGTCGTCTTAGGTCTGCTACACACGTAACGTTTTGTAGTAGCATTTACACTGTGCACACCGAGTAGTGTAAATTTATCTATTGTATGTATGTCAACGATGAACGATAATTTGCAATGATTTGTCATACACGCGATCGATAAATCTGCACAACTCGATTGCACTTTTCAATCGCTACGATAAAACGTTACGCGTAACGAAGGCTTTATTTGCATTTAAAATTCACAAAGAAAGCAATTCAATTATTAAGAACTAACCTCAGGCGCAAGTAGCAGCGAGGCGTGGTGCAGGTCGGGCGTCGGCTGCAGCGGCGACAGCCCACTGTCACCGCCACCCAACATATCTAGACGACCGCCATCTGCACGCTGTTGATAAAATATCACAATCAATAAAAATATTTACATGCATACATAATTTTTTCTACTATGTATTACAAAACAATAACAATCAAAATGGACTTTAGTTCTGTAAGCAATCAATAATAATCATGCATCACGACCTGGCTGCGTCTACCACCTGGTGGAAGAGGCGGGACACTCAAAAATCGAGTTGCCGAATCCCACCGCTGCCACCAAGTGCGGCCAGGTCACCAAACTGTAGTCATCATTTCGACTATACTTACCTGCGAGTTTATGTAGTGAGTGTGCGGGTGCGGCGGGGAAGCGAAGGGGCCGCGCGGCGGGGGCGGAGGCGCGAAACTTCCGTGATACAGCTGACCCGCGTACACGCCTCCCATCTACACACATGGCAATAGTCACAATCGGCATTCAGGGGTGGGATGTGCACCGAATGCGATAACTGGCATAATCTTTGCTTATATGATAAACACGAAAGTTTGTATATATGGATGTCCGCTACTCTTTCACGCAACTACTGAACGGATTTTTATGAAATTTGGTATGGTATTAGTTTATACTCGGGATTTCTTTTTGCGCGTACGATGTCGCGGGCAATATATAGTCGATTTAATACAATCATTCCAAGAAAAGAAACATTAATAGTTGAATAAATGTTATTAGTATTGATCATTATTATGTTAGGAAACCATTTATTTAAAGTTGCTTTAAAATTTAAATAATTTATTATTAAATAACGAATCGCAAAAAATAATAGACAGTAAAATGTAAATATAAAAAGTATACCAGACTTCGCATTAGGTGTTGCATAATTAACATCGAATTTGTAACTTAAAAAAAAATGTTAATATATTAATGATTTACTAATTATGTTAATATGTTACAAATTCGATGGAACTTTTAAAAAATTAGAAACCAAATACCAGAACATAAAATAGCTAAATTTGGCGCTGTTTATAGTATTTAAAGCGTTAAGATTGTCGTCTCGTTCTTTTAAAAGAGATAAATAAAATCAATTCAAACAAGAAGTACAAACATTTATAAAAATATACATAATTGAATACATAAAACTATTAAGAAACGTGATAATTATATAAATAAACCATTATAAGACGCAATGTAGGATCAAAAACATAATTAAAAATAATATTAATAAAGAACGAGATAAAAACCAACGAGCCAAGTTTAATTGGCACAAAGGATGAGAATTAGCGCCCGTGTTAATTTACCGCACCCTCAAACGTCACTCGACAACTTATACCATATGTTATTGTCTCCACATTTAGAGCATATATCGTAAAACAGCCAAGTCTAGTAACGGAAGCGACCAGCCAAATATTTTTCTCTGATCATCAATATTAACCAATCTACAAAATACAAAAGCTTGAGTTGCTAGCGGCAAAAATTGTAAATAAATAGTGTTTCAGGTCATCGGCAAATTCGACCAGTGTGCGTCGATACTCATGGCGTTTCGGCCATTGAAATGCGCTCCGCTCTATTATTGGCTAAGAAATGCCGCGAGTATCGGACCACACTGCGTGAATTTTTCGACCGATCAAAAGTATTGTACACGTCGAACATGGATCACATTCACAGGAGGTTTTAAAGGAAGTCGTCGCATGCGGGCACCAAGAAAATATAATTTTAAATATAAATATACGCAAGGATTAGTTCACAAAAATATTTGGGAGGTCGCTATCGACCAGAACTAAGTGACTTTACTTGGATCATAGCATTTCATTGTTAAAGGCCATATTCTGCGGTATAGAGCAACGCTAGACATGTTCGCAGCAATCTAGTTGGCGTTTCGATTACATTCCACAAATGAATAGGATTTGTGATGCTGCATCGATACAGTACAATATGTACAGACCAAACTGAATGAGCTGGAGTGTTGCATGCTGTATAACATCCTAGCTCCGAAGCCACGGTCATATTTATTCAACAATAAACGTTACTTAAGTGGTGACGGAGGTCGGAACGAATTGTTAAGTCGTGTAAAATTTAAATAAATGAAAATAAAGAGTCGGTACGGAAGTGTGATATGAATAAAACATCGACAACTGATTCGCATGGCCGACTATAAACTGCGTGTCCAATCAGAATTGATAATTTTAAATTAACCATTTTTTGATTGGTCGAAGGGCGGTCGTTCCTTTTTTATTGGACGGGAGGTTTGCCCTAGATTTGCTCGCATTTAAAGTCGGCATGCATGTCCTAAGTCATCAAGCAGTGTGCAGTCTATGTAGTACATATATACGTAGGGTATTTATGATGCACACGTTCCTATGCAGCCTACCGCCACCTCGCTACGACACACTGGATCTAGCAGCCGCTGTTAAAGTCACCCAACGCCTGGCTTAAATCTTTCGTTACCGAGAGTATTGAAATCACGTATAGATTGATATTTACGTAAGTGTGTAAAGAAGCTGTTTCAATGGTCTCGATACGTCTGGGCCACAATCACATGAGCCAAGCTTTCATAAATATAAAAATCGCTAACATGACAAGTGCTTCAAAAGTTGTGGAAGTGTTTATTAGACAGCTGACGAATACTCTAAAAGATAATTATGTAAACAGTCCTAAGCAGACTTGCTTACGTATATCTATCTACACTACAGCTGCTTCTATTTTCGATATTCACAAAAAAGGAAGGTTATTCATAAACATTATTAGGACAAAATAAAAATTACGGATAGTAAGAAAATATACAGAGTAGACAAATTAAATTGAAAGTCAACACCAAGAATGCAATAATCTCAGTAAAGCTTTGTATTAAACTCGGATAATCTATGTTATCTGCAGATAGATACACGACAAGCGAGTGCGCGAAACATCAGTAAAACTAAACGTATAATATATAATAAAAAGTGAACACATCGGTATTTATTAGTAAAGCCCGCTCCCGCACGCCGCTCCTCGGGTAAGATTCAAACGCTACTTGAATACAGGTTAGAAAACTTTTACACAAGAAACATTAATGGATATTTAAGCGACAATCAAGGAGCGTTCGGTACATGGTAATAAAGGACTCTTAAAAGATTGAGCGTAGACTATTACACGTACAGTAGGCGACGAATATAGTAAAAGCTTATCTTAATACAAAACAACAAAGTGTATCATGCTCGTTAAAATTAAAGATCGTTGCCTACCGTACACTACCACGACGATCGTCGTAAGCTTACATTATACAAGCCACATATATTATTCACATAGGTTTAACACTATTACCCTTCTCACCGATAGTTACCAAATTACTTTAGAGTCGATAATAATCTGGGCATGCATATCAGTCGGTGCTCAATATGTGAACATACATTATATAGCCGTGAACCCAACTATGTCAAACATGAAAATTTAACTAGAAAATTGAACAAAAAGCACGCAGTGATGAGGTCGAGGGCAGTACACAACCGGCTCCGTCGCGTCAAACGATTCATTTGCATCTAAACATTACTTTCATATCAGTGATATGATATCACATAGGAGCGACAGATGAAAAAGAAGCAATGGGAGTTGATGCAAGTATACAGAAGGAACAAATAATAATGAAGAAACCAAGTGACACCACACAAGGTACAATCGGCGTGTGCTCTGTTTCTATAAATGAAGAGGATGTAATCGAAAATAAAAAATGAGGTTGCTTCCAAGCTCAGACAAGCGTACTGGCTTTATATCTTTAAATTTTTCCTACATAAATAAAAATATATAAACTACATTACAAAGTATTTTATTATTCTACGCGATCTCATCGAACACCTCAGGCAGAAAAGTACAACTCGTTAGGACATCAGGAAATTTTCAAATAGCCACGTGAGAATCAAGGTAAGCACTTACAAAGCAAGTAAAGCAACTAAAATAATATGCAACCTGCATGTTGTGCTCATTCATTATATGTATTACAAACTCGTACGAAGACAGGATCCAAATAAAAAATCCAAAGACATTGCAATCATGTATGTATACATCGACATTGGACCTATATATAAGATTCCGCCAGGTAAAACCATTCCAAGCAAAAAGTCAAAAACAGAAATTACCACGTTACCTAATTACAAATAACTCACAATCTTGAAGAGCTAAATAGAAAAAACTTTCAAGGAAATATAGAAATGAATTATATTGGAAAGCTTATGCAGTTCTAATGGGCCTCAATTTTACGTAGACGATTATGTTAGCGGTGCAGTATTAGGATTTGTGCAAATCTATTTATAGGTTATAGCAAAATATACTTTGTCCTTACTGATAACACAATAAGAAGAAGAATTTTTTGCTCCTAGTAAAACATTTGAATTATAATAAAAAGATCGATCAAGACATTATATACAGTCGTTAAACATTACGAATATGAAATAGAAGAACATCTAAAATTTGAATAAACAGAACGCTAAAATCTAGGGCATCAAAACATTTCGACTTTACAAAACCAAGCTGAAACTGATCATGTTCATGAGGTGACCATGCAACAACCCTCAATCCTTGATCTGAGATACTCCAGTTCGCTACTACTTGTTCCTGTTAAAAAGGCGTGCACCGTTTGTTATGAGGTTACAACGATTATGAGAAGAGTAAATGAGACGAAAACGTGAACTCATAGCTCTATGTGGGTTACAAGCTCTGTAAACGTGAAGTGGGTACGTTCTTCGACAGCACTTTTAACAAGAACGACTCCCAAACCAATTAGTCACTCATTGCAACAACAGACACCTAGGAGCTGAACAGTGGCGCAAGCGTGTCCGAGCAGGGCCCCACGACTGTTACGGTAAGGCTGCCACCCATCCTCAATATACACGTTTATAAAATATTACGACGAAGAAAATATAATATTAAACGCATTTTCGAAATCATATATAACCTCTAAAAGTTTTAAAGTATCAAAATTCAATGCTAGCAACATCTTTACGTAGGTAAATTATATTTTCTCGAACTAAAAGTGTATAAATAGTCAGTCGGTAGGGGTGGCAACTCTATGTTCTGACCTGTAGCCACGGTACCTGATAGCGGAGCGGCAGCGCCGGGAGCATGGCCGGCCACAGCTCGCCCGCGGCCGCCGGCGCCGCCTGCAGCGCCACCTATCCCACCGTGTTTGTGCGCTCACGACCATTTCACACGTATACGCGTACGCGTTGACACGTGGCCGAATGTCGCACGAATTGGACCAAGTATCAAGACGCTTTGGTCGCATCATAATTTATGTAATTTTATGTTTAATTTTTTTGGGTAATTGCACATTATCTTTACATCATTATATTTGTGATACTTGCACAGTATCAAGAAGACTAAGTAGTCAATTTTTTTATTTCACATTATTTTGGTTATTATTGTCAAACACGTCTGTAAATTCGGCCACGTCTCAATAACAAATTTTATAGTAATTTTATAAATATATATTAACTAACATAATATATCGCGTATGCTATGCCCAGATAGTTTCTTCTTGTATGTAACTTATATCTAATTAAATGTTGATCAAAAATTTAAAAACAATTTATGTACAATTTTCACAATACAATCAGTTGGTAAATTTTGATCGACACTTTTGTAATACTATAGCAAAACTTCTCAATCTATTCTATTGTCTTATGCTACAATAAAAGATTAATTTTGACCTTATCGAACAATTTTATATTTGTTTGATGGAATATAATTAAAATGCATTTGTAATTTTGAGCTGTTCTTGTGTATTTGTGTAAAATAAAATTGTAACAAATTCTTATTTTTGATATTTAATTTCAAATATAAAACTAATAACTGAGTAATGAGTATTGAGCGAAATATGTAAAATAATAATATATAAAATATGGAGTGCATCTGATTCTAAAACCAATTTATTGAGTAAAAAAAAATTCAATAAAAAACTCATTTCCTTAGTTTAAAATTATTAAATCATATGTTTAAATCAATAAACTATCCCCCTTACGAATAAAAAGATTAACACAATGTATAAGTTAAACAACGTTGCTGTCTTTGCCTGTCAAGTGACTTTTCCAACGCATCAGACAAAGACAGCAACATTGTTTAAGATATCCGTTGTGTAGATATTTTTATTAGTAAGGGGGATTATATATTAGATATCAATTTAATAGATATTATTATATAATATTATATTCCATAAATTTGCGTAAAGAATTTGTTCGTCAAAAATTAAAATTACAAATACGTTTTTTTCTGCACTATTGTAATACATCGTAATAAAGAGTTTTTTTATACACCAAGTATCATCAGATATTTCACTATCACGCTCAACACTCAGCCTCTCTCTCTCTGCTCGTACGTGTAAGCGGGACGACATACCTGCGTGCGCTGCGGATCACGGTGCGAGTGCGCGTGCGCGTGGTGCGGCCAGCCCACGCCGCCGCCGAGCGCGCTGAGACGAGCGCCGCGCAGCGCCATCTAGCACAAGCGGGCTTAGAGTAAACACAGGGGGATATTGTACGCTCAAATAAACCTTTACAAAAATTTTTTATTTAAATCCTGATTTAAGTAGACGTTAATACCCATTTATTTTTAGGGTATTTCTCAATCTAAATATAAGTGCCGGATGGCTTTATCACAAGTTTAAGCCTCTTTCTTGCTTTACTGCTAGAGAAAGAGACATAATATCTAGTGAATGAGTTATGTGGCACTTTAAGTGACACGACAATATTAAACAATCTTCTGGCAATATCAGGTTGTGAAATAGTAATCCCTAATTTAAATATACCCAGAATAACAAAAAGCAAATATGTTTTGTAAATGAAAAAGGAGCATTAAATTATATGTTTAACTAGTAAGACACTAGTAACATTAGAGGTCTTACAATAATAAACGAGACGACTAAATGTAAAATATTTAGTTTAATTTATATACTTAGAAATATTGAGGTATTTACTACTTCATAAACTTAAAAAAATGTTGTCGGAGTCCTTACCTGGTTGATATCGAGCAGCAACGGCGCGTGCGCGGGGTGCGCATGCGCCGGGTGCGGTAGGTGCGCGGGGTGGTGCGCAGGGTGGTGAGCGGGGTGGTGAGCGGGGTGGTGGGCGGGGTGGTGGGCGGGGTGAGGCGGGTGCGAGGGGTGCTGGGTGTGATCGTGCCACACGCCGCCTCCGCCACCGCTCAGGTACCGCACGCGCCGTCTGCGGAGTAAACACGTGCTCATTATTATCACTGCTTAGCTACTTAATAATGTAGATCGGGTATATTCTTAATGGGAAGAAATTGGAGTCCATCACGCTAGCCTAAGTCCTCCCACTAGGACAGTTCATGGTTTCATAATGTACAAATCACACACGAATTATGATCACAGGTGAATAGATAGATTTGTTTGGCGCGAGATAGCTTTGTCGACAGCGCGTATAGTATCTCGCGTCACGTCGGAAATATTTGGAGGAGAGATATCTCATATGGGGAGGCGCCCCTAAAACTAGAATGTTGCGGCTGGAAAGATCGCAGAGGTATCTTCTAAAAGTTGGCTGGAAGTTACCAAACCTCTATCCCACAGCTGACTTGTATGGCAAATGCGGAGTTTTAAGCGTACGCCAACTGTTCATTTTAGCTTGCATCATTAAAAAACACACTTCCTTAGACTATGATAGAGAATTAAAACATAATCTTCGCCGTAGATTAAAGATATGCCCTAACGAAGATTATAAGACTACTTTTGCCCAAAGATTTTTCTGTTTCCTTGGTAGTTTCATGTATAATAAGGTAAATGAAATTTTATCAATTTACGACGAAAACAAAACTAAGTGCAAACAAAAAGTTACTCGCTGGCTAGTTACCCTAAGTTATCAAGATACTGAAAATCTTTTTCCGCGACGAATATAATAAGTTACGTATAAATAAAATATTATGATACAGCATTTAATTTTAAGTTAAAAAGTAAAATAGATTTTTAATTTTAATAGTTTAAATAAGTTAAAATAGTCTGTGATAATATGATATGAATAATAGGGCCTGGGGCACCAATATACAGACTTAGGCTTAGTTTGGGCTCCAAGTCTCCCACAAATTACTACATTGTAATTTTGGGAGAAACAAATAAATATTATTATTATTATTATTATTATAATGCTACGGGGGCCGAGGGCTAGATTTACGCTGACCGCCGACCGGTGACGGCACCTAATTCCGGTCTGGGAGAAACGAACATACATGCAAAACACATAACCCCATTTGCTCGTCCTTATGTAAGAACAACAGCATTAAGTCATAGATGTATATAATATTATAGACGAGGCATGTCGAAGTATAACTGTCCCCACCTAAATGACTACACTATTGGCGTTCTTAAGGTATGGTGAAATCAAAATGGAGTAACTTTTACTTGTATGGAGATTTGTTCTGTCAAATGTATGTCATAGCCCATCCTTAGTTTTGCAAACATTGCATTAAGGACACTATGTGGTAGGCATTACGTGTACCGACGCGACGTTCAGAAAGTGTATAATAATACCAACATTGAGAAAAAAATTTGACTGACTTTGAAAACGTATAACCATTTGACAGTTATTAATGTAGAATCGTGCTGTATCATCCGCGGTCACGGCGGACGGCGGGAGCGTTCAACTACCTGACGCGCTGTGCGCAATTACAATATGAATTTAGACAAAAAAGGTTATCGCTATGTCCGGAAACTTAGCAGTCTCATAGAGCATTTTCAATTAATTCCTAAACAAAGAATAGCGTAATAAACAAAATTTCAAATATTAGGTTACCCCCGAATTATCAAGCAGTGAGCGAGCCGATTATGAATAATTATAATTAAATTTAGCTTTATCTAAGAACAGATTATGTCAGCTTTCAAACAAAAAACTATATCAAAATCGGTTCATCCTTTTGGGCGCTACGATGCCACGGACAGACACACAGGCATACACGTACGACGTCAAACTTATAACTTCTGTTTTTGTGGGGGTTAAAAAGACAGCCATTATTTATACTTATTTATAGTGACATAACATTATAAAGAGCAATATGTTAAAAAATGTATAACCCGACACGTTATGAATAAATACGGAACCCTAAAAAGGGTCTAAAAGGACGAAACAAGAAAATTATTCAGATAGAAATCCAGAAATGCATAGGTACAAAAATGGTCAAGCTAGAGCCGGGTCGCACCCACTATTGGCATTTAAGCGTCAGTTCACACCCAGATGCGTCGCGTCTAGGTGTGAGCTGACCATAAGTCATAGAGAAGTTTCTAGAAAACGCGTATATTCGTCCTACACATGCATACCCCAGATAGACACGACGGCTGCGATTTGACATCCACTGTGCCGAACCTTATAAAGTAGGTGGGACCACGGCTTTTGACCTTGACCATCTTTGTACCTATGCATTTCTGCATTTCTATCTGAATTATTTATTTGTTTCCGCCTTTTAGACCCCTTTTTAAGATTCCGTATTGCATAAGGAACCCTTATAGTTTCGCTCTGTCCATCCGTCTGTATGTCTGCGCCTCTGCGCTTCTAGCTTCTGTAATTATGAATATAAATGGATGAAAGTTGGTATAGTTATAGATTGTGTATAAATATCGGTTTTGGAATCATAAAATAATAATTATTTTATATTTTAGGGGTGGCTCTCCATACATGTGAAGTGGGGATGAAAAATATTTTTTCATTCTACCCCATCGTGTGGGATATCGTTGAATAGGTCTTTTAAAATAAAGTTAATGTTTCATACATGACTTTTTTACAAAGTCAACCATTTTCGAGCAATCGGCCGCCAAAGTGGTTTATAAGCTGGACCCCCCCCCCCTGGCATTTTTAAACAATAAGAGATATAAACTTGTAAGTTTTCATGCTGATAGATCATGCTAAAAACTCTTTAGGAAAATTATTTTGAGCAAAATCGGAAAATAACTGTTGAAGTAATTCAAAGAAAACCTATTGCGCGTTGATAGTTACGGAACCCTCCTTAGATATGTCGTGACATGCTCTTGGTTAGGTTATTTGTTTATAACGTAGTCGGGTTATAGTTCTTGTAACTTATTTTTTTATTTCGTATTTTTCCGTTTCCCAATGGAACATGTTTTTGGAATAATATATAAGTACCTAATCAAAACACTTGTAATTAAAAATAATATCTTCTCCACGAGGGCGGAGCGAGCCAATTTTTTTCTACATTTTAAGAACGATAATAATAATAATATAATAAAATAAAACATTTTTATGAAGGTAAAATAATATTATGTATAATATAAAAATTATATATTTACAGTCTTATATTACGTAATGTTCGAAAATTCGTATTACGTAATTCACAAATATGTATATATATATATATTTACCCGCGCGGAATCATTACGCATCTATTGACACCTCATTTATTAAAATCGGACCTGTAGTTTAGACGCTACGAGGGACAAATTTCCTTTTGGCTTCGCCGTAGTCGGGTAAAAAGTTGATTATTTGTTAATTGAATATGTTAACTACTGAAACGATTATGATGAAATTTGGCATAGATATAGAGTAGGCCACGGGGAAGGACACATCCTACTTTTATCGCGGCAAAATATCTTGTCGCGCGGGATTTCCTAATGCGCGCACGAGGTCACGGGTAACAACTCGTAGAAAACAAAAGCAAACCCACACCCAATTACTTTTAAACCGGAGACTGCTAGGATAATTAAAATAGAAAAGTATGCAAGTCTATTGGTTTGAAATAAGACAGCATTAGCTTATTTCAAACATATCCATAGCTTATGTCCAGTCTCATAGTATATCGGTATTTCTATTCAATTTTCTTGTTTGTGCGACACTTAACAATGACTATTGTTACCCATAATTCTACCATACGTCTATGGGCCCTGTAAGGCAATTTCCTCACAATAATAAAGTTATCCCACGTATACGAAGACGAACAAATAAACAGCTGCATAGTTAGCTTTCGATTTGATTGCACTACACAAGTAATAAGCATACAGTGTGTCCACGATTGTGTGGAAAAATTGTGGGCCGTTGAATGGGACGTTAGTTAGGAAACCGTCCCTGGGACGTATCCCCGGTATATGAACTTACTGCGGCTGATAGTGGTGTCTGGGCGTCCGCCGCTCCACGGCCGGGGGCGGTATCGACACGTTGCTCTCTCCTGAAAATCATAACAATTATAACGTAATACAACGGCTTTTATGACGGTAAAATCGCATCATACTAATGGTTAATAATTTTATTGAGATCTGAAAAAGTCTCATTGGTACACGCCACAGTCTGGGAATCGAACCTGCACGCTCTCGAGTTTGAATCAAACGGTATACCCACTAGGCCACGGAGCTCAAAGTATATAATAATGTACTTTGAGGTAAAAACATCGTGAGGAAATCCGCACATGGTCGGCCCCAGACCTATTGACCAGTCATTCCTTGGGACTCTCTGACTCTGACCGACTATGTTGTGAGAATGGAGTATGTGCTTGGGCAACCAACCATACGACATTTAAAAACGAACAGTCCCAGTCACTATAGTACTTCAGGAGTGGTTACTTCACTCGGAGAATACTGTATTTAAATCATCCAATAAGGGATGAAAAAGACTATGTTTATTAATTTTATTAAAATTAGCGCTGAACTGAAACATTTTCTAATGATTTTTTTCCCTGATAAGTATATGTGACCGAAGAGGCATTAGCACATAAGTACATCATGTAAATATATCTTTAAAATACACATCGAACGCCCGCATTTTCCAGTACTAATAGACATCTCTCTCACTCTCATTGCAAATACCTACCGGAAGATAAATGCCTGGAGATCCGCCGTCGCTTCCTCGTGGGGCTGTCACCAGGCTTGCTGGCTAACTCTCCGTCGGACGATCCTGAACCGCCCACCGCCTCCGCCAGCGGACCGGGACCTTCCAGGGGGTTCGTATCCTGGAAAAACGAAAATAAATAAGCAAATTTAAATTTAAGATACTGCTTGAACTTGAAAACTCTGTTGGTTTTTGCTTATGTTGATTACAATCAACAATTTCCTATTATTTGAGTTACACATTTAAATATTTGTTGCCGTTTGTCTTGCTGGACGCCGAGAGCTGTAGCTCTGATAGCACACTGATAAGATATATTATACATATGGTATGGTAGTCAACATTTGCAGTGACTAACTTCTGTTACACATTAAGATTTTGATTGCACTATTACAAGCATACGGTGTGTCCACAATTGTGTGGAAAAATTGTGGGCCGCTGAAGGGGCCGTTCGTGGCTATAACCATTGTTATAACTGCATCGTGTGGTACTCTACTACTCACCATGTGGTGATGATGTGGCGGGTGGTGGTGATGGTGCGGCGACTCGGCGGAGGTGCCGGCCGCGCCACCCGGACTCACGCGCAACTCTGTAACGAAAATGAGCAGTGTTATAAATATACGAAGTACCGAGATTATTTCCAACATTTGAGACATTTTATTACTTTAAGGGGGGTGCATACTGCTTAGATATTAGGTAGGGGGGTTCTTGTGTATCTTTACGTTACACTATTGAGTGATAGGAATGGAGGAGGATACTGATTTTTTAAACGTGATCACTGATAAAATTAAGACCTTAAGTCGAGGTTACACAGTGCGAACTGCTGATGTGACAGTAGACAGCTACTGTTTCCTTGTGATTGTATAGCAGGAGCTCGACTCGTCTCACCCCGTCACACAAGTGCGAGCTGCTGATGTGAAAATAGACAGCTACTTACTGCACCTGTGCACTCGCCCTCGCCTCGCCTATGCGTGTGCTTGTGCGCGGTGACTGGTGGGGGAAGGCGAGTGGCGAGTAAAATCAAAAAATATTGTAGTAGACTCGCACGTGACAGTGACTCGTATGATGCGGTCACACAATGCGAGTACCTGTACTACAGTATCCGACTAGGCCAGCTCGCATTGCAGCTCAAATTGTGAATTTAGGTTTTATTTAAAAAAAAAACTAATAAAAATAAATATGTAGCGTCTTGCTACGTATCTATGTATTTTTTGATGCCAGAGGGCAAGTGTACCTCCTCTTCCGAAGCAACGCACTTAATTATAATTCAACTTGAATTGTGATTCCTCTAATCCTATTGTGTTAAAATCTGTGAGCCTCTCTATTAAACGTAAATGTGGTAATCGCTTACCACCAGTTTCGTCTGTGCGTTTGCGTTTGCAATATTTGGTATCCATTTTTAAAATCACAATTAATTTACATAATTATGTAGGTTTAAATAGATCTAAAAAATTGCAACAAGGAGCCACTTCAAGTATTGATTCCTCAGCAACAGCAATTAGCTCGAGGCAGATGCCGTGCAACACTAATGAGTCATGCGTAAGTGTTTTCAGTCTACCCTCATCGCGGTAACGATTATGACTTGTTGGTTGGATATGCTGAATATTTCTGTACGAAAATATGGATCGCACTTAGGTATTCATTGTGACATTATTTTATTCAGAACCTTTTGAAAAAAAAAGACATGACGTGTACAGAGTCGTGGCAGAAGTGAAAACGGATTTTTCATTTAAAATCCACAAATACTCTCATCGTGCTAAAATCGTCACTTCAAAATAGAAAAAAAAATTGTACACCTAGCGCCATCTGTTAGCTGTACTCTTGAGAGTAAGTTAGATTGTTATGTAAGAAGTTTAACTAGCTTCCGATATATTATGGTACCTAATATATCAAAAATCATGACGTGACGCGAATTTGAAATTCCACTCTCGTCGCCGCTAAATAAGTTTAATAAAAAAATTTTTACTTTTTGTTAGGGTTACCTACCCTAACGAAAAGTAAAGTATTAGTAAGTAGTATTAGGTAGCATTTATTGTAATGATGACAAAAATAATGTCATACTAGCTTTTACCCGCGGCTCCGCCCGCATAAATATGGTATCCCACGGGAATACTGTACTTTTTCGGGATAATAAAAAATAGCCTATGTTTTAATCCAGAGCCTAAACTACTACCAAAGTTAATCGAAATCCGTTAAGTATTTTTAGCGTGAAATAGTAACAAACATCCTTCCATCCAACCTCACAAAGTTTCACATTTATAATATTAGTAGGCTAGTAGGATTAGTAGGATTGACGTCACTGTCATCTTAAACGTCCTCCTCGCTCGTTGGTAACATATCCAAGTATTTCAAAACTAAAGATATAGCTAATAGGCTATGAGTTATGATATACATTTGACAGAAAAAATTTCATACAAGAAAAATTCACATTTTGGTTTTCACCATACCTCAAATGTCACCCATCTTGATTTCACCTTACTTCAAATGTCAAAACGCCCCCAAAAACTCCAAAAGGGGACATTTAAGTGGATATAGTTTTTGCCTCAACATTCCTCGTCTTTAATATATTATATGCCTATGAAGATATCGATGTCGAAATCGTAATAGTGACGCCATTATGACGTCACCACTATTCTGAACGTCCATTCAGTGTTACCTACGCTACGCTAGCATCTCTCACCTTTTCCGTTTTAAACAGCCTAATATTTTTTTTTTATATATTATATCGTCTACCAGCACCTTGTATTTAGAAAAGGTAGGTAGGTAAGGTGGGAGTGCTGCGTGTTTGTTTTTTGCCACTTCGGTAGTGTCGAGGTCACGGCACTGACACTATTGTGATCGATCGAGTGATTTTGATTTGAATTGTTGCTTTTGTGTGTGATTTAGTAGTATGGAAAAGAAGCGAAAAATTGATAGTGAATGCAGAAAATTCAAAGATCAGTGGAACATTCAGTATTTCGTTATGGAGTCCAGTAACAAGGCGCTATGTTTGATTTGCAATGAAAGCATAGCCGTTCTCAAGGAATATAACATTAAACGTCATTATGAAACAAAACATTTTCAAAATTACTCAAAATATACAGGAAGTTTGCGGACAGAAAAATTCGAAGCTATGAAGCGCGGATGGAAATCGCAGCAATCTTCATTTACAAAACTCAAAACTGAACTCTTGTTCAGTTTTGAGTTTTGTGGCTGCAACTCGTGCCAGCTTTCGTGTGGCTCTTGAAATTGCAAAACGTGGTCACGTGGTGGTTGCAAATATGTCTGAAGTTCTGAAACCAGTCATATCAACTGTTAATTTTATCAGATGGGCTTTTGGGCTGAATCACCGACAATTCCGACAATTTATTGAAGAGATTTTAGAAAATGACTTACCTTATCATACTGCCGTACGTTGGCTTAGTTGTGGGAAAGTCCTTCAGCGCTTTTTTGAACTTCGAGCAGTGATCGAATTTTTTTTGAATGAAAAGCATCGCCCTCTTACTGAATTACAAAACAACGCATGTGTGTGTGGAAGTTAGCATTCTATGTTGATTTGACAAAACATGTGAACGAACTGAATTTGAGATTGCAAGGAGAAAACCAGCATCTTCCCGATTTATACACTAATATCAAATCATTCCGGAAGAAATTGATACTGTTTCAATCACAACTACGAAGTAAATGTTTTTCACATTTTAAAGCATGTGAAATATTCAGCCACACCACTGAGAATGAGTTACCTATCGATTTTGCAATCGAAACTTTGAGTGCTTTGAAAATAAATTTTGATACTCGTTTCTCGGACTTTGATGCCATTGCGAATCAAATTAAGATTTTTCAGAATCCTTTTGATACTGACATTGAAACCCTAGCCCCGGAACTTCAAATGGAAATGATTGATCTACAGTGCAGTGATATAATTAAGAACAAATATCAAAACTCATCTTTGTTGGAATTTTATAAGGGTCTGCCACTGACACAATTTGATAATTTGCATAAATTTGCTCGTGGGCTGTTTTCTGTTTTTGGTACTACTTATTTGTGTGAGAAGACCTTCTTCAAAATGAAGTACACAAAAAATGTTTACAGATCTAAATTAACTGATGAGCATCTTAAATCTCTTTTAATAATTGGTACAAGTAAAATTAGTCCACAACTACTAACTATTGTCAATGGAAAATCTCAATTACATAAATCTCATTAGTATTTCATATGTCATTATGCTTGTTATAAGTTATGTTTTTATTTAAAATGTATAAAATGTTAGTTGGATTCATTTCAATAATTTGTTAGTTATTATATACTGAAGTTAAATTTTCTGCATATTATACATGTCTTTACTCATTACAATTCTGTGTTTCTTTATCCAACTTATCACAAAAACAATAACAATAAGCCTACAACAATGTTATGAGTAGTTAGCCCATGACCATATCAATGTAGATGTCATATTAATAATTATTCAACATAACATTAGAATACTTCAGTAAACTAAATTTAATTTGCTAAAAAATATGTTCTCTAAAAGGAGTTTTCAAGTATGCTAGCTCTCCGCGGGCCGGACAAAATCTGTCCGCGGGCCGGATGTGGCCCTCGGGCCGTAGTTTGGAGACCCCTGGTCTAAGCTAAAAGACACAAGTAAAAAATACCTTGCAACAAACAAATGACAATGACACAATAATTTGTTCAAATTTCTTTTTTTGGTTTACGTTTAGATTTTATTAGATCTGAAATTCTGAACAAAGTATTAAGTTCATCTTAATTTCACGTTTAGTTGGATGCTCTAAGATATCACGACAAGCTAGCACAAGCAGAACTCACTAGTTCAAATGTCATAAAAAATACCAACAAATAACGTGCTGATGATATTCCTGCGGAGAAGTAGTAATCAGGCAGGATCACTTTTATATAGTCTTTACTATTTACCATAGGTATATATATCACACTTTAAAGAGCTCAAAATGATTGTCGTCAATAACTCAATACGAAGCTCCCCCCGCCTCTCGTAGGATCCTTATTATCCATTATCCACATCACACTCGAGAGAGAGAGAGGTCCTCATTACCGAGCTACCCTGCCCCCCACCCGCCTCACTGTCACAGAGTCGATTACCATAGTGTATCCGCGCGCGACCTACTTCGCGGGTTACGCAACCCCGCGGGAAAGTGACCAGTCGTCGTCGATGTGCGATTTCTAGACACCAACACGGTGATGGCAACCGTTTGTCAAAAGTTCTATTTCATAGGAATAGAAGCCATTCATAAAACCTGCCACGTGCGAGTCGAACTTGCGTACGTACTCTACGTCACGTTGCCACAGTGGCGAAGGAAGGTTCTCATGGGGAAGCCCTAGCCTGTATAATAGGCATGGACTTGGATGGAACGGAGTTAAACGAACCCCGCGCCACTGCCGTATTGTTATCTATATACAATTATTAGTACTAACTGCTAACATCGAGCACTGGTATTAATATCGAGCAAAAAATAGCGAAAAATCAAGTTTTGTGTATGGGTGAATAAAGGTCGTAGACTATTGGAGTGGTTGATTATATCGGAGCCATAGAAATCGTGATAATCGCGAAAAACAATTTTTTTTTTTTTTACATTTAACCGTTAACAACTTTTGACGCAGACTTGCGATTTTATGAGATTTTATGAGACTTCTTGAACATTTAGAACGCTAAAATGAATGTGTATACGAGTAGTGTATTTAAAATACAAATAATGCGTAGTGTCTTAAACGTCTGCATCTATTTATTCAACATCGGCGTTCTGCTTCTGACCCAGCGCCCGTTAGCTTATCATACCAATTATGGAGAAAGTCATATATTTTTAAAATACTGGAATACCAACAGTCTCCTTCTCTCTCGAAAATTCTAGTCATCATCAGCCCCGGTACGGTACAAAATAATATTTTTCACACAGTATAAATTCTAAGTAAACTCAATTCAACATTATTCAGAGGAAAATATATAATATACATTCTAAGTAGATTTTTTTTTGATAATTTGGACACATAATATAGGAATTCTGTCACCAATTACAAACTGGTTCAATGAGAAGCAGTATGTATAACAAAGGCTGCGTTTCTATTATGCAAGTACCAGTTTCCTATTGTACTTGGCTCGGTAGTCGGTGGTAACTAAAGTTGCGTACACCTTGTAACAACGTACTTTGTACGTAAGCCAAACTGCCGCACTTTTATACCTGCATAGTAAATTAAGTTTTTTTGGCAGGGCATGCCATCTCAATCACACACAAGCGATTTTATGCGTTTGCAATTAATGTGACAGCATGCTTAATTAATCACTGGAGTCACATTATAAATTGTCAAGTTTAAGCGACGAGAACTGGGTTTCTAGATTCAAACATAGGCTACTTTCATAGATAAATGATTGGTCTCGGCGCTCGACTAGATACCACATCTAACAACAACAGCTCCGTGAATGCGGCAACTCATTATTGTAGTGTGGGTTTATGATATCAATGTGTGTAAGACAATTTCTGGTGTGCGTGAATTCGGTACATCTGATCCGAAGATTTCAATGACGGGCTCGTGCATGCCGACTTCGGCATACTATTTTTTGTCGCATTTTTCAAGCTCGCCAGCGGTATCTTGTCAAGCCCCGCGACAATCATTTATCTATAGCTGCTTTTATCCCGAGAATGCCGGTTTCCCGTAGAGGCAAGCTGGAGTGGGGTTTATCTCTCTACACGCATGAAAAGCTTACTCAAGAGTCAGTAGATACATACCAACGCTGAGCCTTCTCTGGTCGTGATGGTGGGGGTGGCGCTTGGCCGGCACCGGCGGCGGGGACTGCGCCACGCACGCCTCCTTCGGGCTGCCAGCGCTGCTGCCATCGCTGGAAGAGTAGTACAGGTTTAGATGTAGCCGAAACCATAGGTAGCTAGTAGGTAACTAGGTAGAATATAAATAATATTGAATGTTCATTTTTCATTCATGTGTAAATGGCGAATAAACTATTTTCTGTATAGAATTAACAATTTTCACATTATTTTTTTTTATATTTTTAATTAATTTGAGTCTTAATATTGATAAATTAATAATTTGATTTTATGAATTTTACGAGAGCATCGCACTTTTGTGAATTTAACTATTGTTTTTAAAGGAAATCTGAGAACTCGCTACTTAAAACGTCTACTGGGTAACATACAAATTCCTAATGAAACACGACAAAAATGTTAAACTTTTGTATTGAAAATTCTTAAAAACCCCTTAAGAAATAATTACAAACGAAATAAAATCAACAAATCGGTATTTTACTAAAAATACGGACGTTCAAGGTGTCTCTTGAGTCACAATGTAACAAATCAGAACCAATTTTCATTATAATATTTTGTCCAAGCTAATGTAGGTCAACCTGAGTTGAGTCAGGTTGACTTTGGTCAACAATGGTCCAGTTATTCCCTTTTTTATTTTCGCTTTTTATCAAGATTCTTCTTTCAAACAACATATCAACATATCTTTTTTCTTTGTGTTTTTTTGTCCTTTGGTATTTTCCGTTGATTGCGTTGGATAGCTGTTTCGTGATATCATCAGATTTCCTTTAATCTTAACTAAAATTATGTATATAAATACACTCGTGTCTTTTTTGGTCCGATTGAAACGTTTTTTTATATTTTTAGAGTTTTTTTTGTAAATATCTGTGCGATGCGTCTTATTTTGTCCTTAATAAACTTTATCACTATAAAGTAGTAATGGTAACAATCAACATAGAAAAAAGTTCGATATTGAAAGTATTTTTGGTACCAACGTATTAGATTTTGACTGTGAACATTAGCACTAAATTACGTATTTAAAAAGGTAAACCTAGTTTGTTTAATTTGCAACGAAATATAGAAATTTCTCTTGAGTCACAGCCATATACTGGGTGACTGGGTGGCCTCGTGACCCCAGAGAAATTATACCATAATTTCAATAATTTGTTAAAAATATGTTAAAAAAACAACAAAAAATTCTTTCAATTTCCAAAAAAACACTTAAGATTAGTTAAAATTCGACGTGAGCCAGCAGATACGTATTAAACACACGGCGCCTCTTCTGAAGTTACGGACGAAATGGCCGACCAACAGGAACGCCACATTAGTGGCTGACGCGATCATACGATTTTCAGATTAGTTTCCTATTCGTAAAGCCCTTGATTACCTGACTCTCTTGCATTTAGCAAGAGCGATTTATATGTGTGACCCAGAAGACGTATAAATTTTGTGTTTCGTAGGGACAAATACTGTAACTCTGATATTTATGGCGTTAGTTGAAGTTGCGTACTCGTAAATAATTTTCATTAAAAAATTACTACGTTCCAAGAGAACATTTTAAAATTTTCGCTATATAATACCACACAAAGTTTTGTATGACGACATTAAATTATCCGCTGCGTCACGGTTTTTTTTGTTCCTGTCAAAGTGTAATTTTAAGCAATATGTGAGGTGAAAAATAATGACAAAATATCTGAATAACTAACAGTAATAGTCAAAATACTATATATCTTCAAAGTTTATTGGTTTTAAGGGTATTAATATTTCAGGGACACTGCTGACAGAAAAAAGTTGATCCACATAAATAAATGTTAATATGTCGTGTATCAAAACAAGCCTTTGGACTAGTCAAGGAAATTTTGTCTGGAATAGTTAATAGGCAGAAGACGTTCGGTTTTTTTGATAGGTTATTTTTTGGTTATATTATTTTAAATATGGCACAGCTGCACTAGCAGCAGCTGTGCAGCAGCTATTCTCTTGAACCTTGTAAATCACGACGGCTACTTAACCATACAGTTAATCTACACGGCCCATCAAACTCGTCTTTTCCGCTAAACTTGGGCGTTTCTGTCCCACATTTACATGACGCTATAACCTGTTATCGGCAAAGTGTGCCGAGGCCCGAGGCTCACCACCTCTTATCAGCTGTTATCAGCTCTGTACATAGCACGGAGAAGCCTTATTTACTCGGACAATACTGAGAATCTCGGTCGTGTTGACGCTAGGGCCTAGGACTGTACAAAATAGGCTTTGTCTGTAAATAATTTTCAATAAATTATCATAGATGCGGGCACATATCATAAAATTTTGAGTATCCTCTCCCCGATCTTGTGTCTTTAAAAGCAGTCACGGTAGTACAGTACAGTCAAAGTAGTATTGTCATATATTTTAACCCCACTAATGTCTATTAGAGTTATCAACTGGATAATAATCAGCAATTTGGTAAACTGTACATTTTTGACCTGTAGGCAAGCTCAAGTATGCTGCAAATTGTAATGACGATGGACTTCCCTATTGTTTGTTTTCATAGCATTCGCTAGACACCCAACCATAATGGCATAATCTCCATGTAAGCCGAAAGTAGCATTTTCATAAATTACGGCAATCTTGTTGTTCCGGCATTGGCCACATTTATTAAGTGCCTATCGGATATCGGTACGCAATATATTGTCGACCCGGGAACTGAACCTGCTAACGGTGAGAGTTAACCGGCGCGGACGAAAGCGAGCGCAGCGGTGAAAGCGGACATCGAACCGACCACACTTTTAAATACATCATGGGTGTTGGGTTTGCATATTTCACAACCGGGACTTTGCATGCTAATAAACAGCCAATAAAGTACATATTTTATTAATACGAGGGCGGGTCCATAAGTCCGTGACTTTTTGAATTTCTAACCTCCTTACTGAAAAAGCAACACTACTCCTGTCAACAGGCATCTGTCAGTTGACTCCTATCAAAATTTGAACTTGCTGCGTCAGTTAGTTTATGTTTTACAGCTATCTTTATCAGACTATCCAGTAACTTAAGGAAACAATGGAAAAAAGTGAATTTCGTGTGCTTATTAAGCATTATTTTTTGCGAAAAAAAACCATTACCGAGACCAAGGCTAAGCTTGATAAATACTATGGGGACTCTGCACCATCGATTTCAATGGTAAAAAAGTGGTTTACTGAATTTCGTTGTGGCCGTACAAGCACTGAAGATGCCGAACGTCCTGGACGCCCAGTTGAGGTCTCTACACCCGAAACAATCGAAAAATTCACGATATGGTGTTGGCCGACCGAAGATTGAAAGTGCAAGAGATTGTGGAAGCCATAGGCATCTCGCATGGCTCAGTGGTTTCAATTTTGAATGATCACTTGGGCATGAGAAAGCTTTCCGCAAGATGGGTGCCGCGTTTGCTCACAGTCGACCACAAACGCAATCGTGTAACAACTTCACAGGAAGGTTTGGCGTTGTTTAATCACAATATGGAGGAGTTTTTGCGCCGTTTTGTAACCGTGGACGAAACATGGATCCATCACAACACACCAGAGACCAAACAACAGTCAAAACAGTGGGTTTCTAAGGGTGAATCGGCGCCAAAGAAGGCCAAGGTTTGTCAGCCAATAAAGTTATAGCGACTGTTTTTTGGGATGCACGTGGGATAATCCACATTGACTATCTTCAAAAGGGAAGAACAATTAATGGGGAATATTATGCCAACTTATTGGACCGCTTCAATGAGAATTTGAAAAAAAACCGACCTCATTTGGCCAAGAAAAAAGTTCTTTTTCACCAAGACAATGCAAGGGTGCACACATGTGCAGTTGCCATGGCAAAAATCCATGAAATGGGCTATGAATTGCTCCCACATCCACCCTATTCTCCAGATTTGGCTCCGAGTGACTACTTCTTGTTCCCAAACCTGAAAAAATGGCTCGGTGGAAAAAGATTTGACTCCAATGATGAAGTCATCTCGCAAACAATGGCCTATTTTGAGGACCTCGACAAATCATATTTTTTGGAAGGGATAAAAAAATTGGAGAAGCGTTGGACAAAGTGTATAGAGCTCAAGGGGGACTACGTCGAAAAATAAAATGATTTATTTATCAAAAAATCTGTGTTTTATTCCAAAAGTCACGGACTTATTGACCCGCCCTCGTATAATGAATTTCCTTTACATACAAAGTTGTGTAACACAACTGACTTTAACCGTTCCTTGGCAGTCGGGTCAAAATAAGCAAAAAATTATGAGACGAGGAACGAAAAATTAGGGCAGCATCCCTCAAAAAAGAGTCAGGAGTAGGGTATGTTATTATACGACAAATTTTACAATTCGAATAGTGGCTAAGGCTGGGTTCTAAGTAACACAATAGCAGATTTAAAAATTGTAACATAGCCCTATCACCTAATGAATGTGCTGATGATTTTTCTGGAACTAGGCTTTAGTATGGGTCGTACTGCAAGAATTGAGTGTGATGATACGAACGTTCAGAAGATGAAGAGAAGACCACGAAGAGACTGAAAAACATCTGACAAGACCTTGTAATGGCAGTCTCAGGTGTACTAGCACCTGATAAGACCGTTAAATTGTTTCCACTTGTTGAAATTCGACACTTAATCGCAGTTAAGTTCAGCAACAGCTTCTTCAGACCCGAAGGGAATACATTACTGACACTCAGTGAGAAGAATACTTGCTTCAAGAAAATCTAAAAACCCCAAGGACCAGCAAGAGGTCTCAACTCTGAAACTCAAGAGCCCTAAAATCGAGTAGCAACACTGTGATACACCCGATGAACGAGAATGGTCAAGAATTTTATTCCCTGATAGGTCGATTTACTTACTTTGACTTCAGAAGTTAAAGTGAACTTCTGAAAGGAGGCTAAGTACCGGTGACCTGGTAGGCAACATCTTCAAGCCTACTTTTCAGAAAGAGTCCAGTATGTTGGGGCAGTGTACATGTAAAATGGGCTGGCATACCTTCAGGAAGCCGCACAGAGGATTTGGCCAAGACAATTGGCACTCTAACTGGAGAAAGATATGCTCAAGAGATTCTCAAAGAGCGTATGCAAATATAGGTAATGGATCAATACTAACGCATTTTAATGTCCAGATCTCAACCCGATTAAGAATACCTTGAGATGAGCTTGGAAGGCTAGTCAGAAGCCGCAGATTGTCACCTAGCACCCTCAGAGACTAAAATACGCGCGGCATAAACACATAAATCGGCTCCAAAACCTCGTTTTCAGTATGACCAACCCGCTCCAAGCTAAAATTCGAGGAGTTATTAAAAACCGTAATAATATGTAAAAGTACTTATAAAATAATATGTAAATTCAGTCTTTAAGACTAAGATTAAAATGGTTATTTTTTTTTAAAAGATAAAAATAATATACTGATATATCATATAATTTACTAGTTTCAAAGGAAGCACATAAAACTTGTTATAATAGTTTAGAAAAGTTTTAAATTTAAAAGAGATTTGTACTTAGTTTGGCAGGCCATTGTAATACCGTGATTGTAATAATTTACTCAATTGTAATAATCAACTCAACTAGGTATATATATTTGTTTTAATATTTAGGTAATCAATTTTTTTTAAACATTCAGTTTTAGGATTCTGTAATACCCAAGGAACTTTTATAGTTTCGCTCTGTCCGTCCGTCTGTGTGTCTGCCTGTCCGCTCTTCTAGCTTCTGTAATTATGAATATAAATTGGTGAAATTTGGTATTATATTGTGTCTAGATGTCGGTTTTCGTATCATAAAAAAACAATAAATTAATATATTTTAGGGGTGTATATATATATATATATATATATATATATATATATATATATATATATATATATATATATATATATATATATATATATATTATAATTAATATAATAATAATTATTAAATTATTAATAATAAATATTCGAATAATATTCCCTAGTCAGGAGGTGGAGAAAATATATCGCTTAAGTTCCTACAACGAAAACGGAAAAACATAATAATAGTGCGGATGTGGTGTGCGGTGTGGAATGTAAAAATGTTGGTTCTATTTTAATTTTTTTGCCAGTTCTAAATTATTTTAGACTTTAAAACTTCAGAATTAAATAAAGCCATAAACTAGTCAGTTGGTTTTCCGTTTACTTAAAATTTTATTTTGCGTCAAAATAACTAGGTATTTCTTGTATTTTTAAACCTAACGGTTTCTGCAAGTAAAGTACATAATGCCTCATGCGGCATGCCATGATACAGCACACTCCATACATAAAATCCACAATATTAGAAAATGGGAAAGTCAAGCGATACATTTTCTCTTTAAATTCTTTCGGTATGCTATTCACTGCGAGCCAGTCTTATGGAGGAGTCACAAAAAACCGCCGAAAAAACCAACCCCAACGACTCGAGCGCGCAAGGCTCCGGTCAATGAACCTCGTACTTTGGGGTCCATGGGTTACGTTTCAGCGATATTGGACATAACATTTTATACTCTACTTTATAGAAATTATTATTAGTATAAATGTTGAAAAAAAAACCAATTTAGGTTTATGTCTTGATTTGATTCACTGGGTTGTTTTTTTTTAACAAAATGTCAGTCCGGTGTTTGTCGGCGCGTTAAGCCAATATTGATTTTTAAATCGTTATACATAGAATAAATTATTGTACATAATAATATTATGTATTATTATTATGTACATTCAATCACCACATTTGTTCTAAATAATTCATCATAAGAAATGACGAATTTAGCTAAATAGGTACTTTATAAAAATAAAATAACAAAATGTGCTAGTAAAGCGTTCCAAATTTAAATCGGTGGCCCGCAGTCCGCTTTCGGAGCATTTCCTCAAACAATTCAAAATTAACTTTATTGTAACGCATTGGAGTTTACATTACAACTTAGCATTTACGACGCAAAATCAAAACAACAAATGCACGCCATCCTTGTCACTCAGCTAGTTTTTATAATGTAAGAACAAGATAAGAACATTGTTGCACGTGGGATGTAAAACTTATGGTATTTTCCGACCGTCTGCGTTCGCTTTGGTCTACTGGGTGTGGCTAAGTTACGTTAGGGTTGCCAACCGTCCTGTTTTCCCAGGTCATGTCCTAATTCTTAGTGTCCTGGGGCGTCCAGGATAGTTTTAAAGCGCCCTGATAAGGTCATGTATTTTAAAATTCGCGCGCCACTTTTATAATTTTTCTTTACATGTATTTCATTTAACCTATTTTCACTACATATTAATTAACTGTTGAAACTTTATTACTGCGTCCTGTTTTAAATCTAAATTGTCCTGGTTTTTTCCAAATTCAAATCCTAGTTTTTTTATTTTATTTCGGGTTGGCAACCCTAAGTTACGTAGTAAGGTGAGACGGCAAGAGGAAGGCTGTTGGCACTATACGAAGGTTGGCGAATTTCCTGTACGGATCAACGCTGTGAGTTGTGACGTATTACCCGAATGCGAAAAAAGGAAAGAGCTGTTTATTATGAATCATGAAATAGACACGCCGGGTATATCCGAAACGAGAAAGGGTATCATGTGTTAAATGTTCACCATTGAGCATGAATCGTCAAGCGAACTATTTGTCCTATTTATTGTTCATAAAGTATCCCTATACTTTAAGAGCATAATATTATTTGTGTAATAAAAACATAACAGTTCCTGCACGCAAAAATGTGATAATATCGCAATTCGGATATTCACTATCATCATCATCTGGAGACTGGATCCGTTTAAAATTCTATGGTCTCAAGACTCACGTTACGCGAGCATTTTCAAAAATAATAAGTAGAAACTTAAATTCAACCATAACAACTATAAATAAGATTGAAATTGGAATAGCAAAATGTCGAGTAGTCCTTATTCACATAACGATAAGGTTCAGAATCACAGCAAGAAGCATCGTTTTTCACAAAGGACGTATCAGAGGCATGCTTAGTCCTTTGTTACTTTGAGTGATAACTATACTTTTGTGATTGAGGCGGCTCGTAAAGGGGCGAAGGCTTGTCTTGCTAGTTGCTACTTGTAACTTTTATCTTGTAGCTTTGATATAAACATACATAAAAAACCGGCCAAGTGCGAGTCGGACTCGCTCAAGATGGGTCCCGAACAAAACGGCAAAAAGTTCACGTTTGTTGTATGTGAGCCCCCCTTGAATAGTTATTTTATTCTTTTTTTAGTATTTGCTGTTACAGCAGCAACAGAATTACGCCTGTAAAAATTTCAACTGCCTAGCTATCACGGTTAAGGAGATACAATCTGGTGACAGACAGACGGACAGACAGCGAAGTCTCAAAAACAAAGATAACGATCAGTCTCTAAGAGTTGGGATAATTTGTCGGTACATAAGAACATCTCCAAACAAAAAACAATTATTATAACTATTCGTGTTTACAAAAGTACATCGTTTACAGCATCTGGCAGCACTTTCAAACCGATATATAACATTCGATCTTAAAGAAATTACAACCTCGAAGCTTCTTCGATGCATCTGCGAACCTCTCACTTTAAATTCTAACAGGTGTCTTTTGCATGGTATACCTTACGTTTTAAGGCTAGTTATCATTGCTGAAAAATAAAACAAAGAGAAGAGAAAAAAACACCACCTGATGGAACCACCAACACCAGAGGAATCACAAGAGCGGTGCCGCCTGCCGGCCTTTGAGTACCCTGACACTATTAATAATTTCTCTAATGAGTCAGTCATAATATGGTCGAACAGCGGTACCGTCAAACGGAATAATTCCTCTTTTAGTTGTGAAATTACTTACCGAACATCTTTAAACAACAGCCTTGGATGTGTCTCGGCAAGCCCGCATGTGGGTGTGTGTAGGTTCGAATCCGCGATTAGCCCGACTTGCGAAAGTAATTATGATTGTCTGAGTAATTACGGAACGTTACTGGTGGGAAGGGTTGCGAAATATGCGAATATTAGTCATTAATTGCTAGCTTTTCCATATAAAATTATCTAGATATATATATACAAGTTACGACATACTATGGCTTACTCACCTACATACTGGATGGATATCCGAAGGTTTTGTCTTTATCTTTAACACTCCGAGATCTTAGATCTTAAATAATCATTTTACAGACTCATGAGTCATGATCTTTCAGAATCTATGAAAATAGAAAGTGTACACTTCGATCTTTAAATTAGAAGCGAACTCCTAATTAAGGTAGTGCTGTCAAATCAGACATAACTTCATAAAAACTAATTGACGGTGATTGAAAGTAAATATATATTACTTTATGGCTTCATTTCCTTGATTAGTTCTGCAATAAGCAGTTACTGGTAACTAAATGGAAGCTTTTAATACTTAGACATTTCTTACTTGCTTTTGTTCATATTACTCTCATATTTATATCAAGCCACTAAGAACCCTGGAACATATATTAAGATAGTAAAATCTTCAAGTTTACATATGAAGTAATCATCAGATATCTAAAGGTAGCCTTCCGATCTATGCGACCGAGACGCGATACCGCGACCAGCAAACCAGCGAATAAGGTGCTCTGGCCACGCTCACCTGTAGCGCGACGCGGGTCGCGGGGATTGTTTGGATGCTCCATATAAATTCATACTAACCAGCGGCTCCGCAACCCTATTTCGGCCTCGGCCCTCGGGTCGCGGTCTCACTTTACCGGAACGCTACCTTAAATCTTCGATTATTTACATACCCCTCCGGAGAATCATCATAATAATATTCAGCCGATTGTCGGAATAAGCACCACTCGACAGTCGACACAATAGCGTTGGGCAAGGAACCTTCACCGGATTGCGCAACGCCCTCAGCACAGCCCTGACCGTGAGTCAGTTTACTCGATCATGACACATTTAACACTTTTACACGTTATTGCGATTTTTAGTGGCCCTTGAAAAAGCACAATCGCCTTCGGATGTATGAACGATGTGATAATAGACGATCTGAGTGTTGAGAGTCTTCTCTTCTTGATGTTAGAAAGGCAAAATGTGTAATGCTATAGTTGTACTTGTGAGTGTTGTACTAATTACATTTTCTTCTTTAAAGTTTATCATTATGCTCTGCTAATTATTATCGGCAAAGTATATAAATCAATATATTAAGTATATAAACTAATTGTCATCAAATCCAAAGCTATCAATCTCCAAAAGTATACTTACTATGAAGGATGTGCATAATTAGGCGGAAAATGCAGTTGTAAATTTTTGAGATTATAATTATACGAAAAGGCAATGCCAAACAATAGTTTTGTGAAACACACTTTGTTTATATTTTAAAATAATCAGGTCAGTGCTTTTAAACTACGTTGTCGGGCTCATACAAGAGTTTTCGTCGGGTACTTTATAAAGTATAAAGTACCCGACTATATAATAGCTATATCTATAATTATACGAATTATAACGTCATCAACTTTTTCCACTAAAACATCTTCCTTTTATATTGAAATGGTACCATTTTTATATTTTGTAACATAAAGATCTTATTTAATTCTCGATATGCAGAACAATGTGGGCTTATTGCTCATTTACATCAGCAATAAAAAAGTACAGTATTTTTCTGTATTTTGAACTAAAAAAAAAAGGGCAGTGAAAATAAAGGCAGGTAGTGTTCCTTAGACACACAGGCAAGCTTGGAGGGAACTGAACCTGTATATTTTCAAAGGCTTTGCTTTACAATCGGAACATTTATTTCCGATAATAAAGCTATACATGTAACAAACCAATGCCGTGGATGGCCATAAAATGTTATAATTCACTGTTCGTATTGGCATTTCGGCACTCAGAGTTGTGAAGTCAAATAGCTTTTTACCTTATTTGGGGTACATTCCATATCATTATAGTAAGTGCCGCGTTTTCCTTGACTTTATTAACCAAAATGTTCGCGGCATATGTCAACTATGGGTATTTTCACATAACGATGATAGCGCCTGTGTAGTTTATTCATGGCAATGGCTTTTTTCATTTCTCACAACTGCTTCCTTCAAATTACCCTTTTGTCAATATGACGCTATTCTAAAAGATGCGACTCCAAATAAGACATAGTTAAGCGATGCTTTAAGGTTTAAAGTTGCCTACGACTATTACAAATTTAACGTTGTTTGTCATTTTCGAAAGGAAAATTCAGACTTAACATACTGTATGGGCAACGTGACCATACGTTCCGCTTTCAGGCCGTCTGTTCCGCTGTCCACAGCAAGGCTGAAATTGTCCCTCTTTTCAACAGACCAAAAAATATATTAAAAATATACGTGAGCCTCATAAAGGAACGCCAGGTGTTTTCCATACCGCGATGTAGAGGCCGTTGAGCGACATATTATTATGTTGCAACTTGCAAGTCATCAATCTTTTTCCGACTCGTTCCCTTGTCCCAGGGTGTCACTGAATATTCTATGTGTTAATAGAATGGCGTTTTGATTGCGGGAATTCAAAATAAAAAAATAACGAATGTTACGTTACGTAAATTACGTAGGGAAGTTAATTACTAGCCGTAGAGTATGTTACGCTCACGCCGCGTCGCTGCTGCGCCCGCGCCCGCGCAGTTCAACTGTTACAAGGTCCCACTGGCTTGTGTTAGTGGGTCGCACCGAGCATGACTGTGAAGTGGCATGGTCTGTTGATTGTTGGAGGTTGCCAAATTGCTTCCGAGTTCCGGGTCAGTTTTAGGAGCTGACTCTATGTCCTGAGCCGTGACCTTCGTGTGAACCAAATGTTTTATGTTTTCCACCCCCATTCTACATAACGTCGTTAAAAGGGTAGAGGGTAGAAAAATCTAGAGGTTGAATAGAAACAATCCAAATGTGTTGGTAAAGTATAAACTTGAAACAATTTATTTTAGACTGATGCAAAATTAAGATTTGATTTGTACTTAACGCAAAATATGGTTTTAAGGTTCCCTTAGAGTTTCGCTTTGTCCGTCCGTCTCTCCGCCCTTTTAATTTCTGTAATTATGAATATAATTAGAGGTGATTACGTTATAGATTGAGTATAGATTTTGCTTTCGTCATTATAAAACTTAGCCATTGTACCACAACGTGTGGGGGGTATCGGGTATAAATAACGAATTTTTGAGTAAAAGGCCTCCAAAGAGGTTCACAAGTTGGTCCCCTCCGCTGGCATTTCTAAACTATGAGATAGAAATTTGTAAGTTTCCATGCCGATACGTCCTGCTAAATACTTCGTGGGAAAAATATTTTGAGCGAAATCGGACAATAACTTTTGAAGTAATTTGAAAAAAACTTAGTGAATGAGTTCTTCTGACAGGTTTTTGATTAGATTTTTGTTTATTATGTAGTTGTATTTTTATTTCAACATAAATGTTTGATTAATCCGACGCCACAAAAGGAACTTCTATTTGAGTTGGAGCTGATCATCCTCCTAGACCTAGGTCTAGGACCTAAGTCCTAGACGATAGAAGATATTTCTATGTAACGGAGCTTGAACAGGTGTCCAGTGTATCAACAACTACGCTAGCTCACAGAATCTGGAACCACCGTAGTTCTGACCTATGTCATCGATCGATGATATAAAATGCAAATCGCCCGGACCTTCAGCCCGCAACCGCAGATGACAAGTGTTACAAGGCCCCCTTTGTTCGCGGTCGATACCAGCCAACCGCCAGCCGTTGCCAACCTCGCATAAAGACAACTGACGGCAATCGGCGTGGCGGAAGTATGTGGATTTACATTTAAAACAACCTCCCGCTATTGAACAAAAGGTATTCCATTAAATACGATGACGAACAAAAACTGGCGAGTATCAAAAACATAGTCTGGTCAAATATGAAAAAAAATTTATCAGTAACCATGTTGTTGGGTTGACCATATAATAAAATACACGTACATATTATATAGTTTTTATTTCGACTACAGTTACGGCGTAATAGTGCGATAAACTTACATTAGTTACAAAGCCACTATCGTTTAGTTTTATTTAGAGTTTTGACAAAATAAAAAAAATAAAAATTCTTAGCCTATTTTACCTTACCTAGTAATTTTGCCTCATAAGCAAAACAAAATATAGTGACAGTCCATTGAATTATTTAAGACTATAGATTAAAGATCCATTGGCTTTTTTAAACAACGATTAAGTTTTGTTTTTGACGTGATAACGTCTTATAAATCGACGAACGCCGGCAGCACGCACGAAACATTGTCACGTTCCGCCTGAGCAGAGCGTGCAAGCGAGAGCGCGAAACAAGCGATACAGAGGCACGATAGGCCTAGGCGTTCGGCTTGTGATGACGTTATCACATAAATTACCGTCCGTAAACCGACTTAACAGACAACTATTTTTTGTTTAAATTATTTGATAACCACGGAAACCGTCGAATCTCTTCACCGCAGCCGCTAGTCGTGACGAGGAAGCCTCAGAGACAATTAATTGCTATTAACATAAGCCGTTAGCCTTGTTCTGGATTTCCGCGCGAGCGACGCTCGCGGGCCGCGGCTGAACAAATATGAATGTTCCTACAATTCCAACCACATTCAGCAGCGGATGAAATGCGTAAGGCGTTGCAAATCTTGTAATGGATAAGGGCTAAATATTTTTCACAAATATTTAACAAAAATTAAGCAGTGTGAACAAAATTTAACATTACAATATTTGTGTAGCCCACGCTTACGCGTTTAGTTTGGTATGACGTATGCTTAACGCATCGGCGACATAACATGAGCATCATCACATTTATTTTAGGTGCCAGCCTGATACTCGTCTGACAAAAGGTGATCGATGAATACAGAGCGCACTAAAATCTCGGCAGGGAGCTTAAAGTATATGTATTATGTAGCAATTTCAACAAAAACTTTCATTTTGGCCACATTTTTAGTGCACAATGCAGAGGTTTTGAGAAATCCTGACTGTAGGCCCCCCCGCCTATAAGTTTCGAACAAAAAACTCCTGCAATCTGGAACATGTGCGCAACACAGATTGTGTTTGAATAATATTCGAAAATCTTGCGTAACCGCACAATCGGAGCTTAATAAAGAGAAATATAACTTGTAGGAACTTAAATAAACATTGAGTTGGTAACTGGGTACACGCTACAATTCAAAATTATTGCGATAAAATTCTTTGTTCGGCCAGTATTGTCACTAGAAAAGCATTAATTGACACGTGTTTGAAACGTTATTAGTCACGTTTGGGTCCGTATATCGTTTATACCTAGCGACTGCCTGTTTCATCAACGTTGCCACTTATACAATATACGTGTTTAATAGACCTGTAGATACTTTAATTTATTTTGTTTATAGGGAAATTAAATTTATGCCTTGGAGGAAGTACTGATTTCTCGATAATACACACCCCATATACTTGCATATTATATAGCATCGGTGCAAAATTACATCCAGATCTATTCAACTGTTTTGGCACAATATTCAACGATACAAAGTTAAAAACATTTACCCCTTTATTAATAAAAAGATTTACACAATGGATAACTTAAACAACGTTGCAGTCTTTGTCTGTTAAGTGACTTTTCCAACGCATCAGACAGCAACGTTGTTTAATTATCCGTTGTGTAAATCTTTTTATTAGTAAGGGGGCTAAAGTTATACAAACGAACTAGCTTTTGCTTTTTAGCTAGCCAGCCGCATCTCCCGCGCAAGCGGGTGGAGCTATGGGCAAAAGCTACTAAAGCTAATTAATTATTGAATACAAATTCATTTAAAAATGCTAAATATACTCGTAATATTAATTTTATAACTGAGTATTTACCGTATACATAATATGAACTTGGTAAACGATCCCTAAGTGTCATGTACCTCGGTCCTCGGTGCATCGACCGTACCTATAGAGGGCAAAAAACACACCACCTGGCGGAATAAGGGATTATAATGCGTACTGCCTGCCAGATGGTCGATGTGTTCACTTCGCCTTCCGAGAGTTGAATAATGAAGTAAATATAAATAGATAATAGGTAAGTACATAAATGGAATTTAAAAAGTTTTCATGTCATGTTGTTGTTTAGTAATGCCACTTGTCAGAGACACGCCCAAAATGTACTCTCGTTCCCTTTCTTTTCACATTAGGCGTGACGTAACTAACAGGGACTTTCGGTCTTAAAATAATCGTATCAGTTCAGGGAAGGTTTAAACGGTGAGAAAGGAGACCGGCAAGTCACCATACATGTACTGCCTGGTAATTAGAATACGTGTCTACAAAAAGTATGTATTGTAAGTTGTAGTTTATGAACCTAGCAACAAAAAAAGCAATATTATTATGCACCAAACTAGGGGGATAAAAGATAATTTATTAAATCCTAACCTAGCCCATCGTTGCCGCCTTGTAAGTTTCGGTTTCGGCCGAAACTGAGACCGTTGGCGGTATTCGTTTTCGGTCCCGGTTTTAAAAACCAGTTTCGGTCGGACACTATTCCCAAGTATGTAATATTATAATATAATAACTTTTAATATACTATAAAACTACATAATATTATGTTCGAATTTTCGAAACTTGGACGCTCTTGATGGAAAATCAGGCAGGATTCGCCAGTGTCCTTTGGAAAAATTGTGGGGACAATATTAACAATATATATTTATAAGTGCATCAGAACAACGTGTGTCGGGACAGCTAGTATTTCTTTAAATAACAACGCTCCGAAGGTTTCACATAACAGTATTTTATATCGCAGGTAGACGGTACTGAACGACCTTTATACCTGCGAAGATATTTGTGTTTCTGCATCACAAATCACAGGTAGTAAATTGTTAAAACTAGCAAAGACCGCATCGGGCTCGTTACATCAAAGGAAATATTGTATTCTTTTATACCATTCATGTATACCATTTTATTATGGCCTATTTACAGGCTTTGAAGTTTGGTTCCACCGAGGATAGTTCAAGAGAGAGAGAGAGAGATATAGTGGGTCGGTTGTGACTTGTAGCACGGCAAACCCAGGAAAATGGCAGCTTACCTACCTATACCAATCACGAAAATGTACAAAGACTAGAAACAGAAGATGGTTTCTGTGACAGCTTACAAAATCCTTTTAAACATGCCGTTTTCGATTCAGTAACGTCATATTCTTCTAAAGGTCAATCATACAATACTGCCGAATTTAAAACAATGGCAGTGCTAAGTTCTAAGTTCTTCTGCTAAGTGGCCATCATTTTAATATGATGCTTATAATAGCAAATCTGGTGGCCAATCAATTATATTTAGACTTCTTAAAATACGCCAATTATAAATTTGACTGTATTTTTCAACTTGCGTTGATTCTTTCTATTTCAATGCCTTATAGAGTTTGCCTAGTAGGAACTAGGATGACTTGATTACTCATGATAAGGTGATGTGTATGAAGGTTATGAAGTACTAGCTTTTGGCCGAGGCTCCGTCCGCGTTAATACAGTATGCCACGGGAACACTGTACTTTTTCGGGACAAAAAGAAGAGTCTATGTGTTAATCCATAACATAAAACTACTAATAACAAAACAAAATTTAATAAAGATTCGTTCTGTAGTGAAAGAGTAACAAACATCCATCCATCCATCTTCACAAACTTTCACATTTATAAAAGTAGTAGGATGGACATATTGAGGAGATTGTCGTGCGTCGTGCAGACATATCTCGCACGCACCGTGCACGGCCCACGGAGGGGTTGCAAGCGCTCGCCGCACTATATTTAGGTCGGTGGGTACTGGGTACGTTGACCCGTCTACCTGCCTCCGTCCTCGGCCGCGGTTTTTTCTGTACCCGTCCTACCTGGCCCGCCGAACGGAAATATACTGTTTGCATTCTTCGGTGCAGACAAAATCGTAGCACTCGACGAGAAAAAGCTCCAGAGACAAACAGATTACAGAGCACAGACTAAAATGTTTTATTCTTTGGTAATTTTGATATCTTGAATTTATCTACTGCTGGATATGGATATGGTCATTAGCTTTTTTTTCAATATAATATTATTGTAAATGTGAACAACCATATCCGGCTAGTAGTGTGAGTATTGTTTCACAGTCATTCTACTTTCATGATAAGGGTTTGGTACGATACAATGTTTTGAAAACTCACTCACACGGCGAAGCACAACGCGAGCGTTATTTCACGCCGGTTTTCTGTAAGACTGTGGTATTTGACCGGTCAAAACGTGCCGAAGCAAAGCTCTATATCTATCTAGCGGTGATGCGATTTGTGAAGCTACAAGGGGAAAAGCGACCCGTGCAAATCCACAAGTACTCTCGTAACTACCGCTGGGTTGGTTAACCCATAAGACTGGAGAAAGATCAGGCGGAAGACCGACTCTTTACATGCCCACCCGGACCCGGAAGTTACCAGAGGAGTTGCACTCGTAACTCGTCTGGTGTTGCGCACTTGCTTTCCCGGACTTTAAAATCCCCAACCCTCCCTTGAGCCTTTATTAAGGTTTTATGACAATCTTGTTTCCTATAGTTTAATTATTGCATTTCGAGTTTCCCTATACTTTTGTGAATGTAATGACAAAAAATATTCCCCATTATTAGATTTTATTTCAGACTTCTCTAAAATTATGTCTATTTCTTGTGCACAGTCAACAAATAACTCCAACCCTTATCTGTTAATGGGTATTAGCTACTGGGATTTATCATTGAACATCCAATCAGTCAATCTTCTTATTTCCTGCTTCAAACTACTCCAGGAAACAACAGAATAACAATAGAATATGTAATGTATGTATATAATATGTATGTAATGTAATATGTAACAATAACAATAAAATAAAATAATACAATACGAGGGCGGGTCAATAAGTCCGTGACTTTTGGAATAAAACACAGATTTTTTGATAAATAAATCATTTTATTTTTCAACGTAGTCCCCCTTGAGCTCTATACACTTTGTCCAACGCTTCTCCAATTTTTTTATCCCTTCCAAAAAATATGATTTGTCGAGGTCCTCAAAATAGGCCTTTGTTTGCGAGATGACTTCATCATTGGAGTCAAATCTTTTTCCACCGAGCCATTTTTTCAGGTTTGGGAATATGAAGTAGTCACTCGGAGCCAAATCTTGAGAATAGGGTGGATGTGGGAGCAATTCATAGCCCAATTCATGGATTTTTGCCATGGCAACTGCACATGTGTGCACCCTTGCATTGTCTTAGTGAAAAAGAACTTTTTTCTTGGCCAAATGAGGTCGGTTTTTTTTCAAATCCTCATTGAAGCGGTCCAATAAGTTGGCATAATATTCCCCATTAATTGTTCTTCCCTTTTGAAGATAGTCAATGTGGATTATCCCACGTGCATCCCAAAAAACAGTCGCCATAACTTTATTGGCTGACAAACCCACCTTGGCCTTCTTTGGCGCCGATTCACCCTTAGAAACACACTGTTTTGACTGTTGTTTGGTCTCTGGTGTATTGTGATGGATCCATGTTTCGTCCACGGTTAAAAAACTCCTCCATATTGTGATTAAACAACGCCAAACCTTCCTGTGAAGTTGTTACACGATTGCGTTTGTGGTCGACTGTGAGCAAACGCGGCACCCATCTTTCGGAAAGCTTTCTCATGCCCAAGTGATCATTCAAAATTGAAACCACTGAGCCATGCGAGATGCCTATGGCTTCCACAATCTCTTGCACTTTCAATCTTCGGTCGGCCAACACCATATCGTGAATTTTTTCGATTGTTTCGGGTGTAGAGACCTCAACTGGGCGTCCAGGACGTTCGGCATCTTCAGTGCTTGTAAGGCCACAACGAAATTCAGTAAACCACTTTTTTTACCATTGAAATCGATGGTGCAGAGTCCCCATAGTATTTATCAAGCTTAGCCTTGGTCTCGGTAATGGTTTTTTTTCGTAAAAAATAATGCTTAATAAGCACACGAAATTCACTTTTTTCCATTGTTTCCTTAAGTTACGGGATAGTCTGATAAAGATAGCTGTAAAACACAAACTAACTGACGCAGCAAGTTCAAATTTTGATAGGAGTCAACTGACAGATGCCTGTTGACAGGAGTAGTGTTGCTTTTTCAGTAAGGAGGTTAGAAATTCAAAAAGTCGCGGACTTATTGACCCGCCTTAGTAACAAGCCTAGACAAACTTTTAGAACAATTCTTATTGTTTTCTATTCTAACAACTTTGTGTTTCTGTTACTTTCTATAAGACAACTAACTATACTAAGCATCACCTAGTCAGTGACGAATAGTTTATCTGGAAGCTTTGTCGCTGGTAACTTCATACTGAGCGACAAAGACAAAACTTGCCAATAAGCTATCTGACACTTATCAGTGAAATTAGGTTTTAAACTTTCATCCCCTATTGGACCCACCTAGGGACTGAATTTTAGAAAACGCTGAAGTAAATAAGTTACTTTTTTTTCGTACTCAATATATACGAAATATCATGTAAACATGTTCTAGGAATAAAAAGTTCCAAACAAACTTTTATAACCTATTTTACACCCCCATTATTGGGGGGTTGAATTTTGAACAATCCTCCCTTAGTTGATGCCTACGTCATATGAGAAATATGTGTGCAAAATTTTAAATTTCGCGCCCTAAGGGTTTGGCCTGTGCGTTGATACATTAGTCAATCAGCTTTGCCTTTTATATATACAGATAGTTAGAAGATACATTGTGAAATAGGCCCTAATACAAATGTTTTTGTCATCAGAGGAATAATAAATATGTGAACATTTTAAAATTAAATAATACATGACATACTTAAAATTAAAAACCAGGTCATTGTGTTACATTACATTACAATATTTAAGTAACCTATTTCATAACTTTTATTTTAATTATTTATCTTTTAATTAACCTACTTTCAAATAAAGGAGGCGCTTATACGTTCAGCTGTATATATATATACGAGGGGCGATCAAAAAGTAATGATAATGAGTATAATAAAACAACCATTCTAGTTTAAATTTAATTTATTTTTCTACATAGTCTCCTAACAAGTCGATACATTTAGTCCAACGTTTCTCTAAACCTAAAATACCCTTCTAAAAAAAATCTTTATCTTGGCTATCCCAAAATGCCTCTACAGCAGCCATCACCTTGCTATCATCCTCAAATTTCTTGCCCCTGAGGTGTTCCTTGCGCCGCGGAAACAAATAAAAGTAGCTGGGGGCTAAATCTGGAGAATAGGCGGATGTTCGACCAGTTCGAAGCCTACTTCTCGAATGGCAACTTCGCCTTTGTGTGCAGGAGCGTTGTCCTGATGAAACAGGACTTTCGCTCGGAGTTCGCTCCGTCTTTTTTCCTTTATGGCTTCTCGCAGTCGTCTTATTTGACGTAGCGTACGTATTCAGCGTAGTAGGAGCCCGTTATAGTAGCTCCCTTTTCCAGGTAATCAACCATTATGATTCCCTCAGCATCCCAGAAAACGGACGCCATAACCTTGCCTGCCAAGCTCGAGACTTTGAACTTCTTCGGCGTCCGTGAGGATGGCATTTTCCAAGTCATAGATTGTTGTTTGGTCTCAGGATCAAAATGATGGATCCATGTCTCGTCCATGGTCACAAATCGAGACAAAAAATGTTCTTGGTCAGCCTGGAACTTTGCAAGATTGGCTCTTGAAATGTCACACGCTTTTTCTTTTGTTCGTCCGTTAACATTCTCGGTCCCCATGCGCGGAGACCTTCTTCATATTCATTTTGCTGGTCAAAATGCTTGGGTGCTGCCATATGAGATCCCTGTGACCTCAGCTAAATGTCTGATGGTTACTCTTCAGTCTGCTAATACTTCGATTTTTTTCACGTTTTCCTCAGTGAGGGATGAGGTTGGGCGTCCCTCGCAATGTTCATCTTCTGTGGATGTTCTACCCAACTGAAACTCTTTGCACCATCGTGCCACCGTAGAATATGGAGGAGCAGAGTCCCCCAGTGTCTCCACCAAATCAGCGTGCATCTCTTTGGTAGACATTTTTTTCAAACAGAGGTACTTGATGACGCATCTCACTTCGTGTTTCTCCATTTTCGTGTTGTCGCTCCGACTCCTGGTATTCAAATGACTGTAGCTCCTTTTTTTTCGAAAGGGTCTACGCTAAGGGTCGGGTTAAGACCGCTGTAGCTACATCGGACTATAACTAGCCTGGTGGCTAGTTTTTTAGGTAAGAGTCGATGGGAGGGTTTGACCCTCCCTAACATCACCCAGGTGATGTTCAGACCGGATATTGGGGACAGCTACGGATTGTGAGCTATTATTATGACAGGGGAGACGCGGGTCTCTCCTGCTAAGGGGTCCGACCCCTTCCTCACTCGCTGAGGAGTGAAGTTGCTCGCGCGCGGTAGCAAAAACTAGCGGCGTGCGAGTTATCGCGATAGAGGAGCTCACGTTTTCATCGGTAGATGTAATGTAGCTCCTCCAAAAGACGTCCTATTTATACAATTTTTTAGCTGGGAAGTAGTGAAGAACCGAAAAAAAATTTTTTTTGGATTTTTATCTTTATTAGAAATACCTATTTATCATTACTTTTTGATCACCCCTCGTATATATATATATATTGTATGTTCAACGATTACTCCGCCATCTGTGGACGGAATTTCAAATTTATTTTTTGCTGTATAGCGTATAAACGCAATTTGGTACTTTTGATACTAAAGTGATGACCTGATGATGGGATCTATGAGGAATCGAGGGAACTCCTCAAAATTTATATGGACACATATAGTGATTTCGACTTTTATTTGAAGTAACCCAAACATATGCTGCCAAAAATTGAGATATTGCACCAAGGTATACCCTGGATCCAAAAGTACTGAACAGAACTCCTGACTCCTTATAGATACATGTTTGGGGATTTCGGCGTTGCTTAAAGAACTCTAAGCATAAGCCACTGTGTCAATTAAAGTTATCATTATCATCACCACTATCATCACACCATAAATCATGACATAATGATGATATAATAGGTACTTTTCATAATATTTTACACCGACACTAATATCGTCGAACATTACTCTGCAGTTTATGGACCAATTTTCAAAACTATTTTTTTGATGTATTGGGTATGGTTCGAAATTAGTCTCCTTGTCACCAAAGCGGTGACCTGGTGATGGCATCCTTGTGGAATCAAGGGAACTCCTCGAAATTTATATAGACATAAATATAGTGATTTTATATTTTAGACACATTAGTGATTTTAGACATATAGTGATTTTGACTTTTTCAGAAGTAACCCAAGCATATGCTACCAAAAAGTAAGATGTTGCATCAAGGTGTATATTGGATCCAAAAGCACTGAACAGTGCATCTCAGAGAACATTCTTAAAATGTGTTAATAATAATATAACAAATATAACTAAAACAGAAAAATTATTATTATAGCATGAACAAAATTCTTATAAAACAATATTTAAAATAGAACACACATTCAAGTTGGCTGGTACCGACTTCAAAATTTTTAAGATTGAGTAGAGAGATAGTTAATATTTCAGCCAAATTTAAAAGGGGAATTATTTAGAATATAAGTTTTATTTCATACTTTTTTTTTAGTCTTGTGGTCGAATATTGATAAAGTAAGTTGATTAGAGTAATATTGTAAATATCAAATAGGGTCTCATAGAACAATTTAAAACAAGAAAGTCATTTAAGAATAATTTAGATAACTTAAAATGTTATATTTTGTGTCAACACCATTATATCTTTGAAAATATTTAATTATACTTTACAACTTGAAGAAAATATTTATTTACAGTTAAGCTGACTTTTAAAATATGAAGGATTTCATTGGTTTCTTAAAAATTACAGTGAGTGTGTTAATAGTATGAATAATTTATACACAAAACTGATAATTCATATTGAGTAACATTATTGATTGGATCTTGATTTTTATAAAATTTTATAATGAGTGATTTAAAACTTACTTTCAATGACTTATAAAATACAAGGAGATATACAACAACATTGCTACTATGGGGCACACTGCACAGGCCTCCGCGCTCCTACATACAATGTGTACCAAATATTGTTGTAGATATGTTAAGCTTAAGAGCTTATTAGATTAACTAAGGTTCATACTTGCAGGACTTGATTTGATGATAAATAGAAAGACAGCTTTTGATGTAAGAAGATAAGTTTATTGTTTAGAGAAAATAATTGGTTATTAAACTGGCAATAAAGTAAAGATTGATAGTCTTGCATAATGTTAGTATCAGAACAACATGAGAACTGATTACCAATGTCAGTAAAATCTGGGGGCACGGGAGTGCCCCCGCCAAGTCGAGCATGTTATTTGATTATTTACAACACAGTTTTGGTAGGTCATGACAAAACAAAGACCTATACAGCTGCAATTAAAAACTATTCAAACTCATTTGGGATATTCATTGTGAGTGCAACTTAGCACAATCAACATTTTAGACTATGTATTTATTTCGGGTAGATTTGAGTATCCACCTAATGTAGCATTTATATAAATGCTATTAATACATTTGAAATTTAATTAATGCACATGTTTACAAGAACTTGGTGCAGTTCTGTGCTCAGAGATTATATAAGGCCATACTTTGTATTGAAGTTGACATATTTCATACATTACATAATTGCCACATAAATAAGTTTTATTTGTGTGAACCGTTTATAAGTCGCATTGTCGGTAGGCGTAAAACTGATACAGAGCCGTGCGCGGCGCTTATCTAGCGGAAATTAGCTACGCCCCGCGGCATAAGCGCTCCTCGTGAACAATTGTCACGTTTCAATTACTATTTATTTATTCACAACAACGTATTATACAACGAGGCGACAGACGGACGGGTAAATACGGCAATTATCAACATACCTCTGCCGTTTGATCACGTTTACGTCACTAGAGGGTGTTCGGAAGATTAGCAATACGATACCTGTAGTTCTGGTCGAAGTCCCAGTAATCCTTGTAGCGCGGGTGCCACCGCGGTCCCCCGCGGGAGTAGGGCCGTCTAGAGCCCCCTTGGCTCATACTTGCTGCGCCATACCACACTTTATCGATCCGCGCCGCTACCGCGGACTTCGACGTCCGCCTTTCTACACCTGTTCTCCACCACAAAACCACAAACTCACTGCACTGCGACACTGTTACTGCACTATAAACCTTCAAATATTAATTTTCGGACCCCAGTCCCAAGCATAGTCCTACGCGAATGTTTTGAGATACTGCAATGGAGCGAAGCTAGCGCGAGTCTATTGAAGCAGGGCAAGCGATACGTCACTTGAAATCTGAACCGGGCGCCCTCTAGCGGAAATGATCCGCAATGCCCTTAAAAACGACCGCCAAATATAGACGAATTTCTAATGATGATGATTTTACAATTACCGCATCAAATTATTAAAAGAAAACGTATGGGAATAAAATGATTTCATAACTGTGTCGTTTACTGCAGAGATAGAAAATTTCTAGGGCTTTGACCAATTTGCTTCTTAGTAAGTAGGTATTGATTTTGTATTAGAGACACGACAGCTAAATGTTAATTTTGCATTAGTCAACACGAGTAATCTGGAAAATGTTCACAAAACTCAAGGCGTGTTATCGCATATTTGAAATGGTTCGTCACTGTTCACATAATTAATATGAATCACACAGAAATCTCTCCGACGGTGATATACATAATCGCACAATTTTATTCTTTAACAGACGTGTTTTACAAATAATTATCACTGTATTGCACAGTTTTAATCACTTAAAATGAAGAAACGTAAGATTTTTAACAATAGAAAACGAAACGAGGAAACGATATGCGCCCAGTCGGACAACACAATACGTAAGCTGTTAAAAAAAACTTACTTTTTTTCTGAGACAACAGCGTAAAGCGCTTTTAAAAATGTGCCAAATCTATACGTTTCCATTGAAAGGCGCTAGCAGCGCTTGAGTATAGCAAGGCCCCGCCCATTGTTATTAAAATGCAGCCAACATTTACAATCAAACACTGATGTGAATATAGCCACAAGCTTGAAATGACAGATTGTTGCTGTCACTCTCGCACAAGTGAATTTAAAAAGAGATGCAGTATTTTCGACAACTTTACCTAATTATGTTGTAGTACAAGTCAAATTCTAGTTTATTTAAAGACCGACCGGATTAAATATTATTATAATTTTGTATATTTTACTACAGCAAAAATAGCAGGAGTATGTAGATTGAGATTAGAATCTGTATACATACTTACATTTTTATGCACGGTCCGGTCGCTGACAAACTGGTGCGTTTTCCTATTATCCGATCCGATATTGATCCGACAAAGCCAACTCGCCGAGGACAAGTTACTCAATTCTAATCTAAAATATGTAGGTAGTGTGACAATAGCCGGCCACTTCATACTATGATTATTAATATTATTTAGTAGGCAGTGTTCCGACTTTGCCTGCAACATGTTTTTTCATAGTATTCAATGATGGCGCCCACGAGTGGCATCTCTCAAACGCAGTGTCTCAACTTTCAACTCGCAGCGACGCAATACTTTCACTCTATAATTTTTTTTGCAAGAACTGTCTCCTTATATTGTGCTTCGGTACGATTCCGTCCCTAATCTCTACTATCTGAAATAACTCGGATTCATAGAAAACCGGCGTGAAATAACGCTTGCGTTGTGTTAAACCGAGTTACGGTTTGGGGTTAGTCTCTTTATATTTAGGAACATGTGACATATTATAGCTAAAATATGAACTAATTTTTTAATATAAGAAATGACAATATTCTATAAGATTTTTTTGATATTTAAAATTAAGCAATTTAACGACAAAAACTATTTTCGTTACACTCGGAAAAATAAAGTACCCAATAGAAACCAATAATAAAATATTTATTTAATTTGTTTAAAGCTGGTAATCATCTGGATCATACAGCTCTGACAGCAGCCGGTACACGTAGGACGGAGAGCTGCCACCTCTGTAAAAAACAAAGGAATAAAATCGCTTTCAACTAGAATACAATGAGTTAGCATCTGCTCATTACCATAAATACCATTTTCTTAGTGAAATGGACCAGAAAATGAGCAGACGGATCGCCAGATGGTACGCGATTACCGCCGCCCATGGACACGTTTAAAATGGGATATACTGTAGGTATCTATATTATGATCTTCATGATAATTAATAAACTTATATAATAAAGTAAAATATTTTAAAACTCAAGATAGGCTATGACATACATTTGACAGAACAAAACTTATGAAGTTTAGGTTACCATGGAGAATAGAAGTAAGGAGTACCATTTCTTTAAGGCAGAAAAGCTAAAAAGTGTCCGACAAAAGTAATTAAATAATAGTTCCAAAACTGGTCACAATGGCGCTAGAGTGGCAAGGGTGTGTGCTATGAAGTTAGAATGTTTGATAACTATGACTAGTTTTTAGTAGTTAATTCAGTAAATCATGAATATTCTAATTACTCGTATAGTCGAAAATATTTTTATATATAAATCCGAAGCGCTACAGACGCTATCTTACGGAAACTTTTCATGTATGGAGATGATACTTTTTTTATTTTTTTTGGTTTTCATCATACTTCAAATGTCATAATGGCCCCAAAAATCTCAAAAATGGGGCCAATTAACTGGACACTTTTTGCCTCAACATGCCTCGTGCATAATATATACGTATATGTATAAAATTTTTTGAATGTTGTCTATGTAGTAGATATGTCGACCTTTTTTATTAGAATTTTCCATTAAAATGTCAGTAAAGAACTTTTATATGTGGATTTGAACTGATGCAGTAGTTTTCAGCATAAACCATTTCTTTCAAGATTGGCTATTCGGCTAGTTTGAATTTTTTTATATAATTGAAAAAAAAAAGTCTAAAATATGTGCTTCATTCTGTGCGCCATTTTGTAGAATAGCATTACAAAATGGCGCGAACTTACGCTGTTTAGATACTCACAGATTCGTTACGACGAGGGTGACTTGGTTCGGTCTGATGAAGTCGAATTTCTGCACCACCACCAGCGCGTCCCCACTCTCCAAACCCCTAGAGAATAAAGCGTACCTGGTTACCATGTGAAACTTTCATAGACGATTATTTACTTAGGTGTTTGTTTTATTCGAACTTAAATTATGTATTAACCCTTAATTTATGCTATTAATATATTAAGTTTTTATTATACTATTATAAATTATAGTATACATATATTACTATATTGTAATATTTTTATGTAAGTATTTGTATAATATTGAAGAACTTAATCTCTTTTTCTTATTGCTAATAATTAAACGCACCAGATACTGTAACTTACTTTATATTTTTATCTAAATGATATTGATACCATTTTTGCCAATAGTGAACATATAATCTATGCTGATGACACTAAAATATATAAAGCAATTGCAAGTGTAAATGATTGTCATAGTCTACAATTAGATTTAAATAACTTCTATAATTATTGTACCAGAAATGAGCTGTACCTAAATTTAATTAAATGTTATGCCATCAGTTTTTCTTGTAAAAATAACCCAGGAATTAGATTTAAGTTAATTGTTACCATTGTTAAATTAAAGGGTGACATAATCATATGATGAAGATTCTTTAAATAAAGAATAAAAAAAAAACATTTTTCTTCAATTATAACATAGCCGACACAACAATAAGTCGAGTGATCGACTCAATAAGAGATCTAGGCGTGACCCTGGATATTAAGTTCACTTTTAATCTTCACATTGATAACGCGCTTGCACTTATAAAATTCTTTATTACTCTTATGTTAGAAGCATTCTCCGCAATATCGAGTTCATATTGACCGCATAGAACGCATTCAAAACATTTTTCTTAAATCTCTCTGCTATAGAACAAATACACACTTTGAAAACTCAGTAAATGCCACTAAGCATTTTGATGTATCAAAACTGGAGGACAGAAGAGTATACTTAGACTGCATTTTCTTTTTCAAAATTGTTAAAAATCTTATCAACTCCCCGACTATGCTAGAAAAAATAAGATATAGTATAGTTCTCATAATCTTTTCCATATCCAACTATGCCAAACAAAGCTTTTTCAGACGAGTACCTAAATATTATAATAAAAATTTATCTGACCTTGACCCCTTTTGCTTTTCTATACTTCACTTTCACACATATACTTAATATTGTTATGTAACAAAATATATTTTAATTTAAAATAATTTATAACAACCTACATACAACACAGGCACTCACATCACAAACACTTCTACACCTCATACTCATAAACACAAATCTGAGTTCAACTAGTTTCTGGAGCCAAGACTTGTCTAAACAGACAGACATACATACTACACACCACAACATACACTATACACCACACAGCACACACACCAACCTGGGATCCACGCTCCAGTATCCTATGTATCTTAGTAACTTAGATAAGATTTATGAACCTTTAGGTCTCTTCTTAAGAAAATGTTTGTATATGTAATATTTAAGAAAAGGCTATATGAATTCGAGATAAATAAATAAATTTAACAAAAAAATCTCCTGTAACAGGTCTACTGGAGGAAATTCCAATTTTGGAATAACTAGTACCTTTACTAAATTGTATCCTAGTTTTAAGATTTCATTGTTTATTATTGTGTGTACAAAAGTTATCAAATAATAATGATAAATCTATTATGACTGTCCCACAGAAAACCATATGTTGGTCCGGGACATGAAACTAGCTAGGGTCGCAGCCCACAGGTGAAATTTTATTTCATTATTGAATTTTAATTCCTTAAGTGAAAATCTATACATTTCTTTTTATTTTACATAGCTAGAAACCTTATTATGTATGTAAAACCAAAACACCACTGGGTATTGCTTCATGGGCTGAGATGATCCATGAATTGGCCCATAGACAACTAACGGGTATGCGTTTATTGTACACACTAATCGGATAATATTATATACATTTTACCAGTAAGAATATAAGGGTAGTCCTGGTGGTAGGGTGGCCCTGGGATCCTCAGTCCATCACATCAAAAGGTAATCTGATTATCCCGTGGAAACCAACATATCTCCTGGGACTTATCCCAATACAACATTTAAATATAAGTGTTGTTTGCTTGAAAGGGTAACAAAAACACATCCTCCAATCCTCAGAGAGTTTAGTATTAATAATATGAATATTGAACATGGGATACTGACTGGTAGGGCATAGCCTGGTGCGAGGTGTCCTGCGCCTTAAAGAAGTACTGGTCGCACGACTGCACCGGAGACAGCTTGAGTAGCGGGCACAGCACGATCACCTGTGTATTGTATTGCACCATTATTACATATTACAGATGTCTGGACTAGATATAAGCTTTATATTTTACTCCACTATTTTATATTCATCTATTATCAGGTGGTGGTGGTGGTTTAAGGTGGTTACCTTAGAAAGGATTAGATGAAGACTTTGTGGAAATTGGTTGAAATATGACAATAATTGTTAAAAGTGTCGGAAAAATCAAGTCGTCTGGGAGCTATTAGCGAAAACGTTGCTAATCCATTGGAGATGTAAGAAAACAATTTATCGTGGGATTGTTTCTCTTTTATAGACCTACAAAAAAACCGTCATGGCGTAGGTATATTATTACTTTTAAGGATAGCTTACTATACCCATTCAAAATTTAAAAAATGATGTAGTATTTTGAGACCCTATTTAGACAAATACAATATTAATCCTTATCAAATTCAATAACGTATTCACTTACACATTATAATTGCCCCTAACACCATACAGTTTCAATTAGTAACAGTAAGGAGATATCATAAAATTAAAATAAATAAATGTAAGCGGTCGACGGCGCGCGGCGTGACGAGATCGATGCAGGTACTCCGCACGCGATCAATAATATGGTTCTCGTAGTCGAGAATATAGGCTATAAATTATAAAGATATCACTTAAAAGTTAAAACCCAATTTCACGCGGTCGAAGACGCGGGTAAAAGCTAGTAAACATACATCGAGGATAACTACACAACTACATAGTGTACTGCATACACTTTTACGTGACTGTGTTTACTTGTACGTGACTGCGTGTGTTTGTCCATGGAAGGTGGGTGGACTGTGGAAGGCCGCGGTACTTTGAAGGCTAACTATTAAAATGTCGTAATTATTGACACGTAAGGACATGTTTGTCCTTACGTGTCAATAATTACGACTGGATGGAATACCATCTATTACATTACACATCCATCAAACTCAACGCCACAACCGCGGCGGCAAGTCGCTCGCGCCGCTTTTTTGGCAGTGCGATGCCACGTTTCGTAGACTTCGGTCGTCGACGTTACAATTGTTAATCGCGCGCACAGCAAAACGTTAGTTTTTAGTTAAATAACCTATTATTTTCTCATATTTTTTTATCGTGAATTGTGATAATATAAGAATTTTTATGACACTAAAGGAAAAAAAAATAATTTCCTCGATTTATGTTAAAATATTGCTAGTGTTCTGAGGAAAGCCGGTAGTTCTTTATAAGGCTATTAAAAAATTTTACATTCGAATTTGAGTTGGGCTTGCTAGGATACATGGGACTTACAAGGAACATCAATAAATCATGAACATGTCAACACTTAGTTATTAGTTTTAATAAGTATCGTTAAAGTTTAAAAATGTTTATATTAATATTTTTGTTTTATAAGATTTAGGGTAGGTTAGGGGTAGCTTTGGAAAATTTTGGTCTTACAAAGAACGGACCATCAGTACGGCCATTTTAAGAAAAAAAATAATAATTTGATTTAATTATAAAACGCATTAGCGAGTTATTTGATATCAAAATAACAAACAAAACAAAGTATTACTGAATATATTTTTTCTTTCATTTATCCAGTAAATAAAACGAATAAAACGCGTTTGCTCGTTAGAGTTAGGGCTGCCATCCGTCCGGGTTTCCCCGGATTTGTCCTAGTTTGGAAGACGTCCGGGGAGCGTCCGGGCGGGGTTTAAATTGTAGTCCGGGTTTTCGATCAGATCCCCTTGCCATAATTTATGTAAATAAAAGCTATGGGTTAGGTATTTCACCGCACGCGCTGCTGACGCTATTTTACTACGCGAGCGGCGCGCGGGAGTGGGGCGCGCTTGACCGACGCATGGCGTGATCTGGCGAATGGCGAGCGCGAGCGATCTATTTAGCGCGGAGTAAAATATATTTTAATCAAGATGTAAGTGAATGAAAAAAGTATTGAAATGTCCGGGGTGAAAGCTCCAAAATCCGGGGAACTTACGCTTCCGGTCCTGGGGAGCAGGTTTTACAGATGGCAGCCCTAGTTAGAGTGGCCTTCCATGGTCCACCCACCTCACATTAGTACATGCGCGCGTGTGTCTGAGTGCTCGTATGTGCGTACACGCGTATGACTCGATGCGTACATATATTATGCCTGCATGTGTGTATACTCACGGGCACGGCGCGGTGCGTGGCGGCGGTGGTGATGAGGGCGGTGCCGACGGGCGCGATCACCGCCCCGCCCCCTACTGTCGCTGTAGCCACTATCACCACCTACATACATCATAATATCATATTACTGATAGGAAACAATATACCATCTAGGTGTAACTAAAGAATAGAAAAACAGGTTAGAAATATCCTGAGTGGATTTCATTTCGATGGTTTGCACATTACCTATATTTGTTCTTACCCTCGTTTGTTTTCTCTTTGTTGTATTTGCTGTATTGTTTTATTTTATTTTCTTGGTTTTTTGTTTAACTATGACTTCGTTTTAGTATTCTACGTGTGCAATTTGTGTAGTGTGATGTCAAAATGATCGAATAAATGTTAATTTATTTAAATAGAATGAATACTGTTCGATTTTAAAGTTGCCGAACTTTGCGGATATTTGTGAAGGATATTGTGTCATCGTGTCTCAGTTTTGATTATCGTCACTCGTCTCATAAATGTTTGATATTTATTTATTGAATATCCTTACCTTATTAGCGCGCGTGACGAGCGCGGGCGCGGCGGCGGCGGTGACGACGGTGACGCTCACGCCCGCCGCGCTCAGCCGCGCCGCCATCGCGTGACTCTGTGGACACGGCAGGGGAAACATTATAATATATTTACATTCTATAGTGCCGTTGCACACATACCGGTTGCCGGGTAGTCGGTGCCGACTGTCCGGTATCGGGCCGGGAGACATTCAGCTTTCACACGGCCCGGTTTTGTTTCCCGTAGCGTTCACGTACAGGACGACTGACCGCCCGGCCGGTGCGTATGACAGCGTGCTACGCGTTACATAGTGAGTGAGCGAGTCCGGCCGCCGGCGAACCGATACGGACGCATAGTGGTGGACCCGGCGGATACCCGGCGAGCACCCGGCGAGCACCCGGCGTTGGACCGGCCGAATAATTATGCCGGTACGTGTGAAAGCTATCGTACATGGCCATACACTTCGTGACCGGTTACCAGGCAACCGGGACGTGTGCAACGGCACTTACGGTACACAAGGAATACACATTAACAGCACGACCACCTTATTAATGATCCTCGGCAATCTTCCTTTCTCTATGGAACTTAGAAGTAACCGATGTGTACAATATACACAACGAATACACATTTCATATTACAAATATTGATTACCATAATATGGTAATCAATTATTTTTAAATAATATAATCATATTTTTATATAATTAAAAAAATATAATTTAATAATATTTTAATAACAAAAAAATGTATAAAATTTGTATTACAATCATAACAGGGTCCCAAACTAGACGCAGCATATGCTAGGGAATGCACATAAAGGCGTAACTCCTGCTCATGTTTTTTCGAAACATTACACAAAAAACATGAAACAAAAACATTTGTTTTCATACACAAGCTGTCTCCAGCTATAGAAAATGTTTTTGATTGAAACAAAACATTTTGTGTAGACAAGATCATAAGTTCCGATGAGGATGATGTAAGCACTCGCAGTTTTAGCGACTGTACCTAGATGCAGAATCTAGGAGAAAACACAGGGGGTCTAAAAAGGCCACTTTAGGTCTTTCATATATTTTTTTCAACTCAAATTATGTGCGCCATTTTATGCATTTCTATTGAAAACTGACAAAATGGATGTTTTCTAATGGATGATGAAATCAGATGAATCGTGGAGCCATTTTATCATTTCACAAAAAAAAATGAAACATATAAAGTGGCCTTTTTAGACCCCCAGATTTCGAGTTAGGCCTTAAAGAGTAACCCGTAATTTTAGTATTTATCAGGAGTTACGAATAGAAGACCGATTTGGGATTGATAAATAACTTCTTCCGTATTTCTATGTTTAATGGTCATGTGAGTGGTGTAACAGTTGATAAGCAATTAAACATTCCTCCCTCCCCATCCTTCCCCTCTCTACGCGCGCGGGGAATGTTTTCCGTCCGTCTCGGTAGACAAAAACATTGTATAGAATCTACACAAATGTGTATAGCCACGCCCCAATATTTTGATGTTTTGTGTAATGTTTCGAAAAAAAAAACGCGCAGGTACCTTACCACCGCACACGCTGTCTAGGGCAAAAGTTTGAAGTTTTAACAGCTATTACCGCACTGGAGTGATCTTAACAGATAGGGCACCCAACCTGTTTCACATGCCCCATATAATCCTGGCTACGCGAAAAATGGTATTGTGTTTTGGGTCAAAAGAGCAGCTGGTAGCTTTAATATCTTCTCATTATATTATCACATCTATTGTACAACTTTTACCCGCATATTAATAAAAATATTTACACTACGCATATGCTAATCCATGTTGCTGTCTTTGTCTGATACATAAGAAAAGCAACATGGATTAACGTATCCATGGTGTATTTTTATTAATAAAGGCATTAGAGAATATAAATGATTGGTTGATTGATATTTTTCCCTCCATGAATAACGGTAAAATCCTCACCTCTCTAACATCGGGTCCCTCGGCCAGCACTAGTCTATACTTCTTGCCGGCGGAGCGAAGGAACTTCTCCAGCAGTGCGCCGGCACCGTGCGACAACACCAGCTCGTCCGCCTGTATGTGCTCCTTTGCCTGCGAGCACACCGACTCCAGCGACGACTCCAGCTCCGCGCGCAGCTGGAAACGGTTGGTTAGGTTAGCAATTTGACTTTCAGAGCAATAACTATAGCATTTCACCCGGCTATTAGTAAGAGAAGAAACATAATTATATCGTTCCTTATTCCACATGCTAACACTTAATAATAATAAGTGTCATAATGTCGTAATTACAACGTCGTATAAATGGACTCCAAAAGAACTCCCAAGAACTCCGGCGGCCGGTCCAGCAAAAACGAACAATTACAAATATGGACAAAAGTAACACCATGATTAGCCATCTAAGCATAATGATCAAACAATTGAAAAGAAATAAGAAAGCACCAATGAATTGTGGTCAATTTGCTAATCACACACAGTAAGTGACGTATGCCTATACTATATGCGTCCTAAGAAGATATGCGTGACAGATAATAATTGACAATCGTAGTGAAGTTACCTAACGAAAATTAATCGATTGTTTAAAATATCGAATTAGTTCGTAAAGGAAATGAAATCGGAATTATCGATTTTAGATTTGTGAATTAAATTGCTAAGAAATGGGTAATTTGTAAATAAATAATAATAAAAGAATAGAAACTATTCAAATCGTTTATTTTCTTATTTACTGCAGTCGGAAGTCGAAGATTGCGAGCTCGTTTCGGAATCGGAAACAAAAACAATGACAAAAAACTCAACAAAAAACAATAACAAAAGTCAAGATCAACAAAAACTCAAAGCAGACGCAACGAAAACACAAATCGCATACCTACAAGGCAGATGCAATCGTACTGACATTTCCGAGTTGCAATACGATCACAAGATGGCCGCTCCTATTCATCGATTTGATGTTGATTCAACAGTGTCAATCTGTCTGACAGAAGTTCCGTTCCATGCATCTGCCATTTTTATGACATATTTTCTTAATTTAATTTCATATTTATATTTCACAGTTATTATAAGATATCAGAGTTAATAATAAGAATAATATCAGTTTCATTTATAATTAAAGAAAATATTATTTTTTGTCAATGGAATATAATTTATTTCGTTTGCTTTTTTTTGTTTTCTTGTAAGAAGTTTGCGTACCAAGGAATATAAGAACTGTCACCCATATCATCGTACGACGCACGAAGTATAGTTACTTAAACCCAAGAGGTTTTTGTGTGTAGTTTATCTAATCAATAGCGCTTTTGATTGGATGACGCAAACGCGTGAACCAATTTAAAGCGCTATTGAATAGATAAACTACCGACAAAAAACATAAGAAACCAGGCATTAGGAAAGTAAATATTTTAAAGGCTACATTATATTTTCTGGAATCCTATTGTATACGCTTATGCAATAGGATCCCAGAAAAATATTCAAAACCTTTCTATTAATAAATATTTAAATTAGTCAAGGAGTGTTTGTGTGCTAAAGCTTATTATAAAGTACTAGCTTTGGCTCGCGGCTCCACCCGCGTAAATATAAAAGTAGCCTATGTGTTAAGCCAGAGCCTAAACTACTACCATACCAAATTTTATTAAAATCTGTTCAGTAGTTTTTGCGTTAAAGAGTGAAGGGATACTTCTATGTACTTATGTGCTTTTGACTTTTTATGTAAATCAAGTTTTAAAAGACAAATTTTTCCGTCTTTTTGCTAAAAAGTGGCATCAATCAAGTTTGTTTCGCAGGTTCTTCTCAGCAGATTAGGGTTAACCCGATGATAGCTTATTCTGATGACTTTCCAAGAAAAACTTATTAAGTTTAATTTGGTAATCAATGTTTTGAACTTTTATTTTAATATTATAAAGATAATAAGGAAATATTTGTATTTTTTTTTGTATGTTTGTTTCTTTGTTTGCATGGAATAGGCTGCGAAAGTACTATAAGATTTTTAAATTTGACACATACATAGAGTAAACCACAGGGACGTACATAAAAAGCAGTCTTATGTCCAAAATTATGACACATCAAACCCTATTTATTAGCTTACTTCAGCAATGAAGTCTCGTAATGGTTCCTTTAGGTCTTTGGATGCAGGTCCTATTGTGGCCCGTCTGCTTGGATTGGCAAGTACCAGTCGCTGTAGTGACTCACCAGCGCCTTCTACACTCTGAAATAAAACAAGTCTTTTACTCTGTGAATTTTAAATTTTTGAATATAATATAATGTTTTAAACTATATCTCTTAACACAGTGTGCCTTTCGGCATAGGCCTCCTCCAACGATTTCTACTGTTTCCAGCCCTCAATTTTGCGACCCGTCTCCAATTTGGTCCTGCTGTGAGCTTTAAATCATCCTCCCACCTGTGGTACTGTCTACCTCGGTTTCTCCTGCCATCCCTTGGGTACCAATCCGTCACTTCTCTACTCTATTTCCCCATTGTGTCACATAGCATGTGGCCTGTCCAACGACACTTCTGCTGGTCAACACATATTAGATATCAGTGATCCCCGTTTTGTATACAGAGTGTGGATGTATTACATCCATTGTCGAAAATCCTTTCCAAAAGCCTGCTTAAAATATTAAACAATATTTAGAAAGCTGTCAACCAGAGCTGTTAAGGATATGACATTTCGGATCTGCATACAGGAATAGTTATATTGGTTTCGGTTACGGATATTAAATTATTTGGGATTATCCGTTACTTTCGGATAATTTCCATTATGGATTTATGACGAATGTAAGTAAAGATTAGGTAACCATTAGCCCAAAAAACTAATGAGTCGACACAGCCGGCAAATTAAACAAATATGTATAATATGTATATTATACTTTGTCTATATCAAATTTGGTTACGGTTACGGATAGTTTTTTTATTTCGGATATCCAATAGTTTTGGCTACAGTTACAGAGCTCCATAGCATCCCTGCTGTCAACATATTGTGTTGCCATGGAAAGATAATTTTGTTCTCTTCCAGAAAAAACATTCTTTTAATTAATAAAAAATAATTAAAAATTAAAAGAATTTGTCCTAATCCAGGATATTATGTATAATGAATACTTGTATTCGTAAAGTAGGTAGTTTTCTATAGGTAGGAACAATGTGAATGTCGTGATGTAAAATGCAGGACAGGCTAGTGCAGGTGCCAATGTTACACAAAATGAATGAGTCTGTATAAATTTTTATTAAAATATGCCTGTACTGAACATTATCATACTCATACGGTGTAAAGTGTAATGTTTCACAAATTAAATTATTCTTATTCTAAAATCACTCCAGTGCTATTCCAATTTACCTGGTTCACATTTGCTCGCTGCTCGTCTCTGATGGCTCGGAGAACTCTCCGGACCATGTTGGCTGCAGACAGCTCCGCTGGCAAAGCTTGAGTTAATTGCCGACCGACTGCACGAATTTTATTACAAAGCACACTGTAATCATAGAAAATACAAATTGTACAAGCCAAACATTAAAAAATCTGATAAATAATGGTTATAATATATTTAATTAGCGTAACTGGACCTGAGGTGAATTGAAAATAAGTATATTATTTTCTCTATAACACATTTATAGAGAAAAGCTATATTATGCTGTATGAAATTTTATAACAAATTTTGTTCCTTCAACTATAATCAGGCAGGTTTGTTATAGTGAAGTTGAAAAATAGACAATGATAGTAAGGCCTTTTTGCCAAAGGATACGTTTCCTATCATGAGTATACGTGTTTATTTTGCAGTTTGCAGTGAGTCATAAATGCAAATGTCAGAATGTTGGTTAATGTGAACACGGCTTAAGAATCATTGGTCAATATTGGCATTTGCACTGATGATTTTCTGCAAACTTAATGTGAATGGACCATAGTTTATATATACAACAACAACCATAATTACTCACAGTGCTGTCGTGTTGTCAGCATCGGAAATAATTTGTTCTAACAGGTCCACGGTAGCATGGGCTATTGTTATCGATCCTAGCAGCTTCCTGAAATACATTTACTTGTCTGTAGTGTATTCGCTAAACAATTATTGTTTGGACACATTGTATTTGAAGTTTGTGGTGTTGTACCCTTATGAAGTTATGCCTATATTGATGTCGCACTGAGAAATTTATTAGTTGAGATCAAATCTATTTTCGAATTGCAGACAAACTCACATTAAATTACTGTCAAAATTATAATATTGATTCATGGTCAATTCATTGGAGTCTATCGCTATGAGTTTCAATTTTCTGTTTTGCCATGAAAAACTTTGGTCGAGGGTTTTGTTATGTAGTCAACATCTTCTAGGAAAATCTCACACAAGGGCCACTAGTACTAGGTACATGAAAATGCAGATAAAGCTGAGATCCCCCTGAGTTTTAGCATATACGGGGGTAAAAATGGGTAATAAGTGATCAGGTAATATGGGTGTGCTCCCTAAATTGAGTGACAAAAAATATAGTTCACAAGCAGTTCAACTAACTGAAGTTTACATTAGAGCGTCTGTATTGTAGAGCAAGCGAAATACTCAAACAGTGGATCATGATTAAAAGTAAAATGATGATGCAACTGTTATTTTTTATTTTTTGAGTGCAATCAACAGAAACACCTTTCCTATTTGAATATAATGTATTTTAGATATTATTGCGTCTATGTTTTAACATCATAACACAATAGTGACCACAAAATTTGATTGCGATTAAACTGCAAATTCTGATATATTATAGGAATTTATTTTAGCATGCCCCGACTTACCCCGTTCGAACGTTTGAAACAAACTTCACTATATTTTCGAAGCTCTTTTCATCAAGATCACAGGGGATTCCTTCAGATGGTGCCATTTCGTATTTTCTTTAAATGGTATGCTTAATTAATTACTGTATTATGATTTGAAAATAAACTTCCTCCGCTCTGCAAAACAACCTCGAAACTTTTGTATTTTATGTCAGTACAATCAATCTGATAACTTTTTTTTTTTTTAATATATGGCGTCTGCTTATCTTAAAATCATTTGCCAGTGTCTAGTAAAATAGAACTTTCTCTTCTTCTTCTTCTTTTGGCTTAGCCTTCCTTGTGATAGGAGTTGCCAGCGTCAGATGTTCAGTGAAAAGCTAATGGCGTACAGTGCAGGGAATGGCTCATGCAATGACTTCATGGGTACCTCATGCAGATACAAGTTATAATTACTAGTATAAAAACAGAATGATATGCAAAGCCAATGTTTCTTAGCCTCTATTTTTATTTTTTAATAAAAAATAACAACAAAACAACAACAACAACACAACACTGTATTTCTATATCGTCAAGTCTAAAGTCTAGTCAAAGTCCAAATACAGAAGTCAGTACAGTCAATGACTCATGTCAGTCGATTCAGTAAAGTGGTAGACGCTTTACTGAAAGTTCCTAGGGAGTTTTGGCGGGAAACACACAAATAGCACGTTTTTAGAAGTTGTACCACTTGCCCACACACTTATGCACGTTAACGAATATAATGGTTAATATTCTACCAATATTACACATTAAGAACCGAGATAACACTTTATGAAATATTACAAATTCCACAACGTCACCCATTGAACTCCCCGGCAAAATTCCAATCTGATAACAGTCAAACGAAATTTCAAAACATCTACTTCTTCATTAACACTGAAAAACTTGTAAAAATAAACGTAGTTTTTTTAAAATAGGAAACGGGCAGCGGCTCGCCTCGATAGTAAGCGATTGTTTTTTTTTTCTTTTCTCTGAAGCTGTGGTATTGCTACGGTCAAACCAGCCGATCCATGCTGAACCATGGCTCACTGTTGGGTTGGCACACGGTTAGCAGTCTAGTTAGTACGCAGTCGTTTTCGCATATGCATCAACTCGTGCGTGCATATTGTGTACTTATTAAAAAATATTTCTGGAATTGAGTTTTTCGATCTAAGGTTGCGATCCTTTACTTTTCTGAATGACATCTCGTCTCTACTGCGGGTTTTGATCCTAGAGGGGCGACAAGCATCACCATGCGACAAGACATAGTCAAGAAGATAAACAAATATTTTCAAATTATTTTTATTTATTTATGTTTAAATAATTAGTTTTTATATATAGTTACGTACGATCTAATTTTTATTGCTGAAAGCGAATTATGCTTCAAAATAACGCGTAACTCGCCATCTATTATAGCATTAGCATATCATTATATAGCATTATTATACCTATTGAACACCAGATGCAGCTATAGTCAATAATTATTTTGTCTTTTAAATGCTCTTGCATTGGTTATTTTTAAAATTGAAAATATATTGCCTTTCTTCACCACTAGATGGCGTTTATCAGAACTGAGAATCATTTTCGGAGTTATAGCTCTAGGTGAGATTACAAAAACATTTAATTTGCAATTTAATTTACATATAAACGGGTGTACACTACAGTACAACTTAGATATATTATACTTATTCACTATTATATGTACAACTATACGTGTGAGTTGAGTGTTCTGAGTGAAAATTTGAACAATCAACAATCAGTAATGCATTATACTCATCATTGCTTTATGTTTTCAAGTACAATAAATACCTAAAAAGTATTAAAAAACCATAAAAAACACTAACAAAAGTATAAATATAATCGTTAAAAAACAAAAGTTAAATATTTGCTTTTAATAGTTGTAAAAAACCATTTATAAAAATATAAATTAAGTATGTTCTTACATAATTATTATGTTTTTAGTTTTTAAATCATGATTGAAGCCTAAAAAATATTGGCGTGCCTATGAAAAAATTTCGCCATAAGCTTTGATTTTCACTTTCCTCCTCGGAGAAAGATGTTTGTAGAGCTCGATTTCGTTTTGTTAAAAAAATTTCGCCACTCGAAATAGATGAATAATATGGTTCAAAGCGATCACGAAATTTATTTCTCTTGGATAATCGGGAAGGATAGGAAGGGGGCCTTGAATTTGGTGTAGAAGTTGCTTTTCCTGTAATATCTGCAATATTATAAGTTGTCACGCTTGAATCACTATCTAAACTTTCTTCCATGAATTCTAGTTGTTTATCCGGATATAGAACTAATTTTTCCGGTGATTTTTCAAAATCGTGGTTAGTTAGGGAAAATAATGATCGTCTTGCTTCGTGACGTCTCATTTCATCTGGTTCTGGGATAATCAAAACAGAATTGCTATTTAAACTTGCACCTGTGAAAAAAAAAAAAAAAACCGTCATAATACTGTTTTATCAAGGTTCATAAAAAAACTAAAACCTGCTAATTTGTAAAACTGCACTGAATGAGCTTTTTTTGCAGTATCACTACAAAAATTCCTCTTGTGTGGTTAAAATTGCGAATATTGCTATTTGAAATTTCAAGCTGGGACAATATGATCCATAATCCGGAAGGCCGGGGAAACTTCAGAGCACTGAAAATAGAACTCTGCGCTTATACAATAGAGTTGAGAATTGAAGTGTCGAGTGTCGAGCTCTAAATTGTAGATTGAGAGATATACATTTGACTCGACACTTGTGTTTTCGATTTTCAGCTCTATTGTATTAGCGCAAAGATCTATTTTCAGCACTGAATTTTCTTCAGCCTTCCGGATTCCGGATCTTATAGTCCCTATATATAGTTTATATAGCCTAATTATAGTTTCATGAATTTTCTGCAACATGACAATGTATTTTGTTTTCCTGGTCATGCTTTAATATGTATTAATGTCATCACAGCCGACGAAGATACCATTATATTTTATGGCTGGATAGTCGATATATTTCACATTACAGTATGTAATACGAAAAGAGAAGTAATTATAGTATCTTAGCCGTCTCATACACTTTAGTTCATTAATTAAAAATTTATATGAACTGTATAGCAAGCGATATTTTTAACCGACTTAAAAAAGAAGGTTCTCAGTTTGACCTGTATGTTTATATGTATGTTTGCCCTCAATTTTCTCAAAAACTACTGATGCTATTTGACTTTTGATCTTCGGAGATACACCTGGAACTCTTCAACAACTAACACCAAGTGACGCGCGACTGCTGCTATTATCGGCCATATCTTTTTTGCTTATGAGTCAATTTTAATGAATCTTTTCTGTCAGATAGGGGGTATTATATTTTATTTTATTGACAAAGAAGTCAGGAGTTGATAATGGAAAGCCAAGAGAATCGAGAAAAACCCTTAAAATGTATAGTTGCGAATAGTTGCAGCGTCAAGTCGTCACCGTTTTTTTCCTTTCTCGGGAGAGTCACTATCCCTTGGGCCTTGCGCAACTTTTCCTTAAAGCATCCATCATTTTTCTACATAGGCCCATAGGCATACAGTACAAAGTATGTATGTTAAAATCATGACTACTGACTGACATTACTGGCCCAAAATGTAACATTTAATAAAAAATCGAATACTTATTTAATAAAAAATTGAAAACCTAAATATAATCAAACTAAACTAAAAGTCCTAAAATCTGAAATAAATGAAGTACCTATCACTCAAAATTATGAAATAAAAAGACGTGTGGCACTCGGGGACTGCCGCGGTAAAGCTATTGCAATTCAAAATTAATACTGCATTTGTGATAATAATAAAATTTATGTATATAGAGTACTCACTCATTTTCTTTCACTATTTTTTCGTGACTTTCTTCATTAATAATAAATGCACTTTGTTCATTCATATTCAAAACACTTTATACACAAATTTTACAAGTACAGCTATTCACTGTTGTACATAAATACCTATACACCTATATACTTTCTCATAAACAGCTGCTTATGTATTCGTCCGATTTCGGGGCAGCTCGTCTCGATTCGTGCGAGTTTCGTAGAGTCGTACAATACGTCTAATCGCACGTAATCTAAGACTGCCGAACTGAAACGACGTTAGACGATGCACGGAGCGTGAGGTTTTTTCGTTACGGAATTTCTGGATTCGGTCCCCGCACTCAAGGCCCGCGATAGAAGCTATGCAATAGCTTAAAAAATAAACAAAAGAAAAACGATTTATTGTAACTAACTTTTTAACTAACAAAAAAGAGGACCTAGCTCTGCTATATTTGAGCGCCGTAACATACTAGAACACTCTACAAATTTAAGCGCCGTAACATTAATAATTATAGTTTTATGAGATTAATCACTGATGGCAGAGATGCTGAAATATTTTATGTTATGTTAATAAGTAAATAAAATAAAAATCAAATCATAACATAAAAAAATATTTCAGTATCTCTGCCATCTGTGATTAATCTCATGAAACTATAATTGTTAATGTTACGGCGCTTCAATTTGTAGTGTTCTAGACGCTTCTGGTATGGAAAGTACTAGAACGTTCTCGAACGTGCACTGTCCCATTCTCATCCTGACTCGAAAGTTCAAGATTGTTCTATGTGGAAAGATTTAGAAAGTTCTACACCGTGTCGTTGGTACCCGGTATATAAAGGGACCGCTGCCGATCACCGTAAGTTCAGTTAACTACGAACACTTTCTTCAACTTTTCTACAAGAAGAAAACTTTCTTCGAATTAATTTTGAGCGATAACTAAAGTGAATACTGCGATTACTCTCTACAGCTCCGGTTTACGAATCACAATTACGATTTGGACATTTTGGCGTGTTGAAAGAGTGTTGGTGTGAAAATTCGTAGCGAATAAACTCCCTCAGAGAAAACTGGCGTTTTTCTCCGAATATCGGACCATAATCCCGTTACATTATGTTAATTATTATTAATATGTTCATGGTGTTATAAAAGTAAATAATACAAACCACTGTTTTCTGCTAGCTCCATAGATTCTTCATGCCTTTCATCCTCAGACTCATCTTCATTAGACGATTCCGCAACTTCTGTCCCAATGTCACTACTAAAAACTGTAGCTTGTGTACATTCATTACTGTTGTCACTTGGGTTCATTTCTTTTTCTTTCCCGGTTGTTTCAAGCTTATTTGTTGAGCTAAAACTAGTTGACGGGGTATTTTTCCCTACACTGCACTTGCCAATCGTTTGGGATAATTCGTCTTGTACAATACGATCGTCTTCATCATTTTTTGATTTTTCTATATTAAGGATACGATCTAAATCTGGAACACAATAATTATTTTCAAATGTATGCAATTCATAATCACTCTGGGGTTCACTGATGTCACTGCTGCAGGAAGAGTGGTTTAGGTAATCACGTCTATAAAGCTTTTTCATTTGTTTTTCTAAACGTTTGTAATATTCGTCTGGTTCATCGTCATATATTTTAGGTCTTCTAGGAACAACTTCTATAATTAAGTTTGGTAGTGGGCTAGGCGGTCGCTTGTGGGTTTCCAGATGCCGAGCCGCATAATTTTCACTTGGAGTGTTTGAAGAATATTGAGCTACAGATTCATCTTCCTCCGATATTGTAGAGAGCACTGAAATATTAAAACAATACTTAATTTAATAGGGCTATTGATTCATGCCCTGAAGATTTTACATATACTTTAGATAAAGGTCCCAAAAGACCCATCTAGTGGTCAGTAGATGAATATTTTTCAAATTCGAGGATAAAGTATTATGTTTTGCTATTATTTAGCAACGTAATTAGTTTTATGAAAAACATTTGTTACTTTGGTAGTGAAATGGAGCTTTATACTATTTTTACTAATAAAAATAATCGTTTTATGTAGTTTTTAAATTATTTTCTGTGTCAGTGACATCTATCAGAAGCATTGTCAATTACGAGTTACGGTATCGATAAACGGACCTCATTAGTCAGTTGAGCTTAGCTTACATACTTCCACTTTTTTGTTCAGAAACAAGATTTCGAACCAATAGCGTTAATGAATAGATAAACTACCGACAATTCACTTCATAAGCCGGGCAAAAATTACTCACTTACGAGGTACAAATCTTTCATTTTTAATAACAAATCTAAACACAACATTCAACAACCAAGATAGAAAATAATACTGTCGCTGAAAACTGTAAGCAGTTATATAAAATACGTGTCTACTAAGTATGTACGGACGGTGACAGAATCGATGTAAGTCTACATTTCGGATCTTATTACATAAGTGATTAAGGTCTCAAAAGGGTACCACAAAGGATTTATCAGCGACTTTATTATCCGCCCATCACTGGATTTAACCATTAAATTTTTATCAGACTTATTTAATTATTTATGGTTGCTCACTAGGGTCATCTTCGAATAAACTCCGTAGCAAGTAAGATTTTCTTCTAGTCCATTCTTCTTTTCTGTTGTCGAAACCACTCATTTCATTGGTTACAAATAAATCAAATTACAAAATATACTTCATATAAAATATATTTCCACTCTTTCGCTTACTTGTAGTAACTACCAAAGAAAATAATACACTTCTAATAAATATCTTTGGTAATATATTTAATAACTACGGTTGGTACTACGGACTGCGGACATAAAAATTCAGAAGCAGGACACGAAAAAGAGGGTATTCTTAAAAAAATCTCAGATCTACTTTTTGAGAGTGACTTATCGCACTGTAGACAGTAATGAACTCTTTGATAAGGATTTATGCCGAGAATGTCAATGTGCAACGTTGTTGCTTTTGCGTTCTTAATGTGTAATATTGGTAGAATATTAACCATTAGATATTCGTTGATGTGCACAAGTGTGGGCAAGTTGTACAACTACAAAAAGCGTGTTATTTTGTGTTCCTCCAAAACTCCCCAGGAATTTTCAGTAAATCTTCTACCACTTTACTGAATCAACTGACTTGACTTATTGGACTTCATTTGGACTATTTGAATAGACTTCGTACTTTATGATTTAGAAATATGGTGTTGAAAATTTAAACGAAATTTCTATTTCCCGCCTTTTAACTTGACACTGGCAAATGGTTATAAGCCGACGCCATGTATTTTTATTTAAAAATATATCTTGAGAACCATCTGTTTGGAGTTTTGCCGAGGAGTACATTGGGTAACGTTCGGTTCATTGCGGAATTTGTAAAATTTCATAAATTTGTGTTATTTCGGTTCTTAATGTGTAATATTGGTAGAATATTAACCATTAAATATTCGTTATCGCGCACAAGTGTGGGCAAGTGGTACAACTTCTAAAAACGTGCTATTTTGTGTTTTCTACAAAATTCCCTAGGAACTTTCAGTAAAGTTCTAAGTCTACCACTTTACTTAATCGACTGACATGACTCATGGACTGTACTGATTATATATTTGGACTTTGACTAGACCTTAGACTTGACAATATAGGAATACGGTGTTGAAAATTGAAACGAAATTTCTATTTCCCGCCTTTTTAACTTGACACTGGCAAATTATTATAAGCCGATGACATAGGTATCTAAAAAAAATCATCTGTTTTGTGTCAATGTCAAGTGGAGATGTTGAAATTTTTTAAAATTGTAATGTTTTTGAAATCGATCGATACAAAATATTAAATTTAAAAGTGCATAAAAATATTTATTTAATCCTTTTAAGTATTCATTTAGTATTAATTATAATATACCACACATTTACAATTTTTTAAATAGTGCCTAGACATCATATATGTCTAGATATAAAAGTAAATGTAGGTGCGGCAAATCGAAACGCTTGAGCGCTCTCAAGTTGCGGAAATAGTAATGTTTTGCTAAAATTTATTTGGAAATGGGACAATGGACCTTTCCCCAGACGACGAGAATTTTCAGGGTCGTCTCCTACATCAGGTACACTTTTGTGACCAATGACTAATATTATGTCCTTATTGCAATATTAGCTTGCCGTTGTAGGTGGTATAATGTTGTAGCATGACCTATCAACATGAGAACCATACAAGTATCTATCTCTATTATAGTTTAGAAATGCCAAGACCAACTTATAAACCACTTTGGAGGCTAATTACTCAAAAATTTTTGACTTTGTATAAAAGTGTGAAACCAATATTATTTACCAATATTAATAAAGACAATTATTTAAAAATACTTATTCATCATATCGTTGTATGGGGAGCTTAAAATACAAATAGTAAATTTTTTATGAAATCAATCAAATCAAAAAAAAAAAAAAAAACAAAAACAAAGTATATGAAATCTGTATTTATACAATATTTTATTATCAATGGAGGATACATGGATGGACAGAACGAAACCACAAGTGTCCTTGTAGGTAATACGGAACCTTAAAATCAATTATTCCTTAAATTTTCAGGCTGCCTTGTGGGACAATTTAGAACTACTGCAGGAATTGATCAGTAATGGTGCAGAAGTGGACGCCAGGGACAGTCACCAGCGGAATGCACTGCATGCGGCAGCTCTTGCTGAACGTAGTCGCTGTTTGCCTGCTCTGTGTGCCGCTGGGGCTGATGTGAATGCCTGCTCGGATGAAGAAACTGGTGGAAAGGTAAAATAAGTATGGCTCTATGCAAAAGAGAAAACTTTGTATCAGAATTGTGTGTCATGATTTATGCTTGCACACTAATTATTAGTTAAGGAAAATTGACCTTTTCCTGTTTTAGGTGAGCCTGTACGTAAAATATATTACAATACATTTTGTATACAAAAATAAAATTCAAGTGTCTGTTTGTATTTTCAAATTGCACTAAATGCATAACATGATAACATAATATACGGTACATAATATGTATACCTACACAAAATAATTTTTAAAATTTTTGTTTGTCTGTCTGTTTCTTCTGGCTGATCTCTAAAATGGGTGGACTGATTTCGACCGGGCTTTCACTGGCAGATAGCTGATGTTATAAGGAGTAAATGCACTTTTATCTTAGGGTTCCGTATCTATTAATACTTCCACGCAAACGAAGTTGTGGGCACCATCTAGTCTTAAATATAATATTAAGTTTGTCAATGAGGCAAATACACAACAACTTGCATATTGTTACAGACCCTAAGGTAGTTCTGTCTGTAACAACGAACATGCCTCTAGATTAGACCGTACATCTAGACACTAGACTCTAGTATGTAGGGAATCTGACAGGCAGGTATACTACTTATCGATCTTATGACTATGGCCATAAGTTCCACAAATGTTTAAGGCAAATTTCCTTTTTTTTTGTGTTGATAAGCGATTCTGTTCTTACGCCTGGTCGAGCGGCAACTTGTTCGATTGTGCACCGGTTTGTCGGCGATTGATATTAATGGGACAAGCCCATAACAGTTTTCTTGCTACAGACAGCGCTGCATATCGCCGCGGAGCGCGGGCACGTGGAGAACGTGCGTGCGCTGCTTGCGGCGGGCGCGGCGCTGGCGGCGCCCACCACAGCCGGCGACACCGCACTCGCGCTCGCCGAACGACACCGCCACCGCCACGCCGCCAATCTGCTGCGAGAGGCAAGAGGTAAGTATTGAGCAAGGGGGGAAATTTACGTTAAATCCCGTTTGAATTTTCAGGCTGTCGTGCTCGCGCGCGCATATATTGACGCGTACGGGACAGTCAGCGCATGGACCGAAACGGGCACAAATCGAAAATCGTTTAGCCTGCTCATTTGTGCCGATTGCCTATGCATGTTTGTCCCTCAGTATAAATATTATATTGTTAAGTATACAGTAGGTACATATATTTTTTAAACTATTTACGACAGAAGTCCTATGTATGATACTTAACATAATACATTTTTTCCTCAAATAATTTGAATAAAGTTTATTCACCTCAATAAAATGACTAAGATCAGGATTGCGATATACACACATAATATGTTAAATATGTTTTAAGTTGCTCCATCCTTTCACTATATTCATAGTTGTAGAATTTTGGTAGGGCTGCCACAATCATAAAAAAATTTTTGTTTGAATAGTTGATCACAATATGAGATACAGCCTAATCTTTGGATACCTACTTTTAAAACTATTTGAGACTATTTTAGAACTACTACCTACATACTATTTATATTCTAAACAAAAATTTGAAATGCTGAAGAATATTAAAAAAAAACTAAAGAATTAAGTAATGTAGGTTAATGAGACCTTGTCATGTTAGATAACATTACTTCTTTTAGATTTTTATATGACTAGCTTTTGCCCGCGGCTCCGCTCGCGTAAATATAGTATCCCACGGGAACACTGTATTTTTTCGGGATAAAAGTAGCCTATGTGGTAATCCAGAGCTCAAACTATTACCATACCAAATTTCATCAAATTCCGTTCAGAAGTTTTTGCGTCAAAGAGTAACAAACATCCATCCATCCTCACAAACTTTCACATTTATAATATTAGTAGTATTTTCTGCAATTAACCTGTATTAAAATGAAACCTTCAAAAAATATTCAAAATTAAATAATTCATTTGAGGGTTCTAGAGTCTATACCGAAAATTATCTCGTGCCTTTCATACTACTACTGTCGCCTTTACTTTTCCTTTCCTTGATCAAAACGATTCTAAAAAAGATTTTACTTAAAAAAATAAAACTTACCGTCGCCCGCCCTAGCAACGAGTGCCTAACCTTGACGAAATCGTCTCACTATGACGCGACACGCGAGCAAGCGCCAGATCTAGAACAAACTACAGTATAATGTAATACTAACTATACCGACATAATATACTGGTATAAATAAATAACTACACCAACGCCAACAACCTTCAGCTACATCTACAACTATACCTACCAACTTTCTGGGAAAATAAATCAAACAGATCATCAAAGAACATCAAAGAGACAGACCTTAGAGATAAGCTGAACGCACTTAATAAAATATTTGACAGTCAACTGACAAATTTAATACAGTGAACAGAATGGAAAAATTCAATCGTCGTTTTTATCAGCAGAGATGTTAAGGATATTAAGGGTCCCATATACGGTCCGGTTTTCCTTAAGTTCGGCCTGAACGGATGCAAAATCGTATCGTCTGTGTGCAATTTTGAGATCGCATCAGTCGGCCGGAAGGACTGAAGCGATTCGTTCGAAAAATAAGTCTTGTTGTGACAACAAGACTTATTTACGCTCCGCCTATATTCGAAACTATATATATATATGGAGCTCCGTAACTGTAACCAATATATATATATATATATATATATATATATATATATATATATATATATATATATATATATATATATATATATATATTATGTTCGATTACTCCGCCGTCTGTAGACCGATTTTCAAAATTATTCAAATTTTTCAAATTTCGATTAACAAAATTATTCAGTCCAAGCACATGCTATCAAAAAGTGAGATTTTGCACCCTAGATCCAAAAGTACTAATCGGAACTCCTTACTCCTTATAGATACATGTTTGGGGATTTCGGCGTTGTTTAAAGAACTGCAAGCATATGCCACTATGTCAATTAAAGTAATCATCATCATCATCATCACCATCACCATCATCACTTTATGATGGTATAAAAGGTTCTCATAGTATTTTACACCGACACGGATATCTTTGAACATTACTCTGCCGTTTATGGACCTATTTGCGAAATTATTTTGTTTTTATAACGGGTATAATTCGAAATTCATATGCAAAATACGTACTTATCTGTGGTAATCGTTGTCATCATATCTGCATACTTGTATAGTCTATTATCATTCAGTGAAAAATTCAAATTCTGTCTAAAGGTAGGTGTGTACACGAGTTACAACAATTAAACCAGCAAAAAAATAATGTAACTCGAAAATTTCATGTTAAAAGTTATGAAACGTATAACTAGCTGTGTGGTTGTGTACACACGATTAAATTATATTGTTTTCCTTGCATATTATTTAGTAATTTACATCGGGATATAGTAATCTCAAGTAACCGGAACCTTGAATATGTGAAAATTGAAGCTGACTGACTGGTGAGTAGTTATAATATTTTAAAATACGCTTATTATTTTACTTATTAGAATTTCTTCCGCCGCGACGTTCGATCGCTGTTTTGTCTGCGTTGCCGTAGAAGATGTACATGAATAGTACATCTAAGACTTGCTCTGTTGGCATAGTTTCGACTTAGAGATCCGTCGCTTGGCTGTAGCTATGCTAAAAATCTACCCAGTATCATAATCCTGTGCACGCCACTGGGCTAGACGGATTGATTAGGCATGACACTTTTTGCCACTCGAAATCACAATGTAATTACACGACTATTAAGAATGATACAAAAAACGACCTTATTACCTTGACAATAATGTAGAATTTTGCAATTACACATTGTGACTGTTATGACTGTTACATATCGTGACTAGCTAGCCGGGCCTTAGGTATGCGAGCGCTAGGACGGAAGGGGCAAGCAACACGCCCCCTCACCCCTACCTAAGGCGCGGCCGAACTAGTTCCGCGCGCAGTATATATACTTAGTTCAACTATTTGTTTTGTAAAATATAATATATTATATCTATACAGATAAACAAAATTGAAGTGTCTGTTTGTAATTTCAAATTATACTATTATATGCGTCCTAAGAAGATATGCGTGACAGATAATAATTGACAATCGTAGTGAAGTTACCTAACGAAAATTAATCGATTACATGCATCTGCCATTTTTATGACATATTTTCTTAATTTAATTTCATATTTATATTTCACAGTTATTATAAGATATCAGAGTTAATAATAAGAATAATAGCAGTTTCATTTACAATTAAAGAAATATAATTTTTTGTCAATGGAATATAATTTATTTCGTTTCCTTTTTTTGATTTCTTGTGAGAAGTTTGCGTAGCAAGGTATATAAGAACTGTCACCCATATCATCATACGACGCACGAAGTATAACAGCTTTTATTTTCACTTATGCATTTAAAAGTATGATCGGTACTTACAATAAAATATAAATTGTTAACATTTTTCTGTCCGTCTGTCAGAGTCTGTGTGTTTGTTCCGGCTAATCTCTGTGTATATATATATATATATATATATATATATATATATATATATATATATATATCTTCCAAAATAGGCTTCAATTCCTCAGTATCAACTATATATTTTTATATTATAATATATTTATATTGTAACTTCGTTCCATCCGGGTGTCCCTTGACACCTCTCAAGTTTTTTTGTTCCTATGTTCATAAAGTACGAGTTACAAAAAATATTTTAATTACCAGGCATTAAATGTATGGTGAGTTGCCGGTCTCTGAAGTAACACAAGCATATGCTACCAAAAAATAATATTATCATATTACCAAGGTATACCCTGGATCCTAAAGCACTGAACAGAACTCGTAAGTCTTAAAATATACACGTTTGGAAATTTCGGAATTGTTTAAAGAACTGCAAGCAAATGCCACTATGTAACTTACAGTAATCATCATCATCATCTTTTTTACAATACCTAATGGAAGCTTGGCGCGCATTCAATTATACATTCGATCGTTTATTTTAAACGTTCTTAAAATGCATTAATAATAATTTAACAAATATCACTACAAAGGGAAACATTTCAATGCGATTTCCAGCCGAATTTCAAAGAGAAATTATTTAGAAAATAAGATTTAATTCATACTTTTTGTGTATTTTTACTTTGGAAGTCGGTTTAATTTTTTGTTTATTATATCCATTTTAAATGTTTAATAGTGTCGAAAATATTTCTCACGGTTTAAACCTTCCCTGAATTTTCACAATTATTTCAAGGCCGATATTTTTTGAGGGATTGCCAAGTTTTTACAGTTTACCTAAAAAGGTTATATTTTTTAATGGGAGTTAAATATCGAGATTAATATTAAAAAAGAAAAAATCTTTAAATTACATCGACCCAAACAGTAAACATGTAGCCATTTAGACTTAACTTTCATTAAATAGTACTTCTTGGCTACTTGCCTTTGTGCTGCTTTGACATGTGAGCACCATGTGAGTAAGAAAAAACTCTGATTAAGTAGTAGTATGATTATAAAATCATTCTTGAAATTTTAATTGTTATTAATACATACTAATAATTTATGAACTTAATATAATAATAACTTAATATAATAATAACTTGAGTCAAAAATTTATAATAATTTTAAACTTATATAAGTTAAAATCAAGTTAGTAAACTAATTATAAAAACTAAAAAGTAATTATGTAAATGAGAAGCCCTAAAGTGGGTCGTTGTCTAATGGCATGGCACCTTACACGGCTTAGGGCGGACACACATGCTCGCGGCTCGCGCACATGACGTTACATGCTTAATTAATGTGCTGAAGGGTTATTTTTATTATTTTTACTATTATTATTATTTAATTCTTTCCTGGAAGCTTTTTGAAGGATTTTATAGAGTGAATACTTCACTCTATTTTAATGTTCTTATACTTCTTAAGTACTTATAATATTTTTAGGAGTGACGCAAAAGATCTAATAATATTTTATTAAGGACCATCTTATTTTCATAATCACTTAACTATTTAGCAAGTGGCAACCTATTTAACTGTTTGCTCGGCGGCGGCGAGTACGTATATGGTACTGTGCGCCGAGAGTAGTAATAAGGTTATTTGCTTACGTAATGCACATATTAGATATAAAGACAACATTTTTCACGAAATACGGGAAACTGGGGACACTTGGTCCCCTTTTTTAATTTTTAACTCTTATTTTCTTAATATATTATATAACCTATTGTTTTGTTTTCTACATGATATATATGTCGCATTTGAAAAAAATTGGCAGAATACGTGGGATTTATTTGGATACAAGATTCTGCGACAGCTAACAATATCAGTGAAAAAAAAATACTAATTTATCTACTAAATCTTATGACAGGGAATTGTACCACGTGTCCATTGTGTGTGTATATATGCGACTCTTGATCCTCCCGAGCCTCATCATACAATTACTATACAACATATAAAAGTCACAAAAACCCGCTGATTTAACATTCATTTATTGCTCATTACACCACTATAAGATGAAATTACTATTATTATTGTATTCGCATGTGGTGTTTTAGTATTAATTTCACCATGACATTTTTACGAGAGTTTTTTCAAGTTTTGTACTCTTTCTAGTGTAAGGTACACTAGAAAGAGTTGGTTTAAATACTTTAAGATATTGGAAATATTAAATAATAATTAAGGATCAAGTCTCCCCGAATAACTGTATCATAATATTATGTACCCAGGAGTAGTTTTATGCTAAATAAAATAATCATAAAAGTCGATTAAGATTAACACCTTTTTTTTTAATTAAACGAAAGTCATACATATATGTAACCGTTTTATATTCATACACAATACACATCTTAAATATACTTTCTAAATAAATGTTAAATACTGATAAATAAAAGTTGAATGCAATAAAATCATTTATTGTTTTAAACGGTGCCAGATCTTATGGTTCTTCTCACTTGGAAAAGTTTGCTACTATCGTATACTAACGACATGGCTAATGTAAAGGAAGGTGTTTCAGGTATTGCATGAGCAATACCTACTTGCTTTGTAAACTGAATGTACGGTGTACCTAGTCTCCCATTAGAATCAAGTCACCCTCTTCTCCCGTATTAAAGGAGTCATTAATACAATTTAGTATTTAGTTTGTGTAATAAATCACAATAATAAAGGAAATGAAATCATATAAAATTTATCAAAATAATATCTACATTAAGTATTAAAATAGCATCCTTGTAAGTAATTAGTAATTATATAATTTTTGTTGGTTTTGTTATATAAGATATTTTCTAGGATTCATACACTAGTGTAGCTAATTGACCAAGGCTTTTTGAACTTAGTTTGCCTCCGTGCTTGGAACCCTATAGCTCCGCCCCTGGTTCCTTAGCCCCGATTTCACCAAACTTCTTTAAACGCGTTTATCGTAAACTCGGACTTGATCTCTCTCTCTCATTCAATGTTAGAACGGGACAGACACATCTTAAGCCGATGCTCATCGTTAAACGTCGTTCAATACGTTGGTGAAATTGGGGCTTAATTATACACCATGGCCGGGCATAGATTCTGGTCCAAGACATTGACCGCTTTATTCGTTTTACAGTTTGACATTTCCTTTGAACAGTATACCTAGCATACGGTCGTGTTACACAATATTTTTAGTTTTTTGTAATAAAATATTTCATAACGGGTTACAAAGTACTTGTGAACCTTACGGCCATAGTAATAAGGTCGACAAGTGGTTCAAGTGGCTTGTTACGTACGCATGGCGATCGCCGCCCGGTCGGCGGTCGGGCGTGCTAGTCGCAAACGCGAGGGCATTAGCGTCACACGTGTGTGGACGAGCCCTAAATTATCGAAATAATGTCAAAATATGTGAGAATTGTTAATTGATAAACAGTAAATGACAGTAAAATATGACGTAGAAAAAATATTAAAAGTAAAAAGTGCTAATGTTTTTGTACCCTTATAAAGTGGATTTATTTGAGGTTTATGAAGGATTTTTTATGTTTTTGGTTCAAATTGCGGACATCCCTAAGGTTTTTTTATTGGTATATTTTATTATTAATTAGTATCAATTTTTAGGCACAAGTGAATGAAGTCGAAAGATTTCAATCGCAGTGACAGATAAAAATTTTAATGGGGTAGCTGCTTTAAACGACCTATGTGGCTCAGCGGTTAGCGCGGTGACGTTCAAGTCGTAGGTCGCGGGTTCGAATCCCGCCAGGGAACAAAGAAGTTTTCTGTGTTCCTGGGTCATGGATGTGTATTAAATACGTGTATTATATCAAAAAACCTTAAATATATGTATAGTATTAAAAGTATTAAATAAGTATATTTCGATTGTCTGGTACCCGTAACACAAGTTCTTCAAGAACTTACCACGGGACCAGATTGACGTGGTGTAAAAACGTCCATAGATATTATTATTATTATAAATCATATTTGAATAATAGTGTCTTCCTAATATTAGACAAGTTACTTAAATGATTATTTTAAAGTTTTTGGTACAATATTTATTCTGTATTATCCTGCTACTATTATAAATGTGAAAGTTGTGAGGATGTATGGATGGATGTTATATATGAAATTTGATATGCTACAACAGCTTAGTTTAGGGACTGAATTAACACTGTCATATATTATCACGGCAAAATGTACGGTACGTGTGGGATGACCGTTTTGCGCGCACGGAGTCAAGTAGAATGTTCTAGTTACAATTTAGCATTGAAATATACCTAAACTAAGTATACTTAAACATTTAATTTAAAACATCATCAGGAGATCACCGCTAGTGTTATTTCTATAGGCTCGGACTACATGCGTCCATTATCATTTAGTTAGGAAAGAAACTTCAACATGTTAACAAAGAGTTTTTCACGTAGGCTTACGCCCGAAATTAACAATCAATCTTAATCTCATTTTAGCTATCTCAGATCAAGATATCAATACATTTCAACTATCCTAGGATTAACTTCACGTCATTTTCATCAATTTTGTTTGAGAATCTAAGATTGAAGTCAATCTAATGCTGGTTTAAATTTTAGTCATTCCCACATTAGTATACCTACGGTCATTTTATTCGCCGTGCCTACATTACTTATAAAAAAGTTACGCACATATTAGCAGTTTTTGTAAATACTGATAAGATTGACAAATAGACTGTTACTTATACTGATTACTAACGCCCGAAATTATTAACGTATCTAAAATCTTAGGGGTCCCATACACGGTCCGGTTTTCCTTCAGTTCGGCCTGAACGGATAAAAAATCGTATCGTCTGTGTGCAATTTCGAGATCGCATCAGTCGGCCGTATGGACTGAAGCGATTCGTTCCAGTGTTGCCAACTCTGTTTTTGCGAAACTACTAAACTCGCGTCGTTTTCTACTAAAAACTACTAAAAGAGTACCGTCGGATAACTATAAAAAAGCTACTAAACTTAGGAATCTAAAAGGTTTTTTAGGGATTTTGTGTTTACAAACATACATACATTTTCAGTTTTAATATTTAGCCGTTATATTAAAAAATATATTAGGAAATATAACGTATATAAAATAGATAATAGACGCGTGCTACTATGTGCTATTATCATAAGGTGTCATAATAGCACATAGTAGCAGGCGATTTTGCATATTATGATTACTGTCTAGCTATTTTCTACAAAACCACTACTAATAACCAATTCCTACTAAAGAGGAAATAAAATACTAAATTTAGTAGTAAAACTTTGTAAAACATCTAAGTTGGCAACATTAATTCGGCCTGACCAGACAGATGGACTGAACGGTAATAAAATTCGAGTGTAAAATATAACCGGTCAAGTGCGAGTCGGCAAGATGAGTTCCGTACAAAACGGAAAAAATCATGTTTGTTGTATGTGAGCCTCAAATTTTTATTTTATTCGTTTTTAGTATTTGTTGTTAGTAACTGTCGAGCTACGAGGGCGGGTCAATAAGTCCGTGACTTTTGGAATAAAACACAGATTTTTTGATAAATAAATCATTTTATTTTTCAACGTAGTCCCCCTTGAGCTCTATACACTTTGTCCAACGCTTCTCCAATTTTTTTATCCCTTCCAAAAAATATGATTTGTCGAGGTCCTCAAAATAGGCCTTTGTTTGCGAGATGACTTCATCATTGGAGTCAAATCTTTTTCCACCGAGCCATTTTTTCAGGTTTGGAAACAAGAAGTAGTCACTCGGAGCCAAATCTTGAGAATAGGGTGGATGTGGGAGCAATTCATAGCCCAATTCATGGATTTTTGCCATGGCAACTGCACATGTGTGCACCCTTGCATTGTCTTAGTGAAAAAGAACTTTTTTCTTGGCCAAATGAGGTCGGTTTTTTTTCAAATCCTCATTGAAGCGGTCCAATAAGTTGGCATAATATTCCCCATTAATTGTTCATCCCTTTTGAAGATAGTCAATGTGGATTATCCCACGTACATCCCAAAAAACAGTCGCCATAACTTTATTGGCTGACAAACCCACCTTGGCCTTCTTTGGCGCCGATTCACCCTTAGAAACACACTGTTTTGACTGTTGTTTGGTCTCTGGTGTATTGTGATGGATCCATGTTTCGTCCACGGTTAAAAAACTCCTCCATATTGTGATTAAACAACGCCAAACCTTCCTGTGAAGTTGTTACACGATTGCGTTTGTGGTCGACTGTGAGCAAACGCGGCACCCATCTTGCGGAAAGCTTTCTCATGCCCAAGTGATCATTCAAAATTGAAACCACTGAGCCATGCGAGATGCCTATGGCTTCCACAATCTCTTGCACTTTCAATCTTCGGTCGGCCAACACCATATCGTAAATTTTTTCGATTGTTTCGGGTGTAGAGACCTCAACTGGGCGTCCAGGACGTTCGGCATCTTCAGTGCTTGTACGGCCACAACGAAATTCAGTAAACCACTTTTTTACCATTGAAATCGATGGTGCAGAGTCCCCATAGTATTTATCAAGCTTAGCCTTGGTCTCGGTAATGGTTTTTTTTTTCGCAAAAAATAATGCTTAATAAGCACACGAAATTCACTTTTTTCCATTGTTTCCTTAAGTTACTGGATAGTCTGATAAAGATAGCTGTAAAAAATAAACTAACTGACGCAGCAAGTTCAAATTTTGATAGGAGTCAACTGACAGATGCCTGTTGACAGGAGTAGTGTTGCTTTTTCAGTAAGGAGGTTAGAAATTCAAAAAGTCACGGACTTATTGACCCGCCTTAGTATCACGGTATGAGAAAGTTAAGATACAGCCTGGCGACAGACGGACAAACAGCAAAGTCTCAGTAATAGGGTCCCGTTTTTTCCCTTTGGGTACGGAACCCTGAAAATGGCACTTGTTATAAAGAAATTTTTTAAAGTTCCTTGAAGTATTTTAAACTTTAGACCCACTATGGTTGATAAAATCTAAAGACGATTACTATAAAACAAAGAGAAATGATTTCTAATGTATGACACAATAATTCGGTTTAGTCGATAGCGTGATTACAATTGCAGCAAAATACAATTAATAAATAAAATAATAGTCTAAACTGACTAAGAGCATGTCACGACATGTCTAAGGAGGGTTCCGTAACTATCAACGCGCAATAGGTTTTCTTAGAATTATTACAAAAGTTATTGTCATAAAGTTATTACAGAAGCTAGGAGAGCAGCGGACAGACAGATAGACGGACGGGCAGAGTAAAATTATAAGGGTTCCTTAAGTATTACGGAACTCTAAAAACACGACCGAAGCTCGCGGCAATTTTCCGTGTATATGCTCGAATCCGTTCAGGCCGAACCTTAGATTAAAACGCCTAGAACCTACCCGGTGTACGCGCATGAAAAGTGAAGTAAATCATACTGAGCCATATCAGTCAGTCGGCTCAGTTTGTTCGAACGACCCGTCAGTTGTTAAGGTCAAGCGTAAGTCATACATCTCCGACTATTAAAAACGTTATGACGTTTTGTATCGTTATTGGGTGTCACAATGCATCGGAAAAGAATTAAAACAGCTTCGGTCATAACATTTCATATGTAAGTATGAAATGTTATGTCCGAACGTAAAACATTTTAAAATGAAATCATATGTCGCCATCTTGCTGCCCTATTGTGAATTGTGAAAGTGTTACTAGTAATACATTTATTTTAAAATTTTCATGGCTAACTAATAGTTGCAACTAAGACAAAGTTTTATAATATTTTCTGATTTTTTTAACTATCAATTTAAAGTATTGCCAGTATTAAGATAATCCTTAATATATTCCTTGATACCAGTTTAATATAAATAAAATTCACAAATTGTGTTTACATGGTTTAAAATGAAATATAAGTTATATTTTTACATCTCACGATATTAAGAAAAACAAATACAATAATTCCAATTTTAAGAGTACACACACCACGACTTTAAAGTTTTGTTTGTGTGCGTGTCGGTGTGTAATGCTTACGCCTGCATCTATCTGTTGCTTGCTTCACTTTGTACGATGCGTTTGTTTGAAGACTATCTAGGCGTTATTAATCTAAGGGCCGAACTGACGTCAGTTCGGTCGGATGCGATTTTCTCCGAGTTTGTGCTCGAATCCGTTCAGGCCGAACTGACGTCAGTTCTAACTGAAACGATCGGCCTCTCGTCTGTGGAGGCCTTTAGGCGGATTTTAGTGTCGCGCTGACCGTCAGCGCCTATAGGATCTATAAGGAGTTCTGTTCAGTACTTTTGGTTCCAGGTTATTACCTTGGTGCAAAATCTTACTTGTTGGTAGCATATGCTTGGGTTACTTCAGAAAAAGTAGAAATCACTATATGTGTCCATACAAATTTCGAGGAGTTCCCTCGATTCCTCATGGATGCCCTCATCAGGCAACCACTTTGGTGACAACGGGACCAACTTCGAATTCCCTTTACGTCAAAAAAAGAATTTTGAAAATCGGTCAACAGACGGCAGAGTTATATATATATATTAGTTAGAGATATATATATATATATATATATATATATATATATATATATATATATATATATACCCGAACCGACTTCAAAAAGAGGAGGTTTTTCAACATATTTTAAGCCCCTCAGGCCTTAGGGAAAATTGATCTTCGCCCAGCCTTTATATAGAATTTCTAGACATATATTTAATATCTGTCTACTCAGTAGCCTATTAAGGATTTTTTTTAATCGTTATCTACCCTATCAGGGAGGGAGGCTACATCCTATCGGCGCTAGTGGTGTGATTATCGAGGATGTATCGGTTTACGGTTACGCAACGCGGGGATGTGGTGGCCTTCACTTGTTAGGTTTCCCGACTTTTCGTTATTTGCACGTCAATCTCCTATTATCACGATCAGTAATATAGATACGCTTCAAATTTGATAGAGGTGTGCACGACATAATTCATCATTATTATAAAAAGAAAGCAATATTTCAAATAAGCGGTAAAAAACAAAATGGCGGATTGTGTCAGCCAAGTCAGCGCTATTGTATAGTTAGTAAACGTGTGCTGGCCGAATAACTGTATTTTTTTATTTTCAGCGCTAGCAAGCGTTGTTAATCGCCTTTATCCGCCAAACACAGCCATTACAACATGTAATAAGTTAACCCTGACCCCCAGTATCGTGGGGAACGTCTGACGCGGCAGAAACAGCTGTCTATCTGTACTCCACGCCGCGCCGTCTACATGCAGTGGTGTACCATTTGTCGACCTTATTGCTATGGCGATAAGGTTCACAAGTGTCACACCATCTTGTCTGCGACCTCACATAATTGTAACTCGACGATATGTTTACATGAGCATCGCTAATTGTCGTACTTATGTTATAAAAGTATTAGCTATTATTATTGTTATTACATAGTACATAGGTACGTAAGTCAGTATGTAGGTACTAGTTATTGCTGAGTTGCGCTGTAGTTAAATATTAACAAAGTAAAAAAGTATGAAATAAAACTTATTTTCTAAATAATTCCCCTTTTGAATTCGGCTAAAATTATAACTATTTCTCTACCTACACAATATTTAATAAATTTTGAAGTCTGTACCAGCCAACTTGAACGAAATTTCTATAAAATATTGTTTTTATTAATCTGGGACTATATGCTCCGGAATCCGGAACACCGGTGAAAATTCAGAGCATTGAACGTAGAACACTGCGCTAATTCAATAGAGTTGAAAATCGAACACATGAGTGTCGAGTCAAATATCAATGTCATTTGAGTCGTTGAGCGAGCTAGCGAACGGTCTTGCTCCGCTTTACGACACATGACGTAGTAAATATTAATTAACAATTAATATTTCGCGAGTCGCACGGCTCACAGCCGTTGCACGTCATCATGCCGCTCGTAGCTAACGAGCCGCTGGCGTTCATACAACACATCATTAACGCCATGGACGAGGACAGCATCGTGCAATTCTGCAAGTCGACCTACACCAGCGAGGAGGTCTGCAAGGGCAAGCTGATGCTGTACGAAGCGCTCGGTAAGACCGCGCAGATGACGTCTCGAAGGACAGATGGGAGCGACGGAAGCCTGCAGGACATCATCTCCCTGCTCAAGCGGACGAATCCAGCCAACGTGCCGGTATTAGGACTACACAGACTGCCGGCGGTTTCCGCGGACAACGTCAACGTCTCCAGCCTGCTGAACAAGTTCAACATCATGAAGGCAGAGTTGGACGAGATGCAAGGAAGATTGGATGACTCGGAATCCACCATCGGTGAGTTGCGTAGTGAATTATTACAACTAAATAGTAATAATTCATTATGTAGATCACCCGAGCATCCGATAGATTCGGTAAACATGCCTCGCGGAGCGCAGTTTGACCCGTCGTTTTGCGTGTCAGCGAAATCGTACGGGTCAGCCACCGCCGCCGTCAGTTCGCCGCTTGCGGTCGAGTCGAAACTGACTCCACCGACTTAGCCGAAAAAATATGCAAGCGTCGCTGCTTGCCTCGCGCCGCCCCCGCGAGTGAAAACGAGGGGGTTTAGGAGGTCCGTAAGACTGAACCTCTTCGACTCGGCTAGGAGGAGTGCAGGTGGTGCGATGAGGAGTTGAAGTGCGATGCGATGTGCGAAGTGCGATGAGTGTGAAGCCTCACACTGGTGGAGAGAAGAAAGAAGAGGAAGCCCGCCGTCCGCAACCACCGCGGCACCGCACCCAGCGGACCCGAGGAGCGTCTCCGAAGTGAGGTACCCGCAACGCCGCTGTACGTGTCCCGCCTGCACTGGTCCACGAAAGTTGAGGACGTCGTGGACTACATCCGGAAGAAGACGTTTTTCACCTTAAGGGTCGAGCGCTTGGAGTCCTCGCCACAAGGTTAACTTTAGTTCCTTTGTGGTGAGAGTACCAACGCATCTTCTATCGAACTTTGAGGTGGAGGAATTCTGGCCGACGGACATGGTCTACCAAAGGTCCCCAATGAAGCGCGCATCACGTCTCCGACTTTACGTGACAAACATGTGTGTTAGTGAGTGTGAGTGAAGATTATAGTTTTAGAATAGTATATTATGTAAATAGTATAGTACTAGTTATAATATAAAATATATACCCGATGTATCTGGTACTCGTAACACAAGTTAAACTTAGCACGGGACAAGAGTACAAGACAGGCGTGGTGTGTATTAATACATATCTTTTTCTGCATTTTTACTTTGTTAATATTTAACAACAGCGCAACTCAGCAATAACTAGTACCTACATACTGACTTACGTACCTATGTACTATGTAATAACAATAATAATAGCTTTTATAACATAAGTACGACAATTAGCGATGCTCATGTAAACATATCGTCGAGTTACAATTATGTGAGGTCGCCGACAAGATGGTGTGACACTTGTGAACCTTATCGCCATAGCAATAAGGTCGACAAATGGTACACCACTGCATGTAGACGGCGCGGCGTGGAGTACAGATAGACAGCTGTTTCTGCCGCGTCGGACGTTCCCCACGATACTGGGAGTCAGGATCAACGTATTACATGTTGGGCCTGTGTTTGGCGGATAAAAGCGATTGACAACGCTTGCTAGCGCTGAAAATAAAAAATACAGTTATTCGGCCAGTACACGTTTACTAACTATAAAATAGCGCTGACTTGGCTGACACAATCCGCCATTTTGCTTTTTACCGCTTAGCGATCGCCAGTTTGCTTACGAGCGCATCCGAGCGCTTTTTTCCGCTAAACACAGCCAAATACTGTATATTGTTCATCATCATCATCACCTCATGAGTGTTTTGTAACTTGTAAGCGATGACAAGACAACAATGATTAAATCCTTAAGCCTCCGATATTTTTAATCTTCATTCACTCTGCAAAACACAATGCAAGCTTTATTTGACGCAGGTTTTATGTGATGCTGGGTCTCTTCACTCTCTAATCTCTATCCAGGACATCCCTATGGAGTCTGGATAGGCCTTGTTCTTTCAACTTACCGACTTTGTGTGAATGAGCCAGTCCTACTACTACCTATTATAAATGTGAAAGTTTGTGAGGATGGATGGATGTTTGTTACTTTTTCACGTAAACACTACTGAACCGATTTTGATGTTTATATTGGTAGTAGTTAGAGGCTCTGTATTAACACATAGGCTACTTTTTATCCCGAAAAAGTGCAATGTATTGCCGCGGGCAAAAGTTAGTCGTTCCATAATACATTCTATCTATTGATCTGACCACCCGGACCGCCGTCAATTGTCACGTCCGTTTAATCAATTTTGTCACAGTGCCTCAGTCTTGGAAGAAAAATTTTATATGGCGGAATTTTATCTCAGAATCAAATAATCCGTCTCTATGCAATGATCGATAGGATTTTCGCAAAGATCCTAATTTTCTAATTATCCTACGATATAATACATATACCTACATAATTTTTGATTGCTTTTTGGTTTGATGCGTTGCGAAATGGACTTTAACATAATATCTACGAGGGCGGCACTAAAAAATTTCGGGAATTAAGGAAGTGACACAACATTACTATTTCAAAATGTATTTATTGCTTTTCGAAGTATTCTCCGCGAAATTCGACACATTTTTCCATACGATGGAACCAATCATTGAAGCAACCATTCCATTCGGAAGTTGGGGTCTCCAAAATGGCCGTTTTGTAGGCGTCCACAGCTTCTTCAGGTGATGAAAATCTCTGACCACGCAATTTATTCTTTATTTTAGGGAAAGTATAGAAATCATTAGGGCTTAGGTCGGGGCTGTACGGCGGATGGTCTAATAATTCTATGATTTCTTGCTCTAAAAACTCTTTTGTTCTGTGCGCGGTGTGAGAACTCGCATTGTCGTGATGGAGGATGATGCGGCGGTTGCGACGAACAATTTTTGTTGGCTTTAACTCATTTTCGAACACCCAAACTCGTGACTGGATTTTTGTTTCGGGTTCGTACTCGTATATCCAGGATTCGTCACCTGATACGATGTTGTATACAGCATTTGAGGATCCTGCGTGGAATTTTTCGAGAGTTCTGACGCACCAAGTAACGCGAGCCGCTTTTTGCTCTTCACAGAGCAAATGCGGTATCCATCGGGAAAACAAATTTTTTACACCTAATTGTTCATGCAAGATTATTTGTATTTGACTAATGTCTAAAGTTGCCTGAATCTCGCGGTATGTCACATGTCGATCTTCCTCAATCAGCTTACGCACAGCATCAACGTTTTCTTGGGTGACTGCAGTTTTTGGACGACCTTGACGGGGATCATCACTGAGCTTGACACGACCACGTTGAAATTCAGCAAACCAGCGATAAATTGTGGTTTTGGATGGGGCTTCATCACCAAATGCAGAAATCATCCGGTCAACACACTGTTTTTGTGTTAAACCACTTCGAAAGTCATAATAAATCATCGCTCTAGAATTTTCTCGAGTCAATTCCATTTTCTCAACGACTAAACAAGTTTGACAAGACCTTGTGACAAGACCGAGAATCTTTTTTTAAATAAATAAACGGTATTCGATTTTTAAAACCAAGGAGTTTTAAATTAAAAAGATTTTAATATGACAGGAACAGTGGAAATATTCCATTCCCGATACTTTTAGTGCAGCCCTCGTATTCTAACCATTATAGGTGTAGGTTTATTTGTGTAGGTTGTCACAAGTGTACTTGTTTTAATACAAACTTAACCTTATTCTTATTTTATTATATTCCCTTCCGGTAATTAGGTAAATCTATATCTGGTGATGATAATATCGACAGAGTACCTATCTGAGTAAATTGTCTCATAAGAAATATAATGTATACCTATTTTAACGGTCTACAAAAGGAAGTTTTAACTTTCTTGATAAATACCTAAACAAAACATGCCAGGGATAGGATAGGATAGGGAGGCTTGTACCAGGTACCAAATAGGGTGCACTCCGCATTGTTTGAATTTAGACAGGACTGCAGCTGTATGTATAGCTTACGTATCTAAGCTACGCATTGAAGCTCGCAGAGACATCTACTTTACAGAGAGTAACATCAGACTGTTTTCAGTTTGAATAATAAATAATCCAGTTAAGTAAATTTTCCTTCAAAGACCGCGAAGAAGCCCTTTAAATCTTGAACACGTGAGAAGTAAAATAATCTACACAAATTATTTTACTTCTCACGTGTTAACATATTATACGCGCGACAAAATCAGTTTACATTAAGTGATGGAAATGAACGTTGCATTAAAAAAAAAAAAAAAATTGTGATATAAGAACGGAGTCCGATTGGTGGTTTTATCGAGGAATAAGAACCGAGGCGGACACATCTGATTGGTGAATTTGCGATGCGTCGGTTTCGGACTGCCGCAAGGCGTTCTCGGAAGGAGGACAAACCACTTGAGGAACCTGAGCAGGCGTATGATGCGACGCAGTACTTCGCCGATGATGTCAAAGATCCGTGGAAAGAAGGTAATGGTGATTTTGAGCTGCGGTAAATGTAAAATTTGTGCATTCTGCGTGTACCCTCACACATAGACATAAAACACACATTCCACCGAAAGCGGTCACCGTTCATGACAGATCATAAGAACATCCAAATTTTCAATGTGATTTTATGTCACAACATTGATTTCCAGTTGCTTATCATCCGCCATTATTTCCAGATGCGCAGGAGCGCGAGCGGCTGTCGCAGCACGCGGCGCTGCGGGAGCTGGTGCAGCGGGGCGACGCTGCTGCGCTGCGGGACAAGCTGCGCGACATGGGCCCCGTCGCCGGCATCGTCGCTAACCTTACCCCCGCCGGCGCCAACACGCTGCTATACGTGTGAGTATGTGTGAGCTGCCGCTGCGCTGCGGGATCTGGTGCAGCGGGGCGATGCTGTTGCGCTGTGGAAGAAGTAGCTCGCCTGCTGCGGTAGTCAATGTCACGTGAAAACCACGTGGTACAGTTTAAAACTATCGCCAGTGTCAAGTAAAAAAGACTGGTTTCTCTTAGTAAAGGAAAGTTTCGGAGAGAACACAACATATCACGACGCATTTTGAAGTTGTACCACTTGCCCACACTTATGCACGTTACCGAATATTTAATGGTTCATTTCAGGTCCTAGGAGAGGAACTACGAAATTGGCGTTTTGTAATACTGGCCACTTTGATCTCACATATATCTTCTTTGGTTAGGAATTCCAATTTAAAATTTATACCGCTATATACTCATGCATTTGTGTTTCGAAAACCGTAATTCATTTGTTTTTTCCTCTTTTGATTTTTTCTTTGCGTCACTGTTTACATAATGGAAAACTTGAAATATCGTATTATTTTCGACCGTGGTTCCACCGTGGCACCAGTGCTGCAGAAACGGCTCGAAGGATTAATGATGTGTATGGCGGCGGTGTCGCAAAAGAAAACACAGTGCGTTTTTTGTTCTAACGTTTTCGTTCTGGAAATTTCGACTTGCAGAAAAAGCCCCGTGGACGGCCGGAGATCAAAGATGATAATGAATAATTGAAGGCTATTGTGGAAGCGGATCCATCGCAAACCACGTCTGAGTTAGCTGCAGGCTGCGGTATTAGTGATAAAACTGTTTTAATCCACTTGAAGCAAATTGGGAAGGTTAAAAAGCTTCAAAGGTCGGTACCTCATGAATTGAGTGCAGCAAACCGACAAACGCGCTTCGACTGCGATACATTACTCGACCGGCACAATAATGAAGGGATTTAAAATCGAATCATTACCTGTGATGAAAAGTGGATCCTGTACGATATTCGGAAACGCTCATCGCAAAGGCTGAACCCTAGCAAACCAACCAAAGCCTGTCCATGCGAAAATTGACTCAAAAAAAGTTACTTGTGAGCGTTTGGTGGACTAGAGCCGGTGTCGTTCACTACAGCTTTATTAAACTGGCCAGACGATTACGGCAGTTGGCTATTGCCAGCAACTGCAAACCATTATGGAAAAGCTAGCTGCTAAACAACCGAGGTTGGTCATTCGCTACCTACGGTACGGCTACCAAATAGGAGGAGCTTCAATTGGAATGTCTAAGACATCCACCGTACTCCCCGGACCTTGCTCCAACAGATTACCATTTTTTCGAAATTTGGATAACTTCTTGCAAGGGAAAAAATTAAACTACGATGGGGCAGTCCAAAGCGCCTTCAAAGATTTTATTGAATCCTGTCCGAATGGTTTTTTTTAGTAATGGAATCAATGAACTACCTATGAGATGGCAAAAGTGCATATGCATATAGCAATGGTATATACTAAGGCGGGTCAATAAGTCCGTGACTTTTTGAATTTCTAACCTCCTTACTGAAAAAGCAACACTACTCCTGTCAACAGGCATCTGTCAGTTGACTCCTATCAAAATTTGAACTTGCTGCGTCAGTTAGTTTGTGTTTTACAGATATCTTTATCAGACTATCCAGTAACTTAAGGAAACAATGGAAAAAATGAATTTCGTGTGCTTATTAAGCATTATTTTTTGCGAAAAAAAACCATTACCGAGACCAAGGCTAAGCTTGATAAATACTATGGGGACTCTGCACCATCGATTTCAATGGTAAAAAAGTGGTTTACTGAATTTCGTTGTGGCCTTACAAGCACTGAAGATGCCGAACGTCCTGGACGCCCAGTTGAGGTCTCTACACCCGAAACAATCGAAAAAATTCACGATATGGTGCTGGCCGACCGAAGATTGAAAGTGCAAGAGATTGTGGAAGCCATAGGCATCTCGCATGGCTCAGTGGTTTCAATTTTGAATGATCACTTGGGCATGAGAAAGCTTTCCGCAAGATGGGTGCCGCGTTTGCTCACAGTCGACCACAAACGCAATCGTGTAACAACTTCACAGGAAGGTTTGGCGTTGTTTAATCACAATATGGAGGAGTTTTTTAACCGTGGACGAAACATGGATCCATCACAATACACCAGAGACCAAACAACAGTCAAAACAGTGTGTTTCTAAGGGTGAATCGGCGCCAAAGAAGGCCAAGGTGGGTTTGTCAGCCAATAAAGTTATGGCGACTGTTTTTTGGGATGCACGTGGGATAATCCACATTGACTATCTTCAAAAGGGAAGAAAAATTAATGGGGAATATTATGCCAACTTATTGGACCGCTTCAATGAGGATTTGAAAAAAAACCGACCTCATTTGGCCAAGAAAAAAGTTATTTTTCACTAAGACAATGCAAGGGTGCACACATGTGCAGTTGCCATGGCAAAAATCCATGAATTGGGCTATGAATTGCTCCCACATCCACCCTATTCTCAAGATTTGGCTCCGAGTGACTACTTCTTGTTCCCAAACCTGAAAAAATGGCTCGGTGGAAAAAGATTTGACTCCAATGATGAAGTCATCTCGCAAACAAAGGCCTATTTTGAGGACCTCGACAAATCATATTTTTTGGAAGGGATAAAAAAATTGGAGAAGCGTTGGACAAAGTGTATAGAGCTCAAGGGGAACTACGTTGAAAAATAAAATAATTTATTTATCAAAAAATCTGTGTTTTATTCCAAAAGTCACGGACTTATTGACCCGCCCTCGTACTTTGAAAAAAAAAAATTATGTTTAAAAAAATCGACTTTATGTTCTTCCTTTACAAACGCCAATTTCATTTGTAATATTAACTGTTTAGTTAAATTAGTGTTTGGTTTAATCGTAACCTAATATTAAACCAAACACAGCAAAAAATAGAAAAAATATAATTGACATTGCTTCAAATTAACAATTTGTAGCAATGCAAGCAAGGAATTATATAATACCCAAGAGCAAGTAGAAAGCAATCTTAACATGGACCTAGAGACAAAAGACATACAAACAATTGAAGAACAGGAAGTTTTTAATGAACTGAAAAGACTAAAGCTACACAAGAGCCCAGGACCCGACCAGATGTAAAGCGAGGCTATTATTCTAGCAAGCGGTCTTTTAACACGACATTTAACAATATTATTTAATAACGTACTACAAACAGGGTTTACACCATATCAGTGGTCGGAATCACATGTAATCTTACTGTACAAGAAAGGCGATCCAAAACAGATTGATAAATATCGCCCGATCAGCTTATTACCGGCAATCTACAAGTTATTTGCTTCAGTACTAGAAAAAATAATGTGAACGTCTCTAGACCTTCACCGAGCAGCGGATCGAACAGGCGGGATTTAGAAGGGGATATTCCACCGTGGATCATATACACTCAATAATAGAATTAATAATCGATAAACATCGTGAATTCCAAAAGGAACTCTACATAGTCTTTATTGACTACCAGAAGGCCTTCGATATTTTACTGCACTCTGCGATATGGGAAACTCTCCGATCACAAGGTGTAGGGACTACCTACATAAACGTACTTAAAAGTATCTACGATAAAAGTATAAGTAGAATCAAACTGGACAGAACTGGTCCTCCCATACCAATAAAAAGAGGAGTTAGGCAGGGTGACCCTTTGTCTCCACGCATTTTATAGCGGTATTAGAGGAAGTATTAAAAAAACTGAAATGGAAAGATATCGGACTAAATATATCAGGAAGTTACCATCAGCCATCTAAGATTCGGAGACGACGTAGTGCTTTTTCAGAAAAGTGTATAGAGATAGAGTTTATGTTGCAATCATAACTAAAGCAAGTATCGAAGCAGGATTGGAAATAAATCTAAAAAAGACAAAAATCATCACCAACAGTAAAAAATTACCTGTCGATTTAAACAATGTTCCCCTAGAATACGTAGAATCCTATGTCTATTCGGGAAAATAAATATCTTTTGATTTAAAAAGCAACGAGATAGAGGTAGATAAACGAATAAACTGTACCTGGCAAAAGTTCTGGAACCTAAAGGAAATGTTCAAAAGTAACATGCCTGTAAAGCTGCAAAAAGACGTGGAATGAATTCCTGCTTGCTACCATCGCTGACCTATGCCTCACAGACGTGGAAATTTACATGAAAAACGTGCAACAAAATTAGACACTGTCAAAGAGCAATGGAGAGGAGTATGATAAATAGTAGAAAAATTCAACACATACCACACGCATTCATTAGAAAAGTAACCGGTGTCAAAGACGCCAACACTTACGCTAAACGGCTAAAGTGATCCGGAGTGGGCGGGCCACGTAGCAAGGACGACAGACGAGAGATGGAAATAACTCCGTAGAGGTGGACATAAAACCGGCGTGAAACAGCGCTTGCGTGTTTCGCCGAGTGAGTGAGTTTACCGGAGGCCCACTCCCCTACCCCCCTAGAAATGCCGCAGCAATTTGTTACCTCAGGAGGGTACCAACTGCGTTAGAGAATCCCTCTCTGAACGTCCATGCTCAGTTGCTCATGCTCGTCCATCCCTCGTATTCTGGGGAGGGCAAAACTGCGCTCCAATCTGCTCGGGGCAAGAGCAAACGCACAAAGGCACCCCCCTCGATATTAAACATGGACTTTTGTAATATCAGGGGATTACACTCCAACCTTAATACCGTCCATTACCACCTTGAGACGGCAAAGCCGGCTTTGCTCTTTTTAACCGAGACGCAAATATCATCTCCGAGTGACACATCATACCTTTCCCACCCAGGGTATTCTCTCGAGCACTCCTTTCTGCCCAAAGCTGGAGTGTGTGTGTATGTCAGAGATGATATCAGCTCTCGCCGCCTCAGCAATCTTGAGGACAAGGACCTGTCAACGTTATGGCTTCGCATATATTGCGACGACCACCCTCGCGTCTATGCGTGCCTATATAGGTCCCATAGTGGTGACCCCGAGACGGACCGACTCTTGGAACACCTGCAAGCTGCTTCAGATTTTGTGCAGCGGCAGATCCCATCAGCAGAGATCATAATACTTGGCGACTTTAATGCCCACCACGCCGATTGGCTCAATTCCAGTAAAACTGATCATGCGGGGAGATCTGTCTGCAACTTTGCCCTTGCGAACGACTTGACACAACTGGTCACTACTCCTACGCGAATCCCAGATGTGGATGGTCAGAATCCTTCCTTGTTGGACCTTCTGCTGACTTCAAATCCTGACGGCTACCAAATATCCGTAATCGCACCACTTGGTTCATCGAATCACTGCCTTGTTAGGAGTTCTGTGCCACTTACGACGGTGTTACGACAGCGTGCTGTTAAATACCGTCGTGTGTGGCACTACAAGTCAGCAGACTGGGATGGGATGCGGCCGTTTTTTGCATCCTATCCTTGGAGGAACGTGTGCTTCTCGCCGGATGATCCCGACAACACTGCCAACTCTGTTGCCGATGTGGTGATGCAAGGGATGGAACTTTTCATTCTGTCCTCTGTAGTGCCAACTGGCGGCAGATTTCGTCCCTGGTTTGGTTCATCCCCCAAAAAAGCTTCTCGCCGGAAGCAGGAGGCTTACCAATCCTGGGCCAATACAGTGTCTGCTCGGGATTTAAATACCAGCACATATAAAAAGGAGTACAACCTTGCCTCTAGGTCCCTCAAGAAAGAGATCACTCGGGCAAAGAAACAGGACGTCAATAGAATTGGTAAGATACTTGAGCGCCTCCCCTCAGGAACCCGTGCATTCTGGTCTCTGGCCAAAGCTATTGAAGGAAATTTCTGCAAGCCAACCCTACCATCCCTACACGTAGGAAATGGATCGTTGGCCCTGGACGCAAAGGACAAAGCCGATCTTCTGGGCAAGCTCTTTGCGTCAAACTCGACCCTGGATGACGGGGGACAGAAACCGCCGACCATACCGCGATGCACGAGCATTATGTCGGATATTCGGTTTCATCAGCGCTCAGTGCGAAAAGCCCTCCGTTCCCTTGATATTCAAAAGTCGAGTGGGCCTGACGGAATCCCTCCTATTGTGTTGAAAAAGTGTGCTCCAGAGTTGGCTCCGGTCTTGACGCGTCTTTTTCGGTTCTCCTACTCTTCGGGCATCGTCCCGGCTTCTTGGAAGACAGCCTTTGTGCACCCGATCCCCAAAAAAGGTGATCGCTCAAATCCTTCCAACTACAGACCAATCGTTATAACCTCTCTCTTCTTGAAGATAATGGAATACATTATCAATAGCCAGCTTCTTTGATACTTGGATGACCAGGGATTACTAAGCGACAAACAATACGGGTTCCGTAAGGGTCTCTCGGCTGGTGATCTCTTGGCGTACCTAACTCATCGTTGGGCTCAGGCAATTGAGTCGAAGGCAGAGGCATTGGCTGTTAGTTTGAACATTGCGAAGGCCTTTAATCGGGTTTGGCATAAAGCGCTGCTATCAAAGCTTCCATCATACGGGCTGCCCGAGAAATTATGTAAGTGGGTCACTAGTTTCTTAGCAAATAGAAGCATAAAGGTCGTAGTTGACGGCGAATGCTCGGAAACTCAGTCTGCTGATGCTGGTGTCCCTCAGGGCTGTGTGCTATCGCCTACCCTATTCATACTGCATATCAATGACATGTTACAGACCAACAGCATTCATTGCTATGCGGATGATAGTACAGGTGATGCTGTATATACCGGCTCCCCGAATATTTCTCTGCTAAATGTCATTGAGAGTCGAAACGAACTTGTGTCTAAAATAGAGAATTCATTGGAGAAAGTCTCTGAATGGGGTAAACGTAACATAGTCCAATTCAACCCCGCCAAGACACAAGTCTGCGCGTTCACCACTAAAAAGTCACCAATGGTCGTATATTCTCGTTTCGAGGGCACATCTTTAACCATCTCCCCTAGCATTGAGATACTTGGCGTCAACATATCGAGCGAAGTCCAGTTCCGATATCATCTAGAGGGTAAGGCCAAGTTAGCCTCGAAGAAGCTTGGTGTTCTTAACAGAGCGAGACAGTACTTCAGTCCGTACCAACGCCTACAACTCTACAAGGCGCAGGTTCGGCCTCATATGGAATATTGTTCTTATCTCTGGGCAGGGGCGCCAAAATACCAACTGCTCCCTCTGGATCGTATCCAACGAAGAGCCGCTCGAATTGTTGACTGCCACAGTGTTTCAATCAGCTTGACCCCTTGGAATTACGCCGAGATGTAGCTTCACTCTGCATCCTCTATCGGTTGTATCACGGGGAGTGCTCTGAGGAATTGTTCGGAATCATACCACCTGCAACTTTTCGCCATCGTCCCACGCGAAAAACATACCATCCTCATCACCTTGATGAGTAGCAGTCTTCCACCGTGCGCTTTCCGCGTAACTTTCTGCCGCGCACTGTAAAACTCTGGAACGAACTGTCACCAGCAGTATTTCCGGACCTATACGACCTGCAAACCTTCAAGAAGAGAGCGTATTCCCTCTTAAAAGGCCGGCAACGCACCAGCAGCTCTTCTGATGTTGCGAGTGTCCATGGGCGACGGTAGTTGCTTACCATCAGGTGACCCGTTTGCTCGTTTGCCCCCTTATTTAATAAAAAATAAAAAAATAAAACTCGTTACAACATGGCCAGGACCTAGAGGAAGCAGAAAAAGTGGAAGACCGGTGACGCGCTGGGAGGACGAAATAAAATTAACGGCGTGTAAAAATTTGTTACACAACGCCCAAGATAGATAGATGGTCTTGTCTGGAGGAGGCCTTCACCTTCAAATGAAGAGGGTTTCTTACAGTCAAATGATATATAATTATCTAGTAAAAATTAATAAAAATTTAGATAAATTTAGATCAACATAATAAACTTTAAGAAATCTATAATAATCTATCTATATGTAAGTATTCATAGTAACCATTGTATGTAATTATATAATTAGAAAATAATATAAATAAAAATCAATCCTAGGAAAAAATAGACATGAATATGTTATTGATAATAATAGGGATACAGTCTTCCACAGTAATGTTTGTAGTAATAATGTTGTTTGTAGATATTTTTGAAGTTATATTTTTGCCAAGCTTATCCCTAGTGGCACTGATGTATTTAACGCTTTAATACTTTGTGCTAATAATAGTTAAAAAAACTTGAGAGGTGTCCCAGGAGAGGACACCCGGATGGAACGAAGTTATTATATATATATATATATAATTTTGTATAATATTATATCTGTATAGATATAATATTATACAAAACAAATAGTTGAACTAAATATATATAGTGCGCGCGGAAATAGTTGCCCGCGCCTTAGGTAGGGTCAGGGGTGAGGGGGCGGGTTGCTTGCTGCTCGCAGTGTTGCCGCCGCGAAGTCCGGCTCCTTGCGCTTGATGTTATTACTGAGTAATAACATCAAGCGCTCTTCCGTCCCACCGCTCGCAAACCTAAGGCCCGGCTAGCTAGTCACAATATGTAACAGTCATAACAGTCACAATGTGTAATTGCAAAATTCTACATTATTGTCAAGGTGATAAGGTCGTTTTTTGTATCATTCTTAATAGTCGTTATTACATTGTGATTTCGAGTGGCAAAAAGTGTCGTGCCTATAATAAACCGTCCAGCCTCCATACAATTCGCAACGCGCCATAAGGAACTTCGTTCCAATAATATTAATTTCGCATATCTGCTTAGGCATAATTTTTTTTGACATAATCACTTTAAGCATAATAATCATTGCGCATACTTATTATTAAGCATACATTTATTTACAGATATAGATAGGCATACTGATATAAAATTATTTAAAGACGTTTTGAACGCGATAAAAAGTTCTGACCTAACCCAAAACTACACAAACTTTATTTAACGTCGGGTTCTTGTGAGGCCTTATTACTACTCCGAAGACGTTTGGAACGTGATAAAAAAGTTCTAACCTAACTCAAAACTACACAAACGTTATTTATGCCTAACGAGTTATGCCAAAAAAGAATTATCCCAAAGTATTGTTATGACAAAAAAGTTAAGCCTAACGAGTTATGCCACATTAAATTAGGACAAAAAACATTAGTCTAAATGATAATTATGTATGATATAGTATGCTAAAAAACAAGTACCTATGCCAAAGTATTATTATGACAAACAAAATTATGCCATCGAGGTGTGCCACATCAAATTATGCCAAAAAAAATTATGGGAAAAAAACGAATTCCGTGTTGAAGTAACATGAAGAAATATTGTAATGTAACTACTTTAAAATTGTCACATCAAACTCACAAACACTTGAATGTATAACTATAAAGCTAATTTAAGTTATTTATAGATTAAAAAAAATTTAATTGAATGACAAATCTATTTTTGCGAAGGTGAGATATTATATTAACAGACATCTATTTTTGTATCTCTTAAAATAGATACACATTTCTTATTATAGATGAAATGTTTTCTTTTTTGTTACTTATTTATTATTATATAATGTTTTAGATATAAAGATTATAATGAATAAAATAAGACTAATTAATCGGCTTATCTCTGTAACTTGTTATTTAAATTTTATGTAAATTGTGTGTCCCGAACGATCACTGGCAAATATACTCAAGATGATTTTATAGACAAGCACCATTCAGTATAAATTATTATTATTGCACTATTGAATGGATGTATATGGATTCAATCGTCACATGATGTAATATATGGAATGTAATCAAACAATTGCACGACATAATGTATCCTTAGCTTACACAAAAATACACGCAAGATGCATGCGCGAGCATTGACATAAACGAAGAAAACAAACGTGAAACACAGCGAACGAAGTCCGTTTCACTATCTATTGTCTTCCGAGAAGAACTCAGCTCAGCTCAGAGTAGAAAATATAATTATATACTTATGTACCTACAGAGAAACAGCTTTCGTAGAATGATCCAAATCTGAAAATTTTGACGTCCCCTTCAGCGGCACACAATCGTGGACACACCGTATGCTTGTAGTAGTGAAATCGAAAGCTAACTATGTAGCTGTCTGTACCTCTTTTTTTAATGTGTTATACTGTGTTTATACTGTGACGTCACTGATCAAAATATGCTCGTCTGATAGTATGTAGGTACTTACTTTGTCTATAATGCGTGCAGTGCGTGCGAGCTGGGTGCGGCGGGCGCGGCGGCGGCGCTGGTGGCGGCGGGTGCGGACGGGCGCGCGCACCCCGTCACGCGCTACGGCCCGCTGTACGTCGCCGCCTATCACGGCCATAGAGACATCGCGCGCATGCTGCTGCGGCACTTCCCGGAGGCCGTGCAGGCACGTCAATAATAATAATAATTAATATCTATGGACGCTCCCACACCACGTCAATCTGGTCCCGTGCTAAGTTCTCGAAGAACTTGTGTTACGGGTACCAGACAACGAATATATATTTAATAATTTTGTACTATACACATATTTAAGATTTTTATTGTATTATACACATATTTATTACACATACATGACCCAGGAACACAGAAAAACTTTTTTGTTCCTTCCTCTGGATTCGAACCCGCGACATCCGGCTTGAGCACTGACACCCTCAACTAATGAGCCACAGAGGTCGTCAATCATGTAACTTAGACAATATTCTCGAACTGGTCAGTTGACTGATAAGAAAATGACAAGGTGGAATTTGTTCACAGCAAGAGACTGTAGAGAAATGGCTGCCCCTGCACGCGGCCTGTATCGGTGGCCATCCGGAGCTGGTCACACTACTGCTGGAGTATCCGTACCCTGAACACCTAATGAATACGTACACGTAAGTCTTTATAACATTATTTAAATATATGATTATTCAAAATTCACTACGGATATTTTTTGGCATAGGATCTGCTGCTTACGTTCTTGATTTTATTTAGTAGGTATACTATATTTTTATTCTCTATATCTCTATATTTTATTATATTATATTTTTTCGACTTTTTATATTATTTTTTTGCCTAAACGTCTTTACATAAGCAGTAGATCATATTATGCCCAAAATGTCCGTAATTAATTTTGAACAACCTTATGTATCAGTTAATTTAAGTCAAAAACATATTTCTTTATAGTAGAACAATAAAAGTCTCAGATTAATAACTATAAAGTTAAAAGTAAGCCTAATATTAAAATATTTTTACAGCGACAGTACCGGTAAATTACAATATCGGTTCGCGTTCGACGTAAACGCACGCGACGCGAGCGGGCAGAGCGCGCTGTACGTGGGGTGCACGCTCGGCAACGCCGCCGTCGTCGACGCGCTTCTCGCTTGCACCGCGCCCGCTACGCCCACGCAGGTAGGCTGAGGATACACGCTCAAAAAATCCTCCCTGTCTCGAGCTTCGAGGCAGAGTTTGTCTGACATTTTTAACAAATTGTACGGTATTTCGTTTTAAATTTAAATTCAAGGCTAAAATCAATTAAGCTAATTAGCATAATCGTGGATGATTTATTTCTATAATTTACTCTATAAAGTCTATATTCGCTTTGTGTGGCACTCTTTCTTTCCTGCTTGTTAATACCAAAATAGAATGTAGAAAATGAAGTTCAGCCAGATTGTAGCGACGTCTACGCTATGACATTAACAGTTGCCAAAACCGCCGCCATTTTGACTTATGGCGGGAATGAAAGTGGAAACCATTACAGCCGGTAGAGAAGAACGCAAGCCCGCCGAGCGAGGCGACGCAGCAGGTGCTGAGCCCGCACCGCGCGGGCATCTCCATGGGCATACACGCCATCGTAAGCAAACTGACCGGTGCAAGCAAAAATGTGAGTGTGCTAGTCTAGTTTTGTGCTTGTCTATGCATTGTTTTTGTGTTCACCACCTTTTTGTTAATTTTGATTAATATTTTTCTACAGGCGAAACGACTGTAACAAAGAAATAAATTTCCAATTACTAATTTATAAAAAAATATGTTAGTGTATAAAAATTATTTATTATCATTTTAATAATACAATATGAACATGTATTTGTTAAAAAAAATCGTCTCCACAGAGCGGCAGTGAGCCGGTGGAGCGGCGCGTGCGGGTAGTGCGCGTGGACGCGGCGCGCGGTGCGGACTCGTGCGTGGCGGTGGCGGCGCGGCTAGGCCACGCGCGCGTGCTGCGGAAACTGCTCGATGCCGGCGCGCACGCAGATGCCAGCGCCGCGCCACCGCAGGTACAATATTTATAATTTTTTGTGTGTACAAATAAAATTCTTTACGTAGTAAGTACAAAACACACATAAAAATAACACAACGATTATTAAAAACTTTCCTATGAAACTGTACAAAACAGTGGTCTAATCATTACTTATCAAACGACGTTCCTCCTACACAACTTATATTATAGGTACAACAGTAATTATTGTTTTCACTTTGTTAAAAAAAAAATACTCGAGCGAATAATACGGCACTTTTATAGATTGCGTATAGATTTTGTTCTTTTCATACAATATGTGAAGTGGGGATGGATTTTTTTAGTCATTCTACCCCGGCTCATCATGCGGGGTATCGTTGAATAGTCGATAACTTAGGCCTTTTCATCCGTTATTGGATGATTTATACAGTATTATCCGAGCGAAGTAATTAGGCCACGGAGCTTATGAATAGTCGATAGTCTTTTTATATAAAGGCAAGGTTTTTAGCACGACTTTTTTATTAAGTTAACTATTTACGAATAATCGGCCTCCCAAGTGGTTACTATAACTATAAGCGGTGGAAACTTGTAACTCTATTGTGGTGACTCCTAACTGTCAGCGAAATCGAACAATATTTTTTTAATTGAAATTTGAAAATAACGGACTGCTGGTTGATATCTACGGAACCCTTATACAAGCCGTTTCCTGACACGCTCTTTATTTTTTTATATAATGACAGGAACTAACCGGTTCGGAGTCGCGCGAGCGGCGGCGCTCGCGCAGCGCGACCGTCAGCCGGTCGCGCGCGTCTCCCTCGCCCTCCCCCGCGGGGTACAACGAGGATCGTGAGTACAAACGTTTTACTTCTATTATTATAGTCGAAATTAACACCGAAACAAAAAGATATATGGCGCTGCATTTTTAAAATAGTTATTCAAAATTGAACTTTATTCATAACAAAAGAAGATACACGTTTCATTAAGAGCTCGGATGTCAGGTTGCACAGCGCATGTGCAGTGTATGACTGATGTCATATGAAACGTGTGTCTTTTTGTGTAGTGAATAAACTATATATATATATATATAAAGGGACTTTATTCACTGCTAATTCTATGTGACTTCAACTCTCAAAACATGGTTGTGATGTTGTACGAGCTAGCACGTAGGTACATTGCTGACTCTACATCATTTCTTTGCATTGTGCTGTAAAGTGCAGGCTGTCGGGCCAGTCCGCATCAAGTAATCATACCGCGCACTCATAATCATTTTAGCAATTAGTATTCGTGTTAATAAATATCAATATCATATCAAGGACTTTTACTTATCAATATCATCAAAAGGTGTAGTTGAGTAAGCAGCTCCTACAGATGTTATGATACGTATCAATAAATAGAGTGACTCAGACAAGATATGAATGGGTACGATCATTTGACCTATCGTGCGTAGATTTAATTAGTCTCAGTCCCACTCTGTTTTAAAACGAATTATATGTGAACGTTTGTCAGGCGAGGGTGGGTGGACAGCGCTGGCGGCGGCGGCGCGCGCGCGGCAGGCGGGCGCGGTGGAGCTGCTGCTGGCGGCGGGCGCTAGCGACGTCGGCGGCCGCGCGCTGCGCGAGTGCGCCAAGCACGGCCTGCACCACCTCACCGCCGCGCTGCTCGCCACCAGGGTACGAGTTTACAGGATGTATTTTTATCCGAATGAAATATTTGACCCGAAATTGGGCTACAATATGACATGAGTAATGACAGTATGCATAGCTAAAAATTAAGTATTTGCATAGAATTAAGTATTTTATAGGGTAATCTGGTGAAAATTTAAGGCCATATGTTAAATATATTATTAGAACGAAAATCGAATACTGATTACACTCCTTGAATATCAATTTTTGTTTTGTCTTGTAGTGTCTTTAGTCTAGTCTATATTACATAACTATAACTTGCCATTATGTGTTAGGCGTACGCGGACACCGAGTACAAGCTCAACCGGTCGGCGATGGCGGAGCGGGTGCTGGGCGCGCGCGATGCGGACGCCGCGCTCACGTACCGCGCGCGCTGCCCCACAACGCCCGTACTGCTCAACTGGCGCGAGCTGCGCTGCCACCTCACGCACGTCAGGTGAGCGGCTGTCAATACTGTAAAGCTTATGGACTGAATATCAATGTAAAAAACCTTCGATACAATAAATGAGTGTTATAAGCTTAAATCACATGTCTATATTATAATGTCTGTCTGTGGCATCATCAAGTCTAAACAAAAATGCCAATTATGATGCAGTTTTTTTAGTTGAGCTGATGTGATCTAGATGGTTCTTATGACTTATCATGAGGCAAAGATAAATTATAAGCTATAAACTTAAAGTACCTGGGTATCTGAGCTTTAATTAATGTCTAGGGTTACTTATAATTTTACTTACCATCCGTGCTTTACCAATTACTTATTATAATGAACTGTAGCTATATTATGTAGTTAAAATACATTAAAATATGTTTTAGGATGTCGTGGATCCGGCAGGCGGCGCTGCGCGTGAACCCGTCTGTGAGCGCGGGTGCGGCGGCGGCGCAGGCGCTCACGCGGCTCGAGCTCGCCAACAATGAGCTGCGCTCGCTGCCCCGCGAGCTGTTCAGCCTCGTCAGCCTCAGGTCCGTGTGCCAACCTTATATATGTATACGGAGCTATATCGGCAATGTCTTGTCATTATGTCAAGTCAAGCAAAAAAGCGGCACAACCGTATCATCCTTTTCTCGAAGCAGTTCAGGCCATTTTCGACCCCGACTTCGTTGTGACCCTGACATAAAAAGAGAAGCCTGAATTTTCAGTTATTATTTTTTATTTTAATAATAATGACCGAAATATACGCATTATTTACGTGCTTTTACTCGCATGTGTGTGCGTACATGCGTACGTGTTTACGTGTCTGTGGCGAATACACATTGATGTTTAATGTTTTTTTTATTGAGAATATGTTCGTTTAGGTATATTAACGCAGCTCAGAACAAACTGGAGCGTTTACCGACGGCGGACGATCCGTTCGAAGAGGAGGACACCAAGCAGCGCCGCGGGAAGAAACCTGCTAAGCGCACCACGCCCGTGTACACCGCGCCCGTGCTGCAAGAGCTGTATCTACAGGTACATACTTAGATTAATCTATTTCCTGTCTGTAGTGTATTGACGAGATGCATATTTTATCAACCTTGTGCTGTTTATAAAATCTTTGATGTAATCTAGCGCCATCTTGTTTGCTGTTTTTCAACAGACATAAAGGGAAGGGTCAAAATTTCTTGTTCTCCGAGCACAGCAGTTGTTTCATATGCATGACTTTCGTGATGTCTTCCTAGGACAACCGACTCGAGGAGCTGCCCCCGGAGCTGTTCTCGCTGCCGGCGCTGAGCAGCCTGGACGTGTCCAATAATAAACTGCGCGAGCTGCCCGCCCAGATGTGGAGCGCGCCCGCGCTGCGCGACCTCAGCGCTGCGCTCAACCATCTGCAGGAGCTGCCGGCCGGGGAGCGCGTGAGTATCTTCCTCCTCATGCGATAGAAGTGAAACCTCCAAAAATGTGCCATGTACTTCATTCCTAAATACGTGTGTTGCTGCTTTTTTATCTGTCAACGGTACTTAATGTATCACTAACGGTAACTTAATACAATGGACTAATATTACAGTAATACATTACCAACTAAATACTATTACCAGGTGCAGGACGATAGACGGACGTCGGTGACGTCAGAGTCCTCAGCTGCGTCGCCGACAACCAACTATGCACCGTTCGCGCTTGACCACTCCGTGAGTCTCAAACTGTAGTACCTACTTCTATTGCTAAATTATTACCATATGAAAGTAAGATTGTTTAGTGTTTATAATTTTTGTGTTTAGTCCAAATATTAAAAGTATGTACTTTTACGTAAAGACACTAGACCCCTTACTAATATTAGGTTAGGACCCCTTACATATGAAATTGGCGTTTTGTCGTACTGGCCACTTTGCTCTCTAATATATCTTCTTTGGTTAGAAATTCTAATTTCAAATTTATACCGCTATTTGTGTTTTGAAAACCGTAATTAATTTTTTCCTCTTTTCGTTTTTTCTTTGTGTCACTCTGTTTACACGATGAAAACATGATATATCGTATTATTCGAGTACGAGTTCCATCGTGGCACCAGTGCTGCAGAAACGACTCGAAGGTTTAATGATGTGTATGGCGGCGGTGTCGCAAAAGAAAACACAGTGCGTTTTTGGTTCCAACGTTTTATTTCTAGAAATTTCGACCTGCAGAACAAGCCCCGTGTACGGCCGGAGACCAAAGTTGATAATGAAGAATTGAAGGCTATTGTGGAAGCGGATCCATCGCTAACCACGTCCGAGTTAGCTGCAGGTTGAGGTATAAGTGATAAAACTGTTTTAATCCACTTGAAGCAAATTGGGAAAGTGAAAAAGCTTGAAAGGTGGGTACCTCATGAATTGAGTGCAGCAAACCGACAAACGCGGGTCGACTGCCGCGTTACATTACTCAACCGGCACAATAATGAAGGGAATTTAAATCGAATCATTACCTGTGATGAAAAGTGGATCCTGTAAAATAATCGGAAACGCTCATCGCCATGGCTAAACCCTGGCGAACCAGCCAAAGCCCCAAGCGAAAATTGACTTAAAAAGTTACTTGTGAGCGTTTGGTGGACTAGAGCCGGTGTCGTTCCCTACAGCTTTCTTTAACCTAGCCAGACGATTACGGCAGATGTCTATTGCCAGTAACTGCAAATCATGATGGAAAAGCCAGCTGCTAAACGACCGAGGTTGGTCAATCGCTCTAGACCACTGCAGCTTCAGGACAACGCTAGGCCACACACTGCACAACAGACGGCTACCAAATTAGAGGAGCTTCAATTGGAATGTCTAAGACATCCACCGTACTACCCGGACCTTGCTCCAACAGATTACCAATTTTTCGAAATTTGGATAACTTCTTGCAAGGGAAAAAATTAAACTCCTATGGGGAGTTCAAAGCGCCTTTTTTTTTGATTTTATTGATTCTTGTCCGAATGTTTTTTTTTGTAAAGGAATCAATGAACTACATATGAGATGGCAAAATTGCATAGATAGCAATGGTATAATACTTTGATTAAATAAATATATTATGCTTAAAAAAATCGACTTTATCCTCCTTTACAAAACGCCAATTTCATATGTGTATGACCTAATAAAAATATTTATATAATGCATAAGCTATACAATGTTTTGTCCTTGTCTGTCAAGCTACTTTTCCAATATATCAGACAAGGGCAAAACATTGTATAGCTTATCCATTGTGTAAATATTTTTATTACTAAGGGGTATAAAGTATGATGTGGTCAAATGTAGTGACAATAAACTTTTTCAATAGAAGTCGATGTCTCGAAGTCCGTCCATAGAGCACAGCGAGGCGTCTCCTGGTGATGATGTGCCCTCATTGGGTAACAGGGCAGGACATGCCATGTAAGTACGACACATTCTAGGATTTATGATTTGTTTACTTATTTCCCAAAATAGGTGTATCATAATGACTCTAGTTTTGTCTGCAAAGAACCCTAACGGTTTCACTCTGTTCGTCTGACTGTCTGTCCGCCTTTGTAACTTCTGTAATTATAAATATAAATTGATGAAATTTGGTCATTTTCAAAGATTGTGAATAGATTTTATTTTTGGTATCAATTTGGGATATGTGCGAATAAGGAATGAGTTTTTTTCATTCAAAGTCACACACAAAGGTCAAAGCGTTTTATTATATTAATACGTGAATCGAAAAATGTAGTAGTTTAAAGAGAATTATGCAACCGAAGGGCGAGTATGAAATTTGGCCGGTAAATTAAAGTTTATGTGTATTGTTTATAAATGTCAAAGCGTTTTATTATATTAATACGTGAATCGAAAAATGTAGTAGTTTAAAGAGAATTATGCAACCGAAGGGCGAGTATGAAATTTGGCCGGTAAATTAAAGTTTATGTGTATTGTTTATAAACTTAAACTGTCCTAAAGCGAACAAACTGCTTAAGTAAAACATTCTTCCGATTCAGATGGACGGAAGCAAAGCGTGCTCACGCGTGGCGGGGCCCCCGCGCGACGTCCCCCTGCCGCGAGGCCCTCAACGGCCAGGCCCCCGGCGCCAGCGTGCTCACGTCGCTAAACCTCGCGCACAACCAGTTCGCGTGCGTGCCGCCGCCGCTCGCGTGCATGGCCCCCGCGCTGACGCGGCTCAATATGGCGTATAATAATTTAAGGTATTTTTTATTACCTCATTGTTCAAAATAACTGTATTATATTATATGTGTAAAATGAAGAGGCAATTGACTTAAACTTACGACGCGTCAACTGATCATAATTATGTATCGACGTCAATTTCATTCGTCAATGTCATTGTCTCACCCTTGAATCCTAGCCCCAGGTTTATACTAAGGCGGGTCAATAAGTCCGTGACTTTTTGAATTTCTAACCTCCTTACTGAAAAAGCAACACTACTCCTGTCAACAGGCATCTGTCAGTTGACTCCTATCAAAATTTGAACTTGCTGCGTCAGTTAGTTTGTGTTTTACAGCTATCTTTATCAGACTATCCAGTAACTTAAGGAAACAATGGAAAAAAGTGAATTTCGTGTGCTTATTAAGCATTATTTTTTGCGAAAAAAAACCATAACCGAGAACAAGGCTAAGCTTGATAAATACTATGGGGACTCTGCACCATCGATTTCAATGGTAAAAAAGTGGTTTACTGAATTTCGTTGTGGCCGTACAAGCACTGAAGATGCCGAACGTCCTGGACGCCCAGTTGAGGTCTCTACACCCGAAACAATCGAAAAAATTCACGATATGGTGTTGGCCGACCGAAGATTGAAAGTGCAAGAGATTGTGGAAGCCATAGGCATCTCGCATGACTCAGTGGTTTCAATTTTGAATGATCACTTGGGCATGAGAAAGCTTTCCGCAAGTCGACCACAAACGCAATCGTGTAACAACTTCACAGGAAGGTTTGGCGTTGTTTAATCACAATATGGAGGAGTTTTTGCGACGTTTTGTAACCGTGGACGAAACATAGATCCATCACAACACACCAGAGACCAAACAACAGTCAAAACAGTGGGTTTCTAAGGGTGAATCGGCGCCAAAGAAGGCCAAGGCGGGTTTGTCAGCCAATAAAGTTATGGCGACTGTTTTTTGGGATGCACGTGGGATAATCCACATTGACTATCTTCAAAAGGGAAGAACAATTAATGGCGAATATTATGCCAACTTATTGGACCGCTTCAATGAGGATTTGAAAAAAACCGACCTCATTTGGCCAAGAAAAAAGTTCTTTTTCACCAAGACAATGCAAGGGTGCACACATGTGCAGTTTACATGGCAAAAATCCATGAATTGGGCTATGAATTGCTCCCACATCCACCCTATTCTCCAGATTTGGCTCCGAGTGACTACTTCTTGTTCCCAAACCTGAAAAAATGGCTCGGTGGAAAAAGATTTGACTCCAATGATGAAGTCATCTCGCAAACAAAGGCCTATTTTGAGGACCTCGACAAATCATATTTTTTGGAAGGGATAAAAAAATTGGAGAAGCGTTGGACAAAGTGTATAGAGCTCAAGGGGGACTACGTTGAAAAATAAAATGATTTATTTATCAAAAAATCTGTGTTTTATTCCAAAAGTCACGGACTTATTGACCTGCCCTCGTAAACTTAGATAGTCCGTTGAGGTGAATCTTATACTTTCAACGAGTAAATTTTTTATATATATTATAATCGGTTTCTCGAAAACGGCCGCAAGTATCCATGAAATTTTGATGCAGGGAGTGATGGGGAAGAAAACTCGATCTAGCTAGGTATTTTCCCTGGAAAACTGCGCATTTTTAAGCTATATAATATGTTTTTTCTTTCGTCGTGCAACAATATATTAATAATTTCGATGTCTGTCCGATTGGCAGTTGTGTATGCATATGTATATTTTGTGTTTTGTTTGAAAATTCGGAATGTGGTGGGTTCGAATCCCGATTAGATAAATATTTTTGCGATTTAATTATTTTTATTTATCAGGACTCCGAGCAAGGCTATGTTACCCAGGTACTAATATTAAAACATGATTTACAGGTCAATGTCGTACGTAACGTCATACCCCACAGGGCTGCGGCAGCTCGACCTTAGTCACAACCAGATCAGCTGCTGGCCAAGTCTGCCGCAGGTATGACTTTCGTGTGTTCGATAATTAACAAACCGATACAAATTTTTTTCTAGATAATTCTACGTCATACGACCGTCTAAATAACAATTCGGCGAGGTCGCAAGTGACTGAACTGCCATTTAGACGGTCTATTTTCGCCGTGCAGCTTTAGTCACCCGTGTTAAAATCCCGCATGAAATCTCCAATTAGTTAGCTTAATTCATTACTCTAAGAAAGGACGACAGCGCGTTTGACCGATAATGTCGTTTTAATGTCTTTCCGCCCGCACTCGTATACATTTAATGCTTACTTATGGAGCTACTTAGTACAGACTGACATTATTAAGTCTATACAGTTTCTGTCAAAATCTCTACTGACTCCTTAAGTACTGTTCCCAGGTGGAGAAGCTGGGTACGTCCCCCGACGATCCGCTGGCGTGCTATTGCCGCACGCGCCCGGGCCGGCCGCGCCCGCGCTCCGGCGGCTCCGTGCGCTCGCAGCTGCTGAGCGCCGCGTGCCCCGCGCGCCGCCATCTTCGTCTCGAGGGCGTGCGCACGTTGGTCCGTACACACTGACACCGCGGCCTCACAGACAACTGAACATTTTCCACCGTATTTGATATTTTGCTATATGTACTTTTATAATTTTTTATAAAGTCGGCTTGTACGATCACAGATCCTGTCGAACAACCTGCTCACGCGCATCCAGTTGACCACGGACGACGACGGACTCATCGCGGCCTGTGACGCCGCCGCCGCTGAAGAGACTGATGACGAATGGGTAAATATAAAGCCATACGCGTCGTCGCACCGTCCCATTCGGAGTGGTAAAAAGAAAAATAGTATATTTCCTTGTGTTGTGGGTATATATATTATATATTCAAATATATAAATTATTACACTAATAATTATTATTGTTTTAACAGTCGTAATATAATCAAAATTAAACACTTATTTATAACGTAATGTAACATGTACAATGGTAATTACAAAAAAAATATAATTTTAATGAGATGGATGTACTTGATGGATTGACAGCAATTTATCAATATTTGGCTTGAGTTTTGTAAGGAATAACCGCAAATCTCCCCGTTCTGTGATATTCAATATGTTCCTTTTTTTTGTTAATAAGTTTGTAACGGCACTAAAACTTTTCGACGAGATATGACGAGGGAAACGCTATCAGAAGCTTTTGCGCGATTCCCCACAGTCCAGGATATTTTTCAGATATTTCTCTCTTTTAAATGTCACTTTCAGCTCCTCATTAGTGCTAAGCTCGAGTAGCTCCTCTTGAAATGGATTTATGATCCATGGTGGTATTTCCATCGACAGAATGTCTTCAAATCTGATTTTAAAATCATCATGCAGGGCAATCAAATGTTGAACGTATGTCTGAATATCTTCATCAAGGCATTCTACCTGCGATAAGTTTGAAAACTGTAAAAATTCGCGCCGACCAATATTTTCCTTCATAAATTTCAATTTTCCAATAAAAGCTGAAATTACACTCTTTGTTTTTATTAAATTAAGGCTGTCCCCTTGTAATTGTAAGTTGAGGTCATTAAATTTTTTGAACAAATCTGTCAAATACACGATGACTGCTTTAAAATTGATTAAGTTTTTTTAAATCAGGATCTTTACTTTCCAGAAATTCTAAAACTGAGTCAAAAAGTGAATAAAATCTTGATAAACATGCACCTTTCGACAACCAGCGTACTTCGGTATGTAACAGCAATCGTTGGAAGTTTTCATCATTTTCATCGCACAATTGTGCAAATAAGCGCATATTCAATGCATTGCTTCTAATTTTGTTAACTGCATTAATCACAAATTAAAGCGATTGGTGCAATCTATCACTCAAATTTTTCGCTACTAGATGTTGTCGGTGGATAACACAGTGAATTGCAGTTACCTCTGGTATAATTCTTTTATGGCCTATAAACCCACGATATCGCCCGACCATGGCAGGAGCTCCATCTGTTGCCACCGAAATAACGTTTGTAAATGGAATCGATTTTTCTTTAAAAAATCACTCATGACATTAAATATTGAATTCACCTTTATTGTCCGTCTTCAAAGTTTTCGCGAATAGTAGCTCTTTATGAATTTTATTCGCCCATAACAAATTGAACATATGCCAATAATAATGCTTCATTGCCAGGTAAAGTTGACACGTCCAGTTGAATAGAAAAATGAGTTGTTTGCAGATAATCACACAAGAAACTTTCAACATCAGAGCTCATTTCATCAATACGTCTTTGTACAGTGTTGTTACTCAAAGGAAATCTTTTGAGTATGTCAAAGGAAAATTTGTGCAGAACAGTTTTTAAAACCTCAGTTAAACAGCAGGAAAAATTAATTGTTCGCCAATGGTGTGCGGTTTTCCAGATTTTGCTATAAGTAATGAGATATTATAAGATGCCCGCAAGCCATCATCGTTGCTTTCAGACGTTGAAGCGAACATACTGTGCACGGTGGGTCTCTTTTCATATTTTTCCTTTAATGTTTGAAAATATTTTAAATCTACCTATTTCATCAGGATGACACCTTCTTAGGTGGTCTTCCAGTTTTGATGGTTTCATAGAGTCATTGCTCAAAACTTTTTTACATAAAAGGCATGTGGCCAATCGTTTATCTGCCTGTGATGGAAGAAAACCAAATTTTAAATATTCAACACTGTACTGACGACACTTATTCTTAGATTCGGTCATGTTTCGTATCAATTACCTACCTGTAAATAATAAATATAAAAATTCAAGTTTTAATACAAAATGTTGAAAAATGCGCCCATTAGGCACGCGATATTATATTATATAGGCAGGTAGGTACTTACATTTCCGACACTGGTAATCACTAATATCGATTCACTTTTCTTTATGAAATTTCGGAAACAAATGAGTAACGTTTATCCTTGACATTCGTATTTATATTGGCGAAGAATTAAACACGTTCATACAAGATTGCAAGTACATACACCATAAGTCGTATTAATTTGCACGTTTGAACACGAGTTGCGGACGGGACGGCGGCGGCCGGCGCGGCAATATGTCTCGACGCGTTGTACTGAATACTGCATCTAACTATCCATTCTATCCATTCCATCATCCATTCCACATCTATCCATTTTTTTCTCAATTTATTTATAAATTGTCTTATTGAGAAGGTTTAATTTAGGTATCGTATTATTTAAAATAACAAGCCAACATTTTAGTTCTTCACTATCGAAACCAAATTAAATTTCATACACCTCTGCTTACGATTGTAGACTCCCGTCGAGTCTCCGTGGCCCCCTGGGGGTCCACTTGGACCACTTTGGGAATTACTGTTCTAAACGATTAAAACCACAATGTCGCCAAATGAGCCTGGCGCCATTACCAATCAGTCAGTGTGCACATCCGGCACAGTCGTCGCAACAAGAATCTTTGTGTCGAGTCTTGGAACATACGCGTAATTCGCAAGTTGTTGACGTCATTCAAACTTTCTATCAGAACGGCGAGTCGTCTCTCAAGGCGCGGCTGCTGTTCCCACTGCTGTCGATGCTGGACGTGTCGTGCAACCTGCTGCGCGCCGTGCCGCCCGCCGTGCACCTGCTCACCAACCTCTCCGTACTCAACCTCAGCGGGAACAAGGGTACGAACTGTAGTGTAGAGGACCTGCTGATCCCGCTGCTGTCGATGCTGGACGTGTCGTGCAACCTGCTGCGCGCCGTGCCGCCCGCCGTGCACCTGCTCACCAACCTCTCCGTACTCAACCTCAGCGGGAACAAGGGTACGAACTGTAGTGTAGAGGACCTGCTGATCCCGCTGCTGTCGATGCTGGACGTGTCGTGCAACCTGCTGCGCCCGGTGCCGCCCGCCGTGCACCTGCTCACCAACCTCTCTGTACTCAACCTCAGTGGGAACAAGGGTACGAACTGTAGTGTAGAGGACCTGCTGATCGCGCTGCTGTCGATGCTGGACGTGTTGTGCAACCTGCTGCGCGCCGTGCCGCCCGCCGTGCACCTGCTCACCAACCTCTCCGAACTCAACCTCAGTGGGAACAAGGGTACGAACTGTAGTGTAGAGGACCTGCTGATCGCGCTGCTGTCGACGCTGGACGTGTCGTGCAACCTGCTGCGCGCCGTGCCGCCCGCCGTGCACCTGCTCACCAACCTCTCCGTACTCAACCTCAGCGGGAACAAGGGTACGAACTGTAGTGTAGAGGACCTGCTGATCCCGCTGCTGTCGATGCTGGACGTGTCGTGCAACCTGCTGCGCGCCGTGCCGCCCGCCGTGCACCTGCTCACCAACCTCTCCGTACTCAACCTCAGCGGGAACAAGGGTACGAACTGTAGTGTAGAGGACCTGCTGATCCCGCTGCTGTCGATGCTGGACGTGTCGTGCAACCTGCTGCGCGCCGTGCCGCCCGCCGTGCACCTGCTCACCAACCTCTCCGTACTCAACCTCAGTGGGAACAAGGGTACGAACTGTAGTGTAGAGGACCTGCTGATCGCGCTGCTGTTGACGCTGGACGTGTCGTGCAACCTGCTGCGTGCCGTGCCGCCCGCCGTGCACCTGCTCACCAACCTCTCCGTACTCAACCTCAGTGGGAACAAGGGTACGAACTGTAGTGTAGAGGACCTGCTGATCGCGCTGCTGTCGACGCTGGACGTGTCGTGCAACCTGCTGCGCGCCGTGCCGCCCGCCGTGCACCTGCTCACCAACCTCTCCGTACTTAATCTCAGTGGGAACAAGGGTACGAACTGTAGTGTAGAGGACCTGCTGATCGCGCTGCTGTCGACGCTGGACGTGTCGTGCAACCTGCTGCGCGCCGTGCCGCCCGCCGTGCACCTGCTCACCAACCTCTCCGTACTCAACCTCAGCGGGAACAAGGGTACGAACTGTAGTGTAGAGGACCTGCTGATCCCGCTGCTGTCGATGCTGGACGTGTCGTGCAACCTGCTGCGCGCCGTGCCGCCCGCCGTGCACCTGCTCACCAACCTCTCCGTACTTAACGTCAGCGGGAACAAGGGTACGAACTGTAGTGTAGAGGACCTGCTGATCCCGCTGCTGTCGATGCTGGACGTGTCGTGCAACCTGCTGCGCGCCGTGCCGCCCGCTGTGCACCTGCTCACCAACCTCTCCGTGCTCAACCTCAGCGGGAACAAGGGTATGGGATCAGTGTAGAGGGGATTGTATGTGTTCACGCATGTTAGCCAATAGACATAGGCAGACACCATAGAGTCCAGACTTAATATATTCATCACATACTTCTGTATTGGGTGCATAATATAATACTTGAGCTTTGACACTAACCCCCTTTCTAATAAAAATATTTACACAGCGAAAAACTTATACAACGTTGCTGTTGCTTTGTCTGTCAAGTGACTTTTCTAACGTAACAGACAAAGATAGCAAACGTTGTAAAAGTTATCTGTTATGTAAATAATTTTATTAGTAATGAGGTAATACGTATTACGTATAATATATATATATATATATATATATATATATATATATATATATATATATATATATATATTCTATTGTTATATAATCGTCTGTACAAAACATGTTCTGTTTTTTATAGACGATTAAAAAAATCACTTAGCATAATATGCTACATACAGCGGATTTCAGATCGAATTTAGAAATTAACAACTGACGGGATTCGTTGATTACCAGAAATCACGGACCTGCCGCCGCAGATGGGTCTGCTGTCGCGGCTGTGGAGCCTCAACACGGCGGGCTGCGCGCTGGCCGAGCCGCTGCGCTCCGTCGTGCGCGGTCGCACGCGCTCTGTCGACGTGGTCGGGTATCTGCGCTCCGTACTGCAGGAGGCCCGGCCATATGCGCGCATGAAGCTGATGCTTGTGGGTGTGCAGGTTCGTCCTTCAACCCCACTAGTTCCTGCTAATACATAAAGTAAATGATCAAAATTATTGATATAATTCTTACGAAATAAACAAAATGTGGTCTTTTGTAGGGTATTGGAAAGACGAGCCTGCTTGAGTGCCTCAGACAGGAATCAGCTTTACATCACAGAAGGAAGCCGACTGAAGTGAGTGTTGCAATGACTTGCTGATTTATTGTACTTTAAAGTACCTTGTTACTTGAACAACCAACATTTATTATTTTTATTTTTTGAAATATATTTATTTGTCTACGTCTTTGTAGTGCTTGTTTTCTATGAGCAATGGACTTTATTTAATTTACTTCCAGCACTGGGCTAAACGCATGGGAAACAAGTCTGCGCGGCGCGGCATGTCGACGGTGGGCGTGGACATCGGCACGTGGGTGTACGAGCAGGCGCGCTCCAGCCGCGGGCCCGTCACCTTCAGCACCTGGGACTTCGGCGGCCAGCAGGAGTGAGTGTGATGATGATGAGTTGAACTTATTTTAAAATTCACGCATTAAGGTCCAGACGCATTTGACACTTTATCTAACATTTATAGATACTACGCGACGCACCAGTACTTCCTGTCTCGGCGCTCGCTGTACCTGGTCGTGTGGCGTATACCCGACGGCCGACGCGGGCTGGCGCAGGCGCTGCACTGGCTGCGATCCATACAGGCGCGCGCCCCCGGCTCGCCCGTCATCATGGTCGGCACGCACTATGACCTAGTCAATCATGTAAGTGTTTTTGACGTGAATACGTATTTTAAATCGAAGGGGAAGCCATAAAAAGGACATTCCCCCGTGGTTTGGTGTAGGTAAATATCTATTTATTAACTCTATCCTAAACTACTAGCTAAATGCTTGATCTGTGACACATAAATTTAACGTTATTTTACAGCACACGTACACACCTTGTCCATGATACAGATCCCATTTTTCCCAGAGCACCGTGCCGGAAAGCGAAAGTCCGCTAGCGCTGCAGCGGCTGATCCGCGGCGCTGTCATGGCCGCCCCCGACGCAGACAAGCTCGGTCTTCCTCGCGTGCTCGACTCCGTAGAGGTAATGCCGTCTCTGTCTCGCACACAAGATATATGAATCTTTTTAGATACAGTAGGTACCACTGTCCCTTTCTTTCCACGTACGTTCACGCGTAACATGTCTAAACTAGGGGTTGCGTGCGTGTTTATAAGTGGATGTTTTATGTTATTTTTACTTTTTTTGGTCCACACAAATTCTTAGATATTACCATATGTATTTTAACGTGAATTTTTTGTACCTTAGGTGTCCTGCAGTACCAAACACAATATAAAGCTGCTGGCTGACGTCATCTACTCCGTCGCTTTCAGCGTTAAACCGCCAGGTAAATAAAGTCAAATAGATCAAAGTATATAATTATTTTTCTACTTATTTAATTATAACTATCAAAAGAAACATAATATTTCAATTAAAGTTATATCTCGTCAAACGAGTGTTTGATGGCGAGACAAATTGAAAATAATATAGCTACACTAAACTAAAAAGGCCAAGGATTTGGTTGGGCGGGGGCGGGGGGGGGGGGGGGGGGGGAGTTTTTTATTTTTATTTTATTCGGGAAACAAACAGTTGTATACAGACTAAAAGTTCAACAGAATTTGTACTATAATTTCACTCATTCTGCCTAAAGTAATGACTAATGATATTTCATCATCATCAACACGCAGGCAGCAAGGAGCCCCTCCTCGAGCAGCGCGTACCGGCCACGTACCTCGCGCTAGAGGAGTGCGTCGCGCACCTCGCCGCCGACCTGCCTGAGCCTGTGCTGCGCCACGACCGCTACCGCCGCCTGGTGAGTGCGCCGGGTATCGCAGATGGCGGGCCTAATGGAGAAGTGCTACTATTAGTTTTTGAACGAAAAGACAAAGAAAAAAAAATCGGTTGTCTGTAAAGTCAGTTTACTGACGATAGTTGAACGTGACAACGTCATAAGAAATTAGTCATGTTTAGCGAGGTAACGCATGAGTCATGTTTTTTCGTGCGTGCAGCCGGCTCCATCGAATTATAAGACGTAATCACGTCAAAATATATGATTACGACGGGAGATAGGCGATCTTGTGAATGCTATATAGTCCAGAGCTAGACAGATATTACAATAAAACTAAGTGCTCTCCACGTTTACATAGTTTTATTTAATTTTATTTGTGTACCTATTGCGTAGGTGACCCAGTACATGCAGCAGAAGAACCTGCGAATGTTCCGGGACGCGGCGGAGTTGCATCAGGCCACAATGTTCCTGCATGAAAACGGTACTGTTGTAACTTGTACAATAAAACGTTTAGTGCCAATTTCACCAACGCCTGTTAAAGTCAATCGTTGATTAAATAACATTTATCTCTCTCGTTCTTCGTATTATTGAAAGAGTAGGAAATAGGCATGATATTTAGAAAAACGATTACCACTGACAGGCGTTGCTGAATTTAACATTTATTCCCTCACCAATAAAAATATTTACACAATGGCTGTGTTTGGTGGAAAAGAGCGCTCGGATGCGTTCGTAAGCAAAATTGCGATCGCTAAACTGTAAAAAGCAAAATGGCGGATTGTGTCAGCCAAGTGTTAGCGCTATTGAAGTTAGTAAACGTGTACTGGGCCTACCATGGTCCTGGCCGACAACTGTATTTATGTTTTCAGCGTTAGCAAGCGTTGTCATATAAGTTACAGTATAAGTACACACCCACACGCTCCATCTTCTAAAAGACATTGGGTTTGCCATGCTGAAAAAAATGTCGACCAGAAATTAAAATACTAGTTATATTGTACAATTTTCATTCACATGTCTTATCCTATATTTATTTTTAATTTAGACTCATGGAGAAGTGGAGTTAATCAGTGTGTTGTTAATCATATTTTATATGAATATTGAGAATATATCCCACGTACTGCAGATATTGCGACCTTTGTTGTTGTAATTACGCTTACATCTAGCCTAATTTTGTCTTTGGTCGCCGCCGTAATTCAACAATTGTCTGATACGTCTGATATGTATATTGTCTGATACGTTGGTTTATTTATTTAATATAAACACGACCGGTTTCAATTAACTCATCATTAGTTAATCGAAACCGGTCGTGTTTACATATATAATATACTATTGTAAAAACCTAAGTGAAAGTATAAAAAAGTTGTGTGATATTATTATGAACATGAATTTCCACCAAGAATCAACAGTACACTCAATCAATTTTTCTACCGTTTTTGATAATTTTTCTACCGCTAGGGGGCAGGTCGTCTGGTGGCGTAAGCGGTATCAAAAACGATCAATAAGAATTTTCGTTTCTTTTTCTGTCACCAGGTGGCGCTTGGTAGCCTGACAGTGCTTGTCGTGTCGAAAAGCTGTCACATGACACGAATTTAAAAACCCTCATTATATTATGTAAATATTTTTATTAGTGAGGGGGTTAGAGTTTAAATGGATGTTTGGTACTCAATGACGCTGATGAAGATGATAATGGTGAATGTCATTTGTACGCAGGCGTCCTTCTCCACTACGACGATGCGACGCTCAAAGAGCTTTACTTCCTGCGGCCGCAGTGGCTGTGCGACGTGCTGGCTCATGTCGTCACCATACGCGAGATCAACCCCTTCGCCAACAACGGTACGTGCGAGCACATACACTAACACTATTCAACCCGTTTGTGTAAAGACAGGGACAGACAGACAGATAAATTAAGTTGACATACGATACGTCACATTACCACACGTCCACAATCCTTCATTTGTTTCAGTCCTGATCTATATTTAAATGAACTGCGTTTTTATAACTATTAATTTAATTTAATTTTTATAAACAAAAAATATGAAATTCGACCAATTAATGTATCATTGTATTTCTTTACTGCACGGTTTAGAAAGGGACATTTAAATTGTAGCAATATAGTGTACTATTTTCTATGTGTTTACAAAAAGATCAAATTGGATACGAGCTCAGTATAATCTTATTATAACTTGTGGATATGCGTGTGCGCAGGCATAATGAAGGTGGACGATCTATGCCACGTGTTCAAGTCGTCGCCGGTGCTGGGCGGCGGCGCAGGCAGCGGGGAGGAAGCGCGCGCGCTGGCCGTGTCGCTGCTCAACAAGTTCGAGCTGGCGCTGAGCTGGGACCACCGCGCTCTGCTCGTGCCGCCGCTGCTGCCGCTCACCGAGCCCGCGCGCCCGCAGGTAAGCGAGACGGCAGTAATGTGTGCTAGAGAGAGACAAATTAGAATAAAATAAATTAATAAATATTTATTTATTTTTTACTTCTTTATTGATACTGAATGTTTGAGGATAAAAAATGATATTTGCTGATCAGTGTTTATAGTATACTACTGATACATCTACTACCACATTATAATTTGCAGTTGGCGTTGAAGTCTCGCCCGTGGCCGGGCACGCCGCGCCGTTCCGCGCCCAACTCCCTCAGTGCGTTGCCGCACGCTGACTCAGTCCACGGTACAGAATCACCCATGCTTATAAGTAAGGCCTTTTTTTATTTTATTTTTATTGTTTTAACCTTAAATAGCTTATGGATTTCTACAAAAAAATATACTGAGTTAGACCTTAAAGATTTTCCTTATTTACTGCCCATATACGCTAAATCGTATAGTTGTCAGGTGTAATGCCTAAAAATGAAGTGATTTTCTGGTATTAATTAGTTTTTGCTCGCAGACGAGGACAGCGGTGGGGTGTGCCGGGCACACGCACGCGCTGGCGGCGCGGCGCTGCGGCGCGTTCTGCTCATGTCGTACGTGCCCAGCGGGTTCTGGCCGCGCCTATGCGCGCGCCTGCTCGCCGACCCCGCGCTGCCGACGTACGCGCCGCAGCTCTACACGCCGCCCGAGGTGAGATATCAGAAAACCAATTCAATTAAAGTCAATCTGTTATGTGAGTAAATAAAAATATTCAAATCGCAGTTTGGTCTCAGTGTCATATTGTCGCACTAGCACACGCACAATTTGTCATGTGAATTGACCTTCTGTTGTGCCGAGCGTTCGTAAGTGCTACGCGCTAAGAGGGTTTCTGACATTTATGTATTTCTTATTTTTCATAACATTTTCGCGATCAGATGGACGTGGACGAGACAGTGAGCAAGGCGCTGGAACTCAACTGGAGCTGGAAGCTGTGGCGGACTGGACTTAAGCTGGTGAGCGGGGATCTGACGCTGCTGACGCTGCGCGAGATTCCCCCGCGCCGGGACCCCTTGCTGGGTGCGGTCGCTGACGATGAAGAGCCCGACGAGATCTACCACACTATGAGGTAAGGAATTATAGCCGATTCATTGGCGTTATTATAAATATAATATGATATAAGATCGACAATGAATTAATAATACAACCGACACTCGACAGTTGTGCGTCGTCAGAGAACGTCTTACGACTTTCAACTACCCATGTATTATAATATTAAGTAAACCCTATGCCACAAGTTCTGCAATAACAGTGTCTGCCCAGGTTCCGCGTACGGCAGGAGGGCGCGTGGTGCGACCTGGACTTCCAGTCGTCAGCGTGCGTGGAGATTGTACTGCCTGCACCTGTGTGCGTCGTGCGCCGCGACGACGGCCTGCCCATCGCCGCCTACCAGGTGAGTGCCCGCCCACTGACGTCAGGCCGCCCAGCGGGACACAGAGGCTAGTGCTTAAAAGTTACTGCGTTAGTAATACTACGTTAGTAACTTTTATAGTCCAAAAAACGGTTCGAAAAATTGTCGCTCTTTGTGATGTAGCAGTAAATGTCATTAGAAATATGAACTATTTTCAGAGTATCAGCCTGGACCCGAACCTGGAGGTGTTGGCAAAGATCCTGGCGCTCATCTCCGACCACGTGGACCTCCTGCTGGAGGACTGGTATCCTTCACTCGGTACATCAAATCTATTTTATAGCGTTTTTAAATAAAGCTGCCAAAGCTTGAGTATGCACTATGCATCTTCAATATTTGTGTTCCCTTATATGTTACGTATTTACGTACAAGTTATTGCCGTGTCCACAGTCAAAAGGCTTCGTGGTCCTGTGGTTTAGAGCTTGGCTCTCGACTCGGAGATCGTGGGTTCGATTCCCGCGTTGGAACAACAAAAAATGTTGTTTCCAAGTTTGGTTAGGACAATGCACACTTGGGAACTATAAAATAACTCGCTGCCTAGCTGGCCTGGTTTCAATCAAACCGGCCACCGTCACCGAAATCGGTGTGGGGAGGTATTATAATATTATCGCCGTGTTCAACTACTACACACTAATATTTCACCTGGAAGAGACTTACACAATATGATAAAAACGTCTAACTTATGCAGGTACCCGCTTCGTGCACACGTCGGAGGGGCGGTGTCTCATCACGCGCGTGGTGCCGTGCCCCGCCTGTCTCAAGGACGCGCCGCACGAGCCCGTCAACGACCACATCGCCCAGGTACAGCTCTAGTGCCCTACATATCTTGTACACACCTACAGTCTACTAATAAGATTTGGAAGCTATAGTTTTAGTTTTTATACAGTATTAGGTCCATATTAATGGAATATATTATGGGGTGGTAATCGTGTTCAGATGGTCGTTTCTGCTATATCAACCTTACATCAATACAGTTTCGATACAGTCTCGACCTCATTTAACAGCAAAATGGTATTCTCATTAACGTCAAACGCCGCACATATGTCAATCGTGTAGTTGAGTATCGACTTTGGGTCAGTTTATGATAATAAGGCGACATTTATAATTCTTTAAAAGTGTAAATTAATTACTCACTCATGTTCTCCCCTAGGCCAAGAATCAAGATCAACTTAAAATCGAAGTTAATTTGAGTTTGTAGGGACCATGTATGTGTGAATGTGTGAGTGTCTGCAGTTTTGTGTTTGAGAGACGATGTATGCTGGTGACGACGGGCAGTCACCGCGTGAGGCCTTGTCGGTATGTACGAGTGTTATTAGTTTTAGGGATAATAAAAGGCCAGAAAATTGATAATAGAGGCGTTTTTCCTGAAATGAAAACGCATATTAAATACTTACCTTATTTGAAGCTTACAACACTGAGAGATGCCTTATCTGTTTTACGGTTTTATCTCTCATTCTAACGCTTTCTATCTCTCTTCCAATTCCCTTCCCAACATCAGCAGGGCACAAGCTCGGCGCCATCCGCCATTGAGTCGAAAGCACCAGGCAGGAATTACTGTGTAAGCTTCAAAGAAGGTATGTATTTAATATGCGTTTTTATTTCAGGAAAAACGCCTGTATTTAATCCTAGTATTATTTGAAGCTTACAACACTGAAACTTGTTTGTTATCGTCTGGTATTGGGGAACGCCAATCTGAATTTGGAACTATGTAATAGGTTACCAAACAGTAAAGTTATATTCTACATACGAAGACTGGAAAAGTTAATAGTTAAGCATACCTAGGTTAGGTATGCTTAACTATTAAGGTGGAATTGGAAATTTATATATAATTTCGTAATGTTATAAATCAAAATGTACAAACAAATCAGAAATCATATAACGGCTAGTTATGATCATGATTTAAAATCGTCTTAATTTACAGAGTCAAAGTTATTGGTGACATTACTATAATTGCTAGCAGATGCTCGCATTACCTCCCGCCTGTAAAAACGCGTGAACGTATTACTAGAGCACCAATTACCTCCAGAGAGAATTTCGTCCAGGGGTAAGTTATTAGCCCAATTTTTGGATGCAACAGCCGAACGTATGATTCCAGGGGGAGCGTTAATGCCCGCATCTGCCAGCACAGATTTGATCCAGCCTGCGATTATACATAGGCTGCACTAAAAGTATCGGGAATGGAATATTTCCACTGTTCCTGTCATATTAAAATCTTTTTAATTTAAAACTCCTTGGTTTTAAAAATCGAATACCGTTTATTTATTTAAAAAAAGATTCTCGGTCTTGTCACAAGGTCTTGTCAAACTTGTTTAGTCGTTGAGAAAATGTAATTGACTCGAGAAAATTCTAGAGCGATGATTTATTATGACTTTCGAAGTGGTTTAACACAAAAACAGTGTGTTGACCGGATAATTACTGCATTTGGTGATGAAGCCCCATCCAAAACCACAATTTATCGCTGGTTTGCTGAATTTCAACGTGGACGTGTCAAGCTCAGTGATGATTCCCGTCAAGGTCGTCCAAAAACTGCAGTCACCCAAGAAAACGTTGATGCTGTGCGTAAGCTGATTGAGGAAGATCGACATGTGACATACCGCGAAATTCAGACAACTTTAGACATTGGCATGAGTCAAATACAAATAATCTTGCATGAACAATTAGGTGCAAAAAAGTTGTTTTCCCGATGGATACCGCATTTGCTCTGTGAAGAGCAAAAAGCGGCTCGCGTTACTTGGTGCGTCAGAACTCTCGAAAGATTCCACGCAGGATCCTCGAATGCTGTATACGAGGGCGGGTCAATAAGTCCGTGACTTTTGGAATAAAACACAGATTTTTTGATAAATAAATCATTTTATTTTTCAACGTAGTCCCCCTTGAGCTCTATACACTTTGTCCAACGCTTCTCCAATTTTTTTTTCCCTTCCAAAAAATATGATTTGTCGAGGTCCTCAAAATAGGCCTTTGTTTGCGAGATGACTTCATCATTGGAGTCAAATCTTTTTCCACCGAGCCATTTTTTCAGGTTTGGGAACAAGAAGTAGTCACTCGGAGCCAAATCTGGAGAATAGGGTGGATGTGGGAGCAATTCATAGCCCAATTCATGGATTTTTGCCATGGCAACTGCACATGTGTGCACCCTTGCATTGTCTTGGTGAAAAAGAACTTTTTTCTTGGCCAAATGAGGTCGGTTTTTTTTCAAATCCTCATTGAAGCGGTCCAATAAGTTCGCATAATATTCCCCATTAATTGTTCTTCCCTTTTGAAGATAGTCAATGTGGATTATCCCACGTGCATCCCAAAAAACAGTCGCCATAACTTTATTGGCTGACAAACCCACCTTGGCCTTCTTTGGCGCCAATTCACCCTTAGAAACCCACTATTTTGACTGTTGTTTGGTCTCTGATGTGTTGTGATGGATCCATGTTTCGTCCACGGTTACAAAACGGCGCAAAAACTCCTCCATATTGTGATTAAACAACGCCAAACCTTCCTGTGAAGTTGTTACACGATTGCGTTTGTGGTCGACCTGCGGAAAGCTTTCTCATGCCCAAGTGATCATTCAAAATTGAAACCACTGAGCCATGCGAGATGCCTATGGCTTCCACAATCTTTTGCACTTTCAATCTTCGATCGGCCAACACCATATCGTGAATTTTTTCGATTGTTTCGGGTGTAGAGACCTCAACTGGGCGTCCAGGACGTTCGGCATCTTCAGTGCTTGTACGGCCACAACGAAATTCAGTAAACCACTTTTTTACCATTGAAATCGATGGTGCAAAGTCCCCATAGTATTTATCAAGCTTAGCCTTGGTCTCGGTAATGGTTTTTTTTCGCAAAAAATAATGCTTAATAAGCACACGAAATTCACTTTTTTCCATTGTTTCCTTAAGTTACTGGATAGTCTGATAAAGATAGCTGTAAAACATAAACTAACTGACGCAGCAAGTTCAAATTTTGATAGGAGTCAACTGACAGATGCCTGTTGACAGGAGTAGTGTTGCTTTTTCAGTAAGGAGGTTAGAAATTCAAAAAGTCACGGACTTATTGACCCGCCTTAGTACAACATCGTATCAGGTGACGAATCCTGGATATACGCGTACGAACCCGAAACAAAAAACCAGTCACGAGTTTGGGTATTCGAAAATGAGTTAAAGCCAACAAAAATTGTTCGTTCACGGAGTGTTGCAAAAAAAATGGTGGCCACGTTTGTCTCCAAAAGCGGCCATGTTGCGACTATTCCTCTTGAGGGACAAAGAACGGTTAATGCAGAATGGTATGCTAACATTTGTTTGCCACAGGTCGTTTCTGAACTCCGTAAAAAGAACTGCAACCGCCGCATCATCCTCCATCACGACAATGCGAGTTCTCACACCGCGCACAGAACAAAAGAGTTTTTAGAGCAAGAAATCATAGAATTATTAAACCATCCGCCGTACAGCCCCGACCTAAGCCCTAATGATTTCTATACTTTCCCTAAAATAAAGAATAAATTGCGTGGTCAGAGATTTTCATCACCTGAAGAAGCTGTGGACGCCTACAAAACGGCCATTTTGGAGACCCCAACATCCGAATGGAATGGTTGCTTCAATGATTGGTTCCAAGGTATGGAAAAATGTGTCAAATTTCGCGGAGAATACTTCGAAAAGCAATAAATACATTTTTAAATAGTAATGTTGTGTCACTTTCTCGATTCCCGAAATTTTCAGTGCCGCCCTCGTAGTTCGGCTGGCGCTTTTTACCTTACCTCTAATCGTAAGAAAGAGGTTTGTACAATTATTCAACATCCGTTTATCATGGTGCTGATGGACCAGTGATTTTACCCAAAATACCGGGTTTAAATTTTTATTATTAGAATTTGACAAAAACCTCCAACCGGACTGTCTATAATTAGCATTGTCGGTCTTTGAATCATGCACTATTTTGGTCTATATTAACCTTACTAATAAGAGAATGCAATTTGTCGACATCCCACACAAAACGATTAAGAGTTACAGGTTTAGACAGGGCAATCGATTTTAAGATATGCTTAACGACGTGCGAACTGAGTTTTCCATTCCTCAATATTACATAAGGTTGACAACATAGATTTGTGTAACAGTATTGTTTTGTATGACAATTTGTTAACAAAGTGCAGATCTGCGAGGTATCTTGCCAAAATAGATCCGCTGGAGCGGTGCAGAGGATCAAGATCGTGACTGCATGCCCAATTTACCATGCAATCTCGTAAGTTTTACGCGTCGAGGACCTCCAAGAAGATGTGAGCAGTTGCACTTGGTTCTCAGTCCAATCATTCAGACTCCTTGCCCACCCCCACATTTCCAAATCTCTAAAGTCATTTCCTGGCACCTGGTCGGTGACCCGTAGACCAGTTGCTGTATCTATTAGGCTCCGATCGAGATTCTTGATTGTACTTAGTCTGGCCATAAATACTGTTACAATTAAAAATAAACAAAATATTACATTTGAATTTGGAATCTGTCATTTTTATATGATTGTTCATTGAGTTTTCTCATTTTGGCGCCAATACATTGCACAATTTTGCGATATTAAAATGAATCGCTGTGATTGCATTACACAAAGTAGGTATGGAGCCAAATGCAGTTTTTAAAACTCTCCATACTCTTGGTATTAGTAAAATGTTTGTGTACCGGGCAATTAATAGGTACAATGAGACCTCCTCTGTTTGTGGCAGAAAAAGATCTGGCCGTTCACGTAGTGTTCGTACGAAAAGGTGGTCAAAGCAGTAAGGGAAAGAATTCGAAGAAATCCTGTTCGAAAGCAAAAGATTTTATCTCGGGAGATGAAGATAGCACCTAGAACCATATCGCGTATTTTGAAAGATGACTTAGGACTTGCAGCCTATAAGACACGTACTGGTCATTTCTTAACTGATAATTTAAAAAAGAATAGAGTGGTAAAATCGAAATAACTACTGAAGTGGTACGCAAAGGGAGGTCACAGAAAAATTTTGTTTACGGATGAGATTTTTTTTACAATTGAGCAACATTTTCACAAACAAAATGACCGTATTTATGCTCAAAGCTCTAAGGAAGCTTCTCAATTAGTCGACAGAGTGCAACGTGGGCACTATCCGACTTTAGTGATGGTTTGGTGGGGTATTAGCTATGAAGGATTGACTGAGCCATACTTTTGTGAAAAAGCATCAAAACATCGGCACAAGTGTATCAATATACCATTCTTGAGAAGGTGGTGAAGCCTCTTAATAACACCATGTTCAATATCCAAGAATGGTCCTTCCAGCAAGACTCGGCGCCGGGTCATTAAGCTCGGTCTACGCAGTCTTGGTTGGAAACGAACGTTTCGGACTTCATCAGCGCTGAAGACTGGCCGTCGTCTAGTCCCGATCTTAATCCGCTGGATTATAATTTATGGTCAGTTTAAGAGAGTACGGCTTGCTCTAAACGCCATGATAATTTGGGAGTTCCTAAACAATCCGTACGATTGACAGTGAAGTTTTCCCATGGAAAGAGTGCGTGCTTCTATTGATAACTGGCCTCAACGTTTAAAGGACTGTATTGCAAACAATGTTTTATATTTATGTATTAAACTAACACACTGTAAAAGTAATAAATGTTATTTGCAATAGAAAAAATTTATTTTCATTGTTTCAGTATTTACGGCAAGACTAGGTATATGGAGCCGCTACTGCACGGCTCTTTAAATCTGCCCTTCAAAAAACTAGATTACATCGTGGGGCTACAATAAGATATAATCCGCGTGCCGAGTTGAGGTGAGATAGCACCTTCGGTATCAAGTATGGCGGTGGGAACAGTCACGCGAGGTGATAGTTCGTAGATACGCAACGACTGTGTTGTTGTCGCACTGGAAGAGAGTCGTTGTTTGAGCGAGTAAGTGGCAATACTAAAGGTTCTCGGAAGTCATCGAGAGCCTTTAGTATTGCCTGCATCTCTTTCATATTGCAGTGAAGATGTTGTTCTGCAACGCTCCAGCTTCCTGCCAGCGACTGATCGTACACTTGTGCTATGTCGGAAGCATCTGTTGTCACAAAGTGGGTTGGTGGTGGGAGATGGATTGCAGTCGTTTGGTGACATTCGTGAAACTACCACGTTAGTTCTAGTGCAACTTCGTCTGGAATATGCACCATCCATCTAGCTGGGGTGTGTAGCAAAGGATGCAAAGTTCAACATGCCTATTAGGCTTTGGAGGTTTTCCAAGCATATTTTGCCAAGAGTTCACATTTCCGAAATTTTTCTCTTGATTGTAAGGATTTTGTCTCCAGGAAGGCATTTTGTGTTGGTCCAAGGATTCCACACGATGCCTAGGAATTCTAGCACTTTCAATGGATGGATCAGAGATTTTTCCAGATTTATTTGCCAGCCTAGGTCCTGGATGCGGTTCAGTAAAATTTGTTTGATCTGAAAAAGAGTGCTTTTGTCTTGGTGTACAATAAGAAAATCGTCGCAATAGACAATCACACGTAGATTTTGGTCCCGCAACGTCTGTTCGATCCAGTTGGTCAGAGATGTGAACACTCTGGGAGCAGTATTGAGGCTGAAAGGAAGACAGGTAATTTCCAAGAGCTCTCTTTGATATATTAGACGTAGAAATCTCCTGTGACCCAAGGTAATCGGAAGATGAAAGTATGCCTGCGAGATGTCCACCTTTCATAGTCAATCGTTCGGCTGATAAAAGCTTGGCACACAGACCATGTTTATAAGGCTGAACGGTTTTGTAATAACGCATTCGTTGAGAGCTTTTAGATTGAATATTGGGCGATCGGACCTGTCGCTCTTGGGCACTAGAAACATCGTTAACAGAAAACTCGGCGAGCGTCGCGCTACTTCTAGTACACCCTGATTTTTCATCGTGTTTATAATAGTCGTCATTGACTCCGACTCTCTGGTCACAAAAGTGTTGCCTATCGATTGGGGCATCATTAATGGTGGCTTTTAATAAAAGGATATGCGATACCTGTTTTTTATACGAAGCGAGATTGAGGTGCACCTAGTTTCACCTAACGATGAAAATACTGACTTAACCTCCCGACCTTGATGCTCTGCGAGTCGGAACTTCCGTTTTTTCGACGAGGAATGGTAATCGGACGGGCCTCCAGTTCCTCCTCCTCCAGGCCCTCCCCTGGCCGGGTTTGTTCTGGCTGCTTCCAAGCGGACGAAAGGAGTTTTTGAAGTGGCCTCCCGTGCGACGGTCAGCGTAGAGATAATTTCTTCCTTTTGAAGAACATCCGTGAGTACAGCCTTGCGAAGGCTGGTGGTATTGTGCGCCTTGCGAGGGCTGGTTATACTGTAAGATGATGGTCTAGCACAGCCAACTCTATTGGTACCCTGCGTGGGTCATGTATAATGAGCCAACCCCTGCGAGGGGTTGCAAAATGCCTCACTAGATCCTGCATGTGAAGTAGAACCCGTATTACGAGGGCGGCACTGAAAATTTCGGGAATCAAGGAAGTGACACAACATTACTATTTAAAAATGTATTTATTGCTTTCCGCGAAATTTGACACATTTTTCCATACGATGGAACCAATCATTGAAGCAACCATTCTATTCGGAAGTTGGGGTCTCCAAAATGGCCGTTTTGTAGGCGTCCACAGCTTCTTCAGGTGATGAAAATCTCTGATCACGCAATTTATTCTTTATTTTAGGGAAAGTATAGAAATCATTAGGGCTTAGGTCGGGGCTTTACGGCGGATGGTCTAATAATTCTATGATTTCTTGCTCTAAAAACTCTTTTGTTCTGTGCGCGGTCTGAGGACTCGCATTGTCGTGATGGAGGATGATGCGGCGGTTGCAGTTCTCTTTACGGAGTTCAGAAACGACCTGTGGCAAACAAATGTTAGCATACCATTCTGCATTAACCGTTCTTTGTCCCTCAAGAGGAATAGTCGCAACATGGCCGGTTTTGGAGACAAACGTGGCCACTATTTTTTTTGCAACACTCCGTGAACGATCAATTTTTGTTGGCTTTAACTCATTTTCGAACACCCAAACTCGTGACTGGTTTTTTGTTTCGGATTCGTACGCGTATATCCAGGATTCGTCACCTGATACGATGTTGTATACACCATTTGAGGATCCTGCGTGGAATTTTTCGAGAGTTCTGACGCACCAAGTAACGCGGGCCGCTTTTTGCTCTTTACAGAGCAAATGCGGTATCCGTCGGGAAAACAACTTTTTTACACCTAATTGTTCATGCAAGATTATTTGTATTTGACTCATGCCAATGTCTAAAGTTGCCTGAATTTCGCGGTATGTCACATGTCGATCTTCCTCAATCAGCTTACGCACAGCATCAACATTTTCTTGGGTGACTGCAGTTTTTGGACGACCTTGACGGGGATCATCACTGAGCTTGACACGTCCACGTTGAAATTCAGCAAACCAGCGATAAATTGTGGTTTTGGATGGGGCTTCATCACCAAATGCAGAAATCATCCGGTCAACACACTGTTTTTTTGTTAAACCACTTCGAAAGTCATAATAAATCATCGCTCTAGAATTTTCTCGAGTCAATTCCATTTTCTCAACGACTAAACAAGTTTGACAAGACCTTGTGACAAGACCGAGAATCTTTTTTTAAATAAATAAACGGTATTCGATTTTTAAAACCAAGGAGTTTTAAATTAAAAAGATTTTAATATGACAGGAACAGTGGAAATATTCCATTCCCGACACTTTTAGTGCAGCCCTCGTAGGTCTGGTCAGACTAAAAAATTACTTTTTACCTCTCCGAACTTCTCAAGGGCTGACGTGAAATTTTCAGCGCCAAACAGATGTCGATCCGATGACGGGATCTTGCGGAGGGCTGCTTTTACCAGACATGGACATTTCATGGACATGATTAGTAATTCCATCTCGCCGCATCGGAATCTCTTCAGCCCGATATCCACATAAAAGTTGTAGCAAATCAGATGAAACCTTATGACACTCGCCTTGGGAAAATAACTGTCACTTTTTCGTGAAGCGACAATGGGCTAATACTTTGTTCTTCACGAGCCCATGCAAGTAGGTCTGTTAGTGACGTAGCTAGTGCCTCTATTTGTTTGAGAGCACAGAATGTGATAGCTGCGTATGCCTTGTCCGCATACGTTAGGTGCTTCAACTGGTCATACGCCTTAATTTCGTCGTTGCAATCGAGATCAACGAAGCCTCGGGTGTGATTATATAACTTTTGCAACTCTGCGTACCTTACCCCATTCGCTCCTATTGACGTACTGTATTTCATTTAAGTTTTTACGAAATTATCCGACGCTTTCGGAACGGCAGGTTTCTTTAATTTTATTTTAAGGTCAAAAAATTGCTGCTGCTCATTATCTGCTGAAACACTTACGCCGTCCCTGTTATAGAGAGCTACGACCTCTTGGTTTTACATATCCTTCTTACGCTTGAGTGGTGATAATAATAATACAGCAACAATTCTGATACTCTCCTTTATTGGTGCTTAACACAGATACGTATTAAATATGAGATATGTCTAACACAAATACGTCTACACTAAGTATAGCCTTTTGGATAACTGAAATAAACCTAACTAAATTGGCTGTACCTGTGACATCTGTCAATGAGATATTGACAATAATTATACTTCTTAAAATACTGTTGACATTATGCAACACCTGTCTCTGTATATAATTCCGCTTACGTTATCGTCTAAGCATAGCCGGGCACCGTTAATCAAATAGTTAACTTCGTTAATCGTTAATCCGCTACAAAAAAAGTTAGCTTCGTTAAACGTTCAAGCGTTACATTTCGGAAGAATTAACGCAAGTTAAGGTTAATCGTTAATCCGTTAATATGTGTAAAATTGCATCTTTATATCGTTACGTTAGTGAACTTATAAAACCTGTTGGTTTAGGTTCTAATTCATTCATTAATTATCAACACGCAAATGATCACTGACAGTAATTTATAATAACAACAAACAAACAAAACACTCGTCACTCTAAGCACCGGCGCTAAGTAATGAAATGATCAAACGAAACAAATCTCTTCGCAGTTTTCTTTCTCACTCGCACGCGCCGGCAAAATATATCTAGTTTTGTTTTTGTTTCTCTCACTGCCACGCGCCGCCCGGTACTTGTCGGTGCCGTGCGGTAACTATTAGGCATTGGATTAACGATTAACGGACTTCTGCATATTAACGGTAGTTAACGTGTCCGTTAACATTTTCAAAAGTTAACTTAAAAGTTAATCCGTTAATCAAAATATTAACTTCGTTAATTAACAATTAATGGATTAACGAGTTAATGCCCAGCTATGCGTCTAAGACATCACTGTCTTAAGCCTCACCACGTGGCGGCGGGGGTAGCGGCGGTATCTCACGTGAATTGCTCGACAAGCCACCGTGACACGAAATTTGATTACGTAATTCCATTAATTCATTTGTCAACCAGCCTCCGTGGTCTAGTGGTTAGAGCTTGGATCTCGACTCGGAGGTCGTGGGTTCGATTCCCGCATTGGAACAAAAAAATGTTGTTTCCAAGTTTGGTTAGGACAATTCAGGCTGATCACCTGATTGTCTGACAAGAAAGATGATCCATGCGTCGGATGGGCATGTAAAAAGTCGGACCTGCGCCTAATCCCTCGCCAGTCGTGTCGGTTATCCGTCCCACTGGGTTGCGAGAGTAAAAGGAGGAGAGAGTGCTCTTGTGTACTGCGCACACACTTGGGCACTATAACATAACTCCTGCGTAGCTGGCCTGGTTTCAATGAAACAGGCCACCGTCACCGAAATCGGTGTGGGGAGCTAATTCATTTGTCAGAATACGAGGGCGGCACTGAAAATTTCGGGAATCAAGGAAGTGACACAACATTACTATTTAAAAATGTATTTATTGCTTTTCGAAGTATTCTCCGCGAAATTTGACACATTTTTCCATACGATGGAACCAATCATTGAAGCAACCATTCCATTCGGATGTTGGGGTCTCCAAAATGGCCGTTTTGTAGGCGTCCACAGCTTCTTCAGGTGATGAAAATCTCTGACCACGCAATTTATTCTTTATTTTAGGGAAAGTATAGAAATCATTAGGGCTTAGGTCGGGGCTGTACGGCGGATGGTCTTATAATTCTATGATTTCTTGCTCTAATAACTCTTTTGTTCTGTGCGCGGTGTGAGAACTCGCATTGTCGTGATGGAGGATGATGCGGCGGTTGCAGTTCTCTTTACGGAGTTCAGAAACGACCTGTGGCAAACAAATGTTAGCATACCATTCTGCATTAACCGTTCTTTGTCCCTCAAGAGGAATAGTCGCAACATGGCCGGTTTTGGAGACAAACGTGGCCACCATTTTTTTTGCAACACTCCGTGAACGAACAATTTTTGTTGGCTTTAACTCATTTTCGAACACCCAAACTCGTGACTAGTTTTTTGTTTCGGGTTCGTACGCGTATATCCAGGATTCGTCACCTGATACGATGTTGTATACAGCATTTGAGTATCCTGCGTGGAATCTTTCGAGAGTTCGGACGCACCAAGTATCGCGAACCGCTTTTTGCTCTTCACAGAGCAAATGCGGTATCCTTCGGGAAAACAACTTTTTTACACCTAATTGTTCATGCAAGATTATTTGTATTTGACTCATGCCAATGTCTAAAGTTGCCTGAATTTCGCGGTATGTCACATGTCGATCTTCCTCAATCAGCTTACGCACAGCATCAACGTTTTCTTGGGTGACTGCAGTTTTTGGACGACCTTGACGGGGATCATCACTGAGCTTGACACGTCCACGTTGAAATTCAGCAAACCAGCGATAAATTGTGGTTTTGCATGGGGCTTCATCACCAAATGCAGAAATCATCCGGTCAACACACTATTTTGTGTTAAACCACTTCGAAAGTCATAATAAATCATCGCTCTAGAATTTTCTCGAGTCAATTCCATTTTCTCAACGACTAAACAAGTTTGACAAGACCTTGTGACAAGACCGAGAATCTTTTTTTAGAAGAAGAAGAAGAAGAAGAATTATTTTATTTTCCAAGAAATTGGTAATACAAGGATGTTGTTATACAATATAGGTCACAATTTCTGCCTCTAGGGCGTGGAAATATTTACAATATAAATAAAGATCACGCAAATTAAAAACTTTTAAACAATAATTGTAATAATTATATCATATCACCAAAACCTTTCATAAGTCAAAATTTAAAATCTGTCTTAATCATCATAAAATCTAAATAATATTTATAATATGTCAAAATCATCATATTTAATAACTTATATTAATTAAGTAATAATTATTATAGCAATGTCAAATCAATCATTATTATTTATGTCATTTTATTTGTAATATGTAGATATAGAAAATAAAATAAAAAGAATTTAAAACAGAATAAAATAAATATTTAAAACATATTTTTGAATTTTTTGGTAACTATAACATCATTAAAGAACTCTTGTGTTGTGTAGTAGCTTTTATCTAGTAACCAGGTGAATAGTTCGTTTTTAAATTTATTGCATGTAGTATTATTATTTTTAATTCTATTGGGTATATTATTGTATATTTTAATAGTCATGCAATATGCGTTCTTGCTATGAATTGCTAACCGCTGTGTTGGAATAGTAATATTTTTACTACTGGTTCTTTTACATCTGGCATTTTGTTTATAATTCTGATCTTCAAATAACGCAGTATATTTTTTTTATAAATAGGCACGATTCTAATATATATAGACTAGCAAGAGGAAGTATTTTAAACTTTCTAAAAAGAGGTCTACAATGTGCTAGTCTATCAGCTCCTGCCATAGCTCTGATACATTTTTTTTGTATTAAGAATGCTTTGTTTAAATCTACTGAATTTCCCCACAATACTAAACCATATCTTAATGTTGAAGAAACGTATCCATGATAGGCTGTTACAGCGGCATCTAGTGAAACAATATTTTTTATCCTCCTCAGAGCAAATACAAACCTATTAAGTTTATTACAAACATTATCTATGTGATCTTTCCAATTTAAGTTACTATCTAAAATAAATCCTAGAAATTTAGTAGAAGGTACGCATTTAATAGGGCTTACTTTTATTTCTAAATGTTTGTCATTATTATTAGTCGATTTATAAAATTTTATTATTTTAGTTTTTTCTAGATTGACCTGTAAATTATTACAATACAACCATTTCGTCACATTTTTAATTTCATTTTCAATCTCGTCGTTTAAATATTGTTTGCAGGATTTTATTAGCAATGTTGTATCGTCAGCGAACATGATGCCCTCATGTTTTAAAATTTTTGGCAAATCATTTATATATATTATAAATAAGTTTGGACCCAAAATACTCCCTTGTGGTACACCGCAACTATTGATTCTGTATTCAGATCTATAAGAAATTTCTCTATTGTTTATAATATTTGTTATTTCAGTACATTGCTTTCTGTCTTTTAGATACGATTCAAACCATTTATGTGCATTCCCCCTTATACCATATCTATTTTATTTATCTAATAGGCGTTCATGATTAACAAAATCGAAAGCTTTACTCATATCAAGGAATACTACTGCTACAGATAACCTTTTGTCAATTGCCTCTGTTACTTGTTTTATTAGTGAAAAACAAGCCAGTGTTGTGGAGCTACCTTTTGTAAAGCCAAATTGTTGTTTGCTAAATAGATTTCTTGAATTTAAATATTGCACTATCTTAGATTGCATAGCCTTTTCGAAAATTTTTGAAATAACTGGTATTAATGTAACTGGTCTAAAATTACACATATTATTTTTCTCGCCTTTTTTAAAGATAGGTCTAACTACAGATACTTTTAACGCAGTTGGAAAATGACCTTGTTCAAAGGATAGATTAACTAGATGACAGAGGGGGTAACAGATATACTTTGCAGACAACTTTATAATCTTGGTGTTAATATGGTCATATCCAGTCGATTGAGTATTATTCAGAGAATTAATAATTTTGTAGATGTCATTGGGAATTAAGGGAGATAGGTATATTGAATTTGATTCAGTGTTAACTAAAATGTCATATCTATTCTTAACAAGCACGTCAATCGGATTCTTATTATGATTATTATTTGTTATGTCAATGTAGTATTTATTAAACAATTCTGCAATGTCAATTATTTCTGTGTATATTTTATCACCTACTTGTATATTGTCAATATTATTACGTGTGCTTCTGCCATCAATATCATTTTTTATTAATGCCCATGGGCTTTGCACTTGTTTTTTGACATTTTTAAAAACTTACTATTGTTTTTTGTTTTAGATGTATTAATACAGTGTTTTAAGATGCTAGAATATTTATTGTATTTTTTTAATAATTCGTTTTTATTCACAGCATCATGTCTATATTTAAAATATAAAATACGTTTTACGGCACAAGATTTTTTTATGCCTTTCGTAAGCCAACCCATTTTTATCGGCTTATTATTGACTTTTACATTTATCCACGGAAAGCAAAGATCATATAAAAGTACAAAAATATCAAAAAAATTATTAAAACTTTCTTCACAATCTGTTATATTAAATACATCCTTAAATGTTAACGAGGCCATGTAATTCAAAAATTTTGTAATGTTGTCTGTATTAAAATCGCGCCGTTTGGTAAAGTAATAGCTAGCCTTTGATTTTTTATTTTTATTATGTACCGGAAATGTAATTGTCTGCCCAGTTTCATGGTCAGAAAGAGCCAAATGGTGAACGTCTGCTTTGTATGATTTTAAGTTGCTCACAATTAAATCTATGCTGGACCGACCCCGAGTAGGTAGGTTTATATTAACTTGTATGTTGTGATTTAGTAGTACGGACCTTAATTCTTTATGTTCGTTTGACTCTTTCATTACATCGATATTCCAGTCACCACATATAATTATCTTTTTATTATTTAGACGGCTGCACTCTATTATCAGAGAATCCAAGCTACTTATAAAAAAGTTAATGTCTTCTTTAGGCACCCTGTATATACATATTATTATTATATTATAGCAAACTAATTCTATTCCGCAACACTCAAAGACGCGTTCCTTAGCATATTTTTCACTTATGTGTAGGTATTTAAACTGTAGTCCTTTTTTAACTAGTATGCAAGATCCACCCCTTTTTTTGTTTTTCCTCGAAAAGTACGCTGCAACTTCATAATTCGGCAGTTGTAAATTTTTTTCTGAATTTTTCATCAAAAATGTTTCACTTAAGCAAATAATGTCTACAGAACCTACCTTTGACTGTAAAACTGTTTTTAACGCAATCTGTAATATGTCCAATTTAAATAAATAAACGGTATTCGATTTTTAAAACCAAGGAGTTTTAAATTAAAAAGATTTTAATATGACAGGAACAGTGGAAATATTCCATTCCCGATACTTTTAGTGCAGCCCTCGTAGTTATACGATTATCTTCAGAAGAATTATTTCGTTTATTCTTCTTCTTATTCCTACGATGATGACGATGACCGCGTCGCTTAGAGCGTTTTTTACCGCGATCGGACTCCGATGAAACGGTCGAGCTTGAAGAGCTTGAACTACTGGAAGTACTACTACAGGTACTAACGCGGCGCCTACGATCGACTTTAGGCGGGTTGGGTACCTTACCTGATTCGGAAATATTTTTTCCAATATTGTCCGCAATGTCTTTCATTTTCTGAAACAATTTTCTTAGCTCGACCAAAAGTAATTTAAAGTAAATGAAACACACTAGTGAGACGTACGCGATAATGTAAAAGACTAGTCACGCGTAATTTCAGTTCGAATTTTGACAGCCGTTAACAAAGAAAACTATGGTAGGCACGTTATAATTGATAGCCAGTTGCGTTAGCTATTTAAAATATCTAAGACTTAAAACATGTACTTAATTTCGAACGTAACACACCGTTATAATGTCCAAATAACAAACACAAAATCATTGTGTTCACTTGCATGATTAGACTGCACACAGTCGGAACACGGAGGAATAAAAATGGACTTAAAATCTATTATACTACAGACTATTTTATAACTAAAGTTACACTAAACACTTATGTTAGTTCTTGTAGGTTTGGAAAACAGAACGCCAATGGCGGATGGCGCCGGCCTTGCTAGCTCGTGCCCTGCTGGTGTTGGGAAGGGAATTGGAAGAGAGAGATAGAAAGCGTTAGAAAGAGAAAAAACCGGAAAACAGATAAGGCATCTCTCAGTATTGTAAGCTTCAAATAATACTAGGATTTAATTCGTTTTTATTTATGTGACCTATAAGACTGAGTTAAGTACAGAGTTAAATGTGAGAAGAGAAACTTACAAGTCACTCACTACGGTGACACAACAGCTTAGATCGTAATTATGATACCGATTATAATTTATTTGTAAGTGTTTAACTAACGTGCCTTCTTTTATTTTATGATAAACTTAAAAAATGTAGAAAAACATGTTGTAGTTGACCCAAAGGTCCAACGAACTTTAAAACGCTCCTGTTTTGTCAGTAATTTTGGTTAGACATTTGCGGTCTTACATCAGGCGTTAATTTCTCTAACATAATGTTCTTAATGTTCGCAGGCGTTCCGTCGCCTGGATCTCGGCCACCTGGAGGGGCGGCGGCTGCGGCTGTCGGAGGAGTCGCGAATGTCGGACGGCGACAGCGGCGTCGGCGCGGAGTCCAACTGTGAGTACATGGACTAGTAGCCTAATTTTGTAACGATACTCATGCCTCTTTACATTAAATGACACTATAAAAAATAGATGATGGTCGTTACTTTGTTCGTGAAAATAAAATCTGTCTGCTCTGCAGGGCACGTGTATTTTTCCGTGATAAAACGTAGCGCCTATGTGTTAATCCAGGCTACAAACTATGAAAAATTTAATTCAAATGTGAAAGACAAACATACATATATACATCCAAACTTTCGTTTCTAAATTATAACATTAGTGAAATAAAAAAAAAATTAAAGCGTCGTCGCGCGTGGGATCGACGGAGGGCGGCGGGCGGGGAGAGGAGCGCGCGCGCGCCACGTGCTGGGCACTGGAGGAGTGCATCGCGGCGGCGTGCGGCGGCGCCGACCTGCGCTGCCCGCTGCACGCGCACGTCGCGCTCGCCGACGTCGCACCCGACACGGTATGAATATACTACCCATACTGTACAGCCTGTTCTAATTACATATTCAAAAAGCGTGATAAGTATTCGATTCTCGTTTTATGAACATATCATAGAACATGTGACCTTAAATTTTCACGTGAACATCCTGAAGTTGGTTCATAGACGTGCGGTAAAACCAAGCGACGCCCGCGAAAATATCAACTCAACTCAAACTCAAATCTGCGTGTAAAGTTTAAGACATTTAAAGCGATGACGTCCTACAGCTACTTCTCGACGTGGAGGCGACACGCCGTGCGCGCTGGGACGACGTGGTGGTGTCGGGCGTGGTGGGGCGCGGCGCGTTCGGCACGGTGCTGCGCGGCGCGTGGCGACGCCCCGGCCGCCCGCCCCTGCCCGTCGCCGTGAAGGCGCTGCAGCCTGTACCGCCGCCCTCGCCCGCTGATGTGCCAGCACTGCAGGCCTACAAAGTGAGACATTAAATAATATCTATAATATCTATGCTTTCACACGACGTTAATATCTGTGGACGCTTTTACACCACGTCCATCTGGTCCCGTGGTAAGTTCTTGAACAACTTGTGTTACGGGTACCAGACAATCGAAATATATTTAATACACATGACCAAGGGTCATAGACTTTTTTTTCCGGGATTCGAACGCCGATTTGAGTGCCAGTGCAATGCGCTAACCACTAAGCCACAGAGGTGGTCAAGACGAGACGACACATACATGGGTCACACAGAAAAATGGTCGGACACTAAACATTTTCATTATTTCGCCGAGTAATTGAAGGTAGGAAGGTTGTCCCATGCGATTATGCCTTTTCCGACGATGTCTCTGATGCTCATTGTACCCTTATGCCATGAACTAACAGGTGGCGGTGTCGCGGTGGGAGCGGTCGCCGGTGGCGGCGGCGTGTCGCGCGTATTGCGGGCTGCGGCAGGAGCTGGGCATCCTCAGCCGGCTGCGGCACGCGCACGTGCTGCCGCTGCTGGCCGCCTGCGCCGCGCCGCTCGCGCTGCTGCTCGACATTGCGCCGCAGGTGAGCGTGTTTGTAACTCAATCGTGATACATACAAAAATTATTTTGCAAAACTACCTCTGCTTCTGTTTGTTTGTGTTTTACTTTATAACTTTTAGTTTTATATTTTTTTTTTGTGAATTACTTAATACTTCTTTTGCCGGGTTTGAATAAAATATAAGATTAAATTTACTATGCGCCCGCACTCCGACAGACAAAAAGCGACATGATGAAGTTAGCTGGACTGTCTTTTAATTTTCTGTGAAAAATCGTAACTAATTTCAATTGCGTACATAAGAACACACACGCTTTTTCGACGCAGGGTTCGCTGGAGGGCGCGCTGCGGCGGTACCGCGGCTGCGGGCGACGGATCGGAGCGCGCGTGGCGCGGGCGCTTGCGCTGCAGGCGGCGCGCGCGCTCGAATACCTGCACGCGCACCGCGTGCTCTACCGTGACCTCAAGGTGAGACGCGTCTATGGGTTGTATTAGGACCTCAAGCGTCTTATCTATGGTCTGGGGGCTTACTGCTTAGGTTAGATATATAACAACGAAGGTAAATAATAACAAAATGTATAGGATTAACACATTTCGTCGCTGAATCATGCCGTTAATCCCATATTTTTTTTTCGTTTCTGACTTTTTAAAAACGATATTGTGCTTAGTCTAAGCCCGAATTCCTTCTATTTATACTATGCAATCCTTGTCCTTAGTAGATCTAACTTTTGGGATTTAGTTTTTTTTTAATATCTACCTTTTTTATATTTCTCTACCATTTGCAGTCGGAGAACGTACTAGTATGGGCGCTGCCGTCGCCGCAGGAGGCGCCGGCGGCGGAGCTCAGCGCGGACCCCGTCGATGTGCACATCAAGCTCGGGGATTACGGTGAGGATGTTGCTTAAGTTTCATTAAATACAAGTGATGATAATGTGTGTTAAGTTCAAAGAGAGTCTTTATTTAAACGAATTAAACATAATATAGTGAGATCTAAAATGTTTTTTTTGTAAGTTTTCAATGATTTCATAATTTATTTTACGCTTGTTTCACAATATTCGAAAGTTTTGTCGCTGCTTACTTTATATCTAGCAACTAAAATAAAATACATGGTATTTACTATGTATTTTATACAGGTAGACAGAAGTGGGTAACAATTTATAAGTCGTCTACATAAAGTTAACAGTTGAAATAAATCGGCTGTACAAGACACCAAATATCTTACGGAGCTTTCTGCGAAGCCGTGGTATCACTCTGGCTCAATTCGTGCCGAGGCATTGTGGGAGAGGGTGTGAGTCTTTACATTGTGGCTAGTGGCTATCCGAATGTGCAATGCAGGCAAGTCACAGGTGTTGTGTCCCAGGTATATCCCGTCTGGCGGCGCCGTCGGGCACGAAGGGGTTCGGCGGCACGGAGGGTTTCATGGCGCCGGAGATCATGCGCTACAACGGCGAGGAGGAGTACACAGAGAAGGTAAACGTCGGCCATGTTTATTGCGTTATACAATGAATAGATATCATTATTTTGAAATGTCTGAAGAAATAACGATAATGCGTTATAGAGGGTGTATCCGAATTAAATATTTAACCCAACATTTGGCCACAATATTACGTAAGTAATGACAGTATGCATAACAAAAAATTTGCGTGATTTACAGAAAAATAACAAAATTAACATTTCCTGACAGCCCTAACTACTCATGGACACCCTCATACTTCCGTACTACGCGCCGGCGTTTGAAAGTGACGCGCCTGCCGCACAGTATCGGGTGTGCGGTTATGCGTCGAACTCAAGTATTTTATATGATAATCTGTTCAACATTTAAGGTCACATGTTGTATGTATTATGGAACGAGAATCTAAAACTGTTTACGCTCCTTGAATATGTATTTTTGTTTTGAATACATCATGTACGAGGGCTGCACTAAAAGTATCAGGAATGGAATATTTCCACTGTTCCTGTCATATTAAAATCTTTTTAATTTAAAACTCCTTGGTTTTAAAAATCGAATACCGTTTATTTATTTAAAAAAAGATTCTCGGTCTTGTCACAAAGTCTTGTCAAACTTGTTTAGTCGTTGAGAAAATGGAATTGACTCGAGAAAATTCTAGAGCGATGATGATTATGACTTTCGAAGTGGTTTAACACAAAAACAGCGTGTTGACCGGATGATTTCTGCATTTGGTGATGAAGCCCCATCCAAAACCACAATTTATCGCTGGTTTGCTGAATTTCAACATGGACGTGTCGCTCAGTGATGATCCCCGTCAAGGTCGTCCAAAAACTGAAGTCACCCAAGAAAACGTTGATGCTGTGCGTAAGCTGATTGAGGAAGATCGACATGTGACATACCGCGAAATTCAGGCAACTTTAGACATTGGCATGAGTCAAATACAAATAATCTTGCATGAACAATTAGGTGTAAAAAAGTTGTTTTCCCGATGGATACCGCATTTGCTCTGTGAAGAGCAAAAAGCGGCTCGCGTTACTTGGTGCGTCAGAACTCTCGAATGATTCCACGCAGGATCCTCAAATGCTGTATACAACATCGTATCAGGTGACGAATCCTGGATATACGAGTACGAACCCGAAACAAAAAACCAGTCACGAGTTTGGGTGTTCGAAAATGAGTTAAAGCCAACAAAAATTGTTCGTTAACGGAGTGTTACAAAAAAAATGGTGGCCACGTTTGTCTCCAAAACCGGCCATGTTGCGACTATTCCTCTTGAGGGACAAAGAACGGTTAATGCAGAATGGTATGCTAACATTTGTTTGCCACAGGTCGTTTCTGAACTCCGTAAAGAGAACTGCAACCGCCGCATCATCCTCCATCACGACAATGCGAGTTCTCACACCGCGCACAGAACAAAAGAGTTATTAGAGCAAGAAATCATAGAATTATTAGACCATCCGCCGTACAGCCCCGACCTAAGCCCTAATGATTTCTATTCTTTCCCTAAAATAAAGAATAAATTGCGTGGTCAGAGATTTTCATCACCTGAAGAAGCTGTGGACGCCTACAAAACGGCCATTTTGGAGACCCCAACTTCCGAATGGAATGGTTGCTTCAATGATTGGTTCCATCGTATGGAAAAATGTGTCAAATTTCGCGGAGAATACTTCGAAAAGCAATAAATACATTTTTAAATAGTAATGTTGTGTCACTTACTTGATTCCCGAAATTTTCAGTGCCGCCCTCGTATATGTACATTGTACACATCAAACACGTCAAAACAAGAATTCTTATAACCATCGTGCATCTCACCAGTAGCGTGTCAACGAAGTCTTTATGTGTCACATAAGTCTTCCATGTAAAGTCAAAGAAGTCTGTAAACACAAACTGTATCGCTTTTACGTTATTTAGTATCATGTCACCTTGAAAATTTTATCCATGTATTGTGCGTAAAACAGACCATACAAAACAGGATGTAAACTTAACGACGAATTTTTTTGACAATAATAGTACATAATACATTATTAGTAAAGTACAAGGAATTATATACTATCATACGTGTAAACAAATGTTACTGTGAATGGTTTTATTTCTCTTGTAGCGACCGACCGACTAGTTACTATGGTACTATTAACTTAGAGCTCAGGCCTTTTCATCCGTTACTGGATGATTTAAAAAAACCAACTGCCCCAGGCACCACAGTATTTCAAGAGTGGTTACTTCGCTCGGAGAATACTGTATAAATCATCCACTATGGTACTAACTAATCGTTAATTTGCTCAGGTGGACTGCTTCTCGTTCGGCATGCTGCTGTACGAGATCTTCACCCTCCGGCAGCCGTTCGAGGGTCACGAGGCGGTGAAGGAGGCCGTGCTGGAGGGCGCGCGCCCGCCGCTCTCGCCCCGGGTGAGTTTCCGGGATATATGACTCACCAAAGATATTAGAAAACCTGGATACAACATCGCCTATTTAAACTTAAAACATGAATGAAATAAAAAACCTGGATACCACATCGCCTATTTAAACTTAAAACATGAATTTAAAAAAAACCTGGATACAACATCGCCTACAAAATCTTAAACATGTCCGCAAAGTACATTCTTTATGAAGCTATCGAGTAAATGACAAAATAGTTCCACTACTATATTTGTTCAATATTTACTGATTTATGATTCTAAGTATGTCGTATTCTATATATACACTTTTTTTACCGAGCACATAGGCATGTTGCCGGTTGGATAGCTCGTGCGCGTTTAGTAACTTCTACTGTCATCGTAGGAGCTGCAGTACCCATGCAGCCTGCTGGAGACGATGCGGCGGTGCTGGGCGGGCGCGCCGGAGCTGCGCCCCTCGGCCGCTGCGCTCGTGGCCGTCGCCGCAGCCCCCGAGAGCCTGGCGTTGCAGGACGCGGCTGCCGCTGGAGCCCTGCTGCCTCCGGGCGCTCCGCCCCCACCGCCCGAACCGGAGACTGTGCTTGTACCCGCGACAGCTGTGCCTTTGCGCGCGCTCAACGGTGAGCTTGTTGACTCTTATTCATAATAGTTATAGTTAAAGCTTTGTCCTAGGAAAATAAATTTAAAAAATATATTTTTTTAAGCAAACTTATAAAAGCTAGCTAAATAATCTTTTTCTGTTATAGGCAATTAGTTATAATTTTTTATGGAACAAAATGAACGTGTTTTGAGAATGTCTCTATGATGTTTATTTCTCAGTAATTCAGTAATGCCAGTAATGGTGTCTACGCACCGCGCTTAGCTTTTGGAAGGGCGCAGGTGGGCCGGCGGTTACTGTTAAGTCTCTCGCAATAAGCATGAGATATTTGTTGTGTATATTGCAGACGAGGATGTGGAGGGCTGGGAGGTGTGGTACGGCGGCGGCGAGCGCGTGCACACGCTGCTGGCCACGCCCACCGCCTTCCTGCACCACCACACCGTGCGGGTCCCGCCAGGTTATAGCTCTATCTGTAGATACAGTACAGACGAGGGCGCGGAGGTGCTGGGAGGTGTGGCACGGCGGCGGTGAGCGCGTGCACACGCTACTGGCCACGCCCATCGCCTTCCTGCACCACCACACCGCGTGGGTACCGCCAGGTGGGAGCTCTACCTGTAGATTACAGTACAGACGAGGGTGCAAAAGGCTGGGAGGTGTGGTACGGCGGCGGCGAGCGCGTGCACACGCTGCTGGCCACGCCCACCGCCTTCCTGCACCACCACACCGTGCGGGTCCCGCCAGGTTATAGCTCTATCTGTAGATACAGTACAGACGAGGGCGTGGAGGTGCTGGGAGGTGTGGCACGGCGGCGGTGAGCGCGTGCACACGCTACTGGCCACGCCCATCGCCTTCCTGCACCACCACACCGCGTGGGTACCGCCAGGTGGGAGCTCTACCTGTAGATTACAGTACAGACGAGGGTGCAAAAGGCTGGGAGATGTGGTACGGCGGCGGCGAGCGCGTACACGCTGCTGGCCACGCCTACCGCCTGGTCAGTCTATAACTAGTTTAAATAAGGACTGGGATTAAGACAAATAAAGTCTACGTACGATTGATAAACTGATCTTATATGTGACGCCATATGTGCATATAAAGAGAGGGACTAAGACACGACGTATGTATTTATGTCTTATTAAATTTTATTTTGTATTTACAGAGGAGGGAAATCCGGTGTTGGTAACGGCGCTGTGCCGCGTGGGCGCGAGCGTGTGGGTCGGCGACTCCGGCGGCCGTGTCTGCGTGTACTCGTGAGTTACTAACAGATGGGGCGCATCTTAGCCATTAGATTTTCTTACGCCGCTTCCTCTCGTCGGGCTAGCTCCCGAACCGGTGGTAGGCATCATTTAGACAGACGTTCAGAAAGTGTATTTATAATATCAACTCTGAATAAAACATTTGACTTTTGACTTTATATGTAAACGTAGTAACGTAGAAGGAACTCTATTTGAAGTCAGTCAGTCAGCAAACGTTTTTACATAACTGTTTCGATTTATAATCTTAGTCAGTAAATTATAATATCTGTTCATCTTCTTTCTATTTCTGACTTCGTCATTTGTACGTTGTTCGGGTTTAATCTGAACGCAAACAAAAAGATAAAATTTTACCAAATTAATGTGTCGTAATATTTATTTATTGCACCGCAAATAACTGATATTTAATATAAATTGGTAATATTTAGATTAAATTTTATCCAAACAGAGTATATAGAGAGAATGATTTGCTTGTCACTACTGACTGAGATTTTGTAGTTCAGTTATCTAAAGACACGTTATATTTATCTACCAGGGCGTCAACGTGCGCGCTGCAGTGGATGGCGCGTGTGGTGGAGGCGGTGGGCGGGGCGGCGTCGCCGGTGGCGGCGCTGCACGCGCTCGCGCCACTGCCGCGAGTCGCGCTCGCGCTTGAAACGGGACGGTACGTTCTGTAAAGGGTTGTTTACTTTAAATAATTTGTTCATCTAGTACAATTTATGTCTAAAATTACGCAGCAATAAATCTTTAAAATACTACTAAAAAAAGTGTTTTAATACATGAAAAAAGCGACATAAAGTAAAAAAAACTTTATATTATTATTTAAAAAAAGATTTATATGCAAAACATACAGCTCAAAAAACTTCTTCCAGTCCTTTATTCATCACGTAAATCTGTTCCCAGGCTGTTCCTGGTGAGCTCGATCCGGCCGGAGGAGGAGGGCAGCTTCGTGCTGACGGAGCTGGGCACGGCCACGTCGCTCGCCTGCCTCGCCGCGCTGCACATCGACTCGCGGTACGTAAAGGGTTAAATAATTTATAATGCTAAGTGAGGACTGTGACGATGCTTCACCATGTACTGTAAAAAGCACCGTTACTTTGAGGGTATTTTGCTGCGTATTTACATTTCATTTAGACGATACGGGCAATATTTCCATTATAGTAAGAATACAACGGGTTATAAGTGATATCCCGTAAAATTATGTTAAGCAAACGCATATACCCTTAAGATACGTGTTGACACAACAAACGGTGTTTGAAACACAGCCGCATACAATTTTTTCTTAAATTTTTGCGACCTGCCTTTTAGCTATCAGCCATTCCTCGTTACAAAAGATCCTTAATGATCCTTCAGCGTGTCTGCCGCCTTGATCTATTATTATATTCTGTGTAGGGTGGAGCTGTGGGCGGGCGGGGACGGTCTGCACGCGTACGCGGTGAGCGCGGAGGGCGTGAGTGCGGCATGCACGTTGCCCTCCGCGCGTAGCTCCGCCCCTGACGCCGTCCATGACGCCGACGTTAGCTTCGATCCTGAAGACGCCGACACAGTGTCACTTCTCGCCGCCGCCGCGGAGTCCACCTTCGTATACGCTGTGTATAAAGACAGTGAGTACTTTGTATGGAACTTTTTGAGGTAACTTGTTTTGTGCATTTTGTAATACAGTTATATAACTGTATATAGCCTGACCAGAAAAATAAAAAGCCATTTTTACTGAACTCTCCATTCATTTCAATTTTCGTTTCAATCAGTGTCTGTACATTCAATGCTCCCTACATGCATAGACCAAGTATTAATAGGGACGTGGTATGTCGAGGCTTAAAGTGTCCGTACTTTGAGTGCCCCGGGGGCACTCGAGTTTCACATTTGACCACGTAGATATAAGTCAGTAAAAGCTTACAAAAGTATGGCAAAGTAATAAAAAAGATGGACAAGGTATAATAATAAAGGTTAAATTAGCATAATAATATGGTACATAACGTACTTCATAACAATTTCAAAACTAATGCGTGCTACTGCGGCCATCATAACGCGTAGTTCCATCGTTTATATTGTAGTACGATGGATGTTCAGCAGATGGCGGTGCAAATTCCTTATACCTATGAAGAAAAATTTGGACTATACAATAGCCTATCCCTGTGTATAAATCTATGCCTGCATGTAAACAGACACATGTAGGGAATTGGAATGTACGGATACTGATTTATTATGTCATTACATATGATATTGGCGTTTTGTAAAGGAGGAACATAAAGTCGATTTTTTTTAAACATGATATATTTATTTAATCAAGGTATATACCATTGCTATCTATGGAATTTTTCCATCTTAAAGGTAATTCATTGATTCCTTTACTAAAAAAAACAATTCGGACATTAATTAATAAAATCTTTGAAGGCGCTTTGAACTGCCCCATCGGAGTTGAATTTTATCCCTTGCAAGAAGTTATCCAAATTTCGAAAAAATGGTAATCTGGTAGAGCAAGGCCCAGGGAGTACGGCGGATGTCTTAGACATTTCAATTGAAGCTCCTCTAATTTGGTAGCCGTCTGTTGTGCAGTGTGTGGTCTAGCGTTGTCCTGAAGCAGCAGTGGCCTAGAGCGAATGACCAACCTCGTTTGTTTAGCAGCTAGCTTTTCCATCATGATTTGCAGTTGCTGGCAATAGACATCTGCCGTAATCGTCTGGCCAGATTGAAGAAAGCTGTAGTGAACGACACCGCCACTAGTCCACCAAACGCTCACAAGTAACTTTTTTTGAGTCAATTTTCGCTTTGGCTGGTTCGCCAAGGTTCAGCCATTGCGATGAGCGTTTCCGATTATCGTACAGGATCCACTTTTCATCACAGGTAATGATTCTATTTAAAATCCCTTCATTATTGTGCCGGCAGTCGACGCGCGTTTGTCGTTTTGGTGCACTCAATTCATGAGGTACCCACCTTTCAAGCTTTTTCACCTTCCCGATTTGCTTCAAGTGGATTAAAACAGTTTATCACTAACACTGCAGGTCGAAATTTCCAGAACGAAAACGTTGGAACCAAAAACGCACTGTGTTTTCATTTGCGACACCGCCGCCATATACATCATTAATCCTTCGAGCTGTTTCTGCAGCACTGGTGCCACGGTGGAACTCGTACTCGAAAATAATACGATATTTCAAGTTTTCCATTTAGTAAACAGAGTGACGCAAAGAAAAAACCAAAAGAGGAAAAAACAAATGAATTACGGTTTTCGAAACACAAATGCATGAGTAAATAGCGGTATACATTTAAAATTGAAATTCCTAACCAAAGAAGATATATTTGAGATCGAAGTGGCCAGTACGACAAAACGCCAATTTCATATGTAAGGACCTAATGTTTATAAATCTGTGGCTTATCAAAGCATTCTCCGCAGGCACGCTAGTATACTCGTGGTGCGCGACACGCAAGCGCGTGTCGACGCGTCTCGACTGCAGCAAGCTGGTTCCGTGCTCCGAGAGCCTGCAGTCCATCGCCATCGACGAGAGCCTCAACGGGGAGCGCTGTCGGGTATGACTGCAGCCTGTGAAATGTCAATGTAAATAATGTGACAGCATAGCGCCACTTAGGCTGGGACTATGGGGCCTGGGAAAATTCAGGGAACTGAAAATAGAACTCTGCACTAAAACAATATGTTAATAACGACATACGAATCTTATGTTGATACGCCTAGAAAAATTGGCATGTGACTAACTATTAGACATCTCTTTCTTCCCCCTAGGCATCGGTCGTAAGCAGAAAAAAGCAACTTTAGGCGTGTTGAGAGTAAAAATTCAAGGTCGCCTTACGACAGGACCGGCAAGGTTTTGGACTTTTAAATGATAAATGAATTTATACGTCTGCTACGTGTACTCTGTTAACACGAGTTATGTTTTTATATACCTGCGTAATATTGTAGGTGACGGGCTTATGCGTGGCGGGGGACAACGTGCTAGCGGGCACGGCGTGGGGCTGCGTGGTGGTGGCGACGCGCGCGCTGCAGCCGCTCACCGTGTGCCGGCCGTACGAGGGTGCGGCGCGCGCGCTCCTGCCGCTGCCGCCGCACGCCGCCGCGCCGCCCATGCTGGCTACACTCGGCGACGGCTACCGCCCGCTGCTGCAGCGGTACGCGCCGCAGCAGGTCAGTCTCAGTGAAATATTCCAACTGACCCGAACCATTACGAAGTGGAAGCGTTTTAAATCGGGTAAATTAATGCTAATTAATTAAAGTTCCTACTTTCACTTTGGAATGATTCGGAATTCGCAAAAAATGAATGTCATTTAAACACCTACACGCATAGCATATTGTGCTGCGGTGGCGTGGGGTCCCTATAACTCCATTCCTATCGGCTACACTTACAATTTACCTTTTGTAGACCCTCATCCAAATCCCTACCTATTATACGGTGCTTCCCTATGAAGGAGAACTAGCCGTGGCCACTGTTGTGCTGTAGAAATACGTCTTGTCTACAAAAGATAAGAAGTATACTGTATCAACCTGTCATTGTGTATATTCTTCCGTAGACATGACCCTTGTCTGCGGTACTGCTGCAAACTACCCTAGGGGTTTTTTATTTTTATTTATTTATTTTTTTATTTCTTACTTGTTCCCCCGGCCTAATGGCTGGCTGGCTAATGCCAGGACAATTTTTTACTTCTTTAATTTTTACATTTACATTTTTTTATTATTTATACATTTCCTTGTCTCGCTTCTTTTACATTCCCATTTTTTCTATTCTTACTATATTTCACTTTACAATAATTATTAATTTACAATTTTTACTACTCTATGCCACATTCTTTCTCTTTATTACATTTCCTTGCTTACATCTACAACTCTATTTTCTTGCTTACATTTTACATTTACCCCTTTTTTAAATTTACCTTTCATTTTCATTACCTTTACATTTGTGTTTTGGTTTATATTATGTTTCATTCATTTTCTTATTTCTATCATATTTTACAATTTTCCCTTATACTTATTTTACTACTTCTACTTATTTCTTTAACTTACAACTTAACCCACACATTCCACTACACAATTTTCATTCTACTTACCCTTGTTACGGGTGAAATTGAAATAAAAAATAAAAGATTTCCCGGGACAAAATTTTTATTATATAAACAAAGAAAAAATAGGGGTCGTGGGCAGAAGGCCGTACGGTTTGGTCTAGCCTCTTGGTGTCTGAAGGGTATCTAAGGGGCTTTAATCCACGTTGGAACTTAGCTGAGGATCCAGGTGTCTAGCACGTGGCGGATGCGAGATAGGGCTCCAACTCCTGGAAGCTTCTCCGTCACCGCTGCGTCCGTTCGTCGTAGATAGATCGTCTCAGAAAAAAAATAAATCCCCGTCCAATGACTATCAGCACTCTGAACTCCAGCTAGATACAAGTCCTTTTAATTGGTGCCTCGAATGCTGTAGTTGGCGGTGTTTCGTGCCCCAAATCAAGTTCCCTGGAATAATCACGATAACGTGTCGGTAGGAGTCCAGTCCTACAGCCTGTGTTATCTTAACCCCAACGATCAAAATCACGGGCTGTGTGACCATTACAAAGAAGGTAGGCAAAATAAAAAAAGATAAGATGATATTAAGGGCAACCAATATGATACAAACATCCTAACATTTTAATAGTGCTAAATGGGAAAGATGAAACTACAAATTGAGCACGTGGTATGGCTAATCAAATAATTGACAACTAATTTACCAAGATGATAGTTTACATGAAAGACTAATGCGTTTTAATACAAGCATGATTTTCCAAATATTCACAACACAGATACTTAAAATACTCACCGTGGAACACGGGATTAAAATATAATAATTATACTACATCTTGAGTCTTAGCGAAAATTTAATTCGAAAAGGAAATGTCATTCGAAGAAGTGCCATATATATACATTCCTTCCTCTTTTTTAAACTTTTGACAACTATAAACTATAGCGTAAAGACAAGAAATCGAGAAATCAAAATAAGAAGATATTATATCAATAATCAATATATTATGTAATATAATATTAGAAATTTACTGTATTTTCATTATTAAAAATTAAATTATTATTTTTCAAAGATTTAAGACGAAAGTAAAATCGATCTACGAACTAATTAGTATTAAAGCAAGGCTGACGCCGTTAGTAAGGACGTGCGCCGATAGATGGCGTTTTAAGCCTCTAAAAATGACTAAATAATTAATTATACAAATCATAGATGACACGAGTAACGCCGAAATAATCGATTTTATGGAAAGGGAATGTAACTACGTTACACCCTAGGGGGTTGGCCGACATCACGAGCCCTTTAACATTGTCAGGTTACCCACGATGTTTCCCTTAACCGTTTATGCGCCCATCTAGTGTCAGCCTAAATTATTATCAACCTGAATAACTAAAAAGGACTTAACGTCTTGCAGTCCAACACGACGAGCTTCACCGGGCGCTACTGTCTGCTGTGGCGAGCGCAGCACTGGCTACCGGACTAGGCTGATACAAGAAGAGAAGCTTCCACAGCGTGATAGAACAGTTTAGAACTTCGTCGAAAACTTTAGAAACATGTCATAGAAGATTGAGTAACTAGTTTCTATGAAAACCGTACAATGTACATCTTCCCGAACTTATTAGAAGGTTCTTCTTCATAATAACTGTCCGAAGTTCTTGAAAGTTGATTTGTAGTACGAGTCACTTTGACTTTTGGTACATTTTATATGAAGTGTTTGTTTGGCATTTTGGAGGTCCGAATTAATGTTAGATAATTTTATTCAGATATATATTTAGTTGTATTTAGATATTTTAATAAAATGTCGTCCAGTAAGGAAACATTACATAACTAGGCTTATGATTGCTTGGAAAAAAAAGTGTGTGTCAGCTCCGACGCAAGACTGGAGTTTACTCTAAAAAGTAAAACACGTCCCTCAGAAGGAACAAAAACTTTAGCGATCGATTTGAGTTCAAAAATTCGCGCCATGTGAAAAAAAGTGACAGGTGCGCAGAATAGGTTGCGCACGAAAACGTAACGAGGTCATTCGTTCAGTAGATGTTACTGCTCATATTTTTTCCATACCGGGGGCCTTATATGAAAATCGATTCTTAAGGAGTAAACTCCAAAAATAAGTGCCACCTAGTGATCATAACTCTTGCAGCAAAAACTTTGCAATACTACATGCTAAGGCTGTAAATGCATAGTTATTTGCAAATTGTTCGACGGCGTTTATCGAGTGAGAAAATATCACTTTTGCTATAATTACGATTTGTCAGTGTGAAATAATAAATTATTGTTGTTGCCAGTGTAAAAAAATATTTAAAGAAATGTTAGTTTTTTGAAAACAAACCTGAAAATCCGATTGAAAATATTTAATTCTAGGATGGCTTTTGCATTTTCCATCAAAGTTGTTTAATATTGTCGCGTATGATAATATAAGTTGTCTAAACTCGTATGTACCTGAGGGCGACTTTCTCCTAGTTAGATAGTAGATGAATTTCGTCGACAAAAATGCCTAACGCCCCAGTCTGAAACCTAATACGTAAACTACAATACTCACGCGTCCAATAAGTTAGCTATACCAAGTAGGATAATTTATATCTGTCACAGGAGCTATGACCCCGTTACAAAATCGAACAAAAAAGACAAATTTGGGACGCAAAAAACGCGTCCGTAAAGACAGAATCACATAATGTGAGACTTCTCGACGACTTTGTGAACCAAAGCTAATATTAGATGGGTTATATAAAATGTTGATCTCATTTTAAGTATTACGCTTAGCTGGTGCTTGTTACTTCGCGCCATTTTAGTTTTTAAGATTAGTAGAAGCGATATGCTTTAACTTATATGAATCTTAGAAAGCCTTTTGTCAATTTTCATAGTGTTTGAAATCAATGATATACTATTATACTACATATTTAGGAGTACTAAAGAGATCAAATTTTGTTAGAGTCATTTGAAATTAAATGCTAATGTATATATTTTTTTTGTGCATTGTGTGTACATTTAAATTGTTTTTTGTAAACTTTACAAGGATCTGATTTTTTACTAGATTTGTAATTATATGATACCTTAGTTTATTTTTGCAATGGCACTATACTTTTTACTTGTAAAGATGGAAGACCACGTCCTCTTAAAATACATTAATTATTTGAAACATAAAACTGTCGATTGTCTTCGTGGATGGTGCTACGGAATTTTTAACCTCCAGTCTGTTTATTATGTAATAGACGCATTATTTCGTACAATAGTTTTAAATTATTTTGTCTGTACAAATAAACATACAAAAAAATGTTTTTTTTTTTTACAAACATTTACAAGTCTATAATGTAAAACGAGGAATTTAACTAAGTGTGGTGACGGGAGAATGTTAGCGCTGAACACAGACAAAATGTTTACGTTGTAAAATATAGTTTCCTAGAGACTTTAATTACATGACCGCAGCTCATGCCTGCCACGGCTTGAGCTGCGGTCGCGTTCTTACCCCTTCTTCGGTCTTCGCCACTGTTTCGGGCGTCAGTCACAGGCCGGCCAATGCGAGCGCCGAGTGCGCGCTGCACACACACCACACGGCGACAACACGCGACGCTCGTTTTGGGTGGGGTCCTACAGGGTGTATTTTTATCCGTATTTAGTATTTAGGCCAACAATTCATAAGTAATGACAGTATGCATAACTAAAAATTCTCGTCACAGATAAATAACATAATTAACATATTCCGCCAACTCGCACTACACATAGAGACCCTCACACTGCCGTACAACGGCGCTGGCGCCGCTACGTATAGTATCGGCTGCGCTACATGAATAGAATTTAAGTACATATTTTATAGGATAATCTGAGGGTCTAAAAAGGTCACTTTATTGTTTCATTTTTTTCCATACAAAAATCGGTAAATGGTAAAATGGCTACATGATTGATCTAATTTCATTATATTAGAAAACATCAATTTTGACAATTTTCAATAGAAATGCGCACATAATACGAGCTGAAAAAAACATAATATGAAACACAAAGTGGCCTTTTTATACCCTCTGGTCAACATTTAAGGTCAGATCTTCAATTTTTGATACGAGAATCGAAAGCCGATCACGCTCCTTATACTTTTTGTTTTGGATATCTGTATAGTAAATAGATATACTAATATAATATTATGGGTAGAACTTATATCAAAATAATAAAACATTTGGATTGTTATATTTCATTTATTGCTAGTTATCGCGAGCCACGTCGCCACTCTCGCGCACAAAACATAAATAAATAAAAATAATATTCATTTAAAGAAATAATAATTTACATGAATTATTCACTTACATACTGAAGTTGATAGTCACAATCTACAAGGGCCAATCGATTGGAGTCAAACTGGCCCCTTTACATGGCGGTGTTTGGAATAATTCTAGCGCATGCCCTTATTTACATATTGATTATCCATTCTTAATGATGACTATATATCCAACAATTAATATCATCAACGAATTAACATTAGAATCGAGTGTTTTCAACTCCCGAGTCTGGTAGTGTATTTAGGTAACGTTACATCTATACAAGGGGTGCTAGTCAACGCTGCTAACTATAGTACGCTACACCTCTCGTCGCGACCGCAGAGCCACCAGTTTATTTTGATATCCTCACAGCAAAGGCGGCACGTTGAAATAAAAAGGATCGCAAAATAAACAACATGAACATGGTAGCCTTAAAATAAATGTAGATAGTGACAGGCAGTGTCTAGTGTAGACAAGGCGTTGGTCAGACGTTAGGAGTAGTGTACTAGTATTTTATAGGTTGTGTGTTCACTTGGACTTGGCAGCCTCCTCAGCCTCGAGCCGCCGGCGCATGGACTCGGGCATCTCCGCTGGTGGTGGGCGGGGCATCCTCAGCCATACCTGCACCAAAAATTTGTTAGAAACAACCAAGAAGGAAACCGGAATTTTAGATTTCAATAGGTAATCTCATAACACTGCTTCCACATGGTGTTTTCGGTAGGAACAATTGTAATTTTAATAATCATTGATTTTTAAATTTTATTTACACAATAACAAGGAAAACCTCTCATTTCTTTATTGAGTTAATAAGTTTTAAATATCCTAAATAAGTACCTAATACTGCGACTCGCACGGTTGGTACAGTAAAATTTAAACTTTAAAACTATAAACAACTTGTAAATTGATGGGCACAAAACTATTTCAAGTATGGACATATGCGGCATATTTGTGTCTTTACGTACCTTGACGGCATCATAGATGAACCATTGCAGGGCAGTGAGGGTGCCGATCATGACGATCCTAGGTCCAAGACCCTTCCATACTCCGGCCATACCCAGTTTGCCGATGATGGATCCAACTGTCGCGGTCTTGTCCTGAAAATATACGGAAAATTTTGTTGTAGTCTCAGAAAATGCTCATATTAACGCTATATCTAGAAACATCTTAAATATGTGCCCTAAAGTTACGTTTTTCTTGACATAAATAGCCCTCAGCTCTCATAATCTATTGTTCATCGGGCATCCCTGCTGCACACGAGTCAGTGGTTACGCTGCAGACGCAGAGGTGACGGTCAGTCACCAACCACTAACCCTCAGCACAGCATCACCCCCTCTAGCATGAGTTGTCATCATTGGGCCAGTTATAAATGTGAATACAATTTCTATGAATAGGTGCATCTTTGAAGAAGATCAGCACATTTTTACAACAAAGCTAAATTGCTTTTAATTTAAAATTTTAATGGTTTTTTTCGACCCCGACTGTATTAGTTAAGAAAATTTGATGTCCAAAACTTCAAAAATATAAAGATTTTTATCAAAATTTAATAAGGGTTGCGAGATGGTGGAAGAGATGGAAGTGTCAATCCCTGAGGTTTGACATTCGGTTTCATCGTGAAAAACGTGAGTGAAAATTTATTTTTCGTTATTTTAATGGAACTAGACTGATATTCTTTTATTTATAGTTTATAATTATTATCGCTGTCTCAGTTAGCTCACACTATCTACCGTGCCTATGATACAATTTTATTACACGTCGACGTTTGTCAATCTGTTACAACTCACAATATATATTTTTTTTACTTTATTCTTTATGAAGGTATGTTATCTATATGTTAGTTATGTGAATATGTTTCAATATAAATATAATATAGCTGTCTCTCACATTGTCGCGCGCGATAAGTGAAATCGTACCGTATAACGCGAAAACGCTGTAATATGTGAAGCAAAAATCACGTTTTTCACGATTTTGGACCTATTATAAAGGCCATCACTGTCCAGTATGCAAATCCAGCAGCCTGTCAATAATTAGTTTATATCTTTTCGTGTGTTATCTGTGAATAGTTATAAGTAAATATCCAGGCGGATTTACCAGAAGGCTGAGTAGGCTGAAGCCTATGGCGGCAAATTTTAGGGGCCGGAAAATGTGGCCTCTTATTTTGGGTTTGGTGGGTTCTCTTGGTATTGAGAAGAATATATGCGATGCGTCATGTCAATTTGTTTTCAGCAAAAACTAAATAGCCTATGGGCAGCAAATGTGTAAATCCGGTACTGTAAATATCATGAACAAAATTTACACATTTTACTGCGTATCTAAAAGGCAAAAGAACCCTAAAAACTAAAAAAATTTAATGTGAATTATGGTCGAATTTCATAATTTATCTTATCTAATCATAGTCTTCAACTGATTGTGAATATAATTAATGAAAAAAAAACTGACTATTAATAGTCTTCTGTTGCATCCAAATGGACTATTCCATCTTTGCCGTTGTCTAACTAGTAAAAAATAAAACAAACAAAAAACTTTTAGTAGAAAAAACGTGAAGACCAATTTATGTAATTAAAATGTTTAACTTATATTATGGCTTTGGTCTCGGGCGATATTAGGATCGTGATATTATTGAAAATATGCTCCTATGTCTGTTATGTATTAGTACATACCTGGTTGAGCTTGGACACGACGGTGTCGGCGGGGTGGGAGACGATGGCGCAGAACACGCCGGCGATGTAGCCAGCCGCGAACGTCACCACCAGCTGTTCACCCTTCGTGCACTGATCGCGGGGCTTCGGCACCACGTACTGGAACACACACACACGTTATCGGAGCCCAGATAAGTGGAAAATGCCGATATTTCGTAGGGATTCCTTGACTTCCAATCATAATAATTGTAAAAAGCCACTGGGCGTTCAGTTTTTCACTAGATATTTTAGTATGGTTTTAGTAACGAGATAAGATTGTCTAATTTTTTAAAATATTTCAACATACATATTTTGTATTTTGAGTAAAATACTTTATAAAGCTAAAATGGATTTAAACATTGTATTTAAGACCTCAGCTCTCATAATCTATTGTTCATCGGGCACCCCTGCTGTACCAGAGTCAATGGTTACGCTGCAGACGCAGAGGTGACGGTCAGTCACCAACCACTAACCCTCAGCACAGTAGTCCCCCTCTAGTATGAGTTGTCATCATTGGCTCGTATTTTATTATCCTTAAAATATTTGTGAAAATATTGATAAAACATACCTTGTACAACAGCTCAAGGGTCTTCTCAAAGCAGGCGAACTTCATCATGGTGTATGGGATCTGTCTACCCCACAGAGGTACCAGACCCTTGTAGAAGGTACCGAAGCCCTCATTCTGTACCATCTTGGGCCACGCCTCACGGAGTGTGCTGGCGAAACCAGGCATAGTTTGGATGCGCACCTAAACATTAATAGACACGTTTTGACTCATTTCACTCCAGCAATATAATTAGTGACAATATGGTATATTACATACAATAAAAGTTATTTTAATCTTACATCAAAATATGCAAACATACAAAAACTAGCAATGAATGTGATAGCAAGAAGTTATAGAAAGTAAGCAGTAAAGATAATGTTATTATATTAAATTAGACAGACAGCTGGTATAACTGATATTGCCTGCATGGTGTCTTCTAGCAGCGTTAAATATTAACTTACCTTAGCTGCCTCTAGTGGCGACAGGGCAATGTCAGCGAAGAACTCAGCGGATGCAGAAGCAGCCAGGTAGACCCCGGTACGGTAGGTGTATGCAGTCTCCTCGTCTAGCATACCCGAGTAGCCCACTTTGAACACTTCATAGAGACCGAACTTGCACAGACCCTGGAATAAACATTCTAAATCAGAAATGTTCATCACAAAATCGATTTTATTGTTGTGTGATAAATCTCATAACTTATGGTACATCTTCAATGCTTTCAGTTGGAACAATTGGAATTTATTTATAATCATTGAACCTTGGGCCATACTTACTCTGTTTAGATTAATTTTTTACTTTTTGTAAATAAAAACACAATAGTTCACTATAATACCACCAATTTAAATGTCACTTAATTACAATGCTTATAAAATTATTTATACGCAAAGAAATACAATGACACATTAATTTGGTTGAATTAGATATTATTGTGTACGAGATAATGTTGGATCCGAATAGAGATAACAAATAAAAATACAATTGTACCTGTAGAGAGTATCCAATGAAGGTAGGTGCCCAACCCTTGGCCAGACCACGCATGCCCTCCTCCCGGACGGATACTCTAAAGCCGTTCACTACATTCTTGTACTTGTCAGGGTCTACTTGGAGACGGCATTTGACTAAATCTAGGGGCACTACAGCGGTGTGTGTGATACCTGGAAGAGATATATATACTACTTGATAAGTTATTGAAAATAAACCTACATAAAGAACTGCTAAAAATATTTTTTTGTGTAACAAAGATAGACTGAGAGACCTATAGTTCGTTCAGAGTTATTTTACCTAGGAGTTTTTTGGAGAGTTATTCTTATATTGTTGAAATAAAAGTCATGTCACAGGTAAAATAAGTCTGAACATAAATCATTTTATTAAAAACTTAGCATGAAATCATCTAACAACCATGTCTAGACAGTAGACACACAGACAGCATATTAACATTAAACTCAATTATGATTACACTTCTCAGGTTTCTTTCAAACCTTCAAACAATATGTTTGAATGCATTTTCCTTAGCCAACTGTTAACTGTACATACAATCATAATAATAAAAATATTTCAGTTCAGAACTGAGTATGAGCTCAGTTCTTGCGTAACTTCCTACTGACAGTAAGAAGTTACGCAAGAACTTGTATGAAGAGAGCATGTATTAAGTTACGTTTGCAATATATTGTATTTCTCTGTGAACCTACCGGGAAGGTGCTGATTCCATTATTGTGGGAAACATCTGGATTAAATATACGAGTGTCCTAAATATTTCACATGCTCCAGTGAAACATCTATTTCAAGATTAAATAATCACTTACACGAATTTTTGTATTCAACTATTATCTTGTAATTTATACTTCAATGATATGTGCAAGGTGAAACTGACTTTGTGAACTATTGTATTTGGTTGGTTGCCAAAAGATTTATGTAATATTTTGTGTTTCATATCTAAGTTTATATATATATATTATATTATAGTCATTTTACCAAACCATGTCAATCTTTTTACTCAACTACGGGGAATCCAAAAGAAAGGATTTTGGCAAGTATGTATGTATTTATATTGTTCCACTGTAGCGCCTAAACTACTGGTCCTATTTTAATTTTTTTTAATAAATGAGATGTCAATAGATTCGTTATAATAGCCCGGACAACATAGGATATATAATTTGCATAGTCAGGTAATAGTTTTGTTATAAAAATTGTAATTATTTAGACATATTAAGTATGTTTTTATATAATAGTGACCAAGTTCTTCTTATCAAGTCATTATAAGATTGACCTTGAAGAGATTTGCTTAATTATTCTTTGCATATACTTTGACTGGTCATTGTGGAGGAAGGTGGAAGGAAAACTTTTTAAGTTGACACATATCAGGTACATTCTCTAATCTGTATTTGATAAGAATATTTTATCAACATTTATTTAAAACTCTCACAAGAATAGTAATTTTTTTAAATATTAGACAAAGCAATTTTCAAATTTATACTTTTACAATTATTAGCTATAAAATTTACCAAAACACAATAAAAGTACTAATAAATCAAATCTTAGAACAATGCAGTTTTACTATAATATGTACCTACATCAACATGGTATTCGCATAAACATCAAACCAACGTCAAACATGTTTTGATTGGTCTAAACTCCAAAAATTAGTTTATGATATCAAGGCAGTTCAATTCATTGATAGTAAATAAAATGTCCAAGTTAAATACAAGAACTGGGGTTCAGGTCAAATACAACTACTGAAGTCTTAACTTTTTAATAATTTTTTTTTTAAATGTAAAGCAGATTGTATCAAATTAAAGGCCATTAAGAAATAATTTTTATACACTTACCGCAAGAGAGGATGCCACCCAAACCGCACAGAGCGAAATATTTGGTGGATCCAAACTCGCAGGAGTCCCCATTGGTGACTGCCGCAGCTGCCATACCCTGAAGTCCAAAATCACTTGTATCAACCATCATTATACTTAGGGCTCAAGTAGGAACTAGAAACATGTATATGTTTAATAACTAATGAAGGTATTATCATTTTGTTACAAAATAAACTTACCCACATTTGCAAGAAATCATTAATAAAAGAAATTGCATTTTAGCTACTTTGATTACATCATACTTGATACTGCAGCAAACTGTGATTTATGTATCTTACAGTACCCATAGTCCATTTGCGTTAAGTATGTAGTGAGTCGTCCATACAAATGTCAAAAGTAACCAATGACATTCAAGCTGAATTCTCATTCACTAATTGAAGTAAGCCATTTTGACATTTGAACAGATGACTCACAGCAAACTTAACCTTTTCCCTTTTGAGTCTTATAGTTAAGATGCCATAGTGGTGTAATTTTTTGACAAGTATAGCATGTTCCACACAATCAAATGCTTCGGATAGGTTGCTAAAAACCTCTAATGCGTCCTGCACCACCCCAAGCCTCGATTATACTACAAAGAAGCCTGTATCCTTTAGTAAACCGAATTGTGTAGAATGTAATAATTTATTTGTATTGAAGTATACTGTTATTTGATTCAAGATATTTTTTCCGAATATGCTAATAACATGGTTCAAATGCAGATTGTAATAAATGATTTGTGGGTAGTTTCTTTTTTAACAAAGTAATAAACTCTTCATTAATTACTATTGTATACGTAGAATATACATATTTTAATTATATTCAGTATGTAAATACTTAGATAATAGTTATTTATGTGAATTGTTATGGTTATTTTCAGACAACAATGTTTCATTTTGACTTATATTATATGTATGATGTAACATAAAAATATGCAAATGTGTTAGAAGTAATTGCAACTTATTTTAATAACAGAAGTTAAAAAGCATTTAATTAATATGTCAGACAATTAAAAAATAGTGCCTAGACTTAGCCCTCAGATCTCATAATCTATTGTTCATTGGGCACCCCTGCTGTGCCAGAGTCAGAAGTTATGCTGCAGACGCAGAGGTGACGGTCAGTCACCAACCACTAACCCTCAGCACAGCAGTCCCCCTCTAGCATGAGTTGTCATCATTGGGCAATCCTTAACTCGTTAATTTTTCCAATAACTGACATTATCTGTTAAATATAATTTAAATGAGCTTTTTTAAACACCTGGTTGCCAGGGGCGGCTTCGCACTGTGCTGGGGAGAGGGGGCCGCGGAAGGGGGAGCTCCGAGCTGCGTCCAACAGGGATGAGAACATTTTTCTGGAAAAAATACATAACCATTTTACTTTTAGATAAGAGGAGTAATAACAATGCCCCACAATTATTGTTTCGAGATTTTTAATAACCCTTTAGATACCTAATTTATTAAAATCGGATCGTACTTAAGGCGCTACGGTGGAAAAAACATACATACATAATGCCAAAATCATAACCCTTCCTTTTGGCTTCGCTGTAGTCGGGAAAAAGGCAAAAAAACCACTTGGTATTCGTGATGGTAAAAGCGGTGGAGGTTAGACAGATGACATCGTTATGATAAGACCCACCCTTACGATTGAATAAATATAAATAAATTAATTAATTTCATTTTACACGGCGCATATACACTTTCTGATTTATATGGATTTAGGTTTTAGCTACAACGCATTGCACTATTGATACGTTGACGATCGGTGGGACAAGTCGAACAAGAGTCGAACCGATCAATACTGGGTTAAACTGGCGTTCAGCTGATTGCTAATTGCACCGGGTTTCTTACAACTTTTGATTTAGATATGTTCCTCAGAACAATTTTTTATTTAATTGGTGAAAATTAGATAATAAGTATTTTTAATAAATAAAGTACAAGGTCACGTGCAAACAAATTCATTGGCGTTACGTAAGTAAAATTAGAGGCCAAGTTTACGAACTTCCCCTCATTTAGAATTAAATATTCTTTAAACTGATAATTAGTATTTCATTTAGATAAAGCCCTTCATTACGAATTAATTTAATTATGGTATACTTACATGTATAAATCCAAATGGAACTACTCAAACACACCACACCGCGCTTGACGCACAGTGCCAAAGGATACTAGCGCCACTTGAAAGTTACGTAATCACGTGGAAAGTTTGACATTTTGACAGACCAATCTTTTTTTATTTATTTATTTATATATGGCATCGGCTTATAACTATTTGCCAGTGTCAAGTTAAAAAGGCGGGTAATAGAACTTTCGTTTCAATTTTCAACACCGTATTCCTATAACGTCAAGTCTAAAGTCTAGTCAAGTCCAAATATATTATAGTCAGTACAGTTTATGAGTCATGTCAGTCGATTCAGTAAAGTGGTAGAAGCTTTAGAAGTTGAAAGTTCCTAGGGAGTTTTAGCGGGAAACACAAAATAGCAAGTTTTTAGAAGTTGTACCACTTGCCTACACTTGTGTACGATAACGAATATTCAATGGTTAATATTCTACCAATATTACACATTAAGAACCAAAATAACACAAATTTATGAAGTTTTACAAATTCCACAACATCACCTATTGAACTCCCCGGCAAAACTCCCCAGACCAATCGTGCCGATTGTAGTGAGTTGCGACTTCCAAGCGACATGAGTCTCATATCGCGTCGCAACTAAAGCACTAAACCTTTGAGCATATAAGTAATTATATTATTGCTCTAAGCTCACTACAATCAAGTTGAGACGATCGCGAGTCGCGACACTATTTACGGACTGTAGAGCGCCAAAAGCACCCGCACAGTCTAGCCTGCAAATCCAATGCCGCGGCCTTGAAGCGGACAAAAATAATGCAGGCAAAAATAAAAAAAGACTCTATTCGCACCTTAGAGCATCCAACCAAACTTAGACGCAATGACAGCTAATTTCTATGCGAAAAAGTCGGCCACTTTTCGAGGGAGGGACGAGGAACGCAACAAATAGTGAATACCCTCTAATGTATTTTCAATCACATCGGTACGCACGCACTCGAAAATATGTCAAACACAAAATTTGTGTTTATATTTAATATAAACTATACGCACGCATGTATAAAGGAGCCTGTCAGTGTGCGACATATGTCTATCTACTATCGATATTTAAATATCGATGAATTCGGCGAACAATAATAGGTGATGAATATAAAAAATTATATAGATATAAACATAAATATATTAATTTTAAGTGATATTTTTCGTAATTGTTGAAATAAATCGATTGATTTTATTTAATTTAAATTGAATGAAAATATACATTAATTGATTTAATATGGCTTTTATAGTCATATTGATTTTATGGATAAATAGTGATTTATAGCATGTAGATTTACCATGAAATAAAGATTTACTTTTTTCACAAATATACAGTCAACTTTTAGTTGTAAATGATTTAGGACATCTTTTTGCGAGATCCGATTTCGATTTCAATATCTTCCGGCGCTATAATGAACAACTTGTCTGGAGTTCTATTGCCATTATATGGCAATAGAACTCCAGACAAGTTTATACAAGTTTACAATTTTATACCACACAGGAATAAAAATATATGTAGGTACTAATTACTATTTTGAAAAATATATGAGTTTAGAGCATAAAAATCGTCTTTCAAAGTAAAAATGCACTTATTTTATAAATAACTAGCTTTTTCCCGCGGCTCCGCGTAGTAAGCATTAGTAGCATCGGGTACCCCACGGGAATACTGTACCTTTTCGGGATAAAAGGTAGCCTATGTTTTAATATCATCGAAATACGTTCAGTAGTTTTTGCATGAAATAGTAACAAGCATCCATCCATCCTCACAAACTTTCACATATATAATAGTAGTAGGATTCCGCTTTTATATTCGGCTAAAATTTTAACAATTTCCTAGTAGCTCTCCATCTACTTAAAAACTGTGTTTTATTATAATGAGAACGTAACAAACCTTATTTGCTTGTGATATATGAATATTATTTATGATATGATGAAATATCGCGCTTCCTATACAGTTTGTTTGAACTGTCACAGATGGCTTAGATATTATAGATTTTCATTTCATTTATGTACTATGCTATGAAATAAATATCCAGGCATCATAAGATAAAAATTATATTATCTTCGACGTCTGTGACGTCCTTTAGTCTGCAGAAAAATTAAAATAAGGTAAACCGAAAAACTTCTTAAATTCTTAATTTAAAATGTAGGTACTTAGTTATATAAAAAAATTAAGTACAAAAATAAAAAATTTTGAAACACGAGTTTTCTTTTGAGACAAATGATTTAAACTGATTTTTGTTTTACTACAATTTCGCTTAGTATGCTATAGTAAATACGTATCAAAATATCTCCTCTTGTTATCCGCCTGTATTATAAAACATGAAGCTTCAAAATGCTGTGAGAAAATTGTTCTCGTACGTTAAGTCCACGAAACATGATTAGCACAACCTCGAATCCAGACATCCCGAATCATTGTATCCTTAGGAAATCTGAAAAATTAATAGTCAGAATAACATACTACCCTAAAATAAACTCATTTTGTTAATTAGAAAACATTTATTGTAAGTTGTACTTTATGAACATAGGAACAAAAAAAAAATAATATTGTACATCAAAGGGATAAAAGATAATTGATTAAAATTAACCTAACTTATTGTTCAATAAATTGCCGTAGTGGCGGTTTGCGGAAAAGCGACATGTATTAGTTGTGATGTCAATTACGTAATGAAACTAATAACTAGTTTGTTTGGAAACACAATATGCTAACAGATAAATGATAGATGTATCTTTGACTCTTTTTATAAAAACCAAAAACATAATAATTATTTTTCTTGGTATAAATAGTATAGAAGGATCTATTTCACACCCCAAGTAACATATTTTTGACGTGATGACATCTTATAATTCGATGGAACCGGCTGCACGCACGAGAAAACATGACTCATGCGATACCAAGTACTGTTACCAAGTACCGTTACCTGTTACTGTTACCAAGTACCAGCGTTGTGGTAATAATAATAATTTATTATTATTATTATTATTGTAGTTGTTGTTGTTACGTAAACGTTAGGATAGAACATGTACAGCTTGTCAATAAAGGAAAGTGCCCTTATTTATTCCAGACTCTTTTTTGCCAGGCTGTATTATCTGTTTACACGGCAGCGACTTTTAGTCGAAGGCGCACTGTTCTATTTCAAGCGACCGGCGATTGGTTACAAATGAAATAGATGATGATGATGCTAGTTGCTATTCCCACGAGAGTTTTAAAATCGCCTGCGCAGCCTTCAGTGCGCTGCGAGTCCTCGGGCTTGGATGTATGTTTTGTTTGTTGTTACATATATTATTGTGGTCGTTGTATCTAATCGTATCACGTATTTTAGCATTCAACATAATAATATTATATGGTCTATGGTTAATGTTTTAACCTTCGATGTTATTTTTAAGCAAAGCCTAAACAAGGTATTAAATTGTTTTTGTCAATCTATTAATTAAGATTTAAATTATTCAATACGATGCATTAGTTCATTTGCTCATAAAAGTGGTATTGTACAATTACTTATTACAATTACAGTGATCATGAATTATGATTTTCTAATGATATTATCTACTGGTAAACGATAAACAAATATCATATTACAACATAGATGACAAAAAGCTAGAAAACAACTTTTGATAATTCTTCTTTTATATTTTCTGTCTCAAGTTTCAAATACAGTAATTTTTCATAAATATTTCTTGTATTTGCAATTTGTTGGTGTTATATTAGCTAGGTTTCGACATTATACTTCATTCTTTTACTCATAAACTTCACAAGACACAGATCTATACACAAACTATAAGTTATAACTATACTAAATTTCATACATTTATATGCATTAAAGGTTACTTGACCTTGTTTTTATTTATGTCCTAAACGCTTCATTATTGTTTCATTACACGATAAAAATAATATCACATTATTTTGAATCCTACAAAATACAATATATAAAAACCTACAAAAAAATAATTAAAAATACACTTTTTAAAAACCTCCAAAACACTATTCGCCATGTTGGTTGATAGATTATCTGTGGTGTGACGTCATACTAGTACTATTTGTAATATGTGCTCTAAGCGTAGACAGAGAATAGAATAGACGAGCTGCTAAAATAATAATAATTACAAGAGTAAGAAAGTGCGAATGTGAAATATGTAGGTGTGAGCAGGACGAAACAACTGTTTTTTGTCTCTTTTTGCGTATGGTTTTATTTTTGTTTGCCACCGGTAAGCGTTGGTGGCAGACACTTTTCGTGCCAAAATATTTTTGTGTTTAGTTTTGTCTATTCGTTTTGAAATCGTGATATTTATTGTTGTAATCGCAGCAATAAGTTTATAATTATGGTGAATTGCAGTGTTATTGGCTGTAAAAGCCGTAGTGAGTGAAAGGAAGCAAATATAACCTTTCACCGGTAAGTTGCATTTTTGATTGGACCCTGTATGTAAATCTAAAGATACATACAGGGTATAAAAGTATCATCTATTTTCTATTAGTATTATTCAAATTTTCATCGAATTTAAAGTTTTTACAATGATAAAATCGCAATAAATAATTGGTATTATCCTACAAAAGTGCGTATGACATTGATGTATATAGAAGCGTATTCATACTCTGGTTGATATGGTTGGATTATACACATTCAGGGATACCAGCTTCTCACGATTTTACCACAAATAATAAAAAATGTACACAATGCACGCCTTTTATTTTTTCAAAGACGTTGTTCCTAGCTGTAAATTATAATTACTATATTTTAAAACCCATAGTAGTTCTCTTGAAGGTGCATAGATAGTGCTATAGTAATGTATAGTAATATACTATACATTACTATAGCACTATCTATGCACCTTCAAGAGAACTACTGGAAAATTACTAATAAAATATACTTCCTTTTAGCTTTCCTCGTGAACTACTATATAGAAGTATTTACTTCTATAGTAAGTTCAATCCATTTGGATTGAGTGTACAGGTCGTCTTAACTGGCAACCAACTATGCACTCTCTAATGTGTTCAAGACATTTGAAGTCAAATTCCTTCCAACCGAGCAAAAATAAAACTTATATGAACATTAAGCCATGTTCTGTTCCAACTCTTCACATAGAAGTAAGATAATTAAAATATTTTTTTTATACCTACAGAGAATAAAATAGTAAACCTTTTATAACATCATTGAAGGGACCATTAAATTGTTGCCGTAATAGGCAATATTCTTGAAAATCTATATTAATATGTTCATGTTGTACAGTGTTACTGTACAACATGAATCAATATTTGTTGTTATACCTGTTTAGTTTTAACATTTTTTTCAATTATTCTAGACTAAATCATCCCATATTTATGAAATGTTCCTCATTACAGATTCAACATCAACAAAACCAAACTGTTGCATAGAAACAAATGAACTTTCGGTATTTACCCCTTTTTTACTATTAATAATATTTAATCAATTGGTATATAACTTTGCTATTACAATATATTCTCAGTGTTACATACACATCTAAAACAAGTACTAACATAATATTATTTAAGATATTTTACGAGAATATTACATATAATTAAAGTGATAAATTTTAAAAATATTTTTTGTTTTTCAGCTTGGTGGTTCCTCAACAACTTTACCCGTCGAAGTTGCTATGGAGATAGAAATTGAAAGCACTTCAGTAAGTAGATTTTTTTTTAGAACAATAACAACAATTAAAGGGAAATTACTTCGTTTATGGGAAATTATTTTTGAGTCTCATTTCACAAAGTATACACAATACTAGTGTATTATAACTGTACATGTTTCTTCAATGAGTGACCTTTTTGAGGTTTTATGTGTAGTTTTACAAGGACTTTTTTTATTCCAGGCTCAAGAGACACAGTCAGTATTGAAGAGTGAAATAACGCCGCGAAAGCAAAAGCTAATAAAAAAACTGTCAGGAAATTGTATTCCTTTACAACATATTAACATATTACCTCTAACAAAACCTGTGGAAGCAATAAATAGATCATCAGATAAAAGTAGATTAACAGATTACTTAGATGTCAATACCAGAGAAAAGGATTTTTTATTATGAAAGATCACGATTATTTATGTGATCCAAGTATTTTGACTGAATTTTCGAAACACATAATTACATACTTTGCTATATGGTGCTAACACAAACACGCACACACCACTCTTGTTATTAAATGTTTAATTCCGAGGCAGGCCTCTCCTCTTTAATTCTGATGAGTGATGACACAGGGCAAACTATTATCACAATTATTACATATTATACATTTATGTTATATCCAGTTATATTATATTGTATAGGTACTCTGTAATAACATTTTTAATTAAGAATCCCCAAGTTTGTATACATAATACGTATGTTCCATACACATGCTGAATGCTGATTTTTTTATGCTGAATGTGTCAGATCGACACATCGACATTTTAGGATAGTTTAGGACAATTTTATACAAAGGATATCAAAGGAAATTCTGAATAGCCTACACAATTTTATATTAATTATATAAGAATATTAATTTAAGGATCTCAAATTCACTATTTATGATGCTGGGCTTATTTTGTATGTGCTGTGCTAAATTAGCTGCTATTTTTTGTTATAACTCAGCGCGATAATAAACTATTAAATAATAATTGGTTTTGTTTTCACTTAGATATGATATTATTATTGTATATTTACTATAGTAAATATGTGAAAAATATATCAGTGTGTTTTACCTTCCTTTTAACACAAGATTTTCTCTCGTTAGTTTATAGACATTCCAGGCCGAATCACATATAATATGCAACAAGGTAATTCGTGATTGGGAAGATAATTGAAACTGTCAATCTTGACACCAAGGTTTATTTGTTTGATCATAATATAGAAAGGATTAGATAAACCCTGGTGTCAAGATTGACAGTTTTAATTGTCTTCACAGTCACGGATAATCTTGTTGCAATTATTATTTTAAGTGTTTCCGGCTGGAATGTCTATCAACTAACTTAATAAATATCTTATAATTATGTAAAGATCGTAAACGAGCAGCGCATAGTCTGATGGTATACAATTTTACACCCGCAACACCAGAGATTGTTACAAGTGCGTTCCAGGTCCTAAAAATCCTCAAGCCTCTTTGGGCTTCGGCATCCTCACTAACTCGTCAAAACACAATGCAAACGTGTCTCCAGCAGTCGGATCCGGTACTTTCTGATAAGTAGAACATCCTAAATATAAGGTTGTTCTAAATCAATTAGGTACGGATATTTTGGTCATATAACCTACTACTTATGTCAAGACGTTTAGGCTGAAAAATAATTGAAAGATTCGAAAAAAAAAACATAACGAAATAACATTACGCTCATTACGGCGCTGTTAAGGTCATTCAGCTCACACAGCTGATGTATCGATGATATTTAGACAAAGTCTGCTCCTTCTTGAAATCACCTGTTTCTTTGAGGTTAATGACGTCAGCGCCTTAAAGAACGTAATGTATTTTATATAGTATGTACAATTCCTTTTTATGATTCATTATAGTTTTGCCTAAACGTCTTTACATAAACAATAGATAATATGCTCAAATTATCCGTAATAGATTTTGAACAACCTTAAGAGCCCCCGATACGATCAAACGGTTTGAATCAAACACGTAAATTTTGGTTTGAGTGAAACCAATTTTAACGTTTACAAAGCTCGTTTGAACGGTTTGTCAAACATTTACGGATTTAAACCTTGTTTAATGGAATTACTTAACTTTGTTTTGTTGGACAATGAAGTGACAGTGAAAGTGAACAGTGCCGTTTGATAAACCGATCAAACCGACGTCAAACGGTTGCATCAAACACGTAAGGTATGAGTCAAACCGTGTGATCGTCTCGCGGGCCCTTAATATAGTCCGTTCAAAGATAATTTACAACTTGGCAAAAAAGAGTATAACGCGGTGACAGGAGAAACAAAACATTTTCGACTGTGTCATCTTTTAGCCATAATAGATTTTAATGGTATATTTAATTTAAATATAGTCAAATATAATAAATAAATATAGTATAATGCCATTTCAATCTAATATGGATAGAAGAAGTCAAAAAATTTATTAGTTCTACTTGTCACCGCGTCATACTCTATTTTACCAAGCTGTATCTCAGAGTTTCTCTGTGCATGATCCTTATATTATAGGCATAAAAGATCGCATAATATCTGAACGGACTGCTGTAAGTACTAAGTACATTATTTTACCCACATAATGCGGGAAAATTTTCCTTATAGCAATACTATTTGTTATATACATAGCTACAAAGTATGTATATGACATTTTTTCTTTCACGTTGTATACGCTATTAGCTCCTCTATACCTATACTCTCTCTACGGCTCTAAGCCATAATAGTAAAATGGCGGTGGTACGTTCTGTTTGACGTTTTGATTTAAATAACTATAAAAGATGTCATGAACTATTAATTTACAGAAACGTTCCGTTTCACTACTACATAATATTATGTGCTTAGTGTATTTGTATCGTCACATCCTTGCCGGAAGTTATTTCGAGGTGTTTTCATCAGTAGAAATTAAAAAACAAAAATACATATTTTTAAATCAACTTTTTTTATCAATCTTATGTTTTTTAATTTATGATATCACTAGAATATATTTTCCTAATCCAAGTACTAAAGGAAATACTCCTTCAATGTATGAAATTAAATATGAGTCATTGAGTAGCCTATTACAGAAGTTAGAGGAGCGGACAGACATACATCATATTACAAACGGACAGAGCAAAGCTATAAGCGTTCCTTGAGTACTATGGAACCCTAAAGAGGCTATGAAGTATGAAGCTATGACGTATGACGTATACGTTTAATTCTAAGGGGTTTTCATACATTAAAAAATTACGTCAACTTACACATTAGTACATTTCCTTCAATTTAGACAAAGACAAAAATAGGTGTTGCCCATACAGGCAAATTATTTTCAGGCCCACCATCTCCAAAAAGTGGTCGAATGAGGCAATGGACATCGGGAAATACCTGTGAAACTTTATAGGGTACAATCTTGATTGGTTGTATAAGTTAGCAAATATTCTCCTAAACCTTTGGCCCGTTAAAGGATGTACCCACAGTTTCTGCTCGCGCCGCCACTTTTGTCTCCTAATGTTCAAAATAGCTATTATTAAGAGCTTATTCAACATCTTTACGTCTAATGCGCCTGAAAGAAGAGACAAAAGTGATTATAAAATGGTCGTAGTAACAGTAAAATCGACGACGCGCGTAGAAAAGTAGCTCGTGTTATATTCAATCGCGACCACAAAAAACGCTCGTGCGAAAGTAGCCTTAGTACCGGTGCTGGATTTACCGGCTGGACCATGAGTATAGTACATTTATTTAATTAATCAACTTTATAACTTTTCTGTTATCTATAGATGGTACTCCTTAGCACCTTACTCTCTGACCAGCCTGCAAATCCAATACCACGGGCTTGAAATTGACTTGTAGGCAAAAATTATAAATTATTGACATTTTTGACAATAATGACTACCATTAGTACCGGTGCTGGATTTGCAGACTGGACCGTCTCAAAATCCTTTTCTATTCTCCATGCTTTTGTTGTCACGTGATTGTCACTGTCAACTGTCATAACCATTTACCAGCTGAGCTTGTACGTAAACAATGATTTTCCTAAAATAAATTGTGCACATATTTTATATTGTTGTTTTGGCTGATTATTATTTAAAATTTGACTATTAATTGCAATCTGCTATAAAAGGTCGCCACCTAAAAGACGCTTTATTGGTACTTAGTTACTATAAACTAGTAAGTACTTAGTTACTATAAATTTAAATAGAGAGAGAGACTGGGACAAACATTGACTCACATGCAATTGATGTATCGTATGTAGTAGTTATGTCATCACAACTGTTATTAATAATAATTATTTATAGCAAATGCTATGGAATAAAAGCAAACGAAATTATAATATAAATTATTATTCATACACTATTCACATTATACACATTAAATGGGGGGTCAACAGATTTGTCTTAACCCTCCTGGATCTACCAAAGATTCCGTTTTGGTTATATTTTATGAATAGTATAATATCTATGGAAGCTTCCACACCACATCAATCTGGTCCTGTACCAAGTTACCGAAGAACTTGTATCACAGGTACCAGACCACAGAAATATATTTAATACTTTAATACTATCATACTTTAAGATTGAAATCATATTACATTTCATAATTTAAGATTTTTTATTATACTATACATATTATATTTAATACACATCTAAGACCCAGGAACACAGAAAAACTTTTTGCCCATTCGTAGGGATTTTTAGTCCGCGACCTCTGGCTTAAGCGCCGATGCGCCAGCTACTGAGCCACAGAGGTCGTCAAGTCGTAGTATAATAGTGTATATATATATTTTTATGTAGTTGTCTCAATGTGCCTTTATTGTTCTAGTGGAAATGCCTATTCCACCTGGTCTTCATAATGACCTGCTACAGATTGGGTGGCTGGCCGGAACATGGGAAACAAAACATGGACTCGGTCAATATCCCACTATGGAAGATTTTAAATACCATGAAGAAATGGAATTTATATGCATAGGTATTGAAATAAAAATATAGAAAATTAAAATATATCAACACACAGTTCAAAACCCTTGATAGATTGTGAATATATTTGGCATGTACATAGTAAAAAATATGACATAGGTCAGGGGTTTCTAAACTCACCTCATATAATATATCTCAGAAAATCCACAAAAAAATACTTTTTATGTACGTAACCCCATGTATGTAACCCCATATCAAATCATTACAAATTTTAATCATAATAATTTGATATGAGGTACCTTGTCACAAAAAAGTGTTATTTAAAAATTATATTTTAACCATTTAATTAAAATACAACCAATAAAAAAAAAACTAAATCATTATTATCTGTGAAATAATACTAGAAGCTTTATAACATTATGTGATTTCATTTTAGGGCAACCAATGTTCAACTATATATCAAAAGCAATGCATCCAGAGAAAGGTACACCAATGCACCAGGAGCGAGGATTCCTGCGTATTAAACCCGGCACAAACCAACTGGCATTCATGGTCAGTCATAATTTCGGACTGACCTCCCTGGAAGAGGGTAAATTTGATGAACTAAACCGGGAGATAGAATTGGCCACAGTCTCTATATCTAGAATGTCATCTGCAAAGCCACCTAAAGTGTTAAGTTTTAAGAGAAATATTAAATTGTTAGACCCCAATACATTACGGGTAACTGTTTATATGGAGACTGAAAATACTGAATTATGTAAACATTTAGAAGCGACGTACTCTAGAAAAGTTTAACATACATAGCACATACTTACTAATATGAATAGGCAGCAGGCGCGTCATATCTGCTGTTGTTTAAGTAACGGAGAATATTGTTACAAATTACAATAAGCTACTTGACTCATTTAATTTCATACATTGAAGGATCATTTCCTTTAGTACTTGGCTTAGGGAAACGTATTCTAGCGATATCATAAATTAAAAATTTAATTGTTAAAAATATGTTTAACTGTTTTTAATTTCTACTGATAAAAAGTAACTTCCGGAAAGGATGGTACGACACAAACACACTAAACACATATGTAGTAGTGAAACGGAACGTGCTTTTGTAAATTAATAGTCCATGACATCATATAAAGTCATTGTTTATGTATTTTGTTTCCTCTAATTCCATGCTATATTGAATTTCCTGTATTCTTTTCCATGTTTGTTCTAAAATTCTTAAACTTTATATCTACTTATTTTACATTTATGTCAAAACGTCAAACGGAACGTCACTGCCATTTTCCTACTACGGACTATAGCACAGATTACATATAGTACTAGTATGACGTCACAGCACAGATATTCTATCAACCAACATGGCGAATAGTGTTTACGGCGGTTTTTAAAAGGTGTATTTTTAAAATATTTTTTGTAGGGTTTTAGGTTTCAAAATAAAGTAATATATATTTTATTGTGTAATGAAACAATTAAGAAGCGTTTAGGACATAAATAAAAACAAGGTAAAGTGGCCTATTCATATTGCAGATAAATACTATATTAAAATAGAATAATATTATAAATACAATATGTATAAATTATAATTGAATAAATACTATTACATTTTATGCTTTATTAGTAGTATGAAATTACTCTAAACAGTTATTTATTGAAAAAGTTTTTTTTGGAATTCCGTACTTTATTTGGTTGCATGACATATACTTCATTGTCCATTTGTCTTTCTCTTGTTCATTGAAACAAATACCTGTTTTTGTCATCACATGACATATTGGCGCGATGTCGGTTATCACTTATTGGGTTGGATAACGGGAAATCGCTCTTATGCCGACGTTTTTCGGTGATATCGTATCGCATAATGTGAAAACACTCTAAGGCGAGTAGGTATATCGCGGTCATTCATAGATTTTGTGACAAACGTCGTTTAACCTTAGAGAGTTTTCACATCGCACCTATTTCCGTTACAAAAGTGCGTATCCGCCATAAGTGCGTTTTTCCAATATCCAGTCCGATATCCGATATCGACAATCCGACAATGACAAAGAAAGCTATATGTTTTACTGGTATTTATTTCGGGATAAAAAGTAGCATATGTTTTAATTTCATTGAAATCCATTCAGTAGTTTTTGCGTGAAAGAGTAACAAACATCCCTCCATTCATCCTCAGTAGGCCTCCCTTTTAAATTCGGGTAAAATTTTAAGCATTTCCTAGTAGCTCACCATCTACGTAAAAACTGTGTTTTATTATAATGAGTGCGTGACAAACTTTTCATGGTATTATATAATATATTATTTCTACGGGACATGACAGACGGTGAGGATACTATAATATTTTATGATAAGATGAAATAATCACTTGTCTATTTTGTTTAGTTTTTTACAGTGTGTTTGAACTGTCACAGACTGCTAAGATAATACACATTTTAAAATTACGTATCTACTATAATATGAAATAAATATCCAGATTCCATAAAATAAAAAATTATATTATCTTCGACGTCGTAGTCTGCAGACTAAAAGACGTCACGTCTTTTAGTCTGCAGAAAAATTAGAATAAGTTAAACTGAAAAACTTCTTAAAATCTTTATTTAATATTTGTTATTTAAATTTTTTTGTCGTACTGGTAAATTCCAATTTCAAATTCATACCGCTATTTACTCATGCATTTGTGTTTCGAATACCGTATATGACAATTATTATGCCCAGGACTTATTTTATTCTTTTCCTAAAATTATTTTATAATAATAAAGTCCCAATTGCCAACAAAGTCTATCACGGTTTTGGTAAACTAAAATCAAAACCATAATAGACTTCGTAAACAATTATATTCAATTATGTGTCAAAATTGTCACACCCAACAAGAGATACAGCGATGCACCAGGAGCGAGGATTCCTGCAGATCAAGCCCGGCACGAACCAGCTGAGGTTCATGGTCAGTCATAATTTCGTCCTGACCTCCCTCGAAGAAAGTCATTTCAATGATATCACCGGGGAAATAGAATTGGCCACAGTCTCTATGACAGGAATGACATTCGCGGAACCTCCCATAATTTTGGGTTTCAAGAGGATAATTAGATATTTAGGATTCGACGAATTACAAATAATTGATTATATGGAGACTGAAGATACTAAATTATGTAAACATCTGGAAGCAATGTACACCAAAAAAGCTTAACTTACTACATAGCGATAGGCACGTCTGCACTGTCAGGGAATTTTAATATTTAGCATGCGACCATTCTCATATCTTTGTATTATAATTATGTGATATTTAATTTTGGGTCTTTAATTCACAAATAGTATGGATATCAGTGGCGAGGACTGGTTCTCCTTCATAGGGAAGCCCTAGCCTATATAATCGGTAGGGATTCGGATGAGGGACTTCAAAACGCAAGTGGTAAGTGAAGCCGAAGCGGAATGGAGTTATAGGAACCCTTCGCCACTGACGGACACAGTAGTAGACATAGTAGTGACTGTGACGAGTGTGTACTCATCATAATATGTATATAAGGTTTGGTAAAATCAATTACGGAAACTTTTTTTTTCTACAATCTATAATGCAATAGATTTAATTTCTTGCAATATAATTTAATTTTGTATATATTTTTTTGCCTTAATGTCTTTACACAAGCAGTAAATCACGTGCCCAAAGTTTCCGTAACTGATTTTACCAAACTTTATATAAGTATATATTATGAGGAGGATCTACTTGCTAAAGGAACAAGTTCCTAAGCTGGTAGCGTTCTCTTATCTTATTTGTTGGCGTTTTGTAAAGGAGGAACATTAAAAACGATCTTTTTAAACATAATATATTAATTTAATCAAAGTGTATTGCTATCTATTGCTATCTATGCCTTACTTATATACTTTTGCCATCTCATAGGTAGTTCATTGATTCCTTTACTGAAAAAACCATTTGGACAGGAATCAATAAAATCTTTGAAGGCGCTTTGGACTGCCCCAACGGAGTTTAATTTTTTCTGTAGCAAGAAATATCCAAATTTCGAAAAAAATGGTAATCTGTTGGAGCATGGTCCGGGGAGTACGGTAGATGTCTTAGACATTCCAATTGAAGCTCCTCTAATTTGGTAGCCGTCTGTTGTGCAGTGTGTGGTCTAGCGTTGTCCTGAAGCAGCAGTGGCCTAGAGCGGATGACCAATCTCGTTTGTTTAGCAGCTAGCTTTTCCATCATGATTTGCAGTTGCTGGCAGTAGACATCTGCCGTAATCGTCTGGCCAGATTTAAGAAAGCTGTAGTGAACGACACCGGCACTAGTCCACCAAACGCTCACAAGTAACTTTTTTTGAGTCAATTTTCGCTTGGGGCAGGCTTTGGCTGGTTAGCCAGGGTTCAGCCATTGCGATGATCGTTTCCGATTATCGTACAGGATCCACTTTTCATCACAGGTAATGATTTGATTTAAAATCCCTTCATTATTGTGCCGGTTGAGTAATGTAACGCAGCAGTCGACGCGAGTTTGTCGGTTTGCTGCACTCAATTCATGAGGTAGGTACCTATCAAGCTTTTTCACCTTCCCAATTTGCTTCAAGTAGATTAAAATAGTTTTATCACTAACACTGCAGCCTGCAGCTAACTCTGACGTGGTTTACAATGGATCCGCTTCCACAATAGCCTTCAATTCTTCATTATCAACTTTGGTCTCCGGCCGTCCACGGGGCTTGTTCTGCAGGTCGAAATTTTCAGAACGAAAACGTAACCAAAAACGCACCGTGTTTTCATTTGCGACACCGCCGCCATACACATCATTAATCCTTCGAGGCGTTTCTGCAGCACTGGTGCCACGGTGGAACTCGTGCTCGAAAATAATACGATATTTCAAGTTTTCCATTTTGTAAACAGAGTGACGCAAAGAAAAAACCAAAAGAGGAACAAACAAATGAATTGCGGTTCGAAACACAAATGCATGAATAAATAGCAGTATAAATTTGAAATTGGAATTCCTAAGCAAAGAAGATAGATATATTTGAGATCAAAGTGACCAGTACGACAAAACGCCAATTTCATATGTAAGGACCTAATATTATAACGATGGCATTCATTCCATTCCATGTGATGAACTTTAAAGGAAAACTATAACAGCTCATATTACTATGTTAGTTCAGGAGTGGAAAACTCCGTTCGATAATAACGAAATTAACACGGCGTCAACCTGGCCCCGTGCTAAGTATCCAAAGAACTTGTGTTACACATACAGGTACCAGAGAACTGAAAGTATATTTAATACTTTTATACTAACCCTACATATATTTGAGATTTTTATTATATTATACACATTTTTTAAACAAATTTATGACACAGAAAAATTTTTGTTTCCTCACCAAGGCGGGATTCAAACCCGCGATCTCCGGCTTGAGCGCCACCACCGAGCCACGTAGATCGTCAATCAATTGTCAATGACATGTCAGTGTGAAAGCTAACATGAGACGAACAAATGACAAAAATCTAGTTACTTGCTGAATTAGAATGAATTATATTTCCTGATAGTACTAATTACGTTATTACGGTAATAATTATTACGTTTTGGCCTTTTAGTCCGCTGTTGGTTATTAATTTTGTATGATTTATATTGATAAAACTTACTCCGAAAATATGCATTTTTAAGTAAGTAAGTGTAAGTAATATTTAATTCCACTTATTTGATGATTAGAATGTAATTTTACAATGTAAATACAATATTAATTAATACTTTTAATATTATGGCATGTTTGTTTATTTTTAATTTGTTCCCACGAACTCTCACGACTCAGGCAAGTCTGCAAGTCCTCTCCTGTGGTAGCCCCAGCTGTGGCGCTACCATCAAAATGTATGCACAATGCAGAGAAAACGCCAAAGGGGTCAGGAGTTTGGTACCTCTGGGCATAGTTATTACTGTCCAGTATTTTATAAAAAATCGATTTCGCCAACATCGATCAATCATGGATCAATCGAAAGAACATAATGGTTGTAAATAAAATCAAAAGTATTGTGGGAAGAGTGGGAAGCCCCAAAGGGAGGTCTCCGACCGAGCGAAGTGCTATGCTCGGTCAGGCCGAAGTCCACTCGTATGAATTTCAGATGTCGTATATACAGTGCCGATCATAGAAGACTTCGATAGCGCGATTCAGGATTGTGGCGCTAATTGGTCCGCCACATGACTCCCCCCCGAAGACCTGAGGTCGAATCTTGAGTCGTCTTGCTTGAGTCGCCAGTGCCAGAGAGTCCCAGTGAGTCGGAACTGTGCTGCAGCTGCACGGGCTCCAGTGAGTCGGAGTGCTGCCGTGCGGGGCCCATGCTACGTGCTGACCAGGAGAGATGTGCTCTGCTTGCTGACCGGTCGTTGTAGTGAGAGTGCTCGTTGAAGCCGATGAGGGTTCGACCAGGCCGCGGTGCGTTGAGGCTGGTGGTCGAGGTACCCGATGAGGCTGAAGCTGGTGTGGCGGAGGGGTGGGGGTGATAATGATGATATCCAGAAGGAGGCGTGTTCTGTCGAGGGTCACCAATGTGGGAAGAGTGGATACCCCAAAGGGAGATCTCCGACCGAGCGAGGTGCTATGCTCGGTCAGGCCGATGCCCACTCTTATGAATTTCAGATGTCGTATATACAGTGCCGATCATAGAATACTTCGATAGCGCGATTCAGGATTGTGGCGCTAATTGGTCCGCCACAGTATTATTAGTTCACACTAAAACGTATCTGCACCTGAAAAAGTACTAATCCCTTTGACAAAAAAAAGATTATAACTTAGGACTGATCGCGTACGGGCGTGGACTGGCAAAACTATACGGTTTGTTGTCGATTGGACGATTGGTGTATGGCTACCGCAGGAGATACATTTTTTTTAAAAATATGAAATCACACCTATTTAATCTATTATCGTTCTGTAGGTATAATGTTTGTCACTTGGAAATTTTACGTAATATCTGCAATTGTAAATCTAGTGTTTAGTGGAGCGCTGCGTCCCTTTGCGATTTAATTTGAATAGCGAGCATTCCGGCCCCGCAGGGACGGACCCGAAAGAAGCTGTGGTTAAGCGATTGTTAGCCACGGTGCGCGTATACCTTTAATGAAATACTTAAGTACGGTCTATACAAAATTGTAAAAATCTACGAATGCAATTCGTTTATTAATCCAAATTATCACCAAATAATTTTTTAATTGCAAATTTACTAAATTGCAAACTAGAAAGACAATGAATGTTATACTTACCTGAGTAGAAGGTAGGCACTAGGCTCTGGGCTCGCAGTCTTTTATTATATTAGCTGTTGCCCACAACTTCGTGCGCGCAAAAGTTAATTTCGAGGAAACCGTTCATTTTCCGCAGAAAAAGAAGAACTGTGCCAAATTTTATCAAAATCGATCCAGTAGTTACGGAGCTTATTCAGTGCAAACAAACAAGCAAACATACACGGAAACAAACAAAAAAAGTCTCTTCAGACTCTATTTTACTTAGGACGCAATTAAGTTCGTTTTCTCAAATAATCATTAAGCGAGATGATAATGAGTTATGAGCTTAAACCTAATCGATCACATCCCTTCATATAAAGAAACTGTAGGTATCCAAATCTGTCCATAACAGTCCATTTATTTTTAGTCGCTCTAGCATGCGATGGAAAAATCCAATTTTTTTGGACTGGGATTTTAATAAGAGGTTACTTCTTTATCAATAAAAACTATTTTACTCGCAAAATCAGCTTAGCTCTACGGATCTTGTTTTTCTCCCTACATCTACGATTCCTCCAGCATCTCCGAGTCCGGGCCTGCGTGCGATCGTTCTGTACGGGGATTCTGTTATCAATTATCACTGATAAAGGAGCGCACGTGCAGAACGACATCATTGTCGTCACCGTGGGATAGCCAAGTTCGACCTGATGCCTTGGCTTCCTTTACATAATAATAATTAAATAATAATAATTAAATAATAATTTACATAACTTTACATAATATCGGCGTGAAATAATGCTAGCCTTGTGTGGAGCCGAATGTTCGATAGTACTGACTACCGGATTTCCGATAACTTTAAATAAGTTATCGGAGTGTTCAAAAGTTCAACATACATATTTGTATTTTAGAGGTGTTTCTATCTTGGAAGTAATAGCAATTTTTGTGCATTATACCTTCAAATATCAGGCAGTAACCAAAAGCTACTGTTTATCGTTTAAATTCAGGTTCAACTCTGCTTTGGTTATGATATTTATGATTCAGTTTCAGTTCGATTCCGGTGCGGCTGAATAATTTTCAGTAACGCACTGTCCTTCCAATCATAACACAAATTTACTTTTATTTTTATTTTATTTTACAAGTCATTTATGCCTTATGTCCTCAACAATTGAACACACCGAAACAAGAAACGTTTCAGAAACATTCGATAAAAAGTAGCATCGTATCAACTTTTTGTTTTGACAGCGTTTGCGCTTGGGCTGCGGTGCGGCTGCGTGCCAACTATCTGTCAAAACGTTAGCGAGATACCGAATTATTCAAAAAGTCAAGTAACGTTCACGGTTCGTTTACGATTCAACTGAAACAACTTAGCGCGATTGCCCTGCAGGCTGCAGGTAGCTAAAGCACAAAGTTTTAAAAATCTGTTTGTCCCGGCGAATATCTAAAACGGCTGCACAGATTTTCACTGCCAGGTAACTGAGGTTACATTGAGCAACATTAAGGCTACTTTTATGTTCCGATTAATAAAATAGGGCTCCGTTTCCGTTAATAGTTTATTTATTTTATTTTATTAGGTATAATAAAAGACAACAGAGTAGAATTATATTAATATTAGGTAATTACATATGAAATTGGCGTTTTGTAAAGGAGGAACATGAAGTCGATTTTTTTAACATAATAAATTTATTTAATCAAAGTATATACCATTGCTATCTATGTACTTTTGCCAGCTCATAGGTAGTTCATTGATTCTTTTACTAAAAAGAAGTTCCTCTAATTTGGTAGCCGTCAGTTGTGCAATGTGTGGTCTAGCGTTGTCCTGAAGCAGCAGTGGCCTAGAGCGAATGACAGACCGGTTATTCGGTCGGTTATTTAGCAGCTAGCTTTTCCATAATGATTTGCAGTTGCTGGCAATAGCCAGCTGCCGTAATCGTCTGGCCAGATTTAAGAAAGCTGTAGTGAACGACACCGGCACTAGCCCACCAAACGTTCACATGTAACTTTTTTGAGTAAATTTTAGCTTGGGGCAGGCTTTGGCTGGTTCGCCAGGGTTCAGCCATTGCGATGAGCGTTTCAGATTATCGTACAGGATCCACTTTTCATTACAGGTAATGATTTGATTTAAAATCCCTTCATTATTGTGCCGGTTGAGTAATGTAACGCAGCAGTCGACGCGTGTTTGCCGGTTTGCTCAATTCAAAGCTGGGTAACCTTTCAAGCTTTTTCACCTTCCCAATTTGCTTCAGTATTTTTATTATTATTATCATTATTACTATGGATTAATAGTTTTATCACTAACACCGCAGCCTGCAGCTAACTCGGACTTAGTTTGCTATGGATCCGCTTCCACAAAAGCCTTCAATTCTTGGCTTTGGTATCAGACCATTCCCGGGGCTTGTTCTGCAGGTCGAAATTTCCAGAACGAAAACGTTGCAACCAAAAACGCACTATTTTTTCTTTTGCGACACCGCTGCCATACACATCATTAATCCTTCGAGCCGTTTCTGCAGCACTGGTGCCACGGTGGGACTCGTACTCGAAAATAATACGATATTTCAAGTTTTCCATTTTGTAAACAGAGTGACGCAAAGAAGAAACCAAAAGAGGAAAAAACAAATGAATTACGGTTTTCGAAATACAAATGCATGAGTAAATAGCGGTATAAATTTGAAATTGGAATTCTTAGCCCAAGAAGATGTATTTGAGATCAAAGTGGCCAGTACGATAAAACGCCAATTTGATATGTAAGGACCTAATAGTTACACGCAAAAGAAGTTGCAGGCACCAGGTTTTGATATATCTTCTATATATATATATATAATATAAAAATAAATGTTCAACCCCAAACCAAAGTCAAAGTCCTCGTTAAATAAATGATAAATTGCTCGGTGTTTGAATTAATTTCGCTCAGTGGTGGAGTTCGACATCAAACGGCGAATAATTTCATAAACCCGCCTTTGATCCGCCGGTTATTAATAAAAACATTCAATATCATCGCGGCAAAGCATACCGCGCCGGGGTTGCCAGGCGAGTATCTTTGTTTTGGACTTGATGAAAATACTGCAATAAATTGGTGCTTTATACTCTGATTTTTTAACATTATTAAATATCAAAATAAAATCAAAATAATCCGAAACACTAGTATGTAGTCCGAAAGTAATGAAATAAATTATTCAGTAATGTAAAAAATATATTATAAGGATTAAATTGTGAGCCTTTTGATGTGTGAATAAATGTGTAGGTCATAAATAAAATTGTTTATTTTGTATTATTCAACGTAAGGTAGTAACCAAAACAAAAAATATTCAATTGGGCATTGCAGCTCGGGGAGGCGAGGGTTGCGTGCGACCCCCAAAACGGGCATGTTTTGTCGATAAAATTAAACCTACTAGGTAATGTTGTTCTGATGTTAAAATCTCTTAACCTCGAGTCGACATACTGCATACGCTGTATAAAATATGCAATTAAAAATATATGAAACTCTGAAGTTAGTCTGGGAAATCACAATAATATTAAATTATTGCCTAATATGAGTCGAATCTACTATCTTTACCTCATGAACGTCATGTTGGTATTACACCAATATTAGTTATTTAAGTTTCAAAATTACTTCGCTACTAAAAGGATCTGTTAAGAACTCGTTACTTGACCATACCCACATTAGTATGAGCTACATTCATCATAAGAAAATAAGTTTTTACCCACATTTTTAAATATTTTTAAAACTAGCAGCACTGACATACCGGGGGTGGGGCGAGGATAATTATTGCATTCCGCGGCGCTCACGGGGAAATATGACCTGCAAAAGTTACACCGCACAGATGCGGCCGAATGCAGAACCAGTAACCACAGGTTTTGAACGGGAAGACCGGGCATCGTTACGTCATGTACAGTACAACCACTTTCTTAATGTTTTTTTGAATCTTCGTGTTTCATACATGGGACATTATTATGTATGGAAAACGACTTATTAATAATTCGTCGATTAAATAGAAAAGTGTCATTTTTCAAAGTTCTCGGAAAGTAAGACTATTGCTAGGGGTGGCCTGATCAAATCTATTCTATTCAATCGACGATATATTACTAGCTATTGCCCGCGGCCCCGCCCGTGTATATACAGATTCCACGGAAAAGCTGTACTTTTTCGGGATGAGAAGTTGTTGCCCATGTTTTAATCCAGAGCCTAAACTCCTACCATACCAAACTACTTCCATATCCGATCAGTAGTTTTTGCGTGAAAGAGTAACAAACATCCATCCATCCACCCATCCACCCATCCTCACAAACTTTTACATTTATAATAGTAGTAGGATTTCCATAGAAAAGCGATGATTGCCGAGGGACATTAAATTAGTCGCACTGTACCTATGTGTTTGGTCATTTTTACTGCGCATTCACGTGCAACATACCATCGTGTCCATGACACAGCCAGACTGTTTTCTATGGCGAATTGCGATTGACATAAGGCCGCTCGCGGACAGCATAAAACAAGCGGAGTTACAAGTGCGTTGCTAGGGCAGGTGTTTCAAACAAACAATATAATATCTTGGGCCATGCATAAAAATTGTTTTTTTCTTTATAACAGACATCTGCAAAATGCGAATACTTTCAGATGCGTTACCGGCTACCGCCCTAAATGTGAAAAGCTATATCAGTTTCTACTTTCTCTTATGTCTATAAATTGTGATGAGATCTACTATTATTATCATGACCACATATTATTTTTGATACCTACAATAATAACAGTGTTTCAAGTTTAAAAATCATTGATGTTCGGCATTACGGCTACCTCGGGCCTCGGCATTGCCATGCATGAAATTCGGTTGTACCGATTAATGATAGGCATTACCGTATTTTATTCATGTCATGTATTAAGTTTTGGAAACAAATTGATGTAATGATTTAAATACAGAATTTGTGGTTCATTTTGTTCAACATCTCACCATAATCTAACTATTTGCAAAATTTGTAAATGCAATGACGGACATGACAGATTACTTATTATATTCGCAAATAATAAAAGCAAATCAATCTATAATCCTAATGCTTACATCTATGAAATTTCTATGACTTGTATTCTATTAGGTCCTTACATATGAAATTGGCGTTTTGTCCTACTGGCCAATTTGATCTCAAATATATCTTCTTTGGTTAGGAATTCCAATTTCAAATTTTTACCGCTATTTACTCATGAATATGTGTTTCAAAAACCGTAATTCATTTGTTTTTTCCTCTTTTGGTTTTTTCTTTGCGTCACTCTGTTTACAAAATGGAAAACTTGAAATATCGTATTATTTTCGAGTACGAGTTCCACCAGTGCTGCAGAAACGGCTCGAAGGATTAATGATATGTATGGCGTCGATGTGGCAAAAGAAAACACAGTGCGTTTTTGGTTCCAACGTTTTCGTTCTGGAAATTTCGACCTGCAGAAAAAGCCCCGTGGACGGCCGGAGACCTAAGTTGATAATGAAGAATCGAAGGCTATTGTGGAAGCGGATCCATCGCAAACCACGTCCGAGTTAGCTGCAGGCTGTAGTGTTAGTGATAAAGCTGTTTTAATCCACTTGAAGCAAATTGGGAAGGTGGAAAAGCTTGAAAGGTGGGTACCTCATGAATTGAGTGGAGCAAACCGACAAACGCGCGTTGACTGCTGCGTTACATTACTCAACCGGCACAATAATGGAGGGATTTTAAATCGAATCATTACCTGTGATGAAAAGTGGATCCTGTACGATAAAAAGAAACGATCATCGCAATGACTGAGCCCTAGCGAACCAGCCAAAGCCTGCCCCAAGCGAAAATTGTGAGCGTTTGGTGGACTAGTGCCAGTTCACTACAGCTTTCTTAAATCTGGCCAGACGATTACAGCAGATGTCTATTGCCAGCAACTGCAAATCATAATGGAAAAGCTAGCTGCTAAACAACCGAGGTTGGTCACTCGCTCTAGGCTACTGCTGCTTCAGGACAACGCTAGACCACACACTGCACAACAGACAGCTACCAAATTAGAGGCGCTTCAATTGGAATGTCTAAGACATCCACCGTACTCCCCGGACCTTGCACCAATTACAAATTAAGTACCATTTTTTTTCGAAATTTGGATAACTTCTTGCATGGAAAAAAATTAAACTCCGATGGTACAGTCCAAAGCGCCTTCAAAGATTTTATTGATTCCTGTCCGAATGGTTTTTGACGTGATAACGTCTTATAATTCGATAGAGCCAGCTGCACGCACGAAAAAACATGACTCATGCGTTACCAAGTACCGTTACCTGTTACTGTTACCAAGTACCAGCGTTACCTCGCATTGCCTCACCTCCTCATTATTATTTTATTATTATATATTATTATTGTTGTTGTTGTTGGTATTATTATATATTATTATTATTATTATTATTTATTATTATGCGCTTGATGTTATTACTCAGTTCGGCGCCGGACTTCGCGGCGGCAACACGCCTACCTAAGGCGCGGCCAATTAGTTCCGCGCGCACTATAAACATGACGTAGTCACGTTCAACAGCTATCATCAGTAAACCGACTTTACAGACAACCGTTTTTTTTAGTAAAAGAATCAATGAACTACCTATGAGATGTCAAAAGTGCATAGATAGCAATGGTTGTGTCTTTACAAAACGTCAATTTCATATGTAATGACCTAATATTAATTAAGTACCTAGTTGTTACTACCTACGAAGGATCTAATTATCCGTATCGTAGTTCGGGGGTAAGATATTAAACCGAGCGGATTCTTTAATATATATAATAAAAATAAAATACTACAATATAAAATAATAAAAATACTTTAATAATATGTCCAAGATATCTCCACTGAAGAACATAATAATATTTAATAAAATATGTTTCTAATAATCGAAACATAATTTGAATAAAGAACCGCTCCGGATGACCAGAGACAATATTTAATTGTTTTTTCTGTCGCGTGCCAGCGCTCAACAACATGTTATGGAGGGGCCGGGCCGGCGGGCCAACAATGGATGACAAATTGCCGTTGACAAAGGAATCAGGTTTATTGGCGACGTTATGAGGGTACTTCGCGAGTTTGTCGCATTCAGACATGAGTAGAGTCGTGTTTATTAAAATATTTAGCGGGCATTAATCCAGAATGTGTTTGATATAATGGTAAAAGAAAAAAGAGTTTTCAGAGAAAAGTCTTCTTTTCAACATTATTAACTGTAAAAATAGTTTTGTAGCGTTTTATTTCTGCAATACCTACGTACATACCTACGGCTTAAAGGCTGAAAACTTTTAATAATAAATATAAATTTATAATTAAACTTCTATGTAAGTTACGTTTAACAATGCCTTATTTTATACTTACTATACAATGACAACATAAAATTACCACATTTTTTTAAAAAAAATACATAATTTTAACGTATAATTTTTTATCATTAAAAATATATTCTGGTTCGCCTCTATGCCTTTGGGACGCTGATTCAGTAGGCACGCGGCACATAATGAGATAGTGAGGTAGCGCGTAATATTGCCGCCGCCTGCCACGCCATTATGATCCCAGCCGCGTAGACACATCCACACACAAGGGCTATATTCCCGTGATTTATCTAGCACAAAATTTCACTAATATTCCTATGATGTTTGTGACTTTGTGCTTCAAGAGAATGGCGAATTAAAGTCTTTAGTTGATGCTGATATTAAAGGTATATTGTAACAGATTTAATAGGATTTGAACTATGTAAAACTACATACATAATTGTTTAAAAAGAAAAGTTTCATGCACAAATTACTAATTATACGATAGTGGGACCTCAGGTTTGGTATATCTTAAGGTTTGTAGAAATTTTGATATTATCAGATAATACTCTCTTGCTATATCTAAATAAGACTATTCCATATCTGTCCAGTTTCCGCTTATTTTAGAGATAGGACCTTCCTGGCGACCGCTGTGGCTCAGTGATTAGCGTGTTGGCGCTCAAGCCGGAGGTTGCGGGTTCGAATCCTGCCAGGGAGCAGAAAGTTTTCTGTGCTCCTGGGTTATGGATGTGTATTAAATATGTGTATTATGTAATAAAAATCTCAATTATATGTATTATAATCATTGGAAAAATACGATAGTATAAAAAGTAATAAATATATTTCCGTTGTCTGGTACCCGTAACACAAGTTCTTCGAGAACTTATCATGGAACCAGATTGACGTGGTGTAAAAAGCGTCCATAGATATATAATATCTATATATCGCTACTTGGTAAAGGTTATGTAAAATAATAATAATATTATATTACATGACCTTTACCAAGTAACGATATTATGTGATAATTTTACTATTAATAAAAATTCCTTATACAACCATTGTATAAAGAACTATATCCCCCTGCCATAGACAAGTGTACTATATTCGAACACCCCATCGGGGAGCAGTGAATAACACAAATATTAATGAAACACTTGTCAGTTCCGACGATTAGCGCTAATGTATGGGTTTGATATTAGATCGCGGAATTTTAATCTGTGCGCGGCCCTGCGCCCTACCAGAACACCCGCAGGGTTGTCACAAGGTGGAAAAAAGTAATTCGCGAGTAAAGCGCCAGACTCACGGTCCAACCTGCAAATACAGCACCGATACTAATAGCTCTTAGCAGTGTCATTAGTGTCAATCATTTGTAATTTTTGCCTACAAGTCCGCGTGCTTGTGTTTGCTGGACTGGCTGGACGGTGAGTAAAGCACTTAATACAAGGCCATACTAACCTGGTAATATTTTGTACCACGTATAAAAGAGGAAAGAATTGTCTCGTGCACTGGGTTTGATGCTGCTTGCGAGTTGGGACTTCATTCTCGAGAAGCAATCGCACTTATGGACAGTGGATAGTGGTCAGGTGCGAGTCGCACTTGCCCACGACGGGTTCCGTACAAAATGGCAAAAATCACTTTTGTCGTACGGGAGCCCCACTTAAATATTTATTTTATTCAACAGAAATACATCAATTGTGAAATATGTATCTGTCTAGCTATTGAGATTCACGAGGTACAGCCTTGTGACTGACAGACAAGCGGACGAACGGACTACGGAGTCTCAATAATAGAGTCTAGCTTTTACCCTTTGAGTATGAAACCATGGGTCTATACTCTATATATTATAGACGAGTCATGTCGAGGCAAAAAGTGTCCACACTTAAACTGCCACACTACTTTTGGGGTTGTTTGGGGCAGTCGAGGCTTAACATTTAATCCTTAGTGTTGAAATCATTATACGGAACCCTAAAAAGTAGCATAATCCAGGCTACAAGCTGTAGATGCTACACGTAAAGTTGCTACGACGTAACCAGACAACTTGTTTCAGTGCTACACGTAGCTAATCTACAGCGTAGCTTGCAACACGTAACTGCAACGGCGTAACCAAATAACACGTTTCTAAGCTACATGTAGCATTACTACGGCGTAGATTGCTACGCGTAACTATTACGGCGTAACCAAATAACACGTTTCTAAGCTACATGTAGCATTACTACGGCATAGATTGCTACGCGTAACTATTACGGCGTAACCAAATAACACGTTTCTAAGCTACATGTAGCATTACTACGGCGTAGATTGCTACGCGTAACTATTACGGCGTAACCAAATAACACGTTTCTAAGCTACATGTAGCATTACTACGGCATAGATTGCTACGCGTAACTATTACGGCGTAACCAAATAACACGTTTCTAAGCTACATGTAGCATTACTACGGCGTAGATTGCTACGGTTAACTATTACGGCGTAACCAAATAACACGTTTCTAAGCTACATGTAGCATTACTACGGCGTAGATTGCTACGCGTAATTATTACGGCGTAACCAAATAACACGTTTCTAAGCTACATGTAGTATTACTACGGCGTAGATTGCTACGCGTAATTATTACGGCGTAACCAAATAACACGTTTCTAAGCTACATGTAGCATTACTACGGCATAGATTGCTACGCGTAACTATTACGGCGTAACCAAATAACACGTTTCTAAGCTACATGTAGCATTACTACGGCGTAGATTGCTACGCGTAATTATTACGGCGTAACCAAATAACACGTTTCTAAGCTTCATGTAGCATTACTACGGCATAGATTGCTACGCGTAACTATTACGGCGTAACCAAATAACACGTTTCTAAGCTACATGTAGCATTACTACGGCGTAGATTGCTACGCGTAATTATTACGGCGTAACCAAATTACGCGTTTCCTTGCTACACGTAATAAATATACAGCGTAGCTTGTTAAACGAAAATGTACGCCGTAACAATGCCTCTATGCCCTGTTACGAAATAACAACACGCAACTCCAACATAAATCTTTAAAAAAATAACTTTTCGCCATGGCGATAAATTTAAAAATTCCTTCTTGAAAATTCAAGTTGGCAGGCTACTAAGCAACAGTGCTTCAGTATAATATTTTTTTTTGTTATTTTTTAATATAACACGCGGTTTTTCATTAATCCAGCACAAATCATACAAAGTTACCACATTTATTTTTCAACATCGCAGCCCTGCGCGCTTTGCAGTTCACAAAAAAGCGCATCTCCGTGACCCCCGCCAATACACTCGCCCCACGTTATAAATGACGATAGCTGGAGAGAAGGGGGACAATTGAGGAGGGGGGGGGACTGTCGTAGTCTTGTTTGAAAATTAATTTTATACCGGCAATTATTTGTTTCAATATGCCGTTGTTGGAGTTGTTAGGGCTTGTTTCATTTTGATGGTAAAGTGTAAACGGGTCGGAATTTTGTACCTTTATAGGATAATGATAAATAATGAAGGTCCGCAGCTCTATAGTTCTATGGCTCTGGTTATAGCTTTCAGTATTAGATTTAGGTTACTTAATTGTATCATCATCATCATTGATTTCTGAGTAGTCAATATTTTTTCGTTAATATACATTTAAAGCCTTTTTGGTGTCAAAAACTATACTGCTATAGATGCAGGGTTCGTACTATAGCTTAAATAATAATAATGCTTTTGATGGCTCATTGCACAGACACAACATGTAACTTCCCGGAGAATAAACGTTTCGGTGTTGATAGGCTTAGTTGGAAAATTGATATAAACAAAATAAAATTACGGTAGCCGTGGGATAGCTGGATGGATATTATCATAATATCATAAAATCATATTATCTTATTATCATATCATATTATCATAAAATAACAGAGAAGGCAGGAGAGGTGAATTACCAAATGGCATTTCACTGTCTGATTATTATAATTAGAGAGTCCCAACTCATTGTATACTTGAAACGAGACAATCTTGTTTATATATAATCGGTTTCTCGAAAACGGCTGCAAGTATTACCGTGAAATTTAGTATGCAGGGAGTTTTCGGGGAGATAAATCGATCTAGCTAGGTCTTATCCCTGAAAAACAGCGCATTTTAAGCTACATATGTTTTTTCTTTGTTTGTGCAAGAACATTTATATATATATAAATATGAATGTTTGTGAAAATGGATGGATGAATGGATGTTTGTTACTCTTTCACGTCTCCTCAGCTTCAACAGCCTCCGTGGTCCAGTGGCTTAGAACTTGGCTCTCGAGTCAGAGGTCGTGGGTTCGAATCCCGCTTTGGAACAACAATAAATGTTGTTTCCAAGTTTGGTTAGGGCAATGCAGGCTGATCACCTGATTGTCTGACAAGAAAGATGATCCATGCGTCGGATGGGCATGTAAAAAGTCGGACCTGCGCCTGATCTCTCGCTAGTCGTGTCGATTATCCGTTCCACTGGGTTATGAGAGTAAAGGAAGAGAGAGTGCTCTTGTGTACTGCGCACAAACTTTGGGCGTTATAAAATAACTCCTGGTTTCGATGAAACCGGCCACCGTTACCAAAATCGGTGTGGGGAGCTATTATTACTCTTTCACGAAAGAACCACTAAGCGGATTTCGATGAATTTTGGTATGGTAGTAGTTTAGGCTCTGTTTTAAAACATAGGCTTAAGCTTATTATCCCAAAAAGTACATTATTCCCGTGCGATACCATATTTATGCGGGCGGAGCCGCGGGCGAAAGCTAGTATATAATAATTTCGTCTCTATTATGTGAGTCTGATTGACAGTTGGGTATGAGTAATTGAGTATGTCAAATTTTGGCTTTGCTCGAAAATCGGGATGTGATGGGATCAAATCCCAGTCAGATAAATATTTTTGTATTTTTTTTTAAATTATCAGAACTCCGAGCAAATCTTGGTTACCCAGGTACTAATCATTGGAATGAAACAAAATTTTTAATGACGTCCTCATAATAATACGATAGGCCTCATAAGCTTGAGTGTAATTATATTAATCCAAGTTGAAGACGACTTCAATAAATGAAAGACAATGTTATGTTTCGTTGCTTTAGTGCTAATTGCACCAATGCCTTTTAAAGTTAATTATTAATTAGATATCACGTTATCTCCCTCGTTTATCGTATTAATGAATAAGAAGGCATGATAATATAACTAAACAAACGACACTAAGCAAAAGTATCGACACAAGTAGAATCCTACACAAGAGCCCGTCCAACACTCCAAGGAACCAGGGTCATTCCATCGGGTCTATTGAAACTATATATTGTTGTTTTGGTGTTTTAGTTTTGTTGGTTGTAGTAAAATGAAAAATAGCACTGTGATCACTGCAACAGGTAGTGTAAGTTGTATTTATGTTTTAGTAGGTAGGTAAATAGTAGGTAGGTAGCCGATGCATGCTTGAGTTGTGATTTGTGAATTCACTAACTGTACTCTGGATTTAAAATATCAGTTAGTACAATGGCAGTTAAATATCAGTACCTGCGTAACCGGAATTCTGATAAATTAAAAAAAAATAAGAAGAATCACAAAAATATTTATCTGGCCGGGATGCGAACCCACCACATTCCGAATTTTCGAACAGAGCAAAAATTATACATACGCATACCCAACTGCCAATCGGACTGACATAATAGAGTCGAAATTATTGATATATTCTTGCACGTCGAAAGAAAAAACATATATAGCTTAAAATGCGCGGTTTCGTAGGGATAAGACCTAGCTAGATCGGTTCTTCTCCCCCAAAACTCTTTGCATACAAAATTTCACGATAATAATAATACTTGCAGTCGTTTTAGGGAAACCGATTATACATATACAAGATTGTCTCGTTTAAAGTATAAGATGAAATAGAAGTATGAATGAATGAATGAAATATTCTTTGTTGTGCACACAACATAAAAATATATATAAAAGAAAAGAGGTAAAAAAATAACAATATACACAGGTAACACAATGGCGGCCTTATTACTAGGTAGCAATCTCTTCCAGGCAATCTTGGGAAGAGGAAATAATAGAAAAGAATTTGGCGTGCATGAGCAGTTAAAAAGAACACAATAAAATACAAAAACAATTAATACGTGCGTTTAAACATGCGAAGTAAAGTGAATAAAATAGTAATTTCACTGACTAAGATTTAAAATCAGAGCGTGGGAACAGAAGTGGTTTAGGTTTGAGTTGAATCATTATTGATATTGAGGTATTACGTGATAAATGTAAAAAATATACAATTTTATGTGCACTTTAATAATGAGATACTAACATCTAAAATTACAAAAAAACGTTTCAATATTTTTTTGCTAAATTAGTAAAAAAAAACCGACATCATTAGTTTACTTGGCTCCTTCCCGTTTGACAATTTTCCCGTTAACCTTCCCTTCACGAGCAGCAACATTTATTACGTTTCATTTTTGAGCAATGTCAATTCTACGGGCTTTCCTTTGCCGTTTTACTTAATTCTACTTTTCTACATGTACTTACAATAGTAAAATCTTACACCTAATTATATTACATATACATCGTGCACCCACCTACTTAGTTTTTACTAATATATTTCATCCAACCCCACATCCAAATAATCGTGATTCGTGGCTGCAAATAGCGCAGATCCGAATTTCGTAGTTCGCTGCGTCTGATCGCCGATTATGATATTAAATTGTTTCGGCGGGCGGGCGGGCCCGGGCCGGACTCGGAGTTTACACAAAATATAGATCGCCTGGCTGATACCTGACAACTATAATGAAATGTTATGTCATTTATTATAACTTAAGAAACTTCAAACTAGAGGTCAGCTAATTGTCGGAATTCAAACATAATAGATATTTTAATTTTTAGGGTTTTTTAGGGTTCTTTTTCCTCTAAGATACGCAATAACAATATGTAAATGTTGTCTATGGAATGTGTAAGAAATATTGACAATTAATGTGTCAAACCAACACCTATTGTTATTATACAAACCCACGGTAATGTGAGTGAGGTAGTCTGTCTAACTTTATTTCATTAATTTTATGTGTTTCTAAGCATTATTTAACTTTTGACTGCGGCTCCGTCCGCGTAAATATATTATCTCACGAGAACACTGTCCTTGTTTGGGACAACAAGTAGCCTATGTGTTAATCCAGAGCTTATAGCTATAATATTAGTAAGTTATTAGCTTTCTGCACACCCTCCTCCATATAAACTTTATGTCTGCCTAATTTCATACTCCTATTCTACTTAAACTATTAAACTGCACTAAAAGTTTTTGCTTCACGTATTAAAAATATATATGATACATGTTTAGTAATAGTACCCACTTGTTCAATGACAACACGTAATTGTTAGATTTTCAAGAATTACTTAGAAAGATAACTATTGGCTTGCAATTCCCACGTTACGACTTCTGCATTTGTTTTTGACGATGTCCTCTATGCTTTTATAAGTTACAGCAGGTTTACTCTTTGTATAGTTACTTATTAAATACTAGGCAGAAGGTATAAAGGTTGTCTAATTGTAAATAACATGCAGAAACCTACGCACCTAAAGCTGATGGCATCATATTTAGGATATTTTTATTATTATCAAAATTATGTTTCAACCAACGCGACTACGGCCGCGAAAATACACTGTACTAATTAGGGATAAAAAGTAGCTTATGTATTAATCCAAAGCTCAAACTACTACCACACCCAATTTCATAAAAATCTCTTCAGTAGTTTCTGCGTAAAAGAGTAACAAACATCCATCCATCCCTCCATCCTCACAAACTTTCACATTTATAATAGTAAGTAGGATTTTCTGGTAATGAGTTTCTAAATACGTGCCTGGTCCAATAAAAAGCTTCCCGACCGCAAATCACGGCGGGCCCCGCCCAGCGCCGCCCCGCCCCCCGCGCATGCGCGTCGCCCGCCAATCACAGCGCGCCTTTCCCCGCCGCCCCCGCGCCGCACGATACGCAATAATCTACCCTCAATTGACCGCTTTATGCGATGTCATTTTTTTACCGCCAAACCGATCGTTTGACGTCTGGCCCCGCCCTTGTTCCAATTTTAAAATGTGCTTTTTAATCATAAACCGCAAGTCAATCGTCCCCCGACCGCCGCGCGGTGCGCCCGTTCATTTGCATGCCAATTACCTAGTAGCTCAATTAACAAATTAACTGCACCTAATCGAGTCGATAATTGTGTTTTGATTACCAAATTACTAAAACAATTGAATAAATTAAAATGTGCAAGTGTAAAATTAAGTTGTATAAAGTGAATTGAATTGAAATCAAGATGATGGAGCAGAGACACAATCCAGCCGTTTACCCCAACCTGTCCGACCTGCTGTACCAGCAGAATATCGAACGTTTATCTATCAACGGGGACAAGTTTGAGAATTTCGGTGAAAACGATGCTCCTACGTCCCCTGTATCTACAGAGGAGGAGGACAGCAGCCAGTCAGCCTTCGGGGTGGATCTGACTGAGAAGGGGACGAATTTAGGCGGGAAATCGTTCACGATCGCCGCCATCTTAGGTCTGACGAGTGGGGAGGAGGATGTGATGAACCTCAGCGTGCAGGAGCGCCTGCAGGAGCGGCGACAGCTCGGCTACTTGTATGGACACGACGTACACAGACTGAATGACGGCTTCTGCCGGACTCTGGGAGTGCCGCCGGCTTTGAGACAAGGTAAGGAACTAACGAGGGTAGACTGAATAGGTATTGGTTTGACTCTTAACTAAAAATTTTAGGCATGATATAAATAGTAGATGTTAGGCACCTACCTAAAAATTAAGTGGACATTTTATACAACCAGACCTACAAGACCTAGCCTACCTCTACAATATAAGTAAATAAACAAAACTAGCATTTTTAAGTACCTAACTCAAGTTTAGGTATAATCAAGCTGATGTTAAGATAGTATAGCCAATAAATAAATAAAATAGGCGGGTATATTAATTACCGATGCTTTTTTGGCCCCTATAGTTAAATGCAATAATGATAATATAGACATGTTCTAGGTCTAACAGTAGCCATACACTACACTGCCTATCGTCCAATCTGCATGACGATATCGATTGGATCAGTTAGAACTTGATATAAATAGTAATATTATATAAACTGTCACACATTTTGCGCCGTTCCACGGCGACGTTACCGTGTCGTGAAAAATCACAACGCGGCATCGAACCATGCAACAACGCCGTGACTCAACGTGACACCGCGCTGTGTCACGTTTATGACGCAGCGTCATGACGTGACGTGTGGACAGACAACAACAAACAGTTTTTAACCCCCGTCGGCCGTCGCAAACAGAGGGGTTTTATAACTGCAGAGTCCCCATAGTATTTATCAAGCTTAGCCTTGGTCTCGGTAATGGTTTTTTTTCGCAAAAAATAATGCTTAATAAGCACACGAAATTCACTTTTTTCCATTGTTTCCTTAAGTTACTGGATAGTCTGATAAAGATAGCTGTAAAACACAAACTAACTGACGCAGCAAGTTCAAATTTTGATAGGAGTCAACTGACAGATGCCTGTTGACAGGAGTAGTGTTGCTTTTTCAGTAAGGAGGTTAGAAATTCAAAAAGTCACGGACTTATTGACCCGCCTTAGTAATATCAGTCATAGGTACATTAGTTAGCATTTTTTTTTGTTTTTTTAATGATTATTATTATTATTATTATTATTGAAAGAGATGGCATGATATATGCGAGTGGGTCTTAATATACAGAAATCCAAATCTCGTATTTAACTTAGAGGCATAGGGCACGACGTATTTTAAACGCGCAGATAACGCGTGTAGGTATACGTCGTGTGCTACTAATAGCAGAATCGACCTTCTAGTCATGATAGTCATCTCCGTCTGAATATAACAATAATATAACGTTATATTTGCAGATGGACCGCGGCCAGAGCTGCGGCCGGGCGGCGCACAACTGAAGCCCCGCCCGCACCCTATGACGTGCTCCAGCAGGTAACTACCCCATAAGGTCTCCATACCAGAGGGGTAAGCACGAGCTATTGACAAGTACGTGTTCGTAACGAAAAGAGAACCAAAAGAGAATTGTATGAAAATTATGACAGTGCTCGTACAATTGACATTCCGTAACGTAACGAATACGTGGTTCGCGAGGTACTGGCGAGTAAATTGAACGTTTCGAAGTTTGATATTAGTACTGCTGCAGGTCATGTTACTATATTTTCCGACAGTAACAGCTTGAGGCCGTTTGTCCACCGCCACCGTCGCCGGGACGACATGTTGTCCACCGCGACGATCTCGGTGGTTCAGTCGGTTTGTTGTTACTGTGTGTGTTACATTAATATGTACCGACTGATTACGTGTTTAATTTTGTGGTCCATTTCCTCGATGTTCGACTCAAGAAAGACATTTATGTCATGTATTTCTACGCAAAATTTTATATTTGGACTCATCCCTAGTTTTATCACACAAACATGAAGCTTTTGACAAGTTCTTTAATGAATAAATGGTGTATTTAAATTTCTTGTCCATTTTTATTTATTGTAATTTGAAATATATTTTTAATATGAATAATCAAAAGCTATTGCGGTGCGACGACGACGTCACGACGCCGGCGTAGATGGACACAATGTATAAACATGTTTTGTGTTGCCCCCACTTCAGTCCGTCAAAATCTCGGGCCGAGTTCTAGCGGTGGCGCCGAACTAAGCGATATGTCGGCGGACGGGATGACGGCGCTCGGGTGACGGCGTGTGGTGGACCCACGGCCATAGTAAATATAAATATGTATCGCTAAATCGGCGGCGGTGGACAAACGGCCTGACTCATTAGTGATTAATTATTATTATCAAATCATTTATAATAATCATTAATTTTCCCTGGTTGTGTTTGATCTTAACTGGTAACATTGCGATTTAATTTAAGTAGGCGCTAATTGCCAATAGGTAAATAGTTTAGTATCATATTAAATTAAGATTACTAGTTGTAGTCATAGATGTATTAAATTAAAAAGAGCTTTTTGGTACAGTTATTTTTTACTTTTACAGTTAACCTTCACTCTGATTTTAAATAAACAAAGAAATACCTAACCAAGAGCATTTCTGGTCATTACATTTTACATGTCTAAGGAGGGTATATATATATATATATATCTTAATTTAGTAGGATACTAAACTAATTACCTATTGGCAATTAGCGCCTACTTAAATTAAATTACAATATTACCAGTTAAGATCAAACGCAACCAGGGAAAATTAATGATTATTATTAATGATTTGATAATAATAATTAATCACTAATATTAAAACTAATCTTTAATACTTTTGTATGTTCAACGTTTACTCCGCCGTATGTGAACCTATTTGCAAAATTCTTTAGTTGCTGTAAAGGCTATAATTCGAAATTTGTCCCTTGGTCACCAAAGTGGTGACCTGATGATGGGATCCATGAAAAATCGTGGGAACTCTTCGAAATTTATATGGACACATATGGTGATTTCGACTTCAGGTATCTCACGATATCCGGTAACGACATCCTACAATATGTTATAGAACTCACGTTCAAATTTGCTGGTACCGACTTCAAAATTAAGAAGCTTGAGTAGAGAAATATTTAAAATTTTAACCGAATTTAAGAGGGTGATTATTTAGAAAATAAGTTTAATTTCATACTTATTTTGTGCACTTTGGAAGTCGGTTTAATTATTTTTTTTCTCGAAAAAAATTTCATATGGATTTTTTAGCATGACCCATTAGCATGGAAAGTTACATTTTTGAAATGTCAGGGGTGGGACCAACTTATAAACCACTTTGGCGGCCGATTACTCGAAAATAGTTGACTTTGTAAAAAGTCGTGTATGAAACCTTACATATCGGGGGAAAAAAAAAATCATCTCCACTTCACGTGTACGGAGAGCCACCCTTCAAATATAAAATTATTAATATTTCATGATGCCAAAACTGAAATATATATACAATCTATGACTACACCAAATTTCATTCATTATTATATATATTTATAATTACAGAACTTTAGAAGGGTAGACATACAGGCAGACAGAAAGACGGACATACCGAAACTATAGTTATAAATAATTACTTGTAGTACTACGGAACGCTTAAAAAGAATCTTGACTTTAAACCAGCTAAAAGCATTTATTTCTAGTAAGTACATTACTAGAAAACACTATAGGCTAGTCTGTGACTACTGACATTTTGCTACCGTGAAAATTAGTGGAACTAATCGCCCTTAAGAGAACTTGAGTGCTATACTGCCCCACCAAATTATCCCTGACAAGAAGCATGATAGGTATAGTGCCCGGCAAATAAATTGAACACAAATATTTGTTTTCTGCGCATTTTTATTCACAGTAGAACATCATAGCACTAAAGAATTATTAACAATACAATATCTAATGTAACACAGCAACCGTTTTGTTAAAAAAACATTTAGTGCTGTGTCGTTTTTCTGTGAAAAAACATGCGCAGAAAACTAAAATTTGTGTTCAACTTACGTGCCCGGCACTGTACTAGGTACGCCTGACCAACCCCTGACTATAAAAATAAATAAAATGAAAATGTTTGTCGCAATATTAACTGCGTTTTAAATCTTATTTCATCTAAACGTGAACAATGAAAACAAAGGAACATATAATGCTATCAATTTAAATGTCACTCATTCATCGCGCAATGAAGAAATACTATCACACTGTGGCGGACCAATTAGCGCCACGAATCTGAATCGCGCTATCGAAGGTTTCACAGTTCCGCGCTATATAATTAAACGAAATCTGAAATCCATACGAGTGGGTTTCGGCCTGACCGAGGATACCATATCTCGCTCGGTCGGAGATCTCACTTTGGGGCTTCCACTATTCCCACAAGACAACAATTTGGGAGTATTTACTCTGCTAGTACTGCTAGGGGTAGCACCATCAGTAATTGATAAGTACGTATTCGTAACCTTATCGAAAGAGAATTGTATGAAAATTACAAATACAAATATTTATTATCCAAAAAGTCTTTTACAGAAAGTGATACCGGAACCCAACACTAGGCAATGCCTGTCCTGTGGGGACATCGAGGATACAATTTTCGGTAATCAAAGAATAGACAATGGGACAATTTAGTTTAAAATACAGATAACAGAATATGATACTTATTTAGTATAGAATATTTACTTTGTATGTGTGTGTGAGTGTGACTTTAGACAGTAACCATTATCAGATTTTCGGCTCCTTCGTACGAGCAACTGAGTGTCAGTAAGAACTAGCTTTGATTTTGTAAGGAACCATTTTTCAATATGACATTATTTAATAAGGTATGTGGAAGAGAAACGGGACAAAACGTTGAGCGAATTAGTTTTTGGCGGCAATAGGAGGAACTCTGCAAATGACCATTTTTTGAGTAATATTTTGTATTGTGAAGAACTAACAATCGATTTGTGTACAGCTACACCTACCCTCAATATGTAAAGTCTTCTAATACTTAATACATGAAAATCCACATATAGAGCAGAAGTGCCCTTAAGTACAGCTCGCTGAGGTCTTTCAGCAGCGATTTGAGTAGTTGAAGCCGCGCCCCTACACACCGATAGCTTAATTAATGATAGATTGACAAATTGCTAGGTATATGATCCTAAGTGTGTGAGCATCCGCTGCGTTACGTATGTTTCTTAATACGGGTATCATTTTTCTAATGCGAGAGCTTAACAGAGCAATATGCTGCTTATATGAGAGCTTCTCATCCAGAATTATGCCAATATATTTTAAGTCTGGTGTTCTTTGAATTTGGGGACAGTTACACTGACTTTCGTTTGGTTATGATTTTTTAAATAATATAATGATGTAGAGTTTGCACCAGCTGTTTTATGGAAATATACAAATCTTGTTTTTGAGGTATTTAACGTTAACAAGTTGGCGGATAGCCAGTCCGAGATTAACAACATGCCTTCCTCAGCGACGCGACGGGAAGCACTTCCAGAAGATCCGTGGAAAATTAGTGCAGTATCATCCGCGTAGCAGAAGATGTCCGCATCGGCTATATAAATTAGGAAAAGAGTTGGCCCTAATATTCTGCCCTGAGGGACACCATAGGAAATTGATCTTGGGTCACTCATATTTTTAACATATTGATGTCTATCTGATATGTAGCTGGTGAACCATTTTTAGGCAATACCCCTTATAAGCTTCATGTTTTTTTTTAACTGTATGAGTATTGAAACTGTATCAAATGCCTTTGCCAAAATAAAGAAATACACCGACACAACACCGACTACCGTCAGGGTAAGAAACTACTTTATTATTCAGAGAGTTAACAGCGTCCTCCGTTGACTTTTCCTTTTGAAATCCGAATTGTTGGCTAATAATTGAATTTAAGTTTATAAATTTAACTAATCTTTGGTGTAAAACGCGTTATAAAAGTTTTGACCAAGTACATAAAAGGGAGATGGGACGGTTGTTGCTGGGGTCATCCTTCGGACCGCTTTTGTGGATAGGAATCACAACGGCGGTTTTCCAAAATTTAGGAAAAACCCCAGTTTCGATGCTCATGTTAAAAATTTCCGTGATGGGATTAATAATGATATCCGATGACGATGGCATAGGTAGACCGGAGTCTCCCCAAATGAAAGTCATAGATTGCAAACCAACACGTGTATTACACAACACATTTATAGTTTTAGCACTAAGGTACAGAGCAAAACCTTATTTGATAATTTCATGTACAGACCATCAAATTGACAGTCTTATCATGCAGTTGCGCGGGAGAAGAGTGAGGGAAAAATCCAACTGTCAAAGTACCTGACAGCCCGGCTTACTTTCCTTCCTCTTGACGGTGCGCGTTGCGTTTTATGCCACGCCACAGATCTTTTACTGATTATTGTATCCCAGTTTATTTGCGCCGCTTTCAATTTTAGGTTTCTGTAATTAACTTTGTTTATCATCCTGTTGATCTTAGTGTGTTTATATGAATTATGGTGCATATGAATTTACACCTAGCATAATCAAATCGTGATCAGTTATAGCGGCAGGACATGTAACCAATTCTAAACGATTTTTTAAAGACACAAAGATGTGATCTATACAAGTCAGACCATGTGTAGGATCATTAATAGCTGAGGCCAGGCCGCCGTATTCTGCAAGTAAATTTAAGTATGATGATGTATGTTCTTCTGAAGTATTTAGGATGTTAATATTTAGGTCGCCTACTAATAGAAGTCCCGTGTTGTGTGTAAGACACTTTAAAGTGTGTATTCTAAGAAAGTGAAAAACATCTTTTAAACGTGACAACTAGGTCAAATCACATACAAATTCCTAGTAAACGCGAAACGCGCTCTCGGTCGAATGCGAAAAGAAAAACTCACACTTAGCATTGTCAAAATCATAACACCGCCCATACAAATTTCATTCGATAGCCTTACGTTTACGCCGCTGTCAAATGTTCCTGCTAGGCCCACAGCGCATAAACAATAATTGATATTCCATAACGTTACGAATACGTACCTAATTGTCAAATTTTCGTGTAACTCCTCTGAACGGAGTATAAATCAGAGTGTTTATATTGTGTTCCTAATCGGCAGCTCAGGTCGGAGTAAGCGGATACGAACGATCTTCACGCCGGAGCAGCTGGAGCGGCTGGAGGCGGAGTTCGAGCGCCAGCAGTACATGGTCGGCCCGGAGAGGCTCTACCTCGCCCACGCACTGCAGCTCACCGAGGCGCAGGTAACTGGCTTTTTAAAAACTTTCCGTTAACATTGATTTTTTGTTGTTAATTGTTGTTGTTAATAAGTAAATATGTGATAAGAATGTAATTTCAGGCCTATTTGCAAATGTACTTTATTCCCGACTACGGGAAAGCCAAAAAGTAGGGTAATGATTTTGGAAATCTATGTATATAATGTTTGTTCCACCCTAGCGCTAAACTCAACTAAACTTAGGCCTTTCAATCCGTTATTGGATGATTTATACAGTATTCTCCGAGCGAAGTAACCACTCTTGAAATACTGTAGTGCCTGGGACAGTTGGTTTTTACATGTCGTATGGTTGCCCAAACACATACGGCATTCTCATAACATAGTCAGCCTAGTCCAGAGGAATGACTGGTCAATACGTCTGGGGCCTACCATGTGCGGGTTTCCTCACGATATTTTCCTTCACCGTTAGAGCGTCCGTATAATGTATTTGAGATCTGAAAAAGTCTCATTGGTACACGCCACAACCTGGGAATCGAACCTGCACTCTCTCGAGTGCGAATAAAACGGTTTACCCACTAGGCTACGGAGCACATATATACACTATAGCGCTAAACTACAGTCCAGATTATAAATAATGAGGTGTTAAAAGATTCGCAATAATGCCCCGGGTAACATAGGCTTTATAATAACTTATGTAGTCGGGTTATAGTTTTTATGTTATTTGTGCACATGCACGCACACACACACACACATACCCACGCTCACGCACACACACACGCACGCACGCGCGCGCGCTTTTACTTATAACGTGTTAACACGCGTTACACACAGTTACGTCATACACAACATGCACGCCACACACTCAACGTCCACGCTCTTATGCATGCACAGGCACGCACACTCATACGCACACATTCTAACAGTCCGCTTGTTGCAGGTAAAGGTGTGGTTCCAGAACCGGCGCATCAAGTGGAGGAAGCATCACCTGGAAGTCACGCAACAACGGCTGGCGGTGCTGCAGAGGCACAGGCCTGATGGAGAGGACGTGTAGATAGAGTAGCCGAGAGAGAGAGAGAGAGAGAAAGTGTGTGTGCCGGCTCTAGACATGATCAAGTAGGGCTGTGTTAAAGTTTCATCAAAGTACTGGTACATACAGGTAGCTGGTAGAGTCAATTGGGTATTTGCCTATATTATGTAAATATTTAGTTTATTCAAATCATTCAAATAACATAAGATTTTATATGTAGTTTTGTAATTATGTGCATTTCAAAGTTACAAAGAAGTTGGAATATTTTTACGACATTATTGAAAAAAACCTACATAACTAGTTTACTTACCATCAAATACAAAAAGATATAAATTTAGTATGTACGAACATAATCGTGCAAACTTCGGAGATATCAGAATTTTTGTGCATGTGACCGTACAATTCCTAGCAATAAAATATACTTACAAGCGTGTGACGTCACTAAGCATGTATCTATTAGGACATTTTTACAAGACTCACAAAAGTGCTTCAAATACCTAATCCGCAGTTTGAAAATAGATATTTTTTTTAAACTTCCTTATCACTATTCATTTATGTAATAAAAAATTACAGGCAAGTATCCTATTCTTTACATGCTAATAATTGCTAGATACACCCAGTACTTAGAACTGGAGTCCGCCTTTGAGTGAGTCTGTAATATATATATTTATTGAGATATTATGTACAACCGCGGAGGAATTATATTTCCATTGTGCAGCTATAATTGCAGCAGCGCAAAAACGTAAAGACTAATATTTTGAAGTGTTTCACGGATTTCTATAGTGGTTTTATATATTATATAGTGGGAAACGACGCATGTTTAGTGATTTCTAGAACAGTAGAGTTAGCAACACTGCACCAAAAAGCCAAGAGATAGTACACTATTTCTTCTGATTATTATTTTTGAACAAAAAATTAAATTTTCTTTTAAACGTTCTTAAAATGTGTTTATAATAACAAATATGACTAAAAAGGAATAAAATATGTTTTGAAACAAAAAATTAAACCAACTTCCAAAATATACAAAAAAGTATGAAATAAATCTTATTTTGTAAATAATTCCCGTTAAATTCGGCTAAAATTTTAATTACTTCTCTACACAATCTTCATTATTTTGAAGTCGGTACCAGCCCAAATAATTATTTTATAGAGCTCACGTTTAAGTTGGCTGGCATACTTTTTTGTGTATTGACTTTGGAAGTCGGTTTAATTTTTTGTTTAAAATAAACACATTTTAAGAACGTTTAAAATAAACGATCGAATGTATAATTGAATACGCGCCAAGCTTCCCTTAGGTATTGTGTATAAGATGATGGTGATGATTACTGTAAGTTCCATAATGGCATATGCTTGCAGTTCCATAAACAATGGGGAAATTTCCAAACCCTTTATAAAAACAAAAGAATTTTGCAAATAGGTCCGTACAACAAACGGCAAAGTAATGTTTGAAGATATCCGTGTCGGTGTAAAACTCTAACAGAAGTACCTATTGTTATCATCATGATGTATGTATGATGTATGGTGTGATGATGGTGGTGATGATGATGATTACTGTAATTGACATCTTGGCACATGCTTGAAGTTCTATAAGCAATGCCGAAATCCCCAAACATGTATGTATAAGAAGTCAGGAGTTCTGTTCAGTACTTTTGGATCCAGGGTATACCTTGGTGCAAAATCTTACTTTTTGGTAGCATATGCTTAGGTTACTTTAGAAAAAGTAAAAATCACTATATGTGTCCATATAAATTTCGAGGAGTTCCCTCGATTCCTCATGGATCCCATCATCATGTCACCACTTTAGTGACAAATGGACCAACTTGGGATTATACCCATTATATCAAAAAAAAAATTTTGAAAATCGGTCAACAGACGGCGGAGTTATCGTTGAACATACAAAAAATATATATATACAGCCGAACGTGTAACCGCCTCTTTTTTTTGGAAGTCGATTAAAAATAATCATTCATACTACTTGTCAATCCACGTGACCTAATGTAATTTATGTCTCCAACATAAATTACAACATTGTCAAAAATGTTGTAGCCAAAATATTATATTCTTAAAAACAAGACAAGATATTCTTATACTATAAACAAGACAATCTTGTATATAATTATATATCTAATCAGTTTCTCGAAAATGGCTGTAAGTGTTACCATGAATTTTAGTATGCAGGGAGTTTTGGGGAAGAAAATTGATCTAGCTTGGTCTTTATTGGTATTTTTTCTTTCATCGTGCAACAATATTATATCAAATTTCGACTTTATTATGTCAGTCCGATTGGCAGTTCGGTACACGTATTTATAATTTTTGATTTGTTCGAAAATTCTGAATGTGGTGGATTCGAAACCCACCATCCACATCAGATAAATATTTTTGTGATTTTTTTTTATTTTATTTACCAGAACTCCGAGCTAAGCTCGGTTACCCAGGTGTAGCCTTTAAACGAGCAATTTTTGTAAATATGAGTGGGTCAAAAGTGGCTACTACACACGGTGCTACTCGCCAGTCTTGATGTAATCAAAATCTCAGATGAACAATTTCCATGAAATTTAGTATACAGAGGGTTTTGGGGGGTTAAAATCGATCTAGCTAGCTATCCCAGAGAGCTTTTATGGTTTTTTCTTTCGTTGCGTAATTAGATAATATGAGTTCTTTCGCTCTTTAAATGTCAAAGCGCGTGGCTCAGCTTTGTGAGCATTGGAATTTTTGCGTTATTAGCAAATTGGTGTCTCGGGTTCGAATCCCGGTCAGACTGATCTTTTTGTGATTTTTTTTTAAACGCTATCTGTTACATTTTGCGGTACTACTAGAACTGCAAGCAAAGCTCGGTCTCCCAGGTACCTTTAAACTTACTTAATAATTTACATAAATGATTTGTCCGTCACCTGTGTATAATTTTGTATCGAGCTGTAAGACCGGTTACGCCATGTCCCAACTCCCACGGCTCACTAACACACTTTGCATTAGACCGTTGAATTTGTAGTAGGTAATTACTGTTGTGAGCTCGACGTCTTGGTTTCTGCATGTCCTTCTAATTTTAGAGAGTGGTAATACCAATGATACAGCAATATGAGAGTTGCTTAGCACAGATACGTCTACACTATACTTAGCCTTCTTCTTCTTTTGGCATAAACCTCCCCTGTAATAGGAGTTGCCAATGTCAGAGTGATGGTACGTAGCTTTTTTTTTTTATATATATGGCGTCGGCTTATCTTGAAACCATTTGCCAGTGTCAAGTAAAAAAGGCGGGAAATAGAACTTTTGTTTCAATTTTCAACACTGTATTCCTTTAACGTCAAGTCTAAAGTCTAGTCAAAGTATAAATAAATAGTCAATACAGCTAATGAGTCATGTCAGTCGATTCAGTAAAGTGGTAGATGCTTTACTGAAAGTTCCTAGGGAGTTTTGGCGGGAAACACAAAATAGCACGTTTTTAAAAGTTGTACCACTTGCCCACACTTGTGCACAATAAGGAATATTTAATGGTTAATATTCTACTAATATTACACATTAAGAACCGAAATAACACAAATTTATGAAAAAAATGCAAAATCCAAACGTCACCCATTGAATTCCCCGGCAAAACTCCACATATCCTTTTAGCTTAAAAGAAGGCATCAAAGTGACATCTGTCATTCAGACATTGACATTTTATATATTTTTTATAACTACTTTAATATGCAACAGTTACAAATCGACAACAAAACGATCCCGAATCCGGAAAACATAAGTGTCGAGTCAAATGTCAATGTTGACACTTCGACTTTTCAAGTCTATTGTATATTACAAGAGCAATATTACAAAAGCAGAGTTTTCAGTGCTCTGAATTTTTCCGGGCCCGCCGAATGATGTTTGGTAATATTAGGATAGTTTTTATGGCGGCAAAAAGTACGGTTCCACGAACGAAGGGCACGAACAAAGTTGCGGGCAACATCTAGTTGTAAATAAATAAAGTTTTTTGCAAACAATTTCTGCGAGAATGATCCCCTATAGATAACTTGTTTCATTTCTTATATGTAGAGAACAGATAACAATAGTTTAATATAAATATCAAATATATAATTCAACTAAGAATATCTGTCTACATAAGTCGCTTTAGATGATTAAGATTTAAGTACTTAGGACAAAAAAATAGTGTACAGAAAATGCTCAAAAATACCTATTGCTAAGATGGACGACAGTTATACCAATTATAGTATGTAAAAGGTGTATTATTCACCGTTAAACGTGAAATTTTTGCAACGATATTATAATTATTATTAAAAATAATACTCCTATGATCGTTTTATCAGGAATTATTAGGATGTAGATACATCATACAACTAAGTCCATCTTAGTCTTCATAACTCTAGGACGACTTTGTTTTAAATTAAATCTAGTCATATAATAGAATAAGTTTTTAATGTAATTAAAATAGATTAATATAATATTGTAATTAAACGGTAAAATAAACACTAAGAGGAATTATAAAGGTTTTGTTTTATGTCTTTCACCTACTAGCCGTTATTAAGATATTCTAACAGAAGTAAGACCGTTAACGAGCAGACGTATAGCCTGATGATAATCGTCGATTGATTACAGCCGTTAATGAACACTAGGGGAGTCACAAGTGCATAGCCGGGTTTTAAGCCCCACAGCCCTTGGTTTGCCAAAACCCTCTCTCGATGAAACACAAGACGTTATTTCACACCAGTGATTTTCTACGAGGGCGTGGAAACTCTGCTCTCGAGCTGAAGCATGACACTTTAACTCGCACAACCGCTGAGAAAAACCTTCAACACCATCTCAGTGGTCAGTGGTCACGCCCATGAACCCAGTCACTATCTATTCCCGTTAAAAAATAAGTGAATCGTGCGCACATATTATTATTTCAAAATGGCTTACTTTTATTTGAATTTCATTGGTAAATGTAGCTTATGCGTTATGGGTCAGTTTTGATAATGGTACTCGTGATTCACTGCCTTCTTAACGTGAATAAATTATAATCACAGTAAAAATATATACATAGTATCACAATATACCTACAACTCCCCACACCGATTTCGGTGACGGTGGCCGGTTTCAGAAACCAGGCCAATTACGCAGGAGTAATTTAATAGTGCCCAAGTGTGTGCGCAGTATACAAGAGCACTCTCTCTTCCTTTACTCACATAACCCAGTGAGACGGATAACCGACACGACTGGCAAGAGATCACAATAAATATAAGTCACACTTATTACATCAAAACAGTAGGTAGTGTATTTCATTCATAACGTCCCCACAGGCCACAACTAGGTCGGAGCTCTCGTTGATGTTAGGAGGATTACGTTCAGCACGATAGCCCACTCGCTACCCACTACGTCATTGCAATATGCATTGGGCACACTTTACTACCTATTGCGAGCGCGTTGCGCAGTTGTTGCGCAAGACAGTCACGTAAGAGTGTTGTAACTCTAACTTGTAACTATTTTATTCGCGATTACGTTTAGATAACTCTTTAATCAGCTGATGGTAGGTGATATTAACGCCAATGACGGTCCCCTTTGTAAAAAGGGTCGCGACCCGCGGCAGACTTTTGGGGATTGAATTAATGAAATTCTTAAGGTCAAATCAGGAGGAACCAGCGCGTACATGAATAGGCTCGTTGCGTGGATGGAAAAAAAAAGTATGGGAGGGTCGCGTTGAGAGAAGATCTGTTGTCTCTCTCTACCCCTGTGTAACATTCCATAGTAATAAAACGAAGCGACGTAAGCAATCGGACACGCGTCCAAATGGGGCTCCAGCCTCAAACGAATCTCTTATCGGCAAAGACTTCAAAACTATATATCGGTCATTACTCATTTGGATACTATAACCAACCAGTATCACCACTATAATCGCGACTTGTTATTTTTTTATTCATTTTTTAAAACTTCAACTCTAGTGTACAGTTATGGATAGACTAGATGTTGCTTGAGACTTGTGCGCGCAAATGAAATCTCGCAGGAACCGTAGATTTTTCCGAGCTAAAAAGTAATCTACGTTAAGGATAAGGGCACGGTGATCTACCCCTTTTCTGTACCAATTTTCATCGATCCCGTAGTTTGCTGCAAACAAACATAATTTTACTCTTTATAATATATAAACCAACAAAGCTGACAGAATATGGATAGAAGCGATAGAAAACTTGTATAATGGTAAATATTTCTTGGCCTGTTCTCCTGTCCAGTAGGTATTACTCACACCTCGTCATATACATTTGAATATTATGGAAGGATGTGTAGGTTTTTTTTTAATTCGCTTTTCCTTTACTAAATAAGTCGTTTGCCCGAGTAGATTGACAGCAAAAGCCACAACAAAAACGTTCGCTACTTATTGATCTTTGGTATTCAAATATTATTGTTGATAACGAATTAGTGATGTCCGCTTTCTTCATGCCGATATCGATACATTGCACTCTAAATGGTGGCGTACCGAACAAAAAGACGAAAGAAGAAAAAGAAGAAAGAGAAACAAAAAAATATTTTAATAGCTAGATCAAATAAATATAAGACATTGGTTAGATTTGATAAATCTTTTAGAAACTAAGATTTAAGCCTTATTTGAGAAGTAAATTGAATACCTAGGTACGTAACATGGTGAACAATAATACATTAAACTCAAATTTATACTCTTTTTTTTATGAATGGCTATTGGATAATGTGTTTTTGTGTTACCTAATTATAACATAACATTGTAATGTCATTATTAGCCGTTTTTAAAAATAACATTTTAATATATTATAATTATGTGTGGCTGAAAGATTATTAAAGAGATTCGAAGAATATCATAATATTTTTTACGCAATAAGTAATATAATTAAGTAATAATTTAATTTTTTTTACGTAATTACGTCATGGAACGTTATTCGTTAAACAAGAATTGTGACACGAGTTATTTTAAAATGATAAATATATGCATATACGTGACTCTGTACGCAAAAGTACGCAAGAACACATTCAATTAAATTTTATTACGAAATATGCGAACTTTATACATTTATTGGTATTGGAAAATAAAGGCTGGTTTATAAACACAAAAACAAAATCAAATTTAAATATGGTACTGTCACAAAAGAAAGAAAATATTCTATAGAAGAAATCTTGTCAATTTACTAAAGATTGTTATTTTTTTTATTGTTTTGTTACATGTTGAATTATCTTTACTAATTGTTTAATTGCTAGTCTGTTTTCATTTTAAACACGTTTTTCTCTCACGAATATGGACGTATCGTCCGAAAAAGCCGCACAAAATGTTGCTCTAGTGCAGCAAGGCCTAGACCAACGAACAATTGCTGCAGATTTAAATGTAAACTACGGTTTCCCGAGTTTACAGAATGTTTATGGAGACAGGTTCATTCAAAAGACAACGTCAGGTTTACTGTGACAACTTCCTTGCGAAATCGGTTTTTAACGTCTACAAGTCAAGCATTAAAAATGAGGTACTCCACCAGGTACGTGACGTAGCATTTAATGCACGAACCATAAGAAAAAGGCTAAAAGAGCGTGATATCACACCTTTAAGACCCGAAAATGGACCGAAATTGTCTGCAGCTCACAGGCAAGCTCGACTAAGATTTGCTCGTGAACACTTAAATTGGACTGAAGAGCAATGGGCTTCCGTATTATTAAGTGATGAGTGTAGGACTTGTTTGTGCGGTGCTGATGGTCGCAGACTAGTCTACCGTAGATGAGGAGAGCGATATGCTCAAAATTGCATTGAGGAGAGGGTTCCATTTGGAGGCGGGTCTTGTATGGTTTGGGGCGGCATATCGATGGATGCTTGAACTGAACTTGTGTTTATTGACGCAGACACACATGGCCGTGGTAACCGTGGTTTAACATAACATCGCTGTATAACGGAGATATTGGACCCTCATGTGGTACCTTTCAGCGGATTTATAGGCGAAAACTTCATACTGATGCAGGATAATGCTTGTCTGCACACAGCGAGACAAGTTGAGCAATACTTTACTTAGGTTGAGATTCGTTCCATGGATTGCCCAGCACGTATCCCGGACCTCGATCCGATAGAACACGTGTGGGAGAACCTAAAAAGAGCTGTATTTACAAGAAATCCGGTCCCAACAACGGTTGCGGAGCTCAGAGTAGGTAATTTATTTAATTTTTATTAGATAAAAGTAATTACAGCTTTAGTTAATGTTACTGAATAAGCTCAAATAATATGATATGACCAATCTGGCTAACTCTGATATTCTCGCCTCTAATAAAATCTGAAACTTGCCTACATGCCAAATTAACCAAGCTCGACACCAGAAGTTCAAGACAATCACATAAATTCAAGACAATCACATCGTTTCTTCTCGGTGTGAACATTTTTTCAACGTTATTCGAATGTCGATTATTATAAACAAGTTTGCCCGTCACTACGCGAAGGTTAGCGCGGGCGCAGTGTTTGTATACACCTCGCGCGGGCCGCGTGCTATGCCGTGACTCGTGACATGGCAAACAACACAGGTGAGGCAATTATGCTTATTAAATAACTATTATTTCTTGTTGCCCTCGACTTTTCCAAGTAATCAACAGCGGAGAGAAAAATATCTTATTGTGACCATTCCGTTTTTAAACCCTAGATTTTCAACCCCATCCTACGTAACGTCGTTAAAAGCAGAAGGGTTTTCTACTCCTGTCCTTATAACGACGTTACGTAGGGTAGGACTTAGACTTTAGACTACGACTTTAGACTAAAATAAATTCAATTAAATCAATAATATTTTAACGTAAGTACAGTGATTTTATGTTATTTATGCGATATTGCATGTAAAATTACATCGCATTTAATAAAGTAAAAATTAGTTCAATCACAGTATTTAATAATATCTATGGATATCTATGGACATCCATGACCCAGGAACGTAGAAAAATTTTTGTTCCTTTGGCGGGATTCAAACCCACAACCTTTAACTTGAGCACTGTAGCGCTCAACCACTGAGCCACAGAGGTCGTCATTTAATGTTGTTGAACATGATATTAGGTCCTTACATATGAAATTGGCGTTTTGTCGTACTGATCACTTTGATCTCAAATATATCTTCTTTGGTTAGGAATTCCAATTTCAAATTTATACCGCTATTTACTTATGCGTTTGTGTTTTGAAAATCGCAATTCATTTGTTTTTTCCTCTTTTGGTTTTTTCTTTGCGTCACTCTGTTTACAAAATGGAAAACTTGAAATATCGTATTATTTTCGAGTACGAGTTCCACCGTGGCACCAGTGCTGCAGAAACGGCTCGAAGGATTAATGATGTGTATGGCGGCGGTGTCGCAAAAGAAAACACAGTGCGTTTTTGGTTCCAATGTTTTCGTTCTGGAAAATTCGACTTACAGAACAAGCGCCATGGACGGCCGGAGACCATAGTTGATAGTGAAGAATTGAAGGCTATTGTGGAAGCGGATCCATCGCAAACCACGTCTGAGTTAGCTGCAGGCTGCGGTGTTAGTGATAAAACTGTTTTAATCCACTTGAAGCAAATTGAGAAGGTGAAAAAGCTTGAAAGGTGGGTACCTCATGAATTGAGTGCAGCAAACCGACAAACTTTACGTTTGACGACTTCTGCGTTACGCTACTCAACCGGCACAATAATGAAGGGATTTTAAATCGAATCATTACCTGTGATAAAAAGTGGATCATATACGATCATCGACTCAACAGACGGCTACCAAATAAGAGGAGCTTCAATTGGAATGTCTAAGACATCCACCGTACTCCCCGGACCTTGCTCCAACAGATTACCATTTTTTTAGAAATTTGGATAACTTCTTGCAAGGGAAAAAATTCAACTCCGATAGGGGAAGTCCAAAGCGCATTCAAAGATTTTATTGATTCCTGTCCGAATGGTTTTTTTAGTAAAGGAATCAATGAACTACCTATGAGATGGCAGAAGTGCATATGGTATATACTTTGATTAAATAAATATACTTATTATTATGTTTAAAAAAAATCGACTTTATGTTCCTCCTTTACAAAACGCCAATTTCATATTGATGACGTAATATTTACAATTTCTCTCGGACATGACACAACTCTAACACGCTTGTAACGACCTTGACAATCATACACAATATGGTGCTAAATTTCCTTTCAATGAAACTTGCACAACTGACGTCCAGCGAATAGGGCTTCCCTCTGAAGTAAAACCACCCTGGCGGGCAGGAACTATAGGTACCAGGAAGATGAACGACCGTACCTTACCTTCTGCAAGACTAGTTGCGTTGAAAACTTATTCAATGTAGCAATAAATATTATTACAAGATAAGATACAAAGTTTAATAGCCGCATGTGACATGTGTTGAAAGTCAATTACAAACAAACATGATAAACAAATCTTCCAATTGTACTAATCAGGTGATGCAAGAGCTTCGAAAAATATTTTCGTGTTTAAACTCAAATTGAACCATATATAATCACGGTGTTAAAATTCAAATTGCAGTCACGTGTTTATTTAGAGCGTGCAGAAAATACGACCTGTCTGATTATGATGACGTAGTTGTGATGGGCCCGGAGGGGTATGCGCTATAATAGAAAACCAACTCGAAATGGAAGGGGCATTTGCGACAAAACAGTTCTTACCGTGTAATTTAAAAACTATAAATAATAAATATATTTACTAGCTTTTGCTCGCGTAAATAAAGTATCCCTCGGAGACACTGTACTTTGTTGGGGATAAAAAGTAGTCTATATTTTAATCCACAGCCTAAACTACTACCATACCAAATTTCATCAAAATCTATATCTTTTCATTTAAATGTCTAATATATAAATTAAGTAGTTTTTGCGTGAATCGATCCATCCATCCATCCATCCTCACAAACTTTCACATTTATATTTGTAGTGGGAAATATATTTAGCTGATTTGCGGACACGCAGTGTAAAGCTAAACAAAAAGAATATAATATAAATTTTGGAAAACTAAATCGCATCCAAATGTCGGTAAAATGGAAATTTTTGTTTTATAGAGGTAATTTTGATTGATGATGTCATGAATCTCTACGTAAACATTTATTTTCTTAGCTTCGGTAATTGTCGAGAAAATAGGTATCCGCAATCAAAATCTCCCTTGAGTCCTCTTAAATTCTTATTAAGCTTTTAACAAATATTTTCAGACAAAGACGGGAGAAGCAACATATGCGGGCTCCAGGATATGTTCACGGACTTCGACGGCTGGCTGTGCAGATACAGGCAGCACTGTGTCAGGTACTACAGAAGCCCACTGCGGAGTGCATTCACTAGCGCTTCATGTACCTACATTGTACTGTACAATATCGACAAGGTTCCTGCTCGACCAGTTTCTAAACAATTTCCTTTGCACTAGGACGCCTGAAAATATCACAAAGGTAGTGACCGCAACGACTGCAGACATGGTTGAACTAGGTATTTACACGTGAGTATGTGTGTGTGTACGATTCAACAGATTTGATTGATTCATTGGATTGAGCGATTTTCATCTTATGTCTGGTCGAGCGGCAACTTGTTCGATAGTACCATGGACCAATAAAACTATAGTACATAAGGCCTAGCCTGTATAATAGGTAGGGATGGATCGTCTTTAAAAGGCAAGTGGTGAATGAAGCCGATAGGAATGGAGTTATAGGAACCCCACGCTACTGGTATCTCATGGTATTGTTTACATTTCATTGAAAACTTTGGGCGTGTATACTCTAGCGCTCGTGACTATACCTGACAATCCGCTACTACGAGTACCGAAATAATTTAAAAAATACTTCGTACGGAACTCGGAAGTAAAAGTGTTTTCGTGCAGGCTGCAAAGGCAAGGTGATCTTCGCGTAAAATAAGGTATTGCAGTAATAAAGGTAAAAGGTCATGTAGGTGTAGATTGTAGGTAATGTTTTATTGGTCCATGGTAATACTAAATACAGGGTGTATTTCTATCCGAATGAAATATTTAATTGGTTTACAATACTACGTTACAACTTACAAGTAATGACAGTATGCATTTAAACTGAAACTTTAAATGCATACGCTTCGGCATGAATGGACCAGCTCGACCGGGTAAATACCACGGCCTCACAGAAAACTGGCTTGAAATAATACTTGTTGTGTTTCGCCGAGTGGATGAGGTTACCGTAGGCCCAAGAAGGGTAGGGGATTTTAAGGACTGGGAACGCAAGTCGCAACGTTGCGAGTGTCCATGGGCGGTGGTAATCGCTTACCATCAGGCGATCCGTCTGCGTGTTTCCTAGTTCATTTCATAAATTAAAAAAAAACAAACAAAAAAAACGTAATTTATATAAAAAAAACTTGAGAGGTGTCAAGGGACACCCGGATGGAACGAAGTTATAATATATATATAGTTGATAATGAAGTATTGAAGCCTATTTTATATTGAAGCCTATTATATATATATATATATATATATATATATATATATATATATATATATATATATATATATATATGTGTGTAACAGTCATAACAGTCACAATGTGTAATTGCAAAATTCTACATTATTGTCAAGGTGATAAGGTCGTTTTTTGTATCATTCTTAATAGTCGTTATTAGGTACATTGTGATTTCGAGTGGCAAAAAGTGTCGTGCCAATATAATCCGCCTAGCCTCAATATCGCAACGCGCCATAAGGAACTTCGTTCCAATAACATGATTAACATTTCCTAATAAACTAAGTATGGTCACTCTCGCAGTTCGCACTGTCGTAATAAGCGCCGGCTTTGAAGGTCACGCGCCCGAGTCGTTAATTATTTTATAGGATAATCTCTCTAAAAAATGGTCCAAATTTAAAGTCACGTCTTGTAATATATTTTTGGAAGAGAATCGAATACTGTTCATGCTTCTTGAATATCTTTTTTTGTTTTGAAAACATTCTGTATACCCTTTTGAAGACCACGTCGTCACTTTATGTATATCATGGACTGTACAATTTCTGTCCTTTTGCGATTGCGTCATTTTGAGAATACGTCCTCTTGAGAGTATGTCGTTTTGCTACTATGTCGTTTTGCGCCGGAGGCAATCGGAAATAGGTAGGCTAAAGTTGGTACTACCTGTATTTTTGAAATAAAAATATCCTAGATGATGACTTCGAGCGCGCATTCTGTAAGAACCACGGATAAGATAAATGAGGTTGGATTGGTAATGTGCGCGGGGCAGACGCGCCACAAGTATGATTGGACAATCAGACTTCAACCGAACCACGCGTTCATACTTTTTAGTCGCTTGTTGATTGCCTCGCAGTACGGAGCAGCGCTAATATCCTTTGAAAATGCCGTGTTGTGCGATTGTTATGTGCAAATTAAAGAGTCAGACATCAAATATGAAACAAGGAGGAATTTCTTTTCATCGGTAAACATAAAAACCTTAGTTTTTTAGTATTTTTCCCAAAAAACTAGTTCGAATTATGAAATTCTAAGTAGAAACGACAATTAAGCCAAGAATCACAGAAAATATACATTGCTGGTGAAGTACGCAAATTTTTCTCGAGAAGACACATCTGACGCGCAATGGGTTGCGAAGCGAGCCAAATTACCGCGCCTTTCGACTCGTTCGCGTCACGTCCGCTTCGGTCGCCTGGATAGTGCTGACTGCACTAATCGATGATTTATCGACAAATTATTTTTCTTCAGAATGAGTTACTACTGTTCTCGGTAGTAAAATTTTGCTAGTCTTTTTTTGCTACATAATATTTATCGACCATCGACTTCTTTTTTGCTTTGATTTTCTAATTATTTTTGATTACAAATAAAGGTAATACATGTTGATATTTTTTTTCATTTTCTATCCCAATACCAATTAAATTCGCCTTTGACACAATGTTTTAGTTAGTATAAAATTACTAGTGCTCCCGTTATTAAAATTTTTCATTCAATTACCAATAGCTACAGGACGGTTTACGATTTACGATGAGCCCTCGGCAAAAATAGTGGGGATGCACATATTGTACACGCGCAACCCCGCTACTCCCCCCCGCCGCATTCAAAAGTTAGGGCTCATAAATCGTAAATCTAACTGAAACTAAGATTATTTCAAGATTCAAGTTTGACCATTTTCACTATCGAAAATTCCTATCGACCATAGCAAGCCCTAGCGTGCGTGTGAATTTTGAGCATGTGGTTGTGTCGTAACGTTACCGACTCAACGTAGTGTGAGTACCAAATCGCGGCCCTCTGTTCTAGGTGTGATTTGTTAATTAGTGTGCGTAATTCGTGTATGTATTATTATTTCTTATGTAGTGGAGTGCATTGGTGGGAGACAGGCGGCGACGCTGGTTTTCAAGTAAAAGTATCACGGTTGCCAATCCAACCTCATTTATCTTATCCGTGGTAAGAACCGTACATTTTTCCGCCAAAAGTACCCCTATATCCTTCCACATGGTTGACATCAATGATTTTCATCAAAATTGGACAGTAGCTACTGAGCCTATTCAATGAAAACAAACACACCGTTCCTCTTTATAAAGGAACTAAGTAAACTGTAATATCATAACTAGGGGTTGCAAAAACCGTTTTCTTTTTTTCAAATCCGGATTTTCAGATTTTTTTCACAAAAATCCGGATTATGAAATGAATAAATGAAATGAATGAAAAACTCTTTATTGTACCAAAAACAAATAGGACACACAGAACATAGAAAAACTAAACTTATAAAAGTACAAAAGGCGGTCTTATCGCTACAAGCGATTTCTGCCAGACAACCTTTATAATCATGACACATGTTTACATGTACCTAATATACTGGTAGGTGGCTTTATAGACAGGTAAAGAGAAAATTATTTTAATATATATTGTAATTTAAGATTTCATAATGCTTTTATAAGATATATATACTATTTAGGTACACTACTTTACAATATTTGTTAATACATACACAAATACTTACATATCGTACTATAGAATAAATAAATAAATACTATTATTAAAATTAGAAATAATGCATACAAATTATGGATTTATAATAAAGATCACGATTTTATTGTGACAAAAAATGTTCCTTAACTCCATTTTTAAATACGTGCAAAGATTGAGCGCGTTTTAATGAAATTGGTAATCTGTTCCACAGACTGACTGCACGAGCTGTGAATGAAGAGTCAAAAAATTTTGTATTTCTCGTAGGGGGTTTTAATGATATATTAGAATTTCGAAAAGATTTTACACTATCGTCCAAAAATTTAAACCTTTCTTTTAAGTAAGATGGCGACTTGGGGTCATAAAGTATACCATACAGGTGGGACAGTATATGAGCATTATATTCCGCCGAAGTCGGATTGGCAGCCACTTGAGTTTGGTACGAAATTCGGATATATGATCATATTACCACCGTTTCCGTAAAGTGAAATGAAACGAAATTCCATTTCTATGTGAAACTAACGTAGGCAAATTAGTACAGCTTAGTAAAACGTAGGAAACTGAAAATCCTTTAAGTTGAAACCCGGGAAGTGAAGACAAATCATTTGAAGCATATGTATGGTCAAAATTGGACCACTTTTGAGTCATCCAAAATAACCAATTACAAATTTAGGTTACAATGAAACACCTAAATGGTGCTTTTAATTCCCTCGTTAATTAACAGAAGTATAATTAACAAATCTAAGCACAATTTAAACTCGATAACTATTTTAAGATCTTTATTTTAACATTTTACTTGCATTACAACAGTAACATCTTACTCGACATTGCAATTTGAAGTTTCTGCGACCATAAGATGAAAACTACATAACCAAAAAAATTAACGGTGGCTTACACAAACCGATAGTGCTATTTTTGACACCTACATCTTATCTCTATTATATCTGAAAAATAATTATTTCTACGTAAAAACAGGAGTGTTGATATGCATCGAATTATTTTATTTATAGAAAAAATATTTTGTTATTACCTCTATTCATTCGTCAAAACTGTCTCTAACTAGCCAGTTAGTAATTATCGACTCCAAAACTAGGTACTTCTCAAAATTTTTTAAGGATTTAGTCAGATACCATAGAGATAAGATTGAGATACTAGGACTTACTTACATACATTATTTAGAATATAATTAAATGTAGTAAAACAACTACATTCCTTTTTAAGTTGTCATATTAATTTGGCATTCTATGATTGTAGACATTTAAAAGTAAAAGTATGTTGCAACTTTCATAAGAAAGAATTCAATAAATATAAAAAAAAAACAGGTTTAAATTGTGTTTAGATTTGATTTTTGTACTTCTTACTACTCGAGCAATTGAAACCATATTCATTGTTTGGGTAATATACTACTACAGAAAAAATATAAAATGGTGAATATCTTAGAAAAAGTCCAATATTGCCCATGCATACAGCAGATCTTAATCCTTCGCATCTCCATTTAACGGATTGACTACGTTCTACCAAATATTATTAATAAATGTAGCAGTACAACAAATAATGTCGAATTATATAGACATTGTACGTCTAGAGTACCTTATTATATTTAAAATATGTAACTTTTCATAATTAGTAACCAAGATTTGAAAAATTCGAAAAAAAAAAAATACGCCGGAAAATCGTAATTTTTCGAATTTCGATGTATCCGGATTGCAAGCCCTAATCATAACTCGCGGGGGTTTTGCTATCTTTAGGTTTTCTTAGGACACAGTTCTTCCAGTAGACCTGTTACAGGAAAGTTTAAAGTTATAAAGGTAACTATATCTGGTGCGTACTAGTACTGTCTACAATTTACAAATACTTTACATGGTTACTTGTTATTACGTTATTTTTGTACGAAATCATCCAAGTATGCGCATTTTATAAGTTAAGTCTCTATAACTCCTGAACTAACAAAGTTACATGAGCCGTTGCAGTTTTCCTTCAATGTTTATCATTTGGACTACCATCATGAATTGTTTTTAGATTTATCGCCAGCCTGTTTTACTTTTAGGGGTAACCCCCTATTTAAAGAAAAAAATGTGCTTTAAAGTTGAACATCTCGCAATCTGATACCTAAATCAAAAAATCGTCTTATCAATCTCTCAATATTTTCAAAAGATCTATCTACGGGGTAGACGCGAGAAAAACAAAACATCCTCGCTGTACCTGTAAGCCCAATATGCCACTTTTTCATGATTTTATTTTAGCACTTCAAATGTCAAGCGTCCATGCAAAGTTTCATCTTTCTAGCACTGATGGACGTTGAGACGTTGGACGAGACGTGGACTACGGAACCCTAAAAATGGAAATGCCGGCCTGCTAACTTTAGGTTTTTTTTCAGGTCGTCTAAAGTATCAGCGAGAACAGACGACCCGTCAGACACAAAACGCGCACAGCCCGGGGAGCACCGGCAACTGCGCCTACACAGCTTGTTGGTTAAGGGCTACATCCACGACAAGCTGAGCCGAGACTGCTCTAAACTTAAGTCAGCGAGAGATTTGCGCAACAACGATTCAGCAGGCTCTATAATATTATTTACTCGTTTTGAAGATAAACTTTATAATTATACAAGATCAAAGCTTTTGTTTTGTTTCATTACTTCCGTTTGTATCGTGCTACATTTATTTAATCCTGTTTAATAATCCTACTACTATTATAAATGTGGAACTTTGTAAGAATGAATGGATACGTGGGTGCATGGATGGTTGTTTGTGACACTTTACGCAAAAACTACTGAACGTATTTTGATAAAATTTGGAATGGAAGTAGTTTAGGCTCTGGATTAAACACATAGGCTAAATAAGCCAAATGTACGGTTCCCATTGGATTTCTTTTAGCGCGCGTCGCGGGCAACTAGTACCTTTTAACATCGGACGTTTAAGTTGTAGAAATATATATTTTTTTTTGTATTTATTCCCTCCTAGACCACATTCAAAATTGTACTGGTTTTCATCAAATGCACGCAACGGCCAAGTGCAGCGGTTAGATAAAACTATATTTAAACCTCTGAATTTTTCATTTATTAATTATTACTACTATTTCAGTAGTAAGTATAAAACATAGTCGCTTTTCTGTCTATGTATGCTTAGATCTTTAAAACTACGCAATTTTTTACGGATACGGATTTTGATGCGGGTTTCATTAATAGATAGAGTGATTCGAGATATGTATTATACTAGCTGTTTCCCGCGGCTCCGCCCGCGTAAATATACTATCGAGTATCCCGCGGGAACACTGTACTTTTCCGGGATAAAAAGTAGCCTACGTTTTAATCCAGAGCTCAAGCTACTACCATCCTAAATTTCATCAAAATCCGTTTAATAAGTTTTCGCGTGAAAGCGTAGCAAACAAAAGAGAATGGGCAAATTGGCCCAAAAATACAAAAGTCTGTCCCCAGGGTTGGCACGTAGTGCATTCAAAAGAGTATTATATACGGACCATTTCTTTATATGGAATCGTAAAAATCCAACCTACAGAAAAAGAAATATTGAACAAAAAAAATCTTTTGAACTCTCAAAAAATTGAACAAGAAAATTAAATAAGAATTGTTTACGAATTTGGTAGGTGAGTACATTAAAACGCAGACATTTTTAATTAATTTTTATTTCAGTTATTATATATTTTCATCATCTACAATAACAGAGTCTAAAAATGCTACAGGGTGACTAACGGTGTCATATCGTGCCCATCCCAGAAACCATACAATAGACATTATGTGGGCGCATGAACCCAAGGTACGTCTGCCGCTTTTGCATGAACAATAGTGTTCCAGAGCTTCCAGTCCTCGTTGGTCCAAGTTTATTAAAATGTATGTATAATATACGCGACTTCTTGTGTGTCTTGATTGTATTCTTCCTCTTAGTAACCACAAGTTATTACCAATTATATTATAATTGATCAAAGTATTATTTAAATCGTTGGTACCTACTTCTGAATATTTCAATAGTGTAAACACCATTTCTATCGTGTTCTGCGTAATAACTTCTGGCTAGTTTTATTTGATATGTCCCCAGTGAGAACATAATTAAATCGTTTTCGGACAAACGAGGAAAATCTTGAAGCTCTGGTAAGTCGGCAGACATACTATGAAAATTCACTCTTCTACTATTAAGATTTTGGCCAATTACATATTCTGCTAGTAAGTTTTCAACATTTAGTCTATTATTTATTCTCTCAACAATTTCGTGGGCATTGGAACAATCGGTTATTGGGTCGTGAAAGGCATTGGTGATGGCTGCGGCAATCCGAAAGTCATCTTGCATGCATATGTAGTAGATAGATAGAAGATAGAAGATATGTATCAGTAACGCTTTGTTAAAATATTCTTGTCTGAATAACTTGAAGTCACGTTTGAAACGCCCATTCACCACTTCCACGACCCACCGACAAATAGTCACCATTCTTGACTTATTGGCATCTATTGTCGAAAGTTGCGTTTGGCTTCTTGCTACAGATAGGGGCATATGCATTTCATAGCCGTAAGCTTCAACATCAGGTAAAGCATCTCTAAAACCTCGGTCTAATATTAGAACGTCACCTGGTCCGAAAAACCAGTTAAAAGCACTATTTTCAGCGTTCAGCATGCCACTTAATATAGTCGCGTCTGACGTTGTGGCTGCGTAAGACCCTGTGACATCAATAATATAACCATTGCAACAGACTATCAAAAATGGTTTCAATAGGTTTTGAAACTTATGGTGACTATATGTCATTCTTTGGAATAAAAAGTTAGCACTTTTTTGAATATATACATAAGTACCATCACAAACAATTATTGCTTTCATCGCATCTCCAGAATTGCCGCCAAAAAGTGCATTGGCGATAAAAAGATTTTTTTCCACAACTTGCTCTCTTGTAATATGATCCCACTCTAAATGGATTGGCACATAGTCACGGGTTTAAGCATTCTCTCGCTACTTTAAGTAGTCTTTCCAGCGTTCTTCGACTCATATGCAACATGTCTGCCAATCTTGTGTCTGGTTCACCAGTACGTAGCTTAATTAAATAGGCAGCCAATGCAGTCTTAGGTTTTTTGCATGTTTGTGCCAACGACGGCAGTTGCTCCAAAATTGCATTAAATTGGTCTATTGTGCGACCAGTTAAAAAATATAGTTCGTTAGGATCCATATTTTCTATATTTTCAAAATCCAGTCTTCCGATGACCTGATGAGCAGATTTTAAAATATTCATCATGTCCATGATTTGGTCCTCGTTGAAATCATGGCTGATGTTATTTGCTGACAATAAAACTTCAAAGTCGTTCAATTGAAGATGTTCTTGGCATATTCGTGCAGCAGGCGGTACATAATAGTTTTCATGTAGCAGACGTATTTTCATGTGTTTAGGAACTCGATAGCGCGACTGATCTTGGCAACCAAAGACAATGCATGAATTGGATGTATTTGGTGCTCTTAAAACATGTGATAGATGTATCGTAGATTGTCTTGCGTGTTGTTCTCCCGCAGGTTGTTCTGCAGGTTCTTCCGCAGGTTGTTCAGTAGAGTCTTGAGCAGGTTGTACTGCAGATAGCTCTTCAGGGTTACCTTCTGAAGAAGATGTTATTCGATGGTTTCGCGAAGGATAGGCTTCGCGTCGCCAACAAGGATGGCAAATAAACTCCTGGTCGTTAAATTGTATCTGTAAATAAAAACATTTAAGGGTTAGTAACGATGTTTACGATTTTTATTTTTGTATAATCACAAAGGTGTGACAAACGGCGACAGTCTACTTTTTTCACAGTACAAGTATTATCGCAGCCTGGCTGCTAGATCCGCGGCAGACGCTTAAGGACTTGTGTCCTTAAGCGTCTGCCCCGGATCTAATTCATAAAATCCAGTCACTTTCTCGTTAGTCGTAATATCATATTCCATAGAAAATATGGCGTGATGCAAAAAATATCTAAATAAAGTAAGACGGTTATTTGACTACGACGCGTAATGCAACAACACGGAATTATGATAACCGTATAAACATATTTAATAATATCTACTATTCAGTTTCATATAACTAACCTCATACGGAGAAACACGTTCCGTTATATTCTCTGCAGCAAGCGGATATTCCTCGAACAATTGCTGAGTCAATGTTCTCCTTCTGCGTGAATGCACCGACCTTTCACACAGCAAACACACTTGTCCAGCAGATGCACGAAACATGTTGTGAGTGTTCCAAAAACAAAGAGCAAAATCGAAATATCCAGTGAACAAGGCAAGGGTCAATCACAGTGCAAAATCGTCAGTCCAGTAAACAAGAGCAGAAGTCGTTCGAACAAATCAATAAGGAAAGCGCACAGTACACAACTACAAACGGTAAACGTTGAAGAAAGACTGCGTAGACGCAACGCAAGGCGAGGATGACTCAGGTTCTCGCTCGGCAAACTCGCGTTTAAGCTGAAACGCCTCTCGCTCATACAACCCGTTTCACTCGTACTACCTGTCTCGCTCACACAACACTACCTGACTCGGTAGCACTACCTGAGTGGGCTTGATTTTTTGGTTTAAATAAAGTCACCAATTAAGAACGATTTCCTCGCACACCATCATTATAAATCTAAAGGAATTTTTTGTTGTTGAAAGTTGTATCAAATATTTAAAGTCAAAGTCAAGACAATGATAAGAATTATTTTATTTTTTTATTTAGTATGCATTTTTATAATTTTATTAACTGTAGTATAACTCAGCAACTACAGGTTAGAATTCAATGAGGTTTAACTCGCAGAAATAAACGTTCGTGATGTGCCAAACGGCGGTAGTGTCAACCCTGGGGGCAGTAAAAAAAAAATTGGACCGAGCTCCATACATTTTTGCCCACCCTCCTTTACATTCACATTTATAATATTAGCTTTTGCCCGCAGCTTCGCCCGCGTGGGAAAGTTGTTCGTGGCAAAAAACTTCTATAGTAAATAAGTATACCTACTGAAATATGGTAAATAGTAATAGCACAGCCAAATTTATATCCCCTAGATATAACCTCCTAGATAAGCATTAATATATTATTGTATCCGTCTTAATAGCTTTTGAAAATACCACATTATTTGTGATTTTTTTTAACTTAGAATGGGTATAGTAACCTATCCTTAAAAGATAGACATAATAATATATGCCATCGCGAACTTTTCGACCTTTAGAAGAAAAACAATCCCACCATACATTGTTTTGTTATAAATTATATCCAACGGGTGAGGTTAGGCAGCGTTTTCGATAAAGCTCCCAGGCGGCTTGATTTTTTTTCGACACCGTCATAAATCAAACAATTTCCACAAAACCTTAAATAATTATTATCGACCTAAACCTTCCTAAGATATCACTCTGTCGGTAAATGTAAACTGCATGAAAATCCCTTCAATAGTTTTTGAGATTATCGCAAACATACAAACAGACAGACTCAGCGGGGGACTAAAATTTATAATAAATCTTAGAAAAAAGTGGTAAAGTTTGCGTATTGACCCGCTCCCGCTAGCTAAAACGACCTAAGGCTGGGACTATTGTCCGGAATCAGGCAGGCCGGGGTAAATTCAGAGCATTGAAAGAGAACTCTGCGCTAATAAGCTGAAAATCAAATGTGTCGAGTGTCCAACTGTCATTAGTCATATGTGATATATGACATTGGCATTTGACTCGACACTTGTGTGCTCGATTTCCAGCTCTATTGTATTACGCAGAGTTCTATTTTTAGCGTTCTGAATTTTCTCCGGCCTTCCGGATTCCGGATCATATAGTCCCAGCCTTTAACCTTTAAAAAAAGTGTGCCATATTTAAAATTTTACCCACTTTCTCATTTGACGAAAGCATCCACTAAGGAAGGATTTTTCAAAATTCAACTCCCCAAGGGGGTGAAATAGGAGAGGGGAAAAGTTTGTTTGATTTTTTTTATTCCTTGTACATATTTGCATAAAATTTTGAATGAATTGAGTACGGAAAAATAATGAGTTACGTATTTTAGCGTTTTTCAATATTCAACCGCTAAGAAAGTAAAATAAGGGATGAAAATTTTAAATTATTATAAAGATATCGTTTAAAAGTCAATTTCACGTGGGAGAAGCCGCGGGCAAATTCTATTTATATTTTTTTCAGGCACTATCAAACTCTAAAACTCTGTTGAGTTCATCTCTCGTCTCTCATCGTTCAAATCCGACTACCACGGAAAAGAGTTATTATTTTTAATTCGGGGTAATATAAAGCCACAAATTAATATAATGAAACTCACAAATAATGTGGCTTTCTATTGGTAAAAGAAGAAGAGAGGTTACCCCTTACAATCTCGGTAAGTCACAAACTCACAGAGAAACAAACATTACCTCTTTATAATATTAGCTTTACTCTTTATAATATTAGTATAGTTCAGATGTTAGCCGTTCCAGTTATATGCGAAAAAGAAATCTTGGGAGAACCGTACTTTTTCCTGTGATAAAATGTAGCCTATGTGTTAATCCAGAGACTAAACTACTAGAATATCGAATTTTATCAAAATCCGTTAAGCTGATATTACGTGAAACAGTAACGAACATTCACACATCCAGACATAAAACTTTCGGGTATACTTATATTAGGTAAGGATATGTTCGTCGTCGTCTTTTAATGATTTCGAAAATCTTTTGAATAGAAAAACGTTAGTAGGTATTAGGCGTAGGTATTAATTATTAAAATATTTAGGATTGTGGTCACCCATCCTAGTTGAATCCATAACCGGCGATGCTTATCATGAGTTAGCGCTACGACCTAGAACTTCTCACTTATTGCTCCCGTAAGTAGGTATATCAAATACATCAATAATTAGGTAATACCTACGTAAAGTGAAATAAACAGCTTGAAGCGATAATAACAATGTAATTAGTATTGTATCTATACTATTGTATGTATATATGCGTTGTGTTTTATTTTTATTTATTTTTTTGTACCTTTTTTATTTTTGTAACTCAATAATTATGATTGTGTGCCGTCGTGAGATCGCGAACTTACAAGGGGGTCGCGGAAGATCAGGCGCCACGGCTTGCCGCGGTCGAAGCCTGAGTGGCATCCCTTTAAACACATGGTGTGGGCATTGCATAGCCTTAATCAGCTGTGTTTTTAAAACTGTCTCTTTTCGTATTCTTTGAATGATATAGTGCGTTAGTGTATAATTTACTTGTTTTTTGTTAAAATTTGGCTGTGTCATGTCCCTTGTGTGTTTAATAAAGATATTTTTATTTTTATTTTTTATTTTTAAAGTTTCATCCAGTTCAACTAACAAGTTATTCTATATCATGTTATATGTTATATTCTATAGAGTGACATAACTGTTATATTTATGAACCGATTGAAATGAAACAAACACAACATTTTTAGTATATCAAACCAAAACGCTATAGTGAAAACCGCATTAAAATCGGGTAAACCGTTGACTTCGTACCCGCATTAACAAATATTGCGGGAACCGAACATTTTTCCGCAACAAAAAGTATCCTATGTATTAATCCAGAGTCTAAACTACTACCATACGATAATTTTATCAAAATCCGTTCAGTAGATTCTGAGAAAAGCGCGTACAAACGTACAGAACAGACAAAAATTCTAAAAATCATTGTTTTGAGTTCTATACCGTTCATAAAGTCTGTAATAGTTTTTCTTATTTATCTTCCATGTACAGACAGTGACCAGTTACAAATTTATTATATGTATAGATAGATATAGAAACATGCATAATATAGCAGAGAAACAGTGTTAATGTTTAGAAGTTTCTATGTGATGTCGTAAAGTGTAAACACATTATGTATGGTATTATCAGAAGCTATTTAGCCGTCTACAGTATGATCCTAATCAAATTAAATTACTCACTTTAAGCATTTTATACACATTACAGTAGCCTTTTAAACTATATAGTTTAAATTAATATCTTATATTTAGAAGATGTTTTTCTCATCATTTATCGCAGAAATAGATTCAAAGTACGAATACAAAATACGCATTTTACGTTCAGTGATAACTGTAATCTCAACGATAAGAATAGGCAATTAGTTTCCTAATATTATTGATCCTTAAAAAGAAAGATCTTTAAAATATAGTTCAGTGTTTTAGTGAAATACATAAAAAATACAACAATTTGAAATGGATTTGACTGTTGAGGCGCCTTGGGGAAATATAGCCTGTAAGTATTTTGCTTTTATGTTTCTTTACTAATCTAAGTAGTAAGGCAGACCGAGATTTGCTCGAAATTCTAGTACATAGTACGAAAATAACGGATTGCAATAGACAGGTACCTCTTATTGTTGATATAATAATAGGTACCTATCTATTGCAATGTTATTTTACAAATTTTGCAGAACTTATTTCTGATTTAGTTCATAAAGATAACCATTTTTTTTTGCCACGCCGACGCCAGCCTGCCACGAATGTGGCGCTGTGGAGGACACGGCCACACGGACACAATCGGCTGACGTGGCGAAATTTAATCTAAACGGGCACAATATTAGTAGCTATAAAACTAGGTTAGGTTGATAAATGGCTGCTAAAAGTTCAATTTACAGTTCATACTGTTGGAGTTTGTTTTCCTTTGGTGTGGGTGTCGTTTTCAAGGTTTTTGGAGGTGCTGAATAATATGAAAATTAAATGCAGTTGGAAACTCCAAAATGGCGTACATTTTTTTAATAAAATTAATATGGGTGTCCTTTTACAGGTTTCTGGGGGTGCTGGATTACAAAATTGTCTTCCAATTTCAATTTCCAAAACGGAGAATTTTCATTCTTTGTAAAAATGACATTAGTACTAATTTAAAAGTTCTTGGGGATGCTGATTAGGATCGATGATTATTATCACAGTATATTATCAGTTATGTAGTTGGAGATACCAGCTATGTATTAGGTCATTACATATAAAATTGGCGTTTTGTAAAGGAGGAACATAAAGTCGATGTTTTAAACTTAATATATTATTTAATCAAAGTATATACCATTGCTATATATGCACTTATACCATCTCATAGGTAGTTCATTGATTCCTTTACTAAAAAAAACCATTCGGACAGGAATCAATAAAATCTTTGAAGGCGCTTTGGACTACCCCATCGGAGTTGAATTTTTTCCCTTGCAAGAAGTTGTCCAAATTTCGAAAAAAATGGTAATCTGTTGGAGCAAGGTCCGGGGAGTACGGTGGATGTCTTAGACATTGCAATTGAAGCACCTCTAACTTGGTAGCCGTCTGTTATGCAGTGTGTGGTCTAGCGTTGTCCTGAAGCAGCAGTGGCCTAGAGCAAATGACCAATCTCGGTTGTTTAGCAGCTAGCTTTTCCATCATGATTTGCAGTTGCTGGCAAAAGACATCTGCCGTAATCGTCTGGCCAGATTTAAGAAATCTGTAGTGAACGACACCGGCACTAGTCCACCAAACGCTCACAAGTAACTTTTTTTGAGTCAATTTTCGCTTGGGGCAAGCTTTAGCTGGTTCGCCAAGGTTCAGCCATTGCGATGAGCGTTTCCGATTATTGTACAGGATCCACTTTTCATTACAGGTAATGATTCGATTTAAAATCATTTCATTATTTGCTCAAGTTATTTGTTCGCCAAAATTTGAATATTTAGTTAAGAGAATGAAGTCGCTGGATTTGGTATTTTTGTGCCTTGCATTCTTTCGCCAACATACTAATTCAGTATTCTATATTCGGTTTTTTCACACCAAAAAATTTTATGGTTTTGTCGCAAATTTAAATACATGCCGAAAAAAATATAGTTTGCTCTCGCCCGCTGTTATTCAATTCGAATTCAAGGCTCGGAGTCCAGGCGGATAGATATGTTTTATTTAGGCGCCTGCTACTTTGCACGGTGAACCCTAGTCCTTGTACTTCTTCGTTATTGGCTAGGTACGTAGTAAGGTTAGCTCATTAAATACTAATAACGTGTTAGAATCCTTTGAAAATTGAAGGATTTTATCCCATAAACGAGCTTTATGAATTACGATTTATTTACAGTAACTATTACTATTGCGTTTTGCCTTTAAAATATTGTGGGCAACGAGCAGTTAAAGCTTGGCTGATAGTAGGTAATAACCATGGAGCTAAAATAAAGCTGCATGCATCCGTTAAATATCAAAGGAGTCAGAAGTCTGTTGTTATTAGGTGTGTCATGGGGCAACCCCCGCAGCCCGCCGGTTCTGCTGGTGCACGGCTACATGGACAGCGCTGCCACCTTCTTCCCCCTGTTGAAGTTACTGCCACAAGACCACTACTATGTGGCAATTGACATGCCAGGTAAGGTGTTCTTATAATGTATGTATTTGTGCTTCGGGGACATACTTAGTTCAGTATTGTGCTTTAGGGACATACTTAGTTCAGTATTGTGCTTTAGGGACATACTTAGTTCAGTATTGAGCTTTAGGGACATACTTAATTCAGTATTGTGCTTCAGGAACATACTTAGTTCAGTACTGAGCTTCTGGGACATACTTAGTTCAGTATCGTGCTTTAGGGACATACTTAGTTCAGTATTGTGCTTCAGGGACATACTTAGTTCAGTATTGTGCTTCAGGGACATACTTAGTTCAGTATCGTGCTTTAGGGACATACTTAGTTCAGTACTGTGCTTCAGGGACATACTTAGTTCAGTATTGTGCTTTAAGGACATACTTAGTTCAGTACTGTGCTTCAGGGACATAGGGTAAGGTTGCCACTATTGGACCACTTAACTTTGTATTGAATTAACAACAGAAATATGACAGTTAGGAAAGACGTGATTAATGATTTTGATAAACCTTAAGTATTAGAACTTTTATGCGAAGTTTAAGATTTTTTGACTTGAGCATAAAGAGAAAAAATAAAAGAAAACAGTTTAATAATCGTTGCTTTGTTTGGACCACTGTTCCTTTGATTGAACCAGTCAGTTGCTATCATTGGACTTAGGATATTTTCTCTACTGGTCCATTCAAGGGATTCATGGAAATTTAAACAAATATAATACATAATAATAATATATGTTTTAATTCTTTATTAACTTAACTCTTTTTACTATTGGCGACTTAAGTATAATCAATCAGTCTTTAATTCTGAATATTCTAAAGGTTATGAGATTTTAACAAAAACACAATATTCTTTACTCAAAGCTCTTAGAAAAAGTTTACTTATTTATCTTATAATTATATAAACTTAAATTCTTTATTTACTTCTCTTTATTAATTATTGGAAATTTTAGTAACATCAATCAGTCTTTGATTCAGAGTATTCCTAAGATTATGCAACATAACAAAAATACAATATTCTTAATTCAAAACTCTCAGAAAGAGTACAGGTTCCTTAACCTCAAAAATCAACAAAAAAAACTTAACTCGAAACAAATGACTTATTTATGTAAACTTAAGTTCTTTTTTAACTTCTCTTTTTTGAGTAAAAATTAGCAACTTTATTAACATCAATCAGTCTTTAACTCAGAGTATTCCTAAGATAATCAAACATAACAAAAACACAATTCTCTTAATTCGAAACTCAGAAAAAAAACAAGTTTCGTAACTCCTAAAAATCAACAACATTTTTCTAACTCAAAATAACGACTTATTTATGTAACTCAAGAGGTTTTTCTTCATATTAAACTAGCAAATATGTATAATAAAGAAGGTATTAACGTAATTTTTCGTTTTTGAGATCAATCAGCGACATGCAGGACAAAAATATTTCTTTACCCCTTTTTTTACACAGGCACACTCTTCATGTACCCAACATTTACATGCTAAACATTGTATCATGTCTTCTATTGAGCACAGCAAACAAATCTTACAAAACCACTGCTCCACTTCATCTTCATGGACCTTGTTAACAGTTTTCTTTACTTTTTTAGGCTGTGGTTGTGATTTCGTTTTGTTTTTTTTAGTTTTCGCTGTCTCTAAATCCCTTTTGTACGGAGATGATGTTAACTCCAAAGCACGTTGGGGTTTACGGCTTCTACTTCTCAGCTCTTCAATAACCTTTCTTGCTCCAGGAGATATACTAGCAATGTGGAAATCAGAGCTAGTGGTTGGAGTTGCCTCCTTGCTCGGTCCTGGTTCTTCCAACTGATTAGTGGGCACAGTATTAGTCATTGCTGAATCAGAAGGAACAAGAGACCGGCGTACGTCATTATTTTGATGTTCAGAGCTACTACTCATATCTAGGTGGTATGGACTTATTTGAGAAGATGAAGTTGCAGTTTGTTGGGGATGTCGACGTCTTACTTGTCTTAATGTTTGAACACCTGTTTTGGCACTTGGAGATTCATGTGTTTGAGTTACATCCACAACTGTTCTCGGAACTTGCTCATTTAGCTTATAATCGGTATGCACCGCCGAATCAACAGGAATGTGCGATGAAGCTAACTCCAAAGTACGTTGAGACTGAGATTCAATGCCAGTGTGTACAACAGGTTCATTTTGAATATCTATGGAACTGATGCATGGTTGGACGCTAGGACCAGCTGGTTGCGGTGCAGTAACAGTGTTTGAAGTGCCTGATGTCAAAGATAAAGGATCGACATCCATATTTTCGCTGTCATTTTGTGGGTCATCATCCTCTGCTAGTGTTATAAACTCATAGTCTTGAAATATGTCTTTATTGAATGGCCAAATACCACTTTTTTTAAATCCACTAGAAGCGGTTCCCACAGACGCTGCTCTCGCATATGCTTTACCGAAAAGCATTGAAATCTGAAATGCTGTAACGCATCGCCCTGGATTACAGCGCAGCCACTTTTCGGTTTCATCTATGAAATAGCAGCTCAAAGGTCTAAAAAATGAAGTATCCAGTGGCTGTAGTTTATTCGAAGTGTGAGCTGGAAGTGACAACAGCACAACATTGTGCTTTTTCGCATAATTAATAGCGTCCAAATTTTTTGTGTGACTCGTATGTCCGTCGAGAATTAAGAGAACCTTCTTTTCAGGTGTTGGTTTGACACTTTCAACAAAATGTTGCATCCAAACGAAGAATATTTCTTTGTTTATGTAACCACTTTCGGGATTGAATGCGAAAATTGCGCCAGGTGGCGCACCATCTTTAAGTTCATCCTTGGCTCGTTTACGTTTGAAAATTATAAGCGGCGGGATAAAATATCCTGCGGCGCTTGCACAACAAACAGCTGTTGTAGTGGTGCCACGTTCTCCGCTAGTTATGGCCCCTACTTGGTGCTTACCTTTCTGCGCCAGGATTTTTCTTGGCTTTCTTTGAACAGTTGTGAGGCCTGTCTCATCGACATTAAAAATGTATCTCGGATCATTGATGCCATTCTCGTTCATAACCTTTTCTAACTTCTCAAAGAAATCTTTGACTGCTGGCTTGTTAAAAGCCGTAGCTCTGTTAAAAGAAGTTGCCCTAGGTTGTCTTAGACTTAATTCAGGGTGCCGTTTCAAAAACCCGTAGTACCACTTTTTTCCCGCCATTTCCTTTTCTTTGTTAAATCTGTGCTTTAATCCTTTTTGCTCAGCTATTTTGTAAGCTAAACTTCTAACATCTTTTGGTGTGATTCCGTATAAACAGCGTTCCAATTCCAAAATATGATTGACAAATTTTTCTTCCAATTCAGGAGTAAGATCACCAGTAGAACCGACTATTTGCTTTTCCTCTTTCGCTTTTACATTTTTATCGTCAAATCTTCGCTTTAGTGTTGCTTTTGGTACTCCATATATCCTGCTTGCTTCATTTAGGCCAACTTCTTTTTTACGTAAAGCTTGTAATGCCAGTTTCATGCTTTCTTCATTCCACGCATAATATTCGCCACGTTTAGCCATGCTAAAACAAAAAACATGCAGTTAAAAATCGATTTTAGAAGTTGCTATGATTGGACCGGTCCAATGAAAAATCCTCGCAGTGGTCCATTGATGGCAATTCGCTGTTATAGCACAAAAAAAATTATAAAAAAAAAACTATTACTTATTGAAGCACATAATATACAAAATTACTTGTACAAAAGAACAGAGCATGCAACTGATAAAAAACCACATTAAAAACTATAACAAAACTGTACTTACATGGTAAAGTATGCCGCGAGATATTTACATCGAGAAGGCGCGAAACTCGGCGACGCGCGTCCTTCCCCAACGAAGCTTACGGCGGCACTGGCGGGAGTGGGGGTGGGAACTGGTTCAAATACGCAGCGTTGCGTCGCCACGGTTGATTTTTAAATCCATCCGTTTTCGAGAAACCAAAGCGGTCCAAACAAAGAGCCGGTCCAATGATCGCAACCTTACCCTACTTAGTACAGTATTGTGGTTTCGGGACATACTTATTTCAGTAATATCTGGTCACTAGTGAGTAGTGATAGAAATGAGTAGGTACAATCAGCTATATTTTACATACCTACTTATCTAGAAATAAATAAAATTGAAGTTGTAATTTCAAATTAACAGCTTTGCACTAAATGCATAATAACCACCACCAAAAATCAATTACACCATAAACACAATTTTAAATTTTTTTGTTCCCGCTTATTTCTGAAACGGCTGGACCGATTTTGACCGGATACACTGGCAGATAGCTGATGTTATAAGGAGTAAATTAGGCCGCTACTTTTATATGAGGCTTCCGTTGAAAAAAAAATAGGTTTCCGTTTGCATTTATTCCACGACGTTCTCAAACGCTTTAGCATTCAGGTTAATTTGATTGTATGCAAACAGTCTCGCCGCTGACCCAGAGCCCCCCCTCCCCCCAACCCCACCATGCACCTCCCCCGCCGCTCGCCGCGTAGTTAGAGGCAGCGGCGTTAAGGATCAATTATTAGTGTCTTGACCAGTGCTGCCAGGTCTCCCGATTTTCCGGGAGTTCTCCCGATTTTAGTAAATGTCTCCCGATATCCCGGATCCTCAGTCAAACCTCCCGATTTTTTCCACATCTTGAACAGTTACTAAAAAACACTGCGTCTAAGTGCGTGAAACGAAATAACCTACACAAGTTGCAATACTCAACAAAAGTAATAAGTTTGTAAAGTATGCCTTGACAGAATGGAATAAAGTTGAATATTAAATAGCAAAACTTTGGAATTCAGATAACACCAGACAAACCGGTATTTCTCATTATTATACGATCAAATTAGGAGACATAGTTCAGTCTAGTAATTGTAAGGATAAGTAAGGTATTTTAAATGAACAGCATTAGATTGCGTCATGTGAAGTGAGCAAAGTTTTGTTCGCTTGCATTTGCAACCACTTTGCTTTTGTGATTTTGTTGTCTCGGACTAAATATCATTGTTTTTAAGTATTTTAAACAAGTTTTTAAGCTGTAATTGTCAGAATTTAGAATGTCTAGTTCTGAGAGCGATATAGAGGTGCAAAATACACCCCCAAAGAAAAAGAAATACAGTGTCAGCTATAAGCCGGATTGGGAAAAAGATGATCTGTTTGAGGGATGGTTATCAAAAAGTAATAAAGGTAAGCGATATAAAAGCCTTTCTTAGATGCTGATAAAAACTTATTGATTACAAAAACCTATTCATTCGTATTAGCCGTGTTCGTTTCATTTTTCAACTACGCGGCTTTTTTCGCAATTTGACAGCTGACTGTCAACTTCATAATGTACTTGGCGCGGCGGCTAGCTTCTTGATGGCGCGGGCGGCCTAATAAAATGTTGCCAGTTTAAAATAGTATTCTTAAAGTACGGCAGTTTTGTCGTCTTGAGAAATTAACGCATTTTTGTTGGAATATTAAGGCTATATTAAAAAATATACTTTTCAGGTCCAGATTTCGCTTATTGTAAAGTGTGCTCTTGCGATATAAATATAACGAGAGGGGGTAAAAATGATATTAAAAGACATAAAGAGACAAAAAAACATGAAAGCAATAAGCTGAAAATTCGAGGTCAACAGAGTCTAGACCAGATGATAACAAAAAAATCTACATCGTTAGAAAAACTAGTTAAACAGTCAGAAATTAGAATTGCCGCATTCATAGTTGAACATAATATTCCGATCAATGTGATGGAACATTTCCCAGATTTAATAAGAGCAGTATGCCCAGATTCTGAAGTCGCAAAAAAGATTACCTGTGGACGTACTAAAACAACAAAAATTATTTCGGAGGTGTTGGGAAGAAGTGACGTTGACATCATGGTTGAAGCAATGCAGACAAATAAATTTTCATTAACAGCTGATGAAAGTACTGATAAAAGTACAAAAAAGCATTTGGCAGTAATTGTGAGGATTGCTCGAAGTAATCTGAAGGTAAATATTATGTTTATAATGTAAAGTTTACATTTCAAATATGTTACTTTTGTATACTTACTTATTAAACCATATTGTTTTTCAGGTAGAAGATTATTTCTTTGAATTATTTGAAATTCTTGAAGGTAACGCCGAAAAATTGCATGAAATAATTACAAAAAAAATTACTGAATTGGGGATTCCATATAAAAAAAATATGATAGGGCTGGCCGCAGATGGTGCCAACGTAATGATGGGAAAGAACAATTCTCTTGCCACGAAGTTCAAACAAGACATACCACACCTTTTCGTTATGAAATGTGTATGCCATTCTGTACATCTTGTAGCGTCTAACGCTTGCTTAAAATTGCCTCGAGAACCCGAAGATCTAGCACGGGATGTGTATAACTATTTGAATGGTAGCCCAAAACGTACCGGCTTGTTGAAAGAATTCCAGGATTTTTTGGAACTAAAACCACACAAATTGCTGCAACCTTCCCAAACAAGGTGGCTCTCTTTAGAGGCAGTAGTAAAGAGGCTGCTAGAACAATACGAAGCCTTAAAGTTGTACTTTAGAGACGCTATTTTCAGTGACCGTATTAAAGCTGCAGAAAACATATTGAAAATGATAGAAAATCCAGTGAACAAGCTATATCTGCAATTTATGGCGTATGCCTTAGGTATATTCAACGAACTAAACAGAACCATGCAATCAGAAAATACAAATGTACACATAATTTACAACAGGGTCATGACCGTAATCTACACAATTTTGGGATGTTATGTGAAAGATGAATACATTTCAAGAAATGATCACAAAAACATCGACTATAAAAATCCTAGAAAGTACATGGATATAAAAGATTGGTATTTAGGCGCTGAAGTAGGGGCGACATTATCTTCACCAACATTAACAATCAGTCCCGAAGAGATAAAAAAATTCAAGTTCCGCTGTTTGGAGTTTTACATTGAGGCAATTAAACAACTATTACAGCGATTTCCGTTTGAAGACGATATGGAAATTTTAAAAAAAATGGAGTTTATGGATCCAAAAAAAGTTTGTAGTGGCAAAATACTATCCATCGCCGACATATTGGGAAGGTTCCCAAATATAGCTCCTTCAAATGTTATCCAACAGATTGACACCGAATGGCGGCTTCTTCGGAATACGAAGTTAAACACTGAAGATGAAAATTTAGAAGTAGGAGCTTTCTGGAAAAAGATAGCCCAGATGCATTTGGGTGATGGCAGCAAAATGTTTCCAAATTTAACTTCAACAGTTTTTAGTTTTATGTGCTTGCCACACTCAAGTGCATCTGTGGAAAGGCTGTTTTCCCAAATAAATTTAACGAAAACAAAGTTACGGAACCAACTCTCTACCTCGGTAATATCGGGAGTCCTGCATACCAAAAACATTTTGAAAAATTCTAATTGCTTCAGTTTCGAAATTAAAGACCAAATTTTACAGAAACATAATAAAAATATGTATTAAAAATCTCCCGATTTTTTTTGTAATCTTCCCTTATGACTCCCGGATTTTTATAGGTATACTTCCCGGAAAATAAAATTTGTATCTGGCAACACTGGTCTTGACTCTTGGAGGAAGTAAAGGACGTCTCTCTCTTTTTTAGGTCACGGTAGATCAGACCCGTTCCCCGTGGGTCCGGCCGTGTCCCACGCGCACCAGCTGGAAGCCGCGAGAAGAGTAGTGGACCATCTCGACTGGACCAGCTTCATTTATATTTCGCATTCCGTTGGCTTTATTATCGGTAAAAAAGATAGAGATGGTGTTTCAAACTACGATATTGCTACGAAACGTCTGACATCCGGCAGGTGATGCTAGATAAAAATGTTTATCACAATAAGTTTTGGGTATCGAGATTGGAGGGTAGAGTTTTGGTCAAACGTAATAGCATTAACACACGTAAGAATTTGGTCCAGAGCAAACCACGGATTTGGTTGCCGACTTAGGAGTTTCTGGGGAAAAAATCCTCAAGGGAAAAGGATAGGGTTTTTTTTGAGGTTTTTATTTTATTGCTTATAATCATAGATTTATGACGCAAAGATCCATAGTCTTCATACAAACGCATCGTACAAAGTGAAGCATAGATGATAAGTAGTACTACTGAAGAAGTGAAGCAAGCAACAGATACATGTAGGCGTAAGCATTACATTCTTACGTTGCCGACACGCACACAAACAAAACTTTAATGTTGTCAGTTAAGAGGCAATTTCACCGAAAGTGGGAAAATGTTGCTCTTTAAATTGAAATTAATGTATGTATTTGTTTTTATTAATGTCGTGAGGTGTAAAAATATAACTTATATTTTAGTATATATAATCATATATATATTGTATTTTAATAGGTACTTGTATTAGTATGAAAATAAATATGTAGGAATATAAAAAAATAATAATACTTTTATGGAACTTCTCACCTACTTCTGATTTAAATTATTTTTTTGACATTTGTCTTTACTACACCTGTAGTGAAGACAAATGTCAAAAAAATAATTTAAATTTATCGAAAGTCGTGTTCACATTATCCAATAACAGTAAGCCATTTTGACATATGTACGCGTAATTTATTGACATTTACTGTCTTGTTCACGGTAATAGACTATAGTAAAAATCATCTTACGAGTTACGTGTAAATGTTGCGTGTATATAAGCCGAGTGACTGGAGAAAGATGCAGAGGTGGTACGTTAACTACAAATCCCCCAATCAACTTTCCTATATAAATATAACATGTAGGTTATCGTTTAAACAACATCTACCAGAAACCTACAACGACTACCTGCATCAATATCTACTTTTATTTTTATATGATAAGATAAGATAAGAAGATTTTTAAACCTTCGTAATAAAACACTTTAGGTATTATTAATAAATGAAAACAAATGGAAGATGACAAAACCATTTATTTTAAACCAAGTATAAATAAGACCCTTCCCCTAAATCGTCTTACGTAATAATCAATGCCCCCAATACGTCTCATCGCACTTAAAAACTGGTATTATGGAAAATGTTAAGGATTATCTTAATACTGGCAAAACTTTAAATTGATAGTTAAAAAAAAGAATTAAAAAACTTTGTCTTAGTTGCAACTACTAGTTACACCAATTGGGAAATTAATTTCTTATTACTAGTAACACTTTGACAATAACAATATTATGGCAATAAGATGGCGGGCTATTTGATTTTATTTTAAAATGTTGTGAATATTATTGGCACCATACATGTTAAATCGTAGAACTTACACATGAAATTTAATTTCCGAAGCTTTTTTATTTTTCCCATGCATTGTGACACCCATTAACCACACAAACCGTCATAATATTTATAATTATCGGAGCTGTATGCGCTAGCGCTTGACCTTGACAACTGATGGGTCGTTCGAACAAAGTATGATTTGCTTCATTTTCATGCGCGTACCCCGTTTATAGGCGTATTTATACTATGTTTTTAATTAAATAAAGCTAATAAACTGTTATAATTATCAACATCCGATTTGAAAAGTCAACCTGTAGAAAATAATGAATAAACTTTTGGAAGTATATTTTAATGCAAAAAGGACAGAATAATATAACAGCACATATTTTTTTAATTTACAGTTTATTTAAGTTTGGAGATAAATATTTTTTAAGAATACACTGTACAATACACTGCATAAAAATCGGAATGCCCTGTAAAATATAGTACTCTTCTAATATTAGGTCTTTACCTATGAAATTGCCGTTTTGTATGAAAAAATGAAATGCGATGAAAATGCAACACTAATCAATAAACAAATAACTACTTTTGAAAAAAGAATTCCATGTTTTTAAAATAAAATTAATTTGAAATTAGAATTCTTAGCCAAACAAAAATTATTTTGATGTGAAATGGCCAGTACTGCAGAACGGCAATTTTATAGGTAAAGACCTACGAGGGCGGGTCAATAAGTCCGTGACTTTTGGAATAAAACACAGATTTTTTGATAAATAAATCATTTTATTTTTCAACGTAGTCCCCCTTGAGCTCTATACACTTTGTCCAACGCTTCTCCAATTTTTTTATCCCTTCCAAAAATATGATTTGTCGAGGTCCTCAAAATAGGCCTTTGTTTGCGAGATGACTTCATCATTGGAGTCAAATCTTTTTCCACCGAGCCATTTTTTCAGGTTTGGGAACAAGAAGTAGTCACTCGGAGCCAAATCTGGAGAATAGGGTGGATGTGGGAGCAATTCATAGTCCAATTCATGGATTTTTGCCATGGCAACTGAACATGTGTGCACCCTTGCATTGTCTTGGTGAAAAAGAACTTTTTTCTTGGCCAAATGAGGTCGGTTTTTTTTTAAATCCTCATTGAAGCGGTCCAATAAGTTGGCATAATATTCCCCATTAATTGTTCTTCCCTTTTGAAGATAGTCAATGTGGATTATCCCACGTGCATCCCAAAAAACAGTCGCCATAACTTTATTGGCTGACAAACCCACCTTGGCCTTCTTTGGCGCCGATTCACCCTTAGAAACCCACTGTTTTGACTGTTGTTTGGTCTCTGGTGTGTTGTGATGGATCCATGTTTCGTCCACGGTTACAAAACGGCGCAAAAACTCCTCCATATTGTGATTAAACAACGCCAAACCTTCCTGTGAAGTTGTTACACGATTGCGTTTGTGGTCGACTGTGAGCAAACGCGGCACCCATCTTGCGGAAAGCTTTCTCATGCCCAAGTGATCATTCAAAATTGAAACCACTGAGCCATGCGAGATGCCTATGGCTTCCACAATCTCTTGCACTTTCAATCTTCGGTCGGCCAACATCATATCGTGAATTTTTTCGATTGTTTCGGGTGTAGAGACCTCAACTGGGCGTCCAGGACGTTCGGCATCTTCAGTGCTTGTACGGCCACAACGAAATTCAGTAAACCACTTTTTTACCATTGAAATCGATGGTGCAGAGTCCCCATAGTATTTATCAAGCTTAGCCTTGGTCTCGGTAATGGTTTTTTTTCGCAAAAAATAATGCTTAATAAGCACACGAAATTCACTTTTTTCCATTGTTTCCTTAAGTTACTGGATAGTCTGATAAAGATAGCTGTAAAACACAAACTAACTGACGCAGCAAGTTCAAATTTTGATAGGAGTCAACTGACAGATGCCTGTTGACAGGAGTAGTGTTGCTTTTTCAGTAAGGAGGTTAGAAATTCAAAAAGTCACGGACTTATTGACCCGCCTTAGTATTACAATAGAGCTGAAAATCATACACACGAGTGACGTGCTGTCATAATGGTCCGCTCCAGATCAAATCTGTAGGTGTGTAAGCAACATAACTTATTGTAATTGCCTGATCGTAGAATTTTTATTTGAAAAATAATATATTTACAAAAAAAAATTAAATGCTCCAAAAAAATATTTGCCTCTGGAATTTATAGGGGTCCTCTACAACGTGGTGTACCCGGGGCGGATTAAGCGAATGGTGCACATAGACCCCGTCCCGCCGCTCACCACCTACTGCTACTACCAGTACGACCCCACGGTGTGGTTCATCTTCACGCATGAAGAATACTACGAGCACAAGTTAGTTTCTAAAATATAGGGCCTTAATCCACTGAAGAAACGATGAAGATTGGGTAATGTATGATATGAACTATCACTTAAATTTTTTTCTTTATACTGTTCTAGATGGGATGTCCAAAGAAATAAAACTTTTAGGTACGATGAAGCAGTTAATTTAGTGATGAAAAAAAGAAAATTTAATCGTGAACAAGCGGAGGTGCTGCTTTCCAGATGTCTCGTTAACGTCGGAGAAGGAATTTACAGGTATGAGATATTTCAAACTTGCGTAGTTTTTTTGTGTGATAAGTAGATACCGTTACTCGTTATGACTTTTCTATTAAGCAGTAATTTTCATTATTTATTTGGCGAATAATTATAATTTATAATGATATAGATGATGATGAGATATTGATTTCAGGTTTTCCTGGGAACCGACCATGAAAAAAGTAGCTGGTCTTCCGATAACGGAAGAAACATTTTATAGTCTAATGAAACAATCCCCACCTACACTAAACATAGTTGCACAAGAAAGCGTCGAAGTGGATAACGCAATTGGAGTTGAACTTATCAAAAAATTTGCAAACACTATAAATGGGTTCCAGATAATTAATGTCATTGGCACTCACGATGTCCACGTTACAAATCCTGAAAGATTTTCTGATTTTATTATTGATTTTATTAAAAATGATTGTATTAAAAAATCATTGCTTTGTAAATTGTGATACTTAGATTTTTAGTTTCATTTTATCCACTTTATACAAAAACCCCCTTGCTAATAAAAATACTAACACAACAAAACATGACTCATGCGTTACCAAGTACTGTTACCAAGTACCGTTACCTGTTAACGTTACCAAGTACCAGCGTTACCTCGAATTTTATTATTATTATTATTATTGTTGTTGTTGTTGTTTTTGTTGTTGTTGTTGTTGTTGTTGACGTTGTCACTTTCAAATATCGTCAGTAAACCGACTTTACAGACAACCGATATTTTATTAGTAAAGGGGATAGAATGTTATATTTCTGTTCCGTTTCGTTTAAATTATTCTAATATTTTATTAATATTTACTCGACTACGGTTAATCCAAAAGGAAGGGCAGTGATTTTGGCATTCTATGCACGTATGTATGTATGTTTGTTCCACCGTCGTGCTCAAACTACTGATCCGATTTTAATGAATGAGGTGTCAATAGTTTCGCAATAGTAGACCGAGTAATTTGAGCTATATAATTTTTGTAGTCGCGTTATAGTTTCTATAATTATTATTTTTAAACAAAAAATTAAACCAACCTCCAACGTAAAAATGCATAAAAAAGTATGTAAGAAATCTTATTTTCTAAAAAAAAGAAGGGGGAATCCTTTTAAATTCGGCTAATATTTTAACTATTTCTCGACTCAATCTTCATATATTTGAAGTCGGTACCAGCAAACTTGAACGTGAGTTCTATAAAATATTGTTTTTATCAGGATATTTTTTGGGCTGTTACCGAATTCAACATCATGAAGACTGAGTGTTATATACAAAAAGCGAAGACTCCTCCAACTGCGCTACTGAAGCATACATTTGTAATGTGAATTTGTGTATATGTCTTTCTCCTTGTAAAGTTATAAACTTTGGCAGTTAAAGTAGTTTGAATTGTTTTACAACCATCACCTATTTGTCACTTACATGTCGATGTTCTTTGTTTTAATATTGTTTTTAGTTAAATATCACCACAGTCAGTTGAATAAAATTGTAATTAGTTTTTATTTGTTACTAGCTTTTGCCCGCGGCTCCGCTCACGTAAATACAGTATCCTACGGGAACACCACTGTACTTTTCTGGGATTAAAAGTAGCCAGTGTGTTAATCCAGAGCTCAAACTACTACCATACCATTAAATTTCATCAAAATCCGCTCAGTAATTTTTGGCGTGAAAGAGTAACAAACATCCATACATCCTCACAAACTTTCACATTTATAATAAGTAGTAGTATTTTGAGCTTATACTTCTATTTACATTGTCCAAATTATTTAATATATTAGATAAAATTGCACTTATTCAATGTTCTAATTTCAATATTTTAACTCTTAAATTAAGCTACATTGTCACTGAAAAACATTCAATAAATATCACCCTGGAGCCCAATGACTGGTACCGACTTCAAAATTAGGAAGATTGAGTAGAGAAATAGTTAAAATTTTAGCCGAATTTAAAAGGGGAATTATTTAGAAAATAAGTTTTATTTTATACTTTTTTGTGCATTTTTACTTTGGAAGTCGGTTTTAATTTTTTGTTTAAAATAATAATTTTTCTCTTTTTAGTCAAATTTGTTACTTATCTATATTATTATGAACACATTGATATCGGTGCACAAAACTCTGATGAGTAGTGAGTCCCTATGTCATCATAATAATAAGATGGTGGTAATGATGATGATTACTGTAAGTGGTATGATGGCATATGCTTGCAGTTCCTTAAACAACGCTGGAATCCCCAAACATGTATATATAAGGACTCAGGAGTTCTGTTCAGTACTTTTGGACCCAGGGCATACCTTGGTACAAAAGTTTATTTTTTGGTAGCATATTCTTGGAATACTTCAGAAAAAGTTGAAATCAGTATATGTTTACATAGAAATTTCCCTCGATTTATCATCAGGTCTTCACTTTGGTGACTAAGGGACAAATTTCGAATTATAACCCGTAAAACAACAAAACAATTTCTATAGCAAATAGGTTCACATACGACAAAGTAATGACTAATGTTCAAAGATATCCGTGTCGATGTAAAATACTACGAGAAGTACCTATTATATCATCATAATGTGATGATGTATGGTGTGACGATGGTTTTGATGATGATGATTACCGTAATTGACATAGTGGTATATGCTTGCAGTTATATTCTATTAGGGTTTGCTTGTTATCCAGGGTATACCCTGGATCCAAAAGTACTAAACAGAACTCCCGAGTCCTTATAGATACATATTTGGGGATTTCGGCGTTGTTTAAAGAACTGCAAGCATATGCCATCATACCACTTACAGTATTGCTTACACTACTTCAGAAAATGTCGAAATCATCATAATAATATGTGTCCATATAAATTTCGAAGAGTTCCCTCGATTCCTCATGGACCCCATCATCAGGTGAAACCCAACCCAAGTTGGTCCCGTTTTCACCAAATTTGGCGGAATTATAGTTGAACATACAAAACTATATATATATATATATATAAAGTTCCTTATCTAGTATCACTCATTAATTTTATTTATTATATTTTATTCCAAGTAAGTACTTGGATTAAACACATCGATCACATTATGAAAAAGGCTACATATCCTCTGGGGTTCTGCTGGAGACTTGTCAGCTTGTAACGTAGATACATTTCCTCTCCGTAAAATCAATTATTTCGGCGCTACTTGCGTCATCTATGATTTGTATGCTTAATTACTTTAGTAATTTAGAGGCTTTAGCGCCACCTATCGGCGCACGTCCTTACTAAAACGGCGATAGCCTTGCTATTAATATTTGGTTCATAGATCGATTTAACTTCAGTCTTAAATCTTAATAAAATAATAATAATTTAACCTCGAATACTAATTAAAATACAGTATAATTGCATTATTATATTACATAATATATTGATTATTAATATAATTTAATTTGATTGAATTGATTTGAGATGAAAAAAAATATTTTGATTTGTGGACTTTTTCTCTTTACGCTTTAGTTTTTTAGTTGTCAAAAGTTTTAAAAAAGAAGACGGATTAGGGTATTATAACGCACTTCGTCGAATGACCATAACCACCCATCGGCGCTCATATCTAATGAGGAGTAGGTACATATCATCATCATCGTAGGTACATATCTAATGAGGATTTGGCAACATTATCAACGCCGCCAACCGTCAATGTCAATTAATGTTAAAAATAACAAAGACGAAGAGTTTTGCCGGGGAGTTCAATGGGTGATGTTAAGGAATTTGTAAAATTTCATAAATTTGTGTTTCTTAATGTGTAATATTGGTAGAATATTAACCATTAAATATTACAACTTCTAAAAATGTGCTATTTTGTGTTTCCCGCCAAAACTCCCTAGGAACTTTCAGTAAAGGTTCTACCCACAGAGTACTTTTTTATATTTACCACTTTACTGAATCGACTGACATGACTCATAGACTGTATTGACTATTGACTATATATTTGTACTTTGACTAGACTTTAGACTTGACGATATAGGAATACGGTGTTGAAAATTGAAACGAAAGTTCTATTTCCCGCGTTTTTAAATTGACACTGGCAAATGGTTATAAGCCGATGCCATATATAAATAACAAAAAAATAAAAAAAACAGACGAAATTTAAGAAAACAAAAAAAAATACTAAGACGAAGAAAAAAAATTCAAAGAACTTCAAATCTTTTCAACTATTCTTGATGAAAATATAAAAAAATTGGCATTTTTTTGGTACTTGGATTTAAATGCCCTGTTTTATCTACGAACTGATTAGAACTAAACTTTAATTAAATGTGTGGCTCGCAGTATATTATACAAAGAAAGTATTTGAAAAATTTGAAACGACTCCTTTTATACCTGAAATATAAATTGATAAGTGAGATACATACTTAAAAACTAAAGCCATAAATTATTTTATTAGGAGATGATAATAGTAATCATCAAGTCATGAGTAGGTAAATTGAAATTAAAGTCCCTTAATTCTCAGACGCAATACTCATTTATTTCTGATTCAATATAACATTGGTGATTGGTCAAACACATTGGAGCAAAGGTTCGATTTGATACCAATACCATTATGAAGGTAATAAAGGAATGGTACATAGATGCTCCTTGGGGAAAAGTAGCATGTAAGTATACATACACAATAGCAAACCATTTTAAATTATATTACTTATTTTTTACTTCTGTCATTTTATGTACACTTTACTGTTTAATTTGCTAAAACTTGTGAATAAATTGAATTGTTTTTAAATGTTTCAGTAATGTCATGGGGAAACCCAAGTGGGGAGCCCGTTTTACTGGTCCACGGCCGCCAAGACAGCTTAGTAACTTTTGAACCTCTATTGAAGTTGTTACCAGATACATATCATTATGTTGCCTTTGATCTGCCTGGCCATGGGAAGTCTGATGGATTCCCAAAAGGTTATAAAAGTAAATTACTTATAGTTTGCACCAAACCAAGGGTTGGGTTTAAGAAATTACTTAAAGAAACTTAAAATATCTATGATCATAATCTCCATACAGAAGGTTAAAAAGGTCATTGTGTTAGTAATATAATCTTCCAAATTAATCACTTAAAAGCTTTTTTCAGTTTAAGAAATTTGAGTGAAAATTCAAATGTAATGTCCTATTTTTAGTATTTCTAACAATTTTCAGGATCTCAAATTCAGAGAGTCTCATTTGTAGTAGCGGTGGAATTAGCTGTTGACCACCTTAGCTGGCAACAGTTTATTTACATTGGACATTCCATGGCCTCTGAATTAGGTCTAATCTACAATATAGTACACCCCAACAGAATACAAAAAATGGTGCTCCTAGATCCAGGTCCGTCATTCCAGTTCTTAGTTGCTTACAACCCCAGGAGAAACTTTGAAGATTTGTGTGCGAGTTACTATGACAACTATAAATACTTTAACATGGACAATCAAGTTTATAGCAAAAAGAATGCCTCGGAAGCTATCATGAGAAACAGACTCATGACCAAAAGTCAGGCCGAGGTGCTGCTGTCCAGGAACTTGGTGCAAGTCGGTGAAGATAAGTACAAGTAAGTTTTATATAATTTTTTACGAGTTTACAATTTACAAAGAAGACAAGGATTGCATGTATGGATAAGCGGATTGATCAATCTAAAGTCAAAATTTCGGTCTTATAATATTCACATTGTGGGAGATTTCTGAGTTTGATGTTTATGAGAATACCATTTTCAGTTTTAACATATTGAGTTGTATCAAAGCTGTATTATTGTATGATTTAATTAGCTTGACCTTCTGATGTTTGATGTAAATATTTTCCATTACAATTCAAATTTTTCAATACATAATAAAAAAAGGATTAATAACAAGCATAAGTAATAAATAAAATATGTATAGTAAATTACAATATCAATTTTAGATTATCCTGGAAGAGGAATTTGAAAATACTGCATCCTTTACAAAATACATTGGAATACCAGAAGGAACTGTTCATTAAGAACCTACCTCCCACATTATTGGTGGCCTGCACCCAGAGTCACAACAAGTTTGTCTATAGAGACACCTGGGCGGAGTCACAGGAGCTACTGCAGTTTATTAGCCAACAGAAAAATTGCACAATGGTGACCTCAGATGGAGACCATGATTTACACTTTAAGAATCCGGAACTTTTTATCAATGATGTAAGAAGCTTTCTAAAGAAATCCTTTGTTGCTAGTAAAATTTAAAAAAATAATTTGAATAATTATTATGATGAATTTATTACCAGAAATGAAATGTGCTTCTTTCTGATTACCAAAATACTTTTAGACTTGCTTAATGTGGTGTAATTTTTATAGTAGGAAGCATTATAAATGGGTATCTTATTTAAGCGTAACCAGTACCTCAGTTTTAAGCATGTTGTTATCTACCATGAATACTTAATACTTGTGATATTTAAGAATGTAACTTTTTCTTTGTTCTTAGAATAACTTAAAACATTTGTCAAATGTTTACTACAATTATTTTGCATGTTTTATATTTCATACGGGTTTTCATATTAAATCATTTTTATACAAATTAAATATATTGAAATGTTTATATTCTTCTTTTTTTTTTTACATATTTCTTACGTACTTCCTGACCTTCAATTCTTATCTCATCTTCAATTTTTTTGTATAGTGTTTTTTAATAAAAGAAATCCTTATCCAATAAATATATTTTATTTTATAATTATTAACTAATAATTATAAGTACAAAATCATAATACATACTAATGAATAGGTGCGTTACTTTCAGCTGTTTACTATGTTAAGCTGTTTAATGATAATCATAATAGGTGCGATAATTTAAGCTATTTTAGTATTTATCATTGTGGTGCCCGAACAACTGACAATAGTGTACCAAATTCATGTCATGATAATGAGTAAGGCTAGTTACACACTTCTAAGGCGATCCACTCCAAGGTACGAAACATTTGAAGACATTAATTTGGCGCTACTTCTATTAAAACATCCTTTTTTTAATTATTATAATCAGAAAAAAGTTTCGGGTCGCGCATTAAAAGTGTGTCTAGCCTTAGAATGCTTACACACGTACCAATTTGATTTGGAGCAAACCATTAAGCTTTTTTTTATTAGCATATTTCAGCTCTATTTTATTAGCACGGAGTTTTATTTACAGTTCCAACTCTCAAGAATACTCCTTCGCAAACTTAAATAAACTGTTAAATAATAAAAAATTACCGTTCTGTAATATTATTCTGTCCTTTATATATTGCAATATACTTACAAAAGTTTATTTTCTACAGGTTGACTTTTCAAATTGCTTGTCGATGTTATATCGATCAATAGCTGAATTTAATTAAAAACAAGAAAATACAAACCTCTAAAAATAACCTTAAAAATGTGGATTTATTTATTACTATCTACTTGACTAATATTTAATTTCATACATTGAAGGAGTATTTCCTTTAGTACTTGGCTTAGGAAAACGTATTCTAGCGATATCATAAATTAAAAACTTAAGGTTCATAAATAAAGTTGATTTAAAAATATTCATTTTTGTTTTTTAATTTCTACTGATGAAAACACTTCGAAGTAACTTCCGGCAAGGATGTGACGACACAAACCCCTTAGGGAGGTCCCTTTAGGGAGAAACCCCTAAGTTTGCAACCATACCGTGGTCTGCTCCTGACCAAATGCTTATGTGTATTAAATACTATTAGTAATCTTGTTTATCTTTATTATTTTTAGTACAAACAGCGCAATACATTCTTTAGCGTTGCAGCTAAAGTGGCGTGTACGGTTGTCTAATAATCATTTTATATCTTTTTAATAATTTATATTCTTAGAAATTATTATAGAATACTATCAAAAACACCGGTTTTTACACTGCAAAAGCCTGTAAGGCTGCTGCCGTGAACACAGCGGCGAGCGCTTGACCAGTTGACACACTGCACTGTGTTGAGCGATGACTAAGGCGCCAACCAGCGCGCACCGCCGCGCCGCTCGACTCTGTGTTCAAGGCAGCGGCCTAAATTCTCATTGAAAGGGTTTCAAATGAGTAATGAATATCTTTCATGCCTCCCTGTCTATAACCCATGCACAGATTCTTGGTGCTACAATATTAATTTTTTATCAAGGAAATATTATGATATCACAAGAAATTCTAGGTTTCAAGGAATTTTAGTTGTAGACTACTATAAGAGAACTTTATAACATTGAAAAAGGTTACTTACACATTAATTAATGCAACGTTGAATTATAGGTTAAAATGCTCAGGAGGTATTTAGTATTTTATTTTCATTATTTTATTATACATGTGATTTTAGAACATAATCATCCTCCATTGAAAATCTCAATTTAAAAAAGGTTACTTAACGAATGTGAGCTGAGTTTCATCTTAATTTAAATAACATAAGTTATATTATAAGCTTGCTTCTATACAAAATATATCTTATAAATAAACAATAAATACTAATCCTTATCACTAGTATAAGCCTATGGCGCTCAATAAGAAATTACATTTAATTTAAAATAAATTATTCCATAAAATAGCGAAAAAATTGAATTATTGTACTCACCTCTTAAGCTTGTCATTCATCAGTATCGTTAAATAGCATAAGATTGTAATGTTGGTCATTTAGTTAGTGTTATTGGGAGTATACAGGGTGACCTGAAATTCGATACATTCCTTTGAAAGACAGAAAGTAGACCTCATTTACAGTAATATTTTTCATGTCACCTCTATCCGAAAGTTGATATTTACAAAGTTATTGAAATTTCAAAAATTTTTTCTTTATTTTCGACTTTTTGACTTTGAGATGACGTATTTTTAAAAATGTTTGTCTTTGTAGTGTTTTTTTTATGTATTTTAACCAATGAGTCAATGAGTCAAATAATATTTTTAAGGAATAAATAGGGACAAACTAAGCGAGATTTTTTCATTATGAGACATGAAACAGAATTTTCTTTTAAGAAAAATGCACATTTTTCTTACCTTTTCTACAAGAGTGGCAGCTAGAAGACTCGGATTGAGTCAATGGAAGGTGTGGTTTACAGTACACACAGCGCGTCTACATCCATTTCACTACACACCTGTCCAAGCGTGGGAAGAGGGAGACCCGGTTAGAAGAATGGAATTCTGCCGTTTTATGATAAATGCAGACATGGCGGATCGCAATTTCTTCTCAAGAATATTGTGGACGGATGAATCGAAATTTGACCGTGACGGGATAAACAATTTCCACAACACACATTACTGGGCACCAAAAGGAGAAAACCCCAGGATGAAAAAAGAAAGGGCCCATCAAACCAGATTCAGTCTAAATGTCTGGATGGGTATAATTAATAATAATTTAGTTGGACCTCATTTTTTGCCTCAAAATTTAAATGGTGAAATGTACGAACATTTCCTAAGAGCAACTCGTCGTAATATGATTTTCCAGCATGATGGTTGCCCGGCCCACTTCCGCCTCGGCGTACACCAGTGGCTAGACCAAACTTACCCACATCGCTGGATAGGTCGAGGCGGGCCAATTCCTTGGCCAGCACGGTGTCCCGATTTGACCCCGTGTGATTTTTATCTTTGGGGTCATATGAAGGCTTTGGTGTATACTACACCCATAACTACTGTAGAGGAGCTCAGAAGCCGCATAAGAAATGCAGCAGAAGAAATCAAAACTAGTCTTACTACCAGAATAATCAAAACAGAGGTACGGAGAAGACTACGGGCCTGTATCAGAAACAGAGGTTCACATTTTGAATAAGACCTAAAGTAGAATATTTATTATTAAATTTAATTAAACATTGATGTTTTTTAAACACAATAAACGTAATTAAATTCAAGTTTTTCCTTTTATTTTAACCTTATCGCAAATAAATCGATTTAGATATTATTTCATTTTACTTCTAATATGTTTACTACAACGTCATATTTTTATGTAGACATTTGCACCTTTTTGGAAAGCTAATGAGATAAGGAAGTTATTTAGAATATTTGTACGCATTGTATCATACATTTTTTTAAGAAAATCACCTGTTTTTAAGAAAATTGTGCATTTTTCTTAAAAGAAAATTCTGTTTCATGTCTCATAATGAAAAATTCTCGCTTAGTTTGTCCCTATTTATTCCTTAAAAATATTATTTGACTCATTGACGGTTAAAATACATAAAAAAAATCACTAAAAAGACAAACATTTTTAAAAATACGTCATGTCAAAGTCAAAAAGTCGAAAATAAAGAAAAAATTTTTGAAATTTCAATAACTTTGTAAATATCAACTTTCGGATAGGGGATGCCATGAAAAATATTACTGTAAATGAGGTCTATTTTCTATCTTTCAAAGGAATGTATCAAATTTCAGGTCACCCTGTATAAAGAAAGTGTTTGCATTTTCATAAACTGTTGGATGCCGATGGTATTTAGGATATACATAGTTCGAAGAAAACTATTTTGTCTCAGATCGTTACAGTTTCTTACATATGGCAGCTCGACCATTTCGGATAAAGATTATCCGTAGAAGGTATAATTGAAACTGACTTTTGTCTTAAAAAGCGTGTTAGATTTTCATATTCTGGTTATTTGTAAGTGGTTTCTATTGGTCATATTGTACAAGTTTACATTTTTCGTACGGGTTTACACGAGACCTTGTGCAGCCATCAGGCAGCGCAGACGGTGTGGTCTAGCGGCTTGAGGTCCAACTCGACCTCATCCGACTGCAGCTCCGACACAATGTCACGAAGTCTGAAACATGGTATAGTGTGTAAGGCCGCTGCCTCAAATTTTGCGGTGAGTGACGCGGCGGCGGGCGCCATGGTCACCGATTGTGAGAATTACACTCCTATCAATCTCCTCACCGCGAAATTCGAGGCAGCGGCCTGAAGCCCAAAACACACCGAAACGGCAGCGGAGCGGCCAGCGGCATAACTATCATATAATTTTATACTATTTATTCATAACTATAAAACACAGTTTCAGTTGAGACAACCACCGCCGCTCACGGCCGTTGATGGTCGCCAGTGGCCGCACGACCTTTTCTCAAGCGATAATATCTATTATGAAAATGATAATAAAGGTTAATCTTATATGACAGAGATGGTGCTTGCTGCCGTTTAGGTGTGATTTGACTCTTAAGGTGAGACCGCATTAGCCGTAACTACGCGACGCGGCACTGCGCGACAAAGTTGACCATCTCGCCAAATTTGACGCGCCGCGTCGTGTCGCGTTGTGCGGTATAGCGAGCGGCGCGACCCTTCTCATTTGAACAACTTGATAAATAGAGTGTATTCCGAAATGCAACCCCGAAAATTGGGAAAATTTTATTGTATTATTAATTCGCAATAATGACATCTCGACAATATCACCAATTATTTATTTAATTAATTTATTATCAAGTTTTTAACGTATTCGTCGATATTTCGGATCGAATAAACAGTATGGCGTCGATTCATGACGTCATTAGCATTGGCCAGTATGCTGGGTTATATTACGGAATACACCCATGATAAATCATATTATGTAACAAGTTTGTTTTGGTGGGAAAGCTACCATCATGCTCATGCCGAAATACTGAGCAAATTTTGCTGCGTAGTGTCGCTGAGGTGTCGCTCTAGTGCGGTATAGCTAGAAGTGTCGTGCCGTGTCGGATCGCTCCGCTGCTGTGTAGTTATGCTTAGTGCGGTCCCACCTTTAAAGTCCGATCGCTAAATCTGTATCGCAGCGTTAGTGCTGTCCCACTCGCACAATGGCACTGACCGTCGGCGTCATATTTTGTAAAACATTATTAACTTGATTTCCATACATCACGCGCGTGGCTGGAGATTTTAAAGGTAGACTTTCGGAGCGAGCAATTTCAATGTAAAGTACGAAATTAATTAGTACTGAATTGTATGGGACGTATCCAGGTCTAAGATCGTACTAATGCGAATGTACGTGCGGGGTTACCATATTGTATAGTTTTACTAGCTGACCCAGCAAAATGCCGGTCTAAATTATCATTAAAATTATCAGTTGGTATAAAAGTTGCATACTACACAAAAAGTTTCACAAAATACGGTCAAGCCGTTTTGGAGGACTTTGGTTACAAACACTGAGACACGAGCATTTTATATATAAGAAAGACGGTCTTACCTGGCGAGCTGCGTGGGCGTGACGTACACCGTGTCGGCGCGCACGTCGCCACTGGCGGGGTACTTCAACGTGCCGATGTCCACCGTCAGCGGGTTCAGAGCCTGGAACATTTGGAAAGGAACAACCAGTGATGACTATGTGTATATCATAAGAAAACAAATTATTGTTTCTATTTCTTTACTACAGGCGTTTCTAATAATTATTTATGATTTTTGTAGTAAATTATCTTACCACCCACATTATCATTTGTCACATTCTCACCTCAGCATTCGCAGCTATTACGAGTTATATACCTTTGTAAAAATTTTGAATATATCTGCTAAATCCAAGTCTACATGTTTCCTTTAGAAATTCCATATCGCCCACTACGAGACGATACAAACATTTTTATTCTGTCCGAACACCGTTATAGACACATTTCAGAAGTTTTTAGGTCACGGATTCCTGTGGGCTAATTCTCGTAGCCATTTTTGATATAACCTCGTTTGGATTGACATGCTGTACCGCTCGCACATGCGTGTGCCAACCTGAAACGAGATTATATCGAAAATATTTGCGAAAATTGGCCTCGAAGAAACTTGAGAATTGGGCATCTGGGACTTCGGAGTAAAAACTAAAAAGCTAGCGGTGAGGGGCTGACCTTAGTGAGCTCCGGAGCGGGGAAGTCGGCGAGGTCGGCCTCGACACAGCGCCACGGCCGGTGCAGCGCCACGAGCGCGCGTACCTCTCCCTGTAGCGCCACCAGACGCTCCTGAAATGGAACACTTCATTATTTAAAAAAAATATTTACGGTTCAGACAAAAAAAAATATTTACTTGCCCGAGCTCCCCGACTGCAAGAAAAACTGAAATTTATAACCGCGCGTGATATGGTTTTATTACTGTTACTCGAGGTTTTTTTAATTTACTCTAGCGAACGTGTATGCAACGGTTTAAAATGTATATGATTTATCTAAATTAGAAAATTAATTATTATTTTTATGTATAAAAGATGACATCTATTAATTAGTGTTCTATAGTTTTTGTTTAGTGTGTTATTTGTGTGAAATTCATTCCTCTTTTATTATTAATTATTATTATTGTCCTGCGCAGCCCTGCTTCTGGCCCCGCTCGTTACGCGGAGCATTGGGGTTGAATATGCCAAATAACGGCAGGTCGCTCACCTCCAGCTGTCGGCGGACCTCGCGCTGGCGGTCGCGGTGCTGCTGCAGCGCGCGCGCGTACCTGCCCGGCTCCTCCGGGAACTTCACCAGCCCCGACCGCGCCACGAACAGCGTCCACTCCTGCGCACACATCAGCATTAAATTTGTAAACGGTTAGTGAATGGAAATAAAAAGATTGGAAACCTGAATGTGTAGTGCAGTTTTTATTAAGGAGTATCACGCTACTTAGAACGTAGTGAAAAGCTAAAAGCATACTTAAATACACGCTTGTTTTATACAAATTACCATTACCATTACCATAACTATAATCTATGACTTGTTTAAATAAATACGGGTACTAAGACAAATAACGACCGTGTCAAGATGCGTCAACAACTCAACATATTAATTATTATGTATTCGAAATTTGTCCCAGTCTCTATATAAAAGAGCTATAATTAAGATGGTCATCGTCTTATCTATCTCACCGTCTGCAGTTTAGCGAGGTCCTTTTCTAACTGCGCGGCGGCGGCGCGACGCGCGCGTGCTGCGGGCGCGGCGGGCGCGGCTAGCGGGCGCAAACGCCGCAGCGCCGCGCGGGACTCTCGCGCCTGCGCCTCCAGCCGCGCCGCGCGCTCGCGATCCACACGCCTGGTAAGTGGTAACATATTTTAGCCTTATTACTACTGTACGTGGAAAAGAAAGTATAAAATATGTTTGCTTAATTTTAAAAATAAAATAAACAACTAAAATGTCTATTGTATGATATTTGGAAAGAAAGAATAAAATATTATTTTAAATGGATTTATCGTAGATATGTATTATTAAAAGTTGAGTAAATAATAATTAACGCCTTTCTATTATTAGTACAAACTTAGTTATCATAATGTAGCGTACATAATGACCTAAGATAAAGTTTTCAATATTGAGAACAAGTCTAAGAATCTTTGACGTTATCTAATGGTGATATAATCCAACTCACCAGCTGAGCACCTTGAGCTGATGCTGCATGGCCTCGTTGACCTCTCCGGCTGCGATACCCGGCGTCACCTTCACAGGTTGTTCTTCTGGAACGTTCGGAAATATCTCTTAATGTTTGGTAGATAAATGAAGCAGTCTAGGTTAAGCAGTGACGAGTATTCGCTAGCGTCTCCGTAATATTCATACGCCTTGACATTTAATTACAGAAATCGGATCTTGTATTTATTATGTATTAAAAATTATATTGAAAACAAAGGATATAAAGAATCATACAGAGTCGTTAACGATCCGGTAAGTTGTGTTTTAGCATGAGAAAACATTGACTGAAGTTTGATTTCACAAAGACTTCTTAAGCAAGCTAAGAACATGAATGAGAAAGCTAGGGTTAAAAAAATATATTTTTAATTATTAGTTTAGAGTTATTTTAAGTCACATAAAGTTACTTTACATTTAAGACACAAATGAGGCATGATTCGTCGACTTGATTTGCAGAATGTTGGCATTATCGATTTAAAGAAAGTTTGTAAATATAAACGTTGATGTCCTGATTATAATTATTAATGTTGGCTCCATTAAAGAACTCCGTGTCCTAGTGGGTAGACCGTCAAATTCGCACACGAGAGAGTGCAGGTTTGATTCCCAGGTTGTGGCGTGACCAATGAGACTTTTTCAGATCTCAAGTACATTATACGGACGCTCTAATGGCGAAGGAAAACATCGTGAGGAAGCCCGCACATGGTTGGCCCCAGACGTATTGACCAGTCATCCTCTGGACTAGGCTGACTATGTTGTGAGAAAGCCGTATGTGCTTGGGCAACCATCCGACATTTAAAAAACAAATGTCCCAGGCACTACAATATTTCAAAACTGGTTACTCGGCTCGGAGAATACGTATATATCATTCAATAACGGATGAAAAGGCCTAAGTAAGTCGGCATTATCAATTCAGAGAAAATTTGAAAATATAAATGTTGATGTCCCGATTTTAATTATTACGTTATAAGCTTAACATTACATTTTTATGTGATGAATTTACATAGTTTATAGGTTCATTTTACATCTATTTTATTTAATTAAATGCAAATATTTAAGGGAATGCAATGGTATAAATACTAAATAAAACATTTGAAAATTATTAACATTAAACATCTAAGTTGAGCATGCAGAAAAAAAGTTAGACACATTTTAAAATATTAAGGTTCACTTGCAACAAAAATGCTGATAATCTTCTAAACCTTGATACAAAACATCAGAGTAAGATGTCTTTTGTATATTTTAAAAATATATGTTAAAAAGGGTATAATATGTGTTGAAAATAATATTTTTAACACATATTTTACCAGTTTAGATACAATTGAATATTTTTGTAAACAAACTATTAAATTTGGCCAAATTATTGTGTGATTGTTTTTCTTAATTTTATATTACACGGTAAATATGTGAAATTTAAATTAGTAGCATTATAGTGTGCTGATGTTTTTTGTTTGCAAGAAATATAATATAGGATATGAACAGAATATAACAACATTTAGTGCCGATACACCATTCGCCTTATGAAGTATAGAGCAAGGCGAACTTCCTAGAAGAATCTGAGCTTCCTAGAGATTTATTAAAATACAACTTTATTAAAATAAATAAATGGTGTCGCAAATAAAAACATCGACATGCTGAGTGATACATCCATCTGTCCTTACGCGGCAGCGGCGCGGGCGCGGGCGACGGCGTCACCAGCGCTAGAAAGCGTCGTCGGTTTAAATATCAAGCATAGTGTTGCCAGTTGAGAAATTTCGTTCGTTTGAGTATATTATATTTTTTAACATTTATAGAGCGTTATAACAAATTAGGTACGCTATTTAATGAGTACATATTTTGTGAACTAATATGGGGCACTATACAAATTATTGGTTCCTTATTTTTTTACAAAAAGCAATAATAAAATAGAACAAGCAATAAAATAAATGTGGCGTAAATCGTCGTTTCATGTAAGTACGTACGTCAATAGGTATAAAGTACTTCATTAGTTTCGACGAATAAGCAGAGATAGTAATATGCTCGACACTATTGGCAAATTTTCTAAATTGCTGTGCCGATCCACCGTGAATGACACTTTCCACCCGTTCCCAAAAAAACGCTTTTTTTAACCAAAAGAAATAGTTGTGCACTCTATCATACTGCGATCATATTGCAGCAATTCAGTGTGAATTGTAATCAGACAACTCTGCGGTTCAAGTGTGTACTGCAACAGCTATGTATAAAAAGCTTGAGCGATATCGAACGAAATTCCTCCGACTGGGTCGTTAATAAGTTTTGATTGTATTTAGACACATGCAGACATCTATTGCAGCGCTTACGTGAGTAGTCCCGCGCGGCCGGCGGCGTCACCGCTGCGTACACAGGTACACATTAGGTACATTTGTTTATATGCTTATAATATACAGATATACGATTTAAGGGAACATACTCATACTACGTGAGCTATTGAAGTAGCACGCTTGGGGGAGGTGGTATAGATTTGTGTCATGTAGTGCACATATTGTTTTCACATAGAAAAAAAAGAGTAAACAGCGGTCACCGTAGTATGGGCCGTTCCCTAATAAATATGCTATTGCAATGAATACACAACATCGTTTATAGACAAGTTGTGGTCTTTTCTGTACTACTAGAACAAACCGAAAATACTGTGTAGTTTCTTTTACTGAGCATTTGCCCCCAACACGATATCACATCTAGCCAGGATCTACAGCGATAACCACCAATGAGACCTTTTATATGATGTCAGGAGCGTCGAGGAACAAGCGTAAACTGAAGTACTGGACGTAGATTTCCTGCTGCAGGCCATCCTTAGTCTGCTGGACCGGCTTCAGACGGTTCGTCGGCTGCTGGACCTGCTTCAAGTGGTCAATCGTCTGCTGGATCCGCCGCATGCAGTCCGTCGTCTGCCGGATCTGCTGTGAGCTAGTGCAGGACGTACCGTGGTGCGCGCCGCGCTTGGCGTACAGCTTGAATCTGTCCCGTAGCGCACCGCGCTCGCTGTCCAGCGAGTCGATGTCCTGCTGCAGGTGGTCCGTCGTCTGCCGGACCTGCTGTGAACAAGTGCAGGACGTACCGTGGTGGGCGCCGTGCTTGGTGTACAGCTTGAGTTTGTCGCGTAGCGCGCCGCGCTCGCACTCCAGCGAGTCGATGTCCTGCTGCAGGTGGTCCGTCGTCTGCCGGACCTGCTGTGAACAAGTGCAGGACGTACCGTGGTGTGCGCCGTGCTTGGCGCACAGCTTGAATTTGTCCCGTAGCGCGCCGCGCTCGCTGTCCAGAGAGTCGATGTCCTGCTGCAGGTGGTCCGTCGTCTGCCGGACCTGCTGTGAACAAGTGCAGGACGTACCGTGGTGCGCGCCGCGCTTGGCGTACAGCTTGAGTTTGTCCCGTAGCGCGCCGCGCTCGCACTCCAGCGAGTCGATGTCCTGCTGCAGGTGGTCCATTGTCTCCTCGAACTCCTTCTCTTTCCTGTGAACATTTTATTTTTTTATTTTTATTCACAAGAAAGCAACTAACAGCTCAAACAACCAAAATAACATATACTTAATCAAACTATAGCTGCGTCTGCACATAGAAAAGGAGAAAAAAGCCTACATTTATTTAAAAAAAAAAGGAAATTTATTCGATCAAACGTAGTGTTGGTGATATTGTTGTCACAATAGGCTACTTGACTCATTGAAGTAGTATTTCATATAGTACTTGGCTTAGCAAAATGTAATCTAGCGATATCATAAATTATAAACTTAAGATTGATAAATAAAGTTGATTTAAAAATTTATATTTTTGTTTTTTAATTTCTACTGATGAAAACACCTCGAAGTAACTCCCGGCAAGGATGTGACGGCACAAACACACTAAACTCATATGTAGTAGTGAATCGGAACGTTTCTGTAAATAAATAGTTCATGACATCTTAAAAAGTTATTTATGTCAAAAGGTCAAACGGAACGTAACACCGCCATTTTACTACTACGAACTATAGCACAGATTACAAATAGTACTAGTATGACGTCACAGCACAGATAATCTATCAACCAATTTTTTAAGTGTATTTTAAAAATTTTTTTTGTAGGTTTTTAGGTTTCAAAATAACGAATAATTTTTTTGTGTGTAATGAAACGATTATTCATAATCGCGCGTGGTGGACAGACCAAAAAAAGAGTAACGTACAGCATAAATTCATAACGAGAGTTATCGGATATATTTTTTATTGCAATAATCAATGTTTTACCTCTTGAGCTGATTGTGCGCGTCGTCGAGGCGTCGCTGCAGCTGCTCGGCGCGCAGCTCGGCGTCGCGCGCGGCGGTGGACAGCTTGCGCTCGCCCAGCTCCCGCCGGATCTGCATCTCCGACAGCTCCTCCTGCTTCGCCTGGAATGCACGCGCTTGATTAAATCGAAACGTGCATTTTCTGGCGACCTTCGAGGTGGAGGAGTTCTAGCCGATGGGTGTGGTCTACCGGAGGTTCAGAGTGAGGCTCCGGAACGAATCGCGCGAAAATGCGAAAACGCGCATCACGTCGCCGATAACACGTGACAAAGTGTAGTTTTTAGGTATATAATATGTATGTTAGTCAGTAAGGTATTTATAATGAAATGCATATGCTATGCAGCCTGAAATTAAAGTTATAATATTGTTATTAATATATTATTAAAACAATGTCCCATTAGCAATGTGGCACTGACTGCCTATATCACAGAGTGTAAAGTATTGAAAAATCGTGCACACGTGACAATACAGAAGCCCAAACGTCAATCTAGGATTTAGTTTCTTTATAGCTCTCGTCGTATCGTACTTAATTTTTTTTACCAATTAATAACCTTACCTTCAACACCTTTCGGAGCTCCTTGATATCTGCCTCTTTGTTCTCCAGCCTGATAGTGAGTGTCTTGGTCTCCTCCAGCTGTTTCTTCACGTGTTGCGCTCGGAGAACTATCGGCGGCGTCGGCTGAAATATCATCCATGTGGTGTACTGTTGTGTGTCATCAAAATCATGACATGAATGACTCATCCACAGAGCCTGTTCATTTGCAAAATTGGGTATTTGCCTACATGTAAAAATTTTGTTTTTTTTTACATTCAGAAATAAGTAGGTATTACAATTTGACTACTAGAAACTAGTAAAAAGAATTATGATTTTATGTGTAGGTTTGTAATTAGATGCATTTCAAAGTTACAACATTGTTAAAAACCTACATAATTAGTTTACTTATAAGTTATGTCAAATATAAAATGATTTACATCACAAGTGTAAACATACACGCACAAACATCGGAGATATCAGACATTTTGTGCATATAACCATACGACCATACTTTGCAACTTATAGGCGTGTGACGTCTGTGGACGTCTGTGTGCCGGTACGATTGTAAAAACGACCCAAAACGCCAAACGTTTTAGACTTACAAAAGCGCTTCAAACATTCCACAGCTTTTTTGAAAATTTTAAAACTTTCCTATTTTTTTCAGAGCACTATTCATTTATTTTATTATAAGAGCTCCGTGGCCTAGTGGGTAAACCGTTTGATTGCACTCAAGAGAGTGCAGGTTCGATTCACAGGTTGTAGCGTGTACCAATGAGACCTTTTCAGATATCAAGTACATTATACGGACGCTCTAAGGGTGAAGGAAAACATCGTGAGGAATCCCGCACGTGGTTGGCCCCAGACGTATTGACCAGTCATTCCTCTGGACTAGGCTGACTGTATTGTGAGAATGCCGTATGTGCTTGGGCCATACGACATTTAAAAACCAACTGTCCCAGGCACTACAGTACTTCAAGAGTGGTTACTTCACTCGGAGAATACTGTATAAATCATCCGATAACGAATGAAAAGTCTTAAGTATTTATTCATTTATGTAACAAAAAAAATTTACAAACACCCTATTGTCACGTTGAAGCCACGGGTTTCATATGACACTACATTCGTTTAATAATAATCATTATGTGGTTGAAGAGCGAGTTATGTTCGACGAATAGAAATAAACTAGATCATAAGCGCTATTGAATAAGTTTCCTTATCATTCATTGTAACCGATCACTATATAAAGAAGCTACATTTGATACTACAATAACTGTATTCCCGAATTGTAAACTTTAACACTGTTTAAGGTGTTGCCTGCCGTACCTTCTCCACGGCGACGTTGGTGAGCGCCATGGCGTCGTACTCCCTATCCTGTGCAAACGTCGCCAGCTGCCCCACGTCCGCCGCCACCATCGCCAGCGCCGCGCGGATCGTCTTCACCGGGCCTTGCTCGTCCTGGTGACACGAGTGGTTATTGGCTTTAAATATTTGAGTTTGTGTAGCCAACTCCGGTGAACTTGTGCCTTCAAACGAGGATGTAGGTAAGGCGAGGAATTTAGTGTAACAATACCAATCGTAAGTACACTAACAAAGCGTAATTATTTACGTGCCATTAAAGTGCTCTGTTTGCGTTGGATTTTCTGCAACTCTTAGGGTCAGCTCACACTGAGATTAGACGCGACGTGCAACGTTTTTAAGATAGCTATTCAAAATTGAACTTTATTTACTACACAAGAAGATACACGTTTCATTGCAAGAGCGCACGCCGCGTCGCATCGCGTCTCGGTGTGAACTGACGCTTATTGACCCTTATTTAATGAAACACGTCTAACGGCCGAATACTGAAACGCTAGTCAAAATTAAGAGCACTCTTATTCACAGGATGTCGTTGTCTCTGCTAACCGAAATGACAAGGACAGCATATGACTTGAGCGGCACTTAATTTAAATATCGTTCCAGCATTCGACTGTATATCTTTCGCACTATCTACTATTTTTTTCATGTGTATTTCTACCTGATGGTAGGCACGGTCAATGGCGGCCGGCCAGAGCGCGGCGAGCGAGGAGTGCGGCAGGGCCGCTGCGTCTCCGCGCGGGCCCGCTGTTGCCGCCAGTGCCAGCGCCGCGCGCGCAGCTAGTCCAACTGCGCGTGCGCACTTCCACAGCGCGCCCGCACTCGATCCGCGCATACGTTCTACCAGCTGATTAAACGACATAGTAATTAATAATCTAATTACTCGTAATTCAATTACAATTCACACCCGAACAAAGCGTACGTACGCAAAGTTGAGGGCAAAATAAGTTATCCTTACTTATAGTATAAATAATGTGAATATGAGTTTGTTTGATTGATGATTATCCCTGTTGAACGGAGGCTATAGAATATTTTCAAAAGGTTAAGAGATATGTATAAAAAATCTATATAGTGTATCCGAAGGCGTGAAAAGAAGTACCAAAAAATTCTAATATCGCGTACGCAGGGTAAATATATAAGTATAGACAATAGAGCATAATATTACTGTTTTATAGAGAATATTAATTTCTACTAAACAAGTCCGCGATATCATACGTGTAACTTTTACAGTTATGTCACAATAAACTACTTGTTTGTGATACAATATGAAATAGTAAGGCCGTACAAACTAAGTCACATTATTCGTCAATCGTGCCTTGACGCGGGCGAAGACGCGGACAAAAGATAGTTCATTTATTAAAGTAACGGCTTTTTGAGCTGAAAAACAACTATCAGATAGATATTCGGCTTATAAGACACAATAGGCATGTTGTCTAAAAATTTTTTTCGTCTATTCGATGTTAATAAACAATCTAGAACCCATTTTCTTATATCTTTAAAGGTAACGAAGATACAAATAATTTAAATTTACAGCCTGTGACGTCACGACGAGTTGCTGCCGCTATACATGTGTCATAACAAAATGTATGGCGGTATCAGCTTGGGACGTAACAAATCGTTTTGCGAAAAAGAGATGGCAATATTTTTTATTTGCTTACAACTTTTAATCGCGTTAACCTAAATACCTATTTATTTTAGATTTATGTTTCTCTATTCAACAATTTTAAAATCTACATTTTAAAAATGTGATATTCCACACTAGGCAACAACTCTATTCACATGGTTGCATACCTGCTGATCTATATTGAGCGCGTGTAGCCGCACGCCGGGCGGCAGGCGGCGGCGCACGTTCTTGAGCTGCTGCTGCAGCGCCGCGCAGCTCTCTTGGATCGCCGCGTGCAGCTGCCCCAGCTCCAGCTGGTGGTCCGATGACTGAAATGCCATAATCATTTTAGTCACAATCAGGCGCAGACGACGTAGTATGCGCACTTCCACATAGGGTGAACATAGAAAACCATGGTTATCAATTGTGTAAAATAATTTCTCTCGCTTTCTGTCATCCATGTCAGTTTAAAAATGTGCGTTGAAAGTGTGTAACGCACTGTGTGTGCTGCGTTGCCAGTATTGTGACGTGTTAACGGTGAGATGTCAGAAAGGCTTATTATTTTCAACTTTAAGCCAATTTCTCCCTCTACTTTCTTTCGAAGGTGGTATTGACCTGCAGAACGTTATGCAGTGCGCTGCTGTCGGCGTACAGCGCGCGTGCGAGAGCGTCCAGCGCGCCGCACGCGTGCAGCACCACGTCGCGCGAGCATGCGGCGCCCTCAACGCCATTCATGCCCAGCGCCGCCCACATTGCCGCCAGGTACGTCCAGCACCGCTCGATCCCTGTACCGTGACATGTAGGTAGTCAATTTCGGTCGTATGATATCGACTTTTTATGTTAGTACATTGTACAATCACGTTTTATTAACTATCGACTGTATAAATATAATGTAACCTACTTTGGTAAAAGGTTGTTTGTTTGTTTGCCTTGAATAGGCCCCCCAAAGAAAAGTATTAAAAAGTTTTAATACGGGGTTCCCCTAAGGCTCGCTACGCCACTGGTAACGAATATCTTTTCCATATTGAATGTTACTCCTAGCCTCGAATAACGACGACAAGCTGGTGTGTACTTGGCAATGCGTGTCCTGTGCAGCCACGGTACATACCCTCTAGCGAGCAGTTCTCGTCAAGCTCGTTGCTCTTGAGCAGGTGCGCGGCGGCGTCGAGCGCGCGCTCCTGCGTCAACGCGTCCGGCAGCGCCGACGCCGCGCGCAGCAGCCGCTCCGGCGAGCACGACTCCAGCGCGCCGCTCCACATGCACACCATGCACTAAGCACAAGAAAATTATGAAACGTAATAAGGCATGTAAGTCTGTCTTGTTACCGACTACACACTACACGTTGAGTCTTCGAAATATGGACAGTATCCTAGTAGAATAAGGTGGTCTAGCGATCAGATCACTTCGCAGGAAGGGGTACACAAACCGCAGGTCGCCGATCGTTATATCAAACTGTCAGGTCGTTGAGATAACGACAAATCCGACTGATGGCGTGTAACGTGTCACGCGCGAAGAAATGAATCGCTTCTCTAGTGGACTTACAACAATTATTAAAATGATTGTCACCTGTATCATCTGCAGTTGGTACTCGAGCTGGCAGCGGAAGCTGTACTGCACGGACGTGTGTGTCTTAGTGATCACCTCGCGGTCCCACACGCTCACCGCCGGGAACCTGACAACATGTTTTTTTTTTTTAAGTTTTTTTAATTAGAAGCTTGTACATAATAAACGTCAAAAAACTGTGAAGGTGGCTTAACCAAAGCAACAACATAAACAATAAAGAACTTCGAAAATAATAAAAGTATATGGAATTGACACAGTATTTCGAATGAATTCTAGTAATAGTTTGAACACTCACCTCTCTCTGATTTGACCCAGTATGATCTCGGCCTTCGTGTTGAGTCGCTGCAGTAGCAGGATGAACATGATCGCGTCGTGGTCTCCTGAATATCGTAACCATTTGGTTAAATATCGTTAGCAAAGGAAAAATGTAAATCATATTCTCAAATGGACGCTCGAGGCAGCTACTAGTGACCGTAACACTAGTTTATAATCAGCAATAGAATATTAATTTATAATAAATAGAAAATTAATAAATTATAAATCTGTAACTGTTAAAACTGTATTGATACAAATACCTGGGATAGAGGCCTGGTGACCTGAAATACAGGCTAACGCCTAGCTTAGGCACCAGTCTCCCACAGCTAATTGTATCACTTAGTCTAAAGTGTTTCCCAAACATTGTTCTGCCATGGCCCGGTAATTTTCACACTGCCCCTTCATGGCCCACTTAATACTTTTAAACCCAAGCTAAAAATTAATAGTAAAAATGCTCTATTAAAACTACACATTTTTATTTTGGGGTTCCCTCTTACGAATATTTAAGATAGGCCGATTGATAGGAGGTATTGTTTTTAAAACAAGGCGGGATTGTTGCGACCCGGTATTTTATTATAATGGGCCGGTACCGGGTCGCGAGACCCGGCAGTTGGGAAACGCTGGTCTAAGCTATACTATTTTCATGAATATATATATGTATATTGTCATGAAATTGTGGTGCGAAAATAAATAAATTTTATTATTACTAGTGAGCGCGCTTGGCCTTTGTCCATCGGAGGGACAGTATAAGCATGGGCATGGCATCTTTACTCATATTACGAGGGCGGGTCAATAAGTCCGAGACTTTTGGAATAAAACACAGATTTTTTGATAAATAAATCATTTTATTTTTCAACGTAGTCCCCCTTGAGCTCTATACACTTTGTCCAACGCTTCTCCAATTTTTTTATCCCTTCCAAAAAATATGATTTGTCGAGGTCCTCAAAATAGGCCTTTGTTTGCGAGATGACTTCATCATTGCAGTCAAATCTTTTTCCACCGAGCCATTTTTTCAGGTTTGGGAACTAGAAGTAGTCACTCGGTGCCAAATCTTGAGAATAGGGTGGATGTGGGAGCAATTCATAGCCCAATTCATGGATTTTTGCCATGGCAACTGCACATGTGTGCACCCTTGCATTGTCTTGGTGAAAAAGAACTTTTTTCTTGGCCAAATGAGGTCGGTTTTTTTTTCAAATCCTCATTGAAGCGGTCCAATAAGTTGGCATAATATTCCCCATTAATTGTTCTTCCCTTTTGAAGATAGTCAATGTGGATTATCCCACGTGCATCCCAAAAAACAGTCGCCATAACTTTATTGGCTGACAAACCCACCTTGGCCTTCTTTGGCGCCGATTCACCCTTAGAAACACACTGTTTTGACTGTTGTTTGGTCTCTGGTGTGTTGCGATGGATCCATGTTTCGTCCACGGTTAAAAAACTCCTCCATATTGTGATTAAACAACGCCAAACCTTCCTGTGAAGTTGTTACACGATTGCGTTTGTGGTCGACTGTGAGCAAACGCGGCACCCATCTTGCGGAAAGCTTTCTCATGCCCAAGTGATCATTCAAAATTGAAACCACTGAGCCATGCGAGATGCCTATGGCTTCCACAATCTCTTGCACTTTCAATCTTCGGTCGGCCAACACCATATGGTGAATTTTTTCGATTGTTTCGGGTGTAGAGACCTCAACTGGGCGTCCAGGACGTTCGGCATCTTCAGTGCTTGTAGGGCCACAACGAAATTCAGTAAACCACTTTTTTACCATTGAAATCGATGGTGCAGAGTCCCCATAGTATTTATCAAGCTTAGCCTTGGTCTCGGTAATGGTTTTTTTTCGCAAAAAATAATGCTTAATAAGCACACGAAATTCACTTTTTTACATTATTTCCTTAAGTTACTGGATAGTCTGATAAAGATAGCTGTAAAACACAAACTAACTGACGCAGCAAGTTCAAATTTTGATAGGAGTCAACTGACAGATGCCTGTTGACAGGAGTAGTGTTGCTTTTTCAGTAAGGAGGTTAGAAATTCAAAAAGTCACGGACTTATTGACCCGCCTTAGTATATAGAGAACAGATTTGATTATTTGTTTGCATTGAATAGTTTCCGTAACTACTGGTGCGATTTTGATGAAACGAACGGGAAATTAAATAGTTTACTTTTAAATGTGGTAAAATGTACGGTTTTCGCTACATTTCCTTTTGCGCGAACAAAGTTTAGGGCAATATCTAGTTAAATATAATACTATTTATTATATCAAAAATCTTAGTGTGTTTAGAAAGAAAGAATTAAATCAATCATATTCCCGTTGTCCTATTGGCACTTGTAACACAAGTTCTTTGGATAATTAACACGGCACGACGTGGCGTAAGGTGTACATAGATATGAATATAGTTATTATTTCAGTTACCTCCCGGCGCCATGAAGTGGTCGGGCAGGCAGGCGGCCAGCAGGTCGGCCCTGGCCCGCGCCTGCGTCAGCTCCAGCGCGCGCAGCTGCAGATCGATGCTGCGGGTGGACGCGCGGGACGCTGCCACCAGCGAGCCCAGCTCGGCGGCGGGCGAGCCGCGCCCCTCCGCTGACGTCACGTTAGTCTCCTCTGCGCGTGCGCCGCCAGCTATTACACAATATGAGTCATTACGATTTAAAGAAAGGCAAAAAATGGCGGCCTTAGTGCAATGCAAACATAACGACATATTTATATTTTAAATGCTAATGGTAAACTCTTGACATGTAAATATATGGCGTTACGTGTGTATAATATTTTGATATTTTTTATTTTGTTTATTTATCGCTAATTATAGGTCCTAAATACATAATATTTTCACTTCGTTGGGAGGGATTATTTTGTATGTTAGTCGAACCTTGTATGGAGTCGAGCTGCGCGCGCAGGTCGGCGTGCTGCTCGGTCATCTTCTGCACGAGCTCACGGAACTTGACGATGGTCGCGTCGCGGTCCATGATCGTCTCCAGCGCCGCCTCGCGCTCGCGCACCGCCTGCGTACACAATACCCTGACTGTATGGTGCGGTATCGTTGTGTCGACTCGACTAAGACAATACCACGGCCTTACCGGAAATCGGCGTGGATGCCATATAAATTAATGAAGCTTATTTTTTAACCATTACTCTTGATTTAAAATAATATTTTTTGTTTTTATTTTATATTGTGGTATTGTTTTCTTATTTTTGTAAATAAGATGTATTATAATTGTAATGTAATCTTTAAAATGGGATTAAAATATTATGATTTATTTATTTCTTTAAGCAGTGATTGTGTTGTATTTTGCTGAGTGAATAAGAGTGCTTAAAGGAATGGTGACTGTAGGCGACGGTAACCGCTTACTATCAAGGGATTAGTTTCACGGTCATACCTCGCGTGTGGCGGCGTGCGCCATCTCCAGCTCCTCGCGCAGGTCCATCTCCAGCTCGCGGTTGGACTCCACCAGCTGCTCGTGCACCTCCTGTAGCGCCTCCAGCTCTTGCACGTCCTGCTTCAGCTGCTCCACCTGAAAAACATCATGTTCAAAATATTGAGTATACATATAATAATACTACATAATTTTATACAGGGTGTTTGATAGAACGTAGTCAACCGTAAATTGGAGATGACTGTAGAGTTGATCACAGTCCAAGTCAACGAGAGCAGAAGTCGGAGCCGCAACACTTGCAATTTGATCCTTAAACCTTGGCTGTCTGGTCCTCACCTGGTCCTCCAGCGCCATCTTCTTCTCGGCCAGCTGCTCGACCATCTCCTCGGCGCCGAGCGCGGCGTCCACCTGCTCGCGCAGGTCCGCCACCTGCGCCTCCAGCTCCTCCACGCGAGCCGACAGCTTCTCCTTCGTGCGGCTCAGCTCGGCGATCTCAGACTTGTACTGCTCCAGATCCTACGTCATACAATTTAAGCATAATTTTTTTTCTATGGAGAAAGGACACAACAAACACACTGTCAATAATAAAATCTAAATATTGTACAGAAAAGTTAATCTTGTTTTGTGCTGGTCCACACAACTTTCGTACTAAAGTTATACAGTTGTATAAATATCCGTCCACACTGTTTCCAGCGACATAAATTCGAAAGTCACTGGTTTTTTATTCGCGTAACACCTTGCCAAACAGGAACGCCAACAGGAATGCCAAACATACAATACTTTTTCTTCCTATCCCTCCGTCCTTAAACAACACGATCACACATTACCTTCTGCATCTTCTGCATGGCGTGCTTGTCGTGCGCGGAGAGGTCGCGCAGGCGCACGAGCGTGTCGCGCAGGCGCACGTTCTGCTGCTGCAGCTGCCGCACTTCGTAGCCCGTGGCGCCCTCGCTCGCTGCGTACGGGTGCTCTATTCAACGCCACCCCAAATTCATGCATGGCCCAAACTACGACGGCTAATGTTGTATGTATGAGTCTGTATGGACACTGGAATTGGACTGAGAGCTATTACCAATTCTAGAGCTGAAAACTTGTACCTTACCTCTCCTATTATATCCCGCCACATATTTTTGGCTTTATTGCCACTCAAACTTGGTATATTCAATGTGATTGTGATTCCGAAATAGCTGCCATCATAAAATGGCGGTCTTTATACAATATAATATCGGCCTGTATGTAGGTGATTGAGGTGTGATATGAGTGTTAGGTTGAAAAAATAACTTAACACAAAACACTTTTAACTGTAGTTTATTTTTTTACAGTAATACGGCGCATATCGACCACACCTTATATTACCGTGCACAGTTTAAGAAGGAGAACTTAAAGGATAGTAATTAGGTATTACATAAATATAATATTCAAGCCTAATTACAATAGATCGCGTAATAAACGTATGTCGCGACAAGGCAGCTGACAATACAGGTTCAGCGCACGGAAGTGAATTTCGTACTGAAAACGATTTGCAACCCGACCGAGCGCTCGCACACCTAACGATAACAATTCCTGTTATTATGTCTTGTTATTCGTTAGGTACTTGGTATTTAAGGCTCGGCGCGCGGAGCGCGGCACTCCGGTTGCGTAACATGTTACCTATACATGACAAAATATTATGTACTAGCAATAATTTATATAGATTTACACCCGGTTTCTGAAAGGCTAATCAAATAGTTGATGAACTAACACGTTGTTGAGTTAACGGGCAGGTTAAATCAATTTCCGTTTCTGAAACGCTGATTAGTGAAAAATGTACTAATCATTGATCAAATTGACATGACATATACAAGCACATACAAGCCTTAAATAGCTTTCCAGAAACCGAAAACGGCGTTTGACATGTTGTTTGACCATTCGTTTGACATTAGTTTTGTTAACTAACACGTTGTTCAAATCAATCGACTGATCAAGCTTTTTGCAACTCAATTTAGACTTGAAATGAGATTTGATCGCCGATTAGTTGATTTTAGCGTTGATTAGCCTTTCAGAAACCGGGGGTTAGTGTTTTAATAATTTTATTCTATTTTTACTAAAAGTGTAAAATAATAAGTTATTTAAATGATTTGTGTAAATAAAAAATTGTATATATAGCTGTGTATACTGACTTACATATTATGTAACTACTGTGTTAGGCCACATCACTATGACTAGCAGTGTTGAGGTCCTTATACACAAAGATCTTATGTTTTGAATGTCGTGATGCTGGTGAGGGTCTCAATTTGGAAACGAATTGGTGAAGTCGGGTAGTAAAATCCGATATATCAGTACTTTGATGTATCGAGGTCTGGAAAAATTCTCCAGGTAACCTCAATGGTTCCCCATATACCAATTCGGCAGACGAAGACTTCAGATCGTCTTTAAATGCACTTCTTATGCCCAATAGCACAAGAGGTAACATGTCGACCCAATTTGCATCAGCATGGCACATTATTGCCGCCATTAACTGGCGGTGGAAACGTTCCACGAGGCCATTAGAAGCAGGGTGATACGCGGTTGTTCTGCGATGTTTGAATACAATCGCTTTTCCTAGATATTGGAAAGGACATCCAAACCTGGATACTGTTTCCGCAGCCTTCCCTACTGTTTCCGCTGTCATGTCAAACATTGGTGTAACTTCAGGCCATCGTGTGAACCTATCCACCGCCGTTAAACAATAGCGGTAGCCCTGTGAAACAGGAAGAGGGCCAATAATGTCCAAGTGAATAAATGCAAATCGAGCGCGCGGTATATCGAACATGCCCAATGGAGGAGACACGTGGCGATAAACCTTAGCGCGTTGACAGGACAAGCATTGACGAGTCCATTCACGGCAGTCTTTTCTGACGCCCGGCCAAACAAAACGGTCCGCAACAAATTTGGCTGTAGCATTAGCGCCAGGATGACTAAAACTGTGGAAACTGTCAAAAACTTGTCTTCTCAAATGTTTGGTAATTAACGGCCTAGGAAATGGGGTGCTGACGTCGCAATAAATTTCCGCTTGGCAGTTTGGGACTTTTAATTTTTGAAGACGTAAAGAAGATTCGTCTCTTAAAAGTTTAGCGAACTCTTCATCAGAAGCTTGAGACGATGCCAACGATTCAAATATCGTCGATAGGTATATGTACATAGGCTGCACTAAAAGTATCGGGAATGGAATATTTCCACTGTTCCTGTCATATTAAAATCTTTTTAATTTAAAACTCATTGGTTTTAAAAATCGAATACCGTTTATTTATTTAAAAAAAGATTCTCGGTCTTGTCACAAGGTCTTGTCAAACTTGTTTAGTCGTTGAGAAAATGGAATTGACTCGAGAAAATTCTAGAGCGATGATTTATTATGACTTTCGAAGTGGTTTAACACAAAAACAGTGTGTTGACCGGATGATTTTTGCATTTGGTGATGAAGCCCCATCCAAAACCACAATTTATCGCTGGTTTGCTGAATTTCAACGTGGACGTGTCGCTCAGTGATGATCCCCGTCAAGGTCGTCCAAAAACTGCAGTCACCCAAGAAAACGTTGATGCTGTGCGTAAGCTGATTGAGGAAGATCGACATGTGACATACCGCGAAATTCAGGCAACTTTAGACATTGGCATGAGTCAAATACAAATAATCTTGCATGAACAATCAGGTGTAAAAAAGTTGTTTTCCCGATGGATACCGCATTTGCTCTGTGAAGAGCAAAAAGCGGCTCGCGTTACTTGGTGCGTCAGAACTCTCGAAAGATTCCACGCAGGATCCTCAAATGCTGTATACAACATCGTATCAGGTGACGAATCCTGGACATACGCGTACGAACCCGAAACAAAAAACCAGTCACGAGTTTGGGTGTTCGAAAATGAGTTAAAGCCAACAAAAATTGTTCGTTCACGGAGTGTTGCAAAAAAAATTGTGGCCACGTTTGTCTCCAAAACCGGCCATGTTGCGACTATTCCTCTTGAGGGACAAAGAACGGTTAATGCAGAATGGTATGCTAACATTTGTTTGCCACAGGTCGTTTCTGAACTCCGTAAAGAGAACTGCAACCGCCGCATCATCCTCCATCACGACAATGCGAGTTCTCACACCGCGCACAGAACAAAAGAGTTTTTAGAGCAAGAAATCATAGAATTATTAGACCATCCGCCGTACAGCCCCGACCTAAGCCCTAATGATTTCTATACTTTCCCTAAAATAAAGAATAAATTGCGTGGTCAGAGATTTTCATCACCTGAAGAAGCTGTGGACGCCTACAAAACGGCCATTTTGGAGACCCCAACTTCCGAATGGAATGGTTGCTTCAATGATTGGTTCCATCGTATGGAAAAATGTGTCAAATTTCGCGGAGAATACTTCGAAAAGCAACAAATACATTTTTAAATAGTAATGTTGTGTCACTTCCTTGATTCCTGAAATTTTCAGTGCCGCCCTCGTATTTCGTCGATACGTGAAAGAGGGTCAGCAACTATGTTGTCCTTCCCTTTAATGTAACGAATATCAGTCGTAAATTGCGAAATGAAATCTAAATGACGAAATTGTCTAGGCGAGCAATTCATTTTTCTTTCAGGGAAAGCGAAGCTAAGAGGTTTATGGTCGGTGTAAACCACAAAATGTCTTGCTTCGAGCATGTGACGAAAATATTTTATACTTTTGTATATCGCCAAAAGCTCGCAGTCGTATGGCGAGTATTTTTGTTGGGCGGGACTTAGCTTCCGTGAAAAGAAAGCGAGTGGTTGCCACATGTATATAAAATATTAGAAGGACATTTTAAGTGTGTTGTTGATATTTTTTATAATCAACTCTATAAATTCTACTTTTCGTGCCCTTTCTGATGATAACCACATCGAGGAGTTTTTAAATAAATATAAAGACCGCCATTTTATGACGGCAGCCACTTAGAATTCACAATCACATTGAATATACCAAATTTTAGTGCCAACAAAACCAACTTTAGGAAAAAAATGCTTTTATTGACACTAAATTTTTTTGAAAAAAAAATATCAAAATCTTTTTGTTGACATAGCTCTTAGCCGCGCTACTGACCAGCCAGGTCAGCGGTTCCGTGTCGGGGTATAATAGGAGAGGTATAGGACAAGTTGTCAGGTTACCTCGAATAGCTGCTCTGAAATTGGTAGTAGCTCTCGGGCTATTGAGTAATCTGTCGGTACAGTCATTTGGTCTGGTAATGTTAAGTAAGCACGTCATTGATACAAAACTTATGCTTCCTATTCTCAGGTCTGTACTATTGTCAGTCGATCATTACGACCTTCTTACGTCAAAAACATATGCAACCCGCAAAGAAAATTTATAACCAGTAAAGTTTTTATGAATATATATTTTTTAATTATAATATTTGACAAGGAAATTGTTTTTGATAAGATTTTGAATGTAAAACTAAGTACTTGTATTATTTTATAATTGTCAGAAAAAGTCTCAAGAATGTACGAGGGCGGGTCAATAAGTCCGTGACTTTTGGAATAAAACAAAGATTTTTTGATAAATAAATCATTTTATTTTTCAACGTAGTCCCCCTTGAGCTCTATACACTTTGTCCAACGCTTCTCCAATTTTTTTATCCCTTCCAAAAAATATGATTTGTCGAGGTCCTCAAAATAGGCCTTTGTTTGCGAGATGACTTCATCATTGGAGTCAAATCTTTTTCCACCGAGCCATTTTTTCAGGTTTGGGAACAAGAAATAGTCACTCGGAGCCAAATCTGGAGAATAGGGTGGATGTGGGAGCAATTCGTAGCCCAATTCATGGATTTTTGCCATGGCAACTGCACATGTGTGCACCCTTGCATTGTCTTGGTGAAAAAGAACTTTTTTCTTGGCCAAATGAGGTCGGTTTTTTTTCAAATCCTCATTGAAGCGGTCCAATAAGTTGGCATAATATTCCCCATTAATTGTTCTTCCCTTTTGAAGATAGTCAATGTGGATTATCCCACGTGCATCCCAAAAAACAGTCGCCATAACTTTATTGGCTGACAAACCCACCTTGGCCTTCTTTGGCGCCGATTCACCCTTAGAAACCCACTGTTTTGACTGTTGTTTGGTCTTTGGTGTGTTGTGATGGATCCATGTTTCGTCCACGGTTACAAAACGGCGCAAAAACTCCATATTGTGATTAAACAACGCCAAACCTTCCTGTGAAGTTGTTACACGATTGCGTTTGTGGTCGACTTGCGGAAAGCTTTCTCATGCCCAAGTGATCATTCAAAATTGAAACCACTGAGCCATGCGAGATGCCTATGGCTTCCACAATCTCTTGCACTTTCAATCTTCGGTCGGCCAACACCATATCGTGAATTTTTTCGATTGTTTCGGGTGTAGAGACCTCAACTGGGCGTCCAGGACGTTCGGCATCTTCAGTGCTTGTACGGCCACAACGAAATTCAGTAAACCACTTTTTTACCTTTGAAATCGATGGTGCAGAGTCCCCACAGTATTTATCAAGCTTAGCCTTGGTCTCGGTAATGGTTTTTTTTCGCAAAAAATAATGCTTAATAAGCACACGAAATTCACTTTTTTCCATTGTTTCCTTAAGTTACTGGATAGTCTGATAAAGATAGCTGTAAAACACAAACTAACTGACGCAGCAAGTTCAAATTTTGATAGGAGTCAACTGACAGATGCCTGTTGACAGGAGTAGTGTTGCTTTTTCAGTAAGGAGGTTAGAAATTTAAAAAGTCACGGACTTATTGACCCGCAATAGTACTTGGGTATGGGTGGAAATATAAGAGTTGGCACGTACAACACATAGACACATGATGTGCACGAATAGGACATTACGCGACCTAGCACTGCATTAACCGTCATGGTATATCACTGTCATTCGCCTGCAGGGTAATCGCGCTAAGTTGTTTCAGTTGAATCGTTAACAAACCGTGAACGTTACTCGACTTTTTTAATGATTCGGTATCGCGGCAACGTTTTGACAGATAGTTGGCACGCAGCCGCACCGCAGCCCAAGCGCAAACGCTGTCAAAACAAAAAGTTGATACGGTGCTACTTTTTCACGCATGTTTCTGAAACGTTTCTTGTTTCGGTGTGTTAAATTGTTGAGAATATAAAGGTAAAATGACTTGTAAAATGAAATAAAATAATTATTGAGTTACGATTGGAAGGATAAGGATAGTGCGATACTGAAATTAGTTCAACCGCACCGGAATCGAACCGAAACTGAATCATAACCAAGGCAGACTTGAACCTGAATTTAAACGATAAACAGTAAGCGCGATTGGTCAGCAGGTCAAACTTTTGATTATGAAGGCAGAAGGAGACAGTAAGTGTTTTGCTATTGCTACAAAATTACACAGAGCTTAAGATATAAATAGATTTTTTAAATTCTCTGACAGTACTATACTGCAAAAAAATACAGGCAAGTAAAATACATACTTAGTATTTTTAAATATTAAATGACAAACAGAAATACTTAATTGAACAGAACTTATTTTAAATTTAAAACTTAGACAGTCTTGTAGTAAATTAAATTAAAAAGTTAGTGTTAACCCAGAAAAGACCCAGAAGAGGAGGTAGGCACGTCCGAATCGGCACCCATGAGTTCATTTAAGCGGTCGTTAGGATGATTTGTCGTTCGGATAATCGACGCTCTACTATTTATATTTTAAAACACTGTATTTGAAATTGCATAAGTGTGTGTGTGTGACGCCAAGTTTAGTATTATGACCTATGCCACGTCCAATTCACCTCACGTCAGTCACCTCACGAGTCAGTCACCTCACGAGTCAGTCGGGCCGCGACACAAACACATACACGTAGCATGCTTTAGTCACACAACTTCATACATACATATTTTATAGAAACTATTTATAATTATTGTAATGTAATGTGATAGAAAATGTATTGATCTGTCAATTTCTGGTAACTTCTTCTCGTATGCATTACAATTTAGCTCCTTAAAGTTACACCAAACTTATAATAAGGAATGAGAGGGATCTATTACACTCTATAATATGTAAGCATACTATAGATCTGGTTTTTTTTTTCATTACAAAATTATTTACCACAATACAAATAAGCAGACAGACCAATATTCACAATGAATTTACACAATGTATGCGTGAAATTAATATGTACGAAAACTATATCAATAAAAAAGTTAATTACAGTAAATAAATAAATAATACATACACGTTTGAATTTCTTTAACATATTCTCTATAATGTGAAAAGCATAAATTAATATTGTGTCTCACTGTCTTGTCAGAGGTAGTATGTTTTAATATTGTGTTATTTTTAATATCTACAATAAGGGAATTTCGAACTTCTTTATAATAGAATTAAAAATAAAAATAACAAAAATGTAACTTATCACTTAGCAGTCAAAATATTTAAAATGTTACTAAAATGTACTAACTATAAAATATCAAAGAATTATATCAGTCACAACGTAAAGTATACAATACAGTAGCAAAGGAAAATATTCTGATAATAATAGAATTCCTCCAATTAATCAAATAAATAAAACAATTACTGCCCTAGTGTACCTGTCTATGATATAAATAAAAAAATCCAGCCAGACCTTGGAAAGCTTTTGAAAAGGAAAAAATTGCAATGAGATTTTTGGCAACGTAATATAATAAAGGTGTCTAAATTTAATCGTACAAACAGTGTATTTTACATTAAAAAATGATCAGTGGAATATTTATTATAAGGGCACTTGTGTGCATTAGAACATCACGTCAGACTCCACCAGTGCCGCTACCAATGAAATGTATGTAGCTAAAGCATTATGTAATATCTATACATTGTCCCAACCAATTTGGTGTGGGCTACAGTTACTGAGTGACGCCACCGAGGTGTCCTAATGCAAACAGGTGCCCAACATTAGACTACATTATCATCTGTAATTTATCTCACAATCCTTGATTCGGCTCCGGTGCTATAAGTTCCATAAAATAAAAACCACCAAACGAAATAAAATTTGTAAACAAACGTTCGGGGTTATGCCGAATCTTTGAATCAAATAGAAAAACAGTTTCATTAACTTGAAGAATAAATTTTCCAAATGTTCACGTTTCGAATGCCACGTACGTTACTTTGAGGTCATTGAATTTAGGACTATTTACATTATACCAGAAGTTCATTGTTTACAATATTTATTTCTTCTCGTGATTTTAACTATATAGTTAACATTATAGTACCGGAGTCATCGTCTACAACACTCACGTATGTTCCCGCCCGCCTCCATCTCGGCGCGCATGAGCTGCAGGTCCAGCGTGGCCTCCTCCAGCTTCTCCCGGCACTGCTCCAGCTCCAGCTGCAGCGACTCCGCGCGCTCCTCCGCCATCTCCTTGTCCAGCGCCGCCATCTCCGCCGCTTCGGCCAGCTCGGCCGTCTCGTCTGAATGGACTTCGAGCGCCTCTTGAGCCTCCCGGGTCTGGAACCACGAAATTTTGGTTTTTAAGTTATGGGGGCAACACTCGCAATCAGCATGAGCGGTCTATGTTAATCCCAGTGTATTATTAGACATTCGACATTACTTCTTAGTTTTTCTATTGAATGGTGCAAACTTTTTAAACTCGGCCCTGTCTTTGTAAAAACAACCTTCTTAAAAGATTAAATTCTAGTAGTAACAATAATGATAGCAGCTGACGCAGTACGATTTATATACGAAGGGGCTAATATTGCCACCCATGGACAAACTAGCGTACCGTAGGGTCCGTAGGTATGAAGTTAAAACACCGTACAGTAGGACTACGACCTCTATGTCTTTCGGCAATCGTCGTTTTTCATGCATCGTCTGCCATTTCCAAGATTGCCGAGGGCCATTAGCAACATGGTTTTACTGTACGCTATACAGAATGTTTGATAGAACGATGTGTGAAATAGAGATGCCGGGGGTGAAGACAAAGAATTTGAACCCCCCACATGTATGGCCGATATTGGATAATTTCTGAGACATTCGACATTTTGAATTTCATTCAAACGAAGACCTTGAAAGGAATACAAATTTTGAATAAATTAATTATTTTTCAAAAAAGTTGTTTTCTATTACCTTTGATGTACTTTATGTGAGGGAAAGTCGTAACGAGAATAAGAAAATAAACGTGTTTTCTCCATTGAATCTCCATTTCACGGATTGACCACGTTCTACCAAATATCCTGTATATTATATTTAAACAGTATTTTAACTCCATTTGATTTTAGGTGTTGCACAATTTATGTGACAACCATAGATTAAGTTAAAACACTGTATCTAAAAGTATCATATTTGCATCGTATTTTGACCAAAAACTTCGTGCTTCTTTTTTAAATTACAGTACATCTGATAAAAGTACTCACCTCCTTCTTGGCCCGCTCGAGGTCGCGCTGCAGCTGCGCCTGCGACTCCATGATCTTGGCCTTGAACTCGTTGGCCTGGTCCAGCTGCAGGCGCAGGCGCTCCAGCTCGCGGATCTTGTCGCGATCCTCCGCCCGCCTGATCTTCAGCGTCTCCAGCTTCTCGCGGAGGTCCTCGTTGTCCGCCTTCAGCTGCGTGATCTGTCAGAAATGTTAGCATTCTATAATCAATACAAGTTAAATAAACCTGTGTTTTAAGACAGCACCGGACAATTTGTAACAAGTGTATTTCTTTCCTGTGCGTCGGGCACACAACGCGCCGTCTGGTCGCGGAAGTGGTATCAAAAACTCTCAATAGAGCTGTCAAATCTAACGATGTTAAAAATTCTTATTCTATCAATATATAACCAGTTTAAATAAAGAGAGAAACTCGCCTCCTGCTGCGCCTGGATGTTGGCCAGCCTGTCCTCGACGGCGGCGGCGCTGGGCTGCGGCGACGTCAGGCTCTGACCCGGCGTGTAGTGCGGCGTAAGCGTCTCGACGAATCCAGTCTGAATACAGTTGTGACTGTTATCGATTTTATTTACTAGCTATACCTTATCCATACCTTATACAAAAAATATAAGGTATAGCTAGTATAATAATAGCAATATTATTGAATCTATGACAAAATTGTTGTATTTTTTTTAAAATCGATATTCATATTTAAGAGGCCAGTGTAATCAACTGTTGGTTGTGGTAATCCGATGTTGCCAAATGTTGGACACCCCCGCATACCTCGACGAAGGAGGCTCTCTTGCTGAGGTCGGGGGAGGAGGCGCGCTCGGCGGTCGGCGACACGTACGACGTCAGCGACTGGCGGCTGCTCGCCAGCGACGTCCTGGAACTGATGTCGCACGGTTACGGAATTAAGCCCTCGTTCCCACGAGCGTTTTTAGTGGTCGCGACAGCAAAAACAGCACTCTAAATGGAACCGTGCTCTAATACAATAGAGCTGAAAAACGTGTAGTTGTCAAATCTGACATTTGAAACTTCGATTTTCAGCTACATTGTATTAGCGCAGAGTTCTATTTACAGTGCAGTTTTTTCTGGCGCGACCACAAAAAAACTTTCGTGGAAACGGCGGCTGTGAGCTATAGTCGAGTTATATTATGATACCCTTAAAAAATTACGAATGTTATAGACAAAGAGAATGAATTAAGCTATCTTTTTGAATATTGATAAGAGAAAGCTAAGGTAATAGACAGCTAATAATTGTATTTATGTTCGTAATAGCGCACGATGGAGGCCAGGCCGCGGTGGCCAGGCCGCGGTAGCCACCGAAATGTATGCATTGTATCATCAGTGCGCGCGCGCAAGAGGCCAGCGGCCGCATGCATGCATTTCGGTGGCCGCTGCGGCCTGGTCGCCAGTGCTCGCTTAGGCATAGTTTCACTGTCGTCATTATGGAGGGTAGAGAAAAAGATAACTATCTAAAATGGAGGCAACTTGATAAAGTGTCCAGCTGTACGCAGTGAATTATATCAGTTGAAAAATACCTCCACGAATGGCGCTAGTAGCGGCAAGGGTATAGAATGACTGAAGAAGTTCGTGACAAATTGAAGTTTGCCACGAGTTAAAAAATTGGATTGGAGTTAAAAAATTCATGATATGATATCAATTCATTTTTTCGTAACTAGAGTAGTCAGAAATGTCCAACATACAAAACATTTTTGGGCTTCAAAGGGTAAAAATTGACTCTATAACTGAGACTTTGCTGGCTGTCTGTCCGTCTGTCACCAGGCTGTACCTATCTCCTTCACCGTGATAGCTAGACCATTGAAATTTTCACAGATGATGTATTTCAGTTGCTGATATAAAAAACATACTGAAAACAGAATTAAATAAATAATAAATATTGAAGGGGGGGCTTCAATACAACAAACGTGTTTTTTTTGCCACAAACAATAACGCTGTTGCTACTGTGGCATACAACCTAATTTAACGCATTTCAGCGGACACTCTTTACAAACAGAGACATTTCTCTTTCCTCTAGCCTCCATAGTCATGATATGATATCAATTCATTTTCCATTCTTTATGTCTCCATAGACATTACCATTACCTAACGATTACATACTCCTTAGATAGTTAAGAACAATTTACAGGTATTTGAATAATCAAGCATAAAGGTAACATGCCTATATAACCTGCAATTTTATGCATTTTATTACCACAATAAAAAAATGTATTATATTTGTTTATTCTAGTAAATATATCGATTTCTCAATTAGCCCAAAATAAAGTACAATATCTACATAGAAGGACTATGTTTAGTTAAAATCACAGGTAAAGGAGGAGTGATCTAAATAATTGGCTATAAATGCAATTGTAGAAATTAGCACAGAGAGAGACACATCATAAAGAAGAGTAGTGTAGCATTTGGCAAACCTTTTTAGGCTGGTACATAGTCTATGATTTGTCTTTGCCATGTCAAACACGGCCATGGACATAGAATATGTTCTATATGTCCATGGCCGTATTTGACATGAAACATAATAAAAGTAGTGTAGCATTTGGCAAACCTTTTAAGGCTGGGACTATATGCTCCGGAATCCGGAAAGCCGTAGAAAATTCTGAGCATTGAAAATTGCTACACTACTTTTGTTATGTTTCATGTCAAATACGACCATGGACATATAGAACATATTCTATGTCCATGGCCGTGTTTGGCATGGCAAAGACAAATCATAGACTATCACCCGGTTTCTGAAAGGCTAATCAAATAGTTGATGAACTAACACGTTGTTTAGTTAACAGGCTTGTTGAATCAATTTCCGTTTCTGAAACGCAGATTAGTGAAAAATTTACTAATCATTGATCAAATTGACATGACATATACAAGCAGATACAAGCCTTAAAAAGCTTTCCAGAAACCGAAAACAGCGCTTGACATGTTGTTTAACAATTCGTTTGACATTAGTTTTGTTAACTAACACGTTGATCAAATCAAACGACTGATCAAGCTTTTTGCAACTCAATTTACACTTGACAAGAGATTTGACCGCTGATTAGTTGATTTTGGCGTTGATTAGCCTTTCGGAAACCGGGGGTATGTACTGAACACTTGATCGTGTCGTCTATTTCAAGAGCTGCAATATAAGTTACTTCTTATGCCCGGTTTCTGAAGATTGTACATAAACTCTACATAAACTAAGTTTATCTGGCACCGAGTTTCCGAGTCCCAAAAGATCCATCTAGTGGTCACTAGATGAATCTTTTTGGACGTTATTTTGTTATGCTATAATTCGGCAATGTTAGTTACATTGTCATCTGTCAAAGTTAAGGAAAAGATAAACGGACCACATCGAAAGTTAAACTTACTTGTGGCTTTATTGTTCTGAAACGCAATTTAAACACGTTATGTAACTAAAAGCACTAATGAATAGATAAAGTACCGTCAAGTTCACCTTAGAAACCGGGCATCAATCCATTATCTACATCTACAAACATATACAAAAGGAAAACATAAATAGGTAAAATAATACTACATATACCTAGTATATGGTATTAGACATATTAACATATTGCAATATTATTCATATGTATACTAAAGAAAAAATAAATACATTCGTTAACAATCAATTGATGTCCTTATTAAAATAATATTCTTTATAATTTTCTACATTTTTTATTTTATAAACAATAATTCTCTGCCCACCCTTGAACTGATCACTCAAAGGATATTCAAAAATGTTTAAAAAATATGGTAAATTTATTTTTAAAAGAAAGCTGTCTTGACTTTTGCAGTCAAGTCTAATTTAAAAAATATATTTAAGGAGTACAAAAATATATAACAAACTCTAGTCATACTTATTACGTAGAATGTAGATTCTACGTAATAGCATTTTGCAAAATACAAAGCTTATTGTGCATTGAATTTGCTAGGTTGATCAAATACAAAACAGGCTCGGAAAACAATTGAGTATTGACAAGCTAGAAAAAACAGCTCAACCACAGCATAGAGAAAGGACTGAGCAACATTCTCATAGAGTCAACAACCACTCTCAAGATTCTAGATTATTCTAGAACGAACTGCATGCTGCTAATCTGCCTCTTCTTGTAGATATTCGCAAAAAGCAAGAAAAAGCCACGAAATTCCGCACAATAGCTTCTATCTAAAGCTGTCAATTCTATGGAAGCATTTATTAATTGCTCAGCTCGTTCTCCATGCCTGTGCTCTTAACTTCATTTGGCGCGGTAGCTATAACAAAGTAGGCATAACAGCTGCTAAAAGTGCAATAATATACAGTGCTGAAACATGTTCTTTACCTCGACATGGACAATGTCCCTTTCGTCTGCGCTGGAGAAGTCTTACGCCGGACCCTTATGGTGCATTAGGTTAGGAATTAGACACAAACATACAATGTTAAAACTAAATACAAATAAACATTTTTAGTAACACTATTAGAGTACAACTATGTACTCTAATAGTGTTAATGTCCTTCGGCGATCATAGTATTTCTATGGCAGAGACACGCGATGTACGGAAAACTAAGTTTCCCGAAAGTCATTAAGAATGTACTTGTAGTGAACTTATTTATCATTGGTAATGTTACCTTACATTTTAATGACCTTTATGGAGTTCTAAAACACAGTATATTAATGTTGTTTTAAAAATTTACTTAACGTCACATTGCAAGCATTTTTGATCTGCCGACAGATAGTATGTTCATCATCTCTCAGCCCTGATGATCTCAGTTCTGTGGCCGGTTTTTATAAGTATTATATTTGTAGTTTGACATCTCTTCACAATCAGCATGGCATATTTTTGCCGCACGGAGAAATCAACCGTCTAATTGGCAATTTACAAGGTCGCAAGTGACTAAATTGCCATTTAGACGGTCGATTTTTGGCGTTGCCCCTATAGGCATAACTAATATAATATTTAGTTACAGTAAATTGTCCACAATAACAAGCCTGTATAATAATAATAATTAACAAAACACAGTTTTAAAACAATTTAATTACAAGTTTGTTTTGGGCGCAGTTATGCGTTAAATTTCCGTAATATGGACGTTTGTATTGCATATTTGTTTCTCCATACTTAGTCAATAAGCGTGGTAAAAATATTTAGTTGTAATAATTACGTGTGGTCTACACGTAAGACTAGACATATTTTTTAATTTATTTAAAGAGCTTTCCTACCATAAGAGGCATAACAAAATTCTTTAAGACAATGTCTATCCCATTTTAGAGTTATGATGTTAATTAAAGCTTTCAACATAACCTAGGTCCTAGGACACAGTCCACAAGTAGTCACTAAAATGTAAAGATACATTAATTCAGTTACAAAAAATATTCTAATTATTTAACAGTGAAAAACTAAGAAAGATATTAAGAGTAGATGAAAAACAATTCTTGATTATTACATATTAGCTCTAAGTACTAAAAATAAAAATTACAAATTGGAGATGGCTCAGTTCTAAATACTGTTGTAATTTTTTTGTTAAAACATTTAGCTTGAGACATCTCACATAGCTTAAAGCAAATAAAAAAATATATGGTAAATACTTATTTTTAATGCATCAGTGCAAAGCTTTTAATATTGGTGCACTCTACAATTATCTAGTACTTACGTAGTCGGTCTAGATCTCTGGGCCACAGTTATACTAGCAAGAAAGAAACACACTATCAATTAGAAAAAACTAAATGGTTAAAAAATAAACTTAATATTCAGCTAGTTTGTTATAGCCAAAAATGATGCTAACTGTTAATCACCGATATGAAACTACAACACTTGCACTAAAAGTCTTGTTATATTACTTTCTATTTTAAACAAAATTAAAATAAAAGATTGATACCCTAATTCTGATTAGTATTAAACGCAGTATAATGTTACAATACCTAAGAAAACCAAAACTTATGATTAGGCATAATTAAATAGAAAAATACTTTTTTTTTTATATTTATGAAGGGCAAAATTTAAGGTTTTCACCTGATGGTAAGCGATTACCGCGACCCGTGGACACCCGCAACACCAGAGGAGTTACACTTGTAACTCCTTTGGTGTTGACTTGCATTCCCAACCACCCTAGGGCCTCAGGTAACCTGACTCACTCATCGAAACACAATGAAAGCATTACTTAGCGTTTAGGTACAATTAGTACAAATCATATTTTCTTAAGACAAAATCTAAGTACCTACTAAAGAATACTGACGTATATATACTATATATGTTTCATTATTACAGTCGAACCTCATTATACTAACAATTATATTTATTCAAAATGTGTTTTATTCAAAAAATAAAAGCTGAGTCTTACCTGCTGAGTCTCCTGTTGGACGCGGAAGACTTAGGCTCTTCCGTAGATGTTGTCATTTCCTTTGGATTGTCATCCTTATCCAGCAGCTGTATTTGCGACTGACGCACAAACACACCATAGTGCTCTTCACACTGAAATGATTAGTTTTACAATGTTAAATTGTAAAAGTAAAACTACATAATATGTGATAAACTTTAATGTTTATTTATAACATCTGTTTTAAAAACTGTTACTCAAGCAAAAATCTACATAATTTTTTACGGGATATAATTAATCTTGCGAATAATAAATAAGTTGGCGACTGCACATGAGCATACTGTATTACTGAAATTGGCAGCGAATTAATATATTGGCGAGTAAATTACTAGACTGGCGAAAGCACTCAGGTGACAAAAATCCAAAAATCAGCAGATAAAGAAGAAAAAAAAGATTAAAGAGCGAAATTTATTTCAAATGGGCACCGAAATTTATAAGTTGGTAAGTGACCAATTCCGAGTTGGCGACGATTATACGATGCAAGCAGCTATAAAACCAGATTGGGTTGACAAATTAATGGCTGCTAAAAATTCAATTTGCAGGCTATGGAAAATCGCATTTTTTGGGTACTGTTGGAGTTTGTTTTCTTTTGGCATAGATTTTCAATGTTTTTGGGGGTGCTCATTAATATGAAAATTAAATCCATTTTCCAAAATGGAGAATTTTCATTCTTCGTAAAAATTACATGAGTACTATCTAAAAAGTTCTTGGGGATGCTGATTAGGATTGATGATTATTATCACAGTATATATTGTAGTTCGAGATACCAGCTATGTTAAAGCTATAGAAATTTCTAGAAATTAGGATTAAAAAAATCTCTTATCATAAAGAAAATATGTACATGGTTGCTTAGGAAATTTTCATATTTTTTTCTGTAGGATGCACAGTTACCGAGATAGTTTCGATTATAGAAAAAAATATGGCAATGCTTTGAGATACGAATGATGTATAAAGATAGATGTATATAGATAAAAGTGTTGGAAAATTCAGGATTTTCAAATTTTTTTTCTCCCATCATGAAGAAAATAAGTGGTTGCGGGGATAATAAGGGGGAGCAAATTTTCATATTTTTTTAGTTTTTTTTTCGCACCATTTTCGTTATAGAAGAATTTTACTAATTAATTATTTTGAAAATTTCAAAATAAATGTTTTTTTTTAATTAACATCCCCTTAAACCTAGAAAAGGACACATAGATTCATTTGATTGAAAATTCATCTTTTAAATTAAAAATGGATATCATTTTTGTATTCAGCACCCGTAAAAACCTCAAAGACGACACCCATATCAATTCAGCAAAAAAGATTTTCGTCATTTTGAAATTTCAAAATGAATGAATTTTTGTAATCAGCATTCCCCGAAACCTATAAAAGGACACCCATATTATTTTTTATAAAATGAAATATCTCTGCAATCTTGGAATTTCAAAATGGATGTCATTTTCGTATCCAGCACCCCCAAAAACCTAGTAAACGACACCCATATCAATATTACGAAAAATAAATACCCGCCATTTTGAAATTTCAAAATGAATGATTTTTTAATATACAAACCGAAAACCCCCCGAAACCGAGAAAAATTAAAAATGGGAATTTTGTACACTCCTTTTCGTTTTTTTATGTGCGCTCGTTTTGCTGCTTTATGTTTCTTTAATTACCTACATCAGGGAATATATATGTGCCTATTATTAAATTAAATGTGTACTCTCAAATTGTCAGCAAGATGGTCATTTGTTCGCCAAAATAATATATGTTTACCAGTTTGGATTATTCAGTGAAGAAAACTGGTATTATTTAGTCTCCAGATTTGGAATTTTTTATTCCTTACATTCTTTCGCCAACTTGGTAATTTAGTATTCTATATTCGGTTTTTTCATACCCAAAATTTAATTGTTTTGTCGCAAGTTTAAATACATGACATTTTTTACTTCATCATGTCACTATGTTGGTTAATCTTGTACCTTCTAGCTGTAAGTTTTCCTTGAAAATAAATTATAGACTACCTGTTGTAATATAACGTTAATTATTCATTTGTAATATTATTCTTATTTTTGTTAATAACAAAACATTAATAATTCATCTAATATTACTGGTAATAAAAGTTTTTTAATGCTATAAATTAAAGAATAGAAAAAGTTTGCTTACGCGAAAATAGGCGTGACCACGAACTGTGCCATTGTTTTTACCCTTGGGTTCATCCAGGATAACACCAATCCATTTTCCAGTGGCAAAAGTTGGATGACCTAAGTATGCCACAGTGCCTTTTACGTCTTTGCCTGTGACAATCACTCTTTGCCCAATAGATAGTCCTTTGTCCGACATGTTCAATTACTTATAATTACTAAAATTTATTATGAGTGGTTACATTCTCTTCGTACTTATGACAAATTATATGAATATTTTTTAGTTACCTACCTACCCTAGTCCCTCAATTTAGTACTGGGACTTTAATCCAAAGAGTTAAAAATATTTCTTGTATGCCATTATACTCAACAAATCCTTATATTTATTTATTTTCGAATTAGAATTCTTATCCTTAATTAAATGAATTTATTGGCGAAAAATTTATTTGGTTTTTTATTTGGCCTGTAGCCACCGTTTCAGAGCCAACCAAATGTCAATGTCTTTTTTTTCTGTTTCTTTATTAAATGGCGTCGGCCTAAAATAATTTGCAAGTGTCAAGTTAAAAAGGCGGGAAATAGAATTTTCATTTCAATTTTCAACACCGTAAAGTCAAGTCTTATAGTCTAGTCAGTGCACTCCATGAGTCATATCAGACGATTCAGTAAAGTGTTAGAAGCTTTACTGAATGTTCCTAGGGAGTTTTGGTGGGACACAAAATAGTACGTTTTTAGAAGTTGTACCACTTGCCCACACTTGTGCACGTTAACGAATATTGGTAATGGTTAATATTCTACAAATATTAAACATTAAAAACCGAAATAACACAAATGTATGAACGAATACAAAGACCACAACATCGTCCATTGAATCCTCGGCAAAGCACGTGCGTATAGTTTTTATCATGAAATAATTTCTCTAAGATCAGTTATTAGTACATAATAGTCATCATGAATAATGAGCCATGAGCTGCAGTCAATAATTCAAAGTGTAGTATTTCAAACATCAATACATAATTAAATAAATGTAGTTGGAAATTGGAATAGCTAGATACATAAAATTATTTTAACTGCTCTAATTATTAAGTATAATATTTAAATCTGCAAAAATTGTATCTATTTCGTATCATACTGCATATTGTACAGTATGTTATAATATAAAACAGGCATCTAGTGTTCAAAAAGCGAATTACTTTCTGCAACCCAGAACCATAAATTAGACAGAGCCATAGATTAAATACATCTATGGATAGAGCCTATTGGCAACTATCTAGTGGTCAATAGCACGAAGTATAGATTTATGGAGTCGGAACGGTATAGGCTTTTCCATAGTATTTATGTACCCAATAATAAACCCAGATCATAGTTCTCTTTTCTGCCACTAGCTGCGCAACTATTCAGGACGTACCGATACTATTATTATTATTATTACTGATTATTACTCGTAAATGTAATTTATACTTATAAACTTACTTACTTATTTGTAATTTATACTATTTTATTAAATAATATGTTTAGCCAAAATTTCATTGTTATTTCTTTTCCACCAAGTATATTTAAACGAGTACTTCTTCAAAAGTGGCGCACTCTACCGACAAAAAAATCTGCCACCTAAATTGAGACCATTTGTTCAACATTAGGTACGTTCGGACTCCTTATATCTATACGTCGTGGTCAATAGCTTCAGGCTCAGCTCCATTTAGTAGTAAGTACGATAATTAATGTTTTGCAGTTTAAATAAGATATCACTAGATGGCGTGTTACGTACAATTTTATTCAAGGAGAATTTTATGGTAATAGGTCTTTACTTATGAAATTGCCGTTCTGCAGTACTGGCCATTTCAAATCAAAATAATTTTTGTTTGGCTAAGAATTCTAATTTCAAATTAATTTTATTTTAAAAACATTGAATTCTTTTTCCAAAAGTAGTCCTTTGTTTATTGATTAGTGTTACATTTTCATCGCATTCAATCTTTTTCATCATCATGGATACGTTAAAAATTTGATTAATTACGGAATATGAGTACCGTCGCGTCGTGGCAGCAACGCGGCACAAAACATCAACGACGTTTACGGAGCTTATACTACAAACCAACGCACCACCTGTTATTGGTTTCCTCGCTTCCGTTCTGGAAATTTCGACCTGAAAAATGAACCTCGCGGTCGTCCGAAGACTTTGGTCGACAGTGACGAATTAAAGGCGATTGTGGAAGCTGTGATACACAATCTACGGCTGAATTAGCAGCAGCTTCCGACGTTATCAAAACAATATTGGTCCATTTGCGTCAAATTAGCAAGGTAAAAAAGCTTGACAAATGGGTGCCCCATGAACTCAATGATCGCCAGCGCGAAGTACGCGTCGAGACGTGCCTTGCACTGCTCAACAGATACACAAATGAAGGAATTTTGAACCGCATTGTTAACCGCAAGTTGGTTGGATACTGGTTCAGCAACTAAACAATGCCCTAAACGAAAACTTACCCCTAGAAAAATGATGGTCACTGTTTGGTACACAGCGCCGATATGATTCATCACAGCTTCTTACCAAACGGGTGAGCATTACTGCAGATGTGTAGGTACTGTGAAGAACTGAACACAATGATGGAGAATCTGGCACATCTCTAACCAGCATTGGTCAATCGCTCGTCTCCGCTGCTTCTGCACGACAGCGCGCGATCTCATACTGCACAGCAGACGGTCTCCAAGTTGCGAGAACTGGGGTTGGAAGCTCTCCATCATCTGCCCTACTCACCAGACCTTGCGCCTACAGACTACTACTTTTTCCAGAATTTGGATAACTTCTTGGCGGGAAAAAATTCAATAGCCGAGAGGCAGTACAAAATGGCTTTGAAGAATTTGTTGCCTCCCATCCAGCTGATTTCTTTAAAAAGGGCATCAATAAACTGCCACTGCGTTGGCAAAGATGCATTGATTGCATGGGTGATTACTTCGATTAATACAAATCGAAAAAAATTCGTTTAAATTTTTTCATACAAAACGGCAAGTTCATAGGTAAAGATCTAATATTAAAAAAATTATATCAGGTAACACAAGTGGATGTGACGTCTATATTTTGTTAAAAAAAAAATGGGTAATGGTGAGCAATGGACATAATAAGTAATCAGAACCAGGGCTGCCAGATTGCATAATTGCATATAAAATATGTATAATCGGACGGTGCATTGTATCCATGATCATTTCGTTTAAGATACAAAAGCATATGTCAAGTCAAGTCTTTCTACCTATATAATAAGTAGGCATGCAAAATGTATATTATAGTTGTAGGTAACTGAATTAATAATAATTATAATTTAAATGTAATTTAATTTAAATTAAAATAAATTGATAACATTCCGTTAGGAATGCAAACATTGCAAAAAATAAGATAAATAGTTTAATTGAAATAGATCATTTTAATAAGAATTATAAAAGTTGATAAATTCAATTCAAACAGTTAAGTAAGTCAATTTAAATCCATGGTCAATATTATTACAAATCAATGTCATAAGTTTATTCCAATTATTTATTTTATTTATCACTCAATATTATTTAATCTATCATTGAATAGTCAAATATATTATAATAAAATTTTTTATCAGACACCTTTTAAAGTTTTTCTTAAATAATTTTAAGTTCATTGCTTTTAAATCCTTTGGTAATTTATTATAAATTGCAGGAACCATATGAAAAACACTTCTATGCATTAGCGTGGTATTGGTCATACGATCCAAAAAAAATTAATAAGTACTTTAGTACTGCACAGTATGCGTCTCTGACGTCTGAATACAAAAAAAACTAAACGGTAAATTATACCTTTGCGATCATGGATCTCAAAAATATTCTTAAAGCGTTTTAATATTTTAATACAATTTAAATTTAATATTTTAAGATAAGAACGGCGAGCGGCGGCCGTTTCTTTTGGTATTTAGAAGACATACGACTCTGCAGATTATAACAGTATGTTACTGCAGCGCGGTTATTTGCTTCTGTCCATCTGGGGAAATATTTGCTTGCTCACTCAGTGTCAACGTGCAGAATATTGTTATATATTATAATATTTTGTAATCTATTCTCTATTTTGCGCAATTGGAAAAAAAATCTCGCTCGCTCTGCTTGCTCGCTTTTTAACAGAAATATAATAATATACTACATATTAAAAGTGAAGAAACAAAAGAACTTGGGTAAACGTAATATTTTGGAAAAGGAGGTTTAGTGGGAAATTGTAATATATCCGGCACTGGTACTATCAAGAGGAAAAGAGTGTTAAAGTTATTACGTTGCTGACATACTGACCTGTACATTAGTACGGGTCAGTATGTTAGTTTTATTAAATAATTAAGAAAAATTGATTTATACAAAACCATTCTATGGTCATGTATAATGCGATCTTTCATATAATTGCAGATATTATACTGTATAGCCGATTTATTTGCTGGCAGCCCTGATCAGTACTCAGTAGGGAGCTCTTTTTTCGTATGTAAAGATGTCAATATTCTCCAACTTATGTTATATCAATTTATTGTAATATCTACTAAAAATTAATTTGGTCGATGTGCTTTGATTATCTATGTATGATATGCATATAATGACATAGCTGGGATGACGAAATATAACACTTTGATTTCAAAAAGTAAATAAACTGACTAATAATTAATGACAGATGATGACATCAAGAATGAATACCTACTTAACGAAACTATTACTCATGCCTAGTTGATAATAGGTATATACACTAGTGGGTTATAACAGGTCAAAGATAATACCTGTTATCCCTGTCACTGTTATACATAACAATCTGGTTCGGATAACTGTTAAAAATACAGTCAAAGTAAGTTAGTATGTATTTAGTATGTAATAAATTCCTGATATTGTAAATGTATTTATGCTTATTATTTAGCGTGATGTTTGAATTTATAACACTGCAGTCTGTACATTAATTCAGCATTATTTTTTAAAATTACAGTGAAGGCTGGGACTATATGCTCCGGATTCCGGAACACCGGTGAAAATTCAGAGCACTGAAAAAAGATGTGTGCGCTAATACTATAGAGTTGAAATGGAAGTTTCAAGTGTCGAGCTGTCATATATGATATTGACATTTGATCCGACACTCATGTGTTCGATTTTCAAATGTATTGTATTAGCGCAGATTTCTATTTTCAATGCTCAGAATTTTCTACGGCCTTGCGGATTCTGGAGTATATAGTTTCAGCCTTCACTGTAATTTTAGAAAATAATGCCGAATTAAGTACAAACAATAAGTACTTCTGAAGCAGCAGTCAATACCTCCCAAACTCCGGGATATAATTATAAACAAAATCAAGTTGAAATGATAAATAATACAATCCCAAGTAGAAATGATAAATAATACATTCATAATGTATTTATATGCTTTTCAACAGCTAACCTGTGTAGCGTGGTACATAAACTCTTTGAATTAATTAATTTAAAAACTCTAATATAAAAAAGTACTACTACACTTAAAAATATTACTTTTTTGGATTATTTTACATGAACAACATCCACTATTATTTTGTGAGTACAACAGGGATGATGACTACGTCAAAACTATTTAATTTCATTAATATACTCGGATATAATTTTTTTTTTGCTTAATTAGTAAACAAAACCTACATCAATAGTTTACTTACATCATATTATACAAATACATTTATTGTGGTTAGTATGAACTTAAACGCACAAATAATGTTCCTGCGGCCGTATACTTCATATAATTTAACCTAGGCGTGACGTCACAGCTTTAGTATGGAACGTTTTCACGAGACTTGCGAAATTTTGTATACAAATCGCTGTACCATAGAAAATATTGACTTTTGATATACTGTTTCTTCTGAGAAGTTACTCATATTTAAGAGTACTATTCATTTATGCAAAAAAAATTGTCAGTCATAAATTTAAGTTTAAGTGATATTAAATATAGGTATAATAAAAAGAAAAATTTAAATATTGTATATTTTTAAGCCACGTCACATGTCTTGTGCGACTTGGCTTAAAAAATTATACCTGTATAAGTATATTTTTAATCTGTGTGAGCAAGACAGCTCTCATTTCTCACGTCATCATTACGTCTGTCTAGTACCTATCTAACCCGACCATGATATATGATAAATACTAAATTCTTCTCATTCCAGCAAATAGTAGATGCTTATAAGTGCAAGGGAGACATACAGAGTATTTAAATACTAAGTGCATTTCGTTTTTGCATATGGAGTCGTCGTATGTGTAACAGAAAGACAAAGTCGAACTATAGTTTCGCTATTGTTATCCGTTTCACAGTGAATGTCGGTAACACTTAGTAGTACTACTTATCATGTATGTGTAACATGTACGCTTTACGCAAGCATAGACGATAAGTACACGCAGGTAGTAATTTTTTACTTGTGACGACATACGCCTTTAATGAGTGATTCTGTTATTTTAATCGCAGGTATATTTAACTCTGAATATCGACTGTTAAGTGTATTTTTACCTGTGAAGATAAATACGCTTTACCTCTAATATACACACAACACTTTTCATTGAACAATTTTAAACTTACTACTCTATTCATTGAAATTCCTAGTTTCAACTAGATGCTTCGATTACTTAAATCTAAATATTTGTTGCGTTAGGTATTATTTTTTGTTCTAGTACCATCATGGATTAACCTTAGATAGTTCTTGAGGTTATGCCAACATTTTCATAACGCAGGCATCAACACCTGCAACTTTTTAGTAAAAAAGAAATCCAATTTTTACGGGAATATTAGATTGTAATATTTTATTTAAACTTAGATACATATTGTGTATAATTATTCCAAAAACAAATCACGAATCCCAGAAACTTTCACTACCTATATACCGTTATACAACATTTACTTACCACTGAGGCATGAAATGAAACGAGCACATACAAAAACATGTTTTTTAATAATTGAGACATCATATTTATAATTACAGCAATTTGTATTTGTCGTACAAAAAAAAAACAAAGTGATTATTGACTATTTCGTTTCGTGTTGATAGCAACTAAAGCTGTCCGAGATGTAGGAGACGGCGTCAATTAATAAAAATACATTAATATAGTAATTACATTCATGGGAGACTGCAAGGCACAGGGCACGGAAGGCCAGGTGGCCTTGGTTCTCTGCTCTCTGTAAACGTCGGTGCTTTCTAAATACATAATTATTCGATATTCGATAGGTTTATAACGCGCACGTTCTCATAATATTAAAAAACTATGATGATGTCACGATGATGGACATGTTACGAGGCAGCTTAGAAACCGTGCACTTTGAGTTGCTCGGGTTTCACCAGTCCCGACTTAGTGAGCCACTGACAAATGTTCTCGCGCTGGTCGCCCTGCAGCTGCAGCACCTCGCCGTACTCCGGGTGCTCCACGACGGTTCCGTTGCACGCGAACTCCTTCTTGCATGCCCGCACGATCTTTTTCAAGTCATATTCTGAGGAGAGGCCTTGAATTGTAGTCAGCGTCTTACGCCCGTTCCGCTGCTGAATTCGGACGTGGACTAGTCCATCTTGTACGTCGTCTTCCGAGCTTTTGATAGCATCGGCGAATGGGTCGAATGTGTTGAGATTCTGGATGGACATACGATTGAACGTCTCTACTCTTTGTTCTAATAAAACTCTGCGATATGACGCAAGTACACGTTACAACTGTCACTGATTGCACTGTGGCTATGAAACACAGTCGTCAAACGACTAATTTACGCAGACTCCAAAATGTAATGGCGGATAAGATGGCGACAGGAGCAAAAAATGAGAATGTCACGCGGAGGCGGAAATAATTATCGATTGCACCATAGACAAAACATGGAACATAGACAAATATATATTTTTTTTAAGTTTTGATCGTACTTCATAAAACCTAACAAAATGAAATTAAGGATTTTAAAAGTAAGGTTAATAATATACATTTTGTTATTATACTCTGATGTAAGTCTTGTTTTATATATTTAAACAGGAGCAAAATATATCCTAAAATTATTTCACGTTTGTCAAAAATAATAGCAAGCATGTACTCAAACTTGGGCTTATCTGCTCCATAACATTACCTAGTTTTTTGTTACACCTTCACACACACCTGTTCATCCTTCTAACTTGTGTTAATTAATAGTTGTAAACGGAAAAAATTTGGTGTGGTTATAGATTGTGTATCGATTTTACTTTTCGGAATAAAAAAATAATAATTTTATATTCTAGAGGTCACTGCCCAAACAACATGTGAACTATGAAGTGGGGATTTTAAATAAAGGCAAGGCTTCATACATAATTTATAGATTGAACTGTACTTGTACAATAAAACTACTTTATTTTATTTCTAGCTGATGACAACATTTCTTCAGTAGTAAGAGGAGCCTTCAACTTTTCGCCAATTCTATCTGATTTCAACTGTAACACAATATTTTGTGTGTTTTTTACATCTCTGTCTAGCTTCTCCATTCTCCGTTGTTTGTGCTGAATTTCATCAGCAAACTGCTCTAATTCTTTTAAAATATCTTCAGTATCTTGTTGTGGCAGTTGTACTTTGGATTTAAAGCGGTAATTTGTTATTGTTTCAATTTGGAGATTAAGCATTTTGTTTTCAACTAATGATGTCTTCTGCTCATATTCTGTGCACATTTTACCAAACCTTTTTCTAGATTCAACTACAATGTTCATTAAATGTTCACATTTTTCTTCTAAAGTCATGTTTTCATCATCTTAAACAAATAAAATTACATTAGGGACTCATCTGGCAATATCTCATATCATAGTTATTTTCATTATAAAATTGTTGCCAAATACTTAGTTAAATAAATGTAAGTTTTTAACGTCATTTACAGCCCTGTCGTTAGTGAAAATTAAAAAAATTGTAAAGTTTAATTCTACTATTGGAAATATTAATTTAGATACTAGTCCTACATAATAGGCATACTACGTAACTTTTATGTTTCCTATATTAAGAAGATTTTATAAGCGTATTACAAAGGAAAGGAAAGTAGGAATCTGAACGAAAACAATGAAATGACCGATACTATTGTTTTGACCTGAGTGACCGTTATTAAACTCTATAAAGCCATTTCCAATCTTGTGATTTTAGTTTACGAATTATATGGTCCAACTTTTACTTACCCATTATGAATAGTGTCAAATATGTAATTTTTGTTATATTATCAACTGAATTACCTGAAAGATAAATATTTTGTTCCACTTTAAACAAAACTTTATGATTTGTACTTAATTTGTAAAGAATACAATGTTTTTTGTTTGTAAATCATTGACTTAATATGACATACTCATTTTTTAAAAATTTTATTTATTTATATGGCATCGGCATAAAATCATTTGCCAGTGTCAAGTTAAAAAGGCGGGAAATATAATTTTCGTTAAAAATAGCACGTTTTTTGAAAGTGTACCACATGTGCACGTTAACGAATATTTAATGGGTAATATTCTATGAATATTACACATTAACAACCACAAATTTTTGAAAAAAAAAACAAAAACCACAACGTCACCAATTGAATTCCTCGGCAAAACTCTTTATAAAGCCCTTTGAGTAGTGAATTATCATAGCCACTGAAGAAGGATATACATATGGAAGTAAGAATAAAATTGAAGCCATGGGCAGCTATTTGTCTCACAAAACATCAAAGGCAAAAACCCTTATGAGATAAAGAAAGGCATCTCCATGTCTTCGTTTTTTTTGAAGGTTGGCTGATGGCTCAGGTTTATTTTCTAAGGTTTTCGCAAGTTGGCGCTGGAGTCCAGTTTTACGACGTTTAAAATATAATTTAATCACAAAAGCATGTCACTTATTTTCAAATTTAACATTGCTTTTGGTTTTTCAGGAAATAAGGCAGCCTTTTGCAAGGACACTACTATATACTTTTTTAATGGACTGATCATCTGATGGAGATCAATTAATGGAGAGCGATTACCGTCACCTGTCACTCGCAATAGGAGGAGTTACAAGTATGATCCCGGTCTTTAAAATCCCCAACCATCTTGAGTATCCGGAGGCCGTGGTATTTATCTGATCCAGCCGGTCAATTCCTGCCAAAGCACGGCCCTCCCACGTAAATGGACTGCTGTGCCCTTGTTCCTTCGCATACTTAGCTCCATGCTGCGGTGACAATCTGCGAGCTTTTTGGTGTTATCGTAACTTGTAAGCTAACAAATGTTGTCCAATTGTTGATAAATAATAAACATATTGATGATTATTTGTTTCATTTATCTTTTGACGAACCTCAACTCAAGGGAACAATGCACTAAGTCAAAACTCGTTAAAAATGTCAATCTATACTGTTTTTACATAATTACAGAGATTGGAACTGACAAGTCTATTGAACGATAGCCTGTATAGTGTGTGGTGTATGGCTATTATTAGCTGACAGCTGTTAAAAGACGAGCTCCCTCAACATACTTCATGGAGTTTTGCCGGGGAGTTCAATGGGTGATGTTGTAAAATTTGTAAAACTTCATAAATTTGTGTTATTTCGGTTCTTAATGTGTAATATTGGTAGAATATTAACCATTAAATATTCGTTATCGTGCCCAAGTATGGGCAAGTGGTACAACTTCTAAAATCGTGCTATTTCGTGTTTCCCGCCAAAACTCCCCAGGAACTTTCAGTAAAGCTTCTACCACTTTACTGAATCGACTGACATGACTCACAGACTGTACTGACTATATATTTGGACTTTGACTAGACTTTAGACCTGACGATATAGGAATACGGTGTTGAAAATTGAAACGAAAGTTCTATTTCCCGCCTTTTTAACTTGACACTGGCAAATAGTTATAAGCCGATGCCATATATAAATAAAAAAAAAAACACATACTTCGTTACGGCATAAATTATTAAGGTTGTAGATAATATTGCTTAAATTGGTTTTGATCGAATTATAATTTATAAATCACTAGCGAGTAGCGACCCGCCCCGGCTTTGTACAGGTGCATAGATCATTACGTATAAACCTTCTTGAATCATTCTATCTATTGGCTGTAAACCGCATTAAAATCCGTTAAGTAGTTTAAAATATCGAAGCGTAACAGAAAGTGGAAACGACTTAATATTATAATAAGTTTAACATTTTCTTCTTCATTTTGTTTTTATCGTCATAAAATGCCGACTAAGGACATCACTGGCGTACGGCAATATTTACTTAAGATGCTGTCAACTGCTATCATACAACTTGTAATCAACTTCAGACAGATCAGTGTACAAAGCCACCAGCCACCTACAAAAATTGTATGTAACGAACAATTAGATATCTCTTTCTTCCTCATTGGCATGTGTCGTTTAAGGGGATAAAGAACGATACATTAGGTCTTTACCTATGAAATTGCCGTTTTGTATGAAAAAATTTGACCAATGTTGGTTGGAGATGTGCCAGCTTCTCCATCATTGTGTTCAGTTCTTCATAGTACACATCTGCAGTAATGCTCACCCCGTTGGTAAGAAGCTGTGATGAATCACACCGGCGCTAGACCACCAAACAGTGACCATCACTTTTCTAGGGATAAGTTTTCGTTTAGGGCATTGTTTAGGTGCTGAACCTGGATCCAACCAACTTCCTGAGCGCTTGCGGTTATCAAACAGAATCCATTTTTCATCGCAGGTAACAATGCGATTCAAAATTCCTTCATTTGTGTGTCTGTTGAACAATGCAAGGCACGTCTCGACGCGGCTCACTGAATTTGGCCCCACTTTTTTTGATTTTGTTTTTTTTTTATTTTTAATTATTTGTTCGTCGTTTGTTCGTTATTGTTCGAATGTAAAAATTATTTGTTCGTTCTTTGTTTATTTATAATTAATTAAACAATTGTTTACCCTTAAGTTGGCCCCCCTCACTAGAGATCTTCATTTTTGTCGCTCAAATTAATTAATTTTGATTAATTATCATATTTTGTTCGACCACTATTGATGATTGTTCGATCATAAAAACAATTAAATTCTTAATTATTAATTATTTTTAATTCAATAAACAGCCATACAACAAACACATACATTCAACACTACGACTGCTCTGCGTATGCGCTTGTGGTGTCAATCAGCTTACAATGGCCGTATTTACTGTTTTTTTTTAACGGCTGTTTTAATAAATAATTGCGGTCTTAATAAATCACGCACGGAGGCTGGATAGATCTATCCAGCTTCAGTGAAATGAAATTAAATATTGACACTTCTAGTCGTGTGACCGGAAAGTTTAGTGTATTCGCTGAATCCTTGGGCTAGATCACACATTGCAGTATCATCCGAGAACTTTGTGTAGTATTCAATGGCTAAATTGAAATAGCTAGTGTTCTAAAGTTTCCTTGACTCATATAAATGTTAAATAAATTTGTAAAATTAAATCAATATTGCCATTTCAATAAATATAAATTGAGTAATAAAATTCAAAATGGAGCCTTTTTTTATATTGACAGTTTTTCACATTATATGCACAATATGTCGCTACGTCCCTCCATTATACTGTAGGCGTATGCGCAGAGCCGTCGTAGTGTGATGGCTGTTTATTGAATTAAAAATAATTAATAATTAAGTATTTAATTGTTTTTATGATCGAAAAATCATCAATAGTGGTCGAACAAACGATAATTAATCAAAATTAATTAATTTGAGCGACAAAAATGAAGATCTCTAGTGAGGGGGGCCAACTTAAGGGTAAACATTTGTTTAATTAATTATAAATAAACAATGAACGAACAAATAATTTTTACATTTGAACAATAACGAACAAACGACGAACAAATATATAAAAAAAAAAAAAAAACAAAAAAAAAATGGGGCCAAATTCAGTGACTCTCTCAGCTTCCTTAAGTTAGCGGGTGCGTATTAACTTTTTCGACTTTTTCTATGCTTAATCGTTTGTTCGTGATTGTTCGATCAAATTTGGCGTTTGTTCGATTTTAGTTTTTTCATAAATCAAAAAACAAATTCTGACCTGAAGGCGCAAGACCTGGGGCGCAAGTAACTATTTTTACTTTTTCCTCGCCTAATCGCTAGTCGTTTGTTCATGATTGTTCAATCAAAGGCGTTTGTTGGATTTGTTTTTTTTTTAATCAAAAAATAAATTCTGACCTGAAGTCATTTTCTTTTACTTTTTTTTTGCTTAATAGTTTGATCGCCGTTTATTCGTGATTGTTCGATCAAATTTAGCGTTTGTTCGATTTCCATTTTTTTTCAAATCAATAAATATCAAAACCTGGAAAATGGCGGCAAATTTAATAATATATAGGGGTAGCTTATGAAATCATTAAATTAACCAGATGAGTTACTTGATTATAAATTATTTAATACTATCATTATAAATTTAATGTTAAATAAATGTTTTTTTCTCTTTCAAGCAAAACCCATAGCATAAAAAACGTTAACTTGCGCCCGCCAACATCAGTAGGTATGGCTATTACCCAACTTCGTTGGAATTCATATAAATGCTTGTTTATATTCTCCCAGCCATTTGATGTCGGGGTATTACGCAACTATGTACTTACCTATGAAACTATGTTGGCCATGAAGAGTGAACTATTGTTGTATTGAAATTTATGTTTTGTTGTTTGTATTAGCACCATGTAATCTATTTAAATTTTATGCTCAATTAATTATAAAAACTAATGAGGACTTAAAAAGAGAATTAAAATAAATTGTGTACTTTATAATAAAATATGTTATACATTTTTGCATTTATAAATAAGTATAATCAATTAAGATTTTTATAGAAAAGAAGTTAGTTTTGATATTATTGGATTCTTTTCGAGGTTCGGACCTATGAGATTCCATGACTGAATTGTTTTGTAAACTCACAGGCCACAATATTTATTACGTACTGAAAAGAACGAATAAATCAAGAGACAAGAATATTTGCGATCGATGTGGCTCACAGGGTAGGTACCTACCTATTACTTCATTCCATATGAAATTAGTTTTTTGTCGTACTGTAACGTAGTTACATTCCCATTCCATAAAATCGATTATTTCGGCGTTACTCGCGTCATCTATGATTTGTATAATTAATTATTTAGTCATTTTTAGAGGCTTAAAGCGCCATCTATCAGCGCACGTCCTTACTAAAACGGCATCAGCCTTGCTTTTATATTTGATTCGTAGATCGATTTTTCCGTCTTAAATCTTAAAAAAATACTAATTTAATTTTGAATAATAATGATAATACAGTGGATTTGTAATATTATATTACATAATATATTGATTATTGATATAATATCTTCTTATTTTGATTTCTGGATTTCTTATCTTTACGCTTTAGTTTATAGTTGTCAAAAGTTTAAAAAAGAGGAAGGAAGGGTATATATGGCACATCTTTGAATGAGATTTCCTTTTTAGAATAAAATTTTCTATACTCAAGATGTAGTCGTTATAATAATTATATTTTAATCCCGTGTTCCACGGTGAGTATTTTAAGTATCTGTGTTGTGAATATTTGGAAAATCATGCTTGTATTAAAACGCATTATTCTTTCATGTAAACTATCATCTTGGTAAATTAGTTGTCAATTATTTGATTGGCCATACCACGTGCTCAATTTGTAGTTTCATCTTTCTCATCTAGCACTATTAAAATGTTACGATGTTTGTATCATATTGGTTGTCCTAAATATCATCTTATCTTTTTTATTTTGCCTACCTTCTTTGAAATGGTCACACAGCCCGTGATTTTTGATCGTTTGGGGTTGAAATCGCATGGCTGTGGGACCGCACTCCTACCGACACATTACCGTGATTATTCCAGGAACTTGATTTGGGGCACAAACTCCGCCAACTACAGCACTCGAGGTACCGTCTAAAAAGGACTTATACTAGCTGGAGTTCTGAGTGCTGATAGACATTGGACGGGGATTTATTTTTTTGAGACGATCTATCTACGACGAACGGACGCAGCGGTGACGGAGAAGCTTCCAGAAGTTGGGCTCCAACTCTCGCATCGCATCCGCCACGTGCTAGACACCTGGATTCTAAGCTAAGTTCCCACGTGGTTTAAAGTCCCTTACCACCACCTTGACACCAAGAGGCTAGACCAGACCGTACGGCCTTCTGCCCACGACCCCTATTTTTTTTTTTAATATATATATTATTGTCACGGAGATCTTCTTTTATTTTAATTTTTAATTTCACCCGTAACAGTACTGGCCACTTTGATTTCAAATATATCTTCTTTGGTTAGGAATTCCAATTTCAAATTTATACCGCTATTTACTCATGCATTTGTGTTTCGAAAACCGTAAATCATTTCTTTTTCCTCTTATGTTTTTTTATTTGCATCACTCTGTTTACAAAAACTTGAAATATCGTATTATTTTCGAGTACCAGTTCCACCGTCGCACCAGTGCTGCAGAAACGGCTTGAAGTATGATTGATACTAGTAGCCATCGGAGTTCTGACACATAACAGTACGTTTTTTTTTTAAATAGTAGTATAATATTAAACCATTGCCAGTGTAAAAAATTATGAAGGCGGGTTTTTGTTTTTTCATTTATGTTTTTAACACCGTTTTTCTAAATCGTCAAGTCTAGTCAAAGTCCAAATAAATTGTCAATGCAGTCAATGAGTCAAGTCAGTCGATTCAATAACTGGTCTTCCTAGGGAGTTTTGGAGTGAACACAAATAGTACGCTTTTTAAAGTTGTACAACTTGTGTATGTTAACAAATATTTAATAATTAATATTCTACCAAGATAACACATTAAGAACGGAAATAATATAAATGTATGGAAAAAATACAAAAACAACAAGTCACTCTTCTACTTCTCCGCCAAAACACCCTATTGACAGTCATAAATATTATCAAAACTTTGATATAAGTCTGGGACTATATGCTCCTGAATCTGGAACGCCGGTGAAAATTCAGAGCACTGAAAATATAACGCTGCGCTAATACATTAGATTTGAAAATCGAACACTTGAGTATCGAGTGTGTCAAATGTCAATGTCATATATGACAGCTCGACACCTGACACTTCGATTTACAACTATTGTATTAGCGCAAAGTTCTATTTTCAATATTTTTCATGCATTTTCTACGGCCTTCCAGATTCCGGTGCATATAGTCCCAGCCTAAAACCTAATAATTTTGTTTTTTTTTTTACAATTATTCCTAAAACTTTTAAAGCTCAACTATTGTTCAAGTTTCATGCATAGAGCATATAACCAACATTTCATAGCTGGTATAATTTTAGAAGTAATGTAGGGTTCATACATACTTACATCTAAATTAATTTAAGGAGTAATGATGTGTACGGCGTTTTTAATCATTTTCTTAAATTCTCGGTCAGACACCTGAAAAATATTAATCATATTAATTATGTAGACATTATGTTAAAATTATATAACAAAATGTTATTTAGGGAATAGTTTTCACAGTTCATTTTAATGTACGATTTAATGCTTACAAAACCATCAAAATCTTTATCAGCATCTTCTATCATTTCTTCAATTTCTTGATCAGTCAAATGTATATCCAGAATTTCGGTCACTCTTTTCAAATTTTCAAAACTTATCAAACCTGAAACATTCGATCTAAATTTTAAAAGATACACATCCTACTACTTTTAAAAATGTGAAAGTTTGTGTGGATGGATGGATGGATGGATGTTTGCTACTCTTTCACGCAAAAGCTACTGAACGGATTTCGATGAAATTTGCTAGTAGTTTATGATTAAAACATAGGCAAATTTTTACCCAAAAAGTACTGTATTAACGCGGGCGAAGTGTCAGGAGAATAATGTCAAGGACTGTCTTTTTCCACATTAAAAACTGACCTATTGCAGGTTTTTAAGTTTAATATAAGAAGGATAAAATTAATGTTGTTGTTAAGGGGCTGGCTCACCACGCTTATCGGCCTATTTAGTAAGTGCTGCCTAGCGATTACTTTTAGATTGCTAGGTCCTCCAAGAACAACAGTCAACATAGAGGCTCACCTCACACAGCTGGCCTCAACTAAATCTGTCAGCGCGCAGCTAAGGCTGGGAATATAATAATATACTCCGGAATCCGGAACGCCGGTGAAAATTCAGAGCGCTGAATACAACAAAATAGAACTCTGCGCTAATACAATAGAGTTAAAAATGAAAGTTTCGAGTGTTGAAGTTGAAGTTTTTCGTTGACATTTAACTCGTCACTCAAGTGTTCGATTTTCAACTCTATTGTATTAGCGCAGAGTTCTATTTCCAGTGCTCTGAATTTTCACCGGCGTTGTGGATTCCTGAGCGTATAGTCCCAACTCCCAGCCATAGAGCTTGGCCTGGATTGGAATTTCTATCTTGTATTAAATTAAAAAAATATATTTAAAAAAGTAATGCAAGCACCTGTATTATCGGTATCGAAAAGGTGAAAGCTTTTCATAATATTGTCATCGCTGTCTAAAGACATTATTTTGCGCATAATAGCCGTCTCAAAATCTTCATAACTAAGTTTTCTAGTTTTGCCTTTGTCAACAGAATTAATCATTAACAATAACTCTTCTTTAGTGGGCTCATAACCTGTCAAATGTGATTTAATTAGTTTAAATAATTAAGTTGGCAACGATTTACGAACACGGATGATGGTTTGAAAGGAACCTAAAAATGGATGTTACGTCCTACTAATGTAATATTATAAATGTGAAAGTTTGTGAGGATGGATGTATGAATGGATGTTTATAACTCTTTCACGCAAAAGCTACTGAACGGATTTTGATGAATTTTGGTATGGTAGTAGCTTGAGCTCTGGATTAAAACACAGGGTACTTTTTATCCCGAAAAAGGTACAGTGTTCCCGTGGGATACTGTATTTACGGGGGCGGAGCCGTGGGCAACAGCTAGCCCTTCTATAATATTATAAATGTGAAAGTTGATGAAGATGGATAGATGTTTGTAACTCTTTTACGCAAAAACTACTAAACGGATTTAATTTGGTATGGTAGTAGTTTAGGCTCTGGATTAAAACATAGGCACTTGATGCCAAAAAGTACAGTTTTCCCAAGTGGGCAGAGCCGCGGGAAAAATCTAATTATCTATAAATAGGTATTCCAAAGACAATTTAGACCGTAAAATAAATGTTTACCAAGAGCTTTTATAGCCACGCGAAAATTTTCCGCTTTAATTTTTCCCTCGCCATCGAAATCGAGCAGGTTGAAAGCCTTACGAAGATCTCGTTTCTTAAAATAAAATAAATAATTTAATACGTTAGTAAGTTACGTAGTGTAATACGTTCACAACGGTTATGTCTTATCCACTAATCCTACTACTATAATAAATGTGAAAGTTTGTGAGAATGGATGGATGTATGTTTCATGTTTGTTACCCTTTCACGCAAAAACTAATGAACTTTTGATAAAATTTGGTATCGATATGGTAGTAGCTTAAGCTCTGGTTTAAGAGCCCTATTACAAATCTGCACTCTTCGAGATTAGGTATTTGAAGCGTTCCCGACATTTCGCATTTTGTAGTAATTTTGCAGTGGTATTTATCGTTTTTATTGAAATAGGTTAATAAATTCATGCTTTAAAATTATAAAATCTTTATTCCTCATGAAGTAACAATTGTTCTGGTATAAATTTTGCTTAATAATATTATCGTAGATAAGAGTAATTCACAGTTATCTTAAAGCTATTTTCGAAGTTATTTTGGCTTAGAATAAGATTTTTTCTATATTAAATCAAAGATATTTCAAAATTCTAAGGCCGTTACGACTTATACGACTATATAGAAGATAACATTCTCATTTTATTGTTTCATTTGCTTAGAACAGTAGTTCAATCCAGGAGCTCAAAAAAGTGCCTTCGCGCATTTTATGAAAATATTTATCTGCAATTTTGTGTTTAATTACAAAGTGATGCCAAATTTACAAAAAGCAGGCCGCTATGAACTAGGTCAATAGCTATTCTGCACTATTCAATATGTCAAAATTGTTAATGTATCTTTGTTTCTGAGATTAAGAACGCCATAATTGGCCATTTTACGCAAAAATCACAGTCGAGATGTAATATGCCTCTTAATACAGGCTACTTTTTATCCCGAAAAAGTACAGTGGGAAAATACTATATTTACGTGGGCGGAGCCGCGGGGAAAATATAGATAAATTATCCTTTGGCTACCACGGTAGCACCTAGCAAAGTTATTTACAACTATGCAATGGTGTCTCGTGTTACCTGGTCTTCCGTTAAAATCAAATGGGCTGCAAATGAATTTTCGGCACTTAAATCGCGCTTAGTTTTACTCGACTCTTCGTTACATGCCATTCTGCAAATATTAACTAGACCTTCTTAGATACTAAATACCAATGTTTTGACTTGGAGTTGCTATAGTTTCAAATTTCAATACTTATATTGATCAAACATAATCAAAAGGCTGTAGGATTGTGTAAAATAGTTTATACTGAGGTTTTTTTTTCTCTTCTGTTTTGGCAACTTGGCACAAAGGATGCGTCTCTTGTGCCACAGACAAATAAAAAGGTTAGGAAACTGCGGAAGGAATAAAAGGTAGGTAGGTATGCACGGAATTTGGGAAAAAGTTAATTAGAATAGTTTAAGACAAAAAACTTCTACAAAAAATAAAATAAATTATGTACAACTTAAAATGTAAATGTATGAAATAATAAATATTAATATTATTTAGAGTTATGTAATTTCATAAACAATTATATACAACTTTATTATTTGAACTAAGTAATAAATTTACAGAAGTAGGAAATGGAATATGAATTAATGATAAGTTATGATATAAATGGGAATGATCAAGGAGGGGACAACACAAAATAATGTTATCTATATCGCCAATTTCTCCACAGTCGCATAAAACGTCATTTCGAATACCAATTCTCATCAGATGCGTTGGAATGCACATATGACTCAGTCTCATTCTAATAATTGAAGTTGCTACATTTTTAGAAAGTAAAATTTTAGAAAACCAAGGCTTAATTGGGATCATTGGTTGAATCGTTCGGTACTGTAATCCTTTTTTTTGACTACTCAAGCTCCATGACTCATTCCATGATTTCAGAAGTGAGCTGCGGGCAAGAGGAGCCAAATCATGCGCGTAATTACTGTAGGGGAACACATCGCCACTCACGACTGCATCCTTCGCCAATATATCGGCCAACTCATTGCTAACAATGCCACAATGGCTTGATATCCATACAAATGTTACTTAACCTTTAATTTACATTTACAGATACACAGATACATACAGAAGATTTCTGACCTGAATAGTAACCGGAGAACAATTTTTTGATTTGAACCAAGATATTGTAGAGCGCATAAAGAATCAGAAAATATTAATGCCTTCTCAAGCCTACTGAGTAGTATATACTCAACGGCCTTAAAAAGGCCATAACACTCTCCACAGTAAACACAGATGTTTCAGGAGGAAATTTCACTTTTTGCACGATATTATATTGTAAATGGAAGACGCCTACTCCCACACAACTGTCTGTATTATTCTTAGATGCATCTGTATATAATATGTGGTGCCATCCAGCCAATTATTATTTGTAATATATTTAAATATGTTATTTGCAAAAATCTTATCAGATTTCTTTATGCTAATGTCATAACGGTTATCTGGCACAAGCGTTAACGCTTCATAATTATGAGGAATCAAATAATGGATAAGACGGAGAACGGAAAGTGGAAGCATCCAGGGTTAAAAATTTACGGTAACTAGTTATAAGAGTGGTGTAGCGAGCTACACTTAGTAGATAAAGATGATAGATGTTGCTGATAGTAGAGATGATAGATGCTGCTGATGCTGTATGCTGATGCTGTTCTGATAGGTTGATGCTGATATAGGGTATAAATGATGAACCCTGTTTGGTGCCGAACTGTGTTTATTGTAAATAATGATTAAATTTATATGTTACAAAAATGCTTATCTAAGATGCACGCGCGGATATGCGCGAGGCGCACGAGTGCAATGACACATTGACCCGTACATCTTGCCAGTCTAAAATGAAACAAGGAACAAATCTTATAAAATAGTCATAACATTACAAAATAATTATATAAAATTGTAAATTAAGTTAAATGATAAAGTAAATTGAATGATATAAGTATGTAAAATGTAAAGGATGGCGGCTGATTGACGACTCGACGCATAGGCAAGTGGTAGACGCTGGTACCGCTGGTGAGTGCGCGTTCCTCGCTCCGAATCAGGCGTGCAGGCGACGCGTAGGTGGGGGGCGCATGTGCTGGACCGGCCTGCTTCTCGTCTTTCGTATTAAAGCGTAGTGGTGTTTGTCGTGAGCTGAGATGTCATTGATGCTTGCTTTCTTCAGAGAATGATATCTGTTTCTTGATCGTCTCGTACAATCCGTCGTCTTCTATTGTTATAGGTACGGAGACTGATGTATTTATAGTTATTTAACGATGATACTATAGGAAGTAACATTCCTTGCATAAGTTGGCTGTCAATATTTATATTACTTCTGTAGTCATGATGTCCAAGTATCGTAAAGGTGTCCCCGTTCACAGTGCAGTCCTGACCTAGCACAATGATGCCGCTTCCACTAAGCGTGTGTGACGTCAGGCTGGCCGGACACATGATTCGCCCATGACGTTGCCCACAGCTGATGTATAGCCACGCTGCGCTAGAGTGCAACTTGATCCACCTGTCCGTACATTGCCTTGCTTTTATTATGCAAAATGTTTGTCTGGTTTCTGGAGGTAATATATTTTCTGTGTCACAAATCGAATGTTTTATCTTCAGTTGATATATAGGTGCATTTAGGGCACATATTAATCCGACACCATGATATTTTTTGCAGGATAAAAGGTCAGTTTGCGACATGGGAATAAATGTGTCCTTTCTCATGTTGAACGCCATAAACTCCATGAAAGGCATTGCATAATATGTAGTATTATGTTTTATTGATATTGGTAGACTGACGACTCGTCCAACTCGTAGTTATCACTCGTAATCAGCGGAATATTTATTTCCATAATTAAATAGTTTTTTGATGTTGGTTTTGACGTGTAGAATTTCGTATAGGTATTTGATGTTATCCGGTTTTACGGGTACTGATAAATCTCCATTTAATTGCCCAGAAATAATATTCAATTGTTGATTTAGTTGCTCTGGTGATATGATGTGGCTGTCGAGTCTTCCTTGGTAGATATTAGTCACGGTGTTGATGAGGCTTTCTTGTGTCCGACGGATATTTGATATCATGTTGTTTATATTAATGGTGTTTGTAATTACGTAATCTGATATTCTTATTATATGTTATTATATATATATATATATATATATATATATATATATATATATATATATATATATATATATATATATATATATTCTTATTCTTGTTCATTCATGCGTTGTTCGTTTCGGGATATTATGTTATTTTCTGTTTCAATTATTGATGTCTGGTTTTTCATTAGTTTTAATAGATGATCTTCATTTTGATGTAAAGTTTCTATGTCCCGTCTGTACTGCTCGGCGAACTTGTCATCGAGCACCCCGAAAAGAGCGTTGGCCACGTATCCAATGCCGTTTATTAGGCCTCTTTTTGACCCACGGTGATGTTCCGTGCTTAAAAGTAAGTTGTTGTAGTGTTCGATCTCGTTGAGTTCATTAGCAAAATGAGATAAAGCTGACGTGCATATCATTATTTTTGTCTCATTACATGTAGTACTTAAATTATGTATATATTTCTCTATGTTTTCGCTGTTCTGCCAGAGATTTCATGTTGTAGTAGGCCATAAGAGTCCATTGATCTTTGATGATTTGCATGTCAGCAATCCTGTCAAAGTAGAGTGACTTGTTTTTGTCAATTCTCGTGTTGTTTATTGTTTGCTGACTTGATGGAATGATAGCCATGATGAATAAAGTTTATAAAAAAGTTTTTCAAAATATGTATTTTTTCTAGGTCTCAAATTTTTCTTCTGCTCTTTTGGTGCTTTTGTTTCAACAGGTAAAATTATTAATTTGCTAACAGGCCGTTTGATGACGTTATTTTGTGTTTTTAATGTGACCACCCGGGTATGTCCGTCCTTTCCGGGGTGAAGTTCACACACACGTGCTAAGGCCCATTTCCCTGGAGGCATGTTCTCCTCTTTGATGATAACTATGTCGTTCAGTTCGATGTCATTGATAGCTTTTGTTCATTTTGATCTATTTTGTAGGCTTTGTAAATATTCCCTAGACTAGCCTTTCCATATTTACTTGTTCATAGCTTGTATTAATCGCCATCTTGGTGATAAATGCGTAATTTCCGGGTTCGTCTGGGGTCTGGATAAAAGGGGACCACCGACAAGAAAGTGTCCTGGAGTGAGACAGTTGTCGTCAGGATCTTCTCTAAGAGCACAGAGTGGACGGGAGTTCATACATGCTTCGACTTGGTGCAGTAAGGTAGTCAGCTCTTCATAAGTAAGTTTCTGTTCCCCCATCACTCGTTTCAGGTGCTGCTCGAGGCTCTTGACAGCTGTCTCCCATAAACCGCCTGCACAGGGCCATGACGGCGCATTGAAGTGCCATGCTATGCCTATCTCACTGATATTATCGATGACGTCATGATTGATAGCGCTGATGATTTCCTTGTACTTCTTTTTCAAGAAATTCGAGGCGCCGACGAAGTTTGTACCGTTGTTGTATTTTTTGGAGAGCCGGAGAGGAGCATAGATGCCGGAGTGCTGCCAGGAATGCTTCTGTGCTCAAGTCGGATACCAGATCTAAGTGCACCGCTTTGGTTGCCATGCACACGAACACAGCATGTATCCCTTGCTCGTACGGACACCCTTTCACTTGTTTAGCTTCACGTCTATATGTCCAGTGAAGTCCACACCCACATTGATAAATGGTCGTGCGGGTGTTACTTGGGAGGGGGGTAGGTCCGCCATAATCTGATGCTTGGTCGCCTGACTGAAGGTACTTGATGCAATTACGTAATTTATTTTTTACAGCGCGTACACCGCTAACGATCCAGTAGGTATCTCTAATGTATGATAAGTTAAGTTTTGGGCCCCCGTGCAGAGTCGTTCGGTGCGCTTGATCTATGAGCTCCGTGAGTCTGCTTGAAGTAGGTAAGATGATAGGATGCTTTGCAGAGTAGCGTAAGATAGTGTTCTCAAGTCGTCCGGCCACTCTCAAGATGCCATTATTATGCCATCCAAATATGGATTCAAGTTTAAAAGTTTGCTGTTCGATTTTAATATTCCGTTTTTATTTAAAGATGATATTTCTTCAAAAAAATCAAAATTCTGTACTGTCTTTATAATTAAATTAAATGCATTTCCTATGTCGCTTGTTGTTAGATTATTTGCTTGATAAGCGTTCTTGCGCGCTCGATAAATGAAACGTGATATCCACGCAATTGTTTTTGCGATCCAAGTGATAGAGCTCATTTCATTTAGCAATTAATAAACAATAGGAAACTTTTCGTTTTATTAAACAATAGGAAAATCGGAACTTGATTGTAAGGCTTTTTGTACACTGTAGCTTTTCCTTCTTTCAAGTACTGGTTCTTGATATGCCTCAATGTTTGCAATTTGATGATTTTCTCGAATGAATTTAGGCCCTTCCCACCATAGTGAGTGATTGGAAAGATAAGTGCTGCTAATGCCCCTCGTCGCACAGTCTGCGGCGTTGTCCTCTGACTTTACATGCTGCCAACACTTAGCGGGAACGATATGTGTGTTTTGTCGTACTCTGGTTGCGACGAATTGCTTTCATCTTAAAATGTCTCCATGAAGCCACCCTAATACTATCATGGAGTCAGTCCAAGCATGTAGGTGAATTTTTTTTGATGAAAACATAGAGTTCAAAACCTTTTTCATGAGTTGAGATAGTAATAATGCTCCTAGTAACTCTAGACTGGAGTTACTAGGTTAATGATATCTGTTTGTTTGTTGGAACAACTTTCGTTTTCGCAGTGATGAACCTCGATGTGCATGCGCCTTTATGATTTCGTGCTACTAAGTATATTGCACATGCATATGCTTTTTCGGATGCGTCACAAAACCCGTGTAGATGAAGTGACTGACCGCTATGACCCAGATAACGTGGGATTTGAAATAAATCTATTTTTCTTAGATCTTTTGTCAATTCACTCCAATCATTTTGTATAGAATCTGATAAGGTGTAGGATAACATTGCAACTGAAAGTTTTCACGTTGCCTGATAGTATCCATCTGATCCTTGTATGTTGGGCGATTGGAGCATGTGGGGGCCCCCTTATGAAGCCTTCCATAATTATACCTGAATATACACTGGCGTCTAGTACTAAATCAATTGGTTTTGAAATGTTATACTCTGGGTCAGTGAGGTTGAGATGTTGAATATGAGGCCAGGGTTTAATTAAATGATGTGTTAGGCAGGTTGTTGATGACGTTTGACATTACAAGTGCTTGGGTAGTAAACTAATAATCTTCGTATATTGATTGGCAGACGAGTGTAACCATGCCTTTACTTTGTTTTGTACAGGGCCCGATGCCGGACACCGATGCATGATAACGTTGGCGCTGCAATCCTAGGAGCTGAGTTGTATTTTCCGATATAAGAGTTACTTGCGACCCTTGCTCTAGGAGCGCCGTTAAAGTGACATATGTTCCGTCCGCCGACTGTACCTTGATAGCCACTGTTGTGAGCAATATTTCTTCGTCATCGGTTGCGACATAGTTTGTATAACGATTTTTAGGTAGTTTGCTCGAATTTAAAACGCTTATTGCTGAGAGCGAATTTGCACTCGTAGTGGGTGACGGCGCATCTACAAACATCAGTTTGATGTTTGTGGACTGTTAAGGACAGCGGCCTCGTAACGTAATTACATAAGTGAATTGAAATGTGAATATAAACAAGTGATTTAAAACAGTACATAAACTATAATGGTGAACACTCAGTGGCTATATATGTACAGATTTCTACAGCATCAGTGTGCAAAAGTCGTGTTAAATGGTGTTTTATCAAGTGAAGGTTATTTTGCTTATATATTTTAAACTAAAGTGAATTCTAACGTAGCTTCTTTTGATTTATATATAGATAAACATAATTCCTAATGTGTAGAGAAACGATTTAGGTTATATAATAAAGGGTTAAGTAGTTATTAAGAAAATAATGGTAAAAATGTAGAACATTTTTTTTATAGTGAACCTTAAGTTGTAAATATCTTTTTTATAGAATAAGATTATTAGTATAAAAGGGTTTATGTAAATGGATATAAAGAATTTCACACAACGCGTTATGCTTCACATGGCTCATGAAAAGTAGGGAAAATTATGGAAAATAGCCGTATAGAGAGGTAAAAGTGAGATAGGAAATCGGCCTGAAAGAGGCGTACGGGCGCGGCTCTCTATACGGCATTGCCATGAGCCAGGTAAGCAAATCGAAAAAAGTGAAAATCGTTCTCCTCAAATAAGTGTTTTATTTTCTCTGCGCTGAATAGGCTCTAAAGCCGTAAACTTGCTCTCAATAAATGAGATAAATTCTTCAAGGGTAGGTAGAGCGCGGCTCCTTGCGAGACTCCTTGTAGTCACTGTAGGTATCCATATCTAGCTTCTTTGACAGAATGTGTACTAATAAAGGATCCCAGCTATTAGTGTTCACTCCCAAATTATGTATGGCGTATATACATTCGGTAGTTGCGTCGTGGAGCTTCTTCAATTCATATGACGATTGTTTATGAATGATTGATTGATTGAGAAGTATTTCGACTTGTTAAGTGAAAAGTAGTTGAGGATTGTTATAGCGGTGATTTAAGATTTCCCAAGCAGTCTCGTAATTCTCTGCAGAGATGTGAAGATGTTGAATCATGCGCTCTGCCTCTCCCTTGACCTTATTGATACATTGATACATTTTAAATGTTGCATTTTTTGAGCGTTCGTGATATATTTGTTGTTATGTATCGCTTCGGTGTACAAATCGTGGAATGTAGGCCATTGGGTATATTTTTCTATAAATATTCGTATCTCTATTTGGGGTAGAGATTGTTGTATATGTGCGTTTGAACATAATTTTTGATTTAAATTTCGTTTCATGTTGATGTATTTTTTCTGTTCATTGACGCGTTTTATTTGTCGTTCCAGTGCCCGAATATTAGCGTATTGTTGTGCTAAGATCTCTTGATAGTCTTGGCGGGATCCGACCTTTTCAACGTGATTTTTTTGTGAGTTGAAATTGCGTTCTTGTGTTGACCTTGGAAGTTGAGGGTGTGGATTCATTCGCAGGATTAGCTTGACCGCTTTTTGAGGTGGATAGATGCGAGATTGTTGGAGTCGTAGGCCTTTCGGAGTCCGATTTCATGGCTGCTCGTAACGTGGTAGAGAAGATTTTCACTTCGGAGTAGATATCCTTTTTAAAATAGACTGATGTCTTATCTTCGGCGACTTGCAATGCTTTTTTATTCAGCTCAAACTCTACCTATAGATTGTCAATGGCTGCGATGCGTTTTTTAAAGTATTCCGGCGTTTTTCTGTCCGCGAAGTCCTTTTTATAGTTAATATGGATCTTTTCAATCTCCTTGATGATAGCGCTCTGACGTTCCAGAAGTTTTTGCATGATGATAAATGATATATTTAGCGTAGTTAAAATCCCTTTACAGTATATGCGTCCTGTTCTCAACTCTTCCGGGGCGACCCGCTAGTGGGAGACCGGTCGAGCCGATAGCCGATCGCTACTGTATCGAGTCAATAAAATACACTTAATATTTAGGTAATTTTCTTCTAGTAAAACCACGATGATACATAGAGCGTCTTGATAATGTTATTTAGACGATGTGTTGATAAGATGATGTTCTTAAGGTAACTTCTCAATGCGTCTCGCTGATGATAATGATATGCTTTTGATAATCCAAAGATGCGTTGATTCTCGTTACGAAGGACCAAAAAAAATGTAGCGAGCTACACTTAGATGATAAAGATGATAGATGTTGCTGATAGTAGAGATGATAGATACTGCTGATGCTGTATGCTGATGCTGGTCTGATAGGTTGATGCTGATATAGGGTATAAATGATGAACCCTGCTTGTTGCGTTATAACGAACTGCGTTTATTGTAAATAATGATTAAATTTATATGCGAAAATGCTTATCTAAGATGCACGCGCGGACATATGCGAGGCGCACGAGTGCAATGACACATTGATCCGTACAAAAGGGATTAGATTTATGGTGCCAATATTTATTATTACTATAACAAAGATAAAATAAAATTTTATGTTTCGGAATTAACGGATGATTTTGTAATAGGTAACAGCAAACAAAAACTTTATCTGCCAGATATTGTCGACGGAGTTAAAGAGGAGGCTCACAACATTCCAGCTGAAGCGCATTTATCGGAGATGATCTCATAGCTCCGCAAATTATACGCAAAGCTTTAGCTTGTATTTTATCTAACTTTTGTAATCCACTAATGTTACACGGATTTAAAATAAAAGTCTCATAATCTATTACACTTCTTATTATGACATTATAAATTAATTTAATTGTAAATGGATGTGATCCCCACCAAACACCACATAGACTTCTTATCATATTTAAAAGCCGCTCACATTTTGAAGAAACGTAATTGTTGTGCGCGTAACCATTTAATTTTGAATCCAAATATAGCCCTAAAAATTTCACGTTCTCTTTTACAGGAATAAGCATTCCATTATAAAAAATTGAAATAGGAGGAGGCATACGCATTCTGGAAAATCAAACGATGGAGCTTTTATTGACCGACAAGTCCAAACCGTTCTTGTCCATCCAAGATTTTAACTTTTCTAATTAATTAGTTAGGTCTCTACATGATTTATTTATATAATTATTAATTACATAAAGGACCAGGTCATCCGCGTATTGTAATATATTTATTAAATTTAAGTCTAGACATTGTTCTAAATCTGCTGTGTAAAAGTAGGGGACTTAAAACAGATCCCTGAGATACGCCTCTTCGAATAACTCTAGTTACGGAAACTAGAGTTATTCGAAGAGGCGTATCTCAGGGTTGCCTAAAAGTAAAACTATAATTCTTTATGACAATATATTAATAATAAAATTTACTAAAATTAATGGTACTCCTAAGCGACGTAATTTGTCCTCTAAAATACTTATGATAACATTATCATAAGCAGAATTTATGTCTAATAGATTTATTTTCTGTAAATGCTATTCGTATATCTGTGGTTAATAGGTATGGCAATGTTGTCTACGGTCCCTCTATCTTTGCAAAATCCAAATTGTGTATTTGACAGAAGGTTATGTTTTTCAACATAAGTCGCTTCTAACTTCCTACAACCTGCATTGCTCCTTCATTCCACTCCCACCCACTACCATCCTGACTGTACCCCCTCTCTATTGGATTTTATGATTGGTTCTTCTCCTAATAACGTAGCTACTCATGGACAGCTTGATGTTCCTTTTTCCTATCATGACCTAAAGATGATCTTAGTCGAATAAGTTAATGGTCACAATCCTTTGGTAATAGGTAGCAAACGGATGTTAGCACTACTAAATAAATCAACACTTCCTCCCATTAGTCTAAACGGTTCATTGACTCCCTTTTCTACTATGCCAAAAACCTGGGAGTTATCTTTGACTCCAACCTATCTTGGAATGCCAATACCAACAACGTTAGCCGTAAAGTTTACCACACCCTCCATTCGCTCAAGTTTCTCAAAAACTTCCTTCCAGCTCCTACTAAAATTCTTTTGGCACAAACCCTTATTCGACCTCTATTCGATTATGCTGACGTCTGTTACCTGGATGCAAATGAAGAGATCCATAAACAAGTTAGAACGTTCGCAGAATCCCTCCATACGTTTTATTTTTGGATTAAAGAAACGAGACAACGTATCCCAATACAGAAAGCAGCTCCAGTGGCTTCCTATTCGCCTTCGCAGAAATTATCGCATAATATGTTTTCTTTTCAATACTTTATTTAGTCCCTCATCTCCTTCTTACTTAAACGAGCGCTTCTCCTTTCCTAATATTCACAACTTATCTTGTAGACCCTTTAGACGCACCCTTCTATTCGCATCCCTCCCCATCGTACTGACTTTTTTGGCTACTCCTTCACGGTCCACGCTACTAAGCTCTGGAACTCCTCACCAACTCAGACACGTGAGTGTAATACACTTGGGCTATTTAAGAAAAGGCTGCGTGAGCACTATCTCAGCTTAGCTTGATTGATTATTATTTATAAGTAAGTAACTATGTAAATTTTATCCAATATTTTATTGCAATTGTAATGATTATGATATACTTAGTCCGGCCATAAATACTGTAACAATTAAAAATAACAAAATATTTGAATTAGGAATCTGTCATTTTTATATGATTGTTCATTGCGTTTTCTCATTTTGGTGCCAATACATTGTACAATATTTTGCGATAATAAAATGGAGCGGGGTAATAAAGAGAACCGAATCGCTGTGATTGCATTACACAAAGTAGGTATGGAGCCAAATGCAATTTTTAAAACTCTCCATACGCTTGGTATTAGTCAACATTATCAAAAAATCTTAAATTCATTAAATTACTCTATTGCAAGTAATATTATTGATAAATAAAAATAAAGTTGACATTTATTTATATAGCTTTGAAGTGATTTTTAAATTATAATACATTTGACATTGAACTTATTTAACTATTTATTCATTCTCAAATTAACATTTTAACTATCCATATGATTTTTAAGTTTATTATTTTAATATATTTTATGTAATAAACTTTCTGTTAACATAATGGTCAAAACCAATTATTTATTGTATAATCTATAGATCGACCAATTGTTTTTACTTTATATTTAAAACTATATTTTATAAGTAGACTCTGGAGATTGTATATTTTAATTTCACACACCATGCTATCATGGTAGAATGTATGTTTTTTTTAAAACTTACCATCTGCATATGTAATACTATGTACTTACTACATTCAGTGAATAAATGATTTGATTTGATTTGAAAATGTTTGTGTACCGGGCTATTAATAGGTACAATGAGACCTCCTCTATTTGTGACAGAAAAAATCTGGCCGTCCACGTTGTGTTCGTACGAAAAAGGTGGTCAAAGCAGTAAGGGAAAGAATTCGAAGAAATCCTGTCCGAAAGCAAAGGATTTTATCTCGGGAGATGAAGATAGCACCTAGAACCATGTCGCGTATTTTAAAAGATGACTTAGGACTTGCAGCCTATAAGAGACGTACTGGTCATTTCGTGACTGATAATTAAAAAAAGAATAGGGTGGTAAAATCGAAACAACTACTGAAGCGGTACGCAAAGGGAGGTCACAGAAAAATTATGTTTACGGATGAGAAATTTTTTACAATTGAGCAACATGACCAAAATGACCGTAATGACACAAACAAAATGACCGTATTTATACTCAAAGCTTCCCAATTAGTTGATAGAGTGCAACGTCCGACTTCAGTGATGGTTTGGTGGGGTATTAGCTATGAAGGAGTGACTGAGCCATACTTTTGTGAAAAAGGTATCAAAACATCGACACAAATGTATCAAGATACCATTCTTGAGAAGGTAGTGAAGCCCCTTAACAACACCATGTTTAATAACCAAGAATAGTCTTTCCAGCAAGACTCGGCGCCGGGTCATAAAGCTTGGTCTACGCAGTCTTGATTGGAAACAAACGTTCATCAGAGATGAAGACTGGCCGTCGTCTAGTCCCGATCTTAATCCGCTGGATTATGATTTATGGTCAGTTTTAGAGAGTACGGCTTGCTCTAAACGCCATGATAATTTGGAGTCCCTAAAACAATCCGTACGATTGGCAGTGAAGAATTTTCCCACGGAAAGAGTGCCTGCTTCTATTGATAACTGGCCTCAAAGTTTAAAGGACTGTATTGCAGCCAATGGAGACCACTTCGAATAAGCTTTTTATATTTCAATTTTTTTATATTTATGTATTAAACTAACACACTGTAAAAGTAATAAATGTTATTTGCAATAGATTTTCAGTATTTATGTCAAGACTAGGTATATTAGTTTATTAAAATATATCTATGTAAGTATTCGTATAATATAATAGGTGATGAAATGAAAATGAAATTGCCGCTCTGCAGTACTGGCCATTTCCAATCAAAATAATTTTTGTTTGACTAAAAATTCTAATTTCAAATTAATTTTATTTTAAAAACATGGAATTCTTTTTCCAAAAGTAGTCAATTGTTTATTGATTAGTGTTATATTTTCATCGCATTTCAATCTTTTTCGATATCATGGATACCTTAAGAATTCGAGTAATTATGGAATATGAGTACCGTCGTGGCAGCAACGCGGCACAAGCGGTACGCAACATCAACGACGTTTACGGAGCTAACACTACAAACCAACGCACCACCTGTTATTGGTTTGCTCGCTTCCGTTCTGGAAATTTCGACCTGAAAAATAAACCTCGCGGTCGTCCGAAGACTTTGGTCGACAATGACGAATTAAAGGCGATTGTGAAAACTGATGATACACAATCTACGGCTGAATTAGCAGCAGCTTTCGACGTTAGCGTCAAAACAAAATTGGTCCATTTGCGTCAAATTGGCCAGGTAAAAAAGCTTGACAAATGGGTGCCCCACGAACTCAATGATCGCCAGCGCGAAATACGCGTCAAGACGTGCCTTGCACTGCTCAAGAGACACACAAATGAAGGAATTTTGAACCGCATTGTTACCTGCGATGAAAAACGGATTCTGTTTGAAAACTGCAAGCAAGTTGGTTGGATCCTGGTTCAGCACGTAAACAATGCCCTAAACGAAAACTTACCCCTAGAAAAATGATGGTCACTGTTTGGTGGTCTAGCGCCGGTATGATTCATCACAGCTTCTTACCAAACGGGGTGAGCATTACTGCATATGTGTACTGTGAAGAACAGAACACAATGATGGAGACGCTGGCACATTTCCAACCATCATTGGTCAATCGCTCGTCTCCGCTGCTCCTGCACGACAACGCGCGACCTCATACTGCACAGCAGTCTCCAAGTTGCAAGAACTGGGGATGGAAGCTCTCCGTCATCTGCCCTACTCACCAGACCTTGCGCCTACAGACTACTACTATTTCCAGAATTTGGATAACTTCTTGGCGGGAAAAAAATTCAATACCCGAGAGGCAGTACAAAATGCCTTTGAAGAATTTGTTGCCTCCCGTCCAGCTGATTTCTTTAAGAAGAGCATCAATAAACTGCCACTGCGTTGGTAAAGATGCATTGATTGCATGGGTGATTACTTCGATTAATACAAATAAAAATACATGAAAAAAATTCGTTTAAATTTTTTCATACAAAACGGGAATTTCAAAGACCTAATATGATGAAATACAGTTGAATCATGTAGCCATTTTACCATTTCACGATTTGTGTATGGGGAAAAATATATGAAACATAATAATATGAAACGTCCGTCTCGGAAGATAAAAACATTATACCATGCCCCAATGTTTCGATGTTTTGTGTAATGTTTCGAAAAAACATGAGCAGTAGATGCGCCTTTACAGTTGTTAAGAAATGAAACATTCCTTCCCCTCTCTACCCGCGCGGGGAATGTTTTCCATCTATCTCGGAAGACAAAAACATTGTATATTCTACACAAATGTGTATAGACACGCCCCAATGTTTCGATGTTTTGTGTAATGTTTCGAAAGAAACACGCGCAGGAGACGCGCCTTAATACTGTATAGGTATTAATGGTAGGTATTTAGTTAATACATATTATTACGTAAAAGGTACGTACTTGTTCTTTTGTTAGAGTTAGTTGGGCAACTACGTTCTTTTCTTTCTCAGTTAATTCTGTTTCAGGACCTGATGCTGCAACATCTGCTAAATTAAAAGATGTCATTATAACTAAGTATATTAAATAACGAAGATACTACGTTTCAACGATATCAAACACCTTCAAACATACATTTTTATGCAACCTATCAAACCTTGACAAACATATTTTAATGTCAAAATATTTATTATTTTTTATTGGAGTTTACTGCTGGGTCATATCAGATCACTCCGAAATGAGACGTGACGCATCACTCAACGCGGATAGTCAAAGCAACGCGGCGCTGTATTTTAAAGATTGCAATTACAAATATAGATCTTCATCATTCATCATTTCACATGACGTTTAATATAAAGATGTTTAATAAAACACAATAGGCTACTTGACTCATATTTATTTTCGTACATTGAAGGAGTATTTCCTTTAGTATTTGGCTTATGATTGACTTGATAAATAAAGTTGATTTAAAAATATGTATTTTTGATTCTTAATTTCTACTGATGAAAACACCTCGAAGTAACTCCCGGCAAGGATGTGACGACACAAACACACTTATATCATGTTTATATCATGAATGAAATCAAAATATAATTAATTGAATGAATTAGGATTTTAGTTTAAAAATAAACATTTAATTTGCATTTAAAAAATACTAAATTTAGTATATCTTATATAAATAAGAAGCACCAACATGGCGAATAAGTAGGTTTTTAGGTTTCAATATAGTGTTAAATTATTTTTGTATGTAATGAAACAATAGGCTAGGTACAATTCTCATATTTAATTTCATACATTGAAGGAGTATTTCCTTTAGTACTTGGCTTAGGAAAACGTATTCTAGCGACATCTTAAATTAAAAACTTAAGATTGATAAATAAAGTTGATTTAAAAATATGTATTTTTGTTTTTTAATTACTACTGATGAAACCACCTCGAAGTAACTTCCGGTAAGGATGTGACGACATAAGTACATTAAACACATAATGTACTAGTGAAACGGAACATATATGTAAATAAATAGTTCAGGACATCATAAAAAGCTATTTATGTCAAAATGTGAAACGGAACGTAGCACCGCCATTTTACTACTACGGACTATAGCACAGATTACAACTAGTACTAGTGGTAGTTTTCCAATTGCAGCACGAAAGCGCATTATGCGGCATAATGCTCAACGTTGAATGTTTCAACTACAGCAACGCTACGCACAATCGAGCACTCTCCAAAGTACACGCATCATGCGAAAGCAATCGATACCAACTCAGTGGCAGAAAATTAACAAGTGTTTTTTCTTTAAGTTGGCATTGATCGAAATATTATTTATACTTTCGTATACTATATAATATTATAACTTAATAATACTAAGTATAACTTTCGTTTCGTCGTAGTTTTTTTGGAAAGAATAAAAGTATGTAAATTCAGACTGTGTTATTATAGTATAGTAATTAATATAATTAGTATGGATGAATATAATTAGTATGGATGAAGGTACAAACATTGACTATTTTTTTATATTCCACCATTGAAAACTAATAAAGTAATAATACATCTACGTATTCAATTTTTTTTTCAACACTGAACTTAGCGCACTCTACCGGTGCATTTGAAAACTAATTCACGTTCCAATTAAGCTTCAGCATAATTCGGCATTGTGCGCCACTGAGTCGCACTATGCTCTGTAATTGGAAAACTACCACTATGACGTCACAGCAGAGATAATCTATCAACCAACATGGCGAATAGTGATTTCGGCGAGTTTTAAAAAGTATATTAAAAAAAATTGTAGGCTTATAGGTTTCAAAATAATGTTATATTCTTTTTTGTGTGTAATGAAACCATTATGAAGCGTTTAGGAGATAAATAAAAACAAGGTCAAGTAGCCTATTTCTTTACACACACAATATGAACATTGATCCGCTGACAAATTGTATCTAGTGAGTAGACAAGTCCAACACCGGTATTAATGGCTGTCATTGGTGTCAATCATATATCCCCATAATAATAAAACTATTTACACAACGGATAACTTAGACAACGTTGCTGTCTTTGTCTGATACGTTGGAATTGTAACCTAATAGAAAAAGATAGCAACGCTGTTTAAGTTATCCGTTGTAATATTTTTCTTATATAAAGTGGAGTCATTTTAATAGGTAACATTTGACGTCTGTCAGTTTTATCTTCATAGTGAGGTGACCTGCTTAAAAACATCGATTAAAGTGAATAATCGATACGGACTTGAAACATATGTGAATTTTAAAAATCATCAGGCGAATCCCTGTCCCATTATTATTTTTTCTTTCGTAAATTTAAGGAACAAAATAAGACAAGTACATATTTTAACAAAAAAATTGTGATATTTCTTCACAAACTTACACTTAACAAGAAAAAGGGTTAACTGACGCAACATTGTAACTATGTTCAGTTCTTTAGTTCAGAAATTGTTTATTATGTTTAGAATGGTTTATTAGTGAAAGCAAATCGTAAAATTACTCGTATCGGTCATTATTACAATAAATATGTAATAGTAATTGAAAAAAGTTAAACAATTGTGCAGTTCTAACAAACGAAAAAATATATTATTTAGGCGTGCCGTTACAAGGTTACGTTGTTGTATTTTGATGTATTGTCAAATGTTACATATTAAAAAGACTCCACTTTTATTAAGGGGGAAAAGGGGGAAAAAATTTACGTACAACAAAACCACTTCAAGGTCGCAATATTGGACTTGCAGGCTGGACCGTGAGGCGCATAAGTACATTCTTATTTTTTAGATACCATAGAGCATAGAGTATTGAGTACTGTCAATAGCTATGTTCAATAGTCAAAAACATTTTAGGTTATTAAAATAGAACCGACGCTTTAACTATTTTCGTGGAAATAAGGATTTTAAGTATAATTTAAAAATGAAATTGGTACGCTTTTTAATGAAGCTTAGTCATGAGACTGTGACAATTGAATTGAAAAACGGTAGCGTAGTCCATGGCACGATTACCGGTGTCGATGTTGCTATGAACACGCATTTAAAGGCTGTTAAAGTAACGCTTAAAAACAAAGAAGAATTGCAATTGGAAACTCTGAGTATACGTGGTAATAACATAAGATACTATTTGTTACCTGACAGTTTGCCTTTAGAGACCTTGTTGATTGACGATGCTCCTAAAGGAAAGGGCAAGCGAGAAGGTTTCCAAAGAGGTGGTAGTAGAGGCGGCAGAGGAAGAGGTCGCGGAGGTCGCGGTGGGCCCCGAGGAGGTCGCGGAGGCCGCGGAAGAGGCCGTCGATAAACCAGTATAGTTTTGTGATTCATTTTGGGATTACATTCGTCTCAATCTACCGTGTTTTTTTTCGTGAGTTCCCGCTGGCAATTCAATCTTCAAAGTTAACTATAAGTTTGTTAGATTTAAGGTAATCTTATTACATTTGTAAAAAGTAAAAACGTCTCTTTTATTTTAAGCCATTTCTTCACACATTTTTTAACATATAGGTGGTTTCATAAATACCAATGAGTATTTATTAAACTATCAATGAGTGTAATATTTTTATTATAGATCAGATCAGATTTATTCAATAGCAGCAAATATTGATATCTAAAAACTATTGTAGCTACTTTAATATATTTTCAAACAAAATAAGACTAAAAAGAAATACTAATACATTTAAAAAAAATTCCTTATGTAGTCTCCATTAGACAGAGTAGTAAGTAGCTTCCTACTAAAATGTAGATAATTATTGCACAAGGGAACAAAATTAGACTTTCTTTGTAGCATGCTATTATGACTTGTGCCTATTTTATACTAATCCAAGGTTGCCAATTACATGACAAATAGATGTACCTACAGATACTACAGATACAGGTACTCAGCTCTAAGTTTTCAGTGATTTCAAAGAAAAAAGCTGGTTTTGTTATATAAAGCATACAATTTAAATAATATTATTTCTAGTATCAAATAATATTATAATATCAATATCCCATGAAAATATCTAGCACTATCCCATGAAAATATCTAGTAATATCCATTAAAAAAATACCCACAACCTGAAAGCAAATGTGTGAGTGCACACATTAAGCATGCATAACGCGAGGGTGATTTACACATGCTCGTCCCACATTGCTTATGCATGTACTTAAAAACATGATTGTGCAATATAAACCATAAAACGAATTTACAGCTTTGCTTAATGCTCCTGCAGTATTCCGAAATCATGTGGGTATGTCAGTGCCTAAGACTTGGGCACAAAACACTCCAGTGCTACAAACCATATAAGGTACTTAGTATATGTTGCACGTGTCCAAAATACTCCCAAATCACCAAAATACACATACACTATGAAAAACTCACCACAGATTTGAAATCAGTACCACAAAACACAAATATTATAAGCCATAATATTTCTTGTAACAACAATGCTGTTCCCTTACTTTGGTTACTCAGGAATTGTTTTAAAATTACTTTATAAAAAAAAAAAATATTTCATTAATTAAGGTAATGCCTACAAATAACAAAACTATTACAATAGTATTGTTATTTGTAGGGTAATGCTCATATTATGCTCATTTATTTATTATCTCATAATAAGCACTAGGTCACTAAAACACTATGTTTATTTGAATGTATAGATATTTTCACATAATATGCATGTTTAGTGACGTTAGTACTTTAAAATATATTTTGACTTATGGCCTTTCAGTTTTTACAAAGCTTTCAAGACAATAAACCTTAAATGAATGTGCTTCAGTCGTTTTTCTAATTTAATTTATTAAAAAAGGTAAAAATGAAGAAGTATGTGTATTAAGTATGTGAAATGAGGGCATACTCCAATTAAGACTTAGGCAAAGGTTAACAATTTTGTAAAATTCTGCCTGGATGCTGTTTAAAATGCCTGGATTTTATAAAACTAATAATACTATGATTAACCACCTTTCAAATCAACAAAATTTGTCGAAAATCACAACAATATACTTTGATAAACTAATCTAATAAATTAAAGAAATAGGTATTCTGACCGTTGCTTCTTAATACATTTTGGACAATGTGTTGTATCATGTGTTAGAAAAAATTTAAGTATGTTCAAAACGAAAAGCAATAATCACTATAGGAACACTAGAAATAAACACAAACTAGATATATTGGTGATCAGACTAAGTAAAGTTAGTAAATCTTTTATAGGTCAATGGGTACGCCTGTACAATAGAAACCCAGAAAACGTTCAAAATCTTTCTATTAATAAATTTAAAAAAGTAGTTGAAGAACTTCTGTGCGCTAGCTATATTTATTATAAGGTCAATGATTTTATTGACGATCGCACACCATGGGAATAGGATGGCCACCACCTGGCTACTTCTATGTAAGTACTATATTATGTATTCTGACTTTTGTTTATATTATATACACACCCCATTACTAATAAAAATATTTACACAATGGATAACTTAAACAACGTTGCTGTCTGTCTGATATGTTGGAAATGTTACATGATCGAAAAAGATAGGAACGTTGTTTAAGTTATCCGTTTTTTTTAGTAAGGGGTATATATATAATTATAAACTCCTTACTTATTATTACTATTTAACAAAATGGTAGAAAATTGTTCTTTTAAAATACATACATAAGTATATATATATATATATATACTTATGTACAATTTTCAACAATTTTCTACCATTTTGTTAAAAGATGGCCCCGTGCGAGTTTCTTTCGCCGGTTCTCGCCGGGTTAGTTCTTCGAACCGGTGGTAGGCATCACGTAGGGACAATTCCTTACGTGATATTATTACCCTACATGGAAATAAAACTTTTTGAATTTTGAATCTATAAAAATGTTAAATTAACTCGAAAAAAACTAAATCGAAATGCCAGCCGGTGTAACTTGTAAGTAAACCAACCCTCAATCTCTTCTGACCTCATTTCGTAATATTTGGCATGGCTTGCACATCTTTTTTCAGTACACTGACATCAGTGACTATTAATCAAAATATGATAGACGATTGATTAAAAAATAAAAAATTTAATTTAAGTAAGTATATGAAAATACTCCAAATTTTTTTTAAATATATACATACCTAATTACTTTCAACCTCTACTTATATCCATATGAATACGACAATAGGAAGCAGTTAACTAAAAACAATGTCATGAAATATGGACAAGAATCCAAAACCAATGAAAGATTTCAGACCAGTAGAGGTAAGTTTTCATGTAATTTTAACAAAGAAGACAATTATTATTAAGTACATAAAGTCAACATCTACTAAATCTTGTAAATGAGTTGCTGATGTTGAGCTATAACCACCACCTGTAGACACTCGCAATAGCAGGAGATACAAGGATGTGGCAGATCAATTAGCGGCACAATCCTAAATTCGCTGAAATAATTACTACAGAGGGCTTCAGCCTGACCGAGCATTACATACCACCCTCTCGGTCGGAGATCTCCCTTTAGGGCAAGCTACCATTCCCACATTGGTGACTCTCAACTCAACACGACTCCTTCTGGACATTATCATCATCACTCCCCACCCGTTCGCACCACGCCAGCCAGCTTCAGCCTCATCGGGTACCTCGAACATCAGCCTTAACGCACCGCGGCCTGGTCGAATCCCTCATTGGCTTCAATGGGCACTCTCACTACAATGACCGGTCAGCAAGCAGAGCACATTTTTCCTAGTCAGCATGTAGCATCGGCCACACACGGCAGCCCTCCGACTCACTGGAGCCCGTGCATCAGCTTCACAATTCCGCCTCACTGGGACTCTGGCGCTGGCGACGGCGGACTAATTAGCGCCACAATCTTGAATCGCGCTATCGAAGTTTCTATAGTTCGGCGCTATTTAAACAACAGCTGAAATGAACACAGGCGGCTTCGACCTGACTGAGCACCCGCGTAGTCAGAAATCTCCCTTTGGGGTAATCTACCATTCCCACAACTGTGTTGTCGGCGTTTTAAGACCCCTTGATCCTCCAGTAATATTACTCAGAATTCAGAAAAGCACGTTCATTCACAATCATTCATCATTCGCACATCGTTAATTCACAATGGTTTTCTGCGAGACCTTGGTATCTCTTGACTCTTCAGGCAAGTCTAATACTCATTAGAAAAGGTGAACTTTAAATTGTTTTCCTAAAATGTCTAGATAGTAGATAACGCTGCGGACCAGTTCTGGAAGACCCATCAGGCTCATTATGAAGCCAGGGCGAAGCACAGCCGGGACAGAGTGCAGACTGTTGAAAATCACAATAGGGCATGTCCGAAGCTTGAAGACGAGCTACAGAAACGCCGCTCTATTTTAAAGGTTGGTGGTAAAACATTGATGTTCAAAGACTAAAAACATTCACACCTACCTACTCTACATGCTACCGGTTACCGGTCTTTTAAAGTATGCAACGGATTTTAATGCTCTTTCATAGGCAGAAAAAAATCCTGTTTAGTGCCTAGAATCTAGATCATTCAGTAATTAGGCTTAGATGATGACAGTCTTTGTGAGTCATATGGGCCATTAAGGCGTATGTTAGTCGACGTAAGCAAGACCCATTCTATACTGAGAATTCTCTAACCAATCAATCGATCACTGGTTCTGACGGGTTGTAAAAAGAAGTTTTTTACGAAATGAATTTTTAGGTAACACCAGACAATGCTTCAAGAAGTGCCCCAAAATTTGGCGCCTGCAGAAAATTGACAAGCCGCGATCAGCATGAAAATAACACCAATTCTAGGCGCAAGGACAAAACATTAAAGAAAAGCAACAAAAAAACAAAATTTGAAAAAGGAACGCTTAAGAAATATAGAAATAGGAGAAAAAATCTAAAGAGTATGATTGGCGCCTGCCCGAGATGCCTTTCTGCACTAAGAAGAGAAAAAGAAATGCCCTTTCGAATTAAACGTTCGATAGAAAATATATTTACGGCGAAGCAATTCGACAAGTCACAATCTGAAGATGAAGTAGTGTCACTGAGGGTTGCCAAAAAGGAGAGAATGCCCAAGGAGGATCGAATTTCGATCGCGTCATCAAACTATCCTGACACCAGCAACCAGTCTTTTGTCAGCTACCACTCTTTCGCTTCGATGGAGAAGGAGCCAATGGTCGATTAAAAATGTTTTGTTTGAAAGGCAGATAAATTGTGCCGTAAATTACTTTTATTTCTTTAATTGTTTTAAAATTTAATCCAAAAACCAAGGTCAGTCTATATGCCACAAGCCCACATGGCAGCTTTCTATCAGGCGATGCGTCTTCCCGCTTGTCCCTATTCCAAAAAATAAAGGTAAACAGATGACATAAGTCTTTTAATACAGTTTGCATATTTATACACAAGTGTTTGATTTATATTTTAGTTTACACCTAGCAGAACTGCAATAATGTATGATAATATCCTATGTGCGGTCATTTCCAAGGACTACAACTTTGAATGATTGTATTTCTTATATTTTTACGAGTCAACATTTAAGTAGCTTTTCGTTGCAGTTTTCCTGTAATCGCGTCATTTTTCATTTGAACAATAATCCCACGGGAATGCTGTATTTTTTCGTTATAAAAAGTAGCGATTGTGTTAATCCAGAGCTTACATCCGTTCAGTAGTTTTTGCATCCATACATTCATCCATCCATCCTTAAAAACTTTCACATTTATAATAAGTAGTAGAATGTAGATATATGGTACTATACATATTTATCCACCTAAGTGTTTATTAATTACAAAAAAAATCCACTATCTATTTGCAACAGCCAAATACCTAATGACTAGTATAGTCATTAGGTAAGGTTGCCTTATATTTTTTATAGATTCCTTTTATATCGATTAAAACTATTAACTATTGTCTTCTTTTGTCTCAGTTGTGGTGTTGCTGGTGTCCATGGGCGATGGTAATAGCATCAGGCGACCCGTTTGCTCGTTTGCCTCCTAATTTAAAGAAAATATATTACCAAAATATGTAGGTAGTTGAATCTAGTTTCCTGACCTAGGTACACTATAGTTCGAGAAGAGGGTAGATTATTTATCTAAGATAGGTAACGCCTAGCTTCCTCTACCTTTATAATTTTTCCTACACAAGGAACCAAGCAAGTTTACTCCAATACTAAAACAATTTTCGTTATTATTTATTTGCCATTGCAATTCGCGAGTAAAAAAAAGCGTCCAAACAGGTCGGGTTATTCCGAGTGATCAAGTTTATGTTATTAAAGTTATTTACCTTGACGCATCAGTATTCAGTACAGACTTGTTGTATTCACACATAAGACGTTGGCATTGAAAATCAAATGAGAACTCAGCCAACGTCGAAAAAAAATCAATTAAAAAAATAAAATGAGGCTTTGTGTGATTTTATTTTGTTTGTGGAATTTGGTTTATACGCAAGACACCGGCGCAGGATCCGGAACTAATGGAAATTGTAAGTAGTTTTACTTTTTTGAATATTTTGGAAATTTGAAATTTGAAAGTTGCAGGCAAGTTTTTTTGCACTAATGTGGTTAGATAATATTAATTTTGGCATCTCTTAGCTCATCTCATAGACTTAGCATAGGATTTTCACTGAATAAACCTTCTATCGTGATTTTGACATAAAATAGATGTAGGTAGTTCAACAAATTTAGGCTAGAAATTGGACAAAGGAAAATGAAAAAATATATTATTATTATTAGTAGTAGTATTTTTTTATTTATCCCAGGAATTTAGGAATTATCCTAGGACCTAGGTAAATCTTAAAAATTCTCGATGTTGGGGTCTTAGGGATTAAAATGTCAAGCCCTAATCGGATCATTAAAAAAACATTACCCAAATCAAAGATTTCAAAACGAAATAATTAGTTGATGGTCGCCACTCGCCTCCTAATAATTTCGGCATTTTTTTACAACTTTTTGTAAGAACTTCAATTACAGCTGGTCATGTTTTAGACTTTAAGACTTGTACAGAATTCACAGCTGCTTGCAGCGCTAAATTTTACTGCCCGCTTAAGGCATGAACTGACTCAAATCTCAATACTAGAATCACACGAATTCAACGGGCAATTATCATAATTATAATACACTCATTATAGACCGTTAATAGATCGTGGGACACCTATAGGCTGGAGAACTACAATAATGGCCTTACAGAAAACCGACGTCAAAATAAAACGCGAGAAGCTTTTTGTGCCGGGTGGGTTAGTGTACCAACTGCAGACTACCAAGTAGGTACCGTCTACCTGAGGCACATAGGCGGTGTTGGGTGTTATAAGATTGGCAACGTAATTCTAAGCCGTCTAGTGTTATGGTTGTGTATGGGCGGTGCATGGTAATCGATTATTTTATGATCATTTATATCATTCATAACATCAAATTACCTTACCATTTCGCAAAAAAAAAAACATTGAGCAAAAGGTATTTCCCTCCTTACTTGTAGTACAGATGGGGATTACCAGTGGGTAATCCCCATCCGTAGTCAGTTAAACCTTTTGTGACGTCACTTCAGGACTTTTTGTCTTTTTCTCTTGCCTTAGCTTCGGGCAACCCCAATGATTTGTGATAGAAATTAGCACCTATGGATACGGAATTCGTTGAGATTAGGTATTTTGTGCTTCGAGATACTGACGTGTACATTAAATCGTAAATTGTGGGTACCTACAAGGTATGAAATCTACAATTACGCAGATGACTGCAGGGGTCTTACCACGAGGTCTTAAAGCAGTATAACCTTCAGTAACAACTTTTAACAGTTAGAATTTCGTATAAACAATGATCTCTATCGGTATATTAACAAGACCTCGTGGTATACCGTATCGCTTTAATATATTAAAATATAGGTATTAATAGCCCTGTAGTTAGTTATATTTCTTTAAAACAACAGTAGGTAAATACATTATAATAATAATAATTATATGCAGCAACGAACAGTTGGAGTGCAGATTTAATTCATAATTTCATTGTATGTATACCTATATTTGTATAACAATATCTAGTGATGAAGCCAGTTGGTCACACTCAAGGTCTCTAAACCGGACGCCAACACTTCAAGTTTTTTTCGAAATAAATGATTGCATGATGTAAAAGTATTTTGTTGGTGTTATCCTCGGTGAGTTGAGATATGTATGTCATAATCATCATCATTTGGTTAAAATGCCGGCTGTTTTTTTTATTATCTGAACAGTAGGTATAGACTAGTAATTACAATAAATTATTATGTTCAAGATCGGTAGTAAATCCGAAGTCATGAATTTACATTGTAAGAGACAATGTAAATTAATGACTTATATCATCTATTATGAAGGCGCATCTTATAATTTCATACCTTGAGACTCTTGGGAGCACATTGAAATGTTTGGAACTTATAACGGAGGTTCTCCTGATATAGCTATACTAGTCACTACTTCGCGAATGTAATGGCCACTATTCAAAGTTGAACATTATTCACTACACAAAATATTACACTACTGTACACTACACTACATATCAGTCGTACACAACATGACATTCGAACTCTTACAATGAAACGTGTAGGTACCTATCTTCTTGATTCTTGTATATTGAAAAAGTGCAATAGGAAGTACGGTCGGTCGTGCACAGATCCGGTGTATCACTTTTCAACTTTATTGCTGGCGGCGTCGACGACCGTACTCCCATTCAGGTACTACCATTTGACACTGCAGATCTCGAGACCTCGTTGTCTTCTCTGTCTCAAAACTTGAGATCACAATCCTACTAATATTGTAAATATGAATGTTTGTGATGATGGATGGATGGATGTTTGTTACTCTTTCACGCAAAAACGACTGAACGGATTTCGATTAAATTTGGTAAGGCACTGGATTAAAACATAGGCTGCTTTTTATACCGAAAAGGTACAGCGTTCCTTCGGGATACTGTATATGCTGTATAAACCCATAAAAAACACCAACTTATTTTTTGTGTGCAAGATTAATTATATCCCAACTAGCTGTTTCCCGCGGCTCCGCCAGCCTAAATATACTATCGAGTATCCCGCGGGAACACTACTTTTCCGGGATAAAAAGTAGCCTATGTTTTAATCCAGAGTCTAAACTACTACCATACCAAATTTCATCAAAATCCGTTCAGTAGTTTTCGCGTGAAAGCTTAACAAACAAACTTACATTCACATTTAAAATATTAGTAAGGATACTTGGCATGTATTTAAACTTGCGACAAAACAATAAAATTTTGGGTATGAACTAACCAAATATAGGATACTAAATTACCAAGTTGGCGAAAAAATGTAAGGAACAAAAAATTCCAAATCTGGCGACTAAATAATACCAGTTTTGTTCACTGAATATTCTAAACTGGCAGACAGATATTATTTTGACGAACAAATCCATCTTGGTGACAATTTGAGAGTACACATTTAATTTAAGAAAATCATAAGCAGCAACACACGCGCACATAAAAAACGTAAAGGAGCGTACTAAATTCCCATTTTTAAGTTTTTTCAGTTTCGTAGGGTGTAGATTAAAAAAAATCATTCATTTTGAGATTTCAAAATCATTCGTTCGTATCTCAAAGTAGAGCATTGCCATATATTTTTTTCTATAATCGCTTCTACCTAGGAAACTGTGCATCCTACTGAAAAAATAATTAAAATTTCCTCCCCCCAAGTAACCGCGTAACCACGTATTTTCTTTATGATAAGAGATTTTTGAATTTCTTATTAAATTTTGAGAATTTCGAATATGAAAGAGATATTTTGAATTTCTCAAAATTTCTATAGCTTTAACATAGCTGGTATCTCGAATTACATAACACACTGTGATAATAACCATCAATCCTAATCAGCATCCCCAAGAACTTTAAAATTACTCATGTCATTTTTACGAGGAATGAATATTCCCCATTTTGGAAATTGAAATTAGAAAACGATGTTGTCATCTAGCATCCCAAAAACCTGGAATAGGTCACCCATATAATTTTTAATAAAAAAATTACGACACTTTGGAATATCAAAATGGATTTAATTTTCATATTATTCAGCACCCCCAAAACATTGAAAACAACAACTATACCAAAGGAAAACAAACTTCAACAGTATCCGAAAATGCTATTTTCCGTAGCCTGTAAATTGAATTTTTAGCAGTCATTAATTTGTTAACCCAATCTGGTTTTATAGCTGCTTATATCGTATAATGGTCGCCAACTCGGAAATTAAGTCACCAACTTATAAATTTCGGTGCCCGTTCGGATTAAATTTCGCCACCTTTTATCTGCCGATTTTTGAGTTCACCTGAGTGCTTTCGCCAGTTTAGTAATTTAGTCGCCAACAATTTAATTCGCTGCCAAATTCAGTAATACAGTATGCTCATGTACAGTCACCAACTTATTTTTTGTTCGCATGATTAATTATATCTCAATACTTATGTATCAAATTATTATACGTAGATTAAATGAAAATGATATCTTAGCACGTAGGACTATTTTGTCTCATCCTTCCTTGTAAGGTAATCAATATACTTACGGGTAATTTAAGTACTTGAACGCCATAATTTTCCTTGTAAATATAAACGGACAATCCAATCAAATAGATGTAAACTGTAAACAGGTAAATACGGGAAATGGCCAAAGTTGTTCGCAGAATTATATGAGTCTCAAGAATTTTGCCTTGCTTTATCCAATTTTCCTTAATGTAATGAATGAATACATTCTCAGATGAATTTGGAGTCAAGTTATCTCATACTTGTATTTATTTATGAACTACTAGGTACTATAAGTTTGTTATAGAATAATTAGAGCGACTAAGACTAGTGGGCCCCGAGATTAAGTTGAGGCTAGGAAGAAGAAAACATGGAAGGAGTACTTACTAGAAATAGAATCGAAGCCGTATGCTGCTCTCAAAACATCAGTGTCAAAAACCCCTATGAGTGAAAAAGACTTGTCTTTTCGTTTTTTTTCTAAGGTTGTCTCGGCTTTGTTGATCTTTTGGAGTCCATTTTACGACGTTGGAAAATTTACGACTATAAGACACTCATAATAAGTGTTAGAATGTGAGATAAGAAACAATAAGAATCAATATAGATATTCTGTTTATTCTCTTACTAATAGCCGGGTTTCTATGCTTTAGTATAGTTATTACCCCGCGCCGAGTTGAGTCTGAGAAGTTAAAAGGCGCAGGTGGATGGAAAGAAGTTTGGTTGTAAATTATATTCAAGATAGAATAAGAGTTGGCACTTGGCTACTTTAGTTTTAGTTGGCTCCACAGAGGCTAGTGCGAGGGAGAGCTAATCTTCGGCACGAATGGGCCGGCTCGACCGGAGAAATACCACGGCCTCACAGAAAACCGACGTGGAACAGCGCTTGCGCTGTGTTTCGCCGAGTGAGTGAGATTATCGGAGGCCCCCACCTGCAACTTTTCGCCACCGTTCCAAGCGACAAAATATTTATCCTCATCACCTTGATGAGTGGCAGTCCTCCACCGTGCACTTTACCCGAAGCTTTCTGCCGCGCACAGTAAAGCTCTGGAATGAACTGTCGCCAGCGGTACCTATTTCCGGACCATTGCAACCTGTAATCCTTCAAGAAGGGAGCGTATTCCATTCTATAGGGCCGGCATCGCACTTGCATTTCCTCTGATGTTGCGGGTGTCCATGGGCGACGGTAATCGTTTCCATTATGCGATCCGTTTGCTCGTTTGCCCCCTGATTTTATATACAAAAAAAAGGCTCCACAGCTCTGTCTAGCAATTGTCGCTGTATTTTGGGGGTACTTTTTACGTCGCTCCTATTCAGAGATTGTTTCTCCATTGCCTTTTGGTACACATTGATCTATACATAATAATCGTTACACTAGAATTATATTACTTATTATATTACTAGACTATAGTTACTATGTTATTATTATGTCAATAATCATAATATTTAAATTCCTCGATTAAGGATAGACATGGCATGAACATGATATAACTCACTGTACGAGTTGATGCCAGCCGTACATGAATAATTTTAGCACAGTAAGCGTTTTCTTTGTTAGTCAACGCGTGTCATATGTGCGCTTACAAATTGTATTTTTTTCATTTAAAATAAAGTAGAATATCATTCAGCATTCGACCGGAACGGTTTTATTTATCATCCCCGGTCGTTCTGACTTATCAAATATTTATCATACATCTTTTATATTATATTAATGTACTGGAGGCTGCAGCAGTAGCCCCTACACTTACCTACCTACTAATTGTAGCTATTACAACAATTTCGCTAAACTCAGATCGATTCAGTCGTAATGTTGTGTCATAATAGTTAATACATTATCATGTGTAATTATTATTATTACTGATGGTCGCCTTGCCACCTGTCGCACAGTCCCTTTGCCGTGCCTGTGGTCGAAATTCGCCCATAGTCATGTATATAATTGTAAGTTTGAACTTTAAGTATAGGGTGTAGTTTTGACTTTTGATGTGAACAGTGAAAAGGAAATGCTTTTAATTTTGCAAAAAAAAAATGCAGATTTAAAATCAGAACTTAGTATATTAAACTAAAAATATGAAAATATCTGCGAACATAATCCAGAACTACAGTGTTGTGGACGGCTTCGACTGTTGTAGAGAAGAAATAAAATATGATCGATGATGAAAAGAATAGAATATGATCTATAGAAGACACTTGTCACATTAAAAAGATGCTGCCAGATGCTCAAGAGTCAATTAAATAGGTAGTGTAAAATCTGCGGAAACACAAATTTCGTACTAGGTTTGACTATGATGCGAATATACGAGGGCGGGTCAATAAGTCCGTGACTTTTGGAATAAAACACAGATTTTTTGATAAATAAATCATTTTATTTTTCAACGTAGTCCCCCTTGAGCTCTATACACTTTGTCCAACGCTTCTTCAATTTTTTTATCCCTTCCAAAAAATATGATTTGTTGAGGTCCTCAAAATAGGCCTTTGTTTGCGAGATGACTTCATCATTGGAGTCAAATCTTTTTCCACCGAGCCATTTTTTCAGGTTTGGGAACAAGAAGTAGTCACTCGGAACCAAATTTGGAGAATAGGGTGGATGTAGGAGCAATTCATAGCCCAATTCATGGATTTTTGCCATGGCAACTGCACACGTGTGCACCCTTGCATTGTCTTGGTGAAAAAGAACTTTTTTCTTGGCCAAATGAGGTCGGTTTTTTTTCAAATCCTCATTGAAGCGGTCCAATAAGTTGGCATAATATTCCCCATTAATTGTTCTTCCCTTTTGAAGATAGTCAATGTGGATTATCCCACGTGCATCCCAAAAAACAGTCGCCATAACTTTATTGGCTGACAAACCCACCTTGGCCTTCTTTGGCGCCGATTCACCCTTAGAAACCCACTGTTTTGACTGTTGTTTTGTCTCTGGTGTGTTGTGATGGATCCATGTTTCGTCCACGGTTACAAAACGGCGCAAAAACTCCTCCATATTGTGATTAAACAACGCCAAACCTTCCTGTGAAGTTGTTACACGATTGCGTTTGTGGTCGACTTGCGGAAAGCTTTCTCATGCCCAAGTGATCATTCAAAGTTGAAACCACTGAGCCATGCGAGATGCCTATGGCTTCCACAATCTCTTGCACTTTCAATCTTCGGTCGGCCAACACCATATCGTGAATTTTTTCGATTGTTTCGGGTGTAGAGACCTCAACTGGGCGTCCAGGACGTTCGGCATCTTCAGTGCTCGTACGGCCACAACGAAATTCAGTAAAACACTTTTTTACCATTGAAATCGATGGTGCAGAGTCCCCATAGTATTTATCATGCTTAGCCTTGGTCTCGGTAATGGTTTTTTTTCGCAAAAAATAATGCTTAATAAGCACACGAAATTCACTTTTTTCCATTGTTTCCTTAAGTTACTGGATAGTCTGATAAAGATAGCTGTAAAACACAAACTAACTGACGCAGCAAGTTCAAATTTTGATAGGAGTCAACTGACAGATGCCTGTTGACAGGAGTAGTGTTGCTTTTTCAGTAAGGAGGTTAGAAATTCAAAAAGTCACGGACTTATTGACCCGCCCTAGTATATGTAGCCTTCAGTCTGAAATTTCAGAATTACGCAGCTCATTAAATCTGGCTAGACGATTACGGCAGATGTCTATAGCCAGCAACTGCAAATCACAATGGAGAATCTAGCTGCTAAGCAACCGAGGTTGGTCATTCGCTTAGGCCATTGTTGCTTCAGGACAACGCTAGACCACACACTGCACAACAGAGGGTTACAAATTAGAGGAGCTTCAATTGGAATGTCTAAGACATCCACCGTACTCCCCGGACCTCGCTCGAACAGATTATCATTTTTTTCGAAATTTGAACAATTTCTTGCAAGGGAAAAAATTCAACTCCGATGGGGCGGTCCAAAGCGCCTTCAAAGATTTTATTGATTCCTGTCCGAATGGTTTTTTAGTAAAGGAATCAATTAACTCCTATGAGATGGTAAAAGTGCATAGATAGCAATGGTATACCTATACTTTGATTAAATAAATATATTATGTTTAAAAAAAATCGACTTTATGTTCCTCCTTTACAAAACGCCAATTTCATATGTAATGACCTAATATAATATAAAAGAAGCCTATGCTTTAATCCAGAGCCTAAACTACTAGCATACCAAATCCGTTGAGTTGTTAGTTTTTGCGCGATAGAGTAACAAACACCCATCCATCCATTTTCACATTTATAAAATAAATAGTAGGATGAGTTATGAGTTTATGACCTAATTGTACTTTAATTAAAGATATAAGATTTTTTTAAATTTTTGCATTAAATAGCAATTGATTGATACTTAGTTGATTTATTAGTTGATAATTATGTAAATAAATACAAAATACATATATGGAGGTTCATTTTAAATTGCTCCATCAGCATTTAGCATAGTATTATACACCATCGTCTTCTGTCATAAAATAGATTTATTCTTTCAGTGCGGCTGTGTATCGTGGAGGGTAAAGGGGCATACAAGCGCGGCGCAAAATACTGCCCCGTCCTCGACGACGAGAATTCTGGGATAGAATGTGTCCTCGGCATAGACAGGTTAGTAATTAGTATAATATATTATGACTAGCTGTACCCAACATACGTTGTTCTGTCTTAACTATGAACACTGGAATAAATAAATATCTACCAAAATACACCTGCAGTTTTTATAATTGAGTAGGTAAGTAATGACTAAATAAGGTAGGTAACATTACTTATTATCTACTAATACTTACCTCATTCTTCAAAGTTCAACTCCGGTATTCTATAAAGTTTAACAGACTTCAGAATACTTTTTGGTAACCAGCCATTACTCTTGCTCGTATTATTAGTACTTTACCACGTTATAAATCTATGCTTTGCCGCATTAAAAGCAAGAAAATTATTTTACTAGCTTCTGCCCGCGGCTTCACTCGCGTGGAATAGTGTTCTTGGAGAAAAAAACTTCTTCATCAAATAACTCCACTCACTGCAATATACTTCTGGATACAATATTGAAAAGGGTTTCCAACCGGCCGGTACCGCCGCGCCGCAACCGTTATGGTCCCTGCATTTTAAATCTGTAATATCTTCGAAAATATTCATTTAAATTACATGCTTTAAAGCCATATTGATCTATATTAAATGCACAATGTATTTAAGATACTTAATTGGGTAAGAATGAATGCTGTATTACTTAAAATCGCTTCGTAACTAAGCCATTAATTCTCTTAAAAAGTAAAGGATAAAAAATGGCTATTGTGGGTTATCCCATAAGAGATAGACATATACTATCGCAGACTTTTTTGTAGACTATTTTAAGGTGTACAATGCTGTAGTACATTATTTTGTTCTCGTTTATCGATCTCGTTAGGGTTCAGGGTTCAGGGTAGGCCAGCGTTTGCAACGTAAGCGCAAAAAATGTGTTTATTTACTACATTAGAAACCTCTAAAATTCTTCTAAAATTAAAATTCAAGTCTAGAGTGATTCTGTATCTATTAAAAAATCCGCATCAAAATTCGTTGCGTAGTTTTATAGATCTTAGCAGACAGAAAAAGCGACTTTGTTTTATACTATGTAATGATTTAACAATTTACAGGCTCGATTGCCTGCGCCGCATCAGCAAAGGTACCGTCGACTTCGGCGTGTTCAGTCCGGAAGACCTGATCGCCGCCAAGTGGGCGAACATAGATGTTCTAGTCACTAATGAGTTAAGACATAGGCCTAGTAAGTTAATTTACAAATTGTTGGTGTAACTTATAAGGGAGAGAGTGGAAGATATCTATAGACTTGGCATTAAGTATTCATAATCCTGATGAATGCAAGATGAGAGTTTAAAACAGACAATATTATTTGCCAGAATAGTGATCTTATTTGATCGGGGTATTTGCATTACATCTTCTACATTTTCAGGACCATTCGAAAGAAGCGTGGTAGCTGTAGTCAATCGTCGTATCTTGCCGGCCGAACCCTGGTCTTTGGTAGCTATGCTCCGAAACACCTCTCTGTGTCACCCTGGCAACGGCATCACCGACCTCCGGCCACTTTCCGATACTCTGGCGGGGGTGAGTTTCAATATTGGTGTTGTCTAAACACTATTTAGGAAACTGGGAATGCGTTAATGTAATTTAATGCGTAGTTACTTACCGAGAAGCTGGAAGGCTGGTGTCACTTGCAAAGTTGCAATGCCAGAGACAGACGCGTGTCCAATAATAACAAAACCTCTAACGGGTTACCAATGAGGGTGTTTGTCGTTTGATATTTTTCCTGCCGCTAGGGGGCAGACCCAACGCACACAAAGCGTCATCTGGTGGCGTAAGTGTTATCAAAAACGTCGAACAGGCGGCGCTTGGTAGCCCGACGGTCCTTGTAGTGTCAAAAAGCTGTCAGATGTCACGAATTTAAAAACCCTCATTGCCATCCGTCGCTGTAGGGGGGCGACAAAGATATTTTAGCCAAGACACGTTTTTCAATCTTGTAGCCTGTAGGTCAAGGTATACGTCAAGGCAGTCAATTGAAATACTTAACGACTTTACTTTAAAGACCCTGTTAGTCTTTCATAAACCAACATTTTTTGAACCTATAATGAAACACGATTGACCCTATCATTTCTATATGTCCTAGTACTTGGAGTCACTCATCATCACGCAGTCGTGCGACCCGCAGCTATCGCTCACGGAGAATAGAATCAAGGACATGGCAGCGTTCTTCAACAAGGCGTGTAAGGCTGGTCCGTGGGTCCCCAACATTGCCAGAGACACTGACTTGAGTGAGTATTGTTAAACAACATTTGCTTGTCAACAACATTGTCTTGGTTAAAAAAGTTGGTCATCACCCCTGGGAACGAACTGCGGATTAAAATACTCGAGCATGAATGAAAGTACTTTCTAGTCAAGTATGGATAATATGCTGCGTGCAAGGCATGTAGTAAAAAGGCTGAATCCTGCACATGAACTCTTTCTAACCCTGTCAATTATCTCTCTAACTATCTCTCTATAAAAGTAGGTGCTACGTCTCCCCTCTCAACATGGGAGGATTCCTTCAATAGTTAGCTTCTGACTACTGTTTATTTCGAATTTTAGGCCATCGTTACAGATATTAGTATAGGTATCAAATATATAATAACTGACCTTAAAACTACAGAGAAGCGCTACCCGTCTCTCTGTGAGGCGTGCAACTCTCGCACCTGCACCGAGCACGACCGCTACTGGGGCACCGCCGGCGCCACTACCTGCTTGGTCGAGGAAGCCGGCGACGTCATGTGGGGCGAGCTCGATGACGTCACTTCCTATTTCGGGGTAAGTTCCCTGTTTATGATAACTCTAGGGCGAATGTTAAGATATATTTTGAGCCTAAAGCACATGCTATCGTCCAGCAACCCTCCGTTAAAGGAGATTAATCATCAATTTGACTCGGAGGTTCCCGTGTCCCTACCGGGCCTGTGTGTTGTACGTTGTGTGTGTTGTATGTTATGTGTGTACTGGGCTCATGTGCCAGAGGCATTGTGCAGATGGTGGTACTAGTGCAAGTTCGATATCAGCGGGACTAAGGAGACTGAAGACCTAGTACCACCGCTAGGCTCTGCAGCGGCCTGCACCCCACAGGATCTCCCTCCACGTATAGGTTTAATCCCTCCCTTTGACCGTCGTCATCTGATTGAAACGTGTCCAGTTCGTGTGAGACTCTCTCAACACCAAACTTCGGAATTAAGTTTAACAGGCAAGACCCAAGCCCTGGGAGCCGGCGCTGCTGCGGCGTTCAAAGACGCCAGACTCCAGATACCGCGCCAGGAGAGCGTGCAAGATGTGGCCTGGACGCTGCCTATCGGAAGTCTTAGTTTGTTGGCAACTTTCTCAACTAGCTCCTTGTGCATCCCGTACTTACTACGTTTCGCACGGTGTGCATCGTCAAGAGGTCGCTGACACGAGATTATCTGGGCGTCCCAAATCACTCCTTTAACCGCGATGATATCAAGCTTTCTAACCCCTAAGTGCGGTTGCTATCCTCGGCTCAACTTCCTCATGCCACCGTCGGGCCATCTCTTCCGGAACGACCCGCACGACAAGATTATGATGCTTGATCCGACCGCCGTGGTTCCTATGACACTGCTGGATAACAAGAGCCGTCGTCTCCCTCACCATGCAACCCGCACGGCAGTTCAACTCCAACTCCATGCCCTCCCTTTGCTCTCTCGTCGTCCGAACCCTGGACGGGAGCGCGTTAATATGAGTATACACAAACTGCATGAAGTCCCGGCCAGTCACCCACTTCGCTCACGTAACCATTTTGTCGACGCTGCGGTATTGGAGGATTCTGTCAACTTGAACCCGTCGACTGTACGATACAAGCTCTCACGCCAGTAATCCCTTGGAGAGGTGGCCTCGCTATTGCTACTACCATCTCTGGTGACATTGGTGAACTTTCTCAATTGCTTTTTTGCCCAGCTAAGTTTTGTACGGATCTTATCAGATCTGGCGGCGGCTCGGGCTGCATCCCACGTCGAGCGATCGAGTGCCCCGTATCTGTTAACAATGAGATCCGGAACGACCGCCATCAGTGATGGCACACCCCCCAACCTCCGCGTGGAATGTCCTTAGGGAGCCTAAGCCATTTCCTCATTGCACTCCGGATTTTGCCCAGGACGAACCCGTGCATAAACTTTTGGAGGAGATGCCTTCTCACCATTTCCAGTCTCTGCTGGGGTTTAAGGGGAGCCTTTGTGATGTTGGTCAAGGCTTGTGTGATGTCATGCTCTAACGTTACGCATCCAGTGGCCTGTCAAGGCATCTAGGCTCGACTACCCTGCATTGGCCATCGATCACCTCTGCGGCCGCGCGCCCTCAGTTCTTTGACGTGATAACGTCTTATAATTCGATGGAGCCGGCTGCACGCACGAAAAAACATGACTCATGCGTTACCAAGTACTGTTACGAAGTACCGTTACCTGTTACTGTTACCAAGTACCAACGTTACCTCGCATTGCCGGTACCTCATTATTATTTTATTATTATTATTATTATTGTTGTTTTTGTTGTTGTTGTTGTTGTTGTTGTTGTTGTTGTTGTTGGTATTATTATATATTATTATTATTATTATATATTATTATGCGCTTGATGTTATTACTCAGCGCCGGACTTCGCGGCGGCGACACGCCTACCTATGGCGCGGCTAATTAGTTCCGCGCGCACTATAAACATGACGTTGTCACGTTCAACAGCTATCGTCAGTAACTGGCTTTACAGACAACCGATTTTTATAGAGTTCCTTTACACCCGTGCGTACTCTACTCTCCTGAGCATCCGTTTAGATACCTTAGCACTACGTGCCCTATCGTCAATTCCGGTCTTGAGAAGCCGCCTCGCAGCTTTCGTGGATAACCCAAAGCGTGACTTCCTCCGGTCGGCCGTCGCAAGTAGTTCCAACACAGTTTCTGCCACGCCCGGGGGCACCGCTACGACTACGGATGGTTCATCAGCGGGACGGGCCATGGAGTCATCGATGTCGCCAGGCAATTCCGCAGGCTGCGCTGCCACGTCTCCGGGTAGTGACAAACTCCGGCACATTCGTCAGATACATTTGTACCAAACTCCTGTACTTTTGGCTCCTCCTCTGCCCTTTGATAGCCTCGAACGTTCGATTAAGGTGAGGCAGCCTTGCGACCAAGTCTACGTTCGTGCACTTTCCCTTCTCCGCTAGACTAGCTGCGCCTCGGTAGGTAGGCCAGCAGTGCCAGTTCCTCGTAGCTCCATCGCTACTTCACCATGTTAGGAGCAGCTTCCATGTTGGCTAAGACCAGGTGGGCCCTTCTTTTGTGGACTCCCTACCCAGTCTTAGTTGTGAAGGTGCGTGCACAGACCAGACACGCCCAACCCGAAGGTTCAGGTCTCAGATCGGAGTCGCCCTTCTCCACTTCAGGAGACATATAGTCCTAGAACCGGGCTCCTGTGGGAAACCCGGTAGACTGTTTTCTGTATTTGAGTCTAAAGCAAGAAATATAAAAGGGCAGGAACGGGGTGCTAACCCGAACCCACCCGGTCGCCCTGTGTTTTGCGAAGGCCCCAAAAGATTAAAACACATAGGCTTGGCCAGCGAGCCGAAGCAAGCCAACCTTGCGGGGATGATGAACTCTTGTGGGGGAGTCATCCAATTCTTCTAATTCCGTCAGCAGAATGCTAGTCGCTCGCCCCACCAACCAACCGTGCCCGTGCTGGGCGGGCAAGCAACTAACACTCCGACGGAATGGTGCGGAAATCATCTATTTCTCTCCGTAGCCTGGACCTTCCTCGGTCAATGCGGCAGGGAATTCTTAGATGTTTACGTATTGCACCCCCAGCAGGGCCAGACCTCGGACCTTTTCAGATCAGGGCTCGCCCTTTTGAAGATGGGCGATGGGTTCACCAACCCCGACGCCATATTAAGTACTTATATTTTACCAACGCTTATTACAGTTAATCGTTGATTATATATCATGTTATCTCTTTCGTTCTTCGTATTAAAGAAAGAGTTGGCGAAATTGGGACTAAGCCTAATAGGTACCTACCTACCTATTTAAGGGTCATTTCACAGTTTCACACCTAGACGCGAAGATTCTGTAAGCAAATGCATAGTTGCAGAGTTGCGTCGCGCGACGCCGAGAACAACTTCGATTTTGTTTCTCTGCCGAAGTCGCCGCTCACCGCGTCGCGCCCAGTCGCGATTCACTGTGTTCTGACCCTTATACTGCTACGGCGAAGTAAAAAGAAGGTTTTGGCAGGCTATGTATACATAATCTGTTTGTTTGTTCTATCTTAGCGCCTAAACTACTGATCCGATTTCGATGAATGAGGTGTCAATAAATTCGTATTAATGGCCTGGTTAATCAGGGCAAATTGTGTAGCCACTTATAGCTATATGTTACCATTAGCTATAAGTGGCTACATATTTTTCATAGTCGGGTCCAGTGGCAGCAATTTTTTTTATTATTTCCAGCTGAATACCAACACGACAGCACGGTATGGCTCGCCGGACAACTTCGCGTACCTGTGCCGGGACGGCACCTGGCAGACGCTCAAGAACAACACCGAGCCCTGCATCTGGCTGAACAGACCCTGGCCCATCGTGGTCGCTAAAAGGTTTGTAACTATGAAAATAAATTATCTCCAGTAAACCGACTTTACAGACAACCGATTTTTTTAATAGTAATACTGTCATTAATTGAAAATGGAACTATTGTTTTTTAACGTAACTTTCACAGGAAAGCTGCGGAGTCGGTGGGTAAGCTGCTGTCGTCGCTGAAGGACGGCGCGCTGCTGGACGGGCACTGGCACGGCGCGCTGGCCGCTCTGCTGGAGGTGCGCGAGCTGCCGACCGTGTTGCTGCCGCCGCGCGCGCCGCTCGACCACCTCGCCACCGCGCGCGGCTTTCAGGAGGCTTACAGCCAGACAGGGTGCAACCCGTCCAGGTAAGAGACTACATTTTAATAGTACTTTTTATGACATCGAGGGAGGCTTGTATCTTTAGATGGACCTGCGCTTATGATGACAACGCGAAACGGCGAAAGTCTAAGATCTTGCTTGGGGTGTATTCACACCTCAAGCATCACTGTTTGGTGTCTACACAGTGTACTAAACAGATAATGTTACACAGAAGTCATAGTACATACCTATTACCTATAAGTATGACTTCTATGACGAGTACACAAGCAAACTTGAACACCGAGTGTTCAAGTTTGCTTGTGCTCTCACGATCTCGGTGCTACTGATTGATACTGACTCGGTATTATATTATAATCCGATATTCATTTTTAAGGATGGCACTATATGATCCGTATCCGGCGCGCCGGAGAAAATGTAGGTCACTAAGAATAAGAATATGTTCTAGTACAATAGATCTGAAAATCAAACACACAAGTGTCGAGTTAACTGTCAATGTCATATATGACAGCTGGACACTCGACACTTTGATTTCAACTCTATTGAAATAGCGCAGTTCTATTTTCAGTGCTCTGAATTTTCCCCGGCCTTACGGATTCCGGATCAAATAGTCCGAGCCTAATATTGTTCCTGCTTTAATAGTCTTTAAAGTACGTGTTTCTTACACAGGCATATAACCATCTGCACGACGTCGCTGCTGGAGAAGAACAAGTGCGAATGGATGAGCGAGGCGGCGGCGGTGTACGGCGTGGCGCCGCCGCTGCAGTGCCGCGCGGCAAGCGACGCACGCGCATGCCTCGACAGCGTTCGAACAGCGGACAGTGCCGTCACCGTGCTCGGCAGCGACTGGCTCGTGGCCGCCACTAGGTGAGTTGTTACATAAATATGGAGATAGAGACATAATATGTAGTCTACACAAGATAAGTCTACTGATCATAATAAGTTGATTTAATTTAATATCTCATTCCCATTCTCACTTATTTTGTCTACACAATAGATAACAATATAATATTAGCTTCAGATCAGAAAAATTGATTTTCCTATCAAATCAATACGTTCAAAAATTATTTTAGAATTTTTTGTATGCATAGGTATTTAATATAATACCAACGTTTGTCTCTGACTTATGAGTATGTGCGCTCTAGTTAGAGTACTTCGTTTCCTAATGGTTTTATTTTCAGGGATTACATGCTGGAGTCCCTATTATACGAGACAACGCCAATCGTCGAAAAAATGGATACAGTGATGGCGTACGTCAAAAAAGATTCCAACATTGAGAGCATTGAGGGTTTGCGCGGGAAGAGAGCAGCTTTCCCCATAGTCGACGGTCTCGCGTGGCACGCCGCTTTACAATATTTGAGGAAAATGGACGCGACAAGCTGTGGGGAAGTCATGCATGGGTTCTTCAGTGAGATTTGTGCTCCGGGCATAGAGCTCAGGAACGTGAGCAATGATATTGCGGAGAGATTCACCAAATCCTGCTACAAAGATGGCGAATTGACAGTGACAGGAGAGATGACCGCGCTGCGTTCCCTTTTAGAGGGAAAAAGCGATGTTGCGTTTATTAGTATGAAGACAATCGCTATGTACCAAAGTAAGTGTTGTTATTCTTATGAGATGATTAAGAAACTTAAGTTTTAAAAAGTAGAGAATGTACTTATTCTTATTAATAAAGCCTGACCAGACAAATAAAATCAGTTGTCTGTAAAGTCGGTTTACTGACGATAGTTGAACGTGACAACGTCATAAGAAATGTGTCATGTTTAGCTAGGTAACGCCGGTAACGCCGGTAACGCCGCATGAGTCATTGTATTTTCGTGCGTGCAGCCGGCTCCATCGAATTATAAGACGTTGTCACGTCAAAAACCAGCACATTTTTTATTTGCAGCAGCACTACTAACGGCTGGAACGTGATTGATTAAACCTAAAGATTATACATTTAATTTTAGGCTGGGACTATATGCTCCGGAATCCGGAACGCCGCTGAAAATTTAGAGCGCTGAAAATAGAACTCTGCGCTAATACAATAGAGTTGAAAATGTAAGTATCGAGTGTCGAGCTGTCATATATGACATTAACATTTGACTCGACACTCGTGTGTTCGATTTTCAACTCTATTGTGTTATCGCAGAGTTCTATTTTCAATACTTGGAATTTTCTACGGACTTCCGGAATCCGGAGGCCCAGCAGGCAGCAAGATATCGAGGTTTTCTAATTTTCAAATTAAAATATTATTCATTTAATTTTTTATTATAAATTGCATAAAACGATATAGAATATTACCATTTTGTCTGATATTCAAAAAATTTTTTTACAGACAAACAGATTGTTGAGTCGTGGGCGAATGTGGACGTCGAGATAGCGCCCGTTTGTCCCGAAGAAAACAAAAAGTTCTGCTACCTGTCGTGGGCTCACATTGGCCACGTGTATGCCGCTAAAAACCTCACTGCTATGAGAAGGAACGAGATAATAACAGTGTTCACCAAACTTGACCAGCTGTTTGGCAAGCACCAGCCCTTCCATACGCCCATGTTCACGATGTACGGTCCATACAATTTCCAACTTGATATCCTATTCCATAACAACACAAAAAGCCTAGCGACTGAGTATATTTTCGGAACACATCCCTACGACACAATGCCGTTCAATTTCGAACGCTCCCTGTCGAATGCGACTCGCGGCTGCAACGTTGAAGATATTTCGCTCAGTTCTGCCTTCAATTTTTCACCTAGCCTCATAGTACTGCTTTCTAGTCTAGTCTTTTTATACTTATAGTGTGAATTATGTGATAATTATTTTTAATAAAGTTAATATTTTTTACGTTTTCTGTTCATTATTTAATAACGACACCTCTTTTTAACCGGCTTCCAAAAAAAGGAGGCGGTTACACGTTCGGCTGTATGTATTTTTTTTGTATGTTCAACGATAACTCCGCCGTCTGTTGATCGATTTTCAAAATTATTTTTTTGATGTAAAGGGTATACTTCGAAGTTGGCTCCGTTTTCACAAAAATGGTGACCTGATGATGGGATCCATGAGGAATCGAGGGAACTTCTCAAAATTTATTTGGACACATATAGTGATTTCAACTTTTTATGAAGTAACCCAAGCATATGCTACCAAAAAGTAAGATTATGCACCAATGTATACCCTGGATCTAAAAGTACTGAACAGAACTCCTGACTCCTTATAGATACATGTTTCGGGATTTAGGCGTTGCTTAAAGAACTGCAAGCATAAGCCACTATATCAATTAAAGTAATCAACATCATCACCTATCTATCATGTTGCATATCATCACACCACAAATCATGATATAATAGGAACTTCTTATAATATTTGAACATTAATCTGCCGTTTATGGTCCGATTTTCAAAATTATTTTTTTGATGTATCGGGTATAATCCGAAATTGGTCTCGTTGTCACCAAAGCGGTGACCAGATGATGGCATCCATGAAGAATCGAGGGAACTCCACGAAATTTATATGGACATATATAGTAATTTTGACTTTTTCAGAAGTAACCCAAGCATATTCTACCAAAAAGTAAGATTCTGCACCAAGGTATACCTTGGATCCAAAAGCACTCCAAGAACAGAACTCCTCAGTCTTTAAAGATACGCGTTTGAAATTTTCGACAATTGTTTAAAGAACTGCAAGCATATGCCATTATGTAACTTACAGTAATCATCATCATCATCTTATATACAATACCTAATGGAAGCTGCGACAAGTTTATTTTAAAAGTTCTTAAAATGTGTTAATAATAATTTAACAAGTAAGTATCACTAAAAAGGTAAAAATATTATTATTATTAAACAAAATATTAAACCAACTTCCAAAGTAAAAATGCACTAAAAAGTATGAAATAAAACTTATTTTTTAAATAATTTCCCTTTTTAATTTGGCTGAAATTTTAACTATCTCTCTACTCAATCTTCAAATATATAAGGGTCGATCAACTTTTAAGTGTCCCGATTGTGATATTTTGTACAATTTTGTAAATTTTAAAATTTTACTGATAAACTTATATATGACTGTAGAAGAATATTATTATTTTCTATTTTGATATCTGGCAGTGCACTTTTTAATTTTTTAGGTACAGTTTTGATCGAAAATATCCAACCTGACAAGAAAAAGGCGTCCTTTGGACAACTGCTTAAAATATTTTTGAATAAAAGAAATTTTGATCAAAATTGAATTCGCTCATTTAATGTTATTAAACATTATCAAAAGGCTCTGTTGGCTTTTTTAAATTACTATTTAATGCTGAATTTCAACTGTTATTTCCATTTAAAGTGTCTCTTGGACAACCATTGTCCTAAACCTATGGGAAAAGTAAATTAAAACCGCAAGTTCAAATTAATTTTGTAAAAACTTCAAGGATTTGAATACGCTTCTGTTATAATAGTTGAATATTTGAATTAAATAATATTGTTATATTTTTTCTCGACAAAATAGCGCTCTTTCGTTTTTAAAATATGGGGACAACGCAGTTGTCCCACAGACAAAATGGTTGTCCCAGAGACGCGGCGCACAGTCAACTTCAAATTTTTAGTCAGGTTTTAGAGCTTATTACTAATAGTTAATAAAGAAAATACCTAATATTGTTAAAAAATTATAATTTAAGTAAAGTGGCAATAAAATTTTTACCCAAAATAAACTTAAAAAATCAAACAAACTCAAAAACAAACTTTTTCTTCAATTTTAAAATACTAAGTAACATTATATTCAACTGAACTTAGAAATGAAAAAATATTAACATTGTGTCCTACCAGTGTACCAGTAAATGGGGAAACTTTTTCAGGGATAAACGTACTCATAAAACTGAACAACTTTCTCATGGAGCATAGAAGAGTCGGAATATGAAGAAATAATTTGGACAGCTGACCCATTAACAACGGAAGGTCCAATTTTATTTTGACATTTCGGCATATCTTCCTTGGGCAAAGTTCAGTTTCATGGGTACATACACTCCTGATAAAGATGCCCCATTTACTGGTACACCCTGTTTAATCGCTATTTTGGCGTTTAGCTATTACTAACATAGATGGCACTTAAGGTTTATTGTTAATGCTAATCAGATTTAAACTTCAAACTTCGAATCAGTCTCAAGTAAAGAGATCAGTGTTAAATATAAAAAGAAATTACAAAGATAGGTACTACTACTTTTCAAAAACATCAACATCACATGGAAACTTATAATAAGTTACATCTCTTCTTATTTGTTTGATTGGCTTAGGCAGTTTTTTGGTAATGTCTTCGTATGCTACATAAGACATGTCATTTTTATTAAGTTTGAACAAGTTACCTCCCTTAACATATTTGAGAAATGTGACTTTGAGCTCCCCATCATCTTCAATATCGCTTTGAGCTATGCATGCATATGTATATGATTTTCCTTTGCTTCCATAAACTTTAGCAAGTAAAAAGTCTCCAAGGGCTGGAAGCTCATTGTTTTGCCCTGATGTTAACGGTTTCGGTTCTTCTATGTTATTTTCTTCTTCAGAGTCGTCAGATGAGCCATAAACACTCTTATAAATATTTAAGCCTCGAAAACGTTGGAAATCAGAGTATTCAATATTTTTATTCGACGAAATTAACTGGCTCAATGGTAAGTCATCGGTATTATCATCACTTGGGATATTTTCGCAAATATTTTCAACACCTATATCCTTTTTTTAAGCTGGTAAGGGATAGTAAAGTTTTGGGTTCAAACAATCACAGAAGCCTCGAGTACATTAACAGCTCAAGTTTCTATATTTGAGTTGGCCTGGAATCCTGGAAAAAACTTGGTGTACTTCTTTGGTACCCGATAGCAGGAGAATATTTTGTGGGATCTCTCTGTCTATGGAGTCAATATCTTCTTTCGTAATATAAAACAATTTCACTTTACTTGTACCTTGTAGAACTTGATAAAAGTCAAATGCATTGTTTTTGTCAATTCCTGTGGCCACTTTGTAGTCATCATCTCGTAGAAAAAAATCTCTTACCTTCTTTAAGCTCCGTTTCTTTTCTCAAAACAGGTTTTGTTTTTATTCTTGCTTGTAAACCCAAACTTTCCTTTATTATATCGTTGAGGTGTACTTAAATTTTTGAAAATTCTTTTCAACAAAATCTTTTCCTTACGCTTTTTTGTTTGTTGATAAACTTTTTTAATAGAATGGACTAATGTATTATATTTATTATCACGATCATCTTCTTGGTGTTTAGTTATTGTCATTTTCTTGGCTTTTTTGGTTTCATTTTTACGTTGCACTCTTTTCTTGAATCTCTCATACTTTTTTTCCATTTCTCATTTTCATTTATTAGCCGAATATTTTCTTTGTACAAATTCTAGTTATTTGAAATCAATTGTTCCGCAAAAAGATGATGTGGCAAGGGTGAAGGTGTATGTGCTGGTTCGGGTAGGTTTATTATATCTTGCAGTATAGTTGGAGAGCTTGGAGGTTTATTTGCTAGTAAATGATCAGTATCTTTTTTCCTTTTTCTTTCGGCTTACTTTCGCAATTTCCAAATTACTCTAGCATTTATTTAAGATTGTGGTGTCATATTTGAAATCAAAACCTTGTTTTTATGATAACTCTCCCTTTTTTTCCTCTTCCGTTCAGCATGTTTCTCGGGGTCTGATTTTAGCCTTTCGCGATATCGTCGAGATTTCTCTTTCGATGTAATTCCCATTCTTTAACAAAAATATAGTAAAAATCATTGACACAAAAGTTTTATGTTTCTAGCAGAATATGGCTTTTGATGACACATAAGTACTACATACATATAAAAAACATTCATATTCCAATATCGGAAAAGAAACACGAAAGAAAGTAAAATTGTAACAACTTAATTACTCCAGATTTGTTTTACAGTCCATGGGACAACCAATATTGTCTCTTAGACAACCGTTTCAGTTGTCCAATGGACTGGTTGTCCGACGGACATTTAATGAGTTTTGAGCTTTTTTGTTAAAATTACTATCCATATTTTACATTTTCGAAGCTGTTATGTATTACCAAGATCAAAAGCATTATGTTAATTATAATTAATAAATTAAACATCTGTTTATTTACATTTTTGCTGCGGTGATTCAGCGGACACACAATAAAGCTACTCGCTCTCACGGCGGGATCTCCGACAACTGACGCCGCGAGTATTGTGAAAACAAAGTGGCGGTTTGTTGGGTTTGGTTGCGACGGGCCATCTGCATAGTTGTCTATGGTCTTGTAGTGCCATCTATGTTTTAATATTGGAAATTTTGGGCGGTTGTCCAAGTGACATAAACTAACGACATTTTCGGGGACAGTAATAAAAAACAAAATTACTTTAATAATATTTAACCAAAAAATATTTCAGTGGGTTGTTTCGAAACTAGATGTATGACACTATTTATATGTGTTTCAATAATTTACAGCGCCATATAATATTTTTTCGTTACGTAAGATTTATGTTAACCTTTCTGCTGGGGGACAATCTTCATTACTATGAAATAGACTTGGACGTCTATTGGACAACCGTTAATTAATAATTATATAACTAAACAAAATATTTCCATTTGTCACTGAAGTGCTATTTTATATATTAAGTATTAGCCAAGCTAGGTTTTTGAGGCCAAGAGATATTAATTTTCAAGATTTTTGTTCTTTTTATATAGGGACAGGGTAGGATGTAAGAAGGACAAGTAAAAGTTGATCAACCCATAAATAAGTTTAAATAGAAAATAAGTTTAATTTCATACTTTTTGTGCAATTTTACTTTGGAAGTCGGTTTAATTTTTTGTTTAATAATAATGGTTGAACGTATCCAACGTCAATAAACAAAACTGCCGTATTTGGAGTGATGATAATCCTCAAGTGTATGTTGAGACACCGTTACATCCAGAAAAACTGACTGATTGGTGTGCTTTATGGGCTAGTGGAATAATTGGTCTGTACTTCTTTAAAAACGATGCTGGCCAGAACGTTACAGTCATTGGTGACCACTCTGGCTCTATAGCCATGATTATTGATATTTTTGTTCATCAATTGAACCAGTGCCACAATTGATTAGACAACATTCGCCGCGTTATTGCCGATATACGGCCAGTGGCAATAAATGTTGGAAAAAGTAATCGAAAATTCGACCTCCAGATAAAACTACGTCCGAACCAGCCGTGGTAGTCATATGCCAGAAGTCATATTTAAATTATAATGCCAGAAGAGTATCTTTCGAAGTAAATTTCATGTCAATTTAAAAAAAATCATCTTTTTTTTATTCCATTTCAAAGTTCTATACCTCTAAATGTTGGCCTTGGCCGTGTGGTCCCCGGCAGAGTAGAATAGGACCTCCCTCATTCCAACCGAGGTGTCGTACGAGGCGACTAAGGTACAAATCACGGCACACAGAGAAGGAAATCTCTGTTACTAATGACACCCTTGCCAATACGCCTTTGCCCAGCGCGGCGAGTAAGGGCAACTCTTCCCAATGAGACGCGCCAGAATACAACGGCCCTCAGTTCCCGGTGGCCCTGCTATTCCCGGCCATCGTGGTGGCGGTCGCGGTCACGGCGGGGTGGAGGGTGCGAAGAATCCCCGGGAGGGTTACGGCCACCACCAACAACAATTACATTTAGCTACATATAACGCTCGTTCGCTGAGGGAAGACGTCCATATCACTGAGCTCGAGTCAGAGTTAGGTCACTTAAGTGGCATATCCTAGGGTTGTCTGAAGTCCGAAGACAGGGGGAGGAAATGATAACCCCGGAATCTGGTCACCTACTCTACTATCGGGAGGGCGATAGGACGTCCCAAGGCGGGGTTGGCATATTGATCAACAAAGTTCTCTGTAACAATGTGATGGAAATCAGCAGTGTGTCTACGCGGGTAGCATACCTCGTTCTCAGACTTACCAAGAGATATTCTATAAAGGTAGTCCAGGTTTATGCTCCCACGTCGGCATGCTCTGACGATGAAGTCGAGGCCGTCTATGAAGATATAGCCAAGGCCATTCATAACACCACCAAGACTCACTTCACGGTTGTTATGGGGGACTTGAACGCCAAAGTGGGAGTACAAAAACGCGGTGAATCGGTGATCGGTTCGCACGGTAGCAGAAACCAAAGGGGACAGATGCTGGTCAATTTCCTCGAAGCCCAGGGGCTTTTTCTGAAGAACTCATTCTTTCAGAAGAAGCCTCATAGGAAATGGACCTGGCGGAGCCCCGATAGTGTGACCAAAAATGAGATTGACTTAATCATGTTGAATAGGAGGTATATTTTCAAAGATGTGTCACAGTGATCAACAGGTTTAATACTGGTAGTGATCACCGACTTGTACGTGGCACTCTGAATATAAACTTCCGTACTGAGAGAAATCGTCTGATGAAGTCTGCGCTCCGACCGTCACTACACCATATCGCTGCGGGATCACAAAAATTCTCAATAAGCGTATAAAAAAGCGGCTACGTTTCGACCTGCGCCAAAGCAGTAATCGAGAAATCGAAGATTCAATAAGGCGAAACAAAGGCTCGAAAGTATTTGCTAAGCAATTGGAAAGGAGTCATCTGACGAAGCTGACGATATCTAATGGTTGAGTCGTCACATCGAAAACGGATCTACTTGTTGAAGCTGAGACCTTCTACGGACAACTGTACTCTTCACATGCACCGAAACCCAAAACTCTCGATGGGGACAATAAACGTGCCCAACTAACCCGCCACTTCACGGACGAGCTACCGGACTTCGAGAGCACAGAGATCGAGATGGCTCTTGAGCAGCTCGAGAACAACAAGGCAGCTGGAGATGACGGTATTACAACTGAGCTTTTAAGAGCTAGAGGGCGTCCAGTCCTAGACCAACTACGGAAGTTATTTAATACCGTCCTTCAGAAAGGAACAACGCCGGAGGCGTGGACCAGAAGTGTGGTCATCTTGTTCTTCAAGAAAGGTGATAAATCGCGCCTAAAGAACTACCGACCGATATCACTTCTGAGCCATGTCTATAAGCTGTTCTCAAGAGTCATCTTAAATCATCTTGCCCGAAGATTCGACGACTTCCAGCCCCCGGAACAGGCTGGGTTTCGAAAAGGCTACAGTACGGTGGACCACATTCACACACTGCAGCAGATCGTACAAAAGACCGAGGAGTACAATCGCCCTCTTTGTCTTTGTTTGTGGACTACGAAAAAGGCTGTTCTAGAGTCTCTCCAGCGTTGCCAAGTCGATTGGCGATATATTGAGATGTTTAGATGTCTATACAATAAAGCCGCTACGATGACCGTCCAAATCCAAGATGTCCAGACAAGATCAATCCCATTACAACGTGGAGTGAGACAGGGAGACATTATTTCTCCGAAACTGTTCACCAACGCACTGGAGGACGTCTTTAAAATTGGACTGGAACGGAGGAGGCATCAATATAAACGGGGAATACATCTCACACCTTCGATTCGCAGACGACATAGTCATTATGGCTGAATCGCTGGAGGACTTGACGGGGATGCTGCAAAGCCTAAGTGTTTCTTCCGGATGGTGGGTCTGGGGATGAACTTGGATAACACAAAAGTTATGTTCAATTCATTCGTAGACCCAATGCTAGTCACCGTCGAAAATGTTAGCATCGCAGTTGTTCAGGAATACATATACCTGGGAAAGATTGTCCTACTGGATAGGAACAACTTCGATAAGGAAGCTGACAGAAGAATACAGTTGGGCTGGCAGCATTCGGAAAGCTTCGCCATATCTTTAAGTCGCCACTGCCCCAGTGCCTCAAATCAAAAGTCTTCGACCAGTGCGTGCGATTAAAGTGACTATTTGTTTGGACTTTGACTAGACTTTAGACTTGACAATTTAGGAATATGGTGTTGAAAATTGAAACGAAAGTTCTATTTCCCGCCTTTTTAACTTGACACTGGCAAATGGTTATAAGCCGATTCCATATATAAATAATAATAAAAAAAAAACAATTTACTCACAAGTCACAACTTACCGGCATTTTGTTTTTGTAATGTTTAAAAAGTAAGCTTTTGCAAACAAATAACGATTTTCAGAATAAGTGTCATTAAACTTACTAGTTTAGTTAAGATACGTGTTGTGTATGTGGAATCGGACGTTAATTTTATTGTGCGTATTGTAAATTCAGCTATGTCTACGGAGAAGCTGAATAAATTCCTCAAAGCTCTTGACGCAGTGAAAGAGGATTATACTTGTGGATTTTGTAATGAACTGTGTAAAAATCCCGTTACTTTGGCTTCATGCTATCACATGATTTGCTCCAAACATTTTGAAAGTCTGTCTGCGTGTCCCACTTGTAACATCCCACTTGTGCACTCTACAGTTATAACGGACGTTCGCTTAGAATCCTGCGTCAACTCTGCAAAACAACTGTGTGATATATTCGAAAAATTTAGAACTAAAAATATCTTGCAAGAATCCAAAGCTGAGAGTTCTGTGGAACCCGGCAAAAAACGATCCAAGCAAAACCCAAGCACTAGTGCTAACATATCAGATAAAGAAAATAGATCTGCTACAAAAACAACACATCCAAAACAGAACTCTACATCTAAAGTAAACCAGGTGAGAAATATTGACAATCACAATACTACCATTACATCTTTATCTAGTTTTAAAATTAATAAAGGGATAGAAAAGAGAAATAACAAGGGAGAGACAGCCCTCCATGTTGCCTGTCGCCAGGGTAAAATTAACAATGTTATAGACTTATTGAAACAAGGTGCAAACACAAACACAAAAGATAATGCAGGCTGGACTCCACTGCATGAAGTAGTGCAGAATGGCCGACTGGATCTGGTGAAGATACTGTTGCAGTACAATACCTTGATAGATGTCCCCGGCCAAGGTAATGAAACACCTCTACATGAGGCAGTAAGATACAATCACAAAGAGATTGCAGAAGAGCTTGTCAAAAACGGTGCAGATCTGAACACTAGAAACTGTAAAGGAGAGACACCTATGGCACTAGCATCAGATGACATGAAAAAAATCTTAAATACAGCTGCAGAAAACCTCATTCAAACACAAGGGGTTAATATTACATTTATATCGGAGTTGTACACTGAACTGGATTTTGATGATATAAGAATATTCTGTGTATCCCAATACAGAACTGTACATAATAAAATAAAATTGTTGAGTAAACATCATTCCAATGTTCATATTGAAGCTAAGCTCACTAAAAAAATAACACACATGGTGGTTGACGATGATGATGGTGTCTGTACTTCTAGTTTGGATATTCTACAGGGAGTAGTGTATGGTGTTTGGATATTATCTTCACAATGGGTCACAAAGTCCACCGAGCAGAAGCTGGAGCCGTTCAAAGATCACGAAGTACAGGGGGTGGGTAACAAATCATACCAGGGCTCAAAGAACGCCCGATACAACAAATATAAACAGTTGCCAGGTATTTTTAATGGTTGTCACTTCTATCTGCACAACTTTAATGTCAAGTATGAGATATCAAAGACACTGATTGTTACAAAGGCCACACTTTCAAAGCTGATAGTTGACGCCGGTGGTGTTGTATTACGACGAGTGCCGAATCCAGAACTGATACCAGAGGCCGAGAGACTTGTGCCATATCATGCTAAAAAGGGTGGTAAATTAGCAGAATGTTCACATTACATCATTTTCAAAGATATTTATGAGCCAATGTACAATATGTCACATATAAAAGCCTTGCCAATCGGGTGGCTCATTGAATGTTTGGAAAAATATGAGCTTTGTGAGCCTTGGTAAAGAAGCATTATTATTACTTGCAACAGGGAAATGGAATATCAGAAACTTATAGGAAGTTTTTGATTTAAATCTGCAGTCTGTTTGTAAATAGATATACAGTGAAAATCGATTATAACAATATTGAAGGGACTGATAAATTGTGGTAGTGATAGAAGATAGTCGTTAAAACCAATGGTAAAATGTTAATATCTTAACATGATAGACCTCTAAACTTTGTTGTAATATCCAGTTTATTGTTATAGGTGATGTTGTTATAAAAGGTTCACTGTAGTATTTTGTAATCATTTTATTTTGGATATGATTTTATAGAAATTATTGGCAATATTTATTCTTGAATGCACATTATTAATCTTTGGAGTTTAAAGAGGATATATTTTTTATAATTAATCTGCTGTAAGCAGATTTTTGGTTTGTATAAAATATACAGTAAACATTTTGAAATGTTGTATATTAGGCTAGTTATTTGAATTTTTTTAGTGCTTATATGAATAGTACTCTTAAATATGAGTAACTTCTCAGAAAAAACAGTATATTGAAAGTGAATATTTTCAAACAGCGATTTGTATACAAAATTTCGCAAGTTGATAAAATGCTTCATACTAAAGTCGTACCTAGCTGTGACGTCACGTCTAGTGTATGAAATATAAGGCCACAAGAACATATTTGTGCGTTTAAGTTCATACTTACCATAATGAATGTTTTTGTATATTATGTAAGTAAACTAATGATGTAGGTTTTGTTTACTAATTTAGAAAAAAATATATTTTTTTGTACCTTAAGATGTATCTAATTAATATTGTATGTGTGGACTGAGGGATCTACCTGAATTTTCCCAAAATAAGTAAGTAAGCAAATTTTAGTAGAAGTCTATGGGTCAAAATACTTTTTGATGCCTAAAAACTGGTCTCGGAATTAATATTAGATTTTATGGACAATTAGTACAAAACTGTGAAAACTTAGACTAATTTCTAAAATATATTACATTATTGTCTTAACTGGAAACAATATTTGTCCACAAAAATATGTTATTTATTCGAAAATCACGGTAACAACGTTGTCATTCTTAATAAAGCAGTATATTTTCATACAAAATACTGCTGTTCGAGCACGTGTCTCAAGTAGTACATAGCAATTTGTCACAATATTTCCTTAGACGGCGTTTATCTTGAATACCTTTATAAAAATGTAAGTTTTGAACCTTAATACTATATCAATAAACATTATTTACGTAAAATTTCGTTACTACCTTATGTTGCTATATGAAAATAAACCTTAAAGTAAGTGGATAGCATCTTTTCGTACTTCATTCAGTTCGACTTGTTGTAACTCAAGCAACGAATTATAGCAGCTCGGGGGGATTACGCTAGCCGAATCGTTCGCATCACAATTGGTGATAGAGGTGCGTATATTTATTGCGTGGCCACTGAGTTACCGCTGTCGAAAGGTACATACTGACGATATTTACATTCTCATTATTTTATGGGTGATGTATATATTCTGTCAGTGTTAGAATATTTGCATTTTGTTAGTGATAATTTACAACATTGTCAAATCTTTACAACTGCGTAACTGCTACACCACGTTACTTTTCAGTAACGCAGTTGTTGCATCGGTAACACGGTTGTTGTTAATAATTGTAATACGTCATTAAAACTGAAATAATCGACGTCTGCACTAGGTAGCCTTTCGAACTAAGCGTCACAGACGCAGCGTCTATAGCGTCACCAACGCCGCGTCACTAACGCCGCGACAGTGACGCTTTGGTGACTTTGGATATCCACAACAGACGCACAGTCGCATCCAACTTTCGCCGCGCGCCGCCCCGACCGGATTGATCTATTATAAAACAATTATGGATTTGCAACTTGTTTTGCTAGAAGAGGAAGATGATGATATTTTACTTTAATACTACCTCAGTTTGGAAAGAGCCTCTACCAATTTGATGTTCCAATTCCGAAATGAAGAAGGGTACTTCAAGATCTTAATACAACGACACCTAAATGCGAAACGATGAAATGTTCAGAGATTATTGTCGTTTTAATAAACAACAATTCAATTTTTTTTAAATATAGTGAAAGAAGATATACATCCAAAAACAAAAAGGGATTGTATTGGTGCAGAAGAAAAACTATTATTAACTTTAAGGTATGTTTATTCTATTTTAAGTAATTAGTATTAAGTATTCTTATTTATTCCTCGAAGTAGGACTCTTCAATAAATTGTGCGAGATTTAAGTCTGTAGGTAGGACTTCATTGTCTTGTGATATAGGTGAATAGACAGACAATTTATTATTATTCGAGACTGATTCCAGCACATATTAGGGTCGAGTGGCATTGTCTGGTGTATCCTGTGACTCAGGTGTATTACAGTTCATAGATATATTTGATGAAACACATGAGCTTGATGTATTTGGGCGATTACTTTCTATATCTGCAACAACATCTAATGTCTCATATGTCATGAGAACATCAAATATCGCTCTTTTTGCCTGTAATTTCCGTAAAGGTTTCAGTTATCTTAAAACTGCTTTAACGTGTTCGGAAAAAGACGACAAAACATCATCATCACTATTTCTTAAATTTTCTAAAACTTTTTGGCGAGATACTTCTCTTTTCTGCAGGTACGTTAAAATATCATCTTTCTTTGTACGTGTTTTGTTACTCTTTGGAAAAGATGGAAGGCTTGATGATGAGGCAGGTGAGGATGTTCGTGTAACATTAGTTAGGGATGATGACGAATCATCGGTTAAGTTCGTTTCCGTTTGTATCTATCTATCTTGGGTCGACGTTAGACTACTTTGAGACTCTTGTGTAGTGATGTCACACTACTTTACTTGGGGTCAACGTTGCAAATACTCGATCGTTCGTTTGGTACCGATTCCAAAAAGGAAAACAACTTAACATAAGCGTTAAATTTAGATCTTGGATTTTTAGGTGCTGCAGACCCAGTCTCACTCTTGTTTTTGCGTTTCTGACGTAAATATGTGTCTTTTAGGTTTTTCCAGTGCTTTTTGCAGCTGTCACCTGCAAGTAAATTTAAATGTATTATTTTTCTTTTCCAAATTCATTGCGACAGGAGAGACGTATAAATCCCTATCATTTGCCTATCGGATATCAGATTCTTATATTTCAACAATCATAAGAAAAGTCCTGAGGCTTCTTAGGCAAAAAATAATGCCAATTGCAATGCCACCTTCAACAACAGAGGATTTCAAACGAATTGAAAAAGTAATGTGGGAGAAATGGAATATGCCAAACTGTGTATCTAGCATAGATGGTAAACATGTTCGTATAAAAGCACCACAGCAAGCAAAAAAAAGGGAACCACTATTCCCTTTTTTTTTTAATTATAAAGACTATTTTTCTATTGTGATGCTGGCCTTGGTTGACGCCGACTACAAGTTTGTAGCTGTTGACGCTGGTTCCTATGGAAAAGAAGGCAACATATGAAGTATAAGAAGTCGATGATTGGAAAAAAATTGCAAGAAACGATTTTAATATTCCAGAATCTAAGGTTTTGCCGGGAACCAACATCAATTTGCCTCATTTTTAGATAGGAGATGAGGCATTCCCTTTAGACAAGAACATGATGAAACCTTATTCCAGAAGATCCAGACTTAATCGCCAAAAGGAGGTTTTAACTATAGATTATGTCGCGCTCGTCGCGTGGCAGAAAACGCATTCGAGCTCCTGAGCCAAGTGTTCAGAGTATATACACCAATAGCGATTGCACCGGATACTTGCACAGACTTGATATTAGTGGCGTGTTGTTTTCACAATTTGTTACGTGATGGTTATTTGGAAATTAATAACAGGCCGTGTAATTAATAATACTACATTCGCGATGAAAACCAAAATCCGACCGATAACATGATTGATTTGGCAGCTACCACAAGTACCGTACACGATGGTATTAATGTCAGAAACGAACTAAAACTATTCTTTAACTCCCAAATCGGTCAAGTATCCTGGCAAAACAACTATTGTTAAAAAATATAGTGAAACTGATTAATAAAAGTACTTACCACTTTTATTTAATTTTACCCCAATTTCAGACCACGTTTTGTCTTTCTTTCTGGTATTCCTATAATCTTCCACGCTTAAATCATAAAGCAATTGGTACTGAAATACCAATGTAATTAAATTTTCATCTTTTTCTGCGTTAAAATTCTCAACAGATGCCATATTTGTTAAAAGTAACCTCGAAAGTACAGCGACACTGCAAGCGCGGCCGAGCGACTGACGCGCGCGTCTGACAACGCGGTCACCGCGGCACTGTGAAGTCACAGACGCCACGTCAGTGTCGCTGCGTTCGAATGACGTTCCCTAGAATTTCATACATTTGCATAGAACACCTATCTGTCGCGGCGTCACAGTCGCGGCGCCACTGACGCTATAGACGCTCGCTTCGAAAGGCTACCTTAATGGCGTTTACGCAAAAAACAACGTCGCTACAGGCTAAAATTAAAACTAGCAATTTTTTTTAAGGGCCTACCCTGTAAAAAATGTGTGTCCCTTTGATTATTATAGTATTTTCAGTAATACATAGGGCTCTATTTAATTATTTAATTAATTGATTTCACACGTGCATATTGTTCATCAAACGCAAAAGATATAATATGTCGTCAGTTGGCATTCATTTAAAGTTTTTTTTGTCACTAATATAAAAATGGAAGTTTTAAAATTAGGCTTTGGTAACGCAGTAATCTAAATTAATAAGAATATTCTATGAAACCAAGTTTTACTGTGATTTAATTTTATAAGAGGTTAATATAAGTGTTACATTTAAAATTGACATGTTACTGAGTTTTAATGAAGAATTTTAATAAAGAATCTTAAATATTTTAAAAAGTAACGCTGTTGTCTAATTTTTCGACACCTTGATATATTATTTGCCACAAATATAAATAACTCATTTATATATTATAAATCGAACTACAACGAATCTAGGTAAAGTGTAGGTAAATCTATATCTACAGTCTAGATATAGACCTACACTTTAGTGTAGGTAAATCTATATCTACATTAAAAAAAAAAGAATTGAATACTTTAATTAAAAGAAAATAACGAAGATTCTATGCTCGGATTAGCCATCAAAAAGTATTTTGGCCCCTATACAAAATTGTAGAACAAATCTGGGAATTTTTTCAAAGATAGCTTAAGAACTACAGCCCTCAAAATGTGGTCCCTCAGTTCACACATCGCTATTTTCCAGATCTCGAAAAGTATGTGGAAAATTATGGTTTTTTCACTACAGAATTTGAGTAGAACTTAGTTTTTGCTAATTTATAGAATACATAGCATCAGAAATAAAAAATCTATAACCACCGAACTGTGGTCCCTCAGTTCACACAAAAGTGACATATTCATTTCGCGATAAATTACTGACTTTTTATTATTTTTCTACGTCGATTTTTTGTAAGAAATTTGTAGAATTTGTAGACAAAATTTCAGAAACATCTATCGGCGCTGGTGTATGAGAAAAACTCAATTATCTATTAAACGAGGAAAATATCAATCTAATTTACTTAAATTTTTGTACAAGTTTTTTTCTCTTGGATTACCATATAAAATATTTAATTTCTTGCTTCCTAGCTGAGATACTTTCTGATTTGTAAAAACTTTTAAATTTTTATAAATTTGTAAAAACTTTTACAAAAGTTCTACTAAAATTATGTAGAAAACATAATTTTCCACATACTTTTCGAGGTGGAAAATAGCGGTGTGTGAACTGAGGGACCACACTTTGAGGGCTGTAGTTCTTAAACTATCTTTATACAAATTCCCAGATTTGTTCTACAATTTTTTTTAGACTTGTACTAAAGTTTGCTATTCTTATTTTGGGGAATTCAGGTAGGTCCCTGAAGGGACACACATACACAATTTTAATAAACTGATTTTAGAGAAGGACTGAAAGTCTTGATTGGATAACAATCGGTATTTATTTGAGCAGAGTTTCACCTTACACGCCCCAAAGTTTAGTACAGAATACCCATTAATCACTTATGCCAGGATTTTATACTATTTTTACTTAGACAGTCATTATCAAATATCTAACATCCGGTTTACAATTCAACACTAGAAAAATGTACCACAATGTTTAAATACAATTAAAAATAAGGATGGATAAGAATTAATTATATATAACATTTACATATGTACTTCTCATATTTAAAATAAATTGTTTACTTAAATATGAGAAGTAGAATTTATACCGGATGTAAAGAATCCGTCCCCCATTTTATAAATTGGATTAACCATATAAGTTTATTAATAATCATTAAGTTTCATAATTAATAATATTATATATAAATTATAACTAAATAGATTTATGTAGCATGCCCGTTGACGTCCGATAACACTCGGCCATCCTGCATTTGTCGTGTCCCACGACGTTCCCATGGTTTGCTCCAGTTACCAGTGGACTGAAATGAAACAAACAAAAAAAAGCAGTTTCTTGTTACAAATCAGTGAAACTATGGATCCTATAAGAAGATTCTCCAGCACATAATAGTATTATTGAATTTATAAGGTAATTTATGCATTTTAATATGTTGCGTTATGTTTTATCTTCCTATAATAATCTATTATCGACTATTTGCAATTGTCACACTGACTGTTTTAACTTAAGTCACAAAGACTATTTTGCTTTATTTGTATACTAAATGTAAAATCTCACGATAGCTATATTACCATGTCAGGGCACACAGACTATTTTATTGGATCACATAGACTACTATTTAGCTATTGTACTAATTAAACGAAACTCATAACAGCTAAGATATTTTGTAAGGTCACGCAGACTGTATTTTGTTAGGTCACATAGACGACTATTTATTTCTTGTACTAAATAAACGAAACTCATAATAGCTAGGATATTTGTTAAGGTCACACAGACTATTTTGTTCGGTCACATAGTTGACTATTTAGCTATTGTACTTAACTACCTACTAATTATTTGAAACTTATGACAGGATATCTCATTAGGTCACACAGACTTCTTTGTAAGGTCACACAGACTTCTTTGTAAGGTCACACAGACTTCTTTGCAAGGTCACACAGACTTCTTTGTAAGGTCACACAGACTTCTTTGTAAGGTCACATAGACTTATTTTAATTTTGATTACAGACTAACTTTACGTTTGCATATATGATAGGTCACACAGACATTGTTTTAGATAATATTAATGGAAATGTATTTTTTTTCAGGTCTAACTTCAGAACCAGTTATAAATAATGATTACGAAGAGTGAAAGAATGTGAAGAGTTGTTTTTTCAAGTTTTAATACAAGTAGTTGCAAGCCTTTGGAGTTTATCTTAACAATTGTTTTAGACAATTAAAGAAAATAGATTTCATGTTAATATTACAAATCATTTTAAAATACACATTTTATTAACGATAACATTTAGTTACAAAACTCACGTACAATTATCTTTCTAATAAATCAATTAAATCATCCTTATCCACTTCAGCATCGCTAGATGAACCGTCAGTGTCAGAAATGATTGGTTTATAAGGCCTCAATACCTCACCCCTTACTACTGCTGTAAACTTTTTGTAGCCTTTCATCCCTTTAACTGTAGAAATAGTGTATCTATCTATATCAGATTCTACTTGACAAATTTTATATGGGCCAGTATACGGACTTTTTAATTTTTGGGCAACTTTGGCATTTGGGTCGCTTGTAGTACCCCCTTTCCACAGTACTAGATCCCCGAGCGAATACTTCCTACATTTCTTATGAGTTTTGTCGATTCTATTTTTCATCAAAGTCATATTTCTGTCAATTCGCAATTTTGCTGTTGCCCTTCTATCACCCAATGCCTGTCTTTGCGAAGTATGGTCGCTAGGACCCCCTGTAGGAACAGCTGGTAATTTAGAGTTGTCCTGACTAAACATAAGTTTAAATGGAGAGAAGGAAGTAGTAGAATTAGGTGTATTATTTATTCCCCATACTATATCAATTAATTTGTCATCCGAAGCAGTTTCATTTTCAGACATTGTATTCAGCCCATCAATAATGGTGCGATTTACCCGTTCCACTTGATCATTTGATCTAGGGCTAGCTATTGCATTAAGTACATGCTTGAATTGCATTTCCTCCTCGAACTGTTTAAAGTAACGGCTGGTAAATGCTTTTCCCTTATCTGTAATTATACGGACTGGGTTCCCGAACTGGGAAATAATATCTTTAAATACTTTACGGTTTCTATAGAACTGCAGTTTTTGACAGGTTTAGTAAAAACAAATTTTGTAAACGCGTCAATAACGATAAAAACGTAGGTATTGCCTCTCCAGTTTTAACAAATGGTCCTAAATGATCAGCATGAAGAGTATGCATAGGTACTGGAACCTTTTCTATCGGATGTAATTCACCTTCTGTCTTTCCATAATTACTTTTGCCATAGGCACACTGAAGACATGAATTGACGTATTTTCTAATGAAACGAGTCATCTTAGGAAACCAAAACTGTAATTTAATCGTTGCCTCACACCTATCAAATCCCGGGTGCCCTATTTGGTCGTGATACTTTTGCAATATGCCATATTTTGCTAATTTAGGCACAACAAATCGTTCTCCATTTAAAGTTTTTCGGAATAATTAATCATCTTTAAGCACATAATTATTTACTATATTGGGATTGTCCGTATGGCCCTTTAACTGAGAAATAATACTTTGTAAATTACTGTCCTGCAATTGTAGAGTAAGTAACCAATCAGATTCCTCAATCACGTAAACGGTTTCACAAATGGGATTCCTACCAAGGGCATCTACATGCTTCATTCTATTTCCTGGACGATACTCTATTTGCAGATCATAGTCTTGTATACTAAGCCACCGGCGTGCAATACGAGAAACAAGATCTTTTTTGCTAAGAGTTGTGCGTAGTGCTGCACAATCCGTTACTACCATAACAGGGATACCTATCAAATAAATACGGAACCGCTTTAAATATTCTACAACGGCTAATGTTTCTAACTCGTAACTATGGTAAAATTGTTCTTCTTTCGACGTGATTCTACTAAAATGAGCTTTTGGTTTGTATGTACCATCCTGTTGTTTTTGTCTCGCGTCCGTGTGTAATTCTTTATTATCATATATACCTAGAACCGGCCTTTCGATTAACTTATTTTTTAAACTTTGGAACACAGCTTCTTGGTCTATCCCCCACATCCAAGGTACATCTTTTTTAGTTAATTTTGTTAAAGGTAAAGCTATTTCTGCAAAGCCCCGTATAAACTTCCTGAAATACGAAGTAAGGCCAATAAACTGCCTTACTTCATGAACGTTTCGAGGTCTTTTGTATTCGGAAACACAGTTTATTTTTGTTAAACCAGGTCGTATAGTACCAGCAGCTATTTCATGTCCCAAATAATCTACACTAGTTTTTAAGAAGGAACATTTTTTCATATTGAGCTTAAGATTGGCTTTTTGAAAAAGTATCAAGACTCTCTCTAATAATTTTATTCCCGCTTTTACAGTAACCCATGGGAGCATGATATCATCTAAATAACAAGCTATATCGGTATTAACGTCATTTAACGCAATTCGAATTAATCTGGAAAACACAGCCGGTGCATTGGCTAATCCGAAAGGCATTTTTAAAAATTCATATTTCCCCGACTGCGTAACAAATGCTGTTTTAGCTATAGAATCCTCTGAAATTTTGACTTGGTAGTAACCTTGAGAAAGGTCAAGCGTAGTAAAGTAGACCTTTCCTGATAATTTTGATACTTGATCCTCAATATGAGGTAGAGGGTAGCGATCTTTTAGTGTCTGTGAATTTAAGTTTCGGTACTCAATGCACAGTCTGTAATCTCCACGTTTCTTTTTTACTAAAATCACTGGACTAGCGGAATCCGACATAGAATTACGAATAATACCAGCATCCAGAAGATCGTTAACCTTTTCATCAACGATTTTGTTTTCTTTATGGGACATCCTATAGGGCTTACAGTGAACAGCCTTATCAGAAGTTGTCTCAATACTCATTTCTATTAAGTCCGTGCACCCTAAATCTTTCTGTAATCTAAATGTATCTCTCGCAAATAAGTGTTTATATCTATTTAAAAGAAACATTAGATTATCAATATCAGTTTTATCCAATTCTTCATTTATATCAATTTTACCTAGCCCCTCTAATTCCCGACTTGAAGTTACATTATACTCAATCGATAAACTCATGGTATCATTAAGGATCTTCGAGTCAATAATATTCACAATTTCAGCCCGGACGATTAATTTATGTGCAGCCCAAAATATTTCTATCTCACCAATATTTATAACCTTTAAGTGGCCCTCAACACTGACAGTCCCTCCAGGAATTATGTAACATAAATCTCCTAATAGTACATAAACTGGATTTGTTAGAAAAATTAAATTATCACCTTTTGAATCAATATCTATAAATACATCGATTACACAACAACTTTTTTTAGGTAAGATTGTGTCACGTTTCAGCAAAACATTATATTTATATTTATCGCAATTTTTTTTTAACTGTGTGTCAACAAGTCATTAGTTTGAATAAAACTGGCAGACTTAGCTGTAGTAACTAAACTAATACCCGATTGATTTATCGTAGTTTGCCCAATAAATTAAGTCTATGCCACTTGGGAGTTGCTCTAATGTCTCTACATAACCACTAAGGAATACTTCATCTATTTTCTTGCTCTAATGTCTCTACATAACCACTAAGGAATACTTCATCTATTTTCACAGATATAAAAGCTTCACCTAAGGATCGTGTTTCAGCATTTCCAAAACCCTTCATAATAGTAGTAGAAGGTAGAAACTTTAGGTTTAATTGCATTGCTTTAGTTATAGATAAGATATTTTCTTTACTACCCGTATCTATATAAGCGACTAGTTCATTGGTACTTACATACACAAGCCTTTTATAAATATTAATTACTAAGCTGTTACTTAAAGTATAAAATGCATTGCTTACTTGCGTTGATTTCTATTGTTGCGAAGTCCCCGGTGTACTTGCGAACCAGCAGGTTGCCGTAGTATGACCCATGCGCTGACACGTGGAGCACCGCTGATGCATTCTACAATCTCGAGCTTCATGGCCATATCTTCGACAGGTATAGCAGCGTTTTGCTCCCGGTGGTTGTGATTGCAGCGCTGGTGTCGATGATTTACTATCGCCCGTACCTTTTCTCCAAGTAGACTTCCGCGCTGACAGTGCTATGTCTACTCTTTTGTAGTTTTCTAATGAGGATAAGAAACCATAATACAGTTCACACTGGTAGGCCTTGGCAAACGCTTGTAGCTCGGTCGGCAAACCTTTTATGATGCATGATATCGCGTGTTCTCCTTGGATGTAGCATTTCTTGAGGAGAAAGACTTTATCGTGGTAATATTTCGACATAGTTTCACTTTCAGCCTTTGTTCGTGCAAGCATAGTTTCAAGGCGATCCACAAAATCAACAGACGCGGAAAATCAGTTTTTAAAGCTGTTTTCCATTCTTCCCATGAAAAACTATAATCGTCCAAATCGTCATACCAACGTCTTGCGGAGCCACGTAAACGCAATTGCATAATAAATTGCCGATCGGTATTATTCCATCCGTAAACCTCACCCAACTGGTCGATCTTATGAAACCACGTAGCTACATTGCTGGCTTCGTCTCCCGGTTCAAATTTTGGTATTACTTCCGCATCAGCTTGAGTAATTCTGCGTCGTTTTATCACAGGTTCAACAGTTTCGTTGGTTGAAGAAAAAAAACCGATTCTTCGCTGTCTGATGTTGATAGCGTGGGGTAACTTCTCTTCTTTTTGCCAAGTCCCGCAGCGTAAGGACCCGACATTTTTTATAAATCAATCCCGCTTCTGAGATTTTAGAGAAGGATTGAAAGTCTTGATTGGATAACAATCGGTATTTATTTGAGCAGAGTTTCACCTTACACGCCCCAAAGTTTATTACAGAATACCCATTAATCACTTATGCCAGGATTTTATACTATTTTTACTGAGACAGTCATTATCAAATATCTAACATCCGGTTTACATTTCAACACTAGAAAAATGTACCACAATGTTTAAATACAATTAAAAATAAGGATGGATAAGAATTAATTATATATAACATTTACATATGTACTTCTCATATTTAAAATAAATTGTTTACTTAAATATGAGAAGTAGAATTTATACCGGATGTAAAGAATCCGTCCCCCATTTTATAAATTGAATTAACCATTTAAGTTTATTAATAATCATTAAGTTTCATAATTAATAATATTATATATAAATTATAACTTAATAGATTTATGTAGCATGCCCGATGACGTCCGATAACACTACACATAAAACATATTTTTTTACATTTACCAAGATGTAATGCTTGAATATTTCAGAGTATATTAATGAAACTAAATATTTTAGACTCCATTTTCTCCCCTATTATTATTAAGTATATTTTTTTAGTTTATTAAAATTAATTAATGAATCTATTGCGTTTCCTTTTTTCCCTTTACTTATTTATATATTTTTTAATAATCTCAAAGTTGGGTATTAAAAAAAAACATTATAGTTGCCAACAGATTTTATATAACTATACTTTGTATCGATACAAATATAAAAAATTTCTTATCTAATAATACATCCAATATTATTAATAGATTGATTTTATTCAGTCAGGGATGGTAAAACTTTAACAAGAACTAAAAACTTAGAACAAGAGCTTGGTATTTAATGGAGCCTCTTAAATTGGCATTCATACTGTTATTTTTCATTCAGGTTTATAATAGGCTTGTTGACATTTTTAATTTCATAAATGAATAGTATTCTATTCTATGAATAGAATACTATTCATTTATGAAATTCTATTCTAAATATGAGTAAGTTCTTATAAGACTATTATAAGCTACCATTACATTTGAGCATTTCTAAATCAATTTTAACTGTAAAGACAGAACAATTCTATACACCCCTGACCCCATGCCAAAAGAAAATTGGTTTAAACAGTTTACTAGTAACTAGTGTTTAAATATAATTATCCATTTTCACATCTTTAAAAACAAGTATTTTATCTAAATTCAGTTAATTAGTGCACTTTGTCAACTTCTTGCATCATGTACACTTTCTGGGACTTTGATTTCTAATCCATCCATCTCCTTGGTGAGGATGATTTGACATCCCAGTCGAGAAGTGTCTGTTAAACCGTATGCTAAATCCAACATATCTCTCTCTTCATCCGTTACTTCATCTGGTATCCTGAAATACATAAATAAACATTTTAAACCCTCACATGTCATGACTTGTTTTTAATGACTATAATAGTATTTGTATTATGTGTATCTTAACGTCATATTACTAATAAGGTCTTAACATGGTACACCAGTTTATCTGTGACCATACATGCACCCTTAATTAAAATAAATGTATAAAAAACATGAAGTCATTTCTATGAGTATAAAGACAATTAAATTTAATAGGCTACTTGACTCATATTTAATTTCATACACTGAACTCTGAAGTATTTTTTTTAGTAGGTACTTCTAGGAAAACGTATTCTAGCGATATCATAAATAAAAAACCTAAGATTATTAAATAAAGTTGATTTAAAATATGTATTTATGTTTTTTAATAGGGAATATGCATGTAGCACCAAAATTGATAAAATATTTTTATTTGTAATCTTTATCGCTAAAACAACAACTGTAGAATTATTTTTTAAATTTATCGTAAATTAATAGTGAAATTTAATAATCAGTGCTTTTTTGAAAATCCCGCGCAAATTTCAAAAACGCATATTTACTGGCGGAATAACCGTGACGTCATCACACAGACGAACGTGTATCAACTTTCAAAACTTTTTTTATATTTAAGGCGGAAGGTATTAAACCATTGCCAGTGTAAATTTTCATTGTCTCAAGTAAAACAGAATTTTCGAAATGAAATGAACATTTTTTATTTCCAAATGAAACTTATCAAGCTTTTTTCGGAAAGTCAACAATAAAGTTACCACCGGTTCAACCCTAACCCGCCGAGAAGAACTGGCGTAAGAAACTCGCAATATCGCTCGTATAAGGCTGGGACTATATGTATGATCCGGAAACCGGAAGGCCGAAGAAAATTCTGAGCATTGAAAATTGATATAAATACAATAGATTTGAAAATCAAACATGAGTCCGGACAAGATAGTCCCAGCCTAACAGTAGAGAAAACTCGATCCTCGTAATTTGATTTTTTATTAAAAAAAATCGTTTAATGTAAATAAATTAAATTCGAAACAAATCTTCTTCTCGACACTGGCAGAATGGTGCAAAACCTTTGCAACCGCGATTGCCATAAATAAAAGAAGATAACTCATGTTTCTATGGTTTGTTGTTTTCAAAATATGACATATTTATCTATTGTATTTATTTAGTACTTATCTATTTATTTATTTATTTATTTATATTTAGTATACAAACAGGTTACAGTCATTACATGGTAATACAAACATAATCTTAATTCTAGGCTAGATAGCAACCCAAAAACAGTATACATAACATAATTATTATAAAGTTGTTACTAAAATTAAACTAATAACAAGAAAACTGATACCTAATACCCACTACGAAACATTGAGTATACACTGAGTGACTTATATTTAGCTTAACTTATTATATTACTAAATTTGGTTAAAATAAAAGCAAAATAAATAGTATGTAGATTAAGAAAAAAGAAAAAGATCTGTAAAATAATTATTGTCTGAGTTATCAACATTCTATATCAGAGTTGGAAACAAGAGATGGCAAATACTTGGCTTTCATAATATTGTTGATCGTTTTCTTATAATGTGAAAATTGACGAAAAAGTCTACGCTCCAACTACCCACTACTAAGTCATTATAAGTACTACATATTCTAACTAGCGGATTGTAATAGGACGTATTGTTTTTGAATGCCTGTATAGTGAACATTTTCGGTTTACGCGTTCTATAGCGAGTGTTAATGGATATTTGGGATAGAAGATTAGGAGCGTCAATAGAAGAATAGGGTATTTTATGTAGGCAAAGAAGATCGTATCTCTCACGACGGGCACTTAATGGTAACACTCTGAATTTGCACAGTTGAGTGGCATAGTCTTTTACCATACGACCGAGATTAAGTTTTCGTGTAAGATATCTCAAACACATTTTCTGTACCCTCTCAATGCTCTCGATGTGTGTTTTGTAAAAGGCTGTCCAGTTTGGTCCCAAACTGGACAGCAATACTCCACGACGCTTCTAACTAAGCTGAAAAATAGTGTTAGCACACTATTTGGTTTTCTGAAGTCTTTTGTGGAGCGTATGACAAACCCTAACATTTTATGACTTTTTTTTAATATATGCTCATAGTGCGGGCGAAAAGATAACTAGTCGTCAAAAATAACACCAAGATCCTTTACTGTCTGCCGTCTTGACAAGACTTTCCCTTGTACATTATAAGAATGATTGTGCGTAAACTTCTTACGAGTGAAAGATATCACACAACACTTTTCAACATTGAGCTTCATGTTGTTAGATACGCACCAGTCCGAGATGGCATTGAGATCATTTTGTAGCGCAGCAAACTGATCTTTGTTGTTTACTTCAGAAAAGATTTTTAGATCATCTGCGTACAAAAGTGAAGGACAGGTTAGTCGGAAAACTAAGTCATTAATAAATATGACAAATAGCAAAGGACCAAGGTCAGACCCCTGGGGGACCCCGGAGGGAACCGAAACGGGGAAGGAGGAGAAACCTTTCACAGTAACAAGCTGACTGCGATTGCGGAGATATGAGGCTATCCACCTCAATAAGCTACCGTGAATGCCATAATGTGAAAGCTTGGAAATAAGTAGGGAATGATCAACTTTGTCGAAGGCTTTACTGAAGTCCAGATAGATGGAATCAGCCTGTCCACCAGAGGCAAACTTATCACTAGGATTATGGATAATACATAATAAATTAATGAATATGTTTACGAACTTTTCGTTAACTAGGTTGTTTTCATCGAGGTTTGTAATAAAACAAGTATGCGTAGTAAATCTATTTCAAAATACTGACTGATCTTCACAACAGTTTAAAGTGCTCAAACACAATACACTGCCTCTTCTCATGGCCTTGCACCACTTCTTCCTAATATTTGCACCTTTCGCCATATGAAAATAAAACTTTGTCAGGTGTAGTTTTTCTGTTATTTTCGCACATAGGGACGACACAAAATGTATAACATCTACAGATGGGCAAAGCACCGGGTTTAAACCCGGTGCTTTGGTAAAAACCCAATAAACACCCATAAACTCCCATAATCACCCAAAAAAATAGGTTTTTACGTATTTTTTTGAAAATATGTAAGTAATACCAATAAATTATTTTTATAAATTGTATTGATGAATTCTACAATATTAAATAAAACGTTAACTAATAATATTTCAGGAAATTTTAAAAATCTATATATAATAAAATGAAAGTAATTAATTTTCAGTGTTTTCATGTTGCAGTTGATCAACATGTTGGCCTTTTGCTTCCCGTAGATACTTTAAAATTTCTTCATAACACCTCGTTCGCACACATGGCCGTATATATTTAAATTCTTGAGCCACTAACAGTCCGAAATACTCATTTCTTTTATCCTCTTCTCCATAAATTAAGCATTTAGAACAGTTTGTTTCTTCTTTCAGTAAATTTTCTTTTACTTTATCCTCGTTTTTTTTCTTTGTTGCGACGACGCTGGGTAAATCATCTGGACACTGGGTCTCACTATCGCCAAATATATTTGGAGATCGGCTTCGGCTACGGCTTGGCAGACATTTTTTTCTTTCTACAATTTTAAATTAAATTTATTAGAATAAATGCTTCGAACTCACGCGATCTAAGTACCTTTTGTGTTTATTATACCTTACCTACCTAGGTATAAAAAGAGTACTTACGTAGATTTTCTTTTAATAACTGTTTTATACGAAGATCTTGATCTCTCAAATTAGCATCCATTTTACTTCCAGTGATTATCAACTAAATTAATAATCCACAAAGTATTAAATAACGTTTTTATGAAATATTTAGCACAAAAACAATACCCTTTAAATATCGATCGTCAGTAACTGTGGCTGACTTACCTATATTCTAGCAAGCAGGACTGCCAGATGTGAAGGGGAAATCCCCAATAAATTGTTGCATGTGACTGATGATGTGAGCATGTTCGTTTCATTATTCATAATAAAAATGTTGCCAGGTAACCAAAAAGTCGTATGTTTTTGTGCGAATTACGATCATAATCTTTACGATCGTACATTAAAAAATAGACAAATAATAGTATGAGTACGATTTAAATCGTATATCTGTCAACCCTGCTAGCAAGACAGCGACAAAATCACGTTGCATAACAATGTAGCCCAAGCTTATATCTTATGAAATATACGGAAGAGATACGGACTTAGAAAAAACAGAAATGTTGTTCTTTGTGGAAGTCATTGATGAAATTCTATGTATTTTAGCCCGCAAACTTTCTTCAAACAAAAACAGCGCCATCTAGTATCGAGTTCTGTAATTATCTCTTTGTTTATGGATTTGAAGTAAGACCGCCACGCATGCAATACATTATGACTGGGGATTCCCCTATTCGTCGACGCTGAATATGAGGCGACGACAATCACTGTCAAACGTGTTCACTATTACTCTGACTCTGATAACGTGACTTCCTGGTAACGTGTTAGGTAGGAAAAGCAGTAAAAAAGTGCATATTAAGGGAGCAGATTTGAAATAATATTTATACTTAACAAGAAATAATTAAAGGTAAGTGGATTTTTGAATGATACAATTATATCATGATCACTTAACAATTTTAACTTAAAATTAGATGTATTATTACAAGCTTTTATTTAGCTTGCGTTATGTAAATAAAAGTATGTAGGTATGTTCGTATGTTGATGCAATTATCCTCAATCCTCAACCGACTGGGATAAAATTTTCCATACACGTTTATTTTGGATGATAGTGCATAGTTAGCTGAGAGTCGTCATTGGATAATAATGGTGGATAGCCTAAGATGTGTACTAGATATTTATTTTTAACATAATATGCGTAAGTACCTAATCGAATTAAAGAAGTTGCTGAGAAAAATACAGAACAATACGATAATAAACTAGCGTCTGCGTTTAATCCTCCGAGGAGATGTAATTTTACAAAGGTTTTTTGTATTTATTTTAATTTTTTTTAATAAATTTATTGTAAATAACAAGAAATAATCATTGTAAAAAAATAGGCACTCTATTGTTGAATTTTCGTCAGACCAACTAATCATCGTTCATTTTTTTAGGTTCAATGGGGAGACCTAAAGATTTACGCATATGGGAGCACTACCGTACTTTACCAAACAAGTCTGTTTCTTGCAAGCTTTGTAATAAGGTCTACAAATTCAGTAATGCTGCCAAAATGCTTCAACATCTTATCACTTGTCCAAAATCTCCAGAAACATTAAAATACTCTATGAAACTTATAAAAGATAGCTCGTCCAAAACCAAAATGTCTGGACTGTCAGAGATAGAGACAAATGATTCTTTTATAAGCCCCTCGTCGTCTGCTAACACTACAATAAATGCTGAGTTTCAAGACACCGATGATTATATAAAAACAGAATTAGCGAGAGCTATATTTGTAACAGGGACGCCACTATCGATGGTGCAACATCCTTTATGGATACAATTTTTCGAAAAATTGCAACCAAAATTTAAAATACCTTCACGTAAAGCTTTAGCGACAAAATACTTAGATAAAATATATAGAGAAATGCGTTTTGAGTTAAATGAGGAACTAAATGCTTGTAGTTACTTACACCTTCAGTGCGATGGCTGGTCTAATTTAAGAAATGAAGGAATAATAAACTTTCTTATATCAAAACCTCAACCTGCATACGTTAAAAGTTTGAATACAGAAAGTAATCCTCACACTAGTGAATACCTTAGCCAAGAAGTTGAAAAAGTAATGAAAGTATATGGAGCAAATAAGTTTCTTGTACTTATTGGCGATAACGCTAGAAATATACAAAAGGCATTCGAATTAACAAAACTCAAATATCCACATGTTGTTCCTCTCGGTTGCTGTGCACATATCCTTAACTTGTTGTGCCAAGATATTGTAAAGATACAAGAAGTAACTGTGTTTATTATGCAAGCCATAAATATAATAAAAACTGTTAAAAGGAGTCAACGATTAAGTTCCTTGTTGATAAAATCAAGGCAGGGTGAAGATTCTACACAAACACTAAAATTGCCTTGTGCTACAAGATGGGGAAGTCATGTTACTTCGTTAAAAAGTTTGAAAGCAAATAAGATAGCTTTGCAAATATTAACAGTTAGAGAAGATGTGGTAATTTCAAGAGATATTAAAGATTTAATTCTAAGTGATGATTTCTGGACGAAGACAGGGGAATGTATAAGTATTTTGGAACCAGTCACTGAAAGCATATTTTACTTAGAGAGCGACCAGAATCGTTTGCATCGCACATACATTACATTTAGAGATGTACAAGCTAAGATACGTTTTGCATTAAATGAGATTTCGACATTGAGCGAAGAAAGCAAACAGCAGATTCTAACATCAGTATCTTCAAGATGCAATATGGCAATGAGGCCAATACATTTTGCAGCATATATTCTAGACCCCAGGACTCTAGGAGTCGAACTTACTCAAGAGGAAGAACTTAAGGGTATGGAGTTTATCTACAATTTAAGCCAACACTTAAGTTTGTCAAATGTAATGGCAGATTTGGCGTGTTATAAAGCTAAAGAAAACTTTTGGGCCAGAGGATTTGTATGGAGCTCATTAGATAGCATTGAGCCCCTAATATGGTGGAAAGGTATTTGTGGTTCCACTGAGTTAAGCAAAGTAGCGATTCGTATTCTATCAGCTCCCTGTACTTCGGCAGCCACTGAGCGTTCCTTTAGTATCCAAGGCTACATACATAATAACAAAAGAAATCGACTTACAACTGAAAGAACTGAAAAAATTTCATTCATTTGTTATAACTGGAATCTTAAACATAAAGCTGAATGCGAGGACATTCAGTTTAATGAAGAAAATACCTTAGAAGCTTTCATTGAGCAAGTAAATGAACATAACAGTTTAGACGAAATAGAGCCTATCGAACCTATACAATTCATCGCTTGTAATAACTCTGAATCTGACAGTGATTGACTGTAGTTTTACATTTTACTTTCATCTCTTTCTTAATAAACTCAAAATCAAATTAAAAGTTTTTTATTCTGTAGGCTGCATAATAATATTGTCTATGTCCAGTATAGTGGACGTCTTGCGGCTGAGATGACGATGATGAAGTACAAAATCATAAACACCCAAAAATTTGGGTCTTTATGGGGTTTAAACCCAATAAACCCAAAACACCCGGTTTTTACCCACCAGACTTTAAACCCACCCAGGTGGATTGCCCATCTCTAATAACATCTGTTGCTGTGCTTTTCCATGTTATTACCATGGAAAATCCAATTGATTTTATCACTTATTTTTATTACTTTGTGAACTAATCACCTCGTTGTTTGTTTATATGGAACTCGTGTATGACTGTATCTCAAAGACAAACAATGATTTGAATTGTCAACTGTCTGTTTAGGTGCGATGACGTCACAAACACAACTCAAGCGCGCGAAACGGCGTGTTTAAATTGCCCAAAAAACATTTTTTCCAGCCTAACGGATAATATTTTGGATGTGTTATATATATTTGGTAATGTTGTAACCAGTACAAACGTTCAAAAAATACAGGCATATTGCCTATTTCTACTGATGAAAACACCTCGAAGTAACTTCCGGCAAGGATGTAACGACACAACATACTAAACACATATGTAGTAGTGAAACGGAAAATCAAAGTTATAAAAGTCAAAACGTCAAAGAACGTCACACCGCCATTTTATCTGAGCGGACTATAGCACAGATTACAAATAGTACTAGTATGACGTCACAGCACAGATAAATCAACCAACATGGCGAATAGTGTTGTGGGCAGATTTAAAAAGTGTAATTTTAAAAATTTTTTTGTAGAATTATAGGTTTCATATTTCTTTTTTGTGTAATGAAACAATTATGAAACATTTAGGACATAAATAAAAACAAGGTCAAATAGCCTATTATTATGATAGATTGATTATCTATTTTGTTATAAAACATTTAGCATATCCTGTTGAGAAATTAAAGTTGGGGTTTACCTGTCATAGTCACGTTTCTTCAGCACTACATGACATGTGGAGCATGTGACCGTGCCCTCGCACGCACCATACCCATCTATGTCCAGGTCATTATTCACTACAACATCCAGGAGAGTGTCTCCCACCTTTCCTTCAGCTTCCAAGGTTCTTCCATCATATAGGTGGAATGTTACTTTAACTCTGAAAAGGAAAAATAATTTTATAATAAACTAGCTGACCTGTGCCCACTTCATTGGGTGATAGACATTTTAAAAGAACTTATTAAGTAATAAAACAATTCTGAAAAGAACTTATGAAAAATATATAAAAAGTAGTTCTGATAAGAACTTTTTACTAAAACAATGTGGAAAGTGGGCGTATTACGTTTCGAAAATTTCAATCTCGTCAACGACCACTGCATAAGGAGCAGGTCTATCACCTTTTAAACGTGATAGGTCACGCCCCTTTCCCCCACAGCTACCGACGCGATGCCATCGCGCGCCCGCGCCGATGCGTTGGACGAACAATAATAAAATTGTCTCGCGTATTTGATAATATATTAAATTATCTCTTAAACTATGCAAACATAAAACACTCCAAAAAACCAATTGTGTCGAAAATATAGAATTTCCTTGCTAAAGCAATCTATTTAAGATTGACATGTTGTATATGAAAAAAAAACCGCCTAATAGAATATCACTCAATAGATTATGGCATGGTCACAGTTCCATACCTATGTTGTATTAGGTTCTTACATATGAAATTGGGGTTTTGTCATACTAGCCACTTTAATCTCAAATATATCTGCTTTGGTGTTAGTGATAAAACTGTTTTAATCCACTTGCAGCAAATTGGGAAGGTGAAAAAGCTTGAAAGTTGGGTATCTCATGAATTGAGTGCAGCAAACCGATAAACGCCCGTCGACTGCTGTGTTACATTACTCAACCGGCACAATAATGAAGGGATTTTAAATCGAGTCATTACCTGTGATGAAAAGTGGATCCTGTACAATAATCAGAAACGCTCATCGCAATGGCTGAACCCTGGCAAAACCAGCCAAATCCTGCCCCAAGCGAAAATTGAATTTATAGACTGGGGCCGCACTACAGCTTTCTTAAATCTGTCCAGACGATTATGGCAGATGTCTATTGCCAGCAACTGCAAATTATGATGGAAAAGCTAGCTGCTAAACAACCGAGGTTGGTCATTCGGTCTAGGCCACTGCTGCTTCAGGACAACGCTAGACCACACACTGCACAACAGATGGCTACCAAATTAGAGGAGCTTCAATTGGAGACAATTGAGAAAATTGTCTAAGACATCCACTATACTCCCCAGACCTTGCTCCAACAGATTACCATTTTTTTCGGAATTTGGATAACTTCTTGCAAGGGAAAAAATTCATCTCCAATGGGGCAGTCTAAAGCGCCTTAAAAAATTTTATTGATTTTTGTCCGAATGGTTTTTTTAGTAAAGGAATCAATTAACTACCTATGAGATGGCAAATTTGTATAGATAGCAATGGTATATACTTGGATTCAATAAATATATTTGTTTTAAAAAAATCAACTTTATGTTCCTCCTTTACAAAACACCGATTTCATATGTAATGACCTAATATTATCTCTATAACCATTCATGCAAATTATATGCAGTAAAAGGAAAAAGTATTTTGTTTTAAACACTTGAGACTATAAATTCACTTATTTTGATAAGAATTCATAATTATTGATAATATTGACCAATAAACACGACCTAACATTTTAATTATTTTCTTAATATAAAAAACATGTCTAAAAAGTAGTTTTTAAATATAAAAGTTAGACATATGCTGTTGCTGACTTTTTTGTAGGCCTTATCAAGCTCTACAACTTTTCTCTAGGACTTAATCATATATCTCCCATCGGTAATAAAACATTTTCGTTTGACCGCTTTTTCACTGACTAACTTTGCAAATCCGGCTACCACAAAAAAGTATTTTCATTTTTCGGGTTAATATATTATAGCCTATATCACTCACAAGTAATGTAGCCTTCTATTGATAAAATAATTTTCAAAATCGATTCAGTAAATCCAGAGATTACCCACTACAACCTCACAAACCCTACCTCTTTATAAAATTAAGTATAGATAATTTAAAAGATGACACAGTATATTAATGTTTATCAATGTTTCAAGAATATAGATGAACATATTTTGGACTCCTTATAACATTCAATGTTAAGGCTAATAGCTGCTTAAGTCTTAATTATTAATCTTTATTTTCTTAACAATATAAAACTTTAATCTAAGACCTGTATACAGTGAAACAGTGGTATGTGACATTGGTTTTATACTTTCAAGCTGTGATATAGCCAATGGTCGCTTTCCCTGCTCTAGATAAGTACAATATAATTTAATTTTTGTGACATTATAAACTTTTCCAACGAGAATCCCAAAGCAAGGATTTTAAATTCATTGGGATTTGGGACATTTCCTACTGAAAAACATTCCATAATAACTTTTATGTTATGAGGACAAAAGACGGCCTATCAACTTAAAAATGTGGCTTCTTCGTTCAAAAAATAAAACAAAAGATAAGTTTTTAAAAGGTACATGTTAAAGGTATGATAAAGTTAATGATAAGGGATACAATGTAGTGTATCATAACTTACTTATCGTCCTTTAAACATGGTCTCGTAGTAGATATCGGTACAAAGCATTTGTAATTTCCAAAAACAGGAGCGCCACTATTTTTTAATAAATAAATGGAGCGAGGATTGGTGAAAGTTTTTAAAATGTGTCTGTAAAACATTTCAACTATATTTTTCTTCGTCTTTAAAATATGAACGCACTAGAACCTTCTTTATGGTGAAAATAGATGGCACTATGCAAATAAATTATCTGAGATAATACATTGCAATATTTTAGTCTTGACCCTGTTTTAGATGTAAAGCGAAACAGTTTGAACTGTAATGGATTCTTCTTCTTCTTTTGGCATAGCCTCTGTAGTGGACATGGAGAATACAGGTAAAGAGTACCATGTCCATACATGAAAAGTGTCAGTAAAATAGCGTTAAATAGAGGGCGCTACAGACGCAAGGGCGTAAAGCGGCAAAATTTAAACGGATAATTAAATCTTGGGATCTTCTTCGGTTTTATATATAAAAATATTTTTGACTATACGAGTAATTAGAATATTCATGATTTACTGAATTAACTACTAAAAACTAGTCATAGTCATCAAAAATTTTAACTTCATAGCACACACCCTTGCCACTCTAGCGCCATTATGGCCAGTTTTGGAACTATTATTTAATTACTTTTGTCGGACACTTTTTAGCTTTTCTACCTTCGAGAAATGGTACTCCTTACCTCTATTCTCCATGGTTGTGGATTGTAGAATTGAAAAATTGACGAGTGACGACCAAGTGACGACACATTTTCGACAACTGACTATAGACAGTAGACATATACAATCGAAATGTTTTATTTTGCGATGTGTAGCATAGTGCCACACCGCACGATGTTTTACTGCAGCTGCACCATGCTTTTCTAATCAAAACCGTATTATTTAAAAAGTTTAGCCTACGTTCCCAAGAGCATTATTTTGGTGTCGCGTCAGAAAAATCTGCACTGTAAATAGAACTCTGCTGTAATACAATAGAGCTGAAAATCGAAGTATCAAATGTCAGATTTGACAGCTGTACACATTTGTATTTTGGCCTGCAGAATTTTTGGGCCAAAATACAAATATATAATGCTGAAAATTCTAGAGGCCAAAATGAAATGCTGCTTCAGGGTTTTCTGTGGCGTCCACAAAAAAAAACGCTCGTTAACTAGGTATAGCATAGATACCCGGCTATTCAGTAAGAGAAGAAATAGATAATATCGTTCCTTATCCCACATGCGACCACTTATAATTTATCAAGAGCAATACTCACGGTCCAGCCTGCAAATCCAAGGCCGCAGACTTGTAGGCAAAATTATAAATGACTAGCTTTGCCCGCGGCTTTGCCCGCGTGGAATAGTGTTCTTGGAGAAAAAACTTCTTCAGCAAATAACTCTACTCACTGCAATATAAGTACTTGATACAATCTATCGAACTATTAACAATCGGATCTAATTAGATTTGTCAAATACTGTGTAGGGGACTGTATTATTCCACAGGGTTTCAACCGCCGGCTCAGATTAGACTCGAAGATAGCAAGTGTACACCGATTTGGGCAGAGATGAGACCGATTTCGGGCCGATTTGCTATCTCGCTTTTACCACTCTATACGGCTATTTTCCATAATTTTCCCTACTTTTCATGAGCCAGTGAAGCAAAACGCGTTGTGTGATTCTTCGCTTCTTTATTGTCATAACCATGTACATAAACCCTTATATACTAGGAATCTTATCCTATAAAAAAGATATTTACAACTTAAGGTTCACCATACAAGAAATGTTCTACATTTTTACCATTATTTTCTTAATAACTACTTAACTCTTTATTATATAACCTAAATCGTTACTCTGCACATTAGGTATTATATTTATCCATATAAATCAAAAGAAGCTACGTTAAAATTCACTTTAGTTAAAAATATATAAGCAAAATATTCACTTGATAAAACACCATTTAACACGATTTTTGCACACTGATGCCATATAAATCTATAAATATAGTCACTGAGTATTCACTATTATAGTTTTATGTACTGTTTTAAATCACTCGTTTATCGTTCACATTTAAATTCACTTATGTATTACGTTACGAGGCCGCTGACCTTAACATCCTCCCCCCGGCGCAGTAGCCAGGGTCTACGCAGCCTCCTCAGATGACTGCAGGCTCGCCGATCCCGCCGTGGACTGCTCCGGTGACTGCGAGCTGCTCGAGCTCGCTGAAGGCTGGTGCGGCGGCGACTGCGGGCCGTTCGTGCCCGCCGCAGACTGCTCCGGCGACTGCGAGCCGTTCGGGCTCGCTGCGGGCCGCTCCGGCGACTGCGAGCTGTCCGTGCTCGCTGTAGGCTGCTCCGATGCTCGTTCCGCTCCCGGCTCCGTCTCCGGCGTAGTCCACTCCGCTCCCGATTCCGTCTGCTCCGCCAGCGGTCGCAACTGCGACTGCGGCGCCTCCTCCAGCACCGCCAGCTTCGACGTCGGCCTCCGGAACACGCCACTGCGCGTGCGAACGTCCGCACAGGCGCACTTGTCCGTCCGGGCCGGGGTAGACTCGGTGCACGATCCCCCGCGGCCACATATTATGCGGCAGCGTCGGGTCGACGACGACAACCAGGTCCCCCGGTACAAGGGCTCGGTTGCTCAGCGTGGCGTACCCCGTAGCCCCGTAGCGTGGTGTGAGCTTGCGCGACTTTCCATGTTTTCCTGTCCGCCGGCACACACGGTCCGACGTACGGTAGTCCGGTGGGCGACCCGAGGAGGAAATTATTCGGTGTAATCACCTCGGGATCGTTGGGGTCCACTGATACGTGAACGAGCGGTCGAGCGTTCACCGAGTACTCCGCCACGGCCATCAGTGTCTGGAGTACCTCTTCCTTGGGCGACTTCTCGTTCAGCGTGGCTAACAGGGCGGTTTTCACTGACCTCACCATTCTTTCCCAGGCACCTCCTTGACTCAGCGCCCCGGGTGGTGTAAGCTTCCACTGCATCTGATGAGTGAGGCCCAGCTGAGCCATAGCCGGCGCCCACTCGGCGTACGCCTGCCGCAGCTCGACGTCCGCGCCTCTTAAATTCGTCCCATTGTCGCTGTACATGACTGACGGCCATCCTCGCCGCGCAGCCATTCTTCTCATAGCCATAAGTGCAGAGTCCGTCGACAGTGAAGCCACCTGCTCCAGGTGGACCGCCCGCGTCGTCAGACATGTGAAGAGAGCTCCCCACCCCTTCTTGTGACGTCGGCCGATGGTGACCGTCATCGGGCCGAAACAGTCGAGACCACAGTACGAAAATGGTCTCTGGAACGACCCCAGGCGCTCGGCTGGCAGGTCTCCAGTTGGCGGGGTCCTCGGGTGTGCCCGTCGTAACCGACAGAACGCACATTGGTTCATGCACGCACCGTCGGCCGCAGCTTCAATATCCAGAACTTCTGCCTGAGGTCGTTCACGACTCTCTCCCGGATCCCGTGTCCCGCTCTGGCGTGCTCCCTTACCACCAGTAACCTTGTGAAGTGATGTCTTCCATCCAGGATGATAGGGTTTTTCATCTCTGCCGGCACCTAAGCTGCTTTGATCCTTCCGTCTAGTACGAGCAGCCCGTCCTTGTACACTGGGTTGAGCCGGTACAAGGAGCTCCATCTAGGCACCGTCTTGCCACTTGCCATCTTCTCGATTTCTTGTGCGAAGCTGTCTCGTTGTGATTTTTGATACCACAACCTCTCGGCCCTCTCCAGGTGTCGTACGTCGAGGTGGGCCCGACGATCTCGGCACTTCTCGACGAACAGCAAGACCATCGCCGTGCATCTTATGAGGCGCTCGTGGTTTGAAAAGCGCGTCACATCTGGTAGACAGCTCAGCTTGCTTGCCTCCGTGGTGTGGAAGGCGACGTATTCTTCTTGATTTTCAATTCTAGTGGGACTCTCCGCGGTCCACTCATTCATAGGCCTGCGCAGGAAGTCCGGCCCCTGGAACCAAGGGTCCTCGTCGCTCTTCGGAACATAGCCCGTTCTGGTGGCTAAGTCGGCGACGTTGCTCTTCCACTCACCCATCTCCACTGGTGAACAGACGTCAGCTCGGCGATCTCCCCTAGCCAATGTGCGACGCACGGTCTGTATTTGCGGCTGCCGTTCTGTATCCAACACAGAACTACTTGTGCGTCGATCCAGTAGAAAACCGTGTCCGTTTTCCACCTGTGTTCTGCCGCGACGGCGCTTCCCAGCCTCGCTCCGACCAGAGCAGCCTGTAGCTCCATCCTTGGTATTGTTTGTGCCTTCAGCGGCGCCACCTTGGCCTTGGCGGCGGCCAACACGACTCGTACTTCCCCATTTTCTTGTTCCAAGCTCCAAAAGAAGGCTGCGGCGTATGTGTCCTTACTCGCGTCGCAGAATACGTGCAGCTGCCGGCTTCTCGTCGGGCTCCCCCCGTTGTAACTTCGGGGAAGCTTGAGCTAACTGATGTACTCCATGTCGGTCATCCAACGGGCGAAGTCTTGGGCTGACTCAGCGGGCAGCGACTCGTCTCAGTCCAGCTTCTGACGGCACAAGCCTTGTAGGATGACTCCGGCGGTGATCGTGTAGCAGCTCAGCAGTCCCAGCGGGTCGTAGATGCTCATCACCGTGCTAAGGGCCTCTCTCTTCGTCGGTGCGCGCTGTAGCTCGCGGACCTCCTTGTGGACTCTGGATAGCGACGTGTTGAATTTTAGTTTGTCGCCTCGGGAGTCCCACAGCATGCCCAGGTTCTTCTGCTCGTCTTTGGTGACACGCTGTGTAGTGTTCTCGGCCAGGCGGTCTTCAGGCAGTCCCTCTAGCACCCTCCGGTCGTTGCTCGTCCAGCCTCTTACGTGGAAGCCACCTTTCCTATGTATTTCGTCCACTTGTTCCACGATCTGCATGGCCTTCTGGTGGTCTGGATAGCTGTCTACATAGTCATCCATGTAATGGGCTTCGGTGATAGCTCGATGGGCTTCGGGATGCGATTCGGTGAATTCTTCCGCGTTCCGATTCCGGGCTGAGTGTGCCAGGAAAGGTGAACACGATGCTCCGAAGATCATTACCACCATCTTGTTAGGCGGCTCGCATTCGTCTTCTCTCCACAGGAACAGCTGGGCCGGTTGGTCTTCTTTTCTGACCTTGACACGAAGAAACATCTCCTCTATATCGGCCTTCACAGCGACGGATTCCTCTTTGAACCGGAACAGTATCTTCGGCGGTTAGGTCAAAAGGTCAGGCCCTTGTAACAAGTGATCGTTGAGGCTCACGCCGTTTGTTCTCGCTGCTGCGTCGAAAACCAGTCGCAACTTGCCCGGCTTGTTTGGGTTTTTAACCGGGAAGTGCGGCAGGTACCATGTGATGTCACTTCCGGCCTCTGTCCCGTCACATTTTTCTGCATATCCCTTGCTTATGAGATTCTTCATCTGCCCATGATACTGCGCCTCGTCCAGGGGGTTCTTCTTGAGCTTGTGTTCCAAGTTCTTGAGCCTCTTTAGTGCATTGTTGTAGCTAAGAGGTAGCTTGACGCCGTTCGTGCGCCACAGAAGTCCCACTTCGAATCGAGCGTCTTCCGTTCATTTGGCCGTTCTGCCAAAGAGGTCGATGACTCGCTGCTCCTCGTTGCTCAGCTTAGCCTTGGACACTATTCCCAGTGCGTGTATTTCGAAGTGTTTTTTCACCATTTATTCATATCTGGTACCGTCGTGACCCCGTACGCCAAGTTGTACGAGTCGGCTTTTTTCTTCCCTTCTCTCGGCATTGATCCCATGCATTCTCAGCACCTTCGGTGGGCCGTCTGCGCCGATAGCCTTCGCGACGTCTTCATCCAGTAGTGTCACTGTCGAGCCCTTGTCGAACAGCGCGAAGATATCCGCTTCGCCCCGTGGACCGACAACTTGAATTCTTCTCATCTTAAGTTTCAGCGCGCAGTCGGAGGTGACCAATGTGGTAATCACGGCGTCCTCTGTCTGTGGGGCGCCGCCGGACCTGTCTTCATGCAGCAGCGCATGATGAGGCAAGTTGCAGCCCTTCACGCCGCACGGCTTCGCTCTGCAGTTGTATCTTTCCTTCCTTTCTTCGCCCTTCTTTCTTCCGGCCCTTCCTTTTTGACTGTGTCCCATCTCTTTTGCATGCTCAGTTTCTTGAAAGCAGCGCAGCGAAAAAGAGCGTGATCTTCGGCACATATCGGGCACTTCGTTGACTCTTCACGTATTCTCTTTGGCTGGCTGTGACTCGGCGAATCCCTGCCCTCATCTGCTATCGCGAAGACTGGCCTTCTTGTTCGGGCTTCGTTCTTGTTAGGAGGTGGACGCGGTGTTTCCTTCTTCGGTGCCGTGCTGAACCCGTAGCGCAGCGCCCTGTCCGCTTCTCTCATTAAGAATTCAGAGAGAAGGACGACATCGGGCTTGTACCTGAAGCGCGACGTCTCTTCTGCGTAGTCGTACCACTTGCTCTTCTCGTATGGGCTGAGCTTCTCCAGGATGTCTCTCGTGAGTAACGGGTTAAAGAGGTACCCGTGCCTCAGCTTCCTCAGGATGGCTACCATATTCTGAATCTTCACTGCAAATTGGTTGAGTTATGCCGCCGAACCTCCGAGCCTCGGTATCTTCTTTAGGTCTTCCATCATGCGATCGACCATAACCTCGGATCGACCGAAGCATTGTTCCAAGGTCTTCATAATTTGTTCGGGTGGCGTCGCGACGCTCAGTAGTGGTGCCACGGCTTCTCTTGCTTCTCCCCGTAGGCAGCTTCTCAGACGAGCTAAGTTCTCGATCGGCTTGAGCTTGTAGAATGCAGTGGTGTCTTCCATGGCTGCTTTGAATGGCAACCATTCGGTGGGAGCACCCGAGAATATGGGCAATTCCGTAGTGTGGTGCGACTGGCGTTGGTTCAGCAGTTTGTCCAATGTTTCGGCAAGATGTTCCACCCTATTAGCCCTAGACGTGGGCGGTGTGGGTGAGCGGGGGCGGCGTTGTCCCGACCACTCGAACCTCGTCTTCTGGGCTCCCTTCGGTGGCATGTCTTCTGGCTTCGGCGTCTCCCTTTCCTCCATTGATGTCGGCTCTTGTCTAGCCTCTTCGGGTTCGGGACCCTGTTCGCTTAGCCAGGCTCGGACACGTTGCTCCACCTGGTCTGATGGCTCATCGTCGTCGGGGCTGCTACCATCTTCTGCAGCAGCGACGTCAGCGGCGAGCTTCTTCTTTATAAGTTCTGCTTCGATCTGCAGTTTCTTTTTACGAAGAGCGGCGAGTTTCTCCGCCTCGTAATGCATACGCGCGACGACACTTGCTGTCGATCGACGCGATCTAATTGAAATAGCCTTCTTTCTGGCTAGGGTTTGTACTTCCGAGGCTGCAGGTGCCTTGCTGGTACCTGGTCTCGGTTTCAAAACAGTTTGAAGCAGATCCGATCTTGCCTCGGTCGGCGGCGGCTGGCTCGTAGCGGCAGCGGACGGCGATAGTGGCGGATCCGGAAATCTACGTGGGTGCTGGTTCTCCTCGGCCCCCACTCTGACTTCTTGTCATAACCAATTCAAATGTTAAGTTAATCTTCAAATGTTAATCTTCAATATTAATCTTCAAACTTCAAATTCCCTTTCAAGAATCTTCGGTAGGTTTTTCCGATGAAAAATCTGCGAATCCTTGCTTCCGTTCGCAGCGGTGTATCCTTGTATCCTCGAGTCCGATCTTCTGAGTCCAATCTAATCCCTGGCGTTGATTCCCGTTGATAAATCTTGATAAAGTTTCCAATGACTGACTTAATAAAATTCTTCTATGTCCAATTGTCAGTAAAAATTTCTAACTTGAATCTTCGGAAATTTTTCTATGTTCAGAACAGCTGACGAAAGTGCCGTCTTCGTTATTTTCAACCTGTCTGGACTTCGAATATTTCTTCGCTCTTGAATATCTATATATATATATATATATATATATATATATATATATATACATAATAACTTTTTTATATATATATACAGAGATTAGCCGGAACAAACATGCTGCGTGCATGCAATGCTTGCTGCTCGCAGTGTTGCCGCCGCGAAGTCCGGCTCTGTACTGAGTAATAACATCAAGCGCTCTTCCGTCCCACCGCTCGCCTACCTAAGGCCCGGTTAGCTAGTCACAATATGTAACAGTCATAACAGTCACAATGTGTAATTGCAAAATTCTACATTATTGTCAAGGTGATAAGGTCGTTTTTTGTATCATTCTTAATAGTCGTTATTACATTGTGATTTCGAGTGGCAAAAAGTGTCGTGCCTATAATCCGTCCAGCCCCAATACAATTCGCAACGCGCCATAAGGAACTTCGTTCCAATAATGTTTTTGTATTATATCTGCCTTAACAAATATGACTGCATTGTCATTAGTATTAGTTACAGACTGCCTCTCAGATTGCAAACGAGAGCTTATCATACTACTCCAGTCTTTGCTACACGATTATCACGCACTAATGCAGGCCATCGTGCATTAATTCATTCATCGTGTACTTATTATATAAATAATTGTACCTTCAGTGACATTGATATTCACGCCAATAGTGCTAGTGCTTAAAAAAACTATTATCAGAAAAGCTTCCAAAAATGAACATGCTAAGTAGGTATTTCAAACACTACCCTGCACTACCCGTTACTGAAAATATTGTGCACTGTTAGCTACTTATTTCTTTGCTAACAATCTGCGGTAAGCGGTGTGGATGTCACAATTAGTTGTATTGTTAGATGTTAGATTGTTCAATTATATTTTATTGTAATATTGTTTGTTTACCCAATAAACGATAAAAAATATATTGAATAGCTTCCTACCGACCGGTACCGCCGCGCCGCAACCGCTATGTTAAATCTGTAATATCTTCGAAAATATTCATTTAAATTACTTGCTGTAAGAAGCCACTCTTATCTATATTAAATGCACAATGTATTTAAGGTACTTAATTGGTTAAGTATTAATGCTGTATTGCTTAAAATCATTTCGTAAATATGCCATTGTTTCTCGTAAAAAATAAGGATAAAAAATGGTTATCGTGGGTTATCCCTAAGACCTTTATAAGGTGTACAATACTATAGTACATTATTATATAGGTTCAGCCAGCGTTTGCAATGTAAGCGCAAAAAAATGTGTTTATTTACGACATTAGAAACCTCTAAAATTATCAGTGTTTCTCTACCACTCTCTAGTATGCCACTGATGTTTTGCGAGTCAGAAAGCTGCTTTAAACTTCGATTTTAGTGCTCCTTCCATACCGCGCATAGTAGCGAAAACTGAACTTTGTCGATTTTAGATTTATAAAAGAAAAAAAAAAGTTTGTAGTTTGCCGGGGAGTTCAATGGGTGAAGTTGTGGAATTTGTTTATATTTCATAAATTTGTGTTATCTCGGTTCTTAATGTGTAATATTGGTAGAATATTTACCATTAAATATTCGTTAACGTGCAAGTGGTACAACTTCTAAAAACGTGCTATTTTGTGTTTCCCGCCAAAATTCCCTAGGAACTTTCAGTAAAGCTTCTACCACTTTACTGAATCGACTGACATGACTCATGGACTGACTATATATTTGGACTTTGACTAGACTTTAGACTTGACGATTTAGTTTTTCGATTTCCCGCCATTTTAACTTGACACTGGCAAATATAAGCCGATGCCATATATAATAAAAAAAATTAAAAAAATTGACAAATGCTGTCCAGTGTCAACTGTCAAATAGAGTGCTGAATGCTGATTGATTGTGTTTTGTCTTTACTTCTATTTCCTTGACTTAATAATAAGCCACTATTTAGTTCTCTTTGTTTTAATAAATCAAGTAATCTTCATGTTATATAAAATAACACGTAAAATAAATTACGTGAATTAATCAGCTTTTGAACCAGGCATTGAATTTCCTAAAATCATAAACATGTCAGACAGATTGAAGAGCACGAACAACATTTCTAACGAAGAAGTTATAGACGATTTAACAAAAGATTTGGAGTTTTCCCTACGCACGGAGGGTGAAAATGACATCCCAGTTAATCCAAGTCGTAGTTTATGTGACTTTGAACCACATAGAGGCGATGCACCAACTACTAATCAAGCAGGTATGTAAGCCAACAATAATAACATAAACCGACAAGTTCTATGTTATAAATATTCAACTTGTTAACATATTATTATATCCATTCCATATTTTTTAGATAAGCCTTCTATAAAATACATAAGCCTTTTAAAGATAGAGGAAACTTCTATTAAATATAATATTGTGATAGTATTCAAAAGTAGCAGATGTACATATTTTCTACTTATATTTTTCCACTCTCAATTGTATTACCTACATTCTATGCAAATAAAACAATCTGTCTATCTACACTAATATTATTTTAAATGCAAAAGTTTGTGTGGGTGATTCTGTGTTTTCACCTTACTTAACTAGATATACGTAAATTGAGAATGTTCCCTAGTTTTAAAATGTAAGCTTTCTGTATTCTCTATTGAAAATAAAAAATACTCATGAAATAGTTGCTTCGATACACCATTTAGTTTCCAAGATTGTATTTTGAAGTGTGTCCTTGGGCGTGCTAACCTGCGTTCTGTAGGCAGTGACGTCATGATATTACTCTATGTTAACCCAGTCCCGCTTTTTGTGCTGCAGCCGTATGTTATGATAAATATAAATTGATGAAATTTGTACAATTGTTTTGGGTCTGCGAGCATCTATACCTCAGTGAGTCATTCAGTGCACATCCTTTTCCATATATATCAATTATGACACAAATAAAATCTATGTGCTATCTCTTACTGTATCAATATTATAATTTAAAATTCATTATAATGTATGGCTGCAGAACAAAAGAGCGGGAACAGGCTTAGGGAGAATAATATTGTAATGTCACAAACAGTCACATGTGACGTGACACCTATGCCTCATATGTAATTCCAGCTTCACAATACAGTGATGATGAAACTGAGATAGACAAGAAATTTGAAGGCAGCGACAAGGAGGAAAGTGACGATGATTCCATTGATGAGGTGTTATTAAAGGATGCAGAGATGGACCTGACCGACGACCAGAAGGCTGAGAGGCAAATCATTGCAGAACAGTTAAAAGTGGCAGGAAATGAGTCTTTCAAGGTCGGAGAGTATGAGAGGAGTATAGAGAAATATACAGAAGGTATGAGATGTTAATAGCCAGCATTCTATACATTTACAATATTTCTCTAATTCTACTTTTTTTGTGTTCTTGCTAATAATTGAAACAAGGAAATTTCATACAAAATAATAGGCTAGTTTCATTTATCAAAATCAAATTATGTAAATTTGTTATTTATATAGTTTCTATAATAACAAATACAATACTATTTTGTTATATAAATATATAACAATTGTTAATGAAATCACTGACCTTATAATAAGCTTTAGCACAAATGTTCTCTAACAACCTTTTTAAATTTATTAATGGAAAGATTTTGAATGTTTTCTGGGATTCTATTATAAAGACGTATATTATATTACATTGCCCTTTAAAGATTTACTTACTTTGCTATGTCTAATAATCTAATTGCTAAGTAAATAAAATATTATATATAAGTGAAATGTTTGTTTTGTATTTCTCAGCACTGAAGGTTTGCCCTCTGCAGTTCTCACAACAGCGTTCAGTACTCTACTGTAACAGAAGTGCTGCAAAAATGAAGTTGGAGAAATACAAACTGGCCATCAAAGACTGCAGTAAAGCCATTGAACTGGATGACAAATATCTTAAAGCGTATTACAGGTAATTTCATGGTGTTTACATCATAGAGTATTCTATAATATTATAATAAGGTAAAGTTTGTGAGGTTGTAGGGGGTAACCTCTGGATCTACTAATCTGATTTTGAAAATTCTTTTACCAATAGAAGGCTACGTTATTTGTGAGTGACATAGGCTATAGGTATATTAACCCGAAAAAAGAAGAGGCTTTTTCGTGGCAGCCGGATTTGCAAAGTCGGAGAAAAAGCAGTTGAACGAAAAAGTTTCTTATGAACACTGCCTTACCGATAGAAGATATATTAGGTTAAATTCAAAGCCTGGCACCCTTAATCAAATAGTTAACTTCGTTAATCGTTAATCTGCTACAAAAAAAGTTAGCTTCGTTAAACGTTAAAGTGTTACATTTCGGAAGAATTAACGCAAGTTAACGTTAATCGTTAATCCGTTAATATGTGTAAACTTGCATTTTAATATCGTTGCGTTAGTGAACTTATAAAACCTGTTGGTTTAGGTTCTAATTCATTCATCAATTATCAACACATAAATGATCACTGACAGTAATTTATAATAACAACAAACAAACAAACAAAACACTCGTCACTCTAAGCACCGGCGCTAAGTAATGAAATTATCAAACGAAACAAATCTCTTCGCAGTTTTCTTTCTCACTCGCACGCGCCGGCAAAATATATCTAGTTTTGTTTTTGTTTCACTCGCTGTCACGCGCCGCCCGGCACCTGTTGGTGCCGAGAGGTAACTATTAGGCACTGGATTAACGATTAACGGACTTCTGCATGTTAACGGAAGTAAACATGTCCGTTAACATTTTTAAAAGTTAATCCGTTAATCAAAATTTTAACTTCGTTAATTAACGATTAACGGATTAATGAGTTAATGCCCAGCTATGGTTGAATTGGCGTTTTGTCGTACTGGCCACTTTGATCTAAAATATATCTTCTTTGGTTAGGAATTTCAAGTTAATACCGCTGTTTACTCATGCGTTTGTGTTTCGAAAACCGTAATTCATTTGTTTTTTTTTTTTTTGGTTTTTCCTTTGCGTCACTCTGTTTACAAAATGGAAAACTTGAAATATCGTATTATTTTCGAGTACGAGTTCCACCGTGGCACCAGTGCTGCAGAAACGGCTCGAAGGATTAATGATGTGTATGACGGTGGTTTCGCAAAAGAAAACACAGTGCATTTTTGGTTCCCACGTTTTCGTTCAGGTAATTTCGACCTGCTGAACAAGGCCCGTGGACGGCCGGAGACCAAAGTTGATAATGAAGAATTGAATACTATTGTGGAAGCAGATCCATCGCAAACCACGTCCGAGTTAGCTGCAGGCTGCGGTGTTAGTGATAAAACTGTTCTAATCCACTTGAAGCAAATTGGGACGGTGAAAAAGCTTGAAAACCTCATGAATTGAGTGCAGCAAACCGACAAACGCGCGTCGACTGCTGCGTTACATTACTCAACCGGCAAAATAATGAAGGGATGTTAAATCGAATTATTACCTGTGATGAAAGGTGGAGGATCCTGTACGATAACCGGAAACGCTCATCGCAATGGCTGAACCCTGGCGAACCAACCAATGCCTACCCCATGCGAAAATTAACTCAAAAAATTACTTACTTGTGAGCTTTTGGTGGACTAGTGCCGAAATTGTTGCCAAATTTTTTTTTCGAACTACCCACAAGTTTTGTGATTATGAGTGAATGTGAAGAAGTAGCTGTGTTGGATCCCGTTTGTATTGAGGAAAATGTCTTTGCAAGCCATTAATAAAATCGTGCTTGGATCTCCTGGAGAATTGGAAGGCGAGGTAGATCTAGAATGGGATGATGCAGGTATGTCCGTAGATCATAATAATCTTGAGGACGACTTCGGGAGTGAGGCGATATTGCAGCCACGCAATACCCAGACAGAGCTGATGATGGCTTTACGCTTGTCACTAGAAATAAACGAAGAAACCTTCAAAATACTCCTCTATCTGTGTCTCCTAACCCGCCAGTAGATTTAAGCAACAATTTTGAAGTTTCTGTAACCTCGAAGACCCTCCCTACCGAAGCAGTTGGCGTTTGCAAAACTTTTAGCTAAATATAACGTTCAGGGCATCGAAACTGTTAAATATAAGAACCCTTTTAAATATTGATTTCTTAGGTTTACGCGAATATTGTTCATTGTTTTAAACACTTACGGATTATCAGTCCTCCCGTGACCACGGCGGCTGGAAAGTAGCCGAAACGTCGGGAAAAAGAAAAGTGCACCGCGACACAATCCGTATGTGTTTAAAACAACCCTTTTAAACTTTTGATAAAGTTTAAATCTAACTTTGATGCAAACAATTTCTTGGACCATAAAATTACAAAGGATCATAATTGGACTTGTAGAAATACTAATGAAATACATTATTGTTATGGTGTTGTCAGAGATATCGACATTGAAATTGAAGATAAGGACTGGAAATAGATTTTTGAATGTGATACAAAAATATTATCTATTAGAAGGTTGCTGCGAAAAGATTTGAATGGTAAATGGATTAAGTCTGAAACTGTTGGCATAGGGTTTGAAGGTTCAGGTCTTCCAGGATTTATTAAGGCTTATGGTTGTCGACTGGCTGTAGATTCATACATGTATCCAGTAACGCAATGCTTGCGATACGGCACTCGGATACCTATTTGTCCTAAATGAAGAAAAGCATGAAAACTGCGAAACTAAACATTATAGATTCATTAATTGTAAAGGCAACCATTTATCTTTAATGAAGTCTGTATGTCCTGCTTTTCAAAGAGAGAAAAATGTTCGCATTTATTTGGGAAATAATAACTGTTCTTATAAATTTGCTTTGAATAAGATGAAGGAGGAGACACTGAAAAAGAGTTTTAGTAGAATGGAACCGGAGGAACCTATTGCTATTCCTAATACTTCCTATGCTAGGCCCGGCGGCGCTTCGTCTCCTACTTATAGAGATGTATGTGTGAGTGGTTCTGCTACTCATATAAGTTTGCAAGACAGTGAAGATTATGTTATGGAATTAGACGAAGAATCTGTTTTACCTACCCCAATTCAATTATCATTATCTACCATCGATGTTAACAAGAAATCATAAAATTAATCAAAGAAAAAAAGTGTAAGCAAAAGACATAATGAAGATGATGTATTGCTTAATTTGGACACAACGAGTATTCAGTACTCGTTACCCATGGTGAGCAAAGCTCTAGTAGTAGTAATCGTAAAGAACGGAAACATTTATTACAAAGAGTTTTGGATAAAATAAGAGAAGCTTACAGCTGTAACAGAAGGAAGTTTGGGAGAAAAGTTTAAAATGTTGATTGTTTTTTTGGTCAGAAGTAGTAGATATTTTACAAGAATATTTGAATTTCGAGACATTGCTTAATTTCATGGGAAGAAACAATAATGGCCAGTAATAATAATAATTTGCACAGCTGTATCAATATTTTCCAATGGAATGCTAATAGTTTAAAACATAAAGCTAGCAATTTTGAACTGTTATTATTACAAGATAAAGTACATATGGCTTTTGTGAGTGAGACATGGCTTTCTCCTAACATTTACATAAAATTTTCAAGCTATAACATTTTAAGAGCAGACAGAGAAGATTCATAATTATGGTGGCTTGTGCGCTATTATCCATAGGTCTTCCCCAGAGGCAAGCAAAATATACAATTTTATGGATATGTCCCTTGTGTAGGAAACAATGACTGAAACTATGAGGCTGGCATCAACACAAAAGTGTTAAAAGCCTCTGTAAAACTGCCGTGGTATAACAAAAATGCCGTTAAGTGACATTTGGTCGATTTTCAAGTTTTGATGGTACATGAATAAGAAAAAAAATCTCTATCAACCTATATAAGCGGTTTTTTGATAAATTGAATAGTTTCAGAAATAATATTAATAAAAATGCCGTTATATTACCTTCTTTTGGGTATGTAATATGCATAAATGACGTTAAGTCATATTGCGAGTCAATATAGCCGCTAAAGTTTAGTAACTTGTATTTTTGTAATATTTTTCTCTTGTGATTGCTTCAGTAGATTGCCGTTATACGGTATTTTGTACACTGTAAAGCGGTTAAAGTACTTTAACTATTTTATTGTTACTCTTTTTTTATACAGGACTTTATGTTTGCTAAGCAATAATGCCGTTAAGTGAAAAAGCTAGACTTAAATGTGACTAACGAATCTTAACGGCATTATAGCTTAGTATTTGGTATACTTATATTTTGACTTTATGAACGTTACCAGCCAGTAACGGCATTTCTAAAGTAAAATAAACAATATTTTAAATGAAATATTAGATTTAAGTGTCGTTATCTCACAATAATACACTATAATGCCGTTAACTAATCTCGCCCGGTGAGATCCTAGTTCCGCGGTCAGGGGTCGGGGGTGAAACTAGTGCGTTGCAGGCGTTTGCCGGCGAAGGACGTGCGTTACTCCGTGACTGTTCCCGCCAATCTTTCAACTATGGCGGACAGTGACTATCGGTAAGTTCATTTCTTCACCAGCATTCATTCAACTAACTTGCCCTGTTTGTTGTGGTTGTTATTTGGGTCGAACTCGACCAATTAAAAATATATTTTGCATGCGTATCTGCTCACCTATGTAAATCGTGTGATAATGCAATAAGTATTATTATTTAATTTTACGGGGAGCTGATCAGATGACGGAACCTATAGACTTATATAAATTTGATAGTTACGAATTTATATTGAATTAATTTAAAAAAAACTCAAATTGAACACAACTATATAATATCATTTTTTATAAACTACTTAATTCATATACACGAATATTAAATATTCTTCTTGTTACAGAAGCTTTACTATCGCCAGCTGGAGAGCTAAAACTATTTTAGATATGGTAAAAGATAAGCCGGAGAAAAAACCTGAAATTTCCATGAGTATTTTAACGCCGAATAATAGCACAAATAAGAAATATAATTATAGTAGCCCTGAATATATTGACGGCTTATATAAAAGGCATTATTCAATGACCAGTAACATTTTTGATACATTCTGCGAGTCACAAACAACATACAACTCGCATTATTTGACAAATTTGGATTTAAATAAGTTAAATAACGCCTTATTTACCGAAAGCACCGATTGTACAAATAATGATAATTTTGTGAACCCAGTCGAAATTAATTTAACGTGCAATGAATTAATGCCAGAAGAATATTCTCCTCTTGATTTTGGAGCGCAACTGAATGCAAAAGTAACTTGTGATAACAGTCCATATGATTTTGATTCCGACGATTCTATTCGTGACGAAAGATTACTATCCCTCTGATTCCTCGGTAAGCCCTTTGTCAGATGTATGTGAAAAAATAAATAAAAAAAAGAAGTACAGGCCGCAAACCGTCTTACCAACGAACGTAGCGAAGAATTTTACTGTGACCAATATGCAAACTTTGAAGCGACGACGACGACACTCAGTTGGTACAGCTTGTTGTAATAAAATTATGCCCGAGCGCCGATTCCTCCACAATACCATTGATGGCAACGATTATTGCATGTTGCCTATGGATTGTGAAGCCAATATTATTTCTAACAAAAATCTAGTTTTGGAACGACCTCGTAGAAATTCAATTGGACCTACATGTTGTACAAAAACTTCGCGGCAGCAACAATTTGTTCGTAAGCGTTGCAGTTCCGCTGATGGCAATTATTGTTCCTCGTTACCTGAAATACTTCAACCTCCACGCAAACGAAAAAAATATGGAACTTCTTTAAAACAGAGAAAATTAGATGCTAAAAATGAAAGGAAAATCAAGCATGGTGTAAAGCCTGGCTGCAACGATAAGTGTTATAAAAAATGTATGAGTTTTTTTAATGAAGATGAAAGAAAATCTATAAATAAATCGTACTGGGACATGTCGTGGCAAGAGCAACATGCATTTGTAGAAGCTAACACGCATGTTGTAGTTCCTAAAAGAAAAATTACGAGTCAACCAAAACGCCTACCAAAGAGAGGCTTTGTATTGAAAAAGCAAGACGGAACAAAAATAGATGTATGTAAAATTTTTTTCCTTACCACCTTAGGATACTTAAGGGTAAATGATAGGATCCTACACACAACTTACAGTGATCCTTCAACAGATAAACGAGGCAAACATCAAAAAACGCCACAATTTGATCGCAATCTACTAAATCAACATGTTGAATCGTTTAATCCGTTAGAACCGCACTACAGGCGAGAACATGCACCTTTGCGAAGGTACCTACCAAGTGACATTAGCATAACTCAGATGCATAAACATTTTTGTGAAGCTTACCCAAACAAACATGTTTCGTATAGTTTATATAGATCACATGTGAAAAAAATGAATATATCTTTCACTACTCTGGGGAATGAGGAGTGTGAACTATGCGAAGCATATAATTTTCATAAAAAAGAAACATCACATGATGCCATTTGCCAGCTAATTGAAGAGTGTGCAGTTTGTCTGAACTGGCTTCAACATCACCAAAGATATACAAAGGCACGAGAACTTTACACATCACATAAAGAGGAACCTCAAAATAGTTCACAGTTATTCTATAGTGCTGACCTGGAAAAAGTGATCATGTTGCCTAGATTGGAAACATTCAAAGCAGCAATTTTCTGTCAGCGTCTTGTAGTATACAACCAAACCTTTGCACCACTTGGCAAGATTACTACTGAATGCAAGCCCCTTACTGTTATCTGGCATGATGGCATTGCAGGCAGAAAGCAAGAAGATATAATGTCTGCCTTTTATCATTTTCTTATACGTACGAGAGACATTGAGCAGGTCCATATCTGGCTAGATAATTGCAGTGCTCAAAACAAAAATTGGCTCTTATATGCAATGTTATTTCATATGATTAACAGTGAAACCATTGCTATAAAAAAAATTATTCTTCACTACTTTGAGCCCGGCCACACGTTTATGAGCAGTGATCAAGTTCACCACCAGGTAGAGTTGGCCATGAAAAAAAAAGGCAAACTCTACGATTTCACGGATTTTGAAGAGTGTGTATCTTCAATTAACAATTCAAAAGTAATTGTACAGTCCATGTCACCCGAAAATTTTTTTAACATGCCCAATTTTGTGTCACAAAGAAGGATACAAACATCCAACCCAAGAGCATATTTAAAAAATATGGTAGAGGTATGTTTTACACGTGACTGCTATGATCTTCTGTACAAGAATAATGTCGAAGATACTATGTATATTTCTCTTCGTTTCATGAATGATAAATACCTAAAAAACCCACGTATCATGACATTTCAATTCCGAACTGAACCAAAATGTATTGAACCTAAAAGAAAAGCTGATATACTCGAAAAACTGTCAAACATAATTCCCCCTCACAAATTGGTATTTTGGAAAAATATGCCAACAAAAGAAAATGCACATGCCGGTACAAGTTCTGACATTAACAATAAAGATTAGTAATAATGTAGGTTTCTTGAGACTGATTAAATATTTTAAATTCCTATTAGATGATAATGTTGTTTTTATAGAGTATTGTTTTTATTTGATAAAGCTACTGTTAAGTTTTTGATACCAGATTTTTTGAGATACTTATACTAAGTATTATGAGTAAGTATATTAAGAACATTCAGAAACGAATTTTGTTTTTGGAAACTTTTTATGATTTTATGTTAAGGATAATATTTGACTTGATGTGTAGTTTTATAAAGTTTTATTTTATTGTTTTTATTAATTATATAGAGACACATACTTAAAGACGGTCGTTGATTTTATGTTAAGGATAATATTTGACTTGATGTGTAGTTTTATAAAGTTTTATTTTATTTAGTTTTATTGTTTTTATTATTTATATAGAGACACAGAGACTTGAAGACGGTCGTCTTAGTAGTAGTAATGTTATCATGCTAAATTAAGTGCCTCTTACCTACCTAATTAATGTGATATTTGTATTAAGTAGAGAGCTAAAAGATCCATACAAATCTAGTTGTAAGTAAAAAATATCTATCTATGATGCTCAATGATTAAACTTATAAGTAATAAATATTGTGATTATTAACTTGGGTTTTTATTATTTACAAATGATCCTTATTTAAGTGTTTAACTACGAATTTTTAAATATCACATTTCAATATTACTCCCTTTTTTTTCGCTATAATGCCGTTAACTTAAAAAGTAAATAGTGTAACGGCGTTTTAGCGGAACAATATGTTGAGTGTTTCATAAACATTTGTAGTTTACTAGACTAAAATGCGGTAAAACACCAATAACAGCACTAAAGATTAACATGAGTCAGTTCTGTGTCACCTGATGTTAAGCTAAATTAGGGTTATGTACTATAACGACATTTTAACTAAACATATCAGAAATTTTATGTAGTGTTTTGACAGACAACGTTTTTATAAGGAATAGAAAAACTAAAATGCCGTTAAGATATACCTAACGGCATTTAAGTCAATTGATACATAATAAATTAGAAACATTGATGATGAACTAAAACGAAAAAAACGTTTTTCATTTAATTAAATAAATTTTTCAATATCACAAAATAATAGATAATAAGTATTTTTCTTGATGTATGTGCTGGTGCTTTTCGATCTTAAATCTGTTTTGTCATTGAGAAGTTACATAGGTTTAAATTTTTACCGCGTTTTTTGCTCATAACTCAAAACTAGGTTTAGGTAGTTAACGGCATTTTAGAGATACCACGGCAGAAAAAACTAGATTAAAAAAAAAACTGGCCAAACGATTACAGCAGATGTCTATTGCCAGCAACTGCAAATCATCATGGAAAAGCCAGCTGCTAAACAACCGAGGTTAGTCAATTGCTCTAGGCCACTGCTGCTTCAGGACAACGCTAGACCACACACTGCACAACAGACGACTACCAAATTAGAGGAGCTTCAATTGGAATGTCTAAGACATCCACCATACTCCCCGGACCTTGCTCGAACAGATTACCATTTTTTTCGAAATTTGTATAACTTCTTGCAAGGGAAAAAATTCAACTCCGATGAGGCAGTCCGCTTTGGCCTTCAAAGATTTTATCGATTCCTGTCCGAATGGTTTCTTTAGTAAAGGAATCAATGATCTACCTATGAGATAGCAAGTGCATAGATACCAATGGTATATATAAAAAAATACTTTATGTTCCTCCTTTACAAAACGCCAATTTCATATGTAATGACCTAATATGATCCTAGAAGTCCTAGAAAAAAGTTGTAAAGCTTGATAATGCCTAAAAAAAGTCAGTGACAGCATATTATGTGAAACTTTTATAGGTATATAATTTAGTTAATAAAATCAGGCATTACTTTGCGGAAATCTCCTAGTATTTTATAATAGGTCTTTACCTATGAAATTGACGTTCTGCAGTACTAGCCATTTCAAATCAAAATAATTTTTGTTTGGCTAAGAATTCTAATTTCGAATTAATTTTATTTTCAAAATATGGAATTCTTTTTCCAAAAGTAGTCATTTGTTTATTGATTAGTGTTACACTTTCATCGCATTTCAATCTTTTTCGTCTTCATGGATACGTTAAAAATACGAGTAATTATGGAATATGAGTACCGTCGTGGCAGAAACGCGGCACAAGCGGCACGCAACATCGACGACGTTTACCGAGCTAACACTACAAATCAACGCACCACCTGTTATTGGTTTGCTCGCTTCCGTTCTGGAAATTTTGACCTGAAAAATGAACCTCGCGGTCGTCCGAAGACTTTGGTCATCAATGACGAATTAAAGGCGATTGTGGAAGCTGATGATACACAATCTACGGCTGAATTAGCAGCAGCTTTCGACGTTAGCGTCAAAACAATATTGGTCCATTTGTGTCAAATTGGCCAGGTAAAAAGCTTGACAAATGGGTGCCCACGAACTTAATGATCGCCAGAGCGAAGTACGCGTCGAGACGTGCCTTGCACTGCTCAACAGACATACAAATGAAGGAATTTGGAACCGCATTGTTAACTGCGATAAAAAATGGATTCTGTTTGATAACCGCAAGCGCTCAGCAAGTTGGTTGGATCCTGGTTCAGCACCTAAACAATGCCCTAAACGAAAACTTACCCCTAGAAAAGTGATGGTCACTGTTTGGTGGTCTAGCGCCGGTGTGATTCATCACAGCTTCTTACCAAACGGGGTGAGCATTACTGCAGATGTGTACTGTAAAGAACTGAACACAATGATGGAGAAGCTGGCACATCTCCAACCAGCATTGGTCAATCGCTCGTCTCCGCTGCTCCTCCACGACAACGCGCGACCTCATACTACACAGCAGACGGTCTCCAAACGGTCTCAAACTGGGGTTGGAAGCTCTCCGTCATCCGCCCTACTCACCAGACCTTGCGCCTAGAGACTACTACTTTTTCCAGAATTTGAATAACTTCTTGGCGGGAAGAAAATTCAATACCCGAGAGGCAGTACAAAATGCCTTTGAAGAATTTGTTGCCTCCCGTCCAGCTGATTTCTTTAAGAAGGGCATCAATAAACTGCCACTGCGTTGGCAAAGATGCATTGATTGCATGGGTGATTAATTCGATTAATACAAATAAAAAATACATGAAAAAAATTCGTTTCAATTTTTTCATATAAAACGGCAATTTCATAGGTAAAGACCTAATATTATATAAGTCTAAAAAGTACTTTTTGTTACATTAAAAAAATATTTAAATCGTAAGCTCATACTTAATAAAAACGTCGGTATTAAGGTTAATTTTTAAGCGGTACATACATTAGGTTAGATTTGATTACATTCAAACCATAATTTATCAATTGCATTTCAGGCGGGGCTATTTATTATTAAAACCCAATTTCACGCGGGCGAAGCCGCGGGCAAAAGCTAGTATAATATATTTTTTGTAAAGATTTATGTATAATTTACAGACTATTCATAGATATTGTACCTTTTAACCGACAACATAACGATCACTCTCATAGAGTAAACTCTGAGGACTGTGTAACATTTTATTATCTCTTTGTATTATTATTGTATTTGACTCATATGTGCTATATTCTTTTTGATAATTTCTTAATAAAAAATTTCAAACAATTTCAGACGAGCTCAATCTTACGAAGCAACAGAGAAGTTAGATGAGTGTCTGGCAGATTACAAGAAAATTCTAGAACTAGATCCTTCACACAAGGAAGCCGCCAGTGCCGTAGTACGTCTCCCACCCTTAATAGAAGAGAGAAACGAAAAACTAAAAACAGAAATGCTGGGAAAGCTAAAAGACTTGGGAAACATGATTTTAAAACCCTTTGGACTCTCAACAGAAAACTTTAAATTGGAACAAGATCCAGAATCAAAAGGCTATAAAATAAATTTTAAACAATAGTTATGTTACTTACTATCTAAGGTTAATTGTGATATTGTAATATATTTAAGCTTATACGTAATGTTTTGTTTTCTTGCTCAATTTCTTAACTTCATTCATTGTTTTAGATTTTGACAACGATATACAGTTTTATATATCTATAAATATAGCCTAATATGAAGGATATTACCACAGATATTACTGGGTAAATTAATGAAAAAAGGTTTATGGGCTGAGATGAGCTTTAAAGAAAATGCTTAGTCACTAGAATGGCCCGAAATTAAGAATCAATCCTAATCTCATTTTAGCTATCTGAGAACAAGATACCAATACATTTCAACTATCCTAAGATTGACTTCGCGTCAATTTACTTCAATTTTTGTTTGAGAATCTAAGAATGAAGTCAATCTAAGATTTTAGATAGGTACGTTATTAATGTTGGCCGTAAAAAGATAATCTTTCGGCTCCAGACTCTATTTAGAAAATTGGACTACAAAACCTTTTTGGTTTGTGTTTAAAAATAAATACCTACTAAATTAAGAAAAAGAATGTTGCTCTCTGTCACTCAAAATTGACACAGTTACTTTAAGATATTTTTACAAAATTTTTGCACGTTCTTTTTATATTTTAAATTGAAAGTGTAATTGACAAATTTCTGAAAAAGTAAGTTATTTTCTTGATTTTATTGTTTTGGTTTATAATAATATGAGTAAGAAACTAAAGGCATTTCTATAAGACAAGACTTCCATAGTCGGACATCATCATTATGATGGCTCTCAGAGTGTCCTCACAATGCATTCTTGCCTTAATATGGCATAATATTATACCACGTTAACATAAAGAGGGGAGAGACAAATGAAGTCTACATACTCTCTATCCCCGCGATATAGCTCTAGCTATATTACCACGCTAATAACTGATCAATAATATGTTGATTTCATTTTTAAAGCCACTTTCTTAAATGGCTTTCCATGTTAAACCTATATATAAAGTCAATGTTGCCTTGAAATTTTGTCACACTTGTCTTTGTCTTTTTTTTAGATAATATGGCGCCCGCACCCATCGGCTGTCGTCGGAGGTGAGAGTAACAATATAATTATTTACTTCTTTTTATATACATACTTACTAGCTATGTTGTGCTATTCAATTCTTGGTTGTAACAGCTGAAAACTGTAGAGGTGTTGATCATTATTCACGTATAAACTGTAATGCGATTCATGTTTATGGACCTCCGATGTGAATAGGCAAACATCTAAAATTATGTGTTAAAGACAAAATAGCTAATATTTTACTACTATTATTTCAGGAGAAAAATGCGGTAAGTGTTAGGTGAAATAAGCTATTAGCGCTTTAAAGATCGTTGTATTAAGAAAAATGCGAGTTGGTAAAGTCTGCTACTTTCCTACTCAACCACATATCTACCGGAGAAAGGTATAGAAATAAACATAGGGTAAGTATTAGGTTATGTACTTATTTATTTATGGTAGGTACTTATTATCCAGATTCCCAACGTCCTAATGAACTTCCGGCTTCCGCTTTCATTTTTTTCATACAATTTTCTTTTGATAACGTTACGAAAACGTAGTTGTCAATTGTTCCTGCCATCCCGTCCGCCGAAATATCGCTTAGTTCGGCGCCACCGCTAGAACTCTGCCCGAGATTGTGACGGGCCGAAGTGGCGGCAATACATAACATGTATAAACGTGTCTACCGCCACCGTCACCGGGACGTCACCAACAAATGCATCCAATGTAATGCATTACATAAATGTCTTTCTGGAGCCAAAAGGAGATGGACCAGATAATTAAAGACGTAATCAGTACAATGTACATATTAATGTAACACACAGTAAAAACAAACTGAACCACCGAGTTCGCGGTGGACAAACGATCGCCGTCACGTCAACTTAATCTCGGCCTGAAATATCGTTTTCGGTGACGTCCCGTTGAAGGTGGCGGTGGACAAACAGCGTAAGTGTCCGTTGATGACGATGAATGATGTCGCATTGTGGGGTGACACTGGAGTCATAATGCGAATTAAACTTTTTAAACATGGGGACTAGCACGGGGGACTAGCGTCAATTTCTAATGAGGGTTTGAGTCGGTGCTGTCTGATAAGTAGATGTTAGGGTCATTTCACGCCGAAACGAAGCGATACGTGACATGGCGCAGCAGTTTTAAGATAGCCATTCAAAATTGAACTTTATCACATCACACAAGAAGATACACGTTTCATTGTAAGAGTTCGAATTTCATGTTGCACCGCGCTGCACAGCGCATGTGTTTTGATGAGCTCTGCAGCAGTGGTTAGCGCGGAGGTGGCGGGTTCGAATCCCGCCAAGAGAACAAAAAGTTTTATATGTTCCTGGGCCATGAATGTTCATTAATATGTGTTAATCCCTGTACAGTAAGACACGGTGTCGCACACGCAGCGGCCGTTTCAAGCGCTGCCGGTGCGGCGACCGCCGCTACCCCATCCGCGTTGTCAGCCGTCGATCCCGTCGCTCGCGCTGCAGGAGTCGCCGCCGGGGACGGTAAGCATACAGCCAGCGAACGAGGTGCCTTCTACCTTATGGTATTACCGCCAAGTCACTGCGAATCACCTGTATTGCAAAAGCACAGTAGGAGTCAGAAGAAAATGAATGTGTAATTTTTTTCCATGCACATGAGAAAAAACCTTTACTATTTCAATATCGGGCGAACGTGGTAAGCGCGAAAATGTTAGCTTATTAAGTATAGCAATTAAGATTTCTAAAAACCCTATATCCCTGCGCCGGGCCCACGTACTAACACCGCCCGCCGCCCGCCGCGCTGTACCTACGTAAACGCTAACTAGGTATTTTCAAGCAAGTGGCAACCCTATATTGATACGAGTGCGGAGTGAGTGTAAGTCAAGCCAACATTTTAGTTCTTAACCATCGAAACCAGATAAATTTTGCGTGGACAAACAAAAAAGTCTTACGAATTGTGAAATGGGGGTTCCATTTATTCGTCACGCCTACGTAGCCCCCCGTCAAGTTACCCGTGGAACCCTGACCCAAGGTCCCAACCTGGACCTCTTTGGGAATCAATGGTGTAGGGGAATATGTTGTAGCTCGGAGACAGTTGTACCTTGGCCAGTTGGCTTTTTCTAGGTATTCCTGAGCCTCAGTACTTACCTAGAAAAAGCTATTAGAATTCAAAAGGTTATACCTGAGCTTTTGTATGAGGTATAAGTAATAGAAGAGGTAAGAATAGGAGAAGTTGCCAGCTTGCTTCGAATCATCATCATCATCATCATCGTCAGCCCGTAGTGGTCCACTGCTGGACATAAGCCTAGCCTTGCTTCGATAGCTCCTCTAAAATTGGTGCCAGCTCTCCATATATTATTAAGTACATGTTGTATATACAAGTATTTATGAGTGATCTGAATATTATGTTTTGTTTGTCCAGCTACCAATGGAGATGTCGTTCTCGCTCGGGCTCTTTCAAGAAATGCCGCTACTGTGACAGGCGGTACAAAATCCGTCGATAAACCAGTGTTGGTTAGTTGCATTTACATATACGATTGATATACATAACTGGGTACCTACCGTAGGTACCTAACCTACCTATTGTTCTTACTTAAGTAGGTACCTACGTACGTGCTGACGTTCACACGCGAGGCCGGTAGGTAGGCAAAGTCACGAATATCAATTACAAAAGTAATTGCGTAAAGTACGCGCCAAGTAATCAACATTAAGCGAGCCCTCCTATTCACAGGCTGTCGCTGTCTCTGCTAGCCGAAATGACAAGGACGGCATGTGAATTGAGCGTCACGGGTCACCTAATTTAATAATCGTTGCCGTATTCGGCCGTTAAAGTTGGAGAATATTAATGTGTAGTAGTATAATCATCGCTGCAATTTGTTCGTATTGCCGATTGTGGTGTCGTCACCAAAAGCATGTACTTATTATTAAGTTACCTATCTCTTTACGTGGCAATTTACTAGTAGGTATAGCGAATTCTATCAGTGCCCTACCTAAGTATTTGCTCCACTACAAGATAGTGATTTATCATTTAGGGTAGGTACTTGTAACAAGCTCCATGTTGTAAGTTTTAACCATTTTACGTAAATTTCAGCCCAAGTGCGCTCCAAAATCGCACATCGCTCGCGCTGGACCATAGGACTACAAATATAAAATACATAAGACTAACTAATTATAGTGAAAATGCATAAACCATCATCTTCACTAGGTATTAGTTTTGATGATCGTTTGAACAATATTCGTAAAATTTACGTACCTTATACTTTTTTTTTTTGTAAAAGTATTGTTTTTTTAAGTGCGTGTTTGTTTAAATTATAGTATTATTAGAATACAAAATATATGCAATTGTACATACCTTTGTTTTAATAAATCTCAAAATCATTGTCCTTATCTTCCTTCCTCATTTACAAACTCAATAGGATTTATGATACAGTTTAAGGAATGTACCTATACTCTCGTCTGTTATTTATTTGCGATAGATTTTATATGTTATGGTGCTCCCACACGGCCGTTAGAAAACGTTTACAAACATTAGACGACCAAGTCAGTTAGAAGACCAAACAAGACCAACTTAAGAAACTGGTGCTCAACCTTCAAAATCTGACTATCAAGTTCATCTTTGTCTTGCGCAAATTTGAACACACCGTATCCGTGTACCGTCACAAGCTTAAGTGGTTACCAATTGGCTTTCGCCGCAGTGCTCGTGTATTTTCGCTACTTTACTCCATTTTATTTGATCCCAACAGCCCTCAATACCTAAATGAAACTTTTAGCTTCCATTTCTCCGACAGGCATGAGCTACGATCCTCCACAAATCTCCTTCTCGATATTCCTATCCACCACACCAAGTATTTCCACTCTCTCTCTCCCTACTCGAATTAGACAATCTAAAACATTAAATAGCTTAAATCTGCCCTAAAAGAGTACTAGGTACCTCAGTATGTGTCGAAAGTAGTAATAATTACCCGACACATACTGAGGTAGAAGATAGTAAAATTTAACTATTGTTGCAGTATTCAGCCGTTAACGTAGGAGAAAATTAGTAGTTTAGTCATCCTATTATCTATAAACATATATGTTCATAGATGGTAATAAATTAAAAAAAGAGGTAAAAGATCAATACTAATGTAATTCAATTTCAGAGAATTATTTAATTTTGTTTAATTCTATACCTTTAAAAAAATTCTTGCTTGTTTCAAACAAATTGCATTTTTTTACTTCCGTCACTCATTCTAAGAGTGTGAAAATATGGTTGTAAAATGGATCTCGCGGCACATTGTCTCAGTGTGAACTGACGATGATGAAATGAATATGTAGTCCTACTACTATTATAAATGTGAGTTTGTCAGGATGGATGGATGGATGTATGTATGTATAGATGTACAATGCAAATGAAAAGAAAAGTGCAAACAAATATGTATATATTTAGAAAACGCAGTTAACAATAAAATGTGGTCCCATGATTTCCTTAATATCCCACATATTTCTCGCCATCCATATTCCACCTAAACTTCATTAAAAAAGCAAAACCTCTACTATATACTATGTTTGTGTAAATATATCTATTGTCTGTATTGTGATTTGTGTAGCCTCAATAGGCATAGGCAATAATAATACTTATATGTACCCCATGTCTTAATGCTTAATATTTACCAACTTTTAAATAGTGAACAATCACATTTGAGACTAATAAGGCATTGTAACAAACTTGTTATCAAAGTTTGCATCAAATATCTAAAACAAATTATTCATTATTCCAAATATATCCACCCAATCGATATGCCTGTTTCAGGTCCCACTTGAATATTCTCTTGCCCTGTCCTTTACCGCCGGCCCCTGCTATAACAATAAGGGGCATTAAGTGTTCAGCTGCATTGAGTGGATGAGCCTCTTTGGCTCCTGGTTGTTTATCCCATGAGAGTAACTTCTCTTTTCGTTCCTCATTCTCTGATGTACATGAATTTTCCAAAAAGCTATCAAATTCTTCATTTATAACCGAGTCTCGAGGTCTGGCGTACATAAACTCACGCATGTTATGATATGACATCCCCGAGCCAAACACGGCAACACCTTCTTTACGGAATTGATACAACACCTCCCCAATTTTGTAATGCTCTTCTGCATTTTGATTTTCCAGGACTGAAATTTGAATTATCGGTACATCTGCTGCTGGATTGATAAGTAACATAGGAACAAACACACCATGGTCCCAGCCTCGTTTTGGATCTAGTTTAGCATCAATACCGGCTTTTTTTAATGAGTCTTGTATGCGTTTAGCGAGCTCAGGATCTCCAGGCGCATCGTATTTGTACTTGTAAGTTTCCGGCGGAAAGCCGTAGTAATCGAAATACAAGTTGTGGCGTTCCGCTGATGATATTGTAACTTTGTTTTCTTCCCAATGTGCAGTCACTAGAATAATGGCTTTTAATTCCTTTAGGTTAACGTGTTGCTTTACCTCGTCACGAAGGAACTGCGTGAGACCCGCACTTTCCTTGTCGCCCATGAGCGGCATGGGACCACCTCCGTGGTTTACGAACACAGCCGGCGCGAATACTGCCATCCTCTTTGCGGTATTGGTGAACTGACGTATTATATTCATAGAAAGTAAAGTCACAAAAACTATAACACCGACATGAATGAGGACTGATAATGTATTGAGAATGATCATTAAGAGCGATCTTAAATTTGAACAATAGTAATTATCTCATTACGTGACTCATACAGGCCACGACCTTGCATTCGCTTATGTTATTATGACTAGCTGTTTATTTTCAATCTTATTTACTAAAGGATAAGACAGGAAAAAGAATTTATTATAACACTATTTTCCAAGAAATTAAAAAATTAAATTATTTAAAAAAATGGCAATTGACAAATTTGACACATTATTTTTTTATTTATTGATGGCGTTACGGCGTAAAACCATTTACAAGTGTCAAGTTAAAAAGGCGTATAAATATAATTTTCGTTTAGGTTTTCAACACCGTATTATTATATCGTCAAGTTTGAAGTCTAGTCAAAGTTCAAATAAATAGTCGGTGCAGTCAATGAGTCAAGTCAGTCGATTCAGTAAAATAAAGAAAGCTTTACTGAAAAAAAGTTTTGGAGGAAACACAAAATAGCACATTTATTAAAGTTGTACAACTTGCCCACACTTGTGCATGAGAATGAATATTTATTAGTTAATATTCTACCAGTATTACACATTAAGAACCGAAATAACCCAAATTTATGGAAGAAATGCAAAAACAACAACGTCACACATTGAATAGGGTGTTGCCTATTGGGGAATATCACATTTTAATAAATAAAATTTTAAAATTGTTGAATAAAGATACATAAATCTAAAAGAAATAGGTATTTAGATAGACACGATTAAAAATTATAAGCAAATTAAAAAGATTGCCCATCTCTTTCTCGCAAAACGATTTGTTACGTCACAAGTTGCTACCACCATACATTTTGTTTTTTTTGCCATTGCCTACAGGCATGTTGCCTAAAAAATTGTTTTCGTCTATTTGTTAATTCCACATTCGTAATTTATTTCGTGCAAACAAAAGAACAACCAGTTCTATCCATAGAAATACCTCTAAAATAATATTATTTTCTTTACCACTATTAACGAAGCTGATAAGTATATCTGTATAAGATATTATATAATATATATAATAATTATTAATCTTGCGAACAAAAAATAAGTTGGTGACTGCACATGAGCGTACTGTATTACTGAATTTGGCAGTGAATTAATTATTTTGGCGTTTAAATTACTAAACTGGCGAAAGCATTCAGGTGACAAAAAATACAAAAATCGGCAGATAAAAGTGGCGAAATTTAATCCAAATTGGTAACGAAATTTATAATTTGGCGGCTTAATTTGCGAGTAGATGATTAATATACGATGTAAGCAGCTATAAAACCAATCGGGTGGATAAATTAATGGCTGCTAAAAATTCTATTTGCAGGCTACGGAAAATAGCTTTATTGAATACTGTTATATTTTGTTTTCTTTTGGTATGGATGTCGTTTTCATGATTTTTCAAATGAAATCCATTTTCAAATCCAAAATGGCGTAGCTTTTTTCATTAAAATTAATATGGGTGTCCTTTTCCAGATTTCTGGACTGATTATAAAATTGTCTTCCAATTTCAATTTCGAAAATGGAGAATTTTCATTCTTCGTAAAAATGACATGAGAACTAATTTCATGGTTGTTGCGGATGCTGATTAGGATTGATGATTATTTAACATAGTATGTTATATTATAGTACCAGCTATGTAAGCTATAGAAATTTTAAAAATTCAAGATTAAAAAAATCTCTTATCATAAAGAAAATAAGTGGTTACGTGGATTACTTGGGGGAAGGAAATTTTCATTATTTTTTCAGTAGGATTACCTGTTCTCGAGATAGAAGCGATTATAGCAACAAAAAATATGGCAATGCCTACTTTGAGATACGAGCGTTGCATAAATCTATAGAAATGTTGGAAAATGTAGGATTTCAAATTTCTTTCTCTCTCATCATGAAAAAATATTTGGTTGTGAGGTTACTAAGGGAGAGGAAATTTTCATTATTTTTTCAGTAGGACGCACCATTTTTGAGATAGAAGAATTTTATAGAAATTAAAATATATAGATCATTTTAAAATTTCAAAATAAAAGATTTTTTTGTAATCAACATAAAAAACTAGATTTTTTCTAAGGACACCTAGATTAATTTTATATAAATGCCCGCTATCTTTGAAATTCAAAATGGATATCATTTTTGTAGTTAGCACCCCTAAAAACCTTTAAGATGACACCTGTATTAATTTTACAAAAAAATAAATATTCGACATTTTGAAATTTCAAACTGAATGAATTTTTGTAATCAGTGACTCCAGAAATCTAGAAAACGACACCTATATCCATTTTTTGCATGCCTTCTATCTTGGAAATACAAAATGAATGACTTTTTTTTGTAATCAGCACCCCCAGAAACCTACAAAAGGACACCCATATTATTCTTATAAAATGAAGTATGTCCGCCATCTTGGAATTTCAAAATAAATGTCATTTTCGTATCCAGCACCCCAAAAACCTGGTAAACGACACCCATTTATATTTTACAAAAAATAAATATCCGCCATTTTTTAATTTCAAAATAAATCTACGCGCGCTCGTTTTGCTGCTTATTATGTTTTTTGAATTCTATACATCAGGGAAAATATATATGCCTATCCTTAAATTATATGTGTACTCTCAAATTGTCGCCAAGATGATTATTTGTTCGCTAAAATAATATCTGTCTGCCAGTTTGGAATATTCAGTAAAAAAAATTGGTATTAATTAGTCACTAGATTTGAAATTTTTTGTTTCTTAAATTTTTTTTTTCGCCATCTTGGTAATTTAGTATTCAATATTCGATTTTTCATACCCTAAATTTTATTATTTGTCACAAGTATAAATACATGCCTTAATAATATACCGCTATTACACAGAGCGGAAATAACACAACTTCATATAATAAATATCCAAAAACAACAACGTCACACTTTTACATTCCCGCTAAAACTTGACATACAATTTCGTTTATCACAATAAGCTCACCTTAGGCTAAGACTATATTATTATGCTCCGGAATCCGGAACACCGGTGAAAATTCAGAGCCTTGAAAATGAACAGTGCGCTAATACAATACAGTTGAAAATCGAACACATGAGTGTCGATTCAAATGTCAATGTCATATATGACAGCTCGACATTGGAAACTTCCAATTTAGACTATTGTATAAGCGCAGAGTTCTATTTTCAATGCTCAGAATTTTATACGGCCTTCCGGTATCCGTATCATAAAATCTCAGCTTATGGCTAGGACGATATTATGCTCCGGAATCGGAACGCCGATGAAAATTTAGAGCACTGAAAATAGAAATGCACTATTAAGATAGAGTTGAAAATGGAAGTGTCAGGTGTTGAACTGTCATATATGACATTGATATTTGACTCGACACTCAAGTGTTCGATTTTCAACTCTATTGTATTAGCGCGGAGTTCTATTTTCAGTGCTCTGATTTCACTCCGGTGTTCCGGATTCCGGAGCATATAGTCCCACTGGCCACAGCCTGGGAGGCTGGGACTTCCAGCCTTATAGCATCAAATCAACGGGGAACGCCTAACAATGGCGGCTCCGGTTGGTTGAATGCTCTAAGATGCTTACGATTTACTTTTTTGAACGACAACCGAACTTGAAATAGGTTTATGATTTATGAACGATTTTGTGACAAAGAAAGGTATGGCAGTAGACAAAGATAGAAATATTTTGTTCGTGTCTTCGTGATTTAGAAATGGCGTCTCTGTGAGTTGTCCTTTTCGCACAAATAATACGATTTTATTCAAACCGAAACAAGAAATATCTGTTTACAAACGGTGTAACATAGTTTTCTGTATGATTTTATAGCAGTATTTATTATGATAACGATTCAATGTGTTAATATGTGACAATGACTGATATTGGGCGAGGCGTTTCAGTATTTGTCCCCAAATCTTCTGATTTTTGTTATAAATCCTGGGGCAAATTTAATTTGGGCCCACTTTAGTGCAAGGGATTAGGTTCATTTGGTAAAAATGGATAAAAAGGGTAAGAAGAAAACTGTCATAAAACGAAAAGCTGACGACTCGGCCGAGGGTGAGAAAAAGCCGAAAATGGTAAACCGAGCGAAAGTAGAAGAAGAGAAAGACAAGGTAGAGGTAGTCAATCAAGTGGTCGAAGTTCCTGTGGAGCAGGGACAGCAGATAGTCCACACGGGGCAGCTGGTGGAGGGAAACTTTGAGCAGCCAGTTTTCGTCAATATGAAAGGGGAGCCAGTTCAACTCGGCCCCAATACAGTGATCTTGTATGAGCAGAGTGGTAATCCATCGAACTTCGCGTTCGGTGGCATGTGGACTATGGACTCCTCAGGCCGGATTGTGATGGCAGAAACAATATATGATGTGAAAGGGGAGCCAGAAGAGGAGAGTGCTACTTTTGTCCAAAATACCACAGAAGTTAGCAGTGTAAGTTAAGTTTTTTCAATTGGATAATTTTTGAGAGATAGGTTTCAGTAATTGTAGAAGGTATCTATGGAAATTGGAATCTAAAACATGATACAATATTATTCATGAATATTTTTAAGAGTTTTAACATTGCTGGCTACTGTGTCTCCAGTGAGCATTAAATTATAATTACTAATAATTAATCGTAACATTTTCATAATAATTTGATGTTAAAAACTATAATTTTGTTTGAATTTTGGTACCCAACTTTCATAACATGTGTTGTTTGAGAATTTTTAATATATCAGGAAAATAATGTACATAAAATTCCAGTTTTGGAAAGGAGGATTATGTTTGACATTTAAGTAAGTAAAAACCTAATATTTCAGCAACCAGTAGAAGAGACGAGTACTACATATCAGCAGTTTGAACTGAGTAACAACGGACAGGTGGAAGGCCAAGAGTACGAGGTGGCCATCATCGAAAATTCTGAAGATGCATCCAACAGGTTAGAGCATATTTTATTTTTACAAACTGATAAACAGATGGGTGTATGTGTGTGTGTCTATGTGTGCATGAGTGACGAAAACTGACGTAATCTAGTTTTTAGCTAACTGCTTGACAATGATTAGTTACTTAAAAATTTTAATTTTGTTTATATCTGGCATCATAAACAACACACTATGTGTATAATATATGTTTGCTGTTAGTATCACAACAGGCTGTGTGTACATTTCAGGCCTACAGAACCACAGCTCATCATAAATGAAGCCCAGCTTGTGGGTCTCGGAGCGGCGGCTGTGCGCTGGTTGAATCAGAAATATGACTTTGTTGTGAGAAAGCTACAACTGAATTATGGTAATTACTTTCTTATAACTATGTTTCAATTATAATCTCAGTCAGTAAAATGATATTATGTATAAGCTCTTTGTCTATATCTACTTGTCATTTAGGGTCAATTCATACCGAAATGATACGCAACATGCATGCATTTATGATAGCTATTCAAAATTGGAACTTTATTCATCACACAAGAAGATACATAATATTGTAAAAGTTCGAATGTCAGGTTGCAATGCACTGCACAGCTCATGTGCAGTGCAGACTATACATCCCGCTTTTAGGCCGTCTGTCCCGCTGTCCCCAGCAAGGCTGAATTTGTCCCGCTTTTGTCAATAGATCAAAAATAACTTTTAAATATAAGTGAGCTGTTTATATAAACACCTGGTGTTTTTGATACTGCGAAGTATAAGACAATCAGAGACATCTGTTGCCTGTCAGCAAACTTATTCCAACTCCTTGTCCTAGGATGTCGCTGTGTTGTTATGGTAATTTTCTATGTGCTAATAGACAATATATTTTGATTGCGAGAATTTCTACTCTTACTTAGCTCCTACACTTTTTAGTTGTTAAAGTTTTTATAGGGTGATTCAGTAGATGACCCGCTTTGGCAAGAAAAATAAATGGTCACGTTATGTATGACTGATGTCATATGAAACATGTATCTTTTTGTTTAGTGAATATAAAGTTCAATGTTGAATAGCTATCTTAAAAATTACGCGCCTCGTAGTGTTGCGTATCGTCCCTTAGTACACTTTGGCTGCCATTTTACTTAGATTCCAAATAGGTATAAATTCCAGTAGCTATACATATTTTAAAATTTTACTTTATAACTTATTAATTATATGTAAATCGCGGAATTCGTAGATGCTGGGGTGAAGCTTCTACACTCGCAGTCGGGGTGTATACAGTGCGTGTACCTCACCACACCCAGCATGCAAATGGCTTTCAATGCCGTGCCTCAGTTTTTGTGTATTGAGACAGGTATGTTCTATTCTGTTTAGCCAATATACTACTACAGCAGAAACTCTATTAACCGGACTAATTCTTGCTGTTAGGCGTTCGGATAATCGAAAAGGTTTTGTGCACATGTAGTACACAATTTTATGTGTTTATTAAAAACAACAAATACATGTCAATGAAAATCAATCTTTATAAAATCATTAAGAGATACATTTCCAACATATAATGTATGCACATATTTTCTGAGATTACAAATACAAAAATACTAATAAACAAAACAAAGTGTCTTCTAAAAGTTAATATTTCGGTTTCTCAATAATTTTCCATTGCTCTACCATGCATTTGTTTAATAACAGTAGATGTTGGTTTCTCACAACTGACAATTCACATTCCATAGACAAATTTTTATCTATGAGGCAAAAGAACCTTCTGAAACTTAAAAATTACAATATCAATTATAGCATTAATTGCCTGCGGCTTCACCAGGGTGAAATTAGGTTTTAGACTTTCAAAAAATGGGTGGGTAAAATAGGGGATTTTACCCACCTAGGGGTTGAATTTTAGAAAACGATGAAATACGTAACTAGTTATATTTTCCGTACTCAGTTCATACGAAATATCATGCAAATATGTCGTAAGTTTTATACAAACTTTTATCACCTATTTTAACCCCTTGGGGGTTGAATTTTGAAACATCCTTCCTTAGTGAATGCCTACGTCAAATGAGAAATAGGTGTGCAATATATATATATATATATATATATATATATATATATAATAGTCGAATTTCGACCACAGGGTGACTTCTAGTAATGTTATACAATTATGTATAAATTAAGGACAACTAACTATACTTATTGCTATAATCTTGAAGTCTTAACTATAATAGAAATGTTATTATTTTGTTTGTAAAATAATTTTAATATGTAAATTACAGGTATAGAATTCAACAGTCCCATGACGGGTGTGGTCGGGTCTCCCACGCCGCTAGTCAAGCACAACGTCACTCTGTTCCTAGCCGAAGACGGCAACGGCAAGTCTGTTATAGTTAGCGCAGGTATGTACACTTGAACAATTTTAATTTGTTGATGATGTTTATGTTGATTTGTCAGATGTTATTTAGGCAAAGTTTTTGCTCCCTCTTCAAATCACCTGTTTCTGTGAGGTAACGTTACAATGTAATAATTTCATTTAACTTTTTTTTTTTATTTTTTTTTTTTTGCCTAAACGTTTTTAACATAAGCAGTAAATCATATTCCCAAAATATCCGTAATTAATTTTGATCGACCTTATATTTATCCAATTTCATATTTTGTTTCCCTTGAAAGTTTATTATGGTCGGTGTGGTAGAAAAGGACTATTGTGGTCTTTATAGGTATATCGACGTTGATCGGCGACGACTTGACGTGGCTTCTGGAGACGTTCAAGTCGTGCAACCCCGCGTGGAAGCAGGTGCGCTGCGTCGTCAGCGACCCCACTCGCTGCCAGCATGTGAGTAAACCAGCCATGCTATACGTATTGCTTAAATATCCATACATATAGCCATGTTATACATATGAAGATACAAATTAAATATGACTGGTGTCTGGTAGGTTATAAGCTGTACAAAAGTCCTCATGAAAATGAGAAAAGTAATTTTTGGCGTAAACGACGTATGTACAGTGGGCCTATCACGAACAATAGGGAATATGCATGTGACACCAAAATGGATAAAATATTTTTATTTGAAAGCTAAAAAACATGCCTGTACAATTATTTTTAAAATTTATCGTAAATTTATAGTGAAATTTAATCATCATAAAGTAAAATCCCGCGGAAATAGCAAAAACTCATATTTACTGGCGAAAATAAACATGACGTCATTGCACAGACGAACGTGCATCAACTTTAAAAACTCATTTTTTTAAAAATATTTAAGGCAAACGTATTAAACCATTGTTAGTGTTAATTTTAATTGTGTCAAGTGAAACAGAATTTTCGTATAAGGCTGGGACTATATCATCCGGAAGGCCGAAGAAAATTCTAAGCATTGATAATAGAACTCTGCATTATATAATTAGAAGAATAGATAGAATAGATATATAATTAGAGTTGAAAATCAAACACATGAGTGTCGAGACAAATGTCATATTATATGGAAGATCGACCCTTTTTTTTATTATTTATATATGGCATCGGCTTATAACCATTTGCCAGTGTCAAGTTAAAATGGCGGGAAATAGAACTTTCGTTTCAATTTTCAACACCGTATTCCTATATCGTTAAGTCTAAAGTCTAGTCAAAGTCCAAATATATAGTCAGTACAGTCCATGAGTCATGTCAGTCGATTCAGTAAAGTGGTAGAAGCTTTACTGAAAGTTCCTAGGGAGTATTGGAGGAAAACTCAAAATAGCACGTTTTTAGAAGTTAGAAGAAGAAGCACGGCAAAACTCAGATCGACACTTGACACTTCGATTTTCAACTTTTTTGTATTAGCGCAGAGTAGTAGCTCTGAATTTTTCAGGGCCAGGCGGATTCCGGATGATATAGTCCCAGAGTAATAAATCTAAGGCTGGTAGAATATGCTCCGGAATCCAGAATCCCGGAGAAAATTTAGAGCACTGAAGAAAGAAAATCGAACTCATGAGTGTCGAGTCAAATGTCAATGTCATATATGACAGCTCTACACTCGAAACTTGTATTTTCAACTCCATTAAACAAGGGCAGAGTTCCATTTTCAATGCTCAGAATTTTCTACGGCCTTTCGGATCATATACTTCCAGCCTTATACGAAAATTCTGTTGTGAAAATTTTATCACTTTTTTTTATAACTTTGTGAACTAATTACTTCGTTGTTTGTTTACATCGAACTCGTGAATCGAAATGATTTTATCTGTCAACTGTCAACAACATATATGTATGTGCAATGACGTCACAACTCGAGCGCGCGAAAATGGCGTGTTTAAATCGCCCAAAATTATTGTGATTTAGAACATTTTTTCCAGCATAATGGATAATATTTTGGATGTGTTATATATATATTTGGTAATGTTATAACCAGTAGAAGTGTTTAAAAAAATAAAAAATACATGCATATTGACTCATTCACATGTCATTGACATTTCTTATTTAATTTTTAGTCAGAGAATTTTCTTTAAATTCTGTGTACACCTATAATTAACTATTGTGCTAGTACTAAGTAAAACCTGATCTTGAAATAAGTTGTTAATGTAGTTATCATTAAGTTGTTGATGTATCTATTAAAAAAAAATAAAAAAAATAATACAAAAACGTATCCGTAACGTTAGGCGCTGCCATGATTTTCATGCAATTCTCATTCGATAACATTATGAATACGTTGTTCGTGCTAAGCCCACAGAACGACCACAAACTACGACTGTCATTTCCATGGAAAAACGAAGATTATCAATGGCCATTAGCAACATGGTTTTACTGTTCGTCTTGTATTATAGGTACATTTCTGTCATATCCTTCCAAAATATTAATACAACATAGGACAGTAAGAGTTTCAAAGGATTCATAACTCTAAAAGAGGACGTGATTTTCCAGAGCGTGTGCAGCGCGTTCCCCTCGGCGCACGTGTCGTGCAGCGTGTGGCAGGCGTCGCGCGCCGCCGCCGCCCGCGTCGCCGCCGACAGCCGCGACCACGGCGCCGCCGTCTCCGCGCTCGCCGCCGACGACGTCGCCGCGCGCTGCAAGACGTACGCGCTTGCGCTGCTGCGCGGCGACCACACGCCCGCGCAGCTGCAGGTGAGACGGCCCTGACTTTTGTATGTACGCAATTAGGTAAATCATACACCCATACATCGTCATACAAATAAATAAAATTTAATTTTGTTTGTAATTTGAAATTAACAGCTTTTCACTTATTGCATATGTAAGTATGTAATATACGGTACGGTCTGTCCGTCTGTCTGTTTGTTCCGGCTAATCTTTGAAACGACTGGGCCGATTTTCATGGGACTATCACAGGCAGATAGCTGATGTTATAAGGTGTAACATAGGCTACCTCATCTTAGGGTTCCCTTTTAAAAAAATACGGTTCCATTTCCGTTAGTTCTGTGAAAACGAAGTTGTGGGCACCAGCTAGCTAGTCGATAACATATAAAAAAAATGTTTTTTTAAATACATTCTTATATGTAACAGAAATAATCAGGTATTACAACTTGATAAAAGAAAAAAAAAATGATTTTCTAGGTGTACCTTTGTAATTAGGTGTATTTCAAAGTTACAAAAAAGTTAAACTATTTTTTACAGTATTAGTTTTAAACCTACAATTAATTTGTTTACTTACATCAAATATAAAACGATTCACACCCTACCTTTCGTAGCGTATGACGTCACACGTGGCGTTTTCACAAGACTCACAAAAGTACTTTAAACACTGCATTTGCGTTAAAATATTGTTTTTTTTTATTATACCATTCCTTCTTTACTTTTTTGTCAGAGTACTCTTACTATTCATTTATTGTTGTTATTAAAATTTTATTAATTTATTATTAAATTATAGTGAAGTACCTACCATATTAATACATGCCAGTGATTTTAGTGCCGGTATTTACCAGAAAGTTTATTTTATATCAGTGTGACAACTCTATAATCATGTGTCATAAAACCTGCATTTTTGTTGTTGATATTAACATGCTTATGTATAATCTAACATTCAAACATTGCAGGTTCTGAAGCGCAGCATAATCGGCACGGGCGCGGGCACGCTGCGGCTGTGGGAGGTGCTGACGCGGCCGGGCGGCGCCATCGCGCGCCTCGACACCTGGCTCGAGGCCGACAACTACACCAACATCCTGCACAAGGTGCGTGTCGTGTACCGCAGGTGCTGCAGCGCTGTACAATCGTCACGGGCGCGGGCACGCTGCGGCTGTGGGAGGTGCTGACGCGGCCGAGCGGCGCCAACGCGCGCATATTGCCATCCGAACAATGCTTAGATTGACTTCATCTACAATGTTATAGTTTTATTTGTTGGCCGGCTCTTTGACTTTTGGGCCCGAACTGATAGCAATGAAAATGGTCTCCTTTACCGACATCTTCTCATCTCCAGGGCCTCGAGCGGCTGGTGAGCAAGTTCACGGGTCTGGTGCGCACGCAGCTGCAGCCGGAGGACTTCGTGTCTCTGTTCTTCAACGTCGCCAACCAGCTCGAGGATGAGAGGCGGAGTTTTGCCATCGGCAAGTTGAGGGTATGTTGATTTGATACGTGTGATTTCTTATATATTATGTATCCTCATTGCATGTCCTTGATACAATGTTTATTATTTAGACTTGACAATGAATGTCAGGACAGATATATTAATACGTAAAGCAAAAATTTGTGCTCAGTTTTACGAAAATTATGCAACCGGAGGAGTGTGAAATTTATCGCAGTCAAAGTTTATGTGGCGGAACGTTTGCAGAAAGTTCATTTAAAAAAAAAATGCTTAGAAATATATAAAATTAATAAAAATAACAACACACACTACCTCTGATTATTAAACACACAGTGCGTTTCATAGATACAATTTTGTATTTTGTTACATGTTGAAGTTTGTCAATCTGTCACAACATTTATTTCTATCTAAAGGTAAAATCGATCTTTGCGACCGCCGCGACCTGTAAACCGGCCAATCAGGTTCTCTGGCTACGTTCACCGATCGCGCGTCGCGGTCGCTCGGATTGTTTAGCGCTCCATATAAATTCATACTTAGCAGTGGCTTCGCGACCCCATTTCGGTCTCGGGTCGCGGTCTTGCGTCGCGCGTCGCGTGCATCGGAAGGCTACCTTAAGGGTGGTATAAGGGTCTGTTCACACCGCAGCGATACACGACCCTACGTGGTGCTGCATTTTTAAGATAGCTATTAAAAATTTAACTTATACTCTGCACATGTGCTGTGCAGTGAGCTGCCACTTTACATTTGAACTCTTACAATAAAACGTATAACTCTTGTTTAATGAATAAAGTTCAATTTTGGATAGCTATCCTAATAATGCAGTGTCATGTCGCGTATCGTTTCGTTTCCGTGTGCATTGACCCTTACAATTATCAAATATCTTGATCCAATCTTGCTTTTAAATGTCATTAATATATTTTGATCAAAATATTACATCAAAATATTAGTACATTGGACCACGATATTTGATAATTGTAATACCACCCTAAGAGGCGAAAGTACCCCTATAAAGTTCAAACTTTAAAAAAAAAATTGGCGATAGCGCAGTCGCGCGATCAGATAAATTATTGTGCCCTCTAGTTTTTGTATTTATTTATTTATTTAAAAAAATTAAATTAATTATTTTAAATAACTAATAAGATGAGTTTGTTATAATAGCAAAGGGGCAATTAAGAGTTTAACAAACTTTCTTTCTTTCTTTCTTGAACTTTCTCAACAAAATTCTTTGTTGAGAAAGATCTGTTAGTTTTGCATAATCCATTGTTTTATTTTAGTTCAATAAACACGAACATCGTTACAAAACATTGTATTGAATATTGGTTCTCATGTTTCTTAAAATAAAATTTGCTTTTCTAGCAAAGTGAAAATACGTTTCACACGGTTGAAATGTATGATATAAAGAGGAAAGATTTGTATTTTTTTTAAATTTTTGATCCCGATTCACGCAAAAACTACTGGACGGAATTCAAAAATTTAATCTCAAAAATTGAGATTACATTTCAGTTAATACGTGTTTTAGAATTTTAATTACTCTCTGAGGATGTAAAATAAGGGATGAAAGTTTGTATGAAAAATATTTAAAATATGTCCCGATTTCCATAAAACATACGAGGTAATAAATACAAAATAAAAAGAACATATTTTTTAGATTTTTTAAATTCACCCCTTAAAATGAAATGGTTTGGTTTTGGGTCAAATTTGGTGTAGTGAAATATCAACAACTGAACGGATGGCGTTGAATATTGACGCGCAGATAGTTATTATGACTTAGAAATCCAATAAAAAAATAATCGGTTGTCTGTAAAGTCGGTTTACTGACGATAGTTGAACGTGACAACGTCATGTTTATAGTGCGCGCGGAACTAATTGGCCGCGCCTTAGGTAGGCGTGTTGCCGCCGTGAAGTCCGGCGCCGAACTGAGTAATAACATCAAGCGCATAATACTACATACTACATGCATAATAACGCCTCTCCGTCCCACCGCTCACATACCTATGGCGCGGCTAGCTGAGGTAACGGCAATGTGAGGTAACGCTGGTACTTGGTAACCCATGAGTCATGTTTTTTCTTGCGTGCAGCCGGCTCCATCGAATTATAAGACGTTATCACGTCAAAAAGGATTTTTCGAAAAACATACATCCACCCCTAAGCGCGAAAAAGCTAGTACATACATAAATAGCAAAATATATTTGTTCTTTACAGGATACAGAGACGTTGAAGCAGTCACCAACGGACACAATCACGCAGTACGCATACAACCTCATGAGTCATCAGACAAAACTCGCTCAACGGTCACTGGATGACCGAGCTGGCAGGTAACCACATTCATACTAATTCAACCAAAAAAGTTTTTAATTTAATGTTAATCTACTTAGGTTTAGGTCAGATTATACCACAATATAAGAATTGAGGATATTTAAAAGTACAATGTTGTCGTCTACAATATCTATTATACTTATTACAGAACAGCGATATTTTATTTTTATCGCAGTTATCGCCATCTATTAAGTAGGTAATATTCATAAGGGAAGCCGATATGATTTCGCGTTGTATACACGCCACAATATTCTTGTTACACCATATTAAATTACGCTTGGATGAAAGTTTATTGGGAGCATTATTTAGCTTTGTCAACGGAATGCTGTAGACATTTACCTCGCGTCATTTCTTCAAGAGTTGTTCGGGGTCATAGCTTATTGTTATTTCCATATTGAAACAATAAATTACATTGCCTAATTAGATACTGTTAAAAGCATACTTGTCAACTTCTCGTCAACAGACGGCACAGCAACGCGGCAATCTGCAAGTACGGCACGTCGACGCAGGAGTGCTCATGCCTGTTCAGTAAGGTGTTCCGCCTGCCCTGCCGACACATACTGATGCTAACCACCGAGCTTAAGGTACGATTCTCGATTGTTATCCTAGAGGATAGTATTGTGGAGTATGTTGAGTCCTCCAAATGAAAAATTCAGTACCACCATAATACGATAGTTAATCACTGTTACACTGTTACGCCAATTACATCATCTTAAATATAAAAATGTATTGCAATTCCAATGTCTCGCTAAAACTCGAGAACGGCTTGACCGATTTTGCTAATTTTGGTCTTGAAATAATTGTGGAAGTTCAGGGGCGTTGAGAAGTATTGGAAAAATTGGGGAGAATATACTGTATATTTAGGTGTGGGGTGTAGGTATAGATGTAGTTATTTATTCCAGATCATAGTTTAGACTGAACCCCGTGTTTCGGGACAGCTAGTATTATATTATTTGCGCGTGCGTGTGTACCACACTACTAGCTTATCCTAACATATTAGCTGGTGGCAATTTAGGTATATGATTTCATCGTTGTTGATACTGAGACGTTATGTAGTCTACAACGATGTGAACTAGGGAAAACTAGTGGCAAGCTCAGGTAGCTCTGATTTTATAAAATAATAAGTTCGAAATTTTAGATTAAAAATACTGTCAAATGTTAGGATAGCAAATTTTTATTAAAATTATTATTAATGTGTAAAAAAATCCTTAATACTAAATCAGTACATCGTATTTTTAATAATTATTTTTATGTTTTATGGGAGTATATAAAGTGTGATATTTAATAAGATTTAATATTTGTGTATGTTATGTTTAATATGTTATGAATAATATATTCCTAACCTAATCTGGATTATATTGTGTCGCAGGTGAAGACCCACATCCCGTTCGAGCCGCGATGGACGGTGCAGCACTGCCTGTTCGGCTGCGAGAACAACCCCGCCGCCGCCGCCGCCGCCGCCAACCCCACAGGTCTGTTGTGCTCCAACTCAAAAATAGCATATCAAAGCAAAGCAGGCTTAGTCTGCGGTTTATGTCCAGATAAATATTCTTTTTCAATTTCCCCAACGAAGAGTAATTAAAATATAAAGCATTTTATCAACATACTACCTTTTTCTCACATTTGCCATATAAACAAATAGCAGAAGTTCCTATAAGAACAGGTGGCTTCGGTGAACTAGTTTAGTTACTTAAGTAACAGCATATAGTAATTGATTTCTTATACTTGCTAATATTGTATTATGTATACCATTACTTTTCAGAAATTGTTCCTCACCAGCCCTACTATTCACTATCGAGCAGTCAAATATTACTGAGTTTAATCTCTGTTCATACTGAGTATAAAGAAAAATGGCCGTAACAAGTTTTATACTTACACTAGAATCTAGTGACTAGATGTTGCCCGCGAAAGTAAATCTCAAAGGAATCGCGATAAAAGGAAGCTATTCGCTGCAAACAAACAAATAATTCAACTTACTTACAACAACAACAAACAAACAAATCTTTCCCCTTTATAATATTGGCATAGAGTATAGATTAATATAAATCGTAAAAATCAAGGTATGCTCGATATCTGCTCGAAAACGAAAAGTCTTCAAATTCAGTTATTGTCCTTTATTTTTCCTTCATCCTTCTAATGGTGGATTACCTACATCATAACAATGTTAAATGTTTAAGTTGCATGCCTTAGTAACTGTGACATTTACGTAGTAAGCGGTAGTAATGTAATGTGACTTCCAGGCAATAGCGGCGGGTTCATGGAGCAGGTGGTGATGGAGACGGCGGACGGCCACCGGCAGGCCATACAACAGGCGCCGCAGATACACCAGGTAAAGTCGAAACAGAGTAGTTACAGCAGCGCGGCACAGCAATAATGTTAGGGCCTGTCCACATCACCATACCGCGAATTTGACTTACTTTACATAGGCCATGTTTGCATATTTGGGTATGAAATTTACCCAAAATATCAGAAATGTGCATTACATGCGTACATGTCTTTAAGACGCTTAAAATAAATTGCTGCGTCGTGCTATTGAACGGTACGGGAACGGACCGTGCCGCGATTCAACTTAGTTTCACGTTGAGGACGTTGTGACGTGGAGATGTGGACAGGTCCTAACTCCTCGAAAATTCGTAAAATAAGCGTAAAGTCAATATAAAATATTGATTTTACGCTTGTTTGGGCATTCACTTTTCAAAGATCGACAGCTTAATGTAATTTCTCAAATTACGTGTGTTTATGGCATCGGTAATCGCTTGAAGATTTAAGGGGATAGTGTTTTAAGTTAAAATTAATTGATCAAAAATTTATACTACATCGCAGGTGAGCGGCGTGCGACAGCAGCAGTACGTGCTGACAGCCGCGGGGCAGCCCGCCACGCCTGTCTCACAGGTCATTCCGTACTCTTCTCAATACATAACATACAGGTGAGCGGCGTGCGGCAAAAGCAGTGCGTGCTGACGGCCGCGGTGCACCCGCCACGCCTGTTTCACAGGTCATTCCGTACTCTTCTCAATACATAACATACAGGTGAGCGGCGTGCGGTAACAGCAGTGCGTGCTGACGGCCGCGGGGCACCCCGCCACGCTTGTCTCACCGGTCATTCCATTTTCTCTTCAATACAAGGAAAATATTGTTCGCAATGTAGTGATGTGGGTTTTATTTTGGCAATGCAAAGGTGGTGAAGGCAATATAAAGAAATAATGATTGTTTCGACGGTAACGGATGGAAAAATGACGTGTGACATTATGTATAAATGCAACTAACATTTACTGCGTTTATAATTCCAATATATATTTTTGAATTTTTAATTTCTACTGATGAAACCACCTCGAAGTAACTTCCGGCAAGGATGTGGTTGTGTCACATACTAAACATATTATGTAGCAGTGAAACGGAACGTGTTTCTGCAAATAATTTCTTTATAGAAATAGTTCATGACATCTTTTAAAGTTATTTATGTCAAAACGTCAAACGGAACGTCACCACCATTTTACTACTACGGACTATAGCACAGATTACAAATAGTACTATTATGACGTCACAGCACAGATAATCTACCAACCAACATGGCGAATAGTGTTTTCGACAGTTTTTAAAAAGTATTTTTTAAATATTTTTTTTGTAGCCAATAAAATAATGTAATTTTTTTGTGTAATGAAACAATAGAGAAGCGTTAAGGACATGAATAAAAACAATGTCAAGTAGTCTACTCCTTGTTTGTTCAAACTACACAATTCTTTGTTTTCGTTTGGATTAAATTGGAACTGAGTATAACTATCTATATTTATACAGGTGATATTCTGCGGCGGCGGCGTGAGCGGCGTGGGCGGCGTGGGTGCGGTGGGCGGTGGTGCGCCCGTCATCACCTCCGTGCTGCCCGCCGGCGGCGCTGTGCTCACGCCGCACCACGCGCTGCATCACTAGATAGTGTGTAGATACACAGACACTGCCAGACATCAGCAGACCCCGGCAGCACCAGAGCAGACAGCAGCAGACAAGACATCAACAGACCCGTCAACACGTGCAGGTAGCGGCAGATACCACAAGATACCGCCAGAGATTGCCAGATTGCTCCAGACGCCGGCTGATAACACCAGGCATTCAAAAACGTTACCAGACACCGCGAAAATCTGCTTATTCACAGCCACAACTTACAAATGTGATAGTGCGTATTGTTTTGAGGATAATGTGTGTCGGTTAGTATAGAAATGACATAGATGCATAACAATATTGCGGAGTTTTGGCGGGATGTCAATCAGCGACGTTGTTGTTTTTGTATGACTTCCAAAATGTGTGTTATTTCGGTTTTTAATGTGCATTATTGGTAGAATATTAACCATTAGATATTCGTTGACGTGCACAAGTGTGGGCAAGTGGTACAACTACATAATGCGTGCTATTTTGTTTTCCCTCCAAAACTCCCTACGAAGATTCAGTAAAACTTCTACCACTTTATTGAATCGACTGACTTGACTCATTGACTGCACTGAATTTATTTGGACTTTGACTAGACTTTGGACTTAACGATTTAGAAATACGGTGTTGAAAACTTAAACGAAAATTATTTTTCCCGACTTTTTAACTTGACACTGGCTAATGGTTTTAACCCTTACACGTACAAAACTAGTATGAAAGTGTTTTTATGAATATTAGTAGTTTAGGGTATGCTTTGTGGAGTATTTTATCGATAGGATTGGAAAAAAATAAAAAACACATCGTAGATTTTTCAAAAATAGCTGGGACAAATGTGTCCCAATATGCGATAAAGGGCGACTATGACCAGTTTAACTAAGTATATTAATTACAGGTTTTTATATACTTTAGGCAATAAATTATAAGACTTTTTAATAGAATAATATAAATTTATTGATAAATTTACACGTGAAACTCTGCAAAGCAATTTCTGTTTGCTGTGAAGCACAAATTTACGTTGCATAAATCGCAAATATTGTTAGTGCGATTCTCAACTCCCACCTTGGCGCACTGCACACATCTTTTTCGTGAGGGTCCTTTCTTCATCACGTGTGATGGCAAGTATTGCTTGTGTCCCAGATTTTGAATTCGTTTCTTCGTCATAGAGGTTGACGGTAATGCATGCTTTCTTATAGAAAAACTGCCTATCATCGCTCGGGCCACAACTTGACGTAATTCAAGTGACGAAAGCAAACGACCCTCTACTCGGTGATCGGTATGCAGTTTTTCGTAAATTATATATTATGCATTGTTCATTGCAATATCCAATAAATCGAAAAACAACCGAAGATAATAGTTTATTTTCGATTTTCTGTCGACTTCATAAGTCACTTTCTTTTGGTCCATGAGGTCAACAATATCGGGACATGTGACCTCTAAAGATTGCGCCGAACCTACTTGTTTACGTTTGACCTTTTGAGTAGGTATTGGCGACAAAAAATTGGTGAGGAGATGCACGGCCTTATTGTCCATCCACTTGACAAACGAAATTCCTTCGAAGCTAGTAGTATAGATATCGCCACTTTTCATGTCCTTATCTAGTGGCAGATTTTTCGCCGTATGTTTTCGCTGTGTACGGACTGTGCCACAAGATTTGAGATTTTGCTTGGCAAGGTTGTATTGCAGCAGAGGAGAGTTGAAGAAGTTATCGAAATATATCTCACACCCAAGTCCGACCAAAGATTTTGTGAGATCCAATACTACAGACTCTCCTAATCCTGTTTCTGTTCCCGATCTTTTTTTACCGGTGTATAGGTCAAACTGAAACAAGTAGCCAGTTTTAGAATCGGCGCGACACCACATTTTGAAACCTCTCTTTACGGGTTTATTCGCCATATATTGCTTCATTATGTTGTGGCCTTTGAACTTCACCATATGTTCATCTATCGACTGAGTGAGAGTATTATTCATCGCCGATTGAAAACTTTCATTGAAATGATTCATCACTGGTCGAATTTTATATGCTCTATCAAAATTAGATGATGTGGGTAATGGTTGGGCCTCGTTACCACAAAAATGCAAATTTCTCCTTATGTCTTCAAATCTTGATAAAGGCATTACTCTGGCTATGTAAGGTACACCCATATCAGGTTCAGTGGACCAGTAGCTCCTTAGAGTAGGTAACACATGGTAACCCATAATGTAGTTCATGCCCAGGAAAGCTGTCATTTCTTGAAGGTCTGTAGTGAAAACTGAACCTTTTTCATGAGCATAGCGTAGGGACTCTGGGATTATTATGTCTTCGATCAAGGGCTTGAGATTAATAACAGCTTCAAAAATATCTATGGGTTTTAGCGACTCTGCTGCAGTACATTTATCTTACCAAACTCGTAATCAGTGTCAGAAAAAATGTAAGGACGGTAGGTGTTCCTTTTCCACTGGAAGATAGGTACTATGCTATTCAACGGCGGATCAAGCGAGTCAGACGACGATGAACCTAGAGCTGGATCTGGAGCTGAACTGAAGTCTGATGCAGAAGCAGGCTCAATTATTACTTCGGATACACCGGCTTCTATATCTCCTTGGATAAACGCCTGGTCTTCCTTATCCAAGATAAGGGCATCTTCATCATCGCTGTTATCAGCCATGAGATACTTCTCCACTTCCTTATCGTTCAAGTAGAATATTCGTGTTCCTCTACTGGCCTAAAACAATAAAAAATATATAAAATACGATCAACATTGAATAAATAAGTCATAAAATAATATCAGTAATAATATAGGAGTACGACCTTTTACGCATATTGGGACAGCTGTGTCCCTTGTAAATATCGTGTTTTAGTTACTTTATTTTCATAAAATCTGATAAATGGTAGTAAATTCACAGCTTTTACTTACCATTCTCATGAAATGTTGTACTAGAAGTTAGTAATTACCGCAAAAACATAAATAAAATCACTCCTGAAAAATATGTAAGAAGCGCGCCAAAACACCGAAAAGTAATAGGGAACAATTTACTTTTTTTTCGCGCAGAGCTACCAACTTATAGAAAAAAACTAAAGGCTCGTTCAAAAACTACGATTTTGACAGATTGATTTTTTTCAATAAAGTTATTAATGGGCTAAAAAATTAAAATAAAAGTTAAGGACACCCGTGTCCCTTTTACGTCAAAGGGTTAAGCCGTAATGCTATTTAAAAAAAAAATATATTGCGCCAAAAACAGCAGAGAGATCAGTCATTTGATTCATGACAAATCTGTAAAACTCTTTTACACTAGTATATTTTGTACAGTTTTATTAGTTCATAAGAAGTGCAAACTCGTAAAGGTAGTTTTTTAATTGAGTTTTAATGAGGCATAATGTAACGTTTTTTATTTAAAAACTGTACCTAACTACCTAGGATACTCAATATATCAATGTATATATTTTGTTGTAATCAATTTTTAAGGCTGATTTACACTCGCTATGCGAGTAGACAATGGGCGGATGGGTATGCAGTTGGCATCCAATGCAAGTACAGTTCCAACGCTGCGTGCACCAATTGCACACTGTTCTTCCGTCATTCTAGGTTCGACCCCATTTAAGACCTTATCTAAAGGCGAATTTGGTACCTCGAGCCATAGAGTTGCCGCGTAAAGGGGCCGGATAGCAAGCAATTATATTATGTATAAGAGTGTATGGACTTTGGAGAGACGTGCAGCCTGACTCGCATAACCTAACGTAATGGAATAGTAAATAGCTAATAAAGTAATTTAGTGTAGCAAGTGTATGGGATTATGCTTAGGTGACTTGTGTAAATACAATCTCACTATAGTACAGTCAGATACAAAAATGTGTGAAATGTGTATGAATTGTTAAATGATCTGGCCTGTAAAATGTAAGTCTATACTAATATTATAAAGAGGAAATGTTTGTTTGTTTTTTGCATTGAATAGGCTCCAAAAGTACTGGACCGATTTTGATGACGATGACTACGAGACTTCCTGTGCGCGCACGAATCTACGTCTGAAGTGATGTTTTCTTATCAAATTTCTTAATGCTGTATTACTTTTGAACATGTACATTTTGTAATAGATATAGAATGATTTACATACTCGTAATATACTGTGTCGTATGCACAATTTTTGCTCGTATATAGTAGAATGTAGTAATAGTGATCGAAACATTCACTTGGTTTGAATTGCATATTTATTGTTCTACGTCATTTGGGTCCGAAGGTATGATTGTATTGTATTTTATATTATAAATAAATTTTGTATCCGACTGTACCATAAAGTATTTAAGAAATATATTGTTTTTTATTTATAACAACATTTGTTATTATTAATTGTATTTCGTCAACCCATTTATCTTCCGATATCGATAAGTACAAACATGACGACTGTAATTTTAATTCTTAATAAAAACTGAGAACACTGGATTTGTCAATGCGCTTTACTCATAGACGTATATATTATAGATGGCCTGTTGTGGCAAAAAGTGGCCCCACTTTTGAGATTTTTGGGGCCATTTTGACATTGGAAGTCGGTCAGAGTGTAGCAAAGGGTGTGCAAGGCGAAAACACTTAGAAAAATTTCGACCAAAATTTTAAATTGTAATAAGTGATTAGTTTTTCGTTTCCATCGTATAGAGCGCCTAAAAATAGGACGAAAATCATCAGTACACTTTATGCCTAGGACCCACCATTTTCTTGTAAAAGTCAAAAGAGTGTGCAAGGCGAAAACAGAAAAATTTCGACCAAAATTTTAAATTGTAATAAGTGATTAGTTTTTCGTTTCCATCTTGTAGAGCGCCTAAAAATAGGACGAAAATCATCAGTACACCTTTTGCCTAGGACCCACCATTTTCTTGTGAGAGACACATAAAACTTCCGGGACTTGGGAAATCATTCATGAAAAATAAAAAAATGTAAACCGCTAGTTTTTTGTTTTTATCGTGTAGAGGTCCCAAAAATAAGACGAAAATCATCAGTGCACTTTTCGCCTAGGACCCACCATTTTCCAGTAAAAACGAACCAAGAAAAGAAAATTGGTGAAAATCTATTCCCATTTTATGCTGCCGAATAGAGCCCGACAAAACAAACCTTTTTCATTCTTATCACTTTTTCGTTACAAACAACGGATCTTTGGAAAATCCGAATAGAAGGACCCCAGGACTTGTAATTTTTTCGAGAATTTCTATCACCCGGTACAGTAAAGGTGTGCAAGGCGAAAACGCTTAGAAAAATTTCGAAGAAAATTTGCAATTGTGATAAGTGATTAGTTTTTCGTTTCCATCTTGTAGAGCGCCTAAAAATAGAACGAAAATCATCAGTACACCTTTTGCCTAGGACCCACCATTTTCTTGTGAGAGACACATAAAAATTCCGGGACTTGGGAAATTTTTCATGAAAAATAAAAAAATGTAAACCGCTAGTTTTTTGTTTTTATCGTGTAGAGGTCCCAAAAATAAGACGAAAATCATCAGTGCACTTTTCGCCTAGGACCCACCATTTTCCAGTAAAAATGAACCAAGAAAAGAAAATTGGTGAAAATCTATTCCCATTTAATGCCACCGAATAGAGCCCGACAAAACAAACCTTTTTCATTCTTATCACTTTTTCGTTACAAACAACGGATCTTTGGAAAATCCGAATAGAAATTTTTCTGTTTTCGCCTTGCACACTCTTTTGACTTTTACAAGAAAATGGTGGGTCCTAGGCATAAAGTGTACTGATGATTTTCGTCCTATTTTTAGGCGCTCTATACGATGGAAACGAAAAACTAATCACTTATTACAATTTAAAATTTTGGTCGAAATTTTTCTAAGTGTTTTCGCCGTGCACACCCTTTGCTACACTGACCTTGGAAGTCTGGTGAAAACCAAGATGGCGTAACTTTCTTGTATTTCGGAGGGACTCGGGTTTGATGACTTCAGGTTTATTTATCTTACCTTCAGCAACACCAGACTTGCCTTTTGACATTTAACTTGTTTATTTTTATTTAATGTCCAGTTATTTTAATAACATTTATTTATACCCTATAAATAACTATATAAAATAAACTGTAATCATCACAATCCATTTTGCAACATTTACAATCACTTTTACACTTAAAACACGAAACCTAACTAAACTTGGAAACTTTAAGCAATAATAATAATAAAGAAATATAATGATTCTGACAAGCTATTTTAATAACGAGATGATGCTTGGACCAACGTCACCGTATTATTATCCTTCCTCCCGGGCACGCTGTACTCTCCACTTCATAGGGTGGGGCGAATCCCCATTATCCTCATAATAGGTCTTTACCTATGAAATTGCCGTTATACAGTACTGGCCATTTCAAATCAAAATAATTTTTGTTTGGCTAAGAATTCTAATTTCAAATTAATTTTATTTTAAAATCATGTAATTCTTTTTTGAAAAGTAGTCATTTGTTTATTGATTAGTGTTACATTTTCATCGCATTTCAATCTTTTTCGTCATCATGGATACGTTAAAAATTCGAGTAATTATGGAATATGAGTACCGCGGCAGCAACGCGGCACAAGCGGCACGCAACATCAACGACGTTTACGGAGCCAACACTACAAACCAACGCACCACCTGTTATTGGTTTGCTCGCTTCCGTTCTGGAAATTTCGACGTGAAAAATGAACCTCGCGGTCGTCCGAAGACTTTGGACAACTTTTTGGTTGGACAATGACGAGGCTATTGTGTAAGCTGATGATACACAATCTACGGCTGAATTAGCAGCAGCTTTCGACGTTAGCGTCAAAACAATATTGGTCCATTTGTGTCAAATTGGCAAGGTAAAAAAGCTTGACAAATGGTTGCCCCACGAACTCAATGATCGCCAGCGCGAAGTACGCGTCGAGACGTGCCTTGCACTGCTCAACAGACACACAAATGAAGTAATTTTGTACCGCATTGTTACCTGCGATGAAAAATGGATTCTGTTTGATAACCGCAAGCGCTCAGGAAGTTGGTTGGATCCTGGTTCAGCACCTAAACAATGCCCTAAACGAAAACTTACCCCTAGAAAAGTGATGGTCACTGTTTGGTGGTCTAGCGCCGGTGTGATTCATCACAGCTTCTTACCAAACGGGGTGAGCATTACTGCAGATGTGTACTGTGAAGAACCGAACACAATGATGGAGAAACTGGCACATCTCCAATCAGCATTAGTCAATCGCTCGTCTCCGCTGCTCCTGCACGACAACGCGTGACCTCATACTGCACAGCAGACGGTCTCCAAGTTGCAAGAACTGGGGTTGGAAGCTCTCCGTCATCCGCCCTACTCACCAGACCTTGCGCCAACATACTACTACTTTTTTCCAGAATTTGGATAACTTCTTGGCGGGAAAAAAATTCAATACCTGAGAGGCAGTACAAAATTTGAAGAAATTGTTGCCTCCCGTCTAGCTGATTTCTTTAAGAAGGCCATCAATAAACTGCCACTGCGTTGGCTAAGATGCATTGATTGCATGGGTGATTACTTCGATTAATACACATAAAAAATACATGAAAAAAAATAGTTTAAATTTTTTCATACAAAACGGCAGTTTCATAGGTAAACACCTAATAATAATAATAATAATATATGCGGATTCTTAGGTTGTCAAGACTGGTTCGATGAGTAACATTGTACGTGGTCATGACAAACAACAGCAGGTGCAATAACACCTGCGCCGACATGTATGAAGATTTGATCTGTCAAATGTGCGTCATAGCCTATCTTGAGTTTTGAAATCTTTGGCTTTACGTTTTTTCAAATCTTTTTTTCCGTTACTAACGTAAATAACGCCAATCGCAACTCAGAATCTTACCCAAACGTTATTCAGAGCTTAAAGCACAATGAGGTGACATCTGACAGCTTTTTGACACGACAAGGACCGTCGTGCTATTAAGCGCCGCCTGGTGACAGAAAAAGAATCGAAAATTCTTATTGACCGTTTTTGATACCACTTACCAGATGACGCTTTGTATGTGTTGGGTCTGCCCCCTAACGACAGAAAAAAATGTGGCAACGTTCTAGTTCTAGATTTGTAGTCGGCGATGTACGATGTCCAATTTCCATTTCGGATTACGAATAAAAAAAATAAGAATGCTTACTTAGTTCGTTTATGGAAAGTGTAGAGGAAAATTCAGTAATTTTGCGCTACGCTACCATAATATTAGGTCCTTACATAATATGATTTTGGTGGTTTGTCGTACTGGCCACTTTGATCTCAAATATATCTCTTTGGTTAGGAATTCCAATTTCATATTTATACCGCTATTTACTCACGCATTTGTTTTTCGAAAACCGAAATTCATTTGTTTTTTCCTCTTTTGGTTTTTTTCTTTGCGTTACTCTATTTACAAAATGGAAAACTTGAAATACGAGTACGAGTTCCACCGTGGCACCAGTGCTGCAGAAACGGCTCGAAGGATTAATTATGTGTATTGCGGCGGCGTCGCAAAAGAAAACACTGCGTTTTTGGTTCCAAGAACAAGCCCCGTAGACGGTCGGAGACCAAAGTTGATAACGAAGAATTGAAGGCTATTGTGGAAGCAGATCCATCGCAAACCACGTCCGAGTTAGCTGCAGGCTGCGGTGTTAGTGACAAAACTGTTTTAATCCACTTGAAGCAAATTGGTAAGGTGATAATCCTTGAATGGTACCTCATGAATTGAGTGCAGCAAACCGACAAACGCGCGTCGACTGTTGCGTTACATTACTCAACCGGCACAATAAAGAAGGTATTTTAAATCGAATCATTACCTGTGATGAAAAGTATTTTCTGTACGATAATCGGAAACGCTCATCGCAATGGCTGAACCCTGGCGAACCAGCCAAAGCCTGCCCCAAGCGAAAATTGACTCAAAAAAAGTTACTTGTGAGCGTTTTGTGGACTAGTGTAGACTGTACGTCTGTCGGCTACGGCGCTGCCGCTACAGTTCTGAACCAACTTAACTCGACGACGTACGTACTATGTGGTACTCTATTAACTAATTTAATCTGAACGTAAACAAAAACCAATTGGACCAAACTAATGTGTCATTGTAATTCTTAAATGCACGTTAGTCTGTAAATAATTAACTTTTAAATAAATAGCATTATGTGTTGTACTTTCTCTTTGTGTATGTTTAGATTGAATTGGATTGGACACCCGTGACCCGTCACCCGCATTATTATAGAATATAGCAGCATTTCCCGGCAAGCCGACCGCTGCGGTGTCCGCTGCACGCCACCGCCGCGCCCCAATCACAGATACGCCAACGTAATTGGGTCAGAGATCAATCAATACATGTCACTATTACATACAACTTTGTTACAGTTTTTGTTAAATAATAAAGGCCGTATAAATTCATAAAATTAAATGATTTGTTTATAAAATGGCACACACATTTTTAATAGAAAAAACTAGTAAGCCGTCGCTTTTAGCAGACGTGAAGCATGTTTTTATTATGTTTTAAAAATCTTCTTTTGTATAGCTGCGATGCGAGCTTCGTTTGTCGCGGTGCGGCGTTCTCTGTAACAAATAAAATATACTGATTTAAGTACTCGTACCTACTGACTATACTTTAGTTCGCCTTTAAGAGCCTTATTACAAATCTGCAATCTGCGAGATTAGCACCCGGTTTCTGAAAGGCTAATCAAATAGTTGATCAACTAACACGTATGTTGAGTTAACAGAGTTGTTAAATCAATTTGCGTTTCTGAAACGCTAATTAGTGAAAAATTTACTAATCATTGATCATCTTGACATGACACGAAGTTTGATTTTTAACATGGTCACACAGTGTGTGGCGTCCAGTTTGTCGTTCAATATTTCGTTGAAGTGTGAAATTAATGTAAATTGCCTAATGGTATTTCGAAAAAAAAAAAAATTTGTCAAGCAGATAGCTGTCAAGTGTCCAGAGTGAGGTATTTTTCGACTTAAGTCGTTAATAAGTAGTATGGTTTTCGATATTCCAAGAATTTCGAATTTTTCTTGACAAATATTACAATAGAAGTATTTCAGAATGAGTTCTTGAGGCAAACATTTTTTGCCTCAAGACTCTTTTACCGAAAGAAAAAAATGTCAGCTTATGGAAATAATTTCCAAGTGCCTACTGAAAAGTATTATGTGATTTTAGTATTAAGCACATTACCTTCACTTGTTTGAATAATGAAGCATCTGTTGTTGTATTTTTTTTAGATATAAACACATAATAGAAAACAAAATATGTACCAACTCGGGGAGCATGGTACAAAAACGTGAAGCTTGGGAGTCTATTGCTTTAGAATTCAATAGTAATCGCACGCTAAAACAGCTACATACGGGCAATTGGCCCACCACACATACCCACCACTGCAACTCCTGTGTAGCCAGGATCGACAGTGGTAACACACCGCAAAAACCCTTTGATGGTTTTGGATGGGGCTTCATCACCAAATGCAGAAATCATCCGGTCAACACACTGTTTTTGTGTTAAACCACTTCGAAAGTCATAATAAATCATCGCTCTAGAGTTCTCGAGTCAATTCCATTTTCTCAACGACTAAACAAGTTTGACAAGACCTTGTGACAAGACCGAGAATCTTTTTTTAAATCAATAAACGGTGTTCGATTTTTAAAACCGAGGAGTTTTAAATTAAAAAGATTTTAATATGACAGGAACAGTGGAAATATTCCATTCCCGATACTTTTAGTGCAGCCCTCGTAGCAATGGATATACATATACTTTGATTAAATAAATATATTATGTTTAAAAAAAAATCGACTTTATGTTCCTCCTTTACAAAACAACAATTTCATATGTAATGACCTAATATTTTATCCTGAATGTATGAAAATATATAGTATTTCTTAGCCATCTGTGATAGTTTATAGAAACTGTATATAGCAAGCGATATATTTTATCTTAACATAAAATATCGCTTGCTGTATCGCTCCGTCCGTCCGTCCGTCTGTATGTCTGTCCGTCCGTCCTACCATTCCGGCCGTTTGTTTGTCTGAAACAACTGAACTGATTTTCACGGGACTCTAACTGGCTGATGGCTGATGTTATAAGGTGCAACATAGGCTACTTTATCTTAGGGTTCCGTTTAAGAAAAAATAGGGTTCCGTTTCCGCTAGTTCTACGCAAACGAAGTTGCGTGTACCAGCTATTTATACACAACCGGACCGGACAATAGCTTTTGAAGTAATTTAAAGAAAACCTATTGATAGTTGATAATAGCTACACAATTCATTATGACATGTCCCGACGTGCTTTGGTTAGGTTATTTTAACATACCTACTTAGGTACTTATCTAATGTAAAAACTGATCACATTCTATAAAACTCGAGAATGTCTCGGCTGGTTTGAATGAAATGTAAGGATCGTTCAAAGGCCGAATGAATAATTACCTTACAACATAGGTAATAAGATATTATCATTCTACGCCAAAGCTTTGTAAATAACAAGTTATTATACCTAATTGCTTTTAACTGTAACTTACCGCTGCCTTTTTTTGCAATGAGTTAATATTGAGTAAGTATTCGACGAGGAAATATACAATTTCAACGAAACTGACGAGACTCGCGCCCAGGAAAAGACCAGCCGCGCCGCCGAAGGACACTGCAACAAAATCCTTTTTTGAAAGCGTCTGCAAAGTGCAATGTGAATATTTAGCAATTTTATTTGCAATGTGTATCGGTCCAGTAGTTTCAGAGATACAGACAGACTCTGCCTCTAGTCTGTCTTAGGCTTAGGCTGTCTGTTTGTTCCGGCTAATCTTTGAAACTGCTATACCGATTTTCACGGGACTTTCACTGGCACATAGCTGATGTTATAAAGAGTAACTTAGGCTACTTTTTTCTTAGGGTTCCGTTAGAGGAATAGGGTTCCGTTTCCGTTATTACTACGCAAACGAAGTTGCGGGTACCAGCTAGTGTTCCATATTAATAGTGCGTCTACATTTACCTACTGATAAAATATATGCCTGTTTATTTGACTGTCATTGCGTAATATTTTATGCGAATACATTAAAAGTAGAGTTTTTGTATCGTCTAAGCCTTGTTGGGGAGGCAACGATACCCGGTGTCCAGTGCGGTTGGAAGATCAGCAACTCACCGACCAGGTCCTGGAAGTGGAAGACGATCTCGCGGGTGTAGCGCGTGCGCGGCGCCTGCACCGTGACCCGCAGCGCGCCGCGGTTCTTCAGCGGGCCGCGCTCCCTGCACAGGCAGCAGACGCATTATTATCATGTTTAATACTCGTATTTTCCTATAGGTTGAAAAAGCCGCTTGACAGACAAAGATAGAAACATGTATTAGCGTGTTCGTGGTTATAGATCTTTTTATTAATAAGGGATAATACCTAAGTTAAGACGTAGGTGGATTATTATTATTCAAGGCATTATATTGCGGTCACATATTTAGAACCTCCTACAGAGCATACCTTGAATACAAAAGGTATGCTCTGTATGAGGTTCAATGTTCATCAGGATTGTCCTGACTTCTAGTGAGTGTGTGTATGTGTAATAGTGATCGTCAATTTACACGCCACTTCGTTAGAATAGGGTGTACATTGGCGCCTTGTTAAGGGATTTGCCCTGCTCTTGGCCTCACGTTGAGATTTATTTCAACGTTGAGGTGACGAGGAGTCAGCCCCTCTAAGTGTGTGTGCCATCCTAAGTACGTACATTATAGTGACTACTTAAAACACGAAATACGTGTTTCAGTGTTTAGTTTTTACCATGTTGTGAGTACTATTTCTGTTGTTAAACTGTTACATGCCCCGCCTGTGTTGTGTTGTGTGTGTGAACATGTCCCCGACTTTAATAAGGTGCACGTTATAACTGTGCCGCTATCATGGCCGACCGCGACCCGCGGCCGCATAGCCGCGATTGCACCAGCCGCCCTCGCGCCGTCTCCGGATCGTCGCGCAGCTCCACCTCATCGAGGTCAAGCTCGCGCACATCCGAGCGCGCGTACCAAACGCCTACCGAGCCTAGCTTGAGCGGGACGGACACCGCTTGCCCCGGGCCGTTCTCGGCATTCTCGCGGGGTGTATCGGGGGCCCCGCCCAAATGCCCACAGCGAGTCTGGGCTACAGACTGATCAGGGTTCGGGCTCCTTGCCGTGCTCCATGCGCCGCACTGCGGAGGTGTGTGCCTCGAGCCAACCTACCGCACCGTCCCCTACGAGCACACAGCTCGCCCTCGCCTCTTCGCCAGCGTCCCCGCCGGAAGAAGACCGCAGAGCGGTAAGCACACCTAGACGGGGGAGCCCCGCGTCGGCTAACATGCCCCCACCCCCCGTGCCCCCCGCGCCGGTCACCAAACGACAGAGACAGGAAGTCTCGTCGGATGTTTCGCCGCCGGCCAAGCGTGCCGACCGTCCGGGGACCTACGCCGCGGTGACCACTGCCCCAGCACCGACCGGATCCCCCGTGGCTTCGACATCGAGGGACCCCACGCCGATGGACACATCCACGGTCACCACCGCCACTCCCGCAGTGAATGTGACCTCACCGCCGCCGAAACCCGCCCCCGGTGCCCTCCACTAATCGTAGAGAAGATGGACAATTGGGTGAGGCATTTCCATTGTCTTAGGGACCTTCTAGGACACGTCCCCAACGCAAAACCTTACGGGCAAGGCGTCAAATTTACCCCCCAAGGCGAAGAGGAATACAGATGCGTCCAAAGCTACCTGGCTGAACTCAGTAAATCGGAGCAGGTCAGCTGGTTCTCCTATGCCCTCCCCCAGGATCGTGGGCTAAAGGTAGGTATATACGGCCTACCCATCAACACACCAACGGAGGAGCTCGCCACCGAACTTGGATATCTGGGATACGAAGTGGAGCACGTATCCCGTATCCTCGCCCGCAAGGACCGTCCTGGTTGTGCTTATTTCGCCCTCCTCAAACGCTCTCCGAACTTAGTGCCCGATACATATCAGATAACCGAATTTCTGAACATGCCGGGATTTAAAGTCGAAGCCTGGAGAGGAAAGAGCGGCCCCGCTCAGGGCCAAAACTGTTTGCAACAGTTTTGGCACTCTAGTAAAAACTGCCACCGTTAGCGTGCTTAAGGTGCGCCGAGGAGCACGCAGCCAGCGATTGCCCCCGCCCAACTACCGACGAGCCCACTTGCGGGAAGCGTGGAATCGAAATGCGGGTCCCATCGCACGCACCACCAGAAACAACCCCGTTCCGGAGCAAGAGGTTCCCCCACCCACAGCCACTTCACTCATGGCAGAGGCTAACGAACCCACCCCTCGCCTCATATCTTCCACCGCCCCCACATCTGCTGCTCGGAAGGTGCGGAGAAGGAAGAAGAAGACGCCCAAGTCCGGAGCCACTTCCACGGCTGCCACGGAATCGGAGTCCGAGCCTTTAGCGCTCCCATTACCCCAAACAGTCACCGTTCCACCGGCCCCCCCTACCCAAGCGCACCCCGCCCGGTGGTAGCCGAAGAGCAGTTCTACGCCCTCGGTGTAGAAATAGACGGCAATCTCAGGTACCGTGCAGAGGATAGAGCAGATATTCATACCGAGCACCTAGAACGCCAATTCTCACCGCTGCCAAATACAGCAACGAAACACGCCCAAATGGTCTCCGAGGAGGTAAAGGTCTTCCTACTTTCAATTTAATACTACGTCGCAGTATTCCTGAATAAAGGCGTTCGACAGTGTGTGGCATGAAGGTCTGCTCTATAAGCTCATTCGTGCCGACATCGCCCCCTTTCTGGTAAGGCTAGTGGCCTCCTTCCTCACCGGTCGGACGTTCAAGGTCCGAGTGGACGGAGCTCTTTCCGGAGAGCGCCGCATCACCGCTGGCGTCCCGCTAGGTAGTGTACTCTCCCCGGGGTTCTATAACTTCTACGCTAGTGATGTGCCCGCAGACCAGGACACCACCGTGGCGCTGTACGCCGATGACACGGCGTTCATCACCACCTCGCTGACCACCGACCACGCTGCCATCAAACTCCAGAAGACGCTGGATCTCCTCCCTGCCTGGCTGAGCGATTAGAGACTATCTATCAATGCAGACAAGTCCCAGGCGCTCACTGTCAGCAAGAGGTACTCCCTCCCGGCGCCTCTGAAGATAGGAGATGCTGTAATCCCGTGGTGGAGAACAGCAAAGTACCTCGGAGTCATCATTGACCGCCGACTCTTCATGGTCACCCAGTGCTCATCGGCGCGTCCAGCCTACGAGTCCCCTCAGATCCCCCTGAGTATGCGTATCGCCCTCTATAAAACGTACGTACGTCCCGCCTTACGTACGCGGCACCCGCGTGGCACCACTTGCTCTCCGCACCCCGGAAAGGGTTGATGCAGAGAGCCCAGAACCGGGTGCTGCGCCGAATTGTGGGTGCCCCGTGGTACGTCCGTAACACCACCATCTCCAGGGGTCTCAGGGTGGAGAGCCTGGAGGCCTTCGTGGCCAAGTTCTCCGCAAAACTGTTCGCGCGAACGGATGCCTCGCGCCTCGTCGAGCTGACCGTCCTGGCGCCATGGCACGTTAAATGTATATATATAAAAATTAGATATAAGATTTGTAAAAATAGAAAAAGAATACAAAAGAATTGAGAAAGAACAAAAGATAAAAACAAGCCCTGATAATGTTAGGGGGATAGAAAAAAAAAAAACCCATTCTTTGATATAAGCTTAACTTATCCACCAATAGTAATAATGTTCCGTGCCCAAAGGGTAACAACGGGACCATATTACTGAGACTTATCGCCGTATCAAAATTATTTTCGTTTGTAATATGTAGACAGTTTTTCATTATACGGTCGTGTAAGTAGTCTGTTGTAGGTGGTATTTAAGGTTAAGGTCGGAATCTCAAACGTACGCTGTATACCCCTTACTAATGTACGTAATGCGGTTACTTACCCCGATGCCAAAATGGTTTATCAATTCTGAATCAAGATTGCCATTTATAATTTTATGTAGAACAAGTAAGTTAACAGTCATTTCGACTTTCTTTTACCTAAACTAAGCATCTTGAAATGTGTCAATCTAATATCGGTGTAATCAGGTATATCTTTTCGGACTCCATTTCTCATGCATAGGTACATGTCTAACAAAACGAGCCTGAACGGATTCAATTCTATATATACTATATATCTAGTAGTAGGGAGACAATATTATGTTAGTTATTATTACGTATATATAAATTTCCACGCCTTTAGTTGTAGTAGGTAACACAATAAGTACTTACTCATTATGTTTATCGATATTAGTAACAAAATAATCAAACTCGTTATCTTGTGCTTGTTGTTGAGTATCTTATCACTACTATGATTGTTATCTATCTTTAACATTTTAATATACACATGTATATTAAAATGTCTGGTTCGTTAATGTAGCTGTACTGCTGTACTTATCTAAGAACATTACTTACATCTTTGGGGTTTTTTCTAAAATTTTTAGTTCCACCATGAAATGCTGAATTATTTTAAAGAACAAAGTAGAATGTAGATCTATTAGTTTAGAGTTTAGGACTTACCTAGTTTAGTGTAAGTTTGCATTTGCAAATAATTCTAATCATCTAAGACGCATGACAGATTGGGACGGAGTAACATTTCATAAATCAGAATCCTTAATTATGTAGGTACGTACGTAACAAGCCGTATAAATAGGGCCTTAATGATAAGGCGTACCAAATTGGCCACGTAATATTTCAAGGTAAATTAGTTATAATATGAATAAGACGCAACCTGCCTGGTTCAGTGATCTCTGTACTCACAGGATCTGGTCATCATTGGAGGTCTCGTGGTAGACGGAGTCGAGGCACTGCTGCGCGCAGGCGCAGCGCACGCCGTCAAATGTTGCGAGCCGGCGCGCGTGAGCGGACAGGCACCACATTCCCGCCGCGCTGCACGACGGTTCCGCGGGGGAGAAACCTCAACACCGAACACATTAGTATCCTACGATTGCCTACCAATCATCATCGATCATAGGACCTAGGTTAGTCCTCGGTTTAGTTTATTCTGATGAGGTTAGTCTGCTCAGACACGCTGTTTTTGTCAGTTAGGTACTTCACTGTTTGAGCGTCTGTATTAAAGGTAGGTATTGTGTAGTAAGTAGGTGTTCTGTGGCGGTGATTTACCATGTCTAGTCAATACTATTGTTTGTTGTTGCGTCATAAACAAAATTATCTAAATAGGACTCTTATTATAAATCTACTTATGGGTGCTAGCTACGATACCTTCGTAGAAGTAGAAGAAGGGTTTGCAAAGGTAGGTATTGTGTAGTAAGTAGGTGTTCTGTGGCGGTGATTTACCATGTCTAGTCAATACTATTGTTTGTTGTTGCGTCATAAACAAAATTATCTAAATAGGACTCTTATTATAAAACTACTTATGGGTGATAGCTACGATACCTTCGTAGAAGTAGAAGAAGGGTTTGCAAAGGTAGGTATTGTGTAGTAAGTAGGTGTTCTGTGGCGGTGATTTACCATGTCTAGTCAATACTATTGTACCTATGTTGTTGCGTCATAAACAAAATTAACTAAATAGGCCTCTTATTATAAAACTACTTATGGGTGCCAGCTACGATACCTTCGTAGAAGTAGAAGAAGGGTTTGCAGCCACACAGGCGTAGCGCCAGACGCGCGCGGCAGCCCCGCCGGCACGCATTAGTGCTGTACACCTGTAATTCGATTCTGCTAATTAAATCTTACATTATTATACTTACTTCGGAAAAGTAGCTTGACAGACAAGGACAGAACATTGTATAGCTTATCCATTGTGTAAATATTTTTATTAGTACTTAAGGGGGTTAGTTTCGATCCAGTCTCGATGTGTTAAAACAGCAAATGGTATCCTCATTGACGTCAAACCTACGTCAAACGCGCTTTGATTGGTCCAAACTCCAAAAAATCAGTATAAGATATCGTCTTGATATATTTATAATTCATTGAAAGTAAATTGAAAGTCTTAGTTAAATACGAGAATTGCGAGTTCTGAACAGTGAACAGTTGAACACCTATTCTCGTAATTAAAAATGATCAATTTGCAGTCTAGCTTCGGTCTCATGAAAAGCGGTGCGAGTGAGACAAAATAGACTTAGACAGGAACCATACCGCAAATTGAACATTTTCTCGTAAATCGTAATTATTATTAACGAGAATAATTAGATATCTGGTATAGGATACATTTATGCCTTTTAGGCTGGGACTAAGTATATTGTACAGAATCCGGCGGGCCCAGGAAAATTCCAGAGCATTGAAAGTAGAACTCTGCGCTAACACAATAGAGTTAAAAATGGAAGTTTCGAGCGTCGAGCTGTCATGACACGCCATTGACATTTGACTCGACACTCATGTGTTCGATTTTCAACTCTATTGTATTTATTTACGCAGAGTTCTATTTTCAATACTCAGAATTTTCTCCGTCCTTCCGGATTCCGGATCATACAGTCCCAGCCTTAGAGAGGAGAACGTGATGGTGAATTGTTTTGGTGGGGGCTAGAAGATAGCTATGGCTAAGTAGCTATAAAAAATTGCTTGCTATGTTTTCTTCTACTTTTATGGAAATTAAAGATAAATGAGTACATAAAAATGTAACAATGTTCTTAGTTGAACTAATTTACTGGCGCTATATTCTTATCCTCTGTATATTATTTGACGACCTCTGTGGCTCAGTGGTTCAGCGCATTGGTGCTCAAGCCGGGGGTCGCGGGTTCGAATCCCGCCGAAGGAACAAAAAAAGTTTTTCTGTGTTCCTGAGTCATGGATGTGTATTAAATATGTGTATAATATAATAAAAATCTTAAATATACGAATAGTATAAAAGTATTATATATTATACTTCCCGTTTTCTGGTATCTGTAACACAGGTTCTTCGGATACTTACCACGGGGCCAGACTGACGTGGTGTTGTGTGTGACGCGTCCATAGATATTATACATTATATTTTGGGGCATAAACGTTTGCCATGGCCATATAACATATATGGCCGTGGCAGACGTTTCTGTCCTTGGGGTTTCACCCGTCTTTTGGGGCTGGCGGGCTCGTCGGTGTAGAGGCAGCTGCGCCGGGACGCCGGGAGGTCCCGAACTCCGGGGCCAGCCCTGGTCTCCGTGAGGGTCAGCTCCGTGAACCGGCTGAGCGAGGGGAAGATGTGGGCCGCGGGCGTTGCCACGTCAGCCGTGTCGTAAGGCGAGTGCACATAGTACTGAAATCGTCAGTTTTATTTCAAATTCAAAAAGTTTTATTTCCATATAGGTTAATCTTAACACTTACAGAATTGCCCGGCAAAAAGAACTGGTCTCGGACGGGACCATCTTTTAGCAAAAAGATGGAAAATTGTTATTTATATATAAAAAAAAATTCAACAATGTAATAACCTATATAGGGGAGACTGAGGATGGTTGACTAACTTTTGGCTTCAGCTCATATATCTTGGATGTTTGAATTAAAATAAAGAATATAGCGGTTGTTACAGATGGAAGAACTAGACAGGTAGTAGAAGTAATTATTAATTTTAATACCTATTTTTATCATTACGTTACATATTTATTCGATTTTATAAACCTCTGCCTTGACCAAGAGGTAATAACTCTTTCAATCAACATCAGATATCAATATTAAATTTTTTTGGATTCATTATAACCTAATGCTTACAATAATTATAGCGCTAATAGTCTTTTAGCAATCAAGCTAATCAAATGGCGGTGGTTAAAGGCGATTGTTTAAATATTATATTCGCCAACTCAGACCTAAATCCGTGTAGGTTGTCCAATATACATTCAGTTCTTGTATTTATTTTTGAGATTAAAACGATTTTATTCTAACCTAGCTGGTGACCCCGCAACATCGTTTGCGTAGACGGTAGAACTAACGGAAACGGAACACTATTTTTTAAACGGATCCCTTAGATAAAGTAGCCTATGTTACACCTTATAACATCAGCTATCTATCAGTGAAAGTCCCGTGAAGAGACAGAGATTTTAGAGATAAGCAGGAACAAACAGACATACAGACGGGCAGACAAAAGAATTAAAAATTTATTTTTTATTGTACCTACCATAAATACTTTCATACGCATTAAGTGAAAAGCTGGTAATTTAAAATTACACTGACATTTTATTTATTTGTATAGAATCTATACTTATATAATAAGTGATAATCTATAATTGCTAACATTAACAACTTTACTGGTCTCGAACACGAGGTAGCAGCCCTGGGCGGAGTAGGCGCACGTGTAGGGCAGGGCTGTGCTGCTCGACTGTTCACTGGAACAATGTGTTAAGCTAGGCAAGCGACTTGGCAAACGGGGATAGGGCGGGGAAGTTCGGGAGCTCCCTAGAGAACAAAAGGCCTGCCATCGGCCACTCTAATTAGCTTGGTTCGCAAGCAAATCATTTTGTGAATCTAGCATTAGGCACAGATTAAAGAAAGACGAACAGATAAACAGCTACATAGTTAGCGTTTGATTTGATTGCACTACTACAAGCATACGGTGTGTCCACGATTGTGTGGAAAAATTGTGGGCCGTTGAATATAACGTCAAAATTTTTGAAACTTTGATCGTTTTGGATCGTTGTATTGCTGCTGCTGCTCTGTACGTAAATACATATATATATATATATATATATATATATATATATATATATATATATATATATATATATATATATATATATATATATATATATATATATATATATATATATATATATATATATATATATATATATATATATTCTATCTACTCTATGAATTAGGTGCCCTGCAGTCTACATGTAGGTTGATTCAAACGCGTTTTGAATAGTCCAAACTCCAAAATCAGTTTATGATATCACGACGATTAATTTATAATTCATGAAAGTAAATTTAAAGTCTAATTACGAATTGGGGTTCAGTACCTAGTAGTTCATTTTGGCATAAGTGTAAAGGGATCGCATGCTAAGCGATTACCCCCGTTTAAACACAAATGCGTGTATTATCCTGTTAAAATGATTATCCTCTAAGTAAAACCAACATGGTGATATCGTCTGTGGCCAGCGAGTTGGTGGTGTGACAGACGCCGGCCTCTGTCAGCACCACCGCCCACTGCGGACTGATATTCTCCGACGAACCCGTCTTCATCACCAGCTCCCCTGACACCTGATAAGAAAGTATTATCATTAATCATAATAACAATTTACAAGAAATACATTTTTATTTATGATATCCAAGAAGATACAATTTACATGGATGGAATGCAGCGACAAAATGTTAGGTTTATCATGTTGCTGGTTCACGCCTGTTAAAATAGGTGGGGAGCTACCATCACATTTAGAGCAGGCGCCTGAGGCAAGCCGAAACCTTGACCTATACTTGGGCTACAATAGGAGATTGTAGCCCAACACGAGACTCCAGGACCGGCCGATCAGAAGAGGGCTCAGTCAATTTGTAACTTAATAATTTTAAGTAAGTAAGTAATACAATAATACAAAATTATAAGTAAGTAATAACCCAACTCATTAAATTCTTCCTACTCCACCAACCTTTCTTCTGATTAATTTTGTTGCGGGCATAGATTTATAACGCCGAGCCAGATTTAGCATGTCCCTCGGGCACCCCTGAGATCATATAAAAGGGTTTTTGTGGCTGATTGCCGCTGTCGATCCTGGCTACACAGGAGTTGCTGTGGTGGGAATGTGTGGCGGGTCAATGCCCGTTAATAAAAATATAATAACCATCACAATTCCTCCACGATAACCACCTTACTAATATAAATTTTACACAGTGGATAAGCTATACAATGCTTTATCCTTGTCTTATACGTAGACAAGGGCAAAACAATATATAGATTATCCACTGTTTAAATAATTTTTTATTTAGAAAGTAAGTAAACAGCGAGCGATTTTTAGATTATAAAATGTAAACACAGTTGTTACTTTAAGTAAGATATTGTGTTATTATGGTTTATTACATAGATTTTATAGATGTTGTGTATAATTAATGATGTATGTATGTGTGTAGTAGTATTAGTTCTAGCATAATAGACCTTCAGAGCTATCTGCAACAGGTCCACATCCAGGGTGGAGTCGTTCTGGAAGTCCCCATAGCCCTGCAGGTGGTAGAGGTCGGAGTTGGCGACGGTGGTCACGAATTTGGCGTAGTAATTGAATTTAGAATCCGCAGGTGTTACGTTCCAGATCGACTTGATTGTGCTAGGTACAGACTCGGCATTTACTTTGTTCTGAAAAGGAAATTTGTTTGAAGGAATCAAAATATGAAACGTGTCTTATAATATTCTTACCTGATATTAACAGTAAAATATTTAATGTGGCGTAACGCGTCACTCGTGGCGAAGTAATAAATCCACATGAATGTATTAAAAGCAGATATTATGTTCGTATAAAGTTCCCAATTTGCCAGCCGCCCTTTGAAAACTGATAAGTTACAACTTTCCGAGTCTTTTCAAGTATAAGGTGTCTAGTTAATCAGTTTTTTTGCTTGATATACCGAACTGAAAAGAGGCATCTACACCTGCTCGCACACGGTGACCGCCGGTAGGGTATACCTCCAGGTGCGAAAGTCCTTCTCCAGGGTGACGACGGTGGGGCTTTGCAGGAACCGCAGCAGCTGTCCCCGGCTGATGTCTACCACGCCCCAGATAGCGCCCGCCACGATACCCCCCCAGAACAATCTACCAACGAGATTATCGACTACAAGTTCAAACTCATTTTTAGTGAAAAATAAAATAAAATTATGACGATCAATTAATAATCTTCTTTCTACATTATATGAAATTCTCGTGTCACAGTGTTTGTCATTCCTTACGAAAGGGAATAACCGATTTTTTATTTATTTTGCAGGTGAATTCGGTTGGTATGAGGATAGGATAGGATTGTTAGCTATTACATACATATACTACTAAGTGATGGGGTGGTCAGACGCAATTTTTTTATTTTGATTACTTTATAATGTGACATTAAAAATACATACAATCCCTAATTTCCACCCTCTTTCTAACACCAAACCCATTGTTCAATAGCAATATTAGTACTGTAATAATTATCAACCTTCAGTCGTTGATAATTCTTTCATACATCACCTGTAGGTTGTAGAGGTAGGTTTAGGTGTAGGTTGTAGGTTTAGGTTGTAGATGAAGGTAGTAGGTGTTGGTAGGTAGGTAAGGTAGGCGAGAACTGATGCGCATATGTAAGCATACTTAGGCTACAGCTAGTCAAACCTTTCCACCCAATGTCGGCGCGGTACCGCGATATGACTAAACCCATGTATACTCGTCTGAAGGCAGAAGGTTTTACAGCAGACCAGCACTGCCTGAATCACACCATGTCCCAAATATGTCTGATTGGTCATTTTTTCAGTCTCAAACTCGTTTATTTCTTCAGCGCTGTGTCCTTGTATATATTTGTATTATTTTGTAGATTTCATCAGTTGCAAATTTATTTTGTAAATTTCATCAGTTGCAGATTTATTTTGTAAATTTCATCAGTTGCAGATTTATTTATTTCACTTTGGTATCCAGGAGAAAAAAGAGATCAACAGGTCTTTCGCCTGTCACCTCTCGTATGCTACAAAGGAATGCAATTTCCTAGCGTCAAAATCGATGTGATTGCAAGCAGTAATCATTGTTTTAATGTAAAAGTCTTGTATATTACACTACAAACCACCTGCACTCACACGACATGTTTTGCGTGTCATGCCTATATTATGAAACCGCTACAAAGATATGCATCTACCATAGTTGTATGGAATAAAAATACTATCAAAGTAAATACTACAATTGTAGTACCTATATATTATGTGCTATCTCAAATAATATTACTTAGCCCAATTTTAGATAAAGTAATCAGATTGTGGAGAAATTAAGCTAAGGCTTCCGAGTAGAATTGGTGAGCATCTATCTGCTACCTTTAAATTAAATATACCTACGAATAGAAGAATTAGAAGACAAGATGAGAGCTATAAATCTAAATTAAAATGTAAATCTAAATTAAATGGTCCTGTGGTGAAAAACTAAAGTTATTGACCGTCCCATGAATAGTACCAAAATAAATTAAGTACCTCTAACAATTGATCTCATAATAGAGGTCAATATGTTATGAATGAATCGTCATTTTACGCTGTGGACTGATTCATAATTCATGTCCGGAAATGAATTTGTACAATAACCATATAGATAACACTGAGTCAGGTGAAATGTTGCACAGAAAAATGTTACATTTATCAGTAATATGTGACTAAGTTTTTATGAGAATTTTTCTTTGGTCCTGTAGCGCTATTCGAATTTAGACGGTCTTTTCTTTCTACATCTACCAGTAATAAGCAACGTTAGTTGAGCGTGGTATATTTTCTTATTATGCCACGGTCCGAAACAGTAGACAATATCAGTTAAAAATAACTTATCCAAGTGTAATAGTATGTCAGGGTACGTAACTATTTACGTGCAATAGGCTTTTTTTCAAACTACTTAAAAAGTTATTGTCCGATTTCGCTCAAAATAATTTTCCTAAAGAGTATTTAGCAAGACCTATCAGCATAGAAAATTGTACGTTTCTAATTCTCATTGCTTAGAAATCCAAGGGGGACTAACTTGTAACCCCCTTTGGTGATTACTCAGAACTGGTTAACATTATAAAAAAGTCAATTATCAAACCTCGCCTTTATTTAAAAATACCTTATCGACACGGGGTAGAATGAAACAAAAATCATCCCCATATCACATGACTCCTAAAATTGTTATTTTAGGAGTTACATTACGAGACTTAAAATTATTACTAGATGCCAAAAGTAAAGTCCATATTCAGTCTGCAACTATACAAAATTTCGACTAGATAAAATTATTATATTTATAATTATACCGAAGTTAGCAAGGGAGGAAGGACGGACAGACGGACGGACAAAGCGAAACTATAAGGGTTCCTTGTAATCTACGGAACCTTAAAAATATTTTTCTGTGGTTTTAAAGTCTATTAAAGAGATACCTGAAAAAAGAATTATAAGAAGCGATTAAAAGCCGCGGTAAGTTCTATATCAAACCGGCTAAGTTGGTGTGGATTTATGATTGTCGAGCAAATAAATCGATGAATCCCTTCCCAGAACCTTATCAGGAGATAACTCAGCCGATACCATAACCCGTTCACCGTTAGCAGTAAATAATTATGACATAATTTTATTTCAACTTTTCGAATTATGTATTAGTTTAAGCACGTAGTAATATTTGCTTTAAAAAAGCAAATATAGTTTTAAATATCGGCCAACGTATCAGTTTGGACATACAGCGAGGCAATGCTGCCAGCCTCTTAGGTACTCTACCCGCAGCGTCCGACCTAGATTCAGTTTTTTACCTATAACCCTATTTTATTTTTCATTTAGACTAACTTATATATTATAGTTTAGATAATAATTTATTTATTTTAACTAGTTTTTGAATAGGTATTTTTAATATATATATATATATATATATATATATATATATATATATATATATATATATATATATATATATATATATATATATATATATATATATATATATATATATATATATATATATATATATATATATATATATATATATATTTTAATATCGAAATGTGAACCTTTTATGTTATTGTTAATAATAATATAACGTCTTGAAGCAAATATTAAAAGATGCATCAAAGTGAATTTCTTAGTGTCTATTTAAAAAGATATTATATAATTACTAGCTTTTTTCCGCGGCTCCGCCCGCTTAAATGTAGTATCATATAAACGCAAAAAATATAGGATAAAAAGTAGACTGTGTTTTAATCCAGAGCCTAAAAAAGTATGGTAGTAAATTAAATTATTTTTATTATATATAATATTAAATTAAATTTCTTCAAAATCCATTCAGTAGTTTTTGCGTGAAAGAGTAACAAACCATCCATCCATCCATGCATCCATCCTCACAAACATCACATTTATAATACTAGTAGGATTAGTTAAAAAATAACATAATTCTATATTTTATGTGCCAAATCTATTTCATATTGAATCGACATAGGTAAACGTAAAGATTTTATAAAATTGCAACTGTGTATAGCGAATTTTATTTTATTGTAACCGCAGACTACGAACAACACGGGGCCCACCATAGCGCCCTGAGGTATCCGGTGCCGTTATCACGTTATCAGTTGTATTATCACCCACCTTTACACTGAATTTCAACACTGATAAGATTTCACGACTACGCACAGAACGGTTTTAAATAAGCGATATTGATAGCGAATTATTGAACAGTATTAGTGTACGGGCGTGGCAGAGGACGCCGGTGTTGTGTGTGAAAAATGGGGTTCAATTATTTTATATTTGTTTTAGTGATCGGGTATGCGTCTGCGCAAAACTGTGAGTGTTTTAAACTACTTTTAATTTCATACTTCTTATTGTTTTTGCTGTGATTAGTAAAACAAAATTGTGAAGATTAAGACGCGGCAAGTAACGAAAAATTCGATAATTTTGATAAGGCTTTTGATTGCAATGCACATCGTATTAAGTGTTATATAACTAAAGTACCTAATACCTATGTTCATCATTATAGGAGATTCTTGGGATGGTTATATAAATATTTTTTCACCAGGAAGTGATCTCATAAAGTTTCCGCAAGAGATACTTTTAGCATACCAGCATGCTTGTGTGATTTTTTATTAGCTGTCATCTATTGATTTTGGAACACGTTAATTTTTTAATTTCATAAGCAAATTATTACTATTTACTAACTTAGGTGCCATAGCTTATGCCTAGCAATGTTTCGCTAAAACTCGAGAATGGCAGGATCGATTTGGCTAATTTTATTCTTGAAATAATTGTAGAAGGTCAGGGAAAGTTTAAACGGTGAGAAATATTGGAATAGGTTTACGTTATAGGTGTAGGAGTAGTAGTAGGTGTAGATGTAGATCTACCTACATCATACTTACCACGGGGCTAGATTGACGTGGTGTGAACACCTAGGTGTAGTTGTTTATTCCAGTTCATAGGTAAGACAGAACAACGTGTATCGGGACAGCTAGTATATAATATTATAATGTAATATTTATAGACGCTTCACACCACGTCAATCTAGCCCCGTGGTAAGTATCCGAAGAACTTATGTTACGGAGAACAGACAACGGGAAATGTAAGAACGGGAAGATTTTTATTAAGTTATAAACATATTTATTACTGGATGTGTATTGATCCAGGAACATTAAAAACTTTTTGTTCCCACGGCGAGATTCGAACCCGCGACCTCCAGCTTGACCACGGAGCCACAGAGGCCTTCATTTCGAGAGATTAGATTTTTTTTTTTTTTTTTTTTATAACCTCATACAATTTATTTCAATTTTACATCCATGTTTTAAATGCTAAAATTAACTAAAATCTATTAAAAATATTTACAAACTATAAAAGTAGGTAAGTACTAAAAAAAAATAATAACTACTCCAAAACTTAAAATGCTACAAAACAAAGAAATGTCCCAGGTCGTCCCCACCAGGCAAAGTACCTAGAAGGCTCAAAGAGTTTCCTCGCTGGATTGCGATACTTATTCTCTGGGCCAGGTAGGTGCCGGCTCTGGGGTCTTGGGTGGCCTCAATGAGTTTTTTGGAGATATCTCTGAAAAGTTTGTGCGCACCCAGACCCCATGTACCCAGGGTTTCAACCCCAAACAGTTCAAATATGAGATCCCCACTAAGGTTCTCATATTTGCGCCGCTTGAGGTTTTCCGCCTGATTGGCGGCCGCACCTGCAGAACTCGAGGTGCCCTGGACATGGGACGGAGCAAGTGTATCGACGCAAGTAGCATCCCATACAAGAGCCTGTCTCACTCTCCAAGGGTCCAGGGTCATACCGTCTATGATGGTCTCTTGCCATCGTCGCGCGCCAAACCAGAGGGTTCCAGCACAGCTGGCACTCCGGCGGTGACAAGAGCCCGACGGATGAAATCGTTCAGGCAGTAATGTCGGGAGATGCGGCCGGCGCTTCGTTGACAGGATAGCCCGTGGTGTCCGAGGCTGTCCACGTTTGCACCACAAACACAGCGAGGGGACGACGTGGGGGGTGCCAAGACGCAGGGAAGTGGCTAACCGGAAAGCTGTTTGATCCAGCAATATACCCGTTTTGGGTGACGGTAATGCTTGTAGCCAAAGGCCCGACTCCCACTTTTCCGTAGCTAAGAGGCGAGGCTGCTCCACAGAACTGGAGGACGTATTAAGAAGATTATTCCGTACCAGTCTGCAGAGTGGCTCGTCCCAGAGCCTTTGGGAAAAAGTATTGTCAGGCAATTCGCTACAAGCACTAGTTGCGCTCCAGGCGTCCTTGGCCTCGTCCAGAAAGGGAACTGTATTGGAGTAGGATGGGTGATGTAGTATTTTGGAGATAAGACTATGGTTCGCGTGGACTGAGGACAAGAAGGCCGGAAGCGATATGTCAGAGGGCTTTCGAACACCCAGGCCACCGAACCTAACTGGAAGCGATGCCTGAGTCCATGCGCGGTCATAGAAATTTGTATTCAAAATAGTGGAGAGCGTTTGTCTTATGGTATCATCCAACTGTTTGAGAAGTTGAGGGAACTTCCACAGTTGACAATAACGTAAGACATAAGTCAATTTAGGTACGAAAATGCAAAAACGGATTAGGGTAAAGGCCATGTGACAGTTAATTTGGAGGAATTACGAGGGCGGCACTGAAAATTTCGGGAATTAAGTAAGTTACATTACTATTTAAAAATGTATTTATTGCTTTTCGAAGTATTCTCCACGAAATTTGACACATTTTTCCATACGATGAAACTAATCATTGAAGCAACCATTCCATTCGGAAGTTGGGGTCTCCAAAATGGCCGTTTTGTAGGCGTCCACAGCTTCTTCAGGTGATGAAAATCTCTGACCACGCAATTTATTCTTTATTTTAGGGAAAGTATAGAAATCATTAGGGCTTAGGTCGGGGCTGTACGGCGGATGGTCTAATAATTCTATGATTTCTTACTCTAAAAACTCTTTTGTTCTGTGCGCGGTGTGAGAACTCGCATTGTCGTGATGGAGGATGATGCGGCGGTTGCAGTTCTCTTTACGGAGTTCAGAAACGACCTGTGGCAAACAAATGTTAGCATACCATTCTGCATTAACCGTTCTTTGTCCCTCAAGAGGAATAGTCGCAACATGGCCGGTTTTGGAGACAAACGTGGCCACCATTTTTTTTGCAACACTCCGTGAACGAACAATTTTTGTTGGCTTTAACTCATTTTCGAACACCCAAACTCGTGACTGGTTTTTTGTTTCGGGTTCGTACGCGTATATCCAGGATTCGTCACCAGATACGATGTTGTATACAGCATTTGAGGATCCTGCGTGGAATCTTTCGAGAGTTCTGACGCACCAAGTAACGCGAGCCGCTTTTTGCTCTTCACAGAGCAAATGCGGTATCCATCGGGAAAACAACTTTTTTACACCTAATTGTTCATGCAAGATTATTTGTATTTGATTCATGCCAATGTCTAAAGTTGCCTGAATTTCGCGGTATGTCACATGTCGATCTTCCTCAATCAGCTTACGCACAACATCAGCGTTTTCTTGGGTGACTGCAGTATTTGGACGACCTTGACGGGGATCATCACTGAGCTTGACACGTCCACGTTGAAATTCAGCAAACCGGCGATAAATTGTGGTTTTGGATGGGGCTTCATCACCAAATGCAGAAATCATCCGGTCAACACACTTTTTGTGTTAAACCACTTCGAAAGTCATAGTAAATCATCGCTCTAGAATTTTCTCGAGTCAATTCCATTTTCTCAACGACTAAACAAGTTTGATAAGACCTTGTGACAAGACCGAGAATCTTTTTTTAAATAAATAAACGGTATTCGAATTTTAAAACCAAGGAGTTTTAAATTAAAAAGATTTTAATATGACAGGAACAGTGGAAATATTTCATTCCCGTTACTTTTAGTGCAGCATATGTATAGTTGACAAAAAAGAAATATATTTCATTTATCAGTATCATATGACTATGTTCGAAGATAACATACTTATAGGGCGAGTCGTATTAGTCACTCCAAGAATATTTATGAAACTATTCGTAAAAGTGATATGATAAAAATACATCGATTGCTTGTAAACGGAAGACTTGGTTTTCTGAATACAAATGCAGGAAACACAATCTTCACAACTCCATGCCGTAGGAATCACGGTTAGAAAGTTCAAAATTAAAAATCCAAAATTAAACACCTTACTAGTTAGATGAAATTCAGGTCCAAGGGGCTTAGTAGGTAGGTACGGAAAACACAAATTTATGAATTATTTAAAAATAAGAAACTATGATAGCGTTGATGGATCCCAACATACTATATCGTTTTCCCTTTTCAGTATTACAAATATACAGTATAAAGTTGTAGATCCAGTAGATATAAATTTGTAGTTGATAAAAGGCTATTTCTGAATGCTTTTGATCAGGTTCATGATTTTCTGCGGTTTTTTAGTTACAGGCCGTATATAATATAATATTACATATATTATATTATACCTCTGATAACTTGTAACTTAGGTATTTGTTTGTTTCAGTGCGAGTATGTATGCCCTCCACCAGCACAGTCGTTTGCCAGAGTTTGGACAGAGATGACAGCCAAGTGGTATGCGATCCAGTAGAATCAAGGTACTGTTCCCAATCCTCTTAACATTGTACGTTTTCAATGAATTAAAAAACTATAAAAATTGGTCGATAGAATGGAAATATGTATTATGTAACCTAAGTACACAGATTCTGTTTGCCAATATAATATTCTTCGAAATCAATTAATAATAATGGAAAACTTGCCGGAAAAGTAGTTATCTCTTCTAAAGATTTAGAGAAATGTTTGCTAAGAAATATTGTCTAATCCAATGATCTATTCTTCAAGAATCGACTGCGCAATAAAGCTAGCGCGAGGAACGGCTGACTTCGGAGTGTTCTCAGAGGAGGAAACGATGCTCCTGTCCCAGCAACAGCCCAATGAAAACAGGATCATCGCATCTATCAGAGATGTGCAAAGGACCGGTAAGTTTCTATTTTATGCAGTAAATCGGTAAAATCTTCTATTCTTAAGGAAATAACAAAAAATGTTTGAACAGAGTTTATTCTAACACGAGCTTCTTTGAATATATATAAGCCAAAGGTTACAATTAAGTAAAATTACAATTCATAGATGTGAGTAATAAATTAGTAAATCGATATCAATTATATTAATGCAGTAATTACGTAAGGTTTGACGTCACATAACACTCATGATATTGTAGAGCCCTATGCGTTTGAGGCGGTGGCTGTAGTCCCCGCCAACCACAACGGGGGCTTGGAAGGTCTGCGCGGGGCTCGCTACTGCCACCCGGGCCTGGACCAGACTAATCTCCGGTGGTCTCCACGGGTGTTGAAGGCCTTCGAACGAGTCGTAAGTTCTTGACATTTTAAAGCAAAATAAATATATAATGTATTGTACACACACATATGTTACATACATATTAAATTCTAGATGATTACAAAATTATAAACATATTTAATACACATCCATGACCCAGGAAGATTGAAAATTTTTTGTTCCCACGGCGGGATTCGAACCTGCGACCTCCAGCTTGACCACTGAGCCACGGAGGCCGTCATTATCATATGTTTGAAGTTATTTTAATTCATTCATTATTATGTGATATCCTAGTAATAAATTTCCTAAAATAAATTATTGAAATATTTAATTAAATAAAATAATTCAATAACTACCTATAAAATTTTTTAGGCATTTATTTATTTAGGCATTTATTTATTTAAGAGTTGTTAAAAAAGCTAAATAAATTGAAATAATAGTGCGGTTATGCTGTTTACTATGTTTTAGCGCGTTTAGCCCAAGGATTATATAGAAAGAGAAAAAATGTGGCACTTTATTTTGGATACGCTAGACACAGTGTATCGAGAATCGAGATTTGGGGAAAGAAGGAAAGGAACCTGTGGCCAGAAATGGAACATAGACGGCTATTAATAATTTTGAAAAATACTTATTAGATACGTATGCTGATGAGAAACAAACATTTCCAGGTCGCACGCACCGACCGCTGCCCAGACGTGAACACAGACCAGAAGACGGCCGAGGAGGTGGAGGTGGAGACCTTGAACAACTTCTTCGGCAGCAGCTGCCGGCCCGGACCCTGGAGCGCTAACGTCTCTGTTGATGCCGATCTCAGTAAGTATTGCTTAAGAAAGAGATTTAAGTATGTCCTTTGTCCAGGGACCTGGTATATATCGCAAGAAGCTATTTATGGGATTACATGTCACAAGATTAATCGCAAATACCATTCACAGAGAACAGATTCCCGAATCTTTGCTCGAGCTGCGGCGACGGCGCGAACTGCAACCGCTACACCCTGGACATGGGCGTCGCCATCTCCGGCGTCAACAGCAACAACCGCCACATCCAGGCGCTGGAGTGTATCCGCAGAGCCAACTCCTCCGTCGCTTACGTCGCGTGGCAGCACGTTCGGGAATTCTTTACTGTGAGTTCCTACGAATTTTTGAATGATGAACTATCCTTTTTTTAAGGTTTATTTATGTGTAGTAATTAAGTTGCAACTTGAAAGCAATGTTAAAGCCATAAACATGAAACAGTAGTTTTATTCCCAATTATATTTTAACTAGCTCTAATATTGTGCAGATCCGCAACCCACAAGACGCGACGTCATACGCTCTGATGTGCGAGGACGGCGCCCTGCGCGTGCTCACTGCTGAGGTGCTGGCGTCTACCGCAGCTCCCTGCTCCTTTGTCAAACAACCCTGGGCTACTGTCGTCACTTCTACGTAAGGACAATTCATTACTCTTTATATTAGGCACTTGTCAAGCCATTGGTGTTAAATGTAAGTCTATGGAGACTATAGTGGCGGATCTTATGTTGCTTACCGTATTGCTTGTACGCTTAGCACCAACTGTTGTGTTACATACTTAATCAAATTTGTGTTTATCATTTTGTTTTCTAGTGATGTAAATCGATACCATATCTCATATGTTTTCAGCGCTAAATCAACTGAAGTCCTCACTAAACTCCGCGAGTGGTGGCCCAATGGTGTCAGCCCAGGTGACACCAGCTGGAGGTCGCTGTTGTACTCCAACATTATCGGTGGTAACAACGCACGAGTTCACTTCGAAACTACCCCAATGACTATTAGCAACTACACATCTTCTGGTAAGTTTATTTTCCAATAATAATTACACTTCTTAAATGCATTTGTCTGAATTAGGTACTTACTAGATCTAAGAAATAAGGCGTTCAAAGGGAAAAATTGATTGTTTCAGTTCGCAATCTCACCGACATTAGTTCTTCAGCATCATGCTTCCCCGCGCGTCGCTGGTGCACGATCTCCGGGCAGGAGCAGACTAAGTGCCAGTGGCTGCGCAGTGCCGCCTACGTGCTGGGTATCGAGCCCTACATCACCTGCCAGCAGCGGAACAACATGTTCGAGTGTCTGTCCGACATCAGGGACCGCAACGCCGATCTCATCGCAGCCCCGTCCAACTACGGATATTTATCCAGACAGTGAGTTTCAGTTTTATACTATCCAGTTTTATCTCTCATAAAAAAACAAAGGCTATAATACTGTGAGATTAAGATTATATAGAGTTAAGATAGAGATTAAGTATTTCCTATATATCTACAGGACTAAATAATCGTTAGGTAAACTTAAATGTTGGATTCCTTCGATTAAGGTTGTAAACTTGGTGACCACTAAATTGACGTTTGATTAAGGCATTACAAGCTCTCCGCGGTGAAGCTGGTTCAGAACTCGAGGAACAACCCCGCAGCCTTCTCCCGCGTCGCCGCACTTGTAAAAGATACCACAGCCCAGACTAACGTCACCAGGTTCGAAAATCTCCGAGGCAGAAGAGCTTGCTTCCCCGAATATGGCGGCATCGGTAAGTGGTCATTAAAATTACTTGAGATAAAAATTATGTTACCTTTTGGTCTTAGTACATTACAATGTTATGACAATTGATAAGAAAACTGTTGGTATAAGAAGAAACCCTATTTTTGAACTCTAAATATGGTAATTAATGCAGTCATTTAGAATCCTATGTGTTTAGCGTACGTGGCGTTCGTGACCGTTGCCCACGAGAGAGGAGTGATCAGCTCGTCCGAGTGCGACTACGCCAAGGCCGTCGGGGAGTTCTTCGACGGCGCCTGCGCACCAGGAGCCGAAGCTGCCTCACACGCTATCGGAGTCAGCGTAAGTGGCAGATTTTACATGAAAGTGGCAACGACTCACTTCATGGTAATAACAATTTATCTTCCATAGATGTGGGATGAGATAAATAAAAATAAAACGAGCGGGCTCGCAAACTAAACCAGATTGGCTATAATTATGCGAGAGTGGTATTTTCCTGGGTACACGCAGCGCTACAATGTACCTAATGACATAACTATCTTTGTTACAGAGCTTCAATGTGACCAACCTGTGCACTGCCTGCCGTCCTTCATTCATGAACAACAACATTGCATGTAAGTCCGCTTTCTAACATCAATAGTCTTATTATTAACTCTATTAATCGTATTTCTTAGCACTACCTATAATATTTTGCACATTTTCCTGTGCGTTTTCAGACACCTGCGCCTACGATTACTCCAACTTGTACTACGGCAATAACGGTAGCATGTCCTGCTTGGCTGACACCTCCAATGACGTCGCCTTCGTCGAGATTCAGAACATTCAAGGTATAAGGAAAAATAATATAAATGTGGAAGTTTGTGAGGATGGATAGATGTATGTATGGATGGATGATTGTTACTCTTTCACGCAAAAACTACTAAACAAGTTTTGATGAAATTTGGTATGGCAGTAGTTTAGACACTGGATCAACACATAGGCTACTTTTATCCCGAAAAAGTACAGTGTTCCCGTGGTGTTTACTGTATTTACGCGGGTGGAGCCGCGGTCAAAAGCTAGTGTTATATAACTGATCAAATAGAAAAATAAACACAAAAAATATGAAGGAATAAATAATATAATAATTATGTACAATGTATAGTTAGCAATTTTTTTACAAGTGGTGGATATTCTTAAACGGACTAATTATTAAAGAGACGATAGTAATGGATCTTACGTTGTACAACACTAATTTAGGTGAAGCGCTGATGTAACAAGCGATCCGCTTCCTACGAACATTTTCAGATGCCAGGAAAGCATGAATGCTTATGAATCACTATTATTTCAGCCCACCTGACGGCCGCGGGACTGCAGGCGTCGCAGGTGCGTGCGCTGTGCCGCAACAACACGCTGGCCGTCTCGACCGGCGTCAATATCGACCAGAACTGCCTGCTCGCCTACGTCGTCGACTCCGAAGTGCTTGCCAGGCGGTGAGTCTCGCCTTGTGGTTTTATTCTTCTATTTGAAATCTTTAACTCACTCAGTACGTAGTTTGTTGTCAACGATCGTCAGAGCAAGTTGCGTGCGAGCAAATAACAGGCTTAGTGCCTTTACACGCGCCGCGGCTCCGCCGGATTTTGTAAGTTTACCGCCGGGGCTGCGGCAAAAAGAACCCATACAAATCTAATACTGTAACGGCGCGGGCGCCGAGAGATCTGCATTCAGCGGCGCTTGTGCAAGCGTACCTATGCAGCTATGGGTTAATTATTACGTCGTAATTTGTCAATAAATGACGTTATATCGCCTACTTCTAGTACAAATTCTATTCTGTGTTTTTATTTTAGGGACGATCCCCTCCTGAACGCTTTGAACACTCTTCTGGACTCCCTGAGCTCTCACTTCGGCTACAACGAGGCTACTTCTGCCCAGCTCATCAACCTCGAGATCTACTCTCCCTTCGACGGTACCAGCGATCTCCTGTTCAAGGACACTGCTGTTGGCCTGGCCGAACCTTCGGCTACCACCAACGAGGCAGCCAAGAACTACTACGACCTCTTCAGCCATCTGGAGTCCTGCAACGCCGCCGCCCCCACCCCGGGCATGGCTTCCAGGAGCATCTACTCCGGCCTCACCATCATATTTATGTGGCTCCTGGCGCGCGTGGCCATGGATTAGGTTTAGGATAAGTTTTTTTAAGTTTATCTTTAGATAAGTATTTGTTTTGTCAATTATGAAAATATTACTTTCAAAACCCAGTGACTTGGTTTCATGTAGAATTATAGACAAATTTAAGAATTTGCCACACAGTAATAGTACTTGTACATAATATTTCATAGGTTAACTATAAAATAGGAATAACAGTATTTAATGGCATGCTTGCATATTTCCTTTCTGTTCGTATCAAAACCTTCGTTCTGTTCAGTGATAGCTAGCACTTTGTCAAAGTAGGTTTCACTTAATAATAAATCACATACGTAGGTAGGTACATACATGATTTAATAACATAAATTAATCAATACTTAAGATTTTTAATCTAAAAGTGTCCTTATTTATATTTATTCATGTCTGTAAAATTTAAACTCTTGGTGCGGAAATGTTTGTATGAATTTAATAAAGTTTTGTTATGTATTTTTTTGTTATGGATTTTATTTAACCCGACCAGCTGTCCTCATGAAATAATCTTGTAACATACAATAGGTAGTTCATTTGTTTTTGAGTTTTTCAGTAAAACACAATAGCTATTAATAAATATTTATTAATTTAGTAAAGATGCAAAAAATGATAACTACAGGAACTGAAGTTACAAATTCGACGTGTAAAAAGGTAAAAAGCTACTTACAAAGAAAATAAAAAGAGCTACAAAGTATTAAGTACATAACTATTTACTATTTAGAATGAAATAAAGTATCTTAGAAGATGATTATTAGTGGGCTCCAGTTTATATTCCATAGTAGATACCAGTGGCGAAGACTGGTTATCCTTCATAGGGAAGCCCTAGCCTGTATAATAGGTAGAGATTTGGATGAGGGTCTGCAAAAGGCAAGTGGTAAGTGAATAGGAATAGGGTTATAGTAAATGCACGCCACTGGTAGATACAAAGTATCAGTCTTAATTTTTTTTCGTTCCTTTTTTCAACTTTGCATTAAGTGCCAATCTAACCATAGTCCGTTTCAATTGTTGATTCCAACAATGCAAGCCTCGCTTGTGTTGTTTATCTGCAGAAAATAATAATTCCAAGTTTAATTGATGCTTATTATTAAGATAGGGTAGAATTCTGTAACGGTAATGCCGTTTTCCGCCGCGCCGTCTTCTTATGTGAGTATATTCAATATTCATTCCTATTTTTTTTTAGATTTTAGATAGATAGATAGCAGTCCATGTCCTTGTGTAAATTACATGTTGCATGTAAGTATTAAATTAGCCAAGCAATTCGACGCCTAGCTAGACCGTCCATTTTATATGCCGACGCCCGACATCCAATGCAATAAACCCTATAGTTATTTAAACTTTTTGTACGTTTAACACTATTGGAAACGAACAGACCACGACCAAGATGATTATTAAATTTAGTTCAGTTTTTTTCTACTGTAGCGCTAATAGTGATCAAAACAAATATGGTGTCAAATGCGCAGCAAATTGTATTGTTCCGTTCGCGGAGCATTTGTAAATGAAAATAAAATAAGATATTGTGAAAATTATATAGAACATGGAGTTGGAAAACAATACAACGTATTCCTAACCCTAACCAAACATCGTAAAATCATCAATATTCAATTTAACCAAATGACTACACGATGTTAGGTAGGTATCTGGTAAAACGTTGCGCTCAATGAATTGGCTAGTTTCTATCCCTCATTTCATTGGATGCTGGCGTATGATGAACAGCCTAGTCTTCGTATTGTCTGGCGAACATGGCTGCGACCTGAAAAAACCTGCGATATTCCCGTAACCCAACTCTCGTAACTATTTGTGATCATAATCCAGTTCGGTCCGCGCACTGTCTCAGGCTCTCACGCGCGATAGATGCGTGTGTGAATGCGACTACGCGCACACAAAATAGGATTGTGATCACAAATAAGTAGTTATGAGAATTTGGATTCCTAACCTATAATAAAGATGATCTTAAAACTCCGATAGCGCCTTTTTAACTCCTTTTACGCATTTAAACCCATAGCGCATCTCAATCAGTGTCGGGTATCGCTTGCCATTTACTCGTTGGCTTATCTCTCGTTAGTTGGTTGGTTGGCTGGTATACCATAAAATACTGACTTATTTCAGCTTCCTGATCCACCCGAGCCGGCTTTTGCCGACAACTACCATCAGCACGTCGTCGGAGCCGCCGGGAGACACGCGCGCCGACCGCCATTTCGCTGATTTGGGTGCTACAAGGAAATAAAGTGAAGCCTATCTAGTATCTTTATGACTTATGAGACATGAGTTGACTATATTAATCGCTAGATGTCCGCAACTACACGTGTGCGTGTGCGCAAAAGGCTATCATCCAGCGCGAACCTTACATGTTGCAGTGATGTCCTTTCCTGTTGTCTACTCTCGGGTTGCCGACTCCAAATTGAAATAACCTAACCGAGAGCATGTCAGGACATGTCTAAGGAGGGTTCCGTAACAATCAACTCATAATAGGTTTTTTTTTTAATTACTTCAAAAGTTACTGTTCCATTTCGTTCAAAATAATTATCCTAAAGAGTTTTTAGCATGATCTATCAGCATGGAAACTTACAAACTACTTTGGAGGCCGATTACTCGAAAATGGTCGAAGTTGTAAAAAAGTAATATAAAACCTTGCCTTTATTTTAAAAGACCTATTCAACGATATTCCACACGTTAAGGTAGAATAAACAAATATTTTTCATCTCCACTTCACATGTATGGAGAGCCACCCCTAAAATATAAAATTATTCTTCTTTTATGATGCCAAAACCGAGATCTGTACACAATCTATAAATATACCAAATTTCATCCATTTATATTCATCATTACAGAAACTAGAAGCGTGGACAGACAGACAGACAGACGCACAGACGGACGGACAGAGCAAAACTATAAGGGTTCCTTGTGTACTACGGAACCCTAAAAACTAGGATTTGAAGTTGGAAAAACTAGGACAATTCAGTTTACACAGAGGACGCAGTTTCAATAGTAAAATTGATATAAAGTGAAAATTGGGGGAAATAGAATTCTATTAATAAAAAAATCACATTTTTAAATAAAAGTATTTAAAAAATTTAATAATACGAGTTGAAAACTAGTTACTAAAATATAAGTTCGGACTCGCGCACGCATTAGCGCTCCGTACAAAGTGGCAAAATTTGTTGTAATGGAAATATTTATTTTATTCTGTTATTAGTATTTTTTGTTATATCGGCAACAGAAATACATCATCTGTGAAATTTTAAATTGTCTAGTTGTCACGGTTCACGATATATAGCCTGGTGACAAACAGACGGACCGACAGACAGCGAATTCTCAGTAAAATTGAAGAAAAAAGTTAAAGTCGCAATAAACTTACCGCCACTGCGGCGCTGCGTTCGCTATGAGTGCGAATGAGATGCACCGAGTGACCGCCTGGTGAGGGAGCAGGACGACAGCAGCAGGTGGAGCGCTGCGAGGGTCGCGTAGACCGCCACCTGGTACTGCTGCAGCCATTCCACCACGGACCGCTGGCAGTCCTGAAAAGCAACAAATTTTAAAGTGCCAACTGCCAATTGCCAAGATATTCTGAGAGTGGAAATGAGCTAAAGTTCGAGGTTGGTCTGAGAGCTGAAATTGAAAAATAAGAACGAAATTGCTTAATTATTTTGTGCTTGGTTCATATTTTCGCAAAACTAAGGCCTATATTATACGTAACTCATAAAATATATTCATATGTTCGTGTCAAATAAGTTATTTAGATTTTAGAGAATATAGCTAGAAAAACTACCTGTTTATAGATCTTATCAGCGGTACAGTTCTTGGGGAATGTGTCGGCGCCGCAGCACGACCACGGAGGTGTCGCCGGCTCAGAGATAGACCTGAAATTGATTACATTCAATATTGTAAACCTTGCATTTTTTAACGTCAATTGACACTGGAATTATTCACATTAAGGTAAGCAAATGAAGTCAAAAAGTTCCTACTGGATGTCATTGTTAATAGCAACTACGTTCGCCTGAAAAATGTTTTGCTTTCCCAAAGCCTCTAACTTTCAATAAGGAGGTTTTTGAGTGAAGGAGTAAAAAATCCTTACAAACTTTCGCATTTATAATATTAAATAGGATGACACAGAGACACGGGTCGATAAGTCCCTGCCGATGTCATTTAAAATTAAAACAACTACTGGTCACCGGTCACGCCATAATGCAGATGAATAAAATAATGCCTGCCATGCTTGTAATACTCTGACAGAAATCGAAATGTAGGTCGTAGTTAGAATCTAAGACAATGTGAAAAAAAATGTAGTTATCATTTTTCTGAGTCCCTTTCTTTATTTATCCAAAATATTCTAAAATCCTTATAGATACGACAGATTTCTTACGTGTAGTTTTTGTCGCAGCATTCGAAGACGAGTCTCAGAGCGTGTGTCCATTGGCCGTCGTCTTGGATGCCTTTCTAGAGAAAAAAAAATACGCATTAGTCACCTACCTATGAACAGTAGGTACCTACGCAAAAAATCAATGAAGGAAAACAAATTAGTTGGTAAGCCAGAAACAAATTTTGAGGAGCAAAAGCGACGAACAGAGAGCTTGAACCAAGGTTTCACTGAAAAGATGATAAGTGATGAGTCTCAGTAGTGACTGACCTCGACGATGTTGGACGAGAAGTAGAACATGAGGGCGCACTCCAACAGTAGCAGCAGGAACACCAGAGCGCCGTACTGAAACGAACACCGCCTTATACAAAACTAAAATTATAGACACAGTCTTTCGTTAGCCATTTCTTGCATACTGATTGTGACTACTGGTTAGAAGGTCCAGATGGCCAGTTGTGTAATATACAGTTTCGTTTAGGAAATGTATCACAAAATCACTATCTCAGGGGAACCTTAAGGAGAAACGGTACCACAGGCCGGAGATTACTAAATAGTTATTTCGTGGCAGTAAAATATAGAATCAGTATTTGCAAATTTACATACCATGAACAACAAGAACTGCGAGGCCGACACGGCGCCGTAGACGCCCATGAGCGAGATACAGAAGAAGAACGCGGCCAGCATCGCCGCGCTCACGCCCACCTGCACGCCCACAGACTCCTCTGTCACCAGCGCCTAGAATACAATATACCTATATATTGCCTGCCTGCTGTATACAGGGGGGGAAGGTAAGTAAGCGTTGCGTTTCACGTCGAAGTTGTCAGCCGACTGATGAGGTGTTCAGAAGGAGTTCAAGTTGCGCCTGGGTGTGTTACGCCCACCTTACACTTCGTGTTACAAATTCGAGTAAACAGTTTTTGGTTTATATTCGTTATATTTTTGTTTTTTTTGAATATATATTTTAGTTAAATAGTTAACATGTTATACGAAGAAAACAAATGGAGGTTATTAAGTATTTTCAAATCAACTGATAATGATAATTCTTGTGATGATTCCTTTTGTGACTTCGAAATTGATGTTGGCCAAAGAAGCTCTGAAGGTGATTATAAACCAAGAGATAGATAGGGTTATCGAATGAAAATGAGTATCCCGCGTATCCCGGACACGAAAAATGTCATACTTGTTATAAATGCAATCGTTATAAATAGATAGAACATGCTGTTTTGCGTGAGCACATTGCGCTCAAACTGAAGATGATTATGAGAAGTCTGACCAATTATATAGTAGTACCTGGGCGACCGAGCTTTGCTCGGTTATTACTATTTATTGTAATATGGTGAAACTCGAAAGCATAAATCTTATTCACGTAATCAGTATAGGTAAATGTTAGACATATTTATGAGAAATATATATTGTTATCTCAAACATTAACTACATTTTTTAAAACTTGTCTAAAAACAATAAAAATTTAAAAAAAATAAACTTGAACATATAAAAAAAAAAACAAAAGTAAGTCACCGAGCGGAATTCGAACCCGTAACGCGTCCGCGTTTTAACCCGCTGGACCAGACGGACAATGACCGGCAAAACGAAATTAGCGACCATATTCTGCGTAGACAGAAAAACGCATGAAAACTCGAAAACACGCGTTTTCCCAAACATAAAAGAATGCTAAGAAAGAATTGCTCGTTTAAAGGTATAAGATAAGTTTAGATCACATTGGTTTTCAAATTTTATCAACTATAAGGAAAAACTATTCGTTTTTTTTTTCTAAGTTTACTTTTTTGATACATAATAATTCTATGTGTACGCTATGTTTATTAAGTAAAAAACTATGCTTTCGTTAATTTCGGAAATAAAGACTAAAAAATATTTGTTTGCTTTATTTTTTCCTCTCAATCAGTTCTTATTTATTAAATAATGAAATTTAGAAAATAAAAACATAAATAAAATATTAAGAACATTAAAATGTCTAGTCCACTACATGGGTGTGCTGCACCCACCTTACGCTCGATTGTATGTAATGTAACTCATATTATGCTTGCGTTCGCCGGGTTAAGTATGAAAATCATACTAAAGAACTAAACAGTATAGGTACTATTTATATAAAGGGAGCTGTTTAGAGTTTAGTATTTTAATCTAAATTAAAATAATAGAACCAATTAAAACACAATGACATAATAATTTGGTTATTGTGTTTAAATTGGTTAAACAGTTTAATTTTTTTGGTAACATTTATATTAAATAAGACCTGAACCTCAATTCTCTTATTTAAAGTAGACTTTCATTTTACTTTGAAGCGACTTGTTATCGTAAACTGATATTATGAAGTTTGCACCAATCAGAATTCCGAACGCGTTTTAGGCTGGTTTAACGTTTACGAGAATATCAGTTTGGCAGTTTTAGCGTATCGGGACTTGATTGTAATTGGAATAAAGTAGGTTTTATTTAGCAACCACCTTATAACAGAGTACCTACCTATGTACCTATATGTCGTAGGATAATTAGGTTTTTTGGGAAAATGCTAGGTCAAAAAAAAATAAAAGAGCCGGATTATTTTATTCTGAGATAAAAAGACACTCACTGGCGAATTCTACCTGATTTTCCATCAAGAGCGGCCCAAGTTTAGAACATATATGGTTATAAAGTACTTAAAAGTGTTGCATATTAAGGTAGTAATAGAAAGTAAAAATGTCAATGTCTTATTGACAGATGTCACAAGCACAGCCTATCTAGTTAGATTAGTTTAGTTAGCCAAAAGGCTATATATCGTGTAGACGTATCTGTGTTAAGCATCTCTCATATGTAATACGTATCTGTTTATGTACCTTATCTCTCATATGTACCAATGAAGAAGAATATCACAATGGTTGCCGTATTATTATCATCACCACTCAAGCATAAGAAGGATCTGTAAGAACCAAGACGTCGCAGCCTACAACAAAAAGATATTACCTAGGTTCTCCGAATATCAGAGAATTGATGTGCAAAATACGTACTTATCTGTGGTAATCGTTGTCATCATATGGTTATCTTGCTGTAAATTGTCAATTTCAGGGAATAATAGCTCCATCTAGTGGCCCAGTATTTATATTTATTTTAATTGGAGTATTAAGTTATTTTCTTTTTCTATAGCTCAATGGGGTGTGAAATAGATCCCTATACGATTTACATTTATATACCTACTAAGAAAAATAATTATTATATTTTTGGTTTTCATAACATGAAAGCGACATCTATCATTTACCTGTTAGCATATTGCGATTCCAAACAAACTATGTACTTATTAATTTCATTACGTAATTGACATCGCAAATAATAGACGTCGCTTTTCCGCAAACCGACACTAGAGCAATATATTGAACAATGGGTTAGGTTAAATAGAATCAATTATCTTTTATCTCCCGATTTTGATGTATAATATTATTGCTTTTTTTGATCCTATGTTCATAAAGTACCTACAACTTACAATAAATACTTTTCGTAGCCTCGTATTTTAATACCAGGCAGTAAATGTATGGAGACTTGCCGATCTCCTTTCGCCATCTTCCTAACAATTTTCAAGATCTTCGCAAAAAACCCGACTGTAGCACAATATGGGACACTTGAGTATTGATTGGCTGTTGCAAAGGGTGCGTTTAGAGCACCATTATTCAGATTGGTAAAAAATCAGCAAGGTATACCTACTTTAGAGAGCCAATTATCGCGCACTATAATATATATATTTTTTGGTGGCGAAATTTTTATTTTAGAATTCTACAATTATTTATTTCATACTTGTAATAGGTATTTGGTGTACTGAATAGCATAATTTTAAAGAATTAATCCATTTCGATAATACAGTACGTAATTTAATGGACAAAGAACGAACGTTAACAACTGGTAATAGTCCCATGGTTTAATCTTTAATTGGTAGATATCATTCACCGAAATGAGTCCAAATGAATTATGAAAGGTGAAATTGTCCCGCCCCCGATCGAGTCGCGGTGGTAACGTAATGGTGTAACGACGGAGTTGGTATCCGGGTCATTATGTGTAATAGGGCTCATCAACACGATATTGACATATTTCTCATATAGAATGAGAAATATGTCAATTCTATAACGTTACGTTTACGCAGCTGTCAAATGTTCCTGCTAGGCCCACATATCCAATTTACTCTAAACGTGAATAAAGCGAACAATAGACCACATAACGCTACCAATTTGAGTGTCACTTATTTACCGTACAATAAGGAAATACAATGACACATTAATTTAGTGCAGGCGAAGGCTGGTTCTCCTTCATAGGGAAGTCCTAGCCTGTATAGAATTTGGATGTGGGTCTTCAAAAGGTAAGTGGTATGTGAAGCCGATAGTAATGGAGTTGTAGGAAACCCACGCCACTGCTCACTACAGCACGAGATTTCAGAGGTACAGAAAACCGGCGTGAAATAACGAGTGCCAGAGGACCAAGATGGTTGTTTAAATCTCTGATGTTGCGAGTAACAGGGCTGCGGTGATTGTTAATCAATCAGACAATCCGTCTGCTCGTTTTCCTTGCCTTCTGCCTGTTTTTATTTTGTGGTGTGCTTGTGATCAAAATCAGATCGTACAGTAAGATTGATCTAAATTAGGTCACTGGTAAGTCGTCTGCCATCAATTTCAAGTTAGTAACTATTATGTATAATATACTATATTATGTAAGTAAGTACATCCGGAATGTGCTCAAAATAATAATAAATACTTATCATAAAACAGTACTTTTCAACGACCGACCCTCCCGTCATCGCGTTGCTGCAATGTAGATATTATTATATGCGTACATGGTACATAATATAAACCTTCATCTTGAACAGATATATAGATAGAATAGATGATATTAGGTATTTACCTATGAAATTGACGTTTTGTATGAAAAAATTTAAACTAATTTTTTTTATGTATTTTTATTTGTATTCATCGAAGTAATCACCCATGCAATCAATGCACCTTTGCCGACGCAGTGGCAGTTTATTGATGACCTTGTTAAAGAAATCACTGGACGGGAGGCAACAAAATCTTCAAAGGCATTTTATACTGCCTCTCGGGTATTGAATTTTTTTCCCGCCAAGAAGTTATCTAAATTCTGGAAAAAGTAGTAGTCTGTAGGCGCAAGGTCTGGTGAGTAGGGCGGATGACGGGCGGATTGAAATTAGAATTCTTAGCCAAACAAAAATTATTTTGATTTGAAATGGCCAGTACTGCAGAACGGCAATTTCATAGGTAAATACCTATTATATAGATAGATAGATCTATTGCAATAAACTGCATTAAAATCCATTGAGTAGTTTAAAAAATCTAGGCGAACAGACAGCGGAAGCGACATTATTGTACTATCTAAGACCGGGACTTCACGATCCGGAATCTGGTAGGCCGAGGAAAATTCAGAGCATTGAAAATAGAACCTTGCGTTATTACAATAGAGCTGAAAATCGAACACAAAAGTGTCGAGTCAAATGTCACTGTCAGATATGACAGCTCGACATTTGACACTTCGATTTTCGTCTCTATTGTATTAGCGTAGAGTTCCATTTTCAATGCTCTGAATTTTCCCCGTCTTTCCGGATTCCGGAACATATAGTCGCAGCCTAAAGATTTAAAGCTGTGATGATTCTCGCCACACAATACAAAGTTCTTAGAATCAAATCCAACTACTTTACCTAATAGCTTCATGCCATTCCATAACGTTTACAGAAAAACGTCATTACTTTTCCATAGTTTTTTTATGGAAACGACAGACGATGTATGAAAAACGACGACGATTGCCGAAATACATTGAGATCTTGGTCGTACTGTTATATATCTCTTGTACTCTACATTCTATGTTATGTACAAAATAACAAACAAAAAACAGTTCAGTTTGTCATTGCTAGATTGTTACAAGATAAACAGCTTTCGATTTGATTGCAATATGTACAAGCATACGATGTTTGGACACGCTTGTCTGGAAAATTCTGGGCCGTTGGAAGGGACATCAAAATTTTCAAATCTGGATCGATTTCGATCGTTCTATGCAAACTGTTTCTCTGTACGTAAGTATATATATTTTCTACTCTGTGCTGGGCTAAACAGTACATCACCCGCGTTGACTGTGTCACGGTACCTGGTACACAGTGGCGCCAACTGCCAAGTACCAGTCGGGCACAGCTAGCGAGTTTGATGGACTGTGCGTTGCCAGCCGGTGTAGTGTGCACTGTGGATTGTTACTTTAGGAAACACCAGATGTTGCCCGCGTCTTTGTGCGTGCAAAAGTTAATCTCGCGGAAACCGTCCATTTTTCCGCGATAAAAACTTGCCGATGTCCTTCCCTGTAGTCCACTCTATATCTGTGCCAAATTTCATCACAATCAGTCTAGTAGTCTCAGACAAGCAAACATAACAGCAAACAAACTTTTCCTCCTTTTTAATGTTAGTATAGAAAACGCTGCCTTCTTCCATTCATAAAAATAATCATAACAAAATGCTCGGACCGAATAAAAAAGGGAAGACAGAGCTTTGTCAAACAAATATGAGGCTGGTAGCTACGCACTACATAAGTTTTAAGTTCTAGATTAAGTATAATATGCATATTAAATGCCATCATAATATAATATGTAATCTGTCTTCAGCCAGTCCTAGGCATCCTAGCGGTGAAGATCGCAGCTTTGCTCCTTCACATTACTAGAGGGACCTAGCCCTAGCTTCGGAAACATCAGTTATTTGTAATGAAATGATGCAGCTCACCTTCAAAGCCGGGGTGCCGAAGACCTGCACGAAGTGCACCAGGGTCCGCGGAGAGGCGATCGCCCACAAGCTCACCGCGAACGCCAGCAGGCAACACAGCTGGTAAATGGTATAAAATTAATAGGGTGTAGTTGTAGTATAAGTGTGTATAATGAATATACATATGCAGTTCATTCCCGCTATTTTCTGCGGTGGGCGCCAGAAGTACGAAAAAAATTTATATTTTTTTATTATTAATAAAAAATTTATATTTATATTTTTATTAATATATATTCATCATTCGTCTAAACTGATTTACTTGCAACTACGTATCCAGTAAATGTTTAAATTGTAAAGACTAAGTCGATCGATCGCTTGTGAGCGGGAGCTTTAAATCAAAAGCACTAAGGAGTGTTGATATCAACTTTAATGCAAACGCTCCCAAACAACTTTCTTTCCCTTTTTTAACCCCGTTAGGGGACGAATTTTGCATAAATTATGATACACATATTCCATCAATTATATTACAGAATGTTTGTGCAAAATATGAAGTAGATTGGACCACGTTGCCTCATACAAATTCTTTCCCCCCTTTTCACCCCCTAAGGAGTAGAATTTCGAAAAATCCCTTCTTATCGGATGCTTACGCATTACAAAGAGCATGCCCGGCAAGTTTCAGGTCTCTACTATCAGCGGTTTTGGGCGTGCGTTGATCCGTCAGTCAGTCATTCAGGACAAAGGATTTTATATGTAAGTATAGATTATAGGAGAAAATTACCAAATTTCGTCAAAGTCCTTCAAGTTGTTTTTGCGTGAAAGAGTAACATACATCCATCCTCACAAACTTTCACATTTATAATAGTAGTAGGATTCTAGATCTATATTGTAGGACAGACCTTGACACGAACTACGAAGATGTAACCTAAATCGCGTGCGGCCAAGGATGTCCGTTGTTTGTGGACAGCTAAACGAGGTGCCAGTACTCAGTACGCAGTATGTGGAACATGTGCAGGCAAGCTAATCGAACTTTCAAATGTAGGTCATCGCAAAAGTTTTACCCGACTACGGCGGAGCTAAAAGGAAGGGTAATTATTTTGGGCGTCTATTATATTATGTTTGTTTGTTCCACCGTGGCGCCTGAACAACTGGTCCGATTTGAATGATTGAGGTGTCCATAGTTTTGTAATAATGGCCAGGGCTTAAAATAGGCTATATAATTTACATAGTTGTTTTTTTTTTAAGTTGTAGTCGCTTATTCAGTAACATCTTAGGCTGGGGGTGCTGGGACTATACCACTCGTATGTATCGGAATCGGCGAGCCAGGGAAAATTCATAGCACTGCAAATAAGAGTCTGCGCTTAAACAATAGAGCTTAAAATCGAAGTGTCGAGTGTCGAGTTGTCATATATGACATTGACAGTTGGCTCAACACTAATTGTGTGTTCGATTTTCAGCTTTATTGTATTAGCGCAGAGTTCTATTGATCAATTCTTCAATGCTTTAAATTTTTCCCGGCCTTACGGATTCCGGACAATATAGTCCCCTGCATATGTGCTAACACATGATCGGATTCGGTACGGAGCGTACCACGGATTTGGTTGCCAACTTTAGGGGTTTTCCCCCTAAAATTAGACGAAGAAATTCCCTACATCATCAATGATCCCTCTAGGATGGAGGATTTTTTGCCGTTATTTTTAGAGGTTTAATTTTGTTTTCAATTAAATTAAACCGATATATCGACAAGCGATCGTCTGTGAACACTATTAATAGCTAGAGTCGCAAGGTCTTAACATATACATCCAGAAAACCAGGGTTTCCCCGATGCTATGCATCAAATATGATTGTGATGTGCTTTTAACCTTTGGTCCTTAACTCCCTAAATCCTTAGTATGCACACTTTGTTACTTACCATAATAATAAAGTTGAATACTATAACGACCGCTGCAGCCACTCTCGAAGTATTACTAGATTTCTTGGCCATATTTGATTCCTGAAACAAATAATGTATAAATGATAATAAAACGGATACCACAACGCAAATAAGACAGTCATTAGTAAAGGCCGTTAGATAAGAGTTGGCGCCTACAAAATCGCTGAGTTGAGTGCTGTTTATGAATATAAGTATCACGTGACGTGGCACGTCAAGATTATTCATAGATAGCACACAATGTAACTTGTATACATGTTGTAGGCGCCAACTCTTGTCTAATATCATATAGTATTTGAAATAACTAGAGTGGCAGATTAACATAAGTTTTAATTAGTTACATGTGTTACGACAATGCACATGTATACTATAGTCTACACTCCATATTAATATTATAAAGAGGAAAGATTTGTATGTTTGGATGTTTGTTTGCTTGCATAGAATAGGCTCAGAAGCTACTGAACCGAATTTAGATGAAATTTGGCACAGATATAGAGTAGCCTACGGGGAAGGGCATAGGCTACTTTTTATCGCGGAAAAATGAACGGTTCCTGCAGGATTTTTTTTTGTGCGTACATCTACCCTCTTACTAATAAAAATATTTACACAACACATAACTTAAACAACGTTGCTATCTTTTTCTATCATGTGTCTTTTCCAACGCATCAGACAAAGACAGACACGTTGTTTAAGTTATCCGTTGTATGAATAGTTTTATTAGTAAGGGGGATAGTTTATAATTCCGCTCGAATTCTGGCACAGAGCTACGCAGAACTATAAAACATTTATTTATAAAACAGTGAAACAATTTCATTCTTCACAACAATACTTAATGATTTTACATTTCATAATATTATTATTATTATTATATATAATATTATATATATAATATATATAATATTAGATATATTTTACTGTTGTATTTTAACCATCAAATTACATGGGGTTCGATGAAATAAAAGGTATTTGGCAAGTGTTCCGCTAACTTTAAAGCTTAGGAATTATGAGCCCCAGATCTGCGGTACTATGTAGGTAGACAAAATACCTATATGACCTACACACAACCCAGCAACCTCGACGTTATATCATAACAATAGCAGTCGTAACAATTGACAATCGACTTGATAACGAACAGGTTCAACATCTTTTGTTTGGTTACATACTGAAATGAAATTAAAATATTTTCAAATGGAACTAAACAAGCTTTTATCGGAAAGTCAACAGAAAAATTTACCACCCGGTTCAAGCCATGTCACAGAATACGTAATAGTACAAGAACCCGCCGACAAGAACCTGCGGCGTAAGAAACTCAACTAAATTAGAGAATGAATTGTATTATCCGGATACAATTTACAAACCGCATGTTTACTTAGTTATTAGTACATAAATAATAATATATAATAATATACTATATTATATTAATTAATACGCACAGTAGTATATACTCTATACTCTATATTCTTCTTTTCTATTCTTCTTTATTTCTTCTTTTTATATTCTTCTAATTCTATGCTAGGTGTTTATGTACAAATTATGTGCCTACCTACAAATTATAAATATTGTGACAATAGTAAGCAAGCCACAAAAATACGCTAATAAAATCTCAATATTTTGAAATACTCACTTTCACAACTAAAACGTATGTTTGAAACCGTCATTTAAATCGATTTTTTGATTTTAAACGTACCTACCTAGTTAAACTGAATGTTTAAGTTATGATTCCGCCGTCCCGTGGGAAAGGCGGGGGTGGCCATTGCATGTTTTAAACGTATATTGACGACTACTTTGCAAAGTTATACTTAGATTATTATTATTTAACCATGTCCTTGTTCTTTTATAGAAAGAGGGCAAATGATCTGGCTTTAGCTGATGGTAAGTGAATTCTTGCGACCACAGATGTCTGATATACCAACTGGCTTGCAGGTGCGTTGCTGCTCTTGATAGCAATTGTGAAGACAAGCTACGAATAACAAGACAAGTACCGCACTTACAAGCCACACAAGTACCTAAGTACATAATACATATTTTAAGCTCACTTACCTACAAAAAATTGTAACAGTTTTTCACAGCACAATATAAAAATTAACAATTTTTATTTATTATATTAGTATCTATATATAAATGTTAATTCAACAAAACTAATTTTATTCTTTTATCGAAATTGTAACGTCAAGTAAACGAAACGAACGTGCTACGACAGCGCGCAGCGGTACACGAATAGAGGCTGAAAAGTGAAAACATTATGCCATGAAAGCCCTCAACAAATGGTGAACGAATTGGGTGTAATCATTTCAAATATAGGTCAAGTGACACAATTTTCCATATCCACTCGTAAATCTAATGATTCTCGACAGGTTTTTTCTTTGTTTTTTTTTTTTAAGGTTCCGTACCCAAAGGGTAAAAACGGGATCCTATTAAGGGGGGCCTTACTAAGATTTTGCTGTCAGTCCGTCTGTCTGTCACCACTCACCAGGGTGTATCTCACGAACCGTGATAAATAGACATTTTCACAAATGTATTTCTGTTGCCGCTATAACAACAAATACTAAAACAAAATTAAACAAAAAATGAAAATTTTCCTAAATTATTCCCCTTTTAATTTCGATTAAAATTTTAACTAAGTATTTCTCTACTCAATCTTCATAATTTTGAAGTCGGTACAGTGATGATAATGATTATATACTATATTATTAAATAATTCATATTATCTATAGTAGTATACGTCGGAAAAAAATTAGCAGTAAGCATTTAATATGTAATACCTACTATACCTAGTCTTGCCTACTACATAAAGAAAAAAAAATCTATTACAAATAACATTCATTACTTTTACAGTGTGTTACTGTAATACATAAATAGAAAAAGCGCGGGAAACTTCGGAACAGGCGAGTGTTTTCTCGGAATTTTTTTTTATTATAAAAATACGATCAGGAGGGTTAATGTTGTAAATAAATAAGTATTTATATCATTTGTTACGTTTATAATTAATTTTAGTGTAGTTAGCTGTATATATTTGGTATGTTTTCTTTTTATATTATTAGTAGATAGGTTCTTTGTATAGTACAATTTATATAAAACTAACTTATAGGGCGGTTCGATGAACGAACCGCCCGACCTCATGTCAGGGCCGGGTCCAGGGCCCGGTCCTGATGTAGGTTTGAATATAACCATTGATAACAATATGGAATATGAAAATGAGATGACTACATTTTCACAACATATAATTACAGAAAAATTGCCTAATGCTAAGAACAAGCTGTTTCTGAAACTGTTGATTTGCATAAGGCTCGTATGTACACTGCTAGCGATGCATATCCATATGTTGTCCATGTACAAAAATTCACATGGTCCTTCAGATGGTACCACCCTACACTCCCTTATTTTGGGAAAATTCTTTAAAATTAATAATATACGTAGTATTGTCCCTGTAAGCATTAAAAAAATTGGTAGAAACCGATGCACAGTTGCTTTTAACTGACAAATAAAAATTTTGAAATAAATAAATTAAAAGCTTTCATACCACATTTTAATGTATCTAGAATGGGAATAGTTAAAAATATTCCAACAGAATGGTCAGATGCATAAATATTAGAAAATTTAGAAACTCCAACAGGATTTGGTAAAGTTTTAAAAATAAGGAGAATTAATTATAAAGTTAAAGTTATTGATATTGTAGAATGGAAACCATCTCAGTCAGTGATTATTACCTTTGATGGTCAAATTTTACCACCAAGAGTTTATATATTATGTTTTAATCCTTTACCAGTAGATTTATACATAACATATATCTTACAATACAGTGTTTTAATTGCTGTGGATATGGACACACTAAAACTATTTGTAGATCTACTCCAAGATGTTTTAAATGTGAACAGGATCATTCGGCTGATTCATGTATGAGTGAGTCGGAATACTGTGTAAATTGTTTTTGATGTCGTTGTGCTACAAACAAAAATTTCCCAGAATAAAATAGACAGCGAGCTATCAAAATTTTATGCCTGAGAAAAATATTTCATATGGTGAAGCTAGTAAATTACAGCCTCCAATTGTGGTGGGATAAAGTTCATATGGAAATTTTATAACCTCGAAAGTAGTGTATTCTGATTCATTAATCTCAACTCAAAATAATAATGTTCGTTCATAAAAAAAAACTTTTAATTCAAAATCACGCACGCCACAAAAACCTGGTAAGGGTTGTGATACAAATTTTCACAATAAGATCATAAATGAATACCAAATGCCATCTTCTGAGGCTGGTTGTGCATATTATATTGAATCTGAAACAAAAAAGGGATTATCAGACATTAATACAAGTACTATTTTAAACGTATTATCTTCACTTATTAGTGCTTTACAACAAAATAATATAATATTAAAACCGTCCAACGTTGCTTCTTTAAATAAAATTATTAATACAAGTGATGTTCTTGATTATGGATTCCAACATAATACAGTGGAATTGTAGAAGTATTATTCCTAAAAGACTAACTTAATTTATATTATAAATAAATATAATCCACTAATTATTGCTCTATCAGAGACTTGATTGAATCCAAGTTTTGCATTTCGAATTCCAGGCTATGTTACAGTACAAGATGACAGATGTGACGGACACGGTGGGGCTGCTCTATTAATAAAATACTCTGTTCCTTTTAAAATATTGACATTGCCACTTCAAAAAGTTGCAATTTTAGTAGAGTTGGTATACAACTAATAAATCATAATTTTTATATTTTCTCATTGTATAGGTATAGCTCAAAATTCATCGTCTACGTTATTGGATATAGATAATTTATTTAGCTCTCTTTCTACTCCAACTTGACATGGAGTTTTATTTATTTATTTACTTGGGTGACTTTAATGCTCATCATCAATGTTGGGGAAGTGACATATCCAACAGGGACGGCGAGCATTTATTAGATATTATAGATAAATACAATTTATGTGGGATTAATACAGGTGACCCTACACGTGTTGTAGGTACATATAAATAAAAATAAAAGTGTTGTGGATCTTTCAATTTGTTCTCCCTCGTTAATGCCAAGTATATCCTGGCAGACTCTACCTTCATCATATGGCAGTGATAATTATCCTTTACTTCTATCTTTTCCCTATAAAAGTAGCAATGGAAGTGCTAAAAGAATAAGACATAAATATAAATTGGATAAGGTTGATTGGTGTAAATTTAGAGAGGAAATAGAGCGTCAAATTGATAAATTACCTGAAATTAAATTAGGTAACGAATTAACTTCTTCGGAAATGTTTTAATATTTAACCGTTAATATAAAAAATATAGAAGGAAATATTACGTATATAGAATTAAATCGGTAGTTTTAAGCGACTTACGGACGCGTGCTACTATGTGCTATTATAATAAGGTGTCATAGTAGCACATAGAAGCAGGCCATTTTGCATATTATGATTAGGTACTGTCCAGCTATTTTCTACAAAACCACTACAGACAACTAAATTCCTACTAAAGACGGAATAAAATACAAAATTTAGTAGTAAAACTTTTTAAAACAACTAAGTTGGCAACCATTAATTCTGACCTGTACGGATGGACTGAACGGCAATAAAATTGGACTGAACGGTAGTAAAATTCGAGTGTAAAATAAAACCGGTCAAGTGCGAGTTGGCAAGATGAGTTCCGTACAGACGGAAAAAATCACGTTTATTTTATGTGAGCTTCAAATTTTTATTTTATTCTGTTTTTAGTATTTATTGTTATAACGGCAATAGAAATACCTACATCATACATTTGTGAAAATTTTAACTGTCGAGCTATCGCGGTATAAGAAGGTTAAGATACAGCCGGGCGACAGACGGACGAACAGCAAAGTCTCAGTAATAGGGTCCCGTTTTTACCCTTTGGGTACGGAACCCTAAAAATGGCACGTGGTTTAAAGAAATTTATTAAAGTTCATTGAAGTATTTAAAACTTTAGAGCCACTATGGTTGATAAAATCTAAAGACTATTACTATAAAACAAAGAGAAATGATTTCTTTATCATATTACTGGAAAAATCTATGACACAATAGTTTGGTTTCGTCGATAGCGTGATTACAATTGCAGCAAAATAAAATTAATAAATAAAATAATAGCCTAAGCTGACCAAGAGCATGTCACGACATGTCTTAGGAGGGTTCCGTAACTATCAACGCGCAATAGGTTTTCTTTCAATTACTACAAAAGTTATGGTCATAAAGTTATTACAGAAGCTAGGAGAGCGGCAGACAGACAGACAGACGGACGGGCAGAGTGAAATTATAAGGGTTCCTTAAGTATTACGGAACCCTAAAAACACGACCGAAGTTCACGGCAATTTTCGCGTATGTGCTCGAATCCGTTCATCCGAACCTTAGATTAAAACCTCTAGAAACCGGGTACGTGCATGAAAGTGAAGTAAATCATACTGAGCCATATCGGCTCAGTTTGTTCTCAGACTATTAAAAACATTATGACGGTTTGTGTCGTTATTGGGTGTCACAATGCATTGGAAAAGAATTAAAAAACTTCAGACATAACATTTCATATGTAAGTACGAAATGTTATGTCCGAACAATTTGACTTGTATTAAGTCAAATATTAGGTCTTTACCTATGAAATTGCCGTTTTGTATAAAAAAAATTTAAACTAATTTTTTTCATGTATTTTTTATTTGTATTAATCGAAGTAATCACCTATGCAATCAATGCATCTTTGCCAACGCAGTGGCAATTTATTGATGCCCTTCTTAAAGAAATCAATTGGAAGGGAGGCAACAAATTCTTCAAAGGCATTTTGTACTGCCTCTCGGGTATTGAATTTTTTTCCCGCCAAGAAGTTATCTAAATTCTGGAAAAAGTAGTAGTCTGTAGGCGCAAGGTCTGGTGAGTAGGGCGGATGACGGAGAGCTTCCAACCCCAGTTCTTGCAACTTGGAGACCGTCTGCTGTGCAGTATGAGGTCACGCGTTGTCGTGCAGGAGCAGCGGAGACGAGCGATTGACCAATGCCGGTTGGAGATGTGCCAGCTTCTCCATCATTGTGTTCAGTTCTTACTCTCTACAGTACACATCTGCAGTAATGCTCACCCCGTTTGGTAAGAAGCTGTGATGAATCACACCGGCGCTAGACCACCAAACAGTGACCATCACTTTTCTAGGGGTAAGTTTTCGTTTAGCGCATTGTTTAGGTGCTGAACCAGGATCCAAGCAACTTGCTGAGCGCTTGCGGTTATCAAACAGAATCCATTCTTCATCGCAGGTAACAATGCGGTTCAAAATTCTTTCATTTGTGTGTCTGTTGAGCAGTGCAAGGCACGTCTCGACGCGTACTTCGCGCTGGCGATCATTAAATTCGTGGGGCACCCATTTGTCAAGCTTTTTTACCTTGCCAATTTGACGCAAATGGACCAATATTGTTTTGACGCTAACGTCGAAAGCTGCTGCTAATTCAGCCGTAGATTGTGTATCATCAGCTTCCACAATCGCCTTTAATTCGTCATTGTCGACCAAAGTCTTCGGACGACCGCGAGGTTCATTTTTCAGGTCGAAATTTCCAGAACGGAAGCGAGCAAACCAATAACAGGTGGTGCGTTGGTTTGTAGTGTTAGCTCCGTAAACGTCGTTGATGTTGCGTGCCGCTTGTGCCGCGTTGCTGCCACGACGGTACTCATATTCCATAATTACTCGAATTTTTAACGTATCCATGATGACGAAAAAGATTTAAATGCGATGACAATGTAACACTAATCAATAAACAAATGACTACTTTTGGAAAAAGAAATCCATGTTTTTAAAATAAAATTAATTTGAAATTAGAATTCTTAGCCAAACAAAAATTATTTTGATATGAAATGGCCAGTACTGCAGGACGGCATTTCATAGGTAAAGACCTATTATTTAAAACATTTTAAAATAAAATAATATTATGTCGCCATCTTGCTGCCCTATTGTGATTTGTGAAAGTGTTACTAGTAAAAATAAATTTATTTCAAAATTTTCATGGCTAACTAATAGTTGCAACTAAGACAAAGTCTTATAATATTTTCTGATTTTTCTAACTATCAATTTAAAGTATTAAAATAATCCTTAATATATTCCTTAATACCAGTTTAATATAAATAAAGTTCACAAATTGTATTTAGATGGTTTAAAATGAAATATAAGTTATATTTTTACATATCACAATATTAAGAAAAAAAATACAATAATTCCAATTTTAAGAGTACACACACCACGACTTTAAAGTTTTGTTTGTGTGCGTGTCGGTATATAATGCTTACGCCTAAATCTATTTGTTGCTTGTTTCACTTTGTACGATGCGTTTGTTTGAGGACTATGTAGGCGTTATTAAGGGCCGAACTGACGTTAGTTCGGTCGGATGCGATTTTCTCCGTGTATGTGCTCGAATCCGTTCAGGCCGAAATGATGTCAGTTCTAACTGAAACGTTTGCCCTCTCGTCTGTGAGGCCTTAAACGTAGATTATTTAGGACCGTTTAATAACAAGTATTATCTAATTGTTATTTATGCGCATTCTAAATGGATCGAAGCCGAAAGAGTTAATAGCACGGCTGCGGCTACACTGATATCTTGTTTTCGAAAAATGTTCGCTCTTTTTGGACCACCGAAGAGAATTATAAGTGACAACGGACCCCCATTTACTTCAGCGGAGTTAGCGGTGTATTTTAAAAGAAACGTAATAAAACATACGCTCACTGCTCCATACCACACCGCTAGCAATGGCGCCGCTGAGAATGCTGTGCGTTCAGTCAAAAGAGCTTTAATAAAGGCTATCGTAGATAACATAGATGACGATACCGCTTTGAGTAGATTTTTATTTACGTATAGAAACACGGAACACAGTACGACCTGACGCGAACCGTCTGTGGCACTGTTGAGGCAACGGCTGCGCGGGCGCCTCGACTGCGGCCCGACATCGACGAGCTGGTCCGCGACCGGTAACTCGTCAGCGAGCAGCATCGCGACGCCCGCCTGAGGGATGTCGCGCCCGGAGATACCGGCTTGTTTAAAGACTACTCCAGACGCAAACAGAAATGGGCTGAAGGCGTTGAAGTTAATCGAGAAAGTCCCGTGTCGTTCTCTGTTAAAACGGACGATGGTCAGGTGCATAAGAGACACATTGACCAATTAATGCCCGATAAAAGTCGTAAGTCGCGATTTTCTTTAACCAAAATTAAAACCCCTGATAGGTCGGGAGAAAGCGACGAGGGTGAGGATAGTGGAGATGAATTTGAGAAGGCGGTGTCCGGTGAGCGGTCACCACTCAATTCGAGCGTGTTTAAAGATGAAATTGCGTCCCCTCCCGGAGAACCTGAAGGTCGTGCCTATGAGTGTCATGTCGAGAAGTAAGAGTTGTGCTTGAATTTTTTACGTACATATCTGCATTCTACAGAAGTTGCGGGCCAGCAACCGCGGCGGGCGCGGGTGAAAACCGCTCCGTTCTTAGCGTAACACTATACAAACTTCAGTTGTTGATATAACACGATATCAAAAAACTATAAAATATGTACTTAATAATCTTATTACTTAATAATAATCGGGAACTGCGGCGCATGTTTAGTAAGCGTACCTTTTTTGTTCGGTCGGTTTAAAGTTTTTTACGTAAACACAACAATATTCGACAGCTCTTCATGTTGCGAATCGGCCGCGTCACACATCGTCTTGTAATATAATAACCTACCGATAACCTGTTTGACGGTCAACATCGCTGAGTTGCTAGCGAAAGAATTTGCCACATGCACTGGAAAATTGTTTTCTGTACGTGACGTTGATACTGGTACTTGCACTCTGAGTTATAGAATATTAGGTAATAGGTATCTAAGTTCATAATAACAAATGCACCTTGACGCTAATAGTATGAAAAAAAGTATACATAGACTTTTTTCTGACATGACAAAGTAGCAAGTGAAGATAAGTCATGTAGGTACTGATGTTGTTATGGTACTCAATATTTAAAAATAAAACTTTCACACCGTCAAATGCAACTAAAATCTGTTTGCAGCTAATTTCTATTGAAAAATGTATACTTCTGAATACTGGACTACTTACTAGTATTAATTGTCAGTAGGTAGAACATCAGCATGTTTCTAGATAATAATGCCATACTCGCTGGGAGAAGATAGCTAGGCTCTTTTATTATAAATATAAATAGGGCTAATCATTAGCATTCAGTACGAGATGAGAACAAAAGTGGACATGCTTTCATAGATAAGCCAATTGATTATAGTACTGATAGCAATAAAGTAAATGTAATTGAAGAGCTAGTTAAAATGCTAAATTACACAAATGATAAATATGATACGGTTAACGATGTCGTTATTGGTCATAAAACTTTAAGAGGAAAAAATTTAGTTACGCTGGCAGGACGGTCAGTAGCACGGGTTTCCCGCAGCGAGCACTCGCTACGTACATGTAGTCACTGTATATAACTCCTTAGATACACATAACATTACTCTAGCGTTATATATTTTGTATAATGATGACTGTCAATAAATAAAGGTGTTGATAAATTTGTGACCCCACAATAATGGTTCCCTGTATATTCTTGTTGTTAATAGGTAAGTTTTTTGTGTGTTAAATGCAATACATTTTCCTTATGATGTTTAGCTAGTAACATCGATGTATGTTATCGAGTATCATATAATTATTATTGTAATAATAATCATTGTTATGAATAATATTATCAATTACGTTCAATATATTAAGCTGTAATAATATGATGAAGACTTTAAGAATGCTTAAATAATATAGCTAAAAACTAACGTCTCTCTCTTCTTCTTCACCTGTAAGCTTAGAATTAGATATCAAATTACAAATAACATTTACGTCATAGTATCTGTAATTAGAGTAAAAAGATAAAAAAGAAGAAATATAAGAGAAATATGAGCAGAATAAAGATAAAAAGTCTCGCAAATCGGTTTGTTTATGGTGATCAAGAGTTATTAAATTCACTGTAGACAACTTTTAGAAGCCTCCTAACAGACCCATTTTAGTGGAATAGGGCTGCTGAAAGAGTACAATTCAGAGTCAGCAATGAATAGATTCTATCCAGTATCAATTATAGTCAGTCACATAATTTTTAATTTTTACTAATCACTAATTACTAATACTAATTAAATTAGGCTTGATCTGGTAGGAGAGGGTCTTTATCTCTCAATATGAAGACGCTATGCTCCTAGTGATCAGCCTAGCCATTCTAGTCCAACGCTGTGGGTATTTTCTTTACAATTTACTTCTGTTTTGTATAATCGTGGACATTTTGCCTAGGTAAACTTTATGTTGCGGGTAATCCCCAAATCTATCGTTCTTGTGTACTGGTCTTTCCGAACAATCATACCGATAAAGGTTGTACTTCCTTCAAAATTGTATATTTATGGCCTAATTTTAGAAAATATATTTGGTTAATGTATTGAAACTTGGACCGTTATAATACGGTATAAGAGAGAATTGCCAATCCGGTTCGCGATGATGTTTGTAGTAGTTCGTAAAGGATAAACTGGTCAAAGTGGCGCAGACTGTATTGAGCACAAAAATAGAATGGCATACAGACGTAAATTTAGATTTTGGTTGTAAAAACAAACAAAATCTAAATTCTTAGTGCAATAAATCTAATATTTTGTCAGTGCTACCACAGAGGAATCATGTTTGATTACCGATTGGTCTATGGTGTTATCAAAATCGGGCGTAAAAGTACAAATTAGGAAAATTCCTTGCAGCATTTCTGGGTGTTTCCGATACGCCTACAATAGCTACTTAAAAAAATACCTACAAGTAGTCTAATATCTGACAGATTATTGATTTCTAAATTTTACCTGGACAGATAGATCATAGAGAATTCATTGAGAACTTTTGTCTGATCTGATTGAGTTAATTCTCCAACTTTAATATCATGACTAGGAGCTACAGATCCAACTGGTATAATTTAAAGTGGTTTCTTATGTTTACAGTTCCCGGCCTAACATATGGAAGCATTTTGAGAGAAACTTCTGGACTTTGCCGGTTTGTTGAAATTATTATTTGAATACTATCTGACCCATAACTATGTACTGTAAATAATATAATTATTTAGGCTAGGATGAAAACAGATTAAAACCATGCCTACCAAACACATTAAAATCTGTCCTGCCTTTTCGGAGAAGTTCGATAACAAACAATGAGAAAAGAGATTTTTATATAAGTATAATTTTTCCATAAATCAAATTCAATTTGATATGACGATTAATAGGTAATTAACGAGATACCGGTAATTCTGGTATAACAATACGAACTGTGTAACGTTCGGAGTTCTGATAATACTGGCGAGCTTTAAGTATCAGCACTGGAATTTCCCATACATAGAGTATGCGTAAATATTGTATACATACTTATAATTATATTATGTTAATATGAAATTAAATTACTGTATAAAAACTCTCACTTTTATCACTACTCGCCGTTATGAACTGAGCCTCTAGTCAAGATGCACTCGATAACTGCGACGGCGACGTTCTAAATCAAAAATGTATGGAATTTGAAAACGCTAAGTGACATGTCGCTTGCGATGCCTTATGTCAAATTCCATACATTTTGTTTTCGAATTTCGCCGTCGAAATTATCGAATGCATCTTGACTCAAGGCCCTGAAAAGCCAATGCCTTAGTTGGCACAATACTTTATTTTATAAAAGTTAATCCTCTATGGGAAATTGTAGGTACTAGACTCGTTAGAGCCGAGAGGTTTTGTACAAACTATGTTTGCACAGTACCTATGTCTCGGCAAAATTAAACTTCTCTCAATTTCGTTTTATTTTAGAACAGATGAGTTCACTTGTTCTAACGGCGCATGCGTGGACTTTGTGTTAACCTGCAACGGTGTCTCAGACTGCGCAGACGGCTCCGATGAAGATATCTGTTCGGGGAAAACGTGAGTATTTTATTAACCGACTTCCAAAAAAAGAAGGCGGTTATAAATTTGACTGTTTTTTTAGTATGTTTCAATGATTAGGGGCCCCATATACGGTCCGTTTTTCCTTCAGTTCGGCCTGAACGGATGCAAAATCGTATCGTCTGTGTGAAATTTCGAGATCGCATCAGTCGACCGGATAGATTGAAGCGAATCGTTCCAGTGTTGCCAGCTCTGTTTTTGCGAAACTACTAAACTCGCGTCGAAGTTCTACTAAAAACTACTAAAAGAATTCTGAAAAATATCAAAAAAGCTACTCAACTTAGGAATCCCTAAAGCCCCCAAAAACCACTGCATTCTATGTTTTGGTATATTAAAATTTAATTGTTTATTGAATTATATTATAATTTTATCGTTTATTTAAAAATTATTTAAAATATTATGTAAGTATATAGTAATTAAACATATACATATGATAAATTGTAAAAAAAACATTATTTTTTTTGTGCCTACATTTATAACCTAGGCCATTTTGCATATGATTACTGTCTGCCTCGTTCCTACTAAAACACTTTAGTAGTGTAAATTCTTACTCATAAAATACTTAATTTAGTAGTCAAACTTTGTAAAATAACTAAGTTGGCAACATTAATTCTGGACTGAACGGATGGACTGAACGGACCATGTGTGACAAATCGCTTCAGTTCTCGCTCGAACCGCGGCCGTGCGGGCGTGTATCGTGTACAGGCGTAGTGACACTAGTGAGTTTACAATTAATAACACGACCGTAGCTCGCGGCAAACCCAGAACAAACTGATGCTATTTTTCCGTGTGTTTGCTCGAATCCGTCAAGGCCGAAATGACGTCAGTTGGGTCAGATGCGATTTTCTCCATGTATGTGACGTTAACTGACGTCAGTTTTAACTGAAACGATCGCTCTCATCTGTTGTGGCCTTTACTCCGCCGTCTGTGGACCGATTTTCAAAACTATTTTATTGATGTAGTACCTATAGGGTATAATCCCAAATTGGTCCTTTTGACATCAAAGTGGTGACCTGTTGATGGGATTCATGAGGAATCGAGGGAACTCCTCGAAATTTATATGGACACATATGGTGATTTCGACTTATTCTGAAGTAGTCGAAGCATACGCTACCAAAAAGTAAGAATTTGCACCAAGGTATAACCCTGGATCCAAAAGTACTGAACAGAACTCTTGATTCCTTATAGATACATGTTTGGGGATTCGGCGTTGTTTAAAGAACTGCAATCATAAGCCACTATGTTAATTAAAGTATAAAGTAATAATCATCATCTTCACCACCATCATCACACCATACATCATCACATAATGATGATATAATAGGTACTTCTCATAGTATTTTACACCGACTCGGATATCTTTAAACATTACTCTGCCGTTTATAGACCGATTTTCAAAATTCTTCTTTTGGTATAAAGGGTATAATCCGAAAAAGGTCCTGTTGTCACCAAACTGGTGACCTAATGATGGCATCCATGAGGAATCGAGGGAAGTCCTTGAAATTTATATGGACACATATAGTGATTTTTCTTTTTCTGAAGTAACCCAATATGCTACCAAAAAGTAAGATTTTGCACCAAGGTATACCCTGGATCCAAAAGCACTGAACATAACTCCTCAGTGTTTAAAGATACGCGTTTGGAAATTTCGACAATTAATTAAAGAACTGCAAGCATATGCCATTATGTAACTTACAGTAATCATCATCATCATCTTATATACAATACTTAATGGAAGCTGCGACAATTTTATTTTAAAAGTTCTTAAAATTTGTTAATAATAATGTAACAAATATGACTAAAAATGGAAGAATTATTATTTTTAAACAAAAAATTAAACCGACTTCCAAAGTATAAGTCCACAAAAAAGTATGAAATAAATCTCATTTTCTAAATAATTCGCCTTTAAATTCGGCTAAAATTTTAACTATTTCTCTACACAATCTTCATAATTTTGAAGTCGGTACCAGCCAACATAAACGTGAGCTTTATAAAATAATGATTTATCAGGATAATGTTTCGGCTGGTACCGACTTCAAAATAATGAAGATTGTGTAGAGAAATAGTTAAATTTTAGCCGAATTTAAAAGGGGAATTATTTAGTAAATGAGATTTATTTCATACTTTTTTGTGTATTTTTACTTTGGAAGTCGGTTTAATTTTTTTTTTAATCTTGTGTGTGTATTGTATAAGTTATGAACAAAAAAAAAAGATCACTTAAGCCATACTCATACTGACAACGCGCTCCTGAGCTGGTCAGCAAATTTTAATATTACGCAAGAATTTTGATTAAAAAAAATATTTTAAAATGCTTACTTAGTACCACACACTGTTTCAGAATTACAATAAAATATATATATCCAATTTTCAGAAATGCAGCTTTAGGCCAAGTGCTAAGTCGTGAGAAGAGACAGATTTCTGCTAGCAGATGCAGGTACCGTATTTACATTTAATAAAAAATATAACGACTAGGGTCAATGGATAGCTAAGACACCTTTAAAACAAGATTAGTCAGATTTACATAAACCCGTTCAAGCATTTGCGAGACAAGCTTAAGTTTTCCTCAAAGCAATATATTGAAATGATAAAAATAATGCAATCAAAATTCTAAAGATATTTTTGCATATATTATTGTAATATTGTCCGGAGAACTCTCGGCTCTTTATTTATCAAAACAAAAAGCCCTAAGGAGATGTTCCTATAAAAGGAACTCTCGTCCCTATAAAGGCTTACTTACTATGTAACAGAACGTAGAAGCTACAGGAGAAACTTGAAGCATCTGATGCTGTTATGATTTCAGGAGAGGACAATGGCAATGCCGTAGTGGCGCCTGCATCAGCTTCGACGGCAAGTGCGACGGCGTGGTCGACTGCCCGGACGGCAGCGACGAGTCCTTCGCCTTGTGCAGGAATAATACGTGAGTGATTCCATCCATTTAACACGTTCATTGCGATATCAGGTCTTATAGAACCAACCATGAACTTGTCGCCGGAGCGCCATTGAAAATGCTGTTCCTAACGCTGGTGAGACACCAATATCATCGGTTTCCTTAAGAGTAGAAAAGAGACAGTTACAGTTTTGGAATTGCCTAGATAAAAACTAATTTACAAAGGTACAATAAAAACGTAGGTATTGGATCGATTGGTCCCGATAACGACATGACAGGGAATAATTTTTTTTCATAAAATAAAGTTCAGTAAAATATGTAGACACAGTTATTTTGCCAGAAACATGTTTTTATTTTATCGTTGTTTTATTTGCACATCACTAAAATTTTATCAATAATTCATCCATTCATAAGGTCGAATAGATCTGTAATTTTTTTTTTACGTTTCCCATTATTCGATTTGCAAACGGCCCAAGAGGTATGTTGACAAGTTAATTGAAAATATGCCAGTACATTAAAATAAACTGAAATGATTACCTACAGCAAGTAAATTGCATATAAACTTATGCATATCGAACATATCAATTCGATCCTATGCCACTGCATGGACTAGTTTATAAACAGGTCTAGCATGCCTGATTCAGGTCCAACTGAAAATTAACGAAATAGGCTGACGCAATGAAGGTGTTAAATCAAATTCTGCTACGGCGGCTAATGCTTATAGCGTACGTACGTAATAGTTATAACGTAGATACTTAGTACATAATGTTATACATAGGGATAGAAAATATTGTGGTTAAGGTTCATCGAGCCTATGGCCTATCCCATTGTTAGTACCTATAATACGATCTTCTTTGCCTACATAAAATACTCCATTCTTCTATTGATGCTCCTAATCTTCTATCCGAAATATCCATTAACACTCGCTATAGAACGCGTAAACCGAAAATGTTCACTATACAGGCATTCAAAAACAATACGTCCTATTACAATCCGCTAGTTAGAATGTGTCGTACTTATAATGACTTAGTAGTGGGTAGTTGGAGCATAGACATTTTTTGTCAATTTTCACATTATAAGAAAACGATCGACAATATTATGAAAGCCAAGTATTTGCCATCTCTTGTTTCCAACTCTGATATAGAATGTTGATAACTCAGACAATAATGATTTTACAGATCTTTTTCTTTTTCTTAATCTACATACTATTTATTTTGCTTTTATTTTAACCAAATTTAGTAATATAATAAGTTAGGCTAAATATAAGTCACTCAGTGTATACTCAATGTTTCGTAGTGGGTATTAGATATCAGTTTTCTTGTTATTAGTTTAATTTTAGTAACAACTTTATAATAATTATGATATGTATACTGTTTTTGGGCTGCTGTCTAGCCCTAGAATTAAGATTATGTTTGTATTACTATGTAATGACTGTAACCTGTCTGTATACTAAATATTAATAAATAAATAAATAAATAAATAAATAAATAAATAAATATACAAAACAAACGAAGTATGGATATAAATTGAATATTATGAAGTATCAGCCATCGGGCAATAACGCGTCGTAACGTTAAATAAAAATTATATCGTCACAGCTCGCCCTAACGAACATCTCTTGATTTTCAGTTGCCATTCGAATTGGTTCCGATGTGCGTACGGCGCGTGTGTGGACGGCACGGCACCCTGCAACGACATTCAAGAATGCGCCGACAACTCCGACGAGCTGCTGCCCAGGTGCAGGAACAGCACTAATGGAGCATTGTAAGTAGTTCATGTTTGGTGCATGAATCATCATGAAAAATATCGTAATGTAGCAATAAGGAACTGATGCATGATACGCTCTAGAGACGAGAATTTGGTAAGTGCTATATTGCTATGGACTTGGAAATTGGAATCAAACCTATCGTCGTACGCCTCTAGTATTAGGCTGGGACTATATTATGATCCGGAATCCGGCAGGGGAAAATTCAGAGCACTTGAAATAGAACTCTGCAATAATATAATATAGTTTAAAATTGAAGTGGCGAGAAAGCTCGCCAAGCTTTCATATACATTTTTCACATTGACATTTGACTCGACACTTGTGTGTTCGATTTTCAACTATATTGTATTAGCGCAGAGTTCTATTTTCAATGCTCTGAAATTTTCCTGGCCCTCCGTATTCCGGATCAAATTATAGTCCCAGCCTTAATGATAATAATTTGCGTCACCAAAAACAGCCTTAGAAGTTGTACTCGTAAGAGCTTACCAATGCCAAATAAACTAATAAGTTAAAGCACCATACTCATAAACTTTACGCAATACGCAAAATAAACGAAATGTGTTTAATAAAAAGAAAATGATAAAAACATTATTTCAGGGGCGTGTTCTACTGCGACAACGGTCAAATAATATCTACTGCAGACGCCTGCGATGGTGTCAAGACCTGCAGCGACGGTTCCGATGAGACCCTCCGCGCCTGCGCTGACAAGAGTTGCCCGAGGTACCAGTTCCAGTGCGCGTACGGCGCCTGCGCCGACCAGGATGCCAATTGCAATGGCGTAAGTTTTATATATCTTTTATTTGATTTTTTAAAAGCAGAACAGGAGAATTAATTACTTCTTTTATAGAAAGAAGATTGCGCTGATGGATCTGATGAATCTGATGAGCTCTGTAGACCAGATCAAGTACCACTCACAACAACTACTACTACGCCAGGGTAAGAAAATTTCAGTAGTTTAATTTTAGTCTCACTTTCTAATATTTTATCTAATGTTAATAGTTACAACTGCCATTATCATAATATTTGCAGTCCTATCCAAGAAGGTAATTGCATATTACCACCGTACCCCCTGCACGGAACGTATACCGTGGGAGGTGACACGAAGGCTCGACCGGGCGATGCGTATCGCTCGGTGCTCCTGACCTACGCCTGCTCCTCCGGTTACGGGCTGGACGTCGAAAATGGTCAAATGTATTGCCAAGAGGGAACCTGGTATGGCGGCGATTTTCCAAAATGCGTCCGTAAGTTTACACATTTTAATGAAAAACTGACGGATATTTTAGCATAGCAAAATTATTTTGGTGTCGTTATTAATTTTTAGATTTGTGCCGATTCAATCAGCATCAAAGTGTTACGTATCGATGCATCATCACTGGCTCCCGTGGTGAAGAAGGGACTAGGAACTGCAACCTCTACGAGCCAGTCGGGACTGTCGTGCGTGTGGATTGCAAGAAACCAAACTATTACTCTCCTGTACCACTAACATTAATGAGGTGTCTAGAAGGTGGATGGGACACGTACCCCATCTGTGCCCCAGGTGTGTTACGAGAAGGAACTAATATTACAATCATCTTTAGGGATGTGGTTCAAATTTATATCAATAAGTTTGCATACGGCGAAGATCCAAACAAACAGCAGCCTAACGCTAATGCCGCAATTATTAATGTTTCCAATACTATGAATGTTAACATTTCGCAGGGCGTTAGTTCTAATTCTATTCCAATCGTTATTAATATAAGCGATGACACGAATTTTATTACAAATATTAGTAACATAAAAGAAAAAACAAGACTTACTAATATATCTCATAACCAAGTTGTACCTAAAAGTTTACCAAATAATAATAGAGATTCTACTAATGTCAAAAATGACCAAACTACTGAAAGTATTACAAATAACGAAATAAATCATTTTATTGATGAAGAATTTTGGAGAATTGGTTCTGTCCATGTCAGTGAAAACGAAACAATTCTAATGCAGCGTAGTTAGAATGGATTTACTATCACTAATAAAAAGTTTTATATGATGCATGTGTATAATTTTTACCTGCCCTAATGACTTGTAATGGCCAGTAGTATAATAGGATGCTTTTGTAAATATAAAACTAATTTGCAATTTGCCATAGTTTTTCCTGCAAAAATAATCTTAACAAGGTGATGGAAAAATAATTTACTAAAATGATTAATTGCGAGCCATAAATTGCCTTCGCGCTTATTTGCATGATTAACATTAATGGGCACATATCAAAATATGTATCTAAAATCTTCACTCGTAGGACGTGAGAATTTTAACATGACAGCAATAAGGATACAGAAACTAGTCCGTAATTAAATATTATGACTAGTTTAGTATTATTAATTGAGAATCATCATGGCTGTAAATAGTGAGGTAAACGTTTCTGCGATAAGGTTGTGATACTATATAAGAAGATCTATCAAGTAAATTCAATATTATACACAAAGTCAATTGCACAAAAAAGTTAATTGGATAAAACTACTTATTGACAAATCATAAGTTCACTGCGACGATTTAAATCGGATTAGTAAATATGCGTTAAGTTCAAAATTACGAACTGTTCCTATTTATGTAAAAATGATTTACAAATCACAATTCAGATATTATCCTCTATACTTAATGAATAATCAATAACTTGACCATCATAATAGATATTTCTGAATTTTTAAGAAGCCGAGTCCTAACCACTTGTTTTGGTAGTTATATTTATCTATTGAATTAAAATAGTCTTGTATTAAATTGAACTTTTATATTTCAGAATGTGGCAGACTTACACCCAACGGTACTGAGCTGATTATCGACGGTGTTGACGCTCAAAGAGGCGAGATTCCTTGGCACGTCGGAATATATCGGACCACGAAAGCCTCCTACGAGCAGATCTGCGGCGGCTCTCTCGTCAGCAATACCCTTGTCATCTCAGGTACGCGAAAACAAATCACCCACATGGACTGATCCCGTTTGTTTGTTTTTCAACATAACACTTTTTGTAATGGGTTAAAAATCACCGAGTCTCTGAAGTTTCACCATTAATATTCTTATAGTAGTTATTTCTATCAGAAATATATTATGTTTTCTTTAAAGAAAATCACCGTTACAGCTGCTCACTGCTTTTGGAAGGACGTAGAAAAAAAACTTCCAGCGTCACGTTTCGCTGTGGCAGTGGGCAAATTGTATCGTCCCTGGGATTATCCTGGTGATCCTGATGCGCAGAAATCCGAGGTAGTAAACTTACATTTATATTTTACACAATTATCATATTTTGATAATTGTGTAAAATATAAATGTAAGTTTTAGTAAGCTTTTTTTACAAGGAAGAGGATACATTCTTCAATTAATAGGTACATAACCTTATTTACACACGCTCGCTTGTTCGACGTGCTCCTAAAAATAAAAGTTACTTATTAAAAAAATCTTGGGTCTTAAAAGTTCTTTTTACTTACACTCTCTACTTTAGTTTCCAGCAAACATAAACCTAAAATAACCAAATAGGCAGGAGTAATTTTCTAGAGTAAACCGTATCGAGTATGTTGCAAAACTGTGCAGGTATGTTGGCTCAAGCCAGGTTCCTGACAGGTGTATCTGTGCAGGTATGTTGGCTCAAGCCAGGTTCCTGACAGGTGTATCTGTGCAGGTATGTTGGCTCAAGCCAGGTTCCTGACAGGTGTATGTGTGCATGGAACGTTGCGAGTATGGCTAGTTTAATATAGTGATGATTTGACAGGTGAGTGAAATAAGAATTCCGCCGAAATTTCTGGGATCGGCAACAAACTTCCAAGACGACATCGCTATACTGATCCTGAAGACGCCGATTCGGTATGAGACGTACGTCAGGCCAGTGTGCTTGGACTTTGAATACGCGTTCGACAAAAGGCAGCTGCAAGTAGGAAAATTGGGCAAGGTAATTTCTACATAGGATTTTGTTTAATTTAATTTATTTGAATGAGACAATAATAGACTGAAAACCTAGGTGGCCGGGTGGGGGCTAACTGCAGCCAATGGGAAGCCCTCTGTTGCACTCCAAGTGGCGCAGATACCGTTCGTGAGCATCGAAACATGCCTGGAGAACTCCCCGAGTGGCTTCCGAGAGTTCATCACTAGCGACAAGATCTGCGCCGGCTACATGAATGGTAAGACCTCGTCAACATTACAAGCCTAATAAAAAACCGCTAACTAAACTAATAAAAAACTTATGCGCTAAGATTTATATATATTATAAGGTTATTATATATATATATATATATATATATATATATATATATATATATATATATATATATATATATATATATATATATATTATATATATGTGTATATATATATATATATATATATATATATATATATATATATATATATATATAATAACCTTCCTATTATTATATAACTAATAACATTGCTACTCCATACCTACTTCTAGATCAGCGACTTTGCTAAAAATGAGCCGAATGTTAAGGCAGCACTATGTAATCTTTTTCTGTTACTTTGAAGTTAGAACCATAATATAAAAGAGCAGGTTAACAACGATTAAAATTAATAGAATAATTTTGAAAAGAAATGCGAGTCGGTGCGACCTTATATATATCAAGCTTTATTCGTTTATACTTTCCGCAGGAACCGCCCTGTGCAAGGGTGACAGCGGCGGTGGGCTGTCCTTCCCCGAGTCGGAGAAGGGCATCGAGCGGTACTACCTGCGCGGCATCGTGTCCACGGCGCCGCGCAACAACGACCAGTGCACGCAGTTCACGCTCACTAGTTTCACACACGTCTTCAAGCACGAGTACTTCATTAAGGAGTCCCTCTGAAGTTCCCTCATCAAAGACGATTTCAAAGAATATTCTTCAGATCTGAGAGCATTCCGCGATCTCTAGTGGCCAAATCTACCTGTCAGAATTTATTAAATTTAATTTCTGTTTCGGTTATAATATTTTACACGTCGAAATTTGTACAACAAAGTTTGTTATAAAGATTTGAAAAATTAAGTTAAGTACAGCGAACAAAATACTTATTTTAAAATAAAACAATGTTAAATGTTTTCTGGGTTTTTATTTCTGTGAGTTAAACAATATTCAAAAGGCTTTTAGAAACATACAACGCAAAGAAGAACTTTTCTAATGTATGCTAGCACAGAGTAAAATTATAATATACTAATGTACGCTAGGCGAGCAGCCTGTCGAGCATGGCTCTACGGGGCTAGGAAGGCACAGGAGAACAAAAGGATGCTTGAATCTAGCTAACGTTAGTTTAAAATACTTTAAAGTCTCAATGTATTTTAATTTTTTTTAAAACGAAAATCAATAAATGTTAAGACTCAATATTGCTGAAATCACATCATTAACACCTTCATTGCGTCAGCCTATTTCGTTAATTTTCAGTTGGAACTGTACCAAGCATCCTAGTCCTGTTTGTAAACTAGTCTATGCAGCGTCATAGGATCGAATTGATCTGTTCGACATGCATTAGTATATATTATGCAATTTACTTGCTGGAAGTAATAATTTCTGTTTATTTTAATGTACTGACATATTTGCAATGAACTGGCAACAAACCTCTTAGGCCGTTTGCAAATCGGATAATTGGAAACATGTGGAAATAAATAAAAAAATAACAAATCTTTTTGACCTTATGTCCGCACAGAACGGATGAATTGTCGATGGTATTTTAGTGATGTGCACATAAAATAATATAATGTTTATTGAAACTTAACTACTTACATACTTTTTGTATAAAAATAATTATTACAATTATTTCACTTCTTAATTACTTCATTATCTCCAGTATACATCAAAAGCTCCTACACCGCTTCATGATTGCGAAAATAATATGTCAACCACATTGAATAAAATATAATATACTATGATTGTATGACGAGCATATTATAATATTATAAACGTGGCAATTCAATTATTATTTATAAAATCGCATTGGTAGTTGTATCTATCGTGTTGCAACTGCACTTAAGCTCTGCATAAGACAAACTGTCCTAAAATCTAGTGTGGCTATCAGGTCATCTGGTATAAGGTCGAAAGGACCTGAAATCTTCTCTGTCGGTATCAGAACCCATCGACCCGATACGTTTTTATTAATGTATCTTTTTAAATTATTTGACAAGATAATTATATAACAGTAACTGTCTCTTTTCTACTCCTAAACAAACTGAAGACATTGGCCCCGCACGGAATAGTATTTGCTATGCCGCTCCAGCGGCAAATTCACGATTGGTTCTATTAGATGAAAACGCAATGGACGTGTTAACTAGTGATGTGCCTGCGAACGAGAATAATATCTCGTGTATAGGTACTTCTCATGTATAAGTTCCTATATCCCACAGAATGTTACATATAATATTATGTCATTACATATGAAATTGGCGTTTTGTAAAGGAGGAACATAAAGTCGATTTTTTTTAAACATAATATATTTATTTAACCAAAGTATATACCATTGCTATCTATGCACTTTTGCCATCTCATAGGTAGTTCATTGATTCCTTTACTAAAAAACCATTCGGACAGGAATCAATAAAATCTTTGAAGGTGCTTTGGACTGCCTCATCGGAGTTGAAATTTTTCCCTTGCAAGAAGTTATCCAAATTTGGAAAAAAATGGTAATATGTTGGAGCAAGGTCCGGAGAGTACGGTGGATGTCTTAGACATTCCAATTGATCCTCTAATTTGGTAGCCGTCTGTTGTGCAGTGTGTGGTCTAGCGTTGTCCTGAAGCAGCAGTGGCCCAGAGCGAATGACCAACCTCGGTTGTTTAGCAGCTAGCTTTTCCATCATGATTTGCAATTGCTGGCAAAAGACATCTGCCATAATCGTCTGGCCAGATTTAAAAAAGCTGTAGAGAACGACACCGGCACTAATCGACGAAACGCTCACAAGTAACTTTTTTTCGAGTAAATTTTCGCTTGGGACAGGCTTTGGCTGGTTCGTCAGGGTTCAGCCATTGCGAAGAGCGTTTCCGATTATCGCACAGGATCCACTTTTCCTCACAGGTAATGATTCGATTTAAAATCCCTTCATTATTGTGCCGGTTGAGTAATATAACGTAGAAATTGGAATTCCTAACCAAAGAAGATATATTTGAAATCAAAGTGGCCAGTACGATAAAACGCAAATTTCATATGTAAGGACCTAATATAAGTCTTTAATATACAAGCCTTTCAACAATCCAAAGAACCTGGCTGCGAAGGTTTTCTGGTAAATCAATCGTTGTAAAATCACATTTACTCTAGCTGATCCTCGAGATTATCCAGGAAATAAGTAAATAACATGTTGAATGCCTGGAGGAGGAGGCTTCTCTATACTCATATGCTCAGTCATCTCTCTACCTAGTGCCTCCTAGTTTACTTAAGCCTAATTCACTACGACCAATAGGCGGATCTATTGTTGAGTCAACTGTCAAGTCTTTTTGTCCAATGATGTTAATACCTACGTATCATACTTAAATATGAATAGGATTCATTTATTCTCATTCTATCTATGCAGACTAAGCATTAGTTCACACCAAACGCGACGCTACGCGTTGATTACAGGAGTACGAATTGCGAGCTGCACCGCTTCTGGCTTTCGAGCGCTGCTCTTGCAATGAAACGAGTATCTTCTTGTGGCGTGAGTAAAGTTCAATTTTGAATCGCTAGGTATCATAAGAGGCATATGACATCTCGGCTGTGATTTTTGCGTAAAATGGCCAATTATGGCGTTCTTGATCTTAGAAACAAAGATACATTAACAATTTTGACACATTGAATAGTGCAGAATAGCTTTCGGCCTAGTTCGTAGCGGCCTCGCTTTTTGTAAAAAGTTTAATTAAAACTTTTTAATAAAACTTTTTTGGGCTCCTGGATTGAACTACTGTTCTAAGCAAATGAAATAATAAAATGAGAATGTTATCTTCTATATAGTCGTATAGTTCGTAGCGGCCTTAGAATTTTGAAATATCTTTGATTTAATATAGAAAAAAATCTTATTCTAAGCCAAAATAACTTCGAAAATCGCTTTAAGTTAACTGTGAATTACTCCTATCTACGATAATATTACTAAGCAAAATTTATACCAGAACAAGTGTTACGTCATGAGGAATAAAGATTTTATAACTTTAAAGCTTGAATTTCAATAAAAACGATAAATACAACTGCAAAATTACTACAAAATGCGAAATGTCGGGAACGCTTCAAATACCTAATCTCGCAGAATGCAGATTTGTAATAGGGCTCTTAAAAATGCTGCGCCGCGTCGCGTCGGGTCCTTAATTTTGGGTCAAGGAATAAAATGCACCACTATTGTGAGGTACACTCAATTGTCGTTCTTTGTTCATTAACCGACTTCCAAAAAAAGGGGACGTTCGGCTGTTCAAAATTTATTTTTATTGATGTACAGGGATTTATACACTTTACTTTGGACTTCCAAAGTTCAAGTTCCAGTTTTAATTTTTAGGATTATTCCCAAGTTGGTCCCGTTTTAACCAAAGTGGTGACCTAATGATGGGATCCATGATAAATCGAGGGAACTCTTCAAAATTTTTATGGACACATATACTGATTTCGATTTTTCTGAAGTACTCCAAGCATATGCTACCAAAAAGCAAGTTTTTGTACCAAGGTATACCTTGGTACAAAAACTTACTTTTATACCAGGGTATACCCTGGATCCAAAAGTAGTGAACAGAACTCCTGAGTCTATAAAGATACATGTTTGGGGATACCGGCGTTGTATAAAGAACTGCAAACATATGCCATCATACCACTTACATCATGATCATCACCACCATCTTTACAAGAAATACCAACCTATTATTATGATGATATAGGTACTCACTACTCATCACAGTTTTGTGCACCGATATCAATGTGTACATAATAATATAGATCAAAAATGTAACAAAAAGAAAAAAAAATATTTGTAAACAAAAAATGAAAACCGACTTCCAAAGTAGGTACAATTCACAAAAAAGTATGAAATAAAACATATTTCCTAAATAATTTTAGCCGAATTTAAAACGGGAATTATTTAGAAAATAAGTTTTATTTCATACTTTTTTGTGCAATTTTAGTTTGGAAGTCGGTTTTAATTCTTTGTTTACTATCAACGCCCTTTGCCGCCCTCTATTAATATCTGTAACTCTAGTCATATCAATAATTACGTCTCTAGTGTAGATACAGTTTATGACGTTGTTATTGAGTACAACTTTAAGAGGAAAATATTTAGTAACGCTGGCAGGACGGTCAGTAGCACGGGTTTCCCGCAGCGAGCACTCGCTACGTACATGTAGTCACTGTATATAACTCCTTAGATACACATAACATTACTCCATTGTTTGTTTAATAATGATTGTAATGAGATAATTTTGTGACCAGTAATGATAGTCTAGTGATCAATATGGAACCATTTCCATGTACATTTATTTTGTTTATCGGTAAGTTTTTTTTATGATTAAATTGCATTGCAAATAGGTACAAATACAAATAATTTTCCTTGTCATTTTTCTGAGAAACAAGTTTGATGGGGTTTGTAATAAGATATATTACTATTGTAAGTAATAATTGACTCAATTGGTTGAATAGAAATTATTTGATTCCTAATCTACTCATTAACGGTAAATAGTTAAATAGCATTGGTTCCTTAAAGACGTTACTAGCCTCTAATCACAACGAAACCCAGAAATGTGCAAAGCGACGGACAATTCTTATGTTTACAGTTCCCGGCCTAATTTATGGAAGCATTGTAATAGAAACTTCTGGACATTGCAGGTGTGTTGAAATTACCTATTTATCAACGTAAAGTAATAAAACCGTCAGCACTTTAACTAATTGATCATCAATCCAATGAGCAGCAATAAAAGTACCCACTTACTTTAAACTCATGTTTCTTTTACTTTAGAATCGATGAGTTTACATGTTCTGACGGCGCGTGCGTGGACGTTGGGTTAACCTGCAACGGTGTCTCAGACTGCGCAGACGGCACCGATGAAGACGTCTGTTCAGAAATTATGTGAGTGTTTGCAGGTGCTCTCATGATGTTTTCAAGTTTGTTTAGAACAATGCAGGCTGATCAGCATTAACCATATCGTCTGACAAGAAAGATGTTCCATGCGTTGGATGGGCATGCTCACTGAAATTAGAAAAATAAATAGAACAGAAAAAATATATAAGCCCAAAACATAAAACGAAATAATTCATAAATATAAAATAAAAGTAGGTATACAAAAAAAGTAATTAGTTTATCCTATTACAGCCCGTTTAAATAACTATTTGTTAAAAACGTCATATTTGTATCGCAAAAACCGGCAAATTATTGAATGACGACGTTTAATGATTCTTGAATAACGTTTCAGGGATGGAGGCTTGGGCCAAAAGTTTAGTCGTTGGAAGAGACAAATTACTGCCAGCTGCAGGTAATTATTAAGAAGTTTATTCTGACAACAGTAAATAACGAATAAGTAAGTAAGTAACGAATAAAATGACCAAAACATGGTATTTGATTTGATGAGTATCGTTAGGTACCTTCAAACAAGTTTAGGGAGATGCTTCTTATGAGCTAAACCCGTTCAAGAGTTTTGATACGATTTCCTCAAATCGACACACTTATGGCCAGTTTCAATAACCTATCTACCAATAACTATTTGTTAGAAACGTCAAATTTGTATCGCTAAAAACCGTCAAATCATTGAATCGTCATTCAATCATTTGACGGTTATAGATATTATTATATATCATTATACAACGTCGTCACGTTTTTAACAAATAGTTATTGATATATAGGTTATTGAAACGGGCCGTTAAACAAAGAGATTAAAACACTTAAAATCCAAAAAGAACGTTATGTTGCCTTAATTTAATTTGGGTATTTAAAAGAAGGAGTGTGAAACAGAGAGGCTTTTTAATCGACTTCCAAAAAAAGAGGCGAACGTATGTTTTTTTTGTACGTTCAACGTTAACTCCGCCGTCTATTGACCGATTTTCAAAATTCTTTTTTTATATAAAGGGGGATACTTCGATGTTGGTACCGTTCTCACAAAAGTGGTGACCTTATGATGGGATCCATGAGGTATCGTGGGAACTCCTCAAAATTTATATGGACACATATAGTGATTTTGACTTTTTCTGAAGTAATCCAAGCATATTCTACCAAAAAGTAAGACTTTCCACCAAGGTATACCCTGGATCCAAAAGCACTGAACAGAACTCCTCAGTCTTTAAAGATACGCGTTTGGAAATATCGACATTGTTTAAAGAATTGCAAGCATATGCCATTATGTAACTTACAGTAATCATCATCATTAGGTATTGTATATAAGAATACAATACCTAATGGAAGCTTGGCGCGTATTCATTCGATCGTTTATTTTAAACGTTCTTAAAATGTGTTAGTAATAATTGAACAAATATCACTAAAAGGGAAAAATAATTATTATTTTTAAACAAAAAATTAAACCAACTTCCAAAATGCACAAAAAAGTATGAAATAAAACTTATTATCTAAATAATTCCCCTTTAAAATTTGGCTGAAATCATAATTTTGAAGTCGGTACCAGCCAATGTGTGTACTATTTTAACTATTGATTTTTCAGGATGTTGTTCGGGCTGGTACAGACTTCAAAATTATGAAGGTTGAGTAAAGAAATAGTTAATATTTTAGCCAAATTTAAAAGGCGAATTATTTTGAAAATAATATTTTATATCATACTTTTTTGTGCATTTTTATTTTGGAAGTCGGTTTAATATTTGTTTAAAAATAATTGCGATTACTGTTCATGAGTAGCCAGGACATGGAAGTTATAATAAAAATGTTCACCTTATGGTTCTGATTTATGAAACGAGAATTTTCTGCGATGATTTCAGACGAGGGCAATGGCAATGCCAAGATGGCGCCTGCATCAGCTTCGACGGCAAGTGCGACGGCGTGGTCGACTGCTCAGACCGCAGCGATGAGTCCTTCACTCTGTGCGGAAATACCACGTAAGAGATTAAATTCAAAGTCTATAATAGCTCCCAAGTCCCACACCGGATTCAGTGACGGTGGCTGGTTTCATTGAAACCAGTTGTTTTTTATAGTGCCCAAGTATGTGCGCAGTTCAGAAGAGCACTCTCTCTTTCCTTACTCTCGTAACCCATTGAGACGGATTACCGACTGGCGATAGATCAGGCTTTTTTACATGCCCATCCGACGCATGGAACATCTTTCTTGTCAGACGATAAGGTTATCAGCCTGCATTGTCCTAATCAGACTTGAAAACAACATTGTGTTTTGTTCCAACGCGGGAATCGAACTCACGATCTCCAAAGTCGAGAGCTCTAAACCTCTGGACCATGGAGGCGTCTAGGCTATGCTAACGATAACACAGACTCATACTCATTTTAACAAAGTAAATGTGTTATAACATTTACAGGATAATTCGAGTCAACAAATGCATACTCCCGCCCTACCCCTTGTACGGGACGTACACCGTCGGTGGCGACACCAGGGCCCGCCCCGACGATGCGTACCTCACGGCGCTCCTCAACTACACCTGCTCCCCTGGCTACATGCTGGATAACGATAATAGTATGGTGTATTGCCATGAAGGTACCTGGTATGGCGGATTTCCAAAATGCGTCCGTAAGTTCATATTTTACACATTCCAATAAAATAAATTACCTAATTGAAATTTAAAAAATTAGCACTACCAAATACTAAGGTAATTTGTAGTAAAGCTCTTTACGTTTATACTCAATAGATAGAATATTATCTGATGTCTCTTTTATCGTTACCCTTCATTTTAGGTATGTGCCGGTTGAATCAGCATGAAAGCGTATTATACCGATGCCTTGTCTCTGGCTCCCGTGGTGAAGAAGGGACTAGGAACTGCAACCTCTACGAGCCGGTCGGGACTGTCGTGCGTGTCGGTTGCAAGACACCGAACTATTACTCTCCTGTACCACTAACATTAATGAGGTGTCTAGAAGGTGTATGGGACACGTACCCCACCTGTGCCGCAGGTGTGTCACTCACATAACATATCACAATTATTACTTAACCAGTTTTCATGTGAATACCAACAATACTCCAATTTTATTTTTATTTTATTGTTGTTTTATTATAGAATGTGGTAGGCTTCCACCACATGCATTAGAATTAATCATAGATGGGATAGGCGGCCAAGAAGGCGAGGTACCTTGGCACGTTTCTATATACAGGACATCGAAAACTCCGGCTTCCTACCAGCAGATCTGCGGCGGCTCCCTCGTCAGCAACACTCATGTGATCTCAGGTAGGTATTATAAAAAATTAAAAAATTAAAAAATTAGTCATTATTATTGGCACTGCATGCTAGTACGGTCCGCCATGCTTCGATGGGTTCGACACTGTTTTCTGTGATGCGCGCAACAATATGTAGTTTTGGGTTTGGTTATAATTCGGATCTTAGTACCTCTTAGTAGGTACACACTAGAGAACAAATTGTACTTAGATAAAAATGTAATCAAACTAATCCGAGGGTCCATTTCTACACATTCTAGCAGCCGTAGCGGGGTCAACTCTGATCCCCACTACAAAGAAGAAGTGCGAAAAACTGACTAAATGCTTTCACCCTTACAGCTGCTCACTGCTTCTGGACAGATACAGACGAAAAACTTTCAGCGTCTCGTTTTGCCGTGGCAGTGGGCAAGCTGTACAGTCCCTGGAATCACCCAGGTGATCCTGATGCCCAAAAATCCGAGGTAACATACTTGAACATTCAACGGTAAGACATGTAGGACATTTCATTACAGAGTAGAAAATATAAGTAATATTAGGTCGTTACATATGAAATTGGCGTGTTGTAAAGGAGAACATCGTAAAAAGTCATTTTTTTTAAACATAATATATTTATTTAATAAAATCATTGCATCTATGCACTTTTGCCATCTCATAGGTAGTTCATTGATTCCTTTACTAAAAAAAAACCATTCGAGCAGGAATCAATAAAATCTTTGAAGGCACTTTGGACTGCCCCATCGGAGTTGAATTTTTTTCCTTGCAAGAAGTTATCCAAATTTTTTAAAAAAAGGTAATCTGTTGGAGCAAGGTTCGGGGAGTATGGTGGATGTCTTAAACATTCCAATTGAAGCTCCTCTAATTTAGTAGCCGTTTGTTGTGCAGTGTGTGGTCTAGCGTTATCCTGAAGCAGCAGTGGCCTATAGCGGATGACCAACCTCGGTTGTTTAGCAGCTAGCTTTTCCATCATGATTGCTGTTGCTGGCAATAGACATCTGCCGTAATCGTCTGGCCAGATTCAAAAAAGTACAAGTAACTTTTATTGTGTCAATTTTCGCTTTGGGCAGGCTTTGGCTGGTTTGCCAGGGTTCAGCCATTGCGATGAGCGTTTCCGATTATCGTACAGGATCCACTTTTCATCACAGGTAATAATTCGATTTAAAATCCCTTCATTATTGTGCCGGTTGAGTAATGTGACGCAGCAGTCGACGCGCGTTTGTCGGTTTGCTGCACTCAATTCATGAGGTACCGACCTTTGAAGCTTTTTCACCTTCTCAATTTGCTTCAAGTGGATTAAAACAGTTTTATCACTAACATCGCAGCCTGCAGCTAACTCGGACGCGGTTTGCGATAAATCCGCTTCCCACAATAGCCTTCAATTCTTCATTATCAACTTTGGTCTCCGCCCTTCCACGGGGCTTGTTCTACAAATCGAAATTTCCAGAACGAAAACGTTGGAACCAAAAACGCACTGTGTTTTCTTTTGCGACACCGGCGCCATACACATCATTAATCCTTCGAGCCGTTTCTGCAGCACTGGTGCCACGGTGGAACTCGTACTCGAAAATAATACGATATTTCAAGTTTTCCATTTTGTAAATAAAGTGACGCAAAGAAAAAACCAAACGAGGAAAAAACAAATGAATTACGGTTTTCGAAACACAAACGCATGAGTAAATAGCGGTCCTAAACAAACAAGATATATTTGAGATCAAAGTGACCAGTATGACAAAACGCCAATTTCATATGTAACAACCAAATACTTTATAGAATTAACTTGCTGTTTCCGCGGCTCCGCCCGCGTAAATATACTATCGGCTATCCCGCGGGAATACTGTACTTTTCCGGGATAAAAAGTTACCTATATTTTAATCCAGAATCTTAACTACTACCATATTAAATTTCATCAAAATCTGTTCAGTAGTTTTTGCATGAAAGAGTAAAAAACATAGATCCATCCCTACATCCATCCTCACAAACTTTCACATTTATAATATTAGTAGGATTTGTGAAATTAACTGTAAAAGTGCCAATAATTAATATTTATTAATATGGTTTAACAGGTGAGTGAAATAAGGATTCCTCCGAGATTTCAAGGCAGTGCAACAAATTACCAAAGCGACATTGCGATGCTGATCCTGAAGACGCCGATCGTTTATAAGACGAAAGTTAGACCCGTGTGCTTGGACTTTGGCTACCTGCTCGACAAACGGCAGATACAATCCGGAAAATTGGGCACAGTAATTTCTACTTTAATCTAGTTTTGCATTTTTCTTCCATATTATACATTAAGACGTACGTTATAAGAGACTGGAAATATTGTATAGATGGCCGGATGGCGTTCTGTCAGTAATGGAACCCGCAAAATCCAAGGGGTGCAGATACAGTCTGTGAGCATCGAAGAGTGCCTTACCAACGTCCCAAGTTACTTCAGAGAGTTCATCACTAGCGACAAAATTTGCGCTGGCAATATTAATGGTGAGGTCGCAACGTCGTAACTTTGTAAAAATTGTCAATTAACATGTAGATCAATCCACAAAATTTTATTTCGTTATCTTTGTGGATTTATAATTTTGTTACGTAGTGTAGCTTTTTGGAGAATTTAGTGTATGTACCTACATTCAAAATCAGATTTCTTTTTAAATTAAATATAATATAAAACGTCCTACAGCTAAAATAGTTCTATAGTTATAATTCTAGTCTCCAGTCAACCAATTACAAGTTTCCACTTCTAAATTACATAACAAAAAAAGAACATTTGTGAACAGTCCCGGTAGAACATAGGTAGATAGGTACTATTGTTTTAAAATCTAAATAATTTAAGATACACAAAAAAAAAGAAAATGAACAAAAACAAAAACGATGCTGCGATCTGTACAAGACAAGGTAACTTAATGGTTTGAATGGCCAACCTTTTCCTTACTGACGACACTTAAGTGGTGTACCTAAACATCAAATTCATGATAACTTATTGAATTTTTTTGTTAACAAAAATAGGATCCGTATTTTGCAAGGGCGATAGTGGCGGCGGCTTAGCTTTCCCTGATGTGGAGAAAGGGATCGAGCGGTACTACCTGCGCGGTGTCTTATCTGTGGCGCCGCGCACCGACCACGAGTGCACGGAGTTCACAGTCACCGGCTTCACGCAACTCCTCAAATACGAGTTCTTCATTAAGGATTCAAGTGAGTCAAGTACCGTTGTCCAGTCGCCCCGACGATGCGACAGCATTTAACTATTCATCGACATCAACGATTTCTTCGAACTTCTTATGCCAATATATTTTGGTCTTCAGTTTCAGCACCGATGGGCGTGACGGGAACCTTGACTTGTCGGTATGTGGTATTGGCAATTCAATTATAAGCTCAGACATAAATAGTAAATAATAATAGTTTGGCATAAATTATGTTTTTTTCACGTTCAGTTCAATAAATTATTATTATTTAGTATATTTTAGTCAATGATAAAGAGTATATAATCAATATAATATCTCTATCACTAAATATTATAAATTAAAGTCTGCCTGTCTATCTGTATCTAAAAAACTAGTGAAGGGATTATACGAGTAGGTCTACAAATAATCTGTATTGGCATATTATAGACATAATATGCCAATGCAGATTATTTGTAGATATCTTTAAAGGAAGCTATCCTTATCTATTATACTATGCCCATTCTAAATTCAAAAAGAATATCACAAATTATATGGTATTATCAGAAGCTATTTAGACGGATGTAATATTAATCATTATCAAATCAAATACGTCAGTCACTTTATGCATTTCATACACATCATAAATGCTCTCTACACGATAAAGTTTAAATGAATATCTTAGGAGGTATCGTGAAATTAAAAAGTACGCACGAGAAAAATATTTTCAAGCAGTCGATGCGCGACATGGAGTATGACCGATGGGACTCGCTCGATGCAGGTACTCTGCCCACGCCCATATTACGAGTATAACTGTTCCACTCATATTTCCAGTGAAGATCAATGGCAGTGCCACGATGGCTCATGTATTTCTTCAGAAGAAAAGTGTGACAATTTTAAAAACTGTGACGACGGAAGCGATGAGTCATCCACTGTATGCCACGAAAATGAGTAAGTAGATATTATGTAGTAAAGTTTTGGTTCTAAGCTAGTTCTCCAGATTTCCACTACCAAAAGCCGAATAGTTGAATATAATGTTCTTCGAAGGTAAAAATATTTTCCTATAAATACTTTTCAGGGTAGCTCAGAGCTCTGGTGAATGTGTGTTACCACCGTATCCCGCGTACGGCATATACACGATGAAGGACAACACTAACGCTAGGCCAGGACAGAGATTTTTGACAGCGCTACTGAATTACACGTGCGCCAACGGGTACGGGTTCCCCAATGAAACAAATCAGATATTTTGCTACAATGGCACTTGGTATGGTACCTCTCCAACGTGTATCCGTAAGTAGTGTTGGTAATTTTAGTACACATTATATTAATCGAAACAAATATAAACATTTCTCGGTATCGCTAACAATATCGTCATAGTACAATCCCTCCTCTTTGTTTGGACCGGTAGTATCTACCACCTTGAGAAGTGATGCTCACCCTTTTCTAGTCAAGGGCGACACTGAACGATGTGAAGTTTCAGCTACAAGGTCCATGACCGCAATGTAAATTAAAAAAGATCTTTAGTTCATGTAAAATTCTTGTTCTGTGTATATTTTTTAATTATTAATAACCATTAATAAAAACCGATTGTAGCGTGAAAACTCTTTCCAGGTTTGTGCCGTCTTGATCAACACCTGAGTGTTGAGTACCGATGCCGCGTGCCCGAACTAGATGGCTACTACCGACAGTGCAAACCTCAGGAGCCGCTGGGCACCGTGGTGCATCCCATCTGCCGGGCACCGCTCTACTACTACTCTGGCGTTCTCCCAACAATGCGATGTCTGGAGGATGGGTGGGATAATTACCAAGTCTGCTTGCCAGGTAGGTTTGCCTTAATCTACTTTAGACTACTCTGGCGTTCTCCCAACAATGCGATGTCTGGAGGATGGGTGGGATAATTACCCAGTCTGCTTGCCAGGTAGGTTTGCCTTAATCTACTTTAGACTACTCTGGCGTTCTCCCAACAATGCGATGTCTAGAGGATGGGTGTCATAATTACCCAGTCTGCTTGCCAGGTACGTTTGCCTTAAGCTACTTTAGACTACTCTGGCGTTCTCCCAACAATGCGATGTCTGGAGGATGGGTGGGATAATTACGCAGTCTACTTGCCAGGTAGGTTTGCCTGTAGTAAAAATTTGGCTAAAAATCCTACAAAGTGTTTGAACTAATAATCATTTCCACATGTTATGTTTTACCCCCTTACTAATAAATATATTTACACGATGGATAAACTATATAATGTTTTGTCCTTGTCTGATACGTTGGAAAAGTAGCTTGACAGACAAGGATAGATTGTATAGTTTATGCATTTAGTAAATATTTTTATTAGTAAGGGGGTTAATGTATTGTTTGTAGAATGTGGTAGACTAACACCTGCTGGGAAGCAGCTGGTTATAGGCATCGGCGGGCGGGTAGCAATAAGAGGGGAGGTGCCGTGGCACGCTGGAATATACCGGAATATATCAAATGACTACTCACACATTTGTGGCGGCTCCATCGTCAGCACAACAGTCGTTATCTCAGGTAAAAAGTGGATTCAAAATCCCACTCTTGAAAATACCTACATAGGTACGAATTATAAGGCACAAAAGACAAATACAGGCTCTAAATATTATTGATACAGATTTTCTTATTTAAGCTGCACATTGTTTTTGGAGTGATGTACAAAAGAAATTACCGGTGTCGCTTTTCGCCGTGGCGGTTGGCAAGCTGTACCGGGACTGGGACCATGCGAATGACACTGACGCTCAAAAATTAGAGGTAACATTTTGTCTAACAAACTCTAGAATTATTATTTCCTATTAAAGGCTATACTGACCATCCAGCCTGCAAGCCCAAGGCCGCGGACTTGTAGGCAAGGTAAGGTGTATTAATGACGGCTATTAGTATCGATGCTGGATTTTCTGGATGGGCCGTGAGTTTGGGCCATTGGGCCAATTTTTTTCTAAGGGTATGGCACTTTAAAACGACTGTTCTAAATAAGTCAAAAATTTAAAACGTGGACGCAATTCCCAAACAGCCCTTGATGTGTCTGTCCCTACTTCGTGGCATCGCAGCTTCCAAACGTTGCTAACGGATGAACCGATTTTGATATTATATTCTCTGTTGTTTCAAAGCCGACGTAATCGAGCGTGTTACTTACTGCTTGATAATGATGGTAGTTACTTGAATTTTTTAATTTTGTTCTTCTAATTTAATCTTTTAGATAAAAAACATTGTGATCCCGTCGAGGTTTCGTGGATCAGCAACCAACTTCCAGGACGACATAGCGCTGGTGATCCTGCAAACGCCAATACGCTACGAGGTGTTCGTGCGGCCGGTCTGCTTGGACTTTGATCACGACCTGGAGCGTCGGCAGCTGACCGTTGGAAAAATTGCAAAGGTAAGAAAAAGATGTATTTGTTTGCTTATTCATTTGCTACCGATTGTTGTTACTATTATAACATCAAAATCACATAGGTTAAATCTCAAAGCAATATATTATATCCTTCTTCCGTGGGTTAAATCGCATAAAAATATTAGAACCATAGATTAATCATTGATCTCACTGATCGCTCAACCAGACCAAGCTGACGTGCTTGTCAAATACTGCAATAAATACTCAGCTGAGGTCGGTTTACCCGGGCCAGTAATATTGAAAGCTTTATGACAGGTGTAGAGCCCGAATATTTTATTTTATTTTAGTTAAAATCGGGAAAAAATATTTAATTTTAGTTGATTGGACCAGAAATAAGAAGGACACTGGGAGCACATATCATCAGTAAGTATCGCAATATTTAAAAATTTCAACATAACATTACATGAACTCAAAACGCCATTCAGTGTTGCCGCGTATGCAAGAATCAAGTTCCAACATTTTTATGATGTGAATTTATCAATGACAATAAATTATATCCTATTTCATTTATCTAATCTAGTTATTCTACCCATGGAACTAAATAACTATTCGCAAGGAACATAATAGGAGCATAAGGTCGCAAAATATGAAAAAAAATATTAAGAAAACGTTACAGATAAATATAGGTATAATGTGTAATATCGTACTAGCTGTCTCGACACACGTTATTCTGTCTTGACTAATAAATAAATAAAAATGAGGCCGAATCATTTACCTATACTAACATTTTTCTGAAGAAGCGCATAAGAATACCTAGGTAATATAATATTGATATATACATTTGCTTTTAAATAATTTTTAATTCTTCTATCCTACTACTATAATTGTAAAAGTGAAAGTTAAGAGTAACTATAGTGTTCATGTGGGACACTGTATTTACGCCGACGGAGCCGGTATTTTCTTATCTACATTTATAACCAATAACTTAACTAATAGACCACAGCATAAGATATTTTTCCCATTAAATCGGGCAAAAGTTGAGTAGCTGGCATCACAATTTTTCACGCACACTAGAATTTGTCACTTGTAAGTCAATTGTCACTTTACACACTACAATAATGAGTTGCCGGCTGCCGCATTTACGAAGCTGTTTTTGTTAGGGAGTGCGTCATCTAGTCGAGCGAGCGAGACAAATCAAATATATTTGATTAGAACATTGGAAATAATTATGTTCGGTGACTAACGCTTATTTATCATTCAAACTGCACTTCTTTAGCTAATGAGTAATGACAGATTTAATTTATTTCCCGGACAGTTTTAAAAACTTAATTCTAAACTGTGAGTTAAACACGAAATCATTTTAAAATCACTAAAATATTGTTTGTTTGCATTCTTTAACAAATGAATAAACAAACAAATATGGCGGCGGCGGCATAATATACCGTTCATGGTTCAACCAATCAGCGCGCGAGTTGTATTCTGCTTTACAATTTGACGAGTTTCAGTTCAATTTATTTTATCATACGACTAGACTATATTCTATGATATACGAAAAATAATGCGTAAAAATCTGTCGATATTTTATAATCTCGCTAGTTATATTGTAATCTAACGGTATTTACAATTTTACGGTGACTTATAATACATGATATTAATTATTATCAATCTGGTATTCAATGGAGTCGGCTAAAAAGGAAATTAATTTCAGATCGCCGGTTGGGGTTTAACAGCAGCGAATGGAGATTTCGCCCCTCTTCTTCAGGTCACCGATTTACCGTACGTGGACATCGACAAATGTCTTGATCAGGTGCCACTGGACTTCAGAGAACTGATCACAAGCGACAAGTTTTGTGCAGGCTACACGAATGGTGAGTTACAAAGTACAAAAAACTGGCCAAGTACGTGTCAGGCCACGCATAGAAAAGGGTTTCGTAGTCAACTTATTATTTCGTTACTTTTGTACGAAATAAGTTTCCAAGTAAGCGCATTTTACAAGTTAGGCCTCTATAACTAACAAAGTATCTAAGCCGTTATAGTTTTCCTTCAAAGTTTATCACATGGACTACCATCATTAATTTTTTCAGATTTTTTGAGCCAGCCTCTAAATTTTAACAATAAAATGCGCTTTAAAGTTGAATATCTCGCGCATACCTAATAACGGATACCGGAAAATCAAAAAATGTTATTGATGTGTTTTGTCAATGTCTTGTTGTCTCAATGTTTTTAAAATACCTATCTCATAATACCCCACACTATAGGCGAGCTCCGGTTTACGAAAAGTCGCATAGAAACGGAACATACCGACCACGGTGAGCTGAGTGGCTAAAAGTACGTGATACCTTACATATTTTTGGTCGCTGAATCCGAATATGTACTTAATTTATTTTGCCAAGAAGACTGTTTTATTGTTAGTCAAATAAAATGCAACACAACTTACAAGCATAATACATTTTAATATGCAATACAACTTACAAGCATAATACATAATAATATGCAATACAACTTATATGCATAATACATAATAATATGCATTATAACTTACAAGCATAATACATACTAATATGCAACATAACTTACAAGCATAATACATAATAATATGCAATACAACTTACAAGCATAATAAGTACATAATAATATGCAATATCACAACTTACAAGCATAATACATAATAATATGCAACACAACTTACAAGCATAATACATAATAATATGCAATACAACTTACAAGCATAATAAGTACATAATAATATGCAATATCACAACTTACAAGCATAATACATTTTAATATACAATACAACTTATAAGCATAATACATAATAATATGCAATACAACTTACAAGCATAATACATAATAATATGCAATACAACTTATAAGCATAATACATAATAATATGCAATACAACTTACAAGCATAATACATAATAATATGCAATACAACTTATAAGCATAATACATAATAATATGCAATATTACAACTTACAAGCATAATACATTTTAATATGCAATACAACTTATAAGCATAATACATAATAATATGCAATACAACTTACAAGCATAATACATAATAATATGCAATACAACTTACAAGCATAATACGAGTACATAATAATATGCAATACAACTTATAAGCATAATACATAATAATATGCAATACAACTTATAAGCATAATACATAATAATATGCAATACAACTTACAAGCATAATACATAATAATATGCAATACAACTTATAAGCATAATACATAATAATATGCAATATTACAACTTACAAGCATAATACATTTTAATATGCAATACAACTTATAAGCATAATACATAATAATATGCAATACAACTTACAAGCATAATACATAATAATATGCAATACAACTTATAAGCATAATACATAATAATATGCAATACAACTTACAAGCATAATACATAATAATATGCAATACAACTTATAAGCATAATGCATAATAATATGCAATACAACTTACAAGCATAATACATAATAATATGCAATACAACTTATAAGCATAATACATAATAGTATGCAATATAACTTACAAGCATAACACTAATTATTCATAAAACAACTTGTAACCGGATAATATTTTGTGCAAAGATCTTAAAACTCTTGCATTTCTTCCCTAGTTATATAATTGATCATGAAACTTATCCAAAAACTTCCTTTTAGCTTATATTTTAGCGTTGTATAACTAGTTTAAAATTCTAGTTTTAATATTACATTGCTCAATATTTCAATTTGATGTCAATCATCCGCTATGTCGTATTATTAATGTGTAAAAGTTCATCTCTCCGGTTCTGATTTTTTTTATACAAATGACCTCTTGTTTCTTTGAAAAGTGTCCAGGAATATACTGTAAACATTTCATTAGAAAAGAGCAATAGCTGTAGAAGTAACATCGAGTTGAACACGGAAAAATTAAAAGATTTTGATTTTTCTTATTTCACGATGTTCACGAAAAGTGAATTGTTTTGATGACGATGTTACTTTAGAGCAGAATATACTACTACATATTCGGATTCAGCAACCAAAAATACGTAAGGTTGAATGTACTTTAGCCACTCAGCTCACCGTGGTCGGTCCACCTTGTTTGGTCCATTCCCTGCTCGCCTACTATGGTGTAGATGCGAGAAGAAATATTAGGTCTTTACCTATGAAATTGCCGTTTTGTATGAAAAAATTTAAACGAATTTTTTTCATGTATTTTTTATTTGTATTAATCGAAGTAATCCCCCATGCAATCAATGCATGTTTGCCAACGCAGCGGCAGTTTATTGATGCCCTTCTTAAAGAAATCAGCTGAACGGGAGGCAACAAATTCTTCAATTGCATTTTGTACTGCCTCTCGGGTATTGAATTTTTTCCCGCCAAGAACTTATCCAAATTCTGGAAAAAGTAGTAGTATGTAGGCGCAAGGTCTGGTGAGTAGGGCGGATGACGGAGAGCTTCCAATCCCAGATCTTGCAACTTGGAGACCGTCTGCTGTGCAGTATGAGGTTGCGCGTTGTCGTGCAGGAGTAGCGGAGACGAGCGATTGACCAATGCTGGTTGGAGATGTGCCAGCTTCCCCATCATTGTGTTCAGTTCTTCACAGTACACATCTGCAGTTATACTCACTCCGTTTGGTAAGAAGCTGTGATGAATCACACCGGCGCTAGACCACCAAACAGTGACCATCACTTTTCTAGGGGTAAGTTTTCGTTTAGGGCATTGTTTTGGTGCTGAACCAGGATCCAACCAACTTGCTGAGCGCTTGCGGTTATCAAACAGAATCCATTTTTCATCGCAGGTAACAATGCGGTTCAAAATTCCTTCATTTGTGTGTCCGTTGAGCAGTGCAAGGCACGTCTCGACGCGTACTTCGCGCTAGCGATCATTGAGTTCGTGGGGCACCCATTTGTCAAGCTTTTTTACCTTGCCAATTTGACGCAAATGGACCAATATTGTTTTGATGCTAACGTCGAAAGCTGCTGCTAATTCAGCCGTAGATTGTGTATCATCAGCTTCCACAATCGCCTTTAATTCGTCATTGTTGACCAAAGTCTTCGGACGACCGCGAGGTTCATTTTTCAGGTTGAAATTTCCAGAAGGGAAGCGAGCAAACCAATAACAGGTGGTGCGTTGGTTTGTAGTGTTAGCTCCGTAAACGTCGTTGATGTTGCGTGCCGCTTGTGCCGCGTTGCTGCCACGACGGTACACATATTCCATAATTACTCGAATTTTTAACGTATCCATGATGACGAAAAAGATTGAAATGCGATGAAAATGTAACACTAATCAATAAACAAATGACTACTTTTGGAAAAAGAATTCCATGTTTTTAAAATAAAATTAATTAGAAATTAGAATTCTTAGCCAAACAAAAATTATTTTAATTTGAAATGGCCGGTACTGCAGAATGGCAATTTCATAGGTAAAGACCTATTATCATCCCCACTTTACGTGAGGGAAAGGTACTCCGAAAAATTATATTTTTGTGATTTTTTTAGCATTTTGTCAACGTGGTAAATACACATATTATCCATGAAAATTTTCAGCTAGCTATGCGTTTAGACGTTAAGCCAAAGACGGACGAACATTAATTCATTTTGACGTTTGAACTTTTAAAACACAATTTAAAAAGATAAAATGTCAAAATTTTGACATAAGAATTTTTAAATTGTATAATAAAAAGTTAAAATAAAATGAAGCCTATTCCCACATGTCAGTTGAAGTTCTTAATAGGGCAGCTGCTCACAGATCAGCTTTTCTTTTCAGGTACGGCTTTGTGTCAGGGCGACAGCGGAGGTGGTCTGGCGTTCCCAGAGTCTGACAAAGGCGTGGAGAGGTACTACCTCCGCGGAATCGTTTCCACGGCCCCGCGGAACAATGACAAGTGTAACCAGTTTACTATAACCACGTTTACACAAGTAACTAGGCACGTGTACTTCATTAAAGATTATTTGTGATCTAAATTTTATTACTTAGCCTCCTTCTTCCCTTCTTCCTTCGGCCTCACAGACTGAATCTAACATCCTTAAAAATATTCATATAAAAAAAATGTTTTAAATACTTACGGATCATGTCGCGGTGCAGTTCTCTTTCGGCTAACACATTCCGGAAGTATTTAATACAGTGAACACTATTCGCGTAAACACAAAATATCAATAAGATTCCTTATGAAGTTGGGCCAAGTTTCCGTACAAAACACGCATGCATGCATGCATGCATGTTTCACACGCAGGAATTTTTCAGGACGCCGATTCTGCAAATTAAATTTCACAAGGATAATATAGTCCCGACTCCTGATATGTTAAAACTGTAAAATAGTACATACTCTCATAAACGTCAAACTCGTTTTGATTGGTCCAAACTACAAAAATCAGTTTATGATAAATGATATTGATAAATAGTATGAAAACGATTCATTTATAATTAAATAACAGTAAAATGAAATTGTAAGTTAATTACGAGAATTGGGGTTCTGAATGTTTCAGATCACTCTGTAAGAATGATGAACACAATACTCATGACTTTCATTTTAATTGTTGTGCGATAAGTTTTTATTGGTATACGAACTTGGGAACCAGCACATTCTCGAGTGCAAACCAAGACCCTTATATATATCAATTAAAATGGATATAATGGCACAACCCCATGGTAATAAAGATTTTAAAAAGATTTGGTAGTGCACTAAAAATTTTAACGCAACTTTTATTTTTAATACAACCTGTGGTTAAAGGTTAGCAGTTATTTTAACTTGTTATAATTATAATTTGTCCTAGTAATAGTTACGCATTATATTAATTTGGCATAACTTAGGCATAATTTTTTTTTGTCACAATCACTTTAAGCCTAATAATCAGTGGCGAAGCGTGAGATTCACGGAATAGTAAGCCGCGTAAGCAAATATGTATTAATATATAGAACAATGACACTTTGGTTTTATTTCCCTTAGCGCCATATACTTAAATCTTACCCTCCTTGAAACAATGAAAATGTAATATTTTTATAATTTATAATTTGTTTTTATTCCTATCGATTTAAGGTTCATTTTTATCCATACAAGCCGGTAAATTAATAGTGACTTTTTATTTATTAATCTCGGCGCATCTCGTGTGTTCAATAGAATTGTTTCGTCACAAGGTGTTAGCGCTGTATTTTAAAAATAAATATAGGATTATAAATATTGCCTATATTTATAAAGCAAGCCAGCTTGTATGGACGCGCCTGTGTTACGCTGTTAAGCATACCTACCTCTTTTTAGAGTTAAGCATTTTTACGCATAACGATATTTAAACATACATTTACAATGCATAAACATATTTAGGCATAATGATATAAAATTATTTAAAGACGTTTTGAACGCGACAAAAAATTCTAACCTAACTTAAGTTGACCATGGTTTTGCCTTACCCAAAACTACACAAACGTTATTTCACGCCGGGATTTTCATTTTTTTGAGGCCTTATTACTATTCTGAAGACGTTTGGAATGTGATAAAAAAGTTCTAACCTAACCCAAAAACTACACAAACGTTATTTCACGCCGGGTATTGTGAGGCCGTGTTACCACTTCGAAGATTTTTTAAACGTGATAAAAAGTTCTAATCTAACCTAACTCAAAACTTCACAAACGTTATTTACACCTAACGAGTTATGCCACATCAAATTAGGACAAAAACATTAGCTGAGGCGCGGGTAGACGACTTTTTTGCTATATTTAGGAAGCGCACCGCCTCGCTGCTGACGAGGCTCCGAGCTAGCACCAACAGCATCCTGATAGCGATGGCGGACAGGTGGGACTCTGCATTATTCAAGCACTCGATCGGTCTCCATGCGCCTGTAGCACGGCGCATACTCATGTGATCCTCCTGACTAGGTAACAAGAATACACTAGTGATGACTAGTGTATTTCTAGACGTGTAGTAATTGAAAGTTTGCTTGAGGCGGCATAATATCGCACTTTCTGTTGATAAGCCGGGGCTGAGCCAGAATTGCGCGTCAATTTGTTGTAAATTATTATTTAAATGCTTATCAAGAAAAAATCCACCACTTTGGCGACAGAAGTCGCTAAGGATATCGGTTTGTAATTAGAAATATCCGACACGTCTCCTGTTTTATCTTTCACAATAGGTACAACGACTGTACACATAGACATACTTGTTTCTTGGCATACTATATCATTTGACATAATTATCATTTAGACTAATGTTTTTGTCCTAATTTGATGTGGCATAACTCGTTAGGTGTAAATAACGTTTGTGAAGTTTTGAGTTAGGTTAGATTAGAACTTTTTATCACGTTTAAAAAATCTTCGAAGTGGTAACACGGCCTCACAATGCCCGGCGTGAAATAACGTTTGTGTAGTTTTTGGGTTAGGTTAGAACTTTTTTATCACATTCCAAACGTCTTCAGAATAGTAATAAGGCCTCAAAAAAATGAAAATCCCGGCGTGAAATAACGTTTGTGTAGTTTTGGGTAAGGCAAAACCATGGTCAACTTAAGTTAGGTTAGAATTTTTTGTCGCGTTCAAAACGTCTTTAAATAATTTTATATCATTATGCCTAAATATGTTTATGCATTGTAAATGTATGTTTAAATATCGTTATGCGTAAAAATGCTTAACTCTAAAAAGAGGTAGGTATGCTTAACAGCGTAACACAGGCGCGTCCATACAAGCTGGCTTGCTTTATAAATATAGGCAATATTTATAATCCTATATTTATTTTTAAAATACAGCGCTAACACCTTGTGACGAAACAATTCTATTGAACACACGAGATGCGCCGAGATTAATAAATAAAAAGTCACTATTAATTTACCGGCTTGTATGGATAAAAATGAACCTTAAATCGCTAGGAATAAAAACAAATTATAAATTATAAAAATATTACATTTTCATTGTTTCAAGGAGGGTAAGATTTAAGTATATGGCGCTAAGGGAAATAAAACCAAAGTGTCATTGTTCTATATATTAATACATATTTGCTTACGCGGCTTACTATTCCGTGAATCTCACGCTTCGCCACTGATTATTAGGCTTAAAGTGATTGTGACAAAAAAAATTATGCCTAAGTTATGCCAAATTAATATAATGCGTAACTATTACTAGGACAAATTATAATTATAACAAGTTAAAATAACTGCTAACCTTTACCACAGGTTGTATTAACAACAGAACACATACTGACGGAGCTGAGGTATTAACCTATCTATAGGAACTGACATTTCACCTCGCTAGATTGCGCGATTCTATCATATTCGTATAGATATTTCCACTATTAGGTCTTCTATCTACATAGAAGACCTAATAGTGGATATATCCACGCTGAAAACCACTGTCTGGCCTTCCTGTGAGTATCGCTGACAAGCCTGCACCATCAAGTTACATATTTATTTATATCTTTTATTTCTATCACAAAAATGAATAACAGGGCCTTTAGTCAAGATGGAATTTGACATAAGTCATCGCTAAGTGACCTTTAGTCCAAGGTCACATAACAAAATGTATGGGATTTGATACAAAGCATCGCAAGCGACACATTTTGACATAAGTCATTTAGCGATGACTTATGTCAAATCCCATACATTTTTGATTTCGAACTTCGCCGTCGAAATTATCGAATGCATCTTGACTAAAGGCCCTGTTAATTAACGCTTCCGACAATATATAAATTAAACGGCTATACATTTTATCTAACACGTTTTTACATGCTAAATGCTCCGGCACCTACATTTCTGCACTGTATCTAATCTTTTAGTAAGAATAAAGATATGTTTTCATTCTCTGTGGCATTCACTCCTTGGAGGCTCTTCAGGCTCTAAACAGTTTGGACCCAAAAGGCAAAATACCCGGTCGGTCAACAAAACGTATATCGTATGAATGACTGTATTTATGGCAAATCAATTTGATAAGATTTTGGATTTTGATATTATGCTGCGGGCACAGGAGTGCCTGACATTCATATTTTATGCCCGAAAACAAATGGTCTCATAATATTCAAGTATCTACGTCTACACTCAATACTAATAATTATAAAGAGATAAGACTTCTTTGTTTGTTTGCATTGAACAGATTCCGAAACTACTGGACCGATTTTGATGAAATTTGGCACATATATAGAGTAGAACACGAATAATAATTATTGACTAACGATAATAAAATGGCGATAGGCAAATTTTTATCGCGGCAAAATTTACGGTTTTATCAAGAAATCCTTTTGCGCGCACGAAGTCGCGGGCATCAACAAGTCGTTATATAAATTGAATATGAAAATTATTGTGGCGGACCAATTAGCGCCTCAATCCTGAATCGCGCTATCGAAGTTTCTGCAGTTTGGCGCTACATAAACAACATCTCAAAAACACTACAGTGGGCCTCGGCCTGACCGAGCATACCATATCGCTTGGTCGGAGATATCCCTTTGGGGCTTCCACTATTCCCACAGTATGATTTCTCCATAACCTTCTATTTTGCTTAATGCATTTCTTAATCTGTGAAATATAATATTTTATTCCTTAAATCCTATGTCGAAGGAAAATTATTTTACTTATTTTAAAGATTGGTTTTACTTTTTAGTGATCTTGAAAATATGCATTTAATCTTTGTTTGTAGAGGTCGCACGCGAAGAGTCAGTGTTTTTGGTCAGGAGGTCGCGGTCGGCTATTATTTTTTAAAGTTGTTTTTACAATTCGCCAATCAGTAAACCGGTTGTCAGTCGTACTGTTCTGTAGCGATATTAACTGTAATTTGCAACGTACATAATTATTTAGTACCTAACGTAATGATACATAGATTTGATAGGTAAGTAGTAGGGTAGGAAGGGGGAATGGCGCTCACTGGGTAATGGCGCTCACCTCTATAACTCTGTCAAAATGCGACGTAGCAACACGAACACGCCATGCCGCGTGAAGCGCGCGGGGAGGGGTCCTCTAACAGACAGCGATGCAAACAGGCAGCCTGCTCGCGTCATACGACCGTGAAGTGCGTTTCTTTGTTTGCGGCCGCGCTGATCTAATTTTTGGTTACGTGTTTCTTGCGGGTAAGTCCAAAACTTTAATGGTTATTTAGCTTTTAGTTTTACTTTTTGACAATAAAACTATTTAGTTTTGTGATAATGCAATCAATTTTCAGTAAACGTGCATGATTTTTTTTTAATTTCGAATTAATTACCAAACGACCGTTTGGGGTTATACCTCTCAGGTGAACGCCATTACCCCGTAGTGACTTATTTTTTTTTATTGTTGTAGATATACCAAGAAATCGTCAAAGGACCACCGCTAAAACGGCTTGGACCGAAGAAGACCTTCTGTCTGCTAAAACTGCGATTGAAGGAGGTATGTCCAAAAGGAAAGCCGCAAAACAATATAACATTCCATTTACTACCTTGAGAGATCGACTAAAAAATGAAAACATAAACAATCCAAGACTTGGTCGCAAGCCCGTTTTCACCCAACAGCAAGAAACTGAAATTGCTGAACAAGTTAAGTTGCTGGGTTCGCTATACTATGGACTTAATGTCGCAGATTTGCGTAAATTTGTTTATAAATATGCCTAGCTCAACAATATCAAAAACAATTTTGATCAAAGCAGCAAAACAGCTGGATTGGATTGGGTTCACGCTTTTATGAGACGCAAACCTTCAGTTTCTATACGCAAAGCTGAAGCGACAAGCTTAAATAGAATTTCGGCTTTTAACAAAGAAAAAATAACACATTTCTATGACAAACTTGGTGACTTAATGGAAAAACATAAGTTTATTCCCAACAACATTTATAATGCTGACGAAACTGGCATAACCACGGTAACAGACCCAGGAAAAGTGCTTGCCGAAAAAGGACAAAGAAGAGTCGGATCTGTTACAAGCGGCGAACGAGGAAGCAACATAACAGTTATGTGTGCGATGAGTGCAGCCGGAAACTTCATACCGCCTATGTTTATTTTTGCTAGACAGATAATGACGCCTTTATTAGAAAAAGATGGACCGGCCAGTGAATTATACACCAACTCTAAAAATGACTGGATAAACAAAGATTTATTTGTGACTTGGCGGAACATTTCGCAGCATTTACCAAACCTACCCAAGAATCACCTGTGTTATTAATTCTGGATGATCACAGCAGTCACATTTCCCTTCAAGCTTTTATTTTTTGCAAAGAAAACCACATCACAATGCTTTCTATTCCACCACACAGTTCTCATAGAACTCAGCCGTTAGATGTGTCTTTTTATGGACCGCTGAAAGCTGCTTATAGGCAGGAATGTAACAGGCACATGAAGACACATTTGATGTCTAAAATAACTCCATACGATGTTGCAGACGATCTTTTCAATAAAGCATACGTACAAGTTGCGAATATAAGTAAGGCAGAATCTGGATTTTGAGCCACGGGAATTTATCCATTGAACCCGAATGTTATCTGATCAGGATTTTCTGGCAGCGTCGCTGATGGCACAAGAATCGGAAGTAATCACTGAAAATCAAGACCCAAATGTCCAGAATTTTGAAGTTGCACAGTCTGATGGTATAGCCTTAATTTCAGGACATACATCTCCTAGGGCAGGTCCATCAAATAAGGATCAATGCTCTGAATCTGTTTTGGCAGTTGCTTGTAACCAAGAACTTGTTGATGAGCAAAATACTCCGATATCCTTTGTTGCTATAGCAACGACACCAACTATTGGACCATCTTCGAAGTCAAGTCAAAGAAAGCGAAAACAACATGCTACCATTTTAACTGCCACTCCTATGAAAGTAATTCTAGAGGAAAAAGAAAAGAAAAAAATTACGAAACTCAAGAAGACTGCAAAAGAAGATAAATCAAAACCAAAAAAAGTTGTCAAAAAAAAAATAAGAACAAACGTATGAAACAAAAATCTTACAAGAGAAAAATTTTACAAGAAAGTTCTTCAGAGAATGAAGATGAAGAGCACCTTTGCGATGATGACAGTGATGACGACATGAATGTGGATAATGAAAATTATAACAAATGTATTATTTCCGAAGGATTTGGAAAAAATAACGAGATGTGGTATCGCTGCACTATCTGCAGATTGTGGGCTCATGCTATTTGTTCAGGGTGGTATTCGCCAAACGGATACATCTGTGATTTATGTGTTCAAACATAAAATATTTCTATTTCTGCTTTCTCTTACCTCTTAATAGTTATTGTCTTATATTATGTTATAATAGTTGAAGTTGTTTGACATCTAAGACTTTATTATGTTTATTAAATTGAAAAAGGCTAATCGTACATACAAAAGATTGATGCTAATTTGTGATTGTAGACTCTACTTTTACTGTATAAGGTTGATCTCATTAATATTTCTTATTCAAATGTATCCTACTTGTTATATTCGAAAAAAACATGTTAGAGCGTCATTACCCGGACCCTGAGCGGCATTACCCAATGTCAGGGGCAATGCCGCTCAAACATGTTTTTTTTATAATGTTTTCCTACAACTAGTAAGTCAAAGATATATGCCTATGTTGATAAATCGATAATTTACAATAATTACTAGATAATTAAAGACTTTGTTACTTTTCTTAATTTTGCTTTATATTAAATAATTTAAAAAATACACCATGTTTGCCTTAAGTGAACGCCATTCCCCCTTCCTACCCTACATTCACTTTGATATGCTATAAGCCGTATGTAATACCTAATATCAATATAATATATTATTATCTATCTTGTATATTGAGATGTAATCATCACTAGTTTTAAAACTTGTTTTTTTATTATTTTTATTGAGTTGTTTACGATCTGTAGACGTAGTCAGAAGTGTATTTTGCTTTTGATTAGTTTTTTAATATAACCTTCTATAGTTAAGTCATTTTTCTCATTTGTTTTTCGTCTATTTCCATTAGACAGGATAGAGGATTAACCGGTAGAGGATGTACACTATCCTGAAACTAAACTCAACCAGAGAAAAAGTTACAGCCACAAAGAACTTTTAGAAAATTTAAGGAATGTTCCGCTACGTCCTATATTTTGCCGGTAAATACTTCACTTTTATTGTTTACTTATACTTACATATTTTAGGGATCTTCGAATTTATGTATGTATTTAGGAAATTAAGCCTTTTCTTCACTAAGGGCCTGTTTTAAATCAACTGATAAGCGTCAGATAGCTTATTTGGATGTTTTGTCTCTATCATTCAGGTAAAGTAAGCCATACTTTATACTGTGCGACAGAGACGTAAGCAGCGATATAACTTCCGAATAAGCTATTCGACAGCTGTTATTGAGCGATTATGAAACAGGCCGTTTCAATATTGATTTTGGTTAACACAATATCAGTTTACCAAAGCTTAAAACTCCCAAGATCCTCTCCATATTGCCTGAGGCTCGATTTTCTCAAACATTAATATAATTAGCGGTAGGTACCTACTACCTACCGTGTTTTCTAAGTATTTTTATTATCATAAATGTCTGTGTGTGTGTGTTTGTGTGTGCTCTGTGATTGTACCTTTTGTAGCCCCCGACGAAGACAGAAGGGTGTTATAAGTTTAACGGGTCTGCCTGTCTGTGTATGTGTGTGTGTCTGTCCGTGGCATAACGGATGAACCAATTTTGATCTCGATTTTTTTTATTGAAAGTTGACAAAGTCGAGAGTGTTCTTTTTCTATTCATCGTCCTCAGCTTGCTCACTGCTTGACTATTCGGGGGTTATATGGACTCTGGTGTGAAAACGATTTTCATTTATTTTATAATAATATGGTAGATACAAGGTAGATACTCGCATTATTCTGATTATTTATTTATTCCGATTTCAGCACTGGCAGCGTTTTCGAGCGAGACTGTTTCCACTGAGCTGAACATGGAGCAAGAAGATTTGGAGATGTAAGTAGTTTTTAACCGACTTCCAAAAAGGGGAAGGTTATTAATTCGTCTGCATTTTTGCATGTATGTTACGTGGATTGATGCTCTAAGATGTTACGCGATTACTCCGCCTTCACCACCGATTTTCAAAATTATTTTTATTGTAAATGGTTTACTTCTAAGATGGCCTAATGTCACCAAATTAGGTATGAGCGCCGGTGGGTGGGCGCCGACTTTTTGGAGTCCGCGGCGACGGCGTTGTCGGCGGTGTGACCTCCAAAGAAAGAAAGAAAGAAAGAAAAATAGGGTGTCTTCAAAGGGTTTTTTGAAGTTTGTACTTGGTAGTAAAAACAAGTGTAGTTCATAGCTAGAAAAATATTTTTTTTTATTGGGTTACACCCAACAACTGTAACGACGTCGAAGCCAAGTTTATAACTGACTGCGTATATGGTCTGGCGCTCTCTAGTGAACAACAAATAATAGCGAATATCTCAGCCTGAAACACGGTTGCAAAATCTCCCAAACAAAAATATCTGCCTGTAGGTGGCATGCCCCGTAGAATACACCCGGTTGTCTTTCCTGGATCAGTCCGTTAACCAAATCATTTGTGGTGATTCATTTGGGTGTCAGGGGTTCAGTCATTGAGGTGAACATTAATTTGGATTAGGATTTCCTTCCCAGTCCTCCCTAGAAGGTTTGAAAGCCTTTTTTTTCACTACATTATACTTTTTGTTTGAACAAAAATAAAGTATACAAAATAATGTTTTGAGCATCAAAATGCTTCCCTCTTTAATTGTTAGACTTTAGACGCTTATACGTTTTTTTTATAGGAACTCGTTTGCTAATTCTTCTACCAGCAATATATACAATTTCGATTTCAATCAGACTAACTGGCTTTCTTTAAGCATTTTTTTTAGCTGTTTGTCATTAAAGTCTTTGGTCACATTTGATCATTTTGAGAAAATTATAGATAATCTAAATTTGTATAGACTCAATTTTGGTATTGATGATGTATATTCATAATTGACAAATTTCAAAGTAAATTATGAAAAAGTATCAGAAGACAAAGATTTTCTTGAAATGAGTACTGGCCAAAAGTGGAGCCATTTATTAGTAAACACCTCAGAAGAATTTTAAAATATTACTAAATTTGTCTCGTATCTACTTTCTGTTCCCGCCACCTAAACATATACAGACAGAGTATTTTCAATAATTAATGCAAATTGGCGGGAGGATAGAAATAGAGCAACTATTAATTTAATATAAAATAAGCTCCACATTTATTTTATATTTAGTTATGATTGAGGTGAGGCGTAGTTATGAACTTTTTAAAAAAGACTGAAAATTAATAAGTTGTGCGAGATGTTCTAAAAAATTTGTATTTATAACATTAAATAAAGAAAATTCTGCATTTTTCTAAAATACTGTTTAATATTCTTCTCAGATCTAAATATACTTTATTTCTTGTTAAAAAGTTGGCAACCCTAGCTTCAAGTGAAGCGGTGAGTGCCGACGAGAGCGCACCTGTGATTTTCAGACAGGCCAGCCTCTGTAGTCTACATACACTATTTAATGTTTTAATGCAGTTGACCTGTACAGCTCTGCGTAGTGTGGCATACCACACTACACAGCCATGTTATGTGGCTATCAGCCCCACCATAGCTGTGTATAACCATGGCATTTCCTTCGGTTGAAGACCCCATTTAGAGCTGACAAGTCTCCAGCGCATTTGCCTGCCACTAGTATCGCTAGGTCGTCAGCATATCCTTGAGCGTAGAATCTTCTATCGTTCAGTTTTTTTAGCAGCCGATTCACTACCAGGGACTACTCCAGCGGCGACAGTACTTTATTCAATGCAAGGTAGTAAACTAAAAAACCTGTAGCTCGGGGTGAGAGTTGAGACCCCCAAAAGGGGGCGCTTTGTCGATAATTAAATTAAACTATTATCTGCTATTAAAATCTTTTAACCTCGAGACGACACGTTTATGGAAATTCGAATAAGAGTCCAAATTTGCTGCACTTAGGTCGACCGCCGCGAGCGACTCCCAAAAATGCGCTCTGCCCCCGTACCCGGCCAACGGGCACTACACAGTGGGGGGGATCGCAGAAGACATTGTGAACCCCGCACCAGGTGAGCTGTACTCCAGTGTGCTGCTGAACTACACCTGCGACTACGGGTTCCACATGGAGGACTCCAAAAGCCTGCTGTACTGCCTCGACGGAACGTGGTTTGGGGAATTTCCTCAATGTGAGCGTGAGTTCCTATTCTAAGGATAAATCTGCTTTGAGGTCTAAGACCGCGACTATATTGTTCGAAATCCGTAAGGCCGAGGAAATTTCAGAATTCAGAGCACTGAAAATAGAACTCTGCGGTAATACAACAGAGCTAAAAATAGAAATCACAAGTGTGGAGTCAAATACTACCTAATAATTATAGCTCTAGTTTGGGTTTCTCATTCATAGATTTTCTTTCTCATAATGATCTTAAACAGTTCAATCGTATAACTAACTGTCATGGTAAAACTCTAGATCTAGTGTTAAGTAATTTGCCACGCATCGATGTCTGTCAAATCGAGGGTAATCCATTAAGTAAAATTGATCCTTATCATCCTGCTTTAAAAATAAATGTGCCGTTGGATCCAGTTGCTACGCTAAAAAATAATATTTATGCAAATTACAAATTCCGTAAGGCAAACTTTGATCTTATAAACAATGAACTTTCTAAAATATATTGGAATTATATTTTTTCTACGTTAGGCAGCGTGGATGATATGGTTCAGCAATTCGACGATAATATTAATATTATAATAAAAAATCATGTACCTTTACATCGAGTTATTCGAAAAAAGTGAGACAGGCCTTCTTATTATTTTTCCTCGTTAATAAAATTACTGGCTGAAAAAGAAAAACTTAGAAAACGTGTCATTTTATATAACAATCCTATATCCTATTTGAGCTAAAACTTACCAAAAAACGAGTTAATTTTCTTTTGAAATCTTGTCATATGAATTATATAATATCATCCATTGAATCCGAGCTGACCTATAATACAAAAAACTTTTGAAAGTATATTAATCAACAGCGTAAATATTCTTCAGACTTACCAAATGTAATGAATTTAGATGGAAGAACTGCTGAAAATGGTGTAGAAATATGCAACTTGTTTGCTGAAAATTTTTTTACGCTATACAGTGACCTCTCGACTTTTGAAACAGCCTATAAAGACAATTTACCCCCAACTTTCTCTAGGTTCAATCAATATTACCGAAAACACAGTATATAAAACTCTACGCTCTTTCGCAAAGGTCCTGGACCAGATGGACTTACTCCATATTTCATTAAAATGACCACTTAGTCTCTATCTTTGCCTTTAACAATTATTTTTAACCATTCTATTGTCAGTTCAGCATTTCCAATCAATGGAAGGTAGCAAACATACATAGGCTGCACTAAAAGTATCGGGAATGGAATATTTCCACTGTTCCTGTCATATTAAAATCTTTTTAATTTAAAACTCCTTGGTTTTAAAAATCGAATACCGTTTATTTATTTAAAAAAAGATTCTCGGTCTTGTCACAAGGTCTTGTCAAACTTGTTTAGTCGTTGAGAAAATGGAATTGACTCGAGAAATTTCTAGAGCGATGATTTATTATGACTTTCGAAGTGGTTTAACACAAAAACAGTGTGTTGACCGGATGATTTCTGCATTTGGTGATGAAGCCCCATCCAAAACCACAATTTATCGCTGGTTTGCTGAATTTCAACGTGGACGTGTCAAGCTCAATGATGATCCCCGTCAAGGTCGTCCAAAAACTGGAGTCACCCAAGAAAACGTTGATGCTGTGCGTAAGCTGATTGAGGAAGATCGACATGTGACATACCGCGAAATTCAGGCAACTTTAGACATTGGCATGAGTCAAATACAAATAATCTTGCATGAACAATTAGGTGTAAAAAAGTTGTTTTTCCGATGGATACCGCATTAGCTCTGTGAAGAGCAAAAAGCGGCTCGCGTTACTTGGTGCGTCAGAACTCTCGAAAGATTCCACGCAGGATCCTCAAATGCTGTATACAACATCGTATCAGGTGACGAATCCTGGATATACGCGTACAAACCCGAAACAAAAAACCAGTCACGAGTTTGGGTGTTCGAAAATGAGTTAAAGCCAACAAAAATTGTTCGTTCACGGAGTGTTGTAAAAAAAAAGGTGGCCACGTTTGTCTCCAAAACCGGCCATGTTGCGACTATTTCTCTTGAGGGACAAAGAACGGTTAATGCAGAATGGTATGCTAACATTTGTTTGCCACAGGTCGTTTCTGAACTCCGTAAAGAGAACTGCAACCGCCGCATCATCCTCCATCACGACAATGAGAGTTCTCACACCGCGCACAGAACAAAAGAGTTTTTAGAGCAAGAAATCATAGAATTATTAGACCATCCGCCGTACAGCCCCGACCTAAGCCATAATGATTTCTATACTTTCCCTAAAATAAAGAATAAATTGCGTGGTCAGAGATTTTCATCACCTGAAGAAGCTGTGGACGCCTACAAAACGGCCATTTTGGAGACCCCAACTTCCGAATGGAATGGTTGCTTCAATGATTGGTTCCATCGTATGGAAAAATGTGTCAAATTTCGTGGAGAATACTTCGAAAAGCAATAAATATATTTTTAAATAGTAATGTTGTGTCACTTCCTTGATTCCCGAAATTTTCAGTGCCGCCCTCGTAGTACCGGTTTTCAAAAAAAAGTGATTAGAGCAACATTCAAAACTACCGATCAATATCTATATTTAACATTTTTTCGAAAGTTTTTGAACGCATCATCTTCCCAGATCTTAGCTCGCACTGTAATTTTTTTAAAAACTGAACAGCATGGATTTAGTCACAACAAATCCATGACATTAAATCTCTTATACTACACGACATAATTATTTAACTAAGAATGTTGATAAAGGATATCAAGTAGATGCAATTTACACTGATTTCTCAAGTGCCTTTGATAAGATAAATCACAGCCATCTCCTTAAAAAGCTAGAATGTTACGGTGTGCATTGCTGTCATGATTCCGCTCATATCTTCAAAATAGACTCCAAAGGGTTTTTGCTTATGGATTTCATTCTGAACCATTTATTTCTATATCCGGTATTCCGCAGGATTCGCATCTCGGGCCAATTCTCTTTTTGGTATTCATAAATGATCTCATGGACGTATATAAATACTCTCATTGTGATATGTTTGCTGACGATTGCAAAATTTATAGAGATGTGAAGAATCTTGATGACGCGAAATCAATTCAGAAAGACTTGGGTTCTGTTTACCATTAGTGCCAAATAAATGGAATGGAACTTAACGTTATTAAATGTAGTCACATTAAATTAACTAAAAATATACTTAAGACTGAGTCTCGGTGTTCTATTAACGGTGTACAACTTTCTGAAGTTCACACAGTCCGTGATTTAGGAGTCTTGTTTGAGAAAAAATGTACATTCGCTCCTCATATCGATACAGTCGCCAAAAAAGCAAGTAAAATATCGGGCTTCATCAAAAGAAATAGCAGAGACTTTAATTATATACTATAACCTGTCTATATAAAACTTTAGTTCGTAGTATTCTGGAATATGCTGCCCTGATCTGGAATCCTACTTATCGCAAACTTGTGTCTAGACTAGAGCGCATTCAGCGTAGTTTGACTAGGTACTTATGTCACAGGGATAGAAAATGTCCTTCCACGCTGAATTACGAATCGAGGCTAAAACACTTTATACTTCAAATCCGAGAGGAGCGCCGGAAAATATCAGATGTTGTAACACTTTCAAAATTTCAAACGGCATTACTTCTGCCCCCGATGTTCTGAGTCAACTATCTTTAAGGTACCGACTTAAAAATTTTGAAGATTAAGTAAAGAAACAGTTAAAATTTCAGCCAAATTTAAAAGGGGTATTATATTTTAGAAAATAAGTTTTATTTCATAGTTTTTTGTGCATTTTTACTTTGGAAGTCGGTTTATATTTCAGGATACTGTCGATTAAATACGCACCCCAGCGTGAAGTACCTATGTCTTATTGGTCCCGATGATGCGAACGAAACCAGAAACTGCAACCTCTACGAACCTCTCGGCACCGTCATACGTCCTCAATGTAAATCACCGAAGTACAACTCACGGCGGCCTCTTCCTCTAATGCACTGCACCAAATCGGGTTACGACACCTACCAGGTTTGCAATCCAGGTAACTATGTAATCAGTATAATTCATTATAGTGTATTTGTCTATTTGACTACAGGTATGTACTACTCAAGACATTTATTTAAAAAATATATGTTTTTCAGTTAAAGCGTGGATGGGCACACCGGAGACAGAAACCTGTCGGTATGTGGATATTCATTTTTAATTTTTGGGGTTCCGTACCCAAATGTTAAAAACTAGAGGCTATTAGGTACTGAGAATTCGCTGTCCGTCAGTCTGTGTGTCTGTGTGTCTGGCACGTGACAGTTGAAAATTTCACAAATTATGTATTTCTGTTGCCGCTATAACTTCAAATAATTGGTAAATAAATAAAATGTATTAAAGTGGGGCCTCCTATACCATGGCACATGGCGTTAATAGTTGAATATTCATTTGTTTAGTGAAGACCAATGGCAGTGCCGCGACGGTTCCTGCATTTTTTCGGGGGCCAGGTGCGATATAGTTGAGAACTGCGAAGACGGAAGCGACGAATCGTTCGACGTATGCCACGAAAATGAGTAAGTTCCTGTAAATTATCAAAGTAGGTTACATGTTTTGGTTTATGCTAGTACCAATTATGTATGAATCATTACTCGTAACGAATACGGAAAAAATAACGAAACACCTTTTGTACAATGTTTCAAGTAAATAAAAACGAGTGTGCTTTAGACCACACGACTGAAGTAAGAGTCGCAAACTACGAAATGAGATAGGTATATTATATATTATAATATATTTCATGCATTGGCTATGAGAGAAAGAGAGAAAGAAAATGTGCGCACGCACTGCACTCTTTTGCTACTATAGTAGTGTGCGAAACGTAGCTCTCTCTTTTCATTTTCACTGACTTATATCTCCCTCTCAACTTCATCAGCTTACTCCCCAAGTCAAGCATGCGTAAAGCAGTTTTACTTCAAAATATATTAATTTAAAAACTCTTTTCAGGGATGCAACTAAGCTTTGTATTTCACCGCCGTTCCCCCCACATGGAACCTATAAGATATTAGGCCAACTAAAAGCCAGACCTGGTCACGCTTTCACAAAGGCGGACCTGAATTACACTTGCTCGGAAGGGTTCAGGTTGCGGAATAACATCAATCAAGTTTCCTGTCGCTATGGAATTTGGTCTACAAAATTTCCTAAATGTATTGAAGACGCCAGTTGTGAGGATGACGACTGCGGTGATAGAACGTTAGTTCACTTTTCAGTTCTCAGCCTGGGACTATATGCTCCGGAATCAGGAATACCGGTGAAAACTCAGAGTATTGAAAATAGAACTCTGCGCTAACACAATTGAGTTGAAAATGGAAGTTTCTAGTGTCGAGCTGTCATATATGACATTGACATTTGACTCGAAACTCATGTTTTTGGGTTTTCCACTGTATTGTATTAGCGCATAGTTCTATTTTCAGTGCTCAGAATTTTCTACGGCCTTCCAGATTTAGGATCATATAGTGGGCCTTAATAAAATATTTTCCATTCTTGCCTACACAATTTAAGACAATCAGCTTCTTAATTGTGTAACCCCGCCCTTATGTAAAACGTTTACTTAAAAGTTAAATTAGTAACTTTTTCTTTTTGGAGTTCCTTAATTTTTCCACAACTTTACTTACTTTACCAACCACCATATGGCTCTTGTTACTTTTCCAAACTTTCCATTGCAGAGTAGCTCAGAGCTCTGGTAAATGTGTGTTACCGCCATATCCCGAGTACGGCACATACACGATGAAGGACAAGACTAACGCCAGGCCAGGACAGAGATTTTTGACAGCCCTTCTGAACTACACGTGCGCCAATGGGTACGGGTTTCCCAATGAAACAAATCAGATATTTTGCTACAACGGCACTTGGTCTGGTTCCTTTCCAACTTGCGTTCGTAAGTAAAGTTATTTTAAATTCTCAATTTAATTCAGTATTTACTTCTAAAATGGTTAGAAATAGTAATAAAAAAAGTAACTTTATTGAATGTACAACTGCAGGAATTATAATAAGCAGGCAAAGATTATATGAATTATATGCTGAAAAGGGTATTAATAATAATGAAACATTTAAAACATATGTTAAAAACTATTCAAAAACCTTAAAAAAAAGTATGTGAAACTGCTAAGGATCTTTATATTAATAATAAAATTTAATATTCTAAAAATAAAATTATAACTTAATGGAAGACGAGTGAGAATAGCTGGTGATACTGAAAACGTCACCTGCGTAGCTATGACTTTGAACTTTGTTTTGAAAATAAAAAGATTACTACTGATTTAGAAGTTGCAACGTTGTTCGAAAAGTTTTTTGCTGACATTCCGGTCTCAACTACAAAAAAATTTAATTCCTTACATGCAGCTGCTGTAAAACTACTCAGAGACAATGTAATGGAATGTGATGTCAATTTTAAGTTTAAAGAAATTGACTTCAGAGTTATTATTAACACATTAAAGTTGCTGAATATTAAAAATACTGCTGATCTCTGGGACATATTTACAAAAGTTATTCAATAATTGACATCGTAGCTAGCTCCTTAACTAGCGATAATATTCAATGAATGTATAAAAAGTCGTGTTTTCCCTGACTTAATGAAGCATAGCAAGGTAATATATTCCCCTTATTCAAAGCTAATCCGACATAAATCTGGTCCGACAAATTACAGGCCTATATCGATTCTACCGACATTTAGTAAAATATTTGAAAAAAATAATTTAACACAGTTATAAGTGCACTTCAATTTAAACAATTTATTACATAGTAATCAATACGGTTTTACTAAGGGTCGATCCACAACGGATGCTGGTATAGATTCTTTGTAATATCTTTGAATCTTGGGAGGTGTTACAGGATGCATGAGGTGTGTTTTGCGACCTCTCCAAGACCTTTGATTGTGTTGAGCATGCTACATTGGTCAGAAAATTGCACCACTGTGGTATTCGGGACTCTGCACTCAAACTTTTGAATTCTTACCTTAAAAATAGAACTCAAAGGGTGGAGATAAATAGTAAAAGGTCCACTGGGACCAAAATAGAATTAGGTTCCCCACAGGGATCCATTTTAGGCTCATTTCTTTTTCTCGTCCATATCAATGACTTACCTTACCTTGTTAAAGATAATAATAATAGGCTAGTACTTGCCGATGAATCTTAGCCGATGACACTTCATAAATTTTTTATATGAAGCGACAACAGTCAGAATACGACGAGGTAAATAGTGCTGTCTCGAAAAGAGTAAATTGGTTTAATGTTAACAACTTACTTTTAAATTCAAATAAAACATAATGTTTAAAGTTTACTTTGGCCAATGTTAGGCAAGTAAAAACCAATATACTATTAAATGATGTAAAAATTAACTTAGTGGACATAACTGTGTTTCAAGGTATAACACTAGATAGTAAATTACAGTGGGGTCCTCATATTGCTAATCTTGCAGATAGGCTCAGTTCTGCAGCATATGCAGTCAGAAAAATTTGAGAAATTTCTGACGAAGACACTTAGTTCTGCAGCATATGCAGTCAGAAAAAATTAAGAAATTTCTGACGAAGACTCAGTGCGACTAGTTTATTTTAGTTACGTTCTTAGTAGAATATCCTACGGCATCCTTTTACGGGGAACTGCCACCGACATTAATACAATATTTGTGCCGCAGAATCGAGCAATACGTTCAATTTACAAAATGTCCCCTTTTGAATCTCTGAGAGAAAAGTTAAAAGAAATAAGTATTCTGACCGTCGCTTCTCAATACATTTTGGATAATGTATTGATATGTTAGAAAGAATATTAGTAATTTTAAAACTAAAAGCGACAATCACTGCAAAAACACTAGAAATAAGCACAAGCTAGATATACCGGTGATCAGACTAAGTAAAGTAAGCAAATCCTTTATAGGTCCTTGTATACGCCTATACAATAGAATCCCAGAACACGTTCAAAATCTTTCCATTAATAAATTTGAAAAAGTAGTTAAAGAACGTTTGTGTGCTAAAGCTTATTATAGGGTCAATGATTTTATTGACGATCGCACACTTTGGGAATAGGATGGCCATCTCCAAGGCTGCTTCTATGTACTATATGTATCTGACTTTAGTTAATATTATATATACTAAGTTAACATATTCTAAAAATATAATATATTTTTTTTAAAGAACAATTTTCCATCTGTTTGCTAAAAGAACGCCCCGTTCGAGTTTCTTACGCCGGTTCTTCTCGCCGGGATAGTTCCCGAACCGGTAGTAGGCATCACGTAGGGGCAATTCCATAAGCGTTGCTTTGTAACCTTTAAGGAAATAAGACTTTTTTGATTTTGATTCATTAATTTAAAAAAATATTTGTACCTATTGTTTAATTAAGGCCCACTTGCGCAGATCTGGGTTAAAGTTTACCGTGGGTTAATCATGCCTTCTCTTATAATATTATCTATAAATCGAAGAACGAGAGAGATAACATGATATTTTAACTCAGGGTTAACTTCAACCCAGATCTGCGCAAGTGGGCCTAAGAAATATAATATACTTAGACTGAAATCTTGTTCCAGGTTTGTGCCGTTTAGACCAGCATGCGAGTGTGGAGTACCGCTGCCGCGTGCCGGAGCTGGACGGCTACCGGCAGTGCAATGCTCAGGAGCCGCTGGGCACCGTGGTGTACCCCAACTGCCGAGCGCCGCACTACTACTACTCCGGCGTCCTCTCCACCATGCGCTGTGTGGAGGATGGGTGGGATAACTACCCAGTCTGCTTACCAGGTAGGTTTACTTACAAATAGATAATATTTTTCTAGAACTTTAAAATAATTTTCATTCTGCATTACGTTATTAGAATGTGGCAGACTCACACCTGGCGGGATGGAGCTGGTAATAGGCGGGCAGGCGGCGATACGAGGGGAGGTGCCGTGGCACGCTGGAATATACCGATCTATGTCAAACGAATACTCGCACATTTGTGGCGGCTCCATCGTCAGCACAACAGTCGTTATCTCAGGTAATACATACAATTACTCTAGGTCGGTAATAATAATATTAAATATTCGTATCACGTATGAACTTTTACGTAGATATGTTCAACTTACAAGGTTTCGACTATTTAATCATATAGATTTTTTGTACTTTGCATGGTGTACCATTTTAACAAATTTCGAATCAGTGTTTCTGAGAACTTGGTGCCTTAAAATTTGAATTTGGTTTAATAAAGAAAAGGAGCTAATTTTTGACCTTAAATACTATTTTCTCATTTAAGCTGCACATTGTTTTTGGAATGATGTACAAAAGAAACTACCTGCGTCGCGTTTCGCCGTGGCGGTTGGCAAGCTGTACCGGGACTGGGACCATCCGAACGACACTGACGCTCAAAAGTCAGAGGTAAGATCTTGCAAACACAGACATTAGGTTTAGGCGATTTAAAAGGTACCTTTTTCTTGTATTTGTATAAAATACATCTATAATATAAAAATGAATCGCTGAATGTGTTGCTAAGCGCAAATCTCGAGACCTGCTGAACCGATTTCGCTAATTCTTTTTTTTAAATATTCCTTGAAGTACGAGGATGGTTCTTACGGAGAGAAAAGTTAAAAAAATTGCCTTATATAAATAAAACTGAATTACCGAAATGTTTGTACGCGCATAACTTCCAAACGACTGCACCAAATTGGATAAATCTTTATTTTATGTGTTCGTTATTGCCAGAAGGTTTGTGTGAATTTTTTTTTGTTAACAAATATTTAAAATATTATTTCTTGCGGCACGGCAAAACAATATAGCGGTACGAAGTTCGCTGGGTCAGCTAGTTATATTATAATAATTATATTATTAATATATCTATACTTAATCGTTATGTGCTTAGTAATAGTGTTCATAATTGTTGGCAAACCCTATAAATAAATAAATAAAACAATATTTACTCGCGATTTAAACAGTGGTTCTTTTTCGTCTTTTAGGTAAAAGACATTGTCATCCCGTCCAGGTTTCGTGGATCAGCGACCAACTTTCAGGACGACATAGCGCTGGTGATCCTGCAAACGTCAATACGCTACGAGGTGTTCGTGCGGCCTGTCTGCTTGGACTTTGATCACGACCTGGAGCTTCGGCAGCTTACCGTCGGAAAAATTGGAAAGGTAATAAATAGACGATAATATTGTAAATTAGCAAGATGGAGTTAAAATAGGAGCAGGCTAACAGTTTTACATAATTATTGTAGGGGACTGTATTATTCCACAGGGATTCAACCGCCGGCTCAGATTAGACTCGAAGATAGCAAGGTTACACCGATTTGGGCAGAGCCGGGGCGATAATAAAACACTGTATTTGAGGAGAACATTTTTTCACTTTTTCGTTTTGCTTACCTGGCTCATGGCAATGCCGTATAGAGAGCCCCGATCGTACGCCTCTTTCGGGCCGATTTTCCCTTTCACTTTTACCACCCCTCTATACGGCTATTTTCCATATTTTGCCCCATTTTTCATGCGCCAGGTGAAGCAAAACACATTATGTGAAATTCTTTATTATTCAGACCATATTTATCAATCCTTACATACTACATATTTTATTTCCTAAAAAAGTTATATACATTTTAAGTGTCCTTTACATGAAATGTTGCACCATTTTTTCCACTATTTCCTTAATAATTTATTTACCATTTATTATATGAACTTAAACTTTACATTACACGTTATATACTATTCTTATTTACCTAAGTGATACTATTCTTATTTACCTAAGTGAAAAGAAGCTACGTTAAAATTAGCTATCGTTTAATATATACGAGCGAAATAACCCGCACTCGATAAAACACCATTATTGCACGATTTTTCACACTGCTACCATATAAATCTATACATTTAGTCACTCGATATTCACTGTTATGTTTTTATGTACAGTTTAAATCACTTGTTTATTGTTCAGATTTAAATTCACTTAAGTTTCACATTACGAGGCCGCTGTCCTTAACAATTATAATAAATTTTAGGTCGCCGGTTGGGGTTTAACAGCAGCGAATGGAGCTTTCGCCCCTCTTCTTCAGGTCACCAATTTACCGTACGTGGACACCGACAAATGTCTTGATCAGGTGCCACTGGATTTCAGAGAACTGGTCACGAGCGACAAGTTTTGTGCAGGCTACACGAATGGTAAGTTGAGCTTTAAAAATGAAATGACCAAGCTCGGCCCCAAGGCCAGCGATAAAAAAATAGTAAACAGTTAACAGGATTTATAGAAATAGACTATAGATAGTAAGAATGCATCATTCTCGCATCAATATTTAAAAAATACATCTATGCATAATATTATAATACAATTTACTTTTTTTCAGGCACTGCTCTGTGTCAGGGCGACAGCGGCGGTGGCCTGGCGTTCCCAGAGTCTGACAAAGGCGTGAAGCGTTACTTCCTTCGCGGGATCGTCTCCACGGCCCCGCGAAACAACGACAAGTGCACCCAGTTTACTATTACCACGTTTACTCAAGTAACGAGACATGAGCATCTAATAAAAGAATATTTGTAGTAGATTATTTTTTCCTTATCCTCTATAATAATTTAAGTATGTAATTATGTAAGTATAACTCATCTTTACTTATTTTTGAGTGACTTTGTTATTTTTGTATTTTTTTTTATTTTTGATTTTGATTTATAAATTTAAATAAATAACCGATAACGTGAACTAAGTGTAGGCAAGTATTGGTTTGAAGCTCTATGGGGCAAGTGCTACGACTTTAAACAGCGTGATATTTTGTGTTCTTTTCTAAACTCTCTGGGATGTTTCAGTAAAGCGTCTACCTCTTTACTGAATCAACATACTTGAGTCATTGACTGTAACAACTATATAACTTGGACTTTGACAAGACTTTGGACTTGACGATATAGAAATTCAGTGTTGAAAACTAAAACGAAAATTCTATCTCCCGCCTTTTTAACTTTAACACTGGCAAATGGATAAAAGCCTACGCCATTTATTTATATAAAAAAAAACATTATTTTACATTTGACAAATGTCAGTTTGTAGATCGGCAAGGAAAATTATAAATAAAAACCAATTAATACACGTTTTGTAATTAAATAAATATCAGTTACATTACAAGGCATGTAATAAAGTAAGTAGAATCATGAACGACAACACTGAAGGTGTCGAAAAAAAAGAAACCGTGCAGCAAAAGAATTCTTTGAGGACCATCAGCTTAACATTTTTTACTGTTTGTCTTGGTAAGTTCTATTCTGTTATCAATTTTAGTTATTATATTATACAAGTAATTGCTAATATAAATGAGTAACAGCTGTATATATTAACACTTTATCATATTGTGTAATATAATATGTTACTTATTGACCTATAGTAATAAACAAAGTAAAATAAAATCACAGCAGCACCAGTCGCCTTTGACATTCAATTTATAAATCGATAGTCTATTAATTATATTTATAATGTTGGTAATACAGGATGTAACATGATTCCTTGATTTAATATATTTAATATATTTATATTTTGATTAAAAAATAATTTTAAATTAGGTAAAAGTTTAATATGCCTTTTTTCAGCATTTTCTTTAGCATTTATACACTATAAATATGTCTCGACTCTCTTTGAGAATGACCGGAACTTCTCACATTTATCGGAGCTGGAGCGGGAGATGTCTTTGCGCACTGAAATGGGATTTTACTACTCTTATTACAAGACAGTGGTGGAGTCGAACCCTTTCACAAACACACTGGCTCAATTGATGTATGATCGGCTTGTTGAATATCCCAAAGATGTCAATGCTTTCAACAGATTTAATATCTATCCAGAGGTAATCTTACTATTGTCCTGCCTTACTGTCTAACTGCAATTACATTAAAACTTGTCTGTGTAAATGCTAAGCTAGGCCAGTTTTTTTTAATTATTAGTTTATTGGTCAGCTAATTAATTTATGGAGATGCATCTCACAAGCCCATCTCCTAACTAACCTAACCTTTATGTTATTTAAAACAATTATTGTGTCCAATATTATGTAATAATCTGTTAATATAAATTGACTTGTTTATATGTATAAATAATAATAATATAGAATATAGGGTTATTCTTGGATTTTTATTTCATCATTGATTTTATACATTTAGCCCAACACCAAATACAACCACTTCTTTTTGTTTCTAATAATAACAATCATTCATACTTAAATTTAATCTGTTGTTAGCTTCTGTTTAAATAATTGAAGAGATAAGATACTTTGTTAGTCTATGAATTTGACCTTAATTAATAAACATGTTCAGAAACTGTTCTAATGTGATATCATGATATCATATACCATATTCTAATTATTTAAGCGAGCTAGCACTGAAACAGTTGATTTTTGTTTGTTAATGTACCTTGACAAAATAGTAAATATTATTAAACAGATTTGACTTATTTATGCTTAGAGTTGGTATAATTTAACTTTGATTAAAGGAATACATAATAATATGATAGTAGATTTAAAATATTCTAATGCTTTTTAGGTTATGTTGGGATGCCTGTACCGATACTTTGAGCCCGTGATAAACACATCCTGCTACAGACAGTGTCATCTGATAGAGCGGGGCGGGGGGCACTCTCCAGTGGAGAGCTGTGTTGGCATTGGACAGCCAATCTACTTCTACCTGGAGGCCGTGTGGTGGCTCGCCGGGCTGACTGTCGCAGCTCTGTTTCTACATGCCATAGCATTAAGGTAAAGAAATATAAACAGATTGTTTATTTGTTTGTCAAACAAGTGTTTTGATCGAATTATGCAACTAATGTTAAGAATGCAAATATTATTATTATATGTAAACCACACTAGCAGCTATTGAGCTGATGCGTGTGTATCAAATAGTTTGAAGATAATATTATCTATTTTGTCCAATCGGTTTTTAAAGCAATTCACTGATGGTGCCATGACAACATTTTCAGGAAGTCTGTTCCAAGCTGTCTCCACTAGGTTAGGTGAAAAGTTTTTCTTTGGCATTTTCTTGCATGGATTTTGGCATAATTTTAAAAGATGTCCTCGCAAGTGCTTATTAGTATTAATGGTGTACAGTTCTTGGAGGCAGGGCGCATCATAGAGCTTATTCAGTATCTTGTAAGTGTCAATGAGACTTCCCCTCTGTCGACGCTGTTCGGGTGAGGTAAGGCCAAGGATTTTGAGTCGTTGCTCATAGGGCTTATTATAGATTATTCTAACCATTTTTGTAGCTCTTCTTTGCACATTGTCGAGTATTTTGATGTCCTTTTTAAAATATGGGTCCCATATTACATAAGCACACATAAGCCTTGTACAATTGGAAAAATGTTTTAGCTATGAGACACTTTAAACGATTTCCAAATGATAATTACCTAATTATTAAAAAATTATTAAAAATTAAATGATGATTAAATAAGGTAAATAAAACTCTAGACATTAGTTACAAACCAAATTATGAGACTAAGAAATTACTTCGCGACTATTTGTGTAAGTTATGCTATGGAAACTGAAAAATTAGTAGAAAATATAAAAATATTATAACAGGAAATATTGCATAAATATGTATAATGTACAAACACAACACACACACCTATACATTACACACAAATACACACGAACACATGCAGACATACACATACACACACATAGAGTTAGATGTTAAATTAGATTTTATCACATGTATTGGTGATAGAGCTATGCTGGTACTAAATGTTTAATATATATATGTATATAAGTTTCATAATGTATAATATTTTGATAGGTCTTTGTATTAATATTAGCTGTGGAAGAGCCTAGTCACCTGGTACAGGCTTAAGCTTACTAGGTGACTACGAGTTCTACTTAATAATTTGTAAACTGATTTTGATGTGTGAGATGTGTCCCATCCTCGAAACGATATTTTCATTAGCATAGTGATGTTCCCAAGTAGTGATTTGCAGCATCTTTTCAGTACTATTGATGGTACTTCATCTGGTCCAGTAGCTGTTGTGTCCTCAAACTAAGCAAAGCCCGTGGTATCTTATCTCTTGTAATATCGATGTTGTTAATTTCATTAATTACTAGGGGTAATGAATAGTCGGCAGTGGTCCATCTGGCTCTATAACGAATGTTTGCTCAAATTGATCAGCGAATGTTTTAGTTATTTGATTAGGCTTAAATAATACTTAATAAAAAGTTCATTACTATCGTTTTTAATAATATTAGATATGCACATTGTCGAATTAAGTTGTTTCCCAATGTAGCTGTAGAATGACTCAGGACCATTGTCTATTACAGTTGACTCGAAAGCTGTTCTTCTATTTCTGCTAACTGTGATTATTTTATTATTTATATTATTTTTGTATATGATAGGCAATGTTATTTGGATTTGTTATATATATATATATATATATATATATATATATATATATATATATATATATATATATATTCCATAACTCTTTCTTATTAACTAATTCTAGTATTTCTTTATTTATCTATGGTTTGTTATTGTTCTTTTTATTTCTATACTTTGTTGGCACATACATCCTAATTGCAGACTGGACCTGATTTTTAAAAGAAAGCCATATCATCAACAGTACCGTCGGTCGAAACTAAATATCCATCTCCAGTTTTACTTATTGCATCAAAGTTAGCTTTAAAATAATTATATTTACATCAAGAAGACAAAGATCAAATTTTGCTGTTAACGATGCCAGGTTCGTATACAATTTAGCGCAATTCTAAAATAGCCACTGTAGCTAGTTTTTTGTAAGCGGGGCTTTAGCGCTGATAATTCTTGGTATTTTATTAATATATTTAATGGTTAAGTTTGACTCACCGTTATCAGTTCTGGCAGCCAATTCTTCCCGTATTTTTTAAGTTAATCTCGCTGATAGGTGGTCATATCTGACTGTACTTTTATTGTTTTAGACAGCTTACCTTTGTATTTCAATATATTTATTGCGTTTTGTTAATTGGTTAGTACTACTTTCAATGGGCGTGACTTGCCATTATTTGCTCCAGCTTTACCAAGATGGTTTATTGCTACAATTTCAGTATTTGATATAGGAAGTGCAGCAAGTGCATGTGTAGCTAAATTTTTATTATGAGTTTTGCGATCCTCCACGGTAGCTGAACCCGATTCTGGCATGGATAATATTACGGCTGCGACTCTTACGATCTTCAATCGCGTTAATCACTGCATCTAAGTTGACAGCACATGCCCCTTGTTCTTTCAACCCTTAGACCTGTTGCTGGAGTTCAGTAACAAGCTTACGCAGTTGTGGAATCTGCCTTAGACCTTCCTCACATTCTCCGCACAGGTACGACAGTTTAGGGTTTTGAAGGCCAATCACTAGCATTTCTGTTGCGGTCAGACCGGAGCACTATATTTTCGAACCCTTATCATCTTGAACTTGGAGGTTACACTTAAAGCACTGAGCCATTTTAGTTAGTAATGTATACAAGTTTTGGAGATAAATTATCAAGTGGCAACACCGATTGTCTATGACTTCAGTGCTTTTGACAATCACTGACAATTTCAAGTTGACAGCAGAAAAGTAGTCATATGAGGGTATTTTAAATTCGAATTTGGTATAAATGTCAAACACAAGCTTTCGGCAATGTTTTATGCTTATTTTCGAACAATTTAAGCTGGACTTTATTGTTCACTACGTCCAAAAATCACTTATCTTCAAACATAACAAAATTAACACTTCAGTTAATCACTTTTACACGAGATTATGAATAAACTTGTAAGAGCTAATAAACGCGCTGTGTTCTCAGTGACTACCACAAAAAATGTGTGTATGTTTTATTCTGTTTTAATTACTTTTTTTTACATAAAACTTATAACAGATGGCCTTTATTAGTATTTACTGTTTTATTACAAAATATTACTTTCTAGTATAAGTCTCATTAGTATGCTTATTAAGCAGTACATCATGTGCCCAAAGGTTTTGTTTTCTGCAACACTGTATAATAACATCTCTGCAATTTTTTTAACTTGTTAACCATAATTATTGTCGTAATGAATATAAGTTGTATAAAACTTTATAAAGTAAGATTTCATTTAAGTTAAATCCCATTTGTTTTCCAGCCAAAGCATAATAGGTGGGTTACTAGCAGTGGTGCAGTACTTTGCTAACCATGCGGAGTGCACGCGCGTGCAGTGGGCGCCCAATGAGCGGGAGAATTTCGCGATGCCCTTCTTGCTGCTTCAGATGTGGCTGGTCACCCTGCAGCTCCGGGAGAAGGGCAAGATGACCAAGCTGCAGTTACAGGTTAACTGTGCAATTGTTGTATGCTCTATGTTTTAAAATGACTATCTAGATCTTCTTGTGTCGAATAGTTGAGTTTTTTGAAGTAAAACTGCTTTACGCACACTTGACTTGACGAGAAAGCTGGTGAATGCGTGACAGGAGCGTTACGAAAAGTGTGAGAGGCGGTGATAAAAGTTAGTGAAGATAGAAAAAGAGAGATTTACGTTTCTTATATTACTGTAGGTGCAAGAGAAAGAAGTGACAGAAGAGAGGAGCCTTGACAAAATCCTTTGTTGAGAAGGATGTGTTAGTTTTTTCATAATTCATTGTTTTATTTTTATTCAATATACACGAACATCTTTACAAAACAGGTATTGAATATTGCTGTTCGTGTTTCTTAAAATAACAGGTTTGTGCTACTCTAGCAAAGTGAAAATACGTACATAACTAGCGACTCGCCCCAGCTTCGCACGGCCCACGGGTGCAATGCATATACTATGTACTAATATTCCGACTTCCGCTATAACATTTGTCAAGTACAGATTGTTGTTTTTGGCTCCGTGAATTTAAACAAATTTCTGTGAAATACCCGACTGAAAAGAGTGCTGGAACACATAAAAACACACACTGAACAGAAACGAAGCAACGTAGCAACAGTTCCGTGTAAGCTCAGTTCTGCTCAGATTTCAAGAGAAAAACGTTGTAAATCGCCAGGATCAAGACACATAAATATAACTATATACAGATAAGTTCAACTTAACGCAAATAACGGCGAATGTCAAACTTCAACCAGTACTTCATGAAAATATCAAGCTAAAAGAAGTAATATCATCCCTCAGAACTAAAGTCAACATTCTAGAAAAGGAAATAAAAAAAAACAACATAGTCTTCCATGGGGGTCACTGATTCTGAGACAAAGATTCAAGAGATCAGATTCAGATTCAGAAGAGAAGAGATTCGACTTATTTCACCCAAGACCCAGCAACGCCTCCAAACCCTCCACATCCAATGGGGAGCCAAAATCAAAGCAATAATTCTAAAAAAACATCAAAGATACTATTCCCCAAACCCGCTGGTCCCCGTGGGGAATTAGACCGAAAACCGTCAATTAATACCAAATGCGACAAAAATGTGAAGATTGAAGAAGTGAAGATAGAAAACGAGAAATACATTTATATATGCACACTGAATACTAGAACGTTGCGAACCGATTCGATCTAGCCTTAAACAATATAAAATGGGCATAGTGGGCATCAGCGGCATGAGACGAAAGGTGAAGAAATACAAGAAAGGGTAGGAGGTTCAGATGGCCACCATGAAGTGGGGTTTATAATAAAAGCAGAACACAAAACAAAAATTAAAGAATTCGAAGGTATATCCGACAGAATAGCGATTCTTCACATTAAAGTCCCCACCGAGATGGCAAACACAGACGAAGTAAAACTTTTTTTATAACATTCTCACTACCATCATAGAAAAATACTTAGACCACCACCTCATAGTGATGGGAGATTTTAATGCACAAGTGGGAAAACGTCAGGAAGGCGAAGAGCACATACTTGGAAAATTTGGATGCAAAAAGAGAAGTAAAAATGGCCATCTTCTAGTAAAATTCCTTTTCGAGAACAGTCTCACTCTACTCAATTCTATCTTATAAAGTCCGAGAAAAACAAATGGACATGGATATCCCCAGATGGGAAAGTCAAAAATGAAATTGACTTTATGATCACGAACAACCGTAGACTATTCAATGATACACATGTCATTCGAAGCCTAAACTTCCAACACAAACTACCGTATGGTACGAAGCTGCTTTAACCTGCTTACCACCAAAACAATCAAGAAAACATACAATCAATAGGAACCTTTTACCAGTGCAATGGAGATGAACGAACTCACAAGTCATTTAGTGAAACCGCTAGACAACCTAACTGCACAGTCACTGGAAAAATACACAAAAATTGAGAATAAACTTATAGACATAACAATCCAGGAAAGTAGAAACAAAAACAACTGCAAAACCAACAAATACAGCCTAAAAACGAAAAACTTATTAGCAGAAAGGAAGATTTTGATAACAGAAGTAAAAGAAGGCAAATGTGAACGAAAACTCGGAAATCAGCAAGAAAAATCTTATTTCTCTTGAAAGCTTGAGGAAAGACTGAAAAATTAGGAGATATAAGATTCTAGAAAAACATATAATTAGAACAGACGGAACAAAGAGAGCCTTAAAAGAAATTAAAGGAAAAGAATGGATGCCTAAATTAAAAAGAAACAAAATATACAGACAAAACGTAAGGACATCATTACACTGCCACAGAATATTTCAAAAGGTTATACGACTACGAAATTTCTACTGCAAACGACGTACAAGGAACAAAAAATATACTAACTAACGATAAAAAAAATACCGAAAATTCTGGAAGTAGAGGTTCTTAAAGCAATAAAAATGCAAACAATTGAGAAAGCGCCTGTGCCTGACCGGATACGGAACGAAATACTAAGGGGTCCATAGAAGAATTAAACCCAATACTAACTACACTGTTCAATGAATTTCTGCAAACAGGCAATATTCCAAGCCAATCGTCGGAATCTTATATCATCCTTCTACATAAGAAAGGTGCTTTTGATGACATAAATAACTACCGACCAATATCTCTAATATTAAACTTGTACAAGGTGTTTTCAAAAATCATATTAGAAATCTCTACGACCTTGGACAAAAGATCAACCCATGGAGCAGGCGTGGTTCCGCAGAAACTTTAGCACAATTGATCACATTCATACTGTCAAACAGCTAATACAGAAATACAAAGAATTTAACAAAAATATTAGGTAATTACATATGAAATTGCCGTTTTATCGTGCTGGCCACTTTGATCTCAAATATATCTTTGATTAGGAATTCCAATTTCAAATTTATACCGCTTTTTACTTATGCATATTTTGTGTTTCGTAAACCGTAATTCATTTGTTTTTTCCTCTTTTGGCTTTTTTGAAAACTTGAAATATCGTATTATTTTCGAGTACGAGTTCCACCGTGGCACCGGTGCTGCAGAAACGGCTCTAAGGATTAATGATGTGTATAACGGCGTGTCGCAAAAGAAAACACAGTGTGTTTTTGGTTCCAACGTTTCTTTATTTCTCTACACAATCTTCAAAATAATGAAGATTGTGTAGAGAAATGGTTAAATTTGAGCCGAATTTAAAAGGGGAATTATTTAGAAAATAAGTTTTATTTCATACTTTTTGTGCGTTTTTACTTTGGAAGTCGGTTTTTTAAGTAAATAATTTGAAATAAGCAGTAGTTTCATAACAACATACATTTATTGTGACGAAAACCTCAGAAGTAATAAATCAAACTCTGATATTTTTCGATTCAGGTGTCCATTTTCATCGTGAACATCCTCTGCCTGCTGTTCTGGCAATTCAGTCAGTTCATATTCCTCACGCAGACCGCCATATTCTTCCTAATGGAGCAGCTCCGGGTCATCAACATCAAGACACTCTCTCTGTACCTCCACTCGCAGTTTTGCAGCATACAGACCACCGTGCTGATGCTGCAGGGCAACGACATGCTGAAATCGTCCCTATTCGTCTCCTTCTTCCTCGTGGTGTCCACCTACTGCCTGTTCTTCAGCTCCCTCCGCATCAAGGTTCAGAACCGCTTCGACCTGTTCTTCGAGACGTGGCTGGTGCTGCTCCGGATCATGATTGTGGTGTGCTGCTCCCTGTACCTGAAGCGGGCGATCGGCTCGTTCCTAGAAGTGGAGGAGGACACACACATATGGGACATCCTGTACGCGAAATTCTCAAACTACAGAAGCTTCCATACGATGATCTACACGTGCTCGGAGGTGTTCGACTTCCTGCCGTTGTCCTCAATTTTGAACATGACGAAGTCTCTTCTGATCCCGCTGGTGCTGCTGAATATCATCAACTTTATGTTCCACTGTATGTCGACCTCCATGGACAAGTGCCTAAAGGATGTCGAGATCGATTTCAAGGCTCTGGCGCGAGACGAGGACGACGACAGCGGTATCGAGGGCGCGCCCGACCTCAACGAGCTGGACAGGAGGCTCGAGTCTACTGTAAGTTACGTCTGAGTTTGTCTTTGTACTGTTACAGTATTGTTATTTTTGAAGCTTTCTTATGTATATATATTATGTAAATATGAACTTCATACTAAATTCGTTTAAATTTGCACGAAAAGTGGGATTTTTATCCCTATCATAAATAAGTCAAGTAAGTGTATACTAAGTTATATAAATTACGGGAATAAAATTAAAATACGGGACTATTCAGCTGGGCGGCAACGCGGACGCGCTGCTGTTGTTCCTGCGGCACGCGGAGGCGGACGCGGCGGTGTTATACAACGTTGCGCAGGCGGCCGTGTTCGGCGTCATGGCGGCGCTCGCCATGCGCCTCAAGCTGCTGTTCGCCACGCAGTGCTGCGTTGTCTTCTCGCTCACCTTCAACAGGAGCTACTACGCGTGAGTGTCTCTCTCATCGTAGTCTATTTTTGAGATAAAAATGTATTAGTAAAGTGTTGTCATATTCCGCAAAACGCATCTTATGGATTTAGGGGTACATAACAACTTTAACTAAAATTACTTATTAACTTCCAGCCTGCCCAAGTCGGTGATGAAATACATGCCGTTCATCTGGGCGCTGTACGTCGTCACCGTCTGCCGCGTGCTCGTCGCCAACGTCACCCAAGAGATGTCGCATATCGGTATGTTTAATAGCTAGTTTTATTTTACCGTCGAAATGAAAAAAACTCATTACACAGTAGTCGGTAAACCGAGAACCTTCCGACTTAGTACCACAGTATTGTCTAACTTGTGACGCCTTTTGTGGTTTTAAACCAAAAATTTGCTAAAGACTTATTGCTTGTTATTTAAAGGAGAGTTCAGCGACTACCAGCAGGAGCAGCTGCTCAAGTTCATCAGCTCGCAGACAGGGCCGGGCGCGTTCGCGGGCTCCATGCCCGTGTCGGCCACCGTCATGCTCGCCACGCGCCGCCCTATCGTCACGCACCCGCACTACGAGCACCTGGACGCCAGGTATGACGTCATCAGCGCGCAAACGTACGCGGGCTTCATGCCACCGTCATGCTCGCCACGCGCCGCCCTATCGTCGCGCACCCGCACTACGAGCGCCTGGTAGCCAGGTTTGACTACCAGGTGCTCGTAGTGTGGTCATCAGCTCGCGGTCGCGCACGCGTGACGTCACTAAAAATGTTTGACCTAATCCTACGGAAACCGTTTTTACCAGAATAAAAGTTTAGCATAATTCTAAAATGTAATGTACGATGTAAATTATACATTCGTGTTCAATAATCAAATCTGTGGAAGCCCTGCCTCGGCTCGAAGGCTTTGACCAAAGATACCTTCTGGACTCACAGAAAACTGGCGCCAAATAACAATTGCGTTGTTTCATCGAATAGGTGGAAGTCGAAGAAGAAGTATCGCGTGATGGCAGCAGTCATAATATACCGTCAGGCGTTCTGTCTGCTGAAATACGTGTAAAGATATATAGATAACCAGAATATGTTGCACCAGGCAGCGCGCGTACGACGTGTACAAGATGTACGGGCGGTTCTCGCCGCAGGAGTACTACCAGGACCTGAGCCGGCTGCGCGTCACCTACCTCATCATAGAGAACAAGTACTGCTACGGCCGGAGCAAGTGAGTACTGCTGATTTTGTTTGCATCATATTTTTAGGAAAATATATTATTATATGCCAGATTCATTTTTTTTTATATAGTCGTGTTCACTCCACTTAATAAAAAAATGTAAACAAATAATTCAGGAGTTCGCAAACTTTCGGATCGAATTAAAATGCCAGTTCGTCACTTCGTCATTAACTTGAAAAACAAAGCTGTTAAATTTACATAAAAATGGCGCCGTACCAATGATGGACAATTCATTTTTCAGTCGCTACATTATAATCCGAAGAAACAAAAATGCTTACTAGTTTCGATTGACACATACAGTTACTTTGGGTTGATTTAATTTATTATTTTTATTTTGAGAGATGATAATTGTTTATCTAAAGTATTATATTTTGTTCTCGTGGTTTTTACTTTAAGTTATGTTAATCATAGATCCATTCGCGTCCAATCATTTGTCTATGATGTCAATATAACACTTGATCACGTTCGCGTTGTCACCCCAGCAAGGGCTGCTCGTTCGAGGACATCTGGGACGTGGAGGTGCCGGGACTGCGCGGGCAGCCGAAACTGTGCCATGCGCTGCTCACGCAGCAGGTAGAGCACTTCTACCCGCTGTTCCGCAACGAGGAGTACGCCGTACTGCGCGTGCACGACTTCAGCGTCAGGTGAGCCCGCCGCACAGTGGCAGTGACCGCTGGCGTCGTGTTTTGTAAAATACTATAAAGGGTAAACTTTTTTACACCAGTATACTGGCCAGTGCTATTTGACGTCATGGGTAGCCGCCTTATTGTTAGTTGCCAGGCAGCTGGATTGGCATGCCGGACCGCGAGGAACACGAAACATATTGATATTTCCAGGATATTTTATTTTCCAGGTACATGCCTCGTAGCTTCGACACCTGACATCAGCTAAACGTGACCTCCGAGAGACAACGTTAGAGCGTTCCTCGCATGTCTTATTGTGTATACACCGGATTATTATATCGGACCAAGGATATTCATAATGAATGAAGATAACATATTTTAAGGATTGTTGTTAAAGGGTACACAATACTCAATAAGACATAGGAACCTAGCGCTGTGTTGCAGATTAAGCGGCGACTGTTTTGTTTCTGTCAGTACTCAGTCATGATAACCCACACCAGTCTTGCCTAACTTACTTGTGTGTAGAATTTTTCTTCAGAGAAAAAATATCGAACATTGTCAAGTCTAATATAATTGGTAATGACTCTAAAATCTTTAAGAAACAAGTAGGAATACAAATTGTATTACTCCCATGTGAGTGAAGTTTGTTTAGTAGAAGTAAAAATTTGTAATTGGGCGCGTTTGCAAAATGTGTTGTCTGAAAGCGGTCGAGTACGGACTCACATTTCTTTAGAAATGTTTTGTTTAATAAATCCAGACAGTGACCATATTTTACCAAAAACGCATTAAGATCAATGCAAGGGTGGAAATTTTTATGCTTTTTCCAAATTAATTTTTTAAATTTTTGGATTACTTTCAAACAAATTTTTAGGTGATTATATCCGCTATCTTTGGGTATTTTTAAACAAACAAAGTAAACTACATAAGAGCAGGAGAATGATCCTAAACACGACCTCTTTTTGCATGTTTAGTGTGAAGATGTTCGGGAAAATGGAAATTAATTATAAGCAAAAAGCTTATACTGAAAATCATATTTTTTATAATATTGTTTTAAAACAATTTTAGATAAAGAAGTAGGGTACCTACTCTATTTTTGACAATTGTTGTTGTAAGATTTGGTTACATTTGATAGTAAAATCGATCGAAAAACAGCCAATTTATGTCAAATTTGTAAACGCGCTATAATATGAAAATATTGAGTGAATAACGTGATAAAAATGAAACTTAAACAATGTAGATAAAATAAGTTTGGCCAAAATAAGAGTGCTGTGTATCAAAGCAATGTATTTATAACTATCGTAATCTATGCATTTAATTACTCCACTTTTATTTTTAATGCTATAATATTATAGTTTATTTTAATAGGTAGTATAAATAAGTTTATGAAAATGGTCGACTCTTAGTCTATGAATTCAGCTATTCACCTAAAAACGGATAAGGCACTGTAAAAACGGCCAAAACCTGAACCTTGTAAAATATGTCTATATAATAATAATAATATGTTACTAACTATCGCCAAGAATTACTATCGCTTATAGAACCGCCTCATCATCATTATATAATGTTGTTCAACATCAACTTCGGATATTTTGGACATATCTTCTACTGCTCATATCTTTAATGTTTGGGCAGTAAAATTTTCACAATTTTGAAAAAAAAAATGATACTGCATAAAATTATATTGCGCTCTCTAAGGCGCTGACGTCATTAACCTCACAGAAACAGGTGATTTAAAGAGGAAGAAAATACTTTTCCGAAATAACATCAATACATCAGCTATATGAGATCAATGATCTTATCAATGATAAAGAGCATAATGTAATTTTATTAAATATAATTTTTTTCTTGAAATGTTTAATTATTTTTTAGCCTAAACGTCTTTACATAAGACAGATCAGATGTCCAAAATATCCGTACCTGATTGATTTAGAACGACCTAATATTATGTCTTACTTATATTATTATATTACAACTTTAAACTTTAGTAACAACAAGTAACAGTGCTTAAACAGTCAACAAATTCAAGTACAGCTTGGATTAGAGTAGGTATCACCTACAATCTTTTCACTTTTATAATAAAGTAGTTTTTCGCCATCGATTCATGTCTGAACTATAACCTAATATAATGTGAATCTTAAATTGTGTCGACAATAATTTTACCCTTAACCTATGTATGATTTACCCTTAACCTATGTATGATTTACAATGTAACTAATTCTTCGTATGTCACTTAAATGTACCTACCAAGAATTTCTTGTATGCTAAATCAGTAAATCGATACAAATATTTTAATACTTCGAAAAGTTACGTAGCAAACGTTCTTTATGTTTTAAAAAATTAATTTTGTTTGTAAATGAACGTTTTCGAAATTAATATGTAAAAAATAAAAAGTAATAAATAGACACTATTACTTTTTTATTTTTACATAATATATAAGAATAGTTTCAAAGTATACGTGTTTGTTGTGATTTTGGTCTGTTTTAGACCCCCTTTTACGTTCAATAATGTTGGCCTTATAATAGGTACTTAGTTGTCATGGTCGTATAGTAGGTATTTTACTCAATTTTAACTGAAATAATATCAAAAGCTGTAATTCTAAGCGTTAACCTATGTTAAGGACTAGTCTTCAAACTGTACTTTGCCTTCGGAAGATGTTTCGACGAAAGTATTATAAAATGTGATTTCATAGTTGTCTATTTTAGAATATACGAACATCGTGAATTCTGTGTTTCATTACAATCTTTAAACTAATTTTTGCGTAATTTGAAACAACATAAGAACATAAAACCCCAACAGTTATGGATTAGAAAAGAAATTAAACGATATTCGTGCAAAACAAACAATATTTTACTAACTTTTATAAACGTAAATTAATTCTTCTTATATATTTTAATTTTATAAACTTAAATCCATGCATTGATTAAAAAAAACAGTTTGTTTGCGGGTAGTTTAAAAAGTATACGCACCACCGTTGTGGTCGGCGCGAATGTGTTGCGTCCATGCGTCCACGTTTTGATACAGCTGGAAATACAAAATTTCGCTTAAGAAAATTGGACACTTACATATTCGTGGTTGTTGGTATGTATCGCTCGCGATTACTGTAATCGTTATTGCCGTACAGCGGCATTGACCGCCGGCAGCATGTTGTAAAATCGTTATAATCGCATCAAGAAATAGCCTAAGGTACTAAATTAAATACATGGTCCTCGCTCACCTGGCCGCAGTAGTCGCAGGGGTAGAGGTGCATGTGGTGCGCGGCGCGGTGCGCGCGCAGGCGGTGAGCGCCCACCAGCCGCGCGCCGCACGTGTCGCACACCAGCCCGCCCTCCTCTTGCCCCTCCAGCCCCACCGCCTCCGCCGCGTCGCCCGCGCCCCCCGCACCACCCGCGTCGCCGCCCGGTGACGCGGCGCGGGCGCGCTTCGGCTCGCGCGGCTCGTAGTAAGGACACGCTGGAATTAAGCGTGTAGGTAAGTTACAAATTGCCTATTACCACAATATAAATAATGTACAGTAGCGGAACTCAGTCGTGTCCTTGATATTTTTACCTACAATTGAGCGGAGCGTCTCGCGCGAGCGCAGACTGGTACGTCTACATAGAAGGCGCTGACAGGGCGCAAGTGTCGCGGAACAACTAACTAAAAACTTCAATGCAGCGACAAGTCTTGGCGGCGCGGCTCGCGTCGTGACATTACATACTTTTGCCATTTGAGGTTTCGTTAGCGGCCGTGTAGACGACGCGTATTTGTGCGTGCCCCGATTCGGGCGGTCTAGTATGAAGATGGTCTACTGTACATTATTTATATTGTGCTATTACCCACTTTGCTCCAATGTGTAAGATAGAGAAGCTATTTAATGCTTTGTCCTCGACTAATTCCGCGTGGTGATAAATACCATCTTACATATTTTTGCCACTTCCTGGCAACATCTTTTTATATCTAGTTAGTGAGACTCACTGCCGTGTCCGACGTGCGTCTTGTAGAACGTGACGAGGACGTTGTCGAGCGTCTCCGTGACGATCATGTGTGCGGGGCACGCCTTGCCAGTCTTGTAGATCTGACGCTCCGGCGCCGGCCGCTTGCCCTTGCCCTGACCACAGTCTTACTATTTATGGGATATTCCATCGATCCTGGGATCTGGGCTCTAGGATCTGGAATTAAATCCTGATCCTAAAAAGATTAGGGCGCGTTTCCAACTTTCCACTGTGCAAGGATGAAGGAGTCTGTCATACAAGTAACAAGTTACAACATGGGCGCTAAGAAGGAAGAAATCTCTAAGGGCCGATTCACACCGAAATGGCAGCGGAGCGGCCAATAGCATAACTGTCATATCATTTTAAACTTTATCTTCATTACTATAAAACACAGTTCCGATGGTCGCTAGCGGCCTTGATCGATAATTTCTTTGAAATTACTCTAGAAATGCCAGGTGCCAGGGATCAACATAAAAATCAATTTGAAGACCATTTAATCGTTTCAAGAAAAAAAAAAATTTACAGTGCGACATTTTCTGGCTCGGCGAAGCGGAAGTTACCTGATAGACGTAGACGCCGGACTGGCTGCACATGTAGTGCGAGCGGACGCCCTCGATGGTCTGCTTGCTGGCCGTCGTCTTCCGGAAGCGGTACTTCGTCTGCTCCTGTACCGCACTCTTGAACAGCAAGAAATCTGTGTAAAAACCAAACCTAAGGCTGGGACTATAGTAATTATGTTCCGGAAAGCCGGGGAAAATTCAGAGCATTGAAAATAGGACTGCTCAAATACGCAATAGATTTAAAAATCCTCGGTGTCGCCAGCAGGGTGAATCAGTACCTGCGCTGTGTTACTCCGAGTAATTGAGACACAAGACCAAAGTACCGGTAATAGCTAGATCATTTATTCGTCCACGGTGGTGTTGAGCAGCTGTAGACAATTGCAATGAAGACCTACGTCACTCAGCAGCCGGTAAAGAGTAGGTACTAACCGTCTATGGTGGCGAACTCCAGGCGCTCCACCTGCTCGGAGACGCCGTGCGTGTACAGCAGGTGCGCGCTGAACTGGCTGCCGTAGCTCACGCGCTCCGAGCACAGCGGGCAGAAGAACGCCTTCCGCTTCTCCACCTGAATCACATTAAAAATTAGATGGGATATTAGTGCGTGGAGAGCTTCGCCTGGAGGGCAATAGGGATGATGACTACAACTTAAATATTTAGTTTCATTAATATACTCAGATATATTAAGGCAGTACTACTTGGTAAGTGTAAAAAATATAATACTTTATGTGTAGTTTAGTAATTAGATACATCTTATAAAGAATGACACAAATAAAAAAAAAATTAAAAATATTGACTTTTGATATTTTTTTTCTTCTGAGAAGTTACTCGTATTTAGAAGTACTATTCATTTAAGAAATAAAAAAAATTTAGTCATCTAGCTTATTCTCGTAAATATTGTCAGTTAAATCTCGCATTGACGGGTAAGGTAACTCGATTGATGATGTCTGACTGATGTCACAGGGTTGTTTTGTTGTTACCTACTCGGATATATCTAGATGAAACTTCATCAAACGTTAAATTATACGCTAAAGAGGAAGAACCTCAGAAAAACTACAAAAAGCAAGCTATGGAACTGGTTAATATTATATCCAATTAATAACATATACCGAAATCTAAATAATGAATGGGAGAAACTCCACCGGTAACCGGAAAAAGAAAGCAATTCACCTCTATCCCGTGCGCCTTCCACAGATGGTTGTTCAGGATCTGCTTCTGGCTGAAGTCGCGGCCGCAGACGTGGCACTCCTTGCGGTCCCGCGACGAGTACTTCGGCGGGTGGTCGTTGCACAGCTTCACTGCACAAACAGCGTCTAATATTACTTACAATTTAGAGGAACAACACACTTTTCTAGAAACATTGTCCATATTCGTATGTACTAGGGACCCATGTAAGGAAATGTAATTTGATTGGTCCAAACTCCAAAAATCTGTTCATGATATCAAGACTATTCATTTATATAATATATTATAATAAAAGTGAAATTAAATTGTAAATGATTACGAGAATTGTGGTTCTGAACAGAGTATAAAGCATAATCGAGTCCCTTACGTCCGTGCTTCATCCGGAGGTGCGTGAAGCAGGCCTTCTTGCTGGCGTACACGTTCTCGCAGAAGTGGCACGCGTACTTGCGCTCCTCGCCCTCCGAGCTCGGCCCGTGACACCTGCAGCGGTCATATACTCCGTGTTCCAATTTAATTCCAAACGTAAACAAAGAGAACAATTTAAAAAATTAAATTAATAATAAAGAATGAAGAAAATTTAAGAAAAAATAAACTAAGGCTAAGGCTGTATGATCCGGAATCTGGCGGTCCTGGGAAATTTGAGCGCATTGAAAATAGAACTCTGCGCTAATACAATAGAGTTGAAAATCGAACACATGAGTGTCGAGTGAATTGTCAATGTCATATATGACAGCTCGACACTCGAAACATCCATTTTCAACTCTATTGTATTAGCGCAGAGTTCTATTTTCAGTGCTTTGTATTTTCTCCGGCGTTCCCGATTCCGGGGTATATACCTAGTCCCAGCCTTATGTTACCGATTTTAATCAGATAAAATACATAAATTAAATAAATACAGAAATTCAATGACACATTAATTTGGCATTTTTTTAAATTACGTTTAGATTAAATAGGATTGAACGGATTACAGAGTACCTAAGTAGATTAGTCTCCTCGCATGAGCTCCTCATTTTTAGATTGATGAGTAACTACATTTTTTTTATAAAAACTATAACCCGACTACGTAAATTATATAGTCTATGTTACCCTTACCCGGGCCATTATTGCGAATCTTTTGACACCCCATTTATTAGAATCGGTTGTTTCAGTTGTTTAGGGTGGAACAAACATATACATACATACATACATGACAAAGTCATTGCCCTTCCTTTTGGCTCCGCCGTAGTCGGGTAAAAAAATAATATACCCAACATTATTTAAAAGTGACCTATTCATGTGATCGTCGTGGTCCCGGAGCGCGGCGCCGCATAGCCGACAGTCTGCGGCGGGCTCGGCGTGCTCCGCGGACGTGGTCGACTGACACCCTTCTAAATCTAACAATGACGTCGTTATTTGAATAAGTCCGTTAAATAGTTTCACAAAAATATAAATCAACATTACATAATATTATGTGGCGGACCAGTGTAGCGCCACTGTCTTGAATCGCGATTTCTTGACAGAACACGCGTCCTTCATAATAGGGCATAATCATCATACTCCCTACGGCCCCCGCTCCTCTGGACCTCGGCTTTAGCAATATCGGGTACCTCGACCTCCAGCCTCAACGCACCGCGGCGTACCGCTCCGGCTTCAACGGGCACTCCCACTACCACAACGAGCAGGACCGAACGGACCGGTCGGCAAGCAGAGCATGAAGCATCTATCCCGGTCAACAAGTAGCGACAACGACGGGTCAGCAAGTAGGGCACGAAGCATTTCTCCTGGTCAACAAGTAGCGACAACGACGGGTCAGCAAGCAGGGCACGAAGTATCTCTCCTGATCAACACGGAGCATCGGCCCCGCAGGCCAGCATCTCCAACTCACTGGTGCGCATGCAGCAGCACAGTTCGGACTCACTAGGACTTACCACTGTCATTGGCGCCACAAGCCCAGGACAAGACACGTGGGGTTGATGTGGCGCCACAGTCCTGAATCGCGCTATCGAAGTTTTTTGAATTCGGCGCTATATACAATCCCTGAAATTATTATAGGCCTGGCCGAACACGATACCCGCTCGGTCGGGCTCTTCCCACAAAATCTCACAATTATTTTAATATCCATTGTGAGAATCGGACGCGGGGAAGCGGGTCTAATTTTTGCAGCTGAAAGAAATACACTATCGGAAGCCCCCGCGGATTTATAGGCTAGAGTAGCTTCAAACGTCTTAGACGTGTTTTTAGTTTATACGTTGTTTAGATTGTATTCGAATTTCGCCTGAGATTAATAACTGCATACCTAAATAAGTAATCTATTTATTAATTTGTGGTAATAGTAGTTTTCCCCTGTATTGTTCTTGATTTAAAAAAAAACGTACAATAATTTACCTTCTTCCTTACAAACTTCTAGCAGCAGCGTTTGCCACCCCTCACTCTCGTCGGCCTCCTTTAGAATAGTTTCATCTAAATACTCCACATCTATTAATTAAGTAATAATGTTGTAAAATTAGTCTTGGACTAGTCATCCGGAATATTTCCTGCCGGAAAAAATTGTATTAGCGCAGAATTACTTCTTCGGCTACGTTTTTTTTCCGGCCAGAGATATTCTGGATAATGTAGTCCGAGCCTCAATAATTAATACTGTATGTGCTCATTATAAAAGTCGTCAATTAATGTAATTGGTCATCTTATCGCCTCGCTACATATTTTAGGACGTACCAAAGAACCGTACCAATACGAACCGAGGCGAGCGACGGCTTATTGACAGCTACTTCGTACTGCAACTATGCTTTCTAACTCGTACTAAAGAATATCAAATATCAATAGGTAACTACTTACCTTTCGTACTTTTACAAGTATCGAGATTTTTTTTCGTTTTGCTTTTAAATATAACAGCATCTTCCAGTGTTGCGATACAGGACTTGCAAATATATTTGAAATCGTTGGTTAACTTAAAATAATAGTAGGTAATTAAATATTTGCTTCAACTGGTAGTTAGCTATAGCTATAGTTATAGCTCCCTTTACTAAAAAAATGTTTACTCAGTGGATGATAAGCTATGCAATCATTTGTCCATGTCTGATACATTGGAAAAGTAGCTTGACAGACGAGGGCAAAACATTGTATAGCTTATCCATTGTGTAAGTATATATAAGGGGGTTATTATTTATTATTATTATTTATAAGATGTCCCCATTGACTGACTGACATAATATACGTGCACGCACAGCCGTAACCGTTAATTGGTTTTAATTTATAAAGTGGATTTACACTAGGAAGGGATTTTAAAAATTATATCCCTAAAGGGGTGAAATACTTACGAGGTAGAAATATTGTATGGAAAATCTTTAAATTTACACCGATTATGTTGAAAATTGAGATTCATGCTCTTAAATACATTTCATTAAATACTAACGTGTTTCGAGGTTAGTCTAATTCGCCCTCTGAGGGTGTAAAATGAGGGTTGAAAGTTTGGATGGAAAATATTTACCTACCTGTAATATACCCCGATTTACATGAAATTTAATAGCTAGCCAAGCTAATAAATACAACTCAATGAGTAATTTTTAAATGTTTTTTGGAAATTCGCGCCCCTTATTTTTGATTTGATTGGGTTGAATCTTGACACGCAGATAGTTATTATAAAGTAGACATCCGTAAAAAAAGGATTTTCCGAAGTTCGTCCCCCACGGACAAACAAAGAATCCACGCGGACAAAGTCGCGCACAAAAACTAGTTGAAACTATAAAATAAGTAGTCAATGCGTTGTAAAACGTATCAGTAGGTAACAGCAGCTGTAATGGCACAACACGTACAATCATGGCATCATATTGATTACAATATTTTTTAATAAGGTTTTACCTTTAATTCAAAGCAGGTTTCAATAGCTTGTGCATAAGTTCCAAAATGTTCGTTGCAAATTATAGCAAATAGGTTGCATAAATTATCAGAACTTTGGCAAGTAATGCAACCTTCATAATGTTTTTTCTCCATTTTCTTATTAAAATTTGATTAACTTTAAATTGTATAGCTAGCGTTATATTTTGGTTTATTTATTTCTTGATTATCAAATACTCATCAAACAATGGAAATTTGAATTCTAATTTTGAAATATTATATTTTTTCCTCAGATTATAAAACAATCTGAGATTTTTTCAGAAAATTTGTTCTTATTTTGGTATATCGTGAAAAATATTATATTTTTCACACCTCCATAGATGTATATTAAATTAAATTAAAATTAAAATTTATTAAAAATTAATTAATTAAAATTATTTAACATTATAAAAAGATGTCAGAATTAAATTCGACACAACAAAAATTATATTGTAATAATAAGGAAGGCACGATTTTTTTTTCAAAACTTCCTAGGAACTTTCAGTAAGCTTTACTGAATCGACTGACTTGACTCATTGACTGCACTGACTATTTATTTGGACTTTAACTAGACTTTAGACATGACAATTTAGGAATACGGTATTAAAAATTGAAACGAAAATTCTATTTCCCACCTTTTTATCTTGAACCTGACAATAGATTTTATGTCATCTTCTTTAAAATGGCCTCCCTTGAGGATTTGCCAGTGTCAGTTAAGTCGACGTCATATATATAAATAATTAAAAAAAAACACCAAATGTCAAGCGATAGGTAGTTGTCAGAAAATAGCATTTATATATTTTATGAAAATAAGAAATTTCATTCATGAAATTTCATTAATTATCATGGGAAAATAGAAATGTGAAATGTCAGTTCACAGTAATTGTCTTTCGATTGTTGTAGTTTGTGATATAAGTTCATTGTTGTCTTTCTTATCGCATTATTTTGAGTTGTGTAAACAAAAATGAAAATAAAAGGATCACTTAGACACATCTAATCTCGATAATTTCACTAATGTTTCGTGCGCATACATTCACGTTCATGATCGTTTCCAGTGCGGTAGTGTCAGTAAAAGTAGTCTCTCTGTTTTACGTAGATGTAAATTTAAATTGGTGATTGACCTAAATGCTGTGTTAAATAAAACTTTCTTTTATAACTGAAAAGTTAAAAGCAACGAGAGACAATATGAAGTGGAAGATCGACAGAGGACTTTTACCTATAAAAATACATTTTTTCTTCTTTTTTGCTGGTGAGTTATATTTTCGTATTTTTTTAAATTTTGAATTTTGTAATCATTTGTATTTTAAAAATAGCTTGTGCCCGCCACTTCGTTTACGTGTAAAATACTATTAATAGAAATGAAAATCTTTTTTTTTTAAACGGAACCCTAAGATAAAAGTTGCCTAAGTTACTCCTTATAACATCAGCTATCTGCCAGTGAAAGTCCGGTCAAAATAGGTCCGACCGTTTCAGAGATTAACCGGAACAAACAGATTTAAAAATTGTTTTTTTTGTGTAGGTACAGTATATTATAATACCATCATATGCATTTAGTGCAAAGCTGTTAATTTGAAATTATAAACGGACACTTCAATTTTATTTATTTGTATTGTATAGATATATTGAAATTGGAAAAATTTACCTTGATATTAAAATTACTCTCCTACTGAGTCTAGGTCTAGTCTAGAGAGTAGGTATTATAATAATAAATAATAATCATACACAACACACCATCAGCTTATTCCATCAAAAAAATATTTTTATATTTAAATAAATAATAATCATACGCAACACACCATCAGCTTATTCCACATCAAAAAAATATTTTTATATTTAAATAAATAATAATCATACACAACACACCATCGGCTTATTCCACATCAAAAAAATATTTTTATATTTAAATAAATAATAATCATACACAACACACCATCGGCTTATTCCACATCAAAAAAATATTTTTATATTTAAATAAATAATAATCATACACAACACACCATCAGCTTATTCCACATCAAAAATATATTTAAATATATTACACATTTACATTTTAGACACAATTACTAAAATTAAATCCTTGAATATTATGATAACATTTTGCAATTGTAGTAACCCGTTACACAAGAAATTATTTAAATTTATTTTTTAAGTTCCTAAACTGATTAAAAGAAAAAACTTGTTTCAATTCTGATGTGATTTAAAAGAAGCCTGGACTGATCATGATGAATTAATTAAATTATCTGTAAGTGTTGCTAAGCCACATAATTAGCTAATCTCGGTTATGATAATGTTGGAAAAGCTGGTGATAAACACCATGATTGTTCTATTTATTCAGTGTTTAATTTTTTATACTTCCTTTACCCAAGATAATATTAAATGGGGCTTGTAAAAAATAACAGTCAAATGACATTATTATATTAGGTTGAAATTTTATGACATAATATTTTGTAAATCAAATTTTGTTTGACGTAAAAGCGTAGAAAATTAGTTAAATTCATAAAGTAAAAGTATGTTCTTGATATTTCAACCTGTTGTCAAACAAATTATTTGTTATATAGTGTATATAATTATTTGTACGAAAAAATACAATGACACTTTCATTTGGTGCAAAATATGTAGTTTTAGTTAAAAAAAATATTATATTTATGTACCTAATAAAATTTCATTAGTTTTATTCACAGCGATATAGTAAATTACTAGTGGTCGCACTGTGGTCGAAATTCGCCTTTAATCATTCATAATATATAACCTAGCTATTAACCCTTTTCCACATAAACTTTAACTATGCCAAATATCATACTCCTCCGTTTGCACAATTCTCGTAAAACTGTACTGAACGCTTTTGCTTCGCATATTAATATATTGTATGATATGATACACACTGTCATATAATTTATTATACTGAGGTGAATTATTCATTCTTCTGTACTCAACACTAATAACATGGTTGTCATCACAATTAAAACAAATAGAATTAATAACTCTGCTTGGTATTATATCTTGTATGTACACAGTTATAAAAACACAATCAAGAGCATGTTAGGACATGTCTAAGTAGGGTTCCAAATTTATTCAAAAATAATTTTCCTAGTCTGAACCTGTCAGCATGGAAAGTTACAAGTTTGTAATTCTTGCAGTTTACAAATGCCAGGGGGGAGGGGGGGGCAACTTGTAAACAGCAATTCGAGTACCTTATGGACCTCCAAAGCAGTTTACAAGTTGGTCCCCATTTGGTTTAAATGTTAAAATCTTGTATCACTCCTCGCTACGCTAAAAATATATCATCATCTATTCATATTCATAATTACTGGAGTTAGCAAGAGAGGATGGACAGACGGACAAAAGTATGGACAGACAAAAGCTATAAGGGTTCCTTATAATTACTATGGAACCCTTAAAATAAAGTACATCAACTCAGTATTAACACATATTAATAAATAGTTACTATGTAAGTATTAGCACTTTATTATATTTATGTGTATATTCTTTGTTTTGCATAATATCCCCCTTACTGATAAAAAGATTTACAAAACAGATAACTTAAACAACGTTGCTGTCTTTGTCTGATGCGTCGGAAAAGTCACTTGACAGACAAAGACAACAACGTTGCTTAAGTTATGCATTGTGTATATATTTTTATTAGTAAGGGGGGTATATGTATAATAATATTATACATATACCAGTATATTATAATATTATGAAGGTATGTTAGCAGTAATTGCTATAAATAAACACAACATGCAACGGCAAGATTGCATGGATGATAGACAAATAATAAATGTTTAAATAGAAGAAACGTTTTGTGTTTCGCGGGGGCCATATTGCATATTTCATGTGATAAGCATTGTTTACAATTTAGTCGCTCCTGTTTATTTATAGTTTTCTTAAAAGATTTTTCATTTTAACATTTGAAAGTGTGTACATTTAACAGTTTCTGACTGAGTTTCTATAATAATTGTAGTGATTTGCTTTTACTAGTGCGTTTGTTGATTTTTTTTAATGTTATTTGATTGTGAGGTTTGCGTTGATAATGTGTGTTTATTAAAAATTAAAAATAACAAGTTCTCACAATTGTCATTCAGTGAAAAGATTCAAATTCTGTCTAAAGGTAGGTAAAAAGGTAGGTAGGTGTACCCGAGTTACAACAATTAAACCAGCAAAAAATAATGTAACTCGAAAATTTCATGTTAAAAGTTATGAAACGTATAACTGGCTGTGTGGTTGTGTACACACGATTAAATTATATTGTTTTCCTTGCATATTATTTAGTAATTCTAGTACAGTGTGGACTGATTCGGGATATTCAGATTTAAATAATTTCTATTCCGCGGCCTCACTCACTTGGATAAGATATTTGAGGTGGCCGAAATCTTACGTTTATTTACATCGGGATATAGTAATCTCAAGTAACCGAACCTTGAATATGTGAAAATTGAAGCTGACTGACTGGTGAGTAGTTATAATATTTAAAATATGCTTATTATTTTACTTATTAGAATTTCTTCCGCCGCGACGATCGATCGCAGTTTTGTCTGCGTTGCTGTAGAAGATATACATGAATAGTACATCTAAGACTTGCTCTGTTGGCATGGTTTTGACTTAGAGATCCGTCGCTTGGCTGTAGCTATGCTAAAAATCTATAAACGAAAAAGTTTTTGTGACCGAGTACTTCGCCGCATACCCAGTGTCATAATCCTGTGCACGCTACTGCTAATACTTCTGGCAAAGTAGCCCAGCAGCCTTCAGCCTCTAGCTATCAAATTGAATTTGTAGTCAAAGTGAGGGTTAAACAATAAGTAAGCAGTAAGCTACTAAGGCGGGTCAATAAGTCCGTGACTTTTTGAATTTCTAACCTCCTTACTGAAAAAGCAACACTACTCCTGTCAACAGGCATCTGTCAGTTGACTCCTATCAAAATTTGAACTTGCTGCGTCAGTTAGTTTGTGTTTTATAGCTATCTTTATCAGACTATCCAGTAACTTAAGGAAACAATGGAAAAAAGTGAATTTCGTGTGCTTATTAAGCATTATTTTTTGCGAAAAAAAACCATTACCGAGACCAGGGCTAAGCTTGATAAATACTATGGGGACTCTGCACCATCGATTTCAATGGTAAAAAAGTGGTTTACTGAATTTCGTTGTGGCCTTACAAGCACTGAAGATGCCTAACGTCCTGGACGCCCAGTTGAGGTCTCTACACCCGAAACAATCGAAAAAATTCACGATATGGTGTTGGCCGACCGAAGATTGAAAGTGCAAGAGATTGTGGAAGCCATAGGCATCTCGCATGGCTCAGTGGTTTCAATTTTGAATGATCACTTAGGCATGAGAAAGCTTTCCGCAAGATGGGTGCCGCGTTTGCTCACAGTCGACCACAAACGCAATCGTGTAACAACTTCACAGGAAGGTTTGGTGTTTTTTAATCACAATATGGAGGAGTTTTTTAACCGTGGACGAAACATGGATCCATCACAATACACCAGAGACCAAACAACAGTCAAAACAGTGTGTTTCTAAGGGTGAATCGGCGCCAAAGAAGGCCAAGGTGGGTTTGTCAGCCGATAAAGTTATGGCGACTGTTTTTTGGGATGCACGTGGGATAATCCACATTGACTATCTTCAAAAGGGAAGAAAAATTAATGGGGAATATTATGCCAACTTATTGGACCGCTTCAATGAGGATTTGAAAAAAAACCGACCTCATTTGGCCAAGAAAAAAGTTCTTTTTCACTAAGACAATGCAAGGGTGCACACATGTGCAGTTGCCATGGCAAAAATCCATGAATTGGGCTATGAATTGCTCCCACATCTACCCTATTCTCAAGATTTGGCTCCGAGTGACTACTTCTTGTTCCCAAACCTGAAAAAATGGCTCGGTGGAAAAAGATTTGACTCCAATGATGAAGTCATCTCGTAAACAAAGGCCTATTTTGAGGACCTCGACAAATCATATTTTTTGGAAGGGATAAAAAAATTGGAGAAGCGTTGGACAAAGTGTATAGAGCTCAACGGGGACTACGTTGAAAATTAAAATGATTTATTTATCAAAAAATCTGTGTTTTATTCCAAAAGTCACGGACTTATTGACCCGCCCTCGTAGTTCTAGGTTTGATTTAAATATTATCTGATCGCGTCGTTCTATTCATATTCTGAATAACATTTTAATTAAATTCATCTATCTTTCTTGAGTCGTTGATGACATAAATAAGACGCAAATGATGCGACATGTGAATCTATATTCTACTGTCATCTGCGCACTCGCGAACTAGTTCGGCCTCACCTTCTGTCTCGTGTGATCTGCAAATTGAGACAAGTATCAATTTAGACCCTACTCGTCAATCAAACTGTTGATGGTGTGAACAAAACTGTCTATGACAGTGACTGACAACACTTCACTCGTCGTGTCCATGTTATTCTAACAAAGGTGATAACTCCCCAAATCATACAGAGACGATAGTTTAAACTCGAGTATTAACTTACGTTTAATTGTAAACCGGTAGATTATCAATTTAATTGATAACAATATTTCGTCTGTACTTCACAGCAATGAACCTGGGTGTGAGTACTGTTTAAGTACTATCTTTTTCCCGCGGCTCCGCCCGGCGTGAATATAGTATCGAGTATCCCACGTGAATAACTATACTTTTTCGGGATAAAAGTGACCTATGTTTTAATCCAGACCCTAAACTATTACCATACCAAATTTCATCGAAATACGTTCAGTAGTTTTTGCGTGCAAGAGTAACAAACGTCCATCCATCCATCCTCACAATCTTTCACATTTATAATAGTAGTAGGATATACTACTAGCTGTCCCGACAGACGTTTCTCTGTCCTAAACTCCTAACTATAAACTATAAATAAATAACTACACATTCACCTACATCTACTCCCTACACCTACACCTTTTCCCGCAATTTTTCCAATATTCTCACCGTTTAAAGTTTTAAACTTTCCCTGCACTATCACAATAATTATTTCAAGACCAAAATAAGCGAATACGGTCCAGCCGTTCTCGAGTTTTAGCGAGACATTGGAATTGCAATCCATTTTTATATATAAGAAGAAGATGAAGAACTACACCTATTGGTAATATAGAATTATCTGCATAATCTCTCAAAGTAAGTATACAGTTAACAAGTTTGCAAGGATTTGCCCGTCAGTACATTATAAGAGCTATAAATTAATTATCTTTACAGCGGAACTGTACCAGCAGATAACAATCAAAACACGTTCACAGCGCGTGAACAGCCGAGTGAAGAATACAATATTTTACGACCTTACGTGGCTTAGTGATTGAGCGCGTCGGTGCTCAAGTCGGAGTCTGCGGGATCGAATCCTGCTGATGGAACAAAAAAGTTTTCCTGCGTTCTTGGATCATGGATGTGTATTAAATATGTGTATTGTGTATCCTCACTATTATTATAAATGTGAAAATTTGTGAGGATGGATGGACGTTTGTTACTCTTTCACGCAAAACGGACGCACGGAAACGCTACTTTTTATCCCAGAAAAGTACAGTATTCCCGCGGGATACTCGATAGTATATTTACGCGGGCGGGGCCGCGGGAAACAGCTAGTAGTATAATAAAAATCTTAAAAATGTATAGTATAAATGTATTAAATATACTTCCCGACTCCCGTTGACTGACGCAGACTGACGCAGACTGACGTGGTATGAAGCTCTCAAAGATATTATTAATTGATTACCTAGGTTTTGGTGGCTTCAGAAGCAATTTTTTTACAAAGCAGACTTTAAAAGCTGATAAAGCATACAGACCAATTTAGGATAGATATTCTAAGATTTTGTTAAACCTAGAAAATGACGCTTATCTTTAACTCCACTTCTATGAACTATGTATGTAAATGAATAACTCTTCGGTGCAAAATGTTGCGCAAAATTGTTCCGTCTGTAGGTCTAAAATGGCCACATTAAGTAATCTTACTATGAAACATGAACTTTTTAAGAAGTTTCTCTTGCACTAACTTCTCAAATTCTTAACAATTAAGCAATTATTCTTATTGTGTACTATTTTACTCATTTCTATTGAAGATCTAAATAGAATCGATACATGTTGCTATGAGAGCAACATCTTCATAAGTTGATGGTTCACAGTACGATTCACTTAATGTGGCCATTTGAGACCCGCTGCTGGTCACAATTTTGTACAATAACATAATTAAATATCGCTAATATTAATAATAATAATAGCTCCCCCACCGATTTCGGTAATGAAACAGGCCAGGAGTTATGTTATAGTGCCCAGGTGTGTGCGCAGTACACAAGAGCACTCTCTCCTCCTTTACTCTCGTAACCCAGTGGGACGGATAACCGACACGACTGGCGAGAGATTAGGCGCAGGTCCGACTTTTTACATGCCCATCCGACGCATGGATCATCTTTCTTGTCAGACAATCAGGTGATCAGCCTGAATTGTCCTAACCAAACATGGAAACAACATTTTTATTTATTTTTTGTTCCAATGCGGGAATCGAACCCACGACCTCCGAGTCGAGAGCCAAGCTCTAACCACTAGACCACGGAGGCTGTTATTTAGTTGTTGTTAGTTATTTTGTTACGCTAATATTATTAAATATCTAAACGTAAAAGTTTGTATGTTAGTAATTTGTATTTTAACTGTCTTTCATGCTAAAACGGTTGAACAGATTTTATTTTGTAATTTGGCACGCTAAATATACTACGGACTATATGCACGATACATGCTACTTTTTATCCCGGGAGCATGTAAAGTTGATTAGTTAAAGTTATGTAACAAATATATTTTTTTATGATATGAATATAGAAGTAAACTCTTGGAAGTAAACTTTAATCATTTAGAGTTCTTTAGATAAATATAATAAGTAACTAGTAATACGTCAAATTGTGTTCACAATATTTTAAAGATAAATCTAAGGCCTCCACAGACGAGAGGCCGATCGTTTCAGTTAGAACTGACGTCAGTTCGGTCTGAACGGATTCGAGAGATTTGACATACACGGAAAATTGCCGCGTGCTTCGGTCGTGTTTTTAGGGTTCCGTAATACTTAAGGAACCCTTATAATTTCACTCTGCCCGTCCGTCCGTCTGTCCGCTGCTCTCCTAGCTTCTGTAATAACTTTATGACAATAACTTTTGTAGTAATTCAAAGAAGAACTATTATTGCGCGTTGATAGTTACGGACCCTCCTTAGACATGTCGTGACATGCTCTTGGTCAGTTTAGGCCATTATTTTATTTATTAATTGTATTTTGCTGCAATTACAGTTCAGTCCAATTTTATTGCCGTTCAATCCATCTGTACAGATCAGAATTTTGCAAACTTAGTTGTTTTACAAAGTTTTACTACTAAATTTTGAATTTTATTCCCTCCTTAGTAGGAATTTAGTTCTTAGTAGTGGTTTTGTAGAAAATAGCTAGACATTAACTATAATATGCAAAATATCCTACTTCTATGTGCTATTATGACACCATATCATAATAGCACATAGTAGCACGCGTCCGTAAGTCGCTTAAAACTCCCTAAAAAACTTTTAGGGATTCCTAAGTTTAGTAGCTTTTTTATAGTTATCGGTACTCTTTAGTAGTTTTTAGTAGAAAACGACGCGAGTTTAGTAGTTTCGCAAAAATAGAGTTGGCAATACTGGAACGAATCGCTTCAGTCCATGCGGCGGACTGATGCGATCTTGAAATTGCACACAGACGATACGATTTTCCATCCGTTCAGGCCGAACTGAAGGAAAACCCGACCGTGTATGGGAACCCTAATACTTATTTTTGGAGATTTTTATTTACCACTTTTATTTCCTAGTTATCACAATATTATCAATCTAGGACAATCTATAACAAGGTATATAATCCGTCTTATTATTAATCATTATTTTTCAGTCACAGCCTAAACATAGATTTTAATTATACAGGGTGTTTTGCACATGGACCGACATGATTTTTTGGGGGGTGGGGGGGGTCATGTGCTATTTTCCCCCGTGAGACCCAATAACCTAAGTCTCACGGTAGTCTAGATATGTTTTTTTTTAATTTTTTTGAAATCTACCCGAAATCTTGCCTTTAAATCGTCCTAACTTTTTTGTTTGTGGTTATAATACCACAAAACAAAGTATGCTTGTATTTTACAATGTTTTCTAATTCTAAATAAATCATTACATGTTACAATTGATATCCACAAAAAAACTTCTGAGCTTTCAAAGTGGTAAATCGGTGTAAATGTTATGAAAAGTGACAACTTATCAATTCATTTAAAAAAAAACTAAAGCTCATTTTGAATTTAGCTTTTTTTAAAAAAGTTCTTTACTTATTACCCTTTCTAACGATATGCTACATGATATAAGAAACCATTCTTAAAGTGGTCAAATTAAGCTTCGTTTGCCTGAACACGCACTCTAACAATGTAACTGGTTTGAACAATGTAACCAGTCAACGCGGATTATCAAGCAGCAGGTAAAAAGTTAGTCCCTTTCTTACTAGTAGTACAGTTATTGTTGTCTTTGTCTATCGAGTTGAAAGTGAGTGAAGGTCACTTGCCGGGAATCAGTCGAGATTACTCTGCGATTCGAAGTGCCCGTACTTTTCCCGTTGTTCTATCGTAATCAAATTAAAGTCTTGTTATTGTTTTTTTGTTAAATCTGTTGTTGAACTGTTACGTTTTTGTTGTTTATCTTTGCGTATTCGTTACAATGGCGAACTTCAGTAACGAGGAGTATGCTGACATGATGTTGGCGTATGGTAAAGCTGATTGCAATTCGCATGAAGCGCGAAGAATTTATCAAGAACGCTACACTGATCGACGGTTACCTCACCACGAGACCTTCTCAACTACCTATCGACGTCTGAGGGAGACCGGAAACTTAAACTTTCGGGAGCCCCGAGTGAATGTGAGGCAACATAATGTTGAAGTTGATGAGAGAATCCTTCAAGCTTTTGATGACGATCCTACAACAAGCATACGAGTTGTTGCTGACGGACTTAACGTATCAGTTTGGAAAGTCTGGTCCGTTCTTCGGGCAGATGGAAGGCACGCATTTCATTACACTCCTGTTCAAGGTAACAACTTACAGTACTTACTACTTATTTAAAATGTGACATTAAAACATTTTACTTGATTTCAAATCTTAATGTGTTCACTTTTACTCTTATTATTTTTTATTTTTTATTGTTGTAATTGTTTCGTTGAATTCCTTTCTTGCTATGTTTCTCGGACAACTGAAGAAGTTCTTTGCGTGAGCTCAATTAAAAGAAAGAAATATCGCGTTTATGCAGTTATTACCACAAACTCACGGATTTCATTCATTGTTCCAGGTCTCGAAGAGGGTGACAATGCAAGACGGTTAGAGTTCTGCCGATTTTTATTGCACACAGATGTTGAAGATAGCGACTTTTTGAAAAGAATTTTATGGACTGACGAGTCAAATTTTAGCCATGAAGGCATAGCAAATCTGCACAATTTGCATCACTGGGAGAAAAGGGGCCAAAATCCGCACAAAAAAAGGCAGACTTCCTTTCAGCGAAAATTCAGCGTAAATGTTTGGGCTGGTGTTATTGGGCGAAATCTTGTCGGCCCATATTTTTTGCCAGAACGACTCAATGGAAACAATTATTTAGAGTTTCTTCAAAATGATTTACCTGAACTGGTACTACCAGTTTTAGAAGATGTGCCAATTGTTTTTCAAAATGATGGCTGTCCGGCACATTACCAACGAACGGTACGAGAGCATTTAAATAATGCATTTCCAAACTCGTGGATTGGTAGAGCTGGCCCCATTCCATGGCCAGCACGGTCCCCAGATTTAACACCCCTGGATTTCTACGTATGGGGACGTGCAAAAGAGTTAGTGTATGCAACAGAGGTGCCCACAAAAGAAATTTTAGTGGAACGAATAAACACAGCATTCGTAAAAATGCAAGAGGAAATGCGGCTTTTAACTACAACCTCGGAAATAAGAAAAAGGTGTCGTGCATGCATAAGGTGTGGAGGCGGCCAATTCGAGCAAACTTTGTAATTTTAATTTAATAAAAACAACTTAACATAAAAAATGTATTTTCATTATCTTGACCCTAGCAACAAAGTATCTCTTAGGTCGACCCCTGATGTATTATTTCTGTCATGTAGCATATCGTTAGAAAGGGTAATAAGTAAAGAACTTTTTAATAAAAAGCTAAATTCAAAATGAACTTTAGTTTTTTTTTAAATGAATTGATAAGTTGTCACTTTTCATAACATTTACACCGATTTACCACTTTGAAAGCTCAGAAGTTTTTTTGTGGATATCAATTGTAACATGTAATGATTTATTTAGAATTAGAAAACATTGTAGAATACAAGCATACTTTGTTTTGTGGTATTATAACCACAAACAAAAAAGTTAGGACGATTTAAAGGCAAGATTTCGGGTAGATTTCAAAAAAATTAAAAAAAAACATATCTAGACTACCGTGAGACTTAGGATATTGGGTCTCACGGGGGAAAATAGCACATGACCCCCCCCACCCCCCAAAAAATCATGTCGGTCCATGTGCAAAACACCCTGTATATAAAGATATATATTATAGTAAATAAATATGACGAAGTAACGACTTACTCTTGGAAGTACATACTTAAAAACATTTAAAAAATATATCTGTTGTCTGTAAAGTAGGTTTACTGACGATAGTTGAACGTGACAACGTCAACAACAACAACAACAACAGCAACAACAACAATAAGAATAACAACAATAATAATAATAAAATGTGAGTAACGCTGGTACTTGGTAACGGTAACAGGTAACGGTACTTGGTAACAGTACTTGGTAACGCATGAGTCATGTTTTTTCGTGCGTGCAGCCGGCTCCATCGAATAGGCTAGTTGACAAAATTTGGAAATTTGTTTAAAACTATAGTTTAGCATCTATTTTACCCCAAAAATATATTATTTTAAGAAAAATAGGTCTTTTACATTAGTATTTTGGAGTTTTTAGAAATTAACTTGAAATCGACCGCGAAAAAGGCCAAGACTGTCATGGCGTCTGGAATGACGTCACACCTCGCGAAACAGCCGTGTTTGTTTATGACAGTCAATTGTGTTTTTTATTAAATGAATTATATTATAATATAATGAATTCCTCGTATTATAAATATTGTGTAGTGCCTCAATGTAAAAGAACAACGATAAAAACGCCAAACAAATTATTCATATATGTACCTAACAATAAACAAATACGAAGAATGTGGTTAGAAATGGCAAGGAGGCAAGATGCTCTTACTTTATCAATCTTCCACAATTTCTACTCTTCCACTCTTGCTTCCACAATTTATTTCTGTGTTTATTTCTAAAACCTTCAGCAAAACCGATGAATTTGGTTGTAAAAGAGGGCTGCCCTTGGATAAATCTTTTGCTGTCATATATTAAGGAGTACTGCCAACTCTCGATAATTTTGATTTCCGAAAATCACAGCTACAACTTACAAGTGTTTCGCGAGGTGTGACGTCACGCTTCTCTGATTGGTGTTTAATGTCACGTGATAAAATGCCTCATTATGTCGATTTTATTTTCCAAAAATATTAATAATCTTTTATTATTTTAATAAAAAAGTTGTTTTTTTGTTCACTAATTATCATGGTTAATCATTAGAAACTCTAAGCCATCCGATTTATTCTTAGTGGAAACAAGCCTATTATAAGACGTGGAATTATATCACGTAAAAAAACAACTTTAAGATAGACTTAAACTACATACCTAACTCTCAATTGGATTTATTTTTACTATAGCGCTTACAATATTTTTAAGACTAACCTAATATTTATTTTACTGTCCGACCGAAACCGCATTCGGAGGTTATCGCACTGTGATCGGTCAAGTTCGCGCTTTGAATTCCATCCAAGCGACGATGGCACTCTATAAAGTTATTTTGTTATTCCTTTAGTTCTGTTGCAAATTTACTTCAGATAGGGTAAACATTTTCATGAGAAACTCTTTGTTGTTTGTTTTCAGTTAAATAAAAATTAAATCTAATAGTGAAAGTTTTTGAATTTAGAAAAGAATTTCTATTCGGACCGGACCGTAATATATATATTATATCGGACCGCGAATCGAACTGCGTTCCAAACCGCGGAGGGATCTGTGTGGTTTGGACTGTTGATCGAACTGTCGTGCAAATTTCGACAAAAAATGCGTCACGGTTTGGACTGTCGGCGTCTTACATAATACGCCGTAGCGCGCTGTTTGAGCTGGGGAAAAGTCGCTGTCATTGACATGCCAGATCAGACTGTCAGCCTCACGTATTTACACGTTTGGTTTGGAGCGCGGGTTGGAGCGGCGTGTGCTATTTCCCGACGCATAAAACGACGTACCTGTGACGGGTGCTATTAAACTTACGAGCTGTTTGCCTATCTCGCGATGAGCCTAATTCGCTTTAGGATTACACTTCGCTGTATACTTAAATCTTATAAGGCGTAAGTAGAGTTATGCCTAAAATTTTAACATTTTAAAAGTTTGTACATAGATATGAATGATGTTTGACCACATTTAACTGTCACACGACAATGATACTTAACGATAATATTTTTTTATAACTGTGGTAGAGCCATGCTACACGGTTTAATAAGGGTAACGCTCGTTTTGCCTACTTCGCCATTTGATTTAGGCATAACGCGAGCTAGTCATTTTGTGAATTAGTTATGTCAAGCATAAAGGCTTTTAGATACATAATTTATATAATATAGTTCTTTAATCTTTTACAAGAAACAACAGCAAATATGACTATTTCGTAAAGAATAATTTTATTAGTTAATTTTGTATTGGGATGGATCACAGCCCACATACTTCTTGTTCCATTTCTTAGCTACACTTCCGCCGGGTGAAAGATAAAAAAGTAAAGACTGACTGATTTTAATAACGTTTAGTTGTTTTTTTCCACAAAACGTTATACTTGAATGGAAGTTTCGGTTTCGGCCGAAACTGAGACCGTTGCCGAAATTCCTTTTCGGTTTCGGTCGTAAAAACCAGTTTCGGTCGGACACAAATTTATTTTATTTATTGGCGAACTGAGCCAGGGCCGCTCCGCGCCGGTGAGCAGGCACGAGTTAGCTGCAAAGTTTACCGAACGACGCACGAAAATTCACGTACACTCTAGTTTCGGCTATATTTTGGCCGAAACTAGATTTCTGGCCGAAACCGAAACTTCGGTCGGTAACTAAAAAAAATATGATTCCAGCGCTGGGCCCGCTACTGCCGCAGATGAACGTGTTCGGGCGGCAGCTGGGCGTGTCGCCGCAGGTGATGGGGCTGGTGACGGCCGTGCTGCCCCTGCTGTGGGCCGCCGCCAAGCCTATATTTGGATACGTCGTCGACTTCTACCCGGTAACATTTTGCTCCCCTATCACAAATCACAAGAGGTCAAAAAATTAAAAACGCAAATAATATAACCTATGTTTCCCGGGTACTATATACAGTATTACGAGTACATTGGCACCTCAATTATTAAATTAGTATATAATTATTATAGACTGCCAAAGTCATTAGGCTCAAATCACACCGAAATGGCAGCGGCGCGGCCAGCAGCCTGCACTCTGCAGCATAACTGTTATAATTTTAATATTTAGCCGCTCGCGACCGTCAGCGGCCGTGAGCGGCGGCAGTTGTCTCAAGCGAAACTGTGTTTTATTGTAACAAAGATAAAGTTTAAAAATATATGACAGTGCCGCTGCTAGCAACTCTTCTGCCATTTCGGTGTGATTTGAGCCTTACGGGCCCCATATACTGTCCGGTTTTCCTTCAGTTCGGCCTGAACGGATGCAAAATCGTATTGTCTGTGTGCAATTTCGTGATTGCATCAGTCGGCCGGATGGACTGAAGCGATTCGTTTCAGTGTTGCCTGGCAGCTCGGTTTTTCCGAAACTACTAAACTCGCGTCGATTTCTACTAAAAGAATACTGAAAACTATCAAAAAAGCTAGTCAACTTAGTAATCCCTAAAGCCCCAAAAACCACTGCATTTAAGGGTTTTGTTATATTAAAATTTTATTATTTATTGAATTATAATATCAATTTTATCGATAAAATAAAATATACTAGGAAATATTACGTATATAGTAATTAAACGGGTAGTTTTAAGAAAGTTACGGACGAATGCTACTATTTATTATTATGTTAAGGTGTCAATTTCTTTTTGGTTGTTTTGTGCCTAACCTATGCCATTTTGCATATGATTACTGTCTGGCTCTTTCCTACTACAACACTACTAACAACTTGATTCCTACTAAGGAGGGAATAAAATACTTAATTTAGTAGTAAAACTGTAAAATAACTAAGTTGGCAACAATAATTCAGGAATGAACGGATGGACTGAACTGACCATGTGTGACAAATCGCTTCAGTTCTCGCCAGAGCCGCGGTGGTGCGGGCGTGTATCGTGTACAAACGTAGTGAGTTTACAATTAATAAATACGACCGTAGCTCGCGGCAAACCAGAACGAACTGTGCGATATTTCCGTGTGTGCTCGAATCCGTTCAGCACGAAATAACGTCAGTTCTAACTGAAACGATCATCTGTGGGGGCCTTTCCCCTTTCTTTTTGCTTGGCTTCGCCGTACATACAGTTACAAAGATGGAAAGATTTTCTTATTGGATTTTTCGGAATGTAATAATACATATTATCCTTGCATAATATCTAAGGTCAACCGTTGATGAGATACATTTAAAAAATATATTAATTATAAAATAAGAGTTTTGTAACTGATTATCTTTTTCTGTTGCGCGAAGATGCGGCATGGGGGATACGGGATACCGCATAAATCGACGTAGCTATTTCTACTGACGATCTCGCGCCGATAGATTTGTCAACAAATATAAGGTTTCAAAATCAAATACGGATATTTTGCACATATAATCAACTGCTTATTTATTATTATTTAATAATAACCAAAGTTAAAAACCCGACTATGCAAATTATATATCCTACTAGCTGTGCCCGCGGCTCCGCCCGCGTAAATATACAATCGGGTATCCCGCGGGAATACTGTACCTACTTTTCCGGGTTACCATACCAAATTACATCAAAATCCGTTCAGTAGTTTTTGCGTGAAAGAGTAACAAACATCCATACATCCTTACAAACTTTCACATTTATAAAATTATAGTAGAATGTTACCCGGGCCATCATTACGAATCTATTGACACCTCATTCATTTAAATCGGAACACTAGTTTAGGCACTACTGTGGAACAAACATACATACATACAAACATACATACACTGCTAAAACCATTACTCTTCCTTTTGGCTTCGCCGGAGTCGGGTTAAAAGGTTCAGGCACAAAAATAATAAAAAATGAAAAAATAAGTATATACTTACTGAATAAAATTACATTGCGCTCTCTCAGGCGTTGAAGTCATTACCCTCACAGAAACATCTGGTTTAAAGGGGAAGCAAACACTGCCTAAATAACATGAATACAATTAGATGTGTGAGGTCAATGGCATGGGCAGCGCCCTTAAGTACGTACTGTAATTTTAATTAGTAGGTATATTTTTTTTATTTCAATTATTTTTCCGCCTACACGTCTTGACATAAGCAGTAGATCATAATATGCCCAAAATATCCAAAGTTGATTTTGAACAACCTTATACAGGTTGCTTGGTTATCCGAATGAAATATTTAACCCAGGATTAGGCCAATATACTACATAAGTAATGGCAGTACACATACCTAAAAATGTTCGAGATTTACAGAAAAATAACATGATTAATATGTTCTGACAACTCGCACTTCGCATGGACGCCATCACATTGCCTTACAACGCGTCCGCGTCGGCTTCAAGGTCACGCGCTTGACGAGTAGTACGGGCGCGCGGTGATGAATAGAATTTAAGTATTTTATAGGATAATCTGGTCAAAATTTAAGGTCACATGTTATATATATATTTTTGGAACGAGAATCGAACACTGATTACGCTCCTTGAATATCTATTTTTCTTAACCGAACATGTCGAAGCCTGTATATCGATACAAAAATATATATAATATATGTGAAATAGCTATGTCGCGTCTACTTGGTGTTTGGGCCGAGCATTAACCGCAAATCAACAAATATCTTTGCAGAGACAACGAAAATTGGTCTTCATGCTCCTGATCGTAGTAATGTCCGGCTCGTATTGCTGTCTGTGGTTCCTGCCGATGCCGGAAACACCGGAACCGGATGTTCTCCTCGAATCCGTCTACGAACTCAACGACACCGTTTACGTGAAATCGCTTCCCAACGCAGAAGAGGAACTAGAGAAATATACCTGCCACTGGAACTGTACGACGGACAAAAAGTTCGAAGCGTATCTGACGAACTCGACTTTCGTGAACACTTTGTACGTGGACACGGGCGTGACGAATAGCTCGTGCTCGCTTTTGCACATGGGTTTCGATACCGCGAGAGGGGGAGGGGTGAGGTGTGTACCAAAGAACGATTGCAATTTGCTTTGCTTCGAAATTAATAAGACTGATAGAAGTAAGCGAGAAATCAAATGTGAGTCGTCGGTCAATGACTTGACTAACAAGGAGGAGAAGTTGCAGAGCCGTATACAGGATGTTGAGGGTAGTTTCTACATGACAGCGACGTTTTGGGCATTCGTGGTACTGATGTGCATCGGTACGGTCGCGTTTAACGTCGCCAACTGCATCGGCGATGCCGTCTGCTTCGACATGCTTGGTGAGTTGGCGCTTTAATTTAATTCTGACAGCTGACAACAAACTACTATTTACGCTTTTTCATTTGTGATTGCATGATTTTATACTCTCCAAGCGAATTAACCACCCTTTAAATACATACTGTTGGTACTAGGACTGAATAGTTATAGAAGTTTTCCAGTTTTTACTTGAAATTCGAAAGTTGAATGTCTTCGACTTTCCTAGGTGTCCTTTCAGTATCTAGAATAGAGATGTCGGTGTAGGTCCGGAGCGCGGCTCCATTTATGGGTCGCAGCGCGCGTGGGGCACGGTGGGGTACGGAGTCACGGCGCTGCTGGGTGGCTGGCTGGTGGACGCCGTGTCCCCGACCGAGTACAAGGACTTCACGCCCGCCTTCATTATCGCGTTGGTCGCCACAGTCGTCGACGTCGCCAGCTGCCGGGCTCTGACGGCAAGTATTAAGATCAGATTTATTAATACCATTTTATGATCCAACTAGTAAGGGAGTACCGCTGCTTTAATGCAGAACGTGATTTACGTAGAAAACTACGTATGTAACATTGCCGGCCCTTTAAATTTCCCCTTCTGGAGATCCCTTTTAGGGAATTCCCTTTCAAAACTCCTTATGAATGAATTGGATTACCATGGGTTGCCTATTGCATCTTAGACTCGAGCAAGCACACTCACATTTAGAGCCAGAGCTGCTAAGATATATCTTTCTCTGTGCAGCTGCCGTCTCTCTCCAGCCCCGAGGACTCGGGCAAGGCGTTGCGGGACGTGTTGAAGATCCCGCGCGTGCTGGTATTCATCACGTTCGCGGTGGTCGCCGGCACCTTCGACAGCTTCATCATCTATTACATGTTCTGGTCAGTATATTCTACCGTATAACTACAACAATAGAAAACGTACATTAATTACTGTCCTAAATCAGTATATAACTCGTTTAAAATACAAGAAACTCGAAAGGTGATATAAATATGATTTAAAAAAATGGAAAAATACAATAATCGGACCTCATTGGGGCTATTTTACTGTCCTCCAAGAATCTTAGTTTTGTAACGATTGTATCTCGTAAATGGCTGATCGTAGATATGCCATGCCAAGGACAATATTTGCCAGCTTATTATGTACTTTTCTAAAACCCAATTAAAACATGACGTGTACAGAGTACACGTGGAAGAAGTAAAACTTCATTCATAGAACATGACGTGTACAGAGTACACGTGGCAGAAGTAAAACTTCATTTATAGATCATGAAGTGTACAGAGTACACGTGGCAGAAGTAAAACTTCATTCATAGAACATGACGTGTACAGAGTACACGTGGCAGAAATAAAACTTCATTCATAGAACATGACGTGTACAGAGTACACGTGGCAGAAGTAAAACTTCATTCATAGAACATGACGTGTACAGAGTACACGTGGCAGAAGTAAAACTTCATTCATAAATCATAGAACATGACGTGTACAGAGTACACGTGGCAGAAGTAAAACTTCATTCATAAATCATAGAACATGACGTGTACAGAGTACACGTGGCAGAAGTAAAACTTCATTCATAGAACAAGAACATCACTTGAAAAAAGAATTTCATGTCACAGTGTTTGTAACTTTTATGTTTTTTTTTTATATTCGATAGGTTTCAGAATAGGTCGTAAAGTATTTTTTATACCGCTGGGTGGGGTTTGCTGGGTCAGATAGTATTACATGCTAGATGCTCAGGTTCCTGGAGGAGCTGGCGGAGGTGACGGGGTCGCGCGCCAAGATCAAGCTCATAGAGGGCGTGGTGGTCGCCGCGCAGAGTTTCGTCGGCGAGCTGCTGTTCTTCTTCTTCTCCGGTAAATACTCAGCGACTAAGTAAAACCTCGTTGTAAATCCCCCCCCCCCCCCCCACCTTTTAGTATGTAGGGTGGCAATCAAGCAGACAGGCCCAGGACGTGAATACCATCGCCCGGAGACACTAAAGCATTCATAATTGTGTTGCCTTTAAAGTGTTAAAGTGTTCCCCTCTTAGGATGATTCTCACTCATGAATCTGATCATGAAACTGTCAGATTTTCTGTCACACTCTTCGAAACGTATAGCGTTATGTTGCATCTCGCTCTATCGCTTAAATTTCGCTTTTTCGAGGCTTTTGCGCGGTTCGCGGCGTCGGTGTGCTAACGGCGTAACAGTGCGTTTTTCTATACATATGAATATTGATGCCTATACTATGGAATCCCAGAACACGTTCAAAATCTGTCTGTTAATAAATTTAAAGTAGTTAAAAGAAAAAAAGTGTGCTAAAGCTTATTATATTGTATTAATAAGATGACCACCTGCAAGGCTACTTCGATGTACTATTGTACTCTTGTTATGTAGTTTTAGTTATAACAGGGGTCTCCAAACTACGGCCCGAGGGCCACATCCGGCCCGCGGACAGATTTTGTCCGGCCCGCGGGGAGCTAGCATACTTGAAAACTCCTTTTAGAGAACATATTTTTTTAGCAAATTAAATTTAGTTTACTGAAGTATTCTAATGTTATGTTGAATAATTATTAATATGACATCTACATTGATATGGTCATGGGCTAACTACTCATAACATTGTTGTAGGCTTATTGTTATTGTTTTTGTGATAAGTTGGATAAAGAAACACAGAATTGTAATGAGTAAAGACATGTATAATATGCAGAAAATTTAACTTCAGTATATAATAACTAACAAATTATTGAAATGAATCCAACTAACATTTTATACATTTTAAATAAAAACATAACTTATAACAAGCACATGACATATGAAATACTAATGAGATTTATGTAATTGAGATTTTCCACTGGCAATAGTTTGTAGTTGTGGACTAATTTTACTTGTACCAATTATTAAAAGAGATTTAAGATGCTCATCAATTAATTTAGACCCGTAAACATTTTTTGTGTACTTCATTTTGGAGAAGGTCTTCTCACACAAATAAGAAGTACCAAAAACAGAAAACAGCCCACGAGCAAATTTATGCAAATTATCAAATTGTGTCAGTGGAAGACCCTTATAAAATTCCAACAAAGATGAGTTTTGATATTTGTTCTTAATTATATCACTGCACTGTAGATCAATCATTTCCATTTGAAGTTCCGTGGCTAGGGTTTTAATGTCAGTATCAAAAGGATTCTGAAAAATCTTAATTTGATTCGCAATGGAATCAAAGTCCGAGAAACGAGTATCAAAATTTATTTTCAAAGCACACACAAAAGCAAGTTTCGATTGCAAAATCGATAGGTAACTCAGTCTCAGTGGTGTGGCTGAATTTTTCACATGTTTTAAAATGCGAAAAACATTTACTTCGTAATTGTGATTGAAACAGTATCAATTTCTTCCGGAATGAATTGATATTAGTGTATAAATCAGGAAGATGCTGGGTTTCTCCTTGCAATCTCAAATTCAGTCCGTTCACATGTTTTGTCAAATCAACATAGAATGCTAACTTCCACAGCCATACGTTGTTTTGTAATTCAGTAAGAGGGCGATGCTTTTCATTCAAAAAAAATTCGATGACTGCTCGAAGTTCGAAAAAGCGCTGAAGGACTTTCCCACAACTAAGCCAACGTACGGCAGTATGATAAGGTAAGTCATTTTGTCCAATCTCTTCAATAAATTGTCGGAATTGTCGGTGATTCAGCCCAAAAGATCTGATAAAATTAACAGTTGATATGACTGGTTTCAGAACTTCAGACATATCCAAACATTTTCCGCACAAAGACTGATGATGAATGATACAATGTAAGACTAATGGTTTTGAACCACCGTCATTTTCTACAGCCTTTGATACAAGAGCGACCACTCCTTTATCTTTCCCACTCATGATTTTGCCTCCATCAGTTGTAATACATTTCAAGTTTTTCCATCGAAGGTTCTTTTGATTAATGGCCATTTCAACTCCTTTAAAAATATCTGTACCAGTAGTTGTGCCATGAATACTATACATATCAAGAAGTTCTTCATGCACTTATCATAGCTTTTATCTACTTCTCGAATATAAATCAACACCTGAGCAGTATCTGACACATCCGTTGACTCATCCAAGGCCAAAGAAAACTACTCAACATGTCCATTTTTGTCGAACAGTTGAGAGGATATATTTTCAGCGATGTTTTCTACACTTCGAGCCACAGTGTTTGCTGACATACTGACAGTTTTTAATAAATTTACCTTTTCAGGGCACATTTCTTCGGCTACTGCAATTATGCATTCTTTGATCATTTCTGCATCGGTGAATGGTTTTCCACGTTTTGCAATTTCAAGAGCCATACGAAAGCTGGCACGAGTTGCAGCCTCTTGTTCAGTTTTGAGTTTTGTAAATGAAGATTGCTGCGATTTCAATCCGCGCTTCATAGCTTCGAATTTTTCTGTCCGCAAACTTCCTGTATATTTTGAGTAATTTTGAAAATGTTTTGTTTCATAATGACGTTTAATGTTATATTCCTTGAGAACGGCTATGCTTTCATTGCAAATCAAACATAGCGCCTTGTTACTGGACTCCATTACGAAATACTGAATGTTCCACTGATCTTTGAATTTTCTGCATTCACTATCAATTTTTCGCTTCTTTTCCATACTACTAAATCACACACATAAGCAACAATTCAAATCAAAATACTGTTACAAAGATGTCTTAAACTTAAACACGCACAAACACGTTTTAAGGAGGTACGCACTATTTTATTTCACAACAGTGTCATTAGGAACTGACTTGTGGTTGCGCCACTAGCCTTCTTATATATTCCAATTACTGGCGTCTAGAAGTGAGTGGAAGACACCAGAACTTTCTCGAACCAACGAGATTATTCTGTACGTGCTATTAGCGCCTGATATCTGTTAGCGATAGAAAGTACTACCTATTTCCGCTTGTGTCCACCAGATGTCGCGTCACGTTACTCCTCATGGCTCGTACTAATCTAGAAATTACAAATAATGACAGTAAAATTATTAATATGCAGTGTTGCCGTTTTGCGGACTTTAGTCCGATTTGCAGCCTTTTTTAAACGTTACGTACTTTTTCGAACTTTTTTTTTCATCAGTGGACTATTTCACTTTTTACCACCGGCAACAATGATATGGTTTTGGCCCTCGGAACTTACTGGAGTAATCAGTATGGCCCTAAGGCTGGAAAGTTTGGAGACCCTTGAGTTATAACATTGTTATATACCTTTTTTATTCTAAAAGAACAATTTTCCATCTTTTGGTAATAGATGGCCCCGCGCGAGTTTCTTACGACTTTTTTTCTCGCCGGGATAGTTCCCGAACCGGTAGGCATCACGTATACCGACGTTCAGAAAGTGTATAATAATACCAACTTTGATTTTTTTTTTACTTTGACTTCATGAACGCCATGGTGTCGATGGTTGCAGGTAGAATAATAAACCGGTGGGGCTACGGGTGGACGATGACGTTCTCGCTGTTCTGCTACGGCGTGCGGCTGGCGCTCATCTCGCTTATACAGCACCCCTGGCATCTGGTCTTCATCGAGGTATGAGGATACGTCATAATATACCAATGGGGTTTTCGTATCTGTCAGATTTGACAACTGCTTAGACCTGATACGCCGCATGGGGCGAAAAGTATAAAAAATAATTTTGTAATGGCGGCCATTTTGCTGATAACGTTGTAATGGAGGCCATTTTGTTGATAACGTTGTAATGGCGGCTGTTTTGCAGAGCGTGATGCAGGGCCCCACTTACGCGCTTTGCTACTCCACGATCGTGGGCTACGCGGCGCACGTGGCGCCCGAGGGCTACTCCGCCACCGTGCAGGGCATCGTCGCCGGCATGGACGACGGCGTGGGTGAGTGTGGGGGACTGTGGGATACTGGTGCCAACGGGACAATGGGGTACTAAAAGGCCACACAAGTATCCGTTCAGATCCAATTGAATCTTAACGTAGTCGAAACAGACAACAGAGCTTATACTTAATGCTACAAATAAACTGTTTTTTATTTACCGTGCAATAAACAAATATGTACATACGATGACACGTTAATTTGGTCGAATTTTATATTTTTCTTTACGTATTGTTACATATATCAACAGTAAGATGTAACTGTCAATGTCATTATTGACATTGACAGATGTCATAAGTAAAGCCTATCGAGTTAGTAGTTAGTTGGCCAAAAGGCTATACATAGTGTAGACGTATATATTGTGCTAAGTATATCTCATTACATATTGTAATACGTATTCGTGGTAAGCACCAATAAAGGAGAGTATAAGAATTGCTGCTGTATTATTATCGTCACCACACGAGCGCACGAAGGACTTACAATCAAGAGGTCATAGACCAACACAGTATAAATTAAATTGGATCTGAATCTATAAATAAATAAACAAAAAATTATTTATTTGCATGAAAATAAAATACAGTACATACGTTAAGCTCAACATAAAATTTAAAAAAAAAAAACAATGTGCAAAATGGCGGTCTCACCGCTTAAAGCGGCTTCTTCCAGACAACCATTGGCCGCAGTAAAAGAAAACATTCTACTATACTTAATATTATAAAGAGGAAAATTTTGTTTCTTTATTTGCATTGAATAGGCTCCGAAGCTACTGGACCGATAACGGAAGGAAGCACATAGGTTACTTTTTATAGCGCAAAAAATTACGGTTTCCGCGAGATTAACGTTTGAGCGCACGATAAATTGCGTTCACTTTTCCAGGCTTCGCGCTGGGCTCGGTCCTGGGCGGGCAGGTGTACGGGCTGGTCGGCGGGCGGCGCGCGTTCCGGGCGTTCGCCGCGCTCGCGGTGGTCGCGGCAGCTGCGCACGCGCTGCTGTTCGGCTTCGTCACGCGGAACACGGGTGAGTTAAATAATTAAAAAAGCATTTATTTTTGAATTTTTAGGCATTACTCGACACAGCGAGAAAAACACACAAACATAAAAGGAGACAATAATATATCAAAACAAATAAAATAAAACATAAAACAAAGCAAATTTTAAGTTAAGTTAATGCATAAACGTCAATGATTGGATGTCAAAAAGGCATCCAATCAACATAGTCACCGTGGAAACTCCACAGTCCCTGATATTCTGTGGACCCATATTGTCAGTAAAAACAAAGTATACATTTAAAGTACCTAAATCCCGACTCCCAGAAAATCAGAAAGCGAGCTGATGATGATGAGCTATATAACTAAGAACCATCTAGAACACGTTAGCTTTCAAACATAAAAACCGCATCAAACTCGGGCCTTTCGTTTAGGAGCTACGATGCAACGGACATACACTCACACTGACATATTTATGGTTTAGCTAATGACACTCCTCTCTTTGCGGAAAACGGATAAAATAAAATTTTATTTTGACGTTTTTTGGTCGATAGTAATAACGGCAACAGGTAGACGCTTCAAATATTCTGTTTTATATTTTGTTGTATACTAATAAAGTTTTGAATGAAATAAATATTTAAGATGGGCTCCAGTAGAAGAAACTTGATTTTTTTCGCTGATTTTGCTGTTTTAATACTAGTGCTATTATCAGTGCCGGTTTTAGCATTACCAGCGCCCTGGGCGATTTGCCCAGAATACAATGAATGATGATTTCATCCTGCAAAGATTAGATTATAGTTATAAAAGTGGATAATTTTAGTAGTTAATAGTATTCAGTGTGTAGGTCTCACTTAAACGTTCACGTTTTTTTAATAATATATTTTATTATATTTCAGATGAAAGCAAAAAAGAGGCGTCGTCGCCCGAAGCCAAGAAGATGCTAAACCAGCTGCCGAAGGAAGACCACAGCGTGGTGGTCTACCGGCCTACCGTCGTGCCTATTGACGAAAAGTCCGCCAGGTAACCCACAACTAGGCACTTTAGCCTATCACCAGGACGCGCAGGTTATCTATGGGTGCAGACTACAGAGCTTTTAAATAATGAAATGTGGAATTATGTACGACATTGTACTGAAAAATATATTATATTTTGTTCAGAAGTGATGCTGACGTAATTATTTCTGTTCAATTCGCAGTACGGTTCCTGACCAGTGTCATCGCATGCTGCCGCACTCACACGCGTACCAAATCTAGTGTGCACAAGAGCGACAGCTTGCTCTGACACTAGAACCCAACTGAATTGAAAAAAAAAAACAATAATTACGTGGATTGCACCCCTGAACTTTGACGAGGCCTGTGTTTAAAAAAACTGGCAATTGTCCATAGGTGGCAAATAGCATACAATCAGGCAACCCGTCTGATCGTTTGCCAGTTTAATTCCATTAAAATTGCAGTTTGCAATAAAACAGTAACATATTATACCACGATGAGACAATAAAGTAACTCTAGCCACATTGTACAAAACATACTAACGAACTATACTAACTAATAGAATACTAACTAAGAGAAATAGCTTTCATAGAACGATAATTTGAAAATTGTGCCGTTCCCTTCAACGGCCTATAATTTTTCCACACATGACAGAATCGTAGACACACCAATGATTTCAAAACTAAAGATAGGCTATGACGTACATTGGACAGAACAAATCTTCATACAATAAAAATTTTCTTGGTTTTCACCATACTTCAAATGTCAGCCATCTTGATTTCACCATATCTCAAATGTCAAAATGGCCCCAAAATCTCCAAAAGTGGGGGCATTTAAGTGGGAACCGTTTTCACCTCAACCTCGTCTATAACATATACGTCTTTGGGACACACCGTATGATTGTAGTAGTGCAATCAAATCGAAAGCTAACTATGTAGCTGTTTATCTGTTCGTTTATCTTTAATCTGTGATCTAGTCGCATATTTTGCAGTTGGAGTATTATGTATTTTCAAATCAACAAAATACTTTTAAAAAGGCTGAAAATTTACATTTTGTTATAAACTTTACATAGTTCGAAGTCTTGGTTTTAAATTTGTTTTTTTTTTTTAATTACTATACACATTTGTGTAAAGATAATTTTCATTTGTTGAACTGTCTAATAAGGTTATTAAGGTTGCCAGCAGTGGCGAAGCGTGAGATCTGCAGGATGATTAGCCGCGTAATCTTTAATAGCTATTGTAATACAGAATAACGATTTTTTGTTGGTTGCTTTTAGCGCCATCTCTTAAGCAATATTCATAAGGGATGCCGATATGATGTCGAATTGTACCCGCCTCGCTACTGCTGTACAGTCCTGAGCGTTAGTAGCTACGTGCCGACTGTCAATGTGTCAATGTTACACGCCAAACATTTCTTCAAATATTTGAATACGTATAACACACACTCGTACAACAAACGCGTACAGCATGGTATAAGTACGAATAGAGGTAAGGAGTACCATCTCTCTAAGGCAGAAAAGCTAAAAAGTGTCCGACAAAAGTAATTAAATAATAGTTCCAAAACTGGCCATAATGGCGCTAGAGTCAGAAAAGGGTGTGATATGAAGTTAGCAATAAGAGATGGAGTGAAGTTAGTTGAGTTTAGTTATTTAAAATTTTTGTCGACTTTAGTAGATTAAAAGTAGTTAATTCAGTAAATCATGAAAATTCTAATTACTCGTATAGTCGAAAATATTTTTATATATAAAACCGAAGAATATGCTAAGATTTAATTATACGTTTAAATTTTGCCGCTTTACTCCCGTCTGCGTCTGTAGCGCCCCCTATTTATCGCTATTTTACGGACACTTTTCATGTATGGAGATGGTACTCATTAATTCTATTCTCCATGGCGTACAGTTTACACGGAACAGAAAACACGTGGAAGTGCGAAGTAGGCGTGGTTCGCGTGCCGCAACTGAGCGTTCTTACGCGTACTTATTCTCATTCATGATTCGTCAAATTTCATTTCACTGGGAAGACAACGCGTCGTAAGTACTTCGGAGTATAAGAAAATAAACCACTGGTGTGAGGGCTTAAAAATTTATATCTGACTAGCTGTCGCCCACGGCTCCGCCCGCGTAAATACAGTATCCCACGGGAACACGGTACTTTTTCGGGATATAAAGTAGCCTATGTTTTAATCCAGAGCTTAAACTACTACCATACCAAATTTCATTAAATCCGTTCAGTAGTTTTCACGCTATGGAGTAACAAACATCCTCCCATACATCATCACAAACTTTCACATTTACAATAGTAGTAGGATTATTAGGATAAAACATGCTAGTTTTTACTAAAATATAAACGACCAATCAAACCAATTCATTGTGTGTACTGTGTGTGTAGTGCGATGTACGATTATCGGTGTGTGTGTGTGTGTGTGTTTTGACGACGACGTCTTCCATACTAATTGTGCCACATAACTAATGACACTTCTACTTGTTTTCCGTTCCGTGTCAATTTACAGACAGTTAAAATTATGGCACGTATACATTCCAGCGCTCGTGGCCTGCTTTGTTATAGTCTGCAAAAGTAACACAAGCAACAAAAATATTGTAATGCTTTCAAAAAAGTCACCACTTACCGTAGTGATCCGTTATATACTCTGATTTATAATCGTAAACAGCAAATGACATTACTATGCTCTAATAATCTCTAATAATTCTTTTGTGTCTTTTCCTCTCTTTTCGTTCCGTGCGTTCCTGGTCCTTGAAATCACAAACCCCCCTTAGGCCTCCGGTTTTTCCGGTTGAGCCGGCCAAAAGCATGGCTCTCCCACGTTTTAAATGTTCTCATTAGGAGTGAGCAGAGATACAAGAAGATATTTTTCTATAATTTTGCTGATTGAGATTAAAAATCAGATTATTACATTGTGATAATGTTAACTATGAACAAACATAAAATATCGTTATGTGCCATTTCGTATATCTACATACGGTAGACAAGGATTATTGTGATATTTTCAGTTTTTTATACTTTGACATTTTATACTGGTTAGTGTTTCCAAAAAGAGAAATTTTATTGTTTAGAGTTTTAAAGCACTTGTTATATGTAACAAATAATATTTTAACATAGTATAGTACAAAATATGTCCTATGTAAACAGTACAACTTTTTATGATTTTGTAAATATTTTGTTTATTTATCAATTATTCAAGTGTGTATGTATAATTTTTTTTAGTTATGTAGTATAAAACCAAATTGTATTGTGTTCATAAATCCATAAGACAGGACCACATATTATGTTAAGCTAAATTTAAAAAGGGGCTAAATTCAATACATAAATTGTTTTTCTTCCTATCTGTTCAAAAATTGTTGTTATCAATTTTGTAAAAAAAAATCATAAATTGGTCTTAAAACACTTACCGGTCCGGGGCCGGCACCGGCCACCGGGCTGCCGGGGGAGCAATAATGTATAAATATAATATAAACTTATAAAGCATGTTTTTCACTTCCCGGCCTGGTAACGGCACGGCGATGACTCCCACCTGACATGATATGTCACCGCACTAGTAAGTGAAAACCGGCCATTTATTTTACTTGAGCAAAAATCTATAAATATCGAATCAATTCATCTGCTCTATATCCACCTCATACCAACCAAGTAATATTATTATCACTTCAGTATTAATTTAAATTTTGTATTGTGAATAAATTTTAAATGGAATTATTGAACTATGTTTTCTCGTTAAAAAAAATAAAACAAACTTTATTACACTTAAAATATTTAATTTCTGTACAATCATCATGAAACCGGACGGACCTACTGGCTATTTTTCTGTGAAACGCGCGCGATGTAGTCGAGTGCGCGCTGTATGGCGGGCGGAATGGGCGGCGGCGTGGGCAGGTGCGCGCCCGTGGGGTGGAACCCGCTCTCGTCCGCCGTGTACAGCAGGTTTATCACCTGGAAATATAGAGACACCAGGATAAGCACCTAGGACCAGCACTCCCCGACACAACTTGTAATGAAACTGCTTTGCATATGAATGCATTTTGCAGAATTTCGCTTAGTTGCGCTTCGACTCCTGCGTCAATATGAATGAACCCTTAGATTCCATCATAATAAACGCATATACCGTCTCCGTTATGTCGCGAGTAAAACTGCCGACTAATAAATTTTGAAAGAATCAACGAGGGCCTAAATACCGGCTAATTTGCTCCCTGTAAGCAACTGTGAACTGTGACTGTTAGGGCAAAACAAAACAGGATTAAATTATTAAACACACATTTATTTTGTAAATGTTGTGAGCTCGCCGTCTTGGTTCTAACATATACTTCTTATGATAAAGTGGTGATACCAATGATATAGCAATACTTATTAGCTCCTCTTTATTTATGTATTACATCACACATATGAGAGAGATGTTTAACACAGATACGTCTACATTACATAGCATAGCCCCTATACATCTTGATAGGCTTGCATGTGACATCTGTCAATAAGACTTTGACATAGTACAAGAGTACTAAGCGACCACAGATACACTGACAAGAGAGGATGGCAGCCGCCATCTATGAACAAAATGGTTTATAGGTACAAATTATTTTAACAAACTGACCTGTCCGTCGGGCGCGGTGTACTGGTACTGCCCCTCCACGACCAGGCTCGGCTCGTGCTCCGGGCTCGGCGGGAAGCTGCCCCGCTGCTCGTGGAAAATGCCCTCATCTGAAATGTGACGCTAGGTTTCTTCAAGATGTTTGGATGAATATTTTGTTTAAAATAGCACTTTTTTTAGGCTCAAAAGGAAAGTAGATTCAGACCTTTTAGGCAAAATGTCATACGATACGCATACGATGACGCAGTTACAAATCAAAAAGGTATGGTAAGTGACATATCGGGCGCTATGTCGCATACCTACTACTTAGCGAACGTTATGTCAATCCCATATATTTTCAATGAGGGATTTCGATATTTTTTTTGCCGCTAGGAGGCAGACCCGACTCAACGACTCACGACAAAGTGCCATCCATCAGTTGGCTAAGCCCCCAGATATAATTTTTAATACAAATGAATAACTTTAATGGGTTTATGCACATTCAACTCAACCACAGGCGCGATTTCAAGCTGGTGAGATGTCACCTTACCCAATCATTTAGAATTTTTCATTTGTAATCTTTATTGACTCGTTCTTGGCCTAAGTAGGTATCTGTATCAAGTCATTTGAAGTCTCCCAACTACCAGCAAGTAGACTGGTGAAGCGTAATCTTAAATTTGTGGTCAATGATCAAGATGACATTGAAGACGAATGTAAGAGACTGCCACATACCTGTCTGCAGCGCCCAGCGGTAAGAGCCGTCGGGATGGGGTCCTTCGAAATCATTGCGGACGATGCCGCCGCTCCCACACCATGAGCTGCTCAGCGAGGCCAGCTGTACAAAAAACATTAGTTATTAGGGCCGATTCACACAAGAGCGGCTCAAGACGAAACCGATCTGTTCCGCTCGATTCAGAATAGCTCTTACTTTTACAGAAAAAACTGGTATGAGTGGTAGGGCCTATTTTAGAGAAAATGACTAAATCCCGATTTCGCCAACGCGTTAGTGTTAATCGTTTGTCTAAATATCATGCCATATATATTTAGACAAACAATTATAAATTCATTAATACGAACAAGGAGATAGATAACATGATATTTATTCATCAATTAAATTTAGCAGGCTTTGGTGAAATTAGCTCTTAATATGTTACAGTTAGGCACAGTGTTGACAGGAGAACTAACTGTACTTACATGTTGGTTCCTCTGAATACCAAACTAACGCCCGAAATTAATAATCAATCTTAATCTCATTTTAGCTATTTGAGATCAAGATTTCAATACAAATCAACGATCCAAGGATCAACTTCACGTCAATTTTTGTTTGCGAATTTAAGATTGAAGTCAATCTAAGATTTTAGATACGTTATTAATATCGAGCGTAAGTAGAGAAAACCAGTCAGAAACAGACTGCAGACAAATTCTACTTGCCTACTTCCGACGCAATGATAAATGATGTTTGATTATGCCTTGTTTACTATATGGATAGGTATATAGCCAGTTAAATATTATTTTAAGTAAATTATTGTTTGAATAACATTGACAATATAGAATTTGGATTTGAAGTAGGACAACAAAAGTAGTGTGTACAAACTATAATGCATGTATGCATACCCGCTAGTTTATGCGGTGGGTCAATTCTTTGGTACAGGGTAAACGTACGACTAATCCATTTCACGTTTTGTGAGCGGTTTTTCCTTCTACACACTTTTTTATGGAAGATTTGCTTACATCACTTATCTTACGGCCCGTTTCAATAACCTATCTTATTGACCAATAATTATTTGTTAGAAACGTCAAATTTGTATCGCAAAACACCGGCAAATGATTGAATGACGACTTTTTAAAGTAACAAATAGTTACTGGTACATAGGTTATTGAAACCGGCCCTTATAGTCTTACAATCTTACTTTCTACTCGTAAAAACCATTTGTTCTATAAAATGATCTCACGCAAAACGTTGCACACTCCTGTACCTGCTACTTTTTCGGTTTCTGTAATGACAGATCGTTACGATCGATCGCGTGTAGTGGGGCTTTTTAGACATTGGAATTTTTATTAATTTTTGGCAAGCCCTGCGACTGTTGGTGGATTTGTAGTTATTGAATCTTAAATCCAACTTCTAAGGGTGGCGGTCATTTTCCAGTGGAGTTGACGGGACGGAATTTGGCAGTTAATCAAAAATCACGTTTGTTGTATTCTTTTTTAGTATAATATGTTGTTATAGCGGCAGGAAAAAATCATCGTCTATGAAAATTTCAACTGTTCTAGCTTTTAGCTAGTACTAGCTAGCACGGTTCATGAGATGTGTGATAAACCGACGGACAGGCGGACGGTGCAGTCTTAGTTTAGTAAAAGGGTCCCGTTATTTATCCCATCATAAACTCAAGACTTCGTCCATCAGCCGATACTAAGTATTTGAATCGGTCGCGGAACATACTTGATTTATGGAACAAACAAATCTTTTTGGTAGTAGATACCTATTCCCTGCACCGACAGCAGAGTTCCGCGTCGTGCTATTAGTTGAGCGATAATAATTAATGTGACAGCCAACACTCCGCTCACCTTCCTTATGTCACAGTGTAAACACAAACAGATTTAATTTAAGTAGCTACTAAGGTAGATGCGAGTACGAGGGCGGCACTGAAAATTTCGGGAATCAAGGAAGTGACACAACATTACTATTTAAAAATGTATTTATTGCTTTTCGAAGTATTCTCCGCGAAATTTGACACATTTTTCCATACGATGGAACCAATCATTGAAGCAACCATTCTATTCGGAAGTTGGGGTCTCCAAAATGGCCGTTTTGTAGGCGTCCACAGCTTCTTCAGGTGATGAAAATCTCTAACCACGCAATTTATTCTTTATTTTAGGGAAACTATAGAAATTATTAGGGCTTAGGTCGGGGCTGTACTGCGGATGGTCTAATAATTCTATGATTTCTTGCTCTAAAAACTCTTTTGTTCTGTGCGCGGTGTGAGAACTCGCATTGTCGTGATGGAGGATGATGCGGCGGTTGCAGTTCTCTTTACGGAGTTCAGAAACGACCTGTGGCAAACAAATGTTAGCATACCATTCTGCATTAACCGTTCTTTGTCCCTCAAGAGGAATAGTCGCAACATGGCCGGTTTTGGAGACAAACGTGGCCACCATTTTTTTTGCAACACTCCGTGAACGAACAATTTTTGTTGGCTTTAACTCATTTTCGAACACCCAAACTCGTGACTGGTTCTTTGTTTCGGGTTCGTACGCGTATATCCAGGATTCGTCACCTGATACGATGTTGTATACAGCATTTGAGGATCCTGCGTGGAATCTTTCGAGAGTTCTGACGCACCAAGTAACGCGAGCCGCTTTTTGCTCTTTACAGAGCAAATGCGGTATCCATCGGGAAAACAACTTTTTTACACCCAATTGTTCATGCAAGATTATTTGTATTTGACTCTTGCCAATGTCTAAAGTTGCCTGAATTTCGCGGTATGTCACATGTCGATCTTCCTCAATCAGCTTACGCACAGCATCAACGTTTTCTTGGGTGACTGCAGTTTTTGGACGACCTTGACGGGGATCATCACTGAGCTTGACACGTCCACGTTGAAATTCAGCAAACCAGCGATAAATTGTGGTTTTGGATGGGGCTTCATCACCAAATGCAGAAATCATCCGGTCAACACACTGTTTTTGTGTTAAACCACTTCGAAAGTCATAATAAATCATCGCTCTAGAATTTTCTCGAGTCAATTCCATTTTCTCAACGACTAAACAAGTTTGACAAGACCGAGAATCTTTTTTTAAATAAATAAACGGTAGTTATTCGATTTTTAAAACCAAGGAGTTTTAAATTAAAAAGATTTTAATATGACAGGAACAGTGGAAATATTCCATTCCCGATACTTTTAGTGCAGCCCTCGTACTAAGGCTAACGAAGATTTGTAACAATATATAAAATATTCAGTTTCATCAACATGGTTTAATTTTAATTTGTTATATACAAAGTACTTTGTGATGTTAATCATTTCGATCATAGGTACATTTCCTACAAAATATTAGCACAAAATTCAATTTTGTTTGTATTTTTAGTTACACTTGTAAGTTATCTGGTGCTGCGCACATGCGTTGGTCCTTAAAATCCCCAACCCCCCTTTGGGCCTTAGGTAACCTCACTCACAAACCTCTCACGGAGAAACACAACGCAAGTAATATTTCACGCCGGTTTCCCGGCCGTGCCGCCCATTCGTGACAAAGCATGACTTTCATAATATCATAGGTACTTATTCATCATCAATCATCTTGACAATGCCAGCCTTAAACCAATATGTGTTTTACCTAAGTGCATTATTTAAACTTTTTTTGTTTTCAGTATCCTTATATGTCGTCTTCATTTTATTGAAAAAATAATAATTTTAAGTTACCCCGTCGGATAACGTCAGCTTTATGGAAAAACTAGATCAAAATCACACGCACGGACAGACACGTCAAACTTATAACACCCCTCTTATTGGTCGGGGGTTAAAATTGTTAAAAACCGAGAGGCTACCAGTGAGTAAGGTTCGCGGCAGGAAACAGTGCAAAGGACACTGAGCAACTGTTAATAAATCTAATTATAGAGCCTAAAAGCCCATAAAAAATAAGTAGGTATATTCAAACAACGGGCCTCTAATACGGTAAATTACTATTAAAAGTTACGTAAAAACGTTTTGGATATGTCTATATTGATGAAGAAATCAAATAATCGTTTTAATTAATAAGAGTTTATCGAACATAGCTCGTAAGGCTATTTAAAGACATCGCGAATTTATAAGTTCTACAATCTACTTACTGTATACAAATATAATAATAATTATATAACTAAAAAGAGAAAAAACTATTTGATAAATCACTCTCTGTCTTTTTTATATCTAATTAGTATTTTAATTCATCTAAGATTTTAAGTAATATCATATAAGTCGAATGTTTTTGTACTTCTTATAGCAATACGTACGTACCTATTTAATATGTGTATGTATGTTTAGTAAAATTTAAATAAGAAAAGCTAAAAAACTAGACGTGACAGAATCGTTCTGTAAACAGTTTTGGATTCAGCACATTGTGTGTACAAATGTACTTACATTAGAATCACAGAACAAGGTTCTTGCTCCCGGATTTTTTTGCTGACTACCGACCTAATTTTTCTCTTTTTAGTTATATTATTATTAACACATTTTAAGAAAGATATAAATACAAACAAGCCTCCGCTATTCTCACTCTCTCGGCAAAAAATACTCGAGCGTTATTTTATGCCAGTTTTCTGAGAGGCCGTGGTATTTCCACAAATAAGCATTGCCGATCTGTGGACCTACTAAACAATCACCAGTAATGATATTGATTTGATACTGTCTTATTAAATATAAAATAATTATTATTATCTATTGTAATAGTCGATGGAAAAAACGTAGCACTAAGCATTAAATAAATATACTATAGTGATGATGATCACGAATATAATTTTAGCAATAGCAAAATTTCTAAGACATTGATATCGGTGCACAAAACTCTGATGAGTAGTGAGTACCTATGTCAACATAATAATATGTTGGTGTTTCTTGTAAAGATGGTGGTGATGGTGATGCTGATTACTGAAAGTGGTATGATGGCGTATGCTTGCAGTTCCTTAAACAACGCCGGAATACCCAGTTCAGTACTTTTGGATCCAGGTTATACCTTGGTACAAAAGCTTACTTTTTGGTAGAATATGCTTAGAATACTTCAGAAAAAGTCAAATTCATGGGTATTTAATTTAAAGTCGAATATCTCACAAACTGATACCTACCTAAATCGAAAAATTGTCGTAGCAACCTCTCACATCCCACACTTTGGGGGAGACGCAGAAAGAAAGTCATACACTTGTCAACCCAACTTTGTCAAGCTTGTCAACCCAACTTTACGGTGCCCAAAAAAAAATTTAGTACTAGATATTTCGTACGCACGAAAGGAAATTCCGCGGGAAACGTACCTACTTTTTGCCGCGATAAAAAGTAACCTTTGTCGTTCCCCGTGGACTACTCTATATTTGTGTGTACTTCAAGTGACCATTCACTGCCTCCACCACCCATCTGCAGATAGACACACATCGACTTCGGTTGGCTTGTGCTGTAGTTAGTTGGTGTTTGCCTTCTAAAAGTGATTCAGGCATACACGTTCTAAATCCATATCCTTCTAAAAAAATTTATACTGTCCCTGAATCCCCTGTCGAGAATGAACACATCACCATTATAAGGTGGATTTACGGTGGATATAATTTCAGCATCTGATGTAGTTGCTTTATATGGGCCTAAACAATCTACAATATACCCATCAGTAGCTACTATTAAAAAAGGTTTTAATAGATTCCTATATTTATGCATTGAGTAGCTTTGTTTCTGAAACATATAATTTGAGCTTTTGTGTGTATATATATATATATATATATGTACCATCGCAGATGACTATTGCATTGTTTCCATTTCCGTATAAGCCATTTGGAATAGACAAATTATGATTATGTTATTCTTCTCTTGTTATGTGGTTAATGCCAAGATTTCTGGGCACAAAATCTTAAAGAAGAACCTCCCTCACTTTGTCCATTAAGTTTTCCAATGTCCGGCGGGGTACTTGAACTAAACTAGAAATTCTTTTATCGGAATCTCCGGTCCTCATTTTTATTAATAATGCTGCTAAGCCTAGAGAGCCTCTTCGTATCTCTAAGATACGGGGCACTTCTTCCATCAAACTGTTGAATTGCTGTTTAGTTCGTCCTATCCAGTACTCAAAAACTCTGTCATCCATGTCTTGCAGATTTTCAAAGTCCAAAGTTGGATTAAAAGCATTCACAAAAGAAAAAACATGTTGAATTTGATCCACAGTGAACATTGTCATACTGTTTTCAGAGTCATACAAAATCTCCCATGAATTGCTTGTTAAATGGGGACCACAAACTCGAGCTAGGCTTGGCAAATAATAATTATGGTTGCTTAAAACAATAGCACGCAATTTATCTGAAATACTATGTAAATTAGTACTGTTGCAATTGGGAAAGACACAGTGATTGTTAGAGTTCGCTGCTCTCCTGTAGTTTGGCAAAACTAATCCTTGATTGCTTGACATACTAGGTTCATGATGATTAGAACCTGATGGTCTGTGTGAAGGTTCAACATCTTCTGATGGCTGCAGATTATCATGTATTGGTTCATGTGATTCTGATGAAGCAACAGGTGGTGATCTAGTATTGTCTAGAGTATTCATATGTCGAGCTTCTCTTTGTGTACGAAGCCAACAAGCGTGGCAAACACGATCAGTTTCATTGATCTGAAAAAAAGTAATGTGAGTATAGTAAAAAGATAAATATCCAATAATAGTGAAACCATGTATTATCTAAGTCAACATACACAATTAATATTGTAAAAAATGTGAGAAAGTATACCTAATTTTTGTAATATTAAGATTATTCTATTTTAATAAATGAATAGATATAAGAACTTAAATATATTAACTAACCTGACGTGGTGCAACTCTGCTCTCTATAATATTGATCATACTCTGGTGCAGGTCAGTAGGATTCTCCCTCAATATTTTGTCACTTTGTCGTCGATGAATGGAACAGCCACATAAAAGACACACATCAGTGTGTCCCCTTGGTCTTGATCCAGCTTGGTGCTCATTGTCACCAGAAGCTTGGTGCAAGTTCTCATTCAAAGAGAAGATTGCAAGATCTCTGCATGCTTCACACACACAATCAGCTTCAGTAATCTAAAAAAAATATAATTAAGTAGGTATATAGTATAGTACAAAAAATTTTGTTTGTCATAATGATATTATGACTGTTTCGTTTCGATAAACTGCTTGAATTAAGTACTTAGTAACTTGTTCAAAAGTTATGAGACCTTGGTGTCTATTATTGATATATTATATAAAAACACACAATGTTTTTATTGTTGTTATGTGAAGCGGCAACAAGCTATTAAGTTGTGTTGATATAAAATATTTTACTTACTATTTGTGGGTATACCCAGCTGCAAAGTAGTGCAGTGACTCTAGTATCTAGTGCCAAGGCAGGGCATCAGCGAAGTGTATTAACACAAATACCACAGTTAACACACAGGATTCTAGGACGTCTATCACGAGATGGACCACGTGAATCCATTGTTGCTAGAAGATAGCCCACAAAAGACAAAATCGCGTAGAAGTATCAAAGTCCGGGAGGCAAAGCACAAAGTCCCACAAAAGGGATAACGGAGTCCATATAACAAGTCGAATCACAGAGAATCAAAGTCTAAAAACATGCCGGGTCGAAAATAAAGGAAAGAAAAACAATATCAAAACACAATCACACACAAGAGGCAGCGCAAGAACACCGTAGAGTAACTTCTTTATTTGACACTATTTATAATTGCTAATACATTTGTTTGACAACTAAGCAGGGTTGCTAGTTATTTTAACTCATCCTTTCTTTTTTACCCGACTAAATTGAAAAAATAAAATCGATTTATTTATTAAAAGTTTTGAAATTAACTAAAATTGAAGATCTGTTCACAACTTATACGGTAGGATGAAATATTACTTTTACTATTTATGCCGTTCGCCGGCTGAGGCACCGCGCAGTGTGCGGCCGCCGCTTTGGCAAAAAAATATCAAAATATGGCAATATTAACGGTAGCTGAGGGAAAAATATGAAATCCGTAAAAAGTAGTCAATTGATTTACAAAAAATAATCGGTTTTGTTTGGTAGCTTTTATTAAATCCTAGAATATATTGTATATTCTTATATACAATTCTTATATACTATAGTAAAATGTAATAAAATAAAATAATTGTTTTTGTTCATATGAAATTTCTAGACGCTTAAAAAATATCAAAAATAATATTTCGCCATTGTTAATTGATCAAAATAGATCCAGTAGTTTCTGATCATATTCACTGCAATCAAACATAAGTACAAACAAACAAATATATTCTCTTTACAATATTATTAGTGTACGCTACGTCTCGTCTTTAAAGCCTTATGAAATTAAATTAAACGCGTCTCCTCTGTAAAGGACCTAACGAGATAAATAAAACGCTACGTGTATTCGTGGCCTTATCAGATTAAGTAGGTAATTTAAAGACGCACATCAGTAACGGCTGAGCTTCGGCCTTGTTAGTTGTTGGCTCGGCCACACCCACATCGTATTCACATGGGAATATTATCTTTAAAAAATGTTTTGATGAGCCTGTTAATATTTTTTACGCAAACGTCAATTTTTGGCAAATTAACACATGGCAGTTTAAAGTCGCCGAATGAATCTCATGTTGGCTTGTAGATAATCTGCTAAAACTTATTTACTTATCCCCTTACTAATAAAAATATTTACACAACGGTTGCTGTCTGCGTCTGTGTGACTTTTCCAACGTATCAGAATAACAGATATATATTTAAAATAACCTAACCAAGAGCATGTTGGGACATGTCTAAGGAGGGTTCCGTAACTATCAACGCGTAATAGGTTTTTTTGAAATTTCTTCAAAAGTTATTGTCCGATTTCGATTAAAATAATTTTCCTAAAAGGTTTTTAGCATGATCTATCAGCATGGAAACTTACAAGTTGCTAACTCTTATAGTTTACAAATGCCAGCTCTCAACCCTGGCCCTGGCCAACCAGACCAAATTATAAACCTCTTTGGAGGCTGATTACATAAAAATAGTTGACTTTGTAAAAAAGTTATTTATGAAACTTTACCTTTATTTAAAAAGACCTATTCGAAGATACCCTACATGATGGGGTAGAATGAAAAAATATTTTTCATCCCCACTTTACATGTATGGAGAGCCACTCCTAAAATATAAAATTATTATTATTTCATGTTGCCAAAACCGAAATCTATATTGTTTAGATTACATATTATGAGTATACCTATCCATTTTTATTCATATAATTACAGAAGTTAGAAGGGCGGACTGACGGACGGACAGAGCGAAACTATAAGGGTTCCTTATACTACGGAACCCTAAAAATGCTCTTACTTCTAACTAGGCAAATCTCAACCTCAACAATATTATACCCTACCTACCTAGCTCATTGGATGTAATTTCGCAAACTGCTCTTGTCAAAACAAATACATATTAATCAATATTTTTTCGCAAAAAACTCAAGAATACACTGTAACATTATCTGAACGCCGCTGTTCAGCGCCTACCTATGTAAACATCTTAACGGTACTTGACACGTAACAAATCGAAAATTACAGTAACATTCTTAAGGACTGCGGCTAAGCTGAGTCAGGACACGTACAGGCGGAGCGTTTAGTGTAGAGCGCAGCTCATGGCTATTTCCCCACCTAGTTATCATAGAAGGTATAGCACACTGCACAAGACATATACCTACCTACCCCCTTATTAATAATAAGTACTTGGGTAACCGAGCTTTGCTCGGAGTTCTTGTAGATTTAGAATAATAAAAAAATTACAAAAATATTTATCTGGCCGGGATTCGAACCCACCATATTTCAAATATTCGTACACCGCAAAAATTATACATAAGCATGCCATTCTGCCACTCAGACCGACATTTATGAGGTCGAAATAATTATTTATGTATTGTTGCACGACGAAAGAAAAGACATATATAATTTAAAAAAAAACGCAATTTCCCAGGGATAAGACCTAGCTAGATCGTTTCTTCTCCCCCAAAACTGCCTGCATACTTGAGAAACCGATTATATAATATACAAGATTGTCTCGTTTAAATTATAAGATATTTATACCACGGATAGGCTAATCCATATTCCTGTTTGTGTTTTATATAGTGTCCGACCGAAACTGGATTTTACGACCGAAACCGAAAAGCAATGACGGGAACGGTCTCAGTTTCGGCCGAAACCGAAAAGCAATGACGGGAACGGTCTCAGTTTCGGCCGAAACCGAAAAGGAATGACGGGAACGCTCTCAGTTTCGGCCGAAACCGAAAAGCAATGACGGGAACGGTCTCAGTTTCGGCCGAAACTGAAAAGGAATGACGGGAACGCTCTCAGTTTCGGCCGAAACCGAAAAGGAATGACGGGAACGCTCTCAGTTTCGGCCGAAACCGAAAAGCAATGACGGAAACGGTCTCAGTTTCGGCCGAAACCGAAAAGGAATGACGGGAACGCTCTCAGTTTCGGCCGAAACCGAAAAGGAATGACGGGAACGCTCTCAGTTTCGGCCGAAACCGAAAAGCAATGACGGGAACGGTCTCAGTTTCGGCCGAAACCGAAAAGGAATGACGGGAACGCTCTCAGTTTCGGCCGAAACCGAAAAGCAATGACGGGGACGGTCTCAGTTTCGGCCGAAACCGAAAAGCAATGACGGGAACGGTCTCAGTTTCGGCCGAAACCGAAAAGGAATGACGAGAACGGTCTCAGTTTCGGCCGAAACCGAAACTTCCGTACAAGGATCATGTTTTGAGGTAAAAATAAAGAAAACGTTAGTATAATCAGCCGACAGCCTGTCTTTTTAGGGTTCCATAATTTCCATAGTATTCAAGGAACCCTTATAGTTTCACTCTGTCCGTCAGTCTGTCTGTCTGTCTGTCCACCCTTCGAGCTCCTGTATGAACATAAATGGATGAAATTTGGTTTAGTTAAGCATACATTGTGTATAGATCTCAGTTTTGGCATCATAAAATGATAATAATTTTATATTTTAGGTTTATTCTACCCCATCGTGTGGTGTGATCTTTAAAGGCAAGGTTGGAAACCTTGCCTTTATTTTCATTTTCGAGTAATCGACATCCAAAGTGGTTTGTAAGTTGGTCCCCCCTGGCATTTCTAAGCGATAGGAGATAGAAACTCGTAAGTTTCCATGCTGATAGACCATGGTAAAAACTCTTTAGGAAAATTATATTTGAGCGCAATAGAACAACAACTTTCGAAGTAATTCGAAGAAAACCTATTGCGTGTTAATAGTGACGGAACCCTCCATAGACATGCTCTTGGTTAGGTTATTTTTATTAACCCGGCGGGAGTGTGGTGATGAAATGGATCGGCCCTTAACTGTACACCGAAGTAGTTCATAAGTGAATTAGGCACAATGCAAGAAATATGAAAATTATTTTTAGACAATGACAAACTATCTATATATATCTATCATATAGTCCGGAGCATATAGTCCCAGCATTAAAAGCGTCGAACATGACCGATCACAGCGCGAGAACTCCCGAATGCCGTTTCGGTTTCGGTCGTAGTTTCGGCAGGTTTTCCGCCGAATCCGAAACTAAACCGAAACCAGTTTTTTGCCGAAACTCGTCCAATACCGAAACCGAACATTCGGTCGGACACTAGTTTTATACGTTGGAAAAGCCACTTGACAGACATAATTACAGACGCTGTCCGTCGGACGTTTTGAGCAAAACTATAAGGATTCCTTGTACTAGGGAACCCTAAAAAGTGATAGGTGAGACTAGCTGTTGCTCGCGGCTCCGCCCGCGCAAATACAGTATCCCTTGGGAACAAGGTATTTTTTCGGGATAAAAAGTAGCCTATGTTTTAATCCAGAGCCTAAACTACTGCTTTCAAATTTTATCAAAATTCGTTGAGTAGTTTTTGCGTGAAAGTTTACAAACATCCATCCAACCATCCATCCATTCATCCATCCATCCTCACAAACTTTCACATTTATGATATTAGTAGGAAGTATTGGGATTTGGATGTCTGGAAACTATTATTTTTATACGCCCATCTTCTCCGCGTCGCTACTCGCTTAGTCGTCTAAATGCGGGCAGTCTTAACGTTTTTGAATCAAGGTAATTGTTAGTGTTTTAAGTTTTAACTTTTAAGTTACGTAACCGGTGGTTATCTAAAGCAACAGTTACAAACACCCGTCCCAAATACCGTGGAGGTCAGAGGTGACACACACGGGTGACCTATGAGCGTTTTTTTCTACCGCTTAACCGTTGCAACAAGTTGAAATCGGGAGGACCGGGAACCGGCGGGTGTTTTTATGTAATAGTAGCTGATGTTGCCCTCGACTTCGTACGCGCAGAAGGAAATCTCCCGGGAACCGTACATTTTGCCGCGATAAAAAGTAGACTATGTTCTTCCCGTGGTCTACGCTATCTGTGCCTCATGGCGCATGACCAATGACGCATAAGCTGTGTTCACATATTCACTGACTTCTTAATGCGAATAGACTATAGGTTATAATATCATAGTATCTCTTGTAGAGATAGAGAGTAAAGCACTAATTGTGTTGTGGTCTTCATAGGCAGTAATAGCTATCAGATGACGCGTCTACTCGTTCGCCTGTATTATCTATACTAATATTATAATGAAGAAAGATTTGATTGTCTATATATATGTTTGTTTGCATCGAATATACTCCGAAACTTCTGAACCAGTACCTTTTATACCAACAAACACGACATTAGATGAAGGCACACGTTTTTTCCCCAGTTTACACGAACGACACCTACGAAGTTTTAATAAAAACGCTGATATATTTTTCTCTACATATTGTGCCCATGCGAAACTAGAGACTAGTCTCAGATTATTATTTTTATAGCGTTCCTTTTTAGTAGTTTACCGTCAATCTTAAAACATGGCCTTAGACTGATTGCAAAGATAAAATTAGCAGGTCATCAATAAAGATATGTGTCAGTGAAGAATAAAAGCTTTCGAGTTTCGACAGTGTTTGTATGAATAATTCAAGCCTTTCATACATTTTTGTAACCAAGTAATGGGATTACCAAACTCAAGATTGAACACGATCGACCTTCGAGTTCCATGGCTTAGATAATTTCGTATGTTATGTAAAAATATTAATTGTATATTGTAATAAGTGGGTCTTATGTAGGGTTGCCAGATTTTATTCCAGCCTATAAGGCTGCCTGTTTCCAGCCTGTTTAAATACGCCAAAAATACGGGATTTCAGTTTTCATCCGGGACAAAAAAATATATATTTTGATTTTTTTTTGAGGGTAGCTTGAGATAAAGCATAATATTTTTATTAGTTTTGTTATGTTTTGAGCTCATAATATATATGTGTATGGGACATTGCGAGCAGCCCGCACACGCGTGAGTACCTGCCATGTATTCTTTTTAACCCGAAATTACTAAATTTACAGGACAGCGCTTCAGCGACAGCGACAGCGACAGCGACAGCGACAACGTCCAGGGTGGCGGGACGTTATAAATAATACTTTGAATACGGGACGTCTGGTCCCTAGTCTAATGTAAAGTTAACATTTCAGTAATCAATCTAATGCTATCGTCTATCGATACTTACTAATAAAAATATTTATACAGTGTATAAGCTACACAATGTTTTGTCCTTGTCTGTAAAGCTAATTTTAAACGTACGAGACAAGGACAAAACATTGTATAGCTTATCCACTGTGTAAATATTTCTATTAGTAGGTAAGGGGGTTAGTATCCATCGCCCTAGTGGCAAAGTTGCACAACTTGCACAAGAGACAGCGTAGGTTCCATGCCAGGGTGAACCTGTGGAAAACGTCGCAAGGAAACAACTAAAAATGTTTAAAACTACGTTTAATTTGCAAACCCGTAGAGAGCCAGCGAGATAGACAAGTAGCAATGTAGCTTAAAGGGGCAATCCTCCTTAAATTCAGGAGATGACACGGACTCGTAGCTTCATTAGGCAAAAATCATTCTTTCTCCGCGGCCAACATTCTCCACGATAAACTATTATATACAGAGGCACTTTTAGAAGAATATTGCTTATTTACAACCTTAGAGAGCTCGAAACCAACCCCTGCACAGCGCCGCAAACAGCCGCAATGCTGCAGATAACCCGAGACCTATTGACAGCACGCACTGTGCATTTCCAGCATGTACGACGGACTTTGCAAAATTAAAAAACAATATTAAAAATTTAAATAACCCCCGAATTGTCAAGCAGTAAGCGAGCTGATGATGAAATATAGCTAAGAACACTCCCGATTATGTCAGCTTTCAACAAAAAAACTAGATCAAAATCGGATGATATAACTATAAACTGATGAACCACACACAGATAGATAATACCTATATTACATTAACACCCGTCTGTTTTCGTCGAGGGTTAAAAGTATCTAGGTAGTTAGGTACACAAACATAACGTAGGTAATATTATGATATCCTAAGAGTTAGAAATGTTGAAACTTTGCGGATAAGTAATTATTATTTTATCTTCAGTTGTGAAATCTAAGTTATTTATGCAAAGCATCTTAAAGTCCTGCGCATACGCATTACAGAAAGAACACTTCATCTTATTAAAGTAAAAGACATCAACGCAGTCTCAAGTGTTTCCATAAAATAATATGTATATTGTTTAAAGAATAGTTTGCTCAGTTAATAAATGTTTAATCACCTTTCAATTAAGTTGAAATGCACATGATTTTGGGGGCAAAGCAAAAAGGCTCTAATTTTCTCAAAGCACTTGGACTTTTTTTGATAACTCTCATGACTTATGGAATTTGAATCATACCTACAATATGAACAACAATCTTGGAATATGGTAATAATAGTGGTCTTATTTTACTAAATATGTAGGCACAAAAAATTGTACAACTAGAATTGTAAAATAAACAGTGAAATCGTATTAAAACTTACCAAAAATACTATGAGCATGGGCTGCATTTGCACTTTGTAATTTTGAACTGTCAGAAAATATTGATAAGATTGTAATTGTTCTTAATAGCGCTAAAGCGTTGTGTTAAAACACTAATAACGCTTTAATACACATTATGTTAAAACCGAAAACCTTACACAGTAATTATTCATGTGAATGTGATAAAAATATCATTTTTGCAACAACAACTTTAATTACTCGCTAAAAAAAAATACTTCGCAATAATCGTTACAATTTGAAACTCTGCTAAGACAATTATACTGGTATTTTGGCGGTAAATTGATCTGTCACACCGCTGTTTGCGCGGTCTACTGCCGTATTGTCGCCGGGCGCCAGGTATTGGCGGCATTGCACATGACTTATAACCTTTCGGAGCTCGTGGGGACTTATTATCGTACATTACGCCCGCGTAACCGAACCTTTCACTTAGCGACAAATCACATTACGATATGTTGACTCTATCAGAGCGCTCAAGTAGATCTATTTGGTAGCACCTCTCGGATCTAGATTGGGCTCGGTCTGTATGCGGTGACCTACCATTGGCCAAACCCAATCCAGGTTCATTTGAAAGTAACGATTAAATTAAAGAATGAATATTTAATAGACATTATATGTGAATAATACGAAATAAAATGCACCCTTGTAGGAGAAAAAGGTTCCGGGTGCTGGTTCAATAAGAAGCTTAAATCTACATGCTTTTGCTGATTTATTTCAAATAGCATCCACGTAAGCAGCCTTTGAATAGGTTTAATGAAAACATGATATGAAAATCTTCATTGAAAATTTCATAATCAATTGATAACATAAAAATAAAATGTACTCGAAATTTGTACTTTACATTCTTAAAAAATTCCCTTACACAAATTATACTTTGACGACCTCTATGGCTCAGTGGTTCAGCGCGTTGGTGCTCAAACCGGGGGTCGCGGGTTCGAATCCCGCCGAAGGAACAAAAGTTTTTGCTGTGTTCCTGGGTCATGGATGTGTATTAAATATGTGTATAATATAATAAAAATCTTAAATATATGTATAGTATAAAAGTATTAAATATACTTCCCGTTTTCTGGTACCTGTAACACAAGTTCTTCGGATACTTAGCACGGGGCCAGATTGACGTGTTGTGAAGCGTTAATAGATATTATATTATTATTATATTATACTTAAAAATGATGTTACGCGTGTTCAACAAGTGTTTATTTTTTATAATTTCATTTCATTTCAAGAAAAAATATTTTAATTTACATAGATTACTATGTACTATAAGAAGGATAATAATTTTATAAGAAGTTAATAGAAATATAATTTATAAAACAGCGATTATATTGCTCGGCAGGCATTAACGAACTCATAATCATCATAAATTTTGTATTGGACATGTTTTGTAATGGTTTCCAAACAATCATTTACGACCATTTAAATGCAAAAGTTTAAATACAAAGCAAATATTTAACAATATGATATTAGTGTCATATTTCTATACGTTATTTCCATACTCAGTTATTATTATAAACTTATCAATTTTATTGATAATGTTATTAAAAATATTAGAAGATTTTAGTGTACGCATTTCAAGTAATTTAAAATATTATTTATTGCTATGTCAGGCAACGATATTTCATTCCTTTATCTTTATTTTATGTTCGTCATAATATTTATCATAGGTATCATGTTATCAACTAACAGCCATCAGATATGTAAGTAAATAGTTTTAGGACTAGGCCATTATTAGCATTTTTAGGAGTTACGGAACTCTTGTAGTTTCATCATTTCCGGCCTATCGCCCAAACGGTTACAGCTAGAAAGATGAAACTTCGCATGGATATGTGTATTATAAAACTATTACAATAAAAATACACAAACAAGTATGAAACAAATCATATTTTCTAAATAATTCCCCTTTTAAATTCGGCAAAAATTTCAACTATTTCTAATACTCAATCTTCTTAATTTTGAAGTCGGTACCAGCCCGAACAACATCCTAATAAAACAATATATTTTAAAATAGAACTTACGTTTACTTTTTAAATAAAGGCAACGTTTCATACATGACTTTTTTACAAAGTCAACCATTCTCGAGTGATCGGCCACTAAAGTGGTTTATAAGGTCCCCCCCCCTGGCATTTCTAAACTATAAGTGATAGAAACTTGTAAGAAACACATACTGATAGATCATGATAAAATCTCTTTAGGAAATATATTTTGGGCGAAATCTGAGAATAACTTTTGAAGTAATTTAAAGAAAACCCATTGCGCGTGGATAGTTGCGGAACCCTCCTTAGACATGTCGTGACATGCTCTTGGTTACGTTAATTCATTAGGGTATTCGTTTACGTGATAGGCACTTCTCTGGTTTTATTATTTTTCAATTATAAACGGTCCATCGATAATTATCGATAAGGATTATACACACTAATCCCAAAGCACTATCTAATATGTAGATAAAATGAAAATAAAAACACGTTGCCTAGCAACCATATTAAAGTTTAGATTGTTATAGTTGACATTACGTCTCAATTACAGAATTACATAAAAATGTATCTTCTTTTCTATAAATGTTCATTAAATTGCTAACATAATGGCTGGTGACGTGATGTGTGAGGCGCCGAGAAGACCGGTGGCGAAAATGAGAGCCCATGACTACTTGTACGGTGAGACAGATGACGTCATCGAGTTTAGCGAGAATCAGCTAGGGGATGGCTTCAAATATGGCTGAGAACTAAATCCTGTAAATGTCCTAGAGACACATAATTCTACAGGAACAAAATATTAAATTTATTCCAATACACCAATGTCATACGTCACAATAACTATATTATAGTGCAGTGGAGCAAAAGGTTGTAGAGCAGTGACGAAGGCTCGCCTTCATAGGGAAGCCCTAGCCTGTATAGGTAGGGATTTGGTTAAGGGTCTTCAAAAGGTATGTGGTAAGTGAAGCCGATAGGAATGGAGTTATAGGAACCCCACGCCACTGTTATAGAGTTGAGCTCTATAATTTTTTGCGTCCCTCTTGGGTTAGAGCTCGAGCTCTGCCCCAATAGGGATAGCCCTATAATTTCTCGCTCTACTTTCCCAAAACCAAGTCTAATCCCAAACCAATGTAACACAGATATTGAAAGACATTAAACGATGAATGAAAACGTTTCCTCAAAACGATGAAGGATACTACGACTTTTTACGTTAATGATTAACGTTGTATCGTTTGAATATGGAATGTAGAACATTCGTGATTGTTTTCAGATTCAGCGTTCATAGTATCGGGCGCTCGGGACTACGCCAGGATGGCGTTCAGAGCGGCCATTTAACGTTGTATCGTTTGAATATGGAATGTAGAACATTCGTGATTGTTTTCAGATTCAGCGTTCATAGTATCGGGCGCTCGGGACTACGCCAGGATGGCGTTCAGAGCGGCCATTTAACGTTGTATCGTTTGAATATGGAATGTAGAACATTCGTGATTGTTTTCAGATTCAGCGTTCATAGTATCGGGCGCTCGGGACTACGCCAGGATGGCGTTCAGAGCGGCCATGGCTTCTGCACAACTGGTACTCCTGTCTTCACACTAATGTTATTTATGCGAATATTTGTATGTATGCACGCTTGTATGTATGTATGTATGTATGTTTAATTTTCTTTCACGCTGAAACGGCAGAACGGATTTGAATAAAATTTGAGATATGTACTTAATTTTGATTTAAAAATGTAACAAATTAATTTTTTGCGCGAACAAAATCACGGGTTAACATCCTAAAAACATATTTTAAAAATCAATTTAAAACAGGGTTTTCCCAACCTTTTCCCCTCGGAATATAAATGAGACTTTCATGTGATATTTTAATTGGGAAGAAAATTTTTATCGATGTTTCTTTATTTCGATATATCCTTACTTCCTTACTAATATTATAAATGTGAAAGCGTGGATGTTTGTTACTCTTTCACGCAAAAACTACTGAACGAATTTCGATGAAATTCGGTATGGTAGTAGTTTAGACTCTGGATTAAAACATAGGCTACTTTTTATCCCGAAAAAGTACAGTATTCCCGTGGGATACTGTATTTACGCGGGCGGAGCCGCGGGAAACAGCTAGTATATTATATATATAATTCGTTTTTGTATGTAAATAAATAAATATTGTAATCATTTCAAACTTGTCTAATGTCGAGGCGTCGTTGATTAATATTTCAAAACTAAGGATCGGCTATGAGTAATGACGTACATTTGACAGAACAAACCTTCATACAAGAAAAAGTTAGGTCATCTTAATTTCACCATACCTCAAATGTCAAAATGACCCCAAAAACCCCAAAAGTGGGGCCATTTTAAGTGGGGACAGTTTTTGCCTCGACACGCCTCGTCTTTACTACATACCCTATGTCCTAGGTCCTGTAGTGAAGTGACTTTCAGAGAGCGCTCTATTCCAGACAATACAACCCGTGTACGAGACCATGTTCTCGGAGTCGAGGCAGTACCCGAGCATGCAAGTTGGTAAGAACCAAATTCTTTGTTGACGTATCAAACGTTTAATTTTCTATAAGTATTCCATACTTATAGAAACTTCATATGCAATTGACACTAGAGCTCTTGTTGAGCTCCTTACACATACTTATTTCACAATTTTTATGGTTCCGTACTTCGGAAACCTTCTAGTTTCGTTTTGAAGATGAAACTTTGCATGGATATGTGCTTTTACCACGGCGACAAAGTGCTAAAACAAATCACTAATCATTTTATTTTTTTGAGCACTTCCCCTATGCGTATAGAGAGGATGATTTTTTTTTCTCGCTTTTACCCCAGACGACCAGACTTATCTAATGATATCCCACACTAGTGGGATATTATTAGGGTGTTGTAACTGTCCATGTGATGAACTTTGGGGAAAAAAAAACTAAAAACTTTGTTAGATCAGGAGTTATAGAGCCTTAACTAGTAAAATGCACTTACTTGGAATACTTACTACAAAAATAACTAAACATGTAAAATATTGGTATAATAGCACGGAACCCTTTGTTCGCGATACCTACTCGCACTTGGGCGGCTTTTATTGTTGACTATACTAAAATACAAGCGCTGACACGACTGACGACTACTTACTTAATATACGTTCAGTCGTTATTTGTCTCATCCCCTCTATTAATTTAACGAGTAACACCTATTTCTGATCTGCCTCTAGTATACCACCCCAACTGCCGTCTTCCCGCGCACGTGGACCGCTCGTACATGGCATACCAGCTCCGCGCGAGGGAGACCAGCCGCACGCCGTCCGCGCAGCCCGCCGCCCACACGTACAAGTACACCGCCATGTGAGTACCGGCTGTGACATAACGGCCTTGCAGAAAACCGGCGGGTTGCATGTCATGCCAATTGCCAACTTCGCGTGAGGGAGAACATCCGCGCGGCGCCCGATGTACGCCGCCATGTGTGATGTGAGTACACGGTACCACGGCCTTATAGAAATCCGGTGATTCAAACGCTTGTGAATTTGAGTGGTCAGAGGTTTGCTTTTATAAGCATACATCCAGATTTCAGGTTAACAATAGTTTATGGTTAAAAAATTGACCTTTGAGGCCTCTGCGTCGAGTTCCGCGTTAAGCGGCGCGACAGCGGCAGCGGGCGCCGAGTAGCGACTCCTGTCAAGCGGTGACCGCCCGCGCGCCCGCGCTCCTGCGAGTGCGTAGATAGTTTTGTCCAATTGATTTGTGTCATTTTTAATTTAATTTTTCGTTTAATTTATAAATTTGAGTACCTAATTAATAATATTTTAATCTCATGCCATACATTTCGATTGCGAACAAAATAAAATATCTAGCCAACACATCACTTCGCCGCTATAGTGGCGCGCGATCTGGCCACTGGTTTCGGGGACGGGTCTGCGTTGCCCGTGCCGCATCCGCCGCGGCGCCGCGTCGCACGCCTCTGTATTCGAAGCAGTGGCCTTAGCCTGAGTGATCTGTTTTGCAGGCCGAAGAAGGTGTTGCCAGTGAAGAGCACGACTCCGGACTTCCATCCTCCGCGACCGCCGTCACCGCCGCGCTCCACGAAACCCATAAGTAGAGGAACACAGAGCGTTTACAGGTCTTTACTTATTATCTTTTCAATAATAGAAAGTACAATTACAAATTGTTTAATTGAACGCTCATCTCAGGAACTATAGCAACGTTCGTATCCTACTTAATCTAAACTTAATCGTAAATGTGACGTGGGAGAGCCATGAATTTGCACAAATAGACTGGACCGGACAAACACCACGACCTCAAATAAAACCGGCGTGAAAAGTTACCGGAGGCCCAAGGTGGTTAGGGATATTGAGGACCGCGAGTGCGCAACACCAGAGGAGTCAGCAGTGGCCTGGGGTTTCTATTATTCAATTCCTATCTGGCTTCACTTACCACTTACCTTTTAAAAACCCTCATCCAAATCCCTACCTATTATACAGGCTAGGGCTTCCCTACGAAGGAGAACCAGCCTTCGCCACTGGGATGACTCCCAGTGGCGAAGGCTGGTTCTCCTTCGTGTGGAGTGTGTGTCCAGTGTTAGATAGTAGATAATATTAAATTTATTGATGAATGCTATGCTATTCACACTTATAACATTACGTTGCAAACATTTGTGTTTCGTGGTTTTTGGTAACCAAGTCACGGGCAACAACTAAACTCCGTTCATACTTAATTTACCTCGGGAGGTTCTATGAGAGTGATCCTTATGTCGTCGCCATAAAGGGCATGTCAGAGGTAAAATAACTCTAAACGGACTGTAGTTTTATTATGACGTGCATCTGTTTATGGATTTCATGTGATATGATACGATATATCATGGATATTCGGTATGGCCCTGGTGCCCACGACATAAACTATTTTGACAAGTAACACATGCGTGTCAAGTGTGAGGCAATTTATGGCTGATATTTTTACAACATCGATTCGCCATCGATAGTTCCTTTATTGGTATCAACTGTAATGCACAAAAGATTATAAACTTGGACTAAACTGCCTTTGGCCCGCGTTACGTCTTACGTTAATTTTGAAGTACCTAACTTTCCCTAAGGGGTAAATTTTATAATGTTCTTGCCAATACAACATGTAAGTCCAATGTATTTCATATTTGCAGTAATAGGTACAGATGATACAGACGTTTAAGAATGATTAGCTTTCTTACTTTATTGAAGGGAATCGTCGGCGCAGACTCGGCCGTGGCAACCGGACAGCAAGGTGGCGGAGGGCTGCGAGGACACCCCTGAAGTTCTATACCTGGACAAGATGGACTGGGGTAAAAACGACAAAAGAAAATATTCTTTAATATAAATATAGAAAATAGTCTACCACAACAAAAAATTGCATACGTAGGTATTCGATTTAAAACCACTGTAATTATTATATAGAAACTATATTTGTCTACCACAGCAAAAAATACGGTAAGGTAAAGATTTACAACCATTTGCACCCCCTTAACCGCGATTACAGTACAACAATTTTGTTTACTGTGGAACCCCGTGGTGGTAAATCAAGCTGTTTTAGTCCAACACTTTTCCTGAATTATAAATTTAAAAAAAAAAACTTGAGAGGTGTCAAGGGACACCCGGATGGAACGAAGTTATAATATATATATTGAAATTACTGTTCTGTTCTGTACTGTTTGTAATTAAAATTACATTATAATTTGAAATTACAAACAGACACTTCAATTTTGTTTATCTGTAAAGATATAATATATTATATTATACAAAACAAATAGTTGAACTAAGTATATATATAGTGCGCGCGAACTAGTTGGAAGCGCCTTAGGTAGGGACAGGGGTCAGGGGGCGGGTTGCTTGCTGCTCGCAGTGTTGCCGACGCGAAGTCCGGCTCCGTACTGAGTAATAACATCAAGCGCTCTTCCGTCCTACTTACTACCCCCCGGCTAGCTGGTCGCAATATGTAACGGTCATAACAGTCACAATGTGTGATTGCAAAATTCTACATTATTGTTAAGATGATAAGGTCGTTTTTTGTATCATTCTTAATAGTCGTTATTACATTGTGATTTCGGGTGGCAAAAAGTGTTGTGCCAATTCAATCCGCCTAGCCTCAATACAATTCGCAACGCGCCATAAGGAACTTCGTTCCAAAACTTAGGCCTTTTTCATCCGCTATTGGATGATTTATACAGTATTCTCCGAGCGAAGTAACCACTCTTGAAATACTGTAGTGCTTGGGACAGTCGGTTTTTTAAATGTCGTATGGTTGCCCAAGCACACACGACACACGACCTTCTCACAACACAGTCAGCCTAGTCCAGAGGAATGACTGGTCAATACGTCTGGCGCCAACCATATATGCGGGTTTCCTCACGATGTTTTTTCCTTCACAGTTAGCGCGTCCGTATAATGTACTTAAGACCTAAAAAAGTCTCATTGGTACACGCCACAACCTGGGAATCGAACCTGCACTCTCTCGAGTGCGAATCAAACGGTCTACCCACTAGGATTTTTTAGGCACTTTTGAATTATAAATTAATCGTCTTTATATGACAAACTGATTTTTGGAGTATGTATCAATTAAAACGGGTTTGATGTTGGTTTGAAGTTTATCAGAATACCATTTTACAGTTTTAACATATTGGGACTGGATTGTAACTATATTATTGCAGGATTTCATTAGCAGAATCGACCTTCAGTTTATCTTTACCACTAATAACATATTCGCAAAACAATTTCAGGACCAGGTTTTCCATATCGCACGGGAGATTTACCAGCTGACTTCCACACCACAGAAATTATCAACAAGTGAGTGTGATATGTCTAACAGACTAGTAATCAGTAAATATAACTTCTCATTAACCACATAGCTAAAGAAAAAACTAATACTTAGTTACGAATAATATTATGTACATTTTAGAAGCACCTAATAGTAAATACCTACTATAAAAATAATATTTAAACAGAACATTGTTTCCTTACCTATAAGCATGTTTTCTAATAGATATTATTAATATTACATAGGATGAGACACGCGCGAAAATGGTCGGAGCTGGTGGAAAAAGGGCAGTTTCCGGGCTGGATAAAGAAACGGAATGCAATCATTGCAGACGTCGAGACGAAGGACTACATTTTCCGAGAAGCTGTAAAAATTTATTTACATGATATGTGACGTAGTCCTTACTTAGCGTACTTAATGAATTTTCTGATTAACTAGTTTGTAATTGAATTTTGGTTGAAGGCGTAAGATAGTAGTAACTGCAATAATAAGCAAGTATTTCCTGTACCTTTCTTTTGAAGTAATTCAAGTGCTACTTAGTTGAAAAAGTACTAGGCCCGTACACTTTATAGGAGATCGACGAACTGCAAGAGATAAGACTGAGCATACTGCACAAGATACAAGCGCAGCAGAGACAGAAGCAGACGAGCAGAACTAGCAGGAAGCTGGCCGAGCTGTGGATGAGGAAGAAACAGGAGATGGAGAGGAAGATAAACAATATACGGAGGAACAGAGATCGAGGTATCAATGCTTTTTTACCCGACTGCGCGACTTAAAGGAGTGGTAATGTATTTGTCAGCCTTTATATGTATGTATGTGGGTTTGTCTCATTGTGGCACTATTTAGACGAAACGCGTGGGCCGATTTTGATAAATGATACGCCGTTTGATTTGTCATGACTGCGCGAATGTCATAGAAAATATAAAATTTTGGAAAAATCAAAATGACCGATTTTGGCCGCCATAATGTTTAAAAGAAAAAAATTAATGTCGACGAACTATGTCAAGTGGGGTATCGTTGAATAGATATTTAAAAATCATTTTAAGGTTGCTAATATCTAATATAAGGAAACTTTACGATTTTAACAGTCGGGACAAATAAAAAATCCGGCTTTCTTATAATGGGTCCCGACTCCCGATTGTTGAAGTCGTTATGTTCCGTATTCCGTATTTCAGACTAAGTATATGTAGCAATTTTACTAGGTAGGATATCTGATTCATAAATCAAAAATATTGGGTGCGCCACCACGGCCCGGCAGTGATTAGTAAATTTGACAGATTTGTTTAATTCAATGGTCGCGATTTATTTTATTCTGATCAACTCGACATAAAGTTTAACAGCGGTCTTGCAGTTGGGATATATGCTTTGATCTTACAACATATTAACTTATTCTTGGATCCCTTGGAAAGCCTTTCAACTTTATCGTTCCAAAAACGCAGGTGGTCTTTGTTTTGTTGGGTGTCCGAAATCTAAAAACACTAATCAGATAATATATGTGCAGAGCTGCGCAAGCTGTCATTGCCGCACGGCAGCGGGTCAAGGCTGGAGGCGCTGCGAGAAGCACGGGGCGCCATCAGCGCCGCCGCCGACCGCAGCAGCAGCACGCACGCGCCGCTCGCGCGCTCCGGCGTGCAGGCGCGGCACCGGCACGCCCACCTCACGTACGACCTGTCGCTGCTGGGTGAGTAAAATGCAGTAAGCACCCACCGAAGACATTTTTCTCTTTCATCTCCATTGGCTGATGCTACACCCTATATACGAGGGCGGGTCAATAAGTCCGTGACTTTTGGAATAAAACACAGATTTTTTGATAAATAAATCATTTTATTTTTCAACGTAGTCCCCCTTGAGCTCTATACACTTTGTCCAACGCTTCTCCAATTTTTTTATCCCTTCCAAAAAATATGATTTGTCGAGGTCCTCAAAATAGGCCTTTGTTTGCGAGATGACTTCATCATTGGAGTCAAATCTTTTTCCACCGAGCCATTTTTTCAGGTTTGGGAACAAGAAGTAGTCACTCGGAGCCAAATCTGGAGAATAGGGTGGATGTGGGAGCAATTCATAGCCCAATTCATGGATTTTTGCCATGGCAACTGCACATGTGTGCACCCTTGCATTGTCTTGGCGAAAAAGAACTTTTTTCTTGGCCAAATGAGGTCGGTTTTTTTTCAAATCCTCATTGAAGCGGTCGAATAAGTTGGCATAATATTCCCCATTAATTGTTCTTCCCTTTTGAAGATAGTCAATGTGGATTATCCCACGTGCATCCCAAAAAACAGTCGCCATAACTTTATTGGCTGACAAACCCACCTTGGCCTTCTTTGGCGCCGATTCACCCTTAGAAACACACTGTTTTGACTGTTGTTTGGTCTCTGGTGTATTGTGATGGATCCATGTTTCGTCCACGGTTAAAAAACTCCTCCATATTGTGATTAAACAACGCCAAACCTTCCTGTGAAGTTGTTACACGATTGCGTTTGTGGTCGACTGTGAGCAAACGCGGCACCCATCTTGCGGAAAGCTTTCTCATGCCCAAGTGATCATTCAAAATTGAAGCCACTGAGCCATGCGAGATGCCTATGGCTTCCACAATCTCTTGCACTTTCAATCTTCGGTCGGCCAACACCATATCGTGAATTTTTTCGATTGTTTCGGGTGTAGAGACCTCAACTGGGCGTCCAGGACGTTCGGCATCTTCAGTGCTTGTAAGGCCACAACGAAATTCAGTAAACCACTTTTTTACCATTGAAATCGATGGTGCAGAATCCCCATAGTATTTATCAAGCTTAGCCTTGGTCTCGGTAATGGTTTTTTTTCGCAAAAAATAATGCTTAATAAGCACACGAAATTCACTTTTTTCCATTGTTTCCTTAAGTTACTGGATAGTCTGATAAAGATAGCTGTAAAACACAAACTAACTGACGCAGCAAGTTCAAATTTTGATAGGAGTCAACTGACAGATGCCTGTTGACAGGAGTAGTGTTGCTTTTTCAGTAAGGAGGTTAGAAATTCAAAAAGTCACGGACTTATTGACCCGCCTTAGTATTTATCTTGTGATATTTTTTACTTCGAGCGATCTGTGATGCGCTAATATAATAGTTCCCCACACTGATTTCGGTGACGGTAGCCTGTTTCATTGAAACCAGGCCAGCTACGCAGGAGTTATGTTATAGTGCCCAAGTGTGTGCGCAGTACACAAGAGCACTCTCTCCTCCTTTACTCTCGTAACCCAGTGGGACGGATAACCGACACGACTGGCGAGAGATTAGGCGCAGGTCCGACTTTTTACATGCCCATCCGACGCATGGATCATCTTTCTTGTCAGACAATCAGGTGATCAGTCTGCATTGTCCTAACCAAACTTGGAAACAACATTTTTTTGTTCCAATGCGGGAATCGAACCCACGACCTCCGAGTCGAGAGCCGAGCTCTAACCACTTGACCACGGAGGTTGTTAAAATGATGCGTGATGCGCTACAAACGCTATAAATATAAATAATTCTTGATCACGATGAACGATCCAAATACCGAGCGTGTAGCATTCGACATAGACTTAGTATGGAAGAGACAGGGCGATAAATATCAGGGATTTGTATTGTCATTGTCTAAAATGTTTTTATATGATCCGTTTGTAACACAGAATTGGAAGCCCACGAGACGCTGCTGGCCACGCCGCCGGGGCTGGAGCAGTGTCTGCAGCTGAAGCGCACGTGCTCCGGGCACGAGCGGCCGCGCGACCCCAGCCAGCTGTGCGAGCGCGAGACCAAGTGGAGCGAGCACTTCCTCGCGACCCTTCACAGCGATCTCAAGAGTGAGGAGTTATCATTATTGCCCAAAATGTATTTTTCTAGTAACCTACACTGACTTCGGTGAACCTTCACCGAAGTCAGTGTAGGTTAAACCAACCACCTGGTTGGTTTCATTGAAAATAGCTATTCTAGCCACGCAGGAGTTATTTTATAGTGCCGAAGTATGTGCGCCATACACAAAAGCACTCTCTCTTCGATTATAGCCCAAGAGCTACTAGGAAATTTAGAGCAGGTGTTTGAGGCAAGCTGAAACCTTGTCCTATACTTCTCCTATTGTACCTTAACATGAGACTACAGCCCTGGCTGGTCAGAAGCAAGTCAATATACAAATTTTTGAAAAATAATTTTTTTTAATCCCAAAAAAACATGTTTGAGGCAATATAAAATTTTAATATAGAGTTAGTTTAATGTTTATGGTGTTGGGGGAAAAAAAGCCAGGTCATTTAGTCGGGGCTTTAATCTTGCCAGCCCAGTGTAAAAGTAAATTGGAAATAGGTTAAAAATGAAAATACGATATAAACTTAAATACAAATTATTAAACTCTGCGTACAAGACTCTAGGATAAAAATCTAGCCACGAGCATATGCTCTACCACGACATGTCTAAGAAGGATTCCGAAACTATCAACGCGCTGTTTTCTTTGAATTACTTCAAAAGTTATTCTCCGATTTCGCTCAAAATAATTTTGCTAAAGAGTTTGTAGATATTTATAATTAATATATATAATTTTGTTAAAGAGTCTTATACCCAGAATTTAATGTATAAGTTTTTAAGTTTATACCGTGTTTTTATTTTTTCAACCTTTTTTTTACTTTTACACTGGTCTGGCATGGTTAAAGCCCCTACTAAAGGTCCTAGCTTTTTTTCCCAACTCCTTAAATATTAAACTAACACTATTTTTAAAAATTTCAAATTACCTCAAAAATGATTTTTGGGGATTAAAAAATTCACTTTTTAAAAATTTGTATATTGACTTAGCCCCGCTTCTGACCAGCCAGACCTGCAGTCCCGTGTTGAGGGTACAATGGGAGAAGTATAGGACAAGGTTTCAGCTTGCCTCAAACACCAGCTCTAAATTTCCTAGTAGCTCTCCATCTATTACTCTCGTTAGTAACGACCGACACGCCTGGCGAGAGAACAGGCGTAAGACCGACTTCTTTTATATCCCTCCGACTAATGGATCATCTTTCTTGTCAGACAATCAGGTGATTGTCTAACCAGACTTCTCAGGCTTGCATTGTCTAACCAAGATTTGAAAACTTGAAAACAAGATTTTTTTTTTGTTCTTCGAACGCGGGGATCGAACCCACGACCAGAGTCGAGAGCTGAAGCACATACATCATTATCACAACATAGTCAGCCTAGTCCAGAGGAATGACTGGTTAATACGTCTGGGGCCAACCACGTGCGGGTTTCCTCACGATGTTTTCCTTCACCGTTAGAGCGTCCGTATAATGTACTTCAGATCTGAAAAGTCTCATTGGTACACGCAACAACCTGGGAATTGAACCTGCACCCTCTAGAGTGCGAATCAAACGGTCTATCCACTAGGCCATAGAGCTCTATAACATCTATACCCGACGTATTTCAGGGTTGCCCCTTTGGTGTCATCAAATATGATTTAAAGTGAAAACATTTCATCGCTATCGATGCTGGGATTTTAGTATGAATTTTGGACCATGCCCTTAAAACTAATAGGTAACGAAGGTAAGTAATGTTACAGAGGCCCGACTGGGGGCGGCAGTGGTGTCTGCCGAGCCGCTGCACATCCTGGAGCCCCGGGTTATGCCCACTCCCCACCGCGCGGCCACTCCTGAGGTGGAGGGGATTCCGGATGAGGAAGAACTGAGCCACCAGTCCGCGCTCGTGCTGCAGAAGATCATTAGGGGACGGGCGGTGCAGAATTTAGTATGTGTGAAGGATTTGAATATTAATTTCACATACCTACATGGAAAAATATGTTCTTAAATTAGATGCTGCTTTCTTTTTTACCCGACCACAATGAAGCCAAAAGAAAGGGTAATGATTTTGGCAGTGTATGTATGTTTGTATGTATGTATGTTTGTTCCACCGTAGCGCCTAAACTGCTAATCCGATTTAATGAATGAGGTGTCAATAGATTCGTTATAATTGCTCGGGTAACATAGGCTATTAAATTTGCGTAGTCTGGCTATTGTTTTTAACTTTTGATCAATTATTCATTAAACATTCTTGATGATAGATAATTAAAATTTGAAAACGTACTTATTTAAAGTTTTGCAAAATCAGTTACGTAAAATTTGGGCACGTACAACTTATGTAAAGACATTCAGACAGCAAAAATTTAAACTCGATAATAAATATCTAATGATAAAACGAATCTACTGTGTTTAGGTCATTGACCTCACACCGTCACACAGCTGATTTCAAAACGTCTTTTTTAATGTTAGATGGTAGAGGGGCGGACCAGGGCGGCGGAACTGATGCAGGAGCTGAAGACCACACACGGGCTGCAGGAGGACGACAAGAAGCGCATCAGCGCCGAGGCGGTACACGCGCGGGACTACCGCATCACGCGCACTGCCGCGGAGCAGAAGGTCCTCTATAACTTGTTTAAATAAAAACGGGTTTACTATGTCCCGATTTCACTAAACTTCTTAAAACGCGCTTAACGCTATACCTGGGTTCAATCTCCCTCTCATCTTCAATGTTAGAACGGGACAGATTCTTCATTCGATAGACTTACCCGAATGACAGCTCGCAGCAGCATGTGTGAGTGGCTAGACGTATGCCGGGGGTGCGCGCGGCAAGAAGGGTGTGTTTTTTCCAGCCAGGACTATTTTTACGGGGCTGGCCGCTAGTCGTTTCGTGCTTCGACATAATTGACAATATAATTTTATATTATGATAAATTTGTCTGACGCGACGCTTAAAATTATTTCGGTGTTAACCTTAGGCCTACGTCAACATGGCTGACATTCGCCGATGCTCGAACTGTCATTTGTAGAGAGTGTCGCCCCTGTGTCTAAACGTCCGTGTATCGCGCTGGTGAAATTGGGTCTTAAACAGATAAATACCCCATGTGATACATCGACTGATCATGATATTATGTAGACTTAACTTGTCTCATTCTCTTACTAGTAGACTCGACACTCGTGTTTTCGATTTTTCAGTGCTCAAAATTTTCCCTGGCCCGCCGGAAAGTATATTCCACTATAGATCGAATATTGAAACTGTTGTTTAGAGATTCTACTGTGTGTAGGAGGAGGTGATATCCGCGCTGGTGGAGGAGTTGTGCGGTGGCGCCGTGTCGGCCGCGCTCGACTTCCTGGAGAAAGAGCTGCGCCGACTCAAGGAGGAGAGGCGCCAGCACGCCTACATACTCATTGCGTGTGAGTGTTTACAAGTAAATTAATGAAGAGGAAATATTTGTTTGTTTGTTAGTACTTAGAATTGAATATGCTCCGAAGCAACTGGACTGGATTTTGATGAAACTTTGATACCTTTTATTGAGGCAATTCTCGCACAAAGTGGCGGGCAACACCTAGTGTACGATGAAACGACAACACCGCGTGATTATGGTGAATATCAGAAGATGCGGTCCTGAGACCACAGTAAATAATATATATATATATATATATATATATATATATATATATATATATATATATATATATATATTTACCACAGACTATGTTGAGTATTCCCCACTTGACTAATGACTATAGTATATTTTCCTTTAATCGTGATTCGTGATTAATTTTCCCTCGTAAGTGAGAGAGAAAACACTACGCGAGGCGGCCGAGGCGGGCCGACGGCAGAAAGAGGAGCAAAGGAGAAGGGAGCACGACGAGATCTTCAAACAGGTCGGTTTCGTCAACGTCTAAGTCAGAAATGGATTAGTCAAGGCAATTAAGCAAGCGGATCGCCTGTTGGTAAACGACTTTTCACTTTTCCAGAAGGTCGATTCTGCTAAATAAATCCAGCAATAAAACCTGCAGTTGCGATCCAGTCCCGATATGATAAAACTGTAAAATGTTATTCTCATAAACTTCAAACCAACGTCTAACACGTTTTGATTGGCCCAAACTCCAAAAAATAAGTTTATGTGATCAAGACGATTCATTTATAATTCCTTAAAAATAAATAAAAGTGTAAAGGCGCGTAAATAAACAAAAAAAATTGTGTAGAAAAGGTCACGAGTTCCGATGAGGAAGACGCACTTGCAGTTTAAGCGATTGCATAATATGCAGTAACTATCTGGGAGAAAACACACAATTCGAGTTAGGCCATTCCGGTCAGTAATTAGGGCAATTATTGACCCGTAATCTTAATATTTATCCGAAGTTACGAATAGAAGACCGATTTGGGATTGATCATTTCTTCCGTATTTGTATGTTTAATGGTCATGTGAGTGGTGTGACAGTTGTGACAAAATAAAACATCCCTTCCTCTCTCTACCCGTGCGGGGAATGTTTTCCGTCCGTCTCGGAAGACAAACGCATTATGTGTATAGCCACGTAGCCGTACGTACGTACGTAACGTAGTGTGTTTCGATGTTTTTGTGTAATGTTTCGAAAAAACACGAGCAGGAGACGCACCTTTATGGTGATCACATCTTTTGACTCTATTCCAATTGATCAGGTCGTAGCTGTGACCCAGGAGACGGTGGACGCGTACCTCCACGACGTGATCCGGGAGGGCGTGGAGCTCGCGGCTGAGGAGGAGGCTGTGAAGAGAGCACGCGACGCCGCAGACAGAGTGGAGGAGACACTCGAGAAGCATGCCTCTATGTGAGTGCCCTGCAATGTCAAAGATAGTAAATATGTCATTTTCTCCGCTTGATATACGATTTCCGTCGTGTGGGAATAGTAGCAGTCCCAAAGAGAGATCAGACCAAGTAGTATGCTCGGTCAGACCGAAGCCCAGTTGTAGTCTTTTTTCAAAAGGGTCTATGCTAGAGGTCTGGTTAAGACCTGTGTAGCTTCATCCGGCACCCAACTTATAGTCATTTCAGTGGTTGTTTAAATAGCGCTGTACTGAAATAACTTCAATAGCGCGATTCAGAAGTGCCCTGTTTGGTCAGCCACAATTGGGTATTTTCCTACATGTCATTTATTTTTTAAATAAATTAAGAAATAATTAGGTATTACAACTTGATAAAAATAAAAAGAATTAGGATTTTATGTATAGTTTTGTAATTATTTCGAAAATTTTAAAACATTAATGTATAAAACCTTCGTAATTAGTTTACTTACAACAAAATACAAAAAGATTTACTATGGTGTGTATCAATTCATAAACGCGCAAAATTACGAGATACTAAGGCGGGTCAATAAGTCCGTGACTTTTTGAATTTCTAACCTCCTTACTGAAAAAGCAACACTACTCCTGTCAACAGGCATCTGTCAGTTGACTCCTATCAAAATTTCAACTTGCTGCGTCAGTTAGTTTGTATTTTACAGCTATCTTTATCAGACTATCCAGTAACTTAAGGAAACAATGCAAAAAAGTGAATTTCGTGTGCTTATTAAGCATTATTTTTTTGTGAAAAAAAACCATTACCGAGACCAAGGCTAAGCTTGATAAATACTATGGACACTCTGCACCATCGATTTCAATGGTAAAAAAGTGGTTACTAAATTTCGTTGTGGCCGTACAAGCACTGAAGATGCCGAACGTCCTGGACGCCCAGTTGAGGTCTCTACACCCGAAACAATCGAAAAAATTCACGATATGGTGTTGGCCGACCGAAGATTAAAAGTGCAAGAGATTGTGGAAGCCATAGGCATCTCGCATGGCTCAGTGGTTTCAATTTTGAATGATCACTTGGGCATGAGAAAGCTTTCCGCAAGATGGGTGCCGCGTTTGCTCACAGTCGACCACAAACGCAATCGTGTAACAACTTCACAGGAAGGTTTGGCGTTGTTTAATCACAATATGGAGGAGTTTTTGCGCCGTTTTGTAACCGTGGACGAAACATGGATCCATCACAATACACCAGAGACCAAACAACAGTCAAAACAGTGTGTTTCTAAGGGTGAATCGGCGCCAATGAAGGCAAAGGTGGGTTTGTCAGCCAATAAAGTTATGGCGACTGTTTTTTGGGATGCACGTGGGATAATCCACATTGACTATCTTCAAAAGGGAAGAACAATTAATGGAGAATATTATGCCAACTTATTGGACCGCTTCAATGAGGATTTGAAAAAAACCGACCTCATTTGGCCAAGAAAAAAGTTCTTTTTCACTAAGATAATGCAAGGGTGCACACATGTGCAGTTGCCATGGCAAAAATCCATGAATTGGGCTATGAATTGCTCCCACATCCACCCTATTCTCAAGATTTGGCTCCGAGTGACTATTTCTTGTTCCCAAACCTGAAAAACGGCTCGGTGGAAAAAGATTTGACTCCAATGATGAAGTCATCTCGCAAACAAAGGCCTATTTTGAGGACCTCGACAAATCATATTTTTTGGAAGGGATAAAAAAATTGGAGAAGCGTTGGACAAAGTGTATAGAGCTCAAGGGGGACTACGTTGAAAAATAAAATGATTTATTTATCAAAAAATCTGTGTTTTCTTCCAAAAGACGGACTTATTGACCCGCCCTCGTATCAGAAATTTTGTGCATATGGCCATACATTTCGTAGCAACATTAGTAGCGTGTGACGTCACCTACTTGTACGACTTTTATATGAGGCGTTTTCACGAGACTCACAAAAGTGCTTCAACCAATCCGCAATATCTTTGAAAATTTTGATTTTTAGTATACTGTTCCTTTTGTAAATTGTCTTATTTTTCAGAGCACTATTCATATAAGTAATTAAAACAAATACAGGAAAATACAGTATTGCAAAAATGTATTCGTTGGTCCGTCCGTCTAGTGTTAAAATATCCAAACAGAGATCAGCATGTTTGAATTAATTTTAATATAACAGCTCCCGTTCTTAGTAAAATCTTTGAAACGATTTAAACAACATGGTTTATTCTACTTTTATAACAAAGATACAGACACATTATTAGCTTCTATAAGAATAAAAATAAACCATTTTTGCAGGTCCACAGCGGAGCAGTGTGACGCAGTAGCCGAGCTGGTGCACCAGTTTCTACTGCCGGAGACACAGAAGGCCGCCTCTAGACTCCGCCTGTCCGCGCTGCAAGCGGCCAGGATGGAGAGCGTGAGGCAGGAGATATTCGGTGCTATGGACGAGGACGATGTTGAGAAAGGTGAGACTGTCTTTGGCTTTTGATGGATTCGATCCAAAAATCGTCACCACCTGTAATCCGTATCGCTTAAAGGTGGGACCGCACTAGGCGTAACTACACGGTAGCGGAACTACGCGTCGCGGCACTCCATTGCGGTATTATTAGTAGGGAAGTATCGCGTCGCATCGCTTCGCTGCTGCTTAGTGCGGTCTCACCTTTATGGGTAGACATTAGGGCCAAGAGGGTGAGTTTTACAAAATCCTTACCAGCTGATGCACCTAATCATAAATCTACGTAACAAAAGCAAAATTGTGCAAAAAGCAAAAAATTCAAACTTTGCACACCTGTCAAAGACCGATGACAATGCAATAATTCGATTTATTTTAATTTTAATAATTAAAAATAGACAAAAGGTTGTAAAATAAAATGTTTATAACTATTGACACTATGCACCCCACGCTTTTTTACAATAATAAACATTTATTTTTCATTTACAATATTCTTAATCCAAATTTATTAAATTTTATTTTTTAGTTAGATTTCTATAAAAGCGTGTTTTTTTAGTTTTTTTAAACTATAATTTATTTAAATAATAATATTTTTTTATTATTATTATTAACAAATATAATGTAATATAAACTTAATCAGTAGGCTAAATTTTAGTAATAATTGAGAGAGAGAGAAGGAGAGACAGAGAAACACGCGCACGCCGCACAGCTTACAACTATAGCAAAAAGTGTCGTTAGTCTTAATTTTTTCTGTCTAGCCCCCTTTCGCAACGCGCGATAAGGATCTTCGTTCCAATATGCCATATAATATTAAAAATATAAATACCATACTATATAATATATAAAAATAATAATAATATAATATACTAAGATTCTGCCAATTGTGTCGCATAAAACTCACGGACTCTGCGCTGAATGTTTTAAGGTGTGATCAGTCAATCAGTAGTCTCAAAGTTTCTCACCGCCTATTTCCCTCTCAGCTAACGTGTGTTTCAGACTCATGCACGCTTTGTGGACACGTACTGGGAGCGTGCAGATGTCGTGCCTGTGAGGTCACCGGCCAAGCACGACCTGTGGCCACCACGGCCAGGGATGACCCGCGCTGGAAAATGGCGCGTAAGTAAATGACCTTTATCTTTTCCGCTGTAATCTGTATGGTAAAAGATTTTTCCATAAGTCCATAGCACTATAAGTATTAAGAGCTACTTGTATGAAATACTCATGATGTCAAAGCATTAATTAAGTGGGTACGTACATTATGTATATTAATTATTAATTCATCTCATCCTTTGTTTGTAAGCTTAGTTAAGTAAGTAACTTAATGTAGGATCGTGACAATTTTACGTATCACAAACATTTTAAATTGGTCTTTTAAATATTTCCAGGTCGTCGGCCCGTCATAGAGAAGAGCTACGACAAGCGGTTCCCACCGGCGCTCGAGATGACCAGCATCGCCAACGCTTTGGTGGACGATGGTCAGTTTATTATTATTAAAAACCTAAAGACGAAGTTCATATTAAAAGTAATGTAAGGATTTTTTTCTTATGTTGAGGTAAACAGAAACACATGACAATATAATACCCAGAAAGTACAGCACAGACACAAACAAAAGCAAAACATAAATCATAATAATACTATCCCAAACAGATCTTTCAATTATTATCTTCTGCTGCAGCTTCTATGAAGATTCTTTTCTTTTCTTTTTCATCACTGCACCGCCTCACTACTGCACCGCCTCATCACTGCACCGCCTCATCACTGCACCGCCTCATCACTGCACCGCCTCACTACTGCACTACACACATGCAATCGTTGCGCGACTACTGCATCCGTGCTAAGCGTCAGATTTTTAACCGATTTCCAAAAAAAGGAGGCGGTTGCATATATATAACCGCCTCCTTTTTTTTGGAAATCGGTTATTTTTGGAAATTTTTGGAAATATATATATTTCTTAAATATATATATTTATTTTTTTAATGTTCAACGATAATTTCACCGTATGTGGACCGAATTTCAAAATTATTATTTTGATGCAAAGAGTATTATCTGAAGTTGGACCCGTTTTCACCAAAGCGACCTGACCTGATGATGGGATCCATGAGGAATCGAGGGAACTCTTCAAAGTCAAAGTCATATGTCCTCGAAATTCATATGGAAACATAATATAGTGATTTTGACTTTTTCTGAAGTAACCCAAGCATATGCTACCAAAAAGTACGCTTTTGTACCAAGGTATGCCCTGGATCCAAAAGTACTGAACAGAACTCCCGAGTTTGTTTCATGTTTGGGGATTCCGGCGTTCTTTAAAGAACTGCAAGCATATGCCATCATACCACTTACAGTAATCATCATCATCATAACCAGTATCTACACAAGAAACACCAACATATTATGATGACATAGGTACTCACTACTCATCAGACTATTGTGCACCGATATCAATGTGTGATGATAATATCGATAATAAATTAAACTAATAAGAGAAAAAATATTATTTTTAAACAAAAAATTGAAACCGACTTCCAAAGTAAAAATGCATAAAATAAAAGTTACTTTCTAAATAATTACCCTTTTAAATTGTTCGGTACCAGCAAATTATGAACGTCAATTCTATAAAATATTACAGGATATTGTTTGGGTTGGTACCGACTTCAAAATTAGGAAGATTGAGTATAGAAATAGTTAAAATTTTAGCCGAATTTAAAAAGGGAATTATTTAGAAAGTAAGTTTTATTTCATAATTTTTTGTGCATTTTTACTTTGGAAGTCGGTGTTAATTACCATTAGGTAAGTAGTGTTATCGAGACTTACGTACAACCATGTACTATGTACGTTACGTACTACCAGGAGCGTAGCTACCGCTGTATCAGCCGTATCAGTTATAATATGGGGCCCCCGGACTACCAAACGTGTGTCAGAAACCGTAAAATACTATATACACATAACACAGTCTCAGTTCGAACCTACTTCCCGATAAAAAAATCATACACTATAAAGCTCGTGAACACAGAAACTTGAGAAACACGTAGAAAACTTATGGATTATCGTGTGAGTATAAGGTAAAAATATCAGGCCCGCTACAGTCCTATCGCCTATGTAAATTTATTACCACTCAGTGTTTTCAACGGGTAACTCTCGGGTTACTCCGCTGTCGATTTTATGACCAGCCATTTTTTTTTATTATTTCGCGGTTTACAGAACTAAAAATGCGCAAAACTTTCGACTCACTCGCTTTGCTTGCTCGCTATTGATAATATGAAGTATTTTTATTTTACTATAAGTTTTGGAGATTTCTTAATAATATTATAATGTTTTAATAAGTTGGAACCGGTATTATAATATTTTTAAAATTATCTAACCCTCTTCATCACCTAATGATTTTAATACAAAGATTAAATTCAACTAATGATTTTCAACGTGTGAAAACTCTTAGACACGGATAGCATCTAAAATTTAGTTATGTTAACAAAATTTTTATATGCAGCTAAAATTTTGAGCCTTTCAGAAACAAAATATTCGAAAAATGTCTGCCGTTTGTGAATTTTAACCCTTGGGCTTGGTCTCCAAAAATTTTTTGATATGGGGCCCCCCTAAGGCTCCCTACGCCACTGCTTACTACGTACTATATTATAGTCTGGCCTGGGGAACGAGCATTGCTCAGAGTTCTAGTGGCTAGTACGAAAAAAAATTACACATAGGTTAGATAAATATTAAAGAAAATAATTACAAAAATATTAGTCTGACCGAGACTCGAACACAAAACTCCAATTTCTCAACAACTCAAAAAGACTTACCCATACGTAGCTGAGCCACGGCCTCTGTAAATTTAAGAGCGCAAATAACGCGTATCTTTTATTTTTATTTTTTATTACAATATTTCTTTTATCTAATGAATATTACCACCGTACTGCAGCGGTGCGTCTCTCCCGCTCTTACTGCGAGGAGCGTCGCCGTATCGCCGTCGAGTACGGACGCCTCCTGCGCGAGGCCCTGGAAGTACAACTCGATGCTGCGGCCATACTTGACCATGGTGAGTGTTTCCAGCAAATCAAAGCTAGGGTTAGTATCTTCATATTGACCGAGAAGACACCACGACGACCTCAAAGAAGAGACTGAAATAAAGCTTGCATTGTTTCGCCGAGTGAGCGAGCATACTAGTGACCCAAGAAGTTGGGCATTTACTAAGCGGGCACCGCGCTTGTAACTTGTCCGCTGTTGCGGGTCTCCATGGTCTTGTAACATAAGTAAAGTCAGCAAGTCAATATTTTTTTCAGCGATATCAATAGCAACTGGCGAGGTGAATGTTCCAGTGAGATCGCCGAAGTACCACTTCATCATCCGAAGCGCCTACTACGACGCCGCGGAGAGAGAGCGGCCGCGCGAATTGCAGAGGATGTGTGAGTGACTTTAAAACTGTTAATAACAACTGACAATAAAAATAACACTCTGTTCAATAATTTCAAAGATCAATTTATCTCGTCAAGTTTCTTTCTTAAAGTCAATACATGCTTTCGTTTTCTGGCTACTAAATTAACCAACTGAAAATAACCAAAAGAATTAAGGGCGCGTAAATAAATTTAACATAAATAGGCTGTTTTTCGGTCGATTTTAAAATAAAACCAAATCTAACAAAAGTAACAACTGTCGCAAAATATAGAGAACTTTATCTAAAATTGATTGAATTAGCACTAACCGTTTGGACGGTAAGCCGAAGACGGACGGACATGACGAAATCATAAGCGTTCCGAAACGTAAACTACGGAACCCTAAATATAATTTTTAGAATAGCAAAAACAATTTTCCAGAAACTCTTTGCCCAAAATTTAAAAAAAGAGGTCGTGTTTAGGATCTTTTTTTCTGCTCTTATGCAGCTTACTTTGTTTGTTCAAAAATACCCATAGCTTAAAATTTTGCACTAAGGTTGTTAAAAATTTATTTGAAAAAGCCTAAAAAGTCTCCTCAAAATGTTCACGTCGTGCTTTGCTATTATGCATGAATATTAATACGTAGCAATAAGGCTTCAGGCTTGTTTTATTTGGTCACTGTCGGAATTTATTGCACAAAACATTTTGTAAACGCACCCTTTGGAAAGAATACTAACAAGTTAACATTGTTACATCCGTAGGCCCCAAGGAACTGCCGTCTGAAATAAGGCAGAGGGAGCTAGAGGAAGCTGAACGAGCGAAACCTAAAGATGAGACTTGTAAATGCTTTGCTTCCAACACTGGGATGATTTACGAAATCGGTAAGACATCAGCAGGTTTATGGCTTAGACTATAATATAGTCCGGAATCCGTAAGGCCGGGGAAAATTCAGAGCGGTATAATCTAAACTTTGCGCTAATACAATAGAGAGCTGAAAATCGAACACACGAGTGTCAAAGTTAAATGTCAGTCTTCTTGCACTATTTCCACTTTAATAAGTATTTTTCATTAATTTTCATATATTACACGACCGGTTTCGACAAAGTCATCATCAGGTAATTTGTCGATACCGGTCGTGTAATATATAAAAATTAATGAAAAATAATTATTAAAGTGGAAATAGTGCAAGAAGTCCTGTGTGTTATTACTGTGAAATATGAATTTCCACCAAGAACCTACAGTACAATCAATAACATATTTAAATGTCAGTGTCAAATCTGTTCTGCACTCATCATGTGTTCGATTTTCAACACTATTGTATTAGCGCAAAGTTTTGATTATACTGCTCTGAATTTAGTCCAGAGTTTTATTTTCAATGCTCTGAATTTTCTCCAGCCTTCCGGATTCCTATAGTCCCAGGCTAACTTTATTGAGATTATTAATTGAGAAGGACATTGAAGGCAGTGAATTTTGTGTAAATTGCCGTGGTCTACACCAGCTATACTCAACCTGCAGCTCGCGGGCCGCATGTGGCCCGCTGGACCTTTGTGATGGCCTATCTGAAGTTAAAAAGTTATGTTAAACATTTACAATTTCACCATTTGTCATTATGTACCCCTTTTTAAGTCTTTATAAAGTTTTGAAAAGTGTTCAAAATTTCAAAAATAGCATTAAAACATAATTAATAAACATATATTTTGTAAAAACTTATTTTTTCAATAATAAAGTAAATTCATTGTTAGCTTAAATCGTTTTAATCAAAACGTAATTTACGTATCGAGGGCCGCAAGCAAAAACTATTTTGAGTTTAGCTTGCGGCCCTCGATACCATGACTGAAACATGTTTGTGGCCCCTATAAGAAAAAGGTTGAGTATGGCTGGTCCACACTATTATTTCTGTGCAAAATTTCACCAGAATCGATCCGGTAATTTCAGAGCCTATTCAATGCAAACTATCAAACAAATCTTTCCCCCTTATAATCCTACTTCCCGAAAAAGTACAGTGTTCCCGTAGGATAATGGATTTACGCAGCCGGAGCCGCCGTCAACAGCTAGTCTATTATAAATGGAAAAAAATTAACAGTTAACAGCCACCGTGGTCTAGTGGTTAGATCTTGAATCTCGACTCGGAGGTCGTGGAACAACAAAAAAGTTAGGACAATACAGGCTGATCAGCTGATTGTCTGACAAGAAAGATGATCCATGCGTCGGATGGGCATGTAAAAATTCGGACTTGCGGCTGATCTCTCGCCAGTCGTGTCGGTTATCCGTCCCACTGGGATACAAGATTAAAGGAAGACAGAGTGCTCTTGTGTACTGCGCACACACTTGGGCACTATAAAATTACTCCTGCGTTCTGCGGCCTGGTTTCAATTAAACCGGCCACCGTCATCGGTGGGGAGTTATATTATAAATATGAAAGTTTGTGAGAATGGATGGATGGATGGATGTTTGTTACTCTTTCACCCAAGAAGTACTGAACGGATTTTGATAAAACTTATAATAGTAGTTTAGGCTTTGAATTAAAATATAGGCTACTTTTTGCTCAGAAAAGGTACAGTATTGCAGTGGAATACTACACACACCGGCATATTTAGCGGAACATAAAATATAGGTTTGATATCAGTATCATATAAGGTTGCTGGCTGGTTTATACGTCATTTAATTTAAAGAGAAATATTTTCAAAATAAGAAAACAACTGACATCACATTTTATGCAATTGTTTTAATTTTATTCAAATACACCTTATCTGGAGCGAACTTCGAGTATTTCTTCCTTCTGAATTTGATTTAAAATTTCATTGAAATACTGTTTTTTGTTATAAGTTTTTTTTTAATCGCGTATCTTTTTGGAGTTGAGGACTGAATTATGCCTGACTTAGCCCCAACGGAGATTGCCAGGGCACTCGAAATGCGAAGAAATGGTCAAACCTACAGAGTGATATCCAGAGATCTTCGTCGACCAGTTTCAACGATCCATCGCAATATCCAACGGTTCAGGGAGACCGGTACTTATGTGAGAAGAGCAGGACAAGGCAGAAAAAGACGCACTTCGAGTAGGGATGATCGTTTCATTCGGCTTCGTGTACGTAGGAACCCCCGTTTGACGGCCGTCCAAGCCCGACATGAGTTAGAAGCAGTGCGGGGTGTAACCGTAAGTGAGCGTACGGTACGAAGAAGGTTCGAAGAAGCTGGTTTGGGTTCATTTGTACCCGCCAAGGCTCCAAGGCTCGAGGTAAATCATCGTAGAAACAGGTTAACTTTTGCTCAGGAACATCGACTTTGGAACGCGGACCAATGGAGTAAGGTATTGTTTAGTGATGAGTGCAGAAATCTCTTAAATCAAATTGACGGCAGGCAAAGAATATACAGACGTAAAGGAGAACGATACATTCAGACAAATTTTGAAACTACAGTTGCATACGGTGGTGGATCAATAATGGTTTGGGCGGGCATTTGTTCGGGAGCTCGCACAGACTTGGTAGTGATTGACAGAGGGAGTCTGACTGCAGACCGCTATATCAGAGAAGTTTTAGAAAAAAATGTCGTACCGTTTGCCCCATATATCGGTGACGATTTTGTTTTTATGCAGGATAATGCTCGGCCGCGTACCGCTCGGGTAACTCAAGCTTATCTTAATGATATGAATATCACTGTTATGGAGTGGCCGGCGAGATCACCGGATATAAACCCAATAGAGCACGTTTGGGACTTGCTGAAAAGAAAAGTTAAGTCCAGAATTCCAGCTCCTGCCAACGTGGGTGAACTGCGAATCGCCGTAGTTGAGGAATGGCGGAGACTATCCCAGGAGACCATCGATAATATCATTCTCAGTATGCCTAGACGGGTAGAAACTTTAATAAGAGCACGTGGAGGAAATACGCGATATTGATCACCATTTACCGTTATGTACGTACGTTACGTACGTTTTAAATAGCCGTTACTCGCAAAATCTGTTCTTAATGTGATCTCATTTTAAGTAAAACAAATGAAACTTTAATTAACAAAATAAGTGTAGTAAGTAGATTTTAAAATAAAACCATATTTTTTTAATTATGGACCTTTTTTTGTGTTCCGCTAAATATGCCGGTGTGTTTATATATACTATACCGCAGGAAAAAAACTAGTATTAAAGTATAGTTTTATAAATTAAAACCTTTGAGAAACTAATAAAATATGGTGTGGTAGGAGTGTCTGAGTCCCCAAGCGCAGACTAATTTCGCAACATTTTTTTCGCAATTTACCAATTTATTCTGCCTGGAAATGTTATTGCCTGCAATGTTGACCGAGTTGATATTGTGTCAGACACGCTGACGGAGGAACAGAAGCGCGACCTGCTGCCGTCACAACTGCGGCGGCTGGAGGGCATGAGGCGCTGCAAGTGCGACACCGTGCCCACGCCGCCGCCCAGCAGCGTGCTGGAGATCGGTGAGCCATCATACTCACATTAAACAAGCAATGCCTTTGGGAAATCCATAAGGTTTTTAACAAGCAATGCCTTGGGCAATCCATAAGGTTTTTTATTAAGCAATGCCTCGGGCAATCCATAAGGTTTTCAACAAGCAATGCCTTGTGAAATCCATAAGGTTGGCTGCCTATCCTGTAGCTAACAAAAAGGTACCTATCTCAGTAGATGACCTTCTTGTAAGTTACGTCATGTAGCTAACTGGATACCACTTTTGGATTCCAGCTTTAAAAATCGCCCAAAGCATTGTTTGTTTGTTCTCGGTTTATTAAAACCATTGCTGATGTGAAACGTTTGATGAGATGGTGATAAGCTATACTACTTTTACTTTTACCCTACTTTTGACAGAAAAAATATACTCTACAGCTGCTACTCCGGTAGCCCCCGAGGCATCAAATCCAAGCGATACAACTGTGACCACGCACGAGTCCTCAGGCCTTACTCCCTCAAGCGGCCCATCAGGCAGCCCGTCAGGCAGTCGGTCAGGCGGTCCAGACACAAAGGATGACGACCGTGAAGACTGAGGTGTAAAGCCGAGCCGTGGGCAAAGGAAGGGTAGTTAGTTTTTTTTAAACTAGTCTTTGAAATGTTGAATTAAAAGTGCCTACACTTCTGGGATGATTCTTAATTATTCAATTTATTAAAAGACATTTGGGATATCGTAGCCAATCCGTTACATGGAGATCCGGGGGGGGTTAAGACAAATCGTTTGAACCCCCTATGTGTACTTTATTAATGACGTAAACAGGTCAGGTCATCCTGTTTTGAAAAAAAAAATACAACATGGCGAATACCGCAGAAACGGTTAAATATTAGCCATTCATATTATGGGGGGTTGAAATGATTTGTCTTCACCCCCGGATCTGGTGGCACGGTAGTGGCCCCGCCAAGACGAGTGAAGCGAAACCCAAAGGCAGTACCAGACCACCTTTTCTCGAAGCGTTTCGTTGATTTTTTGAACCCTCATAACTTGGGTTTGGATTATAAAACCCAGGTAAACGAAATTTTCAGGATATGTTCCCAGTAGCAGTAGCAGTAACTAATTAAACATGTAAACTATTGATTGCATAGCACTGTCAAAACTTTCTATCAAACATCCTGTAGGTATATTTTGGTTGAACAGAAGACGTGCCGATGTTATTCTTTATTGGCAATTATACAGTACTAGCTTTTGCCCGCGGTTCCACCCGCGTAAATACAATATCCTACGGAAACACTGTACTTTTTCGCCATAAAAAGTAGCCCATGTTTTAAACCAGAGCTTAACTACCTACTACCATACCGAATTTCATTAAAATCCGTTTAGTTTTGCATGAAAGAGCCACAAACATCCATCCATCCATCCATCCATCTATCTATCCATCCATCCTCACAAACTTTCACATTACTAGTAAATATACGGTAAATGATTTGTCCAAAAAAATTTCGATGTTACACATAATATGCCAGGCGCTACTTTCGCTATTCGGTTTGTAGAGCATTTATGGACACACAACTACCTAGTTACTAGTACATAGATTCTCATGTGTATGTGTATAGTGTGTAAACATAATACATAACTATCATTAGACATTCGTTTATTAACTTGTATACAAATTATAGACGTGCGTCATGTAAACAATTTGTTTTATTCTATTTAACAGTAAATGCCTTTATTATAAATTAAGCCCCACGAAATGATATGACAGCTCATACCAGTAGCGAGGCGTGTATTATACAACTCGTTATCATATCGGCTTCCCCTTATGAATATTACTTGGTAGATGGCGCTAAGTGCAATCTAAATAAAATATCGTTGTTCTAATAGACTACACGGTATATCATTCCGCAGATCTCACGCTTCGCCACTGGCTTATACGCAAGTCTTATGATATGGTCATATTCAGATACAGAGTCAGCACGGTAGACAGAAAAAACAATAATTAAGCAGACTTGCTATTTTTTTTTCTACCAATCACTATGTTAGATTTGTGACCCCCGACACATACAGACATACAGATACACAGCCTAGTCAAACTTACAACTCCCGTGTTAGTTTGACTAGCCTGTGTATCTGTATGTATGTCTGTGGCATCGTGGCTTCTGATTTTGATCTAGTTTCTTTATATTTGAAAGCTAACGAATTGGAGAGTATTCTTAGCTATAGCTCATCATCATCAGCTTGCCTACTGCTTGCCGGAAGACGGGGATTACTTAAAATTTTGTTTTTTTTAATACCTGGGCTGATTGATACTGGCCGAAACGACGAACTTAAAAAAATGATACGCAAAAAAGGAATATTACATTATATTCTGGCATCTTTTTGAAAATAGAACGCCAAATTTGAATTTAATCGAACTGATGGAATTTATTTGAGAGGACGTAGAACTTTCTCTGTCGTAAATTTTCTTAACAATGGAAAGAAACGAAATTCGTGCGGTGATAAAGTTTTACGTTTTAAAAGAGAAAACGGCAACCCAGATTAAAACCAAGCTAGACAGTGTTTTAGGTAATTCTGCTCCTGCATTGAGTACAATTCACACCTGGGTAACTGATTTTAAACGTGGAAGACAGAGCTGCAAAGACGCCCACAGGTCTGGTCGTCCAAATAAAGTCACGAATCCGTACATGATCAAAAAAATTCACAAAATTGTATTGAATGATCGGCGCTTAAAGTTGCGAGAGATAGCAGAGATGGTGAGCATTTCATCAGAACGCGTTTTTAATATTTTTCACCAACATTTAGGAATGAAAAAGCTTTGCGCGCGATGGGTGCCGCGTTTGCTCACTGTAGACCAAAAGCAACGTCGAGTGGACGATTCATCGGAGTGTTTGGCGCTGTTTAACCGAGATCCTAATGAGTTTTTGCGGCGTTATGTAACAGTCGATGAAACCTGGATACATCATTATACTCCCGAGACAAAAGACCAATCTAAGCAGTGGACTGAGAGCGGAAAACCGAAGCCGCCGAAGAAAGCAAAAACAGTTTTGTCGGCCGGCAAAGTGATGGCGACTGTTTTTTGGGATGCTCGATGGATTATTTTAGTGGATTATCTGCAAAAAGGAAAAACAATAAATGGAGAGTACTACGCAAGCTTGCTGCAAAAATTAAGTGAAGAAATCCAGAAGAAACGACCACATTTGGCCAAGAAAAAAATTTTGTTCCACCATGACAACGAACCTGCACACACGTCAATGGTTGCAGTCGCCAAACTCCATGAATTGCGGTTCGAATTGCTACCGCATCCACCCTATTCCCCGGATCTGGCCCCGTGCGACTTCCACTTATTCCCAAACCTGAAGAAATAGTTAGGTGGCCAGAGATTTTCATCAAATGAAGAAGTCATTGTTGCCGTGGACGAGTATTTTGAGGGGTTGGAGAAAACATTTTATCAAACTGGTGTAATGGCATTGGAGATGCGCTGGACTAAATGCATCGAGGTAGAAGGAAACTACGTTGAGAAATAAATTTATTTTAAATAGATTTTTGAAGTTTTTCTTTCTCGTTTCGGAAACTTATCAATCAGCCCTCGTAGCTAGCATTTTCGCAATGTTATAAGCTCTGCTACGTTTAGACAAAAGAGCGACTCATAGGTTTATGAATCTGTTTATGAATCTGTCGTGCATTTGCTATAATTTTTTAGAACTCTTTTTTTCAAAACTATTGATATGATTTTTGTAAATGTTCAAGCGTAAAATTATATTTGACGATATGTTATTAATTATTTATGACATAACATAACATGCACATTAAAGTGTAGGTATATGAGTAGGTACGCCATAGATTTTATCACAAGTGCAAAAGTGCGTAATAAATATTTTTTTATATTAATATATGTATTTATCACTTTTTATTTTTTATTTTTATTTATGTAACACTTGAACAAACAATTCCTCATGTACTTAGTGCAGGCCGGATATTTTCATATAACGTTTCGCAAAATCAATTACGGACACCTACTTCGAGCCCATGATTTTCTGCTTATGTAAGAAAGATTATTATAGGCAGAAAAAAAATTAACTTGTCGAAATGTCTTTTTTTACCAAAAATTTACGTTTTGAAATCAGCTGTGTGACAGTGTGAGGTCAATGACCTTCTCAGCCGTAGATTCATTCATACTAATTGTTTTTCGGTCTTGTCTTTTAATTTATCTTACTTACATAAGGAGTTAATCGTGTGCCCAAAGTTTCCGAAAGACGAGAGTAACAAAAATATTAAAGAGTAAAATCGGCTGATTGTAATTTGTAGGTAGGTACCCGATAATATCTACAGCCTACTTTATTTAGTTATTTCATTGGAGATATAACTTTAACTCAAACATTTATTACCTAACTATTAAGTTTTAGTAACTATATTTTAATAGTGGCGGTATTGACTAAGGGAAGAGCCTATATAGCTAATATTATATTTTTAGAATGAAAATGGGTTGCGAAGAATGTGTGCTATTTTATGCAAGTGTTTAGATATATTATGGTCTCCATATTTACGGTTGAACTTAGCCTAACGCCTGTACGTAGCCTTCCGATGTAAGCGACCGCGACCAGCAAACTACAAACCAGCGAATCAGGTTCCCTCATCCTTGGCCACGCTCACCGGTCGCACGACGCTCGCCGGTCGTAGGGGTTGTTTAGTGTTTGATATAAATTCATACTAAGCAGTGGCTCCACGACCCTATTTCGGTCTCGGTCTCCGGTCGCGGTCTCTCGTCACGCGTCGAGGGCATCGGAAAGCTACCTTTAGATTAATACTTTTGCGTATAAATCAATGTTTCCTCTGTAAAACTATAAAAAGACAAGGCCTATATTAAACTATCAGTTACATATGTTTCCCTAGATGGCGCTACAAAACTGACACCATGTTTTAATACAGCGGCTGGGTAGTTGAGAAAAACCTTTTACTTGAGAGTATTGTAGCGCCACCTAGTGTCCAGGTTGTCTAAACTATGTGCACGCGGTGTTAGCTCCTCGCCACCGCGTACAGCGCGAGCGGTATGAGCGCGTACAGCGGCCGGCTGGAGTTGGCGGCGTTGCAGGCGTCCGCGTCGTTGCAGCTCTGAAGGCAGCCGTGCACGTACCTGGCACATACAATTTTTTTTTAAATATACAGGATGTTTTTTCAGTCAGTGTCCAAACTTTCAGGAGTGATGGGATCAACTGTCGTAAAAAATCTCCTGTTTCCTACCAAATGCCATCTATGCCATAACCCTGTTATAGGAAACAACGGGTTTTTTTTTCAAGTTGATCCCATAGTAAGTTGCTTATATTCAAGAGTATATTCACTCCTGCAAGTTTGGACACTGACAGAAAAAACACCGTGTATATATATATTTTATGTGGGTGCTCATTGCAGTATGTATACTGGTCGATTTTTTATTTCCTCTGGAGAAGAAAATGGTAGGTTATCAACAATAGAATCTATACACAGAAGTATTTGTGTCAAAGGCTCAAATCTCAAGTATGTACTTGAAAGTATAGAAATTTTTGTCTCCCTATAGTAGTGTGCGACACAGGTTGGCGCGCGGGGGACGGAGAGCGGCACGCGGCCAGTTAATAGGCGTCAACAGGAGTCACTAGTTTTTAATTTCAATGTTATTATTTTTTAAATTGTTAGTGCCATAATATTGTAAAACTATATTTTTAGAAAAAATAAAAATAAGTAAACTAAGTAAGGTAAGTATGATATAGTACTCTTTACCTGCAGGTACTATTATACCCTATTTTTCTCCAGACGGAATAAAAAGTCACCCAGTATAATAGCAGTAGGTGTTGTCTTTGCCCACGTTATAAATGAACCTTAGACAATAAGCAATGTATTTAAAAGCTGCTGCTACAGTACCTATATTGTATGGCCGTTTTTCCACTTAGGGCTCCGTGTCAGGCATCGCCATACAGTTTCCGGGCCGGTAAGTGAAAAAACACGACATATATATTATATTCATACATTTTTGCTCCCCGGCAGCCGAGCGGGCGGTGGCCGGTGCCGGCGCCGGGCCGGTAAGTGCAAAAACAGCCAATACCTGTCGTTGTAGTAGAAGCGGCCGCAGTGCGACATGCGGATGATCTCGGTGTCGGTGGTGGCGGTGCCCGAGTCCAGCCCGCAGCCGCGCACCGTGATCGACTCGCCCGTGTCATCTGCACATGGAAAAATAGTAATTAAACCAAAAACCCGACTTTTCATTTTGGTATACCCAGTGCCATTCTCCCACCGAGATGAATGTATATCATGTATATACTACAGTCCATCTTGCAGTTTCGGCTGAAGGCTGCCAAAAAAATATGTAACATGCGTAGCACGTAGCACTCCCATATTCGGCAGTCGGGTTAGTCGGGTGATATGAATCTATATGTATAGGTATATAAAAGAAAGTCGTGTTAGTTAGAATATTGATAACCCAAGAATGGCTGAACCGATTTGGCTAAAAATTGGCGAGGAGGTAGCTTAGAACCAGGAGACGGACATAGGATACTTTTATCCCGTTCCCGAGGGACGTAAAAATATATTACAATTCCAATGTCTCGCTAAAACTCGAGAACGGCTGGACCTAATTTTGCTTGAAATAATCGTGGAAGTTTAGTGAAGGTTTAAACGGCGAGAAATATTGGAAAAGCTATAGATTGTTGGAGTTTAGGTGTAGTTATTTATTCATTCCAGTTCATATTTAAGACAGAACAACGTATGTCGGGACAGCTAGTAAGTTATAATTAGTTAGTTTTAAAAACGACTTTCAGATCTAAAATGGCCACAGATGGATCGTACTATCATGAACTAACTATTTCAATATCTGATGTTTCATAGTACGATTCACTTAATGTGGCTGTTTTAGACCTGCCGATGAATAGTGAAATATTAGGTCCTTACATATGAAATTGGCGTTTTGTCGTACTGGCCACTTTGATCTTTGGTTAGGAATTCCAATTTCTAATTTATACCGCTATTTACTCGTGCATTTGTGTTTCGAAAACCGTGATTCATTTGTTTTTTCCTCTTTTGGTTTTTTCTTTGCGTCACTCTGTTTACAAAATGGAAAACTTGAAATATCGTATTATTGTCGAGTACGAGTGGCACCAGTGCTGCAGATGCGGCTCAAAGGATTAATGTGTATGGCGGCGGTGTCGCAAAAGAAAAACAGTGCGTTTTTGGTTCTAAAGTTTTCGTTCTGGAAATTTCGACCTGCTGAACAAGCCCCGTGGACGGCCGAAGACCAAAGTTGATAATGAACAATTGAAGGCTATTGTGGAAGCCGATCCATCGCAAACCACGTCCGAGTTAGCTGCAGGCTGCGGTGTTAGTGATAAAACAGTTTTAATCCACTTGAAGCAAATTGGGAAGGTGAAAAAGCTGTAAAGGTACCTCATGAATTGAGTGCAGCAAACCGACGAAACGCGCGTCGACTGCTGCGTTACATTACTCAACCGGCACAATAATGAAAGGATTTTAAATCAAATCATTACCTGTGATGAAAAGTGGATCCTGTACGATAATCAGAAATGCTCATCACAATGGCTGAACTCTGGCGAAGCAGCCAAGACCTGCCCTAAGCGAAAATTGACTAAAAAAAATTACTTGTGAGCGTTTGGTGGACTAGTGCCGGTGTCGTTCACTACAGCTTTCTTAAATCTGGCCAGACGATTACGGCAGATGTCTATTGCCAGCAACTGCAAATCATGATGGAAAAGCAGAAAGCTAGCTGCTAAACAACCGAGGTTGGTCATTCCGCTCTAGGCCACTGCTGCTTCAGGACAACGCTAGACCACACACTATACAACAGACGGCTACCAAATTAGAGGAGCTTCAATTGGAATGTCTAAGACATCCACCGTACTCCCCGGACCTTGCTCCAACTTATTAGCATTTTTTTTTTCGAAATTTGGATAACTTCTTGCAAGGGAAAAAAATTTAACTCCGATGGAGCAGTCCAAAGCGCCATCAAAGATTTTATTGATTCCTGTCCGAATGGTTTTTTTAGTAAAGGAATCAATGAACTACCTATGAGATGGCAAAAGTACATAGATAGCAATGGTATCTATGTACTTTTGCCATTGTAGTAATAAATTGTAGTAATAAATATATCCTTTACAAAACGCCAATTTCATATGTAATGACCTAATGACCTAATATTACAAATTATTTATATGTTTCAAATACGCGAGCACAACTTCTCAGTAAATCACGTATCTACGTCATGGACAGTTTTGTTTAAAACTTTGAAATGGCAAGCGATGGACAGCCGGGGCCCATGCCCGGGGCATGCGCCCCGGCAAGTTCAGAGGGCGGCAAATTCACAGTTTGCAGACAAATATTTCGTGTGATAATTAAAAAATTATTCATTCAAATTTGAAATTTAATATTCTACGCACAAAAGGATTGTACTGTTTTACAATAATCCATTAAAAAAACAAACACTATTTCATATTGTTTTTTCAAACCACAAGCTTTTTAGAAATCTACATTGGGCACATCTGCGGTCGATACGCCAGTAGGCACGATTTTTGTTGCGTATTTTAATTTTATTCATTACGAAAAATATAACGAAAATATATAAATTAAATACTATATTTACGTATTTAGTTCCACATACAGCACGTAGCTACCGCTGTATCAGCCGTGTTAATCATAAGGCGCCCCGGGCTACTGGGGCGGCCCCCGAACGTGTGTCAGAAAAAAAAATCGTAAAACATTATTTACATATTACACAGTCTCACTCCAAGCCCGTACTTCCCGATAAAATATGCTAATAAATGTATGAAATTTGGTATAGTCATAGGTTGTATGTGGTTGTATATAGACCTCGGTTTTGGCATCATAAAATAATAGTAATTTTGATATTTTAGGGGTTCTCCTATGGTGTGAAGTGGGGATGAATTTTTTTTTTTTTGTTATACCCCATCGTGCCGAGTATTGTTGAATAGGTCTTTTAAAATAAAGGCAAGGTTTAATATATGTTTTTTTAGAAAGTCAACCATTTTCGAGAAACAGGCGTCATCAATCGGCATTTCTAAGGCATATGAGATAGTAACTTGTAAGTTTCCATGCTAATAGACCATGCTAAAAACTCTTTAAGGAAATTATTTTGAGCGAAATCGGATAGTAACTTTTGAAGTAATTCAAAGAAAACCTATTGCGCGTTGATAGTTACGGAACCCTACTTAGATATGTCTAGACATGCTCTTGGTTAGGTTGTTACTGTGTTCTTTCGGTCGAAGGCTACTGACCGAAGACACCAGCGATCTTGATGCACGAGGTGGCGGGGAACAGGCCGTCGCGGCCCTTGCGCCCGCCCATGCACGGCGCCTCCAGCATCTGCAGCGAGTGGTTGTTGTGGAAGGGGTCATCGCACGCCGGGAACCGCCCGTTCATAGACACGCACTTGAAGCAGTCTATGCAATGCGCTGAAACAGTAGCTTAGAACTTACAGCTTGGCAAAAAAGAGTATGACGCGGTGACAGCAGGAACTAAAAACATTTTCGACTGTATCATCTTTTATCCCTATAAGATTTGAATTAAATTTAGTATATTTATTTGTTTTAGTAAAATATATTTAAATTAAATATGTCATTCCAATCTAATAAGGTTAAAAAATGATAGATATTTTAGTTTTTGCTGTCACCGCGTCATACTCTTTTTTGCCAAGCTGTACAAGTCGGACGTAATATTGGTAATGCCATTAGGGGTCTTACAATATTATTGATGGAGAGCTACTGGGAAATTTAGAGCAGGTGTTTGAGGCAAGCTGAAACCTTGTCCTATACTTCTCCTATTGTACCTCAACCTCGAGTTTTTTTTTTTTTTTTTACCTTTTATACTGGCTGGCAAGGTTAAAGCCCCGGCTATACTTCCGTTTAGCTCACCCCTCCGATTTAATTCAAAATTTGCACAGAGGTTCTTTAGACCATTAGAAAAAAGACCACATATATCTTTTTTGGCGGAAATTAAAAAAAGTCGAAAAAAAAAAATAATAATTGACAAGTTTAAATTTTCCCGCCACAAAAAAATCCAATTTTGAAATTTCCCGTTATGACAATGGTGCTACCATTGTCGTAATTTCCAAAAACACTTAATTGGCAAATTAACCTAAAATATCTCAAAAAACAATCAGTTGACGATATAAATTAATTATTCAAATTGTATAAAGATGGAAATGAAAATTTTAAATCAATATGCTATCAGTGAGAAAATTCGTAATCGTCATGAGTGTTTACAGTGGATCCAAAATTTAAAGCTGTAATAGTAGTATTGTAAGAAGCATAAATGTCAAATGCTGTTTTTGAAAGAGATAAGCTTTTGTGGAATGTTTCGATGCCGTAATAAGAAGAAATCTAATGCACATGAAGTGTCTGCTGCTCAAAATACTTGGTTTGAAAACTCTTAGGTTAGGTTTTTTTTTTTTTTTCCATCCCCCTCACATAGTCAGGGCTGTTTTTGTTCTTTTTTAATCTTTTCTCTGTTTTTAATCTTTTTCTATTTTTGTTTTACAATTTACTTACATCTATTTACAATTTTCTTTTCTTTTATGATTATTTCTAATATTAACAATACTTTTGTCTCTTCCTTATTCTATTGCATACATTTCCTTTTATGTTACATAGTAATACATCTATGTACTTGTCAGTTAATTACACTAGTAACAAGTCAATACAAATATTTAAAGCAGTCATTTAAAAACCGCAATAAAATTCAATAGATTCTAATAACATTTTTCTAATAATAAAACACAATTCAGTTTGCAAGTTAAAAATGTCAATAAAAGAATAATCAATAAAATAAAAACAATTTCAATAAAAAACTCAATACATTATAATTCAATTTAAAAATGTCAAAATAAAACCAACGGCACACATATTTAACTTAACCCTACTATCACAATGTAAAAAACTTAATCTAGAGCCTACACTAAAATCACACCAATATATCACAGTTCTTTTTCATTACACAGTCTACAATCTTTTTACAATAGGAGAGAAAAACTTCCCTCTTCTTTCCGCCCAGGATGGAAGACAGGCTCTCACCCGTAATCGATATGCCCAATTTTTGCTCAGTATCATATCTACTGCTAGCAAAAATCGGGCACTCGAGTAACAGGTGCGGAACCGTCTCCTCAACTCCTGGCTGACACGAACACGACGGGTCCTCCTTCAACTTGAATCTGTTCAAGTAGAAGGCGAACCCGCCGTGTCCAGTCAGTATCTGTGTAGTGTGGTGTGTTATGTCTATCTTCTTGACTATTTTGTATGCAGCAGCAGCGCTTGGGAAAAAGAGCTTCGTGGTTCCGGCCGTCCCTCCCACTTCGTATCTCCTGTCCCATTCCTCAACCGTATCTTCTCTTAAGATACGCTTGACGAATGAAACAGCACACAGATCGTAGTCAGGTTTCCTTTTCGATCCCAGCGCGGCCTCCTTGGCTAATTCGTCAACCCTCTCAACCCTGCGTGCGCCTTAATCCAAAACAGGGAGACCCCGCCTCTGCGATGCAGCTTTTCGGACCTCCCTTGTTTGCACTGCCAGGGGATGAGGGGAACTAAGGGTGTCTGCCTGGAGAGCCGATCTGGAATCGCTAAGGATACCGACCTTCGCCATTCCACTCTTGCAGGCTATACTTACAGCTCTCTGGAGCGCTAGAAGCTCGGCTTGGTAGACGGTGCAATACGGCGGCAACGCAAGCTTGACGGCCTTGGTCTCGGCCTCACCCTCCCATACGGAGAGTGCAGCTCCGACTCGACCCTCAATCTTGCTGCCGTCCGTATAGATCCTATGGACGTGGCTGTTAACCAAGTCTGCATAAGAGTCCTCATCTACCAACCCGAACTTCGGCTCTTCCTGCTCTGCCGGATGTGGGTCCTCGATCGCTGGAGCCATTCGTTCCACCGCCCTGTCCCTCAACACCGGGTGTGGTACCCCCTTCTTGATCTCATAGAGCCTCGAAGCTTCGAGTATCCTGAGATCAAGGGGGAGTATCCCAGCCAACTCCATTGCAGAGTTCAGGGAGACGGTCCGATATGCTCTGCAAATCTTTTGGGCAAAACGCCGTTGGACGGAGTTGAGCCTTTTCTGGACCCCCATCATTTCCACGGTGGGTGCCCACGCTGCCGATGCATACAAAATAGTCGGCTCTATTACGGCCATATATATAGTCCTAATTATCTGGGGGTTAAGCCCCCAACCTACTCTGGCCGCTTTGGCTAATTGCTTGTATCTATTAATCGCCTTCTTGCATACATTTCCTACGTGGGCGTTAAAAGTAAGGCCGCTGTCAATTGTTAATCCTAATACCTTAAAGCTATCTTGGTACTGGAGGTCAACACCCCCCATAAAGAGTCGCGGCACGTCATATTAGGTTAGGTTAGTTAGTTAATAAATTTTTATGGCGCCGGGAATGCCGCAAATCAGGCAAAGATCCATTTAATACGTTTATTGATGACATTAATTATGTATATTCATTAGAAAAGAATTAATTATAAATAATTGTTGGCCTTGGTTAAATGTTATTATGTTATTGTTAATTGACTTTAGTGTTCTATTATTATCGTTTTGTTGAATAGAAAAAAAAATAAAAAAAAATCAAATTAAAAATATATATTTTTTCGACTTTTTTTAATTTCCGCCAAAAAAGATATATGGGGTCTTTTTTCTAATGGTCTAAAGAACCTCTGTGCAAATTTTGAATTAAATCGGAGGGGTGAGCTAAATGGAAGTATAGCCAAAGCCCCGACTAAATGACCTGACTTTTTTTCCCTCCAACTCCTTAAACTCCTTAAAATTTCAAATTGCCTCAAACGTGTTTTTTGGGGATTAAAAAATTTATTTTTTAAAAATTTGTATATTGACTTAGCCCCGCTTCCGACCTGCCAGACCTGCAGTCCCGTGTTGAGGTACAATGGGAGAAGTATAGGACAAGGTTTCAGCTTGCCTCAAACACCAGCTCTAAATTTCCTATTAGCTCTTGGGCAATTAGTCCATCCACTAAAGAAAGCTTAGGCTTATCAACCTGGATTCAAACTCGCGATTCGAGTAGCGAGTTTTAGTTTCACGCACTGGAACTGGAAAATCATACTATACAGCAAATTCTGCAATGTGGCGTCCCAATTACCTTCCCTACTTAGTTGTTTTAAATGTTAGTACCCACTACCTGGGTAACCGAGATTTGCTCCGAGTTCTGATAAATAAAATTAAAAAATACAACTATATTTATCTGACCGGGATTGTGAATTTTCGAACAAAGCAAATGTTATTCATGACCGACATTATAGAGACATATCAAAATTATTGATATATTGTTGCACAACGAAAGAAAAAAAGTAGCTTAAAAATGCTCAAGTTTCCCAGGGATAACACCTATTTAGATCGATTTTTCTCCCCCAAAATTCATTGCATACTAAATTTCATTGTAATACTTGCAGCCCTTTTCGAGAAACCGATTATAAATATGTATACAAGATTGTCTCGTTTATAATATAATATTTGAAACTCTTACAGCTATCTATCCTGGCGAAGATGATGCAGGCGAACAATAACAAACATCTGTTCTCCTTCGACGCCATCGTGCTAATCTGTAAATTAAATAATTATTATAAATTAAAAATATAATTTACAATATATTTACAGTTTACAAACATAATTAATTTACAGTACGACCACGATCGCAATGGCTTTCGGGAGTCGTAATTTTTACTTTTTCATACTGCATCGTCTGTCGTTTTCATAGAAAAACTACGATGGCCGAGGTATTTGTGTATATGGAATATGGTTAGATGGAAGTTTGTTACTCTTTCACGCAAAAACTACTGAACGGATTTTGATGAAATTTGGTATGGTAGTAGTTTGAGCTCTAGACTAAGAGATAGACAATTTATTATCCCGAAAAAGTACAGTGTTCCCGTGGGATAATGAATTTACACGGGCGGAGCCGCAACTCCTAGTACATTCAGTTCATTGTATGCTAATTGCTAGTACATGTAATATTATAATATTGAAAACATTACAAATTAATATAGTCTATAAGGTAAGTAAGTAGTCGAGAGCATACGCATAATGAGTAGGCTCGATGCACCTTGCCACGCATCGTTCACTGCTCGCCTGCCAGTTTTGCAATCGTGAATTACTAGTACTAAGTATTACTGAACGCTATAAAATCTAAAAGGTATCTAAATATTTTTATACAACACAAAAAGTCGTTTCTTTAATAATTTAATAAAAAGTTTCGGCTGTTTTTTTTTTTTTATTATTTTACGTTCATTCGGATTTGGAACCTGAATTATGAGATGGGGTGTTAAATATTGTGACGTTCTCTGGCTTGTGATGAACCGTCAAAGTGGTTACTGTGATGGTCCACCGACCACCACATACACTTTCCTTAACTGACAGAAACCGAGCTCGCATTGATTCATATCGCTGTCTGTACGAAGCCGTAAGCGGTAACAGTCAAGACTCGATAGAGCATCGTATTTATAGAGCACATTACAGTAAGCCCGCGGGCTGTATATCCTACCGTTTGATATATTGCACGGCGTACGGTACAGTAAGTTCTGAAATACGCGGAGCATTACGTAAACCAGATACAAGTCTTTGTTTTGTACATTTTTAATTGCCGCACTAATCAATTTGACAGAAGTTGCGGCGGTGAAGATTTTTTAACAACTTAGAAAACTAAGTCCAGAGATAAATTAGAATGTATTCTCAAACGTTAGAGAGGCGTAGACTAGGGCTCGTCGAGTTATTATTTTGTTATTAATTTAAATGTGTTGTGTGTGATAACAATAATTCATTTGTGCAATAATTTTTTTTTTTTCATCTAGCCTATTTCAACGCAACAGCCTCTCTATTCTCGCAAGCTTCCCGTGTATAGGAAGGAGACAACAGACCACTATTTAAAAAAACAAACTGGGGGTCTCAGACATAGTGCTATATTGGAATTCGAAACGTTAACGAAGTTCTTAATGAATAAAATGTATGGGATTAACCACGTGAACCACGCGATGAAATAAGTGAAGCCCATACATTACGTTTTCTAACTTCGCCATCGAGTTTATCGTTGGCACTTCGTCTCAGGCGGCAGGCCCCTCTAGTAGCTATATTTAATACACTTAGGCACGTTCTTATAAATATACCTGCATTGTTTCCCACATGATCTATAAGCTTTTTATTAATTAAACGATATGATTTGTGGATGGGAACCGAATGTGGACTAAAGTGGTCAACTCTCCTCGCTAAAAACAATAATTACTTGGGAGAAAACAGTTAATCATACTCACGCCAGGCAAAACATGTGTAAAAAGTAAAAATTAAATGAACAGTCATATTATTGTGTAATGAAAAATAATAATTAATGATTTAGGCAAAGTCACAATGTTGTGACCCGGATAATTGAAAAGCTCATAGCAAGTTTTAAATAAAAGAAAAGCTCTATTGTCTACAAAATTTTAGTATTTTAGGTAGGTAAGTGTTTTGAGCATATAACTAGGTACTTGGGTATTTTTTTTCACACAGATAAAAGTATGAACTAAAAGCATAACTAATAGGCATTTAATTGGTTTATTGTCGAGAGAACATTATTTAATTGTCATTTGCCAACTCAAAATAGCAGTTAATAATTCAGATCCTATATGAACGAGCAAGTTAATATTTACGTCAATTTGCGCATTGCTAGTAATGAAACTCACCTTGATAATTACAGGCAGTTCAGGTGGATCAGGTAACTACAAGCACCAACGGGCAATCAATACACCGATCATGTTGGCTAGTTATCGAAAATAATAAACAAATATTTATCATAAATCACCACTTCAAAATAATTCACCGAATTCATGTGAAAAATACGTACTAACGATATAAAAGTAAAAAATGTTAACTATAAACACTTATTATTTATTTATCGAACAGCAAGTGTGTCGTGAAAGCTGTTCTCTGAATTTATTGACTGAAAGCTCTATGCAGCGCTCGTAGAGCGAGACTTTCATGTGCCTGAAACACGGTCGATGTTGCCAACCAAATTAATACGGAATTTAAAATGTTACTTGCTGGGTTTAAATTATTAAAGTTTATTGATATTAATACAATTTATCTTATAATATGTATTACTACTAATATTATATATTTATACACTTCCTTTGAAGTAAGTCTTAAAATCTTGAAAGAAATGAGAATTTGTGTCCATGCGTGGATTGGCGGCAAATTTCAAATATTAAAAAAATTGCTTAAGTTAAAACATAAAAGATAAAATATAATTTTTTCGGTTCGACGCGCTTCGTTAAAAAAGTCAAACCTTAAGAGCTCCCACAATTAAAAATAAAATTTTGAAGATGCATTGACAAATTCGACTCGTGCTTAAGAACAAAATTTTACAAAAACATTGCGGTACGATAAATTTCTTTCCTTAATATTTGAAATTTATAAAGATTTAGGCAATCATAAATGCGAGCATTAGCTGATTCGACCCACGATACTTACCGATCGGGCCACCGGCCAACGCACTTATCTCGCTTGCACTCACTGATTTCCCTATTTGCCATCTTACCACTAATTCAAACTGATAACGATTTCACAAAATATTTATTTATTGCTCCACAACAATTTCGGATATTACATTTTGAATAATTAAAATACAATGCAGAGAAACTGCTTGGTATGTTCTCAAACAATAAGCACGGTGGACCTTGAGTGCATTCGAACACACACTCCAAACCAATCGGCAACGATTCCCTGAATTATATTCATTATCTTTTATATGCGTTATACAAATAACCTTTTTCGGCTATGTTATTTTAGATTGCAAAACATTATTTTAAATTAAAACAAAGGACAGGCCTCTCCACAATCCCTAACATTACCAAACTCTCTCATATGAATAAAAACCCTATACAAAATAACTCTGCCTCACATTCTAATACAACTGATAAGTGCAGATTTACCGCACGTACTACGCAACATAAACAGAATACAATACATATTATATTTAGTTATTCACGACGATACTTATAACCGCACAAATTTACTAAACGCTATCATACTTTCAATATTATTTAACATTTACAGATATTCTAAATTTAAATCTAGAATGAAACAGCAGGTATTGTCACTCGCAGCTGTCATCAATGAGAATAACAATAATTATTAGCCAACAATCTAACACCATCTAGAATACAAAATCGGTCTTAACTATTAAAATATTACACAGTATAAACAGGACGGTCTGGTGTGGTAAATGGATCGCCTAGCCCTATAAGATTGAAGATTCTTTAATAAGATTAACAGTAGGTACTCCTTTTTATAAATGGCATAATTTTGATTGATTTGAAGATACCACTGTCTCACTGCTCACAAAGAAACTGCGCGAAAGTCTTGGGCTGCTGTTTCAAGCACTGTACTGAAGGTCTGGTGCGGGTAAGGGTATATTAAATGATTAACAACGCACAAGTATCAACAATAATTCCTTACTATCATGTGATCCGTTTGCTTGTTTGCCAGTCTCATTTAATAAAAACTAGTTTCTACTGGAAATGGCTCTGTTTGCACATAAAAAATACACAATACATATATCACTTTTTTATTCACTTATAGCTTTATAGATATTATCAAATTCAAACTTTAAAACATTTACAATTACATTACAATTATCAATAGTAAGACAATCATATGGTTTGTACAATTTTATTAACACATTAGACTCTGGATTTACATTACTCACATGAAGAATATTCATAATTATACTACAACTCTTGTCATCACCATCCTTTGCGTCCAAAAGGTAGCAGCCATACTTGAGTTGCACATTCTGTATTCGGAATACTGTGAAGTCACCTTTGGGTATTGAAAATTTCGAGTTATTAGCTAAAAATTTCTCATTTTGCCACATACATACACTAGCATTTTGCTTTTTCATTAGTGAATTCAAGCGATACGCTAACCCATCTTTTTTTAACTTAGGTGTTTTTAATGTTTTTGTACCACACAAGTCCAAGCTTGAATCTTTACTAGATATCATTTCCGAGTTTGATTTTTCATTTTCGTCAGTCAATGATATGATATCAATTTCATCACTAGTTTTTGTGCTGGTTTGTGGTGTAGATTCATATTCGCTTATATAATTTTGCAAACTGGCTTGTGAGTTGAAATGGTCTTCAAAATATGACATTACTCTTTTCACTAAGTCACCACTTTTACTCTCAACTTTTTCATTCACTGGTCTATTATTTTGTACATGACTCGTATTTGCTAGTCCTTTAGAAGATAAATTACTTTCTGATTTAATATGTGTAAGGATTTCTGTGCTTGTGTCTTTGGTGTCTTGTAGAGTACTCTTATGACACAAGACCTCTTTAACTTTATGCAATAATGGTCTCTCTTTACAAACAAATAGCTTTTTCCTTACATTATGACTTTGTGTTGATGATATAGTTTTAGACTTCAAAATTGGACTGTTTATGCTTTTGTGCAACTTGAACCTTTGTGGTATTGAGACTATTGGAGACTTCTGTAAATCTTTGGTAGCACATTTTTGCGGCTTAGACACTATTGGTGATGTACATGGTGTAGATTTCATTTTCATACCAGGAGATTTTCTAGTATTAATTGTTAATTGAACCTTTTGTTTGTTTTCCGTGTACACGACATCCAAATTAGAAATATTTCTTAGCTTTTTCCTGCTGCAGCGTCTTTTCCTTTTTCTGGAATTTGGTGTATATTTTCTGTATTCAATATTTTCGTTGTAATTTTCACAGTCGCTAGAATCACTTGTGGACCAAATTATTTTTTCTGAGCTTTCCTGGCTGTATAGTAAGTGAAATTTGTTTTTAAATTCACTTCCAACTTTTTTCATCATTGGTCGAACCTCAAACTTGTTGATTTTTTGATTTGATGGAGAAAAATATTTTCACTAAATACCATTCAAAATAAATCTACACTTGGCAATCACATTATTTATTTTGATTTTTATTAGACTTTATTATTGTTTTGATTTTGACTGATGACCCAGTCCCCAGACTCTCAGTACCTAGTAGGTAATATTTGTCATCTATGCCCCATAGATGAAAAGTAACACTACTGAAGCTATGCCCCACCATCCTTAGCAATGATGATTATTCACATCTTTAATCTTTTGAGTTTTGACAGTTTGCCTTATGGACGGTAAGGTGTTCTCGTAACAAAATGACGTCATCATAATGTTGCCAGACGTTATCGAATTGGTAGGTTAAGATTAACATAAGTAATAGCGTTTTCCATTTAGAATAAAAAAGTCGACACACACAATCCATTTATAAAATGAATTGACACAATATGACAGTGTCAAACACAGAGGGGTTTTCATTTAAATGGAAAACACTCAATAACTTTTAAGATTTCAATTTTATATGTTACGCTTTTCAAAGTTTACTCTTTAGTATTGTTAATAATTTAGCGAATATTAGCTAAAATAAAAGTATCATTAAAAAGACTGCATCATATTACTACACAATCATAATATATTATTACGGAAGAAAATTCATTGTTACGTTTTAAAATGTACACGTTACAAAAATAAAATTAAAACAGCTCTCTGGGTTATTTAGGGGAATTGTATTATTAGCCTGGCAATTCATAAGGGATCTGACGTCTCTTTGTTGAAGGAAGTATTTAAAAAATGTTGTCTACAATGACAGGAAAGGAAAGCTAAGAAACAAATCAATGAAGTATATCTTTTTTATTCATTTAATTTATTAGGTGTTGTTATACTGCAAAGTTTGTTTAAATACATTTTTTAAATAATTTATTGAAATATACAGTCTACCTTTTTTCATACCATAAAAAAATTCAATAAAACTTGGCCAAATCAATAAAGAAAGAGGATATGTATGTACGACATTAATTATGTCTTGTGAGTTGGATGCTTGCGACACGTAGGATATTTTTTACATTATGTTGGTACTCATGTAAATAGGCATGTTATTTTGCTAACTTCACATCAAATGTCAATGTGGATTGTGGTCTCAAAACAAATAACTAAAACGTGCGCGGGGCTGCTTGCGTTGTTTATCTGTTGTTCATAAATCTGTTGCGAAGGTTTTTTCTTAGTGGAATCTTATAGGACTCTAAGCATAGTTACGATACCATAATATTAAACTAAAGTTATTCATAGTACACGAGAAGCCGGCTGCCGTCGCTATGATGGAAGTTGAATCCGACTCTGAAAACGTGGCGATCGAAAACGATAAGCCGTCGTCGGAGAAAGCCGCCGGCGATGCGGCAACATCGCATCCCGATAAATTACGGCGCAAAGGCAAAAAGTTCTCGCGCTCTAACAGCAAAGAGGGACCGGGCCCGGTTTCAACTCCGTTACCGAAATATCGCAGCTGGAAAAACAGCCGAAGACCACGTAATGGACATGGCAGGGGTCTACCAAAAAAAGGTAGAATAACTTTTGTAATATAAATTAAACGCATGGGTTTCATTGATTGCCGGCAAAGGAAAGTTCGAGAAAGCTTCTACGGTGTGAATAGAGGTGCATATGGGAAATATTTACATAACTTTTGTTTACTACGCACCGGCATTCTATAATAAACATGGGGTATTATGTATTTACGCTGCGGTATTTTTTGTGTCTCCTCCAAGGTCACGCAATCGCAATTGGCTTTTGCGCAGTATTTTGGAAAATCCAATAATAGCGGGCGTCGTACGTGCCCGTTGGTGTAGGTCGCTATAAGTTGAATGACTCATTATGTAATAGTTGCATGTAAACAACTTTCTGCCTTCAAGGCTATGTAGGTATATTTATTCTGGGTGACTGTTTAATATTTAGGTCGTAAAATGGACGTAACATAACGTTTTTGTAATAACAAGCTCCTTTTCATGTTGATTTTCGGTCCAACAAAAGACAGGAAAACATTTATTAGACTGTTTACATCATACAGCTGTTCATAGCAGTAAATATCGTCATCAAATTATACTGTCATTCTTAAATTTCGATTTCTCTTATTCTATGCAAATTATTGGCTATTTCTGAAGGAAAGTTGGAAAAAAATTCTATAGACACTACAGTATTTAATTGATAACAATATTACTTAGTAGCTTTTGCCCGCGTCTCCACCCGTGTATATACAGTAACCCCCCGTGGGTGGCTTCGCTTGCGTAAAGAAAGTGTCCCATGGGAACACTGTACTTGTTCAGTATAAAATGTGACCTATGTTTTAATCCAGAACCTAAACTACTACTATACTAAATTTCATAAGAATCCGTTCAGTAGTTTTTGCGTGAAAGGTCACAAACATCCATCCATCCATTCTCACAAACTTTCACATTTATAATAGTAGTAGGATTACTTCTTTACAAACCTAATATTTGAAAGATGTATTTTATTTATTGATATTTCTCAGAATCGTAATTGTTTAACACTTAAAATTTCCATTTGAATATAACCATTCTTGACCTTGTCCTGTTCCAAATTACAGTGCATTTTAAAGCTAGTCATACATGTAAGGGTTAACCTGACGGGTTTGCCTGCACAGTTGTACCTGTCAGGTAAGCTTGAGCAGATACTATACAGAAACCTGGCAGTTGTGCAACATACACACTCCGGTTTACCTGCACAGGTAAACTGGAGTGTGTACGACTAGTATTATAGTAGAACGGACATAAACATAATAAACTTTGCCATTATTAAGCAAAAACTGCTTATAATAAACATAAACTTGAATTTCAGTTTTAAAATATAATATAATTAAGATCTGCAGAATGATCATTCTCGACCTTGTATAGATAGTAAATAATCGCCTAGTATAGATCAAAAGGAGCACAAAAATAGAGCTGTTCACAATAAACACTTATTGTAACCAGTCTGTTGAATTACAAGGATAAAGGAAACATTTTAAAAGAATTATAAAACCAAAATCACAAAACACCAGCAGCTGAGCTTGAAATTGCATGGACACAATATATTACCGAGTACAAAATGATGTGTTAGCCAATTCTTTAGTTTAACAGAATATATACGAGGGCGGGTCAATAAGTCCGTGACTTTTTGAATTTCTAACCTCCTTACTGAAAAAGCAACACTACTCCTGTCAACAGGCATCTGTCAGTTGACTCCTATCAAAATTTGAACTTGCTGCATCAGTTAGTTTGTGTTTTACAGCTATCTTTATCAGACTATCCAGTAACTTAAGGAAACAATGGAAAAAAGTGAATTTCGTGTGCTTATTAAGCATTATTTTTTGCGAAAAAAAACCATTACCGAGACCAAGGCTAAGCTTGATAAATACTATGGGGACTCTGCACCATCGATTTCAATGGTAAAAAAGTGGTTTACTGAATTTCGTTGTGGCCGTACAAGCACTGAAGATGCCGAACGTCCTGGACGCCCAGTTGAGGTCTCTACACCCGAAACAATCGAAAAAATTCACGATATGATGTTGGCCGACCGAAGATTGAAAGTGCAAGAGATTGTGGAAGCCATAGGCATCTCGCATGGCTCAGTGGTTTCAATTTTGAATGATCACTTGGGCATGAGAAAGCTTTCCGCAAGATGGGTGCCGCGTTTGCTCACAGTCGACCACAAACGCAATCGTGTAACAACTTCACAGGAAGGTTTGGCGTTGTTTAATCACAATATGGAGGAGTTTTTGCGCCGTTTTGTAACCGTGGACGAAACATGGATCCATCACAACACACCAGAGACCAAACAACAGTCAAAACAGTGGGTTTCTAAGGGTGAATTGGCGCCAAAGAAGGCCAAGGTGGGTTTGTCAGCCAATAAAGTTATGGCGACTGTTTTTTGGGATGCACGTGGGATAATCCACATTGACTATCTTCAAAAGGGAAGAACAATTAATGGGGAATATTATGCCAACTTATTGGACCGCTTCAATGAGGATTTGAAAAAAAACCGACCTCATTTGGCCAAGAAAAAAGTTCTTTTTCACCAAGACAATGCAAAGGTGCACACATGTGCAGTTGCCATGGCAAAAATTCATGAATTGGGCTATGAATTGCTCCCACATCCACCCTATTCTCCAGATTTGGCTCCGAGTGACTACTTCTTGTTCCCAAACCTGAAAAAATGGCTCGGTGGAAAAAGATTTGACTCCAATGATGAAGTCATCTTACAAACAAAGGCCTATTTTGAGGACCTCGACAAATCTTACTCTAAACTCGATATTTTTTGGAAGGGATAAAAAAATTGGAGAAGCGTTGGACAAAGTGTATAGAGCTCAAGGGGGACTACATTGAAAAATAAAATGATTTATTTATCAAAAAATCTGTGTTTTATGCCAAAAGTCACGGACTTATTGACCCGCCCTCGTAATATGTAGTTGAAAATGTATATAAAATTTAAATTAAAATATATTAATTGAAAGAAACTGTAAAAAGTATTAGGTCATACGAAATTGGTGGTAAACTGTACATATGAAATTGTTGTTTTGTAAAGGAAGATCATAAAATCGATTTTTTTTAAACATAATACATTTTTGCCATTGCTATCTATGCACTTTTGCCATCTCATAGGTAGCTCATTGATTCCTATACTTAAGAAACCATTCGGACAGGAATCAATAAAATCTTTGAAGGCACTTTGGACTGCCCCATCGAATTTTTTCCCTTGCAAGAAGTTATCCAAATTTCGAAAAAAATGGTATTCTGTTGGAGCAAGGTCCGAGGAGTACGGAGGAGTACGGTGGATGTCTTAGACATTCCAATTGAAGCTCCTCTAATTTGGTAGCTGTCTGTTGTGCAGTGTGTGGTCTATCATTGTCCTGAAGCAGCAGTGGCCTATAGTGAATGACCAACCTCGGTTGTTTAGCTGCTAGCTTTTCCATTTTGTAAACATAGTGACGAAAAGAAAAAACCAAAAGAGGATAAAATAAATTAATTACGGTTTTCGAAACACAAATTCATGAGTAAATAGCGGTATAAATTTGAAATTGGAATTTCTAACCAAAGAAGATATATTTGAGATCAAAGTGGCCAGTACGACAAAACGCCAATTTCATATGTAACACCTAATATTATGTTTGAATTGCCTTAACATAATGCCTTCTTATCGTTCTGTCATATTATGTGTTTTTCGTTTCATATGATACTTCCACTACCAATTAAGTTTAAAAAGAAACTCATATTGATTTGTAACTGAAAAGTTGTAGAAAAACAGTAAGTAAACAACTATATGTGTGTTATCAAACTCCCGCAATGAGCGGATGACTATATTATGTAAAATATTGCTTATATTTCATACAGCTTTAGGAACATGTGACGTCATAGGATCGAGGACTGGAGCATTTTCATGAGACTTGCGAAATTCTGTCTGAAAATCGCTGTACCTTTAAAAATATTGATTTTAAAAATGATGTTTCTTCCGAGAACTTAATGATATTTTAGAGAAGTCATTTATGCTATGAAAAAATCAGCCAACAAATTGTTGTTGCAGAATTACGAGACAAACGCAAACATGTGACTGAAAAACTAACAATGTTGTAACAAACAAACAAAATTAGTCACAACTAATATAACAAGCACTAAAATACGATTAAATATTTTTATTCAAATGTTCGCAACACACTACTTAATATGTAAATGAACAGCAATTATTTTTTTTTAATTTTTTATTTGTAAACGAACAGCGAAATTTTTATATTTTTTTTTAACTTTATAAACGCTGAACCAGAGGAGTTACAAATGCGTTCCCTATTTTTAACACCACCAAACCCCCTTGAACCTAACTACACTCACTCGGCACCGCCGGTTTTCTATATGAGGCCGTGGTATTTATCCTATTCGTGCCGAAGCATGGGTCTCCTACTTATAAGTACCACGTTTCGAATTTATTACTATGGCAATAAGATCAAAAATTGCTCCCACGGTTGTACGTGACTGGCGACCCGCGACCATGCATAATAATACTTATATGTATGTATGTGTTGTTGTGATGCAGAACGGTTTGAACGTCCGTGACTGTGTCAGCCGGTCGACTCTGTGGTCGATACGCTTTATTTTCGTACTATTATTAGAGTTCCCTCGCCCACACGAGTCTCGTAGGCAGGGCCTGATTTAAAATTGTGCCGCCCTGGACACTGAAGAAAATGCCGCCCTATCACAGAAATTTTACTTAAAATATAGTTTTTATATCTTATTTTTTTAATAGAGTAACTAATTGCTTGCTCATTGAATAAATTTTAGTATATATTATATACAATATTTGTTTTTATTCCAAGAATCCATAGACAAATCATTGATCGAGCGCCCAGCGAAGCCAATCATATATCTTTGTAAGAATCATGAATTTTGCACTAACGATGACTTATGATTGCATTACATTTGTTTGTCAGACAAACACACTTGACTTTGTAAATTGGTCGATTAAATCTTCACAATCTAAACGTTAAAGTAGACGTACACGTACATATTCTATGCATAGAATATCCAATATTTTGAGACTATTTGCAGTCATTGTAAAACGTAAGTAGTTTTTAACTCGTTTCAAACAACAAATAAAAAAATATTAATTAATAGAATTAATTAATTATTATAATGTGAAATTTTGATAATTGTAAAAAAAAAATATTATAAAAATTCATTTTTTTACTTTCCAAATTATGCCGCGCCACAAAATTTGTCGCCCTGGGCACTAGCCCTGACTGCCTCTAATGTAAATCCACCACTGCTCGTAGGAACAAAACTTGTCAATGCCTCATAAAGTTCACTTATAATAGGGATGATGACAACCTACATCTAAAATATTTAGTTTCATTAATATACTCAGAAATATTGAGGCATTACTACTTGGTAAATGTAAAAAAATATTATATTTTATGTGTAGTTTAGTAATTAGATACATCTAAAAAGTACAATAAAGTAAAAAAAATATTATGCTAAATTAGTAAACAAAACCTACACCATTAGTTTACTTACATCATATACAAAAACATTCATTATGGTAAGTATGAACTTAAACGCACAAATATCGGAGATATTTACAAATATGTTCCTGCGGCCGTATACTTCATACACTTTAACCTAGGCGTGACGTCACAGCCAGGTACGACTTTAGTATGGAGCGTTTTCACGAGACTTGCGAAATTTTGTATAGAAATCGCTGTACCTTAGAAAAATATATTGACTTTTGATATACTGTTTCTGATAGTTACTCATATTTAAGAGTACTATTCATCTATGCAATATATTTTTTTTGACATCTTGTTATTCTAGATTCTAGCCAATTAAGTAAAGTTTACTTACCGATATATATAATTCGCGTCAGGAAGTTAATGCATATTAGGTACAAATTTATTTTAATATATCTGGCTGCCCAGTCCGGTTTTTTATCCGAATACGGCGAAGGAAATGTAATGATTTTGGTAGTCTTTGTATGTATGTTACATATATGTTTGTTCCACCGTAGCGCCTAAACTACTGGGCCGATTTAAATAAATGATGTGTAAATAGATTCGTAATAATTGCCCGGGAAACGTAGGCCATATTTTACGTACGTAGGTGGATTTCCTAGTTTTTCTTTTATAAAAATTGTGTTTATTTAATGGGACCGGGAAACGAGACGACCAACGGCCGATCGGTACGCCTTTTTCTTAATGGTATCCTAATGAACGAGGCCATATTCAGATAGATACACAATATGTATCTGGGGCCTAGGTAATAAAATTCAATCATCCTGCCACACCTTAGACACGAGTAAATTTTTTTAGCCTTTCTTTTCCAAATGTCTTTTGTTCAATCTGTTACAGTATTATTTATGGTGTATTATTATAATATGTCTCTTAATTCGGCATGCCTTCTAGCATAGGCCTCCTCTATCTGTCTCCACTAAGATCTATCTCCAGCGACTCTGATCCAGTAAGTGAGACGTATCACGTATGTCGTCGTCCCTTTCTTCTTGTGTCTCCTCTTGGGTACCATAGAGGTACTCGTTTGATCCATTTACATATTTATTTTGGAGCGAAGCATGTGTCCGGTCCGGTCCATGGAGTTTGTACTAGCTCCATGGTCCGGTCCAACCCCACTTTAAGTTTATAGAGGTTCTCTAGAAGTACACATATAATAACTCGTAGTTATTATATTATATGTAATTCTAGTTTTTCCTAGTATTTCAGAGTTTTTGATTTTATCCACAGGTATATACTATGTTGTTATATTGTCACCACAACAATAAGTCATAAGATAAGCAGATAAGCCGATGAGCTGTGTTGCACAGATATCGCAAATTGTTTTTGTTGAAATGTAGATAATACAAGGTCGTGTGAGTCGTGCCCGAAACGAACTATGTATGTATGTGAAGAATCACTGAATTTGATGGATTTTGTAAAAAAAATTATACTCTAAGAGTCTAGATCTCTATACTCTAGGACTGCTGTGCTTCGGCATTCACGGGCTGGCACGAGCGATGAGAAAGCACAGCCTCACAAAAAACCGAAGTGTGCTACTTATAATAGCTGATATAATTGAATGGATGAAAATAAAACAGCCGTGGGTATAATATTGTCGTTCAGACTATACATTATTGATTTATCAAACACCCACGTAAAGTTACACGCATCTTTCGTTTCTCTAATCGGACTGACATAACATTAAAGTCGAATTTATTGGTATATTGTTGCGCGACAAAAGAAAAAACGCATATAGCTTAAAAATGCGCAGTTTTTCAGGGATAAAATCTAGCTAGATCGTTTTTCTCCCCCCAAACTACCTACATACTAAATTTCATGGTGATACTTGTAGCCCTTTTAGAGAAACTGCTTAGACGTCGCTACATTGGGGTCTGCCTTATATAAATATTAAATTAGAGAATGCCATATGGCGTTAAGTCCGCCTATGTACCTGTTTTTGTGCATTAAGTGTAAATAAATACATAAGATTGAAAAGAATATAAGATTGTATCGATTAAAGTATAAGATGTTACGGAATTCCAAGGGCATCGGGTAAAAAGTTTCTACTTAGATACTTTTTTTCCCGATGTAAACCAGTGGTGGACAATTAATAGTGGTAGACATCGGGAATAGACGCGGTAACCGCGTATTTAATGTTTTCGGGGAATTTTCGTTTTATACACTACACATCACATCGTCTATCATATCCATAGAAAAACAAGTTCTAGTGTACGGACTTTATGCTGATTCGTTATTTTTATGGGCAGTTCAATATTTTTCAATAGACCGTCCAATTTTTGTTTCCAGGTGGCGGTGGCGGCAAGGGCGTGTGGGGTCTGCCGGGCTCGGAGCTGCTGGAGGAGTACGTGGAGGACCAGAACGACCCCAACTACGATTCGGAGGCCGTCACCAACGGCGACATCGAGTTCAAGCAGGTGATCGTTGAGGCCGAGCCGGAAGAGATCGTGGTGAGTACAAGTTCCATATGGACCAAGATAGTTCCATATATACTATAGTGGGCCAAGACAAAGTTCCATATATACTATAGTGGGCCAAGACAAAGTTCCATATATACTATAGTGGGCCAAGACAAAGTTCCATATACGAGGGCGGCACTGAAGATTTCGGGAATCAAGGAAGTGACACAACATTACTATTTAAAAATGTATTTATTGCTTTTCGAAGTATTCTCCGCGAAATTTGACACATTTTTCCATACGATGGAACCAATCATTGAAGCAACCATTCCATTCGGAAATTGGGGTCTCCAAAATGGCCGTTTTGTAGGCGTCCACAGCTTCTTCAGGTGATGAAAATCTCTGACCACACAATTTATTCTTTATTTTAGGGAAAGTATAGAAATCATTAGGGCTTAGGTCGGGGCTGTACGGCGGATGGTCTAATAATTCTATGATTTCTTGCTCTAAAAACTCTTTTGTTCTGTGCGCGGTGTGAGAACTCGCATTGTCGTGATGGAGGATGATGCGGCGGTTGCAGTTCTCTTTACGGAGTTCAGAAACGATTTGTGGCAAACAAATGTTAGCATACCATTCTGCATTAACCGTTCTTTGTCCCTCAAGAGGAATAGTCGCAACATGGCCGGTTGTGGAGACAAACGTGGCCACCATTTTTTTGCAACACTCCGTGAACGAACAATTTTTGTTGGCTTTAACTCATTTTCGAACAGCCAAACTCGTGACTGGTTTTTTGTTTCGGGTTCGTACGCATATATCCAGGATTTGAGGATCCTGCGTGGAATCTTTCGAGAGTTCTGACGCACCAAGTAACGCGAGCCGCTTTTTGCTCTTCACAGAGCAAATGCGGTATCCTTCCGGGAAAACAACTTTTTTACACCTAATTGTTCATGCAATATTATTTGTATTTGACTCATGCCAATGTCTAAAGTTGCCTGAATTTCGAGGTATGTCACATGTCGATCTTCCTCAATCAGCTTACGCACAGCATCAACGTTTTCTTGGGTGACTGCAGTTTTTGGACGACCTTGACGGGGATCATCACTGAGCTTGACATGTCCACGTTGAAATTCAGCAAACCAGCGATAAATTGTGGTTTTGGATGGGGCTTCATCACCAAATGCAGAAATCATCCGGTCAACATACTGTTTTTGTGTTAAACCACTTCGAAAGTCATAATAAATCATCGCTCTAGAATTTTCTCGAGTCAATTCCATTTTCTCAACGACTAAACAAGTTTGACAAGACTTTGTGACAAGACCGAGAATCTTTTTTAAATAAATAAACGGTATTCGATTTTTAAAACCAAAGAGTTTTAAATTAAAAAGATTTTAATATGACAGGAACAGTGGAAATATTCCATTCCCGATACTTTTAGTGCAGCCTATGTATACTATAGTGGGCCAAGACAAATTTGATAGTAAACGATTCCCGTGACTTAAATTTTACATTTACTCAGTGAAACAATGCAAGTGTCATGTCGGAAACTAAAAATAAGCAAGCATATGCCACTATTTCTGACTACTATTTTATTGAATGGTATGTAAATAAGGAACTTATCAAGCTGTATTGTAAAATTGCACTAATCATTAAATGTTAAAAAAAATTAATTTTGAAAATCATCAGAATTGTTAAAAAACAAACTGTAAATAATAATGTAAAGAAATGTAAAAAGAAAACCAAAAATAAATAAAAAATTATAAAAAACGAAGACAAAATAAGAAACAGAAAAGAAATAGCCCTGATTATGTTAGGGGGATGAAAAAAAGCATATGCCACTATGTCAATTAGAGTAATCATCACCACCATCATCACACCATACATCATCATATTATGTTGATATAAAAGCTACTTCTCATAGTATTTTACACTGACACGGATATCTTTGAACATTACTGTGCCGTTTATGGACGTATTTGCAAAATTCTTTAGTTGTTGTAAAGGGTATAATTCGAAATTGGTCCTTTATTCACGAAAGTGGAAACCTGATGATCCATAAAGAATCGAGGGAACACCTGGAAATTTTATATGGACACATAGTAATTTTGACTTTTTCTGAAGTAACACAAGCATATGCTACCAAAAAATAAGATTTTGCACCAAGGTATACCCTGAATCCAAAAGCACTGAACAGAACTCTTCAGTCTTTAAAGATACGCATTTCTTTCTTTCGGTTTTGTTTCTTTCTTTTTTTTAAACTTTCGGAATTGTTTAAAGAACTGCAAGCATAATATGCCACAATGTAACTTACAATAATCATCATCATTATCTTATTTACCTAATGGAAGCTTGGCGCGTATGCAATTATACATTCGACCGTTTATTTTAAACGTTCATAAAATGTATTAATAATAATTTAACAAATATCACTAAAAAGGGAAAAATTATTATTTTTAAACAAAAAATTAAACCGACTTCCATAGTAAAAATACACAAAAAAGTATGAAATAAATCTTATTTTCTAAATAATTCCCCTTTAAAATTCGGCTAAAATTTTAACTATTATTTTCTCTACTCAATTTTCTTAATTTTGAAATGGGTACGACCCCAAACAATATCCTACAATATTTTATAGAACTCACGTTCAAGTTTGCTGGTACCGACTTCAAAATAATGAAGATTGTGTAGAGAAATAGTTCAATTACTTAGAAATTAAGATTTATTTAATACTTTTTTGTGTATTTTTACTTAGGAAGTCGGTTTTAATTATTTTTTTTAAATAATTAGTTTCCCGTAGGCTATAAGGCTTTAGATTACGTTAAAAATGAATGATTCATTTATTTTGCCTACAATGTAAACAACAGATTTCACGATATGTCTTAGGTTAAATATTATAAACAAATCAATTACCTACGTTATATTGATTCTGGCTTCATCATATATGTTCGCTGTTTAGGCTCGGATCTTTTATACGAACAGGATTTGGTTGTAAATTGTAATTGTTTACTCCGTTTAGTAGGGTAAGCACGAACAATTGACAACTACGTAATACGTACGTTCGTATAACGTTATCGAGTGAAATTTGTATAGACGCGACGCTGTAAGGACTTTCACACAATTGTCATTGGATAACGTAACGAATACGTGTGGTGTATGTCTGCAGCGCAAGTCGGAGCCGGTTATACTGGAGTACTTCGAGCACGGCGACACCAACGCCGCGGCGGAGGACTTCCTGGAGTTCGTCACTGCCATGAGGAGCCATCTGGTGAGTCAAACGAGCGTGGGGTTGCCGTCCGTCCGGGTTTCCCCGGATTTGTCCCAGTTTAGAGGGCGTCCGGGGATCGCCGGGCCGGACTTCATCTAATAATAATAAAAATATATTTATTGGTAAATAGACATCTTAATACAGTATTAAAACCGACCAACTGCGTCGCAGTTCACTTCACAGTCGGCAGGTATTGCGCTCGTTTTAATAACATCCTTTTAAACTTTTTAACTAAACAATAATTATAGTAGGTAAACACTTTTAGCAACACTAACACTATTGTACTTAACAGGCAAGTACTACTTTTACTTATTACCTATAACCAGAACAACAATATATTTAGAACGTAAATATTATTTGGTAAAATTAACTTTTTCAATTTATTTTTAACAATTATTACTCTATTTACTACCATCGTACGCTTGTGTTCTCAGCCAGGTGTATTTATTATACAGTGTATGGCTCAAATACTTGGTGGTTCTCATCCCGTAATAATTTTTAATCCGCGGTGTTGCAAGTTTACCTAATCTAACATTTTTAGTATTATGCGAGTTCTGTATTTTCTTAGTTTAAATTGATCACTATGAAATTGTTCGAGATTAACTTTTCTGTGAACCGGTAATAAAACTTTACATATGTTGAATAATGTTTCGTAGTTATTTTTACATTCTTTCTTTGTTTTTGGATCGGTTGATCCAAAAACAAAGATATTTCATAAAGCGAATTTGTATTTCCTTTATATAATCTAGATAAGTTTTAAATGTGCGACCGTACGTACTCTTAGCCCGTAGCTGAGCAGCGAGTCGGCGAGCGCGAAGTAAATGACGCATAGGTACAGTTACCGTCTTTTTATTTAGCGATAATTATATTCAATGTGTAAAATTTACTCAAGAAAGACCGGAAGTCGAGTACAGACTGAGTCAATATGGAACCTCCAGTTCATATGGGAATCTAGCCAAGTCCTAGGTATTTAAATTCGTTGACAAACTCTAATTTTCCCCAATAATTTATATGCATGCATTCGTGTGTCCTGTAATACTGATTTCCGACTTTTGTTGCTATGATGTTGTATGGAGGAATAAATATGCATTAATTTAGTTTTATTACGTCTTGTATTAAGCCGTTATCGTGCGCCCATCTGGTTATTTGCTCAAAGTCCGCCTGCAGCATCGCTCTGGCCTCCTGGATATATTTTGACGAATACAACAGGCACATGTCATCCGCGTACATGTAGACCCGGCACCGCCCCACCCCACGTTACGCTGTTGACGTGCATGATGTAGCCCACCGGCCCGTACACGGAGCCGGTAGGCACTCCGAGCTCCACCGCAGCCTCCTCACCTACACAGGCCTACAGGGTCCTGCCGCTCAGGTAGTCGCGGAACCATCGGTTGGTGGGGCCCTGGATCCCACACTCGTCCATGGCCTGCAGGGGCGTCTCATGCTCCATCGTGTCGGACGCTTTTTTGTAATCTATAAAAAGAGCCAGGACCTGGTGACCCAGGCTATTATTTATGTCATAGGAGAACAATGATAATACCACTATCTTTTCCACTATTTTGTTGACAAGTGATAGAATCGCAATCGGTCTATGGTTAGTTGTAGATAGGCTGTATCGCAGCCCTTTTTAGGAGGCTAGGATACACCCCCTGTGACAATGACATGTTAACAAATTGCGCCAAAACAGGGGCGAGATACATTTTTTATACATTTTAAATGTAAAACTCGAATATAATCCCAAAATATAATAATCCCAGCAGCACTGTCGCTGCTAAACTGGTCAATTACTATACCAACTGTATAACTGGAAACTGACTTAAAACAATACAAGAGAGAAGTCGCGTGGAGATGGAATTGTAATTTATGCTAAGTGGCCCCATACACGGTCCGGTTTTCCTTCAGTTCGGCCTGAACGGATGCAAAATCGTATTGTCTGTGTGCAATTTCGAGATCGCATCAGGCGGCCGTATGGACTGAAGCGATTCGTTTCAGTGTTGCCGACTCTGTTTTTGCAAAACTACTAAACTCGCGTTGTTTTCTACAAAAAACTACTAAAAGAGTACCGATAACTATAAAAAAGCTACTAAACTTAGGAATCCATAAAAATCTTTTTTGGGGTTTTTTGTGTACAAACATACATACATTTTCAGGTTTAATATTTAATCGTTAAATTAAAAAAATATAGTAGGAAATATTACATATATAGAAATTAAATCGATAGTTTGAAGCGACTTACGGATGCGTGCTACTATGTGCTTTTATTTTAAGGTCATAATAGCACATAGAAGCAAGCTATTTTGCATATTATGATTACTGTCTAGCTATTTTCTACAAAACCACTACTCACAACTAAATTCCTACTAAGGAGGGAAATAAAATACAAAATTTAGTAGTAAATAAACTAAGTTGGCAACATTAATTCTGACCTGCACGAATGGACTGAACGGCAATAAAATTGGACTGAACGGTAATAAAATTCGAGTGTAAAATAAAACCGGTCAAGTGCGAGTCGGCAAGATGAGTTCCGTACAAAACGGAAAAAAATACGTTTGTTGTACGTGAGCCTCAAATTTTTATTTTATTCAGTTTTTAGTATTTGTTGTTATAATTATACACAATAGAAATATCTACATCATACATTTGTAAAAATTTTAACTGTCGATCTATCACGGTATAAGAAGGTTAAGGCGACAGACGGACGAACAGCAAAGTCTCAGTAATAGCTTTTACTATTTGGGTACGGAACCCTAAAAATGGCACGTGGTCAATAGGTTTTCATTGAATTACTACAAAAGTTATTGTCATAAATTTATTACAGAAGCTAGGAGAGCGGCGGACAGACAGACAGACGGATGGGCAGAGTGAAATTATAAGGGTTCCTTAAGTATAACGGAACCCTAAAAACACGACCGAAGCTCGCGGCAATTTTCCGTGTATGTGCTCGAATCCGTTCAGGCCGAACCTTAGATTAAAACACCTAGAAACCGGGTACGCGCATGAAAAATGAAGTATATCATACTCAGCCATATCGGCTCAGTTTGTTCAAACGACGTCAGTTGGCAAGGTCAAGCGCTAGTGCATGACATCTCCGACTATTAAAAACATTATGACGGTTTGTGTCGTTATTGGGTGTCACAATGCATCGGAAAAGAATTAAAAAAGCTTCGGTCATAACATTTCATATGTAAGTATGAAATGTTATGTCCGAACAATTTGACTTGTATTAAGTCAAATATTTAAAACATTTTAAAATAAAATCTTATTATATCGCCATCTGGCTGCCCTATTGTGAATTGTGAAAGTATTACTAGTAATAATAAATTTATTTAAAAATTTTCATGACTAACTAATAGTTGCAACTAAGACAAAGTTTTATAACATTTTCAGATTTTTTAAATTATGAATTTAAAGTATTGCCCGTATTAACATAATCCTTAATATATTCCTTAATACCCGTTTAATATAAATAATGTTCACAAATTGTGTTTAGATGGTTTAAAATGAATATAAGTTATATTTTTACATCTCACGATATTAAGAAAAGCAAATACAGTAATCCCAATTTTAAGAGTACACACTACACAACTTTAAAGTTTTGTTTGTGTGCGTGTCGCTATGTAATGCTTACGCCTACATCTATCTGTTGCTTGCTTCACTTTGTACGATGCGTTTGTTTGAAGACTATCTAGGCGTTATTAATCTAAGGGCCGAACTGACGTCAGTTCGGTCGGATGCGATTTTCTCCGTGTATATGCTCGAATCCGTTCAGGCCGAACTGACGTCTAACTAACTAACGTTCTAACTGAAACGATCGGCCTCTCGTCTGTGGAGGCCTTAAAGAAAACCTTATATTTCATGCAACTAAACCATATACTAACGCAGTGGAAGCATTACATGGAATACTTGTATCAAATCAGTTTATTCCTAATATTATAGCAGTCTACAGACCACCAGGAACGAATAAAACACAATTTATCTTCGAAATTGAATAGATTATCAAGCACATTCCCTGAAGCGAGGACGTGACATTTATAGGAGACGTGAACATACACTTTTTAGAAAAAGTTTTAGTCGGCACTCATCGGATTAAAAGGACTGCTTGTGTGCGCTGGGCCTACAGTGCAGTGTGTTATACCCGCTAGGGGTTGCAATCCGGATACTTCGAAATTAGAAAAACTCGGATTTTTCGGCGTTAAATAAAATTAACGAAGCGGATTTTTCGAATTTTGCGAATCTTGGTTACTAATATGAAAAATCACATATTTTAAATATAATAAGGTACTCTAGTTATTTGGTAGAACGTAGTCAATACGTCAAAAATGGAAATGCGAGGGATGAAGATCTGATATAATATGTATGACCGATATTGGACTGTCTCTAAGATATTCACCAGTTTATATTTGTTCAGTAGTAGTAGATGACCCACTTTATAAAAACACTGAATATAAATGATATCCTTCTATAATAAATAATGATAAATCCTCTTCCTTAACGTTAACCTCTGTCAGTATAAGTAGGTCATTATCATGAGAACAATGCTTCAAAAGAATTAATAATTCGTCGAAATGTTTCCTTAGTGAGCGGATGTTTAAATGAACGGTGTGCATATATTTAGTGTCACTGGATACTATGCTCTGTCTCCAAGCAGTAATATTTTGATACCTATTAAATTCCCACTCTAATGAAGTAACTGCATCGTAACAATCCACTTTTATTTTTAATGCGAATACGCTCTCCTGCACTTTGCACTATAGTGTGCGCTGGCTTAAATGCTAGTGGGCGTCGCCATAGCAACTCGAAATATTTTCGACTTACTTTTCGATATCTCTTTCTGAGTGAATCGAGAATATTTATGTATGCTTGTCACTTTTCCTAATTAATATTTTTCCATTCTGCACCCAGATGTAGGACTTCTTTAAATTATTCTTAGCGGCCCAGAGTAGGTTTCTTTTGTACCTAGTTAGGTTTAGTTTATAAAAACACGGCTGTCGTTATTGTTACCAAATATTTGTCCGTTAGTGAGACTCTTCCTACGACTTTGGATCCACTTGTCACGCGGATCTTTCGTTTTCAAGGTTGTCACCATCGGCGGAGGCCTATCGGAGTTTGGCTTCTCCCGCCCTCTCCTCTCGGCACGTTCTATTTGGCTGGGGTCAAGCTCAAGTTTAGTGGTATACAACATGGTATACTAACCCGGTGACTCGGTGGACCTTCATTGTCTTTTTCCCTTTTCGCCCGCCACTTCCTTTTTTTCTGCTGTCCGAGTTAGTAGTTTGCAGGCAGATTTAGTGAGGTTTTTTTTTGTTTTGTTTTGCAGAAATAATAATAAGATTATGAAGTAATAATTATTGTGTAACTTTGGATGTACCTAATTCAACATCAAATTGTTACATTTTTTTAGGATTGATTATTATTTTTGTATATTTTGTAGTTTGTACAAAAAAACGTGCACTGCCGTTGATTTAGTTTTTTTTATTGTTATATATATATATATATATATATATATATATATATATATATATATAGCATTTTAATGCTATAAATAAGGGAAATTGTTCCACTCGCTTCCCTGTCACTATTTTTTCTGTCTTAAAAGACAGAAAAAATGTGTTCTTTTATTGTCCATCTAAAGATGGACAATAAAAGAACACATAATAACATTAATTAGCACCTATGTATTAAGTTTCTATTTTATTGATTTTCCAAACGCTGTCCGTTTCCGATAGGATTATATTAAACTGTATCTGCAACAATAATAATCGAAAAAAATCTCGCGCGCTCCGCTCGCTCGTTTTAACACAAAGAACATTTGCAATATGTAAAATACCACAAAAATGTAACAAATTGTAGTTACCTTCTGTTTTGTTACATTTAAAAAGATTTAATTTACTCTATAAAAAAAGTAGTATTATTTTTTTTTTCATTTTTCTTCTTTAGTTTTGAATTGTTGGATAAAACCTATATTTATTTCCTGTTGATATAATGTTGCAGATAGTGGAGACCATAATCGAGATCGCGCTGGACCACAAGCCGTCGCACTGCGAGATGGCGTCCATGCTCATCTCCGACCTCTACGGCAGGGTGTTCTCCACTAAGGATATTGCTTATGGTAACTTTTAGTTATTGACCGTACCGTACAGGTATCCTTGTCTCTGAATATACCTTATAAAACGAGGAAACCTAAGAATAATTGTAAAATCAAGGCCATCAATCATGGCCATTACAATTAATAATGAAATATAAAAAAATAAAAAGTATCCTCTGACTCCCTTTAAGCAGTAAGCGAGCTGATGGTGATGAGTTATAGCTAAAATCCATCCGGATAACGTCATTTTAAACATAAAAAACTGCATCAAAATCGGTGAACGTGGATTGAGGGACCTACCTAAAAACCATAATTTTCTACATACATACTTTTCGAGATCTGGAAAATAGCTGTGTGTGAACTGAGGGACCACACTCTGTAGTTCTTAAACTATCTTTTTACAAATTCCCAGATTTGTTCTATATTTTTTTTAGACTTCTACTAAAATTTGCAATACTTATTTTTGGGAAATTCAGGTAGGTCCCTCAGTCCACTCAAAATCAGGCATTTCGTTTTACTATGATGCCACAGACAAACATACAGATTACAGACCCTTTGTTTACGTCAGTGGCTAAAAAAGGAATCCTTTCCGTCGAGTCTAAGCGTCATCAGGGAATCATTTACTTAAATAATAATCTAAAAAACTGATAGGTATCAACATCTCATCTATGACTGTTCAAAGTTTTAATAAATACAGCGTTCGAGCGTCTGCTGGAGAGTCTGCCGGACCGCATGCTGGACACGCCGGAGGCGCCCACGCTACTATCCAACTTCATCGCGCGCTGCGTCGCCGACGACTGCCTGCCGCCGCGCTTCGTGCAGCAGCAGGCGCTCGCGGAGCTCAGCGCGCCCGCCAGGTAAATGATATATTTTTTTAATTAAGTACGCAAGCATTCGGCAATACTCGCTGACAATCAGCTGCTGCCACGCTTTGTGGGTAAATATGATATGTTGTTTTTTTTTTATTCAAGTGAACACAGCAAAAGCCGTGAGTTACCTCTTTGACTTACGCTGATCGAGATGTTTATTAGTAAACAAGCTTTTTAAAAACACAGTTCTATTGCCATAAACTTATAAAAATATTGTTTCAGACAAGCCTTGCAGAGGGCGGAGACACTGCTTTCTATGAAACAGGGGCTGGTACGGTTAGACAACATTTGGGGCGTCGGTGGTGGTATCAGGTGCGTTCACTTTTAAGTATTTTGCGTTTTGTATCAGTATGCATTTAATATATTTAAGTAGCAGCATCTTATATTTATAAAACTTGGGTTATGGTACACTCAGAAAGAAGGTACCTAACCTTTATTAATTGTCGGGTGACCGGCCGGACAGGACTTTCTTTACAATTGATTGTCGCGCGCTTCACGCACGCATACAGCGTTCACTATTTCTGCATGGTTATTCGTTTTATTGTTGGCTGCAGTCGGGTTGCTCTGGCAAGTTAAAGCCTGTTAAACTTTATACCAAAAGCTAACGAGTTCAAGCCTGTAAAATTTTTCACCAAAGGCTGACATGCTAGCGAGTAATCCTTCGATACACACACTATAGTACTACTGCTAATATTCTGTGGTGGCGTGTTCAGGCCGGTGAAGTCGCTGATCCACCAGATCCAGCTGCTGCTGAAGGAGTACCTGACGTCGGGCGACTTGGGTGAGGCGCTGCGCTGCGTGCGCGACCTCGAGGTGCCGCACTTCCACCACGAGCTCGTCTACGAGGTGCTCTCTCTCAACCTCTTTCTCACTCTCGGCGATGCACACAGCGCGCTACATGTCAAGCATGGGTTATAGCAACATAATTCTGATATAACGGCAATCAAAAAGAAATTTAAAGGCACAATTACTAACGAACAGCATTGAAAAATTACCAATGTAACATACAACATACATAAAACAGAGTCAGAGACAAGCGACAACTACGAATGATCATGATTTGTTATAATTATTTAAATTAACTCCAGTAAACATATGGTATTGATTAATATAATTAAATATAAAACTATTTTTATATCAAGATTTCACATGCGATCGTCACTTATCCCGGTTATTAGAAGTGTAAACAAGTTGTAATAGAAATAACGTGATTGTTACAGACGGTGCTGCTGGCGGTAGAGTCGATCAACACGAACGTGGAGGAGCGGCTGTGTAACTTCCTGGCCGAGCTGCGCCGTTCCGTCATCGTCACGCCCGACCAGATGGACCATGTGAGTTTGATTTCCGCGTCTAATTATGTCAATACGCACGCAAAAATTCGAGGCGAGGATAAATTTTTTCAATAACTTTATTCCGACTACGTAAATTATATTGTAGCCTATGTTATCCGGGCTAATTGCAAAAACAAAATTGCAAATTATTTTTCTGCCTAAATATCTTTACATAAGTAGATCATATATATATATATATATATATATATATATATATATATATATATATATATATATATATATATATATATACTGACTTTAAAGCGAAAGTAAATTTACTTCATCAATCAATTTCATCTTCTAGGGTGTTTTTTTTTTTTTCAGAATTGACTTATGTTCAGCGCAAATGGCTTATATAACGATAGGTTGACGCGAATAAAAATTATATGCTCATCTTTGCAAAACGATTTGGTACGTCACAAGCTGTTATGACCATACATTGTTTATAGCAATAGCCTACTTCACTCATATTTAATTTCATACATTGAAGGAGTATTTCTTTTAGTACTTGGCTTAGGAAAACGCATTCTAGCGATATCATAAATTAAAAAGTTAAGATTGATAAATAAAGTTGAATTAAGAATATGTATTTTTGTTTTTCATTTCTACTGATGAAAACACCTCGAAGTAACTTCCGGCAAGGATGTGACAACACAACACAAACTTTTTTATTTACACAAACGGAACGTTTCTGTAAATAAATAAGTTCATGACATCTTAAAAAGTTATTTATGTCAAAACGTCAAACGGAACGTAACACCGCCATTTTACTACTACGGACTATAGCACAGATTACAAATAGTACTAGTATGACGTCACAGCACAGATAATCTATCAACCAACATGGCGAATAGTGTTTTCGGCGGGTTTAAAAAAGTGTATTTTTAAAAAAAAAAATTGTAGGTTTTTACGTTTCAAAATAATTTTATATTATTTTTTTGTGTGTATTGAAACAATAATGAAGTTGAGGACATAAATGAAAATAAGGTCAAGTAGCCTATTAGGCGTTGTTGTTGGTGACGTCACAAGTCGATATATCGCTCTCTTTCTCATTGCAAATTCAAATTGTTTGTATCTTCATTTTGTTTTTTAAAGATTTACATTGAATTTTCGCAATATGGCGAGCTTTTCTTTATTATCGGTCAGGCTACAGAGTAATATACATTGTGTTTATATTAAGCTCCCGTCCTCAGGGCTTCCTGCGCGTGGTGGAGGACATGAGCGACATAGTGCTGGACGTGCCGCTCGCCTACATCGTGATGGACCGCTTTGTCGAGCGCTGCCAGCAGCGGTTCCGCTTGGGCGAGATGGTGCTGAAACGAATGCCCACCAGGTCCGATTGGAATCTATTCGCCTGATGGCGATAAGTGATTACCGCCCCAATAGACAGACGCCCACGGCAACAGAAGTATTTGTCTGCCTTTTCTAACGGAGAACACTTTACAATAGGGATGTTGTCTTGTGTCGAATATCACATTTAATAGAGATACATAAATTTGAAAGTTGAAGAAAATTGCCCATCTCTTTCTCGCAAAACGATTTGTTACGTCAAGAGATGCGTACGCCATACATTAGTCGTTTAAAAATGTATGGCGGCAGCAACTCGTGACGTCACAGGCCGATATATCGCTCTCTTTCTTATTGTAAATTTAAATTGTATCTTCGTGATTTTGTTTGGGTTATAGGTTGTTTTTTAACATGTTGTCTAACATCGAATAGGCGAAAAAAAATTTTTAGGCAACATGCTTATTCCAATAACATTTCAATCCAACACGGTGGGATTAAATACTTATTGTAAGTAACATGAAAAACGTAAAAACCTATTACTGTCATATGAAGATTAAAAATGTGCAGTTTAAATTATTTCTCATGAGTACATAAAAGCATATCTAATTCAAATAATAAATCTCCTAATCGATTCTGAAAATGTTTTATAAATTTGTTTTGTTTCAGGGGACGCAAGCGGTTCGTGTCAGAAGGAGACGGCGGCATCATCAAGGATCACGCGCTCAAACTGCGCGAGTAACTCACACACGCACGGCGCCGCATACATACAGACAGATACACACACACACAACAAATATTTGCATTTATACGACAGGTATTATTCTCATATTATATCAGTCTGTATTTAGTATTTACATACCTATATACAATATAGACGCAAACTATTTTACCGCCAGGCGTCTGTATAATTTGTAATAAACAGTCATATTGTGTTAATTTTATTTTCAAGTCATGCTACGTGTACGCAAACGTTGCGGCCGCGTACGCACCCGTGGGTATACACACGCAACATTTTAAACTGTAATGTATCATCAGTCTGCTGTGAATGCCGCTATGTGTGTGACATTTCCATGTAATGCATCACTTTCACTCTCTACTGCATCTCGCATTATTGCCTCTACCATAGAGAAAAGAATCGAAAAGTAAAAATCAATGATGAGGTTTAATGTAAATTTATCTTGAACACTGACTACAAGTTACAACAAGATGATTTGTAATATAAAAGCTGAGAAATACTAAAGGGATGTATTTTACATAGAAATGTCGCAGTGTTAGAGGTGCGTAGGTTTTAGATGTTTAAAAATCTATATAGTTTATAAGGAGTTAGATGGTCAATCTCTAAGAAAATTTATTTTGTAACAGATAATGACGCTAGGTTTTTGAGCACTACACGGAATTTTTTTGTCCAGCAGTGCTCAAAAAATTTACTGCACCTGGGTGCACAACAAATATAATATTTGACGTGGATATTGCGATGGAAACAGTTTTCATATCAAATCGGTTGTAAAATATTGCATTTGATGTGCATTTGTTTTAAATAAGAATGTACTATGTGTTTTATTTTTCACACGCAGATTTGTCTAGATTAACATTTATCGTACTCCTTGGCGAGCTCCAGTTATTACAAGCTTGTAAGTTGTACCTATGAATAGCGTATTCGAACGTTTATAAAAGAATTGTAATCGATGTATAGAAAGCATCTATCAATTTAGGTGTAATTAAAAACTGTTCAAAATCGTTCTCGTGACAATATAAACCTGGCCGCGTTTATAAACAAAAAAAAATATTTAATAATATTGAAATATGTCTACGGAATTTTGGTGACTGAATAAGCATAATCAAAAGTTTAGAAAAATGCAATTTCAAATTTGTGATACAAAATATTCTAGTCATTTTTAGTATGCATTGCAATATCTTTATACCATTAAAAATATTATGCCTCCTTGTTATAGTAAACATCATTTTACGAGTCTTGAGAACGCTGCGCGCGTTTGTCGATGACGGAATAAGTAATGTTAGTTTATTTGAATAAAATAGGTTTTATGCAAAATGTTCATACGGTTTAGGTACTTATCCTTACTTTTCCAAATCATCGCTTTATAATAAAAAGGTGAGTTAAAACTTAAAATCATCCAGGTTCATATTGTCAGAGGAACTCAATTGTGTTCCAGTTTTTGAAATCAATGTTTGATATTATAAATATCTTCGAGATTGTATATGATCAATATTGTAAGTACAACATATTGGTGATAGCTACGACGGGAAATTGTATATTTCGTTTTAACTCTTTTTTAAAAATGGCCATAAATTTTTTAATTATAAGTTGAAGTTAGGAACGGGTGGGACATATTCAAAAGATGTGAAAGTGACCGGAAGTGCCTTGCACGAGACTCGTGATCCCACTGTCCTTCCCTACTCTGAAGCGCTTTCGTACACTATACATATAGAAATGTGGTGGTGTGAAGTGTGAACATTATCCGGTATCCTGACAAGTTGATACAGAAACAAAGCAACTGAGTATGCACACGTGTTACTGGTGTACTGTATCTTGTCATTTTCTAAGCATTAAGTTCTTTGGCGTATTTGTTAAGAGATATGATTGTATGATGATATTAAAGTATAATGTTCTGTATATTTTGCAGTTTTATTTTACAGTTTAAAAAAATCAAATCAAAATATTATTTATTTAAAAATAATAGTACTTACTATACAGTATACATATAAAATTATTGCTATGTTTTTCACAAATTGATATTATTTCTATAAAAAAAACACAAAATTAACCTTCATTATGTATATTTTTTAAATTTTTGCCCTTACCTTTTACTAATATAAAATCATATTTCTTAGTAGAATATTACATAACTGTCTACATTCCGTTCCGACCGGACATTCGTCATAATGTTACAAAATATAAAACTAATTACAGCTTCCTAATACCTCTGAATGCTCCGTTCAATTTCAAGGTAATCTAAATGTAAACAAAGGTCAATATGGGCGCCTATAATGCTTCCAATTTAAATGTCTAATATTCACCGCACAATAATTAAATACAGCACATTAATTTGGTCGAATTTTATTTCTTGTTTACATTTAGATCACATTAAATCGGAACGTAGTATAGGCAAGTTTACTGCCTCGCCCTTGGTTTCTCACCGTACGTGTCGTACTCATGTGGTGTTCTATGCTGCATGATCACCACCACCACCGCCGTCACCACGGCGATCGCCAGCGTTAACACCGTCCCCAGTTCTGAGAACGTCATCTGCAAACAAATAACCGTTTAAGGCTAGAAACAACAAAAGAGTGAAATTGCTGTAGGTATTACGTTTGTTTTCAGAATTTACTAGACTAAAAAAGAAGAATATAATTTTACTTACTTTTAGCTGAATATATTTTATGTTACTGTACTTGTAGTACTTTAGGATACTAGGTCGCCAAGATATCCGAAAAGCAATTACATAAAGCAGTGCCGGCCCTTCCCAGTATACAATGATACCGAATATTACACAGTTACTATTTGGAACTTATGTATTTGTCTATGGTCGGGGATTCCCAATAAACTACATGTAGGTATGTGTCATCGTAAAAGACTACGAGGGTAAATAGAATTTTCATGATTTATCGAATGAACTACAATAATTAGTCGGTAAAAAAATTAAATTAATTCATCTCACTAATGCGAGATAGATTAATAGATTAGATTAATTCATATCACACCCTCTTCTGACTCTAGCGCTATTATGGCCAGTTTTGGAACTATTATCTACTTTTGTCGGACACTTTTTAGCTTTTCTGCCTTAGGCTAGGACTATATGATCCGGCGGATTCCGGAGCATATAGTCCCAGATTTAGATAGATAGAGGAGGACCTCTCAGATTAACAGTAATATAAACATATTATTATAAATATTTTGTTCAGATCATGAAAAAGTACTGTACTCAGTTGAGTACGGCGGATCTAAATGGGTTACCATTTAGATCCGCCGTACTCAACTGAGTACAGTACTTTTTCATGATCTGAACAAAATATTTATAATAATATGTTTATATTACTGTTCCATTTGAGATTTGGGTATATTACTAGTTTTAAATTAGATAACAAAGAGTTTTTATTATTTTAATGTAATTTATTTACTTTTGAAAAAAGAGGTATCAAAGTACATTACCGTAATTTTTAAAAGTATTGCAGACAATTTTATTCTAATTCATTATTTTTCTAGGCAAGTATAGTCTTGTTGATAGCATGAGCTCAAATTTATGACAAAAGTTATGAATACTGAGATCTTATACTCAGTTTTATCTTGGTGTACTCAACTGAGTAACTAGGAACATGAATGTAAGAAATTTTCCTAATTTATGTGATTGACTTCAATGAGCAAGCAACGTTTTAACATGCCATAGTGTAGTGTACATTTAGACTTCATTAAATGTCTTTAGATTGTCTATTAACAATGTCTCATGTTATTGTCATAACAAAGTTAATGATTTTATGAACGATAGCACACCTTGGGAATGAGGTGGCCCCAGCAAGGCTACTTCTATATTACATATATTATTGTACTCTTGTTATGTAGTTTTAGTCATAATATTGTTATATGTATATACTTTTTTATTTTAAAAGAACATTTTTCCATCTTTTTGATAAAAGATGACACGCGCGAGTTTATTACGCCGGTTCTTCTCGCCGGGCTAGTTCCCGAACCGGTGGTAGGCATCATGTAGACCGACGATCAGAAAGTGTATAAAAATATCAATTTTGAATTAAAAAAAATTGACTTTTTGATTGATTGAACTTGACATGCTTATGCATATGTAGCATTTTATTTGGAATTAAAATAAATATTCCTTGGTTTTGTCTTTTAATTACTTACCAATTTATTCCGAATAAAAATAAATATAATCTACAACATACAATGTCTTCCTACTATTGCGTAATCACTGAAGCCAGAAAAATTCGACGTCGAACCTGGAACGCCGCCGGCCGAATTTAAGTACGAATACTGGAAAACAACGTTCTCAAATTTCTGAGTGAAGGAATAGGAAAAGAAACTTGTTCGGGAACTTAATTTAAAACGCATTTCCTGGGAGGAGAATGTAACTTTAGCTTCTAAAAACAACACTTTGTGTGTAAAAGGTATGTGCTTTGTAGATCTCAGAATGAATGAACAATTTTATTGACAGAAACCCCTTTATGTTCTTCACTCACTTTGCTCCGATGTTATAATTGAACATGATATCTTAAGTGACCACTCATCCCTTGAACTAAGCTTTGGAGGTGCAAAGTAACCTCTCAAAATATGCAACGCTATGGCAGCTTCTGTTCCCAAAGTCTCACTTTTCAATCACCTATCACAGAATATAAAGCCCATAGCAATCAAATCTAGAAAACACTTGGAAGCTAATACGATATTCATTGAAAATAAAATTAAGAAACTTAAAGGATAGAGTAATCGAGCCAACCAATTCTCCTTGGCGAACACAAGTGCTGGTTACCACAAGTACCACACATCGAAAACGACTTGTGATTGACTATTCACTAACGATCAATCGTTTCACTGAATTAGATGCATATCCTTTGCCGAACATAAAATCGATCGTGTCTAAAGTTGCTCAACACAACGTCTTCAGCCAGATCGACCTAAATGGTGCTTATCACCAAGTTTCCATATTAAAAACAGAAAAATTATATACTGCATTTGAGGCGTGTGGGAACTTGTATCAATTTACTCGTAGACGTCAATCTTCAGTTAAGAAAGAAGCTTGTGCCATTATTAAATCAATTAAAATTATATAAAAGTGGTGACATTATTTAACTGAGTGACATTTTCGTCTCGTTACTGATCGTCTCATTTACGTTTGATCAGACACATAAAAGTAAGATAAAAAATGAGAAAATAGAAAGGTGAAAGGTGGCGTCTAGAGCTATCTAATTACAAATACGTCTACAGAAAGCTAGAAAAAGTCATGCAAGCTGTCTTGGAAGGTAGTTATGATGATCTGAATTAAGATTTATCTAAGTATTTTTCTACCTGTGACCTCATTGTGGAAGGAAAGAGGCTTGATAATGATTGATCCGATTACTGTTGCGCAATGTTCTAAGAAGTACTGGAGTTATTGTCAAATAAAAACTTCTGTAGTAAACCTTTTTTTAAAAATACCTAACTTTAAAAAAATATTAGCAAAAATATTTTTAGGAAATCCAAGGCTGCTCAGAAAATACCTGACGTACTTATTGATCATTAGTATACAATAATGTTAGAGTGCAGCTTTATCTACTGCCCAAGTCATTTTACAAAATAGGCCCTACAAAATAAAATAAATAAAATAAAAGTACATTTGTCTCTGAATACTAAAAAAGCACACAAGGAATTCTTCAAAAATCTACGTAAGTTTGAAGTTTTTAGTTTATCTCTTATCACATACTGCCTTTGTAGTAGCTCAGATGTTTACTGAGGTATTTTATTTATAACGTTGAAAATCTTTGGGAAACAATAGCTTGTTGCTATTTGAAGACTTGTAGCTTCAACTTCAATATAACCCATTTCAGTATCAACCATCCCATGTCAAGAATTACACTTGGGTAAAGAAAAATAATATCTTTAGGAACTTCATGGTCGCAAATACTATCTTCCAAGACCGATTCTATATTATAATTTCTAGTCTATATTATAGTTTTTATAATAATTTTAAACAATAATATTCGCCATTTACTAGTTAAAACATTTTTTGCTCATTGAAGTTAGTCAAATAAGATACGGAAAATTCATAAATGCAACATGCATACCACCCATTGTACTCATTTGGGTACACCATAAAAAAAGTATTAAAAAAACTTTTTCGCTTAAAGGTTTTTTTTGACGCTTATTACAATAATTAAAAAATAACATGGTTGTATAATTTCGTTTCTGTTTTGGTCTAAATGGGTTAATAACTTGTTTATAACTAGCATTCTTCATGCGTGGTCCTTCTTTCCTCTACCCTCCATAGATGTCATACATCACAAATCAGCTGCGAGTTGTGAAATATTGTGACAACTGACAGACAAACAATGAATATATGAACTAAAAATAAGTACTATTCATGGAGAATAGAGGTAAGGAGGACAAACTCTCTAAGGCAGAAAAGCTAATAAGTGTCCGACAAAAGTAAGTAAATAATAGTTCCAAAACTGGCCATAATGGCGCTAGAGTGGCAAGGTGTGTGATATGAAGTTAGCAATAAGAGATGAAGTAAAGTGAGTTGTTGTTATTTAAAATTTTTGACGACTTTAGTAGATTAAAAGTAGTTAATTCAGTAAATCATGAAAATTCTAATTACTCGTATAGTCGAAGATATTTTATATATAAAACCGAAGAAGATGCTAAGATTTAATTATCCGTTTAAATTTTGCCGCTTTACTCCCGTCTGCGTCTGTAGCGCCCCCTATTTTACGGACACTTTTCATGTATGAAGATGGTACTCCTTACCTCTATTCTCCATGGTACTATTATTGAGAATCGGAGTCCAGTCCAACCTCATACGCATTTCAGTAGCAACCAACTTCAGTAGTATTACTTATCATCTATGGTACTTCTCATCTATGCTCATACGTGTTACCTACATTCTCTTTGGTAGCAACTTGTTATTTTTTAGTAGAAAAAAGTTTATTTTGGGTAAAACTACAATCACGAGGGTACATAAAGAAATACTAGGCTTTTTGGTTGACTAGTTCATAAAAATGAGTGTACGTGAGAACGAACGTGATAAATCAAATAGTTCTGGACGCGGTGTTGGCCTTGCTGCTGCTGTAATAACTGTTGGAGTTGGCGTAGGGGCAGCCTTGTACTATTTCCTAAATAAGAGAAGCGAGAATAATCCGGAAGCGGGGGTATCTTCGCAACATAGGCAGTGTGAAGGAACACATTTGTAAGTAGTTTAAGCTCGCACCCAAGTACTATTTTTAAAAATATGTTTGAGGTAGACACAGATTATAATTTTTTCGCACATTTTTGTGTTTTAATCATTTGCGACTGCAAAAAGCCGTTGACTTGTACCTAGATTTTATAGTAATCATAAATTGACAAAATATGTTTACCAAATAAACATTTTTGATAAAAGTCCAACATCCATCCATGAATCTGCATAAATAATACTTGAATTTTGTCAACTCCAGCGACAGTTAAGTAGTTTCTTTTAAAGTAGTTAAACAAAAATCTTTTTCTATAAAAAATCTCTTTCTTTAAGTACCTTTTTTATAACTAATCTTCACTTTGATTCTAAATATATGTTCATCTACTAGGTCTGAGTTCATGCATAACTAAAAGCTTACTGTAGTAAACAAATGGCATCCGAAGACTCGTACACCACAGTTTCCGAAAACAGCACAACAGACACAAGTATTATGTCTGTTAGTGAAGACACTGATAATGAAATTAACTTTACCATTGATGACTCTGATGAGCCTGCAATAAGTGTCAGTTCCTATGATTCAAGTGATGAGGATGCGACCCATGAGACCGGGTACATTACATCAAACCAAAGAAACTCATCTTTGTCAGACATGAGTGTAGACTGGGATACCACTAACTCATCCATAGAGGCTGCTGACAATACCAGAGAGTATATAATAGCATGTTTAAGCAATCTTGATGGTTTTATCTCCACACCCAACATTATAGCTAGAAACATGAGACTGCAAACAGCAAGGTAAGTACCAGGCATTTCATCATTCTTCAGCTGATGACATTGTTGCTCATGCTTATTTCTTAAAGAATATTGTAATATTACAATACTATTTCTAGAATGTATATGCATATTATTTAACAAGCACTGCATCATGCAATGCACCAATTCATTGCAATTTTATCTTAATGTCACACTTGCTTTTTACAAAGTTATAAAATATTTTTAGGCAGGAGACAAGAAGGATGCAGGCTTTGTAAGATTTATACAAGTTTTAACTCCATTACTAATAATAGGTCTTTACCTATGAAATTGCCGTTCTGCAGTACTGGCCATTTCAAATCAAAATAATTTTTGTTTGGCTAAGAATTATAATTTCAAATTAATTTTATTTTAAAAACATGGAATTCTTTTTCCAAAAGTAGTCATTTGTTTATAGATTAGTGTTACGTTTTCATCGCATTTTTATCTTTTTCGTCATCATGGATACATTAAAAATTCGAGTAACTATGGAATATGAGTACCTTTGTGGCAGCAACGCGGCACGCAACATCAACGACGTTTACGGAGCTACAAACCAACGCACCACCTGTTATTGGTTTGCTCGCTTCCATTCTGGAAATTTCAACCTGAAAAATTAACCTCACAGTCGTCCGAAGACTTTGGTCAACAATGACGAATAAAGGCGATTGTGGAAGCTGATGATACACAATCTACGGCTGAATTAGCAGCAGCTTTCGACGTTCGTGTCAAAACAATATTCGTCCATTTGCGTCAAATTGGCAAGGTAAAAATGCTTGACAAATGGGTGCCCCACGAACTCAATGATCGCCAGCGCGAAGTACGCGTCGAGACGTGCCTTGCACTCAACCGCCTTGCTCAACAGACACACAAATGAAGGAATTTTGAACCGTATTATTACCTGCATTGAAAAATGGATTCTGTTTGATAACCGCAAGCGCTCAGCAAGTTGGTTGGATCCTGGTTCAGCACCTAAACAATGCCCTATACGAAAACTTACCCCTAAAAAAGTGATATTCACTGTTTGGTGGTCTAGCGCCAGTGTGATTCATCACAGCTTCTTTCCAAACGGAGTGAGCATTACTGCAGATGTGTACTGTGAAGAACTGAACACAATGATGGAGAAGCTGGCACATCTCCAACCAGCATTGGTCAATCGCTCGTCTCCACTGCTCCTGCACGACAACGTGCAACCTCATACTGCACAGCAGAAGGTCTCCAAGTTGTAAGAACTGGGGTTGGAAGCTCTCCGTCATCTGCCCTACTTACCAGACCTTGCGCCTATACTACTTTTTCCAGAATTTGGATGACTTCTTGGTGGGAAAAAAATTTCAATGCCCGAGAGGCAGTACAAAATGCCTTTGAAGAATTTGGTTGCCTCCCGTCCAGCTGATTTCTTTAAGAAGGGCATCAATAAACTGCCACTGCGTTGGCAAAAATGCATTGATTTCATGGGTGATTACTTCGATTAATACAAATAAAAAATGCATGAAAAAAATTCGTTTAAATTTTTCCATACAAAACGGCAATTTCATAGGTAAAGACCTAATATTATTTATCTAAATGTCACACTTGCTTTTTACAATTTTTACAAACTTATAAAATATTTTTAGGCCTCAAGAGCAGGAGACAAGAAGGATGCAGGCTTTGTAAGATTTATAAAATTTTTAACTTCATTACTAATATTATGTATCTAAATGTGATAGTTTGTGTATGTAGTTTTTTCCAACAGTAACACAATTTGATAGTAGTATGATATAATATTATATTTTGTGCTATCTGTGTATAAAAAGAAATTGTTTTTGTCATTTCCTTCTATTGTATTCCCTTCTAAAGTGCGGTCGCAGAGCAGAATTTCATACATTGACTCATTGCTACTTCTCTTTCACTTGTGCATGTATACATTGCTATCGCGTACCTGTGTAAACGCGATGGCAATGTATTCGTGCGCGAGTGAAAGAGACAAGTAGCGATGAGACAATGTACGAAATTCCGCGACCGCACTTTAGTCAATTTCCGTTCGAATAAAAAACTAACTAAAATCTCTTTGTGCCGTTAAGTAGTCAAGGAAAAATAAAAATAATATGCATGTCATGTTTTGGGCTTGTGTTCTTGCAGTAAAAACACATTTAATAATTGGGTTTCTATCAGATGGCCTAGTTTCAATGAAACCGTCCACCATCACCATAATCATTGTGGGACTTGGGAGCTATTATTATTTATCAGATTTGAATTTTAGGATTAGCAAAAAAGGATTGCTAAGGATGCAATAGCCAGTTTACTGCAGTCTGTGCCACATCTCATGTGCGTAATTTAGATCAGTATAATAACCAGCAATGAGCAACATTTATCACTGTGCCGTACATTGCAAAAAAATACAGACTATAAAACAGTTTGGTAGTGAACTCTAAAATACCCTTCTAGTATCAGTGGAAATTGTAATGTTAGATAACCACTAAAACTGTTATCATCTGCAGCCTCGAGCGCTCGTGGTCACTGGAGGAGTGCTCCATCTGCTTCGATGTGATCCTCAAGGACCAGGAGGTGCTGTCGCTGCCCTGCACGCACCAGTTTCACGCCGCCTGCATCATGCCCTGGCTGGAGCAGCGACAGACCTGCCCCAACTGCCGCAAATCTGTCAACTGAGTCACTCCGCAGGTTACATCAAATCATAAGACAATATCGGCCAAAGTTGGGCCAATAGGATCTCTACATACTTAAGTATGTCGCAATGAGTTTTTTCTATAACGGAAGGACTAAGATTGACGCGATGAGATAACTATCTCGCTCGCACATTGGACTAATAGACCTAGAGGGGCTGTTGTTAGCCTGGCAAAGGTGCAGATGGATCGATTTATAGCATTTTCAGCATCTAAAAATGCCCTGGGGCAGGGCAATCGAATAGATACGGAAATAGTTGAAACAGATGATTCACGAAGCAATACATTTCCGTCTTCTTATATATATTTGAAAATGCTAAAGCACTGATATAGACATTGACATTAATATTCGGCTATTTCCATACACATTCGGCTGTCCTGCCCCGGGTCAGTTTTATATGCCGAAAACGCCGTCAGTAGTCGATTATTACAGCACGTGGATGGCAACACTTTTAATTAAAACTCTGATTGCCACGCAATCACCTTTTTTCAGTGTCAGTAGACGGTAACCATGAGTCTGCCACAGCATTACCAAGCACATCATCTGTAGCTTACAAATATGTAACAGATTTTCTTTTATTTTCAGATATATGCAGCTGGAATTGTAGAAGTGGTGCGTCTCTAAAAAAGTAATAATTGCTCTAAATTGAATAAGCTACCTGAATTGGTTTTTTATAAATCTGTAACATAGAACAGGTCTAGAGTCTAGACTCGACGAGTTTAGACTCTAACTAAACGAGCACAGATCTTTTTCTTACAATAATTTTATAACAGCTATTTAGTCTGTTATAATTTGTGAATAAAAGTGAGTGTACGTAATTTAAAAAAGCAATTCAGTACGAACGAAACGTAAAACTATCTACTAATAATGTTTTTTTTCTTGCAATAATAAAGCATCTAGTACATTTCTTGTTTATAAAATGTAATTGATCGAGACATTAATGATGCCTTTAATCTCGTCGTTTCGTAGATTAAATAAAAAACAAGACTTTTTAGATTTTCTAGTCATCTGATCTCTCTCCTGACTGAAAAAAGTTTTCGCCAGATGGCGTTGGCGATATATTTTTTGATATTGTAAATTGATTGAGATTTATCTACTTTTAAAAAAGAAATAAGCATCTTAAACACATTCTCTCTCTTTAAAAGTAATTGGCCAAATTTAGTAATATTAATATCTATTCTTTTAGACTTATAGCTATCAGCTAAATAATAATAAAACACATATCGCCAATTCATAAAAGCACATAAGCTATTTTGAGTTAATCAGTGTCCTCGATACTTTATGTCAAGTAATGTTTTAATAAAAATTATCTGAGAAATGTAGAAACATATTAATAATAATCAGACATTTAAATATTTTTACAAAAAGGGGGTCATAAGTAACTTTAAATATTAGTTTTTAAAAAGTTTTTATGCGATCAAATCATATTATGAACTAAGGTTGTATTCAATTAAAAGAAGGATTTAATTGGAAATGTATGAAATGTTAGTTCATAAATGAGTTTTAAATTTTTTTGGTAATCTTCAAATTTCAGTCCATTTTACCGTGTGATTATCTAATATTAAGTGTAATGCAATTTGACGTCATTATTATTAAATATATAAAAAAGTTTATACATATATATATATGATGTTATGAAATGTAAAATTTACCCTGAGGCCTTCAAAAGGTTACTATTTTAAAAAATCTATGTTTATTGTTTATACTTCGTAACTCTCAAAATGAATTATTTAAAAATGATATATAATGTAACATATCAATGAAGTTTGTTGTCTTATTTGCTCAAAATTCGTGTGTAGCTTAAAGCAATAGAAAATTACTAGTGGGTAGCGTTCTTTAGGAAAAATTTTTTTTGGCGCGTGCGCAGTATACGTGCGCAAAACTTATGCACATAATTCTTCGAATGTCAAAAATTTCGACGCCCTCATTAAACACATTTTAATGCGCATGCGCCAAAAAATATTTTCCCAAACAAGCAGCCAGTGAAGGTTGTAATGTCAATAATATTAGACTTTTTGTTCAATAAAATTTTGAGAATTTTTGTACACTTTTACTGTATTACTCTACGAACCTAAAGGTGTTTAGACTTTCAGCTTTTCGCTTTCATTAGCGAGTGATCATTTTAATAATCAATACATACACATTAGGGTATTCTAAAATTAAAATAGACTATAATAATTATAATGTTTTTATTAGATTATAAAAAAATCCAAAACAGCCCTCACCTCCCGCGCCGCACTATACACGATAACTATTTGCCGCGGCATCGCCTGCCAAACGCACCATGTCCTACAGCCCAACTGAAGAGAACTCTTATGCCCGCTACACACCTAACGTTTTAAACAACTTAACAGCGTATGCCGAACTGTGCAGTTTTAGCGAACGTATAATTTTGCTACGATTTGCCATACACACGATCGATAAAACTACACATTTAAATCGTTACGATAAAACGTTAGAAAGAAATAAATTCTCCAATAAATAACTTTATAACTAATAATTAAATTGGATAAATATCAAAGAATACAATTCCACAAAACAGTAATATTGTAACGTTTCTTATGGGCATTCGATTTGTTGAACCGTAACGTGAGTGTAATCAAAAGAAAAGAAAGTTCAAAATTAAACTTGCAAAGTACATTTTGATAATATAGCGAAAAATGTATTAAATTTCTATAATATTTTTGACAAGCTCTTTGCTGAAATCATAAATATAGCTTTATAACGTTTGTAATAAAATCAACATTTTGCAAAATTGAGATTCATCACTACTCATAATAAATAACAAATCGAACGCATAGTTAACAATTTTAGACTTCGATAGTCATAGGATGTCGTAATGTCAATTACTCACTTTTCAATTTGAGTACTATTCCAGAATACACAGGTTAAGGATTAAAGTAATTTCTAGTATTATAAATTCATAATACATAGTTAGGTACCACCTATATTATGAATATTTTTACATCCTTTTTAATATCCACCGTTGACGGCGTGTATGTTTTGACAGAAGTTTTTTAGCTCACGCTACATGTAAGAAGGCACTCAAACAAGTTAGCATTGTAGCACGCATAGTAAATTGTAAGTTAATAAAGTAACGTCAAATACATGTCTCATGCTGTCTCCAACAGTGAACCGATCTGGAACGACCAATAGTGTATTTGTGAGGCGAATATGCGTATTTATTATTGTATGCAAACTCATATTATATGCTATTATGCAATACGTATACACGTTAGGAATACGAGTCTACCAGTAGCCTGTGTAATCGGCCTAGCCTGTATAATATGTTGGGATTTGGATGAGGGTCTTCAAAAGGTAAGCGGTAAGTGAAGCCGATAGGAATGGAGTTACAGGAACCCCACGCCACTGGTCTGTACCTGTCAACAAACTTGTCAGAAAAAGAAATACATATACGATTGTAGCCTCAGAAATACCCAAAGGTTTACACTATAATTAACGCCAAAGTGACAATAATAATCGTCAGTATAGTCAAAATCCGAGTATGAAGTAAAAGAGCTGAAGATACTATATTTATCTGTTAGACAAATTGTTTATACAGTAAATTGTTAAGCAATCAAAGTACATTTATTAAGTGGCAGACGTCTTAAGTTGCAAATCTATGTTTTTTGAGCATTTAGAAAAGTTCTTATGGCTGTCGGTAGAGTATCGACTATCGACGAGTATCGACAGGATTTCTATCGAGAAATCCTGTGCAGATAGAATTTAAATTCCGAATAAATTCAATTACAGATAATATCTAAAAAAAACCACGGAAAGAAAACAAGTGGATGGAAGTCGTTGTCGCCAAACTCACACAAACACACCGATAGTCATACATCGCACACACAAAGAAATCGTTTGATTGTTCGTTAATATGATTTATCAGATATAAATTTGAAAAAAATGCCCTCACACCAGTGGATAAGGTTTATTTGGATATACCCCGAAAAGTACTTCGACGCGTTGTCTTCTAAGTGAAATGAAATTTGACGAATCATTAATGAAATTAAAACGCTGAGTTGTGGCACGCGAACCGCGCCTACTTCGCACTTCTACTTGTTTTCTGTTCCGTCTTTCAAACTATCATCAATAACATGACGTATTGAACGGCGCAGCATAATATATAATTTATTAAAATAATTTACGTAGTAACTAATAAATATAAAAACATTTGAGATAGATCGTCATTCAATGGAATCGATTTAACATGTCATAAAATAAGTAGCAAATCGCTAAAAATAAAACTAGTAGCACTAGAACGCTCCCCACAAAATTACATCCAAAACTAAATACAATTTGTGCCTGAGACAACGCTACAGGGCCAGCACCCGCCGTTTTTGTGTACATAAATAATTCTTCAATGAGCTAATTTTGAAACCATAATATTTATAACAACTTCTATAGTGAGTATCTTAAAAATTTTGCCCCCGCAAAATAATTACACATCACAAGTGGAATGACCGTAACAGAACAATGACGATTTGTTACTATACCGTGTTCACGAGCGTTCCGCTCGGCGCTTGCTTTTCGCTGTTAGCGCCTTTACACATGCGCCGCGGCCACCCGCCCGGCAAAAGAGACTTTTGACTTGTAACACAATATATTCAGTGAAAAATTAACAATATAACCGAAATGTTACGAACTTGCAGGTTTCTTGCACCTTTACAAGGTTAGATTCAAAAATATATGAAGCAGCCACGTGTGAGTGCAGTACACAAGAGCACTCTCTCTTCCTTTACTCTCGAAACCCATAACCGACACGACTGGCGAGAGATCAGACCCAGGTCCGACTTTTTACATGCCCATCCGACGCATGGATCATCTTTCTTGTCCGACAATCGGGTGATCAGCCTGCATCGTCCTAACCAAACTTGGAAACGACATTTTTTGTTGTTCCAACGCAGGAATCCAACCCACGACCTCCGAGTCGAGAGCCAAACTACACCACTGGACCACGGGGGCTGTAAATGTTGTGATGTACGCCACCATTCTGTGAGCGAGCGTATATCGAAGAAACAAATTTCCGTGCGCTACAAAAGTACACAGGACATGTTGGCTGACATGTTCACGAAAGGATCGCAGCGACCAAAGAACCAGAACTTCACAGCCGCACTTGGCTTGCGTCCAGAAGGGAGTGTTGAAACAAATAGAACGCAAAACGACTGTAGAAATGTAATAGCAACTGGTGTGTTGTGTGTGCACCTCACTTTTCTTGTTGTTGTTTTTTTTTAATTACGATCAACCAGCAAGCACGTAACATGTCAGTTATATAGTTAATATTTCACTGAATATATTGTGTTAAAGTCAAGTCTCTTATTATTTCTTTAAAAAATCCTAGTGAAGCGGCGTTACGAGAACTGTGGCGCGTGTGTAAGCGTAACTTATTGCTATCCTTGTCTAACTAATCCGACGTTGGCGGTCGCTCGTGCGCGGGCGAGTGCGGCGTATGTAGCGCAGTCTTTGTTCCCTTGGGCCGGGGGGCCAGCGGACCCCGGTTGGCGGGTCGTGCCCGGGATGTCTGGGAGCCAGTCTGTCCCGGGGGCCGGGTGGGCCCCGCGACAGTTGACGCTCAACTGTCCTCCGCGGAGTTGCCGGAGCCGGCGTGCCGGGACACGTTCTCCTTCCTGTGGTTTTTGCTGTCGATGTTCAGGAGACATCCCACAGCACCGAAGTACCTGGAATCATAACAGGCGCCGGTTAGTCGATATTTCTCCATTTCTTAAGAAATGAACCGGTTAACCGGAACGAAATTCGATTAATTGCAACTTTGTAAAACTAAAATACTAGGTACCGTAACATAGGGGTACTTTAGCCCAACTTAGGCCCAAAACGGAAAAAAGTTTAAGCTTCCCGCCACGCCGCACGTCAGGGGCTAGCGATGTAATTCGCGCTACTCATCGCAAGGTGGGGGTATGTGGCGGGTGGATAAAATAGTTTAACGTTAACAAAGCTGATCGGTCAATCCATCTTGTCGGCGGCAAGTTGCTACAAGTTACCTACGCGAATTTATAATGTGCAAACTTTTTCACGAAACAAATAAAGCAGGCAAGTTAAACGTGTTTGATTGTTGTCAATTGTAACAGATATGTATTTTTCGGGTATCTTTGAGTTCTTTGACCCATGGGCCAAAGTAACCCAACGATATTTTTTACTACTTCCAAATTCTTTTTATCAGCTAATTATACTTTTTTATCCTCCAGACGGTCCAAGACGCCTACAATTTATAAAAGGAAATCAGGAAGTCGTAGTTGCAGCGATTACACAAACGCACAGTTACTGCAATGTTTGAGTGATGTGAGGTCTAAAACAGTGACTCAACGGGAAGCTTCGATAAAATATAATATTACTCGCAGCACTGTAAAAATAAACTAAAGCATAAACACCTAAATACTAAAAGCGGCATTGGATAATATGAATGACACCCAAATAAACCTAACAAACTGTTTTAGAAAAACGGGTATATATTCTCAAAACGTAATAGAACCTTTGAGCCGACTACCAAACCAAGACAGAATTATTGATTTGAATATGATCTCCGACACATTCATGCAAAATCCGACGCAAATACGAAGTCATTACCCCAACTCAAAATAATTAAGTTAAAAAGAAAAAGCTTGATGTTCCTGCTGGTCGTTCCATACGCGCGGAAGATATTTTAGAATGAGAAGAAGCTGGCCCCACGGGCATGAGTCAATCAAGTTCCAAGAAAAGAGGGAAGAAAATCAGGAAACCTATCATAGTCCGTAAAAGTTTCTCCACAGAGACAAGTGACGCAGATATATGTCTCGCTTCATCTACTGAAGATCTCATAACGGCACGAGATCAGAAGACTTTTTACCATTGAAATGTTGACCTAGTTGAATAATTTGATAGAGAACCGACCTATTTTTATGATGTTAAATATAGTTCTAATGGTATCTGCATGGGTTGCTTATATCCACAACTAAACACATATGACTATAAAAGAGTCTTAAAAAACATCATAGTTTTCGGACAATGTACCCCGATGTTACTTATATTTTATGCAATTCATACCATATAGAAGAAAATAAATCTAAGTTTATCATAAAAAGCAATATTCGTCTATCATATATCATAAAGCAATATACAATTATTCGTCTATGCTTGTCATAAAATATCAAATAAGACACATACATGCCTGAAAAACTACTTTTAATATTTTTTTTCTAAACATACAATTTGGAGGTTTTTAATAAAATTACGGAACCCCTTAAAATAATGTTTGATAACTAATTTCGTCAGCTTTCTGATATTAGTAGAAAGATGATAACATTTTAAAAGTTACTTAGTTTGTACACCAGTATCATTATAAAATCTATTGTTTATTTATTACACAACCCATCCAAACAAAACGCTTACCCCTCGTGTTCCAAGAAGAGCGCCTTCAATGCGCCGCGCGACCAGTACGCCATGGCGTACGACAGCAGCTTCATGGACAGCGGGTTGACGCGCAGGAAGTTGCCGCAGAACACAACACGTTCCAGCCGTTCGTTGGACGCGCACAGTCGCGCTATGGAGCCGATATTATTGGTGATTGTCACGAGTGTAGCGCGCGCGAGGTCCGCCCGCGACACGCGCGCGCGCCGGTCTGCCGAGCACATGTGGCCGAAGCTGCTGGCCACCAAGTCCGCGCGCAGGCCGAACCGCGCGTAGTCGCCGCCATAGATGTCCTTGATGAGCTTGTCGACCGTGGTGTTGTCGCCGTCCGCCGCCAGCGCGATCGCCTCCTCGAAGCTGCTGCAGCCGGCCAGTAGGCAGCACAGACCCAGGAACGTGCCGCCGCCCAGACTGACAAGAATAGTAGCTTAAGAGTTTTGTAGGTAGGTATAACTATAGATCATCCTCATTCAGTTTGCAGTTAATTAACGGTCAAGTTTGTCAAAATTGAAAATGACGCATAAGTCGTGTTCACCTAGTGCAATAGGGAATATGCATGTGACACCAAAATGGAAAAAAAAAATTTTTTTTTAAATCTTTATCGCCAAAAAAACATACCTGTACAAATGTTTTTAAAATTTATCGTCAATTAATAGTGAAATTTAATAATCAAAAAGTGTTTTTATTTTAAATCCCGCGCAAAATTAAAAAACGATATATACTGGCGGAACAAAACGTGACGCCATTGTACAGACGAACGTATATCAAATTACAAAACTCATTTTTTAAAATATTTATGGCGCAAGGTATTAAACCATTGCCAGTATCAATTTTCACTGTGTCAAGTGAAACAGAATTTTTGTATAAGGCTGGGACTATATTATGATCCGAAATCCGGAAGGCCGAAGAAAATTCTGAGCATTAAAAATAAAACTCTGGGCTTAATACAATAGAGTTGAAATTCGAACACATGCGTGTTGAGACAAATGTCATTGTCGTATATGACAGCTCGACACTCGTAACTTCCATTTTCAACTCTATTGTATTAGCGCAGAGTTCTATTTTCAGTGCACTGAATTTTCCATGGGCCAGGCGAATTCCGGGTGATATAGTCCCAGCGTAATAAATCTAAGAGTAGAGAAATCTCGATTCTCGAAATTTATGGTTTTTTTTATAATTCGTATAATGATGTAAATAAATAAAAAAAATTTATAATTCGTATAATGATGTAAATAAAAAAAAATCTATAAATTCTCGACACTGGCAGAATGGTGCAAAACTTTTGCAACCGCGATTGCCATAAATAAAAGAAGAAGAAGATAATAGGCTACTTGACCTTGTTTTTATTTATGTCCTAAACGCTTCATAATTGTTACATTACACACAAAAAAATAATATAGCATTATTTTAAAACCTAAAAAAAAAATAATTAAAAAATAGAAACCGCCGAAAACACTATTCGCCATGTTGGTTGATAGATTATCTGTGCTGTGACGTCATACTAGTACTATTTGTAATCTGTGCTATAATCCGTAGTAGCAAAATGGCGGTGTTACGTTCCGTTTGACATTTTGACATAAATAACTTTTTAAGATGTCATGAACTATTTATTAGTTTCGTTTCACTACTACATATGTCTTTAGTGTGTTTGTGTCGTCACATCCTTGCCGGAAGTTACTTCGAGGTGTTTTCATCAGTAGTAATTAAAAAACAAAAATACATACTTTTAAATCAACTTAATTTATCAATCTTAAGTTTTTTATTTATGATATTGATAGAATATGTTTTCCTATGCCGAGTACTTAGGAATACTCCTTCAATGTATGAAATTAAATATGAATCAAGTAGCTTATCATGTTTTCTGTTTTATTGTTTTCAAAATATGAATATTTAGATTTATTTAGTACTTATCACTGGGATATTACATAAAAATGAATAAATTAAATATATGTTTACGACCTTTTCGTTAATTAGGTTGTTTTCGTCGAGGTTGGAGTAGTGTTGAAGACGTGGCTTAAATTTATTTATGGTATGCAGACCTTGCTGTCTATGGTCAGAAAACCGTTTCCGGGCACGCTATCTTTCTTCATTACGCAGGACAAGGAGACGCATAGTAATTAGTAATCTTAAATCTAGGATCATATGTTTTCTATAAGCTCTTAACATAAATAAAGTATTTATTTATACTTCTCTTTGATTTTATTAATACTCCAAACAGCTAATAAAACACGTAGGAAATCTATTTCAATGTACTGACTGATCTTCACACGATTACACTGGTTTACAAAATGGAAAACTTGAAATATCGTATTATTTTCGAGTACGAGTCCCACCGTGGCACCAGTGCTGCAGAAACGGCTCGAAGGATTAATGATGCATATGGCGGCGGTGTCACAAAAGAAAACACAGTGCGTTTTTGGTTCCAACGTTTTCGTTCTGGAAATTTCGACCTCCAGAAAAAGCGCCGTGGACGGCCGGAAACCAAAGTTGATAATGAAGAATTGAAGGCTATTGTGGCAGCGGATCCATTACAAACCACGTCCGAGTTAGCTGCAGGCTGCGGTGTTAGTGATAAAACAGTTTTAATCCACTTGAAGCAAATTGGGAAGGTGAGAAAAAGCTTGAAAGGTGGGTACCTCATAAATTGAGATCAGCAAACCGACATACGCGCGTCGACTGCTGCGTTACATTACTCAACCGGCACAATAATTAAGGGATTTTAAATCGAATCATTACCTGTGATGAAAAGTGGATCCTGTACGATAATCGGAAACGCTCATCGCAATTGCTGAACCCTGGCGAACCAGTCAAAGCCTACCCCAAGCGAAAATTGACTCAAAAAAAGTTACTTGTGAGCGTTTGGTGGACTAGTGCCGGTGTCGTTCACTACAGCTTTCTTAAATCTGGCCAGACGATTACGGCAGATGTCTATTGCCAGCAACTGCAAATCATGATGGAAAACAGACGGCTACCAAATTAGAGGAGCTTCAATTAGAATGTCTTAGACACCCCCGCACCCCCTGACCTTGCTCCAACAGATTTTTTTCAAAATTTGTATAAGTTCTTGCAAGGGAAAAAATTCAACTTCGATGGGGCAGTCCAAAGCGCCTTCAAAGATTTTATTGATTCCTGTCCGAATGGTTTTTTTAGTAAAGGAATCAATGAACTACCTATGAGATGGCAAAAGTATATATCAAATTACATACCATTGCTATCTATGCAGATAGCAATGGTATATACTTTGATTAAATAAATACATTATGTTTAAAAAAAATCGACTTTATGTTCCTCCTTTACAAATATATATATATATATATATTTGGTAATGTTATAATCAGTAGAAACGTTTAAAATAAGCCATTTTGTACAGATGATTATTGCAAACTTAGTGCGAATAAATTATAGGAAAAAATTCATACTATTGACTTTTATACGCTTATTGTCAATTATAAGGTTTGGTAAACAATTATGTCAATGTTTATAATTATTTTTTACAATTAAGCCCTTGTAGGGCTTCTGACGATGGCTCTATAGGGCCGTAATTATAAAGCGTTCTTATCTCTAAGACAATTCTCAAGAAAGTACTTAAGTTGTTGTTTTAATTAATAGACCATACTTAATTAAGTACAGCTGTATGTATGGCGTATCAAGTGAGTGCGAACGTAATAATAAACAAACTTACTTGAGACGCGGTTTAGTGAGTACAGTCAAACAGAGTTGAGTACAGCTTGGGATACAGTACAATATTATTTGTTGTGTTTTTGGTTGTCTTACAATTATGTAAATTAAAATCAAATACTTATGATTAAACATACTCAGAATATACACTGCATACTCAACACAAAATAAAGTTATAAGAAAAAGACGCTTGTTGATACTTCTTCTTTTTTGGCAATCGCGGTTTCCAAGGTTTTGCACAATTCTGCCAGTGTCGAGTATTTATAGAAATATTTTCGATTTTATTTATTTATTTACATTAAACGAATTACCTATTTGATTTATATGAATAGCACTCAATAAAAAAGACAAAAGTGACTTGACACTTGACAACAGAACTTTTTTTTCGCTGACCAAAAAACAATCCTCATTATATGATCCCCTCCCTCCTACAATTCCTCGCCCTAACAATCTTCAATCTGTTCTGTGTTTTGTAAATACTCCTTTTACTGAAACTTTATGTACATACCTATTAACAAAAGAAAACTGTGGTACTGACCCTAAATGTTTGTGTTTGTTCTAGGTTTGATTATTCATCAGACTTCCTCCTGTATACCGTGCCCTTGTTTATTCATAAGGCAGAGTTTTTGTCAACACAACACTTAGGCGAATCACTAAGGAGCCACTTTAAAGAATAAGAAGAACTTTTTTCGAATGGCAATGATCCGCATTCCGTTTTACGTAGTTGTTAAATAAATATGGATATTAATATTGCTAGAGAATTATAAATATTAATATCTACGTGAAAATTAATGAAAACCTATTTTTTTCGATATAAAAATACAGACTAAACATCCGTTCTTTGTAGAAGTGTAAACGAATTTTATGCGTTCTTTGTTGTGTAGATGACGCTTAAAAGTTGAGAAATGATCTCAATAACGTTGTCAACTGATACGGTCTTGAGATCATACTATGAATTAAAGATCATCTTGAGAGGCTAATCGTTACTAAGGACCGTCTCAGCCAAGACAAGTCTTAAGAACGGATTATTAATACGGGCATTTTTGTCCTTATCTGTTTGTATTATGTGAATTTTGGAGAAATAAATAATAATTATAAAAAAGTATGATTGCCTTGAAGTATGAAACCTTGCGTCAATTCCAATAACTATGCGAGTGGGATTGGCATGTTAATGTAAAAATCTACATCTTAAGCAACTTATTTTGTGTTTTTAGGCATTTTAAGCTTATTTAAATAGAAGAGTATTTCATCAAGTCACCTGGTGCCGGAGACGCGGTAGAAGTCGTTGGGCGCGTTGACGACAAGCATAGACACGCCGCTGCCGATGTTGACGAGCAGGAACGGGTACGGCGCGGAGAAGTCGAACGGCCGCCGCACGTACTGCGAAAGGCATGGCTCCAGGTACGGCGGCTGTGGACGTCATATATTGGATTGATTAATAGAATCAGAAGAATTGAGGATTGGATGTTGACAACAAACTATAGTGACTATTTTCATCTCTCTTTTTAATTGAGAATTCTCCCTTTTGTACCGTACTGTAAATTCAATCTGCATGACTTGGAACGCCTCAGAATGAAAGTCACCGTAATTTACTGTAGACACATGAACGCTGTCAACTGATGGGCGTGCTAACCGCAGTGTGGCGTACCAACCGCTGTGTGGCGTGCTGAGCGTAGTGTAGCGTACTGACCGTAGTGTAGCGTACTGACCGCTGTGTGGCGCACTAACCGCTGTGTGGCGTTCTGACCGCAGTGTGGCGTACTAACCGCTGTGTGGTGTGCTGACCGCAGTGTGGCGTACTAACCGCTGTGTGGCGTACTAACCGCTGTGTGGCGTACTAACCGCTGTGGCGTGCTGACCGTAGTGTAGCGTACTGACCGCTGTGTGGCGCACTAACCGCTGTGTGTCGTGCTGACCGCTGTGTGGCGAACTGAGTACTGACCGTGTTGGCGTCGCGCACGTCATCGGGCGCCGCCCAGTAGTAGCACTCCTGCGGGTTCATACTATCCACGTATAGTACGCCTGCGATCAGCGCGTCCAGCTCGTCAACCTTCGACAGCCTCATGTTTACTTCCTGGAAAAAAGGAATCTGCGGTCAATTTTACGGGGTCGCTATGTATACAGATCAGCTTAGCGATACGTCTTCTAAATCTTCAAAGATCTTTTTAAAAGGCAATTTATATCATTCGTCCATTACTAGCGCTTCGCTTATTTTATATATTCGCGGATTATTAATCGCTTACCATTTATTACTCCTTCTCCATTGGAACTATTGGCTTATACTCACGATTCGACCCGAATCAATTGATAAACCGAGGGCCAGGGTTTGATAGGAAGTACCTACCTTAATAAAGTCCTCTTCGAACTTATACGCGCCGCCGCCGGTGGCGTAGATGGTATTGACGAGCGCGGCCATGCCCTTGGAGCGCGCCAGCTGCAGGAACGCGCCCACTTCGCTCGTCGGGAACCTGATGAAGTGCAGCGTGCCGCGCCGCCCGCGGATCGTCACGTTGTCCATCTGAAAACGCGCTTTTTTGTAAAAATATGTATGTTATTCGTAGAATATGTTGATGTAACAAAATATATTAATATATCACCCAATATTTTTACGCCACGTGTATTTTAACAATCCTCAAACGTTGTAATAAATATAAATGCAGCAAAATTATCTCAAAATGGCGGCACTAACTTCACCATGAACAATGTGTCACTGGTAACAACCTCTTTGTGCCTTGCGCAAGCAACTGTATTTACAAGATATTGTTTTATTGCTTGTTTATAGTTAGTACATTGTGTTGATAGAGTAGATATACCGAGATCACAAGTGTCTGGCATTCATGGAGATAATCAGCATCGGCCCGTACCTGCAGATGGACGTCGCGGCGGCCGGTCTTGCCGTAGGCGGAGTTGCGCGTGAGATAGCGGCGGATGTTTTTCAGCACCTCGGTCTCGCGGTCCAGCTCGCGGCGGTTGGTCTCACGCGGCTCAAAGTACACCAGCTTGGTCAGCGTGCCGCCGATGTCCATGCCGAACCACGGCATGGCTGGAATAGATAAAACACCATGTTAGTCCAAAACCAGGGCCTAAGGTAAGATTTTCGTATTTTCGATTTTCGATTTGTACGTTACATTTGAGGTCCTCTAAAGTTTAAGGCTTTCTGGGCCAGAGGTTACAAACCTTTGTAACAGTAAGCATTCATTTGTCCATGTCGTGAAAATGTCGACAGTAACGTGGGTCGAAAACTACAAACCTTCGAAGGCTTTATTCAGATTATAATATCTTTTGAATTATATTATGAGAAGTTACATTACAAAAACCACTATCATCCAAGGCAGTGAGACAAGTCAAACTATAAAAAATTATATCATAACAACTATCGTGCGGATAACAATATTATAATTGACTTGAATAATAAACAACGATAAGATTATATCATATAATATAATTATTACCTTGATTAATATCGAGATTACGTAAGGCGTTTAAATCCACCTGGCCAGCTACATTCGTTTGCGTTGCACAGTTTTATATCTATCTTTGATAAACACACGAAATACATACTCAGAAATCCGTGGTTTTAGAGCAATGTTTGTGGGAAAGTAATATTTACTGAATACTTTACAAATTAACAAAAAGCGTGTATCACTTAGCGCTTCTATGGATGTATCGGCACATTGCGATACAATATCTGATACGTACACGGTGCGTCGGTGTCGGGTGGCGCGGGCGGCGCGGGGGGCGCAGGCTCCGCCATCTTGTCGCTGTCGTGGGGGCGGGGCTTGTACGGCCGCTGCCGCACGCGCTTCAGGTGGAAGTTTCTGGAACATTGGAGAAAAATCATCATCAACCTCATAGTGGTAGCATAAGGATTCGATTTAAATATAATATAGTAGAGTAACTACGACACGAAGAAAATTAAACAACTCCATGAATCTGACGCGAAAATTTTTCACAACACAGGTGTGGTTTGTTCGTTTTGTACGGACATCTCTGATAACAAACCCGTCTTATTCTTTCTAACACTGTAAGCTATTATTATTATTAACCTGATTGTGGTCTTGGAGGGAGAGCCTGCCCTGCGCTCGGGCCGGCAGGCCGCGAGGCACCCCTCACAGCGATGTAGGCGCATCTGCAAAAAAAAAAAAAGTAAGTTGTTTATTATTATTATATACATACTTGCATCCTAGGCATGCCTCGCATGCCTTTTAAGTTTTGTCGTTTGAAAAAAAAACACAACTAGAACCTTATAGTACTTTTTATTGTTTTTCAAAGTATTCACCACGTAGCTTAAAACACTTTTTCATTCGCTCAAACCAGTTATTATAACATTTATTCCACTCTGAAGTAGGGGTGTTCGAAATAGCTGACTTGAAAGCGTCGACTGCTTCTTCACCGGACTGGAACCTTTGACCACGAAGACTTTTCTTAATTTTAGGAAATGTAAAGAAATCGTTAGGGCTTAGGTGAGGACTGTATGGAGGATGGTCAAGAATTTCTACTTTTTCCTGCTTCAAATACTCAATCGTTTGACGAGCGCTGAGTGAGCTTGCGTTGTCGTGGTGCAGGATGATGCGTCGCTTTGAGTTAGATTTTCGAAGTTCTGCGATGACTTGTAAACAAACTGTGGTATACCAAGAGTGGTATACCACAGTTTGTTTACCACAGGTTGTAAACAAACTGTGGTATACCACTCTTCGGTCTTCAAGTGCAATAGTCGCAACATGACCGGTTTTTCCAACGAACGTGGCCACCATCTTATTTGAAGTGCTTCGAGAACAAACAACTTTAGTGGATCGTCCTGTCTCTTAGTTCGCGTGTGTTGTGTTTCACTCCGCGTTTCGTGTCGTCTCGCTCTGACTGCGTAGTAGTGACTCGCTCACTCCGCGTCATTGCCGTCTCGCTCCAAACGCGTCGAGTGTCTCGCTCACTCCGCGATCGTGTCGACCCCTACATTAGAGCAGTGCCAAGTGTTTCCCAATAGCGATCGTAAATTCACACCTTATTCATTAGAATAAGCTGTGGATTTGCGCCTTGCTGGGGAGTTGCCCTGCTCCTGGCCTCCCGTTGAGTTCTCAACGTTGACAACGTTGACGTCAGACTCAACGTTGGGTCACGAGGAGACAGCCCCCCTAAGTGTGTGTACCGTCTTCGTGTATGTACACTTAGTGTATCGTCCGTCCACGTACGTGTGAATACCTGTGTTAGTGATACGTACACCTGTTACCGTTCAGTGTTGACTGTTTTGTGTGACTTGTGTGTTCCATTGTTATGCCTACATAACGATGTCAGTCCATGACCCGCGGCTAAGCCGCGACTATCTTAACTTTTCCTGTGCGGACTCCGTGTCGTCGTTCAGCCCGGCCTCATCGAGGGCCAGCTCACGCTCGACTCAGGACCGTGCACACCACCGCCTGCTCTCCGAGCCTAGCTCGTGCGGGCAGGACACCGCCCGCCCCGGGTCGCCTTCGGCATTCTCGCAGGGGTGTACTGGTACCCCCCCGCCCCAATGCCTTCCGACGGCGGCCTGCGACGAGTCTAAGCCCCTGCCCCGCACAGCCGACCAGGGTTCGGCTTACCCTAGGCGCTCCTCGCGCCGTACTGCGCAAGCTGGCGACCCTCGCCAGCCTACCGCTCACCAGGGACGCCACAGCGTCCATCAAGGGGATACACCCCGCACCTCCGCGGGCACAGCCCGCTCCTCGACGGCTATCCAGCCGCGACACCACTGCGCCGCGCTGGCTGCCCAGCCGCGCAGCCTACACCAGCCCATCGCGAGCTCTCCACGCTCGCCTGACACTTCGCCGGCCCCACAGCCGCGCGTCAACCACCAAGCCGCACCCGCCGCGGCCATAGAAAGCTACTCTAGCCCGCCGCGTGAGTACTACTACCGCGCGCCCACATTTCCACCACCACTCATCAACCTGCAAGCACCACGACAGGCCAGGCACGCCGACCGACAGCGGACCTACGCCGAGGTGAGTGCCACCAGCCCTCAGTCAGACACGAACAGACCTCCCGCCCCGGCGTCGGCGACCTCTAAAACGTCGCCACCCCCAAACACGTCTCGCTACCCGCCCTTGGTCGTCGAGAGGATCGACGACTGGGTGTACCACTTCCGCCGTCTCCGCGACATCTTGGGGCACACACCGAATGCTAAACAAAGCGGTCCTGGCATTCGCTTCACGCCCCGAAGTGAACACGAGTTCAGGACCGTGAAGAGATACCTGACGGACTTGGAGAGACAGGGACTCGCCTCCTGGTTCTCTTTTTCATTACCGCAAGATAGAGAAATTAAGGTAGGAATCAGGAGCTTACCTTCTGGCACGGACACCGTGAAAATCAAGGCTGCACTCACCGGGCTAGGATACATGGCGGAATATGTGTTCCGGCGGGGTCTGAACCGGGTGGCTGTATATATTTCGCTCGCATCGTCGGGAGTATGTGCCCGGTGTGCCGGAGAACACTCAGCGAGGGACTGCCCCCGCTCCCCTACTGAGACGCCCACCTGCGCAAACTGCAGCGGGGCCCACCCAGGTAACAGCAGAGACTGCCCAAAGTTTCGCAAGGTGGCAAGGAAACTGCGAGCAGTTAAGGCCCGCCTTTCCCCCCCCCCCCTGCGCAAACTATGACTCGCCTTCCCCCGTGCAGGAGGCCGCTCCCCCTCCGCCAACCTGCGGAGGAGGAGGCGGAGGCTAACGACGGCACTCCCAGACGCGTCGCCCCCCGGACTCTGACTCCTCCGTACACAGGTCAAAGAAGCAGAGAACGAGAACCAGGAGGAGAGATGCCACAGCTCCCGAGGTCACCCCCTGTGTTGTCACCTCACCACCAGCCAGCAGCCTGGAGCTGGAGCCACCCATGCTCGCTCCATCGCAGCCAGACAACAACAACACGCGGGACCCACAGCGCCCCCTGCGCTCCCCGCGTATCTCGCGCTCTCCGCGCACCCCGCGCTCCTCGCGCACCCCCAGTGCCACCTCCTCGGCTACCACAGCCGTGGAAAAAATCGCCACCTCGGAGCCCGTGAGCCCGCCCGAACTGTGCGGTCGTCCCGCACACCCGGCCTCCGGTGTCTCCCTCGCCGCCACAAGAGTCGGTGCAAGGCGAAGCCCCCGCATCGACTGCAGAGCTGCTGCAGTCTCTCCTCTCCCTGGCCGTGAACTGTGTTCAAAAGCTTATGGCCGGGGAGGAAGTCTTTCCGACTATCGTGAAGGCCCTCGTAGACGGCACCCCCCTTGTAGTCGCTCTCACACAGATCTGGCTCCCCCGGCCCTAGCCCGGACCCGCGCCAGATATCTCCGGCATCCAGCAGCTCCTATCAGAGGAGCCGACCGTCGATTGCCGGAGATCTGCGCCGAGCGTCCCGGGCCCGGGACACAGACGCGTGCTATGCACTGCCCCCCCCGCGCTCCTTGAACGCGTTAATTTTTATCTTTAGTTTCAGGGACTCCGAACCTCCTGAGCGTGCGGAAGCCACGCGCCCGGCCAAAGCACCGCCCCGCTGCCGTGGCATGCCCGTTCGCCAAACAGCACCCGCCCTGCTGACACCAGACGCAGGGAGCATCCCGGAGCTACGCTACCGAGACGCCCCCAAGCGCGGTGCGCCCCCCGATCAGCACCATTGATTGTTGCCCCCCCCTACCCCCCCCCCCCCCGCGTCGGTCACAAAAACCGACGCAACCCTTTTTGCGCCCGGAGTATGACGTGGGGCAGCCCTATTGCCCCACCCGTCAGCCCCGTGGTAGCCCTTCTCCCCCCGACATAAAAAGTCTGGGGCCCGGGAATACCTTTCCCCCCCTTCCTACCCCAGGTCGCTTGGTTCCGCGGTCCGGTAAAACTCGGCGTGTGAGGGAGTGGACCCATACACGTTTCACGACCCCCGGGTCGGGACCCCCACGCGCCGTTTGGAGCCGACCGTCGGTCTTGGTTGGGCCTGGATTGGTCGATCGACACTCCCTCGTTACTGTTGGTTGCCCCCCCCCCCCCCCACGGGTTTCCCCCGCGTTCTGCCGCGGGGGGTCTTCCCTAAAAACCAGACTCTATGCGCCCAGTACTCGTACTGGGCGCGTCTTCCCACCCCAATTAGAGGGGCTTAGCCCCTGGTATTGGTTAGGTCCGCCATAAGGCCCTTTTCAGGGGCCCGGCGTCGAGCCGAGAAGAGTCTCCTTCTCGTATTTTACAACTTTAGTCGGCTTTGGCTCGTCTTGAAAGACCCAGATTGTAGATTGTTGTTTGGAATCAGGATCGTAGGCATAGATCCAAGATTCGTCACCACTGATGATGTCGTAGACGTGATTTGACTCTCCTCAGTTGAACCTTTGCAGAGTTTTCTTCCACCATCTAACGCGGTCCGCCTTGTGATCGTCGGAAAGCAGATGCGGTATCCAACGGCAAACTAGTTTTCTCACACCAAGCGCTTCATGCAAGATCTTCTGAATGGTTGTCCCTGAAATGCCTAATAGAGCCTCTATCTTTCGAAACGTCTCATGACGATATTCGAGAATTAGTTGTCTCACAGCAATGATGTTATCTTCAGTGAAGTCGGATTTTGGGCGTCCTTTGCGAGATTTGTCACTAACACTAGTATGTCCACGCTGGAATTCTAAATACCAGCGTTCGACAGTCCGCAGACATGGGGCGTCATAACTGAACACAGATGTTAGCTCTTCAAAACACTGAAGCCGTGTCAGGCCTCTTCTAAAGTTGTAGAAAATTATTGCACGAACATTTTCGTACGTGATCTGACAGATTCCAATCGACGCTGTGACTAAACAATAGCATTAATAAGAAGAAGACGTAATGCATACGTACATGCAAATTTTTGATTTCATAAACGAAACATTATAAAATACGTCAGTAGTCAGTAATTAACTAATTCTTAGTAACGTTCGCGTTAGTTAAATCTGGCGCCACAATAAAATCATTATAAAAATTTAAATTATTATTATATTTAATTAATAATTATGTATACTAATTAATTTTATACATACATACCCTTACTAATAAAAATATTTACACAACAGATTGTCTGTCATGTGCCTTTTCCAACGCATCAGACAAAGACAAGCAACGTTGAATAAGTCCGTTATGTAAATATTTTTATTATTAAGGAGGTAAGTGTATTATTTCACTGGTGAAAACACAAAAGAATATATAGGGTAAATAGGATACAAAGGATAAGTATTGTTTTTTGGATACAAAAAAACATTGCGTAAGTCCGAATCCGTTAATAAAAAAATATCAAATTGCGCAATCGTTTTGCACTTTATCGCATATTATGTACCACAGCGATTATTTTATCGATTTCGCTAATCACTTTCAGAGAAGTTTTATCGTTTTCGTCTGACGTGGTGGTTATCACTCGGAGAAGTTGGACAAGCCTATGTTTTATTAACCGACTTCCAAAGGAGGAGGAGGTTTTATTATATTCAAAAATGGTTTTTTTTACCCGACCACGGCGAAGCCAAAAGGAAGGGTGGGTAATGATTTTGTCAGTCTATGTATGTTTGTTATCGTACCGATACCGATTTTAATAAATGAGGTCAATAGATGCGTAATGATGCCGCGGGTAACATAGGCTATATATATATATATATCTCTTTGATTATATACTACACTAGATAGAGCCCTAGACCGCGCGATTCCGTCGAAAAAAATAAGGGCCAACTGTTGGACTCAAAGCCGGGATTCACCCGTCAGTGCTACTTGTGACATCACTGGATACGCACGTCACGCGCTTGATAAAAGTTGTTAAAAAAGTGATTGAAAATGACGATTTGCGCCATAAAAGTGTGCAGAAATTACAAAGGACACTTAAAAACGAATAACAAAGTCACCTATCATCGGTAAGTAATCCTGAAGTCATTTATTTCGTAGCAAAATATTTATTGTTATAGGTTATGTTTCACAATTCTTACTTACCTTTTTTGCCAGTGTAGTCAGTTTTTTATTGAAAATTTCCCACCATAATAGGAGCAGTGGTTGGATCGATATGGTTAAAACTATATTATAGATTGTGCTTACTTGGTTTAATTTTTATGTGTCACAACTCTTACTATACTTTTTTTGCCAGCGTTGTCAGTTTTTTATTGAAAATTTCCCACCATAATAGGAGTAGTGGTTGGATCGATATTGTTAAAACTATATTATAGATTGTGCTTACTTGGTTTAATTTTTATGTGTCACAACTCTTACTTGACTTTTTTTGCCAGTGTTGTCAGTTTTTTTTTATGAAAATATCCCACGAGTAGTGGTTGGATCGATATAACTATATAGATTGTGCTTACTTGATTTAATTTTTATTTTTCACAACTCTTACTTGACTTTTTTGCCAGTGTTGTCGGTTTTTATTGAAAATTTCCCACCATAATATGAGTAGTGGTTGGATCGATATGGTTAAAACTACATAGATTGTGCTTACTTGGTTTAATAATTTTTATGAAAGTGTTTATTATACTACTACTGTACATTTATATTTAATTGTAATATGTTATATTTTTTCAGAATACCTAAAGATCCTGTCATAAGAAGTCAGTGGGTGAATATAATAAGACAAGTCGCAAAGAAGATCTTTGGAAACCTGCAAAAAATACAGTCATTTGCTCTGATCATTTAAAAAAAAATGACTTGCTTTTTGTAAATAATCAAGGACGGCGAAGGTTAAAGAGGGGCGCGGTACCGCGCAAAGTAATTAATTATTATAAGTCAATTTTTACTTACGATATTTAATTTAAAACGGTATTTCTAAAGTGTTAAATCTATTACATTGTTTATGATTTTGATATAACATTTTTTTAATATTGCAGGCGTTATTTATATCATCTGTACAGTCTGACAAAAGTGAAAGCTCTGACGAAGAAGTTGAAACAAAGAAAAAAAAGGAGACTGTCGAGCGAGGTACTGAAGTTTTCTACATTAATGCTCTTTTATACTTTCATAATATTATACAGGGTTATAGGTAACTAACGCATAACCTCTTAAAGGGGTTTTAGGTACATCAATATAAACAACTTGTGTCATTCCTACTCGGACAAAATGTAATGTTGTCCCATACATTGACGTACCTAAACCGCCTTTAAGAGGTTTTGCTTCAGTTACCTTTAACCCTGTGTATTTTTTGTTTTTAGAAAACTACTACATTTTTTACCTACAGTATTTAGGTCTACGGTGTTGATTCTATTGATTTTTATTGTTTTTGATTTTGCTGGATAATATTTTTTTAATGTTGCAGGTATTGTTTATATCATCTGACGAAAATAAGTCTGACAAAAGTGAAATCAAGCAGAAGCAGAAATAAAGAAACAAAGGTGTCTCTCGAGCGAGGTACTTATACATATTTTGTGCTTGTAAAGTACAATTTTCTACATTAATATACTTCTATATATTTCGTTATATTTCTTTTTGTTTTTAGAAAACTACTGCATCTGTAGAAGCCTCTTCGATAGCTTCATTGTCAAGAGATGTCCTGCCTTCAACTTCGGCTACACAAAATTACGATGACATTAAAGATTTTTCAGATGATGCTTCTATTTTCGACACTCCGAGAAAAGAAAAGTTGCGTGCAATGTTACGTAAGAAAATCCTTATTCAAAAGAAGCATACTCTAAAAATACAGTCACTGAGAAGAAAAAATCTTCGATTCAAAAAAAAAGTAGCTTCGTTCAAACAGGTGCTTCAAACTCTAACAACAGTAAGATATATAGACAGTGACACACATAGTATTTTAAGTAGTAATGTATTTGCTGCAGATTTATATGCTTCTTTGATAAAAAAAATACAAGGGAAATCCAAAAGGCCCGCATCACAATATGCACCGGACTTCAGAAAATTTTGTTTAACTCTTCATTTTTTGTCACCAAAGGCATATAGCTACGTGAGAAGAAAATTTGATACGTGCCTTCCTCATCCTAAAACAATTGCAAAATGGTACTCTAAGATTGACGGTTCTCCAGGAATTACACAGGAAGCGTTTAAAATTTTGGAGGCTAAAAGGCAACAATCGGAAAAAAATTTGACCTGTGCATTCATTGCTGACGAAATGTTCATAAGGCGACAAAAATGTTATAATCAAAAAACACATCAAGGTGAGGGACTGGTAGATTTTGGTAATGGACCCACAGACGATAACAATACTAAAGCATCTGAGGCTTATGTGTTCATGCTTGTGTGTCTTAATGAACCGTGGAAGTTGCCAATAGCATATTTTTTAATAAATGGCATGAGAGGATCTCAGAAGGCCAATATCATCAAAATTATTCTCACAAAATGCCACGAAGTTGGAATGGGTATCGTATCCTTAACTCTCGACGGGCATCAATCAAACCTGTCAGCCATCAAAGAATTAGGCTGTAAACTTGATAACCTGAGACAATTAAAAACTACATTTAAACATCCCTGCTCCAACGATGAAATTGCAGTTTTTTTAGATTTCTGCCACATGTTGAAGTTGGTGCGAAACTATTTCCAAAAAAATGAGACTTTTATGCATAATGGCGGTATCATTAAGTGGGAATTTGTAAAAAACTTGGTAGAGTTGCAAGAAGATGTTGGTCTCCACCTCGCGAACCGCTAATTATGTTGTATTAGCATGAAAGAGTAATAAACTTACATACATTCACAATTATAATATTCGAATCAAATCGTACACACGAACATTCACTAATAATAAACCCGATCGATTTACCCTATTTATCGGGAGGTATGTTAATAGGTGACAACATTTTGCACACACCATAGACATATTGAATGACATGACGCGAGTGTAAGACAAAGCGGTCATGCACACAAGCATAGAAAAGCTGGCCTGTTTTTTGCGCTGTATTTCTTAGGTGAAGCTCTATCTAGTGTAGTATATAATCAAATATATATATATCCGGATTTCATCTAAATTATTTTCTTCGTTCGGGCTTTTGAGACCCCTTTTATATAACGTAGTCGGGTTATAGTTTTTTATCTTATTTTTTTGTTTTCAACAATTAATGCGCCGTTTGTGGACCGATTTTCATAATTCATTTTTTGGTGTAAATGCTCCCAGTCTACTTCCACGAGTTTCTCCAGTTTTCACTAAATAGTAGACTTAGTAATAGGATCCAAGGGAAATCCATGGAAACCTGAACAATGTATAGGACAACCTATAGCGTTTATGGTTTTTTTTTAAAGTCAGTCAAGCAAATTCTACTTAAAAGTAAGATTTTATGTTAAGGAATACTCCGGATCGAAAAGCATTGAGCGGAGCTCCGGGAGTTTCAGTATTACAAAAAAAACTTCAATTTGCTACTGACAATCACCATCATCACCATTATACCCATGTCACCATACAGGCCTCCTGATACAGGCTCCTGGTATGTTACACCGACGTATCCATTATCGTAGCACTGAATATTCACTAGCCGCAATTATCGTCATCATCGCCATCACCTTTCACCCCCACGGCTGCGGGGACACCAAAGAGTAAATAATACTGTGATCGTCGAACTTTAAACATTTTCAATGAGGCGTTTTTGTATTTCCACATCATTGTCATGGTACCGACTTCAGAAATAACAAGATTGGGAAGAAAATTCATAGCTAATCGACAAGGGGAACTTATTTTAAATAAGAATTAATGTTTACTTTTTGGTGTGTTTTTTAGATTTTTTTTGTTTTTACGTTGAAGTCAGTTTTTTTTTGCTATAAATAATTATTTGATTAATTTACATAAAATTACATACACTTATTTGAAGGTCATCATGTCAGGAGCACCCGTGAACAACCATTATGCATGAATTAGTTTACCAAAACAGACCTTTCGGCAACTAACATAAGCTGCTTTTAGCCACAGAACACAATGCACAGCTCTTATCAGTCCCGAAGATTAAATACCGCTTATAGATTAATACCTTTTTAATTTCAATATTATGATGGTATGGTTATGAGGGCGCGGTTTAAGATATTTCCAGTAGAAAGGCGCTATAAATGCACTTGCGTCCTACTCCTTTTTACCCGACTACGGCGAAGCCAAAAGGAAGGGTAATAATTTTGGCAGTCTATCTACGTATGTCTGTTCACTCTGTTCCACCGCACGTAAATTCAGTAGCAAACATCGATCTATGGGTGCTTGTAATTTCAATTTTATTACTCTTAATACTACTAAACTTACCTAGCATACTACTTAACCTATGACAGCTATGTGTACTGCAGATGTTTGTATTTAAACTTGTAAAATACTTATGCAAATGATTTATTATATAAGTGTTGGGTAAACTGTATCGCTGGCCCGCGGGTCACTTCTGACGTGCTGCGTGTAGGCACCGCAACACCCCAGTCAAGGTGACCCCGTCGTTTCTATAATATAGGTGCGTGGCCTCTGTAAGTGTACCATATTCTTAAAAAAAACGTCAATGTTATTAGTTTGTTTTTGATATAAGCTAATTAATCATTATCGTCACCAACCACGAATGTCCCGAATGCTGATGGTAGGTATTTCTTACAATGTTGAAATTAGCGAAAAGGCCATAGTGTATAGGCATTAGGCCTACTGCGTTATAATTTTTGGATGAGTTGGTATTTTAGTTTCTTACGGTGGTAAGTACCTACCGTACTTGACAACAAAGCTACGCCCTACTATTAGTTAGATTCGTCCACTGAGATATGAACAAGGCAAGGCAAGGCAGATTTTGAACTCTATTGTGTGGTTCAAAATATTTTTAATAATAATAATAATATCTATTGACGCTTCACACCACGTCAATCTGGCCCCGTGCTTGTATAAGTACCCGAAGAGCTTGTATTACGGGGACCAGTATATGTATACATAATACATATATAATTTAAAGCTTTTATTATATTATACACTTGTTTAATACACATCCATGACCCAGGAGCACAGAAAAACTTTTTGTTCCTTCGGCGGGATTCGAACCCGCGACCCCCGGTTTGAGAACCAACGCGCTCAACTACTGAGCCACACTGGTCGTCATTTGAAGTTTTGGAACACGGTCTGTACACATCAATCATCATGCATCGACTAGGTATTCGTCAACAAATGATTAACAACTGATCAAAATCTAGATTTCTTATTGATAAAGTTATCAATGATAAAACAACCCAACATTGAGTAATTACTAAGGCGGGTCAATAAGTCCGTGACTTTTTGAATTTCTAACCTCCTTACTGAAAAAGCAACACTACTCCTGTCAACTGGCATCTGTCAGTTGACTCCTATCCAAATTTGAACTTGCTGCGTCAGTTAGTTTGTGTTTTACAGCTATCTTTATCAGACTATCCAGTAACTTAAGGAAACAATGGAAAAAAGTGAATTTCGTGTGCTTATTAAGCATTATTTTTTGCGAAAAAAAACCATTACCGAGACCAAGGCTAAGCTTGATAAATACTATGGGGACTCTGCACCATCGATTTCAATGGTAAAAAAGTGGTTACTGAATTTCGTTGTGGCCGTACAAGCACTGAAGATGCCGAACGTCCTGGACGCCCAGTTGAGGTCTCTACACCCGAAACAATCGAAAAAATTCACGATATGGTGTTGGCCGACCGAAGATTAAAAGTGCAACAGATTGTGGAAGTCATAGGCATCTCGCATGGCTCAGTGGTTTCAATTTTGAATGATCACTTGGGCATGAGAAAGCTTTCCGCAAGATGGGTGCCGCGTTTGCTCACAGTCGACCACAAACGCAATCGTGTAACAACTTCACAGGAAGGTTTGGCGTTGTTTAATCACAATATGGAGGAGTTTTTTAACCGTGGACGAAACATGGATCCATCACAACACACCAGAGACCAAACAACAGTCAAAACAGTGTGTTTCTAAGGGTGAATCGGCGCCAAAGAAGGCCAAGGTGGGTTTGTCAGCCAATAAAGTTATGGCGACTGTTTTTTGGGATGCACGTGGGATAATCCACATTGACTATCTTCAAAAGGGAAGAACAATTAATGGGGAATATTATGCCAACTTATTGGACCGCTTCAATGAGGATTTGAAAACAAAACCGACCTCATTTGGCCAAGAAAAAAGTTCTTTTTCACCAAGACAATGCAAGGGTGCACACATGTGCAGTTGCCATGGCAAAAATCCATGAATTGGGCTATGAATTGCTCCCACATCCACCCTATTCTCCAGATTTGGCTCCGAGTGACTACTTCTTGTTCCCAAACCTGAAAAAATGGCTCGGTGGAAAAAGATTTGACTCCAATGATGAAGTCATCTCGCAAACAAAGGCCTATTTTGAGGACCTCGACAAATCATATTTTTTGGAAGGGATAAAAAAATTGGAGAAGCGTTGGACAAAGTGTATAGAGCTCAAGGGGGACTACGTTGAAAAATAAAATGATTTATTTATCAAAAAATCTTCGTTTATTCCAAAAGTCACGGACTTATTGACCCGCCCTCGTACTTATGAATCAGGGTGTTACGACGTGTTAAATTTTAAGAACAACCTTTCTTACCGACCATAACATCCTCAGAGGCCGAACACATGAATTGACATAACATAAGGTTGAAAAGAAACAATAGCGAGCAGTGATCATCCGCAAAACTTGGGTACTCGCAAGATAAATATCTTACGATTTATTTATTTGTAATTTATACTCGTATAAAGTATGGACTTTATAAATATACGGAGTAAATAATTAATCGTAAGTTCATATTGACCAACGCATTTTGAGCCCAATTGTGACGTTTTGACGGACGCTGTCAACATTTTGTAAACATGTCAAAGTTTTCTAACAGATTATTCCGACGCAAACGTGGAAGTTGTCTCTATGAGTAGAAGACCTGGCTGATTCAATCTACCACAGTCCACACACGAATAAAATATATTCCGATGGTCCCTTAGCATAATTGGTAAGTTAAATAGATAGTGGAAGAAAGGTAGACATCAAGCATACCTTTAGTAGGCATCAGCTATTCTAAAAATGCACTCCCCTTCACGTGACAGTAGAACTTGAACTGTAAAGGCACCAAAGGCAGTAGCTGCATGTATGTTATTTCATTACGTATGAAAGTACCCTAGCCCCCAAAGTGTAAAAAGTCGAAGTAAAAAGTTTTTTGTCGCTAGTTTATATTCTCGCCGGGATAATTCCCGCATCACGTAGGGACAATTCCGTGTTATTTAATAACCTACATAGAAATAAAACTATTTTGTTTTTGATTAAATAACGCTTGACTGATTGATTGATATTGAATAGATGAACTACCGACCAAATACCTCTGAAACCGGGCATCAGTGAACTAGTGTCGAAACGCAATACTGTGTCGGTGCAATCCGTTAACCTTCTGCTCCTCTAGAACAATCGTATCGCGTGATCTAATTAGTAATTACTGAATACAATGAACCTAAGGCATATGTTTATAGATAGGATGTCAACACAACTCCCACTGCCTATAATAACCGAATAAAATAAGTTTAGCTGGTTCCTCTTTAAAATCAATTAGGTTAAGAATGTTAAACAACTTTTAAGTTGATAGCAACGAAGAATAAATATATTGATTAATAGCTATTACAGAGGGCGATCGCTTGAAAATAAAAACTTTGACATACTTAGGTCTTAGGCGAAAAACCCCAAACCGTTCGAGTTAAAAGGTTCGAGTAGAAAATGTCAGTATCGAAAATTCTGAAATCTAGCAGTTCCTTATATCTCGAAAAGGAGAATCTGTTATTATACATCTCAGGCCGTCTTCGAAGATATATTGTGGTCAAAAGATGAATATGAGTAAGGCGCGATGGGAAAAAAAATCAAAATCAGAAGTTGGATACGATTTTCGCGCGTGAAGATTTCGCATTATTAAAAGATTTGGTCTTGTATAGTAGTTTTTTTATGTAAACATTTACTATGTATTTACTTTAGCAACATCTTTTTTCTAAAGAAACACTACGTAGAACTAATGCGACAAAATCTTACATTGACAATAAGGAACTAGGAAAATAACTTTATACTTATATTTGTGTAATCTAGCCGATACGGTTTACGTAGATTACTTCACTCTAAAACTACGGGAAACTTGTTGCAATTATATGGTTTGGTGTGTTTTTAAGTGAATAATTAATGAAATTAGTCGCTAAACATACTCACATGATGTATCGTAATAACTCCGGACTTTTCGGTCATTTTGTATAAATAATATTTAATATCACAGATATATTACAAGTCCAGTTTCAGTAAACACCATCACCAGTCTAATTAGACTGCCAACGTCCAGCACCTTCACTAACATCTACTGTATTACTTTGTACCCAAATAAATTATAATAAATAACGAGCGCGGAGATTTGTATGAGGAGGCGCGGGTCCGGCAACATACGCTTGACCGCTCGGCGCGAGAATCACGCCATCAATAAAGGCGCGTGGACCTTGATCCTTGGTTTTGTGACGATTATCGGCGCGCGCGCATTACACGACAGGGTTTCGCCGCTTTTGCAAATACATTAATACGATTTATTTTCGTGTGGTAATGTGTTAGAAGACCACGCTAATGTAAAGTGTCAACATCAGTCATAGTCTTTTACATCGATACATATCCTTGAATATTACTCTGCCGTTTGTGGACCTAGTAGGAGAATTATTTTGTTGTTGTAAAGGGTATAATTCAAAATTGGTCCTTCAGTCGCCAAAGTGGAGACCTGATGATGGTATCCACGAGGAATCGAGGAAACTCAAAATTTTATAGGGACATCTATAAGGATTTGACTTTTGTGAAGTAAATCAAGCACATGCTACCAAAAAGTAAAATTTCGTGCCAAGGGTGTACCCTGGATCCAAAAGCATTGAACCGAACTCCTCAGTCTTTGAAGATACACGTTTGGAAATTTCGGCGTTGTTTTAAGAACTGCAAGCATATGCCATTATGTAACTTATAGTAATCATCATCATTCTCTTATATACATTACCTAGTGGAAGCTTGGCGCGTATTCAAAAATACGTTCGAACGCTTCTTTTAAATTTTCTTATAAAGTGTTATTAAAAATATACTTAATAAATATGACTAAAAAGAGAAAAAATATTATTTTTAAAGAAAAAATAAACCGACTTTAAAAGTAAAAATGCACAAAAAAGTATGAAATAAATATTAGGTCCTTACGTATAAAATTGGCGTTATAATTGGTCATCATCACAGGTGATCATCATCAATGATTCGATTTAAAATATGTTGATTTTAAATCGAATCATTACCTGTGACGAAAAGTGGATCCTGTACGATAATAGGGAACGCTCATCTCAATGGCTGAACCCTGGTGAACCAGCCAAAGCCTAAAAAAGCGAAAAAGTCGACTCAAAAAATGTTACTTGTGAGCGTTTGGTGGACTAGTGCCGGTGTCGTTCACTACAACTTTCATAAATCTGGCCAGACAATTACGGCAGATGTCTATTGCCAGCAACTGCAAATCATGATGGAAAAGCTAGCTGCTAAACAACCGAGGTTGGTCATTCGCTCTAGACCACTGCTGCTTCAGGACAACGCTAGACCACACACTGCACAATAGACGGCTACCAAATTAGAGGAGCTTCAATTGGAATATCTAAGACATCCACCGTACTCCCCGGACCTTGCTCCAACAGATTACCATTTTTTTCGAAATTTGGATAACTTCTTGCAAGAGAAAAAATTCGATGGGGCAGTCCAAAGTGCCTTCAACGATTTTATTGATTCCTGTCCGAATGGTTTTTTTAGTAAAGGAATCAATGAACTACCTCTAAGATGGCAAAAGTGCATAGATAGCAATGGATATACTTTGATCAATTAAATATTTTCTGTTAAAAAAAAAATCGACTTTATGCTCCTCCTTTACTAAACGCTAATTTCGTATGTATGTATATATGACCTAATATTATTTTCTAAATAATTCCCCTTTTAAATTCGGCTAGGATTTTAACTATTTCTCTACTCAATCTTCATAATTTTTGCATACATACTTTTTTGTGCATTTTTACTTTGGAAGTCGGTTTAATTTTTTGTAATGATAATTATATTTCCTGCATATTATATTTAAGAAGCTTACAAGGACGTAGGTTAGTGTGGAGGTATTGGCACCAGCAGAATATATTGGCGAAAATAGAATAGCCTACAATCTTAAGCAAAAGCAGTCTTCAACCGCAAAAGTACTTCCAGCAAATCTTCTTCTCTCCTACGTTTTTTTTTTTAACTTAATATTTAAATTCTAAACTATTAAACGACCGTGGTCACTTCATATCACGACGTGTTTTAGGTCATGTCCGTGAACTTGCTATTAAATTAATTAGACATTCTTACTACATAGTAGAATGGGTAGAAAGATAGAACCCGTAATAGAGGATAAGAAGAATTGACGCTAATATTATTTTAATTGAAATTTAACTATCCAAAAGTACCCCGAGTCCCGACCTAATAGGCAAAATAGAGTATGGTGCCATGTGATCAAATATTAATAATCACGCAGTGTACAGATGATCACAGCTGTTAATGTTTGCGACCATTAGGTCCTAATTTGAGAAGGTTAATGTTACTTTTCGTAATTAATATGGAAATTCCAGATAGTACTGGCATTGTCGGGAATTAAGTTAACATTAACAAAAACAATTGACGTGATAAGCGGATATTATCATTTATACATATATCATTTTGGATGAAATAATTTACTCCAAAATTAGATTCACTGCTATAAATACAAGGTGATTGTGCAAAATCAAATCAAAACCGATCTTTCAATCATATGGGCAACGCTACCTGGGCAAAACATCAAGGAGTAGATATATAATGGTAGGTTATCTAACAAGGAAGGAAAATTGGAAAAGGAAAAGGCAGTGTATTTTTGCAATCTTCAAGCAGGTTTTGCAGAGGTTTTCACCGAGGCTGAAAATCCTAGGATATTTCCTGAACAACAAACTCGTCAAGCGTGAGTAATACTATGCAATCGCGAGGAAAACAATATGTTGCGGAAATACCCCTCCACGACGACATTCCTGTGATACCCACCCCTTAAGGAGCCAACTGCTTATTAGGTATTGATTGATGTTGATTCCTCAAGATGTGTTAGGTCACTCAATCACTCACTCTTGTCACTCTTCTCTTCGAGATGGAACAAGATTGTAAGGGCCCCCATGTCTGTAACGATTTTTGCCGAACTTACTAGTAAGATGGCTAGAGACTAGTGCTGCTTTGAAAGTTTTCTTGGCAGTTTTAAAGTAGATTTTGAAGAAGTGTTATGACGAAGTAGTCATCAGTCGATGTTCCTGAAGGCCTTCAAGTATAGATACTGACAGGTAACACATGTCCTATGGTTAAACGCGATAGCTTTCTAGAATTAATTTTTTGTGGGATTTCCTTTGTCTATGAACTGAATTCAGCTCTCTTGAGAAATTATCCATAGCTTAGAGGCCTTAGACGAAAGTAAGAACGTTTTCAACATACTTAAAACAGCCCGAAATTAATAGCGTATATTAAATCTTAGATTGACTTCAATCTTAGATTCTCAAACAAAATCCTAGTCAAAAACAATTCAATCCTAGGATCGTTGAAATGTATTGAAATCTTTATCTCAGATAGCTAAAATGGGATTAAGATTGATTATTAATTTCGGGCGTTAACCATTACATGACATATTGCCGCGATATCGGATATCGGACCTAATCATTGTAAAAACGCTCTTATGCCGACGATATAAGAGCGCTTTCCGAATTCCGGTCCGATATCGGTAGAAACGCTCAAAAGAGAAAGAGAAAGAGAAATAAAGAGCACCATAGACATTTGTAGAGATTATTATCATTTATGTAGCTGGGAATTTTACTCACCTAACACCATCCCTGGGGCAATAACACTGGCGGATAAAATCAAAAGTTACGCGCGCGCCTCCTGTGACGTCACCTGAATCCCATGCTTCAACCTGAAAACAGACATAATATTATAAGCGCTGATTCTAATATTATTTAGGTCTGTACATTAGCATTTAAAATATCTGAATGTTCTATTAGTCTTTATGAATTCAAAATATTTTTATTATATGCCTAAGTAGTGAGCGAAACACGTCATATCATTTATGTCATGACATTTTGTGATGGCATTGATGACGGCATACGTGTTTACCACTCAATGTAAACTTCGGAACTTAAGAGGTCTATTCGTAGGTAAATAATATTGACGATTTGCATGAAAATACGTTTAGATAATGCTTTATCTAGTAAGATGTAATCATTCACTGTGCACATAATATATTATAATATGCACATCCGCCGTCTAATAACCGCAGGCAAGCAGAACAGAAAAATAAGACGTTGTCTTTTCATTCCGTTTTAGAATTAAGGATTGTTTTAAGAAAAACAATGATATTTATCAATGTCTTATAGGTGTATATGTCACTGTAAAATTGTAAGAACCGTTCGATTGTAATATAACTATAGAGATTATAATATGTCGACAGATTTTTAAAAAAAAAATCTCACAATATTACGCATTATTTTTCGTTATACTATAAAGTATAATATAACGAACTGGAATTCGTCAAATTGTGAACTGTCCGTAGGTTGTCGCTGATTGGTCGGTCGTACAGTAAGTAGGCGGTTTTATGTCCATAGAATTAAGAATGGGTTACAGTAGGTCTAAAAAGCCGCTTTGGGTGTTTCAAAACATTATGTCCACTGTAATATTTTTGTAACTCCGTGATAAATTCATCTCGGTTAACAATATCAGGAATTTCCGAGTTTTGTTGAAGTACATTCTCAATATCCGACATGGCTAAACTTTAGAACCATATCTCACATTTGTCCTATTAATTGGTTTATTGTAATTTTAGCGCTTATAGGTCTTTTATTATCGAAGTAATTTCGCAAGTTTTCAAAATTATAAGATTCGTAGTTTTCGAGATAAATAAATAATAAAATTTTAAAAATTGTATAGAAATCCGGCCATGTAGACGTTTCGTTTCATAGCTTTGTGTCAAAAAAACTTTGCAGAGCTCTATTTTACAAAAAAGTTGTAACACGGCCTCACAAAACCTTGGCGCGAAATAACGTTTACAACTCTTCCCAAGTCTCAACTACGGAATTCTAAAAATGGGTTAGGTTAGAACATTTTTACAGCATTCAAAACGTCTTTAAATATGAAAAAACAGAGGGTGATAAATCATTACTTTTCATAGATCATCTTGATACTATAAGGGTTCCTTCTAATTACTACGGAACTCTAAAAGTGGGTTATTTTAGGTTAAAACGTTTTTATTACATTCAAAACGTCTCTAAATATGAAAAAACAGAGGGCGATAAATCATTACTTTTCATAGAATCAATAATAATACAATCAATTGAAATGATAAGGGTTCCTTATGGTTACTACGGAGTTCTTAAAATGGGTTAGGTTAAGTTAGGACATTTTTATAACGTTCGAAATGGCTTTGAATATATAAAAGAAGAAGGTTGATAGTATTACTCCGGCCAAGTGCGAGTCGCACAAAAAAATCACATTTGTTGTTATTTTCAGAGCCGTAGCTACCGCTGTATCAGCCGTATCAATTATATGGGGCTACAGTGGCCCCCGAATGTGTATCAGAAAAAAAATCGTAAAACATCTACACATTACAGTATCACTCTTAGCCCGACCTTCCTCATAAAAAAAAAACAATATAAATGTAAGCACATTAACACAGAAACTTGAGAAACACCTAGAAAACTTATAGATATATTACTAATAGATTATATCATATTGTGTGTCTGAGGTAAAAAAAAATATCATGCCTTCCTCACTCTTATCACATATGTAAAATTACTACTCAGCGTTTTTAAAGTGCAAGTAATGATTTCTAAGCAACTAAGTCTTTTAGATATGGACAGAATCTTAAATTATATCTATTATCTTTTATTTTTACTTTCCACTCTCTCTCTCGCGTTACTCTGCTGTCGATTTTATGACCAGTATTTTTTATTTCGAAGTTTCCAGAACTAAAAACTACGCGAAAATTTCATCATTTTCGTTTATTACGTGAAGTACTCAAGTACTTATATATTTTACATTGCAGATTACTCAATAATATTATTATAATGTTTTAATAAATAGAAAGCTGTATTATATTTTTATAACTATCTGGTCTGCTGCGTTCAGCTAATGATTTTCAACATGTGAAAACTCATACAGACACGGCCAGCATTAAAATTTAGTTGTTAACACCGCTTCTAATTTTCTGACCAGTATTTTTTTCAAAGTGATGAATTCTCATATAAGTAACAAAATTATACTAAAATTAAATTGCAAACAATTTTCTTTGAATTTTACCCTTGGGCTGGGGGGCCCCCAAAATATTTTTGATATGGTGCCCCATAAGGCTCACTACAATACTGGTAATTTTGGTATGTGTTTAGTATTTGTTGTTATAGCAAATTTTAAATATACTAAAACCTGTCATATAACTTGGGGCAGACTGGTGGTCAAACCAAACATCATTTGGTCAACTACTTGCTCAACACTTAATGTGAATATAAATATTATGTTTACGTATACATTCACATTAAGATTGCAGTGGGTCATCAGTGTAAATGTGATTATTGACCAATGACACTTAAGGATATATACATTCTTCTTCTTCTTTTTTGCATAGCCTTCCTTGTAATAGGAGTTGCCAGCGTCAGAGTGATGCAGCAGATGTTCAGTGAAAAGCTGATGGCGTACAGTGCAGGGAATGGCTCATGCAAATACAAGTTATAATTACTAGTATAAAAACAGAATAATATGCAAAGCCAATGTTTAATTATACATTATATATACATATTATACATTATCCAATTATACATTCACCAACTCAAGTAAGCCATTCAATCATTGTGACTGCATCATTGGTCAATTTTGACATTAATTCACATACATCCCATTAAAATGTCAACAATTTGACAATAAATAAATTTAAAAAAGTAGTTAAAAGACATTTGTGTGCCAAAGGTTAATAAACTTAAAGATTTAATTGAGGACAGCACACCCTGGGAATAAGATGACCCTATGAGGCAATTTCAGTTTACTAACTGAACAATGTACTTCTGTACTGTAATATATTGTAGATATTGTAATTTAATATTTATTTATTTTTGTTTACATATTCTTTTGTTTTTGTTGTAGTAAATGATATGTATATTTTTTAAAATAACGATTTTGGCTAACCTTTTTACTAAAAGGTGGCATCCGCGCGAGTTTCTTACGCTGGTTCTTCTCGCCGGGTTAGGGTTCCGAAACGGTGGAAATTGTAATCCTTTTTTTTTTTCTTTGTTTAATGTTCAGAAAACAAAACATTGTTTTTTTTTCTGAATAAAAAGATTTTTATTTTATTTTTTCATTTTATTATTTTGGGCATTAGTGCACTCTTAACATGAATATAGTAAAGTTGGTCAACCCATACTTTTAGCTTATTTTTCTCATCTCATCACAGTCTCATCTCATACATACAAATACTTTGATAATATTCATTGGCAGTCATCGTTTTTTGATGGCAGTGACAGACGATGTTCGGAAAACAAAGATTCCTTTACGACCTTATGAATGTTGTACTGTACCGTGTGTAATTAATTTTATATTAAAGCCAAACAAATAAAAGTAAGTTAAAGCTGTAACTGACACTCTAGTTGAGTGATAGGGTGAATAGGAATTGGTAACAGCCTCCATGGTCTAGTGGTTAGAGCTTGGCTCTCGACTTGGAGGTTGTGGGTTTATTTTCCGCATTGCATTGGAACAACAGAAAAAGTTGTTTCCAAGTTTTGTTAGGACAATGCAGGCTGATCACCTGATTGTCTGACATGAAAGATGTCAAAGAGACAGAAAAGTCAGACCCGTGTCTGATCTCTCGCCAGCCGTGTCGGTTATCCATACCACTGGGTCATGAAAGTAAAGCAAGAAAGAGTGCTCTTGTGTACTGCGCATACACTTGGACACTATAAAATGACTCCTGCGTAACTGGCCTGGTTTCAATGAAACCGATCACAGTCACCGAAATCGGTGTGGGGAGTTATTATTACGGTGAATAGGATTAAACTAAAAATCCATGTCTTTTCTACATTACTGAATTTCTTAACCTTTAAATTGATGCATAAAAAATGTTTATTGCATTGATCATTGAATATTTTAAAAAATATCATTTTCAAAAATAACATCATTATATCATCATTAAGCAGCAGTCTTAAATATTACAGCAAGTAGGTTCACTTTATGTACAGAGTATCAGCAACAACATTAAATAATCATAAACAGGACAGATTTATAAGCGAATATTACGTACGCAGATGATAAATAATAAGTTTAATTTACTTTGACAAACACTTGCTAGCAACTTTCTTAACTTATTACATTAGATTTTACATTGATCAACTTAGCCCGTTACTATCTGTAACTAGTATTTATGTGAACATCAAAGTAATTAAGACTGATAACGGTTAATTGCAAAGATACATACCTATCTGTGAAAGAAAAACGAAAAGTAGGGCTCTCAAGAGAGGATGATGGTAGCATAGTAATACTATTTAAACATGCTAAAATAGTTATGAAGACTTACCACCAAACTTTAAAAGATGGTCTGCTTTTGGGTTAAATAAAAACTATGCACTTTCTATTGAAATAAATAAAAAATTCTAGAGATAATTAGAGTAACGTGACGTCTAGCAACTTTCATACCGTATAACCATAGATAATAAACTAATAAGTTAGGTTTCTATGGAATAAACCTTTCCTTTTATATGTCAAAAATTGTATTTGCATCGCACATGCAAGAGACAAAAGAGCCAAAAAGAAAATAATATGTCATTGTCAGTCTTAGAAAATATATGTTTGTCATAGACAACAAATGAATTTTTGGAAATTCTCGTATTCGTAAATTCTATTTGGATTTTATTCGTTACATACGTTGTGAAATTTAATTTTGTGATACTATAATTTGAAGATAAGTGAAACAAAAATACCAGAAAAGTAAGTAACCAATAAATGAAATGGGGCTACCAGATTGTGGATTGCCTGAAGAAAAACTACCACAATGTTGGTCGGATGATGTGCGAATGAATGCCCTTTTTGCACCGTTTCGATTAAAGTCCGCGAATCCGGAATCATGGGAGATGAAAATGAAGTTTTGGTCGGATATGGTGAGGCAGTGGTGCAAGTTTAAGAAGGACCCTATAGTCAATGCAGCAGACGTGAAGTGTGTTTACCAGAGAAAGGGGCGCACAGCAGTTTGTATAGACATCGTCATAGAGGAGATGTTCAGGTACAGTCTACAGAAATAGTTGAAATCAACTTGTATAAATATATTGGTAAATAAACAAACCAACAAACCAACCAACCTTATATTTTATCACTACATAAGCTATCTGCAAAAGAAGTGTTTATCTTTCAGACTTTGACAACATGCTTCTTTATTATTAGTATTCCTTGTCTTAGGTTATTTACTAATAAATAATAATAAAAATAATTATGCTTAGTGTTAATTACTTTTCTTCTTTTTATTAATCAGCTATTTAACTTCAATTTTCTATTTATAAATGCCATTTTGGAATAAAATTTGCATTAACATTTTATTAAAATAATATGATAATATGGTAAATGGTGATTAATGGAATGGTGGCTACTATACTACTATCAGACTAACTAATTTAAGATAAAAATTTGAAGATAAATAATGGATAGATGGAATCATAAATAAAAAATACCATCAATGTAATTCTTATAGCCAGATTTGAATTAACCATGTCTATAAGGTCACTTATTAATTAACATTTATTTTAAACGCAAAGCAATAATATATTCATGTGCGAGTGAAAGAGACTAGTAGCGATAAAACAATGTACAAAAAGTAACCATCTAGTAACATTCCTAAGTACTTAACTAGCTGTGTAAACAATAATTAAAAGATCCACTGTATTATTTAAGTTTATATGAATTATTACTTATATTTCAGAAATGGAGAGTTGTGTCCCCTGTCCAAATACCAACAGATTCTGCACAACGGCCCTGAAGGATGGGTCAAATGGGGAGCCAAGCTGGCTTTCAAACCTGCTGTGTTTGCCCTCACAGCTGTCACCTCATTTCTTCCCAAGAGGGAAGTCACAGACTCCAATGGACTACCTAAAGCCAGTATTGATTCTACTCAAAGATTTGTTTTAGAATCTTCAGTTAGGGTATGTTGAAATATAAAGAAAATTCAATACAATCTTCTAATATTATATATAAATGAATTGCGGTTTCTATGTCTCGTTGAAACTTGAGAATGGTAAGACCAATTGCATGGTCTTGAAACAATAATTGTGGAATTTCAGGGAAGGTTTAAATGGTGAGAAATGTTGGAAAAATTGTGGGAAAAACTAAATACAACAATTTAAATTTCACTTACCTGTTCACTGTGTTCAATTTGTCACTTGACTTTCTAATATTTAATCAGTTTATCTGTTTGGTTTATTTTAAAAAATCTACTGGCCCCAGTGGGCTGTAGGTAGTAGGTGTAGTTTTTGGTGTTGAAATGGTAGGTGTATGTGGGCAGGTTGGTAGATTGGTAAGTGTAGATATAGGTGTAGTTGAAGGTGTAGATTTTAGATGTTGGTGTAGACACAGTTATTTGTCTATTTCAGTTCATAGTAAAGACAACATGTGTTGGGACAGCTAGTGTGTTATAAATATGGTAATCCTTGTAAATCAATGTTTTTAGAACACTGTAGAATAACTGTATAGCTCTTATTTTAAATTTTCAGGACCAAGCTACAGAATTGATAAATAATTTCCCACCTGGTGTGGAGAGAATTGGAACGATTGATGATTTGATGCGGAAAACAGGCGATACCAATAGAGAAGCATTCGAAGTGTGGCTGGGGTACCTGGTGTCACAGGGCCTGGCAATGAAGAAAGATGATGTTGTCAAACTAGGTAACATTTTCACATTCATTCTATTTTTCACTGCTGATAATATTTGTTTTATTAATTGATAACATTCTAGTCAAAATGAATGAAAATCCTTCTATACACAAAATGTATAAACAAAAAGTCCCTTGACAGTCATGGTTCTATGAAAATGATAGGAAAAACGACGATTCTAGACAGACATTAAGAACACCGTTGTTCTGTATGTCTATGTATATTCAGAAAAAACATTTTATTTGCCACATTTAATTTTGTCTTAACTCTTCATGCACGTATGTGATAAAAGTATTTGTTACTTTTATCCAAAGATTTCAAAACTAAAGATAGGCTGACATACATTTAACAGAACAAACCTTCATACAAGAAAAATCTTGATTTTACCATAGCTCAAATGTCAAAATGGCCCCAAACAACCCTAAAAGTGGGGCCATTTAAGTGGAACAGTTTTTATATACGTCTATGGTTATATCTTATTTATTATCTGCAGCGGAGGGCAGTAAAAAAGTGTCCCCCATAACGGCGATGGACGAGTCGCTAGTGAAGCTGTGCAACGCCGAGACTCGTCTGGAGGAGGACGCCGTGCGACTGTCGCGCGGAATCGCGGCCGCCGTGGCCGAGGCCTCCGCCGCCATGAAACTGGGCAACAGACTGGCGGTCAGTATAATGAGGAATATTTTCTACTAAATGTAATGCGTGACTTTGTTCTCGCGCAAAGCAATCCCGCGGGACCTTTTTTCTGGGATGCAAAAGTGAATAATATTAAAAATCGGGAAAATTTCCAGCCAAAAATCCACCCGGAGATTTTTTATCAACATAAAACAAAAGTTACGTTAAAATTATTTATTTAAATAATCTGTATATTTTCCGAAACTAAGGAATATAGCGAAAAGTGCTAAAAGTGCAGTTGTTTTTTATCTGGCAAACAACAGTTGCACCTGTTTTATTTGTAAACTTTTAACTTGGCAACTCTATACGACATTCAAAACCAATTAGACAAACCAAAATTTAACAAAATTTAACAGGAATACATCATATTGTTTAAAAATTTTTATTTAGCTATCTAGTATCATGGTTGAGGATATACAGCCTGACAGACGAACGGACAAACGGACAGACAAACAGCGAAGTCTCAGTAATTCAGTCCCAGTTTTTACCCTTTGGGATGAAACCCTGAAACAATTATAATGAGGGTTTTTGATATTTTTTCCGCCACTAGGAAGCCGACTCAACTCACACAAAGCGTCATCTGGTGACCGTACGTGGTATCAAAAACGGTCAATAAGAATTTTCGATTCTTTTTCCGTCACCAGGCGACGCTTGGTAGCCGGACGGTCCTTGTCTTGTCAAAAAGCTGTCAGATGTCACAAATTTAAAAACCCTCATTGTTATAACTTGTACTGTAGGCCAAGAACCACCTCCGCAAGAAGTTGAAGGCGCAACAACGCCTGGATCGCTGCGAGGCCGCGCTCGACAACGTCAGGCAGCTGCTGGCGCAGGCCCGCAATAGCAACGTGAACACTGCCGTCATAGACACATACAGGTTAGTTCAGACTGTAGTCTGTACGACAACTTATACATAACAGGATAAGGAGGTATGAGTATGACTGTAAGTTATACTCATACCTCCTTATCTTATACTTTAAACGAGACAATCTTATATATAATAGGTTTCTCGAGAACGGCTGCTAGTATTACCATGAAATTTAGTAGGGAGAAAAATCGTACTTATCCGGGATAAGAACGGTTTTTCTTTAATAAGAAAGCAAATTTTTAAGCTCTAGTGTTTTTTCGTTCGTCGTGCAACAATAATTTCGACTGTATTATGTCAGTGCGATTGGCAGTTACGGAATGTGGTGGGTTTACATCCCGGCCAGATAATCATTTGTTTTATTCATCAGAACTCCGAGCAAAGCTTGGTTGCCCAGGTACTTAATAAAAATATTTGTAAGGTAAATATTTACACCACGGATACACAAATCTATGTTGCTGTCTTTATCTGATACGTTGTAAAAGCCACTTGACAGACAAAGACGTTGAACGAAACATGGATTTGCGTATGTACAGTTTTTCTATATTATGATTAACGCTATTTTGGTGTTCTGTTTCAAAAAGTTAAAAAATATCACAAAACATTTGTATGTCATTTATATTTATTTCAGGCGCATTATTAAGGTGTTCGCAACTGTGCTACACTCCTGTTGTTAAATTTTCGGAAGAAGTATAATATTGTAGGAAGAGTGGATGCCCCAAAGGGATATCTCCGACCGAGCGAGGTGGTATGCTCGGTCAGACTGAAGCCCACTTATATGAATTTCAGATATCGTATATATAGTGCCGATTTTAGAAAACTTCGATAGCGCGATTCAGGATTGTGGCGCTAATTGGTCCGCTACAATATCAATATGATTTTTATTTCCAGAACAAGTGCAAACGCTATGAAGGAGAATATGAAACAGAACGGTCTGGACGAGGACTCGGTCTTCGACACCATGGATGACCTAAAAGAGGTTAGTTATATTAATTACGTACTAGCCTGAAGTAATGGTGTGTTGCGTGTGGCGCGGGTCGGTATTTTGAGCTATTAGTATTGCCAGTGTTAACTTATTAGGAGTTAACACTGGCAATACTAATAGCTTAAAATCTACAGCTTGGCAAAAAAGAGTATGATGCAGTGACAGCAGGAACAAAAAACATTTTCGACTGTATCATCTTTTATCCTTATTAGATTGGGATGACATATTTAATTTAAATATAATATAATGCAATTCACATTTATACATAATATTGTCTTCTTTGCATTTATATTATATTATCTTCTTATATATAAAAATGAATTACAAAACCTGTGTTTCGCTAAAACTCCAGAACAGCTAGAGCTATTTGGTTAATTTTGGCCTAGAAATAATTTGTGGATGTTCAGGGAAGGTTTAAATGGTGAGAAATATTGGGAAATTGCGAGGACTACTTTAAATGCCGATTGAACATAGTTAGGACAGCAATGTGTGTCGGGACAGCTGTTAATAAATATTTAATTATATTTATTTTAATAAATAAATTAATAAAAATTTTAGTTCCTGCTGTCACATCGTCTCTTTTTTGTCAAGCTGTACCTGTACAATTTTTTTTAGAAATTCTAAATTTTTTTTAATATTTTGACCACAAAGCCCTTAGAATTTGAGTACAAATTATCATTTAGTCAGTTCCGCACAGTCCTCACTTAGCGTAATTCGTATTATGTATTGCAGGTGATGGAAAGCTACAACGAGGTGTCGAAGGCGCTGGGCGGCGGCGTGGAGGAGTTCGACGCGGCTGAGCTGGAGCAAGAGCTGAACGAGCTGATAGCCGGCCCCGGCGCGCCGGGCGGCACTCCCGGGAAGGAGGAGAGGAGAGTCCCCGTCAGAGGTAGTTACACAATAGGGAACACACATAGTTTTTTTTATTGGCTTTTCGAAAAGTACATAATAAGCCAGGATTATCTTGCAATGGCATATCTACGATCAACCGTTGACGAAATACAGTCATCACAAAAGTGAGATCGGTGGAGAGCATTAAAAACGCTCTATACAAAAAAATTATGCACAAGTGATTTCACATCAGTTGAAAATGTATGAAGATAAATACAAAATCGATTTTATTAACTTAAATACTGGGTTTATGTATATCATTGTCATAACAAAAAATGACACAAATAACTTATGGATTTGGACAATAATTTTCGTTGCAAAAAAAATCGTCGTTTTTTAGTCTTGTAACTTTTTAAATTAGCAAGTGATTACTGTACTTTTTGCATTTTTCGGTCCATATTTATGTTGCCTTTCGGAAAATATGAGAGTTTTGCTGATTTAAAACAAAGGCATGAAAAACGAAATGTAACCGAAGAGCACATTAGCGCGCTATTAATGACGACCTCAGTGGCTCAGTGGTTAGCGCGATGGCGCTCAAGCCGGAGGTCGCGGGTTCGAATCCCGCCAGGGAACAAAAAGTTTTCTGTGTTCCTGGGTCATAGAGGTGTATTAAATATGTGTATTATGTTATGGAAATAAGTGGATGCCCCAAAGGGAGATCTCCAACCGAGCGAGGTGATATGCTCGGTCAAGCCGAAGCCCGCTTGTATGAATTTCAGATGTCGTATATATAGTGCCGATCATAGAAAACTTCGATAGCGCGATTTAGGATTTTGGCGCTAATTGGTCTGCCACAATGTAATAAAAATCTTAAATATATGTATAGTATAAAAGTATTAATATATTTCCGTTGTCTGATACCCGTAACACAAGTTCTTCGAGAACTTACTACTATCTATATACTTACTACTATCTATAATAATAATATCTATTAACTACGGGTTAATAGATATTATTATGTATTATTATTTACCGTGCAATAGATAAATACAATTACACATTAATTTAATATTTATGCTTACGTTTACATTCAAATGGACTTACACAGATTGTTGTATTGTACACTAATAGAAATAGGAAAAAAAAACCAACATTAACGGGTTCGCAAGTCGCAACCGTAATATCAAATAGAGAAATCAGTTTCGTTAGCTGGTTGTCAACTTGGATCGAAAAATTATCACAAAATTGCGCGGAATCAAATGTTTCTGATTCATGTGTCAAACGCTAAACTAAAATCCGACCATTATGGATTTCTAATGAGAGCCCCCGAGATGATCAAACGGTTTGACTCAAACACGTAAATTTTGGTTTGAGTTAAACCAATTTGATCGATTACAAAGCTCGCTTGAACGGTTTGTCAAACATTTACGAGTTTTGTAGCTCGTTTGAGGGAATTGCATATTTTTGTTTTGACAGTGAAGTGACAGAACTGAACTGAACAGTGTCGTTTGATAAACCGATCAAACCGACATGAAACAGTTGCATAAAACACGTAAGGTTTGAGTCAAACCGTTTGAAAGTCTCGGGGGCCCCTTACTTGATTTTAGCCAATAGTAATAAAAACAACATCCATTTTGTATTATTCTGCAAATGAATATTTTAGAATTTTGAATTAAAAAAATATTTAAACTAATATTATAAAGAGAACAGATTGATTGTTTCTATGTCAGTTTGTTTGCATTGAATAGGGTTCGAAACTAGTGGGCCGATTGTAATGAAATCTGGGGCATGTATAGAGTAGACCACGGGAAGGGACATAGGCTACTTTTTATCGCGGAAATATGTACGGTGTCCGCGAAAAGTCGCGGGAATATTTTAGTTGTATAAAAATATTTCTTCTCGTAGGTTCAAGTATAGCAATACTGTATTTAATTTTAGCAATAATTCGTATTCCAGAGCCGGTCCTACCCTCGCCGCCGCGGGAAACGCCGCGCAAGACCTTAGAGCGGGAGTTCATTTACGACGGCGAGGAACAGATGTTGGCGGAACTCAACAACCTGGGCTTCGACGAGGCCAGCCCCAGGAGGGTGACGGTGGCGGTTGGCGATGGTGAGTATACACACGCACGCGCGAAACAGACGCTGGACGATCTCAACTAGGGTATGGGAATTCCCGACAATTTCAAAGTCCCGGGACACGAGAAGCCTACAGTCAAAGTCCCAAGAATTCCTGGGACTTCGAAATAAGATTTTCTGTTTTTGTAAAGAGGAGTAAGCCTTTTTTAAATTTTAATAGAGTTAATTTTTAGTGAAATATATTAAAATAATCTAACCTTACCAAGAGCATCTCAGGACATGTCCAGGAAGGGTTCCGTAACTATCAACGCGCAATAGGTTTTCTTTGAATTAATTCAAAAGTTGCTGTCCGATTTCGCTCAAAATAATTTTTGTTAAGAGTTTTTAGTATGATTATGAACTTACAAAATTTCTATGTCTTACAGTTAGGAAATTCCAGAGGGAGGGGGGGGGGGATTATTGGAAGCTGATTACTCAAAAATGGTTGACTTTGTAAAACTTTGCCATTCAACGATACCCCACACGATGGGGTAGAAAGAAACAAATATTTTTCATCCTCACTTGTGAAGTGGAAGTAAGCTACCCCTAAAATATATATTTTTTTATGAAATGAATCAGGAAATGAGCATGCGGATTGCCTGATGGTAAGCGATTACCGCCGCCCATGGACACTCGCAACATCACAGGATTTATATTTGTAACTCCTCTGGTATTCCGACTTGCGTTCCTGGTCCTTAAAATCCCCGATTCCCCTTGGGCCTCCGGTAACCTCAATCACTCGGCGAAACACAATAGTTGATGTCATTCCACTTGTCTAACAATGTTTAAATCAATCAGCGCTTTCATCACGCAATTTTTGAACTTCAGAAAGCGTTCGGCCATCACAATTATGGAATTCCAACTTGTTTACTCTTTCAATTAAATGTGAAAATAAATATTATTACATAACAATTTCGACAATCTTGTCTCGTCTCGAGACTCGACCGGAAAGTCCCGGGACTCGAGACATTTAAAATTACGAAAATTCCCGGGACTTCCAGACCAACTAAACCCTAATCTCAACGTACACGCACACACACACATACACGCACGCACGGCGAGAAACAGATGCTGGCCGAGCTCAACGTACACGTAAACTCACACGCACGCACGGCGAGAAACAGATGCTGGCCGAGCTCAACGTACACGCACACACACACACACGCACGCACGCACGGTGAGAAACAGATGTTGGCCGAGCTCAACGTACATGCACACACACACACACACACACACACACGGCGAGGAACATATTATGCTGGCCGAGCTGAACGTACACGCACACACACGGCTAGAAACTTATGCTGGCCGAGCTCAACGTTCACACACATACGCACGCACGCGCGGCAGGAAACACATGTTGATCGAGCTAAACGTTCACGCACACACACACACACACACACACACGCACGCAAGGTGAGAAACAGATGCTGGCCGAGCTCAACGTACACGCACACAAACACACACACACACACACACACACACGGCGAGGAACATATTATGCTGGCCGAGCTGAACGTACACGCACACACACACACACACACGCACGGCTAGAAATTTATGCTGGCCGAGCTCAACGTTCACACACATACGCACGCACGCGCGGCAGGAAACACATGTTGATCGAGCTCAACGTTTACGCACACACACACACGCCCGCAAGGTGAGAAACAGATGCTGGCCGAGCTCAACGTACACGCACACAAACGCACACTCCTATTTTCCACTAGGAGCTGGTAGAGACCAAGGAGCCCCATAGGGGTAGACAAAAGAACAAACCTGTAGCTCACTTCTCGCCCTCGCAGGAACCTAGCCCTTGCGTGCAGGGTGACGAACCACTTCGCCATCTCATCTAAATGTGGTAGAAAACAGTAACGTGTTCTAGGCGTACATATTTAAAAGTATTGTTCCTGCGGACTTATATCTCATACACTTTAACCTAATAGTGATGTCACAGTTAGGTACGGACTTTTGTATAGGGCGTTTTCACGAGACGCGAAATTTTGTAAACAACTCGTACCTTTGAAAATATTTATTTTTAATATACTGTTTCTTCTGAGAACTTAATCATATTTACGAGTACTGATGCAATAAAAAAAATTAAGACGTCCAGCCTTTTCATTTCATGGGTTACAATCATCTGTGGTAATGTTCAGAACCGGCTCCCATGCCCAAGGCGAAAGACAAGCCGTCGCAGCAGTGGTACCCGCCGTCGGGCGAGTGTCTGCGGCCGGAGTGGGGCCGGGACCTCGACACATACGGCGAGGTCCGCCAGGACGAGCGAATACACCCAGGTATGTAAAGCCTGTCCAGTAAGTCTATTCATAATTCGTAATTTGACTTGGATTCGATAACATCCCGGCGCCGGCAACCGCGTTATCATCGTTTACGCACTATCGCATCATCGGTCGCCGCGCTAAGCGTTGACCGTTAACCGTGCGGTAAGTTTTCGAATTCGGGTAGAACGGGAATTGTGAATAGCCCCGAAGGATTAACAACAACACTACGAAACTGAGATGTACAGTATGACCATGTTGATAGTAGCCCTCGGTTACAATTGTTTTTCTACGAAGTTTACAGACGATGGCCGAAAAACTACGCTTCTCGTTTTCGAGAAAGATATGGGCAATAGTTTTTATTTGCTTATAATTTTTTATCACGTCAACCTAAATACCTATTTCTTTTAGATTTATTTTACTCTATTCAACAATTTTAGAACTTAATTTGTAAAAATGTGTTATTCCACATAAGGCAACATCCCTATTCGTTCATTCTCGAATGATTTGTCATTATTGACAATTCAATTCAACTTCGTGAATCCGCAACATGGCGAGGTTTTTATATTTCTATTAAGGCTAGAATCTCCGTATAGAAAGTAAATTCTATAATAAAAGGGCCGTGGCTGTGTCCCGAACGTTTTATGCAACATAACCTCAAAATGGCGGCGCAACGCTCCCACCGCGACTTATGCGTTACGGACTTACAATTATTATTGTATTATTTGATTTCCTCCTCTACTTATTTACCTTTATTATTATTTTATTCTTATTAAATTATTGTAGAATTGAAATATTAAAGAGTACCCTACATATTTTAAGTAGTATGATAATATTATTATTATCTACTGATAATTTGTGTTAAAATAGGTACTCAAGTGTTTTGTGAGTATTGTGACTTGTGAATTATTGTAAATGTGGATAATAATATTTGCAGAAATCATTTTGATTGTAACAGTTAACTGGACACTTTTTATTGTATGGAGTTTAAATATTATATCGCATATACCTAGGAATCAATATTAATAGTAACAATAGGCGGTAAAACCAAAGAGCTATAATGTTCTGGTATTCAATTTAAAATTTATTTTATGAATACTTACTTTTACTTATTTAAAATCTCTCATGGACACGACAATTTTTTGTCTGAGGTACTAAATTTCCTAAGATAGGTATTAAAATAAGTTCTGCAATTACTGATCTCACATCTACAGGCTGGGCTGCTAGGGCTTCCTTTGATGAAGAACGAGCATTCGCCACTGCTCTCCAGCACTGAAAAGGTCATTCGCCTCACACCGCTGATTTCAATAATAGCATAACATGATAAATTAAATAAAATATAATAATTTTGTATTGTAAAAAAAGATTAATTTTATCACCTAAACCACTTTACATAAGCAGGAAATCACACGTGCCCTAAGTGTTTGTAATTGATTTTACAAAACGTTAAATATTATGGCATTAAATTAACATCCCCGTATGTTCGCAGGTCAGCCGCTAAACGTGGACTTCTCGTCGCCCGCGCGCCACTACAGCGGCGAGTTCGCTGTGCGCGACCACCGCGCCGACGGCCACGTGTGGTTCTACAGCAGCGGCGACCAAATGCAGCCCACCACGGAACACACCAGGTCAGTACAACGCGACCACCACGCAGACGCCCGCGTGTGGTTCTACAGCAGCGGCGACCAAATGCAGCCCACCACGGAACACACCAGGTCAGTACAGCGCGACCACCGCGCCGACGGCCACGTGTGGTTCTACAGCAGCGGCGACCAAATGCAGCCCACCACGCATCACACCAGGTCAGCAATATACAGTACTCCGAAAATATAAGTACATGCATGCACCTTTAAAATGAGATTTAGACTGCCATTGTGCCATTTGTCGCTGGCGAGAAAACGCTCAAACATTACATAAAACATCGAAACATTGGGGCGTGTCTATAGACATTTGTGTAGGAATATACAACGTTTTTGTCTTCCGAGACGGACGGAAAACATTCCCCGCGCGGGTAGAGCGGGTAGAGAGGGGAACAAATGTTTCATTTCCTATCAACTGTTACACCACTCACATGACCATTAAACATAGAAATTATTTATCAATTCCAAATCGGTCTTCTATTCGTAACACCTGATAAATACTAAAATTACGGGCCAGTAAATATGGCCTAACTCGGAATCTGGGAGTCTAAAAAGGCCACTTTATTATACATTACATTACGCTGAGCTAGCTCCTGTACCAGGCACCAGCCTAGCACAATTGCGCGTACAGCGTAGACTCGACGCGTCACGGCTATCTCGCGACAATAGGCATGTTGCCTAAACAATTTTTTTTCGGCTATTCGATGTTAGACAACGTGTTAATAAAATAAATAATCTAGAAACCATTTTCGTATATCTTAAAAAAAAAGAAGATACAGACCATTTAAATTTACAATATGGAAGAGCAATAATGCACCCGCCATACATTTGTCATTACAAAATGTATGGCGGTAGCTGTGACGTAACAAATCGTTTTGCGAGAACGAGATGGGCAATATTTTTTATTTGCTTATTTTTAATCGCGTCAATCTAAATACCTATTTATTTTAGATTTATGTATCTTTAAACAATAATTTTAAAATTTAATTTATAAAAATGTGACATTCCACACTAGGCAACTTGCCAGTTAAACTGAAATTGTGCTATAGGCTAGTTAGTGACTAGCCTATGCTACTTCGACAATAGTTTCGTTTAGGTTAAAATATATTTTAGGCATATGATTTTAATATGATTGGTTTTTTTACACTTCAAATTTTTTTTTATGTAAGATATTTTTTATTAGGTTCTTACCCTATTTTATTTCAAAATAATTCTTACAGTGAGGACAGTCCGGGGCAGACGGGGGGAAACTTCCAAATGGCCCCCGGAGGCGAGCGGAAGAAACCCGAGCCCTGGCCCAAGGGGGAGGAAGTGGACGACCTGGAGAGACGGCTGAAGAACCTCAGGGGATACAAGTAGTACTCGTATACATTATAAGTGTAGGTAGAAGCCGTATAGTTTTGCTAAACAGAGTGCTAAGTGTGAGTTTTTCTTTTCGCATTCGATCGTGAGCGCGTTTGGCGTTTACTAAGAATTTGTATGTGATTTGTACAGCACCACCTAGCTGTAAACGCGACAACTAACTTAGGACCGGGGCATTTAGAACAGATATAGGGCAAACCATGGATTATTAAAAAAAACAGTAGTAATATTTAAGAAAATTTAATCAAAAAATAACGAAGTCTTCTTACACTACTACACTTTTCTTTGCCAACTCATATTTTTCAGTAGATTTGACCTTTGTCAATAACTCCTTTTCTCGTTAAACATAATTATAAAATTCTACGCACTTCATTTTATAATTATAAATGCATTGAATGATGCTTTCTACTTTACTTACTACCCTGAGTGAATTTCGTTATTTCGCCCACTACGCTGAAATTAACTAAAACACTCGTCCCACGTGAGCATTGTGGCCAGGGATTGCAAAAAATATATTGACACATTTTGAGAAGAGTCGCTTTTCTTTCTAGTTCTTCGGTTTTTTTTTTAAAGTATTTCCATTTTTCTTGCATATCTTTAGCTTTCCATTTATCGGTCATTTCACATTCCATAAACGATTTTAAGTACATAAATTCTTCAAACATTGAATCATCTACTGCTATATCTTTTTCATTTAAATATCTTGAGGTTTCTTTTATGTGTTGCCGTTGCGGAATATTATTTAAAATCATCCAAGCGAAAACATCAAATTTTGTCATCGGTTCTGTCCACTGTTCGAGATAACGCATAGCAGTGCTAAAGAAATCTCCCGTTTCTTTGTCAAATGCTTCGGATTGATTTGTAATAATTGTGCCCTCCTTTAGTTTGTTATAAAGTTGTCTTGTTTGATTGCCTAAATATTTATTTAGTAATCTGTCACTCAATTGTTTTTTTGCATCCTCTTAAACATTTTTCACTTCAACAATAGTAATAACTGACTTTTCAATATTTTTTATTTGTTTTCAATCAGAAATGCTTGAGTGTGCACAAAAAGAGTGTAAAGTTCTGATAAGGGATTAGCGAAAAAATCGTCTACAGCTTTTGGGGCATTTGCTTCATTTGCGAAAAAATCTATCAGTGGCAGCCATAACTTTAGTATGCGTTGAAATACTTAAAATTTTCAGAACAATAGACTCCACGTCAATCGACATCACATCGGTAGCAGTGTAAGTTGTATTGTGCAGAATGTGCGCTGCGCAACCGATGCCTTCAATGTCTTTAGACAAAATCTGTTTTAATTTAAAAAAAAACATTATTAACTCCACGCCTGTCTCTTCCTCCAAAGTTAGCGTTTGTGTTATACGCACTGAAAGCGACAATATTTTGCACAGGGATGTGATGATCCTGCAACGATTTTATACAAAATGAAGTGATTGTATCAGATGTTTCAATCGGCAATGAGTTTTAGTAATTTAATTTTCAATCCTTCCTTTTTCGTAAAGTACCTACTGTTTCAGCAGTGGGAATAACTTTTCCGCTTTGTGATTGCTAGAATCTGTAGAAATACTATCATAAAAAGGAACTTGACTCGACTTCTGTTTTAATTTGCGCGATCGAGTTTGGAGCCAAAATGTGTTTAACGATAGCAGTAGCCTTTGTTCTTGCAGTTGGTTGTTTTTCCGCGATACTTGAATCAGGATACATTACGGCATTCCGATTTCTCGTACAGTCTAAAGAACTAAACGATTGGTGGTGCTTTACAACTTTATAAGCAGTGGTCAGTTCGGCAGCGCGTATTAACATGTCTTCGGTGGTATTTGGTTTGGTCATGAATGTCGATACAACTCACAATCTCGTCTTGTGACTTTTACTTTGAATATGGTCTTTGACACTTGACTTACCGCCATGACTAACAGATATATAAAAGCCGCAAATGGAACACAAGGATCGTCCTGTCTTCTCAGTCGCTCCGTAGCGTATACGTTGTAGCTTGCTCCTTAGCCTACGTCGAGCCCTGCCTACGCGCCACTACGTGCCGATCCCGCCTTAAGTGCAGTGCTAAAAACTCTTAACAGCGTTCTTCAATACACACCTTATTTGTTAGAATAAGGTGTGGATTGTTGACAGGCTGAGGAGTTGCCCTGCCTTTGGCCACCCGTTGGAATTCGTTCCAACGTTGGGTCACTGGGAGCCAGCCCTCGCTTTTATCTCGTGCAAAGTAAGTACACTCAGTGACTACTTTTGACACTAAATACTGTGTTTTGTGTTTAGTTTTACCGTGTTATTGTGTGAGTACTTTTCCTTTTGTTAAGTGTCCGTGCTACATGTTTATATATAGTGTTGTTGTGAACATTGTGAACATGTCCCCTACCGTATATATACCATGGCCGATCGCGATCCGCGGCAGCATAGCCGCGATCGCTCCAGCCGTCCTCACGCTAGCTCTGGATCGTCGCGCAGCTCAACCTCATCGAGGTCTAGCCGTACAGCTTGAGCGGTACGGATACCGCTCGCCCCGGGCCGTCCTCGGCATTCTCGCGAGGGTGTACTGACATCCCCCCGCCCAAATGCCCTCCGATGGCGACCCGCCGCGAGTCTTGGCCCCCGCCCCGCTCAGCCGATCAGGGTTCGGCCTCTCCGCCGCGCCCCTTGCGCCGCACTGCGGAGGTGTGTGCTCCGCGCCCACCGCCTGCACCGTCCCCTGTAAGCACACTGCTCGCCCCCGCCTCCTCGCCGGCCTCCCCGCCGGAAGAAGACCGCAGAGGGGTAAGTATCCTCTGTCTGGGTGGCCCCGCGTCTGCCCCCTTGTCGGCTAACATGCCCTCCCCCCCTCCGTGCCCTCTGCACCGGTCAACAAAAGACAGAGGCAGGAAGTCTCTTCAGACGTCTCGCCGCCAGCCAAACGTGCCGACCATCCGGTGACGTACGCTGCAGCGACCACCGCTCCTGCACCGCCAGGCTCTTCCGTGGCCTCCACCTCACCGATGGATACATCCACGGTAACCACAGCCGCTCCCGCAGCGAACGTGACCACACTACCGCCGAAACCCGCCCCCCGGTACCCTCCAATCATCGTAGAGAAGTTGGAGAATTGGGTAAGGCATTTTCGTTGTCTTAGGGACCTCTTAGGACACGCCCCCCGCGCTAAGCCGTACGGTCAAGGCGAAAGGGAATACAGGTGTGTTCAAAAGTATCTGGCTGAACTCAGCAAATCGGAGCAGATCAGCTGGTTCTCCTACGCCCTCCCCCAAGATCGTTGACTAAAGGTGGGTATATACGGCCTACCCACCAACACACCGACAGAGGAGCTCGCCACAGAACTTTGTAATTTAGAATACGAAGTAGAACACGTATCCCGTATCCTCGGCCCGTAAGGACCGTCCCGGGTGTGCTTATCTTGCCCTCCTCAAACGATCTCCGAACTTGGTACCCGGAATATATCAGATAACCGAACTTCTGAACATGCCGGGTATTAAAGTCGAAGCCTGGAGAGGAAAGAGCGGCCCCGCTCAGTGCCACCGGTGCCAACAGTTCTGGCACTCTAGTAAAAACTGCCACCGAAATCCAGCATGTGTAAGGTGTGCCGAGGAGCACGCTGCCAGCGACTGCCCCCGCCCCACTTCCGACGAGCCGACTTGTGCTAATTGCAAGGGGGCCCACCCGGCAAACATTAGGAACTGTCCCGTCTTCCGCAGAGATGCGCGGAATCGCAACGCGGGTCCTATTGCACGCACCACCAGAAACACCCGTACCCCTCGTTCAAACAATGACCCCCCCATCCCGGAACAAGAGGTTCCCCCTCTCCCGCCTACTCCCACTTCACTCATGGCAGAGGCCAATGAACCCACCCCCCGCCTCACATCTTCCATCGCTCCTGCTGCTCGGAAGGTGAGAAGAAGGAAAAAGAAGACTCCCAAGTCCGGAGCCACTTCCACGGCTGCCACGGATTCGGAGTTTGAGCCCCTAGCGCAGGGCAACAGTCGCCGCCTTACCGCCCCCCCGTGGACGTCGCCTTACTAAGCGAGACCCTCCTCCCCCCCAGGACCGTTTCAATGCCCATTGCCGATAGATGCCGGATATCACGTTTTTGCCAGGACATTCTGGGGGGCGAGCGTGTGTGTCGAGGCCTCGCCGTTATGGTCGGTAGGAGGATTCTGCTCCAGCTCCTCCGCTCCACTTTGATAACTCGCCGATCACAGACGTGGTACTTACCTACACAGGGGTAGCTTGCGAATTGTGTGCATACCGGGACAAATAACTTGATGACCGGGACACAACGCTTCAAACCGGAACATGTCCCGGTGCAGTACCGGGACGTATGGCAGCCCTAAACTAGCTGTAACCTGTACAAATCACATACAAATTCCTAGTAAACCCCAAACGCGCTCACAATGGAATGCGAATAGAAAAACTCACACTTAGCGCTCCGTAACAAAAACGCTTTAGAAGAAACGATGCTTATCGATCACAGTGTGCACAGACAGGAAAAAATAATGAAAAGAAAGCCTCACGCGACGCATAGCATATTATTACTAGCTTTTGCCCGCGGCTCCGCCCGCTTAAATACAGTATCCCACGTGGAGCAGAAAACAAGTGGAAGTGCAAAGTGGGCGTGGTTCGCGTGCCACGTCAAACATCTTAGACATTCAACGCTACTCAGTTAGTGATGTAGTCAGATCAAATGCTGATTTTATCGATAGATAATAATAATATAATAATATCTATGGACGCTTCACACCACGTCAATCTGGCCTCGTGCTAAGTATCCGAAGAACTTGTGTTACAGGTACCAGAAAACGGGAAGTATATTTAATACTATACATATATTTAAGATTTATATTATATTATACACATATTTAATACACATCCATACACACACCCAGGAACACAGAAAAACTTTTTTGTCCCTTCGGCGGGATTCGAACCCGCGACCCCCGGCTTGAGCACCAACGCGCTGAACCACTGAGCCACAGAGGTCGTCAAAATAGACTACGTCAAAATAGTAAAGTTCAAATTTTACTCATAAGTTGACGTACTATTAATGTCAGTCTATTAAAGTTTTCTGATTTATCTAATAGTTACGGAATAATCATCTGGATATTTAACAATAATTACACTCTGTAATAGACCGACGTTCAGCAGTGGACTGCGATAGGCTGATGATGACGCTATGTAATATTACAAGATACGTAAATATAGATCAACATTATTCTATACGGAGTATAAAATGTAGTAAGAAACTACATTTTACTAAACTCATTCAGAAACGAATGATGTTTACTCAAGTCAAATAAGATATCAGGTATTTATCGATTAAAATTATCGGTTGAAATTCGTTATGCACATCACTGATCGAGTAGCGCTATACATCAACCTATGAAACTAAGTCGCGCTCGTATGTCGTGCGTATTTAAGTTTAAAATTGCCTTTGAAAAAACTGTCATCTGTGGTAGAGCAGCGGAGTTAACTCGTGAGTTAAATTGAATTTCACTTGCAATACAAAACGTCGTTAGTACCACAGAGATAATAATATACTACGTACAACAGAGGGACAATCCCATTGGTCGATTTGACCCCACACTAGGTAGCGCGGCGCGGGCGCCCGTGGCGCGAGCTTGGTACTACAACGAGTTCTATGATTGTCAGTATAATGTTATTTACTAAGAAAACTTACTAGATGGCACTTTACGTGGAAATTATAAATGACACTATCTTCAGAGAACGAACATAACCAAACATAACTAAGTATATTATTATCTACTTACTAACGTAGTATTATTATCTCTGTGCTATAAAGATAAATTGTTAAATTAACGCCCACGCCTGCGCGTTGCGTCGTCGTTTTAACTAGGCCATCTATCTTGAATTGACGACATTTAATTTGAAGAGTCCCGTAGGGCCGATGTACTTTATCAATTCAATTTTTAAAAAAGAGGGCGTTGTATGAATTAAATATTGTTATAAATTCATATTTTATTCAGTAATCATTGAAAATTTTTAAGAATAAAACTAAATAAATCACTGACGACGACTGTAAAACAAAACGAGTTACATGGCGGTTTAATTGTGCTTTTAATATGATTTACTTTTCCATGGTTCACAATGCTTACTCGTAGCGACATCTTTACGTGTACATGTTAGTTAGTACCTTTTGCAGTTTAACAAAATAAACCATATCCATTGGTGTGATATTTTTAAAATTTTTGAATATTACGACCAATTAAACGTGTTTAGTGCGATGTATGATTATCGGTGTGTTTGTGTGACTTTGGTGACGACGATTACCATACTGATTGTGGTGAATAAGACGTCCACTTGTTTCCTGTTCCGTGATGTGAAAACAAGCTCATACACTCAAAGGAGGCGATGGCGGCTCGCGGTCATGTAAATCATCGGTAAATATTACGATTTCGTTCACACTGAAAAGTATTGTCTATACTCTGTAGGTACAATATATTTGAGTAAAAAATATCAATTTGTTTTATGTGTAACTTAAATCACTCATCATTTTCCCAATACTCTTCTAGTCTAAATCATATTTATTACAATAATTTATAGTAATAGTGTGCGGTGTTGAACTGCTACGTGCGAGTGCGCGTTCCGACTTCCGAACTATCATGCAAACTGGATGTTGGTATTCTTGGATTTCAGTTGCAAGATTATAATCAACGAACTCGCTAACATCACAAGCCGAAGAATTTGTGAAAGTGTGTCAAATATAAAGTTCCTGTATATTATCATGTTTTCGCTTCATATTGTAATGTATAATAGTGTAAATAAAAATAGATAGACCAATAAATATTTGATATCGTAGATAGATAAATATCAAAGATAAGAAAATGTAGAAAAAAAAACAAAAAAATGTTTTAAAAAGATTAAAAAAGTAAAACCTTAAAAAAATTACATATTATAGGTTTATTCATATGGTGCTCTGCTTTTTATATAATACCTACTAAAAATATAAATATTGGTTTGTTTAAAATAAAATTGTCATTTTGCATGTGTGTGTTAGAGCGTTTTCACGTTACGCGATACGCATTATAAACGAGGCATATCGAGGCCAAAAATGTTCTTCTGCACTTTGAGTTCTTCATTGGGGAACTCGAGTTTTCCCTTAGATAATATAGAGGTCCGATAGTGACAAAGATATGAGAAAGACAGGTATATGTTTTTATATTCAGAAACATATAGGTAGGGGAGATGTATATAATTGGGATCACCTAAGCAATAATTCAAATGAAACCATGTTTATTAATAAATCGTTTATAATTTTTGTTTATTTGCATACTTTGGCTTTGGTACTATTAATTGAGATCACTTTAAATCACATATAATACTTATTTTCGGAACAGTAGTAATTTAAAAAAAAAACAGTATTGATCACCATTGTCAACATCGGTTTGCAATGGTGATCAGCATGTTTACAATGGGGATCAACACATGTCACACACATAATTACGGGCAGATTCCCACCCAGTGCACTCTGAATGTGCCCAAAGCCCACAAGAAGTACAACGATACCAAATTTCGTTATCTCTTCCGAATTCACCACATATGAGACACTGATTTCCAGGGTCTTCTACATCATCGTTTATGTCATCTTGACATAAATCATCTGTTTTGACTTCAGACGACGATGATGAGTCATTAGATTCCCGTAGAATTCTTTTCTTTACTTTAGCAGCAGCAGTAGCCTTCGGTATCGCCGTTGGCTTGCTTTTCTTTCCTATACCTTTTTCCTTCACTTTTTCATTCTTAGCTTTCTTCTTGTTTTCTTTTTCAATCAAGGAATCTTTAATTGGTGTTGAAGTGAGAATGGTTGCATGTTGTTTCTTTCTTCCTTGTCTGGTCTTAAGGAAAGGAGTTTTTTTGGGCATCTGGATGAAATCTTGTATTTTTGTCGTGATAGGTAATGGCAGCTCAGGTGCAGACGTTGACGCTGTAGTATGTTCAAGTGTAAATAGATTAAAGTCCCTTGATGTACTAGGAATAGGAGGACTATGTTGTTCAAAGTCAGCAGCAGATGGTTGTACTGCTGTAGGATCAACATCTTCAACTATGTTGGGCTCAGATTGCAGGACTTCAGCAGCTACAAAATCATCATCTGTAAAGATTTTTGGGTTTAGTGGAAATATACCCGTAGCTTTGAATTCTGCTTCGCCTTTGCTTATAGTGGCGACATCGGAGAATGCCTTTTTAACCAACGACGCTATATCATATGGTGTTATTCTTTCAGTTAAATGACTCGTCATAAAAAAATCACATTCTCTTTTGTAAGCTGCCTTAAATGGTCCAAAAAAAGAAACATCTAGTGGTTGCATGCGATGAGAGGTGTGCGGTGGCAAAGAAAGCATGTGAATATGATTAGTTTTGCAGTATTCGTGGATGGCTAGTGAAATATGGCTTGCGTGGTTGTCTAAAATCAACAAAACTGATTCATTTTCAGAAGGTTTTGCATGATTGTTGAAGTGCTCAAACCACCCCAGAAAAAGATCCTCATTAATCCACCCACTATCTGAACATCTATAAATTGCTCCGGCTAGGCCATCTTTTTCGAGAGTTGGTGTCATTCTTTTCCGTGGGAAAATAAACATTGGCGGAACGTATCCGCCAGCAGCGCTCATTGCACAAAGAAGAGTTACATTTTTCCCCTTTCCCAACTTGTGATTGAGCCCACCCTCTTCTGTCCATTGCCGGCCAACACTTTGCCTGGCTCTTGGACAATTGGCCCACCACACTTACCAACCACTGCAACTCCTGTGTAGCCAGGATCGACAGTGGTAACCAACCGCAAAAACCCTTTGATATGATCTCAGGGGTGCCCGGGGGACATGCTATATCTGTCTTGGAACCCGCAACGAAATTAATCAGAAGATTGTAGGAGGAGTAGGAAGTATTCCAGTTTCCCTCCCCAAGCAAAGCGGGAGACAGCAAAAATTGTGATGACAAAAATTCAGAATTAAAGGGGAAGCACCACGGGATAGTACTTATGACAAAAACGTTTGAAAGCTCGGAAGTTCTTCGCGCAGCCCACGAGATCTTCATAGTACACAACCCTAGAAACACAATGGACGCTGTTCAACATTTCGATTCTTTCGTCATACCAGAGATCACACTCCCAGAGTATGTGATGAGCAGTTTGTTCATAAGGGCTACCTTCGGTCGAACACTCGCATAGCGGAGACGAGACTAATGCAAATCCAAATAGTTTCGCTTTAAAGTTTCCGTGTCCTGTCAAAAATTGTGCGACGTAGTGGTCTATTTCTATCCATTGCTTCGAGAGTCGATCGCTTACCGAAGGGAAGAAATTATATAGGTGACGCCCTTTGATAGTGTTGTCCCACCGTTCCTGCCACTCAGAAATTAGGTTCTGTATAGAAATATCTAATGGCTCGAATAATCTAGTTATCTTATTACTCTCTTTCGCGCTTAAAAACTCAGGGTTAGTCATTTTTTTATTTTTATAATATAGCGCTGCACGACGCTGTATCTCTAAATCTACTGGTAGGACTCCGGCTAAGACTGGAAGTGCTTCAGTACTTACGGTACGGTATGCCTTACATAAAAATATTAAGGTGAGACGTTGGCTTTGCAAAAGTTTACGACGGGCCGCTCCTATTGTAGCCCTATCTGCCCAAGCCGGTGCGCCAAAGCAAATGCTGCCGAGGTACGTCGCATTATAAATTATTTTTAATGTTTTAAATGAAAGGCCCCATATCGACGTTGATATTTTTGTGAAACAATAGAAATTCCTTTTAGCTTTCTCACCGGTCTGTATTATATGTTCGAGGAATGTAAATTTATTTTCTAAAATAAGTCCTAGGCAACAAAGTGACTGTTTACGTTTCACATTGATGTTGTTCAGTTTAATGCAAGGAGTTGATATTAATGAACCTTTTAAAAGTACTTGAAAGGTTTTATGTGCTGCAAATTCTAATCGATTTCTGTGGCCCCAACTCGATATTACGTTGAGGCACTTGTTGGCCTTGTTTTCAATTTCAGATTGCGAATTGGCTTGAATAATAAGAAAACCATCGTCAGCATAACCTATCAGAGAGCACAGAGGAGGCAAGGGAACACATAATAAATCATCAAAACTTATATTCCACAAGTGCGGCGATAGTACTGATCCTTGAGGGCAGCCGCGCGTTAAGTTTTTGGAATGTGTGTAATGGCCGAGTTGGAGTTTTGTTACGCCGTTGCAAAAATACGAGTAAATTAAATAATAAATATTACGATAGCAGCCTCTGTTTCTTAACTTCAGTAGTAGCATTGGCCACCAGGCATTATCGAAGGCACCCGCGATATCCAGAGATATACCTACTACATATTTACACTCAGATAGATTTACTGTTTTTCTGACCTCGATTGCTGCATCCACTGTTGACTTCCCGGCGGTAAATCCAAATTGCTGATTATTAAATTTCGGGCCACCGGGTAGCAAGCGGGGAACAATAAGACGTTCTAATAATTTACCTAAGCATGATAATAGCGTTATAGGACGGTAGGATTTCGGATCGTTTATCATCGGCTTTTGGAATTAATTTTATTGTGCCGATTCGCCAGATTTTTGGAAAAGTGCCTTCTGCAATACATTTATTAAAAACCTGTAATATAGATGAGCCTACCGCTAGACACGCCTGCTTAATCATAATATTAGATATTTTATCCTCGCCTGCTGACTTTTTCGTAGGTAACAAATTAACTGTTGAAGTGAACTCATCAAGTGTAGGTAAGTCAGATACCGGCGTATTGATGGGGTCTAACATTCTGAACCTTATCCCGCGGTGAAAATCATTGTCCAGGTCCGGCTTGTCGTCTGGAATTAGTACGTCGAGGTACGCCTTCGCCGTGTCTCTTAAACTATGAGTATACGAATTATTAATCTTGATATTTGAAAAATACTGTGGAGCAGTGGTATTATTTGGTTTGAGTTCATGGTATAAAGAAGACCATGGTCCCTCCTTATCCAGTCTAACGGCTGCATTTCTCAACATATTATTTTTTGCTAAGGTGACGGCGGCGCGATAACGCGACCTTGAAGCCCTAAGGTCAGTTAGGTACGATACGTAATTATCGTCCAATAGACTGAGTCCCTGTCTACGTGCATAATTAATTTTCCGTCTGGCTCTCCTAAACTCCCGACGCAAGTTATTTAAATTACCGTGCCACCAATTACACTTATTTTCTGTTTTAAGCGGCCTACGGCCCAGGGCGGTGTCGGCACAGTAGACAAAGGTGTTGGTCATTATTTCCGCACTATCATTTGAGTTTAAGTCTGGATGAGTGAAATCTCTGGAATGAGCGAACATAAGAGACCGGAATAAATTCCAATTACCATTTTTAACATTATATTTATAATCTTTCGACTCAATCACGGGACAACTCGAGGGTGCGCGAATAAACTCAAAGACAATTAAACGATGGTCGCTGCATGACGCATCAGGAATGACGCGCCAATTTATTATATTGTTATTATGGACGTACGCGCTGGAAAGCGTGACGTCGATGGAAGATTCACCAGAGGGGCTGCTAAATGTAGGTGGTGCATTGGGAGTGTTATGAATTTGCAGGTTGAACTCTGCTATGAAGTCTTCCACTGAGCTACGACGGTCGCGGTCAGTGTATCTAAGTTCCCCATGCCATAAGGGCGAAGAAGCATTTACGTCGGCACCAATAACAATTTTATTCCCCGCAAGACATTGTAGGACATGACGTAGTTGGTGTAAGTGAGGACCTACAGGATCGGAGTATTGAAAATAACAACTAACTACGTACAATCTAAAGTGAAGACACGAAACCTCCGCTACCGCACAGTGAGACGTTGACAGATTTGTAATGGCTCTTGGACAGTTGAAATTCCTGTTTCATCACAGTTATAGATGTTTTTAGGTTGAAATTTAAATCTAGCCATAATTTCTTCCAACAGTTGATAGAACCGGTGAACCTCCGTCTTATTAAAAGCTGTGATCCTGTGAATGCTCGTTGCCTCAGGCTTTCGTATGGATATGTTATTCCTGCTAGTAAATCCTTCGAACCAAACACGACCAGCCATTTTGGATTGCTTATTAAAATTATGCTTCAAGTTAAGGGATTCCGCATAATCGAATGCCGCTTTTCGTACTTGCGTTGCGGTGCATCCATAAAAAAGATTTGACATATTTTTAACAGTGGACGCAAATTCTTGTTCAATCTCAGTCGTGAAAACAGTAGTTCGTCCGAGGCGAGGTTTCTTATTTGTTTTTTTGTATCTCTTATGTAAACTTGAAAATGGAATGTTCATTGCAAGTGCAGCTCTCCTCATTATATATCCCTCTTCATCGATTAGCTTGATAGCCTTCGTCAGCTGGTCCATGGTCCAGTTGGCTTTGGTTGTCTTTCTTGGACGTACTTTCACCATCTGAAACAACTGAGTCAATAACATAACAATTCCATTAATAAACTACTTTGTGTCGACAATGGTGATCACTGGTAGGCAATGGTGATCACCTGATTCCAATTGCCTACATTGAGAACATCGGGAAAAAATACCTAAGCACAAACACAACACTTGTTAATAGAAATTTACATTGATAAATTAAGAAGTTTAATACTACGGCTCAAATAAAATACCATGTTCACAGTAAAAACTCAAATATTTCGTTACTTACCTTTAAAACAATGAAGACGAAAAATTACATCAAAACCGGTCGAAACGTGTTCACGTATATCACTGACAAGCGCGTGGCGGGAACTGGCCGCCGCCGTCGCCGACGCACACTATTGGTCCTCGGCTGGCATGTAGGTAGGTATATTACAATCGCTCACTCGCGTTTGGTTTTTGTTTTATTACGTGATCACGATTGTCAACTGATCCCGATTGCCTACATCTCCCCTACCTGTCTTTGTCATTATCGGCGTGATATCGGTTATCGAATTGGATAACGAGAAAACGTTCTTATGCCGACGTCCGATATCGCATATCGTATCGCGTAATGTGAAAACGCTGTGAAGCTTATCATAAAGAAAAGTACTGAAAATCTGACATAATAAAACAGACAAAAGTTACAGATTGAGCATAATATAATTTGGACAATTTAGAACATAGCCTCAGGGTTGCACTGACTAAGGCTTAAAGGTAGCCTTCCGATCTATGCGACGGCCGCGACCCGCGACCAGCAAACCGGCCAAAAAATCAGTGGCTCCGCAACCCTTATTCAGTCTCCGGTCGCGGTCACGCGTCGCGTCAATTGGAAGGCTACCTTCGGATTAACGCGACGCGTTTAAGGCCTCTCTTCGGATGGGTAAATTATTTCTGTGGATCTGAGAAGTCAGCTATCTTCTTATAAGGTTGTTATTTAAGAATGATTAGGTTAAAAAGCGTTAGCAGTAAATAGCAATAAATGTGTGTGATTATAGTTGTAACGTTTTATACTCTACGAAGACTACACCAATTTAGGTCGCGATGGGCTTCGCCAGTGTTCGTACGTATCAAGAGTCTAGACATAAGCAAATGTTGTGTTGTGTATATTATGTATATTATATTTGCCATATTGTTTTTAATGTTTTGTATAATTGTATGTTATGTTTCTTTTATTTTTAATAAAAAAAACAACCAAAAATGTTTTCTTATTTGTACATTTCTGCGGTATAGAGGGTGGAATTGTTATTATTTGCGCAATATACTGGATAGTGGGTAACTTTTTATTCCCTTTCGATGGAAACAGGGTATAATAGATACAGATAAATTTACTTTTCTTGGCACATCTACACATAGATAGTTACGTGTGTGTGTGTATATGTGAATAAACGTGTGCAGGGCCGGATTAACCCTGTGATCTTTGGCCTTAGGGCCCGTGCCTTTTGACGGTAATAGGTATATGCAAAATTCTTAAGTGGTTAAGTATACTTTTCAAATGGAAAAACAGGTGGATAGAATTTCATCACAACCACAATGGCTCCGTCGGTCAATCCGCTTGTACATACTTGGTGTTTTCTGCAAATAGCGAACTCATCACACGGTTCCGTAGTACTACAAATAACCCTTACAGTTTAGCTCCGTCCGTCCTTCTATTCGATCGTTCGTCTGTTTGTCCACTTCTGCTAACTTCCGCAACCATGGATATAAATGCAAAGGTGTAGTTAAAGATTGCTATATATTCTAATTTTGCCTTCAAAGGAAATAGTAATCATATATATGGACGGTTTCACACAACGTCAATATGGTCTTGTGCTAAGATCTCGAGGAACTTGTTACGAGTACTTGACAACGGAAATGTACAATATTTTTAATACATTTATACTATCTGTACATATATTTAAGATTTTTATTATATACATTTAATGCTCTAAGTATTATATATATCCATAACCCGGGAATACAGAAAACTGTTTTGTTCCTTTTGTTGAAATACTGAAACGCTCAACCACTTAGTCATATTTTTTTTATTTATTTATAAAACTTTTCTTGGAATTAAAACCTTACCTTTAGTACCTACTTGAGTTTTATTTATTGCAAGGTTCTAGTAGTAATTATATGAAAAAAATAGCGATTTTGTTTCACTAAAAACTAGGTTTATTGCCATACGTCCAGGTGTGATTAAATAAAATATCCCGTCACGTTCACAACAAAAATTGTGCCTAAAACTGTATAGAGAAATGAGTCACCTGTGACTCGTGAACTTATCCCAAAACGATCCTATAAGTCATATTATATATATCAGTCATATAAGACTCATCGGACAGGGAAGTTGTAAAGAAGCTCATAAGAGCTCCTTTCTACTTTTCCTAAAGAGAATTAACAATCATTTAAATTATGTTGTCAGTTGTAGTATTTTGTACCTGGGTAACGAGTTTGCTCGTTTCCATCGTATTCCAATTAAGTAGCTGTGTTAGAAATAAGTGGTTGAAAATTGACAAATAACTTAACTCAAGCAACTTCGTCCTAACAATTTTATATATTTTCGGATGTCTCCACAATATATAAAGGAGTTAATCTAGAGTCAGGTCATACTATCAACTAATAAGCCTTTATTACACCCTAGTCCCTAGCACATTAAAAGGAATAAAGATAACTTCGATAGGTTGGCACCAAGGATGAAACGAGCCTTGGGCCTCGTCTTGGTTAAGCCGGCCCTGAGCGCGCGCCGTGATGAGTACATCGTGAAAAACTCTTGTCGCACTCTCGTGCGCGTATAAGTATTTGAGTATGAAGGAGACAAATATTGTTATGGTTTTGCTTCAGCTTAGGAGTTCTGTTTACAAATACAGCGTGATATATATTTTTTAATTTGTGAGTTAATGACGGTCACTTATCAAATCGATACTTTATAAGTGAAGGTTTGCATATAAATTGTCATAATGAAAAATTGGTTTCGGCAAAATATTTACAGGACAAAACATTTATCATACTGTACAATGAAATTAAATATTTTTAGTGGTCGCGAAAGAAATAGCTGCATTCTGAATAGAACTCTGCGTTAATGCAATAGATGTGAAAATCGTGTAGAGTTGTCAATCTCGCGAGGGCGAAGGCGCCATGATATTTCAATTTATCTATACATGATAATGAGTGTTCTATATTTTTTTCATACACAACATTCTTAGCATCGTTGCAGCTTGCGTCGCGACGGGTCGTGCGCGAGACCACTTGAATTATTTTTTATCGTGCGTGCTTTTTAAATTTAAGATATCTCCAGTCTGCTAAGATAATTAATTTAAACTGTACAGTGTAAAGGGCAATTGTATATGTATGCCATGGCGGACTTTTTTGTAGACCTATAAAAGAGAAACAATCCCACCTACATTGTTTTGTTATATCTCTGCATTTGGCAGTGTTTTCGATTAATGACAGACAGCTTATTTCCGACACTTTCAACAATTATTAGGTACCTATTACATATGAAATTATTTTGTAAAGGAGGAACATAAAGTCGATTTTGTTAAACATAATATATTTATTTAATCAAAGTAATATATACCATTGCTATCTATGCTCTTCTGCCATCTCATAGGTAGTTCATTGATTCCTTTACTAAAAAAACCATTCGGACAGGAATCAATAAAATCTTTAAAGGCGCTTTGGACTGCCCCATCGGAGTTGAATTTTTTCCCTTGCAAGAAGTTATCCAAATTTCGAAAAAATTGGTAATCTGTTGGAGTAAGGTCCGGGGAGTACGGTGGATGACTTAGACAATCCAATGGAAGCTCCTCTAATTTGGTAGCCGTCTGATGTGCAGTGTGAGCTAGACCACTAGCGTTGTCCTGAAGCAGCAGTGGCCTAGAGCGAATGACCAACCTCGGTTGTTTAGCAGCTAGCTTTTCCATCATGATTTGCAGTTGCTGGTAATAGACATCTGCCGTTATCGTCTGGCCAGATTTAAGACAGCTGTATTGAACGACACCAGCGCCATACACATCTTTAATCCTTCGAGCCGTTTCTGCAGCACTGGTGCCACGGTGGAACTGGTACTCGAAAATAATACGATATTTCAAGTTTTCCATTTTGTAAACAAAGTGACGTAAAGAAAAAACCAAAAGAGGAAAAGATAAATGAATTACTGTTTTCGAATCATAAATGCATGAGTAAATAGGGGTATAAATTTGAAATAGGAAATCCTAACCAAAGAGATATATTTGAGATCAAAGTGGCCAGTACGACAAAACGCCAATTTCATATGTATGGACCTAATATTATCGCCATAAGTCAACCAATTACCACAAAACATAAACAAATTATACCCCTAAACCTTCTTAAGGAACCACTCTGTCGATAGATGAAAACTGTAGTTTTTGAGATTATTGCGAACATGCAGACAGATACAAATCAAGACACAAATCTCTAAATATTAATAAATCAGACTCCCGACTTTAATTTATACGTTTTTTGCTGGATATAAATAACGGCAACAGGTAAATGCTCAAAATATTTACTTAATATTGAGTTGTATATTCTTTGTTAAAATATTAAAAATTAAATAAATATTTAAGGGGGTCAGCCAGACAAAAAACTTGATTTTTTAGCTGTTTTTGCTCGAAATTAGTACTAATATAGATGATGGTACGGAACCATTCATGCGCGAGTCCTACTCGCACTTGGCTGGTTTTTTTAATTACTGGGGAATAAGTAATAAAACGAACACAGTTACTTAATGTGCAAAGCATGTTTATACTCGGTTTTATGACAAACTCATTTTACTTCTGGTGGGTTTCTGATTTTTTTAAAGATGTTTATGACGGGGCCACACTTATCGAAAATCTATCCAGTTACAAACATTACAGTGAGTGTGGTCCCGACGTAAAATACATTCAAAAATGAACAAGGCTATATCTGTGTACATTGAAAAAGGGGTTGCTCTAGTTTTGGTCCCGTTTGTTTTCGACAGTTTAAAATTATCTTATTTAGGCCCACTTTAACCCAGGGTTAACTTTGACCCAGATCTGCATCTGAGTCAAAGTTAACCCTGGGTTAAATATATATATTATCTCTCTCGTTCTTCGTCAGAGAAGGCATGATATTTTAACTCCGGGTTAACTCTAACCCAGATCTGCGCAAGTAGGCCTAAGAGTATTAATTCATTTCATCGTTCTACAGTAATGTGAAATTAATTTATTCGATTATACTAAAAAAAAAATGACAAACGTTTTTTATTTAGACACATTTTACATGTCGATGTCGTTACAGTTCGTTATTTTATTGATCAACGCAACAGAACAGAGAACGAGATCTCAACTACGAGGCTGTTTCGAAATCCAATTCTATAGTAGAAAGTCTGTAGTGAGACAGTTACTTATTTGCTTCCTACAAAGAATATACCTATTGTGTCCGCAGCTATGTGACTTTTCATCTACAAAACATCATAGACACCATGTACATATTCGATTATTCTCTAGTGATTTTTTAGGTTGAGACACCGTATTGTATTCGCTTATTGTTCCATTGTGTTGGGAGCGCTAGGCGGCGGCCTTAATGGCCGCGTCGAGTTCAGCGACGGCGGCAGCGGCGCGGCGCAGTTGGGTGGCGTGTGCGCGCGCGGCCGTGGCGGCCGCGGCCAGGTCGAAACGTAGCGATGACACGCGTCCCGCCAGCCGAGACCGCTCCTCTGACAACACTTGGTGCGCTTTGTCGCCTGGAAGAGCCATCAAAGGAGTTGATAAATGTATAATAATTGGTGTCCATATTATGTCGGCATTCATGTTGGCCCAGTGTAGCACAATGCGAGCGTCGGCAAATAGGTACAGGGCAAGTGTTAATGTCCACGCGTTGGACAAGTTCCTTGAATGCCAATGCAGGTGGCCAATGTAGACGAGTGTTTTGTCGAGCTGCCCACACATTGGCCGAGCGCAGACGAGCGCCTTTGATTTGTGCCCCAAAAATCGACACCGGTCCGAAGTGAGACAAGTGATCACGAGTGACGGCGAGCGACGACAAGTTGCGGCCAATGAGCTCTACACATGTTGGCGCTGGGCTTCACTCGGCCAACTAGGCGAGCGGCGCCGATCGATGACAAGGCAACGCGGCGGTCTGCACGTTGGCGCTGGCCATCACTCAGCAACCCTGGGCCAACATGTATAGCCGACTTTATTGACCAACCTGGAAGATGTCTTCCACGTTGGTCATGGCCATGTTTAGAAAACTATTTTACTAAAGATTATATAACGCGCAACATTTTATAAGAACAACGAAATGCAAAAAGCAAATTCTCACCCAGTAGAGGCAGGTAGTCCCCGGCCCTCTCAGTGCGGATGTCAAACGTGAACCAGTCCTCCAGTTCCTCCTCGGTGTCCGTCGAAGGGAGATCCTGCACAGAATTTGTAAAACTCTAAAGGTCAGTTCACACCGCGACGATCCGCGGCGCTGCATCTTAAGATAGCTATTCAAAATTGAACTTTATTCACTACGCAAAAAGGTACATTTTTCATATGACATAAGTCATACACTGCACATGCGCTGTACAGCGAGCTGCTACTTGACGTTCGAACTCTTACGATGAAACGTGTATCTCTTGTGTAATCAATAAAATTGCAGCGCAATGTCGCGTATCGTTTCGTGTCAGTGTGAATTGACCCTCTTCTCGATAGAGGTCTGTTTTTAAAACAGCAATATCATATTATTGACACGGTTTCGAATCGATTGATTGACAGAGAAAAACAGCAAAATAATAAACTATGACGTCACAGCTTAGTACCGTAGTCGATTTTAGGGGAAATTATTCGCGATAAAAGAAGAGGTACTATTTTTTGTTTTTCTTGCTGCGGTCTGCTAGGTATACACAGTAGTTACGTCGTAGAAGCTGTTGTCGTCGGAGGCGCTGTTGCCGTCGCCGTCGGAAAGGAACTCCTCGTCCATCTGCTCCGGCCGCATCAGCTGCTGCCGCTTGCTCCTGGCATCGCTCTGGATCTCCGCGTCCAGCTCCTCGCGGTACTGGAACAAGTGTTAATGACATACTACTACAAGAAACGCACATGACACCAGAATGTGTAAGCGAGCGGCGGCGCCTCGGCAAACTGGACAGTACTCGTTTCGTGTATGTTATATATACATGGAAGGAGTACTAAAATCGAGGCCGCTTTCTGTCTCACAAAATATCAATGGCAAAGTCCATAAGAGTGAGTGAGCAAATCCATGTCTTCTCGTTTTTTTTCTAAGGTCGTCACGCCTCTGGTGTACTTTTGGTGTACTTTTTTATGTCGTTGGAATTACGACTTTATGGCACTTATAATATAGCATGTGGGGTAAGGAAAGATGTATTTCTTCTCTCACTATATGCTATAGTTTTTACTCTGTGGGTCCAGCCTGCAAATCCAGCACCTGTCAATAGTACCAAATTGAAGTGGAGTAATAAGCTAAAATAAAAATGATTGTCACTATTGCCGGCCAATTGATACTATTAACAGACTGCTGGAGAGTTTTGCCGGGAATGTCAATTAGCGACAATTTTGTATTTTTGTTATTTCGGTTTTTAATGTGTAATATTGGTAGAATATTAACCAGTAGATATTCGTTGATGTGCACAACTCTCAACTCAAACTCCCTACGAACTTTCAGTAAAACTACCACTTTACTGAATCGACTGATTTTACTCATTAACTGCACTGACTATTTAATTGCACTTTGACTAGACTTTCGATATGACGATTAAGAAATAAATTGAATCGCTGATGAAAATTTGAAAGAAAATTCTATTTCCCGCGTTTTTAACTTTACACTGGCAAATGTATAATATGTTATAAGCCGACGCCATTTATTATCTAAATAATAAAAAAACAGACTGCTGGATTTGCAGGCTGGACTGTGAAGATGGCGCTTAAAGCACCATACTGACCGTCCAGCCTGCAAATCCAATGTCGCGGCCTTAAACCGCTTGTAGGCAAAAATTATAAATGATTGACACGAATGACGGGCACTAGTACCGGTGCTTGTGGTGAAGTTTCTGTACACGTCATGTATTTTTTATATCCACCCTACCTCGTCCATGTTGAAGGCGTCGTCCTCTAAGAACTCCTCGCCCTGGATGATCTCCTCAGCCTCAACCTCCATGGGCGCCGGCTTCGGTTTCTGCGCCTTCTTCAGAGATTCCAATCGCCTCGTTGCTTCTAAAATCATAATTTATATTAATACGTGAAAGCAAAAATATTGAATATATTTTTATGAGAATTGTGCGAACGGAGGTGTATGATACTTGGCACAATTAAAGTTTATGTGGACCACTAGTACGTTTAAATTGTACGTTGATGTCTTTATAAAAGTGAAAAACTTCGTTTTTTACTTTTAAACGTTTCACTGTATAATGAATAATGTAATTTTGTTTTTTTTTTATAGATTGACTTGCACTTAGCCTGGTGTGATCAGGAATCCGGAAAATTCAGAGCTGTGAAAATAGAACTTACGATTAATACCATAAAGCTGAAAATCGAACACACAAGTGTCGAGTCAAATGTCAATATCATATATGATAGCTCGACACTTCCATTTTCAACTCTATTGTATTAACGCAGAATTACATTTTCAGTGCTCTGAATTTAACCGAGACCGCCGGATTCCGGATCATATTATAGTCCCAGCCATCCTATGAAACAAAAAAAAACGCATTGACGTCAAAAAGTCGAAAGCATTTGTTTCCTGTACAATATAATTAACATAATATCTTGTATAGACTTTATGTTATTTTTATTTTTTTCAATTTAAAACTTTAATTGCACCCCATGTTTTAATAGTCAATATATATAATCTGTTCAGATCCAAATTACAATTTAATCTATCGTATGCAAAATGATTAAATGCGACCAAAATTGTGTGTCATTGTATTTTTTAATGCACAGTAAGTGGCATTTAAATTGGTAGCATTTTATTAATAAATATAATAATAAAGCATTTTTGTATTTTTGTTTACGTTTTGATTAGATATTTGTATCTGAAGTCTGAACTCTGAAGCAAATATAATAATTTGGTGTTGCTACCTTTCTCCCGCTGCGCCTGCGAGCTGTGCTTGTGTGTGAGGCTGGCCTTGGCGGTGCTCTTGGCGGCGAAGTGCACCTTCTTCTTCACGTTGAACATCTTCTTCATTACGTTCCTGTCATCCGACGACTGGAAATTGTACGATGGCTTTCAGGAATAAGTAAATAAAATAAATAATTAAAACTTTATTCGGAACATTTTTAATCACAACACAGTGAACAATGATACCTCAGAATATTAAAAAATGAAAAGATAAAAACGAGCGAGCCATACAGTAGTCGCTTAGTACGATTTTATATGATGAAAAAATATACGGAAACTTTTCCATTAAGCAGTGACAGAAATCAACGTTAAAATTTTAAAAAAGCTACCACCGCGCACTCATTGGTCGATTCGAATAGCGTGCGCAGCCGCGACTTCCTGTTACACACTTCCGTCCCATTTCACGAAATCGCTCCCATAAAATGCAAGATGTCACACATCAAAAAAATTGGCAGGTTAGCAGTGTTATGCCTAAAACCGAAATGGAGACCACTCAGGTGGCGTGGCGCACCGCGGTACTAGCAGGCTTAGAGAGTTTTTGAGTAATTTGCACAAAAATTTCAAAACTAAAGATAGGCTATGACGTACATTTGACAGATTAAATCTTCATACAAGAAAAAGTTACGCCATCTTGGCTTTCACCATACCTCAAATGTCAGCCATCTTGATAACATCACACCTCAAATGTCAAAATGGCCCCAAAAAATGTCCAAAAGTGGTGCCATTTAAGTGGGGCTGTCCCCACTTATACTATACGTTTTGCCTCAACATGCCTCGTCTATAATATATACGTCTATACATTTGCATACTTTACTTAGCTCTTTTTATAAAATAATTGTTTTAATTCATGTAAACGATTGAGTGTACTGTATATGCTCTTTTTATACACTTTCTACTTTATTCCTGTATTTTTTAATTGTTTTGTTTTTTTTTTTTTTTTAACAAATTTTAAAAGCAAGGTACAATACAAACTCGGTGTCACAAAAACCTAGAAGGTTTGTTCGTACACCGGTGCATCTATCATCAAATGCTCAATTTAGATATCATAACTTTACTTATTAACTATGAACAAAACGTTAGTTTAATAGCAAAGTAAAATGTAAATACATAGAACAAACGCTGTTCACAGTGTCAGTCGCACTCATGGTGGGCATGAGGCGTCTAGTGCGCGAGCGGCGCGGGCGCACGGCCCGGCGAGTGCGCGAGCGGCGCGGGCGCACGGCCCGGTGAGTGCGCCCGCGCCGCTCGCGCATTAGGTAACAAACAACTTGTTCGAAACTGGTATCGCACGAGTACAGGCACACGGGAAAATAGTTAGGAGGTTTTATAATTTTTATTTTGATATTTTTATTTGTTTAATCCTTTTTCTTCATTAATTTAGTATCTATTTATTTAATGAATTGTAAAAGTATGTTTTTAGTTTACTTTTTATATTTTTATCATTGATGTTTTGTTTTAGCCCCAAAGGCGAGAGATTGTTTTCCGTATAGATTGTTGAAGTGAGTGACAGTGAATTGTACATTAGTCACGCTACGCGTTGTGATATGGTGTTTTGTCGGTATTTGAACATCCAAGTTAAAAAAGTTTTCTTTTAGGATGGTATATTTAATCATATCTTGTATGGGCATGATCTTACAGAACGAGTAAACTTCATGATAATTATTTTTATTTTTAAGAGCATTTTTTATCTTATAGGGTATTATAGTTTTAAGTATTCTTAAATTGAAGCTGGTATATGGAATTTAGATGCGTTATGCAGGTTCTGCCGTAGCTGCTCAGGCCGTATGATATAGTAGATTCTACTAGAGTTGTATAAAGTAAGAGACGTGTGGCAAAGGGAATATTATTCTTGACTATAGTAAATTTAGCTAGCAACGCACGCATTTTATCGCACACGTAGTTTATATGCTCGGTCCACTTGAAACGGTCATCCATCACGAGCCCTAGGTATTTATATGTACTGACTACTTCGACAACGCTACAGTTACATGACCGCGAGTTCAAATATAGGCATTCGTGTTCGTGAGCAACTAGTTTCAGTATTATACCACTCCTGTTTTGGCTCGAGCTCACACACATAAGCTTAGTCTTGCTGTTATTGACCACAAGTCGAGCGTCGTGAGACCATTTAGCTAACAAGGTAAAGTCTTCTTGTAAACGTGAAAGGGCTATTCATCGTGGGCTGAAACGAGACATGTGTCGTCGGCGAATTGAAAAATTTTAGTTTTTAATTAAATAAGCGACATTGTTTACGTAGGTAATAAAGTGGCATGGTCCTAGCACCGAACCCTGCGCTGTTCCTTCTGTCACATCAACTTCCATGCTTAGCTCGTCGCCAATCTTTACTACATATGTCCTATTAGTTAAATAATTTTTACACCACTTTAGTAATGGGCCTCGTATACCATTTTCTTCTAATTTATTTATCAAAAGGTTATGTTGAAGTGTATCGAACGCCTTACTGTAGTCGATAAAAACTATCAATACATGTTTTCGGGCATTTAAATAGTTATAAATAGTGTTAGTAAATTTAGACAATAGTTGTGTTGTGCTTTTCTTACTTAGAAATCCATACTGGTTACAGCTTATTATGTGGTTATCTAAGAAGAATATAAATTTGTTTACAAATAATTTTTTCGATAATTTTGTCAATAGTGGGCTGTATGGTTATAGGACGATAATTATCATAATCTTTATGGCTTCCTTTTTTATGAATTGGCATCATTATATCCTTTTTAAGATCAGAGGGGTATTCCCCAGTTGCAACAGACGTATTTAGTAACTGGGCCAAGACTTTTGCTACATTTTGGGTTATTATTGCAAGGTCTGATGCACGTATTTTATCTAGTCCTGGAGCTTTATTAGGATTTAGATTTTTGATAATATTTATGACGGTCTCAGACGTTGCTTTACGAAAACGTAATGACATTTTAGTAGAGCGTGCGTACAGGGATCTATCAATTAGTTTACTAGTACAGTTTAGTAAAATATTTATCACATTGTCTTGAAAGGTTGTCGCAAATTTATTACATATATCTGAAATTGTACATGTTGAGTCATGTAATGCATTAACAATAGTATCATCCAGAGAATCATTTAGTCTGCCAGTTAATTCATTAAATAAAAGTCAGAGCTTTTTCGGATTATCTTTGTTGGTAATAATATTTGAATAATAATAGCTTACTTAGTGTATTATTTCTAGATTCCAATCTGGTATATTCTGTAATCCCACACACAAGGCCGTGTTCGTACATAACAGTGTGTTATATTTATGCTTTACAGGATTGTTAACCTTTAAATCAATGTTAATATCACCTAAAACAAACAAATCTTTGCAAAGTTCGGTTTTTGATCTAAATGTGTCTAGCTCATTTATAAATAAGTGCTTACTAGTGTTAGGTGGTCTATATATGGTACATAAAACAGCGGAGTAGCCCGAAGAAGTGGTTATTTCACCATAAAGTAGTTCAAAATGCTGTGGTTGCGTATTTTTAACAGAAGATTTATGTTTTTTATTTACGTACATTATAATTCCACCTCCACGACGTCTGTTCCGCAGTTTCGTGTACATTTTATATTCTTGCAGATGGTACAATGTGCTTATGGTCACAGATATTAGCTTCAGTAATCATGATTACATCTGGAGTTTTAATACACTGTTTAACACATTGTTCGAGTGATGCAAAGTTTTTTATCAACGACCTAATATTAATATGAACACACAATAATGTATTAGTTACACTTTTTAATTTACTGTTATTTATTTATATTAGGTATAGTTCATTTTAGTTTATTTACATCTTCTTTAGAGCGTATAATTGTAGGTTTTTCTTTTTCGCCTTCCTTCCGAACACGAATTACTCCTTTATTGATCCAAATGTATTTATATATTATGCTATTTAGTTCTTTTTTGGTATACCATAAGAGGTGTTTGTTACAGGGTGTAAGGGATTCACGGACATATATAAGTTCTTCTTATATAATCGGTGCCTGATGACATTATATCGGATGGTGTAATTTTTATGCGTTTTGATTTGAAGCTTGACAACCAGGTGTCTTGGGTTTGTTGTGAGTTTAGTTTAACCTGTATTGGTCCAGGTCGTTCGTTTCTTCCGGATAGTCTAGTCGCAGAGATTATTTCACTGCTCGCTTTAAAATAGGTAAATACCATGTCTTTAAATTTGTAACATTGTAAAAGAATGTGTGCTGCTGTCTGCAATACAAGTATTCAGTTATCTAGCTCAGTATCAGCTCCGATGCTCAATAAATTTTACTGTATTTAAGATATTATTGTATTACCCTTTAATAATGTGCCTTAGAAAAAAAAAGTATTTTGCTTACTAAATAAATAATAATAATAAATAAATGTAAGGAGGCCATAACAAAAAACAAACTTACAACATTGTCATCGTCGGAGAGCTCAGGCACCGCCTTAACTGGCATTTTCTTTGGGCCTTTTATTTTATAAATCTGGAAAGAGTAAATTGAATAAAGCACCAGTGATCACAACATTTTGAATGAATTTTTTGTGAGTTAAAGATGAATGTTTATTTGAATGAAAAGGTCGGTCTCCAAGAATCTCTATTTTGTAACGACTATTATAGTCATTAATGTCCTGACATGCTTCATGCATCTTGTTTAAGTTGTCTTATACTTTTAAACGAATTAGTATAGTATTTTAATGTATATTCTTCTACCAAGTCCACTAGTTGTTGTGCGTGTTGAATACACACCACACGACAAATATCGTAATCCTCGATTACGATCCAAATATCATGATAACTATTGAGCGTGTAGCATTCGCGTATCCCACGGGACCACTGTACTTTTTCGGCATAAAAAGAGTAGCAAATGTGTTATAATCAAGGGCATAAGCTACTACCATACCAAATTTCATCAAAATCTGTTTAGTAGTTTTTGCGTGAAAGAGTAACAAATCCATCCTCACAAACTTTCACATTTACAATAGTAGTAGGATATGCTCTTCACTGAAGGACATTAGAGACACTCACCATAATTTCTTCATCACTCCCATCAGCGGCTTTTATTTTTGATGGTGTCTTTTTTAAAATCGGTTTCCTTGGTGTCCTTAGTCTGGATTTCAAATTCGAACTCTAGAAATAAAAGGTATTATAACATTAGAGTCATAACAAATTGTCTTGATTTCAAATGTGCTAGATACTATTAGCAAGAGCATACCTCATCATCACTCGTTACTTCAGGTACAGCTTTTGTGGGAATTTTCTTCATTAGTTTGGCCTTTAATCTTGTTACTTTACCCTGCAATATACCATTATTGGTTATCCTTAATGACAAAACAAATAATAAGCAAGTAATATAATATTCATAATGAAGCTGGCTCCACTCTAAGCAGAACTTGTAAATGTGAAATACTTGTAAAAGGTATAAACTTTATATATTAAAAAACCTTTAGTTAAGATGGCCCAAAGTGTCTTACAGTAAATATGTCCTCCTCGTCCGAAGACAGAGCGTCATTTTTTTTCTTATCGACAATCTTGCGGACTTCCTTCTTCTTCTTCGTTTTCTGATCATCATCACCCAGCATCCGCTGTCGAGACAAAATCAGTTATGAGTTAGGTACCAAATTAGAAACATGATTGTTGATAATAATTGATATAATCTATGATACATGCATCTATGGTTTTTTTGTTGACCAGGAAACAAGCAGACGCATCACCTGATGATCAGCGCCTTTACATACACGAATCGACGTAACTCGCGTTGTCTAACTCAAATCGCGAAGTAGGAAAAAGAGAGATTTAACCTTATTAGGCTAGGATAATATAATCCGGAATCCGGAGGGCACGGGAAAATTCTGAGCACTGAAATAGAACTCTGCGCTTAGAACTTCGATTCGAATCGATTTTCAACAATAGTTGAAAATCGATTTGTCAAGTGTCGAGCTGTTATAATGACATTGGCATTTGACACACTTGTGTGTTCGATTTTAAGCTTTATTGTACTAGAGCAGAGTTCTATTTTCAGTGCTCTGAATTTTCCCCCGCCTCACGGATTCCGGATCATATAGTCTCAAAATTAACTATGTAGGCCACCCGCCGACATATGCTTAATGATACACGAGACATACTGAGATACATTACAAATATTAATTGGGATTCAGAATCTAATCCTCTGTCAATCTCGTAAGTTGGCAGGGGATTATTATTTTGTCCGTCACTCGGATATATTGTATCGGTGTATTATCTACTGGCTGGATTAGATTTTTTTAATGAAATTGACCAAAAATCGAGCTGATGGATCGCCTCTTATATTTAGTTATTACCTCCGCCCATGGACACTTGCAACACCAGAGGAGTTATACTTGTAACTCCTCTGGTATTGCGCACTTGCATTCCTGGTGCTTAAAATACCCAAACCCACTTTCGGCCTCTGGTTACCCCCACCCACTCGGCGAAACACACCGCAAGCACTGGCTCACGCCGGTTTTCTGTGAGGCCGTAGTATTCATCCGGTCGAGCAGTCCCATTCGTGCAGAAGCATGGCTATGCCACGGATATGACAAAATAGAATGTCGTAAAAGCAATTGCAATGTAACACTTAAAACTTATACTTCTTCTTTTTTGCATAGCCTTCCTTGTAATAGGAGTTGCCAGCGTCAGAGTGATGCAGCAGATGTTCAGTGAAAAGCTGATGGCTCGTGCAATGACTTCATGGGTACCTCATGCAGATACAAGTTATAATTACTAGTATACAGTTAAAACTTAAAAAATCATTGTAATTTGATGATTAAAACTTAAAAGTACTCAAATATTACAACATACTCGTCTATGGGAAAAAAAATTAGGCATATAGTACGGTTCTGTCATTTGAGATTTACGGTAAAGGTGTACAGCAAAGTAGATCTATCATATCACATTATTTGTTATACCAGTAACTCATCAGTGTCATTGGCATCTTCGTCCGTATGCCTCGGGGACTCCATGTCAGTGTCGTCCCTCCTTTCTCTTTTTTCAACTATTGTCCCATCCGACTTTCGCACCAAAAATGTACCCAGGTCTCCTGGCATGTCCTCCTGCAAATATCAAATGTATAATGCAATAAAATAAATAATTAGCATGTATGTATTGTACAGTTGCTGACAAACCAGGGGTACCAGAACTTTACCTTTAGAACTTTATTACCATAGCAATAAGATCTAAACCTTACACCGGATTTGTTTACAACCATACAAGAGTATAAATAGTACAAATAGCTCTTTAATCATAAAATCATTGTGACTTTTGTTTTGTAATACCAAAATCAGTAAATAGTTATTCATATATAATGTCTCCAAAAATCAATTACGGATACTTCGGGCACATGATTCACTGCTTGTGTAAAGAAATATTTGTCATACTCAAAGTAAAAAATCATTTTATGTATAAGGTGACTCTCCGCTAAACGCAAACTCGCCCATATAAAGTTTTTTTTTTTTTAGGACAATTATTTTTCTGCCTAAACGTCTTTACACAAGCAGCAAATCATATGCCCGAAATATCCGTATTTGATTTTTCTAGACCTTATATAATAATTTATCAGCAACACCAGAAAAAGATAGTGTTTATAAATAAGTAACAAATATTTTTCGTTTGTTAAAACAAACCTCATTTTTGTCTGTCTTTTCATTTTCCATATTGTCAAGGGCCTCCTCTATTTTGTCAGTGTTGAGTTCAGTCCCATTCTGTTTATTCTCTTCCTCAACTTCCTTCGGTACTTCGGTCTGCTCTGTCGGCTCCTCTGTGGTCTGCTCCATCATCTCATCTTGACTTTGGACTGCACTTGAATCATTTTCCGCCTGCAATCCAAATCATATCCAATAATGTTACTGCTTGCTGGTTTCAATGCTTGCAATGAGGGTGTTTGATATTTTTCTGTCACCAGGCGGCGCTTGGTAGCCCAATGGTCCATGTCGTGTCAAAAAGCTGTCAGATGTCACAAATTTAAAAACCCTCATTGCCAATAGTGATTTTGTATGAACTACAAATGCCTAGCGAAGTGATGACTACATTCTATTCTAAATTACTAACCGCTGGATTTAAGTCATCATCTGTGAGGACGCCTTCACTCAGCCACTCCTCTTGTCCCTCGTCCATTGACTCCATAGAGCTCTGAAACATGCACATTACTAGTTGCACATTTTTAACTAATTGTAATGTTTTAACAATTTGATAGACTGACAATTATTTTCTATGTGACAATTTAAAATTGTACATTTGAATAAGTCTTGGATATGATACTGATAATTCACTATGACTTGTTCAAATTACCTCAAGAGTTATTCAAATGTTTGTTTACAGTTTAAACAATTATAAGCCAAATAGTACATAGGCCATAGTAATAGGTTTGGGTATGTATGATTAAAACTGTCCTATTTATTTTACTTTCTATATAAACTATACTGTAGGGACAAAATGCATGCTTGCACTCTTGGTTCCAAGTCACTTCATTATTATATTTCTAATGTAAGTAATCAGTCTTGACTCTTGTCCTAAACTCTGATCTAAATGGTATATTAAGCTCAACATTGTATGTGTGTAATATAAGTGAAAGGACAATATAATATTATCAGGACACTACTTTTCATTTATCTCTCGAACTTATACCCCACATATTATAGTATAATCAGAAATCGAAGTCAATTAGTTTGAATTGTTTTGCTATTCATTTTATGTTTTTGCATCACTTATCAGTCTTTAACAGGGGGAGGAAGGAAGGTGCATTATGCATGCTTTGATGCTTATGCATGCACTGTCAGTTCTCACATTTGCTTGCAGGTTGTGGGTATTTATTGGCGGGATATTGCTAGATATAAAATAATTATATGGTATGCTATGGATTTCCACAAAGTAACACCTGATTCTATTACGGTATAAAAATAAGTATATTTATATGTCATGGTATAAATAATTACCGAACCGACCTCTAGTTTCGCTAATTTAGCCACCGACTCCTCTTGCACAGACATTGTTTTATCACTCAAAAATTTAATTTGTGAACAGTAGAAATATTTATTTTACAAATAACACGGCAACTGTATATCAAAGGTTATTTAATTTAGTTGAGCTTTTTCGTTTAACACTGTTTTAATTAAGGTAAAAAACTTTTCCTTTTCGTTGTACGGCGTACGCTTTTATTTATGAATTTTAACCTTAAAAACAGAGGTATCAACAATGTAGTAAAGCCTAGTGATGTCCATTGGGCTAACATTGAAGGGCAAAAATTGAAATATATTGATTGTGGATAATTAATGAGGAATTGCGTGCAAATATCAAATATTGATCATCTTTCAAAAGAAAACCATTAATACGAGCTTCTGCTTTAAAAGTGAATTAGTGGCCGTAGTGTCAACAAACTTTGTAAATTATTAACTGTAGCAAATCAACCTTTTAACTGGTACTACTACATTATTTATCAATGACATAAGTTAAACAAATTAAGTAACATTTTTATTTGGAATAAAACCAAATATTCCTTGATTTTATCTTTTAATTAAATATTAATGTACATTTATGATTAACTACGACCCACACGGCTAATAGAGTAGCACCTTTATTTACTTATTCACAATACTTGAACTATGACGCAAATACATTAATTCGTACGTAAAATCAGTTGTTGGTGTGTACCATTACATTTGATTTTATAAATCACCAGTCTAATAAGTCATAGAAGTGATAAAAATTATTTAAATACAGTATTTTTTGTCTGTATGTAAAATGTGTACTAACGACTTATCGATAATTGATACTTCCCTATTAAATCAAATGCTGTCAACAAATAATTTCTTCTTCTTTTTTTTATAAAAAAGTATAATATTAAGCCACGTCCCTTGAGCATTTTAGAGCCCGTATAGCCCGTAAATACGCAAGTTCAATCATTGTTTAGTTCGAAGAGATGAATAGGTACCTACCTACTTATGGATTTCTTTATGAAATCTCCACGCTACGACGATTTGTTTGTTTGCAGGCTAGCAAAGGCCAAAAATTACCTAATCTTATAGATTATTTCATTTTTAACTACCTACTAAGTTTTTTTAACTAAGTAGTAACTGACATTTATAACTACTTACTAAGGACTCGTACACAAAACTGCGATGCGACATCGCAACGCAAAAATCTGCGAGCTCCCTCTACGCATCGCAAGAACGTGCGAATTGATTCGCATCGCGCATTCCTGCGATGTTTCATCACACTTGTTGGCGCCCCATTTTAAGTTCGCTCTGGGACTGCGCGTGGGCAAGACGTGTACTTTAATGTAAAAAAATAACAGAGTACGACGTTGATTTTTTTAATATAACTGATTGAGGAGCGCCCTGTTCTTTGGGACACTAGTAATGAAGATTATAAAAACAAATTCATCAAACAAGATGCTTGGAAGGACGTATGTAAAAGTTCATTTCCAAATTTCGAGGAAAAAGAAAACAATGAAAAAACTAAACTTGGTAAGTAGACAAATACATTTATTAAGTAGAACTTCTTTTTACTTTTTACTAAAACTACCTACAAACAAAAAAATAATATCATACTACATATCATACATTCTATTCATATAAGCACAAAAAATTTCTGTAAATCGTTTCCAACGTTTAGGCGTCGACTTACTTTTTTTAGCGATGTGATCCTTTTGTATTGACTTATTATCAAGAAAGCGAGCAACAATGTAAGCCGCATTGTATATTCTTAATTTTTTTGTAGTTGCCAGCTTAATGCTCCAACTTCGCTAGTAAAGTAATCCGAATATTCGTTTCTATATTTGCACTTACTACCTGAATACCTACATTCGACCCTTGTTGAAGTGGTTGTAGTTCGGAATCATCTATGATCATGTCAACAGGGGTGTCTAATCTATCACGGTTAATTACAAAGTTATGTAATATACAACAAGCCTTGACAATGTCTATTGCAAAATTATATGAGACGTTAATGGGCCGGTGAAATATTCGCCACTTATTGGCCAGTATGCCGAATGTACACTCGACATATCTTCTTGCCCTACTCAAACGGTAGTTGAATACTCTTTATTTAACAGACAAATGTTTGCCAGAATAAGGGCGCATGACATTATTCGAAATAGAAAAAGCTTCGTCTCCGACAAAAACAAATGGAACCGGTTCTTGAAAACTCGGTAACGGCCTCGATATTGGTGTAGGCAAATCACCTCTCATCAGTAAGTCGTACAGTTTCGTGTTGTGGAAAATAGTGGAGTCGCTTTCCTTTCCATATGTTCCTATGTCCACATAGATGAATCAGTATTTCGAGTCAACAATAGCCAACAAAACTATTGAATTGTAGCCCTTGTAATTAAAAAAAAGTGATCCACTATTTGATGTTGAACAGCTGTTGCGTTATTTTTGGTATGTTTTCATTTAAACAAAATTTCCATATTGCACTACAAACTAATCGTATTGTGGCGGAACAATAAGCGCCACAATCCTGAATCGCGCTATCGAAATTTTCAAAGATCGGCACTATATATACATCTGAAATTCATACAAGTGGGCTTCGGCTTGACCGAGCCTAGCACCTCGTTGGTCGGAGATCTCCCTTTGGGGCATCCACTACTCCCACATTAGTGACCCTCGACAGAACACGCCTCCTTCTGAACATCATCATCATCCCCCTTGCAGGTAATTCAGTAATACAAAGATGGAGGGGGATTAAGGATACCTATAATAAATATGAAAAGAAACTCAAAGATGCAAGTAGGTCAGAGTCTGAATCAAAAAATATAAAAGAATACCATCTGTACAAACGATTACAATTTCTTAAGAAAAATTTACAAAATGTGACCACTACCAGTATAAATGAATCAGAAAATGAGCCAGATATCCAAGAAGGGGTACATCTAAAACACGTTACCAAAAGCAGCCACCAAAAAGAATGATGGTTAATAATAATTTTGAAGATGATATTGTAAAGATTTTAAAGGAACCGGAGAATGGACACATCTTTTTTTAAAGGTATTCTACCATCACTTGAAAGATTAGATGACAATAAAACACTAATCTTTCAGAGCAGAATTCTTCAAATTTTAACAGAAACCTCACGGCTACTACTATCCGAATAGCAACTTCCAGGGGGGCTATCAAACTCAACATTTTGCTACATCTCAATAAACGCCACTGATACGTCCACAGTCATCTGCGAGTAACATACCAGATCAAATTGATTCATCTATTAATGATTTTTCTAACTCAAGCATAATAAGCACACTTTCAACTGAGGAAGACTTCGACTATCGATTGTAATATTTGGAAAACTCTTTTCTCAACAAAAACTAATGTAAACAATTATTGTTTTACTTTACTTACCGGATAGTGAGGCCAATCATTTCCAGAGGCATAACAGGAATTCTACCCTTATACGATCGATTCTGAAGATATGGTGATAATAAACTTAAAAGTTGTTCGAATGAAGATATGCTCATTCTAAAATACTCAAAAAAAAATTTTCGTCGGTTTTCAAAGCTTCATATTTCAGATGGAAATAGTTTCCATCGGGATTCATAATAGTAATAAATGGATGAACCCAAAATCTTCTTTGTTTCTTTCTCCTGTATCTCCTAAGCAATAACAAAAGTGCACACCTTTTTTTTACGATCCATGTCACGACCTAGTTTTAAATTTAAAATACTTTAAGTACGGTTGACGGTCGTCGAAGGAATGGTCATCCTGGGAGACGCTTTGTCGCACGAAATCGCATCGCAACAATTCGAGTCGTAATTTTCTGCGGTGCAAATTCGCATCGCGTCGTATCGCAGTTTTGTGTTCAAACCCTTATTGACATAAATAATTTTAATTCAAACAAATTTTTATGATAACAGTTTATTTAACTACAATATTACATAAATTAAATCATTTAATAAACATACAAACAGGTAGTTATTGTATTTTATTTGAGATTATATTTTTTATTTTCTTAATTAAAGTAAGTACTTTCTTATACCCTCCTTAAACCTATGTTTATTTTTTGTTTACTGGGCTACGCCCGCTGCAAGGCGGTAGTTCAAATCTTGATACATAAATTCTTCTTAAAACTCGCTCAAGTTGTTACTAAAAACCCCTCTTGGACTCCACAGCTAAAAGGACAGTGCTATTACCATAGACGTATATATTATAGACGAGGCATATTGAGGCAAAAAGTGTCTCCAGTTAAACGACCCCACTTTTAAAAATATTGGAGCCATTTTATCAATTGAAGGTATGGTGAAAACAAGATGGCTGGTATTTGAAGTATGGAAAACCAAGATGAACTTTTTACTGTGTGAAGATTTGCTCTGTCAAATGTACGTCATAGCCTATTTGAGTTTTGAAATCTTTGGCTATTAATCTTATTCATCAACTACATCAGTTTATTAATCTTTCAATAAAACTAACTACTTTGTAGTCTACTTGCTTGACTAGTTTTCTGTCGCAAAATTAAAAAATCATAGCATTGTTTACAAAATCGATAAGCGTAAATAAGATTAATACAAAATTTCATACAAACTTTTTCTTACAATAATTAAAATTCATTATTTTGTATTTGTACGAATCGATTTATAAGGCTGGGATTTATATGCTCCGGAATCCGGAACGCCGGTGAAAATTCAGAGCAGTAAAATTAGAACTCTGGACGAATACATTAGGTAGCTACAGTTGAAAATCGAAGTGTCGATCTGTCATATATCACATTGACACTTGTGTGTTCGATTTTCAACTCTATTGTGTTAGCCCAAAGTTTTATTTTCAGTGCTCTGAAACTGAAAGCTGGGCCCCCGGTTTCCGGACCATATAGTCCCAGCTTAATGGTTTCAGTCCAGCATAGATATTGTCCAAAACATTTGAACAATTTTATGAAACCTCTTTGTTTTCAATGATGGCGGTCAACGCTTGCCTGTCTCTTTTGTTTTCACAAGCGCAGCTGACCAGCGCCTTCAGGTGTTTGTCCGAGTACTCTGTATGCGTTTTGACAAACTCTTCCAATTCGTTTCGAGGCAAATAGTATGCTTTCACGTACCGATCCACGTAATCTTGATACGGCGCCGGTTTCAGTCTGGATATTTTTTCCAACTTGACGAATAGCTGTCTGTAGTCGAGTTGCATCAGGCCTCGACCGCCATTGGAACATTTTGTCGCATTCGAGAACCCTTCCACCAGCAAGTGAACTATGAACTTCGAGGTCATCGACCAAACGGAGTTGATGACTTGTACATTTAACGAGACTCGTGTGGAAATGTTCTCCAGACGCAGCGCGAACACCTGTATCTTCCGGACTATCATGTCCACGTATGGACTGTGTTCCACAGCCACCTCTTTAACATTCCATCGCACCTGGGACATAGCCACGAGAGTGGAAGTCGCGTCCACGGCTTTAGAGGCCGAGCACATGTAAACGGGCGCTCTCAGATCTGTGGCCGCAGCTAGCGTCGAATCTTTAAAGTGATCCAAAATAATTCGCTGCGGTTGTGCGACGATAAACTCTAGGTACGGGTGAAGGAGTTCAAATTGCTTCGCCAGGAACACTACGCTCTCCACTGCCACTATTCGTTCACTTAAGCCGTGTAAGTTCTCCTCGGATATCAGGTCCAAATGTTGCGGTACGTTCGGAAACTCAACACTCGAAGCTTGATCTGTGTTGTTAATACAGTTCGTTATTCTTTTGAGAGTTGCGTTGAGTTTCGTACTGTATAACGTCGAGGACGCGATCTGTAAATCCGATGTGAAAAACAAATGAACTGTGTAAAAATAGTAGTCGAAGAGCTGATTCATAAGCATTATCACTTCCAAAGATATCTGTGGTAGGTAACGACTGATTTGCAGATACTGCCCGCAGTTCCTGAGCACGGAGAGCGTGGTGTTTGTGACTATGACGCTGTTTCGCACTTTGGAGGGGCTGGTGGGCGAGTGGTCGGTGATGTTGGTGTAGTCGCTCCGGTCCGCTTCGTCAACGAAATCCCTCTTCAGCTCGTCGGGCTCGTCATCGGAGTAGTCGCTCACATACGACTCTGGTTCCAGGCCGAATATGTCGTCATTCGTTATATTTTCATTTCTGAAAATATCGAATGGAGTTCGCGTGGAGTTATGCGTGAAGTATTTGAGTATGTACTCGCTGTCGTCTTGTGAGGGGACTGACGATGCTGTGTCGGATTGAGTCCCCTTGGCGATCACCGAATCTGCCGTCGCTGGGTTAATATACTTCTTGAATTGCTTGAATTCTTGCAGGCTCAGGATGTTAAAGTCGGAGCTGACGGGACATTGTTCCCAGCCCTCGTTTTCCAAAAACAATTTCAGCTCCGCCATTCTGCCTCTGTGATAATTCTTAATATAAGATACGCTCTGAGTCTTTATAAAGTCTTGCAACAGATCTGAAGTGTCGCCGCAAAAAACTTCCGCGATTTGAGTCAGCTTTCTTAAAATACCTAGCATTTGGATAAACTTTTCGAAAGGGTACTCCTCCAGGCCCGAACTTTTTAAGAACATGGACACTTTCGCCTGCACGTCGTGCCATATCCTTATCAGACCGGCTTTTAACTTCTGTCTGATGTATTCTCTGCTAACGTTCTTCTCTATTTCCAGGACATTGTTGGAACTCGGCGTGTGGTCGTCGTTTTTCAAATGCCAATTCACTAGTAGGTAGTAGCTTCGCATCATTAGGAACAACTTTTCGCAGAGACTCAACAGACACGTCGGAGCTTTCGACGTATGGACCGCTTGGCACATCTCCACAAATTTCATCTCCGAGGCGTCTTCTACGAAGGGCTTGACGGCCTCCACCGCTGACTTGTTGACGGCGGAGCAGTAATGCATGTGAAGCTGCTCCATCGCCGCTTGCGTCTTGCCGAGAAGGTCGTAAGCTTTTTTTAGTTTACGAAAAATATTCTCATCGAAATTGTAACAGACACTGGCCAGAACGGAGTCCAATTTATCTTCAGTCATGTCCAAAGTGTCCTGCAGGCGAGCCGCGAGATCCGATATACACGTGTATTCCTTATGCATGGCTGCAGCTTTCTTACTTTTCAATATTAATTCTATGGCTTCGTAGTACTCTTTTTTGTTTAACAAATCGGCTACATCTTTTTCGACACTACGCAGGTTTCTCAAAAGATCTAACGATTTAAGTACCGATTTGATAATCTGTCTCTTTCTAACGTTAGCGAGTATGACAAACGTGGATATCGTGAGATGATTGGACGCGGCGTGCAGCCTTCCTCTTGCTTTCCTGCAGGTTTGCAAGGTGTCAGACAGCTGGGCTCTAATATTTTGTATCTCCGCAAACTCTCGGTCGCAGTTGTCTCGCTGCTGAGATATGAGATATAGAGCCTTACCCGACACGACCTATAAAAGAAAAGCAAAATCACATTAGACAATAGAAAAAACCCTTTCTTGCTGTTTAATTTGTTTAACTAATGAAGTTACACCTGCTGTTGACGTTTTAATTTAGTAAACATCCGCTCGACGGCTTCACAGTTGGGCGGCGACGGCGCGTTCTCCAGCGCATGGCGAGCGGCGTCAAACTCCGCCGGTGGAGAGAAGTACACATGTTCTATTTCTCGAAGCACCTGCCCGAGTATAAATGGACGCTGATAAGCAATACTGTGTCAACCCACAAAATAACTAAAATCAAGATGTTGATACTAATCGCATTCTCAGGCAATAAACTATAATTTTCAAAGTAGTGATAAGTGAATTAAATCATTTTAGTACTGAAAAACTGATAAAAACTTTTAGACGCATAGTTGAAATTCCCTATAGAATAAATTTAATTTAACACGATTTTCTTGAGAAGGCGATCTAGGGGGTTGACAAATTATTTCTTATCAGCGTCCTTCGTAGAAAATAAAATACATAAATAATATACTATGTGCAGTATCCTGGGCCCCAATTCTCGTAACTCGAACATCGGTTCAGTTGTCAGTCTGTCCCGCTCGCGCGCATGATTTGGCGACTATGCGAATGAGTCAGCGCGTTAACCAAAGCGAGATTCGAGGTACGAGAATTAGTTCCCTGCTGTTAATGAAGTTCTTGTTAGCAATAGTAATTTGTTTGAAAACCACTCAACCACTATCCAGAGACAACCGACTGCCACTACATTCGTGAAGCCAGTTCCCACTCCCTACCATATTAGTAAGGTAGGGTTTAGGATTATAGATGAGTAACTTGTAAAATGCGCGTACTTAATAATGGTACGGAACCCTACGTGCACGAGTCCGACTCGCACTTGGCCGGTTTTTTTATATTTCTCAAAACTTTTTTTTTCCAAAAGGTTTTATACTGTGGATATTATTTTTTGACAACAGATGTTGTTCCTTATTACTTAATATTTTAATAAAAATTTATATTTATCATATTTTGCCACAAGTTTTTTGATTATTATTCAGTTTATTACTTTTAGTGATATTTATTTGAATAATTTTTAAACACTATCCAAATTATTTGAGTATATACAAAATGATGTAATACAAAATAATAAAGTTAACATATAATTTTATACACTACCAGACAGGGTACAAACCTCCAGGTCAGCTGCGGACTGGGCAGCAGTCATGGACCGTGAGTTGATGCCCGGCGGAGCGTTCCGGTTCTCTATGTTTGATGGCAGCATTTTGTTACGAAAAGCTGTAACTTACTCCTTCTGTAATTTTTTGCAAATTGTAATTTGTTGCAAATTGACCCAATTCACCTTTGCTCTGGGGTTAATTGGGCCGTGTATGGGGATAATAGCTTTTCAACAGGGCTGGCACTTACTTTATACTACAAATCGATTTAAAAAATCCTCATAATACTTAATATAAGCTTTATGAAAACATGTAGTATTCGCATAACTTCACGAATACTACATATTGTATGTTACGCGGTGTAACATAATATTTTATATAATTTTCCTACTTAATATTGTTCAAAATATACAATTTCTATACAGCAAAACCATTCTGCTAATTACCCTTGACAATTTTCGTTTTTTTATAAAAATGACAGCTGACGATGTATGAAGAACAATGATTAAAATTAATAATTGATGATTGAATAAATTATCTTCAAAATTTATGAATCGCGACAACCATATCTATAAAAACCCAATTCACCCACAGTCACGTACTTCACTTTGACATTTAAATATTGTAAATGCAAAAGAAAATTCCAATGTTTTACAGACCTCAAGTTAAGTAAGTATTGACCCTTCACTTTGGAATTCTTTTTTTTTTTTTTCAAATGAGAGGACCACTAAATATTACCAGAATAAATAAGGAAATGTTACAAAGTTTAAATTTAATACATATAATTTATTAAATTATAAAAGAATAATAAGGTCGCAAAAACTTTCCCGGGTTTGTCCCAATTATTTACCATTTATATTAGAATTGCAATCAGATAAAACTATGACTTATGTGTTTTTCTATAGGTACATTACTATCTCGTACACCCTACAAAACTTACTGTGTCTTGTGACGATGATCTCGTTTTTTACACTGCAACATACAGAAGAATAAAAGACAAATAAATATCACGTCCTATAAAAAAAGTAAAACCATTATGAAAGTAACAACAATAGTAAAACAAGCAATATTAATAAGTACAGTTCTTAATTAATTACCTGTGCTAGTTACAGCCTTACAACTATCATTTTTTTATATCTTTAGTCTGCAACCAATAACTATAACATTTTTTATAGACCCTTTATTTATCCTAAAATAATCACTTATTTTTAGCGAGATTTTTTGGAAAAATCAGACAAAATACAAATAAACACGCGAAATGTCATTGTGACAATCAGATTATGAATTTGAAAACATTTACTTTTTTTTTAAATATGGCATCGGCTTATAACCATTTGCTATTGTCAAGTTAAAAAGGCGGGAAATAGAACTTTCGTTTCAATTTTCAACACCGTATTCCTAAGTCGTCTCGTCTAAAGTCTAGTCAAAGTCCAAATAAATAGTCAATGCAGTCCATGAGTCATGTCAGTTAATTTAGTAAAGTGGTAGAGGCTTTACTGAAAGTTTCTAGGGAGTTTTGGAGGTAAACTCAAAATAGCACGTTTTTAAAAGTTGTACCACTTGCCCACACTTGTGCACGTTAACGAATATTTAATGGTTAATATTCTACCAATATTACACATTAAGAACCGAAATAACACACATTTATGAAAAAAATGCAAAAGGGAGGCATGCCAAAAGAAGTAGAATAAGACCTTTTTCAAAATGCAAAGTGAAACATAGAAGATCTACAAAAAAAAATATCAGTGCGCTGCTGCTAGCGCACACATTTTGCATTTTAATACGTTATGACAGCGCACAATGAGAATTATATCTATGTAGAAATTAATTGGTACTCTGTGGCTTTGCTTAATGTACACAGTACAAGTTACACGTCTTATGACTTACAACACAACTTAGGGAACGTACCTATACTACAATACGTGACCTATTTTTTAAAACTTTTTTGACCCCTTCCTCATAAGACTGCATGCATGCTTGTAATTACTAGTAAATTAAATATTATGCAGAAGAAAAACTTAAATTAATAGATATTGCTACTGTAACTTAATTTACCAAAACAACTTTCTGTTTAATTACATTAATATGTTTAATAATATAATGAACGTAATATAATAATATATGATAAAAATAATATATGAACGTTTTAATTAATACTAATACGTTCCCAGTATCAATCCACTCGGATACATCATTGATCACGGGGGCAGTAGTATCAGGAGTTTCTTCAGACTTAGTTAGTCATTTCTTGTTCATCGACGGCCTTTACATCTAACCACTCCACGCATCTTATCACACAAAACATCATGAGGCCTCCTGGATAGAATCCGCAGAGGTCGTACGCGAGACAATTTGTTCACTGCACCACCATGCAAATTTCACCACTGCGCTCCATATTTGAAGACCTCCGTCGCTCCTAAACGTGTCACGTAGAATGGGTACGTTCACTTACCGCTTATAGAACAATATTAATTGTTGGATTTGGTATTATGATTATGAGCCTGTTAACAATGAATAGTAATTAACATACATTAATAACAATATAACAGGTGGAATCAATTAAATAGGGATGTTGCCTAGTGTGGACTATCACATATTTATAAATTAAAATTTAAAATTGTTGAATAAATATACATAAAATATCTAAAATAAAGAGGTAGGTATTTAAATTGACGCGATTAAAAATAAAAAGTATTGTCCATCTCTTTCTCGCAAAACAATTTGTAATGTCACAAGTTGCTACCGCCATATGTACATTTTGTAATGACAGGTGCAACTCGTGACGTCACAGGCCGATATATATTTCTCTTTCATAAAGTAAATTTAAATTGTTTGTATCCTCGTTATTTTTTATGATAAACGGAAATGGGTTCTACATTGTATATTAATATGTTGTCTAACATGGACATACGACCATCCAGCCTGCCAGTCCAAGGCCACGGACTTGTAGGCAAAAAATGATTGACACTAATGACGTCTTTTAGTACCGGTACTGGATTTGCTGGATGGACCGTGAGTGAGAATAAAATAATTTTTAGGCAACAAATTTTTTATGTAACTTCATGCCAATAGGCATTGCCTCTTCAGTAGTATTACTTATCATCTATGCATTGCCTATAATGTTAATTATCATCTATGTTGCCTATTGGCATTTGACAAATGACAAGTTATACGTATTCAGTGTCTACTACTTGTGTGATAAAAAAAAAACAAAGCTTGACGTCATGCGAGCGATGAATATTTAGTAATTGTTTTAGTTTTAGTTACTGGTGATCTTTATTGTGCACTACAATTATTAAATGTGTTTAGTGAATAAAGGAAAATGGAAACCGATTGGATGATAGAAGATTCGACCACACTAAAGGTATTTAAAATTAATTAGGACACCAGGAATGTCACGATTGTCTGTTCCGCCATCTTTGGCCCTCTACACACAATTTGTTTAATTTATTTCCTTTCTTTAAGAAACATTTAAATTTAAGCTGTAGATACTCTCTATATCACGGTAATATAACCGTATTTCTCAATAATTAAAGTTATAAATAATAGATGTTAGAGACAGCGCTAAGTCCGCAATGCAGTTTTACGATCTGCACTGTCTCAACCTCATTTCTCGCGTTTCCTCAGTTACCAGGCATAGAATCCTGTGCTCCGTTTTGCACTTCCAACAATATCCATTATTTCCAAACATCTATGAAGTTGCTTTAGCAGTAGGTAACAGCTGAAATAATTTGTCCCACATTCTGATTCATAACTTGTTTTTTTTATTGTTTTCATGATATATGTATATAATTAGACATGATTTTAATGTGCACATCAATTATTGTGTAAACAATACAAACAAAAACTCATGTTCCACTTTCATTTTAATTTTGCAATATGGTAGTTGAAACTGAGCTGTAGTGATATAACAACAAATAAAATGCTTTCTTTGATTGTGTGCTATAGTCTATAGTTGTATTCGGTGGACAGAGAAACGTAACATCAAAATTCATAAGGTAGGACTGACAGCAATGAAACAAGCATTAGGCTGGGAATGTATTGTCTGGAATCTCTGGCCGTAGAAAATTCAGAGCATTGAAAATTCAATTATCAGCTCTATTGTATCTGAAATTGTCTCTGAAAGGCCTTACAGATTCCGGACATTATGGTCCCAGTCTAAATTGATATAGTTTTGACAATATAAATAATCATTTGTGTTTGACGTCGTTTCAAAAATTTATTTGATATAAATTAATAACTTTCTCAATACAACGTAAAATCGATTTAACTTCTAAAGAGTACAAGACCACAAATTGCAATAAATGCAATGTTTCCAAACTATAATCATCCTCAGAATACACTATAGTAGGATTCTAACAATGCTCAAACTTCAATACATAACTTTGGCCCGTATTATTAAAGCATTCTTATCTCTAAGACAATTCTCATGAAAGTACTTAATATGTTGTAATTAATAGACCGTACTTAAGTACAGCTGTAGGTATGGCATATCAAGTGAGTGCGAACATATTAATAAAGGAGACTCGTTACTCAAGTACGCTGTCATTGCTGTCAAACTGTTACTTGAGATGCAGTTTTGTGGGTACAGTCACCTTACCTTACCTTGACTTGAGAACAGCTTGCTTGGGAATTGGGATACAGTACATTATTATTTGTGGTGTTTTTGGGTGTGTTACAATGATGTGAATTAAAATCTAAATACTTATGATTAAGCAAACTCAGAATTTACACTAAATACTTAACACAAAATAAAGTTATAAAAAAAAGACGCTTATTGATACTTATTCTTCTTTTTTTTGGTAATCGCAGTTGCAAAGGTTTTGCACCATTCTGCCAGTGTCGAGTATTTGTATAAATATTTTCGATTTTATTTATTTATTTGTTATTAAAAATTAAATACATTATATTTATTTATATTAAACGAATTACCTATTTGATTTATATTAATTGACTTGATTTGACACTTGACAGCAGAACTTTTTTCGCTGCCCAAAAAACAATCCTCATTACATGATCCCTCCCTCCTACAATTCCTCTCCCTATCAACCTTTTTTCTGTGTTTTGTAAATACTCCTTTTACTGAAACTATATGTACATACTGTGGTACTGGCCCTAAATTTGTCTGTTTTAGGCTTTAGATTATTCAACAGACTTCCTCCTGTACACTGTGCCCTTGTTTATTTGTAAATCCCACTCATAAGGCAGAGTTTTCGTTAACACAACACATTGGCGAATCACTAAGGTGCCACTTTAAGGAATAAGAAGAAGAAGAACTTTTTTCGAATGGCAATAATCAGCATTCCGTTTTGCGTAGGTGTTAAAAGATATGGATATTAATATGCTAGACGATGATAAATATCGTACATATTAATGAAATTATCGTAAAAATTAATGAAAATTAGTTTTTTAAGTAAGTAATTTTTCAATATAAAAAATACAGACTAAACTTTTTTTGGTATTTAATTTTTTAAATTTAATTTTAATTTTAAAATTTATTTTTTTTCAATATAAAAATACAGACCATACTTTTTTTTGCTATTTATATTATTAGATATTACAGTTTTAAAAATAAATATTGAAGGAATGTACAATCAATAAATCCGTTCTTTGTAGAAGTGTAAATGAAACGTTATTTTATTCATTCTTTGTTGTGTAGATGACGCTTAAAAGTTGAGTAAGTGTTCTCAATAACGTTATCAACTGAGACGGTCTTGAGATCATACTGTGAATTAAAGATCATCTTGAGAAGGTAATTGTTACTTGAGACTGCCTCATCCAAGAAAGGTCTTGAGAACGAGTTTGAGAACGAGTTTGAGAACGGTTTATTATTACGGGCCTTAATGTTTTTCTGGATTTACAATAACATACATGGTTTCTAATATTTTATTCATGAAGGTGCTCATATACCATTTTAATATTAAACAGAAAGTGGAAATAATCCATAAACACAAGAAAAATACATAACAATGATTATATCAATATAAATATATATAAATCATCTTTATTGATATATATATATATTTATACTGATAATACCAGAAAATGTGTTTTTGGAACAATGGACTACTATCTCGTTGTGAAATTAGAAAGGTCTTAAATATATTTTTTTTACCATAAGATTATACTATTTCCTTACTCTCTTTGTAATAATCTTAGCTTACAAATTCTTTAGGCATCCTTTATTTTGTGAAATACTACCTCTAGTGCACACATGGCTCTTAGCCTCTTCATTTAATACTGAATACGTTAAGGCTACATATTATGATATTGCTCCACAGGTGACGTCATTAACATCTTTGGACTCGGGAGTGCGACCAGCTCCCAGTGGGGCACAATATATTGCAGAACGTAATACATGCCTTAATTTGTTTTCAAGATGGAACGAAACAGACCAGGTATAATTTAAAAACAAGTACTTAATATTACATAAACAAACTACTAGTAGTAGGGACTGCGGAATAAGTGTTAATGATATTTTCAAAAGGCACTGAGAAGTGAAGGGTTAATCGAATTCTTGTATAATAGCAATACTCGCATGCTATTATACAAGAATTCGATTAACCCTTTCGCAGACATGCAAAACTTTTCTGTGTTGTGTTGGACAATGTTGTTACTTTGAATTATTTGATAAAAATGTTAACATAAACAGGAAAAATGTTGAAAAAAGGACTTAAGCAAACATGACTGCTTTTATAGAGAACCTTCTTGATTAATTTTGTTTTTTGTGTAGGATTTTATCGTCTAAAATAATACATCAGCTGCTTATGAAGATATCACTATTCACTATTCCTTGCTCAAATCCAATTTATTTGACCAAACTAATGTGGCAATTTTTTTTTTTATGTCACTTATCCAAAGTGACATTTAAATTGGTAGCATTATAGTATGTCATTGTCTCCTTGTTTAGGTTTAGAATGTGATATTAACTAAAATATAATTAAGACAAAAAAGAGAAAACAGGAATTGATATGAATGTTATGTTTTCAGGTGGAATTTGTGGAGCAGCTGCTGTCCCAAATGTGCCACTACCAGCACGGCCACATCAACTCCTACCTCAAGCCAATGCTGCAGAGAGACTTCATCTCCATGTTGCCGAGTGAGTAGACATATTGTTTATGCAGGGTTCTCATGCAAAGATGTTGGAAGTGTTCATAAAATTGTAATAAATGCACAAAAATCTTGTTTCGAAATTTTTTTAGGATTTATCATACCTTGTTGTCTGTTTTAATTATTGACAGCTTAGTAGTAAATTATACTTATTCACAAAATAATATTGATTGAAAAAAAAGTATCTTAAAAATTATATGAATAAATCCATTTTATTACAGAGAAAGGATTAGATCATGTGGCAGAGAACATACTATCGTATCTTGACGCAAGCTCATTGTGTGCTGCGGAGCTGGTCTGCCGGGAGTGGCAGCGAGTGATCTCAGAGGGCATGCTGTGGAAGAAACTGGTTGAGAGGAATGTGAGGACCAACTCTCTGTGGAGAGGACTGGCTGAGAGAAGAGAATGGTAATTATTTTTGGAAATAGGATACTGGCATAAAGTCGCAAATTATCTTAAAATACAAGATCTGTTTAAACTTTAAAAATATTCATAATATGTGTATGCCTGTGGGACATTTAAAGTTAACAATCAAGAATGTATAGTTTGCAATTCTGAAAGTATTTCACCGAACCCTTTATCCATCCACTCATCTTTAAATTTCTCCATTTTTAGGTTATTTTCTTTACTTTAATACTACAATTTACAAGGAACTCTTAAAGTTTCGCTCTGTCTGCCGCCCTTTCATATAACTTACACTACTATGCATTTGTATAATAATAGTAGGCATTGGTTTGACACAGTGGCAATCTTTCTTTCACATTCCATAGACAACATTTGCATATTTTCAATTGCGTATCTAAGTCCCGTATAATAAACCGTTCTCAAGACCGTTCTTGGCAGAGACGGTCTCAAGTAACGATTAGCTTCTCAAGATGGTCTTTAATTTATAGTATGATCTCAAGGCCGTATCAGTTGATAACATTATTGAGATCACTTACTCAACTTTTAAGCGTCATCTACACAACAAAGAATGAATAAAATAATGTTTCATTTACACTTCTACAAAGAACGGATTTATTGATTGTACATTCCTTCAATATTTATTTTTAAAAATGTAATATCTAATAATATGAATACCAAAAAAAAGTATGGTCTGTATTTTTATATTGAAAAAAAAACAGATTTTCACTAATTTTCACGTAGATATTAATATTTATTATACTCTAACATATTAATATCCATATTTTTATAACACTACGTAAAACGGAGTGCGGATCATTTCCAATCGAAAAAGTTCTTCTTATTCTTTAAAATTGTCAGTGTGTTGACGAAAACTCTGCCTTATGAGTGGGTTTTATGAATAAAATTTAAAACCAAGGGCACGGTGTACTGGATGAAGTCTGTTGACTATCTAAAACCGAAACCTTAAAAAAGATTTAAGGTCGATAGGCCGAGGAATTGTAGGAGGGAGGGAATCGTACAGTGAGGATTGTTTTTTGGCAGCAAAAAAAGGTCTGCTGTCAAATAAATCAAGTTTTGTTTTGACTTTTATCTTTCGTATTGAGTGCTATTAATTTATATCATATAGGTAATTCGTTTAATGTAAATAAATAAAATCGAAAATATTTCTATAAATACTCGACACTGGCAGAATGGTGCAAAACTTATGCAACCGCGATTGCCAAAATGAAGAAGAAGAAGTAGTTTATTATTACGTTCAATACGTAAGTTACGTTTAGTTGAAGTACGCACTCACTCGATACGCCGTACCTACAGCTGTACTTTATTAAGTAGAGTCTATTAATTAAAACAACATCTTAAGTACTTTCTTGAGAATTGTCTTAGACATAAGAATGCTTTATTAATACGGGCCTAAGAGGCAACAGAACTTATAAAGTAGAAACATAAAATATGAATTATGGTCAAATTAGACTACAACCTCTAGTTACTAATATGACACAATTTTTTAGGATAAAATACCTATTCAAACCAAAGCCTGGTTGCCAACACCCTTCACACTCGTTCTACCGGCAGCTGTACCCCAAGATCATACAGGACATACAGTCTATTGAAGACAACTGGCGACAAGGCCGGCACAACCTGCAGGTTTGTCAATTTACTATATTTTACCATCTACAATTATTGTATTTCTACATAACGATTACAACATAGACTACTCAGTGTAAATCAAATAAACATGTAAATGTAGCAATTCCGTTTTTTTTACAGAGGATAAACTGCAGATCTGAGAACTCCAAAGGCGTTTACTGTTTACAATACGACGACAACAAAATCGTGTCAGGGCTGAGAGACAATACAATCAAGATTTGGGACAGGAAAACACTGCAGTGTGTTAAAGTAAGTAACCTTCATTTGATGTCACTCAGAAAAATATACAAATCTAATCATACTACTAACCCAAAAAAGGTATCCTATTCTTTTTACTCTTATAGCTTTAAAAAAAAATTACAAAGCTACAAAGTTTAGTTTATTTACTTGTGCATAAAGGAATTAATGTTAAAATCGAACTGTTCGTGTCGTATTTTTCTGATCTGTTGTTGTGCCTTTACTGATTACCCTATTCTGCTATTTAATCCTGCAATAATACCGTTACGATCCAGCCCCGATATGTTAAAACTGAAAAAGGGTATTGATAAACGTCAAACCAAAGTCAAACCTATTTTGATTGGTCCAAACTCCAAAAATCGGATTATGATATCAAGACGATTCATTTGTAATTCAATAAAAGTAAAATGAAAGTCTATATAAAATAGAGAATTGGGGTTCTGATTTTGTGCCGTTATTGTGTTGTTGCTGTAGGAACTTCAAGGGCACACGGGCTCCGTGCTGTGCCTGCAGTACGACGAGCGCGCGATCATCTCGGGCAGCTCGGACAGCACGGTGCGTGTGTGGGACGTGGCCACGGGCGCCATGCTCAACACGCTCATACACCACTGCGAGGCCGTGCTGCATCTGCGCTTCTGCAATGGCATGATGGTCACCTGCAGCAAGGTACGACACAGTCGCAGGTGGTGCAGATGACTTAGTGACTATTAAGGTGGGACCGCACTAGGCGTAAACTACGCGGCGGCGGAACTAAGTGACGCGACACGCCAAATATTCTTTATATCAATTTGTGTGAGATATAACGCACTACGCGGCAGCGGACTACGCGACGCGGCACTGCATGCGGTTTTATTAGTAAGGACGTGTTACGTCGTGTCGCTCCGCTGCCGCCTAGTGCAGTCCCACCTTTAGCTGTTTATAATAATACTGTATTTAAATGGGTCGATTTTTGCCGTGCGGCGAGTCGCTTCACAAATCGCCTTGTGATTTTTGTTGGCAAAATTGCCTTGTTACTTGTCATTTACATAGTCAATATTCTCCGTCTGGTGAAAATCGTACCCATATAAATCCCCCATACTCAAGGCCATGTAACATAATATTATGGTAAAAGTAATCTCATTCCTAAGTTACAAATCTATGTCTATGTAAATCTAAATATGTGTATGTATAAATCTTTATATATATAATATTGCTAATGAAATATTTTTTGTGAAGAAGTGTGCCGCATTCTTAAGTAAGATTTCATGGTGATAGATAGATAGATAAACTCTTTATTGCTCACATTAAAGAATACAATCAGTAGACTAAAACTAAACTTATAATCTAAATGTGGGCAAGGGCGAACTTATCGCTATAAGCGATCTCTTCCAGACAACCCTGCAGCACAGGAGAGGTAAAATAACTAAATAAGCAGGGTAATACGAAAAATCAAGAATAACTATTTAAAAAGTTAAGCAATACTTACATAATAAATATAATCTATATGCTATACAAATAATATACAATTGTTCAAATAATAAATAGGTACTTATAGTTAATTTAGCAAGCTACTTTGTTCAGAAGATAGTTATGCAGTTTGGATTTGAAGATAGCAAGTGACTTTTACTCTCGAATGTCACGTGGTAGGTCATTCCACATGAGCGCAGCCTTTACAATGAAACAACCACTGAAGTAACCAGACTTTGTAAATGGCACATGAAGTGATCATAAAATTGTATTTTTTTTTTCACAGGACCGATCGATTGCAGTGTGGGACATGACATCCACAACTGAGATCATGTTGCGGAGAGTACTGGTGGGGCATCGGGCAGCCGTCAACGTCGTGGACTTCGACGAGAAGTACATTGTCAGTGCCAGTGGCGATAGGACTATAAAGGTACGACTTTCAAGTTATAATTAAATTAATTTTAAAGCTGCAGAGGAAATTTGAATGATTGAATTAAAAATTATTGAATTTCATTTATTTCTACATAAGATCTCGAGAATCGCTATTGACATGCTAAATCCAACAAATGTTGATAGTGGCGAGCAAGTGAGGACTCGCACATTATGACAATGTGTTGTTGTTGTTAGTTGTTAGCTTGTACAGAAAGAATCATTCCGGTTCAAGGTAGATTCAGTAAGTGGCATAAGCTGTTTAAACTGCTAACTAAAAATAAATTCGTATATACGATTGCATGTTACAATAAGTTGAATCTGACAGGTGTGGAGCACGTCATCTTGCGAGTTCGTGCGCACGCTGAACGGTCACAAGCGCGGCATCGCGTGCCTGCAGTACCGCGACCGGCTCGTGGTGTCCGGTTCCAGCGACAACACTATCCGCCTGTGGGACATCGAGTGCGGCCAGTGCATTCGCGTGCTCGAGGGCCACGAGGAGCTCGTGCGCTGCATCCGCTTCGACAACAAACGCATCGTCAGTGGCGCCTACGACGGCAAGATCAAAGTGTGGGACCTGCGCGCCGCGCTTGACGTGCGCACGCCGCACCAGGAGCTCTGTCTTCGCACGCTCGTGGTTAGTACATGCGTACGCACTCGCGTGCACACACACACACACATACGCACCTGCACGCTCTTACATTATACTCTTTACAGGAGCACACAGGGCGCGTATTCCGGCTGCAGTTCGACGAGTTCCAGATCGTATCCTCATCACACGACGACACCATCCTCGTGTGGAACTTCCTCGACTGCGGGGCCTCGCCTGACCAACCCGCGCGCGACCCGCACAGGCCATTCTACGACTAGGTATATTATACGACCCTACATGATATATTATGTATTAAATAGTATCCTTCACGTCATTTGCAAGATATCTACTGGCTTAAATGTATAAGTGAAGGTGAAGGAAATCCACACATGGTTGGCCCCAGACGTATTGACCAGTCATTCCTCTGAACTATGCTCACTATGTTGTGAGAATGCCATATGTGCTTGGGCAACCATACGGCATTTAAAAACCAACTGTCCCAGGCACTACCGTATTTGAAGAGTGGGTACTTCGCTCGGAGAATACTGTATAAATCATCCAATAACGGATGAAAGATAAATGTATAAAAAGTAAAAATATTTTATGTAGAATACAGCTGAGTAGTGTGTGAATGTTTTTTTACAAATAAACTATAAGCTAATGTTTCAAGCCAAATATTTATTTTTTGTAAGGAACGACTCCCTTATTGCTGGGTGAAGGTTGATAAGCAACTTATTGTAATTTTTGCAGGAGCACGCAAAACTCGAATGGAATGTGTGTTGGACAAAAAGTGAGGTGATTGTGTTACTGGTTCACCGGCAGGCTTCGGCTGTTGCGGTGCTGTGCTGTGCCGCCCGCCGCAGCGACAGAAACGCGCGTTCATCGTGTATATACTGCCTCAAAATAGTCCAATTTTGTTACACGTACGTCAAATTTTTATCGTTGATAACAAAAGTTTGATTTAGATCGAAATTTTAATTGCGTACTGCAGAAATGAAGATTTAAACATGTATGTAAATAAAATTAAGATACTGTATAAAACAATGCTTTCACAATAAAAATATCAATATTTATAATTAATATTAGTAAACGGCAGTCTATGTGATACTACAATATACAGTAAACAGTGCAAAGATATTTCACATGACATATAAAATCACACAATACACATCAGATTCTGGAGTTTTGTGGGTGCGAGTTCCCAAGTTTCATTTGGGACGTATAATGTAAATTACGAATGTCTCACAGTAGTAGTAAATATTTACCTTACTTTCCATGTGGGGGGAAACTTAGGCACTTGATTATTGAAGATAACATAATGGTAATGATCATCGTCATTATAAATAGTCGAGAACTTCTGGATTTCAAATTCAAGTGTTACATGAAGGAATCTCACATTTTCACACTTGCATTGGACGTTCAGCCGTCATGGCGCCTCTATGACGATTCATCATCAATCATTCGTCGTAATATAACATGCCCTTGCTTTATGAAAAGCACGAAAATCTTGGCCCCTATCTAATTGCTTCCAACTGTTGTTGCTACTTTCTTTTATGTTTTTGGCACTTGCAGGATTAGATATACAATCAGAATTAGTCCCTGAGGCATATTCTAAAGCTGTACTTATATAAATCTTAAAAATAAATAAATGTAAGTGTTGGTTTAAAAAATAAAATCCCTTTTTCAAATAAATCAAAAAATCTTCATCAATAATATTATATTAAAAAATATGCAAGGCCTAAAATTGTTTAAATTGGACGCTGATAAGCAATAATGTATCAACCCACTAGATCCCCATTTTGAGAAAATTGTGTTCAATTAAATTTATTCTATAGAGAATTTCAACTACGTTTCAAAAGTTTTTATCAGTTTTTTAGTACTAAAATGATTAAATTCACTTAACACTATTTTGAAAATTATAGTTTATATACCTGACTGAGAATGCGATTCGTATCAACATCTTGATTTTAGTAATTTTGTGAGTTGACACAGTATATCGGCGTCCTATGCCATTATATAGTTATGCCACACTCTTACATCATAATATGTTGCCTTATAGCTTCTATGAAAGATGTGTGTGTAACATCTTATTTCTCCATTTAAATTTTAAAATATGATGAATACATGACGTCAGCCCCAGAGGCTTAAACAAGGAAACGGACTTACAATATAATTTTAATTACTTTAGATTAAACATCGCTGTAACACATAGATATAATTTATGTAAAAAAAAATGATTTGGTACATAAAGAAAAAAACTAACAAAAAATACAAATAACTGTAAACACCAGTAAGATAAGTCTAAGGTGTGTAAAATAGTAATTATTACAGTTAAAACGAAAATATTTTATCACAAAACGTTTTGACCCAAATTACTGAATAGACTCACAATAAGCAGAAAATAACAATTTAAGTTCTTACCTATATATATAGTCTTCCAAATTAAAATGTCAACAGCTTCAAAGCTGATGGGGAAACCTTATACAAATAACTAGCATAGGGGTCATTCGGCAGGGTTCCCAATATAGCGTAGTCCAGAAGATGACTGAGCGTGTGTTCCTAAGCTACACCAGTGTACTGATTACTGGCTAGTAATACTGGTATACTTTAGGAACAACCCCAGAATAAACTTATCAACTATATTAGTTCGGTTGGTTTACTGGCAACATGGCGTGAGTTGCAACACTGCCCTCGATGTAATGTAGAATGATTGTGCGTCTGTTCGTTAGTGTTAGTGGATGTAGGTGTCGCTAGTGTCGTGCAGTAAGTGATACATACTTATTTGTTAAAACTAGCCGTAACTTGAGAATGGGACTTTTGCTGGACCAAAGAATGAACAGAACCAAGTACCTCGGCCTTTTTTACATTGTTTTGTTTTCTTTTTAAAATTCATAGCTCAAAAATAGTTATGATTGATACTCGAGCACTGTGTTTAACTTCAAATTGTTTGTTTTGGCCGCTGTCTGCTTCTTTGGTTGCGAAATACTTTTAGTTTATGATTGAAATTTGTACCGCAGCATTGAAAATTGTGTGTTAGATTTATAAACAGGTCTCTTTATTTATAACAAATAGACTTAATTTTTTTTTTGTAAGTTGAACTTGGATATGATTAGGATAACATGCACTCAAGTAGTGTCTGAATTAGCTAAAACAAGTTTAATAAGTATGTAACATCACATGGAACATAAAATAACACGGCTGCGCCATTGATATATTATATTTGTGGATGCTTTCAGTGTGATTTAATATTCTGCTATCGAAGAGTTTTTAGTCCAGTGTAATGTATCAATGGCAGTCCGTTGCCCAATGATTTCGAAACTGACATCATGTGAAGTACCCCATGTGGGTGCACCGAATGTACATAAGTGTATAGTGGTTAGGTACTGTGTATATATTGCTTAATTAATTTAAGTTGAGTAAGGCGTGCTTCTACAGTTATTCATATTGCCTAGTAGGTTTAAGCTATACTGTACGCCGAGTTTAGGTCTGTTACTGGTTATGTGTGAGTTTGTGTAAATTTCTCGCCTCTCTACAACTGAAAATATATCATGTATATCATTTACTCATATAAGATGATCAAATGGAAAACCTTATAATTATTATTATTATTATATGCGACAGATTAGTAGTTATAGAGCACAAGAGTCGTTATCCTAATGTAAAGGTGATCGCAAACCTGACCTTAAAAATCTTGACAAGAACAATGTGCATGAATTGTTAATATATGATTCTGCATACATAATATTCAAAAACTAAATTGGTTGAATCCCAATTCGGTAAAAAGGGTTTGAGATCTCTTAAAAATGAATTTTATTGTGTAAATGTTCTTTTTTTACTATTATTTTATTTGAATTTGTGTTTACTTGAAGCGTTTACCGTCTTGAGACGGATTCCTATAATGAAGTTAGTTTGTATTTTTATTGTTTCGAAGCTTAATAAGTCTGTTCAGTGTTATTTGTTACTATAACACTGTTGCAGGCTTGTTCGATCTTGTTGCTGTGGATTTAAAGTGATGTCTTTTGAAGCTACCATATTACTTAAGTATGTCGAAAATATTTAAAATTGTGTATAGATAAATTAAAAATAGAGACTGCGTCACTTTTTTATTGTTTCGTTGGAAATCTTGAAAGGATGTTAATATAAAATTGTAAATAATAAAAAATTCTTAAATATCATGCGTTTTGAATTGAATTGAATGATATATTGATATCCTTAAGTTTTAGGTTTATTTTTTAAAAGGTTCAATCCAAAATGTAAGGTTGTACAAAATTAATTAGGGATATTTCGACCATATGATTTACTGCATAAGTCAAGAAACGAATTTCCCGTTTAGGCCGAAAAATGTATATAAAATTGATATTTTTTTTATTCTTAATAACATTACGCTCTTTACGGCTCTGTTAAGGTCATTGGCCTGACACAGCTAACGTATTGACGTTAATTAGGCAAAGACTTTGCTTCCTCTTTTAAGTCACCTGTTTCTGTGAGGTTAATAATTACATTCCTCGGCGCATGGAGGTTAGACTACAGAAGACCGATCGCTACGTGCTAAATAAATCATTGCCCGCCTGTCCTTGAAAATTTTTAGAATTTATAATTCATTTTTCAGCCACCAGCCGCGCTGCCGTCGGTAAGTAGTATAATTTTCTTCATTGGTTGGTTGCGTTAATTCAAGCGGCATTGGTGGCCCGCTTTTATTGACTAAGCGACTATAGCGCTGCGATCGCTAAGACAACTTAGCAATCGCAGCGCCTCACTTAATTTGTCCATATTTCTGGGACACTATTTTCTACAGCGTACGTTCTCCTTCACTCTAACCTCCATGCCTTGGCGCCTTATAACAGAGCGCATAATTTTGTTTAGTATATATATATATATATATATATATATTCATTTTTTTTCTGCCTAAACGTATTTACATAAACAGTATATCATAAGCCCAAAATATTCATAATTGATTTCGAACGATCTTATATAAAAGAACCATTTAAAAAATAAAATATAAAACTGTACTTTACTAGGAACTGCTTATGCCAAGATATTAGGAATAAATAAATAATTTAGTAATACAATCCCCGCACGTCTAACTTGGGCAGGTTACATATTTCTCGCACAAAGTCTTCGTACGTGCAGCAGAAGCTGTGCGTGCCGTCGCGCGGGCGCCATCTTAGCCACCTGTACTGCGGGCTGTCGGCGCACACGTCGCGGCAGAATGTCAGGCTGTCGATGCGGGACTCGTTGTAGTAAGATGAGTTTATTGATATAAACGCCACGGCTGTACGTTTTGATTCGTCGTACACCACCTGATGAGAATGAAATAACATCAACATTTTAAGTTAGTATGATAATGCTGGAGTATCGTTGCGCCACTGCCCACTGCAAAAAAAAAAAAAACAACTGTCTTCGATAATGCCATTCTTTAAATGATTATGTAAGTTTAGGAACACAATCTAAACTCGGTGTTTTCACATTATTACACATAATTTCACAGAAACACATGTTTCAATATGAAACGTATGCCTGTCTTTGTCATTATCGGCGCGATATCAGATATTGGACTAGATATTGAAAACGCACTTGTGCCAAAGACATAAGCATGTTTACTATCGGATATGACAAGATGTGAAAACGCTCTTAGACTTATGAGATGTTCAATTTTGAATCGCTATATTATAAAGTGTGCGCCGCGTCACGTCTCGGATTGAGCTGACGCTTACAAAATGTTACAATATATTAATGCCGACAGTCTTTGCCACATTATTTATAGGCGTGCTATTCGGCTAGGGATACACAATCGTTAAAAACGTAAAATATTGTAGGTAGTGTCGCCGACAAGCCGGTGTACCACGTGTCGCCCTCTACAGCCCACCAGTGGCGCGGGGTTTCTGGTACTCCATTCCTATCCGCTTCACTTACCACTTACCCTCTCTTCCCTACCTACTATACAGACTAGGGCTCCCATATGAAGGAGAACCAGCCTTTGCCACTACAACCCACCTTATAGAAGTACAGTGGCACGGGCACAACGCCGTTGTTGTTCTCGTCTACGTCCAGGTACAGCTCGGTGTCGGCGCCGCGCGCGTCCGGCAGCGTGCTCACCCCCGCCGTGCCCGTGTACACCGTGACCGGCGCGCCCGACGCGTGCACGCGGCGCCGGAGAGCCTGATAGAGTGATAGGTATTTTATTATATTGTTTCACAGTAATAATACAAAGAATTGCAATGTGTATTATTACTGTGATACATGAATTCCACCAAGAACCTACAATACAATCAATAACGTATCTATATTGTGTTATATGTTATGTGATATGAAAGCTTGGGAGTATGAGTATTGACTTCAGTATTTGAAATTACTCAAATCTTATTTGTATTAGACGACGAAAGAAAAACCAATTTTAGACTCTACATTGGCCGTAACCATAGAGCTAACCGTAACGCTTTTTCGTGACAGAAAAAATCGTAATACCCCGGTCTATACTGTATACAGGTGTTATCCGAATGAAATATTTAACCCAACATTAGGCCACAATATACACATAAGTAATGGCAGTTCGCATAACTACAAATGTTCGTAATTTACAGAAAAATTACATGATTAATATTTTCTGACAACTCGTACTTAATGTAACGTAATGGACACCATCGGACTGCCGTACAACGCGGCCGGCTTCAAGGTCACGCGGCCGGCTTCAAGGTCACGCGGCCGGCGAGTAGTACGGGCGCGCGGTAATGAATAGAATTTAAGTATTTTATAGGATAATCTGGTCAAAATAAGGACACATGTTATATTATATATATTTGGAACGAGAATCGAACACTGATTACGCTACTTACACTTCAAAAACGAATATAGCATATTGAATTACTATGTTGGAGAAAGAATGTATGCACAAAAAATAAGAAAACCCGCGACTAAATAATACCAGTTTTGTGCACTGAATATTTAAAACCGGTAGAGATATTATTTTGACGAACAAAATATAACCATCTTAGTACCCCTTCTCAATCAATTGTTTTGACTACTAGGCGATAACGACAGCCCGCATGCAGGCGACCCTCGCGCAAAGTAAATGTACCACTGTAGAGTGAGGTCCTAAAGTACGGCTGTCAAAGTTTTTATTACGGGCGGCAAAACAAAAAAATATTTTTAAATAATTTAATACTAAAGTATTTATTGATCGTGCCATAGTGTTGCGCATTCCCGTTTTGCTCGAAAAAGGGCGGATTATATTTCTAAGTTCCGCTTTTAAAGCAATCACATTCATTGATCCATAATTTATATTTGCCTTAATAAATCTAACGTATAGTCCTTTTTATGAAAGAAGTCCCCTAGACGCGACGCCGTTATCGCGCGACAAAATGTTATCAGCATTATTTAATAATACCTATTTAATCAGAATACCTTGATTCTGCTGTTCTGCTCCACTAAACTCCTTTACCTTGAGTATCATTTCTCGGGCAGCACTTTTTACATTTTATATTGATGACCCGGTACCGGGTACCCGGCAGTTGGGAAACACTGCGTTAGATTAATTATGCAGGCTAATATAAATATTGGCAAATATATTCGCAACAATAGATAAAATCACCCACGTGGGCAACCGCAGTGACATTTTACATTTCGGAGACCTCACGCTACACAAGCGCCCCATTACCCATACGAGATAGTCCTCATTGCGTATTGACAATATTTAGCGGCGTGTTATTGACGTATGGTATGTTATAATGTAGGAATGTGTTACTTATGCTTTACCTCCTCGAGCGCGGCCCAGTCGCCTGCGTTGCCGCGCTGCCACTGCGGCGCCGTGTTGACGTAGTGGAAGGACGCGCGCTGCTCCGCCAACAGCGGGAAGTCCGCGCGCGGCGCCAGGTGCCCACGCGACAGGAACTGCGGGAGAACAGTGGAGACTGAGTCCGTGTCTAGCGATATCGACTCGGGTTGAAGGGAAGGTATTTAACAGGCCTGTTGCTTTACCACCAATACCATAATATTATAAATTTGGGGATGTCCAAAGTGCTAGCTAAAGCTGTCTAGCTCACAGATAGCAACGACCGTACTCCGTTTCCAAAGTAATGCTTGGACTATACTATGATCCGGAATCCAAAAACCCGGGGAAAACTCAGACCATTGGAAATATAACTTTGCGCTGATACAATACAGCTGAAAATCGAATACACAAGTGTCGAATCAAATGTCAATGTCTTACATGACAGCTCGACACTCGACACTTTCGAAGTCTAAAGTCAAAGTCAACATTTTTGATGTGATAACGTCTTATAAATCGATGGAGCCTCATGCGTTACCTGTTACCCGTTATTGTTATCATACGTAAGTACCAGCGTTAGCTCGCATTGCCTTTACCTCATTATTATTATTATTGTTGTTGTTGTTGTTGTTGTTGTTGATGTTGTCATGTTCAACTATCGTCAGTAAACCGACTTTACAGACAACCGGTATGTTTTCATTCAAAATTGGTATTTTTATACACTTTCTGAACGTCGGTCTACATGATGCCTACCACCGGTTCGGGAACTAGCCCGGCGAGAAGAACAGGCATAAGAAACTCGTACAGGGCCATCTTTTATCAAAAAGATGGAAATTGTGCTTTTAAAATAAAAAGGTAATATACAGGGTTACAGGAAAAGTCGACGTAGATCCGTTAAGGGCGTGTAGTTAGCATCGTTTCTAACTGATTTGGCTATGAAACACCCTATCCTAAACCTAACCGTTTTCGAGATATTCGACTTTAATTTTTTTTCATAAATTTGCCGAATTTTTAGATATTTGATTGTATACTATGAAATTTAGTAGTCAAAATCGCATTATTTTTTGCTTTTTACAACTAGGACAAGATGCTTTATGACTTCAAGAACCAAAATTGTAAGTAAATTAACTTAACAGGTCGTACTAAGACATTGAAAGTTAAAAAAAGTAATATTTATTTATTAAGTTTATTTTTCTTTAAAGGATATCCAAAAAAAATAATTATGGAAGATCTACTTTGAAATATCTACGTTTCATCAGCTATCCAACAAGGTATAACAATCAAAGATTTTATTGGAATTGGTGCAAAAAACTTAGCTTCAACGGCAACTAAGGAGGTAAAAAATTACATTAGCTGATTACGTTTAATTTAACCCTTGACCCCAGAAAACAAAATAAAACAATAAATAAGTACACAATAACAATTATTACTTAATAACACATGTTTAAATTTCATGTTCAATATGACCACCCCTGTTTTGCACACATTTTCGCAGACTTTTTCTCAGTCCACTTTTCACTACGCCAGTTGTTAAATTGCCTCTTATTTCATTCGCCGCGTTAATTATTCTAGTTCTCAATTCTTGTACAGATTACAATTACAGATTACGGGTTGGGATCACTGTACACCAGACTCTTCATGTGCCCCCATACATAAAACTTCATGGGGGTTAGGTCCGGACTTCTCGGTGGCCAGGGTATAGGCCCACCTCGCCCAATCCATTTGTTCTGGTAATTTATATCCAACCATTCTCTGACACCTCTCCTGTAATGCGCAGGGCAGCCATCATGTTGGAAGCACATGTCTCGGCGCAGAGCGAGTGGCAAATCTTCTAGTAAATCATTGAGGTCTCCTCTCAGGAAATTTTCATAAAATTCCCCATTTAAATTATCAGGGAGAAAATATGGGCCAATCAAATGATTGGAAATGATACCCATCCACACGTTCAAGCTGAATCGGCGTTGTGATCCCTTAACCCTCTTCTTGTTTGGATTTCCCTGTTCTTTCGGGGCCCAATAATGGACGTTATGGTAGTTTGTGATTCCGTCTTTGTCAAACTTTGACTCATCCGTCCACAAGATTTTTTAAAAAAAAGTCGGGTCTTCTACATCTGCATTCAACATGAATCGGCAGAAACCCAATCGTCTTACGGGATCATCTTGTTCAATATCCTGTACAGGCGTGTCGTGGTATGGGTATAGGCCCGCAGTGTGAACGTTATACCACACTTCCATAGCGGCAACAATATTTGTTGAGGTGGTTGGATTCTATCTGAATCGTTGCACTATTTCGTTGTCCTGTTCTTCGTCATCATCAATAATACGTGGCCTTCCTAAATCTGTCCGTCGTCTCGATACGGAGCCAGTTTCTCGAAGCCTTCGATAGAGTCCTTCAAGAACTCTCACATCCGGTACTCGACGGCCGGAATAGCGTCTTATGTACTCGTTACTAGCTTGCGCGGACACACAATTGCAGTATCCGTAGCAAACTAGCGTATCTGCATATTCCTGGTTCGTGTAGGTCGTCATCGTCAACAGTTCCGTATCACAAGCAAAATCAGAGTCCAGTAAACAAGCACAATAGTCACAAATCGGAAGACTCAGTCCAGAAACACAGCCAAGTCGAACAGAAAACAGAAAGCAAAACGATATCGCATCTACCATGGACGAATCACATAAGCAGACTAACAACCAAACACAAACAATAGGGCATGTTGTATTCCCATTCCTAATCTCCTTCGGCATCGGCACATTATCTTTCTCACTCATACCTGCATTAATCGTAAGTTGTCTCGCTTGCACGCCCCGAACCAACTCAAAGGACAATAGGCAAGGGACCGAGAATTGAAAAAAACCTGGGTGCTTTTAACTAAGTGTTTTTTTCTATGATTTTTGACAAAACCCTTGATTGTGATACCTTGTTGGATAGATGATGAAACGTAGATATTTTAAAGTAGATCTGCAGAACATCTTTCATATATATATATTTTTTGATATCCTTTTTGAGATATCCTTTAAAGAAAAATAAACTTGATAAATAAATATTACTTTTTTTAACTTTCAATGTCTTAGTACGACCTGTTAAGTTAATTTACTTACAATTTTGGTTATTGAAGTCATAAGGCATCTTGTCCTTGTTGTAAAAAGCAAAAAATGATGCAATTTTGACTACTAAATTTCATATTATACAATTAAATATCAAAATATTCGGCAAATTTATGAAAAAAAATTAAAGTCGAATATCTCGAAAACGGTTAGGTTTAGGATAGGGTGTTTCATAGCCAAATCAGTTAGAAACGATGCAAACTACACGCCCTTAACGGATCTACGTCGACTTTTCCTGTAACCCTGTATAACAATGTTATGACTAAAACTACATAACAAGAGTACAATAATAAATGTAATTTCGAAGAAGCTTTGCAGGGGGCCACCTCATTCCCAATGTGTGCTATCATTCATAAAATCATTAACTTTATAATAGACTTTAGCACACAAACGTTCTTTAACTACTTTTTTAAATTTATTGATTGAAAAATTTTTAACGCTTTCTTAGATCTTATTGTACAGGCGTCTGGTCTTTAAACGAATTCTTTATAGGCGTATACACTGGTCTTTAAAAGAATTCTTTACTTTACTGAGTCTAGTCACTTGTACATCAAGCTTATGCTTATTTCGTGTATTTCTATTGTGGTTGTCACTTTTATTTCTGAATAGGATTAATTTTTTTTAACATTTAATACATTTGACAGAACATACTCAATACTGAGAAGCTACAGTTAAGAGTCAATTTTCTTTAAACTTCTCCCTTAATGAAGTGTTGGGGGCCAGCTTGTAGATTGCCCGAACAGCTCGCTTTTGCAGCATAAATATAGTATTTATATTTGCAGCATTTCCCCACAGTAGAATGCCATAGGACATTATACTGTGGAAGTAACTAAAATATACAAACAAGCCTTGCTGTGTTTTCGTCTGAAAATTGTCTTATCTTAATTACTGCAAATGCTGCTGAACTGAGTCTGTCGGCCAACCCAACAATATGAAGTTAACCCACTGAAGTTTTGCGTCTAAAGTTATACTTACCTAAAAAGACAGCTGTATCTACTAGTTCCATACCCTTCCCATTTAATAGTACATTGGTTTCAGTTTGCCTTACATTCGGCAACGTGAACTTTATACATTTAGTTTTTTTGCTATTTAACAAACGATTATTAACACTAAACCAGGGTACTATTTCTGAGAGCTAGCATTATTTACTTCATCATAGCCTGAGTTCTGGCGATTAATATTAAAACTAAGTGACGTGTCATCGGTAAATAAGACTATTTTTTTCATTAATAAGGTATGATAGGTCATTTATATACACCAGAAAAAGAAAGGGTCCTAAAATAGATCCCTGTAGGACCCTTCGATTTTCAAGTCTATTATAATATTATCTCGGAGTTCTATTTTCAGTGCTCTGAATTTTCCCGGGCACGCCAGATTCCTGATCAGATAGTCCCAGCTTAATCTATTGTGACGGACCAATTAGCGCCACAATCCTGAATCGCGCTATCGAAGTTTTCTATGAGCAGCACTATATATACGACATCTGAAATTCACACAAGTGGGCTTCGGCCTGACCGAGCACACCATCTCGCTCGGTCGGAGATCTCCCTTTGGGGCTTGCCACATATTCCCACACTATTTTAATAATTCTACAATTCGGCAAAAACGATTGAGCTCATTTTATCGTATTAAATTCTAGTATGGACTATGGGTAGTCGCGTCACCTGTGTCTTGGTGACGTACTTCTCGCCCATGCCTTGGCCCAGCAGCTCGTCGAACCGCCGACGCTGGTGCTCCAGCTTGTACAGCTTGTTCATGCTGTGCTTGTCGAACAGCTCGCCTTCTGAAATACAACCGGAAAATACAGTTACCATCAGATAGACGTTTTTGTTTCTAAACATTTTCCTTTGCACTTGGACGCCATAAAATATTTAAACACAGAAAAAGTAACTGCAACTGCAAACGTGGTGCAAACGTGGTGCATGCGCACGATTAACCACGATTTTATGCCTGGTCGAACAGCAACTTGTTCGAAAGTCTTCAGACGATATACCAGTAGATCATATCATGTACACTTCATCTTTCTTTCAATCTCTTTCATTATGTAAACGCGTTGTAGAGGTATTCAATATTTTATCTCACCAATAAACCCAGTTCTGGAGCCGTTCTGCATGTAATTGCTGCTGGGGGTAAGTTCCTCCTTCACATACAGCGTGCGGAGGCGCCCGCGGTCGAAGCACGCTGAGTATCGCGCGTGCAGCAAGCCCGAGACCCGGTAGCCCACTCTAGCACATAGTTACGATTGCCGAGTTATCAGACAGAAGTGATCCAAACTGTCGCAAATTGAAATCGGATTTGGAAGTACTTATGTATACAGATCTAGACTTTCATTTAGCTTACAAAAGCTGAGCCTTTAGCCAAGTTACAAATTTTAATACACAATAGGTATGTCAGAGTCGGTAATTTAATAAAAATATGACATTTATACAACCTATAAGCCTAACAGCAATACTGGGTGATTTTTATTCTGTCTGGAGAAGAAAATGGTAGGTTGTATTTGAAAGTTCGAAAATATTAAGCGTCGCCGCGGGCGAAAGAAAGTAGCGCGGGCGGTTCATAGGCCTACTATAATAGGGGTCGCTCCTCACTAGGGTGACAATTATTTTTTAATTTCATTAATCTTATTATTTTTCACCATGTTAGAAATAACCTTAATATTAAAAAAAAACCAACTGAGCGTTTTCAGAAAAATAGCACACCCCCCTTTTGGAGCTGTCCCTCCGTTTTAATATTTAATTGTCCTTAAACTGACAAAAGAAATGGAAAAGTGTGATATACATTCAATTTGTCATTTAAGTAGTTTAACCATATAATTTTAGTACAAATGATTCCCACAATATTATATTTTTTATAAATAATTAAAGTATTCCCAATACCTGGTTTTTGGCTGTCCCACGTGATAAGCCTTTCAGAAAAGATCATTTTATAGGATATTATTTTTTTCAATTTAAGTATCTGTTGTTTATAATGATTTTGGTACAAATTACTTCTTATTTTAATGAATAATCAAACGTTTTTTTCATGTATTATTTAATAAAAAATAATAATAAATGCAAGTCCAAATTTCTGTCTCAACCTGAGTTTTCAGTATTGTGACCGCCTTTTTAGTATTAAAACACTACTGTTGGTATCTTTCGCGGTGGCTGATGGCAACATTGTACCGACCTTTTTTAAAAAATACTGGATTTCGTACGCCAGTGCCAAGTTTAACGCAGTGAGCAACGGACGTTCGTGTGTCATTACCAGGTCGCGATTTTTACACTCAGGTAAGGTGACCATTTCCTGCTTATATTTCACGTTTTCTGTTTATCTTGTAACTAAACATTATTATACATAGGTCAAACTTTCAATTCCGTAATATTTTAGACGGCTAAGTAGAGCAGCTGATTAATTACAGAATTAATTTAAAGTCTGATAGCTGACATGTGACCTCAGAATGTGACCATCTGGGTGGTCGCATACACCCTGAGCTGCAAGTCACAACATGTTTGAGCACATAAAGAATAGTTTACATTGTACCTTATTCAACATTGAACTATATATTTACTGGTTTGGAAGTTTTTGTCTTGTTAGAACCCAAAATAGATATTAGGTGCAAAATATTAATAGATACGGCGTAAAGTAAACCAATAAATAAATTTTTATTTTTGCTTTTTAGCATTCTCTATGCAATTCTTATTGTTTTTTTAAATAACGTAATAAAAATTAATAAAATATTATTATACGTTCCGTAGCTTAGTAGTTAGAGCAGTCGCCCGGATAGCGAAAGGTCGTGGGTTCGAGTCCCATCGGAGTGGTTGTGCGGGAGCTGATTCATTTCTAATACTTTACGTTTCAACCAGTAAAATCATAAAATGACAAAAACTACATACATAAAACTTGTAAAACATTTAAATTACACAGGTACAGACATTGTATTTAATTATCAATGTGCCTAATCAAATGTCCATTACTTATTTGTACGAAAATTTATTTAAATTACTACAAAAATTAGGCGTCAATGTTTCAAAACATTTACATCGTATCTAGTAAAAAATACCTACTTTCTATTTTACGTCCTAAAAAGATAGAAATTCAGTGACCTCAGGTAAATTATAGAATTTCATTTTATACATGTAAATTAGTCAATAATTGTTGTAGTAACTTAAATAAATAATTGATATTTGATAGGCATATTGATTGATAATTAAATATAATGTCAGTACCTATATGTATAATTAAACATTTTACAAGATTCATGTAGTTTTTGTCCTGTTCCGATGTTTGTTACTTAATGGTTCGCATGTTTTTATCTTTATAAGACCTAAAATAGAAAATATGAAAAAAATATTATAAAGTACGGCCTTCGATCATATAATACCTCGAAGGATACGGGGTAAATGTTATTACTATTAAAATTTGTTTGTGTCATTATTAGATTAGAAATTCATTGTCTTATAGTGAACTATAATGCCGCTTAGTGGAGCTGAAAAAACTAGAAGATACAGAGAAAAGCTGAAGAAAGAGAGGCCAGATGAGTATAAAGCTCAATGTTCACGAAATTTGCAGAGACTGAAATCAAAAAGAAAGACAATTTCGGAAATGACTCCATCAGAAGCCGAAAAACAGCGAGAGCAATGGAGGCAAGACAAACGGAAAAGTGACGCTAAAAAAAAAAGAGAAAAATTAAGAACAGATGCCGCTGTGGAAACAAAAAACGAAGTCACAGAAAATGATAAAAAAAATGAAAGAGTTTTGAAAATGTGTAAAATATTATTAAAGAGATGCAAAACCATAACGAATATTCTTAAAAAAGTGAGAATACAAAAGGAGACTTATAGAAAACGATACCAACGGCTTAAGGAAAAAACTACAACAAAGATAGAAAAATTGGAAACTAATATATTAAAATTAAAGGCTAGAGAAGAAGTGTTAGAACTATCATTGAAAAAAACTTATAGCGATAGTAAGAGCCACGATGAAAAAGTTACTTTAAAAAAAATTGTAGTAAACAGCAGGGACAAAACTTACGTATGCAAATTAATGGGACTGAAAAATAAACCAAGATCAAAAAAAAAGAGAGTGAGACGTGCAATAATACTAGAAATCAATCAGTTTTACGTAAGAGATGATAATAGCCGTAATACAGCGGGAAAAAAGGAAACAAGAACAAAACACAAGAAGAAGGAACAAATAAGATATTTGACTGATACCTTGAAGAACTTATACCAAAAATACAAAAGTGAAGGAGGCCGTTATGGCTTCACCACCTTTTATAAAAACAAACCCTTTTATGTTTTGTCACCGCACCTTAATTCGCGTAACACGTGTCTCTGTGTAAAGCACAGTAATATCGAATTTTTGCACAATACCTTGCTAAAGAATAAAGTGGTCCAGTTTGGTCTAAAGGACATATTGAAAACTGTAGCCTGTGATATAAAAAATTACCAATGCATGCACAATAAATGCAAAGATTGTAAAAATAAGACACCTAGTTTTGAGGATGTTGACAATGACAGGGAAGTCAGCTGGTTTCGCTGGGAAAGCCAGATACATAAATATACAAAGAAAGATGGAACAACAAACAAAGAAATGGTAACAAAAAAAACTACAAAAGTTATAAAGATAGGAAGGATATTGGAGCTAAAAACTTTATTTACTAAAGATCTGCTTGCATTCAAAACACATTATTTCAATATGAACCGCCAGCAAACCGAGTTCCAAAAAATTATATCAAATTTAAATGACAACGAGGTTGTTATTGTAGCAGACTTTTCCGAAAATTACGAAGCTAAATTATGCAATGAAATTCAAGCTATGCATTTTGGCGCTTCTAAGCGACAAATAACCTTGCATACAGGTATGATATACTGGAACAAGAAATGCCAATCATTTTGCTCTATTGCCAATGTCAATAATCATCAGCCAGCAGCTATATGGGCCCATTTAGCTCCTGTTATCAAGCTAATTAAAAAAGAGAGTCCAAATACGTCTATCGTTCATATGTACACTGACGGGCCGTCTTCTCAGTATAGACAAAAAAATAACTTTTACCTGCTAAGCCACTTCACTGTCGAATACGGATTTCAATATGCAACTTGGAATTACTATGAAAGTGGACACGGCAAAAGCGTAGCAGATGGGATTGGAGGTTCAATCAAACGGACACTAGACAGGAAAGTAACGCAAGGTGCCGATGTCACCAGCGCGGAAGACGCATATGATATTTTAAGAAGGTGCATGAATGCTGTAGAGATATTTTTGATCCAAGATAATGCCATCGACGAAATTGCCACAATATTGCCTTCAAATGTGCAACCTCTAAAAGGTACCCAAAAAGTTCACCAGGTAATTACCCTAGACAAGAATTTGATCAAATACCGAGATATTAGCTGTTTCTGCCAAAAAGGACTTTGCAATTGTTTCACACCTCAGACCCACAACATACTTCTGAAAAATCGTATTATTGCCGATTTGCGCAAGGAGGAACATATTGAAGGTATAAAAGATTGTGTGATATCACTAGATCATTGTGCCGTTGAAGATATCGATGTCGGTTCTTTATTCAATGAGCCTCTTTTACATATTTCTGAGAATGAATCTAAAATGGTCGACGAACCCCTTCTATCACAGAAGCTTCCATTTATAATTTTTGACACCCCTGAGATTTGTAAAAATACAGTCAGCGATCATTGTGACGAGATTTTAGACACCAATGTTACTATGACTCGTAATGCAAGTCATTCGTCCGAAAATGACACTGTGAGCCAACCCTTTACCGATAAGCCGTCTCTTTCTGCACAAATTGTATTGAAAAGGAAATCCACGACCAGAAAAAAAATTAATGATACCAAAAAATTCAAACCAATTGCTTTTCTAGATTGCAGAATATGTCACTCTTCTATTTTGGGTCAAAAAATTAAATGCATTGCTTGCAAAAACTGGGTGTGTGATGATTGCATGTCTATAAACGATATTGTTTTAATTGATTACATTTGCGATAAATGTATAGAAGGTATTTTTTTTATAATATATAATTTAATCTTAATTTATTTCATAGTAGTTTGCTATATTTTCATGTCTACTAACTTTGGTTTCAGGTGATTCGGAATAAAGATTCAGCATGCAAGCCGATATTGACAACATTTTGCATTTTAACGACTATGCCAAGTTTTACCTCTTCGAATTAAATTGGCCGTGGACGGAGACACATTTCATTAAGTCTCAGTTTTGTTTCCAATGCGGTACATCTACTTGTCTATTTTTCGGACCCCCGCATTTCACATCACGAATGCAGGGTAACGATATATTGATACTTCTAGTAAGTCCGTTTTTTTTTTGTTTTAATTGTGACTGCTGCATTTATGACCACTTCCCAGCCGATGAGTGCGTTGTTTGTGCAAATTGGTTACTTTGTTACAAACGTAAGTCCGAACGGAATATTGTTCGGACTTTATAAGATCGCAGTGGCATCAATATTATTTAAAATTAATTAGAATAAGGAAAAATAATTAACTCTTGTTTACTGTAATTTAAGTTAAAATTATGGATCTCATTCAAAAGTCAATTTATCTTTTAAGTATCAGATTAATATATAAAGTTGGTTCAATCTGTATTTGTTAAGCCAACTTGTTTTGTGATATTGAAGTTTAATTTGATAGTTATTAATTATTAAAGAAGATCTCGATAATAATACTTTTGATATAAAAAAAATACGTAAGTTCTTTAAAAAAAACTAAACATACGTATACGTGATATTCGTGTTTATCTTTGTTGTTATTTATAATAGTTTTTACATTAATACTACTTAATAATAATGTTATTTTTGATAAAAGAAATACTTCGTTTGTTCCCAACGAGTCACACTGTAACCTGTAACATTGTGACTGGTTGGGAAAAAATTGTAAAATAATTCCCAATTAGTCACACTATGAATCGTACCTACTCTTAGGTTTATTTTTTGTATGATCTGGGGTTATACTATCTATCTAATATAATCCATTAATGGATTTGACCTATGGATTAGAGTGGAATAGAGAAAATTAGGGCTAAGACGTAACAGTAATCAGTATAACCCCAAATCATACAAAAAATAAACCTAAGAGTAGGTACGATTCACAGTGTGACTCGTTGGGAATAATTTCGGAAAGGTCTCCCAACGTGTCACAATGTGACTGGTTGCGAATTATTTTACAATTTTTCCAAACTAGTCAATGTTACAGGTTACAGTGTGACTCGTTGGGAACAAACGAAATACTCACTTTGAGACTGTACACTTTTTTAATTATGTGCTTGAAGCACAAAATGTTGAATACATGAGTATAAGTTTTATCTCAATTTGTTTTTGTTATTTTAATATTAAAACATTAAAGTTAATATTAAATAAAATTGTATTTCATTTCTTTTAATTATATTGCTAAAATAAAATTATGTAGACGCGACTTTACTTTTGACACCCGCTCAGTATGTGACTGTCCCTATAAAAAACTCTACTTTAGTGACCATATAAAGGTACTATTTGTATGAAATAGTTAGGAATCTTGATTTAAATATCACAGCATAGGTTTGTATTAATGTGCAAATACAAATACTAAGTACATTTACTTTGTAAATTAGTGTTTATCAAGAAAAATATTCTCCGTGCAAGGACTCATTAATGACTTACATTTTTCTCAAATGTTTTCTCAGTACAAAATGAATCTTGGTAGCAACAGTTACTTTTTAAATTTAAAAGTCAACATTAACAACCTACCTGGTACAAAAAAAATATGTAAATGATAGCAAATACAAAAATAACAGGCTTTTTTGGGAAAAGGGCACAGTCACATTCTGAGGTTCGAAAACCTTAGAAATCTATTGTGTGACCAAATATTTCATGGAAAAACACAAATTAGAAGAAAAAAACCTTGTTTTTTATGAAAATTAGACTATATCAGTATACATTCATCATTAATATTACTTAAATAACATAATTGCAAAAAATATTCTAATTTCGAGGGGGTGTGCTATTTTTCTGAAAACGCTCAACTGCGTTATTTTGATGTACCCAATGTCACTCTCACGAGTCACGACTAAGACGAATGATACTTCTCAAGCTCAAATGCGCAAGCCGTTTAGACAACTAACTATGCTATGGTAGTCCTATTATTCTCTATATGGAATAAAAAGTCACCCAGTATTATACCTGTAGAGCCTGTTGACCCCGCTGCAGGCGCCGGTGTCCTCGGCGGCGTACCAGGGCGGCTGGCTGCACACCACCTGCTGTAACGATCCAACCCACGCAGACCCGACTGCTTGAAACGTCGAGTCGCGCACGCATTTTATGTTCTGGAATATATGGACACAATATCTTAGTAACGGCCTGTCCACGTCACGAAGTCGTCTACAGCTGCGGATCGATGCGCAACTCGCAGCACGGAGCGTTGGCCTTATAGATATAAGGCTGGTTTTAAAGCCAAAACAAACCTTTTTTCATTATTGTTATTAAAAGGTTTGATGTTAATGACTTTGTTTTTCTTAAATATTAAGTTAAATTTTCTTGATTTTACCGAGGTAGCGATATAACCATGGAGCAACGGATACATCGGAGTAGGTACACCGTACAGGTAAACTGTGTAGTGTGATTTACACACATTTTGTGATTGAGTGTGTGATATACCTACTCATATTGGTATACACGGGTTTAGTTTCAGTTGGTCCGTCCGAATCCGGGTTTAGCTTTTCGACCTGCAGAACAAGCCCCGTGGACGGCCGGAGACCAAAGTTACGACAGATGTCTACTGCCAGCAACTGCAAATCATGATGCAAAAGCTAGCTGCTAAACAACCGAGCTTGGTTATTCGCTCTAGGTCACTGCTGATTCAGGACCACGGATAAGATAAATGAGGTTGGATTGGCAATGTGCGCGGGGCAGACGCGCCACAAGTATGATTGGACAATCATACTTCAACCGAACCACGCGTTCATACTTTTTAGTCGCTTGTTGATTGCCTCGCAGTACGGAGCAGCGCTAATATCCTTTGAAAATGCCGTGTTGTGCGATTGTTATGTGCAAATTAAAGAGTCAGACATCAAATATGAAACAAGGAGGAATTTCTTTTCATCGGTAAGCATAAAAACCTTAGTTTTTTAGTATTTTTGCTAAAAAACTAGTTCGAATTATGAAATTCTAAGTAGAAACGACAATTAAGCCAAGAATCACAGAAAATATACATTGCTGGTGAAGTACGCAAATATTTCGCGAGAAGACATATCTGACGCGCAATGGGTTGCGAAGCGAGCCAAATTACCGCGCCTTTCGACTCGTTCGAGTCACTTCCGCTTCGGTCGCCTGGATAGTAGTGCAGTCAGTTATCGATGATTTATCGACAAATTATTTTTCTTCAGAATGAGTTACTACTGTTCTCGGTAGTAAAATTTTGCTAGTCTTTTTGTTGCTACATAATATTTGTCGATCATCGACTTCTTTTTTTGCTTTATTACAAATAAAGGTATGCATGTTGATATTTTTTTTCATTTTCTATCCCAATACCAATTAAATTCGCCTTTGACACAATGTTTTAATTAGTATAAAATTACTAGTGCTCCCGTTATTAAAATTTTTCATTCAATTACCAATAGCTACAGGACGATTTACGATGAGCCCTCGGCAAAAATAGTGGGGATGCAAATATTGTACACGCGCAACCATACTTGCCCCGCTACTCCCCCCGCCGAATTCAAAAGTTAGGGCTCATAAATCGTAAATCTAACTGAAACTAAGATGATTTCAAGATTCAAGTTTGACCATTTTCATTATCGAAAATTCCTATCGACCATAGCAAGCCCTAGCGTGCGTGTGAATTTTGAGCATGTGGTTGTGTCGTAACGTTACCGACTCAACGTAGTGTGAGTACCAAATCGCAGCCCTCTGTTCTAGGTGTGATTTGTTAATTAGTGTGCGTAATTCGTGTATGTATTATTATTTCTTATGTAGTGGAGTGCATTGGTGGGAGACAGGCGGCAACGCTGGTTTTCAAGTAAAAGTATCACGGTTGCCAATCCAACCTCATTTTTTTCATTCATTTATCTTACCCGTGTTCAGGACAACGCTAGACCACACACTGCATAACAGACGGCTACCAAATTAGAGGAGCTTCAATTGAAATATCTAAGACATCCACCGTACTCCCCGGACCTTGCTCCAACAGATTACCATTTTTATCGAAATTTGGATAACTTCTTGCAAGGGAAAAATTGAACTCCGATGGGGCAGTCCAAAGCGCCTTTAAAGATTTTATTGATTCCTGTCCGAATGTTTTTTTGTAAAGGAATCAATTAACTACCTATGAGATGGCAAATTCGCATAGATAGCAATGGTATATACTTTGATTAAATAAATATATTATGTTTAAAAAATCTACTTTATGTTCCTCCTTAACAAAACGCCAATTTCGTATGTAACCTAATAATATATTGTTTTCGTACAAGTCCGCTTCAAGGCGCGTATTGGATTTGCAAGCTGGACGATGGTCGATGAGTAAGGCACTTTATTCACCATCCAGCCTGCAAATAAAAAAATCGGTTGTCTGTAAAGTCGGTTTACTGACGATAGTTGAACGTGACAACGTCATGTTTATAGTGCGCGCGGAACTAGTTGGCCGCGCCTTAGGTAGGCGTGTTGCCGCCGCGAAGTCCGGCGCCGAACTGAGTAATAACATCAAGCGCCACCGCCTCTCCGTCCCACCGCTCACATACCTAAGGCGCGGCTAGCTGAGGTAACGGCAATGCGTCATATTTAGCGAGGTAACGCTGGTAACAGGTAACGCATGACTCATGTTTTTTCGTGCGTGCAGCCGGCTCCATCAAATTATAAGACGTTATCACGTCAAAAATTAGAAGATTACATTAGGTACATAACTTACAACGCTATCAGCCCCGCTACTCTGGTTGCTCATGACCACGTACTTCCTGGTTCCTGGGCAGGCCACCAGCAGGCGCTCGGCCCGCCGCAGTGTCACGCTGCCGTCGGGGCCTGGAGACACGAGCTCCCCGTTGCGAAGGAACACCGGCGATGGAGTGCCGAAGTCCACGCGGAGCGATAAATTACATTCTGAAATTAGAAAAGGTAAACCTACTGCAAAAATATAGATACCGTCTCCGTTTCATATCGGGTAATAAAATGGAGTAAGGCAGAGAGGCAAAAAATATATAATTATGTATATTGACAGAGGATACTTACTTATGCCTCTGTGATCACTGATGTGTAGACTGTATTATAACAAAATAGTCAACTAATACCCAATTAAAGGGCTGCAATTATGCCGACGGATTGACTGATAATAAGCAATCACTATCGTCCATGGACACCCGCAGGCCGCAATACGTAAGGCGCCACAAGTGCGTTTACGCACTTAATCTTGTACGTGCAGTAATTGATATAAGTAAATATTCGGTGTTTAAGTAATGGAGTTGCATATTATAGATGTCAGATAAGCAACGCCGCATTTAGCATTACCAGCGCCCTGGGCTAGTCCCAACCGTATACAATGAAGAATAATTTTAATACTTAATAGTATTCAGTGTTTTTTGTACTTGGAAGATGTTTGAGTACTCAATTTAGAGAATTTACGAGTATGTAGGTCTCATTCACTGAGCGAGGGATAGAAAAGTATGCGCGGCGCCCCGTTTTATCCGGCGCCCCTGGCGGTCGCCCGACTTCGACCCCCGCGACGCGACGCCGCGCCGCATACTGCAGATATTAAGCACCTATATTACAAGTTGCATATTATAGATGTCAGTACCACGTACCTTTATTACAGTGCACTGCTTTCATAATATTATCTAGATAAGTAGGTACTTATGGATAATTTTTTTATCAAAATAGAGCACTGGTTGGGTACATACTACATAGATATAAATAAGTACATATTTATGCAACTGTATCTATGAATACATATTGGTAACTAAATTACATATTCCCTACATACACATTTATTTTTATCAATATTAATTAACCCGTGAAAATAGATTTAATAATTATTAATTTCAGTATTTAAGGGACAAATGCAATGCATGCAGCTTATGTAATACAATTACTTATGCCAAAAAATGCGGAATTTTAGTTTTTTACCCGGGACAAAAAGAACATTTCCCTGAGGATCGAGCGAGTTTTTGCATTTTTGATTAGTTTTAGGGTGCCTAAGCTCATATTTATATATATGGGATACTTTTTAGTTTTTAATCCTATATCGCTCGATTTACGGGACAGTGCTTGTCTGTATAAATAGGTAATACTAAAAATACGGGACGTACCGGGAAATATGGGACGTCCGGCATCCCTATAGTACCTACCTATTTAAAAAGAAATAAGAATTATCCAACCCTCGTAATTATTATTATTTTAATTCTTAATGAAATTGCCTAATACAGGACGCCTAATTATGCTACATCAATCTGTCCTGTACAATGTAGATAACCGAAGAACATAATAATATTAAATACCGTGTTACGGTCACCAGAACTGAAATTGCAATTAATATCTAACGAACACAGTATGTTAGTATTTAATACTCATCCGCGGTTAAATAGAAGTCCGGTAGATTGGCGGCCTGGCGGGATTCGAACCCGCAGGCCGCAACCACTGGTAAAACCACTATACTAGTGGTGCTTGTAACAGTCACAACTCACAATATTACTTATTCTGATTTTACCATTGTTTCCTGTACGAAGTTAACATTTAAATTTAACAAAGGTACAAACAAGTATCTTCAATCACTACATAATAATAATATAAGATTTTATAACATAAATAATTGTAGCTCTAAAAACGTACTTCTAAAAATAAACCTTACCGCCACGGTTTTCTCGTAATCTCGCAATAAAAAACAATAAGAAAATTGTTCGCACCATGTTTATCACTTTTTAAGCAGTCAACCATGTACTAACTATAACGCCTACAACGTCTAGCAGAGTTTGCGGCGCGCTGCCCACTGCTGCGGCCTGCGATCAGCGTATAATGTACTTTGTAAATATATAACACCACAATGCAATGCTAGATGAGTGATGACGTAGTATACAGACACCAACATCACGGACTTACCGTTATGTAATGCAAGAAGTAGGACAAAAGATTTAGCTAAAGAACATAGATTTATTAGAATATTACCGTTTCTTTGTAAATATTATGTTACTTATTCGTTTTATATTATCTCTTTTACAATAATATTAAGGTTATGCCATATATGGTAATACTCAAGTTGCAGTGTTTTAGCCTCGCTTTAGCTATAAGAAAACATGTTGGGAACAAGTATTTCTATTGTCCCGGGAACAAATGCAACAAATGAAGTGTAACAAATGCATTGCCAGTCTTTTAGTTCAGAGTACCAGAGGCTCAAGAGGGGTGATGATTTCCCAACCCTCTTGGGCTCTGGTCCCTCACTCTATTCAATATCTAAAAAAATATCTACAGCCGAACATATAACCTTCTCCTTTTTAGAAATCGGAAAAAAAAAACTACCTACACAGTTCTAGTACTGCGCGTAGCAAAGCGTATTTTACGCCGGTTTTCTGTGAGGCAGTGGTAATCCTACGCCGGCCTATTCGTTGAATGGCTCTCCCAACGCTAAAATAATACTAAACGTTATAAAGTTAAGGAGGATACTTTTTTCAGCAAGTGACCTTTTTTACATTTTTCATCGTGAGTTACTTGGAGAAGAAATATTTACGTAATTTAGAACATGAGCCATACTCGGCCATGTTCATGGCAGACTGCAGAGTCATCTTGACATCAGTGACTTAAAGGTGTTTGTTGTGATATAAAAAAGTATAACAATGGGGAAATCCCAAAAGCATAAAGTATTTCTGACTGAGTATCAGTATGTGTTGAATGATATTGTAGATAAAAAAAAGATAAATTTATAAAGTAAGTGTTTTATTTAACTGGCAACAAGTCTCCCCAATTGCTAGAGCGTGCACACCTGTATGTTGTCTGATCGTGTTTGCCTTTCGAGAATATCATTTCCTTCAACTCTCCTTGTGCTGTGCACAGTCTACATATTGTGTGTCCGGACCTAACTATCGGTGCTCTTACTACTCTCGGCCACTGTGGATCGTCTGTTGGTCGGTTGCCTTTCCTTAAGATGACATATGAAAATAAATCAGCCTGGACCTCTGTTTTTGAGGGAAATCCCAAAGTCTCATATTTCATAAGAAAATTACATGGTGTTTTGTGCTCGAGATACCGAGGACATACTGTGTCATTAGGGCATGGAGCAAACGCATAACCTTCCCCAAATTTATCATCCTGTTCAGAATTTATAACAAATTCTCTTGCCTCATTGACTATTTGGAACCCAGCATTACTTCCCACTTCGATTATTATTAAAAAGTCTTCTGTTTTATTCCATAGCTTTTGTATAGTTTCTAACCTGCTTTTCATGTTGGGCATTTCAAATAATGTAAATGCCGACAAAACAATACTATAAGTTACATCTGCTGAGGCTGGAAGGAATTGACGTTGAAAATAAGCTTTGAATGGCATTTCAACATTGTCTCTCCCCTGACATAGTATCAGTCGAGCCAGGTCGTTCATGTGAGTGGAAGTATCCACTGTAAAATACTCATATATATCGTTTGGCCAGGTACTGTTAACAGCCCATGTTCCTGTTCCTACACCAGATCCAAAATCAAAGAAGCTTCTTGGTTTATAATCAGGTAGCCTCCTTTTTATTTCATCGAGTATTCGCACAAGGACAGCGTACTCAGGGGCAGCTCTGACCATTAAGTACTGCAAGCTTGTGGGTTGGTCATACATTATATTTCCCCATCTATACACGTTTTTCTTTAAAATGTTGAATACTGAACTTTGTACTTGTTTATTGTGGGATTCTAGCTCCTCTTGTGTCAATTCCTTCTTAATTTTAGAGAAGTACCTCCTTGAAATTGAATTGTGAATTTCAGCAGCCTTCTCTTCGATATCACCGTCCTCGGGCGGCAGCTGTCGGGATCGTAAGTAGTTCCTAAGTTTAAGACTCTCTTGCTGTAATGATTTGGCGCCGGAATCCTGTAGTATTATTTTAGTAGCGTTTTGAATGTGCTCAGGAATTGTGGCAGTCTTTACTGTGGTCCTACCGGGATGACTCCTCGGTTTATATTCTTGCGTTTCAAAGCTATCTTTTAGGCGAGCATCTATTTCTACTCTTGTAGAGAATTTTGTGTACATCGTATAGTGCGAGCTATATTTTATTCTTTTGAACATTTTATATTTATTTTCAAAGCCTAAAATTATCCTAAGTTTCTCCTTTGTAAACACACTATTGTCTTCTTCTTTTTCATTCTTACAAATGTCACTGTCAGGTTTCTTTTTTTTTATTTATATATGACATCAGTTTATAATCATTTGCCAGTGTCGAGTTAAAATCGCGGGCAATAGAACATTTGTTTCAATTTTCAACACCGTATTCCTAAATCGTCAAGTCTAAAGTCTAGTCAAAGTCCAAATAAATAGTCAATGCAGTCCATGAGTCATGTTAGTCGATTCAGTAAAATGGTAGAAGCTTACCTGAAAGTTTATAAGGAGTTTGGAGAGAAACTCAAAATAGCACGTTTTTAGAAATTGTGGAAGTTTTCCAATTATAGAGCATTATGCGACTCAGTGGCGCACAATGCCGAATTGTGCTGATGCCTAATTGAAACGTGAATTAGTGCGCTAAGTTCAGTGTTGAAAAAAATAATGTGGAATACGTAGATGTATTATTATTATCAATGGTGGAATATAAAAAAATAGTCAATGTTTGTACCTTCATCGTTCTTCAAGTTTATTTTTATTGAAATAAATTAATAAATTCATGTTTTAAAATTTAAAATCTTTATCATGCAGTAACAATTGTTCTGGTATAAATTTTGCATAATAATACTAACGTAGATATGAGTAATAATTCACAGTTAACTTTAAGCATGCCTAAAAAATTTTTTTTTTTGTATATTCTATGTTAGACAACATGTTAATAAACAATCTAGAAACAATCTACAACCCATTTTCGTATATTATAAAAAATAAACGAAGATACAATTTAAATTTACAATATTGACCTATGACGTCACGAGTTGCACCCCCATACATTTGTCATTACAAAATGTATGGCGGATGCAACTGGTGACGCAACAAAATATTTTGCGAGAAAGAGATGGGAAATATTTTTTATTTGCTTATAATTTTTAATTTTAGATTTATGTATCTTTTATCAACAATATAATAGGTCTTTACCTATGAAATTGCCGTTCTGCTGTACTGGCCATTTCAAATCAAAATAATTTTTGTTTGGCTAAGAATTCTAATTTCAAATTAATTTTATTTTAAAAACATGGAATTCTTTTTCCAAAAGTAGTCATTTGTTTATTGATTAGTGTTACATTTTCATCGCATTTCAATCTTTTTCGTCATCATGGATACGTTAAAAATTCGAGTAATTATGGAATATGAGTACCGTCGTGGAAGCAACGTGGCAGAAGCGGCATGCAACATCAACGACGTTTACGGAGCTAACACTACAAACCAACGCACCACCTGTTATCGGTTTGCTTGCTTCCATTCTGGAAACTTCGACCTGAAAAATGAACCTCGCGGTCGTCTGAAGACTTTGGTCGTCAATGACGAATTAAAGGCGATTGTAGAAGCTGATGATACAGAATCTACGGCTGAATTAGCAGCAGCTTTCGACGTTAGCGTCAAAACAATATTGGTCCATTTGCGTCAAATTGGCAAGGTAAAAAAGCTTGACAAATGGGTGCCCCACGAACTCAATGATCGCCAGCGCGAAGTACGCGTCAAGACGTGCCTTGCACTACACTCAACAGACACACAAATGAAGGAATTTTGAACCGAATTGTTACCTGCGATGAAAAATGGATTCTGTTTGATAACCGCAAGCGCTCAGCATGTTGGTTGGATCCTGGTTCAGCACCTAAACAATGCCCTAATCGAAAACTTACCCCTAGAAAAGTGATGGTCACTGTTTGGTAGTCTAGTGCCAATGTGATTCATCACAGCTTACCAAACGGGGTGAGTATTACTGCAGATGTGTACTGTGAAGAACTGAACACAATGATGGAGAAGCTGGCACATCTCCAACCAGCATTGGTCAATCGCTTGTCTCCGCTGCTCCTGCACGACAACGCGCGACCTCATACTGCACAGCAGACAATCTCCAAATTGCAAGAACTGGGGTTGGAAGCTCTCCGTCATCCACCCTACTCACCAGACCTTGCGCCTACAGACTACTACTTTTTCAGGAATTTGGATAACTTCTTGGCGGGAAAAAATTCAATACCCGAGAGGCAGTACAAAATGTCTTTGAAGAATTTGTTGCCACCCGTCCAGCTGATTTCTTTAAGAAGGGCATCAATAAACTGCCACTGTGTTGGCAAAGATGCATTGATTGCATGGGTAATATTTCAATTAATACAAATAAAAAGTACATGAAAAAAATTCGTTTAAATTTTTTCATACAAAACGGCAATTTCATAGGTAAAGACCTGATAACCTAATAAAATTTAATTTATAAAAATGTGATATTCCACACTAAGCAACATTGCTACTGCATTTAGTACTCCAATCAAACGGATTTAAAACTGTAACCAATCTCATGCCGCCAACATGTAAAAAAAAATCCCCAAATTTACAGAAGACCTTAGGTAGGTCTCACTCAGTGAGCGAGCCTGCGGCACCCCTTCTCATTTGGCGCCCCAGGCGGTCGCCCAATGTCGCCCCCTACACTCTAAACGCCGCTACTGAGATCGCCTAATATTATACCAGACCACCATACAGTACACAGATAACATATATAGCAAGCACCAATACCCATGAATACCTGTACAACTACCACAGTTACAAGCGCAAGCCATTATCAAGGCCCCCCATGTTCCATTTTCCAATTTAGATCCTTTATTTTCACTCAAGGTTAATATATTTTAGTGAGGCTATGGAATCACTAAGCCGAGCTACATTCACATAGATCCTCCGTGGTGTATTGAGAATAAAAAGAGATCAGGATATAATAATAGAATTTTTATTTTCTAACATACCTTAAGCTTAAAATTTATGGTGCAACAATTCATAACAAAACACTTCTTACACATTGATCAACAGAATTATAGATAGTACATTTTTAATATTTGAAAGATTCGAATGGAACTCCTGTACGTTATTCTAAAACTGGACTTAATCAATCACAAATAAAACAACACCTCTGACCACTCACTCCACCACCACCTCTTACTCCAATGAAACCTGGCTGTACTACTGTTCACAGAAGTCAGAACTGTAGTTATAAATGATAGATTTATGTTTTTGTTTTGGCTAATTCCTCCTGCTTATGCTTCGTAACACATGTCCTAAATTCATTCACTTCGTTTTGACATTTCCTCCAATCCCTAGTAGTGGCTATACATTCCTAGAAATTAAAATTATGTACAGACATATTTTATTTAAAAGTTTAGGTTAGATTAAATTCTAAATTAACATAGATATTAAATACTGTTATAATTTTACACTCGTCGATTTCTTTTTCGTATTGATGAAGAATTAAGTTAGAACGAATGAAAGAGAATAATATTGGCTCTAGTGAAATAATACCTGAACTTTGTAATGTAATTCAAGGCAACCGGACTTTTTTAGCATAGACTCCACGGGATCATCATCGTTTTCTGGGGTCATTTCGAATGGTTTAATAGTCATTTTCTTATTAAAACAATTTTATTACTTCGTTTATAGTTTTTCACAGAAATTGCATGCTAAAACATCAGCATTTAAAAAACCATAAATGTCAAGTACTAGGTACTATTGAATTAAAAAACAATGTACCTAATTCTTTTCTTCTTCTTTTTTTATATTTTTTATTTTTATATATGGCATCGGCTTATAACATTTGCTATTGTCAAGTTAAAACGGCGGCAAATAGAACTTTCGTTTCAATTTTCAACACCGTATTTCTATATCGTCAAGTGTAAAGTTTAGTCTAAGTCCAAATATATAGTCAGTACACATGAGTCATGGCAGTCGATTCAGTAAAGTGGTAGAAGCTTCACTGAAAGTTCCTAGGGAGTTTTGGCGGGAAACACAAAATAGCACGTTTTTAGAAGTTGTACCACTTGCCCACACTTGTGCACGGTAACGAATATTTAATGGTTAATATTCTACCAATATTACACATTAAGAACCGAGATACCACAAATTTATGAAGTTATACAAATTCCACATCACCCATTGAACTCGACGGCAACTCTTCTCTCAAAAAAAAAAAAAAAACCTGCTCAGATGTTAAGTGAAAAGCTGACTTCAGTAGAGTACTTATCATCTATGAAAGCTGATGGCGTACAGTGGAGCTTCAGATACAAGTTGTAATTACTAGTATAAAAGCAGAATAATATACAAAGCCAATGTTTCTTAGACTTTTTTTTTATTAAGCCCTATATAATATACAGTACATATACTGGGTGTCCCAAAAATACCGTCTCATAGTGACATGGGAGATAGATTAGCCTTATATCTCTCGGATAAAATAAAAATGACCTTAGTAAAAGTTGCTTAGTTTTCGAGATATTTGGATTTTTTTGGTTTTATTCAAAATCTCCATTTTTAGTTAGTTTTTATTTCCGCATTAGTACAAATTCCTTTAATTTATTCATTTTAATTTTTTTTAAGTATCTCGAATAGTTGTTTGATGCATACAAAATAAACTTTTGTCAAATAGTAGTGTATTTTTTAAGAAAAAAATATTTTTGTGTTGCGTTTTAGCTCTCCCAAAATTTCGACCCAAATTTTGACAATCTGCCGTAGAAAAAAAATGTACTAAAGTAATCTGGCAAATTATTTTAAAAATTACTCAATTTATTGCAGATTTAGAAATGGTATAACACTTACATGAAAAATTTACAGAAACTTAGAAATTGCCATTTTTATCATTAAAGTCTAATTCAAGCCGGACTCAACTATGAAGTGAATATTCAATATTCAAACACAATGAAAAGGCCACATGTTGTCCTTTGTGTTCGGCGTTTGTGATCCTGTTCTTAGGTTAAAAACTGAGTGAGATAGCTGTCAATGATCAACGGTAATGTTTGTTAAAGGCCTAATAAGTGCAAGGGAGCGCGCAATATGCGCTACTCTCTTCCCACATTTTACAACACCGTGTTCCACGAACGATCTCGTGGACTTTAGTACGTTCTCTTCCGTTTTGTGCGATACACGTGCTATTTTGTACTGCTCTCGTTTCTCTCATTTTTTTTATTACTAGGCGTTATTTTTGGACTCTGATTTGCTTTCGATTTGGACTATTGTTGAACTGATTTGGTGACAACAACGACGGTTTGCGCTCTTACAGACAGCTGGCTGGTTTTACTGTGCTAAGAATGGAAAATCCACGAGGTGCTGCTACTCAATTTACTCATCGTGAGTACGCCGACATGTACTTAATTTATGGGGAAACCAGGCGTGTTTCTAATCGAGGCGTAGTAACTTTAAATTCAAGATTAGCTGCAAGATTGTACGCGGAACGTTATCCAAACCGTACACCGCCATCGTATCATGTGATTGAACGATTGGATTCTGCCTACAGAGAGGGTAGAGTCCCAGGAACTCGAGGTGGTGAAGGGAGACCGCAAACAACCGACGAAGATGTCGTGTTACAGCAAGTTACCGAAGATCCGTCAACTTCGGTTCGTTTGATTCAAAGTCGGACTGGAATACCGAAATCATCTGCTCATCGCGTTTTAAAAAGGAACAGGTATCATCCGTACCACATACAAAGAGTGCAAACTCTCCTTACGAGTGACTATGCCAGACGGGTACAATTTTGTCAACGAATGTTGGAAAAAAATAGGGAAGATCCCGACTTTTTTCATAAAGTACTGTGGAGTGACGAGTCGCAATGTAGAAGAGATGGTTATTTAAACCTTCATAATATTCATAGCTGGCAGCTAGAAAACCCACACGAGAATAGAGAAGATCGGTCGCAACACATGTTTAAAATAAATTTATGGACCGGAATCTACAACGGTACAATAGTAGGACCAGTGGAGCTGCCTCCAATATTAAATGGTCACACCTATTTGGAATTTTTAGAAAACCAATTGCCAACGCTCCTCGGGGATGTGCCACTGGAATCATTACGAACGATGTGGTTTCAAAACGACGGCTGCCCAGCACATTACGCTCGAGACGTTCGAGCACACCTGGACCGCAGGTTCCCGGGAAGGTGGATTGGGCGACTGGGGCCAATCTTATGGCCACCACGATCCCCTGATCTTAATCCCCTGGATTTTTTTTATTGGGGATGTCTTAAAGACAAAGTTTATGGTAAACCAATACGCAACGAAAGGGAACTACGCGACAGAGTCACCGCAGCGGCTCAAGAAATATCTCAGATAAGTTTGAGAAGATTAAAGAATAATTTTATCAGAATATGTCGATTGTGCATTCGTGTTGGAGGTCGACAGTTCGAGCATTTACTGTAATAAATCTAAGTTCTAAAGTTTTTTTCTAATTTTATTTATTATCACAGTGCCCCATAACAGCGAAGGAAAGAACGAAAAAACAAATTAGGGTTGCAATAGTACATTCAGTTTTACAAGTCTACAGATACAAAAGATAATAAAGGTCGATAGATAATAAGATTGCGATGAACATTCCTGGTACTTTTTCATCTTCTTTACTACATAAGAGTCTGGCTTGAATCAGACTTTAATGATAAAAATGGCAATTTCTAAGTTTCTGTAAATTTTTCATGTAAGTGTTATACCATTTCTAAATCTGCAATAAATTGAGTAATTTTTAAAATAATTTGCCAGATTACTTTAGTACATTTTTTTTCTACGGCAGATTGTCAAAATTTGGGTCGAAATTTTGGGAGAGCTAAAACGCAACACAAAAATATTTTTTTCTTAAAAAATACACTACTATTTGACAAAAGTTTATTTTGTATGCATCAAACAACTATTCGAGATACTTAAAAAAAATTAAAATGAATAAATTAAAGGAATTTGTACTAATGCGGAAATAAAAACTAACTAAAAATGGAGATTTTGAATAAAACCAAAAAAATCCAAATATCTCGAAAACTAAGCAACTTTTACTAAGGTCATTTTTATTTTATCCGAGAGATATAAGGCTAATCTATCTCCCATGTCACTATGAGACGGTATTTTTGGGACACCAGTATAAATAAAATAAATAAAAATTAATTATACTTTAATTAAATATACATAATCACAGTTCTATGTGATTTGAAGTTATAAATGAACATAGTGTCTTCAAATGGAGTAAAGATAAAATAGTCTTAAGATTAATGGGTCGAAGAATGTGTGTAGGAAGGAAGTCGTTTATAAAGATTTTTAGGACAAATGTACCTACATCAGCTAGGATTTGGGAAAACTAGTGACTTTGAAGGTTGTTATCAGTTTGTCAGCGCACAGCGTTAAATGACAATTGTCAAACAAATTTTCTTAAAATTAACAAAACTGAATACTAGCTAATTTGATACTTTTTTGGGTTCATTTGTATTAAATCACACTTTCATTTAAATAAATTGCCATTATTAGCAAATTCAATTTAAAGTACTTCACTTTATGAACAAACTGGCCAGGGCGCAAGATAGTATTCATCTTACACACAGGAATCTTGATTATGTTATTACTCTTCAGAATTATTTACCTTTTAATTACTTTTATTGAACGAGGCGAAACAAATAAAGGAGAAAATATATAAATAAAAATTTAATAATCAAATCTAATAACTTAAGCTAAGATTTTAGTTTTGTTGAGCAGAGCGGTGTATGCAATGAGGATTGAGAGAACTGTAGCTAACACTTCTGAGTTAACCCAGGGTCCAGAGTAACCTGAAAATAAATAAAATAATATGTAGGTACTTAACTTTAATAAATTTTGAAAGTGAAAAAGAGAATGCCACAATAATAAAAAAAATGTTAATAATTTTGTAAGAGAATTAAGTTCAATTCAAATTCTTTATTCACACACACATAAAAATATATACAAAGCCATTATTGATACAAAACTAAATAGCATATATCACAATGATCTTATCCTATGCCTATGCTTAGTAGAAATAAAATAAGCTTACTTCCCGGATGTTGCAGCTGAATGGCCAAAAGGGGAGCAACAGTGGCAGCAGGGTCGGAGCGCCGGGCTCTGCGGAGTGAAGCCCAACCTTCCTCATCTAAAATTCGGACCTCATGCACTCCGGAACGGGCCTTGGCAGGCTCCTCAGTCCAAGAAACCTGTTATTGAGAACATTAATTATTTTACATGGCATTTTTGTAAAATTAACTAAGTGCAACATTAATATGGTATATTTTTGTTTTCGAATGAAGTCCCTTTTTGGAAAGCAGATTTTTATACTTATCTGAATAATAAAGAACAAGAAACATTTGATAAAGACCGAATCACTTGGAAACATTTATCAAGTTTGTGTTATAAAAACTTTGAAAATATTTACTATCAATGCACTTTTAATATTGTTATTACATATAATAAATAAACTTTTCATTAATGAAAAGGCGTTTGTTCTATTAATTAAAATGATCTCAAAAGATACAATTATTATCTTACCTGATATTTGTTTTCGCCGATGCGAGCTGCTGTTAATGTTTTACCATCAACCTCGGCGTAAAGAGCGTAGTTTTCTTGAAGGGGATTATCACATTGTAGGGTAAATTCGGTAATATAAGCTATTTGAGTAACTACTGTAGCGTCTAAGCTTGTGAATGAAGCTGCCTCAACTTTAGGGTTTTGGCAGCTTTGTGCATACGCACAACTGAATACAGCCGCGAAAATGACAAATAATTTTGAGACCATTTTGTTCGTTTCTATAAAAGCTACTATCTAATTTAAAATTACACAGCACTTCTCACTGTTGAATTTTCCCAATGCTTCCACGTAACGTCACGTAAGCTGCAAATGTCAATTTGACAAACGTATGAAGCGTATGATATGACGCGTTCACCTTTTATTTTTTATTTATATATGGCATCGGCTTATAACCATTTACCAGTGTCAAGTTAAAAAGGCGGGAAATAAAACTTTCGTTTCAATTTTCAACACCGTATTCTGAAATCGCCAAGGCTAAAGTCTCGTCAAAGTTCAAATAAATAGTCAGTGCAGTCCATGAGTCATGTCAGTCGATTCAGTAAAGTGGTAGAAGCTTTACTGAAAGTTTCTATGGAGTTTTGGCGGAACACAAAATATCACGTTTTTAGAAGTAGTACCTCTTGCCCACACTTGTACACGTTAAGGAATTCTATAACGTATAAAATCTATAAATATTCTATAATAACGAATAAAAGTCTTAGGTAGGTATGGTAGAATCTGATACTTTTAAAGTTTACACGATTGACACTAATGACGGCTAGTGCCTACCGGTGCTGGTTTTGCAGGCTGGACCGTGAGTATGGTACTATACAAGTACTTTGACTGGCAAAAAAAGTATGGAATAAATGAGGGTGCTTTTCTTTTATTATTATTGTTATGTAGTAACTATTATGCAAAATATAAAGCGCCATACTCACGGTCTTAGTAGGTACTCTCCTCCACTTCTACTAGGAAGCAACTCTAAATATTTAACCTCTATTTAATTCGGTGCATCGCACAATTTTACTAGTAGTTGTGGGAAGAAAAATAAATAAAAACACAAATAAGATTTTTGTAATTTATTATGATCTATTAAATAGTTTATTCCTTACAGTAAATATATACTAGCGTGTTGATTCGGTCTTATTACTATTTACAGTCACGAGCGCCAAAATGTATACGCCAAAATGTAAATCATGTAAACGACACAATATACCATTGAAAAGTAATTACAAACAAAATGCTAACCTTCATTCGTATTTTTTTGACATATCATTGAGATTTGCCGCAATAAAGCCTGACCAAGAAAATAAAAAACCGGCACTGAGGGCGCTTCATTTCATTTTTATTGCATTATTTGCAGGAACACTACGAAACGTTGAGATGTACTTGGTTAAATCTCAAACATTGAAATTAATGACATTTCAATTTACTTTCGTGAAATTTCTGCAATATAGGAAATATTAGTCACTGGTCGGGCTTATACATTCTAGTTTCGTGCTGAACAAAATATTATAAACCAGACAGTTTATACTTTATTCTATTTGACCGCTTTCCAATTGTCAGAGGAAGTGAAATAAAACGCTTTCGTGTGTCCGTATTGGCCTATATTAGTGCGGTGAGTGGTCAGTGCGCGGGCGGCGGCGACTTGGGCGGGGAGGCGGGCGGCGCGGGCCAGTCGGCGTCGCCCTCGTACTGCGTGTTCTCCAGCCGCGTGATCAGCCGCTCGTCCTCGTCGCCGAACTCGCCGCCCATCAGGGACGGCTCGCCCACCACCATCACGTCCTGCGACACACGCACATTATATTAACGCATATATTATAGGGGTGATGGTAACCAAGGAGGACCCATCATACAATTTATAATCACAGTCACTAAAATGGCATTTACACTATATTCGTCCGAAAAGAATGCACTTTTTTCTCTTACACAGTGTGTGACAGTTCGCCTTAAGCGCGCGCTAGTCATAAAATATGTCACATTAGCAGAGTTGGACAAAGATGCTGAAACCGAATATCTCTTTCCAAATGTCAACGTGCATTTTTTTTCGGAATTCGGCCGGGTACTGTATATCTGGATATTTTCTACTCTATCGCACTAATTATTGCAGCCAAATGTGCTAGAGAGTTGGCTCTATTACCTCTTGGCTACCAGGGAAAAATGATTGTTGTGTACCTGCGAGGCGAGGCTGAAGTTGGGTCCGGGCGAGCGTTTCTTGGCGGGCGCGGGCGGCGCCGCGTTGGCGCCCGCGCTGCCTTTGCGCTTACGTCGTTTACTCGCCGGCCGTTGTGATTCTGTTCAACAAAAACACACATGAGAATACTGCTAATGTTGTTAACTATAATATTAGCGCGTATTGTGTAGGATTACAGATATTACATTGTATAACTATTAAAAATAAATATCTACTGCTTTTTAACAGCTTGTCCCTCTTCACATGTGACATGCTAATATAATGCGTATATATTTAACTATCGTCTTTAATAATATTTTAAAGGGAATACGTTTTTTTATACAGATTTAGAATAATAATTAGAGTTTTGACACTGTGGGACAGATCTACTTTGGGATAAGCAGGTCATATTTTCACTATGGCACTTTCCTTATACTATCTCAGCCCATCTGATAAAAAAATGTGTGTACCTGGTGGCGCGACCATCCGCTGCCACTTCTGAAACAGCGTGGTCTTGAGGCAGTCGCGCGGTGACAGCGCGTACGCTTTGTGGCGCGACATGAGCTCCTGCATGGGTTCCAGTATCACGCAGAGGCGGAGATAGTTGAGCGTGGAGTTGGTGATGCCCTGGCGCGTAATGTTCTTGCCGAGCTGGTCCAGCGCCGCGTGGTCGGGACCTGCGTGCACGGCCGCGCGCGGGATCAGCTCGCGGTGCGCGCGCACGGCCAGGTGCCAAGACTTGATACGCATCAGGTCGTCGAACGTGAACTCCAGGATCAGACGCCCCTCCGTGCACACCTGGAATTTTACATGCATTTGTTAAATACTACCCAATAATTTAAATTTATTTACTATCATTTATCATTTATGTTTACATATAATTATTATACACAGAGAAATTAACTGCCTCAACAAGTAGGTGATGGTAAACTAAATCTAAGATCTTGTTATATTTAGTGTTACACAATGTTTAGAGCATTTGATGTATACTCTGTATTATAATAATTATAATGAAGATTTCTAGCCTCAGGCCACAGGCTTTACAAAAACTCCTGCCAATATTGGACAGCTTTATAAACATAATATTTCACTACATCAACAGCACAGCAATGCACTTCGCAAATCGGACATTATAACTTATACCCCCCTTACTAATAAAACTATTTACACAACAGACAACTAAAACAATGTTGCCGTCTTTGTCCGAAACGCTGGAAATGTCACTTTATAGAAAAAGATAGCAACGTTGTTTAAGTTATCCGTTGTGTAAATATTTTTATTAGGAAGGGGGCATGTGTATATGGGTGACGGTAATCACTCATCAGTCTACTTTATTTTAAACCATAACCAATATAACATTACAATCAGATGGATATCTACTCACTTTAGTGTACATGGGTTTCCCGTGGTGCGTGACCATGGTGCAGTGGTCGCAGTCGAGGGTAATACTAGTGTTGTGGAAGGACTCCTTGGGCTGGCGCATCGTATAGTACAGCTCCGACACGCCGCCCTCGTATATACTGCGGAAGTACCGCGGTATGAGTGTCCTCCCGATTGCTGGAAACAGAAAATGATGTCAATTAATATCTATAATGACACGTTTAAATAACTTAAGTCGGGGTTTTCTGCCAAGTACAAATACTAATTACAAAATAAATTAAATATTAATATAATATCTTTACATCACAAGGAATTCGAATTTTTCCACGATAAATGTGTTTACTTCAGGCTTTAACTGTTATATAGTAATTGTTTTTAAATAATATGATGTTAAATGATATGATCATACGGGTTCCGCAGATTTGTGTTTAAATAGTAACAACTAATAAACAATCAATCCACACACCCTTTCAAACTTTCGTATTAGCAAGATTTATTAATGCAGCTAAAGTTGTACACATTTTAGGTGGTATACAATTTGGAATCAGTGGTTACCTCAGACCAAATAAAAAATGGAAGATAGAGCTTTGTCACACAAAAACTGAGTTTGGTTTTTATGTGTGTATTGCGCATATTGCAACTGACTACGTACTACATACATAATAAAAAAACCACACCGATAGCTCGCCTTACAAGGTAAAGTGTAGTTTCGTTACACTGTGTGTGTGCGTGACACTGTGTAAATTACTAATAACACGACGGGGCGTAGTTTAGACCGGCCTCACCATGTGGTTTATAGAACTCTTGTCTTTACATTTTTATTGAGCCTGATGTGGTGACTATTTATTTAAGTTTTAGGAAAACTTTCAAGTTGTTTGTGGGATTCCTCAAAAAAGGTCATAATGATAGAGTTGATACTTACTGTAACGTTTGGGGCCATCTTCAAGACAGAATGTGAGCGTGAGCGTCGCGTCGTCCTCGAAGAACTCCGTCGCGAACGCGTCCCACCATAAATTATCAGAGTCCTGGAACGAGACAGAATAGCATGCTAATATAAAATAGGTTTATATTTATAAAAATTACAAGAGAAGATACGTCGCATCGTGGCTATAGCCTACAACACAGATGTAAAATTTAGGCCTATTACTATTTAGGCCAAGTTGACTCAACAACAACTATACAAAAGTTACACCGAAGTACCTGTCATTACTCATTATCTAGGTACACAGATGTTCCTGGGTTCATCCATTTTCCATAAGAAGCATTAAGCAAGCATAACGCTTGCGAATATTTTAATTCCAGTTACTATAAATAAAATGCCTAACTTATGACACGATTCTAACAAGAGTGAAGAGACAAGAAGCGTCTTCACGACGCGTCGCTGACAAAAGTAAACAACTTTAGTCCGGGAAAACCACCAAGAGATGGCGCTAGCAGTGTCAATAGCGACATTTTCATATTGATACTAACGGGCGAACCCATGTTGGTTTTGATGTGGTTATTGATTAAATATTTTATATTAAGTTGTATAAAATGGCGAAAAACGAGTACCAACTGTAATTAATGTATCACAAATATGATTTACTTGATTTTTTTAAGGTTAATAATTTGGAAGCAAGGTGTAAGTACTCAGACAATAACACAATATAATAAATACACATACTTTATACTTTATACACTATAAAGATCCAGCTTGATCGAAACGTGACGTATACAAATATTAATGTGACATTGTATTTCTTTACTGCACTGTAAATATAAGTGACATTTATACTATAGGTAGCATTATAGTGTACCTTTTTTCGCCTTTTCCAAAACGTAAAGTTTTGTCAGTAGCGTAGCGAGCCCCGTATCAAAAATAGTTTTGGGGGACCCTCGCCCGAGTGGTGAGTAAAAATTTGCCGGGGATCCCATATAATTGATACGGCAGATACAGCGGTAGCTACGCTACGCTAGGTATACGCTAGGTATTTGAACAGAGTATATTATACGAGAAACAAAATCGTCATGCATACCTCTGTCCTCTGTTGTAACCGCTTATTCAGTTCATATACCCTATAATCTGGCTGACCGAAGTACGGCGCGTGCCTTCTGAAAACACAAAACAATAAAACTTAATAAATAGCACAATAGAATATTATTCCTTTTGAGATGTGATCAGTAGCCGCATTTTGACACTCTCTGTCTCTTTTCCATCTCTCACAAACAAGCGCCAAATAAACCCATTAATGACATACATAGTAAGGTTAGATTTACAGTAATATGGGCAACAAGGGTTCCCAAGTCCAAACCTTTTTTTACCCCACGCACCTCACCAAACGTATTGTTTAATATTTTCAATACCTTTGGTGTTTTAAATTTATAAACGAAAACCGACTTCCAAAGAAATTTTTTTAGACTTGTATTGTTTTCTCATGGATGCCATTGACATTACTGGACCAAATTGAAATGGGACCACACGGGAAGCAACAGCTTTTAAATAAAAAAAGAATCATCAAAATCGGGTCATCCAGTCGAAAGTTCTGAGGTAACAAATAACAATCATAAAAAAAGTCGGTTAAAAATACTGCGCCCGCGCCGCCCTAGTCGCCGGAGTGACAAGTCGAAATAAGAAAATTAAACAAACAATAAATTAATATAAAATCAGTATGTTTAATTTTAGTCAAATGGCAAGTAGGTTTAGTGACAATACTGTGGCTGAACTTTATTAATCAATTGGTGAATCCTTAGCAGTTCAGTGCATGTCAGTAGTGTATCATTTGAACTGTGAACATACAGTATGTTTCTTTCTTTTATTTTGAATAAACATACAGCTGTAGCCCCCCCCTGGATTATTGTATGCCACCCAATGAGGGTTTTTAAATTTGTGACATCTGACAGCTTTTTGACACGACAAGGACCGTCGGGCTACCAAGCGCCGCCTGGTGACAGAAAAAGAATCGAAAATTCTTATTGACCGCTTTTGATACTACTTACGCCACCAGATGACTCTGTGTGCGTTGGGTCTGCCCCCCTAGCGGCAGAAAAAATATCAAACACCCTCATTGGAGCGCGCCCCCGGTTGGGAATCCCTGCTCTTAAGGTATAGGATCATCCGATAGTAAAAAAACCTAACCAAGAGCATGTCAGGACATTTTATCTAAGGAGGGTTCCGTAACTATCAACGCGCAATAGGTTTCCTTTGTATTACTTCAAAAATTATTGTCCGATTTGGCATTTATGGAGAGCCACCCCTAAAATATAAAATTATTATTATTTTATGATGCCAAAACGGAGATCTATACACAATCTATTATTGTACCAAATTTCATCAATTTACATTCATAATTACAGAGGCTAGATCCGCGGACAGACAGACAGACGGAGGACAGAGCGAAACTACAAGGGTTCATTGTGTATTACGGAACCCAAAAACATGGATGCTTAAAATTCAGTCCTGACTGCCCTGGTTGTTTGCGGTGTGTTGCTGTTGTTGGTGTCAAAAATATGAGAAACATTATCCGAATACCAAAATGATCGAAAACAATTATGCAGCATAATGTATTCGAAGTTCGAACTACATAATATTGGATGTTATATCACGCTAGCGGCTTAAAGTTATGTGACACACATACATAATGAATGTGAACGATGCTCTTAATTCTTATCAACAATTTTCCTGAATTTCGGGTTCAACCACTTTCAATTTCAATGCGAATTCTTCAACTGTGTGTGAATTATAAACTTTGAGGCCTTTTTGTATGTTTTGGATAAAGCGTGAGCCGCTTTTGCATCAGCCATAAAATATATCAGAGAAACGAATCGAGACGATACAGCGGTAATGAGTACCGAGTTAATGACCCAGCTGCCCAGGAGAATCTTTCACCTATCTACCATTCCATTTTTTCAGTAATCGCAAACTTCACACTACAGATGCCTTCGTCTGTAATTTTACAGTTATTCGTTTGTCATATTACTTATTGGGGAGAGTACTCAAAGCAAACTGAAATTGCATTATTACCGTGTGTAGGGTTACCATCCGACTGGATTAGTCCGAACTCCGGACATGTCCAGACTTTGTCCGACTTTTTAATTTATCCGGGTTTAAAAATAAGAAATGCCGTTGCAACCAAACATGTTGTAAATTAATTATAAGTAATAAAACTTGCATAATTAATATCAAATCAGTCTCTAATCTTTAGTAACTTCCCACTCATCTCAAAACAAAATATAAATTTTCTTTTACAATCAACTCATCGAGAACAAACAATATATTATTTTTATTTCAATCTCAATTCACAAACAATCGATACAGAAACTAAAAATATCTTCGTCAAAACAAAAATGTTTGACGTAAAATGTATTTTGAGACTAAAATGTCCAGACTTTTTTTGAACTGTTAGAAATTTCTGAATGGTAAATTCGTGAGTCGGTTAACTTAGGACCAAAATTTATCATTTTGAGAATTTTAAATTACAAAAAATAGAAACAGGAGTCGGTAATATTAGCTCCTCCTATAAGTACCTACTCCTCTTATAACTAACCTAACCTAACTCCTTCATCAACTCAGGGTCTAAGATGGAAGAGCAACGAAGCCATCGCCTTTAAATGCCCTAAGTTATGATTGGCCCAGTAACATCTAATCCCAAAGTCTTAGAGAGAAAAAGAGTAGCCTAGGTTAATAGTCATAAAGACTGTCCCGACCAGTCTGGAAGGCCCATACCATATTATGGAAACTGGCAAGAAGCTCATTTACCTAAAGTATGGGTCCGGTATGGGGTGGTACATGGGCGGCGGCGGCGGCGGCGGCGCGTACTCATGGTACTGCAGCGCCAGGTGGTGCGGGTGCGCGGCGTGCGGGGGGTGGTGCGGCGAGAGGTGGTGGTACTCGCCCTCGCCGCCGAGCGAGCCCAGCGCCACCGGCATGTAGGCCACTTTGTCACCGCGACATTCCGCCCCGTGTATGCTATAGCGCCTCTAGCACAGCACTCACTATATGTTCAATCCTCTCAGAGTCAGTAGTTAACTTTGCCCAACTTGCACACCGATGAAGATTTCAATTGAAATATTTCAATTTTGTAGAAGTAAAAATATCAAACTTAATTTTTATACGAATATTTATAATTATAGTTCTTTAGCACTTGTAAATAAATATCTTAAAACACTAGCTTTGGACACTTTGGTATGTAAATATTGCACTTTTGTTAGCGAGCTATCATGTAACATGGAAACTGATGAGTTTTTCACATTTTCTGTGCGGAAACCTTCGACTTGAGGCTTTTGCGACTGGACGTGCCGCTCGAGCGAGCCGAACGCATCACGCAACTGATAAAAAGTATTTCGAATTTTTCGCGCGGGAAGTGTCACCGTGCCGTAAACAAACGTCCTAAATCCCTTATATACTTTGCTACGATCCGCGAGATTGAGCTTTATTCCCGTGAGTTAGAGGCGATAAGCGGGCAGATAGCGGTCTATGAGCGCGGAGCGGCAACGTCGCGTCAGCTGGCCGCGCTAGTAACAAGCCGAGTTTCGAAAGGTCAACATCGGTTACTATTTTTTCCATACATCAGTTATTCAATATTTTAAATTTTACTTTTGTGTTTCAATGAATCTCAAATATTATAATAGTTTTATTTCAATAGGATATATTATTATGATAATATGATTTTATTACATTAATATTTTGTGTTTCCCAGTTGCAGGCTGCAGCCCTGTTTTAATTTTCACTAGATAGGAGCGCAGATAAAAAGTATTTGAGAATTAATTGCGAACAAGAAGACGAAGGCGTTGAGTACAAAATAAAAAAAAAATGATAAAAAATTAAATAAAAAGGCATTGTTTTCACCGCAGCTCGAGCGGCCTCGGATCGCGCGAGGTTGCCGCTCCGTGCGCTCGCGCCATACTTTTTACTGTTTCTTAGCACATAGAGCGCTCATTACGACACGCAACACAACGGCGCGGCGGTGAAATTGTTGTATGTACGTGCGTCGCACACAGGCCGGCCAGTGCAAGACGTACAGTGTACACGGCGCGGGCACGGGTATGCACTATGTAGGTGAGCGCCGTACACAAATCAAACGCGACGGCTATAAATAACCGACGAGACGTGTCCGTGAAAATTTCACGCGTCATTTTGCCTATGTATTATGTACCGCCGTAGGTATCTAATATATAAACAGATTCCACTCGAAAGGATCCTGCTACGTAGGTAGCCGGAAACACCACTTAGAAAATATAAAATACATCATGAGTCGTGACTCGTGACTCGTGAAACTAGCAAAATTTAAAACTACTTCCCATTTTAAAACTTTCTAAACTATTTTCGCGCGAAGATTAAAATTATAGAAATCGTTTATAATTATTCGTAATAGCGAAATATCATAGAATATAGCACGATTAGAACACGTCATGTTTTTACTAAGCTCCTCAAAGATTCACTTAAAACACAACCTTCTTATTGGACACCAAAAGGAACGAACGTAGGTACTGCGAAAATGACCCGCGGAACGTCTCGCGAACTTATCGCAGCCGCATCAGATACACAAACAATACTGGCGGCTGATAAGTGCGCGTCTGATAACGATAACGCGGCGAAATTGATGAGGCACTCGCGAAAAACGTGTTTTCGGGCTGTCGGCCGCGGAATGTATGTCAGCGGTGTCAACGACTTCGGCCCACGTAAACAGTACGGCACATGGTGGACCTATCCGGAACTAGACCCGCCGCCCGCGGTAGTGCTGAAACTGTTGCAGCGGCCCGAGCGTCCGCGGCGCGTCGAGGGCACGACTGTACGTCCGCGGTTATAAAACGTCGCATCGATTCATAGAAAAAGTTGCGATACGATTGTAAATCGATTCCGATATTTGAATGCAGCGTAGAAGCGTTAGGTAGTGTCCACGTACAATGCACCTATGTAATCGAGTACATAGCTCAAGTGTGGCGCTGTGACGGCCGAGTGACGAGTGCCTGTCAGCCGATCGGCCGCGCTCGGCACCGCTCGGGTGCGCTCGGCGCGGGCCCGCGGCGCACCGGGCTTACGGTAACGTTTACGGTACACATTACCAACTACAGCCGCATTAGATATTCAAACTTTAACTATTCTTTGGTTAAACTTCGCGTCTAACAAAACTTTAAGTCAAAGAAGAAACCAAACTGGTGAAACATAATCATAGAAAGTCGGGGATATGCCCACAATCCCCACTCCTAAAGCAGTGCAGTGACAGCAGTGTAGGCTATGACCTACATCACCAACATCTTACCCGGAGGCTTTCCGAGTTGTGCTCCGACAAGTGAGTAGCTCTTACATAGTAAGAGCACCAGAGCTTACTCTAGGGTCTCTACACTCCCTCATGACTCATGAGACAATCAAACTTTAAGCCACCTACCTACCAGGCCTAGTCCCTAGGCTCTAAGGATTCCCTACTAAATCGAGAATAACCGTTAAGGCTCCCACAGACGAGACGCTGATCGTTTCAGTTAGAACTGACGTCTACGTCTGACGCCTGAAAGGATTCGAGCACATACACGGAAAAAAATAGTATTCGAACCAACAGCAATCATATGCAAAATGGCCTAGGTTAGGCACAAAAAAAACAAATTATTTTTTACACCTTACGAGGGCTGCACTAAAAGTATCGGGAATGGAATATTTCCCTTGTTCCTGTCATATTAAAATCTTTTTAATTTAAAACTCCTTGGTTTTAAAAATCGAATACCGTTTATTTATTTAAAAAAAGATTCTCGGTCTTGTCACAAGGTCTTGTCAAACTTGTTTAGTCGTTGAGAAAATGGAATTGACTCGAGAAAATTCTAGAGCGATGATTTATTATGACTTTCGAAGGGGTTTAACACATAAACAGTGTGTTGACCGGATGATTTCTGCATTTGGTGATGAAGCCCCATCCAAAACCACAATTTATCGCTGGTTTGCTGAATTTCAACGTGGACGTGTCAAGCTCAGTGATGATCCCCGTCAAGGTCGTCCAAAAACTGAAGTCACCCAAGAAAACGTTGATGCTGTGCGTAAGCTGATTGAGGAAGATTGACATGTGACATACCGCGAAATTCAGGCAACTTTAGACATTGGCATGAGTCAAATACAAATAATCTTGCATGAACAATTAGGTGTAAAAAAGTTGTTTTCCCGATGGATACCGCATTTGCTCTGTGAAGAGCAAAAAGCGGCTCGCGTTACTTGGTGCGTCAGAACTCTCGAAAGATTCCACGCAGGATCCTCAAATGCTGTATACAACATCGTATCAGGTGACGAATCATGGATGCGCACGAACCCGAAACAAAAAACCAGTCACGAGTTTGGGTGTTCGAAAATGAGTTAAAGCCAACAAAAATTGTTCGTTCACGGAGTGTTGCAAAAAAAATGGTGGCCACGTTTGTCTCCAAAACCGGCCATGTTGCGACTATTCCTCTTGAGGGACAAAGAACGGTTAATGCAGAATGGTATGCTAACATTTGTTTGCCACAGGTCGTTTATGAACTCCGTAAAGAGAACTGCAACCGCCGCATCATCCTCCATCACGACAATGCGAGTTCTCACACCGCGCACAGAACAAAAGAGTTTTTAGAGCAAGAAATCATAGAATTATTAGACCATCCGCCGTACAGCCCCGACCTAAGCCCTAATGATTTCTATACTTTCCCTAAAATAAATAATAAATTGCGTGGTCAGAGATTTTCATCACCTGAAGAAGCTGTGGACGCCTACAAAACGGCCATTTTGGAGACCCCAACTTCCGAATGGAATGGTTGCTTCAATGATTGGTGCCATCGTATGGAAAAATGTGTCAAATTTCGCGGAGAATACTTCGAAAAGCAATAAATACATTTTTAAATAGTAATGTTGTGTCACTGCCTTGATTCCCGAAATTTTCAGTGCCGCCCTCGTATCATAATAATACATCGTAGCATTCGTCCGTAATTTTCTTAGAACTGCCCGGTTAATTACTTTAATTACTTAATTAAAAAATAAATAATAAAATTTAAAATATAACAAAACCTAAAATGCAGTGGTTTTTTGGAGGCTTTACAGTTTCCTAAGTTGAGTAGCTTTTTTGATAGTTTTCAGTATTCTCTTAGTAGAAATCGACGCGAGTTTAGTAGTTTCGCAAGAACAGAGCTGGCAACACTGGAACGAATCGCTTCAGTGATGGACTGCCGACTCATGCGATTTCGAAATTGCACACAGACGATACGATTTTGCATCCGTTCAGGCCGAACTGAAGGAAAACAGACCGTATATGGGACCCCTTAAAGTGACTAGCGTAAATCCTCTTTCCTTATTGATTTTTGGCCTTGGTCCTCCTTAAGGCTGAATCTAACACTTTACTCTTAGCGTCAATTCACAGCGAGATACTATCTTAAAAATGAAGCGCCGCGAAGCGTTTCGGTATGAACTGACTCTTATTCTTGTTGTTCTTGGCAAGAGTAACCTTCTCATATTTCCTCGCTTCTAGCGAGTACAAATGAGAAGCCTGACTGTCGTCGCTTGCCACATGCCGCTTTGAAGTGGCCAGTCACTGTCTAAAGTAGCCGATTAGCTTGTTTGGCATCAGGTTATTACAGTAAAAAAAATATTTTATAGATCTCAATAATCTTCCTTTCTAGCCTCTTTAAAAAGATAACAAGGCTAAAACCATTTCGCTGCAGGAAGTCCTTCTCATGTTTTTAATTTTGGCCAGATGTACCTCAGCCCTAAGCATTACCATCAGCCAGTAGCTGTATATCGGCGTCGTCGGAGGCGGCGTCGCGCGCGCGTCGTCGGCGAGATTAGATTATGTCTCATTGATTAATAACCAAGCGGTTCCGGTCAAGTGTGCGTCGTGTTACATAATATTGGAGCTGCAGCTAGCACGAACTCCGATTCCTGTTGTACTATAATGGGAGAAACATGATGTACCTATGCCAATTTCTTATCTTGTTCGAGTCATCAAATTTACCGGAAATCTGAGAGCGCGGCAGCTCAAGTCTCCAATTTTCCATAAATCACAGCAAAACGATGGGACGTGGATGTGACGACGATGAATGAAAAATGTTTAGGACAATCATCAATCAATCCTTAGCCCATGTCTGTTGGACACATACTAACTAGGCACAGATGACAGAAAGGACCTTAAGAAAATAATATTCCACAATAAAGATACACACACATGTCACATAATATAAGTAAATCTAACTTCGTAGTTCAAATGCGAAAGTACATTGCAACATCTGGGTTAAAGTAAGCCTAGTCTGAAATTCGTAGTAAAAAAATAACGCTAGAAAGCGAGTGAAAGCTACTGCGGGTAGAAACGCCGCGGCCAGTCTCGTCAACTTTTTGCTCTGATACGTCTCATGCGGCGGGTGACGGGTCAGACTAACTCCTGAACGTGGCGAATTAACTCGTCACCAAGTCAATTGTAGGCTGATGTATGGTCAAATAAGTTAACCATTTGCCAGAGGTCCGTTCTGCAGCCGATCATTGTTTTTTAAAGACATTTGAGAGTAGTAGTAAAACCCTATAAAACATACAACTAATTTTTCAATGCCCTGAGGCAATTGTTGTTCTTTTATCTGAGGTTCTTCAATGAAAAAATAAAGAAAAGGTATAGAACAACAACAACAAGTGCAACCAACTACCAAATGACAGTTTTGATGAACGTCGTTTGTAGCCGTTGCACTGTAGTGATGTAGTCTGTGCATGAAATTGATGTAAACATGTGTGCCAGCTTTCATCTGAAATAGTTTAAAACGACTCATCAGTCGCGTAATGTTAGCAGTTAGATAGTAAAATCGCAAGACTCACGATCGAAAGGCTTCCCCACAGCCTTTGGAAATATTATGTTATTTAATTAGACGATAATTGCGTGAATCTGTACAAATGCCAGTCGAATACTCCGCTCGATTATTCATTTTGTACGTTTTTTTTGTAGGTATATGAAATATTATTATTAATTTAAAATTTTATTATTTATTTGTAGAAAGAACATACATGATACAACTCAATACCTATTTAGTGAATATTTCAAGTTTACCTGTTTTTCAAGTCCTGCCGAACCTGTTGCCGTTATTACAATCGAGCAAAGAAACGGCTAATAATCACGTTTGTTGTATGGGAATTAATATTTATTGTTGTTATAGCGGCAACAGAAATACATCAGCTGTAAAAATTGTAGCGAGATGCGACCTCTTGATATGCAAGTCCTTCTTACGCTTGAGTGGTGATGATAATAATACAGCAACAATTCTTATATTCTCCTTTATTGGTGCTTAACACAGATACGCATTACAAATGAGATATGTCTAACACAATTACGACGTCTACAGTCTACACTGAGAATAAATAGCCTTTTAGTTATACGAAATAATACTAAGCAAATAGGCTTTACTCGTGACATCTGTCAATATGACATTGACAATTACATCTCTTAAACTTGCTGTTGTCATATGCAACAATAAACTTTTTAGCTAATCGCGGTTCACGAGATACAAGCCTGGTGAGTGGTAAGCGAGGACAGATTTTGTTTTTAAGTAAAAGCGAAACAGGTGCCTTTACCACAAATGATAAAACGGACTATGTATTTATACTGTACTAATTAGCATATTCTGTGTAATTGAAGCTAAATACTAAGCGTGTCAGTACACACTAAGTAAATTGAAAGCATCCTCATGGCAGCCTCAATAAAGTCTAGAAATAAAAATATTTCCTCAATGAAGACTCAACATTTATTTACATTAAAACAAGGCCAGAAAAATAAACTAAAGATTTTGCAATCGTCCAAGAATTTTTGTGTAAAGTCTTAATTGTTGTCGGACTTTTAATTTTACATGAATGTTAAAAAATTTCCGGTGATGGAAATATATCTTCCCAAAAATCAGATGATCCTATGTCTGCTATAACTGTGAAATTCATACATGCAACAGTAATTTAAAGTAGGGTGCCGTACCCAAAGGGTAAAAACGGGACCCTAATACTGAGACTTCGCTGTCCGTCTGTACTCATATCTGTTTGTCGCCAAGCTGTATATCGTGAACCATGATAGCCAGACAGTATTTTTTATTGATTGTATTCCTGTTGCAACAAATACTGAAACAGAATCAAATCTTATACATACTTTAAACGAGACGATCTTGCATTATATAATAATAATATATAATCGTTATCTCGACAACGGCTAACAAGACGTATTCACATGAAATTTAGTATGCAGGGAGTTTTGGGGGAGAAAAATCGATCTAGCTAGGTCTTATCCCTTAGAAAATGCGCATTTTTAAGCAATATATGTCTTTTTTAATTTCGTCGTGCAACAATATATCAATAATTTCGACTCTCTTGCGCCAGTCTGATTGGCAGCTTGGTATGCGTACCTACGTATAATTAATAATTGTATCATTTTTTGGAAATATAAATATTTTTGTGATTCTTATTTTTTATTATTTTATTTTTTTATATTTTTTTAATTATTTTTAACTATTTTATCCTTCTACTAAAACACCGAGCTAAGCTTGGTCTCCCAGGTAGTAAGGGGGGTGCCCACTGCCTACACAACGAACGTTATTTACTCGATATATAACGGCAACAGGTAGACGCTTCAAATGTTCAGTGAATATTGAGCTGTTACATATATGCTGTTTAAAAATAAATTATAATAAAATTTCAATAAAATAATAAAGCTCCCATACAAAAAAACTTGACTATTTAGCTATTTTTTTTGCTAGATATTCTTAATAGCTCTCGATATTAGCATTTAGCACAAATAGTTTTATGGATAATGGTATGGAACGGAAGTCGGAACTCGGAGTCGGAACCCTTCGTGCGCGAGTCAGCCTCGCGAACTTGGCCGTTTTATTGAGATTGAACCACTTACAGGGAAGAATGAGAAACCTATCCTGTAACCTGTTGAGTAATAAATACAGTACCTACTTACAAAAATCTTTCGAGTTCTTATCTTAAAAATAGGACTCAAAGAGTATAAGAGGTTACTAGTAAAAGGTCCACTGGGACTAAAATAGAATTAGGTGTCCCACAGGGATCTATTTTAGGTCCATTTCTTTTTCTCTACACACATGACTTGCCTTATCTACTTCAAGATAGGCATGAGATGAGATGATACTCTTAGCCGATGACACTTCACTGATATTTAAAGTGAAGCGATAACAATTAAATTACGTCGAGGTGCACAGCGCTCTCTCAAGTAGAGTAAACTGGTTTAGTGTTCAAAATTTACTTTTAAATGCGAATAAAACAAAATGTTTAAAGTTTAGCTTGCCAAATGTTAGGCAAGTATAAACCAATTTACTTATCAATGATGAGAGAATGAACTTGGTAGACTCCACTGTATTCCTAGGTATAACGCTAGATTGTAAATTACAGTGTTGTCCTCATATTGCTTACCTAGCAAATAGACTTCTTTTTTTTTTTTTTTTTTTATTAAATAAGGGGGCAAACGAGCAAACGGGTCACCTGATGGTAAGCAACTACCGTCGCCCATGGACACTCGCAACATCAGAAGAGCTGCAGGTGCGTTGTCGGCCTGAAGACTCAGTTCTGCAGCATATGCAGTCAGAAAAATTTGAGAAATTTCAGATGAAGAAACGGCAAGCCTGATCTATTTCAGCTAATTTCATAGTAGAATGTCTTATGGTATACTTTAATGGGGAAATGCTGCCGATATAAATTCAATATTTGTGCTGCAGAAGCGAGCTATTCCTACTATTTATACAATAAGCTTTTGAATCTCTGAGAGAAAAATTTAAAGTAATAGGTGTACTGACCGTCGGCTTCTCAGTATATTTTGGACAATTTGTTAGAAAATAAGTTAGAACAAAAACATAAGCAATTTCAAGAAGAAAAGTGATAATCATTGTATAAACACTAGTAATAAGAATAAGCTAGATGTACCAGTGATAAGACTTAGCAAAGAAAGTAAATATTTTAAGGGCCAATGCCTTATACACTAGGATCCCAGAAAACGTTCATTTAACCTTTCTCTCATTTTATTAATAGTACAACTATTAGTAAGTAATAATATCGAGCAAAAAACAGCGAAAAAATCTAGTTTTTTTAGCTGGGAGCCCTTATAGTTTTATTTTAATTATATTATTTATTTTTAAAGACAATATACATAATGCAATTTACTAGTCATCACCCACCCAGCCGCCCCGGCCGCCAGCCAATCCATACAATACTTTTCCCACTCAGCCTGGGTCTATATTCTTTAATATTGTCCGAAATTCGTAAGGCTGGGGAAAATTCAGATCACTGAAAATCGAACTCTGCGCAAATACAATAGAGCTGAAAATCGAACATACAAGTGTCCAGTCAAACGTCAATCGCTCTGAAATTTCCCGGCCCACCGGATTCCGGATCATATAGTCCCAAGTCACAGCCTTATGGCAGGTTATTTTACGTTTTATAATCGCAAAATCGCAATAGAAATACCTACACCATACATGTGTGAAAATTTTAACCGCTATCGCGGTATAAGAAGGTTAAGATACAGCCGGGCGACAGACGGACGAACAGCAAAGTCTCAGTAATAGGGTCCCGTTTTTACCCTTTGGGTACGGAACCCTAAAAATGGCACGTGGTCTAAAGAAATTTATAAAAGTTCATTGAAGTATTTAAAACTTTAGAGCCACTGTGGTTGATAAAATCTAAAGACTTACTATAAAACAAAGAGAAAATGTATGACACAATAATTCAGTTTCGTCGATAGCGTGATTACAATTGCAGCAAAATACAATTAATAAATAAAATAATAGTCTAAACTGACTAAGAGCATGTCACGACATGTCTAAGGAGGGTTCTGTAACTATCAACGCGCAATAGGCTTTCTTTGAATGACTACAAAAGTTACTGTCATAAAGTTATTACAGAAGCTAGAAGAGCGGCGGACAGAGTGAAATTATAAGGGTTCCTTAAGTATTACGGAGCCCTAAAAACACGACCGAAGATCGCGGCAATTTTCCGTGTCACATACACGAATCCGTTCAGGCCGAACTGACGTCAGTTCTAACTGAAACGATCGGCCTCTCGTCTGTGGAGGCCTTAAGATTTATACTATTAACAACATAATATTTCTCCTTATCAAGGACAAAGTCTATCACGTATCGGATCAATTTATTATTCAAAACTAGAAAGATAGCGGCTTTCACCATTCATAGCCTGTGGCGTTTAGGCTTTTAGTACCTAGATTCCTGACCATGGTCGGGGGTTCGATTTGTCACCTTGTCAGAAACTTGTTAAAAAGCCGGGATCCCTTTTTTGGCATAATTTAATGTGGCATACCTTAATAGGCATAATTTTGTTTATCATAATAATACTTTGGCATCCTTGTTTCTTGGCATACTATATCATTAGGCATAATTATTATTAGGACTAATGTTTTTTGTCCTAATTTAAGGTGGCATAACTCGTTAGGCATAATTTTTTCATAACATAAATAAATCATAACAATACTATCTATGGCAGAATCGGGTTTTTTAAATTATTGTTTTCGTGATAAATGGAAAGATCACAATACATAAGTTTTATAACAAGACTATTTTTTATTTTTCGCAATAATTCAAAAGTTATATCAATTACTTAATAAACAAAATTATTTTTTGAATCCAGTACCGAAGACACGCCGACAGCTCTCGAACAAATCCGGGCGCGTGTGACGTCATAATGTTAGTTTTCACTCTAGGGTATCGCAACTGGCGATCGTAATTGAAAATTATAGTCATTTTCTTGACTTTTAATTATATAGCTTTAACATTATGACGTCACATCTATGGTGACCGATCCCAGCGCGTTCATAGTCACGTTTTATTTTTTTTTAATTTTATAAATTTTTAATTGTTTATAATTAATTAAAAAAAAATTTTTTTCATTTTTTTCGCATTAAATATCAATATTATTAATAATAAAGTTTAAAAATACATAAAAAATAAAAAAAACATTTTTTTTTCGAATTCCCAATTGTATACTCAGGCATAATTATCGTTTGTGTGGTTTTGGGTTATATTAGGTTCGAACTTTTTTATCGCGTCTTCGGAGTAGTAACAAGGCCTCACAAAAACCTGGCGTGAAATAACGTTTGTGTAGTTTTTGGTTAGGTTAGGTTAGAACTTTTTATCATTCAAAACGTCTTTAAATGATTTTATATTATGCCATAATATGTTTAATGTCTATGCTTTGTAAAAGTATGCTTAACATAAGTATGCGTAATGAATATTATGCTTAGTGATTATGTCAAAAAAATATGCCTAAACAGTTATGCCAAATTAATACATATTATGCGTAACTATTATTAGGACATATTAAATTATGCCAAGTTAAATTATGACATGATTTTATACCAAAAATAGGGAATCCTACCAGCCCATCCTTTCAATCCCACTTACCTTTAATTTATTATCTTCATTTAAAAAGCAAAAACTATGAGAAATTAAGGAATCAAAGAAGAATGCTACGGGCTACGGGCACATTCTGAAATCTGATGTGAACAAAATTAAAATGATTTGTGGTGCACGCATTCATTTATTTTTAAAATAGGTCAACCGCGGAGATTGACGTAGAAAAAATCCTGGCAATGCATCTCGTAAAAATCGAATTCCAAATTCAAAATAAATTCAAATAGGGAACGATCATCTTTATCGAGAGGGAACGAGCGAGACGTCGATGATTTAATTCATTAGCGGGAAAGAGACGGAGAGACCGGCGTGCGAGCGAGATATACGTATACACGTGACTCTTTGACAGAAAGGGACAGTGTCAGTCTGTTGACGTAGTAGTAGATGAGATAAGGGGCTATCAGCAGTTTAGTGCGCGTTTACGTGTAAGCCAGTACTTGACGAGCTAGTGAAATGATTAAAGGAGGACTGTTTTCAAATATTATATATCATGGACCTGATATTTCTTATAAGCTTTATAATTATATAAGTGTTGACAGTAGACACATTTAATTCTATGTGTACTTGGTTAGAATTACCAATCATACACAGATCGTACACATAAATTTACCAACCAACTACCAGGTAGCTGGGTCAGTGAAGTCACATTAATTGGCGCCATGTCAGCTCATACAACAAATCTAACAAAATAAAATATAATATTATTACGATCTATTTCTAATATTAAATGGCAAGAAACACAATGGTTTTTTAAAATAATTTATAAGGTTGAAATGGTTGAGTGTTTTTAATGTTTTCCGCAAATACTTAAATTGATTACGGAAAAAGGAAAAAAGTAAAAAAGTTTTATTTTGTCCGATAGTAGAAATCTGTGCCACGTAAAATATACCTTAGTAATTATTATAAAACTGTAAGGTTTTAACTGAAAAAGTTAGGAGCCCATATTGCACCCTTTTAAATTAAAAACATTTTAACATAAGTAGTGATAGTAACAGTTTGGTTAAACATTATAATTATTATTATGTGGGTTATAATTATAACTCTTTTTGGTATAATTGGTAATTGCTCTTTTTGGTATAATTGAATGCAAACGAAGCATCATACACGCACACACACAAAGAGCACGGCGACTACACTAGCAACGTTTATTATTATTAGTACAACGGGATGTATGAAGAAGAGCGCACGTGAAAAATCTAAATTGAATTATGACATTGTTTTAAAACCAAGAGCATGTCAGGACATGACTAAGGAGCGTAACTATCAACGAGCATTGGGTTCTTTAAATTACTTCAAAAGTTATTGTCCGACTTCGGTCAAAATAAATTTCCTAAAGAGCTTTTAGCATGATCCATCAGTATAGACACTTACGAGTTTCTATTCTTATAGTTTAGAAAAAATGCCGTGAGTTGGGCAACTTTTGAACCAATTTGGCGACCGATTATTCGAAAATGGTTGACTTTGTAAAAAAATCATTTATGAATTCTTGCCTTTATTAAAAATAACTATTCGTCGATACCACATACAACGGGGTTGAATGAAAAAGTATGTCATCCCCACCTCACATGCATGGAGCACCACCCCTAATATAATAATACCATTCCTTGTAGTACTACGGAACCCTAAAAAGCTTGTAATTTTTTTAAATGTCATGAAGAAATTGTTGGGCTCTATTTATGCTTTTTTTTAAATAAATTGTAGAAGAAAATTTAAATTTAAATACAGTCGCTGACAGATCCGATCATTCGACATTTCGATCTTATTCCCATTGCAATAAGCTCCAAAAAAAATCAGTCGGCGACCGTATTAAAAATAATACATTTTATATTATGTACTTAAACTTAGATTTACATATTAAAGAATAAATACAGCAACATAATTATTATCATCTTTATGTGGAACCTATAATAATTTCCTTAATCTAATTTGTAGACCTTAAAATAGAAAAACCGATTTACAATTACAATTATTACTAATTTACACCACCTTTATTTTAACAAGGTTGTGAACTGTGCGGATTGTCTTTACATTTTATTAACCTCCAATCAGTAAGATAAAAGCGACATGAACTCTAGGCGTGTCGAGTTTAAACTTCGAAACTATGTCCGACTTTTTTCAACAGAACTCAGTTGCCACCGTCTACCGATGCGCCGTTCAAGCGTGTTGAACTCACACACACAGGTGCACGCGGTTGTGTGCGTGAGTAAGCATGTGTGCGTGAAGACAATAAAGTGTGTGTGCGCGCGTAAAGTTAAGCTAGATATAGTAAAACGCGACCATTTGATTATGATCTTTTTGACATGTTTATAAATGACACGTATCATAACTCATAATAACATACGTATTTATTTGTTCGGTTTGTATTTCAGACACGTCAGAGACGTCGGGAACCGCGCTCGTTCGGAAGTTAACCTCTAAATATTGTTATTGTGAGACATGAGATTAATTTAAAGCTTAGAATAATAATATTCTTTATATAAAATCAAAAACTGAAAGTAGCAATATTTGTATGTAAGTACTAACTAGTGGACACTGTAAGATGTTCTATGGTTTATTATTTTAACTTTACCGAAATAAAACTGAAGGCTCAATTCTCAGATTAAAGCTCAATTTACCATTTCTTTTGACCAATGTTTTGATTTGTGTAGGCAATGTTGAGAAAAACTGAGATAATTTAATTTGTGACATGACGCTGAAACATTTTGACCTCCTACCTCATCATTGTATTTGTACGCTCGCCGACAAGCCGGTGTACCACCTCAACCACCTGTCAATCTTAGTACCGAGGCAAATAAGGTTCACAATTAGTGGTACACCAGTTTGTCGGCCGACCATACCTATAAAAACGTAGTAACATTTACATAATCGTCAACGAAAAAAGTTCTGTTGTTGGATATAGGGCAGTAGGGCGCGGGCCGCGGTACACCGCTGCGCTGGGCCGCTGACCGAACACTTCATATCACATCAAAGACTTCATCTGAATTCATATAACATATTATACTCTTTTCAAGCTGTCCCTCAGATAATAATAACGATTTATGCGGTTCTTATTAGAGCAAACAAGAAAACCTATGAAATAACAAATGGATAACAAGGGTCAGCTCACACCGAGCCGCTCGCACTTTTTAAGATGGTGGTTCAAAATTGAATTATTCACTACACAAAAATATGTAACAAGTTTCATTCGAACTCTTGCAATGAAACGTATTTTTTTTTTCATGTAGTAAATAAAGTTTAATTTTGGCTCATAATAATTTTTGATCCTGTTAAAAAAAATATAAATCTCCAAGGACCAAAGCTAGGCGGTCACAGTATCTACACGCACACAGCCGCAGCGAGTCCGTTACACGTATCGAGACAATTACTTGTGTTCGTGAGTACGTAACGACCTTACGGAATTCCAAATTTCAAAATTCGTACTCGACTTTTTTTCAAAGACGTTTTGTCTGTTTGCCAACAACTACTGATGTATTGTAAACAAATAAGCCAATATGTGTTCTGGATTTAGCGTCGCCATATTGAAAGTTTTATCGTATTTATTAATAAATTATCATAATAGCAGCGCAGTTAAATAAATTGGGAGTACCGTTCGCAGTTAGACCACCAGACTCTACACATCTAACGGCTGATGTTTTTAGGGTCCCGTACCCAAAGGGTAAAAACGGGCTACTCTGCTGTCCGTCCGTCCGTCTGTCTGTCTATCTGTCTGTCACCACTCACCAGGCTGTATCTCGTGAACCGTGATAGCTAGACAGTTGAAATATATATATCATCACAGATACATCATCTGTGCCGTTGCCGCAATAACCAATACAAAAAAAAAGAATGATGATTTTTTGCCGTTTTTTGCTCGATATTAATAACTGAATATTAAGCTGTATATTAACTTTAATAATTATATATATATATATATATATATATATATATATATATATATATATATATATATATATATATATATATATATATATATATATATATATATATATATATATATATATATATATATATATATATATATATATATATATATATATATATATATATATATATATATATATATATATATATATATATATATATATATATATATATATAAAAGGGCCCATACAAAACATTTTTCGCACACATGTAACGAAACTACGCCTTACCTTTTATATGTGGTCTTTTATGTGTGAACGTAGCCATCCGCGCACTACATACATAATAACCTAACCAAGAGCGTGTCGGGACATGTCTAAGGAGGGTTCCGTAACTATAACCGCGTAAAAAGTTTTTTTTCATATTACTGTTACAAGTCACTGTCCGATTTCGTTCAAAATAATTTTCCTAAAGAGTTTTTAGCATGATCTATCAGCATGGAAAATTGCAAGTTTCTAAGTCTTATTGTTTAGAAATGCCAGGGGGAAGACCGACTTATAAACCACTTTGGAGGCCGATAACTCTTAAACGGTTGACTTTGTAAAAATTTGTTATTATACTAAAAAAACTATAAGGGTTCCTTATGTATTACGGAACCCTTAAAAAACCGGCCATAGTTTTTGTTTGGCAAAGCTCTGTCTAGTGTTCTCACTTTTTTATTTTGTCTGAGCTCGATAATGAGAAGAACTACCCATCGTGCGCGAGTCCGATTCGCACTTGACCGGTCTTTCGTATAATTATAAACTTTATAATTTTAACCTCGCTCGAGGAGAAATTTATAAGAAAACCTTACTTTACTTGTCACCTTTTCTATTAGGAATAAAGCACACTCCAGCTTCCGGATTCGTACACTCTGTTCATATCGAATTTAATCTTAACGTAAACATGAAGATTGTTCAAATGTGTATTTCTTTATTGCACGGTAAATAAGACTGGGACTATAATATATTTTCAACTCTATTTGTATTTACACACAGTTCTATTTTCAATGAACAGAATTTTCTACGACGTTCCGGATTCCGGAGCATATTATAAACTCCCAGCCTAAGTGACATTTAAATTGGTATTAATAATATACTAGGGTCCTGTTGTCTTTTTGTTTACAATAGTCAATGAACCTTAAACGTGGCAGAGCCATCTTCGGCACGAATATGCCGGTTCGACCGGATAACTACGTGTGGGCGACGTTAGCGGAGGCCCAAGGAAGGTTGAGGATTTTATGGAACTCAAGTGCGCCACACCAGAGGAGTTACAACTTACAATTATTAGTGTCACTCCTTTGGTGTTGCGAGTGTCCATGGGCGGCGGTAATCGCTTACCATCAGGCGATCCGTCTACTCGTAATTCTTGGTCTATTTCATAAAAAAAAAAAACAAAGTATAGTACATTTGACAGACCGCGACGTACGTATGACCGACTTTTAACAATCGTATATTTATAGGACACAATAAAGTGATCAGCTTAATGGGGTTGCCAGTTGCCACACCTGAAAATACTGTTGGTTGACATCGAACCCGCAGTCACGACCTCTGTGGTCGGAGGACAAAAGGTTTACCATTGTCATCGGACATTTCAATTATTTCAGCTGCTGAATCAGTTCCACGCGTTCGTTCCGCAGACTCGCGAGGAGCGTCTATTCGTATTTCGTAGATATGAACTGTAATAATTATTATTTTCTGGGAAGAGGTATCAAATATATATTTTTATCCGAATGAAATATTTAACCTAACATATTATGTAGGCTATAATATGGGTACTTTGCCTGTTCGTCCCACAAGTTTCGTCCTAATATCGGACGAAAAAGCGATTTACAATTTTTATTACTTTTTGCATTCGTCAGTTCGTCCAATGTAATTAATTTTATGACTTTGAAATTTTAGTTAGTACGGTTTGCAAATTACTGGTAGTTTTCAAAATAAAAGAATATTTATTTAAAAACATCCATGATGCAATAAGTATGTTTAATATTTGATTAGGTATCACTTATTTCTTTGTACACAGTTTACTTATTACTTCTTTGTTAAAATCATACTTATTATCACAAAATAAATTATTTTAAAAGTATTTATTTATTAGATATTGATAAACAGTACACTATAGCATGTTTAAAATTTTTCTATATTTAGTTATTAAAAATATTAAATCTTATATATAAAAATGGATTACAATTACAATGTCTCGTTACGTCAAACTCGCTAAAACTCGACCGGAGAGGCTGGACCGACTTGGGTAATTTTGGTCTTGAAATAATTGTGGAAGTTCAGGGAAGGTTTAAACATTGTTCTGTCTCAACATCTCACCGATGTTAAGACAGAACAACGTGTGTCGAGACAACTAACTAGTCACGTATAAAAATGCTAAACATCAGTCTTATAGAAAGTAACAATTATTAAAATCAATCGCAAATATAACCAAATTAAATGCAACCTTATATCACTACAAATAAAGTAAGTAGGTTTCACTAAATCAACTTTATCTTAAACTAGATGTTTCCCGCGACTTTGAACGCGCAACCTGCGGAACCGTAGGTACATTTTTCCTCAATAAAAATTAATCCTCTTCCGTGGTAATTATTAATGTTTAAAAAATTAACGCGGTATTTAGTAAATCGGTCCATTAGTTTCGGAGCATATTCAATGCAAAGAAACAAACAAATATTTCCTCTTTATAATATTACTGTAGATATAAAACATACGATAAAGTGTTTTGATTAAAAATAACTTACAATAATTTACTAAAATCAGTTCAGTAAATAAAAATATTGACTTGCATATCGTTACTATCACTATATCAAGCATATAATAAACAATATACCTTTATACTTAAAATAATCATATGCCTTGAATTACTAGTGAGGACATGACAAAGTAGGCTTGGACTACGCCTTTATTATTTTATCAACAGTGGTGTACAATGTTTTCATCTTTCTATATCTATATAATATAAAAAAGGAAAAGCCGATTGATTATAATTTATTTTATATATTATATTAACACAGGCCAAACCCTTATGGCTAGAAAATTGAAATTTTGCATACGTATTTTTCATATGACAAAGGCATCCACTAAGAGAGGATTTTTTTAAAAATTCAACCCTCAAGGGCGTAAAATAGGTGACAAAAGTTTGTATGATACTTTTTATTCCTTGGAGATATTTGCATGATATTTAGTATGAATTGAGTACAGAAAAAATAACGAGTTACGTATTTAGTATGAATAGTTATACAATTAAAATGGCTTTGGATGATACGTATTCGACTAAAACAGAAAATATAAACGTGTGCATAAAGTTTAAACAAATAACAAGTATAAAAATACAATCAAAGCTTTTGCCTGCGGCTTACGCCCGCGTGGAATAGTGTTCATGGAGAAAAAACTTCTTAAGCAAATAACTCTACTCACTGTAATATACAATATTGAAAATGTTTTTAGGGTTTCGTACCCAATGGGTAAAAACGGGACCAGCCTGTCCCTGCATTTTAAATCTGTAATATCTTCGAAAATATTCATTTAAATTACATGCTGTCCATATTGATCTATATTAAACTCATGTATTTAAGGCACTTGATTAGTTTGTATTGATTAATGCTGTATTGCTTAAAATAGCTTCGTAAATAAGCCATTATTTCTCGTAAAAAGTAAAGGATAAAAAATGGTTATTGTGTGTTATCCCTAAGTGATAGACACATACCATCGCGGACTTATTTGTAGACCTTTTTAAGCTGTAGAATACTGTAGTTATTTTGATCTATCTCGTTGGGTACAGCCGCGTTTGCAATGTAAACGGAAAAAAATGTGTTTATTTACGAGATTAGAAACCTCTAAAATTATCAGTGTTACTCTACTATATTATGCATGTCATATACATATAAACCTTCCTATTGAATCACTCGTATCTATTTAAAAAATCAGCATCAAAATCCGTTGCGTAGTTTTAAAGATCTAAGCATAGATAGGGACAGACACAAAAAGCAACTTTGTGTTATACTTTTTTATATATTTTTTTGGTCATATTACTTCATTTTTTTTTTGTTAGAAAACAATAGAAAATAAAAATGGGACGAACTGACAAATGAAAAAATCACAAATAATTAAATTCGTCTTTTCGTCTCATTAGGACGAAACTTTGTGGGACGAACAGACGAACGACCCCACAATATTACGTAAGTAATGACAGTACGCATGACTAAAAAAATTTCGTAATGAATAGAAAAATAACATGGTAACATTTCCTGACAACTCTCATAAGTATAGACACTCTCGCACTGTTGTACTCCGCGCCGGCTTTGAAGGTCACGCGCCCGCCGCCAGCATGGGTTCACGCAGTGTGAGTCAAAGAACAAGATTCCAATGTTTTAAAGTTTGATATACATGTTGATCCAGTGTAGGATAGGGGTGTCCACTTTGAAAAAAACATCGATATTTTTTTTCGATTTTATAAATCAGAACTGTACATCGATGTGTCTTTCGATGTATCGGGTGAAAACATCGATATTTTGTACGCATCGAGTACTTTTTTAGGGTTTCGTACCCAGAGGGTAAAAACGGAACCCTATTACTAAGATTTCGCTGTCCGTCTGTCACCAGGTTGTATATCATGAACCGTGATATTTAGACAGTTGAAATATTCACAGATTATGTATTTCCGTCGCCGCTACAACAAAAAAATACTAAGAAATACGAGGGCGGGTCAATAAGTCCGTGACTTTAGGAATAAAACACAGATTTTTTGATAAATAAATCATTTTATTTTTCAACGTAGTCCCCCTTGAGCTCTATACACTTTGTCCAACGCTTCTCCAATTTTTTTATCCCTTCCAAAAAATATGATTTGTCGAGGTCCTCAAAATAGGCCTTTGTTTGCGAGACGACTTCATCATTGGAGTCAAATCTTTTTCCACCGAGCCATTTTTTCAGGTTTGGGAACAAGAAGTAGTCACTCGGAGCCAAATCTTGAGAATAGGGTGGATGTGGGAGCAATTCATAGCCCAATTCATGGATTTTTGCCATGGCAACTGCACATTTGGGGAACCTTTGCATTGTCTTGGTGAAAAAGAACTTTTTTCTTGGCCAAATGAGGTCGTTTTTTTTTCAAATCCTCATTGAAGCGGTCCAATAAGTTGGCATAATATTCCCCATTAATTGTTCTTCCCTTTTGAAGATAGTCAATGTGGATTATCCCACGTGCATCCCAAAAAACAGTCGCCATAACTTTATTGGCTGACAAACCCACCTTGGCCTTCTTTGGCGCCGATTCACCCTTAGAAACACACTGTTTTGACTGTTGTTTGGTCTCTGGTGTGTTGTGATGGATCCATGTTTCGTCCACGGTTAAAAAACTCCTCCATATTGTGATTAAACAACGCCAAACCTTCCTGTGAAGTTGTTACACGATTGCGTTTGTGGTCGACTGTGAGCAAACGCGGCACCCATCTTGCGGAAAGCTTTCTCATGCCCAAGTGATCATTCAAAATTGAAACCACTGAGCCATGCGAGATGCCTATCGCTTCCACAATCTCTTGCACTTTCAATCTTCGGTCGGCCAACACCATATCGTGAATTTTTTCGATTGTTTCGGGTGTAGAGACCTCAACTGGGCGTCCAGGACGTTCGGCATCTTCAGTGCTTGTACGGCCACAACGAAATTCAGTAAACCACTTTTTACCATTGAAATCGATGGTGCAAAGACCCCATAGTATTTATCAAGCTTAGCCTTGGTCTCGGTAATGGATTTTTTTCGCAAAAAATAATGCTTAATAAGCACACGAAATTCACTTTTTTCCATTGTTTCCTTAAGTTACTGGATAGTCTGATAAAGATAGCTGTAAAACACAAACTAACTGACGCAGCAAGTTCAAATTTTGATAGGAGTCAACTGACAGATGCCTGTTGACAGGAGTAGTGTTGCTTTTTCAGTAAGGAGGTTAGAAATTCAAAAAGTCACGGACTTATTGACCCGCCTTAGTAGAATTCACAGGACACAGACCAGACATCCTTCAACTTCAACACACTTTTCATGCAAACCATCACTAATTCAAACATTGTTTTATTCAAAAAGTAAAAGCCATGCTCCTCCGGATACCATACAGCGCTAATTTATGAAAAACAGAGACTTCGGACTTTTTAGTGTGTGTATTTAATCTTTAGATAAATGATGAATAATTTTAGAATATTATGTGCCAAGTGCTTACTTTATATACTTATTTACTTTTGGCTCAACTAGGCTAGTTAGTTAGATTAGTTGCCGACGCTCGCATTGTCCTACACTCTAGGACAATGCGAGCGTCGGCAAAAAGGTACAGGGCAAGTGCTAATGTGCACACGTTGGACAAGTTCCTTGAATGCCAATGCAGGCGGCCAATGTAGACGAGTGTTTTGTCGAGCTGCCCACACATTGGCCGAGCGCAGACGAGCGCTTGTGATGTGTGCACAAAAACCGACACCGGTCCGAACTCCGAAGTAAGGCAAACGATCACGAGTGACGGCGAGCGAAGACATGTTGCGGCAATTGGCGCTGGGCTTCACTCGGCCGGCTAGGCCAGCGACATCGAGCGGTGACAAGGCAATGCAAATCGGCTGTCTACACGTTGGCGCTGGCCATCGCTCGGCAACGCTGGGCCGACGAGTATAGCCGCTACAAGTGTTATATTTTATCAACCTATTTAGAAAAAAATGACACTTGAGTTTGTGTGAAAATGAGAAAATGACATTCCCGTACTAAACATCCAAACGGGATTCCAGATTCCAGATTTTTAATATCAGTTGTCCTCAAACTGCGGCCGTGGTGGTGAGGCCCGCGCGGCCCGAGCATCGGCGAGCAGCCAAAAGGGCTATGGCCCGGGCCCCGGAGCGCGCGCTGCAAGGTTCGGCGAAGCCGGCTCTCGCGGATTTCTCTGGGCGCTTAACAAAATTTATTTTTATTGACATTTAAAGCAAATGAAGTCCTCGAACCCTAGTAGGTACCACCTACCTAAATTTTGATAGTTTTTATAGTTTAACACAAAAAAATGTTTGCTCGTTCGCGTTTAACATAAAAATATTTTTTTTCAATCATCAATCAGTTTAATTAGATTTCTATCTGTGAAGAAGTTAAAAGTTTTCGCTCGCTCGCATTACGAGTTAAGACTATTTAAATAATAAGAATTAAATGTGTGTATTATATATAATCTTAAATATAATATGTATAGTATAAAATTATTAAATATATTTCCGTTGTCTGGTACCCGTAACACAAGTTCTTCGAGAATTTACCTCGGGACCGGATCGACGTGGTGTGGAAGCGTCCATATATATTATTATATTAAAAATAATCCGCCACTGTGTTGTGGAGCGCCAATCATTTTATTGCTAATGAGAAATTAACTATGAGCGGAGCAAGTGAGTGAGTTGCGCTTGCGGGAGAACGGTCAGCGACAAGACCGCTACACGAAAGTGATACCTTACAATTTACATTGTCCTATATGTGGCCCCTGACAAGAAAAGTGTGACGATCACTGGTTTAGATGTTAAATCATTGCTCTCACAACAATCAACATAGCGGGAGGAAGCGTACGTGGCAAGAACAATTCTTCGGCACGCACTCTGTTTACTCCAAATGGATTATTGTTATAAATAGTTAACACTGCGTCGTTGTACCTATAAGGATTTCTCTTAGGCTTTTCCGTCCAACCCTCACCTCAAGCTAGCTCCAAAGCTCGGAGCTTTGGAACTTGGGTGCTTCTGAGAATGCTTCATATCTTTAAGAAGTGGCTGTACTGAAGCTGGTATGACTAAAAAGCCGCCACTAACTCGTTGCAAAATCGATGGTGTTGTCTATTGTCACACCACAACACATAAAAGCCAACAATCCCGATCTTTATCGATCACATATTTTCTTCGAATAATAATAATTAAACTATTCGCTTATTTATAGAACACAATTTCCGTATCGTCGACTCTGCCAATTTTAGCCAAACTATTTTTATTGTGACAAAAAATGTGTAAGAATGGATTCGCGTGTTTATCGTGTTTATTTATATATTTAATTAACAAAATATCTGGCGGGCTGCCACCGCATATTATGTACTCGATGATGCCACTGAGAGGGTCGATGGGTGCGACGACTGTCAGTCACCCGCGAGCCAAAACCAGCACGAGTTTAATGCTGATGGTGAATTAAAGCCACGTGTTCAAATTTCTGAAATTGTTTGCCCAGGATAGAAGTAATAAGAAACCTTTGTTAAGCGACATCTAGTGTGTTGAAGCGACGAAGAAGAAATGCAAGTCATTCGCTGTATTATATTATATACCCACCAGAAACATATTCATGTCAAAATATTGCCAAGCCTCGCACTGTCAAAAGGTTATCAGATCTCATGTAAAACCAAGCTTCTGACTCTACACGCCCTAACTCTACAAGACTAACTTCACAAACTCTACACCTAAGTCAAAATATGTGGCCTGGCCATTTCGCTACATTTAGGTACTTGCGTAAGGTGAAAAAACAAAATTAATAAAGCCGAATGCATAACCGCCTCGTTTTTTTTGGAAGTCGGTTAAAAATTCACTGACTGTTTTTCTGTTAAACTACTCTTGTAGGAACGAACGAATAAGCTATGTAAGTCATGTCGTCGTTCGTCGCTTGTATTGGAAACTAACTGCCGTAATAAAATAATAAAATAAAATAAAAATATTCAAATAATTATTTCTCGAGTATTCTATAGTAATTTCAACGTAGAATTATACATAAAGGTAGCATTCAAATTATTAAAGGGACGTTCGCACACTACTACTTAAGATGAAGTACATTAAAATATGTCGATAAAAATTAAAAATACTTATAGTGTTTCTTGTTGTTAATAAAGGGCTACTAGGTTATTTTATTACATTTTATTGTTATTATTTATAACACGGATTCCTACAACAATTTTCAGACCTCTAACGTCAAAATTTGCGGAAGTCTCATACAAACTTTCATCCCCTAGATTAAGGGGTTGGAGGATAAATTTTCCAATTTTCACAATTAAAAGAACATAAGTTAGTTGTGTACTAATACAAGCTTACGTACCAAATTTCAGCTTTCTAGGACATATTGAAGTAGCATATTATAATTTTGTTGATCATCAGTGACTCGGTGACGAAATCAGGGGTTTTTAGATATCAATGAAATCTAAAGTAAAAGACCTACGCAATCAAAACTTTACTTTAATTTTACTTTATCCTGGCAATTTCATTCATCTGGTATAATCTAAACCCAAGTTATGAGGGTCCCAAAAATCGACGAAACGCTTCGAGAGAAAAGGTGGTCTGGTAGTGCCCTTATGCTTCGCTTAGCTCGTCTTGGCGGGGGCACTGCCGTGCCCCCAGATTTGAATTTGTGTCTGCTTCTTAATCCAGAAAGATCACTTCAGCAGCCGTCAGGATTAAGTTAAATAACGGATTATGAGTCTTTACGTTAAGTGACATAAACTAAAGATTGAAGACTTTTACGTAATAGATAGTAGATACCCAAACGTAAAAATGGGTACAATAAACGTAGGCGCAGCAAGAAACTGCAAGAATTAGGCTGGGACTGTAATACGATGAGGGGGTCTAAAAAGGCCACTTTAGGTGTTTCATATTATGATTCATATATTTTTTTCAACTTATATTATGTGCGCCATTTTACGCATTTCTATTGAAAACTGTAAAAATTGATGTTTGCTAATATGATGAAATCAGATGAATCATGTAGCCATTTTACAATTTCACGATTTTTGTATAGAAAAAAATATATGAAACACATAACGTGACCTTTTTAGACCCCCAGGAATCCAGTAAGGCCGGTGAATATTCAGAGCGTTGAAAATTAAACTGCGATACTACAACAGAGCTGAAACTCGAGCACTTAAGTGTCCTCGATTTTCAACTTTATTGTATTAGTGTAGAGTTCTATTTTCGGTGTTCTGACTTTTCTCAGGCCCGCCGGATTAGATCTTGTTTTCGGCAATCGCAGCCAACACACACTATTGTCTATTATATTATCGACTCTAGGCTGTTCTGCTGCTTGCTACAGCATAAACACAGTATCCCACGATGCTGTATTTACGCGGTATTCCCGCAATAAATAGTAGCCCGACATGTCCTTCCCGTACTCCGTAGTCTACTTTATATCTCTGCCAAATTTCATGATGATCGGTTAACTAGATTTTACGTAAAAGCGTAACAATCAAACAAACAAACTCACATACACATTTATAATATTAGCAAGGATAATTTTCAAAGGTGACTTTCAAATTTTTTCTCACCTTGGAGATAACGTCACCTTGTAAGAAAACCAGAACCATACAAAATTTTGAGGAGCGATTACACAGTACAAGACAAGTGTTTATTAATCTGTGACAAGCCTGGAAGAAGACAAGTGCACCATTGATTTTTCATTTGCACGACGAGTGAGACGGCGAGCGGGGTGCGAGAGGGAGGGCGGAATTATTATTATTAATAAGGGTGCGTGCCGCGCGCGGGCGTATCCCTACGTTAGTGAATGGAGCGTGTGTAGTGTGGTACGGCCGCTGACAAGTGTACCACTTGTGAACCTTATCTCTATAGTGATAAGGTCGACAAGTTGTACACCGGCGACGGTATCTCCTGCTCGAGTGAACTGCGACTTGCGAGGCCGACTTTAGTAAGCTGACGGAACTTTGATGGAGTCCAAAACTTTCGCTCTAGTCCACGACCACGACCAATTCTTTTGTTAACACATAAGATGTTTTAATTGATATTTTGTTGCCCATTAGAAACTTAACCGGGCTTTCATTACTTTCAACGTCTTATTTAGACTGTAAATAAATAATATTATTCATAATAATATTATACTTCAAACGTGACGATCCTGTATATGTATACATATACATATACCCCCTTACCAATAAAAATATTTACACAACGGATAATAACTTCAACAACGTTGCAATATTGTTCTATCGTGTGACATTTCCAACGTATCAGACAAAAACAGCATCGTTGTTTAAGTTATCCTTTGTGTAAATAGTTTTATTAGTAAGGGGGTATAATATATAAATAATATAATCGGTATCTCGACAACGGCTACAAGTATGCAGGGAGTTTTGGAGGAGAAAAACCGATCCAGCCAGGTCTTATCCCTTAGAAGCTGCGCATTTTTAAGCAATGTTATATGTTTTTTTATTCCGCCGTGTATATCGATTATTATTTCGACTCTTACGTCTGATTGGCAGCTTGGTATACACGTACCTAAGTATGATTTTTGCATTGTTTGGAAATTCGGAATGTGGTGGGTTCGAATCCCGGCAAGATAAATATTTTTGTGATTCTTATTGTTTCTTTCTCTTTTAAATTTTTATAAATTATCCGTTCGTTCTACTAAAATACCGAGCAATGCTCGCCGAAATATTAATATTTTTTAGTTACTTAATTAGCACTTAATTTATCTTGTTAAGAGGCCGCCCTACGAATACTATACTTACAGACAACAGTAAAGCTATAATATATCATCAGGTACAGTGAGTAATATATAATTATGTATGGTATTATATACGTACCGGTCTTTAGAGAATAGCATCTTGTTTTATTTGTAAGTTGGAACTTGTGAAGTATAACATTGCTAATTAACTATGCATTATTTAATATCAAATAGAGTTGAATTATATTATGATAACGGTTCACAAATTTCTACTAAAGAAAAAACATTTTAAGACTGTATACAAAACAGTATTACATAGTATCATGAGGAATTATTAGTTATATTGGTCCATGGTAGTATTAATACTGGAGTTATTAATCAATAATCGCTATTTACTAAAGTGTTACAAAATTATTTAAAAGTCAAAGCTATGTCAATAATTGGATATTTTCCTACATGTAAAAATTTAGTTTTTTTAAATAAATTGCGGAGTAATTAGGTATTACAAAACATCATAAAAGAAAAAAACAATTAGGATTTTATGTGCAGTTTTGTAATTATATGCATTTCAAAGTCACAAAAAAGTTGAAATATTATTTTTACAACATAAGTGTAAAAAAACCTACTACACAATTATTTTACTTACATCAAATACAAAATTATTTACTATGGTTTTTATGAGCATGATCGCGCAAACTCGGAGAAATCAGGAATTTTGTGCATATGGCCATACATTTCGTAGCGACTAGCAACATTAGTAGCGTGTGACGTCACCTACTTGTACGACTTTTATATGGGGCGTTTTCACGAGACTCACAAAAGTGCTTCAAACAATCCGCAATATCTTAGAAAATAATGATTTTTAGTATACGTCTTATTCCTTTTGTAAACTGTCTTATTTTTCAGTGCACTTTTCATTTATGTATAAAAAAAAAATATAGGAGAATATCGTATTGTCAAGCAACAGCAAGGCAATATGGGCATCAAAATATACAGAGGCTAACTTTTGATTATTCCGAAGAATTAACATTCGTGATCGTGATGGAACGGTTGGCGGTTGGTTAAACTATTTCATATTTTCGGATAATTTTGATTAATATCTTAGGAATGTATGTAAATGGCTAATAATACTCATGGCGTGTACAGAATATACAGTACACGTGGCAGAAGTGAGAACTAATTAGTCAACATTTAAAATAAAAAAATACTCTCATCATCACTAAAATTAAAAATTGTACCCCTCATCTGTGTATAGAGTCGTACTTTAGAGAGTTAAGTTGTTATGTGAGAAGTATAAGTGGCTTCCGACAGATGGCGTTATATCGATGGCATTATATCTAAAATCGTGACGTGGCGTGACCTTGAAACTTCACTCTCAACATCGTTGAAGCAGTTTCATTTCAATAATTAAAATTGGCCCACTATGCTGGAATTCCGTGTTTCTTTTTTTAGGAAAGTTTTTTTTAGAAAGGCATTTTAAGTGAAGATTACATACAATGTCTATTACAGGCTAGTGGCTACGGGAAAAATATTGTAGTGAATGTCATTAACATAATAAAAATTAATTTACCTATTCGATGAATAGATATGCTGACTATGTAGACTTCTTTGATGAAGGTCATTATATTATGGTAATAATTATTGTTATGTATAACTTCATAGTTCATACTTCATGTACATAAAGGATTATAGAGGCTTCAGTCATGGATCAATATTCAATGTCAACCAAAAATCAGGCAGAATAGGTATTAAAAGTTGAACTGAAATGAAAATCGAAAATTACACTATGCGGTAAAGATCAATTAGTGGTAACTTAAACCCTTATCTATTAACTAGCTGATCAAGCAAACGTTATTCCGCCATATAAATTATTACCCAGGGCCCAGGGGTATAAAAATAGTTTACGGCCTATAACCATTATCAGATCATACCTAAAAAATTTCATAAAAATCTGTCAAGCCGTTTCGGAGGAGTTTGATTACAAACACTGTGACACGAGACATTTGTTTATTAGACATAAACACTGAACGAGGAAAGTTAACATCTGAGATGTAATGAACAATAATTTTTCATTTTAGATACTTACGACGAACTCTATTGCAGTGTGCAAGTGAAAATTATAAACGAAAAAAATATATCAAGAAAACGTCAAAGCATTTCGAATGATTTTGATCGGAGCGCGGGCAGACGACACTCGAGCGACCGAGTGGTCTATAGTCTTTGGTTATGTACGGCGACCAGTGGCGGCTGAGCCCCGCAACGTCAGGCTCTACGGACGGCGGGTACGGCGCGCGGGCGCGGGCGGAGGACGCGGGCGATCAGCGTACGCTGGTCTAGCGGTGCCGCGGTACGTAGCGGTGGATAGGTAGGTGGTGCTCGGGGTGGGCGCGTACTGTCGCCTACACAACCACATTACGCAAGTTAATTAAATATTATATTCTTTTTATATTTTAATTAAACCCATTTCTATACGCACTTAACATAACATAATAATATCTAATTCTGCACCTGTCCAAAACTGAATTAAGTGCACCACTGGACAGCAAATGGATAATTTATTTTACAGTTAATTTTTATATTACGCTAAATGAGGACCGTGACGTTCCGCAACGGGAAAGCGATACAATTTGAGGTTATTTTTCTACGATTCAATTTACGTGATGGATTATAGCTGGGTCAAAAAACTAAGGATGGGCTATGACGTACAATTGATAGACAAAATCTTCATTCGTAAAATAATTAAACTGCGGAAAGCAAATGTTAAAATGAAAAATGTCAAACAACAACTGCCCTACAACACTTGACACATAAAGTGAAACTTTTATTACATCGTCTCAAACTTTTTCGACTGTGTGTTGCATGTCGCGTGACGGTCGGCCGCGGAGTAGGGATAAAGTCAAAGGCGCTCGTCAGAGCAGCCGAGGCCAATATGGCGGCGCCTATAGTTCGCATCAGCTGACCGTGTAGTGTATAGACTAGTACTCATTTGTGCCAGTGCTCCACGCTATTTTGCTATTAAGTTTCACTTTTACCGTGGTTTCATAAAACCACACAATCCTTTTTTTGCCTTGACATGCCTCTTCCATAATATAGGCTATGAGCCGGATAGATAACTCGTTCATTTTATTAAAAATTGTTTCGATTTCATAATTATGAAAATAATCACATTTAGAACTAGTAATATTTTGACATGTAATATGAATTTATAATCTCTAATAGTTTTTATTTTAGTAGTTAATTGTCATTTATATTTATTAATTGCATTGTATTTTGTAGTAGTCACTAATCGTATATAGTTCTACTTTAAACTGACAAATAAAAATTGAAGTTTAATTAGGTTCTTTTATTTTAGAAATAGATAGTCCAGAACTGTAAACCCTAGATTCTCGGCCTATTCTTCATCTCTATTCCCTAGGGCCTAGGCTCTACAAAGAGACAAATTCTTATTCTATATTTTGGAAAAAAGTACATAAACAAGTGCAACGAGATAAAACCACTTTTAGCACCCGTCCAAGATCTGGCAACAACAAGACCTCAAAATATAATTAAGTAGGTATCACTTGTCACGGCAAGTGTACATCGCTTCGGCACAAAATATATACCTACACACAGCACACAGCGCGGCGTTCACCTACATTTATTTGTACACACACACAGGCGCAGTTTATAGCTCGAGCGCACACACACACACACTGACAGCACACACACACAACTAATTTTACTGGGAGGATAATTTTGCGATTTTACCGTCTCTCAGCTTACTTTTCTTATGTATAAAATTTAAATTCTATTAGAATTCCGAAACTAAAACTATGTTTTCAATTATTATTTAAATTAATTTTTTTTGCATCACATTTTTATACAAAAATCATAATTCATAATGCATTTGATTAGTTCTCTATGTCAAATAATATACAATGTAATGTAAACTGTTAATGCAGATTCCACAAAAAATATTGAAATTACTCTTTAAGCCAAGGTATAGGGATTATAACCCTACCTCTAGACAAAGTCACAGAAGCTACCAGTTGCCACAGTTTACAAGGGACAAGGGTTTTAGTGAACGCACCGCACCGCACTCCCGGAGCCGGGTTAACCGCTGACCGCGCGGGATGTGTTTGGAGGTATTGTCATTGTTTTGTACTGTCGCGAACAACCTCTATCCCCAAAAATATTTAAACTTTTCATCAAAGCCAAGTAGAGCATCTGCCACAGTTTACAAGGGTTATAATATAGTGTACCTGCGCGCCGCGACTACCTCCGGGGCTAGCCTTCGGGTTTGGACTTTCTGTCTGGACTGTCTGTTTGTTCAGACTTTTGCTAAGGCTAATCTCCGATTTGCCTCTGCATTTGCAGATAGCTGAGGGGGGAATAAGTGCGGGTAGCGTCTGGTAATACACACTATCTATATCGATACGGGAAAAGTTATACACATGTTTTATCTTGTAACAATTTTAACTATGACTTTATTAATTTACAATAGCAGCTACTCCGCTAGCAACACTAACAATCAGCAACGCAACGATTAATAATATCTTATACTTGAAACGAGACAATCTTGTATAATATATACAAATCGGTTACTCGACATCGGCTGCAAGTATTGAATGAAAATGAAAGGAGGAATGGAGATCGGAAATTCGCCATACATTTACTGCCTAGTAAATAAAATATGCGGCCACAAAAAAAATATATTGTAAGTTGTACTTTATGTTATACCGATCATTTCAGTTAAAACTGACGTCAGTTCGGCCTGAACGGATACGAGCACACGAGAAATCGCATCAGTTCGTTCTGGTTTGCCGCGAGCTACGTTCGTGTTTATGAAAGGTAAACTGACTACGCTTGTACATGATATACGCCCGCACGGCCGCGGCTGTGGCTTGAACTGAAGCGATTTGTCACACATGGTCCGTTCAGTCGATCCGTTCAGTCCAGAATTAATGTTGCCAATTTAGTTATTTTACAAAGTTTTACTAGTAAATTAAGTATTTTATTCCCTCCTTAGTATGAATTTAATTTTATTTGTTAGTAGTGTTTTAGTAGGAAAGAGTCAGACAGTAATCATATGCAAAATGGCCTAGGTAAGGCACAAAAAAAATTCACACCTTATCTTAATAATATATCGTGGCACCCGTTTAACTACTATAGATACGTAATATTTCCAAGTATATTTTAATTTAACGATAAAATTTATAATATAATTCAATAAATAATAAAATTGTAATATAACAAAACAGAAAATGTAGTGGTCTTTTGGGGGCTTTAGGGATTCCTAAGTTGAGTAGCTTTTTTATAGTTTTCAGTATTATTTTAGTAGAAATCATCGCGAGTTTAGTAGTTTCGTAAAAACAGAGCTGGCAACTGTTGAGAACTACGACGTCTTGGTTTTTTACAGATCCTTCTTACGCCTGAGTGGTGATAATAATAATACAGCAACAATTGTTATATTCTCCTTTATTGGTGTGTACATATGAGAGAGATGCTTAACACAGATACGTCTACACTATATAATATAGCCTTTTGGCCAACTAAAATAAACTAACTAGATAGGCTGTGCTTGTGACATCTGTCAATATGACATTGATAGTTCTACTATATTATACTGTTATATTATGCAACAGCAACACTGGAACGAATCGCTTCAGTCCATCCGGCCGACTGATGCGATCTCGAAAATACACACAGACGATACGATTTTGCATCCGTTCAGGCCGAACTGAAGGAAAACCGGACCGTATATGGGGCCCCTTAGTTAAAGTGTCAATTACGTAATGAAATTAATAACTAGATTGTTTATAAACGCAATATGCTAACAGATTAATCATAGATGTCGATTTCAAGTTACGAAAACCAAAAACATAATTATTTTTCTTAGTATAAATATCAATAGTATATAGGGATCTATTTAACTCCCCATGTAACATTTTTTTCTTAAAACTAGTACTAAACTGCTGAACTAAAAATAGCTTTATACTCCAATTAAAAATAAATCTATATATTGGGCCACTAGATGGAGCTTTTACGCCACAAATTGTCAATTTACAGCATGATAATTGATAACCATACAGATATGATGACAACGATTACCACAGATAAGTACGTTTTTTGCACATGAATTCTCTGATATTCGGAGATTCATAACTTTTTATTCCCAAGTCCTAAAAATATATATTTTTTTATATAATAACTTTTTAAGTACTATAAAATCACATATGTTCCAAACTTGGCCGCTCTTGATGGAAAATCAGGCAGGATTCGCCAGTGTCCTTTAGTATTTAAGGAGTATTGGGGGAGAAAAATCGATCTAGCTAGGTCTTACCCCTAGAAAACTGCGCATTTTTAAGCTTTAAAGGTTTTTTCTTTCGTCGTGCCACAATATGTCAATAATTTTGACTCAATTATGTCAGTCTGATTGGCAGTTTGGAAATGCGTTTGTATACAATTTTTGTTTTGCTCAAAAATTCGGAATGAGGTGGGTTCGAATCTCGGCAAGATAAATACATTGCGATTTATTTTATTTATTTAAATTTATCAGAACTCCGAGTTACCCAGGTACTGTATATTATATTATGTATACCTTTTTATTTTTTATCAAGACAACAATCCTGAGGTTAAATATATTAATTTCTATCGAGGAATAGAAACATAATATATTTATTATTAGCCGGAAAACATGTAACATTGTAAATGATTAGACATGAAGGTGTGAAACAATATAGAAGAGCGACAGGTCTAGTTGTGTATCCAATAGCAATATAATATCAGAAACCATCTTCTTGTCCTAAGCCCTGAGTCACGAGTTCACGAGTTCACGACCCACGAGCAGGAAGAGTAAACGGAGGAGTATGAATTACAGTTAAAGTTTATGTGGAGGAAGGTGAGCAGATAGCTAATATTTTTAATAATGCCTAAAAATACATAAAATTAATAAAAATAAGAACACACACTACCTCAGATTATTAACTCACACTACCGTGCGTTTGAAACATTTTATTTACACGATGAGGTGTGTCAATCTGTCACAAGTCACTTATATACATTTATGTTTTTTTTCTATTTAAGGACTAAGAGGCAAAAGAACCCTTACAAAGTTCAAACTTAAAAAATATACAATATTATTATGAATTATGGACGAATTTCGACCACAGGGTGACGACTGATCTCTAGTAATAGCTAATTATACCAATGTTTTATGTCTGGCTATTGTCTGTTAATAATCACAAATTAAAAATTAATTCTCTCTCTCTCGTGTTACTCGTGGTCGTGGTTGGTGCCCTCTTGACTGACATAACGACCCCATTTGCCTTTGAACCCACTACGAAAAGCTCCAAAGCCCACTAGGGGGCAGTACCGCCCCCGTTGAGAATCTATTGTCTAGCTCTAGAATCAAGATTAATGTAAATAAAAATAAGAATTGCTGACTAACACGAAAATATTGGATTAGAAAAACCCCACTATCTCACTATAGTTATATGATAGCCTTTTCAAAAGAAAAACTTATCCATAGCACTCACGTGCTCTACTTATTGCAGTAGTAAGTCAAAACCTCTTACCTATCAACTGGAGGCGGTAGCGGCGCCATCATGTGTGGATGAGGAGGCATCGGCGGATGTGGAGGGTGCGGGTGAAACGGTGAGCCAGGCGGGGCGAACCCCGGGCCTGGGAAATGTGCCTGCTGCGGGGGCCCCGGGGGAAAGCCCCCGCCCGAGCCGGGCCTCGCCGAGGGGCTGCCGAAGGGCCCCGCCGCCGCGTAGGGCCCCGCGAAGCCCGGGCCGGGGCCGGGCGTGGAGGGCGCGGGGGAGGCGGCGAACGCCGGGCCGGCGGGCGAGCCGGCCGGCGGCGCGAACGACGGGAAGGGCGGCTCGCTGGACTTCCACGCCGACGGCACGCCGCCGCCCCCCTCGTCCAGCGCCGGCACGCGCCTTTGGAGCCCCACTGACATCTGCAACACCATCCGCCGTCAGAGGAGAGTCAACGGCTCGCCACTTACACTAGAAGTTGAGCAGGTCTAGTTGAAAGACGTACAGTATAGGCTTTTAGTATTGGATTATCAGGAGAGAATGTAAGTATTATTATACAAAATGTAATTTTAAATGAATGATAATATATTAAACCCAACATTAGGCTACACTATTGAGAAAGTAATACATATTATAATTCTTTGTTCACAATTTGCATCTTCCTAAAAATAATAATCACAGGTACTGGAAGAATATATCGACAATAATTATTAAGACAATATTTCAAGAGCCTGGGTATGTAATTCAAATAAATATTATTATGATGAATGTCAGGTGCCAACCCATGTTTGTTTCACTGAGTTTTCTCATTCAGTTTGATTATCCAATCGTAACTAAAAATAAATGTGTTACCTTCAGTATATTTAACGTCAGTAACAAAAATGAGTGGAGTGGTTAAGAATTATGATGAACATTACTGATCCCAAGTCCTCCATAGTCTAAAAATGTTGCCAGAATTGGGACAGCCGGGAGCAATTCTCATTTCTGGTGGTATTGCGCTTGCGCAACGTACTCGATGGGTTATAGTTTACAGTCAAACGTGCTTGGTCAGCTGTAGGTCATGATGACTCATGGTAGACTGTAGATTAGTATTAATTCCTAATATCGCGTGAAGTTTAGCTGCTAATTTGTTTTGTTTTAAACTTTAGCTAAACCATGTGATCAAACCGTATGACGTACTGTTGAGCAGTGATGTTATGGATATGAAATTTCGGATCTGGATGGTTTTTATTTTGGTTACGGATATGTAATTATTTCGGTATATCTGCTAGTTTCGGATAAGGATATTCGATTTTGAAAGAAATTCAAAAGTAAAATACAATATTTTGACTACCACCTTTATTCAGAACTAGCTGTTGCCCGCGACTCCGCCCGCGTAAATTCAGTATCCCTTCGGGAACACTGTACTTTTTCGGGATAAAAAGTAGCAAATGTTATAATACAAAGCCTAAACTACTACCATACCAAATTTCATCGAAATCCGTTCTGTAGTTTTTACGTGAAAGAGTAACAAACATCCATCCATCCATCCTCACAAACTTTCACATTTATAATATTACTAGCTGTTGCCCGCAGCTCCGCCCGCATAGATACAGTATCCCAAAGGAACGCTGTACTTCTTGGGATAAAAAGTAGCCTATGTTTTAATCCAGAGCCTAATTAGTTTAGTAGTTTTTGCGTGTAACAAACATCCATCCATATATCCATCCTCACAAACTTTCACATTTATAATATTAGTAGGATAGTAATATAATAATTAGTAGGATATATATATATATATATATATATATATATATATATATATATATATATATATATATATATATATATATATATATATATATCGGATTCGGTTACGGTTATATCTTTATTCCGATTACCCGATAGTTTCGGTTACGGTTGGAGAACTCCATTACATCCCTGGACTTGAGGTTTTTGCGAAATAGGAAGGCAAGAGAAGTCAGTAGGTCTCAACTTATCCAAACGATTTAAACCTACCTGGAGTCTAGGCTCTAACCGAGAAGCCTCAAAAACGTGAATGAGGACAGTATCCGTTGCCTTTTCCTTCTCGCTCTCGGGCTGAGAGCTCTTTTGTGTCGTGAGATTGACATCTCGTCAGTATTCCGATACGTGTTTCGTCACTTATGTCAGTGGTAATATTATGTATCTACATAACAGCTAAGCAAAAAATGTACTCGTTATAATTAGGCATGGCTTAATAAGCTAGTTCCGAAACCAATAAGCTCCTCATTTGAGATACCACAAATGGGTTTTGAGCCATGTTTTTAGCAAAATCGGTCCTGCCGAAAAAAATATAACAACAATATTAACATTTGGATATCTGTGCAGCCGGCAGCCGGCACTCGGCAGGTAGTCACTGACCACTGTTAGAATAATCACCTGAATGTCATCACGCGTGTCCGGGGTCCAAAGTCCGCGATAACAGATATCAGCGGGTCGTACGGGGGTCATACTAGGACATTCTCTAGACGCGTGGAACTCTAGTCTACGTAGACCCAGTACTATCTTTAATCATAGATTGATACCGTATACCAGTGTTTCCCAAACATTGTTCTGCCATGGCCCGGTAATTTTGAAACTGCCCCTTCGTGACCCACTTAACATTTTTAAACCCTGTACAGCTTGAGCTTGGCTATCGACTCGGAGGTCGTGGGTTCGATTCCCGCATTGGAACAACAAAAAAATGTTGTTTCCAAGTTTGGTTAGGACAATGCAGGCTGATCACCTGATTGTCTAACAAAAAAGATGATCCATGCGTCGAATGTGCACGTAAAAGTCGGTCCTGCGCCTGATCTCACGCCAGTCGACTCAGTTATCCGTCCCAAGTGAGAGTGCTATTGTGTACTGCCCACACACTTGGGCACTATAAAATAACTCGTGCGTAGCTGGGGCCTGGTTTCAATAAAACCGGCCACCGTCACCGAAATCGGCGTGGAGAGCTATTACTTTTAAACCCAAGCTGGTTCCATTCCATAAAATACCTAATACACATTTCTTAACAGTAAAAATGTTTTATCAATACTAGACATATTTTGAAATCTTCTATTTAGTCACTGAATATTTACGATGCGTCGATCGAGTTACCGGCGATGAAATACGGAGCCGAAACGTGGTCATTCACAACGGGACTTATCCATAAGCTGCGTATCGCTCAAAGAGCTATGCTCGGAGTCGACGTGATAGAATCAGAAATGAGGAAATCCGTGGCACAACCAAAGTTACCGACATAGTCCAGCGCATTAGTAAGGCAAAGTGGCAATGGGCTGGTCGGCTGGATATATAGCCCGTAGAACCGATGGCCGCTGGGGCCGAAAAGATCTCGAGTGGAGACCACGAACTGGATGTCGATGCGTAGGACGGCCTCCCACCAGGTGGACAGACGACCTGAGAAAAGTCACAGGGAGTCGGTGGACACAGGCCGGGAGCGACCGGTCGCACTGGATATCTATGGGGGAGGGGAGGCCTATGTAGTGGACGTGATCAGGCTGAAACAACGATCGATATAATATTCGGTATTGTTTTTAAAACAAGGCGGGAATGTTGCTACCCGGTATTTTATTTTGATGCCCCGGTACCAGCAAATGAGAAACGCTGCCGTATACTATTTAATAATAATAGCTCCCACACCGATTTCGGTGACGGTGGCCTGTTTCATTGAAACCAGGCCAGCTACGCAGGAGTTATGTTATAGTGCCCAAGTGTGTGCGCAGTACACAAGAGCACTCTCTCCTCCTTTTACTCTCGTAACCCAGTGGGACAGATTTAAACCGACACGACTGGCGAGAGATTAGGCGCAGGTCCGACTTTTTACATGCCCATCCGACGCATGGATCATCTTTCTTGTCAGACAATCAGGTGATCAGCCTGAATTGTCCTAACCAAACTTGGAAACAACATTTTTTTGTTCCAATGCGGGAATCGAACCCACGACCTCCGAGTCGAGAGCCAAGCTCTAACCACTAGACCACGGACACTGGTATACTATTTACCATCCCAAGTATAGGGCATAGAGAGGGCATGGTAGGCAAATCGAATTTACGTGTATAAATAACATTTTTGTTCGGTTAGATTCCTGGCCAGGAGTATGAATTCATCGAAAATCCAAGAAGCAGTTTTAAGTATTTCTTAAAATCAGGCTAGTGAATAGTGAATCACTTCACCGATTTCTGATGCCCAATTGAATATATCAATCTGAATTATATTCAAGGTATTTTCTATATTTATATATTTTTGGTTTTTATGGCCCTCTTTATCGTAAATTTTTCACCTGTTTTAAGGTCCCGGCATCGGCAGTGATTAATGTATAGCTGGTTACATTAAGCCCGCTGTAAAAGTTTATAATTTGACCTCAGGGACTTTCTAGTGTTGACAACTGGACTGGACAGCGTAGGATAAGCTACGTATAGAGGGTTCAACATTATGTTTTGGTTGGTTATTTTGCAATACTTAATTATAATGTCTGTGAACGCTTCCACGCCACGTCAATCTGGCCCCGTTTTCGAAGAACGTGTTAGGGGTACCAGACAACGGAAATAAAATATTTGATTCTTTTACACTATGCAAATATTTATTAAAATACACATCCACGATCCAGGCCAGGAATATAGGCAACTTTTTTTCCTTTGGCCGTTGGCGGGACTCGAAGCCCTCTCCGACTTGAGCACTGACGCGCACATCCACTGCGTCACAGAGGTCATGAAAAAGAGGGTTGGTTATAAGTTTGACGAGTTTTGTCTGTTTGTGGCATCGTAGACGAAAGGTCCGATTGAGATGCGGTTTTTGTTTGGAAGCTGAGGTGATTGTGATTGAGAGTGTTCATAGCTATAATTCATCATCATCAGCTCGCTCATTATATCAGGATATTGTTTGGACTGGTACCGACTTTAAAATTATGAAGATTGAGTAGAGAAATAGTTAAAATTTTAGCCGAATTTAAAAGGGGAATTATTTCATACTTTTTTGTGCATTTTTACTTTGGAAGTAGGTTTTTATTTATTTTTTATAAATTAACAGCTTTGTACTAAATCATTATACAAAAAAATGGACCAGACTATCACTGGCAGATAGCTGATGTTATATGGAGTAACTTAGGCTACTATTATCTTAGGGGTCCGATTAAAAAAAATAGGGTTCCGTTTCTATTAATAGCTCCACGCAAACAAACGCCTCAAGCCCAACGAAGTGGGCACGGGACAGCTCGCGTGAAGTGTCGTAATAATAATAATAATAAAAGAAACGAATTCCACATAAATGCACCTCGCACGCGGCCTTCCTCTTCGTCGGTGTTATGTAAACATCGTTAGTACAACGGTCAGCATATCGCGTGTTCCGTGTTAGAAGCCAGCCCACAGTCCACACCCAACCCCATCGCGCATCGCCTTGCGTTGCGGGGACAGCACGGACTGCCACGGTCGCAGGCAGACGCGGATCACTTTTCGACCGTATTACATGGCAATAGGGTTCAAAAGTGGTAGGTACACCGGTTCGGCGGCGGTACGTATAGGTTACTCCCGTAGGTCGTAAACCATATGGGCTATGATTATTAAGGTCAGCAATCGGCTCACGAGACTTAAGTCCGAATATAAACTCCGTTCAGATACAATAAAATATTTTATTGGACTCAATTAATATGTCATTGTATTTATCAATCAATCAATCAATCAATATCTTTATTCGCATAAAACATGTTATTAAAGGTGAATACGTGACATTTAAACTGGTAGCATTATAGTGTACTAGTTTCTTTTTGTTTACGTTTAGATTGGGTCTGTAAAGAATTAACACATACCATATTAATATCATATATATATTATTATGTAGTATCCAAATAATTTTAATATTTGGTAGCCGTTCGCACTTTGCGTCGCGTAACGCGGTGGTGAGACCGAGAAAGAGATTGAAATCATTGCCTCACAGATTGTTAGTAGGTACATAAAGTGGACTCATTTTAATAGGTAACATTTGACAATTCATCAAAATTCAACAACGTAACCCTGTAACGGCGGGCATAAAATAATATATTTTTTCGTTTTGATAGAACTGCACAAGTGCTTAACTTTTTTCAATTACGATTACATATTTATTGTGATAATGACCGATACGAGTAATTTTACGATTTGCTTTCACTAATAAACCATTCTAAACATAATAAACAATTTCTGTGTGCGGAGTTCGAGTTTTGTTACTACTCACCGAGAAGTTAGCTACAATTTGTATGGCATTGAATTAGTTACCATTGTTTGCCACTAGGGGCGCTGTTTTGATGCCATACAAATTGTAGATAACTTCTTCACGGTGAGTAGTGACAAAAACTCGTACACAGCACACTGATCTAAAGAACTGAACGTCGTTACAATGTTGCGTCAGATAACCCTTTTTCTTTTTAAACACTAGGGATGTTACTCTAAAAATCGAAAGCCAATAAGTAGAATCGAATGCAATGATTACTTGTGAAGAAATATCACCATAAATAACACCACACCACCATCACCATATCTCTGAGTGCTGACAGCAGTGATGAAGATGACAATACTAATAACAGTTCTGATAGTTCAACTGAATAAATGCAATTTCTTTGTTAAATTATGTACTTGTCTTATTTTTTTCCTTAAATTTACGAAAGAAAAAATAATAATGGGACAGGGATTCGCCTAATGATTTTTAAAATTCATATATGTTTCAAGTCCGTATCGATTCATTCACTTTAATCGATGTTTTTAAGCAGGTCACCTCACTATGAAGATACAACTGACAGACCTCAAATGTTACCTATTAAAATGACTTCTCAGTAGAGCCTCCGTGGTCTAGTGGTTAAAGCTTGGCTCTCGACTCGGAGGTTGTGGGTTCGAATCCCGCGTTGGATCAACAAAAAAAAACAAGTTTGCTTAGGACAATGCAGGCTGATCACCTGATTGTCTGACAAGAAAGATAATCTATGCGTCGGATGGGCATGTTAAAAGTCGGACCTGAGCTGCGCCTGATCTCGCCAGTCGTGTCGGTTATCCGTCCTACTGGGTTATGAGAGTAAAGGAAGAGAGAGTGCTCTTGTGTACTGCGCACACATTTGGGCACTATAAAAATTACTCCTGCGTAACTAGAATGGTTCATGGTTACCGGCCACCGTCACCGAAACCGACATATATATACAAAAGGCATAGATAGCATTTTGTATGTAACAGCTGATTTTTGAAAGATAAGTAGGAAAGTTGATCCCATATTAAAAGTTGCTTATATTCAAGTATATATATATATATATATATATATATATATATATATATATATATATATATATATATATATATATATATATATATATATATATAATATTATACATAGACATACAGGGGCAGGGCAACAGGGTGTTATACCTCTTGACGAAGATTCTCGTAACAAAAAGACAAACCATAAAAATAGGAATGTTCATATTTTATGTGTTTGCGTGATGTGTCTAGTTCTATAGTCGTATTTTCATTATTAGATTTAGATTATTAAGATATTTATATACGCTATTGACTAGAGCATCGTTTAGGTCGTACATTATCTATGAACTATGTACGAGACTACGAGTACGCCCTAAACAATGCAATGCTATCTATAGTCACTTTTTTACAGATTTTAATCTTTGTCTACTGGGGGCCTAGCATTTAGCAACGACAATTGGCAGAAGCAGCGTAAACGTAACGCTCTCGAATGACATTTGTATGGGCGCTGTCATGATTTTGACACATTTTAAGACAATTGTATTTCGATAACGTCAGGGGGGTGTCACTATGCTGTTCCGCCGCCGAGCTACAAGTACATACCGAGACTCCCCAACGTTGGGGCGATTCAATGGTTGCCACTTGCCACGCACTGACCGGCCGCGCCGTGGCGCACGCGCGCGCCTCTTACGCAGTACGACTCACTTTACGTCGCAAACGCGTGGTATATTTTAATTGGCAAAAATATGTATACAAAAAAATACTGCATTGCAGCCGATTGTCGGAACAATGAAAAAAATAGCAATTGTCAGTTTTTCTCGGTTCCGGCAAGTGAGAAAGATAGCGAATGGTACGATAATCATTACTCATTTATATCTACTGTCATGGTACCTAAATCTATAACAATAATTATTAAATATACACACAAAAGTTTTATATTATATGCTTATTTATAGGTGGTAGGTAGCTGCATATACATACATATTATAATCCATACCTACATCAAAAGAAAATCACGTGTCGTGTCTGTGTAAACTGATTTATATGTTCGGTATTCATTTACCTAATAGGTACATAGGTATAACAGTTTCCGCTTGTATACCTTGCGTGGTATTTATGTTCGGTCGGTATGTTGTATGGTATCTATATAATATGTATTATATCATTATTATATATTATATCGTCGTCTAGTATAAATCTGATAGTATAATCTAAGATATTTAATTAAAGTATTGACAAATGACAACCCTATTTTCGGAATATCTGACAAGGTTTGGAATAATGTCGACCTTCGCGCGGGGCCAGAGAGCTCAATTTCGGCTGCTCGCGTGCGGTCCGTTTGTTAATAATAATTATATAGGCACATAAAAAGGCGGCATTTGTGAAGATCAAAACAGAGAGACTTCTGTACCTTGTACTATTATCTATTCTGTGATAACGTTAAGTTTACGCCGCTGTCAAATTTTCCTGCTGGCCCACAGAATTTACTATTTCTGCGTTCAGTTTTCGTTGTAGGTCACACGAGGACAAAGAAGAGAGCAATGAGTGTGTTTGATATTTTTTCTGCCGCTAGGAGGCAGACACAACGCACACAAAGCGTCATCTGGTGGCGTAAGTGGTATAGAAAACGGTCAATAAGAATTTTCGATTCTTTTTCTGCCACCAGGCGGCGATTGGTAGCACGACGGTCCTTGTCGTGTCAAAAAACTGTCAGATGTCACGAATTTAAAAACCCTCATTGCTAGCGACAAATTTAATTGCTAATATCCTACATTTAACATTAGTAATCTCTTCGGATGACCTCGAAGCACAGAACGTCTATTTAGTGCAAACATAGACCCTCGTATTATTGAGGTCATGGACCTTGCGTTTGTGCTACAGAATTTTTGTTTCAAGATACCTATATTTTATTTGTATTTATTGCAACAGGAAATTTTGTACAGTACGTCCACGATCCCAATTGGCTTTCGGGAAACGTCGTTTTTTTCGTCTGTGATTTCTATAGAAAAATGACGATTGCCGAGCGCCATCACCAAAATGGTTTTACTGTACATAATTCTATTTCAATTCAGAAATTAAATGTGTGCAGCGGCTTAGGACGCATGTTCAAATTTGACATAAATTGGTTGGTTTTCGGTCGATTTTGCGACCAAATGTAACAAAATCTTACTAAACCAAATTGTTGGTTCTAACTAAATCTTACTAAACCAAAATTAGAGCACCTACGACTTTACCTAAGCATTCAATTTTCCAGAACCTCATCACCCAAAATTTAAAAAAAGAGATCACGTTTATGACCATTTTTCTGCTCTTATTTGTGTTAATAAAGGTAACTTAACTTAACTAGTAAGTTTAGGCCTAAATATGGACTACAGACAGGAAAAGACCGAGTTACCAGTTTTAAATTATTTGATGACGTTTCTCAAAAAATAAGTTACAACAACTATAACCCGACTACGTAATAAAAAAAGGGGTCTAAAAAGGCCGTAACAAGAAAATAATTCAGATAGAAATCCAGAAATGCATAGGCACAAAAATGGTCAAGCTAGAGCTCGCACCCACCGAGACGCTAAGGCCTAGAGAAGTTTCTAGAATTATACCCCAAGATAGATACCGACGGCTGCGATTTGACATCGACTGTGCCGAACCTTATGAAGTAGGTGCGACCACGGCTCTACCTTGACCGTTTTTGTACCTACGCATTTCTGAATCTGAATCAGGATCAGAATCGTTTATAAATTCCAAGAAATTGGTTACATAGATGTTGTTACATTTTGATAATTGATCACAATTTCGGCCCTAATGGGCATGGAATAATATTAGTACCTAGTTGTATAAAGAAATAAATAGAATCATATTAGTGAACAAAACATTTCAATTGTCATTAAAATCCCAGTACCATAACAGTCAATTTGTAATAATAATGTATGCAAATAATTAAACATTAAAATATTCCCCAACGGCCAACAGTCATGAAATATAAGATTATACACACACACAAAGTCCACTTATAAACTACTTATAGCTATTATGTATTTCTCATTAAAAAAAACGGTAGTTTACGGGTTATAGTTTTTTTTAACTATTTTTCCGTTTCCCAATCGAACATATTTTTGAAATAATATTAATAAATACCTAATCAAACCACTTGAAATTAAAATAATACTATTTTTTCACGAGCGCGAAGCGAGCCAATTTTTTTCTAGATTTTAAGAAAGATAATAATAATATTATAATATTTTCGGGTTTGTACGAAAGCATTTCAAACGTTTTTTTATTTGACATATTTGTGCAAGCACGCAACAAATATATATATATATATATATATATATATATATATATATATATATATATATATATATATATATATATATATATATATATATATATATATATCAGCTGTGATGTGCTTGCCAAGACCTTTGTTTTGATACCAAGCACGTGATAATTCTCTCGGTTTAATTTTTTTATGTTAGAATTTGAGGTTCAATTTTCGAAATACAAAAAAATATATTATATAGCCTATGTTACCTGCGGCATCATTACGAATCTATTGACACCTCATTCATCGGACCAGTAGTTTAGACGCTTCGAGGAACAAACATCCATACATAGACTGCCAAAATCATTCGCACACACTTCGCCGTATTCAGGTAAAAAAGTCATGATTCTAGCAAGCAGACGTGTTGTAATGTAAACAAAGAATTTTAGAGGTTATATTGAATAAAAAAAACACACAAAATAGACTCGAGTTCAGGGGGTCTAAAAAGGCCACTTTAAGGCCTCCACAGACGAGAGGCCGATCGTTTCAGTTAGAACTGACGTCAGTTCGGCCTGAACGGATTCGAGCACATACACGGAGAAAATCGAATCCGACCGAACTGACGTCAGTTCGGCCCTTAGATTAATAATACCGAGGATAGTCTTCAAACAAACGCATCGTACAAAGTGAAGCAAGCGACAGATAGATGTAGGCGTAAGCATTCATACCGACACGCACACAAACAAAACTTTAAAGTTGTGGAGTGTGTACTCTTAAAAAAGATGTAAAAATATAACATAAATTTCATTTTAAACCACATACAATTTGTGAACTTTATTTATATTAAACTGGTATTAAGGATTATCTTAATACTGGCAATACTTTAAATTGATAGTTAAGAAATTAGAAAATATTAAAAAACTTTATATCAGTTGCAACTATTAGTTAGCCATGAAAATTTTGAAATTAATTTTTTTTTTACTAGTAACACTTTCACAATTCACAATAGGACAGCAAGATGGCGGCATAATATGATTTTATTTTAAATGTTTTAAATAATTGACTTATTTATTTATATATTTTACTAACAATTTGACTTGTACTTAAATACAAGTCAAATTATTCGGACATAACATTTCATACTTAATATGAAATGCCGTATGTCCGAAGCTTTTTTAATTCTTCTCCGGTGCATTGTGACACCCAATAACGACACAACCCGTCATAAAGTTTTTAATAGTCAGAGATGTATACACTAGCGCTTGATCTTGACAACTGACAGGTCGTTCGAACAAACTGAGCCGATATGGCTCAGTATGATTTTCTTTTTGGATTTAATTTCATGGGCGTACCCGGTTTCTAGGCGTTTTAATCTAAGGTTCGGCCTGAACGGATTCGAGCACATACACGGAAAATTGCCGCGAGCTTCGGTCGTATTTTTAGGGTTCCGTAATACTTAAGGAACCCTTATAATTTCACTCTGCCCGTCCGTCCGTCTATCTGTCCACCGCTCTCCTAGTTTCTGAAATAACTTTTGTAGTAATTCCAAGAAAACCTATTGCGCGTTGAAAGTTACGGAACCCTCCATAGACATGTCGTGACATGCTCTTGGTCAGTTTAGGCTATTATTTTATTTTACTGCAATTGTAATCACGCTATCGACGAAACCAAACTATTGTGTCATAGATTTTTCCAGTAATATGATAAAGAAATCATTTCTCTTTGTTTTATAGTAGTCTTTAGATTTTATCAACCATAGTGGCTCTAAAGTTTTAAATACTTCAATAAATTTCTTTAGACCACGTGTCATTTATAGGGCTCCGTACCCAAATGGTAAAAACGGGACCCTATTACTGAGACTTTGCTGTTCGTGCGTCTGTCGCCAGGCTGTATCATACCTGGCCAGGCTGTACCTTCTTATACCGTGATAGCTCGACAGTTCAAATTTTCACAAATGTATGATGTAGGTATTTCTATTGCCGTTATAACAACAAATACTAAAAACAGAATAAAATAAAAATTTGAGGCTTACATACAACAAACGTGATTTTTTCCGTTTTGTACGGAACTCATCTTGCCGCCTCGCACTTGACCGGTTTTATCATACACTCGAATTTTATTACCGTTCAGTCCAATTTTATTGCCGTTCCGTCGACCGTACAGGTCAGAATTAATGTTGCCAACTTAGTTGTTTTACAAAGTTTTACTACTAATTTTTGTATTTTATATCCCTCCCCCCTCCCTCCTTACTAAGAATATAGTTGTTAGTAGTGGTTTTGTAGAAAATAGCTAGACAGTAATCATAATATTATGCAAAATGGCCTGCTTTTATGTCCTATTATGACACCTTATCATAATAGCACATAGTAGCACGCAGCCGTAAGTCGCTTATAACTACCGATTTAATTTCTATATACGTAATACCTCCTACTATATTTTTTTAATTTAAAGGTTAAATATTAAAACTGAAAATGTATGAATGTTTGTAAACACAAAATACCTAAAAAAACTTTTAGGGATTCCTAAGTTTAGTAGCTTTTTTATAGTTATCGGACTGTTTTAGTAGTTTTTAGTAGAAAACGACGCGAGTTTAGTAGTTTCGCAAAAACAGAGTTGGCAACACTGGATCGAATCGCTTCAGTCCATACGGCCGACTGATGCGATCTCGAAATTGCACACAGAAGATACGATTTTGCATCCGTTCAGGCCGAACTGAAGGAAAACCGGACCCTGTATCCTACCTATACCTATATACCTCATATTATGTGCGCCATTTTACGCATTTCTATTGAAAACTGACAAAATTGATGTTTGCTAATATGATGAAATCAGATAACCATGTAGCAATTTTACAATTTCACGATTTTTGTATGGAAAAAATATATAAAATATAATATGAAACATCTAAAGTGGCCTTTTAGACCCCCTGGTAGTCATTATCAACTTTTATCACAAGAATTCCCGAATTCTGCTGTTGACAGATTTATGTCTCGAGTCTCGACAGATCCATATAAAACTTGGAGCAACATGGTCAAGGATTTCGTCTCCATCAGTACGGTGTCGACAATAATATTTTATATACATCGGTATAATAATATTATCATGACTTGCTACAGATTAGCTAGCCAATGCACAATTTTCAATGGATTACCATACTCCGTAGCTCGTACGTAAGGATGCATGCTTATTGCATAATAGTCATCTCCATTAGAACTGTAGTGTTTACTTACACGCATTTCAGATCCGAGTAGATAACTAGCATTTTGTGAAGCGATGGCGTTCGAACATAACTTCGACTAGTACTTTCGATCGGTGTATTATAAACACATATTAATTATTTTTTTATTCCTATGTAAGTATGTACAATTACTTTTTGTGTTCAATTACCTTTTGGCTTTTAGGGAGTTTTCACACGACACCGCTGCGGCTGGGTTCTTCGCCGCCGCGGTGCCGCAGTAGCTGCGGCGTTTCACCGCAGGGCCAGCGACACAAACACAAGATTTGTCCCACAAGACTGGTCTTTCACGAACAGTGCGATTAATTGGTCCATATCTATGTTCTTAATAAATTCAGGTATATCAGGTATATAAGGGTATTCTGCAAAATACCCTTTGACACGGTGCCGCGGCGACGTTCTTCCCTCTCCGTATGTAAACGACCAACTAAACTCGTACAAGTTCAGAGAACTACAGCACCGTTTGCCACTGCCGCCGCGGCACAGAGACTCGCCGCCGCCGCGGCGCCATGTGTAAGGTTCCATATAAATCCTAGAGTGATTAATGCAGCGGCGCCGCCGCGGCGACTGTGCCGCTGCCGCCGCGGTGTCGTGTGAAAACTGCCTTACTATCATCGGCTTTGAGAATGTCGCTTCATCCTCCACGACCATGAACTGATGTAGGTTATTGACATTTAAACAATTTTAAACGTCCCGACCCCGAATGAATATAAATCACAGGTGATGGAGGTGACTAATCGCTAGAAGGAAAAGACCTAACCGCGCTCGGCTTTAAAATACCCTTTTGGGGCCGACTTGCGCAGATCTGGGTTAAAGTTAACTCTGGGTAAAAATATCATGCCATCTCTTTTATCAACACGAAGAACGAGAGGGACAACCTGATATTTAACCCAGATCTGCACAAGTGGGCCTATGGAATGCATTTCCTCGTATAGCCCAGGCGAACGAGCATGCAGGCCTGATGTTAAGCTATTATGGACACCTATGGACACTCGCAAGTGCATTGCCAGCATTCACTCGTTTATTTCTATTTCTTCTATATTTCTTTCTATATTCTAGACCGATCAAGGTGCCGAATAGGAACCCTCAAACTAAGCAGCTTGCTCCCGATTAAATAATACACACTACCACAGGAACGCGCAAGCGCACTATGAACTTCCTAGTTGCAGCTCATAATAATTTGACTGCTAGTGTCGATGCATGGCCATCATAAGACCCTTTTCACTTGTAATTTAGTCGATGAACACTGTGTGTCAGATAGCATATTTGAACGTTTTGTCCCTGTCGCTTGATATAACGTTTGTTACATCCGTATAGGCTATCTGACACTTATTAGAACATTGTTAAACAGGCCCTAAGTTTTTTAGGACTTTTAGTAAAGGATTGTTAGAGCTCTATGATTGTTGTCTTCTACCTTTACTCTCGTCTCGTCCTAAGGGTTTCGGTTTTGTTTTCGATAAAAATTTAAAGTACGAATTTTATTACAAACCCTAGTAGGTACATAGAGTGTTTTACATACTTATTGTTTTCATTGAGACATTCAGTGTATATTCACTGGTTAACACTCTTCTCATTCGACACGAAAGACATTCATGATTTATAGTTGAGACGCAAGACAGTACAGTCGTAGAGATTGTGTTGCATTGGCGTGGGGTTCCTATACCTCCATTCCTATCGGCTTCACTTACCACTTACCTTTTGAAGACCCTCATCCACATTCCTACCTATTATACAGGCTAGGGCTTCCCTATGAAGTAGAACCAGCCTTCTCCACTGCTGGGTTGTATATATATTTAGGTCTTGAGAATGATCAAGCTTGCCGGTTGGCAGTGCTAAGGAGCTCAGACTATTGATATAATGTTCAAGGCCACTAAGAATCGTGGAGGAACTCCGAGAGACATATTATTATGGATATTATCTCTCCTTATCCTTAATATTATACAGAGAGACGTATTGTCGCGACTCGTGAGCCTGGATGCAACAATAACAAGTGAATCATGGATGTTTACTTGTTTGAAGGTGAGACCTGTCACCTGTTCAATGTGAGTGTGATCATTTGGGCAAACGTCGTACGTTTTCTGCAGTACCTAACTGATTGTACTATACAGTCGGAATCTTCCATTATGATATGAAAGGCAGGTGCCATTCAAAGCCTGCCACATTCGCGAACCAGTTAGAAACAGTTGCAGGTGTAAAAGTTAAACTTAAACCAAAAACAGCAGAGGGTCGCAATAATATGCCGCTGATTTTCGCAAAAATAAAACATTTTAAGATTTTTAAAGGGGATCAACAGGTTTTTTGCTTGTCAATCTAGAAGTTTAGGGTTACAAGTTCGATTCTAGAACCTTGACAGATACTAAAGTGAAACTAATGACGGGCTTGCGACGATTTAGCAAGAATTCAGCTGTAGCTTATTTGTGAATTCGAGCTTCAGATTGAATAAGCTGAGCTTCGAGCATAGAATCACGTTATACAAAGACTAAATTGTACTAGAAATAATGTTTATATCTATAGAGGTGTATAGGAATAGGTAAATACAGGGTTCCAGTAAATATTGATAAACAGAGCATTATCATGAAAAACATAAATTATTGATAACATTAGTCGAAGGTTTGGGCCACAGTTTTACTCTTTTTACAATTACCTACTAGGGTATAATATTTCACAGTTTACAAACACCTAGGTACATTCCTTATCCCAGGTAGGTACCTATTTGTCGTCTCAGATTGTTAAATCATATAAAAGCAATAAAAGGTTTGTTACTTTACATAATAATTATTAAATAAAAGGTTGGCACCTGTACAATAAAAGTAAACCTAAAAAATATATTCATACAATTTTAGACTAGTGGAATTACATTTTGTACAAAATAAAGTTACGTTTTTACGCTAGCTGGACAGTATATACGAGTAAACAGGTTTTGGAGTTAGCTAAACAAGCAGTAGTTCCAGTTTTTTTTTAGTCAGCGATTGTTGTTACTGTTTTATTTATATGATCCAACTCGTCCAAGAGTCTGCATTTTTTAAATCGTGAAATACATAGAATGTTTACGTATATAATTCTGATCTATAACCTAAAATTCTCACAATACAAACATTCCCTCCAAAAAAGTGCAACTCGAAGGGGTTAGGGTCTAGAGACCTGCTCGAATAAAAAAATGAGAATACGAGGGATAGACCTCCGTACCTCTGTGGTTCGATCAGCCGCCCCACACGTATACACGCTTCGGGCAGGGCGAGCCACCCCGCATATCTTTACTAACAAATAACACTCTCTTCACTTACTATGGTCCGATTGCTTTTCTTCCTCATACGAACATTGCACGACGTTTATACATTTAACTATTTTAATCACACTGCACAAGCACTTGAATCCTCACGCTCACTGACATCAAGATTTCGAGTTTCTTTTTTTTAGAAGCCGTGTCGCGTGCCGCGTCGCCGGCCGGCTGGAAGGATATCAAAGTTACGGGACGACAGCCGGGGCGAAAACGAAATTATATTTTATATTATTTTACATAATTTCACTTAGTATTTTTTAAAAGTATAGCGTTCGAGTCATGACAGCCGCGTAGCGTCGCACATAATACAAACCGAGAAAAATATACACAACACGTCCCGCTCGATCATACTGGCCGAGTAGCGCCGAGCGCGTCAGGACTCGGGGCGGGTCGGGTTAGCGGCCGCGGGGTGATGCGCCGCGGGGGGGTTTCATCTGTTTTATCGACAGCTGTCAGCTCTACAAACCTGCTTTACCAAAAACATTGCTCATTCGAGCGACTCGCATTTCTGATTTATTTCTATTTATTTCATGAAATAACAACTGCTTTCTTAAGGAAATAATTTAGAAAAGTATAAATTAATTTAATAACCAATCATTAACAAAAATCTGCCAAAATTATATTAAAAAACTGAAAAAAGAAGGTAAAGAAATAGGACTTCAGCTATTTTAACAGTTGCTAGATCCATCTGTTTTTGAACATTGTCATCTTTTGAAACCTACGGTATAAAGTAGTTTTATATTGTTTGTGAAAGAGGGCGCTAGTAGTTATTATTTTTATACTGTTTTTAAGTTTATTGTACATATTATTTATAAAATGTAAAATTTTATTTAAAAAATTCATGAAGTTTGTAAAACTATTTGCTAAATATTTTAAATAAAAAAAAATGGTAAATTGCAGGCAAATTAGAGTAGTTTGACTTTTTGAATCGGTTTCACTTTTGACTGTTTGACATTTTGAGATATTGCACCTGTCAAAAATTCCAAATACAGAGGAAAGCCGATGGGTATTGAAAATTTATGAATTTATTCAAAGTTTTATAGCGAGCACTCCAAATGACTCGTAATATGCCCCGGCAAAGAAAGTCTAATTCACAAAATAAAAGTAGTCACAATGAATCCAGCAGCAGTTCTGGTGCCGACGATAACACCTCCACCACTCACACATTCAAGGCACTGTCGATGTGCAAAACGTTTGTTGGGGTGTTTTTCTTAGCGGTCGCCGTATACGTTGGGACTATAGGCTACCTGGAAACTAGAGTCAACACGCCGCTGGACGAGGAGAAGGTTCGAGCTAATTTTATAACTTTTATTATATTCATTTCTTTTACTCTGTTTTTAAGGTCAATTCAAATAGATACCTAAGTATAGTCGGTATTTTTGAATTAACTTAGCATCATAGTTTTAACTAAACCAAATGTCTAGTCTTACTCTTGTGCAACAAATAAGTTTGTTTTATAAAAACTCTGAGCCAAATCGATTAAATAATTTGAGCAACTGTAGATTAGTATAGTTAATTTTCTTAATACAGTAACCATTTCTTTCTTTCCAGGCTGTGCAAGCCACAGGCCTTAATGTTCCTGAAAGGTATTGGGGCACTTACAGACCCGGTGTGTACTTTGGCCTCAAAAGCAGAGAGCCAAAGTCCCCAGTATTTGGGATGATGTGGTATGAGCTCTCTGCAAGTGTTCATAAGGGAATAAGGTAAGAATTTTTATGTTTAGCATCCCTACATAAAATTGTTTATGTGTAATGTGACTGCAACACATGAATAATCCCAAAAGAATATCTAAGTTGACTCATTTTTAATCACCGAAGCAAACTTTGGAATAATATGACAGCATATTGTTTTATTTTCCAGACATTGGTGTGAGCAGAATGACAACCTACAGACTTACACTTGGCTGTACCATGACGGTGTCAGATTTGGTGAGCAGGTGATCTCTGACTCTCCCCACACAATATACACATCATTCATCAAGACGCCAGGCGGAGGACATGGGGGTCAGTGGACAGCTAGAATTAATGTTACAAGCAAAGTAAGTGCTTGCATCTGTTTGCCTGAAAAAAATATTTGTAATACCATGCTCTGTGCACATAAATAATTTCTGAGATAGCATGATATATTCTGCTGATATTGAGATACATCACATTATAACATATAATGTATAAATTTTATAATATAAAAACCAGCCAAATGCAAATCTCGCGCACAACGGGTATCCATACAAAATGGCTAAAAATTCTGTTTGTTGTATGGGGGTCTTACTTAAATATTTATATTATTCTGTTTTTAATTTGTTGTTATAACAGCAACCAAAATACACCTTCTGTGAAAATTTCACCTCTCTAGCTATCATGGTTCATGAGATACAGCCTGACAGACAGAAGGATGAACGGACTGACAGATAGCAAAGCATCATTAATAGGGTCCCATTTTTACCCTTTGGGTACGGAACCCTAAAAATGATTTTATTAGATTAAGTATTAAATGCTGTAACAGTCTCAAGGTGTCATAGTATTTTGGTTTTAAGTTGTAGTACCTGGGAAACCGAGCATTGCTTGGTGTTTTAGTACAACAATAAAATAATAAAAAAATATATAAAAGAAAAAGAAATAATAAGAATCACAAAAATATTTACCTTACCGGGATTCGAACCCACCACATTCCAATTTCCAAAAAATGCAAAAATTATACGTAGGTACTACTAGTAGGCCAGAAATTTTATTTTTTTTATTTTCAAGTTCTATTGTAATTATTATGTTTATATATATTATATAGTTTTTTTATTTTGTTGTGCAACAATATATCAATAATTTCGTCTCTCTTACGTCAGTCTGATTGGCAGTTTGGTATGCGTACCTACTAGAGAGGTCCAAAAAAAAGTATTTTGCCTGTCATCTCAAAAGCTTCTCTAAGGTATAAAAAGTATTTTGCCTGTCATTTCAAAAGCTTCTCTAAGATATAAAAAGTATTTTGCCTGTCATCTCAAAAGCTTCTCTAAGGTATAAAAAGTATTTTGCCTGTCATCTCAAAAGCTTCTCTAAGGTATAAAAAGTATTTTGCCTATCATCTCAAAAGCTTCTCTAAGGTATAAAAAGTATTTTGCCTGTCATCTCAAAAGCTTCTCTAAGGTATAAAAAGTAAGTTGCCTATCATCTCAAAAGCTTCTCTAAGGTATAAAAAAATTCCCTCCAAAGAGCAGCTTGATATCTCAATTCTTCATGAAGCTCAATGAATTTCTATATTCCCATTTAAATAACACATATATTTTTTAAGTTTTTATAAATGTTTTATCTCAAATTTTTTTTGTGCTATTTAAACGGGAAAATAGAAATTAATTGAGCTCCGTGGAGAATTGAGATATCAAGCTGCGCTTTGGAGGGATTTTTTTATACCTTAGAGAAGCTTTTGAGATGACAGGCAAAATACTTTTTTTTGGACCACTCTACTAGGTACGCATACCAAACTGCTAATCAGACTGACGTAAGAGAGACGAAATTATTGATATATTGTTGCACGACAAAATTAAAAAACATATATTGCTTAAAAATGCGCAGTTTCTGAGGGATAAGACCTAGTTGGCAACTCCTTTTGCAGGGGAGGCTATGCCAAAACAAGAAGAAGAAAGATCGTCTCGTTTAAGTATAAGATACATCTAGCTTAGAATTTAAATTTTAGTGCTATAACATTTTTAATGCAGGCATCAAACAAGTCACCATTTGTGCTGGTGTGGTACGCAGCACTGGATGACTCTCTGGGCCCAGAGCCCGAGGCCAGGATATGGATAGAGCAGGGAGCTATTGTTGGCTACACTTCTGCACTCAAAAACTTTAAAATACAAATTGTGCCTTACAAGGGTAAATGTTAAAAATATTATTTTGTTAAAATTACATTTCTCGTAAGAAAAGAACACATCAAATAAAATGCAGTTAAAATTACTACATCTACTACTAACTTGTAGTTATAAATTTCATACAATCATAGTTTTACTAGTGTGATTATATTATAATACACAAAGAATTTGTGTACATTGCAGGTGCACCCTTACATACATCCTATGCTGAAGCCCATTCACCTGGGCTTCATCAGCTGAAGGAGAAGTTTTATTCTCTACTCCGAGTGGAGCGCCACCCCAAACTCGGTCGTTTAGCAGTCTTGGACATGGATGATGCTCTTGTTGATAAGGTAATGCTTTTTAATTCGTCAGTCACTTAAGATAAGATATTTCGATATCAATAAAATTCATTATTGGCAATAAAAATATTGCATGAAAGTAATATTATAAATGCAAATGTTTCTAAGAATGATTGCTGCACTTTTATTCAATCTTTATATGCATAAAAATGAACATCAACATCAAAACCTTTGATTCCCATGACATAGGCACATTTTTGTTAGACACATCAAAAGTATACATATAAATGGTAGCCTTTGTTTTTCCACAGGAGAAGAGTGTGAACTTTATTCCAATACAGATGCTGGTGGAAGCTCCATTCGTAGTGGATATTGTGTACAGCACGGAGGAGCAGGCGTCACCACCCCTCATCGGTGACCTCTATACTAATGAAATGGAGAACAAAAAAAGAGTGTTTGAGGAGCGGTTTGAAGATGAGTTCAAGTTGACAGAGAAGGGGTGAGCGTGGATAATGATTATGTATTTTGACACATATTGATAATACTTATGATATTTTACGATGCTGTAAATGTCTCACAAAACTTAATTAACTCGTAAGTGTGCCTATGTCTGAGTTCATAAGATTATTATTAAATTGAAAAACCCCAGTCTCAACTGAGACTGGAGGATTTATTCAATTTAATAACTTGTTACTCTATGTGGATTTTTTGCCCTGGTTACACAAGTGACTGTTCACAATTGCCTCTGAAAGGTAATTCGATTCGGATTTGCACTTTTTTCCGCACGGCAAAAAGAGCTTGGCTCGCTTTATAGCACTTATCGGGTGCCATGCGTAAAGATAATGAATTCTTCATATTGTCGTTCCAAAACGATTGTGAATAGCTCAGCTGAAAGTTCCCTGTAGCATCTCCTTCTCTTAGCTCCTCGAAGTCTTCTCCTATGGAACATAAGAGCGACATCTAGACAAATGTACACATCTAGACAAATGCCTTCCAGCTACAAATCGGAGGACGTGTCTATCGCCCGCGCCGCGCTCTCCAACATGTTGGGCGGCATAGGGTACTTCTACGGCGCGGGGCGCGTGCAGTCCCCGTACACTCGCGAGCCCGTCCCGTACTGGCGCGCGGCGCTCTACACCGCCGTGCCGAGCAGGTAACTCAAGCCTATGTAATCCTGCTAGCCCTATGTAACTCTGGTAAATTAGCGTACATCGTCTGGTAATACATGATTACCAATGCCCAACATTAGAAAACCAATGAAAACATTCATTGGTTTTCTAACATTGGGCACTACATAGGCAACAGACTATGTAGTGTTGAATATATGTGATATTTTTACAAATTAATTTCAAAATTGTTGAGATACATAAATCTAATAGAAATAGTTATTTGGGTTGACGCGATTAAAAATTAAAAAATTCGAAGCAATTAAAAAATATTATGTTAAAAATATTATTACGTTCCAATCTGCTACCGTCAGAAACAACTGCCATACAAATTTTAGTGACAAATGTATGGCGGTAGCAACTCGTGACGTTACAGGGCGATAAATCTCTCTCTTTCTTATTGTAAATTTAAATTATTGTTTGTATCTTGCTGTGTAAACCTGTGACATTTTGACTGAAGCTCCATAAAAATAATTACTCCATAAAATGTTTTCTCCAGGCCATTCTTCCCGCGCGGGTTCCTGTGGGACGAGGGCTTCCACGGTCTGCTGGTCGGGCGCTGGTCGCTGGACATACAGCTGGACATAGCAGCGCACTGGCTCGACCTCATCAACGTTGAGGGCTGGATCCCGCGCGAGCAGATACTGGGTGAGCTGATATTAGCTAGTACTAACCTATGTGCAAAGAAAGTGTCTCAAAAATAGAACGAGTAGGAAGTGATTTCGAAATGTTCAAAACTAGGAATTTGTAGTTAACATGTTCTCAAAAAAATAATTTACATGTGATCAAATAAATTGGACGAGTTCATTAAATTTACAGTAACTAACTGATTTGATCAAATATTGATGACATATAAAAGTAAGATTGTACCATCATCATATCACCATATCATAATATATCATAAATGATAGGTGTAATACGTAATGATTACACGTTGATACGACTTTGTGTATTGTGTACTTTAGGTGTGGAGGCGCTGGCCCGCGTGCCCAAGGAGTTCGTGGTGCAGAGCAACGCGGCCGCCAACCCGCCCATGTTGCTGCTGCAGGTCGCGCAGCTGGTGAAGCGACACGCGCGTGAGTTTCGCGCTCCGCACCGCCGCGCCGCGCTTCACCGCCTGTTCCCGCGCCTGCAGGTCTATAGTGCATAGAGTATAGACCATAAACACCATGTATTCGCGTTAAGAAGTCTTCTTACCGCGAATAGAATAAGAAGCAATGACCATTAAGTCGAGTAGGTTCTATGAAATTGATCCTTATGTCGTTGGCATAAAGTCAGAGGTAAAATAAAACTGAACAAACTATGTGTTCAACATAGGTAGCTAATAAGACTTGCATAATATGGATTGATTAACTCCGTAATGCTTTGGATACAGACTAACTTTTAAAATATAATATGATTAATGTTTTGAAGTGATTATAGTTAACAATTTTAAATTACTGAAATTATATACTGTTTATTTAATTTACTGAAACCACAAACGATTTGCAGGCGTGGTACCAGTGGTTCCAGAGCACGCAAAAGGGCGAGGAGCCGACCGCGTACCGCTGGCGAGGCCGCGAGGATGACGGCCTGCAGCTCAACCCCAAAACGCTCACCTCCGGCATTGACGACTATCCCAGGTGAATTGCAGCTGCGGACAGATGGCTCGGATCGATGTCATGGACTCGGCTGTATGTTGTACGTGAATACGCTAACGGGTTTTCCTCCATCTCGTGCTATACATCACTGTCCTTACTTTGCATATTGAATTCTTTAATCTTTTAGCTATCCGTCATAATTATTTACGTTATAGCAGCACCTTTAAAGATTTTTTACTTCAAAATCATTGAACATGCACGATGGATTATACATTGTGAAGTTATATTGTACAACTGGCTGGCCCGTACCCACTATGTTGGGTGTTAAACATTTTTACTTGCGATGATGATGATGAAGAGTAGCATTAGTTACTCATTATAACATCAGCTACCGGCCAGTGAAAGTCTAGTCAAAATCGGTCCAGCCGTTTCAAAGATTAGCCGGACATACAATAAGACAGAAAAACATTTTTTTCAAAATATTTAAGTACCATATATACTTTTATATGCATTTATTAAAAATGCTGCTAATTTGTTACAAACAGACACTTAAATTTTATTTATTTGTATGTAATAATTGTATAGATATGTGGGGACTGGGGAATAATCGAATGTCTTTTTCAGGGCGTCGCATCCGTCCCACATAGAGCGGCACGTGGACCTGCGCTGCTGGATGTTCGCGGCGGCCGACGCCATGGCCACCTTAGCCAAGGCGCTCGACAGGGAGAGCGACAAGTGAGGGCTCTATAGTATCACGGCTGCTAAAACTGTCGCGAAAAGTCGGATTGTGATGGCTCGCTGGGTTCAATTGGACGAGAATGACTGTCTTCATAATTTTTTAATGAAATGAACTAGGAAACGATCAGACGAATCGCCTGATGGTAAGCGATTACCGCCGCCCATGAACACTTTCAACATTAAAGGAATTTTTAAGTTCGATCGATAAATTGGTTGTTTCGACACGGAATACCACGGCATCACAGTAAACCGGCGTCAAATAGGTTTGCATTGTGTTTCGCCGAGTGAGCGAGGTTACCAGATGCCCAAGGAGGGTTGGGGATATTAATGGCCAGGAACGCAAATTACAAGTACCCCTTTTAGCGAATGCCTACGTCATAATAGCTATCGGTACGCTAGCAATGTGTTTAAACTTTAAAATAATTTACGTTGTGTGTTAAATTATTGTTCTTAATATTTGTTCAAGTTGAAATATTGTGTTGTAGATACGAGGCGACCCGCGACCAGCTCGCGGATGAAGATCTGCTTAACGATCTGCACTGGTCGCGCCACACGCAGACATACGCCGACTACGGTACGCCCAAAACTATTTCATTCCTCTTTGAATCAAATAGAACTGTTACATTCAAAGTGATCATATTAAAGTGAAGCATATTAAAATAGCACCATAATGAATTTAAACTGTTTTAAAACTGGTGTAGCTTTAAAGAACATGGGCATTTTTGTATGGAGCCCGTCCCCACCATTGTAGCACCACTACACATATAAGAGATTCTTATTATTTACAAGAATTGCTCGTTTAAATATATAAAATGAAAGGGCTTGAAAAGTGTATCATTTCATTTTACGACGAAAAATGTCTAAACCATGGAAGAAAAAAGTTATGAGGGTTAAAAAAAAAGAATTGCACCATTTCATACTGTTGCAAGTAATTACGGTAGACCGAAGACTTACGCGTCACTCAAATTATAACGGCAACTTTACACAAAATGTAACATACGAATTTTTAGTTTAGTCTGTCGAACCTTTCTGCGTTTAAAATGGCTTCATTGTCGTCACCAAAATCCATTCCACAGGTCTCCATACGGACGCGGTACGACTGGAGAAGCAGGCGCCGAAGAACAAGCAGGAGCAGCCCAAGATGGTGCGGGTGGTGACCGCGCCGCCGCAGCCGCGCCTCGTCACCTCCGCCTTCGGTACCTGTCCCCTAAGGCTTTCACTATGTTGTCCGGAATCCGGAAGGCAGGAGTTGTTTCCATGTTTGGTTAGGACAATGCAGGCTGATCACCTACTTGTGTGACCAGTAAGATGATCCATGCGTCGGATGGGCATGTAAAAAGTCGGACCTGCGCCTGATCTCTCGCCAGTCGTGTCGGTCCGTCCGTCCGAGTCCGAGTAATAAAATTACTCCTGCGTTAACTGGCTTGGTTTCAATTGTAACTGGCCACTGTAACCGAAATGTGGTGTGTGGAGTTATATTTATATGTTTTATGCGTATTCCCTATTGATCGTCATTTTAGCTGGCTCGCATAATTTGAGAGCGCAGTCCCGACTTCACGTTCTCTCGTGGTTTCGTTCAGCTTGGATCGGATTGAAGAAAAATTTAAACATCATAGGAGGTATTGTTTACCGTGTGTTGCATCCTTGCGTGAATAATGTGTGTTATTTTTCCTCCTCAGGCTACGTGTCTCTATTCCCGATGCTGATGAAGGTGCTCAAGCCCAGCAGCCCCAAGCTGGGCAAGATCCTGGACATGCTGGACAAACCCGAGCTGCTGTGGTCGCCGTATGGACTGAGGTACTACTTGAAATTGACAATCTTTATATTTATTCTTATTTGGGCGTAAGAGTTCTAACCGTGTGTACGTTATTCTGTATTCGCAATAAGATTGCTCATCAGTGCAAACATCGAAATTGACCGTATACCATAGACGTGTATATTATAGACGAGGCATGTTGATGTAAAACCTGTCCCCACTTAAATGGCCCCATTTTTGACGTTTGAGATACTGTGAAATCTAGATGGCTGCCATTTGAGGTATGGTGAAATCAAGTTGGCGTAACTTTTTACCCGACTACGGCGAAGCCAAAAGTTTTTTCGGCCAAATTCTTGTTTCGGCCTTTTTACACCCCTTTTTTACGTAGTCGAGTTACAGTTTTTTTTTGTATGAAGGTTTGTTCTGTCAAATGTACGTCACTGTACTGTCATATAAATAGGCTTATCTTTAGTTTTGAAATATTTACCGTATACGCATAGAATAGGCGTAAGCGTAAACGCCGTGCGTACACATTTTAGTGTGAACGTACATATACATAATATACGCGAGTACGGCGCGTACGTATACGCTTGACGTATACGGACTCGTCATGCGTATACAGACCACGCCCTTCCCCCACAGATCGCTGTCCAAGTCCTCCCCCCTGCACATGGCGCGCAACACGGAGCACGACCCGCCGTACTGGCGCGGGCAGGTGTGGCTCAACATCAACTACCTCGCGCTGCACGCGCTCAAGCACTACGCGCTCGCGCCCGGCCCGCACGCCGCGCGCGCCGCCGCTCTGCACGCCGCGCTCAGGGAGAACATCGTCCGTGAGTATACCTGTCTCTGTTCCTCTAAAAAAACTCATCAAAATCTGTTCATACGTTTAGGAGCTACGATGCCACAGACTAACACACAGATTCACAGACACGTCAAACTTATAACACCCAACTTTTTGCGTGGATTTAAATGCGTGAGACTTACATTCATAGAATCGTTTCGTATCGGGGTTCAAACTGACATTGCTGTGCGTGTCTATTATGCGGGATTTACACGGGTGATTAAAGCCGCGCGGCTAAATATTTACCGTTTAAACGACAAATCGGCGAGGTCGAAAGTGACTAAATTGCCGTTAGTCGGTCGATTTTCGCCATGTGGCAAAAGCCCGGCTTAGGTCACTCGTGTAGATCCCACATAACGGTACAAGATAGTGACGTCATATCTCAGTATCTAGTTCTCCCTCTAATTGCGATTGTTATAATAGGCGTCCGTTTTTATTCTATGCATAAATCGGTTCATGTTATTAACATCTCGTAGAGCATTGATAGGAGTAATAATATTTGTCCCAGGCAACGTGTTATCGGAGTACAAGCGCACTGGTTACTTGTGGGAGCAGTACAGCGGCGAGGACGGCCGAGGCTCCGGCTGCCGACCCTTCACTGGCTGGACCGCGCTTCTCGTACTCATCATGGCCGAGGACTACTGAGCTGTGAGTACAGGTCCGCAGTTTATGCAGTCGACTATACACACCAGTTCGCAGTTTATGTAGACGACTGTACACACCGGGTTGTGACAGAGGTCCACCATTTATGTAGTCGACTATACACACCGGGTTGTGAGTACACACACAGGTCGGCAGTTTATGTAGTCGAGACAAGTATGAGCTTATGGCTATTACTTATAAGGGAAAATAGTGTTCAGTATTTTAATTTATTTTGAGCGATGTTTGTTAACTTGTAATCATACTGTAACTTACTAGATGTTTTCCGCGCAAAATTTATCTTGCTAAATAAACCATACATTTTTTCAGCGAAAAAATAGCCTATGTCCTTACCCGTGGTCTGACAAATTTCATCAAAAACGAGCGTCATACACAATGTAAGGCTTAGGCATCTGTAGTTAATGAGATTTGCCAAAATATTTTATTGTTATTCAATTGGTAGAATTTATAACATAATATTAGGTCTTTACCTATGAAATTGCCGTTTTGTATGAAAAAATTTAAACGAATTTATTTCATATATTTTTTATTTGTATTAATCGAAGTAATCGCCCATGCAATCAATGCATCTTTGCCAACGCAGTGGCAGTTTATTGATGCCCTTATTCAAGAAATCAGCTGGACGGGAAGCAACAAATTCTTCAAAGGCATTTTGAACTGCCTCTCAGGTATTGAATTTTTTTCCGGCCAAGAAGTTATCCAAATTCTGGAAAAAGTAGTAGTCTGTAGGCGCAAGGTCTGGTGAGTAGGGCGGATGACGGAAAGCTTCCAACCCCAGTTCTTTGCAACTTGGAGACCTGTTGTGCAGTATGAGGAGTCTGCTGTGCAGTATGAGGTCGCGCGTTGTCGTGCAGGAGCAGCGGAGACGAGCGATTGACCAATGCTGGTTGGAGATGTGCCAGCTTCTCCATCTTTGTATTCAGTTCTTCACGGTACACATCTGCAGTAATGCTCACCCCGTTTGGTAAGAAGCTGTGATGAAACACACCGGCACTAGACCAACAAACAGTGACCATCACTTTTCTAGGGGTAAGTTTTCGTTTAGGGCATTGTTTAGGTGCTGAACCAGGATCCAACCAACTTACTGAGCGCTTGCGGTTATCAAACAGAATCCATTTTTCATCGAAGGTAACAATGCGGTTCAAAATTCCTTCATTTGTGTGCGCCACACAAATGAAACGCCACTTGGCGCTGGCGATCATTGAGTTCGTGGGGCACCCATTTGTCAAGCTTTTTTACCTTGTCAATTTGACGCAAATGGACCAATATTGTTTTGACGCTAACGTCGAAAGCTGCTGCTAATTCAGCCGTAGATTGTGTATCATCAGCTTCCACAATCGCCTTTAAATCGTCATAGTCGACCAAAGTCTTCGGACGACCTCGAGGTTCATTTTTCAAGTCGAAATTTCACGAACGGAAGCGAGCAAACCAATAACAGGTGGTGCGTTGGTTTGTAGTGCTAGCTCCGTAAACGTCGTTGATGTTGCGTGCCGCTTGTGCCGCGTTGCTGCCACGACGGTACTCATATTCCATAACTACTCGAATTTTTAACGTATCCATGATGACGAATTGAAATGCGATGAAAACGTAACACTAATCAATAAACAAAAGACTACTTTTGGAAAAAGAATTCCATGTTTTTAAAATAAAATTAATTTGAAATTAGAATTCTTAGCCAAACAAAAATTATTTTGATTTGAAATGGCCAGTACTGCAGAACGGCAATTTCATAGGTAAAGACCTATTATTATGAATGTAGTTTCACGAATGTAGTAATATTTTAAATAGAGAGTGATCCTTATGTCGTAGGCATAAGGCTGGGACTATATGATCTCGATTCCGGAACGCCGGTGTAAATTCTGTGCACTGAAAATAGAACTCTGCGCTAATACAATACAGTTAAAAATTGAAGTATCATTTATGACATTGTTATTTAACTCGACACTTGTGTGTTTCACTTTCAGCTCTATTGAATTAGCACAGAGTTCTATTTTCAGTGCTCTGAATTTTCTCCGGCCTTACGTATTCCGGATCATACTCCCAGCCTAAAGGTCCTGTCAGAGGTAAAATAAGTTCGAACGGTCTGTAGCTTGGTATAAGATTTTCTTATGCTGATACAAATATCACTTTTGTAAACAACAAATACATTCAAGATTTTAGTGTTACCGTTTTAAAATATATGAGAAATAAATTTGCTAGCTCTAATATGTTATAATAGGATCGACCACAATGGTCTATTACTATGAATGTGTACATTTTCTAGGGAATTACAACTAAGAGCTAACATTAGAACGGTATAGTCAATTATTACTATTATTAACGTAATGTTTGAAACTTGACTATGAAACCTGTATAGATTAAACTTAAAGACAACGCCTTTTGGTGTCTAAAAGCGATTCTTGTAAGTAACAATAATATGTTAGGTGCAGCGATGTATGCAGTGTAAGTGTAGCCATACACAGTGGATCAGTTAGAACGGACCGTGTAGAACGAAGAACTGCAGATTCGATCAAGTCTGCAGCGTCATGCCGATTGGACAATAGGCTGAATGGTGTTTCGCTACTGTAAATGTTACATGCTAAAATATTAGTCTTTGTGTCATAAAAGCTGCACAGAATTAAGTATCATATGAAACATGATTATGTAAAGTTAAATAGGGTAATTTTCAGGTCAAGTCTTGTGAAATAATAAACATAGATTCATAAGTTGAAAAATTCTGAGAATGGTCATGTCTAAGGCTCTGATTACATCCATCCAGAATGTTTTCGACCGGAAAAAGCAACGCTGAAAATAGAACTCTGCGCTAATACAATAGCGCAGGATATTCCGGCCGGAGAGATTCGCGATGCATGTCGACCGAGCCTTAAAGAGTGAATGTATGACTTATATGAGTCTGAAAGGTTCTTGAACTTTCCTTGGGTGCCATTAAAACTTAATAGAGTCAATCACAAGGAAACAACCCCTGTATAAAAAATGTTCTTTACTTACAAAATGATTTTTGTCTGCGTTTACTAATTTACCTTTAGGTTGTGGTAGGCACACGTTACTTGTTACTTTGTCTTGCAATTACCAAAAGCGCCATTCTCATGGTCCAGCCTGTACGTCTAATAGCCGGTCAAGCTCCGCTTCAAGCGCGACGCTGGACTTTCAGGCTGGACCGTGAGTGTGACGCGATAAGGGTTGTACTAAATAGTGTATGATATGGACTGGTTGAAATCTTGTTTTAACATACCAATGTTGGCTGTGGATTATTCTTGGTTATTTTAGTTTATTTTTCTATATTATCTTTGAGACATATTATGTAATCTTTTTTTAAATAAATATTATATTTTTAAATAGTTGTTTTATCTATTTTTCCCACTCTATGGAAAATCCGTTTTTTTTATTACCCGACCGGGTTTCAGTTTGTTTTTCGCGCGTATCTTGTTTGTAAATTCCTTTATTCCCACGTATCTTCAAAACGGCTGGATGGATTTCGACAGTTAAGGTAAAAATTAGCAAGTGTGTGTTGGATAAACTAAAAAATATTAAAATAATTAAAAAAATAAAAGAAACCCGACTACAAAAAAACATACGCAAGTCACTAAAAAGACCGAAACAAAATTGAGCTGAAAGCAATTATGTGAAATAATTGACATTATGTTTGGTAGCAGTTGGAACCCATTTATTTTTGTAGGATTTATAATTTGCAAATGGGCCCAGCCTGCTACCAAACATAATATCAATTATTTCACATACGCTTGCAGCTCGATCTTGTTTGTCTTTTAGTGCGATGCTTATTTCCTATTTTACTTGAATTATAGATTTTTCGGTATACCCTTGGAACGTATATGACTAACGAAAACAATCCACGGATCGAATACATTTTAGGCTGACTCTTTATGACCCGGAAGCCGTTAGGCCACGCAAAAATTAGATTACTGAAAGTAGAACTCTGTGCTAAAAGAATAGAGTTGAAATTCGAAGTATCGAGTGTTATATTAAATATATGGCATTGATCTTTGACTCGACACTTGTGTGTTCGTCATTAGATTATTGTTAAGCGCTGAGTTCTATTTTCAGTGATCTGAATTTTCTGCGGTCTTACGGATTCCGGACATTATAGTCCCAGCCATAACCTTGAGGTTTTGGAAGTCGGAAATAAAAAAAGCTTTTGGAGTTTTGCCGGAAATGTCAATGTGCGACATTGTTGTTTTTGTATTTCCTACAAAATTCGTGTTAACTCGGTTCTTAATGTGCAATATTGGTAGAATATTATCCATTAGTTATTCGTTGACGTGCACTAGTGTGGGCAAGTGGTACAACTTCAAAAAGCGAGTTATTTTGTGTTCCCGGCAAAACTCCCTAGGAACTTTAATTAAAGCTTCTACCACTTTACTGAATCGACTGACTTGACTCATTGACTGCACTGACTATTTATTTGGTCTTTGACTAGACTTAGGTCTTGACGATTTAGAAATATGGTGTTGAACTTATACGAGAATTCTATTTACCCGCCTTTTTAACTTGACACTGACAAATGGTTTTAAGTCGAACGCCTAAATAAAAATAAAAAAAAGCTTGTTTTCTCAACTGTAAATGTCAAATTGATTTTGCCGGGGAGTTCAGTGGTGACAATGTGAATTTGTAATATTTCATAAATTTGTGTTATCCCGGTTCTTAATGTGTAATATTGGTAGAATATTAACTATTAAATATTCGTTAACGTGCACAAGTGTGGGGAAGTGGTACAACCTTTAAAAACGTGCTATCTGTGTTTCCCGCCAAAACTCCCTAGGAACTTTCAGTAAAGCGTCTACCACTTTACTGAATCGACTGACATGACTCATTGACTGTACTGACTATATATTTGGACTTTGACTATACTTTAGACTTGACGATATATGAATACAGTGTTGAAAATTGAAACGAAAGTTCTATTTCCCGCCTTTTTTACTTGACACTGGCAAATGGTTTTAAGATAAGCCGACGCCATATATTAAAAAAAAAGTCAAATTTAATTTTTTGATGTCAAAATCTTGGACAAGATAAAATTTTGTTTTGATGTTGAGATTATTTATATATAGAGGAACGGAAAATTCGAAAACGCAAGCAAAAATCAAAACACTTAAAACATAAGTTACACATTTAAAACTGCTGTATTTGTAATACTACTTTTCTCCTGAGTAAGATGATGTATTGCTTCGTTGCACCAATTTTAAATACGTATTCTTTATCTTCATTTTATTTAGTGCTTGTTCGTTGTCGTATCCTAGTTCTACATTAATATAGTTGATTATACTAATAATAACTGTAATTAATTCAAACGACGTAACTTTGTTCAAGTAAAACCCATAATCAATTTACAAAGCACATCAGAAAATGGTTAGTAATAACAATTATTAAGTATTCTTCCAAAGGAAACACGAAGAGATTCATGTTGGAATCAATGAACAGTCTAACGGACGATTTGAGTGCGATGGATAAAGATCATTGTGATCAATTTGTATGTGAGTATTTCATAAGTTTCACCCCACCCCACTAGTTAATGTATTGTGGACGATATTAGTGGATTTTATGTTCTATAAATATGATTTAGTTAGAAATACATTTGGATTCGTGGATTTTGTATTCTTCATAAATTTGTGTTATTTCGGTTCATAATGTGTAATATTGGTAGAATATTAACCATTAAATATTTGTTAACATGCACAAGTGTGGGCAAGTGTTACAACTTCTAAAAACGTGCTATTTTGTTCCCCCAAAACTCCGTAGGAACTTTTAGTAAAGCTTCTACCACTACTGAATCAACTGACATGACTCATGGACTGCACTAAATATATTTGTATATATGTCCAAATAATATTAAAAGTCTACTTTAGACTTGACGATTTAGGAATACGGTGTTGAAAATTGAAACCAAAGTTCTATTTCCCGCCTTTTTAGCTTGACACTACCAAATGGTTATAAGCCGATGCCATATATAAATTAGAAAAAAAATACATTTGGTGTTATAGGTTCAATACTATGTTACATATTGGTAGCATATTTATAATATGTACTAAGTTTTGTACCAAAATAAATCAAACAGCAGGAATTATGTTGTCTTATTAATAATATGTGGTAAGAAAATGTTTTCTTTTCAGCGGATACAGTTGTTAAGGAGGAACCCAAAGATTTTATTTATGTAGAAGAAATATCACATCATGTTAAGCAGCAACAAAATATAGTAGGACTTGACAGATTTACATCTGAAGTACCTATAAAACAGGAATTGGATGAGTTTACTATCATAGGCTATGGTAATATTTTGCCTAAAAAGAATTATGATAAACCACAACTGCATTTCATGACAGAGATTATTATAAAGGAGGAAGACGAAAACTTGGATTGCCAGTTTTTTAATTGGTAAAACATTCCACTATTTAACTTTTAAGCTTTGTCTGTCAAGTGACTTTTAAGCAATGTCTACCAAAATATCAGAAAAAAGACAGCAAAATTGAATAGCTTATCCATTCTTGTTAGTAAATGGGGAAAATGTAGAAATCTCACTCAAAAGATGATTTCCTTGATGTTCATATGAGATATTATGTAAACAAACATAATATATTATCTTGACTATAATATACAATTATAGATATAACTATATAATATTATAGTTATATTTGTTATGTTTCAGCTTAGAAGATTTCAAGAATAAAAACCTGAGAGTAGTTTTAAGGAGATTCAAATGTTTCATGTGTGACCATTGTCCATGGTTTTATAAAACAAAAAGAAATTTAGTGAGGCACATTCACTCAAAACATTTTTTGTTGTTTCAAAACCCCCACAATGTTTCAAAATCATTGATCTCCTGTATAATTTGCAACAAGAAATTGCCTTACAAAAGTTGGCATGAACACATGACTATTGTTCATTCCGTCAATAATTTTCTGTGCAAACTTTGTCACAAGGTATTCAAACATGAAAATCATCTTAAGAGGCATGTGCTGCGCATACATGAGAACATCAAACCTACATGGATACTTTCAATTAGTCCTGTGGAATGTCCCTTGTGCCTTAAGATGTTTTCTAACAAGCATGCTCTTCACACACACAACAAAACATGCCATAGCGAACAGACATACACTTGTAAAGTGTGCTACTCAACATTAAAGTGCAAAACATACCTCAATGCACACATGAGAAGAGTTCATTATGACGATGGGAAGATGCATGTCTGTGATATTTGTACCAAAAATTTCAAGTCCCCACGTTATTTAAAAATTCATAAGAAAAATTCACATTATTCATTATGATTTTTACTGATACCTAGGCTGTATTTAATACTGAGTACTCCACTAGTAACTAGTTGCTTAAATGTTACTTTGATGCTTACCTATATTGTGCCTTTTAGTGATTTAAGGGGCTATTTATCTTTAAACTAAATTTATCGAAGAGAGAGATTTATAATATTGTTGTTATACTGTTAATATTTATACTTCAAGATGTTTATAGAAAAATAAAATTCATTAATTACTTTAGTAAAAATATTTTACTAATGCAATGTATTTTATTTATCAAATATTTCAAACACCAACAAGCAGTAATGGTTTTGTCTTTTAGCTAATTTTCTGTTTGTAATTTTCGAGTTACCTGATGAATGTGAATGGATGATGAATGAAAATCCTTGTTATTGAATTTTGTTGCAAAGTATTCTAGTTTGAGGTCTATATTTTGTAGGCAAAGTAACAAGTATTAGTTATGGTTATAATTTTATTGACAGCAATTACAACTAAACTATATTACTTATTTTACAAACAGTCATACCATGTGATCACATTCTCAACAATATCTAGTTTATTTAAAGTTATTTATTCATTTGTTTTAACTTCTTCTTCATTAATCTTTTGTTTTTCAAATAAGATCCTTAACTTTTCACTGGCAGACATAGGGAGCCTGTTGTTGGCACCAAACTCAGCATCAGGTAGTGAGGCTGTGTTGAGCTTGGGGTTTTTGAATGTGAATGGAGTCCAAGGTCCCTGGACAGAGGGGTAATCTGTGTACTGGTACTTCCTTAGCCGGGCAGCGGCAACATCCCCCTGCTGTGTCCTCAACACCTCAATCCATTTTGTTATTTCTGAATTGGTTTTGTTGTGCATGTTCATCCATACTCTGTCACCATTCACTGCAAGTGTTAAAATTAATTGCAAATATGGCAGATGTTCAGTTTTGAGTTATCAAATCAATTTATGTATGAGAGTAATTAGCTATAACCCTAGTGGCTGTCGGCTGATATAATTTTATGAAGGAAAAAGGGGTTGCAATTAGAAAAAAAACGTGTGTTTAAAAATATTTTATAGCTCCAAAAGGTTGTCCCGTTGTTAGATTTAATAAAATCTACTTACAATATTCACCAACAACAACCGGGCTGCGGTGTCTTCTTGGCTTAAGATATACAACTACACCAGGATTTTCTTTGGCGAATTCCACCAAGTCTTGTTCTATGAAGTCTCTGGAGTAATTAATTATTTATTTTACGAAACATTTGTGATGAAGTAATGAATGAGACATAGTAATAAATTATTTAACTGTATTTCTTACCGTAATCCTCTACTTCCACCATGGCTTTTACAGAATTTGAGGACAATTCTTTGTAACTGACATACATATCGACCAACTCCATTTTGAAGAGGCGCCCTAACGAACGCCGAATTCATAAAAAGGTTTTTATTAGACATTTTGGTTAATAAATTATTTTCTCAAAATACTAAATATTTTAAGGTTAACTGTCACTTAGATGAAACTTCAAATTTGACGTTTGTTTTTTTTTTTGAAGATTTAATGGCCTGTTAACAAGACCTTTAAGCCAAGTCTTATATTTTAGAGGTGCTTCTTTTAAATATACACTTTAAATAGTTCTTTGACGTTTGTATAATCTCTCCATAGACAAATTTTAATTGTATGAATAGGCAATGTTTTGTATGAATATTGTATTAAAGCGTTGCACTAAAAAAGCATGTTGCCTAAAAATTTTTTTTTTCGTCCTTTAAATATTTGACAACATGTTAAATAAACAATCTAGAACCCATTTTCGTGTATGTTATAAAATAACCAAGATACAAACAATTTAAATTTACAATATGAAAGAGAGCGATATATCGACTGTGACGTCACGAGTGTTGTAGCAACTTGTGACGTAACAAATCATTTTGCGAGAAAGATATTGGCAATATTTTTTATTTGCTTATAATTTTAAATCGCGTCAATCTAAATACCTATTTCTTTAAGATTGAATAAAGATATATAAATCTAAAAGAAATAGGGACCCATTTAGATTGTTAACATGTTGTTTAACATCGAATAAACGAAAAAATTTTTTTTAGGCATCATGCCTATTTTTGTAAATATATTAAAGGCATCGTACACACTTATTTAAATAAAACCATTAATATTATTTCGAAACGTGCTAAGGATAAAGATATTATTCGAAAATACAAAATCTTTAAGCAAGGATTGAAAATGATAAGATAAACAAAATATTTTCTATTTTTACATTTAAGTAATATTGGGTTCCTCAGTCCTTCACATCCTTAAATTTTTTTTAATGTTGATTACGTATAGTTGTTGATAATTAAATTATGTTTTATAGCGATTATTTTATTGTGCAATTTTGATTTTTATACAATTTTAATTTGAAAACTAGAAAAAATTTAATCTTATCTATTTGGTCATAGATCACCTTTTCAAGTCGATTTTACTTTTCTACAATAGATGACTCTGCACTGAGTAAATAGCCCACTGGCCATCACTCATCATAAATTTTACCCAGACAATATCCATTGGTAAATAAAAGTTTTATTGTTATTAAAATTTTATTAAGTAAGTACATAAAATTAATATTTACATCACATTGTTCATAAACCTATTCCTCTTATAAAAATTGCACCTAGAATAATATGTAAGAACGAAAACTAAGAATGTCAATCAGCAGTAGTAAGTAGAAACTAGAAACAATACCCAATAGCCCTGACCTGAGTCCAGGATATTTAATGGGACAAACAAGTCAAAGAGCTTATCCATTAATTTGTTGTTAATTTCTAAAAAAAGGCGGTAAAATCGAAACCATTTAGCCCTCATTCAGCATTATTTTCAGAATTTAGAGTGCCCGCATATGTTAAAGTACTTATATAAAATGCATTTTCCTAGCCTCAACTAGAGTTTCATATCAGATTAAAACATACTCTAATTACTTCCATTTTAAACACAATATACCTACTACTATACATTTTTTTCAAACTTAAACAGAAACTAAACAAAAGAGAAAATACGATTTTAACAGAGTTCTTGATTGAGTAAGTATTTTGCTAAATTATGTATTAAGTACCAAACATATTCATCCTTAAATGCTCTTCATCTTCATTATTTTTGAATGGCAAAGAGCATTAAGCATAACATTCGATATACTTGTAGCAAAAGCACACATTGACATATGACCATATACTATATATACTTAAACTAGTACAATACGTTTAGCATATCACATATTATGGCACTGTAAGTTGAGTTATTATTTAAAATATATGTAGTAAGGGACAGGGGCGTAGCTACCGCTGTATCAGCCGTATCAATTATATGGGGTCCCCGCCAATTTTCTACTCACCACTCGGGCGGGGGGCCCCCCATTTTTGATATGGGACCCCCTAAGGTTCGCTACGCTACTGGTAAGGGACTAATATATTACACATCTAAATACACATTTGAACATTCAAGTATTACAACTCTTTCCATTTGTATTTAACAAGGACAATCTTCAATAACATGAAAAAGGGCAATGTTTATTCTCCGTTGATCTAAAATTGCCTAATGTGTTTGATCGTCGTTTCCTCGCCTACTGCCTGTCGAACATGTCAATTTTCTCCTTCAGCTGTTTAATTTTGCCGGGCACCTGTACTGCGGGTAGTTCGATACTCTGCGACCGGCGGCGGCCTTTTTGTGAATCGTCCGTGGGCCGCTTGCTGTCGGGCGGCAGCGGCTCCAGTTGCGGCAGTGTCGGTCGGCGCTTCGATTCGTGCGCACGCGAGCACTCCCCTAAAATTTAACGTCTATCTGTAGGCAGAATGAGAAGCTGTTGGTATAAGCGAGAAAATGTTAAGCGATAGTAAAGCTAAGTACAACGTATTTACATTTCTTTATTGGGTGTTGTTTGCATTATAAGCTATAGACACAGTGCAGGTCTAAACACAAAACAAACGTTAATTTTGTGTGTAGCAGTAGTGGCGTTTGGTTCTACTGTGTCAATACTCCTTGGAGGAAATGGTGAGTGTAGTTTTTGTATTAAGTAATTTTATTAGAATAATTTAGTTATCCCCGATAATGTTCCAGTACAACTACGGCTTCTTCAACACTCTCAATAAACCTTCTTGTGTCTTGTGAATATATGGTGGTTACTAGTAGTGTGCTTTGTAGGTACAAACATCACGAAATAAACAAGAAGTAGAAGCTCATACGAAAACAAAGTAACTACGGTCGAAACCGAATATAACATCGTTTACAAGGACCAATCGGTTATTACAACCGAATAGCAAGGGTCCGGCCGATTCCCTACGTAAACTATTAAGTAAACATACCACCCGTAATAACATCGGATATAGCGACAATCGCTTATAACAGCGAAACTTTGATATTCATCGGTAATAACGACCAACCGCTTACTTGTACCAGTAAAACAAAACAATACGAACAATATTCAAACTTATTACTTATTTGTGAAGGAACATTTTCTGCCACTCCATCCGTTTTTCTTCCGTACTCTGTGCACTTTGACTTTTTATTTTTCACGACTGAAATTATAATTTAGTGAATACTGCGATTCTTCACTGTGCGAATGACAGGGTGAATTTTTTTGGCAACAAGTTCTTATTACGCATAGCCTATAGTGTCTATTGCTTATAACAACTTTCGAACATAAAGTCCGAAGTTATAGGGTCCCATCGATGTCGTTATATTCGGTTTCCACTGTGACGTAACTGTATAGGTAAAGCAGGTCTGCACGTAGCAGTCCCGAATTCAAAAGGAGATCACATCCAATAACGACTTACGAAGTATTTTTACCTTGGCAATTGGCTTACGTTGGGATGTTCCAGTACGTAACTTCTAAAGAATACAACTTCTTAATACTTTACCTTTTCGCCTGGAGGCGTTCATCTCATCAGTGACTAGCTGCTCGCAGCCGTCCGCGCGCGTTCGAGCACCCAAGTTTTGGCACCTGTAAATATAAAATCCTATGGATAGAAATCTCTTTGCAGTTTCCACTCGAAGGTACCTATTTTTTGAGTCTTTAACAACGGGTTGTTTGATATTTCTGCCGCTAGGGGGCAGACCCAACGCAGACAAAACGTCATCTGGTGGCGTAAGTGGTATCAAAAACGGTCAATAAGAATTTTCGATTCCAGGCGGCGCTTGGTAGCATGGCGGTCCTTGTCGTGTCAAAAAGCTGTCAGATGTAAAAAAATTAAAAACCCTCATTGGCTGTCCTTCCTTGACTTGAGAAGGCGCTTATTTTTTCTGATTTTTGAACCATTCTAACTGGATTGTGGACCTTGCGTTTTTGTCAAAGTAAAAATTCATATAAAGAATTGTGATGGGATGATTCAGACGATTTTGGGAGGGAAACTAGTTCTTAACACTTAGATGCCTTACCCCTTTACGGATATATACCGTATCCTTTCGACGGGGGTTCTTGAGACCCTACGACCCCCTGGATCCACCACCTACCCCTGTTCGACGAGCAGCTTGGTGAGCCTGGCGACCTCGGCCCGCAGCAAAGCAATCTCCATGTCCCGCTTCAGGATCTCCTGCTCCGCCGCGCTCTCCCGCGCCGCCAGACGCGCGCGCATGTCGTCAAAACTGCAAGTTGCAAATATAGAATGTGTGAAAGTGACAACGAGTTAATGACAGCGTAAGAGATTATCATCATATCATAAAATGTAAGAGACATCTCTTGGAAAATAATCATGATGATTATTATATTACTGTGGTTTTTAGTATTACATGTAATAGGTACCTACACCAAATTCTTCAAGTTTTCATAGTGTTTAATTTCCGCCACTATCGAAATGAAACGAAAGAAGCATTAAGACTGTTACGATACCAATGCCTATAGATTCTTACAGTAGGAGGAAGTTGGTGCGGTGTATAAAATTTAAATTTAAAATGTTCAGAATAAAAGAATCAATGTGATAGGGATTTCTCTGATTCGTTACCAATGTTGCCATAATTAAAAAGTTAAACTTAAGTAGTAATTTATATGAAAATAACTTTTCGAATGAACTTACAGTTTCCTCAGACACGCACACTTCCTCTGCAAATGCTCGATCTGTTCCTTCAGGCCCTTCTCCAACTTGCTCATCTTCTCCGCGTCTTCTCCCGCCTTCTCTCTCAACTTTCTCTCCCTCTCCAAAGCCTCTCTATTCATTAGTTAGTTAAGGGTAAAACTTGTTAAACAACTTGTAAAGTGTATTTTTTTAATGTTGGCCAAATATTTGTATTTTTCTTATTTTTTTCTTTAGCTTACTTTACTTTTAGGGTAATTTATTTATTTTAAGTATGTAAAATTTATTTAATCGGTAGTCGGTACTAGAATTTCATGGATTTGTTTTGAACTTCACTAGGCTTCAATAAAAAGAAGTTGTTTTGTAATTATTATTTAATTTTAATAATTAATAAAACAAATGATACATGATTTAGGTATACCTAAATTAAGAGGTGGCACACAGAACTCAATTTTGATAAATGTTTTATATGAAATGAATTTTGAACGTTAACTTAAACGGTAAATGAATTTTATGTGTTTACATGAATTTTTTGGTCCTTCAATGAGATTTTCAGTCTGACAAATTATCTTATTAAACAAAATGATACAAATGAATTTAATGTTTGAGATGCTTTTTATTCCTCATATAAAAGTACAAAAGTAAAAATTTGGAACAATGACTAGATAAAAATATTTATTCTTAATATAAATTTGTATAATAGAAGCATTAAAAAGTCCTGGGCAGTTACATTTCAATAGGTTATATAATAATATATTGCACACGTTAATAAAAGCTTGTTAAAGCAAGATCACAAATCACAGTTCAAGAAAAATTTGGTCCTTAAATTTCAATTTGTAGACATATATATCTCTAAAAATGTTTAAAGAGTATTTCATTATAAAATATTTTTTGGTGTTTTTTAATTATTATTTTTAACTAGGTTAAAAAACATGCAAAAGCTATTTTCTTTCTTCCTTATTCATACAGTAAGACCACGACCTCAATGTCTTTCGGCGAGTTGTTTTTCGTTAAATGTCAATTCCTTAGAAAAACTAAGATTGCCGAGGGCCATTAGTAACATGGTTTTACTGTAAAATATGTAAATTATTATTTGGCATACAAACACACCTACTGTTTTAAAAAACATTATTTCTATAACTCTCAACATTTTATTACAAACAATCAAACTAAAGTAAAATACTTAATTAATCGAATTAATTGGTGCACGAGTCTACAGAACCACTACTATGTGGCTCTTTTATTTTATTTGTTATTATTATGCGACTAGACTTTATATCTTCTATATATCTTGATATAGAAGTAGAGTGCGAGTGAGAGGAGAAACGTTGCGAGAGCGAGACGGAGCGAGCCCATGAGTGCGCACGCGCAGCTCGCCGCCAGTACGCCGACGCAGCTGCAGCTGTCGACAAGCGACGATCGGTGATTCCCCGTGTCAGGGTTGCAATTTTTATATGGAAAAATATGTCAAGTGAGAAACTAAGTGCACTTTTTCAACTTTAAAGTTGTTTTGTGCTACCTCTTATGTTCTTTTACCTTTAATGTCTTGTTCATCATCTCTGCGCCATTGTTAACACAGCACACTAACTTTGTTAATTTTAAATTACATAAATTGTTGAATATTACAGAATTGTACATTTACTGTATTGAAATGTAAATACTGCCTTTTGGACTTTTAATAAAAATTTATTAAATATAATAATAATTGTTAATTTATCAGAATAATTTAATTTTTGATATGGTTATGGTATGTCATGATTTTTCAATAAAATTCCTCTTAGCTGTATAATAACTATTTTAATGATAAAATAAATACTTAAAGTCCTACCTACCATTATCAAGTCTTAGAGAGGATTTTATAGATTCTTGAATAACGATGGGTTAGAATGTTCGCAATGTGTGAAAATGTTAACGAATGTATTAGAATATTGGTACGTTTAGGAATTTCTTATGCGTTTTGGTTAGCAACAAATAAAATACTAAAAATGATTCCTAAACGTATTCTATTAATTAACCCATTAGTAACAAATATATCGACGATTTCGGCATGCGACGGGTAGCCAAATTACTCCAAAAGACAATATTTTTGTGTAAATAAATATATTTTATGTAAATTGTACTTTATTCGTCCTAAAGGACAAATTTTGCTACCATTTATGTTATGATTGTTAGAATTACAAGGTATTAATGATAAATTGGAATTTACATGAAATTAGTTTATTAATATACCTACTTTTTTCGGTAACTCATTTTAGGATGTATCGCAATCTGTAAATGAGTATTCTCGAAAGCTTTCAAGACCTAATTTCATGGATTTTCTCAAACATGCGATAAAATATCATCCACGTAAACTACTGTGGCATGCAATACGAATATATCTTACCTCAGCTCCTGTTCAGTGACTGCTAAGGTACGTCCGATTGCAGCAGTCTCCATCTTCAGTCGATCCAAGTCCGATCCACCCAGCTTCAATTGTGATTGCAGCTCTGAAAGAAAATTATTAATTGAAACCATGCGATACATCATGGCTATATCTGGAAGTATCAATTTGCCAAGATGTAATGTAGCTTTAACAATGTCAACTTCCAATAAAATAATTTCCAATAATAATTACAGCTTTATTATATTATAAACCATTAAGAAATAAACACGTGCACATACAATAGAAACTTCTCATTATTTGTTGAACAATTTTTTAATACCTACAAACATCTTGCAGTATTTACCTTCAATTTCAACCAGCAAGTCCTTCTCTCTCTTGGACCTCTCCTCTTGCCCTTCCTGCTGACACTCAGACTTCATTCGCTCTAAGCAATGCTCTTTATCAGCCATAAATTGCTCCCATTGCTCCTCTGCAATAAATATAAATATCATGTTTATTTCCGTGCTCGAAGCGTTTCTTTATTACAGTATACATATTGTATTTTTGTCAAAATATCCAAAAATCAATCAAGTTCAGCTTCTGTTAGAAGTGCGTCAATATTGAAATGTAACAAATAAACAACATTGACTATCATCAACACTTTACCCATTTCCAGTCGATGTTTTTCTTTAAGTTTATTGATTTGATCATTTTTCTCAGCGATGAGGTTTCTTTTCGTAACATCTAACAGTTTTTGGGCTTCGACGGCTGCATTTTTTGCTTCTTCTTCTAGTAAGCTAAATCTTTCCGCCCATTCTTCTATTATTTTCTCTGTAAATTTTATGCAATCAACATTTTAATTATTTTTGATACATCATATATTATTTCTAACTCAAATAGGATTAACGTCACAGTTAAAAGGTAAATGAACTTTTTATGTACCTTTTTCTTTTTCGTATCTTTCTGTTAATGCTTCAATGTTATTGGCGTAGCTTATATCTGCCTTATCCAGTAGGTGCCGCAGCTGGAGAATGTCCCAGTCAGCTTTACTGTTGGCTTCTGCTATTGATTTCTCGAACTGAGATTCTTTGGACGCTAAAACTTCTTTGAGATTTTCAAACTAAAAGGCAGATTTATAAGAATTTTTAAATTATACGTGGAATGCGTGCGAAAAGAGATTATTTTAGAGAGTACATTTATGCAGTAATATGATTTAGTATTATTTCTTCTAGAATAGCGCAAACGGTATATGACTATTTATGGTATTATTTTTGGTAAAATAAATCTGTAAACATACCCTCGTCGATAGCTCCCTTAGTTTTCGATCAGCATTCCTGCTGTCTTTTTCGTGCTCGGCTCTCAACTGCGCAAGAGCAGCGCGCGTGCGCTCAGCCTGTACTCGCTCTAGTGCCGCACGCGCGCTCGCTGCACTCGCGAGCGCCTCTGTGTGTTCGGCGCGCAGGGCTGTCACCTTCGCATCGTGTTGGTGCTCTAGCCGCTGTAACGCCTAGGGACAATACTGGTTGAATAAAATTTGACATTGATCAATCGTCATCAACATTATGATGACGATTGATATTATGACCCTCCGTATTTTCTCTAGCTGTAATCATCTGAACTACCGAGTACCGCGGATTATAAATAACGCGAAATAATACTTTATCGACAAAATATATATATTGTAACTAGGATATCGACCAACCTGTAAATGCTGTTCCTCTTTGTTTTTCCTTAGCTGTGCTTCTCTTTCGAGAAGGTCTTTGAGTCTATGTACTTCTAACTTGAGAGTTTCTTCTCTAGTTTCAATCTGCTGCAGCTGTAGTGTAAGAGATTGAACTGATCTCTGCTGTTCAGAAGCCAGGCCCCGTAGCTGCTGGAGCTCAGCCACGTGGGACGGGGTTGGGGGAGCCACCTTCAGTTGTTCCACTGACTCTGTGAGCTGGAATGTGTTTATTTACTTCATTATTAAAAAGCTTTTATAATATATATACAACCTATATACAACCAATTGAGATTTGTTACCTCTCTGTTGTGTTTCTCGGCATCGCGCGCGCGCTTCTCCAGCTCGCGCATCTTCCACTCGCAGTCTGCGAGCATGAGCTCGGCGCGCGCGGACGCCTGCGAGCGCGCCGCCTCATGCGCCGCGCGCCATTTGTTCGTATTCGCCTCGGCCGCTTCTAGCGCCTATTTCAAAATATATTCTTTTATTTGTCTCATAATTCACATATTTTCGTAAGGGTCAGCTCACACCCAGACGTGACGCTGCGCTTACATTTTAAGATAGCGATTCAAAATTGAACTTTATTTACTATACAAAAAGATTTTATTGCAAGAGCGCTGCAATTTTGAGTTGCTACCTTAAAAAGTGCATGCAGCGTGCTGTAGCGTAAAGTACCTAATTAAGTATCCTCGAGCACATTTTTAAGATTTTATTAGTACTTTTCCTATTACTACTTTTTTTTGGTTTATTATGTATTTTCTTATGGCACTAGTCACTAGACACCTAAACGCTTACCTCCTTTGCCTTCTGTTCCTGTACTAGCTTTTCTTGCAACAATTGCTGCTTCTCCTTTATCAAGGCCTCTGTCCTCGACTCCAGCTCAGCCCGGTGTGTGTTCGAGTCCTCGAGCTCCGCCCGCAACTGACGTATTGTTTCATCTGGAAACAGTGCCTAACATTTAAGTTTCACGTATTGTCGACTTCACAGAAAAGATGAAACTTCACGGAACATCAGGTAGATGTATAACATCCCAACTATTTAGTACATTATAATATGAATGAGGCTGCGTTTTTACATCTCGTCACGCCAGTAGCACTGTCTGAGGACAAGCCCCGGACATACCTACTTAATTTGACATCCTTCAAAGTTTAAAGATGTCAAATTCAGTTCGAAATCCAGGTTTCTATACACAACACGCATGTCCCACACGCGCGATGAATCGTTCACATCCTGAATACGTTAGATCGACCTGACACTTTCGTACAATTTCGTGAATTCGATATTCATAAAGGATTCCCAGGTTATCTGAATAAGATTGACATCAAAAACATATTTTCTCATCTAGTTATAACTTCTAACTTAGCTTATTTAGTGTGTCCTACCATTTCGCCTCTCTAGTTCGTCGGCGAGATCCGCGGAGCAGTTCTTGGCGGCGTTGAGTTCCTCCTCCAGCGCCCGCGCCCTCTGCCGCACCAGCTCCGACTCCTTGTACGCCGCTGCCAACTCGCATTTTATTTCTGTAACGAAGACACATCAAACTTTCATTATGAAATCCTGTTTTGTTGATGATCGATACCTACAGGACAGTTAAAGGACAGGGGTTTGTTTTTTTTGGTCCAATTGAAATGGATTCAGGAAATAATGAGGTAAAGAATGAAGGAATATAATAATTATTTTTGTTACGGGTGTGAATCACAGATGTATAAATTATTACGAGACATGTCGAGCCAAAACTGTCCCCACTTTTCGGGTTGTTTGGGGCCATTTTGACATTTGAGGTATGGTGAAATGAAGATGGCGTAACTTTTTATTGTATGAAGATTTGTTCTGTCAAATGTGTACGTCATAGCCCATCCGTAGTTTTTAAATCGTTGGTGTGAGTAATTAGCGCAATGCTGACAAAGAAGCTGGCTGGTGGCCAGGAAACACACGGTAGAGACCTGAGCCTTTAGCCAAGTTAGCATCGCTAATTACGACAACGAATCTCGAAAACAAAAATGTACGTTATCTGACAATTAAATCCCATTGCCCTTTGACGAGGTTGGAAATAAAAAATGTATGGCATTGGCGTATCGCGCCCTATGTCACTTAGCGAACTTCAATTTCGAAGATTGTCATTGTAATTAACGATGGCATGTTGGCTAAGACATCACACATTTTAGTTTTCGAACTTCGTCGTGGTCATTAGCGATGGCAACTTGGCTATAGGCTCTGACGTCAGGTGCAAGAAGTAAGAAGTAAGATCTTGAAATTCGTAAACAAGGATTATACTTCCAGAGAAATAGTAAAATAAATAGAACATGTTACAAGTTTTAAATAAGTATATGTTATCTCATTAACTATTATTTATACCTATAAGTTAATGAGAAACTAATCAATTTATAACCCAGATAAAGGAAAGAAGACTAGATAGGAAAGAAAAGAGGACCATGGGAAAGAGTAAATAATAATAATAAAATGTCCTCATAGTGAATTTTCTCGTCTAGTTGTTTCGAAATTCGATTAAGTATATGGTTTCTAAACTCAATTATATTGCAGACTTTTTCATAGTTTTTAACCGACTTCCAAAAAAGGAGGCGGTTATAAGTACCTACGTTCGTCTATATATTTTTTTATGTAGGTACCTATCGTACAAGATTTATCTTTTTCTTGTCGTTTACTTTGATATAGGTATTTATGTGATGCTCTGACTTGCACTATAAATTTTCCAGCTTTCGTCACTGGTACCTATATCTGGCCGTCGGGGTATCGCATCGTTTCCTAACTTTTAGCACTAATTAAATATTAATTTACACGTTAATGATCTAATATGTTGTGGTGTTGATGCCAAAACCTTAATTAAAACGTCACTCGAAACACGTGTTGTAAATAAAAATACAGACGCACGGCCCGCAACAGCGTCTATCATGCCCGCGAAATATTAATAATAATTTCCTCGTTCCTACGATTTCTTCACCTGGACCCGCGCCAGGGCTGGACAGACGACCAGCGAGTAGCGACCTTCTCAGTTTCTTGACTCTGTTTACCCTGTGTAGAAAGTGGCAACTGTTATTCTACACTACAAGGTTTCGGCGCAAAGTCATGGCGGGATTAACAAGGCGGTCAAGTGGGATTGTTTACGTGTTGGGTTTCGTGGCAGCAGAAAAATGTTGCGAGAGTAGTCAGCATTTACTCTTATGCTCGCAGTATTTACCTCTAACTTTTATTAAAGAGCAAATAAAATAATTGATTGATTGATTGATTGAGTCCATAAATGTCATACCTATTGTCTTAATTTTAATTTATCATTGGAAACAAAAGTCCTGTTACTAGCCTATTAATAACTTAGTAACTTTTCATTTTCACATTAAAGTCCCCCACAGCCAAAGTTCTGTGGAACATCTGAACTAAAACGTTTTTAAATGAAATGGACCAGGAACCGAGTAGACGGATCGCCTGATGGTAAGCGATTACCGCTGCCCCTGACCGCTCGCAACACAAGAGGAGCTACACTTGTAACTCTGGTGTTGCGACTTGCGTCCTTAAAATCCCCAACCCCCCTTGGACCTCCGGTAACCTCACTCACTCAGCGAAATTAAACGCAAGCGTTATTAAACGCCGATTTTCTGTGAGGCTGTGGTATTTGTCCGAGCCGGCCCATTCGTGCCGAAGCGTGGCTCTCCCACGTAAAAACTATTACTATTTTTGAAAATTAGATACCCACGTAGTACGTAGTACATTTCGTAATTCATTTACTTGAATACAATGAAAAGGACGCAGAATCCTAAAAATATCATTTTGAAGAAGTGTTTTCTGGAAAACATGACAGGCCACATCGAAAACAGCTGCGCAGAAAACTGTTTGCTGCATGCAATAACACTTTTAACACTTTTTCAGCGTCACTCAAGAATTTACGTAGGATTAATTAATTAATTGTGATTCTTCATTGCAATCAATGGATTTTAACTGGTTTTAATATGAAAAAAAAAACTATCAGAGGCGAACATTACATCATGATTATGTAGAGTACCTATGTAATTTTTATTTAATTAGTGCTAAAATCTAGAATGACGCGCTTTTCTCACGAAATTGCTGTTTATAAGTGGATGCACGAATGTACTCACGACCTTGTTGGAGAAATTCTTGCTTATTTATTAAAGTGAAACTTTTATTACATCGTCTCAAACTTTTTCGTCTGTGTGTTGCATGTCGCGTGACGGTCGGCCGCGGAGTAGGGATAAAGTGAAAGGCGCTCGTTAGAGCAGCCGAGGCCAATATGGCGGCGCCTATAGTTCGCATCAGCTGACCGTGTAGTGTATAGACTAGTTATACTCATTTGTGCCAGTGCTCCCTCCACGCTATTTTGTTATTAAGTTTCACTTTTACCGTGGTTTCATAAAACCACACAATCCTTTCATTCTAGATAAATCTCGTGTTCGGGGACACACTCCTCCGAAATGGCTTGACCGGTTCTTATGAATTTTTTTTGCATACTCGGTAGGTATGTGAATCGGTTGTAATCTATTTTTTCAACCTCCAAGTGATAAACCCGCCCCTTAATATCTTTTTTTATTATTTTTTTCATCAATTTTTGTTATTTTGATACGATGTGGCATCAAAAATACAACCCTAAATTTACGCGGGCGGAGCCGCGGGCAACAGCTAGTTATAATATAATAACTAGATGTCGCAAAAAGAAATCCTTCAGGAACCGTACGTCAAGTATGTACCGTACCGTACCGTACCGTAATCGTTGATCCAGAGTCTAAACTACTACATAACAAATTTTATCAAAATCGCAAAGTTCTATTTTCAATGCTCTGAATTTCCCCCGCAGCCGGATTCCGGTTCATATAGCCCCAGCCGTAGGTACCTTGACCTACTTTCGTCAAGTCTAGACTGTAGCTGTTCAGTTTACTAACGTTCTATCTCCTGGTCCTTGGCCTCGATGTCCTTCCTGCAGGCGGCGATGAGCTCCCTGGTCCGCGCCGCTTCGTCACACCTGGAGTCCGCTAGCTCCGTCAGCGCCGCCACCTGGCTCTGGAACTTGCTCTCCTGGGAGACGAGGGTCTTCCTGAAATTGATCAACAGGGGATGTTAGACTCTGAAGTCCATTCTTGCGAAGAAAGAAAGTTCTTTGATCTTCCTTGGTGTTTTACAAACAAACGAACATAAATAGTCACATATTATAACTTATGGACGCTTGTTTGTAAAATACCATGAAAACTAGTTCAAATCCAATTTAATAAAAACTCAATAAATAAATTATTTATTTTTATATATTATGTAAGAATATTTGGGTTCGACAAGATCCCGGAAAATGAGACCGCTCCTTTCAATTGATAAAAATAAAATATATGTATAATAAAAAAATTAAAAAAAAACATGACTTGCGATAGCAAAAAAAGACATAACTACTAGGGGTATTTTTTATTTTTTTATTATTTATTTTATTTTAGATGTTTTAGTTTATCCAACACACACTTGGACGATTCAAAGCAAAAATAAGACTATTCGAATGCATTGATTACAAATTTATTCGAATGATTTAATTAAAATGGTGATAATTATTCCTGATTAAATTTAAATACATGTACATAACATGACATGTATATTTTTGAAATCTCTTTTTAGTTTCCTTTAATAATTTAAAATTTAAATTTTCCATAAAATTTTAACACTACTTGATAGATTTGGTTAAAAAAAATTAAACTGCTTACAGTTTGGCACCAAAATCCACCATTTTGTATTTTTTCTTTGAACTAGCTATCTAAGGACACTTGGGTTTTTGAGACAAATCTATCGATACCTTAATTGTCGAAGTCCATCCAGCCGTTTGGAACATACGTGGGAATAAAGGAATTTACAAACATACAAGATACGCGCGAAAAACATAACCCCGACTGGGTTAATCTCTAAAAAAAAAAAATCATAATGATTTAATAATTCCATCTCTAAAACAAGATAAGAGATGAACATGAGCGAAATGACGTCACAATAGCCATTATAGTGTGTGAGCGTGAATCGCGACGTCAGAGCTGACATTGGCGGATTTTGTGTCGTCATTGTGTCGTTCTTCGTTTCCTCATTTAAATTTTATTTCGGGAACTAAATAAACAAAATCAAATCAGCAGTACTTACGGCCGAATACTGGAATGATAGTTAAATTAAGTGACGCTCATGTCGCATGCTGTCCTTGTCTTTTAGGCTAGTAGATATAGCGACAGCCTGTGAGTAGGAGGGCTCTTAATTTTGATTAGCGTTTCAGTATTCAGCCGTAAGAAAGACAAAAAAATTACCACCAGCTGAACATAACAAGTTGTAACTTCAGCAGCTGCAGACTCGAGAAGACCCAAGTAGTAGTAAGGGTAATTACTACTTGGGTAGATCTTTATGCCTATGTCATCATCGCTACAAAAATTCTGCGTCAAGAATGAGAGATTCAAGTGAGTTTTCACATTTATCCGATATCAGACCGAATTAAGAAAGGCGGGTATATATTTTATTATGGAAACATACAACTGTCTTTTATTTATTTTCGTTCCGACACCGGATATATATTTATGCCGTTATACGCAGCTCAGTGGAAAACATTGTAATCGATGCAAATAACAAACGTGTAAATGTAAATACATAATGTTTGGTTTCTAATGTTTTTATGTAACTTATTGTTTTTGGAGCGTATCAGCTGTTAGTTGTTACAGGTTTTTAGAGAACCTTTAATTACAGCTGGTATTACCATAATCTGTATAGGTGTTGGTGCGTGTCGCAGCCGGTCGCAGCCGGTCGCCGCAACCACCGCAACAACCACAACACCATACACGGTGAACCGGAGTAACCACCGGCATAAGAAGTGACGCAATGAAATGATGAGTTATGTTAGTGGTCATAGCTTCATAGTTCATTCAAATCAATTTATTCAGACACATAAAAATAGATACAAAACAAATATACATAATTATAAAATATTTATTATATATTACGTTAATCCGATCCCGTGCTATGTTGAACTTGTGTTACCACCTCCGGGTATCAGACAACGGATATATAATATATTTATACTATACAATACTATACATTTAAAATCTTATTTTCTATATTACTCACATTCACTCTTACACACACACACACACACACACACTGTAGTTTGTCACGTATTGTCTTTTTTTGTCATTGTATAAAATATGTTGAAGTATATAGCAAAAAAGATTATCAGTTAACTAATATTGCTCGTAGACATATATCGAACTACGATGTAAGCGATCGAACTAGGCTTGTAATGGCTTTCGTAGTATGTGATAACAATGTAATAACAAAATTATAATGAAATACCGTATGTACTTTAAAGTTTAATTACAATAATCTCGATTGAAGGTTCAATGCCCTGTGTACAATTTTATTTGGGTGTTTCATAAAAGAGACAAAGCGCGAGTGATACGATTTCAATTTCATCTGACGTATTATTTTGATGCGAAAAATACTTCTTCCGAAATCTCGTCCCGAGATTTTTTGGACCATTGTCCATCGACCATCACCCACTAGGAGGTAATTCTATGATACAATCGCTGTACAATTAACACCAGCCTCTTGTATTATCAGGGAATCTAATTCATAAGCAGGCGTCAATTCTCATAATTTATTTGTATATTAATGACGGCATTCAGTCACAATTGTATTTGACATGTCAGTTTGACATCGTATTAATTGTCAAATTAATAATATAGTATATGTTAATACGAACAAATTATGACAATAGTCAACCTACTTAGTGCTTATGAATTAGATTCCCTGATCATCAATCCAGATTCCATCAGTAATCACTATTCACTATGTTATCCAAGATGTATGTACATTATCCCCCTAATTAATAACAAATTTACGCATACGCTAATCCATGTTGCTGTCTTTGTCTTTCCAACGTATCAGACAAAGACAGCAAAATTACACATTACAAGGGACTACTTAAGGATGCAGAATACGCTTTCTATTAGTTCTGATTTCTGAACGAGTAAACTTAAAAACTCTACAATATTATCCAACAATCTGCTAATCGCTCCATTTAGAATGCTTTTTTTTTTGTTTTGGCTGGTGATCACCTGCAAGTGAGTCACGGTTTTAAATTATTGCCAATACACCTGCCACAGACAGACAGATGACAATTCATCACTAATTACTTTCCGCAAGATACTGCGTATTGACAAAACTTTTCTTTGTTAGGATACAGACTTTGTGGAAGATCGTCGACCCAATATTCTAATTTCTAAATTCTAATCACTGTACGTAGAATCAATGTAGTTTGAAGTTTTTCAAACGATCGTTTTATCATTTGTTTACATGCTAATGACGCATTGCGTGCTCTATGAATATTTCACGTAACTAAGTTAGTGCTCGTATTCATTGAATGAACCAAATTGGAAGCACCATTTTTATATTTTTTGTCTACACGTCTACATCACTCCATTTTGAGGTTTATGAAAAACTCAAAAGAATACTAATACTAAACGGAAAATGTTTGAATGATGTTCGTTAATTTTAAACTTCAAGTATCTATACCGAACGCATCAAATCGTAGTCAGTCATATTTATGATACCCAGAATTCAACAATTTGATATTTACGTATGTAGTTCAAGCGGTTTATTTAAATACAGATGCATTTTATTTTGGTAGCATTTGAAGTCATAGCGCAGAATACGTAATGTACTTAGAAGTAGTCATAGTTCAAACGGAAGCTGCTAGGTATGCACCATTGAAATGTATACGTCCGCAATATTAATATGATTCTAATATCTTCGAGTACTTTTAATGACATAAGTTCCTACTACTATTATAATGCGAAAGTTTGTGAGGATGGATGGATGTTTGTTTACTCTTCCACGCAAAAACTACTGAACGGATTTTGATGAAATTTGTTATGATAGTAGTTTAAGCTCTGGAATAACACATATGCTACTTTTATCCCGAAAAAGTACGCTGTACTTTACTGTGGGATGGGAAACAGCTAGTAATCTATACTCACAAGTCATCATTCTCCTCCTCATCGGTGACTTCGGAGCCACTCTCCTCCTCGATCTCTTCTATCTCCACCTCCTCGTCCTCACTGTCACATTCAACCATACTCTTGACGTCACTAGTTTCGTCCCCTGACTCATTTCGCTCGCACTCTATGAACCCACTATCACTACTGTCACTGGTAATCCTCCTCAAGTCGTCCACGCACTCCACTTTAATGATCGGCTCATTGACGTTGATGACAGTCGTATTGTCCTTGACCACGTAGCCGCCCAGCAGCTCGTCGTTGTCGGGCACGTCGTCCAGGTACTCCGCCTCCTCCGACGTGAGCGACTCGAACGAGGAGTCGTCGCCGTCGTCGGTCTGCTCCTCTCCGTCGTCGAAGATAATTCTCTTCCGGAACGTGACGCGCTTCTTCCCGTTGTCGGAGCGGTCGTCGTCTGAGCAGCCCTCGTTGTCGGACCGCGGCGGCTTCAGGTTGGACTTCCTCGGCTCCTCCATCATCTCATCGTGGAGTTTAATCTTCTCCAGCTCCTTTTTAACTTCATCCTTCACGCTCTCGTATATCGGTTCGTTCTTTTCCGGTCTCTTGCTGGTGTCGGCACCCATCTGATTCACATTTAATCTGTCTATCTCGCAGTCGATGCTCTTGGCGATCTCCCGCAGCAGCGCCTCGGCATGCTTCTTCTCGTCGATGAGCGGCACGTCGCTCACGTATACGAGTGACACGTGCTGTTGTTTGGGCTCGGGCTTGGCGTACTTTTGCAACACGAGCGCTTTGATGCAGTCCGCGGGATCACTGGGCGGTTCGGCCGCTTGTATATTTTCGGCGGGCGTAGGCGGCGCGCGTACGGATTCTTCAACGTGAGCCGTCTCTTTCTGTTGCCTGCTCTTACGTCTATTTCGTTTTCTTTTTCCCATGATGTTGAAGAGTGCGCTAACTCCCGTATTTTTTTTACTGTAATCTGTTTCCGGTATCAGTAGGTTTATCACGTCCTTGCGAAGAGTCCCAGTCTTTTCGTTCGTTACGTCATTGTCGTTTCGCGACGCACGAGGCTCGACTGATATTGGCTGGCCGTCGCTCGGCTGTTTCCGCCCGACCTCGGGCGTTCCCGGCTCGGCCTTCCCGCCTTTTCTTTTAAAAAAGTTAAACATGACTCTCGCGGGCGACGCGTCCGTAAAGAGAGTCCAGTGAGTGATTTAAAAATAAACTTGAAACAAAAGAATATTTTTTGTGATGCCACTTTTACGAACCACTAACGATGTTTACACCAGTTATCACTAATTTACGCATTTACTCATCATCCTCACGACTCATCATCTGAAGATAGTGCGATATTCCTACATCTAGTAATAAAAAAGGGACAAGTAAATTTATTAGGAAATTAAATGCTTTAAAATTACATAGCTAATAAAAAACTAAAACTTCTTTGTTACGTTTACCGTCGAGCTAAAACTAAGCGCAACTCCGCAATTTAATAAGGAATTCTGTACTAAAACAACGTTTAATGTCTATCTCGTTTTATTATTCATTCATATACAAAAAACACTCAGAAATTTGGAGGAAAAATGATGACTTTAACACTCGTTGTTCCGTACCGTGTAATAAAGTTAACTGCAGATTTGGCTCGGGTTCAAAACATCGTTTGTATACAGCTAAACTAAACAGATAGTTTTATTGCGCTCATATAAAACAATAAATTGGATAATATCATTTTAGCGGTGAATGTTTTTTCTACTTTTATAGAATCTCTTTATTTTAGTTCAAAACATTGCATATCTAAACTTGGACGAAATTGTTTTTCAAAGACTTTCAAATGACAGTACCTATCTAAACTAACCTTACCAAGAGTGTGTCAACTGGGGACATATTGTATATGGAGGGTTCCATAGCTATCAACGCGCATTACGCAATATGTTTCTTTAAATTACTTCAAAAGATACTGTCCGATATCGCTGTAAATAATTTTCCTAACGAGTTTTTTGCATGACTTAGCAACATGGAAACTTACGAGTTTCTATCTCTCGTATTTTAGAAATGCCAAGTCAACTTATAAGTTACTTTGGAGGCCGATAACTCAAAAATAGTTAACTTTATAAAAGAGTAATGTATTAAAACGGGCAATTGGCCCACCACACTTACCCACCACTGCAACTCCTGTGTAGCCAGGATCGACAACCGCAAAAACCCTTTGATATGATCTCAGGGGTGCCCGGGGGACATGCTAAATCTGACTTGGAACCCGCAACGAAATTAATCAGAAGATTGTAGGAGGAGTAGGAAGTATTCCAGTTTCCCTCCTCAAGCAAAGCGGGAGACAGCAAAAATTGTGATGACAAAAAGTCAGAATTAAAGGGGAAGCACCACGGGAATAAAGTTTTTTTTTTAATTATTATTACCTACTACAAGACAGAATGTAATTAAATGTTTTAATTTATAATATGACAATTAATTACAATGCATTTATAATGACAAAAAAGTGTTGCATTGTTTCCAATAGTACTTATGACAAAAACGTTTGAAAGCTCGGAAGTTCTTCGCGCAGCCCACGGGGTCGACGAACGAGAGACGAAGAGTAATGTATGAAAAATTTACTTTATTTATAAAATATTTTTATTTTATCATTCCAAAACCGAGATCATAATATAAATAATAATATATATGATAATACTGACTATCACAATCTATAAACTATACGAAATTACATCCATTTATATTCATAATTACAGAAGCTAGAAGGGCGGACAGACGGACAGACGGACAGAGCGAAACTATAAGGGTGCCTTGAGTACTACGGAAACTAAAACTAAAAACGAGACCTAGAGCCAAGTAGAATTTTCAAAATTCTAAGGAAGTAAATAACTACATCTCGTTATTATGTGTTCTATGAACATGACGTATAGTGTATAGTGTAGGTACGATATCTCATAAGAAAGTTTCCACCATTAAGGGCGGATTCGACCAAACTGGAGTAAAATTTTACTCGAGTGTAAATGTTTTCTAATCTAAGAGTAAGCTGGTTTTGCGTTTTTGTTTTCCGTTACACGGGACTAAATATTTACACGGGCGATTTTGACGGAGTAAAGTATTAAGCTGAGAATAGTGGATAGTCGCACAGCTGGCTGCCAATTGTCACGATCAATGTCATTGTTAAGTGTTATAATTTGATATTGACATTTTACTGTATTACTCTACGAAATTAAATTATTATGGCGTACAAGTCATTCTAATACAAACAATAGACCATGATTTTTTGTCGGTTTATACATTCGTTCATTATTCATTGAATAATAATACCGAGCATAGTATACTCTTCGAGTAACTTGGTAAAACGCAAACGAAGATATCCTAGAGTAAATTGAAGGAGTAAAATTATTCTCATTATAGTTACACTCGTGTAACTTCAAGTTTTGTCGAATAGGGCCTAAGAAAGACAAAGCACTGAAAGTCTGACATGTGAAGTCAAGGGTGCAGCTGCTACTCTTGACCGACTCTGTCCCAGTATAAATAACTCGAACGCAACCGTTTTCCAAGTTAACAGTTAACTAGTGTTGTAACTACGTCGATACATTCAAAACTTTTTGTAATTTACTGTTGTACAAGCGAAATGTGTAAGTGTTAGGCTCAGAATATAAATCAATGGAGAAAAAAGTATTGTATCATAATTCATAAATGTTAACACATTAATGTGTAGAAGAAAGTTTGCCAAGTAATTGGAAAGAGACGATTTGTGTTGTTATTTTAGGGTAATAAATAATTGGATGGTTTTTTTTTGCTTTAACGATATCATCATTTTACGTATGAGACAAAATAATCTTATAAATATATGCTATTATTAGATAATAAATTTACTGTTGGTTGTACGACTTTGTTACAAGCCCCCGACGTTATACGTTTGTCGTGTGTGTGTGTGTTCATAGCTCCCAAGTGAATAAACCGACTTTGATCTAGTTTTTTGTTTGAAAGCTGACGTGACGAATGTTCCTAGCTATAATACGTCATCATCAGCTCACTTACCGCTTGACAATGATGATACTACTCAACATATTTAATTCTGTTTTTTTATCTTCAGTTTCACTTTCCTTGAAGCTTGTCCCAAATATGAGTAAGTTTCGCTTTTCATACGCGTCAGTGATAATACTATGTCATACAACATTAATAAATCCATCGACACTTTTCCTACATACGCATAAAAATTTTTCTCCCTGCCAAGTCGGGTGTTCTATTTTTACCTGTCACATGCTTCACGCATTATTTGTTTCACGTGATCGGCCAATATTAAAATATAATTGCGCAATTTAAGGAGTGTGCGACTATTTTAAGATATCGATCGAACATAAGAGTTAAGTAAACAACAATACATATTAGACGGTGAGTGTACTTCTACATACTATCATGATCATACTCTCAATAGTTTTATCGGTCGAACAAAGTCGCAAGCGTGTAATGCCTAGTGCATTGATGTTGGATTTTACATAAACTCTAAATAAACTAAGTTTAACTGGCGCCGGGTTACCGAATCCCGAAAGATCCACCTAGTGGTCACTAGATGAATCTTTTTTAAATTCGTGGATATAGTCATTTTATTTTTATATAATAATTCGGCAGTGTGACTAGTTTTATGAGAAACATTTGTTACTTTTGTAACTAAGAAAATAATAATATTTTCCTGATTTTTTTGCAATTCCTTTCTGTGTCAGCGCCATCTATCAGTGGCAAAGTCAATTACGATTTATGAAATCGATAAATGAATCACATTAGTCATCTAAAGATAAACAAGTGCATATTATATATTTTTGTTCAGTGGTTAAACTTAGTTTATATTGGCACTTTTTTGTTCAGAAACACAATTTATACAAGCTATCAAATAAAAAGCGCTAATGAATAGATAAAATACGAAAAAAAATACCACAGAACCCTATAAAGTAAAAAAATAATAAATTTAATCTAGAAGTAAATAAACCTATGATGTAAAACAACAAAATACAAATGCTATACCTTAGGTTGGTATACCATTATTACCAATAGACGCTATCTACAAAATTATTTCGCCATCCTGCGACAATCTCATCGAATATCGATAAACAAATTGCGCATCCCTAGAGCGCTTTCCCGCGATATATATAGCGGAGGCGAGGACCGCGTGTCGCTCCTTTGTGGTCTTCTGTTTATCGAGAACATCCAGCATGTGCATCGTGCGTCACGTGACACGTCACTATACTGCGTCCCCCTCCTTAATACTAAACATGGGTAAAGACTGAGGAATGTTCGAGACGCGGGAGGAATGTACGTCAAGATTTCAGGTTCCGGCCATTTAGTGCACAAAGAATCTTCAGTAATTATTATCGTACTATCTATTATATTTCTTTAATATTGCCAAATATCTATTGCAAGTCCACAAATATTTAATACAAAGGGGGCTTGGATTAAGTATCAGGGAATCTAGTTCATAAGCAGGTACCTAGGGTGCTCTCATAATTTATGTAGGTGTTTGTTTTATAATGCCGACATGCAGCAATGACATGTCAGTTTGATGTTAAATTAATCATACTACTTTTATATATGTGAAAGTTTGTAAGGATGTATGGATGGATATCATATCTAGATCATGGATGGATTGATGGATGTTTGTGACTCTTTCACGCAAAAACTACCCAACGGATAATAATTAAATTTGGTATGGTAGTAGTTTAGAATCTGGTCTAAAACATAGGCTACATTTTATCCCGAAAAAGTACAGTGTTCCCGTGGGATACTGTATTAACGGGAAAAGCTAGTTTTACATAATACGCACAAAATAAGACAAGAGTCAACCTGCTTATGAATATGATTCCCTGATAGTAACTACAATGAAACTAAAAATCAATGAAGTATGTAATGAGATCCATCAAAAGCTTTTTTCCGCGGTTCTTTGTCAGCGTATTTATGTCTAGCGCTTTTCAGTGTTTTGTATCGTGTTTATACAGAACCAGTCTTTAAACCAAAAATATATTATTCAAGGAGCGTACTTAATCGGCATTTGATTCTCGTTCCAAAAAATATATAATATGTGACCTTAGTTTTGACCAGATTATCCTATAAAATACTTAATTCGGTTTATAGCCGTGCGGCCGAAACTGCGCGACGAACTAGTGACCTTGAAAGTCGGCACGACGTACGGCACTACGAGAGGCCCATGCGAAGTAACTAGTAAGGCTAAGAACTCACGAAGCAGTTTACACTCGCGCCCGCCGCGGTTGCGGGCCCGCAGCTTCTGTGGAATGCAGATATGTAAAAAATTAAAGCACATCTCACGACGCGGGTCCCGCTGCACCGGCGGCGGCGGGCAACTAGTAGAATCGCGCGGGTCGCGGTCACCCGCAGCCTCTGCGTTCGGTTTGCGGGCGAAATTCAGAAATTCTATTGTAAATATTGTGTTTGCCTTTTTACTACCGCGCGTCCTGCGATCTTCGCCCGCCACGTTTGCGGGCGATAATCTTTACCCTGGGCGGCTGCCTCACCGCGCATAGCCGCAGTCTCATGAGTTTAAGAATTAAAGCCGCAGTTCGACGACCGCGGCGGGCACGGGAAAAAACCGCTCCGTGAGTTCTTAGCGTAGGAGGTGTCAGGGAATATTAATAATTATGTTCTTTTTCTGCAATTTTTTTGTTGAAACTGCACTATACTGTTGGCTAAGCCTAATGTTGGGTTAATTATTTCATACGGATAAAAATATGATAAGTTAAATTCGGTCGAAACACAAGGTCAGCCGTAACATTACTACGTACGTACGTATTAGTAACTCTCCAGGCTCCCGTCCGTCGTTCTGGAACATTTCCAAATGGAACTGAAGACCTTTATGTCCAGATTACTTCGAGTGCTGGCCTCATCATACATTTCGGACGCGAATCAAATTCCGCGGACCGATAAGGGTCAATTCATACGAAGGGAGAGACGGAGCGTATCGATACGTTAGTGGTAGGTATATAATTCTATTCTTTGGCATCGATGCATCAATCTGAGTTTTAATAGGCATTGCAAATTTACCCTTATATTCATAAATACAATTGCAAAGTAATGCACATTACTATATTCATGTGTATTTTATAGTACGCGGGAATCTATTCATTAAAGGAATATGTGCATTACGTTGTATCATGTATGTATGTGAAGGGTAAATTTGCAATGCCTATTAAAATTCAAATTGACGTATCAGTAGGTATACACCTCCGACCAACGGTATTTTTAGGGTTCCGTAGTTCAAGTCTCGGAACCCTTACTTATGGTTTCGTCATATCCGTCCTTAATCAATCAGGCGGCCGATCGGCTTACCGTCCAAACGGTAATTGCTAGAAAGATGAATTGCATGGATATGTATATATGTCGACATAGTGCTAAAATAAAATTACGAAAAAAAATATATTTGAATTTTAATTTTTTTTTAATATATTTTTTTAATTTTTTTCCCCTACACGTACAGTGGGGATGATTTTTTTTCTCGCGTCTACTCTATAGCGTGGGGTATTATTAGATATATATTTTAACAACATTAAGAGGTTGCTAAAACGATGTTTTGATTTATTCAAGTTTGCGAGATATTCAAGTTTAAGGCAATTTTTTTGTTATAACCACCTCCTTTTTTTGGAAGTTGGTTAAAAATAGTGCCCTTCTCAAAGCCCTTCTAAAAGCTAAACGGCTGGCGCGAAAAATCTGAAAAAAATCATGATGGTCACCTGTTATGAACTTTGAAGGACAACTATGACGGCATATATAACTTTGTTAGTTCAAGAGTTACAGAGACTTATTTTGTAAAATGCGCTTACTTGGAAAATTTTGTACAAAAATAACGAAATAATAAGTAAACATGAAAAAATAATGGTACGGAACCTCCGTGCGAGTGTCCGACTCGCACTTGGCCGGTTTTATCCCAGATGAATTGCGTTGTGGACACATCAGTAAGGCTAGTATGTAGTTAGGCGTGCCTGGGGTCTCTTTCTATAGTATGAATTGACCCTAACCAAGGCGATGACGGATGAGTCGGCCATCTTTGAAAATATTTTTCAGTATCCATTCTATTTTTGAACACGGAGATCAGGCTGAGTCTTGGCTTAGTAGGTACTAAAGTTTTTAAATCCATTCAAGACGAAAGCAAAATTATTATTTATATTACGGGGAAGATAATGTCCGGAAGACAGAATATTCATTAAAATTAAATTTGGAAAAGCGGAAATATTTACCGATTTAGCTAGTAGAGATAAATACCACTTTCCGGAAAACAAAAAAAGAAACGACTTCAGTGGAAACGAGCAGGATGCGCCCGGTGCCGTCAAAGAATTTTTCAGGACAGGATACAAAGATTGATTCTGGAAGCTTCCAAAATGGCGGGTGTCATTCGTTTTATGTATATTTTTATAAATTGCGTTTTTCCTGTAGAAGATCTGTATGTAATGTAAAAAAAAGGTAAGAATATAAAAGCTCTTTGTGCACTCCAAGTTATATGAGGTGTTCATACATGTACTGAATACCTAACAATGAATATTATGTTTTTTATTGATATGATTTCCCAAGTGAATAATAATTTACATAAAACGGTTTTGGACATTGACGTTACACAGAGCAAAAACAAAATGATTTTTTAACGGCGGCTTTCACGGTAGCGCTACATTTAAAGGCAGAGTACTTAGAATATTAAATTTTATAGATTTGATACGACAAAGAACTTATTTTATCCGACTTCCTTTTTGAACTTATTTTAACCGACTTCCAAAAAAGGAGGCGGTTATGCATTCGGCTGTATACCGAATGTTTTTCCAGTCAGTGTTCAAACTTTCAGGAGTGAATATACTCTTGAATATAAGCAACTTTTGCTAGAGGATTAACTTTCCTAGTTGAAAAAAAAATCAGCTGTTTCCTACAAAATGCTATCTACGCCGTATAAAATGTATGCCTTTTTTATAAAACAGCTGTTTTTTTATACTCAAAGTAAAACATCATATTATAATGTATGGGTGACTCCCCACTAAACACAAACTCGCCCATATAAAGAAATAATATTTTGTTTTTGCCTAAACGTCTTCACATAAGCAGTAAATCATGTGCCTGAAATATCCGTAATTGATTCCGCCATGACATCTATAGGCCGATTTTCATAATCGTTTTTTGATGTAAAGGGTGTAATCCCAAGTTGGTCCCGTTTTCACCAAAGTGGTGACTTGATGTTGGTATCCATGAGGAATCGAGGGAACTCCTCGAAATTTATATGGACACATGGTGATTTCAACTTTTTCTGAAGTAGTCTAAGCATATGCTACCAAAAAGTAAGAACTGCAAGCATATGCCACTATGTCAATTACGGTGATCATCATCATCATCACCGCCATCTTCAAAAGAAACACCAACATATTATTATGATGACATAGGTACTCACTACTCATCACAGTTTTGTGCACCGATATCAATGTCTTTGATATTTTGCTATTGCTAAAATTATATTTGTGATCATCATCATCACATTTTTTTAATTAATCTCTTATGACATAATAGCTATAAGTAGTTGATAGTGGACTTTGTATGTTTGTACGAGTATAATCTTATATTTCATGACTGTTGGCCGTTGGGGAATATTTTAATGTTTAATTATTTGCATACATTATTATTACAAATTGACTGTTATGGTACTGGGATTTTAATGACAATTGAAATGTTTTCTTCACTAATATGATTTTATTTATTTTTTTATACAACTATGTACTAATATTATTCCATGCCCATTAGGGCCGAAATTGTGATCAATCATCAAAATGTAACATCTATGTAACCAATTTCTTGGAATAAACGATTCTGATTCTGCTCCAGACCAAATCGGTACGTGTGTAAGCAACATAAGATGTTAGAAATGCAATATTTTTGCCTAAGATTTGAGGATTTTATATGCGTTTAGCTAGTTGCATTCAGGCAGACTCAGCGGCTGTGCAGTCCTAGTGTTATCCGTTACTAGCTGTTGCCCGCGGCTCCGCCCGCGTAAAAATAGTAATACCACGGGAACACTGTACTTTTTCGGGATAAAAAGTAGCCTATGTTTTAATCCAGAGTCTAAACTCTACTACCATTACAAATTTCATCGAAATCCGTTCTGTAGTTTTTGCGTGAAAGAGTAACAAACATTCATCCATCCCATCCATACATCCATCCACACAAACTTTCACCTTTATAGCTGTAGAAGGTTGTTTTCGTAATGCTCGCGTGCTTACTTAGCGCTTACGAGAGCACAAGTAACTTCCCCTGCAGATGCTGCAAGGCTTCTGGAGCTCACGAATTATATTATGTCAAGTGCCAATTTCACCAACGCCTGTTAAAGTTAATCGTTGATTGAATATCATGATATCTATCTCGTTCTTCGTATTAAGGAAAGAGAAGGCATGATATTTACACAAACTATTAACACTGACATTCGTTGGTGAAATCGGGACTAAATCTAGAATTTAGACGATCAATTAAGCGTAGTGTTATTAAGTATATATACAAGTTGCTTGTGAGTTTGTATGTCAATAAACTTCATTGCTATTCAAATTCTCAACAATTTAAGAAGAATTTTAGATTGCAACTACTAAGCTGAAGCATCCTCATCCTAATTTGTTATTAAGAACTAGCATCGAAAGACTTATTTAAAAAAAAAATACCGCATGAACAGTAATTGGTAGTTATACTATCGCTTGTCGTTAATTACTGCATAACAGGCTAGATGGCTGATTTTTTATCGCATAAATGAATAGTACTCTAAATAAATTATGAGTAAATTCTCAGAAGCAGCAGTATATTAAAAATCAATATTTTCAAAGGTACAGCAATTTATTTACAATTCTTACAAAGTTAGCAATAAAATGAGAACCTTTTGATGTGTGTAGGTCATACATATAATTATTTAGTTTTATTCAACGCAAGTTAGTATGTATATGTATTATATATTATATTTAATATTCAACTATGTATAATATTTAATATATAACGTATATTCAACTGCTTGTAGCTCGTTTAAGGGTTGAAACCCCCAAAAGGGGGTGTTTTGTCGATTAAATAAAGCCTATATTCTTCTATTAAATTCACTTAACCTTGAGACGACACACACTGTAGATTCAACTTAATATTTTACATGTAGTCATATTATCTAGTCTAATATGTTTAATTAATAAAAAATAAATTGAATTATGATATGTAAAAATAATAAACAAAAAATGGTAACTAAATAAACAAACTAATATTTCTTAAGAACCAATACGCTGTGAAAGGACTAATTTAATTTTTAATTTGATGGAAATCGAAAATTTTGATAAGGAAAAATCGTATTATGACAAAATACTAGATAAAAATAAAAACCCAATAAACATCGTCAATGGTTTTCAAAAAACGAACATCACATGTCACTGTCACTCGGCGCGAATTTTGACAGATCCGCCATCTTGAAAGTGCACGGAACTTTCGGCGATCGCTATAAATTCGGCCGTCGCGTCCGCGCGACCGTCAGCCGTTGGTGAGACTGGTTCGGATTACGAATGTAAATAGAAAACGTATTTACAGACTGTTCCGTTTTCGTTCCTTTTTTCGTTACTTTCACAGCAATTGCGTTAATGCGATTTGTAACGAATAAGCTTATATGGTTAAAAAATATGCATCCACCGTCCAGCCACGTTTGGCACGAACTTCATGACGACAAACCCTTTTCTATTTATGTGTATAATGATGCTGTGTAGTTGAAACATTGAATAAAGTAAGAATCGAAAATAAATTATAAAATTAAAAGAATCACATATTATGTAAGTACCTATTCATTTAAAAATGAAATTTTAGGTATGGTAAAAAAATTGTACATTTTTTTTTAAAAGTTTGGAGTTTAGTGTTTATAGGTATTAAAATAAGTAATTCAACAACATTCGTCTTGTCCCTTTGAAACATTGAACGCGCATGGACCTCTACGAGTCTGCTACGCCGTAGCTGGTCCGTACTACGCCGTAGTACACACAATTAATGAATCTTATCCCGTCTTTCATTTTCCATTTGATACTTTTTGCAGTTATCAATATTATTTACATTACTCGTATAAGCCAAGCGAAGCGCGAAAGGCAATACCTAAACCACCTTTTCTCGAAGTGCTTCGTCATCATTTAACATAAAAAATATGTTTTTTGTGGGATAAAATTACAAAATACAATCAATTGTAGACCTGAAGAACATCATACGTTTGGCTTCTAATCAATCCTAACTCCAAGAAACCGCAGCGTCGCTAAACGTATTAAGCGCCATCACTTGGTTATTAATGGTTATAAGTCAATAATTACACTCGGTGTTATGGCTCCATAACTTTTACACTCACTTGAAAGAAGAATGATTTATGCTTCCATGTGTAATGCATACCGGTCAGAGGAAATTGATAAAACCTATACAGTTGCCTTATTAAAAATATTTTTAAAAGTTTATTACGTTTGGTTTAGCTTCCGTCGCTTTATAAAAAAAAACTGGCCAAGTGGGTGTGCCCTCGCACACTCAGGGTTCCCTACGAAACGGCCAGAATATCACGTTTGTTGTATGGGAGCTAAATATTTATTTTATTGTCTTTTAGTATTTGTTATTATGCGCCAACAAAAACAAAGCAACTGTGAAAATTTCAACTCTAGCTAATCACGCTTTAGGAGGTCCGAGCCTGGTGACGCTAAAGAGTTTTATTCAAAAGGTTATCAAGGTGCAAGAAAAGCGGTAACTAAGTACCTAACTACTTATTAAATTATAAGCTCTTAGTTACAATTAATAATAATAATAGCTCCCCACACCGATTTCGGTGACGGTGGCCGGTTTCACCGAAATCACAGTTTCACAGTGCCCAGGTGTGTGCGCAGTACACAAGAGCACTCTCTCTTCCTTTACTATCGAAGCCCAGTGGGACAGAGGGACCGACACGACTGGCGAGAGATCAGGCGCAGGACCGACTTTTTACATGCCCATCCGACGCATGGATATCTTTCTTGTCCGACAATCGGGTGATCAGCCTGCATTGTCCTAACCAAACTTGGAAACAACATTTTTTTAGTTACAATTAGTTACTAGCTAACCCTCCAATAAACTTTGTTAGTTTCTATCACAGATTAAAGAAAGCTAGGTCCAGATAAACAGCTACATAGTTAACTTTCGGTTAGATTGCACTACTAAAAGCATACGACGTGCGCACAAAACTCCTATCGCGTACACGACAATTGTGTCAAAAATCCGTCAAGATTGTGCGCTGTCGAAAGGAAGTCTAAATTTTCTAATTTCGTGTTTGAGTTTTTATGTCATGTGTTGTTGGTTGTTGTCACGACGACAAATAACATTTTTCAAATATTATATTCGTGTCCAATGAGTGTTTAAACTTTATAATATAAGAATATCAAATGCAAATAAAATCAAACAAAAAATATGTATGTGGTTAATAATATGTATTGTACTGTGTGTATGCAAAATAATAGAATAAATAAAAATATATCTTATTTTATCTATCAAATATTTCATTCTCTAGGAGATGTCTTGCCTTATTATAAGAGCGTCCATGACCTAATGAATAACCGTATACTAACGCTAGACTTAGTTTAATTTACGCCCAGCTTCAGTGACAACCCTGACAAATGTAGGCTCGTTCTATGAGAGGTGTTCCTCTGTACGTAAGTATTTTTACTCTGTGGTTGCTATACCATATAAATTATCGTGATAAAGACCTTTTTTCAGACGTAACATATAAATACAATCTATTTTTTTAATCGGTCAAATTTCTTAGGAGTTCCCCGTTTCTTAGGAGTTCTATAACAAATATGTGATTTTTACATAATAATTCAGGTAAACTTTTCTAACTTTTAGAAACTACGGGAGCGCCGAGAATATGTTACGACGGCATTTGTATTTACTACTATTTACTATTAAGTTATATCACAGGGGCGACACTCTACAAATGACAGCTCGAGCACCGGCACCGGATGTCAGCCATGTTGACGTAAGCCTAAGGTTGACACCAAAATATTTTTAAACGTCGCGTCAGACAAATCTATCATAGACATTATGAAATTATAATGTCAAAAATAAATGCAAATTATATCAAAGCACACCGAGCGACCAGCGGCTATCCCCGTGAGCCATAGTTCAGGCTGGGAAAAAGATCCTCCCCGCCCGCCTCCGCATTCGCAAAGCCACGCATACACAGCCACGAGATGTCATTCGTGCAAACCGGCAGAATGACGATTCTTGTACGTTACTGTATACTGTCATACAGTCGGTCACCCACCGCAAGCCGCACCTCCTCACTGTTGCTTAACCTGTGACCGTGCGTTACTTTCTTGTTCCGCCTCGCTACCTCTAGCGTGTCGGGTATTCCGCCAGCCAAATGTATACATACGGTATACATACATTAATAAATTACCATAACTTTAAGTCACTGCTAACCAATTTTCCAGCACGCGACACGTCACATGGCGGCAAGGATTTCTTCCTAAAATACAGCGAGCACTTGCGAGACTCAGGGTGGTATAAGTATTTATTTCTATCAAACATCTTTGTCCAGTATGCATTTAATTAAAGAAATTGGATGACTGCATCTAAATATCATTGTCAAATAAACCGGGAAAGGAGATACATATACTAACGAAAGAGGAAGAGACAAGAAATTTGATCAAAAATTTAATATCCAAGATCTTTGATCGAATCTTTTATCCAATCTATTTTCCTTTTCCCTTTCGTTTGTATCTGTATCTCCTTTCCTTGTTCATTTGATGAAGAGAATGTCCAACGTCTTGGATGACATTATGTACAGTTGAGAGCAGATCCGCTCTACCGCTTTTGAACCTTATTGCCGAGTAATGACTTCGAAAAGTTGTACACCGGATGTGTCTTCGATTGCACATTGGATAAAGTTCTTTGATAGATGTAATACCACCTTTATATAGATATAAACGTTAAATATTCAAAGAAATATGAAGGAAAAAGCTTTTCCGTTATCAAAAGGAAAATCCTTTTAATAACGGATGTCCACGTCATAATAAATATCTGCGTGACAAAGTTCCAATTAATAGGTACGACCAGTTGTTGATATTATGAATTACTAGCTGTTGCCCGCGGCTCCGCCCGCGTAAATATAGTATCCCTCGGGAACACTCTACTTTTTCGGGATAAAAAGTAGCCCATGTTTTAATCCAGAGCCTAAACTACTACCATGACAAATTTCATCGAAACCCGTTCAGTAGTTTTTGCGTGAAAGAGTAACAAACATCCATCCATTCTCACAAACATTCACATTTATAACATTATAATATAATAAGTAGGATTGCTCGTAGGTACACTTTCCTCATAGATGCACTTTTGAAAATAGTTCACCTTTATTCCTTATAGATCCATATATTGTACAGCAAAGCCGAAAAGCGATAGGAATGATAAGTACAGTTTTGTCACTCGAATTTAAAAATAAAATAAAATACCAATTGTTTTAAATAATGTAACATTAAAACAAATTGGATTCAGACAAGACAAAAAAATGTTTCTGTTTATTTAAAAAAAAAAGGAAATAAAATGTATCTTCTTAAATATTTAAAGTAAGTAAATATCTTATTTCTACATTGTTTTAACGCATTTCTTATTTCAGCGCATAATTATGTGCGGCAGTGAATTTGTTGATAACACTTTTGTTTGCACAACTGTACCCAAAGGTGTACCTATTAGGAAACTCTACATTGGTTTAAAAAGTGGATCTTGAAGGAATAAAGGTGAACATCTTTCAAAAATGTATCTACGAGGAAAGTGTACCTACGAGGAATAATTCGATATGTACAAACACTGTACTTTGGACCCCTATTTCACCCTTCAGAGGACGAATAAAAAAAAAACTACAAACCACACTCAATTATTTGTATTAGCTCAGATATTGGAATTCATGAAAATTGGTACAGATTTAAAAATATTTCATACAAACTTTCAACCCTTTTATTACCATTAACGATGTGTTTGTTTATATCTGTTAATCTAAATAAAATTACTATCGTCACAGCGTATGCAATCAAACTCCTTCGAAACTGCTTGACCGATTTTTATGTTTTTTTTTTTGTATATTCGGTGGATTTTTTGACTATTTTTTACCCGACTACGGCAAAGCCAAAAGGAAGGGTAATTAATAGTTTTGGCAGTCTTTTTATGTACATAAATATGTAATTAATGATTATGTATGTTTCACTGTAGCGCCAAGCTACTGATCCGATTTCACTCAATGAGGCGTCAATAGATTCGTAACAATAGCCCGGTTATCTCTAAGGCTATGCAGCATGTGTTTTTATCCGAATAAATATTAACCCTAATATTAGGCTACAATACAGCTAGTGCAGGTGATAATTTAGATGGCAGAACAACATTTGCCGGGTCAGCTAGTATTACTGTGTGAAATCAGTTCATCAATTAAGTAGTTAATATTTTATATGAAAATATCCTACCGTTTAGACTTTACTTAATGAACCTCCACTCTCCAGCATGAACGATGGCACGATGTGACCCCATTCTGTCCGACTCAACAAAAATATAAGATTTGTCCCACGGCCGTCTATATTCGAGGCACATAGAGATTATTATAGAGATGAAGTGTTCTCGTGTAGTAATATTTGTGGACACGGGACACACACCACGTCAGTCTGGCCCAGTTCTAAATATCCGAGGAACTTGTGTTACGGGAACCACACAACGGGAAGATAGATTTAATACATTTATACTATATACTATCCCCCTAACCAATAAAAATATTACACAACGGATAACTTAAACAACGTTGCTATCTTTTTCTATCAAATGACATTTCCAACGTATCAGACAAAGATAGCAACGTTGTTTAAGTTATCCGTTGTGTTTTATAGTCTTACTAGTAAGGGGAATAATATTTAAGATTTTAATTGTATGCACATCCATGACCCAGGGACATAGAAAACTTTTTGTTCCTCCCGCGATTAGAACATGCGACCTCCGGCTTGAGCATCGACACGCTCAATCACTAAGCCACAGAGGTCGTCAAACTCGTCCGATGTAAATTATCACTTTTGCTTGCAAGTGAAGTGAAGTCGCGTAAAACGAAAAGTTATATATCCCACAGAAGCCGTACATTTTGCCGAGAGTTTCTACTCGCATGGTCATTTGTCATGGAATAATATTGCAATTCAAATTGCAACTCACACCTGTCCTAAATATTATTACATTTTGTTCAATCACAATGAGGTAAATACTTAGTAGAGCTACAAAGGAGATAAGATAAGATAGCAGAAAATAGTACATACATAAACACTAAATGGCCCCAAATCCTGTAATCAGTAAGTAGATAACGTGGACGATTAAACTAGGAAAGGTTTGCGGGAGTTGTTTAATCAATTGTTTAAAATAGACTACATAATTTTTGAACTCGATCCGAAAAATAAAAATCCAAAAGACACCAATATGTTATGAAGAATAAACTAAGCAGTATAATATACTTAAAAATTCTTATAACGCCGCAAAAACTGGCTAATCTTTCAGTAACGAGTATTTTAATCACAGTTGGAGGTAAGCAATTAGCTTATTTCAAGTTTTTTTGTAGTTAAATATATTTTTCTTAAAATATTTGGATGCCTCTTATCTATAGAAGTCTACTACTATTATAAAGAGATATTAGAAAGAGATGTGATTTTGTGAGGTTGCGATGCTGTCGGGGATAATCCCTGGATCTACTGATGAACATTTAGAACATTATTTTACTAATAGAAAGCCACAGTATTTGTCAATGTCATATAACTAGAAACTATCATTGTAAATGTGAAAGTTTGTTGGCGATCTATAGATGGATGGATGTTTGTTCTTTGCCGCAAAAACTACTGAACGGATTTTGTTGCAATTTGGTATGGTAGTCGTTTAAGCTCTGGACTAACTGGATAATCTGGAGGGATATAGGGATAGGGTCGTATTGACTCGCGCGGTCGACTAAGGACGCAGCGGACTTTGAGGAAATGGAAATTTTCTAAACATAATACGCATACTTAAAGCTATACGCATATATTATGCAGTAATTTAAAAGATACTTTGGGCAGTCAGGAATTAAATCATATCTCTCAGCAGGTAGAATTAACCTAATCACATCTCGTAATTTCACAAGTAAAAAATGTTTAACGCCCAATGAAGTGGGCACGGCCCCACGGGACATCCATTGTTTTTTCGCAAGTCCATAGTTTTCGTGATGAAGGCGTGTTATCAGGCAGATAAGGTTATGCCCCGGTCCCGCCCTGCGGCTGGCAGTATTCTGCTGTGAGTCAATAATGGGTGACGTACACGTAATGGACGGTGATGTAAGTTTGTATGTTTCTGAGATTACTCAAACGCTTGTTAAGAGAGGCTTTTTAGTCGCTTTGTTATTCTGCCCATGGTTTAAGTTATAAGTAGTCCTTATAATAAGTTTTTGAGAATTCTGATTTCTGTCGTAAGTCACCGAGATTTTAGAGCGTAAGAATAGACTTAAAAGTGGAAAAAATAATTTTTCTTCGCATAATAATAGTATACTTTCATTCTAAAGGTAACAATACACGTAAGGGTGTATAGCGAAAACAATTTTATATCATCATTCGCATCTTGATCTTACATGGACCTTACGCTAACCATACACGTGGGGGAATTTTGTATGTATGTATGTTTGTTCCATCGTACGGCCGCAGCGGCCTAAAATTGTACAGATATACTCAACTAATTTATTGCGCAACCCCTACACTAAGAATCTCTTGTGCTTTAGGGGTTGCCTGCTCTTCAATGTACACTGGTCCTTTAATGAATGAGGGTCAATAGATTCGGGCTTTTATTGATAGCCCGGGTAACATAGGCTATATAATTTACGTAGTCTAGTTATAGTTTTTCACTTTTGATAATAAATAACAAGAACTTAACATATTTCAGGGTGGTGGTGTTCACGTAGTGGACGGCGATGGCGGTGGTGTCCACATCGTAGATGGAGGCGGAGGCGGTGTCCACGTCGTTGACGGTGACAGCGGCGGTGTACATGTGGTGGACGGAGATGGTGGCGGTGTACACGTCGTGGATGGAAGCGGTGGCGGTGTACACGTCGTGGATGGAGGCGGTGGCGGTGTACACGTCGTGGATGGAGGCGGTGGCGGTGTACACGTCGTGGATGGAGGCGGTGGCGGTGTGCACTTCGTGGATGGAGGCGGTGGTGGTGTCCACATAGTGGACTGAGAACCCGGCAGGTATGTACTTATGACTTTAAATCTTGTTGACATATTGGACTTAATTTATCTTGTTATCCTACTACTAATATAAATGTGAAAATTTGTGAGGATGGATGGATGGATGTTTGTCACATTTTCACGCAAAAACTACTGAACGGAAATTGATGAAATTTGGTTGTAGTTTATACTCTAGATTAACACATTGGTTACTTTATACCCGAAAAAGTACAGTGTTTCCGTAGGATATTGTATTTATGCAGGCGGAGCCGCGGGCAAAAGCTAGTTTGTGAATACTTTAAGTTTCTATTTTGTTAAATGAAAGCTGCGCATGCTCCTGTATATCTATTTTAGTTTATAACTGAAGCGTTGCTATTTACTTAGTATAGGCATATTGCATAACTCATGGAAAACCTTGAGATTAAAGTAATCTTTTTCTTATTTTCTTGATTTTCGTGAGATTATTGGAACAATAATTGTAGAGATTATCATTTTAAACAAAAAATCAAACCGAATTCCAAAGTAAAAAAAAAACACAAAAAGTATGAAATAAATCTTATTTTCTAAATAATTCCCCTTTTAAATCGGTTAAAATGTTAACTATTTTTCTACTCAATCTTCTTAATTTTGACGTCGGTACCAGCCTAAACAGTATTCTATAATATTTTATAGAACTCACGTTTAAATTTTCTGATACCGACACAAAATCATAATATTGTGTCCATATAAATTTCGAGCAATTCCCTCTATTCCTTATGGATCCCATCATCAGATCACTACTTTGATGTCAAAAGGACCAATTTGGGATTATATCCTATACATCAAAAAAAAAAATTTGGAAATCGGGGTTGGAAGTCGGTTAAAAATACAAAAAACGACAGTTGAATTATGCCAAACTAACTTTTCATTGTGTTCAATTTGTCACTTGACTGTCAAATATTTATAGCTGCGTTCAGTATACCTCTTTTTAAATTTTAAATAATAAATATAATAAATTTAATTTAAATTTATTTCAGTCCATATCATGCTCTAAGATATTTCTAAGTCTTAACTTAAGACAGAACAACATGTGTCGGGACAGCTAGTTAACAATAAAAAATTATTAAAGTACTTAAACACACCGGCATATTTAGCGGAACACTAAAAAAGGTCCATAATTAAAAAAATATGGTTTTATTTTAAAATCTACTTACTACACTTCTTTTGTTATTTAAAAAATCATTTGTTTTACTTAAAATGAGATCACATTAAGAACAGATTTTGCGAGTAAAGGCTATTTGTGAAAAATGGTACATTTTTGAACTTTTCATGTAACCAGGAAACGTGAAAATTAATATTAAAATAACAATTAATTACATTAGAAAATGGTGATTAATATCGCGTATTTCCTCCACGTGCTCTTATTAAAGTTTCTACCCGTCTAGGCATACTGAGAATGATGTTATCGATGGTCTCCTGGGATAGTCTCCGCCATTCCTCAACTACGGCGATTCGCAGTTATCCCACGTTGGCAGGAGGTGGAATTCTGGACTTAACTTTTCTTTTCAGCAAGTCCCAAACGTGCTCTATTGGGTTCATATCCGGTGATCTCGCCGGCCACTCCATAACATTGATATTCATATCATTAAGATAAGCTTGAGTTACCCGAGCGGTATGCGGTCGAGCATTATCCTGCATAAAAACAAAATCGTCACCGATATATGGGGCAAACGGTACGACATTTTTTTCTAAAACTTCTCTGATATAGCGGTCTGCAGTCAGACTCCCTCTGTCAATCACTACCAAGTCTGTGCGAGCTCCCAAACAAATGCCCCCCCAAACCATAATTGATCCACCACCGTATGCAACTGTAGTTTCAAAATTTGTCTGAATATATCGTTCTCCTTTGCGTCTGTATATTCTTTGCCTGCCGTCAACTTGATTTAAGAGAATTCTGCACTCATCACTAAACAATACCTTACTCCATTGGTCCGCGTTCCAAAGTCGATGTTCCTGAGCAAAAGTTAACCTGTTTCTACAATGATTTACCTCGAGCCTTGGAGACTTGGCGGGCACAAATGAACCCAAACCAGTTTCTTCGAACCTTCTTCGTACCGTACGCTCACTTACGGTTACACCCCGCACTGCTTCTAACTCATGTCGGGCTTGGACGGCCGTCAAACGGGGGTTCCTACGTACACGAAGCCGAATGAAACGATCATCCCTACTCGAAGTGCGTTTTTTTCTGCATTGTCCTGCTCTTCTCACATAAGTACCGGTCTCCCTGAACCGTTGGATACTGCGATGGATCGTTGAAACTGGTCGACGAAGATATCTGGATATCACTCTGTAGGTTTGACCATTTCTTCGCATTTCGAGTGCCCTGGGAATCTCCGTTGGGGCTAAGTCAGGCATAATTCAGTCCTCAACTTCAAAAAGATACGCGATTAAAAAAAAACTAACAAAAAACAGTATTTCAATGAAATTTTAAATCAAACTCAGAAGGAAGAAATACTCGAAGTTCGCTCTAGATAGGTGTATTTGAATAAAATTAAAACAATTGCATAAGATGTGATGTTCAGTTGTTTTCTTTATTTGAAAATATTTCTTTTTTAATTAAATGACAAATAAACCAGCCAGCAACCTTATATGATACTGATATCAAACCTTTATTTTATGTTCCGCTAAATATGCCGGTGTGTGTATAATACAGTTATACCTATAACCCCCTTACTAATAAAAATATTTAAACAGTGGATAAGTTATACTTACAATGTTTTGTCTTTGTCTGTGATACGTGGAAAAAGTAGCTTGGCAGACAAGGACAAAGCATTGTATTGCTTATCCGTTGTGTAAATATTTTTATTAGTAAGGGGAATTATGTAAAAACAAAAAAATAAATTTTGCATTAAGTGCCAAACTCACCGTCCAGCCTGCAAATCAAACACCGCAAGTCCGGTTCAAGGCCGCGCTATTGGATTAGCAGGCTGGACGGTGAGTAAAGTGCGCCGGCGCTTTAAATTAATAAAAATAATTTAAAAATCGAACGCGCTCATGAGTATGAACTCTTCGAGGCCATGGAGCCGGAGGTTGTAATGCGAGTTGCGACAGAAATCACAATAGCCAGATTGGCCACACATCGTAGCGGGATTATTTTTGACACTAATGGTTAAATGGTAGAATATAGGTTCGATGTGACAGATCAAAGAGCTGAGGATTACAGACATTAACATAGTGTAAGGGCGCAGCTCTCGTGTATTCAGGCCAAGAGTTTGGCTTAGGAGTGCACTCGCGTCATCGATGTTTATTAAAAATGTATAGTGACATTTCACTCAGTACTTCTCATTGGCCGGCAAAAGAGACGGTTAAATTCCATAAGGCGGTTCGTATTCTCGTTTACCCCCTATATCATAACGTTCCGGATTACTTAATTATATTTTAATGAAGACGTTTAATTTCAGGTGGCATTTCATCATGGCGGGTAAAAAGTAATGAAGATCGTAAAAGCTCTCAAAACCTATTTAATATATTATATTCATAAGCTTTTTTTACCGTGTTTGTTTCCCAATATAATAGCGTAATATATTGTATTTTTTAATATTAGCAGTAGTAAAGTGCGGACTTTAGCTAGCACAACCTAGATACAAACCAAAAGAGTTCCAAGTACCTACCTATGTACCTATATAATATTTCTAATACTAGGATGACACTAAGCGAAACTCCACATATTGTTGCTATATTGAATGTTGTGTACTTAAGTTCATCGTTATATGTGATGTACTAAGGCGGGTCAATAAGTCCGTGACTTTTTGAATTTCTAACCTCCTTACTGAAAAAGCAACACTACTCCTGTCAACAGGCATCTGTCAGTTGACTCCTATCAAAATTTGAACTTGCTGCGTCAGTTAGTTTGTGTTTTACAGCTATCTTTATCAGACTATCCAGTAACTTAAGGAAACAATGGAAAAAAGTGAATTTCGTGTGCTTATTAAGCATTATTTTTTGCGAAAAAAAACCATTACCGAGACCAAGGCTAAGCTTGATAAATACTATGGGGACTCTGCACCATCGATTTCAATGGTAAAAAAGTGGTTACTGAATTTCGTTGTGGCCGTACAAGCACTGAAGATGCCGAACGTCCTGGACGCCCAGTTGAGGTCTCTACACCCGAAACAATCGAAAAAATTCACGATATGGTGTTGGCCGACCGAAGATTAAAAGTGCAAGAGATTGTGGAAGCCATAGGCATCTCGCATGGCTCAGTGGTTTCAATTTTGAAGGATCACTTGGGCATGAGAAATCTTCGACCACAAACGCAATCGTGTAACAACTTCACAGGAAGGTTTGGCGTTGTTTAATCACAATATGGAGGAGTTTTTTAACCGTGGACGAAACATGGATCCATCACAACACACCAGAGACCAAACAACAGTCAAAACAGTGTGTTTCTAAGGGTGAATCGGCGCCAAAGAAGGCCAAGGTGGGTTTGTCAGCCAATAAAGTTATGGCGACTGTTTTTTGGGATGCACGTGGGATAATCCACATTGACTATCTTCAAAAGGGAAAAACAATTAATGGGGAATATTATGCCAACTTATTGGACCGCTTCAATGAGGATTTGAAAAAAAACCGACCTCATTTGGCCAAGAAAAAAGTTCTTTTTCACCAAGACAATGCATGTGCAGTTGCCATGGCAAAAATCCATGAATTGGGCTATGAATTGCTCCCACATCCACCCTATTCTCAAGATTTGGCTCCGAGTGACTACTTCTTGTTCCCAAACCTGAAAAAATGGCTCGGTGGAAAAAGATTTGACTCCAATGATGAAGTCATCTCGCAAACAAAGGCCTATTTTGAGGACCTCGACAAATCATATTTTTTGGAAGGGATAAAAAATTGGAGAAGCGTTGGACAAAGTGTATAGAGCTCAAGGGGGACTACGTTGAAAAATAAAATGATTTATTTATCAAAAAATCTGTGTTTTATTCCAAAAGTCACGGACTTATTGACCCGCCCTCGTATTATGAGATGCATAGTCGAACATCGACTTTAGCCATAGACCAATCAGTTATCTAGACTTTAGTCATTAGTGGGGCCCCAGCTGCAGCATTTTAAAATAAATAAGCGGTAAACTCACCAGTAAGTGAAGAACTCTGCGAGATCCATGCAGTCCTTCGGTCTCTCGTGGGTGTCCTCGGCTGTTTCGTCTACGATGCCGGAATCGAGATCCTCCTCCGAGCTACATTCGGCATCGGTATCCAAACGCGGGTCACTCATCGCAAATCGCACGTCACTTTGTAAGTTCAGTGTTGCCACTTGACATCTCATGAATCTACCATAATATGATATTGGTAATATTAGCGTAAGTATATTTTTAAGCTATTGCATAGCTTCTATCGCGGGCCTTGAGCGCGGGGACCGAATCCAGAAATTCCGTAACGAAAAAACCTCACGCTCCCGCATCGTCTAACGTCGTTTCAGTTCGGCAGTCTTCGACACGGCGTTTTATTTTTAAGATTTAAGACGGAAGTAAAATCTATATCTGAACCAAATATTAAAGCAAGGCTAACGCCGTTTTAGTAAGGACGTGCGCAGATAGATGGCGCTTTAGCGCCATCTATCGGCGCTTTTAGTCATTCAGAGGCTTTAGCCTCTGAATGACTAAAATATTTAAGTATACAAATCATAGATGACGCGAGTAACGCCGAAATAATTGATTTTACGGAGAGAAAATGTAACTACGTTACACGGCGTTGAAAGCCGTGCATCGTCTAACGTCGTTTCAGTTCGGCAGACTTCGGCACGGTGTTTGTGTGCGTGCTACTAGACGTATCGTGTAGACTTACTATGCAATAGCTTTACCGTGGCAGTCCCCGAGTGCCACACGTATTTTTTTTTTGTATATCTAGGTTAGAGTCATTAGGACTCTAAAAAATCTTATACAAATATAAATACATCGTTAGACATAATATACGTATGCATGATCTCGACATGCTTTATTTAGGTAGGTGCGTACAGAGTTTGAGTCCTTTACATGCACTAACCATAATTTTCGACGGGGAGTACTTAGATGTTTTTGTAAAGTGAAATTACGTGCGGCATCTTAAGTCCACTAATTGTAAAAGCATTTTAAGTAGTTGGTGACGTTGGGTTTAAATGTGGAAATAATTTGTTTATACAAATAATTAAAAGATAAATTAGACCAAATTTTCGACATTTTGTAATTTGGTCTCTAGAAAGACCAATAATAGCATACATATTAACATTGGCAGAGGGGTCAAATATTATTTTGAACTTGAGTTACTGTTTTTCGTGAGGTCATAAGGGAAGGTGAGGGCACACTTAAGGCTGTAGGAGATCGATGAATTGACAAGTATTGGTATACGGAAGTGCGACAATCGACCTGGATTCACGCACTTTTGGGTCATTATAAATAGTGTATAGCTCGATGTAAGCAAATGTCATGCGCCTGCGCGCGCTGCCAGCACCGAACACAATAATCGGTAGATTGTATTTCGCAATTAAAAGAATTTATCAATCTTGTTTTGATGATGCGAACTTATTATCACTTTATCCTATTTAGAATAGTCTTTGTCCTCTATATATTCATCGAAGGTATCAAGAAGCTCAAGCCCGTTCACATACCTAGGTATGGAGGGACACTTGAGCTTAATGGGAGACTAGGTGCACTCTATTTACAGGCTGTATGGGCAATATCTATTTTTAAAGTGACTATTTCGGCAGTATATGATACCAGCTAACTTTTTAAAGTGAATAGAGCCGTCAGATGACTTTTTTGGATGGTGGGCAACAAAATGTTGCATTTATCTTTTATTATGTATGTTTTTATTCTGATTTAACGGTTATTTTAGAACAAAAAGGGGACCAGGTGTCCTCAGTTTTCCATACCAGTTTAACAAGCTTTTCTCTAGCATAAAAACACATTCTAAAGCATCTAATTTAGTACGTAACTATTTTTATCGATAAGGTAGTTATAATAATTATTATACTACATTTAATATTGTGTAATATCTATTTATGGCACTGTAGTAAATCTATATTTATCGTTTGCTTAGCATCGCCATATTTAATTTGTTGTCAATACGTAATTGAAGCAATAAATCTATGAACAGTGTTAACAGATTATTTGGCAAATTAAATGTGTCTATAACACAAGTGTGTTTGGGTGCCGACAGGTCTGCTTGGTGCTTGTGAATGACTGCCAATAAAAAGAAATAAGGAGCCAGCTATGATATTTATATTTCATGGGAAAGGAGAATTTATTTCTTCTTTTCAAAGGTCCGTAAAAACATTTTTTCAAATTTTGAACATTCAATTCAAGTGTGTCCACGCCCTCTAGCGCTCGTCGTGCGTTGCGGGCTTTTACGAGTAAGTATTTAAATATTTTTTTTGTATAGCCAATTGTTACTTTGTTATGCATCTTATGCTTATGTCAACTTTACGTAATTTTAATTTTTACATAATAAAACACCTTGGCATTTCTATTCAGCCTCTGCGAAGGTATAAATCGTCACGTCTAAAACGACATGCGCTCTCCGGCCCAGGCTTCGTCCATCAACACTTACAGCTGTTACAATTGGCAATATATCAATAGTTTGTCACAAACGACGAATACGTATAATATTATAATATACGTCTGTAAGCAATTTGTTCAAACAAAACACAGGTAAACCACATACTTAGATTCCTACTGTCTACAATTGTAGGTACCTACTATCTATTAGGCAACTATTTTGTCATAAAAGATTGGACTAGTCACCAGAAAATAGGAACAAGGAACACGCAAGAGAACTACGCTGATATTCTTAAATAAATGATCTTATTATCATGTAAGTACCACATTATACTTATTAGTTTAAATAAAAACTTAAATAACACTTGTGATAAATAAACTCAATCTGCAAATAACATTAGTTTCACTTTTTTAGTTTTAATTGACCTCTGCTTATTATGTTGTTCTGTATACACAAACTGCTCTTTATAAGACCTTAAATACGTTAAAATTTTATTGGGTAAGTAAAGGTACGAGCTGTTCCGAGTGCTCTCCTAAGTGTATGAATAAATGAGAATTTACTTCATTATTTACATAATATTACTATACTGATGCAAGTACAAAGTATTATCATTACAAAATAAGTGATATGAATTTTAAGAAAATTTAAATTAGGTATACGAAATGAACAAACAAAACTAGCAATCTCGATTTTATAATGTTAAACACCATACCTAATAAAAAATAAATTAATAAAATTCACACTTGAATACAAAAAAATCACCTTAAATCCAAGTGACAACACTGTTTTGCACTTTTAAATTTCGAACGCAAATCACAACACGTGTCAATATTTCAAATTTAGAACGATAATTTGGTCCCCTATTTTTTGCGTTTTGTTTTACTTACAATTTAATTGTACATTTTTTGCGCGATGAAATGTAGCGAGTGCGAGCGGACACAAACTAGTGAGTTTTATTCGTGACTGACTAAAAGGAATTGGGAACATAAAGAGCTGCTCCAAATCTGATTCTCTACATGCATCTTAGCACACAGATTTTTAATATGAAACTCAAACGGGTCCACTGAGGCCACGGTTGTCTTTTATTTAACACCAATCATCATATTTTAGTAAAACTACAGTTGAAAGATAATTATTCAAGTAGTACGTAAATATACTTAATGTTTAAACTACTATTGTTAATTACGTACTAAGGCAGTTTATGTTAACTTCTAAAAAATCTATTTTAAGAGGGCCATCGACTCGAAATTCCAGTAAAAATTCACTATTTTTACCTCTTCTGGCAAGGTTGTAACTTGGCACTTGTTTCATTGTTATAATTTATAAATAGCAAAACCTGGAACTACTTACCTACTTTTTATGAAACTAATTTAGGTAACTCGACTGTGGCACCAATCAGGCACCCGGCATGTCATGGAGCCTTTTCGGAATTCTGTTAGGTGCTAGAAGATAATGTAGCTTTAACAGACAGAACTAAGAACAAACTTTCGGAATACCGTCTAAATCTGACTAAGTACCGAGCCCACTCTTCACAATTTTTTTCAGACAAACTTATGTAAGATATGCCCAGAGTCTCTAGCAAGTACTGAAAACAAGGGCTGATGCCTGTAATAGAGGATAAGTTATAAGTTATCGGACCACAGCGTTTCATCTTGGTTTTCATCGACTCGTGGACCCCAGATAGACCACGGTAAAACTGGTAAGAAGAGTCCACGTTTTCTGTTTTACAAAAAAAAACCTATAATAGGTAGGTACCATTAGGCAAAAGACAAGGAGGCCCTCTGAACTATAAGCATACTTCTCAGCATAATTTAGTGACTCGTTTCGGCTGCGTATTGTAAGATCAGTCGCATTATGATAATATTTTATGTTTACCGACTTACAGAATCCGAACAAAAAATAAAATACGAGTTACGACGTATTATATCGTATCGCCCACTCGTAAGCACTTAGTAAGCAAGCATAATGAAAACATAATATCTAATAATAATGGAGTACGCAGCTACGCATGCCAAATCGTTAATTGTTATATCTATTGGGCGCTTTTGTGGACGTGCGTCGCGCGGGATGCCAACACAAATGTACTCGACTTTGCGATGGAGTATTAAAATGATCGACGGGCCCCTCCGTTGGCCATCGATCAAATTGTTGTTTAATCTTATTGTATGACGTGAACCATTCTTTAAATCAATAGTAGGTACTTACAATAGTACTTGTGTCTCAGTAATCGATCACAGGATTCAGGAACACATCTACGAACTAGGAGCGAAGACATGGGCGGTATATTATACTGTGTACCTTATACAGTACTTAAATATACTACAAATTGCAGTCTGCAACTGAAAAACACAGTTATGATAATAGGCTACTTGACTCATATTTGATAGGACTCATATTTATCATTGAAGGAGGATTTCCTTTAGTACTTGGCTTAGGAAAACGTATTATAGCGATATCATAAATTAAAAACTTAAGATTGATAAATAAAGTTGATTTAAAAACATGTATTATTGTTTTTTAATTTCTACTGATGAAAACACCTCGAAGTAACTGCCGGCAAGGATGTGACGACACAAACACACTAAACACATATGTATTGGTGAAACGGAACGTTTCTGTAAATAAATAATTCATGACACCTTAGAGAGTTATATATGTCAAAAAGTCAAACGGAACGCAACACACCGCCAGTTTACTACTACGGACTATAGCACAGATTACAAATAGTACTAGTATGACGTCACGTCACAGACAATCTATCAAACAACATGGCGAATAGTGTTTTCGGCAGTTTTTAAAAAGTGTATTTTTAAAATACTTTTTTGTAGGTTTCTAGGTTTCAAAATAATGTTATATTATTTTTCTGTGTAATGAAACAATAATTATGAAGCGTTTAGGACATAAATAAAAACAAGGTCAAGTAGCCTATTGTCTTATGTATGTGTACTTATAATGGTAGGATATATTTATTTAATTACTTGTTGACATATTCACACACCATTGTTATGGTAGGAAGTAAGTAAGTAGAAGTATGGTAAGAACTGATGTACCTATTGTATCCACCATTGTTAATTCCACATTCTGTGAAATAAATGATTGATTGATTGATTGATTACAATAATGTATTGAAAACTCAGCAGGTATCTATCTTGAAATCAGTTTGCTTGAAATAAAATTTACAATAAAAACTATGCTGGCGGGTAACGCCTTCGACCATACGTGTGTACATATTTTAAGTAAACAGTATACGAAATATCCTTATTATCAAAGGGATTTTAGGGATAACGCCTACATTATTACCCTGGTGCTCCTAAATAAAAAAATATAAAACCCTAAAGTAGTATAACTATTTAAATTTAGTAGGCGTATTTTATTTAATCTACGCAGTATTATCCTTTTAAATTAATAATACGTTTGAATAATAAATTACCCAGTAATGAAACTTTTAATTACTGGGTAATTTATTTATAATATGGGTATAAGAGATTTGTATTACCTAATAAGATCTAACTAGTCGTAAGATAGAAAATTAGATTTTTTAACAAATAACAATATAAGTACCATTTCACATTTGCATTAGGTTGAACATTATGTTACCATATTCTAGCAATAAAGATTATGATTATGATTGTCATAATATTATGAGTATGGGGATACTATTCTATACTAAGCTGTTATTTGCATCACAGATTAAAACAAAACATCACATTTTACTCAATATATTTAATTTCTTCAACCTCATTCTTATATTCTTTAACCTATCCTTATTAGACAGAGGTTTGTCTTGAACATACCAACATTGATATTTAGATTGTATTTTACAGCTCAGTTTTACACTAATTATTTCATTTACTTTTCTATCACACTTTTTACAGACTTGTAACACACCTTTCATGTGCTTAATGCCTAGTGTCATGCATTTAAAATTATCGTCTTCTTTTAGAACTATATAGCACTGCCTGCATACAGACAGAACGTGCGTGTGGCAAAGACACTTGTCTAGGTGGTTCTTAAAGTGATTGTCCGTTACAAATTTGTTTATTTTGCAACACTTTGTAAAGTGATAATTGTGTATGTGATGCTTGTAGCTTCGGTACTGCAGTCCACATTTCTTACACACACTAGTGCAGTACACCTTGAACTTGTCCTTGGCGTGTTTTGTGTCAATGTGTTTAGAGAGGTTGGCATAGTTACCTGCTATGTATTTATCACAGTGTAAACACAGCATGCCCAGTATTTTCTGTTTGAACTTTATATGCTTCTGTTCATGGATAATTAAACTATACCTGAAATAGAAAGAACTTATTTATAAATCAAAATTAGAGTTTAACAAGAAACAAAAATACGAATAATAACAAAAAAAAAATCAGCTTTAATTTTAAAGCTTTAGGGATGTGTTTACGAAAAGTTGTTTGACAGGTCCCAGAGAATGGAATGCAAAGATATTAGAAATGTTTTGTGTAATAAATCTAGACAGTGACCAAATAAAACTTTTTTTGCCATGCATAAGATTCATGCATACAAGCAAAGCATGTCAAAATTTAGAGGAGACTTTTTATACCTTTTCCAAATATTTTTATTTAATTATTGGATTCTTGTTTAATTGAATTTAAGGTGAATTTATCCACTATCTTTGGCTATTTTTAACCAATCAAAATAATAATAATATAATATCTATGGATGCGTCACACCACGTCAATCTGGCCCCGTGCTAAGTTCCCGAAGAACTTGTGTTACGGGAAGTATATGTAATACTTTTATACTATACATATATTTAAGATTTTTATTAGGTATATTATACACATATTTAATACACATCTATGACCCAGGAACACAGAAAAACTTTTTGTTCCTTCGGCGGGATTCGAACCCGCGACCCCCGGCTTGAGCACCAACGCGCTGAACCACTGAGCCATATAGGTAGTCTAAAATAGGCTACAAAGAGTATAAAAATTATTCTAGAGACAGATGATTGATTCTCTTATTGTAAATTTTGGGTGTAGGTTCTGGAAAATTGTTTTAATTGCTATACTAAAAATCATATATATTTTATAGGTACTACTTTTTAACCAGTTTCTAGATAGAGAAGTACTCTATTTGTGAAACTGTTAGTTTTATAGAATATGGTTTTGTTTGGTCACAAAATCTACTGCCAAACAGATAATTTATGACAAATTTGTAAACCCACCCTTAATGTGTTGGTTAAGCAAATATTATGGGAGAAATTCTCAAATTTCACTTATTGAGGATCCCCACCGAGAAGTGTAGTTGAAAGAAGAAAAATAAATACCTTGTAAGAAACATAGCAGAACAATATTTACAGAATAATGTTTTTGGTCTCATCAAACTGTGGTAATGTGATTCATCAGTTTGGTTATCCACTTGTTGATTTGTAAAGAGTATTAAAGGAGTTTCAATATCATCATCTGGCACTCCAACAGTTAAATTAAAGGATACATGCTTTTTTGCCGCTGTGTTTGTAGATTCATACTCTTCTATGCAGCCAGAGTCTGATAGATCGTTGTAGTCATCATCTTCAAACAGCAGTCTGTCTTTAAACGATGGCATTTTTATGCTGGTTGCATTATTAATTGTTGCCGATATCACTATATCATCATCTAGACTAAAATCAGTTTCATTTGTGATAATTAAGTCAGAGCTTGTCTCTGAAAAGTCATCTCTATTTTGCAATTCAATAGAGGTGTGATTACTTGTAAATTTAACATAATTGTCATCAAAATCACCATTGTCTATGTCATTTCCATTCTGGAGATCATTCCCTTCCTCAAGGTCCCATAAATTTAGTTTTTCTGTTTTTATAATCAGAGGATGTTCAGTAATAATATGTTGATGCAGGACATTTTGTGATGAACACTGATAGTCACATTTACTACACTTTAAGAAGTTTTGCTTCAATAATGGAATTATTATGTGAGTTGCATTATGTATTATGCTGTCATACCTGTAAACAGATGCAAGCATTTCCATATTGAAACACCCAATACACATGAAATTAAAAATATCTTTACAAGTTAATAGATCATGGCCAAATTTATATGGAGCTTAGGTTCAATCTGAATACTTTAAAAGTGAAACCAAATGTTACATGTTTATGATGTCATTTATACTTAACCATGTATATAAATTTATTAAGTTTAGTTTTAAAAATATCTATAACTCCATTCTCGAGCTGGATTTCTACTAACTTAATATATGTCACCACTTTTGAGTGTTGGGAGTGAACGCAAAATGACCATAACCTGTTTATGGTAAAAATATACATTATACCCAGTGTATTATGTACAATTTTGTTTTAGGGATAAGAATTAAGTAATTAATAAATGATAAAGCAATTTCAATCAAATTTATAAAGCTGATTATAATTTGAGAAGTCAAACAAAGTCAAGTTGACGGGAGAATTTGGTACGAAAAAAAAAATTACCTATTGAAACTTTCACAAGGACTTATCTAAGTTATTGTGCTTACCTGTTCGTAAAGGCCTCTTCACAAAACTCACAGACTTCTAAACTGTTTTTCTGGAGCATCTGTTTTGTAATTATGGGATACATTTTACCATTCATTTTGACAGTCAAATTCTGAATTGCTGGTCACAAAAGTTTGGTTGTCTGTGAAATCTTTGTGTTATTGGTGAAATCTATTAGACATAAGCATTGTTTTAAATTGTAAAAATAAAATAATTCTCCTTTCTTTCATACTAGCACAATTTTAAATTTTAAATAAATTAACTATAATGAAAATTAAATAATAGTGTTAGTATTCATTGATTAATTAATATTTAATAATTTTTATTGTAATATTTACATTTCTAATGTATTTAGATATGACTAAAATTTAAATCTAATTTATTTTGAGCAGCACAAGCCACAACTTAAATTCCAAGAACTTCTTCTTCTTCTTCTTTTTATATTTGGCTCCGTAGTGATTCGCTAATGTCAGAGTGAGTGACGGAAACTGCTAATTGAGGAGGTCATAAGAAAAAAGAAGGATACGGTAAGCAGATAGCGAGGTTTATTGAAAAAACCTAAAACAAAATTCTATTCGTGACAATTTTTGACAAATTGAAAATTGACATTTGTGTTATTTTTTAATATTTATTGATGGCGTTGGCGATGGCCGCTTAAAACCATTTACCAAGGCGATAGAAGGAAACTCCTTCTATCGCCTTGGTAAATTTAGTGCCGTGGAGATCAATGGGTGACGTTGAGGGTTTTGTATAACTTCATAAATTTGTGTTATTTCAGTTCTTAATCGTCAAGTATTTCTAAATCGTCAAGTCTAAAGTCTAGTCAAAGTCCAAATAAATTGTCAGTGCAGTCAATGAGTCAAGTCAGTTGATTCTGTAAAGTGGTAGAAGCTTTACTGAAGTTCCTAGGGAGTTTTGGAGAGAAACACAAAATAGCACGCTGTTTGAAGTTATACCACTTGCCCACACTTGTCCACGTTAACGAATATTTAATAGTTAATATTTTACCAATATTACACAGTAAGAACCGAAATAACACAAAATGGAAAACATACAAAAACAAAATGTTACACATTGAATTTCCCGGCAAAATTCCACATTTGTGATATGATATTCACCTTTTTTTATTCTTCAGGGCCTCCGAGACGACCAAACGGTTTGACTCAAACTTTACGTGTTTGATGCAACCGTTTAACGTCGGTTTGTCAAACGGCACTGTTCAGTTTCACTGTCACTTCTCAGTCAAACAAAACAAAAATATGTAATTCTATCAAACGAGCTTCAAACCCGTAAATGTTTCACAAGCCGTTCAAACGAGCTTTGTGAACGATCAAATTGGTTTGACTCAAACCAAAATTTATGTGTTTGAGTCAAACCGATTGATCGTCTCGGGGGCTCTTTATTTATTTTTAAACATAAAATATTAGGTCTTTACCTATGAAATTGCCGTTTTGTATGAAAAAATTTAAACGAATTTTTTTAATGTATTTTTTATTTGTTTTAATCGAAGTAATCACCCATACAATCAATACATCTTTGCCAACGCAGTGGCAATTTATTGATGCCCTTCTTAAAGAAATCAGGTGGACGGGAGGCAACACATTCTTCAAAGTCATTTTGTACTGCCTCTCGGGTATTGAATTTTTTACCCGCCAAGAAGTTATCCAAATTCTGGAAAAAGTAGTAGTCTGTAGGCACAAGGTCTGGTTAGTAGGGCGGATGACGGAGAGCTTCCAACCCCAGTTCTTGCAACTTGGAGACCGTCTGCTGTGCAGTATGAGGTCGCGCGTTGTCGTGAAGGAGCAGCTGAGACGAGCAATTGACCAATGCTGATTGGAGATGTGCCAGCTTCTCCATCATTGTGTTCAGTTCTTCACAGTACACATCTGCAGTAATGCTCGCCCCGTTTGGTAAGAAGCTGTGATGAATCGCACCGGTGCTAGACCACCAAACAGTGACCATCACTTATCTAGGGGTAAGTTTTCGTTTAGGGCATTGTTTAGGTGCTGAACCAGGATCCAACCAACTTGCTGAGCGCTTGCGGTTATCAAACAGAATCCATTTTTCATCGCAGGTAACAATGCGGTTCAAAATTCCTTCATTTGTGTGTCTGTTGAGCAGTGCGAGGCACGTCTCGACGCGTACTTCGCGCTGGTGATCATTGAGTTCGTGGGGCACCCAAGCTTTTTTACCTTGCCAATTTGACGCATATGGTCCAATATTGTTTTGTCGCTAACGTCGAAAGCTGCTGCTAATTCAGTCGTAGATTGTGTATCATCAGCTTCCACGATCGCCTTTAATTCGTCATTGTTGACCAAAGTCTTCGGACGACCGCGAGGTTCATTTTTCAGGTCGAAATTTCCAGAACGCAACAGATGTTGCGTGGCGCCGCATTGCTGCCACGACGGTACTCATATTCCGTAATTACTTGAAATTTTAACGTATCCATGATGACGAAAAAGTTTGAAATGCGATGAAAATGTATCACGAATAAATATACAAACTACTACTTTTGGAAAAAAAATCCATGTTTTTAAAATAAAATCAATTTGAAATTAGAATTCTTAGCCAAACAAAAATTATTTTGATTTGAAATGGCCAGTACTGCAGAACGGCAATTTCATAGGTAAAGACCTATTATTATGAATGTAAACCTCTTTTTAAATTACATCTTTATAATAGAATACATCGTTTTATTATAATACATCTATGATACAATCGAAAATATTTATTTCACGCCTCTGACGGTTTTTGCCAAGTTTTTGATATTTTCGGATCCATGAATGACAGCAAAATACACTTTTTAGTATCAAGTCCACCTTGAAAGAAGATTAGGACATGGGAAAAGTACATAAATAAAGACTTAAATCGAACTCGTAACCAGCTATTTGTCCCATAAAACATCAATGGCAAAAACCCATAAAGAGTGAAAGAAAATCCAATTACCAAATCCATGTCGTTTCGTTTTTTTCTAATGTTGCCTTTGGAGTTCTTTTGGAGACCATTTTTACGATGTTGGTATCAAGACTTTATGCCACTCATAATAAATGTTAGCATGTGGGAAAAGGAAAGACATTATGTTTCTTCTCATAAAAATAGCCGGGTCCTAAAAATCCTCCCCACTTCACATGTATGGAGAGCCACAACTAAAATATATATATTTTTTAAATTTAAGATGCCAAATCCGAGATTTTTAAACAAAATTTTATTCACTTATATTCATAATTACCGACGCTAGAAGTACGGACAGACAGACAGGTAAAATCTACGATAGGTAATCCTCCTAATTTTTGGAAGTCGGTGAAAAAAGCGGGTGGGGCTGTGTCGGGGCACACGGCCGTTGGTTTTAACGTGAAACGTCTATGTTAGCGAATCGCTTTTAAAGTAAAAGATTGAAATGAAAACAAGATGGAAACTGTTTTAAGTATTTTAATACTTCGTAAGTATAAGGCGTACTTCGTATAAGGCGTAACGCTAGCCTTAATTTATATTTCTGGCTGGCTCTTGCACGCGCTGAGGCCGACATAGCAAATGTTTATATATTTATTGTCACTTTCTGGTTATTTTAAATATAAATACTGTCCAAATTACACTTATTTTTGTATAAATCAATCGGTTCAAATAAACTTGACAAACACACGAAAGAATCACCACGCTATAAAGTCGGAGTCACGAGTTACACTGAATAGAAACAAGCGTGAGCGCCGGTTTCGCACAGTTATCGCAGTATCCCTCCCCCGCCGCCCCGCTTGACCCCGACACGAACTCAATGTCATAACAGCGAGCTGACTATATAAGTGAAATATTTACACCACATTTTTGTTTCTAAGACTAATAGTTTTTTAATTATTAAGGTACGATGATATAGACCTTTTCGTTACGGTCCAGTTTTTAAACCTGGTACCCGTATGTTTCGGCGCGATTTTAAAGACGTTTCACGTCAAAAAAAAGTGGCAAAAGGCAGTATAAAAATAGATACACAACTGCAGGGCTATTACCTAACTTTGTTGGAATTCATGTAAATGCTTGTAAAAATTCTTCCAGCCAATAATAATTGATTTCAGGGTATTACGCAAATAAGTACTTACCTATGAAACTAGATATATTGGTCATGAGTGAACTATTGTTATATTGAAATTTGCGTTTTGTTGTGAGTATGCATTATGTAATCTATTTAAATTTTATGCCATTAATTAATTATAAAAACTATTATGGACTTATAAAGAGCATTTCAAATGAATTGTGTACTTCAAAACACCGCTGATGTTTTTATTTCATATTTAAAACAATTTATATACTTTTCGAAAAAGGCCATCATGTTTAATATCGAAACGCAATATTGTCACTTTAATTCAAAATTATAAACCATGTCAAACGAGAGTTTTGCCGGGGAATTCAATGGGTGACGTTGTGCATTTGTAATATTTCATAAATTTGTGTTATCTCGGTTCTTAATGTGTAATATTGGTAGAATATTAACCATTAAATAATCGTTAACGTGCACAAGTGTGGGCAAGTGGTACAAATTCTAAAAACGTGCTATCTGTGTGTTTCCCGCCAAGTTTCCCTAGGAACTTTCAGTAAAGCGTCTACCACTTTACTGAATCGAGTGACATGACTTATGGACTGTACTGACTATTTATTTGGACTTTGACTAGACTTTAGACTTGACGATATATGAATACAGACGATATATATATACATATTGAAAATTGAAACGAAGGTTCTATTTCCCGCCTTTTTTACTTGACACTGGCAAATGATTTTAAGATAAGCCGACGCCATATATTAAAAAAAGGGCATCTACATAATCTCAGACTCCAAAGTTTTATTTCCATGTAGGTTACCAAGTAACTATGATGCCTACCACCGGTTCGGAAACTATCCCGACGTAAGAAACTGGCATAGGGCCACCTCTTAGCAAAAAGATGGGAAAATTGTTCTTTTCAAAAAAAAATGATACAATGAAGTAACTTAATCTATATAACAAAAGTCAAGATACATAAGTAGGTAGTAGGTACATAGAAGCAGCCATGTAGGTTGTTAATGAAATCATTGGCTTTACAATAAGCTTTAGCACATAAACGTTCTTTACTAACTTTTTTAAATTTATTAATGGTAAGATTTTGAACGTTTTCTGGGATTCTATTGTAAAGGCGTATACATTGACCTTTAAAAGATTTACTTATCCTCATTTCATACAACGATATATATAATACAATAGACTATTGTGCTATATAGTATAGCAGAGAAGGACCTAGTGCTATACTATATAGCATGGCGTTCACATTACGCGATATTATCGCAAGCATTTATAGTATATAGCAAGCTCAGTTGACCTTGAACTGTGCACAGCAAACATCACGATCGACACAATGGATTTAATACTGTATAGTCTTGAAAGCTCATCGAGCGATGATGACAATGCGGAATTAGGCACTATCTTGTTATGGCTACGAAAGAAGAAAAATGTCAGACCCTGGATCTACAATAGAGAAAAACTACGACATAAACAATCATTTGGCGCCAGCGCAAATCCGTCTCAGGCACAGTATCGTATCCAGATTCCAGATGTGTAGTGTCGCTCGTTTCGCTTGCGGGACGGCCGGCGGTGAGGGAGGAGGGAGTGGACGGCGCGCAATTTAACACAGCAAGAACTCAGCGCATCGCATCATTTTATAGCGTATAGAAAGCCATATTTATTACAGTATGGTGCGCGTACCATAACAATGTATGGTGCGCGATATTGTTGTACTATGAGTTATATACTACAATATGCTATTATATTATAGCGTAGTCTGAAAGCCGTTTTACTTTGATAAGCTATGGTCTTATATTTTATTTTACACCTCTACGGTTCCCTGGTCTGTCAATAATTTGACAACTGACAATCATATTTTCACCGAGTGTTCACGTCAAAATGTCAAAATCAATTTTATTTACATTTCACAAAATTTTGTTTTGTGGACTGTGATCTACCGTCAAAGAGAATGTAACTATACTACATAGTCTATAATACTTATCCTAGTATATAGTTACCGTCTAGATAGAAAGTAACAAATTATTTTATTTTATAATTAAACAGTCGCTTTTTAAATAAAAAAGTTGTTCTTCGAAAATACTAACATATTGATTCAATTAGTAGCTGGCTATGAAACAATATGGTAATAATATCTATTTGATTATTAATTGTAATAATCACGGAAATCTCCAATACTTAAATCATCAAAATTCTTCACAGGACCTTAAAACTTTTAGTGGCGATGATTTTGATCCAAAGAAATGGATCAATAAAGCTTGGAGTACAAGCGGGAATCAGGAAAAGGAGGTTTGTTAATAAGATTTAAGTTCTATAATATAAATACATCAGGTTTTAATTATTGTACCAAAGAGTTTGTTTGCATTACTGAAATTGCATTACTGAAGATTTGTTACATTAAAAATAATGAACCATCATGATTATAGGAGTACCTTCTCTCTAAGGCGGAAAAGCTTAAAAGTGTCCGGCAAAAGTAAATAAATAATAGTGTAAAAACTGGCCCTAATATAGGTACGCCCCTGTGTATTATACATTTCTCCAAAATTGGACATGCCAGTGTTTTGTGTGTTAATTTCCACATAGCAAATTAAGGTAAATTTAGTAATTTTGTAAGTAATTGTTTTTTCTATTTACAGGCATTTGTGGCCAGTACTGTAGCAAGATTGCAGCTGTATATGAAACAATTGACTAATTCCTTAGATGAAACCACTACTCAGGTATAATATCTCAAGCACAGTGCTCTTTCATTTAGAAAGAAATAGAAAATATTCTTGGCTCATATTTTAATTACCTTACTATTATTTCCATGTCTCAGTATTTGTAACCACTAGCCACTAAATAAGACCTCAAAAACGGCATGACCGATTTTTTGTGTATTATCAGTAAGTCTGAGAGTAGGTTGTAAACTATTTTTTACACCAACAAGTGATAATTTAGTTGGCAGAACATTTGCTGAGTCAGCTACTATTTAACTAAAACATTACTATGCCGATACATTACACTGGTTTTCTGTATGAAGTATCACTCTTTTCAAACTGGCCTTCTTATGTCAGAATATACTGTCCCAGAGAAAACTTCACCTGTACAAAATTTCAGATAGTAACCTCCGTACCCAAAGTGCTGCAAGATGCGTCAATGCTGCAGATGGAGGGAGAACTGTTGCAGCAGAAACTGTCGACGCTGGAGCGGCAGGTCGAGGGTGTGGAGGAGCAGACTGGCCAGTCCATCAAGAGCCTTCAGAAGATTGACCAGCTCAAAACGAGATTAGAGGTACAAATGACCTTTAATTGGAGTTTGTGTAAAATGTACTTAAATATATTTTTTCTAATTCAAAACATAAATTGCATTGTCTACAGTCTACAGTCTACACTCTCTACACTAATATTATAAAGAGGTAGTATTTGTTTGTTTGCATTGAATAGGCCCTGAAACTACTGCACCGATTTTGACAAAATTTGGCATAGATAATTATAGAGTAGGCCACGGAGAAGGACAGTCTATTTTTTCTCTCGGGAAAATGTAGGTTCCAGCGGGATTTTCTTTAAATATGTAACATCCAGTCAGTATATCAACAATACAGGAATCGGTAAATAAGAAAATTACAGTTCTCTAAACTTGATTTTATTGCTGTAAAATTTCTTAAACAAAATTGTTTCGACGATTTCTGTGGTTAGCGCGTCGGCGCTCAAGCCGGAGGTCGCGGGTTCGAATTCCGCCGAGGTAACAAAAACTTTTCAATGTTCCTGGGTCATGGATGTGTATTAAATATGTTTATTAAATAATAAATATCTTAATTATATGTATAGTATAAAAGTATTAAATATACTTCCTGTTGTCTGGTCCCGTATCACAAGTTCTTCGGATACTTACCACGGGGCCAGATTGAAGTGGTGTGAATCATCCGTAGATGTTATTATTATACAATGTATCCAAAAAAGTCAGTATAGTCAAAGAAACTTGATTGTAACAGAACGCAGCGTCAACCCTGCGCGAGGCAGACAAGTGGGCGGCGCTGGCGTCGGCGCTGGAGGACGTGCTCGAGGCCGGCGTCCCCACGCAGAAGGACAAGTTGGCCGAGCTGGCCGAGCAGGTGGCAGCCATGACGGCCAGTCTAGAGGTGAGAAATTGTTTGTTCTGAGCAATTTAAAATCATTAAGGCTGGGACTATATGATCCGGAATCCGGCGGGCCCAGGAAAATTCAGAGCACTGAAAATAGAACTCTGGCCTAATACAATAGAGTTGAAAATCGAACATACGAGTGTCGAGTTGTCAGATTTTACATTGACATTTGACTTGATGCTCGTGTGTTCGATTTTAAGCTCCATTGTATTAGCGCAGAGTTATATTTTCAATGCTCAGAATGTTGCCCGTTTCCAGATCATATAAACCCAGCATTATTGGAATTTGGAACGAACATACAAAATATCGAGTTGTGACGTCACGTCTCTGTGCCGTCGCCGAAGAAACGATTGAACGAACGAGTAACTACTGCAAGTGAAGGCCTAAACTATGTATTTCACTAAATTAATTTAAATTGCTGGACGCAGGTGTTAAGCGACTCCCCGGACTACGACCTGAAGCGCGTGCAGCTGGAGACGCTGTACAACCGACTGGAGGCCGCCGTCGCGCCGCCGCTGCTGCAGGCGCTCACCGACATGGACGCCGGTATCTTTTTATTTTTGTATTATTAGGTGTTCAATGTGTTATACTGTATATGTGAGTGTGGCCCATATACACTCCCAACATCAGAGGAGTTATACTTGTAACTCCTCTGGTGTTGCGACTTGCGTTCCTGGTTCATAAAATCTCCAATCCCCCCACTCGGCGAAACACAACGCAAGTGTTATTTCACGCCGGTTTTCTGTGAGGTCGTGGTTTTTGTTCGGTCCAGCCGGCCTATTCGTGCCGAAGTGTGGCTCTCCCAAAGTTACTATTAGTTGTGTTTTCGTACAGAGCGCACGGGCGTATACGTGGTGGTGCTGCGCGGCATGGGGCGCGGCGCAGGCGCGAGTCGCCTGTGGGCGCGGGTGGCCTCCGCGCGCCGCGCTGCCGCCTGGGCGCGCGCCGACCCGCCCGACCTGCGCGCGCTCGCGCGCACCATAGCCGCAGACGCCGATAGACAGGTTAGTTTTTACTACATCTACTACTATTATGAATGTGAAAGTTTGTGAGGATGTTTATGACTCTTTCACGCAATAAAATTTTAACGGATTTTGATGAAACTTTACAGTAATAAGGATGATGTCGAACTTCACATTTTTAAAAATTACATTTTAAAATTGTTGAATAGAGATACATAAATCTAAAAGTAATAGACATTTCGGTTGCTGCGATTGAAAATTATAAGCAAATAAAAATATTCCCCATCTCTATCTCGCTAAACGATTTGTTACGTTCAAGCAGCTGTTGGCGGCAGCAACTCGTGACATCACAGGCGGATCTATCGCTCTCTTTCTTATTGTAAAGAAAGAAGAAGAAGGAACAAATCGTCGCAACCCTTGTTGTCAAGACATACATTAAATGAAAGGGCTTAAAAAGTGTGTAATTTTATTGTATGACAAAAAATCTCTAAACCATGGGAGCAAAAAGTTAGTGAGAGTTAAGCGTTAAAAAAAGTAAAAAAAATCCTCTATTATTGCATCATTTCAGAGTTGCTGGTAAGGAACAATATCTGGGAAGTAATTTTATACAGCAAACTTCAGGAAAATGTTGTATTTCCACAAACTGCCTCATATTTTTAAGAAATGTATGGGAAAATAATGCTAGAAAAAGCTCTATCCTCAATTTTTTGGACATAATTATTTTCTGGAAATTGTTTCTTACTACTATCGAATGGTGCAATAATATAGAATGTATTTTTTTCCTAATCTGGCCTGAAAAGTTGGTTTAAGTAAAATCTAATGAAGCAGATAAAACAATTACATTAAAATACATACAATTAAATAGCAAAAATAATTTTAAAACTATTATGTATAGTAGTAAAAAGGTATAGTACATGGTGAATTATTCTTCTGGGCGTTGTAAGAGAAGTCAAAAACAAATTAGGAATGGCAATTTAGCTCAACGGAATGTCGAGTCCGAGTTGATTAAATTTAAACTGCATCATTAGATTTTTGATAAGTCAAATATCCTAAATAGCCAGGATTCGAACCCATAGATTGTGAAAAAAAAAAAGCATTCTGTATTATTACACCATTCAATAGAGTCGTTTGTAAGAAACAATTTCTGGAAAGTAATTGTGAGCGATGAACTTGAGAATAGAATACAGCTTATTTTTAGCATTTAATTATTTTCCTATACATTTCTTAAAAAATATGAGGCATTTTATGAAAATACAACATTTTCCTGAAGTTTGCTGTATAAAATTAGTTCCCAGATATTGTTCCTTACCAGCAACTCTATGAAATGATGCAATAATAGAGGATTCCTTTTAAACTGTTTTTTAACCCTTAACCCTTATTAACTTTGAATGGTTTATTTATTTTATTTATTGGTTATTTGGTAAATGGTGGAAAATGGTTTAGAGATTTTTTGTCATACAATAAATCTACACACTTTCAAACCCCTTTCATTTGATATATGTCTTGTAGTGCTACAGTAATGGGGACGGGCTCCAGCCTCCATACAAAAATGCCCCTTCTTCTTTAATTCTCTATTTCTCCGTTATTTGTGACGAAATACAAAAATACGTTTTAGATTGTTCATAAAAACATTGTCTAACATAGAATAGACGAAACAAATTTTTTTGGGCAATATACCTATATAGCTTATACATCAGAATAACGAATAGGCTATAAATTATACAGATATCGAGAAATACAATGCTCGTAGTAATTATTATATGCTTAGGGCAGGCTTCACAGCTGCCCGGGAGACCCGAAAGCCCGAAACCTCGTACGCGCTCCCGGAACGGAGACACAAGTGAGGCGCTAGAACATCGTTTTACAGTCTGCGCGCTGCGGGTTGAGCCCGTACAGAGTATAGTACTCAATCATCGTTTCGGAGCACTGCAGGCGCTACCCCGGTCTCCCGGACAGCTGTGAAACTAGCCTTAATGTATGTATGTAATATAGTATTGTCCAGGTGGAGTGGCTGACGACTGTGGTGCGCTCGGAGACTCCGCTCGGAGACCTCGTGCGCCTGTTCACGGACCTGCTGCTGTCCCTGGAGCCGTCGCCAGTTAAGGTATGATTGAAAATTTTCAATGTCACATAATATACCTTTCTCGCTCAGACATACCAACGTATGCAGTTTATCTTTTACTTTAAACGAGCTAATCTTGTATATATATAATCAAAATCGCGGAAACGGCGGCAAGTATTTCTATGAATTTAGTATGCAGGGAGTTTTGGGACAGAAAAATCGATCTAGGTCTTATGTCCTGGAGAACTGTGCATTTTATAATATAATAAGATACGAGTGATTTCGATTTTTAAATGTCAAATCCAGTTGGTGGCTTAGTTAGCGTTGGACTTTTTGCGTTGTTGGTAAATTGGTGTCTCTTGTTCGAAACCTGGTCGGATGAATATCTTTGTGATTCTTATTATTTTATATCATTTTTTTTTAATTTTCAATTATTTTATCGTTCTACTAAGTTTGTGTAAGCTCAAAGATTGAGCTATCTATCTTTGTATCTATCTATCTACATATAATATCAAGGTCGGTAACTGTACGAGCTGTTGCCAACCGTACATGGATCATTTTAGCACAGTAAGCGTTTTCTGTGCACGTCGCCGCGTGTCATACGCGTTTGCAAATTGTATTAATTTTCATTCTTAATAAAGTAGTTATCATTCAGCATTCAACCGGAACGGTTTTATTTATTATCCCCGGTCGTTCTGACTTATCAAATATTCATCATACATCTTTTATATTATTAATGTAGTGGATGCTGCAGCAGTAGCACATACAGTACCTTGGTAACATTTTTAAAAAGACGCTGGAAGTAACATGAATGTGATTATAAGAGATAGTCGATAGATATATAATACTCCTCGCCGTCTTTATCGTCAGGTGGTGGTGGCGAACTACAAGCTGTGCCAGACGCCTGAGGAGTGTCTCGCCCAGCTGACGGACGTGCGCGCGGACATAGATGACTTCGTCGCCGGAGTGCGCGCGCTCGTCGACGCGCCGAGACAGAACAAGGGTTAGTATACTATAATGTTACCTACTACTTACTAGGCGCGGTCGCAGCCTGAAATGTTGGAGGGGGTCACGATTAATAATAGATACAATATGTCGGGTAAATAAGACTTAATTGCACACATTAAATAATAAATGAAAGTATTTTAAATTTTTGTTGTTAAATAGATGCATACATTAAATAATAAATGAAAGTATTTTAAATTTTTATTGTTAAATAGGTGCATACATTAAATAATAAATGAAAGTATTTTAAATTTTTATTGTTAAATAGGTGCATACATTAAATAATAAATGAAAGTATTTTAAATTATTATTGTTAAATAGGTTGACAATATTTGAGACTTCTGGGCACATATCTGGGTGAATATTAGAAGACCTAAATCTGTCAGCCTCTCTTCTAACATTTTGGGGGGAGTGGGTCATGTCGCCTGTGAGTGTGAGTACAGTATATAATATGTTACAGAGGTGGTGGGCGCGGGCACGCTGCGCGAGCTGGGCCGAGCGGCGTACGGGCCGCTGCGCGCGCTGCTGCCGCGTTACACCGACGCGCAGGCGCAGCTGCTGCGGGCACGCCTGTGCCGGGCCCTGTGCGACCAGGTACAGTGTGTTCCACTATTTAAAATCTTTAAGAAACCGTGAAATCAGCTGTTTGAGGTGAATGACCTTCTCTCTGACGTAGAGATTATATATTACTATCTCTTTTTCTGCACAGTTGTCTTTGTCGTTATTATTCATATAACATCTTATAATTTATTGTTTAAGGTTTTTTTAGTTTTATAATTATATTATTAATTCTCTGCCTAAACTTCTTTACATGAGCACTACTTAATCATGCGCCCGAAAACTCCGTAATTAATTTTGCGAAATATTTTATACAAGAGCATCAACTGAGCCTTAATCAACGAAGATACCGAAGACTCATGTTCCTTCGCTCGGCGGCGGCAGCACGATATTTCTGAACGCATCAGTTTTACAGCGCTTGTTAGTGTTCTGAGATCAAGTACAAAGTACATGAAGCTTGACTTCTGACTCTATTTTGTGTTGTGCGTGTCGCAGGAGGACCTGGCGGAGTACTCACGCGCGGTGGCGGCGGCGGTGGAGCGCGGCGAGGGCTGGCTGAGCTCCGCCTACAGCTGCGGCCGCAAGATCGCCGGCCCCGCGCTGTACCCGCACCACGCGCCCGCTGTCGACGTGAGTATACTGTGTCGCAGGAGGATCTGGCGGAGTACTCGAGCGCGGTGGCGGCGGCGGTGGAGCGCGGCGAGGACTGGCTGAGCTCCGCCTACAGCTGCGGCCGCAACATCGCCGGCCCCGCGCTGTACCCGCACCACGCGCCCGTTTCTAGAACTGTCTTCCGCTTGGTTGCATGACGGGATTGCCTCCGACGCGGCTTGGTCGCCACGCACTTCTCTGGCCACGCCCACCGATCGCGCGACGTTGTCGCGGGTGGTGCGGTGGGCGTGGCCAGTTCACACTAAGCCGTGGGTTGCGAAACCCGATTTCTCTATGTTTCGTTATCCACAGGCGTTCGTTTTAAGCGCAGTCGACGTGGTGAATCAGCACACGCGGCGCATAGAAACGTCATTTCTCGCGGAGGCGTCCGTGGGCGGCGGCGGCGTGCTGAGCAGCGCCTTTCCCGCCGCACTGCTGTTGGGAAGTGCTGCAGACGCCCTGCTGGACCTGCTGGCCGCGCGACATGCTGTGGAACTGCAGGACGAGGGTGAGGAACATATAGTTCAATACTGGTGACGAGCTCCCAGGATTTATTTTTTATATAGTATATAATATAGGAGGCAAACGAGCAGTCGGATCGCCTGATGGAAAGCCACGTCAACCACGTCGTCCTTGGACACCCGCAACACCGGAGGAGTAGCAAGTGCGTTGCCAGCTTGGGTTTTTTGACTGGGAAGCGAGAAATAGGTGGATACGCTAATGAGGCCATGTGTATGCGCAATGTGCTGACTCATGGAATGTTTGTTTTATGGAAAGCACTGATTGAAAAGCCAAATTAGGAATTCTTGAATAACTAACAATACCGACGCTCAGTGACACTGTGCGAGTGGGACAGATATTCTTTAGTCTTTAATGAAAAATACTTAGCAAGTTTTAACTTTATCCAGCTCCGAAAGACCTCAACCCACTGGAGGACCTGCCTACTCTACTACTGGACGCGGAAGGCCGCGTGGCGCTGGCGAACCGCGCGCCGCCGCCCGCCTGCGCTGCGCTCCGTAAGGCCCGGGACACGTTGAAAGGCCTAGCCAGGACCATACTGCGGAACCCCGTCGATGTGCAACTTGGTAGGATAATCCTTATACAGGAAAATACGCAGGAACAATTCTGCTATTAATGTATTCTTCTTTAAGAATGAATACATGTCTATAAAACTTACTCGAAAGGAAACAGTCATCGTATATTCACTTTGCATAACAAATACGATCTTACTCTCCATTGAAGACAACCGTACCTGTACCTCGGCGGTAGTTGGTCATGATGATGATAATGTATTGCAGAGAAGATCCCCGCGCTGCCGGTGTGGCACAACAACGACACGCTGTCCACCGACCTGCCGGACTTCGCGCTCTCGCCGCAGGAGTACATCACTGAGGTTAGTGTGTTTGGACGTGTATGTACGCGGCATGTACGTACGTGCGTACTTTCACTTTAACATACGCGCGTGCGCATACGTAAAATAGAAGATATTGACGTGTAAGTGTGCGTGAAAGTACGTCAGCGTACGTGTGTACGGGTACGTGTCCGATGTGTGTGTGTTTGTACTTATACGTAGTGGTACGCGTGCAATTGATTTGCAAATCTAATTTAACAAAAAGTGTATAAGTTTTTAAAGTTTTAGTCCGATATGTTTCAGATTGGTCAATACCTCATGACTCTGCCTCAACATCTTGAGATGCATTTATCGGAGAAACAAGCGCCGCTGCAGTTTCTTTCTGAGGTAAATAAAACTGGCCTATAGTCAGACGTATTTGACCCACGCCAAACCAAAATGTTAGCTATTCTTTCCATTTTACGATATAATTATTTTAAAAATTCTGAATTTTATATACATTGGTATTTTATGTAAAGGTGTGCACACACACGTGCGAGGTGTACGCGCAGAAGATACTGAACATCCGCAACATGGACGCGCTCGGCACCAAGCGCTGTCTCACTGATATTGGTGAGTATTGTATAACTGTGCTTGAGTTGCCAGGCACGAAACGTTGATTAGCGCGAGTTAATATACTAGGTCTTTTTTGTATTTCTTTAATATTTGGGAGATTCATAATGACATATTAAAATGCTCCCTCTAAATATATAAGGTTTGGTAAAATCAATTATGGATATTTTGGGCATATGATCTACTGCATAAGTAAAGACGTTTAGGTAGAAAGATAATTTAAAAAATTCGAAGAAGATATAATAATTAACTTTATGTTACGTTTGCTGCGGCGCTACGGAGGCCTTTGACGTCACACAGCTGACTGAATTGTTATTAGTTAGGCAAAGCTTTAGGTTTTAAGTCGGCTGTTTCCGTGAGGTTGAGGTCATTAAGGACCTTAGAGAGCGCAATAAAATTTTATAAAGTGAAATATATTTTATTCGAAATTTTTAATTATTTTCTGCCTAAATGTCTTTACAAAGCATGATTTTACCATACCTTATATAATGTGAAATGGTACTGTATATTACAGGCGAATGCGTAATAAGGGCCTGTTTCACAATTTATGATGTGTCAGATAGCTTATTTGTGTTTGTAGCTGTTGTAGGCAGCGACAAAACCGAATCAAGTTATCGGATATCGCTAGATCACAGAAATAATAATATACTACATACAACAGAGGGACAATCCCATTGGTCGATTTGACCCCACACTAAGTCGAGCGGCGCGGGCGCCCGTGGCGCGAGCTTGGTACTACAACGAGTTCTATGATTGTCAGTATAATGTTATTTACTAAGAAAACTTACTAGATGGCACTTTACGTGGAAATTATAAATGACACTATCTTCAGAGAACGAACATAACCAAACATAACTAAGTATATTATTATCTACATACTAACGTAGTATATTATTATCTCTGTGCTATAAAGATAAATTGTTAAATAAGCGCCCATAGCGCCGCCTGCGCGTTGCGTCGTCGTTTTAACTAGGCCATCTATCGTGAATTGACGACATTTAATTTGAAGAGTCCCGTAGTGCCGATGTACTTTATGAATTCAATTTTAAAAAAGAGGGCGTTGTATGAATTAAATAATGTTATAAATTCATATTTTATTCAGTAATCATTTAAAATATTGAAGAATAAAACTAAATAAATCACTGACGACGACTGTGAAACAAAACGAGTTACATGGAGGTTTAATTGTGCTTTTAATATGATTTACTTTTCCATGGTTCACAATGCTTACTCGTAGCGACATCTTTACGTACTGAGCATGTACTTCATTTTCCAATGTATGAAACTGACCAGACATGGCTAGATGAAACAGGCCCATTAATAAAACTTTTTAATAAATACAAACGTGGTAGCTGCATTCATGTCAATCAATGTTTTTATTTAAACGAGTTAACTTATGGTGTGATTATTTCAGTGTACCTGTCGAGCGTGGTTGAGGACCTCGGCGGGACCATGACGCCGGCGCTCAGGAACTTGGAGAGGTCATTACGCGCCACCACGCCCAGTCAACCAGAATAAATATATTGATAATTTTATGGTCTTTAATTTCTATTTATCTAATCGATTACGTCGTTAATAAAAAATGAGATGATGCTGTCAAATACACAGCTGTTAGTTGTACGTTGTACTTACGTTATCATCAGTTTTATTTCGGAAATGGAAAAGTTATGCCCTACCAGAGGCGTAGCTACCGCTCTATCAGCCGTATCAATTATATGGGGCTCCTGGGCTAAAGGGCCCTAAATTAAAAGCGAGTCATTTTTTCCCTTTTGTGGATTTTTATTCTTTGGTGCGGGGGGCACCAGCAAATGTTTTAAAACTGTGCCCCCCTAATGCTTGCTACGCCACTATACAGGTGACCTGAAATTCGATGCATTCCTTTGAAAGACAGAAAGTAGACCTCATTTACAGTAATATTTTTCATGGCACCCCTATCCGAAAGTTGATATTTACAAAGTTATTGAAATTTCAAAAATTTTTTCTTTATTTTCGACTTTTTGACTTTGCATGACGTATTTTTAAAAATGTTTGTCTTTTTAGTGATTTTTTTTATGTATTTTAACCGTCAATGAGTCAAAGGCTTAGTTTGTACCTATTTAAGGAATAAATAGGGACAAACTAAGCGAGAATTTTTCATTATGAGACATGAAACAGAATTTTCTTTTAAGAAAAATGCATATTTTTCTTAAATATACTAATACTAGCTACTAAATTTGCTCTCTAAGCCAGTCGGTAACTCATTGACAAAGGGCCGCGACGACAGTAGGTTAAAATACATAAAAAAATCACTAAAAAGACAAACATTTTTAAAAATACGTCATATCAAATCAACTTTCGGATAGGGGATGCCATGAAAAATATTACTGTAAATGAGGTCTACTTTCTATCTTTCAAAGGAATGTATCGAATTTCAGGTCACCTGTATAGTGGCGTAGCAAGCATTAGGGGGGCACAGTTTTAAAACATTTGCTGGTGCCCCCCGCACCAAAGAATAAAAATCCACAAAAGGGAAAAAATGACTCGCTTTTAATTTAGGGCCCTTTAGCCCAGGAGCCCCATATGTAGGGTTATATGTAGGGCACAGTGGCGTAGCAAGCATTAGAGGGGCACCGTATAAAAATAATATTATAAAGCTTACTTATATAATAATATGTTATAACTTGTTTAACAATTTCACAATTTTATAAACTAAAGATTAAAATAAAGGTTTTATCTCTATGTATCTTTATTGCGATATAACAGGGATATAACATACAAAATTTGTATGGTATATTTTGTTGAAATTAGGTATTTTAAAAGTTTTGTAATTTATATAGGGTAAGGTTGGTACGTCTTAAGAGACTTGTTATGGCCTAAATCGCACCCGGCAATATCTCGTCTAATATTTATAAATATGCTGGAGTTCAATCTTTAAGTACTTTGTTTTTTATTAGCAGGTACTATCTAATTTTATTCTCTGATAATTTAGTAATTAGGTTCGACATTGTGATAACTAATGAAAATTTGATTTTAGACTGAATTCTTTGTAATTCTAACAGTTGTTGTTTATGTGACCTCTGGTAATTTAAGTTTTTTCTAAACAGATAAAAATTTAATTTAATAAAATTAAAAATTCATTACCTAAAAGCGTTAAAATGTCCGTGTTGATAAAATATTTTACAAATTCTGTGGCTAATTATTAAAAGACAACTAAATACATAAAGATTTTGTAAATGCAAATATTTTGTTTTAATATAATTGAACTGAATTTTACAGTATCATTTCCTTATGGGGTAGGACAGCCTTACCCTACCTGTATCACATTTAAAATTTCAATAAGCAGTAAGTGCCCATTGGCTTAGTACCCTAGTACCTTACACATATTGACTTAGTCTAAACACTTGCGAATTTCCTTCTAATCATCCCATTCATCATCATAAGGAGCAACATCATAGGCCGGAATATTTTCAGGTTTGTAGGACTTTGGTACACATGCGCTAGGCTTTGCTAAGCGTGCCACAACTTTTTGCGGGAGTTTCTCTGGGAAAAAATCTGGACGAGATGGGCAATTTAAGATATGATCTTTATAAGCCGGTGGTAAAATCCTGTGGGTGGCGTTAATCGGACATACATCGTAGCCAGGGTGTGTTTTCTGACATTTTACGATATGTGCTTGTATGCGAGAATTTTTGACTCGATGCAGAGGATCGAAGGGGCACGCCACTAACTGACCGCCCATCTCTGAAATCTGGAAAGAATTTTATTTCATTTTATTTGAAAATTTAAATTTAAAATCTATTGCTAAATAGGTATCAAGTTTCACTTACAGTTTGTATATTACTTAGATTCTGTACGTAATTTATTTATTTTTGTAACTTTTATATTCTTTTCTACCGTCATTATTGCATTTTCTATAGCACAGGGCTTCAAAAGTGGTCTTTTCTTCGTTATTTCCAACTTGGCGTAAATTCATAGAGAACACAGAATATAGGTAATACTATGATTTATGGACTGATGCCCTGATTTTTGCGCGACTACTGTCAAAAGTATTTTGACGGGACTTCAACAGATGTTTTGTTTTGTTACTATTTAATCTTTTTATTTTGTCTCTAGGTTGAAACAATATTATTTGTCCTGTGGTACAATTTTTTAAAATTACTGTAACTTTATTGTTTGAATCATCAGTTTATTACTTAATATTAAAATATATTTATGCTTTATTGTTATTAATTGTTAACTTTTGTATGTCCCTTCTTAAGTATTATGAGTTCCAACAAAAGAATGAATAAAATGAATGGTAAGTAGGTTTATCTTGTTTATTTAAAGTGTAAAAGTGAATAAAGAGAGGGACTAAAGACAATTTAAATCTACATACAACAACTGACCATATCAAACTTCATAATTCGATTCTTCATATTCTGCTTTAATGTTTTTAATGTTTCTTTACTTAACAGATAAGCCCTTTGGCCTTTACTGATTTAAAAATTACACATATCCTATAGATTTAAAAGTTCTATTAATTGGTTACTAACCAAATATATTTTGACATATGGACTACACAAAATAATTATTTTATACCTAGATTGTAGTAATGCTAAAAGAGTGAAGAAAGAATGTAACTACGGAGAATCATGCTACAGACTCAATCCAGCACATTTGAGAGAATACAGTCATCCTCATTGTGAGTAACTAAGCTTGATAAATAATATCATCAAATTGTTATTTTTTATCCAAGATTGATATTACATTTTTAAATGTCTGATCAAAGCATATTAGATTATGTTTGCTACATCTATAATCTCTTGCTCCCGCTATTTTGTAAAAACAATTTCAAGATTATGTACTATAATAATATTATGAGGGTGCATATTTAAATTAATGTAGCTCCCGGGAATAACACGAAAAAGATTTTTTAAATTATCAACTAGTGGATACCTAAGTTAGCAGACAATATCTTGTATATATCAACTGATCATCATTAATTTTGGATCAACAGTAGGTAGTACATTTTTTTTGTAGTGGAAGAGATATTGGACAATCACACTGGTTTGGGAAGCTATGAAATACCAGAAAGATTAGCCCTTCAGAGGACAATGATTGTTGATCAACTTAATATTATAGTAGAGAAGCAGTTGTATGAAACTAAAAATAAGAAAAATGATTCTGAACTGTAAGTGTTATTGTTTAAATGGAATATATAATTTAAATATCTAAGCTGAAATATTGTTACTTATTTATTACATTTGAAAAACTAACAGACTTATGGTAAAATAAGTCTAAAAACAAATACTAAAAATTAACAAAAAGCAAATAGTGGGTTCTAGTATAAAATTGTACTTATAGGAAAATTTAACAATCTTGAAACTTATCAGTATTATTTCTGTGAGTAATTGTAATTTTTCAGTGTTAAAAAAGAATCATCACATGGAAATGAAACAAAACATAACAGTGAAATAAAAAATGAACCATCTACATCACAAACTTGTAGTAATGATAAAGTAGAAAAGAAGGATAGCAGTAGTAAGGGGGTAGATTTAGAAATTGCACGAAGAAAAGAGAGATGGGAGAAGATGAAGCGAGAAGAGAAGGCAAAACAAGCAGGTGCTGCATCATCTGCTACAATATCTACCTCAGCATCTACAACAGCGCCTGCCTCAGCACCAACAGCACCTGCCACATTACCTGCCACACAACCTGCTACTGTTAGGGGTGGGTAAATTCTAAATAGAGTGATGTGTTTCACTGTGTGTTCATCACTGTGTGTTCATCACTGTGAATGATACAAACAGTTGTATGTAACTTTGCATGCATACATGATGCATTACAATCCTCCTTTGACCCTTTAAAATCCATCTTCTAGATTCAGACTACAAGCCCATCGTGCCACCCACGCGGCGCATCCACGAGTACTTCAAGGTGGTGCGGCCGACGGGCCACATGGCGGCCAAGCACGACGCCAGCGCGCCGTACCACGTGTTCTATACGACTATCACGGACAGTAAAGAGACGCACGCGCAGCCCTACTCTATTACGTTTCAAGGTAAGTTGTCAACACTATCTATGTGTATTAAAAAGTAGATAAAGCATTCTAAAAATGCATGCCATTTCATAGACTGAGATCCCAGCCCAGGCAGAGAAAGACAGAGAAGAATATAAGGTATTCTTACTGATAAAATGTATTTCATATTGTAGTATATGTGTGTACAATGAATGTATGCATACCCGCCAGATTGTGCCGCTTGGAAACTTACAAGTTTCTATCTCCTATAGCTTAGAAATGGGGGGAACTTGTAAACCACTTTGGAGGCCGATTACACGAAAATGGTAGACTTTGTAGAAAAGTCATGCATGAAACCTTGCCTTAATTTTTTTTAAATACCTATTCGTTGATACCCCACACGATGGGTTGGAATGAAAAAATATTTTTCATCCCCATTTCACATGTATTATTATGTTATGATGGCAAAACCAAGATCTATGCACATTATAATATTATAAAATATACCAAAATTCTTTCACTTATATTCATAATTACAAAACCTATAATGGCGGACAGGTAGACAGACAGACGAACATACAGAGCGAAACTATAAATGTTCCTTAAGTATAACAGACCCCTAAAAACGAGTAATTGATACTAAAACGCTACTTTTTACTCTGTGTTTCAGAGATCCTTGACCGCAGCCTGGGTGAACTAAAGTGCTCGCTGCAGATCAACTTCATGGTGGACGTGTCCTGGCTACTGGCGCACTACTACTTCGCTGGATACAGGTTAGACGTTACCTCTGCTCAATGACCTACTTATAAAACTAGCTGTTCGCTATGGACTATGGTATTTATATAAACTAGCGTTTTCTATAGGGATGTTCACACACGGTACATACAAGTGTGTAAGTTCGGAGTGTTGAGGATAGATCGCGCTAGGCGCTGGTAAGATCGCGCTATTACTTTTGTCCATAGTCGACAACATAATACGAATAAATTATAACAACAGTCAACCTGCTAATTAATTAGATTCCTTGATAGTACATTTTGTAGGTTTCACTTCTAATGCGTATGTAGTGTGTGTATACACGTGTTTTCTTCTTTTAATTCCTTTAACTTAAATAAACTAATAATTATTGACCGCTGATTGAATTAATTATTTTCAAATCAAGCAAATCGAATAGATATAAGTATCATATAAAAGTGGACATTTGTATTATTATAATGAATTTTTCAGTGCGAAAAACCTGACGATACTGTACGGCGAGGAGTCCCCAGACCTGCGGGACATTAACAAGAAGAAGCCCAACGTGCAGGCCCACCACGTTACCATGGCAACGCCCTTCGGCAAGCACCACACGTAACCAGCTTCTAGAAACTTAAAGAACACAATCCGTGATACACTTAACTGAATGACCTTTTATTATTTTATACATGTAGTTTTATGGGGCTTTTGCATGATAATAAATGTGATTTTGATTTGAATAAGCAAAACAGTTAAAACCTGTGTTTGATGGGTATAGACGCATAGACGCTTATATTATATACGAGGCATGATGAGACAAAAAGTGTCTCCAGTTAAATAGCCCCACTTTTTGAGATTTTTGGGGCCATTTCGACATCTGAAGTATAGTGAAAACAAGATGGCTGACATTTGAAGTATGGTGAAAACCAAGATGGCGTAACTTTTTCTTGTATGGAGATTTGCTCTGTCAAATGTTCGTCATAGCCCATCTTAAGTTTTGAAATCTTTGGTTATGTGTGGCGTCTTTAGTCTAAGAGTCAAATTGAACTATTCACTACACAAAAATATACGTTTCATATTATGACATCCTACTACTATTATAAATTTGAAAGTTTGTGAGGATGGATGTTTGTTACACTTTCACGCAAAAACTACTGAACGAATTTCGATGAAATTTGGTATGGTAGCAGTTTAGGCTCTGGGTTAAAACATAGGCTACCTTTTATCCCGAAAAAGTCTTCCCATGGGATACAGTATTTACGCAGGCGAAGCCACGGGCAAAAACTAGTAATTATTAATATAAAGCCTGTTTCCCAAAAGAAATTATATATTTAAGATGCGTGATCAGTATTCGATACTCGTTCCAAAAATATAATATGTAACAGTTGTGATGAGTTTATCCTCTAAATTAGTAACTTTAATTCACATACGCTATGATGTGGTAGTTCGCGGCGTACATCAGTGCAAAGGTGTCCATACGTCTATACATACTGGCATTATTTACTTTATATTCGGCCTGACGTTGGATAAAATATTTAACTCGAATGAAATAACGAACTGTATATAATGTGCTCGTACTTTGTGCAGTAAGATGATGATCCTGTGCTACGAGGACGGCGCGATGCGCGTGGTGGTCTCCACCGCCAACCTCTACCTCGACGACTGGGAGAACAGGACGCAGGGGTGAGTGAGGCAGACGGAGCGTGTGCAAGAGAGAGCGAGAGAGATAATCATGTGCGTGCAAACTAGCGTGCGTGCGTTCGTGTAAACAAAAAAATGTTCTATCCTATGTTGTATAATCTACTAAATATTATTTTTTAATTATCTTTATCTCGCACAGTCTATGGTTCAGCCCCCGCTGCCCGGAGCTGCCGGCGGGCAGCGCGGTGGACGCGGGCGAGTCGCCGACGCGGTTCAAGCGCGATCTGCTGCGCTACCTGCACCCCTACCGCGTGCCGCACCTGAGCTACTACGTGGAGCGCGTCAAGAGATGCGACTTCTCGCACGTCAAGTGAGTCGCTTACCTTCTAAACTACTACGATTCTACGCTACCTGTGTAAAGCGCAGTGCTTAAGAGAATAGAGTTCGTACATTGACCTTAAAGTTTAAGACCATAAATATGGAAATATTTAAGGTCTTAAACTTTGTTTATTCGAATATTAGACACAACCAAAGCTGCGGGTCCTTATCATATATCAGCAAGATTTTGAGTGCGATATGCTTCCTCGATATCTCGACCTATTTCAATTCTATTTATAAAATCATTACACATCTGTATCGTTCCCAAAATTTGGAAACAAGCTTTTATTACTCCTATCCACAAGAAGGGGAAGAATATATATATATATATATACTGTGCATCATAGCCAAATTGTTTGAAAGGATTATCTATAATCAGGTTTACGCTGCTCTTATAAACTCTTTTAGTCCTTTCCAACACGTTTTTTTAAGAGTGACAAATCTGATACTTTTCAACGATTTTATTACAGACGCAATGGATAATGGTAACCAGGTCAGGCGTATATACTGATTATAGCAATGCTTTCGACCGCTTTGACCATGACCTTCTAATACTCAAGCTTAGCAACATGGGCGTACGTGGGGATCTGCTCAGGTGGTTTTCCTCCTATACTGAGAACCGATCCCAGGCTACAGTGCTTAATAACTACATATCTAGCTGGGTTCCTATTCTTAGCGGTGTGCCACAAGGCTTGCTGCTCGGGCCATTACTATTTATAGTGCACGTAATTGATATTGATTCTTGCTTAGTCGACAAAACTATTGTGTTTTGCAGGTGATATGAATATCCACACCACTATATCATCACACGCGGCCATGCTAGCTTTTTAAACGGACATTACCCTACTTTAGAATTACTGTAAAGCTAACAAACTCGATTTTAATCCCAGCAAATGTTCTATAATAACTTATACCCGAAAGCGCTTAGTCATCACCGCTACTACTTATTGGGAGGTCAGATATTAACTAGATCGAATTGTGTCCGTGATCTGGGTGTTATTCACGATTCCAAATTACTGTTTTAGCTTGGGTTTTTCATGAGAATGTCAAATTGTTTTATCGAAGCGATGACACTCAAGGTTTTGTACTGTACGTACGTTAGCAGTCATCTCGAGTGTGCGTCACAGGTGTGGAGCCCCTGCTACCATAAATACATAGATCGTATTGAGATGATCCAAAGACGCTTTATCAAATACATATGCTACCATGGAAGGATACCATACCACTCTGACAACTATCTAACCCTATGTAAAAAATTCCATATCCTGCCTTTAAAAAGTCGACGCGGGATAGCTGACTGTGTCTTATTGATGAAGTCGATGACTAATGAGCTTGATTGTTCACATTTAACATCAAAATTCTCATTAAATAAATTATGCAGGGATCATGACTTACACCACTAAAGTGTCAGCAGTAAGGAAAAGCTTGAGCTCTAACTTCTTTGGCGATTCAAAGCTACAAGAGATTTTGTTTTTGTCCTTTTATTTTTTCTATATCTTAGATTAATTTAGACTACAAAACCCACCTTCTACCGGGACTGTTCACAAATGCATTTTTCGTTATGTAATTTAAAAGTGAAAACTTGTAATTGGCTGACTGGATACTAGAATAATAACTAGGTATAGAATTAATTTAGCTGTAAGTTTTTCATGTTATTAAATAAATAAATAAACAATGGATACGGGACAAGCATGACAGCATTATCGCCATTAATAAATAATTATTACTAACCGCATTTAATAAATAAAATATACTAGTATACCAAATTGATTTATTTTTAGCTATAGGACAAACGAACAGTGGCGGGCTTAAGGGCAACATCTTTTAGCAACCATTCCACTAAAACTATGTTACAGCGTGTTCCTGGTGGCCTCGGTGCCCGGTTCCCACGCCGACCTGGAGTGGGGCATGGTGCGGGTGGGGTCGCTGCTGCGGCAGCACTGCGCCATACCAGCGGCGGACAACGCGCGCTGGCCGCTCGTGGCGCAGGCCAGCAGCCTCGGCAGCTACGGCAAGGAGCCTAAGGTTTGAGTGTGCGAGCGAATGCGAGTGTGACATATGAAAATTAAAAACAAACAGCTCAATCGCTAACCGCAATTTGCAAGATTTAATGACAAACATCGGAAAAGGTGAAACTAAATAAAATCTCGTAAAAAATATACATTTATTAGATTTTTTCGCATAGCACTACATATAGAGAAAAACTGATAACAGTGTGAATATTCTTACCCCGGCCACATACAGTCCTAATTTCAGGATATTCTTGATGGACATGAAAACCTGGCCATTCTTAATAAGGAACATTTATTTATGGATGTCAGATTCAGTATCCGATTCACGCAAAACTTAAACCTAAAACATAGAAAAGATAATTTACCAAAAAAGAAGTAGAAAAACTAATAAACTATGCGTATATAAAGCGTGCGTGTGCATGTGTTTATGCGTTCGCATATGCGTGCGTGTGTCTGATTACCAATTTACAGAGCATGTCGAAAAGATAAATGTTTAAAAATTGTACACAGCTATGGCTGACAGGCGACTTCCTAACGAACTTCACGAAGACCAGGAACCAGACGCAGCTGCTGACGAGCCGCCCGGAGCTTAAACTCATCTACCCGTCGCTTGGTAAATATTAGTTGACTATTTACTACTATATAATTATTATATGAATACGTGTAGCAAACACTTTCAGTACAGTTTTACGGTAGTTGTGCAAGCGGAGGAGTATGGAATTTGGCCGACCGAAAATTAAAATTTGTGTGGAGGAAGATGTGCAGAAAGATATTTTTTTTTAATAATAGATAAAATTTATAAAATAACTATAACACACACTACCTCATATTATTATTAATACACACTGCCGTGCGATGTTGTAACACGTTGACCGTTTGTCAATCTGTCACAACATTTACTTTTTTTTCCATCTTAGAGGTAAAAAAAACCCTTATAAAGTTCAAACTTAAAAATATATGTATTATTGTAGGCGAATTTCGACCTCTAGTATATACTAATTATGTATTATGAGATAGTGATCTAGTTACGTTTTTTTAATTCAATTTTAATAATTCATAGATTTTTTTGTTTTGAGATTGTGGCTCACATGTTATGTCATACAGTAAAATGTCAGCAACATTTTAATTTGGTAGTAACATTTTCTTTCGTACGTGACAGAAAACGTAAAGCGGTCGCATGACGGTCTGCTGGGCGGCGGCTGCCTGCCGTACGCCGCGGAGGTGAACAACAGACAGCCCTGGCTAAAGGACTTTTTATAGTTAGTAAATTAATACAGACTATGTTTAAGTCTTATGAAACGGAACACGACAGGCTTGCTGCATTTAAAACTTAGGGTTTATAGCATGCCTTTATTGGCGATTATATCGAATGCTGCAGCGTACACACACATTCAGAGTAGCCACAATATGAGTACACGATCGCTCGCAATGTGAGTACACGCACGGTGCAGTGTGCACTAACGCAGGCTCGCAACACGCCCACAATGTGAGTACACGCACGGTGCAGTGTGCGCTAACGCAGGCTCGCAACACGCCCACAATGTGAGTACACGCACGGTGCAGTGTGCGCTAACGCAGGCTCGCAACACGCCCACAATGTGAGTACACGCACGGTGAAGTGTGCGCTAACGCAGGCTCGCAACACGCCCACAATGTGAGTACACGTACGGTGCAGTGTGTGCTAACGCAGGCTCGCAACACGCCCACAATGTGAGTACACGCACGGTGCAGTTTGCGCTAACGCAGGCTCGCAACACGCCCACAATGTGAGTACACGCACGGTGAAGTGTGCGCTAACGCAGGCTCGCAACACGCCCACAATGTGAGTACACGTACGGTGCAGTGTGCGCTAACGCAGGCTCGCAACACGCCCACAATGTGAGTACACGCACGGTGCAGTGTGCGCTAACGCAGGCTCGCAACACGCCCACAATGTGAGTACACGCACGGTGAAGTGTGCGTTAACGGAGGCTCGCAACACGCCCACAATGTGAGTCCACGTACGGTGCAGTGTGCGCTAACGCAGGCTCGCAACAGGCCCACAATGTGAGTACACGCACGGTGCAGTGTGCGCTAACGCAGGCTCGCAACACGCCCACATTGTGAGTACACGCACGGTGCAGTGTGCGCTAACGCAGGCTCGCAACACGCCCACAATGCGAGTACACGCACGCTCACAAGGTGCGTACACGCACAATCGCGATGTGACTACACGCATGCTCGCAATGTGAGTACACGCACACTCGCAATGTGAGTACACGCACGCTCACAAGGTGCGTACACGCACGCTCACAACGTGCGTACACGCACGATCGCAATGTGACTACACGCACGCTGGCAATGTCAGTACACGCACACTTGCAATGTGAGTACATGCACGCTCACAATTTGAGTTGCAGCGTGCGGCATAATCGCTATGAGATGTACAACAGACGTGCGTGCGTTCTTTTATGACTTTTTATGACCTTGACTTCTATAATGTGTTATAATATCTACTCAGTCAATGGCGCGCGACCCACTCGGCCCGCGACCGCGCGATGCCGCACATCAAGTCGTACCTGCGACTGTCGCCGGACCACGCCACCGCCGCCTACTACCTGCTCACCTCCGGCAACACTAGCAAGGTTTATTTATATACACAACACATTACTGCCAACTTAACCATCGCAACGGAGTGTCACTTTCGTCCCATTTCACGAAATCACTTCCACAGATTTTACACTTCAATGAAGTCTACATATGATGATTCAATTGATCATAATTCATACTATGTTGACTTCATTTGTCTTGGACCCTTTCTTTATTTAAACGACCTAGAATCATATGTAGAATAATGTTGATTTTTCTGTAAAAAAAGCCTGTTTTTGTGTGAAGGCTGCGTGGGGCTCCATCAATAAAGGCAACGCCGCGTGCCGCGTCATGAGCTACGAGGCCGGCGTGCTGCTGCTGCCGCAGTATGTGGTGAGTATCTACAGCACCGGGAGGCACGCAAGTGCCATTGATAGCTTAAAAGCATATGCTAGTAAATAGGTTCGACCGGTGTGATAATATCGGGAGAGCCACGCTTTAGCGACATTGAGTTCATTTCGATCGAAGTGATACCGCGGCCTCACAACAGCACTCGTAGTATGTCCACCAAAGAAATGGTTTCCTTCTGCGGAAGAATAGACAAAATGACAGATTGACTAAGGAAATCTGTCATTTTGTCTACACAATTTGTCGGTATGTCTATTCTTGTGTGGGCAAAGCGCATTTCTACGCGTGCTGGTGTGAAAAAATACTTACGTAATGCTGAACTAACCGAAGACCAGCTGTTTAGTTTACCTTAGGGTGTCCCCACATGTATAACCACCACTAGCACACCGACGCGAAAAAAGGCGGTCCTTCCACACGGTGCCACGTGTGAAAGACCCTTAGAATATGTATTTAACAGTTTTACGGCTGCGTGAATGTTTGAAACCGACTTAGTAGGTACATAATATAAGGCCTTATATATTGACTATTTTTTATTTTCTTTTTTAATTAATAAAATCAAACTACAGACTTAAATCCCATACCTTTTTTAGCCAAATATTACAATAAGTATTATGCTCAGGACATATATAAATTTCCTACAATTATTTTATACGTATAATTGTTTACGAAGTCCATCACGATTTGATAAACTAAAATCAAGGTCACTTTTGAATAATTTTATTAAAGATTGTTTTTCGCCCGCCTCGTATGGCCATTGGAACGTTATGGTCGAATATTTATGATTTCAGATAAGCCAAGACTTCTTTCCGCTAATGGGGCCGAACAAGCTGGAGATACCGTACGACCTGCCGCCGACCCGCTACACGGCCGACATGTCGCCCTGGGTGTCCGACTATTTGTATTAAATGATGTTCTTGTTATCGTGTGGTTTCATTGTATCCCCTAGGGCTTAGTGTGTGGCTGTTATAGTTAAAAACAGTGGCATGTCCAGGAGTGCCGACATAAGTGAAAACAATAGCGCACAGGCAAACATGCGGCGCGCGACCCGTCCGCCCCTACGTCGTACGCCTATCTCATACCGCACTAGTGTCGCGAGTTCAATGGTATTTCCCATCTTAAAAAAATGCTCAACGCGCCTAAATTAGTTTTCACTTAAAAATTGTGTACCTTGGTGAAATTACATAACTTATTAACTATTACTACTATTATTACTTATTACTATTATATGATGACGAAAGCATCAAGACATTTCTTGATGCTTTCGTGACGCGCTTGTGACACCGCGGGTGTTGCGGTTGGTGCGGCGCAAATTACTTGCCATCAGGCGATCCGTCAGCCGTCAATTTTGAAAACATAATATGCTTTTATCTTCTAATCACAAAAGTGGAATTAGGTGTAGAATACATGCGACCTTGACTATGTAAAAACGCGTGGCTCAGCTACGTATGGGCAAATTTGTGTCTTGGGTTCCTGTCCCGGCCACCAATATTTTTGTGATTATTTTTTAATACCCATCGCTATCTGTTTTTTTTTCCTACCAGGTACTAAAACTCCGAACAAAGCTCGGTCTCCCAGGCCATAGCTACTTATATTTCAGGCGAAATGTACGTTTTCCTTGAAGCTGTTCTTCGCGAATAAACTCTGGCAAAGTGGAGTTTTCATAGCTAATATGAAATAGTGAGTGTGCACTTTGCAACACAGAGGCTTACAAAATTTGTTATTTACTCTAAAAAAATCTGATACCAATGAACCCCGAGAGTAAAGTGCCCGCGGTCGTTTCGAATCAATGTAACCTTCGTACCTTCAAGAAAATACCGAAGATACTGGTAGGAGCCAGTAGGTACCCCTTAAAAAGGCCGGCAATGCATTTGTGACACCAAGTATTGCGGGCGTCCAAGGGCTTAATGGCTCACTATCAGGCGATCCTTGCCCCTTACTGCCTGAAATGTGTGGAATTGTTGGCGATTGCGTCCCCGGCCCAGTTGGGTCCGGTTCGGTCGCGGTCCGGCGACGCCCCACGTCTATATATACAGGCCGCCGCTGCCGCAGGACCAGTGCCTGACCGTCAGTGAAAGCCTAGGTAAATATGAGGGTGAGTATCCTAAAACTTTTCCAAAGAATAACATGTTTTATGACACATTTGCGAAGTGTCGTCACTAATTGAAGAGGGTCCGACTTTTTTACATATTATTACTCCGTAAAACTACCATTAAAATCAAGATTATAGGTGTACCTAATGTAGATTTTGCCCATGATGCAGTCTGTTTGTTGCCAAAATAAATGAACAAAAAAAGTCAAGGGCATGGCCAGTCATTGGTTTCTTACTGAACTACAACGAACAACTACTTAAGCAGGACATTAGACGTCCCTGGATCTCAATTTGTTATCTCTCACAGAAAGTTATGACCAATGCAGTGCAGATGGGTCTGCCTTACCTTGGAATTTAAATTGCACCTAGTCCCTTTGTTTTATAGTTATTCATTTTACTTTTGAGGTACTAATAGTGTGTGTTATTTAATCGCAGTTAATATGTTTATGGTGCGCGCTGGTGGCGGTGGTCGTGGCGGACGAGTACTACGCGCCACAGACCTTCCGGCAGGTGAGTCCTGAGTACACTGTGTTTAAATACTCTGGGAATATAGACGCAAACTAGCAGACAGATCATCAGATGGCCGATTTCTGCCGTCCATGTACACCCGCATCATCAGAGTAGTCAACAAGCGTTGTATTCGTCTGGAGTAGTAACGCGCGGATACTGGGAGTGAATAAAATGTAAGAGCATTTAGCCAAGTTGCCATCGCTAATTACGACGACGAAGTTCTAAAACAAAAATGTATGGGATTTGACATAAGGCATCGCTATGTGACATACGCATCGTTGTGTGACTTATGCTTCACGATGTCACTTAGCGATGCTTACGTCAAATCCCATACATTTTCATTTTGGAACTTCGTCGTCGTAATTAGCGATGGCAACTTGGCCAAAGACTCAGTAGGTCATTAGAGTACCGAGTAATTGTGTTTGGCAACACGGCGCGGCGTGTCACACATCAATAATGCCGCATAGCTGCACTCAAGCGGACCGTGAATCAATTAATACCAGTTGCAGCTGCTAATTAATTATGATGATGCCAATGTGATGCAATAGCTAATGCCAATTGAAAACTTAGGACGAGTCATCGACTTCTTCGACATAGATCGGCAATCCTTCTTTTTAATGTCCACCGCATAAGAAGCGTGTTGTACCTACAACAGACTTATTTGTACTTAAAAAATCATTAAAATAATGATTGGCATTTGATAAGGCGACCTTCGATGGCTGGTAGCTTTTTGACTATAACAAACTGGAGACATTTACTTAGACAACACCTGACACTTATTACACAGATGCCTGTTTCTTTAATCCTATTATTTGGGATAAGTACCTAAAAGCCATTTACTCAACATGCCTGATTCTGTCGCTCTTGGAGACTGTCACAGTCACCCTGTAACCCGAAGTTACTCCCCGAACTGTGTCGAGTGTGTGGCCACTGAGCTGCCTGTTTCTGCGGCAGGTGAGGCAACAGTCCCTCTTCCAGCCCTCCGACACGGCGCGGACTCCGTCCATACGCAGAGAAATTGCTGTAAGACTTACGATAAGATAACTTTACTTAATACCAATTTCACACATGTCTGTTAAAGTAAATCGTTGATTAAATGTCATGTTATCTCTCTCGTTGTTCGTGTTAATGAAAGAGAACGCATGATTTTTAGACAAACGATTAACACTCAGGCGTTGGTGTAATTAGGACAGTCTCTAGTTGAGCTAACACTAGTCTTTAGATTTCGGTATGAGTACCTATACCTACCTACTAATATAATATGTTAAAATATATTTGGGTTTTCTAGGTTGATAATTGTTACCTAATGATAAAAGTCGCTTTGAGCTTACTAATTTGAATACTCACTGAACTAAAAGGTGCCTACTACCGGATTACTATCATGTATTCCTACCCAATTATCACATATTCCCTAACCTAGTAGCCCTAGTCTAACTCAATCCTTGAAGTTTACGGAGTTGTAAGATTAGCTAACACTTGTCCACGTTTTCAGGCGCCGTACGCCAAGAGCATGTTCACTCCGGCCGTCAACGACGTGGTGCCGCAGGGCTCCGTCGCGCAGACCTGGCGCCCCGGACCCTCGCACGAGATAGACAACTATAACAGAGGTAACGCAACTTCAACAAAGCACCAGCACACCGACTGTATTCTCCCCTTGTTAGAAATTAGTTAAGTAAGTAGGTACTGATTTAATTTAACAGATTAAAATTTTGCTGGGTTCAATTTAAATAGATTTCTCATTCCATTTCTGAAGGCTTTAAAAACTTTAGTTTTACGTTTTGGATACTAATCATAAACATTCATAGTGTGCTTTACTGTTTGGACTTTAAATGTTTTTATGTATAATCAAATATTTTTTAATGATAAATCAGTATGTTAAAGACTTTTTATGATAAATACAAAATGTTGTCGCACGTGTTACTAACTAGGCTTACATGATGTTACAGAGCAGGAAACGTCGCGCGCGGACTGGCGGCTGCCGTACGGCATGAGCAAGGAGCAGCAGGCTGCCATCCTGCACCACAAGCAGTCGCTGAGCTCGGGTGAGTACTCCTCAGCCACCATGTCTATGGCACACCATCGGACGGTCAATCTGCTCGTTTACACTGTCCATGGACACTTGAAACAACAGAGGTATTGCAAGTGCGTTTCCGGTCTTTAAAACCTCTGGTATTTATTTGGTCGAGCCGGTTGAATCATACCGAAACTAAGCTATCCGGGTAATTTTCAAAATAAATACGTAAACAGAGTGACTTACTACAAACCTAAGTACTAGGATAACATAACAATACAGAGGGCGCGTTCCGCTTCGAGTACGCGTCAGACAACGGGCTGTCGGCGGGCGAGCAGATCGAGCCGGACGGCTCGCGCATCGGCGCCTACCAGTACAAGAACCCCAGCGGACAGCTCGTCAAGCTCAAGTACAGAGCCGGCAAGGAAGGCTTCCAGGTATAGCTTTTGCCAGTAGTTTCTTTCCCCTGATTTGTGAGTGTACAAACGTTTCAGTGAGGGTGTTTGATATTTTTTCTGCCGCTAGAGGGCAGACCCAACCCCAAAAGACCCACACAAAGCGTCATCTGGTGGCGTAAGTGGTATTAAAAATGGTCAATAAGAATTTTCGATTCGTTTTCTGTCACGTCGTCTGTCTGCGCTTGGTAGCACGACGGTCCTTGTCGTGTCAAAAAGCTGTCAGATGTCATAAATTTAGAAACGCTCATCGTATACGGGGTTGCCATCTTCACATGAGTGGGGCTCCTTTTGGGTTATTTTAAAAACTTTGGATACGTTTCCCACCTCTAGGGGAAAGAAAATTCTCTTTTAAGGGATGCCTACGTCATACAATAACCATGTTTGTGCCACGACGCGCGACGTAATCTAGTAACTTTTGAGTTGCTATACATATATATAATTATAATTGTTAGAAGAACTTATTATAACTGTTAGACTTTCGTATCTTTAATACAATGTTTTCATTAAGTATACGAGTATGAAATGTTTTCGCAGATCCTTGAAGGCAGCCACTTGCCGAAGAGCCCGGAGCCGGTGGCGCCACAAGCTCGAGGTATAAATTCTCTTGATTCTAATCGCGAAGTCTATTACTATCGTTAAAAGAGAATTACCCCCGAATGCTGCACCTGCACGGTAGGTAATATTATGGTGGAATTATTACGATAGAGTGACAATGCTTACACTTTAAAACGTACATAATTTTTTCATTCTCTCGCTGATCGTTAGATGACACTGATCAAACGTGTACCAAATCTACAAAATTAGCCTTTTATTATAAAATAAAACGCCATCTCTAGGACTATGTTTGAAGCACGTCATAGGTTATCTTATATTTAAAAAAAACTCAATAGGTAGCGCTAACAACTATAGGTACCTAGCCGACTAGCGTACTATTCCTATATTTTTGTAAATTTGTAATTTCTCTGTGTGCGCGTGTGGGGGGCGAATTAATGTTGCCATACATAAAAAATAGATATCCAACATGCTGGATTTTTATTCAATTAAGCTATAAATATAAGTGTTTATAAAGTGCAAAATTATTATACATGATATTATTTTGGTTCTGTAATGACCAGTGTTTATTTACGGCGTTTTAATAATTTGAAATACCTCTATCTTTACCTTAACCTAAACACTTTTGTTTAAAACTTATAAATATAGGTAAACATTATAAGAAGACGGAGTTTATCCGGGAAATTCAATGGGTGACGTTGTGGTTTTTGTATTTCTATAAAAAAAATGTGTTATTCCGGTTCTTAATGTGTAATATTAGTAGAATATTAACCATTAAATATTCGTTAACGTGCACAAGTGTGGGAAAGTGGCGGCTTATAATTTGCCAGTGTCAAGTTAAAAAGGCGGGAAATAGAATTTTCATTTCAATTTTCAACAATGTGTTCCTAAATCGTCAAGTCTAAAGTCTAGTCAAAGTCCAAATAAATAGTTAGTGCAGTCCATGAGTCATGTCATGTCGATTCAGTAAAGTGGTAGAAGCTTTTCTGAAAATTCCTAGGGAGTTTTGGAGGGAACACAAAATAGCATGTTTTTTGAAGTTGTAACACTTTCCCACACTTGTACACGTTAACGAATATTTATTGGTTAATATTCTACCAATATTACACATTAAGAACCGAAATAACACAAATTTATAAGGAAATACAAAAACCACAACGTCACCCATTGAATTCCCCGGCAAAACTCTCTGATTTTTTATTAACAATCCTTTAACTCGATTTTTGAACATGGAATAAAAGTTTCTTCTTCTTCTTCAAAAAGTTATTTCTTTCGTTCTTGAAGAAAATTATTTTAAACGAAATCGAACAGTAACTTTTGAAGTAATTTGAAAAAAACCTATTACCCGTTGATAGTTACGGAACCCTCCTTGATGCTCTTGATTAGGTTATTAGTTTTTTTTAATGTGTACTCGGTTCATTGCTTATTGCTTTTTGAATCACCTACATTAAGGAAAAAATATATTGTGCCCATTCGTAAATAAAATGTTTGCTTTCAAGTTGTTGCCAAGTTTGTTATTTCATATTTGTTCGCCAAAATAATAATATTTATTTTTACTAAAACCCTAAGAGCATTAATCCAACTGGATGCTCTAAGCTAAAACCTTTTAATGGGAATCAAATTTGTTCGAAAAAATATACTAAGTAATTAATTATATCTGCGAAGGTGTTTTATCAACTTCATATATTTATCCTTATCCAAATAAATATTATATTATATTTTATCCAAATTTAAATAATGGTGAACAAAATTGCCCTTAACATCACTAGATTTCAATTTACATTTATGGAGAAATCATAATAATTTTACCTAATTATAACTCCGCAACTAAAATTCGCGCGCGTGGTTAGCCATACTCCTGCGTTATGACGAGCGCTGTGACGTGTGTGTGTGTGTAGGTGTAGGTCAGTACCTACACCTAGAGAAGAGAAGAAGGCGTCTTCTCTCGCCGGGCCCCTGAAAAGGGCCTTACAGCGGAAAACATGACCAGGGGCTATGCCCCTCTACATGTGGTCTTCTATTTTTTAATTTTTTTAAAGAGGACGCGCCCAGTACGAGTACTGGGCGCAAGACGTCCGTTTTAAGGGAAGACCCCCCGCGACAGAACGCGGGGTAAACCCGAGGTACTAGGATGCTGAAAGGCGACGGCCGAGGGCGGCCAAGACCGGCAGTCGACTCCGGCGGAGCGTGGGGTCCCGGTCCGGAGACCAAGGAAACGCGTATGGTGCCGCTCCCACACACTCCGCATTTTATCGGACTGCGGACACAAACCGACCTGAAAATTTATCCCGAACCCCAGACTTTTGGTGTCGGGGGGGAAAGACAACGCCACGGTGTCTACAAGAGTGGCATTAGGGCTGCCACTCGTCGAGCACCGGGCGAGTACTAGAAATACGCACCGGTATTTAATTTACCGGCGCGGGGATAGGGTGCGGGAGGAAAGCGATCCAGCGGTGGTCGGGGCGTAGAGCGCACTAACGCGCCGGGGCGCCTCCTCTTCGGGGGCGGGGCGGCAAGCGGCGTGGCTCTGCGGAGTCCCCAGCGCTGATGGCGTCACGGGGCAGAAGTCTGCGGTCAGGCGGGCGGGCGTGCCACGGCGCCAAGTCGGCAAGCTCAACCAGGTCTGAGGCATCAGCTCGCTGGAACAGAGTAGTGGCGAGCCTGGAACAGAAAGCTTCCACGCTCGTTATTCGGAGGTCCCTGTTTATTGTGGAGGTCTTCACGTACCGCGGTGCTCCAACGATGCGGCGCAGCACTCAATTCTGCATTTGCTGCATCTTTTTTTGAAAGGACGCAGCGAGCAGGTGGTTCCACGCAGGAGCCGCGTACGTGAGGCGTGAGGTTTTGTACAGGGCCAACCTCATATTGAGTGGGACCTGGGGAGCTGAGTAGACCGGCGACAGTTTGGCTGCTGCGGCTCTGGCGCTAGCGACCGCGGCTTCGCACTGGGAGTGCATAGTCAGCCGCCGATCTATTTTAACGCCGAGGTATTTGGCAGTCTTACCCCATGGGATCTCCTTCTCTCCTATCTTCAGGGCGGGCGGGTATCCCCTCTTGCGGGTAACGGCGAGCGCCTGAGACTTACCGGCATTTACGGAGAGTCGCCATTTGCTCAGCCATGCCGGAAGAAGGTCGAGGGTCCTCTGGAGCTTCGCGGATGCGTGAGCTAAGTTTTGGGAGATGCAGATAAAGGCGGTGTCGTCAGCATACAACGCCGCGGTAGTGCCAGCGTCAGTGGGCACATCGCTGGCGTAAAAATTGTAGAGGCTGGGCGACAACACACCACCCTGCGGGACACCTGCGGTGATGGGGCGTTCCTCCGAGAGAACCCCGTCGACCTTGACCCTGAAGGTCCGGCCCGAGAGATATGAAGAGAGGAGTCTTACCATGTGGCTGGGGACATTTGCCTGCAGGAATTTGTAGAGTAGGCCTTCGTGCCACACGCTGTCAAAGGCCTTCTCCATGTCCAAAAAGACGGCCACTCCAGAGGCTTTCCTGTTGGTAGCATCTGTGAGGAGGTGCACCACGCGGACCAGCTGCAGGGTTGTGCTCAGTTGGGAGCGGAACCCGAACTGTTCCCGCCGAGGAGGGAGAAAGGGGGAAAGGTGTTTGAGGAGCAGGATTTCAAAGGATTTAGATAGGGTGGAGAGAAGGGTTATAGGGCGGTAGCCCTCCGCCCGTCTCAAGTTTTATGTGGCTTGGGGATGGTGATGAGCCCCATCTTCCAGGTATTTGGGAAGTGACTTGTCCTCACGATGCCATTGAAGAGGCGGGTAAGGGCAGCCACTGTCCTAAAAGGTAGGTGGCGCAAGGCTGCGTTGGTAATCCCGTCAGCACCGGGGGCCTTGCGGGGCTTGAGGCGGGCGAGGATCTTTTTGACCTCTCTGGGGGAAAAGGAAAAGTTTGGACGTTCAAGGGGGGAAAGGGGGGAATCTAAGAACATTCTTACCTCCTCGGATACCCTTGCTACGTGGTCGGTCGCCGTCGTCGGTAGGGGCGAGAACTGCCGCTCCAGGTGGTCAGCGTGGATCTCGGCACGGTCCTCGGCTCTGTTACTGGGATTGCCGTCTGGGTGGATGAGGGGTCTGATGGGAACGGTTGCACCGGTGAGACTGCGGCAAGTACGGTGTAGGGAGGTCCAGTCCTCACCTGCATCCGTGATGCGCCGCGTCCACAAGGCCGCGTTGTGGTCTTGCAGTGCCTGCTTCACCTCTGCTGTGAGGCGGTTCAGCTCGTTTTTAAGCCTCGGACATCTGTTTAGCTGCCAGCGCCGCCGAAGCTTCTTTTTTTTGGAAATCACCTCGGTTATGTGGCGTGGCAGCGGAAGTCTTCTAGGTTGGGAACTGGGAGACTGCTGAGTGGCCGCCTCCATCGCAGAAGTGATTGCGGCGGTGATCTACTGTGTCATACACTCTACATCGTCCACAGAGACCACCGGAAAGTTGGGCGTAAAGCCGTGCAACTGCAGGGCGAAAACCTCCCAGTCGTAGACCGGGCGGGGGGGGCGGCGGGGGGATGCTGGAGGGGGCAGCTCTTATGGTGGCCAGCACTGGAAGGTGGTCCGAGTCGAGCGCCTCGTCCAGAACCTCTTGCTGGAAGTCACCAGGGAGGCGATGGGTGATCGCGATGTCCAGAACGTCAGGGCTGTAGGTCGGACAGTCGGGGTAATGAGTGGGGACATAGGTGCCCACTACGGAATATCCGACGCGCTCGGAATCCGCGAACAGGCGGTTTCCGTCCGCGTTTGGCGTGCACACAACCTACACCTACACACACAAAACACGGTTGCCCCGAGTCCACCGACCACACAACACTGTGGTTGTGTGGTCGGTGCCCGAGTCCAAGTCCCGACGAGCGTTTTCACATATTAGAGAGAGAGACAGAGATATGTTTTAATATGGAACATGACAAAGACAAGTGTAAGGCTGGGACTAGATTTTATGCTCTGGAATCCGGAACACCGGTGAAAATTCAGAGCATTGAAAATAGAATAATGTGCTCTGAAACTCTGTGCTTATTCAATAGAGTTGAAAATCTAACACATGAGTGTCGAGTCAAATGTCAATGTCATATAATATGACAGCTTGACTCACGAATCTTCCATTTTCAACTTTATTGTATTAGCGCAGAGTAGTCCTTCCACCCTAGTCACTCCCGACCGCAACGTCATTTACCTTTGTATGTACGGTCGCGGACAGATACGGTGTATCACTTTTCAACCTTATTGCTTGGTAATAAGGTTCAAAATAAAGTTCACCTGATCTGTCCGCGACTGCACTTGACTTAGCGAACTGTAATTTTAAACATTTTCAGTGCGATTACTTATCGTTTAATTTAATATTTTTAAATAAGTTACACTTTGATTACGTAGTAGTTTTCTATTCAATATTTTAAGCAAAATAAGTTAAGTATCTTGATTTCTTCAAGAGTTGTATTATTTTTTAAGATAGATATCTAGTTTTGTTTTCATAATAAACGTTGTCTTTTTATCCAAGCGCGATAGCCCACATTCACGCGGACGAAGTCGTGGGCAACACCTAGTTACGATTGTTATCAATACAATACATACAACATTGTAGGTACCTGTTTTTTTTTTTTTTTTAGTTTTCGAACGGGTCTATGCTAAGGGTCGGGTTAAGACCGCTGTAGCTAAGTCGGACTATAACTAGCCTGGTGGCTAGTTTATTTGGTTAGAGTCGATGGGAGGGTTTGACCCTCCCTAACATCACCCGGGTGATGTTCAGACCGGATTTTGGGGACAGCTACGAGTTGTGAGCTATTATTATGACAGGGGAGACGCGGGTCTCTCCTGCTAAGGGGTCCGACCCCTTCCTCACTCGCTGATGAGTGAGGTTGCTCGCGCGCGGTAGCAGAAACTAGCGGCGTGCGAGTTATCGCGATAGAGGAGTTCTCGTTTTGTATGGTATCGGTACTGAGAGGGCCGTCCCTCTCCCCTTCCGCGTACGGTCGGGATGACTCGCGCGCGTAAGTCCTAATATCGATGAGGTTCGCGGTATTGGTAGAGCTCTCTATAATAATATCGCGGTCGCGGGCACTATTTAGAAGTGAACCTAGTCTACTGGGATGCGAACTCGAACTCGGGTTCGGGTCCGGTCCCGTGTTAGGGTCGGTCTGTATCGGTACCTGTTTATTTATGTACGTTTATGAGGAATCCGATACTTTTGGCGCGCCATCTTGTGATGACACGTGGTACCCTAATACTACGCCATCTACCATAATTGTCTAGAAACGAGCTGTTGAGGTTAATTTTTTAGGATTATGAGAATCATTTATTTAGGATTATCAAATATCATCTTTTGAACTTAAAAATCACACTGAAAAGAGATCGAAAAATAATATTTCTTGTTTAAAAGAGAACATAATTGATTTACTTCGCTAATTTGTGCAATATATTGATTTTCTTACTATTTGCCAACGCCATCTAGACCTAAGCAGAAATTGGACCTTTTTTTGTGTATTAATTTATTTTAATGTATGAGATCTGTCAGTCTATAGTTTTATTGGTCCATGGCAATATCACAGAGATAATAATATACTACGTACAACAGAGGGACAATCCCATAGGTCGATTTGACCCCACACTAAGTCGCGTGGCGCGAGCTTGGTACTACAACGAGTTCTATGATTGTCAGTATAATGTTATTTACTAAGAAAACTTACTAGATGGCACTTTACGTGGAAATTATAAATGACACTATTTTCAGAGAACGAACATAACCAAACATGACTAAGTATATTATTATCTACTTACTAACGTAGTATTATTATCTCTGTGCTATAAAGATAAATTGTTAAATTAGCGCCCATAGCGCCGCCTGCGCGTTGCGTCGTCGTTTTAACTAGGCCATCTATCGTGAATTGACGACATTTAATTTGAAGTCCTGTAGGGCCGATGTACTTTATCAATTCAATTTTTAAAAAAGAGGGCGTTGTATGAATTAAATATTGTTATAAATTCATATTTTATTCAGTAATCATTGAAAATTTTGAAGAATAAAACTAAATAAATCACTGACGTAAAACAAAACAATTCACATGGCGGTTTAATTGTGCTTTTAATATGATTTACTTTTTCATGGTTCACAATGCTTACTCGTAGCCACATCTTTACGTACTGAGCATGTACTTCATTTTCCAATGTATGAAACTGACCAGACATGGCAATATTATATACTCAAATAAAAGCGACATCTATTGTTTAATATCATTGGTAGGTACCTACCTAAAATTGGAAAATGAAAATTTGTTTTTCTGTTTATTGCTAAATGTCGCTTTTAAGTTTATGAAATTTAATTAATATTCTTACAATACTTAAATAAAAGTGACATCTTTTGGTCAGTGTCAATAATGCAATGGGATAGTAAAAATTTTGTTTATCGTTAGAAGGCCTCAATGAATCTCTCTTAGCTAAATTTCGAACGAATTAAGAGCCTATTATATAATATATTATAGCCCATCTCAATACTCCTTATTCTTTATAAACTTTGGTTAACATTTATAAGCGTCGGCAGCCATTTTGTAAACCATTGCGAATGTTCCAGACAACTACTACCAGGAGGCGTACGAGCAGCAGCGCGGCCAGTACCAGCTGCAGCAGCAGTACAACCAGCAGCGCCCCGAGCCCAGAGAGCCCATCTACCAGGTACAAATACACACACGACCATACACGGCTATCCACGTGCCGATTACCTACATCATAATAGGCTAGATGACTAAATATTTTTTATTGCATAAATGAATAGAACTCTTAAATATGAATAACTTTTCAGAAGAAACAGTAAATCAAAAGTCAATATTTTCAAAGGTACAGTGATTTGTTTACAAAATTTCGCAAGTCTCTTGAAAACGCTCCATACTAAAGTCGTACCTAGCTGTGACGTCACGCCTAGGTTAAAGTGTATGAAGTATACGGCTACAAGCACATATTTGTAAATATCTCCGATATTTGTGCGTTTAAGTTCATACCATAATGAATGGTTTTGTATATGATGTAAGTAAACTAATGGTGTAGGTTTTGTTTACTAATTAAGCAAAAAAAAATTAGACTTTTTTGTACCTTTTAGATGTCTCTAATTACTAAACTACACATAAAATATTATATTTTTTTACGTTTACCAAGTAATATCTGAGTATATTAATGAAACTAAACAGTTTAGATGTAGTCATCATCCCTATTCATTTATTAAGTAAATTATTAGTAAATTTATTAAGTTTAAAGTTTCATCAAATCATATTGTCATGATATTTATTTTTATCACAATATATAATTAAAATTATCATGATTTTTATTTAATTTAGCCCTAACCTATGACCATACAAGATACTTTTTTCCGTGCACCAATAAAACCATTCCTTGCAAAAAAAGTCGACGACAATACAAGACCGTGCGTAATTTGCAGGGCTCCGCCCGCGAGAGCACCGCGCCGCAGTACTTCAGCCAGAACAACCAGGACGGCCGCGACGACGGACAGGTACTTCACTGTTAACTGTTTTATATTACATAAATGGATGAATGGATAGAGATTGTGGAAAAAGTCAATTCGGCGTAGCGTCCGCTTCCGGGCAATCCGTGTAGGCGGGGATTTTGGTGGGACCCATACCCAAGTATGTAACGAGGATGATGATGATGATGATGATGTTATTTTACAAACTAAATACTTGTGCAACCTCTACTGTTTACATTTGATGTTGTTGTTCCCGACCGACGGTTGCAGCCAAAAGGAAGGGTAGTGAATTTGGAAGTCTACGTATCAGTAGCGTGATCCTATAACTCCATTTACAGCTTGACTTGCCACTTAACTTTTGAAGACCCTTATCCAAATCCCCTACATATTGTACAGACTTGTTACCTATGAAAGAGAACCTGCCTTCGCCACTGCTATGTATGTATGTTTGTTCCACAGTAGCGCCTAAGCTACTGGTGCGATTTTAATAAATAAGGTGTCAATAGATTTGTAATAATAGTCCGGGTAACGCTATAACTGCAATGTATGTGTTGTAAATGTATTTACCTACGTAGTCGGGTTAAACTTTTTTATAAGTAGTTAGTAATAGCTCCCCACACCGATTTCGGTGACGGTGGCCTGTTTCATTGAAACCAGGCCAGCTACGCAGGAGTTATGTTATAGTGCCCAAGTGTGTGCGCAGTACACAAGAGCACTCTCTCCTCCTTTACTCTCATAACCCAGTGGGACGGATAACCGACACGACTGGCGAGAGATTAGGCGCAGGTCAAAAGTATTACATGCCCATCCGACGCATGGATCTTCTTTCTTGTCAGACAATCAGGTGATCAGCCTGCACTGTCCTACAAACATGGAAACAACATTTTTGTTGTTGTTCCAACGCGGGAATCGAACCCATGACTTTCGAGTCGAGAGCCAAGATCTAAACCACTGGACTGTTATATTTTTTATTAGTGAGAGGGCTAATTTTGTATTAATTGAATACGACGTAATTCCATTGCAGTACCGCGACAACTACCTGGAGGAGAACCGCGGGCCCCACAGCTTCGGCTCCGGCTACGCGTTCGCCTTCCAGGGCTAACTAATTCAGCTTTTGTTATGTTAAACCAAATGTAGATACTAGATATATACGAACTGATGTACTGAGTACTACAACACCTCCCGTTGGTCGTGTCAAAATGATGAGGGCATGATTTTGTGGAATGTAGAATTTTTTATAATAAACTACAAAAAGATACTTTGATTTTGTTTCAATTTCGTCTTTTTCATGGGACACGTCCTTACGGCCGAATGCTTTTTTCTGTATGTTTTGTAATATTTTTAGCTCCCGATACAAAAAGATGAAGGAGGTGTGTTAAAAGTGTGACGTGTCTGTCTATCTGTGTGCGTGTTTAGATCCTAAACGATAGGTAGGGAAAGATTTAGATGTGGTTTCTTTTTGTTTGAGAGCCGACGTGATCGAGATGATTCTCAGCTAATTCATCATCATCAGCTCGCACAATGCTTGACAATTCGGGGGTTACTCGAAATTTTTAATTTTGTTTTGTCCCTTATTCCCTACGTCAGTAGTTGTAATAAGTTGGAACAGCCAAAATAAAACGCAGCTTTAGTTCATATACCCACATTTTACTAACAACAATATTACTATCGCAAAACATTAGTAGAGTGATACATCGTACAGATAAGTATATAGAGATATACTCAAATACTGTATAAATTATATTTTAATTTTGTAGTATATTAATAAAATACTTAATATTAACAGCTTTAGCTAATGTAAAATATTTAAAAAAATGCTTTAATCGATAGGTGGCGTTTTCGTATAAAATACACATTGAGGTAAGAAAATTCCTACGTCTACAATCAGACAGGGGCCCGATTATCATGCAATAGAGAGAACAGTTTTAGTTAACATACAAGGAAATTCCAAGTTAGATTTTTTTAGAAGGTAACAAAATTTGTGCATTTTCAGGGCCTTTAGCCAAGATGCATTCGATAATTTCGACGGCGAACTCCGAAATCACAAATGTATGGGATTTGACATAAGTCATCGCTAGGTGACATGTCGCTTGCGATGCCTTATGTCGAATCCCATACATTTTGTTTTCGAACTTCGCCCTCGAAATTATCGAATGCATCTTGATTGAAGGCCCTGGACTTCACAGTCGAAATAGTTTGAGCAATCGTCAATCGATTTCGATTGTGAAGTTCTGAGAAAGCACAGGCTGTATTACGATTTAAAAAATCGATTACGATTCAATTTTTTTTTCGAATATAAACTTTTCTCAATTGCATGAAAATCGTGCTCCAGACCAGTAGAATAGAGTACAAATATGAAACGGTGATTTTGACTTTAATTAAATTTAATTGCAATCACAATTATTATTATTATTATTATTATTATTTATTATTTATTATTGTGTATCTATTTTTTATCTTAGACGTGTAGTTTAAACTCAGAAGTTGATTTTTTTCAGCAGCGCCACCTACAAATTTTATTAATTTGCTATTCGTACAGACAAAAACTTGTTCACCTTTAACTTATTAAAACATAACGTTTGTAAAATTGTACAGTAACTTAAACTATACCTACACACTGGCACCTGCTTTTAAACAAAGTTCACACTTAGCAATATATTTAAAGAACATTTAAAAAATAAATTGTACCATCAGTACGCTATAGGTTTATTTTGTTTTACATAAAAAGCATCAAAATTTCACTAGTAGCTATCACATAAAAATAAATTGTACCATCAGTACGCTATAGGTTTATTTCGTTTTACATAAAAAGCATCAAAATTTCACTAGTAGCTATCACATTTATATATTAAATTCAATATTACAATATTGTCTAACAATACCATCGTGTAGTATCATAGAGATTCTAATTAGTTATTACTACCATACACTCGGAGCCCTCGGCTTTTGTCGTAATATACACCTAGTAAATATATCGTAGAAACAATCTTAGAATATTCAAAAGATAAATCTATTACATAGCTTCGAGAAATATTTAAATCATTACTCATTGAAATTAACACTTAGCAATGACTTAATAAATTATAAGATACAGGACCCTCTCCAGCTATTGATAATTTTAAATGTTAGCGGTTACGAATTACGACACCTGAATCAAATATGAATGATTTGCTTCACCAAAACTTGAACAAAACTCTCTAGTCTAAGTACTATATAATAAGAATGAATATTCTGATATTTCCTGAATAGGAATAGTATAATGACTAATATAATGCAACTACATCTATCGCTGGAAGTTTATGTGATTATATTTTCCTTCAACTCTACACGTGAAGACTAAGCTAGTAAGCATGGATTTGGAACTTGGTCTACCATATGCGAGTTACTCTAAAGACGATGAACATAATAAGAATATTTTATTCCACATTAAATACTAAATAGTAAATAAGTAAGTAAAGTTGCGATGGACAGCAATATTAGGATCCCCAAGGCCATCCAGGCAGCCATTCGAGGGCGGCGTGGGGACATTTTGTGTGGAATTTAGAAGCATCCAAGAGAGTTAAAAATCTTCTGTTTTAATTAGACTAAACATTAAATTATTCCAATCCTTTCGTTATCTGATGTTTTATGGTAATTACTTTCATGAAATATGTAGCGAGGACGATAAATCCAAATATAGTATATTCTTTATATTGTCCAAAGTATTATATCGATGAAAAACTTTAAGTACGATAAAATAATAATAATTCCTGATGTATGAACTGATGACACCGAATTAATTAATTTTAATCCTTAAACTTGTTCAGATCAAAGAACAAACATATTCAAAGGAGTGGTTTAAGTTTGTCCTTCGAGCCGGTTAAGAAATTTTACCTTTTTTATAACACAATTAATATTCCTACATATTTTTAAGCTATAACGCCTCTAACTCGAGTAATACTGACGATAAGATTATAATGAATACCTACTTAGTCTAACATGCACATTAAATTTCATACAAACTATTTCTAAATATTTAAATATATGCTTCAAAAATCATTCACATTTGACAAAGTTCAAGATATTTGAAATAGCTACTTTAATTACACTACAGTTGTTGTAAACATTAGGACGTAGAAACAGTAGATACTATTGTAGATCTGCTACTTCTGATATATTAGCTAGATATTACACGTTACAATATAAATATCATAAATAGAAGGATATAAGAAGGTTTGTTTGTATGTAAAAGTTTTGGTCCATTGATAAAATAAGCTTAAGCGCCATTGAGTGTAACAATTATTGTCATTAAATTATTAGAAGAACAATAAATTTTTATACACATAATGATAATGTATTCAATGAACAACATATACAATATAAACGCCATAGTAGCGCATATAATATAAAAGACGGCACAAAATTTTTAATTGTCTAATAAGTATGTAGGACATCATAAACATATTGTCTAAGTCACGATTGCAAAATATGACACCAATATAATATGTAATATGATACATAAATCCGTGAAATTCGTACATTTCGGTCTGGCTAAGCTCTACGAGTCTCTATATTCGCCAGATCAGTATACATATTACAATAAATAACTTGAATCTTATACTTTTAACTTTGGTCAAGAGCGGTACTTAGCTACTGAGTAGGTTCGGTTCCTACTTGTGGTTCCTACAGTATATAGAATAAGGATATATCATTAAAATCGTTTAAGATAATATAATATAATCTATACTTTGTATATTTTATGTAAATAGCTTTATACAGCACTGGGACGTGACTACGTTACAAGCGCGCGGTAATATTTGCACAGAATCGGGCGGGCGACAAAATGGCGGCGGTGTTAAGATGGCGGCGACAAGATGGCGGACTTACTCCTCCTCCTCGTTCTGGTAGCTCACGTAGCGGACCGATGACTTGTCGCTGATTATTAAACTCTGGAAAAACGCGACCAGTATGTATAAATTTTTAAATCGTATTACGAGTATTTCTTCATCACAAATTTTCACCGCTGCAACGTCTGTCATATATCTAGGACGGTAACCACAAATCTTAAATATGGTCTGAGAGGTGCTCAAATGACAATCCAAAGAAGTAGAAGAAGTAGAAAATACTCCTAGTAGTAAGCATAGAGATCTCAAGCTGTGGAAGAAGTAGAAAATAATCCTAGTAGTAAGAGTTGAACTCCGAAGCTTTGGAAGAAGTATAAAATTCAGCAGCGCGATGATCACCAACATCCACTCACCTGCTTCTCGTCACGGGCGGGCGGCGCTCGCAGCATCAGCAGCACGGGCGCGTAGGCGAAGTTCAGCAGCGCGATGATCACCAACATCCACTCGAAGCCGATGCTGTTCACCAGCGCACCCGAGAATGCGGGACCTGGTCAAAACAACGGTCGAGTATAGAATAGACACCGAAGTCAGCATAATGGAGCCTTACAGAATTATTATTGATATCTCAGACTAACATTTAGGTACATCGTTTAGATCGGGTAGGTAATATAGGAGAACTATGAAAATGGATCCAGACATTAGGCTCGAAGACAAATTTTTTTATTGCATAAATGAATAGTACTCTAAAAAATTACTCTATATTCTCTAAATACTACAGAAGAAACAGTAATTATAATAAAAAACAATATATTTAAAGGTACAGCGATTTGTTTACAGAATTTCGCATGTCTCGTGACGACGCTCTATACAAAAGTAGTAATATATTTTAGAAGTAGAAGTATATGAGTCGCAAGAACATTTTTGGTAATATCTGTTTCGAAATTTCTGTTACAGTTCATACTTGCTATGATGATGTGGGTTTTTTTACTGATATTGAAAAAAATATTGTTTTTTTTTAATATAATTTTTAGATGTTTTTAACTACACATGAAATGTTATATATTTTTTTCATTTATTAAGTAGTAATATCTCAATATTGCTATAATATCTCAATATAGAGGTGTCAATAGATTCTTAATAACAGTCCGGGTAACATAGGCTGTATAATTTACATAGTCGGGTTATTATTTTTCATAGAAATTGTAGTATATAAAATAAATAAAATAAAATAAAAATATCTTTATTAAACACACAAGGGACATGACACAGCCAAATTTTAACAAAAAACAAGTAAATTATACACTAACGCACTATATCATTCAAAGAATACGAAAAGAGACAGTTTTAAAAACACAGCTGATTAAGGCTATGCAATGCCCACACCATGTGTTTAAAGGGATGCCACTCAGGCTTCGACCGCGGCAAGCCGTGGCGCCTGATCTTCCGTGACCCCCTTGTAAGTTCGCGATCTCACGACGGCACACAATCATAATTATTGAGTTACAAAAATAAAAAAGGTACAAAAAAATAAATAAAAATAAAACACAACGCATATATACATACAATAGTATAGATACAATACTAATTACATTGTTATTATCGCTTCAAGCTGTTTATTTCACGGCGCACATAGTCACCGCACACAATCAGTCAGTCGGCGCAGAGACGCGTTCAGCGCTCCTGCCTCGACACGGGCGGCACGACAACGACGCTCGATATAATATAATATTATATAATTGAAAATATCATGATTGCGAGTAATAATAAGATGAAATAATATTTTTAGTAAATATAAACACAATCATATAATATGTAATTCATAAATATACGGGTAGAATAATAAATAAAGAATCCTCTGTTATTTACTACATTTATGCAGTGAGCAGACATTGACGTTGGTGATAAGAATTTACACCGCCATAACTACAGCTTACAACACTTCGGTAAGTATAATGAAAATTATATCACACTTAATGTAATATACGTATATAAGATTGTAGTTATTGTAGTTATAGGGAGAGTATAATATATAGATAGGGTTTGCATTCTGCGATTCGAAATTAAATAATATATTACGGATACTATAATTGATATACGAGTAAGTAATAACGACACAGTTATATATAAATTAAATACTAATTGGTATATTACAATTCAGTTGTCATTAGTTTTGAAGAGACTGGTAAGAAGAAAGTTGTTGCTGCATTATAAAGGCTTTGTATTTTAACTTGAACCCCTGTATTGTTTGCAGAGCTCGGATTGGTGGCGGCAGATTGTTCCAGACCTTACTCGACAGATACCGGAAACTACCTCTGAATGCGGAGGTGTGATGCAGAAGATTAATAAGAAGATAGGATGATCCCCTAGTTGTGATAGTCAGCTGTTTATCTCCTGCCCACTGTAGTTTATTATAGAGATAGGTTGGTAATTTAAATTTTACTATCCCAAACAGCAGCGTGGCAAATTGCAGTTGCCTTCTATTATCCATTCTAAGCCAACGCGTTTCGTTAATGTAAGGGGATACATGAGCACGAGGAGGGACGTTATGACAAAATCTGGCACAAGAGTTCTGAACCTTTTGTATTAGTTTTTTTGACTTACATGACAAACAGGGGCCGACTACCACATCAGCGTAATTTAGTTTAGATAAGATTAGGGACTCACACAGTATAACACGTATGTTGACGGGCAGAACATTTCTAATTTTATACAGTACCTTTAGCCGGTAGAAACAATTGCTGACGGTTTTTATAACATGCTTCTCGAACTTCAATTTTTCGTCCATTAATACACCTAGATTACGAGCCTCGTCTACTCTTTCGATTAACTCTCCATCTACATATACTTTTGGTTGCGATGCTTTTATTTTTTGAATTTGTAGCCTTGTTCCCAATGTCATGTACTTAGTTTTCGCCGGGTTGAGAACAAGTGCATTGGCCTTAGCCCAATCTGAAATACCAGCCAGATCACTATTTAGCTTACTAACAGCCTCAATTATTTTATTTGGCCTGAAAGATATGTATAATTGTATGTCGTCCGCGTAGATATGGAATTTGCAGTATTTTATGATTCGTACAATATCAGCACAGTATAACGCGAAGGCCTCTGGTCCAATAACCGACCCCTGAGGTACTCCCCTACTTACATCACATGGGTCTGAACGTGACGATATTCCACTACAATCATCAATTATCTCCACAAGTTGGGTACGATTGTTTAAATAGCTTGAGAACCAATCGAAAGAATTTTGATCGAAACCATAATATTTCATTTTAGCTAGTAGTAAAGAGATGTTAATAGTATCAAACGCACGTGAAAAATCAAGTAGTACAAGTATTGTACCCTCGCCTGCATCTTGCGCAGCAAGAATATTATCTACTACGTCCATGAGCGCCGTGGTAGTGCTGTGACTTCTCCGAAATCCCGACTGAACCTCAGGCAAAATACGGTTTGTGTCTAGGTACTGAGTCATTTGGTTACAAACAACCTTCTCGAGAACCTTTGACGCACAAGCAAGAATGCTTATAGGTCTCAACTCCTTTAGTTCGCTAACATTTTCCTTTTTAGGAACGGGTTTAACCAAGGCTAGGCGCCAGGCTTTAGGGAAAACACCAGAGCTCATTGATTTATTGATTACTTGAGTTAAACTATTAAGACAAGCAGGATAACGACAGACTGTCTGTATCATATCAAGCGTAATGCAATCAGCACCCATAGCGTTTGACTTAAACGAGTTTAGAATCTTTTGAACGTCATTACTACATACAGAGGTGAACGAGAAGGTAGAAGAGTTAAATCTATTCGATGTAAAGAAACTTAGGGAAGAAGGTGTAGAATTATCGCCTGGCATATCTAGAAAGTGTAAATTTATTAAAGTAGGATTTTTGAGATGTAACGGAAGAGAAAGGATTGTTTTACTATTGCTAATAGTTACATTCTCTTTAAGGCGGTTCCACATAAGTCGCGGCTGTTTGATATTGCAGTTTATGCACGATTGGAAATAAGCTGTTTTTTCTCTAGCCAGTGCCAGAGCAACTTCTCGCTTGAGGTTTTTATAAAACTCAATATGCGTTACATTTTTACTTTTGCGTGCTCGCCGATGAGCCTCATCTCTTCGCCGCATCATTAATTTAATGTTGTAAGTGATCCATGGGTGTTGTTTTTGTTTTATGTAAAAAGTTCTAACAGGTGCAAGCAAATCAAATACCCATAAAACACTACTATTAAATTCACGCACCATATCATTAATATCTGCCTGCTGTTGTATTGTAGACCAGTCTATAGTACCAACGGCTAATTCCAAATCATCTGCTTCGATATTTTTTATAGCTCTGTAGTGCATTATTTTTGGGGTAAACTTTTCTTTGCGTATGTTACTAGTGAAAGATAGAAATGCATGACTACTGAGATCCGGAATATAATCAACACAAACTTGAAATTGGTCTGCATTCGAACAGACCAAGTCAAGTAAGGTTTCCGTATCAGACGTAAAATGTGTAGGCTGAGTTGTATACTGTCGCAATTGATGCAAAGTTAAGAAATCCTCTAACAAAAGAAAAGAATTATTATTTACATGTAAATAGTTAATATTAAAATCTCCCATTAAATATATGTAGTCGTAAAAAGACAAGGTACTGATAGTGTCTGATAGGGCGTCAAGGAACACGTTGATTGACAGCCATGGAGGTCTATATGCCGTACCCACACAGATAATCCTTCCGTTAGCCTGAAAAGATAGCCACATCTGTTCTACGTTATTTGTCACTGGGTGCGTTAGGACACGTACCTTTAAAGTGTTTTTCAAATAGAAACCGACGCCGCCCCCGCGAGCTCGCACACTCACGGGTCTAGGTACGTGGACTAAGCGATAACCAGGGACCCGAGGCGCGCGGCCCTCCTCGCCAGAACGTAGCCAAGTTTCATTTATAGCTACGAGATCACAGTCATGAACATTCATAGCCACCAAGAAGTCATCATGTCTAGAACCAAGAGATCCAGGATTTAAGAATCCTAATTTAATATATTTTGTGTTTATCATTTTAGAAAGTCACTATATAGGTGGCATAATTGTATTAAGTGATAAAAATATATAAAATTATAATAAATACGTTGTAGATTGTTTTTTAATAATAGGTATAAGGATTCGATAAGGAATAATTTAGTATATTTTACATTTTTAAGGATTGCGATTATGTTATAAATATGCGTGTATATAATATGTGAGTTATATATGTAACATATCAAAGAGTTACTTGATAATAAAGTAAGACTATGTGCCGTGTGACAGTAACATAATTTTAGTTCAGTTGTTGGTTTAGAAGGGTAAGGTATTGCATATTCGCAATAGTATATGATTTTGATGTCCATTTTGCTTATAAACAAACGACAGCACCAGCATAACATTCTGTACAATTAGACCGACTCTTACCGACGGCGTAGCCCAGGCAGAAGGCGGTGTCGCCAATAGCGTACACGGAGCCGTAGACAGCGGCGTGGCGGATGTCCACCAGGTAGCCCAGCTCCGGCATCATGGACGAGTCCACCATGCCGATGGCGAAGCCCAGCCCCGCGTTCGGGATGATCAGGTGCTCCAGCTTGCGCGCCATGGGGATCTGGGGAAAAAACGGCTATTCAGTCCATGGAAATCATTTCAGATTTGTTTCATAGGATAAAAAAAGTCCACCGTTTAATAAACTATGAATACAAATGTTGTTGATTTTATTTTGCACGTTATTTGAAATGAATATCATTCTAAAATAAAATTAATAAATATTTCACTCTGGTCTTCCGTTCAAGAACACTGTACTCTGAAAATCGATTTTTCTGCAGACTGTCTTTCTTTGTTGCGACCGTTCCTCAGTAAAATGTATGGAGCAGTGATTCAGCAATGACATATAGTTACCAATCCCATACATTTTATTTGTTTTCTAACTTCCTTACTGTTTCTACATTGTTACTTTGTCTGGAAGCCCTCAGCATCACTAGCACTCACCAGTATCAGACACAGGCCGATGATCAGCAGCCCGGACAGCGCGGCGAGCCAGCGGCCCATCTTGTGCCCGAGAGGACCGAATAAGTTAGTGCCTAAAAATTACCGATATTCAGTATTGAATGTAACAACTGGGTCATGTGGACAAGGCAGGGAGAGAAATGAAGCGAGAGAAGAGTTTATGGTTTCATTTAGTATTTGCAACGATGGCGCGCCAATGCCAATGAATAGGTTTTGGATTGAGTTTAACATGACAAGACCAATAAATGGAACATGCATTTGCTTGAAGCAAAATTCATATATTTTCCGAAAGGCAACATAAATTTGGACCGAAAAATGGAAAAAGCATAGTAATAGGTTGCAAAATTAAAATGTTACAGAACTACAAAGGACTGAAAAAAATGAAGTTAATAAAATCAATTTTGTATTTATCTTCACACATTTGTAGAGTGCATTTTTAATACTCTCCAACGATCTTACTTTTGTGATGACTGTATTTCGTCAACGGTTCACCGTAGATATGCCATTTCAAAGACAATATGTCCACGCTTATTGTGTACTTTTCGAAAAGCCAATAATAAAACTATGCATGTTCACCACCTTTGAATTTTGTGTAATAAGTATGTGTCGAATACTTTATTTCATGTTTAGTTTCAGTAAGACATACCGATGAGATAACAGATGCTGGCGGGCAGGAAGGCAACGCCCTGCTGCCAGCGGCGCGCCTCCATGGTGTCCGCCATCCAGATAGGCAGGCTCGGCTCCAGCATCGCGATGCCCACGTTTGCGAACGTAATGGCCCCTGCAACACCATGGTGTTATCGTCTCACTGGTTACAATATTGAGTTTGTGAGACGAAACTTATCACAAACTTATGGCCCTACAACATCACCATCGTTGTACAATGTACAGTCTCTCTCGTTTACTTTGGCGCAGAATATTCTGTCTATCCAAATTAATATCAAGTCTTAAATCACGATTTTCAATAGTAAGAAATTATTATTAGATGCAAAAGCACTTTCTCTTTCCTCTTCCCAAGCAACCTGATTGGTCTGCTTATAATATTGATGGCAAACAGATGATACTGACCAGCAGCCACAAGGATGTAGGGATCAGTAACGAGCGCCTTCAGCGAGGGCGGGTCGCTCTCCTGCCGCACCACGCCGGGCTGCAGGATCATCAGCTGCAGTACTGGAATAAAGAAGGGATTATTTTAAGACTCGGACATTTGAATTGCTGATTGTGATAATGAAATTTTGCAGGGGACAAATAATTACAATTTTCCAAAAATTTTAAACCTTTTTAAAGTAAGATGGAGCGTTTTAATCAGAACCCCCCCATTCTCGTAATTAACTTACACTTTCATTTTACTTCTTCCTGATGTCATAAACTGATTTTTTGGAGTTTGGACCATTGACCAATCAAAACGGGTTTGACCTTGGTATGACGTTTACGAGAAGTGAGAACACCCTTTTGCAGTTTTAACATATCGGGACTGGATCGCGACTGTATATTATTGCAGTATTTAATTAGCAGAATCGACCTTCTGGTATCACCAAGCCATGACTTACGGCCGTCTCCGAGCGCGAGCGCTGACAGCATCAGGAAGGGAGCAGTTTTGCCGACGAACTCGTACATTAGACCTCCAAACGGTGGACCAATTAGGACTCCCAGGGCTAAACCTCCCAGCGCTATTCCCATTGCGTTGCCTCGCTCCTGTTAATAAAGAAATATATTAAGTACCGGTTATCTAGAATAATGAAAAGTTTGGACATTATTATCAGCGTAAGCTCAGTAAAGGATAGTATATTATCAAAAATAAGCTTTCTTCCATTTACGGGCCCGAAACTCTAGTTAACACTGATGCGGGTGACCATGGTCAGATCACTTAAGAGCCATGTACACGGGACGGTTTTCGCCGTGCAGCGAGCCGTCTGACAAGTCACCTCACCTCGCCGTATTGCAAGCCCATTTACACGGGTGACTAAAACAGCATGCGGCTTTAGGGTCACTCACACTGGCGCAGAGTCGAAGCGACGTGACACGTAATGATTTTCTCATAGTGGTTATAACGAATGATTTCAAAACTAAGGATGGGCTATGACGTACATTTGACAGAAGAAACTTCATACAAGAAAAACTTACGCCATCTTGATTTCAGAAGATTTTGTCAATTACATTAAGCGGACTGAATATACTGCGTCAAAATGTCAAAACTCGTATGCCCCAAATACCCCAAAAGTAGGCCAGTTTAAGTGTGGACACTTTGTTTCGACATGCCTCGTCTATAGTAATGTAATAAAGAGAAAAAATTTGTTAGTTTGTATGTTGGTTTGTATTGAATAAGTTTCGTAACTAGTAGATTGATTTTGATGAAACGATTTGCGCAGATAAGAACATGGGGCTACTTTTGATCACGGGAAAATGTACCCCGTGGGATTTTTGTGCGCTCGAATGGCAATATCTAGTCTTTAGTATAAAAGTATAGGTATATGTCTACGATTAAAGCATATTCATTTCTATTTTTCCATTATTAAGGTACAAATTTGTATTATGATGATACGGTAGCGCTCAACGTCGTGCGTTGGCGTGCGTATCCGCACGTCCGCGTTTTTGTGGAGTAGTAGTCGACGCGCGTAGACGCGTTTTACTTTGGCTCAGTCATACTTTGATTATACAGCGTGTTAAATGTTTCGGCAGGATAAATTTTTCAGAAGGCAGTTTTGAAACACATACATAATATCGATTTGTAAATAATCGTCACCCTAGTTATATACATATATAGAAAGAAAGAAAATATAGAAATATAAAAAGAAATATATAGAAAGCGTAGTTAGTTAATTTGCGCGAATACGATCGTGTTACCAAGTCTCAAAAAATATTTCCTAAAATTAATAGTACGGTTCCTGCGAGATTTTGCGCAAGTGTGAGCTGAACCTTAGTCATCTTTATTCAAAAATGTCAAATGATAAATTATAAAAAACTTCTTTGTCGTTTAAATTTGAATTTATTTAATGTCATGTTTAGAACGTCAAAATTTGAATGAGTTCTACGTAATTTCGGCTGCATCGCGCTATCAAAGCATCGAGGACAATAATTGTATAATGACAAAGAATGTATATTACTAACGTATAATTTATAAAAGCAAGGATTAGTTCTAAAGATTTGAATTGAAAACAAAATTCGTCTACTAGTGTTACTCTGTAGTTTCATTCGGTTGGTATCTTTAAGGATTCTGTTTCGATATTATATGAATGAATGATGTTATTATTATAATTATTGTCATTTTAATTTTTCGCCAGCAACTGAGCGTTTGACCAGTGTGACCAGAATATATTTAAATTGACCATTCTGCAATTCACATAACATCCGAGTTCTACAAAAATCTCCCAAAAGTTTTAAAATTTTTCGTATTCGAGATTTAAAATGTATCCCAGCATATGCCGAATATATATGAGGTTGGTATCAAAAACATTTTTTTTATTGACTAAATCTGTCATTTCTCCTAAAAACTACAAATTTTTCAGATCTGCGATACAATCTACAAAACTCTAAAATTCTATTCAGATTCTACTAAAATCGCAGAATTTTGCTAAACCTGGCCACAGTGTCGGGCGCCGGCGCCCGGCTCTGTGGCCGGAGGCGCCGCGCTGCGAAATTCGAATGATACCCAACTTTGGGGCTTGCTGCTTTTAGTCACTCGCGGCCTCACCGAATTGGCATTTACACAATGGATTTTCACCGTGCTGCGGAAATCGTGCGGCTAGTCACCCGTGTAAATGCTACAAAAGTTGGGGCTTGCTGCTGTAGTCACTTACGCCTCGCCGAATTGGCATTTACACGGTCGATTTTCGCAGTGCGGCTGAAATCGTGCTGTATTAGGCACCCGTGTAAATACCCCATTACCATCAAACCATTCCAGCTCATTTACAAACCTTGTCGTCGGGGTATCGCTCAGCTAGCATGCCCATGCCAGAGACGGAGGAGCAGGAGGAGCCGATGCCCTGCAGTGCGCGTGCGATGAACAGCACGCTGTATGACCGTCCGAACGCGAATACTGCGCAAAAGCATCACAACATTTTAACGGGGGTAAAAGAGGGTCAAGCCTCGTCAAAGTAGTATCAAAGTAGTAAGAGTTTATTCAATAAAGGTTATTCATTTTAAAATCGTAATTTATACTTACTGAGTGTGGAGAGGAATAACAGTATACTTACTGAGTGTGGAGAGGAACATCAGTATAATTACTGAGTGTGGAGAGGAACATCAGTATACTTACTAATTGTGGAGAGGAACATCAGTATAATAACTGAGTGTGGAGAGGTATAACAGTAAACTTACTGAGTGTGGAGAGGAACATTAGTATACTTACTGATTGTGGAGAGGAACATCAGTATAATAACTGAGTGTCGAGAGGAATAACAGTATACTTACTGAGTGTAGAGAGGAACATCAGTATACTTACTGATTGTGGAGAGGAACATCAGTATGATAACTGAGTGTGGAGAGGAATAACAGTATACTTACTGAGTGTGGAGAGGAACATCAGTATACTTACTGATTGTGGAGAGGAACATCAGTATAATAACTGAGTGTGTAGAGGAATAACAGTATACTTACTGAGTGTGGAGAGGAACATCAGTATACTTACTGTTTGTGGAGAGGAACATCAGTATTATTACTGAGTGTGGAGAGGAACATCAGTATACTTACTGATTGTGGAGAGGAACATGAGTATAATTACTGAGTGTGGAGAGGAACATCAGTATAATAACTGAGTGTGGAGAGGAACATCAGTATACTTACTGATTGTGGAGAGGAATATCAGTATAATTACTGATTGTGGAGAGGACCATTAGTATAATTACTGAGTGTGGAGAGGAATAACAGTATACTTACTGAGTGTAGAGAGGAACATTAGTATACTTACTGATTGTGGAGAGGAACATCAGTATACTTACTGAGTGTGGAGAGGAACATCAGTATGAAGCCAGTAAACATTGGGACGCTGTAGCCGATCCTGAAAAAGAAAGCTATTATAGCACCCATATTTGAGTTAAAAATACGATTCTTTTAGGCTACACTGACAAATATAAATATGGTGAAACAAATCTCATTCCAAAACTCCGATGACGCTGCAGTAAGTCGTATTTTCTGGCAGTTTACAGGGGGGAGCGGGGTACGTACTTGTGCGTGAGCGGGCCCACGATGGGGTTGGCGAGCAGCTGCACGAGCGCCTTGCTGGCGAACATCACGCCCACCGCCACCGTCTCGTGGATCAGCTCGCGGTGCCGCTCCTCGCGCTCCGCAGTCAAGTTCACTGCACAGGGTCACAAACCGTAAGGCTTATTTCGACGTTAATGATTTTGCGGTTTTCATTTAGACCAGCCTGTGTCATCAAGGTCAAAACATTTGAAGGATATAACACAGCGTAGGTAATTCAGCATACAACATACGAGATAAAACATAAGTCTTTGTCTTAAGACTTAGATGTTTAATCCATTTATATAGCTTCTGTTTATGTTTCTATGGCTTCTTAACGCCTTTATCTGATGTGTTTGTGACACGTAGAGTGGCAAGTATCTAAAAAACATCAAGGCTTGGTATGCAACGAAGAAGAAAGGGCTTGCTTGTGAGCCAAGCGGCTTGCCTAGCAAATGTGCTTGATGCAAGCCAAGCAAGCAGCGTGATGCGGACACGCACCGGAGAGCAAAAGATTTTACTTGCTTTTAATTTGTACTCACACTGTGTGACATTCTCGATGGAGGGCGCGGTCTGGTTGAGGCAGGGGCAGTAGGGCGTGGGTGGCGGCGGTGGCGTCGTCAGATCCTCCAGCGACATCGACAGCGGCGCGTCCGGGTGCCGGATGTCGTACAGGAACTCCGGGATTATGGGGACTGGAAGAATGTTAGAGGTAGTACAAGATCGGCGTTCACACGTGCGCTATATGTGTACACAGGCCATGCCAGTCACCAGACCTATAAATGTATACAAGCTTGTGCAATATAATAGTACTTTGTACTACGTCAAGCTTTTAGATCTCCCAGAGTGACAATGGAAAACTGGATGCTTGTTTAAAGAGTGCTTCTAATTGGCAAACGTAATGCGATATTGTATCGATGTCGCTAACTACACACGCAGATTGTATGAATTGTCACAGACGACTAATGGCGTTTTCTCCATCTAAAACTGTCCTGGGGTAGGGCAGCCGAATGTGTACGGAAATAGCCAAATATCAATAACAATGTCTAAATCAGTGCTATAACATTGTCAAATATATATAAGAAGGAGATGGAAATGTCCTGCTTCGTGAATCATCGGTATCTTTCGACTATTTCCGTAGCTATCGACTACCCTGCCCCAGACTAGGTTTAATTTGTTTTCAGATTACAATATCTTAAGTTAGCAATTTTATCTTAAGATATCGAGCGATGCAAAATATGTCATCTTAAGATACGAAATATAATATCTTAACATGCTAACTTAAGACTTAAGATACAAAATATATCGCGTGTATATATCGCTACTATGTATAATATATCGCACACTTTGTATATATTTTGTATATACAAAGCGATATATGTGTAATATATCGCTTTGTATATACAAAATATATACAAAGTGTACAAGTAACATATTATTTTTTCTACAATGATAAAGTTTTGAAGCTCTATTTTTATTCTTATTTATAAATATCAAGCAATCGGATCCATAAGTACCTACATGCTTTTTCCACACTCTGTGTCGATGGAAAGCAGAATTCGGGTAACAAATGCGGGGCGTGTTTGTCGCGCTCCCGCTTGCTCACATTCATTCATTGAAGATTAAATTCACCGTGGAATTTTCTGTATTTGATAATTCCTAATATGATTTTCTAATATTTCCTATTAAGCCATATTCGAAATCAGAATTCAATCCATCATCCGATGAGCTATCTAGTAAATCGAATACTAAGGCTTAATTATTCATATTAGATCAACGAAACAACAACGACAAATTTACTATATAAAATCAGTTTCGAGCCTTTGAGAGAATGATTTGAGCGGATAATATTATCGTAACTAAACCATGTGTGATAACTTAAGATACTATTATATTTTATATCCGGGCATTCAAGATAAAATATTATATTATCTTTGCCGTCTGTGACGCCCTTAACTGTCTCTTTCCTCAAAACTGTTAAAAACGTGAGGTTTTTTTTTTTTTTGAAATCTGTTTATTTTCTGGCTACCATAAAATCCTTTTACCATTTTTGAGTTAAATGCGAGTATTTGTCTAAGCACACCCGAAAACTTCCCAAAATAAAGACAAAAGTTTTAATTGGCGGGTGACGAACTTGTTTTGAAACTTATTCATGTATTTAAATATATTATTTTTATAATTAGATTGGTAAAATATTTAAGGAGGTCTTAATTTAAAACTAAGAGATATCATAATTTATTAGGAAAGGATTTCGGATCATTTTTCAATACGCGCGCGAAAATTAGCTGTCATTTCCACAGACTCTCAAAACTCTTAGTTGTCACGAGCGTTCCATTTACAATTTCAAAATCGATCGAACGCCGCGTATGAATGTCATTTAAGTATTGAAGTTTCGATCGGTGCCACAAATATTAATTTAACAGAATTGTGCAGTCAAACATTGCATCTCTTTTTAACTATTCGCAGCTGCTTTTACTGATTATTAATATTTTGAGAGACATTGTGGCTGATGATTTATTTCCAGGCCTGGCACGAGTAAGTTCAATAAATTAGATATGGCTGCAGCCGTCACACTTGACGCCAAACGCAATTACATCGGAGTGGGCTCGAAACTGAATTACTCGCTCACTATCAGATGCGGACGGCGAAACTCAGTCGAATGTCATTTGCAACGACCTAACTTTGTTCACTTTGATAGCGATGCCAAGTGTGGTTATCGATAAAGTTGATTTTAAAAGTCAAATTTTGCAAGAGTAGTTCTTTTAAAAATCCTATGTAGCGTTAAATGATACGGCGGAGATGCGCTACGACAAATTTTGTTTGTTATCGACAACAACGACGGCGATATTTTGCAATTATTTTTAGTTTTATTTATTTTCATAAAGTAACATACATTCATTGAAATGGTACCATCCATAAACCACTCAGGTTTGTCTGGAGTACCTATACATAATATGCAAGATAGCTTATACAATTGCAAATCGAAAGAATTCATGGTGGTTCAAAATTTGAAGTAAAAAATATCGTTACTTTGGCGGCCCGTTTCAATAACCTATCTACCAATAGCAATTTGTCAGAAACGTCAAATTTATATCGCAAAAAAGCCGGCAAATTATTGAATGACGACGTTTTTAACAAATAGTCATTGGTAGATATGTTATATATATCTATTGAAACCGGCCATTAATCGATAACAAAATATTAACATCTGCTCCCATCACTAGGCGGGATGCCTTTGACGAGGCGCGGTAAGTTGATTTCACTTTGATCGCGCCGCGCCCGCCGGCGACCAATTAACTTGAACCAACTTCGTCAAGAGACGGCCGCTGCATACTTCAGTAGATATTAATGTATCGATTATTACAGAGTAATTATTGACGTCAACTTCTGATAGCTCCCACTTCGAAAGATATCAAGGATCATAACATCTGTTACAAGTGGCCAGGCTGTGTGTGCCGGACGGGTACGCGGAGCGGCGGCGCCGACCGCCGCTGCTGGAGGTGTCGAGCGCGCACCAACCTGCTGCGGATGGCCCCGCTCACGCGGGCGCTACGGACGCTGAACACGGTCGCAAACACTGTCGATTTATTTACGCGCTCATTGAACGAGTTCACTAAGGTCACCTATTGTGTAGCAAGTAAAATAAATTTAAGTACCTACTAAAATTATATACAGAGCAATATTAATACATACAGGAAATAAAATATTTACAAACTATACAAGTTTATATTGTTATTATTATAGTATATATTTATTATAGTATTGTTTTTTAGTACTTACCTAAAGTACTACAAAACAATAATAACTACTCAAAACTTAAAATGCTACAAAACAAAGAAATCTCCCAGGTCGTCCCCACCAGCCAGAGTACCTAGAAGGCTCAGAGAGTTTCCTCGCTGGATTGCGATACTTATTCTCTGGGCCAGGTAGGTGCCGGCTCTGGGGTCTCGGGTAGCCTTAATGTGTTTTTTGGAGATTTCTCTGAAAAGTTTGTGCGCACCCAGACCCCATGTACTAGGGTTTCAACCCTAAACGGTTCAAATATGAGATCCCCACTAAGGTTTTCATATTTGCGCCGCTTGAGGTTTTCCGCCTGATTGGCGGCCGCACCTGCAGAACTCGAGGTGCCCTGGACATGGGACGGAGCAAGTGTATCGACGCAAGTAGCGTCCCATACAAGAGCCCGTCCCCCTCTCCAAGGGACCAGGGTCATACCGTCTGGTCTCTTGCCATCGTCGCGCGCCAAACCAGAGGGTTCCAGCACAGCTGGCACTCCGGCGGTGACAAGAGCCCGACGGATGAGATCGTTCAGGCAGTGATGTCGGGAGATGCGGCCGGCGCTTCGTTGACAGGACAGTCCGTGGTGTCCGAGGTTGTCTGTCCACGTTTGCGCCACAAACACAGCGATGGGGGACGACGTGGGGGGTGCCAAGACGCAGGGAAGTGGCTAACCGGAAAGCTGTTCGATCCAGCAATGTGCCCGTATTGGGTGACGGTAATGCTTGTAGCCAAAGGCCCGACTCCCACTTCTCCGCAGCTAACAAAGTACCTACAAGTACCTACTAGTAACACTCTATTCTATTAGGTTTAAACTTGTAATGATAGAAGTTGTAAGTTGTAAATAAATAAAAATCTTCGTACGAACTTTAAGATCGTAATATTATAGTCTTTGGATTTAGGAGTAGGTACATGCTTATGATGGGCTTAAGAACCATTTTATAGTCGAGCCACAATCTCAGCCACAAATTAAAAATTCTTGTTTGTCTTCTAATGGAACAATAATAAAAACAGCGCCAAGTCAGTTGTGTGTGTGCGCCCGATTCAACGGCGCTGTTAAGTGATTTCAATAACTTATTCGATAGTACATAACTGTTGGAGTACTGTCGGTAAATCATGCCTACTCCACGGCAATCGGATAAGAGGGGAGATAAAGCGGGCCATTGTTTTCGTTTAATGCCGGCCGCGGCCAATCCGATAAATGGTATAAATAATTCATCACCGTTTGCCCCCGCACCCCGCGCCCCACGCCGGACCGCCCGGAGCAGGTTAAACGGTAGGGGAACACGATTTTTGATCTGTGATATGTGGGGAATCCCGATTTCGCGGCATCTTGAGAGATTTTGTGTCATCGAGATCGATTTTAGTTCATGATTCAATAAGATCTCATTCAGGCACGTTTTAAAACCGCACAGCATTGAATGCACAAACTAACAAAGATATCTTTTAAAAAGATTTTTTGTGAAATATGTCGTATTAAAAAAGGATTGTGTGGTTTTATGAAACCACGGTAAAAGTGAAACTTAATAACAATAAAATGCGCTTCTTGTGTCTTCGCGTGAACTACATAACGAGTTAAATGCGGTCTTTATCAATATACAGACTGTTTATGCATTAGATTTTAGGTTAATTTTCTTAAGGAACTTTGGTTCTCATATGGCATACTAGATGGCGCTGATTTGCCGCTAGATCGCGCTATAGGTAAAGCGAACCTATTTGCATAGATGTTTATGAGGGCCTTACTAATGTGAAGTATTTTTGGGTTGTAAACCAATCAAGAAAAGGATTGTGTGGTTTTATGAAACCACGGTAAAAGTGAAACTTAATAAAAAAATAGCGTGGAGCACTGGCACAAATGAGTGCTAGTCTATACACTACACGGTCAGCTGATGCGAACTATAGGCGCCGCCATATTGGCCTCGGCTGCTCTGACGAGCGCCTTTCACTTTATCCCTACTCCGCGGCCGACCGTCACGCGACATGCAACACACAGACGAAATTTTTTGAGACGATGTAATAAAAGTTTCACTTTAATAAAATTATCCAGGGCACAGAGTAAAATGTAATATTATAATTGGTACATACGGGTTCAAAAATATTTAAGTAATAATAGTTTTCAAATCAAATTCTTATGGCCACATGACTAATAAGATGTTATCAGCATGGTGCTGAGTCAGCAAACTACTGATAACGGCAATCAATGCCTTATCGCGTAAATGACCGTCAGCATTTCCCAAACTTGAAGTAGGTCATAGGTGTAATTAAGTAGCTACGGTTATGATTAACTAGCGATCGCTCGTCCCTTCTCCATCAAAAATATTACAGATTGCATCAAAGTAAGCCATATAAGTAATTATGACATAATAATAATAATCACACCACGTCAATCTGTTCCCGTGCTAAGTTCTAGAAGAGCTTGTGATACGGGTACGATACTACGGAAAGATTTAATAATTTTATACTATTATATTAGATATACATCTTATATTACTATTATACACATATTTAATACACATCCATGACCCAGGATCATAGAAAACTTTTTTGTTCCTTTAGCGGGAATGTTCGGCTTGAGCACTGACGCTCCCCACCAATGATCCACAGAGGTCGTAAAATATTTGACGCAGCAAAAAGAGTCTCAAATTCATCTTCTACCACTACAACAGGCGATTGTAGCCACAGAGTAAAACATAGTTATGTAGTGATGTAGCCGCGCGATTGCTAGTGATTTTCGTTTTCGCCTCAGAAAATTAATTTCAAATATATCCCAGTTATTTGGTCGGAAAAGGCAATTCCACCAAAAACATTTTTCATGTAAGGTGATGCCAAGATCGCACTGTCAAAAGGTTATCAGATCTCATGTAAAACCAAGCTTCTGACTCTACACGCCCTAACTCTACAAGACTAACTTCACAAACTCTACACCTTAGTCGAGTTATGTGGCTTGGCCATTTCACTTTTTTTGTGTAAGTTGTATGACAATGTTTTTATTTTCTTTATCTTTTTAGGGTATATTTCTTGCACAACAGACTTTGCCTTTTTACTGCCCACTTTCTTATTTTTGGCTTTTTAGGGTTACGTTATACATAAGGAACACTTATAGTTTTGCTCTGTCCGTCCGTATGTCTGTCTGTCTGCGCTTCTAGCTTCTGTAATTATGAATATAAATGGATGAAATTAAGTACAGTTATAGATTGTGTATAGACTTCGGTTTGGCATTATAAAACAATAATTACTTCATATTTTAGGGGTGGCTCTCCATACATGTGAAGTGGGGATGTAAAATATTCCATTCATATACATTCTACCCCATCGTGTGGAGTATGCTTCAATAGGTCTTTAAAAATAAAGGCAAGGTTTTATACATGACTTTTTTACAAAGCCGACCATTTTTGAGTAATCGGCCTCCAAATTGGCGTATAAGTTGGTCCTCTCCCCCCTGGCATTTCTAAACTATAAGAGATAGAAACTAGTAAGTATGCGTGCTGTTAGATAATACTAAAAACTCTTTAGGAAAATAATTTTTAGCGAAATCAGACAATAACTTCTGAAGTAATTAAAAGAAAATTTAATGCGCGTTGATAGTTACGGAACCCTCCTTAGAGATGTCCTGACATGCTCTTGGTTAGGTTATTTCTTTATATTATTCTTGCAAATTAGTCACTGTAGAGAGTGCTACATAATCCTATTTATAATAAGTGACAGATCAGGGCGATTCTTGGCTCTTCGACTATAGCTGACTATTGTGCTTTAATACTACAAGAGTAAATATTTATCTGATGAACACCTTGCAAATTAGTCATTGTAGAGAGTGCTACATAATCCTATTAATAATAAGTGACAGATCAGGGCGATTCTTGGCTCTTCGACTATATCTGACTATTGTGCTTTAATACTACTAGAGTAAATATTTATATGGTGAACACCTTGCATACACTACCTATCATATACAGCGTATTACATAACAATACAAATTTTTATTATCTTTTACTTTAAATGAGCAAATCTTGTAAATATGTTATATATATTATATTATAACTAGCTTTTGCCCGCGGCTTCGCCCGCGTAGTATAGTGTTCTTGGAGAAAAAACTACTTCGGCGAATAACTCTCTATTTACAGCAATATACCTACTTCTGATACAATATTGAAAATGTTTATAGGTTTACCCAATGCAAATGGTTAAAAATGGGACCCTTTCACCTCGACGCGACATGCGCGACCGCTTGATATACATTATATTATTATATCTATCGCGCTTGAGTATAAAAAGACCATTTAAAAAAACCGCATCAAAATCCGTTGCGTAGATTTAAAGATCTAAGCATACAATATAGGTACATAGGGACAGACAGATAAAGCGACTTGTTTTATACTACGTAGTGAATAATAATTTAATTTGCCATTCAAATATAATTTGACATTCCAACAAAACTGACCAACTACCTCTATGGATATTCCATAAGAACTGCAGTACAGAATATTCGTTGAGCGAGCACCGAGTCGCGACTCGCGAGTGCCGCCGAGACATGTCCCTGCATTTTAAATCTGTAATATCTTCGAAAATATTCATTTAAATTACATGGTATAAAGGGCCATATTGATCTATATTAAATGCACAATGTATTTAAGGTACTATATTGGATAAGGATTAATGCTGTATTGCTTAAAATCGCTTCATAAGTAAGCTATTAAATTTAAATCAAATTAAAGGATAAAAAAATGATTATTGTGGGTTATCCCTAAGAGATAGATATATGCTGTCGCGGATTTTTTTGTAGGCTTTTTTATGATGAACAAAACTGTAGTACATTATTTTGATCTATCTCGTAGGGTTCAGCCACCGTTTGCAATGTAAGCGGAAAAAATGTAATTATTTACGACATCACATTAGAAACCTCAAAAATAACAGTATTTGTCCACTATTTAATGAATGTTATTATACATATAAACCTTCCTCTTTAATCACTCTATCTATTAAAAAAACCGCATCAAAATCCGTTGCGTAGTTTTAAAGATTAAAGCATACATATGGATATAGGGACAGAGAAAGCGACTTTGTTTTATACTACTCGTATGTAGTGATATTGAGAATCTTGGATATTTCAGCTACTAAGCATCAGACTTTGCTTTGTTGGCAAATTGGTCAAGGGTTTGAATCCCGAACGGACGATTTTTTTTTATATTTAAATCTGCTTCGACATGATGGTGAAATAACGCTTGCGTTGTATTTCGCCGAGTGAGTGAAGTTACCGATGGCTCAAGGGGTGTTGAGGATTTTAAGGACTTGCAACGCGCAAGTCGCAACACCAGAGGAGTTACAAGTGTAATTCCTCTGGTGTTGCGAGTGTCCATAGGCGGCGGTAATCGCTTACCATCAAGCGATCCGTCTGCTGGTTCATATAATTTAAAAAAAAAAATTTTTGTCTGTACTAATATAACTCCCAAGTACTTATTAATATTGTTCGAATCTTTTGGTGAAAAATATATTTACAAAATCTATGATTTCATAAGTAATATATTCAAGGCAAGCGTAAGCGTGATACAGCTTCGAAACACTGACACCTGTCGATTTTCTTTATTAGCTAAGTACTTATTTGCCTACATGGCATTCTCGACTAGTCAAAAGTGCTATTACTTCTAGATGCTAGAAGCTAAGTGGATTTTGTGGATAAGTTGTTTATTTAAAACCCTTTTTATTTACAAAAACTAAAAAGTATATAACTGTTTTATGGCTTAATAATAATATAACATGTTGTTTTTTGACATCATCACTCACTTCAATTAATTAATAATCTTTTTGATAATAAATCATAATATTTTTAAGTTTTATTAAAAGCGCTATTTATCGCATATATCGTGAACTATGTTAGCTATGTCGTCGTTCGTCGCTTGGATTGGAAACTAATTGACGTAATATTTAAATAATTATTTCTCGAGTATTCTTTAGTAATTTAAACGGAAAATTAAACATAAAGGTAAGATTCTAAATATTAAAGGGACGTTCGTACACTGCTATTTAAAATGAAGTACATTTAAATATGTCGATAAAGATTAAAAATACTTATTGTCTTTTTTATTGTCAATAAAGGGTAACATGGTTGTTTTATTACATTTTATTGTAATTATCGGATCCCTACAACAATTTTCAGACCTCTAGCGTCAAAATTTGTGGAGGTCTCATACAAATTTCCTATTTTAAGGGGTTGGAGTATAAAAGTTTATATGAGACTTCTGTTTAATAATTAGAATGTTACCTTTATGTTTCATTTTCCGTTGAAATTACTACAGTTTTACATTACGACTTAACTTTCATTCCCTAGGTTAAGTGGTTGGGGGATAAAAGTTCCAATTTTGACAATTTTTATGTTGGTTGTGTACTAATACAACCTTACGTACCAAATTTCAGCTTTCTAGGAGATTCGGAAGTGACATATAATTTTGTTCATCATCAATCAATAAAATCTAAAGTACGTATGCAATCAAAACTTTACATGTTTAATAAGTCCGCTACTGGGAACACATTCTGAAAATTTCATTTATCTGGTATAATTCAAACCCAAGTTATGAAGGTTCAAATAATCGACGAAACGCTTCAAGAAAAGGTGGTCTGGTGTGGAAGTGCCCTTGCGCTTCGCTTGTCTTAACTTTGGCGGGGGCACTACCCGATTGCCTGGAAAGCTTTGTGGGAATATGAAAATTGCTAGATTTTGACGTCCGTTATTCGAATTTCAAATTTGCCACCTCGTAATTTCGCTGCTAGCGTCGCCAACATGATAAAAAGTATAAAACAGTTTTTTTTTTAATGTTTTCTTCTTTCCGACTCATTTTACGATAAAAACAACAATAAACTAGAGAAAAATTCCTACTGGTGGCTCATCAAAAGGTGGTTTTATAACCACCGATTTTTAGAACTCCTGCAAAACTTTCCAAATAAAACTACCGAATTACTGGGCGATTTTTTTACAAATGGGAAAAATGTGACGTGTAATGTTTCAACAAATGAATGTTCAAACAAAAGCTAAAGTATTTGTGATTGGGAGAATCTTTAAAAATCTTGAATTAAGTTCACCCGCCGTTCGTATGGGGGCAGCGTTGCTTCCGCTCCAATGTGAAGACAGTTGAAAAGTTGTTGCTAGACGGCCCTGTAGCACTGACGTTTGGACCTATTTCAAAAGCAATTATTGTACATGTGCTGCAGCAGAAATTCTGCTGGTGCTACTGACCCACGGTGGTGAGCAGCATGTTGTCGAGCAGCAGCGCGATGGCCACGATGATCAGCACCAGCTTGCGCGACTCCCGGCACGCCGCCACGCGAGCCCGCCACCCGAACCCGTCCGACGCGGCGCCCATTCTGCACCTGCAATACAACTGGTTTAAATAGATCGGCCATGTTGCCGAGTTTAATTAAGCCACAACTACTTCTATATCGCGTCCATCTTCCATATAGCGACATATAAAAAGTGAAACCAACCAGGGTTTTCTATACTTTAGGAACACCAGAACCTTTAGTCAAGATGCATTCGATAATTTCGACGGCGAAGTTCGGAAACAAAATGTATGGTATTTGACATAAGGCATCGCAAGCGACATGTCACTTTGCGATGACTTGTGTCAAATCCTATACGTTTTTGATTTCGAACTTCGTCGTCGAAATTATCGAATACATCTTGACTAAAGGCCCTGTATCGCGCACCCTCCATATATTTCGGATTTTACTAAGTTCTTAGATTAGTTAACAATACTTGTGTTATTACGAAAAAATTAGAACCTCGATGATATAAACGACGACCCAAATAGGTTAGGTTTAAAGAGTTTTCTCGCTGAATGGCAATGCTAAACTCTTTCAGCCAGATAGGTAAGATTAGGCTCTAAGGCTAATAGTAGATAGGTTATTGAAACCGGCCATAAGACGTTGCGTAGAACTACAAAAAAATGCTTTTTAATTTATGTTTTCCAATTTCTTTTTTTAATAGCTGATGCACGCAACTTCGTCCGTGTGGAACTCTGAATGGAAACGGAACCCTATATTTTAAACGGAATCCTACGATAAAAGTAGCCTAATTTACTCCTTATAACATCAGCTATCTGCCAGTGGATGTCCGGTCGAAGTCAGTCCGTCCGTTTCAGAGATTAGCCGGAACAAACAGACACTCCAAATATTTTTATATAGATACGACTTTTGCAACTAACGGCTACCGCTAACATATAAATTGTAATACAAATAAAAGTCATCTACGCCATAACTATATTTAACTAAAATGTTGTAATATGTATGTTGTAAGGGTAACGACAGAGAAAAGGATATAACACAAGCTTCAAATCATGTCTCTTATCAAGCCAATTGTATCAAAACGCTTATAAGTGAGCTTCGTGTATCATAATGAAAGTGATAACCTTCTTTGCTTCTCACTTTCATATAATTCACCGTTGAAGATTTTATTCTCTTCTTTCTACTTTTGTTAGAAGTCTAAAAGTTGATTCATTTTCTATGTAATTTCTAGATATTAATACTTTCAATGTTCAATTTGGAATTTATAAACAGTAGTTCTTGTAATGTGCTTATGTGAATTTTGTATTAATTGTATACCTGTATTTAATTTTAAAAAACTTACCCTAAATGGAGAACGTCCGCTGGTTTTTCATAATTATACTAAAAATATACTTAAAAATGGACGTCCGTCCTCGGCCAGCGGCGAGGAGAGACTGGAGTGATCTGAAAGTCAAAATTCGCCTTTGCACAGGAACCAGCGCTGTTGACCTCTGATGGCCGCCCTTTGACGAGGCGGCGCATGGATGGGGGAGGGCTTTCACGCTGGTTATCAAGCAGCTTTAACTGCGACTGAAACTAGAACCTCAATCCGTACTAATAGAGCTTACAATGTATTGCCAGCTCAATTGGCACTAAAATTTAAAGCCTCCGTTTAATTAAAAGTTCTATTACCGCACAAGAAGAGTGATTATCGCTTGAAGTGGTAGTTGAAATCTACAGGTCTTCGTTGAGTTCCCGCTGAAAGTGCGGCGGCGCGCGACCGCGAGAGGGTCGCATCTGAAAACGCGGCGCTACGCCGTAGACGCACTACGAGTTGATTATATGTTTTTATTTGTAGTAATAAGTTAAACTTTTGTTAAGTTATGTACAATTTTTAAATCCATTAATTCTAATTTATGGATTTAAAAATTAAGAAGGCATTAGTAAAAATTAGGCTAATAATAAATTTGATAACATTATTCATCACATTGTTCACTTGTTTCACATCTACTCATACACTTTTTTCATTTTATATTACTTATTTATAACTTTATGACAAGAAAGAGACAATTTTAAACATAAAAACCTAGATACGTACTGCGATTCCCTAACCCCTTACAATTATAATTTATTTTCCGAATGATGGGAAACTCAGATACGTCATCATTCATTTATTTCATCGGAGAGGTCCTTAATTTCTATCTCCTTCCCTCTCGCACTCATCTTATTGTGCAGCTATCTCACTCCGCCATCAGAACTCGGCTTTTATGTCGGCGTACAATGATTTCTCCAGGGTTCGCTTAAGAGATTAAGGTTTTTTGTAATAAGCCTCATTTATGACATCCTCCGTCGCCCAATTAAACCTGTGCGAATACTGTGACATGTTCGACCGGAGTTTAAAACTTTATTGCAGTAATTATTTCAGAATTTAGCTTTTTACGACATAAAGCTACGTTCCAAGACATAGTAGTGTAGTGAATACAGTAAAAATATGTTCATTTTCTTATGGAAAAGACAGATAATGTTTGAAAAACGATGATTGCCGAAAGACATAAGCGCTCGTCACACGTACTGTACGTACGACGGCGGCAAATAGCACGCGTCGTTCCAACCCGCGCTCCAAACCGAACGTGTAAATGCGCGGAGTCGACAGTCCGATCTGGCATGTCGATGACAGCGCTGTTTCCACAGTTTTAACCGTGCGCTATGACGTATTTTGCACGTATTATGTAATACACTGACAGTCCAAACTGTGACGCGTTTTAATCGTAATTAGTACTACAATTCGATCCACCATCCAAACCGCACAGACCCTTTCCCGGTTTGGAACGCAATCCGATCCGCGATCCGAACTTTAAGTGTGCACGGCGCTAACGTTACGGATGACTTACGCTAGCCCTAGCTTAAAGTAAAGTAACTACAAAGTGCAGTAACTGGATGGTAATGGAGGAGCTACAAGTGTAACTCCTCTGGTGTTGCGAGTGTCCATGGGCGGCGGTAATCGCTTACCATCGAGTGATCCGTCTGCTCGTTTCCTGGTCCATTTCACAAAAAAATGTCGGCGACTTACTAACTATAACTACTACAAACTCGTAGCATATATGCTACAAATACTTGCTACGAAGTCGCAGTACCCTTCGTTTAAGAGTTTAAGCTGCAAGGTCAAAGAAATATACGCTCGTAAAACAAAACTCTCTCTTCAGCAGTTGGGTAAAAAGTTATAGTGGAAAGTGCAACCTATATTACTGACTCTTCATTTTTTTAGGAGTCACAAATGATTTTCAGACTTAAAGGTTTTATACAATGTCTTTTTGTCGATTCTCCTAATATTACGCGGAATCTATATATAAAATCTTTACGCCCGCCCGTCACAGCCAGTGCAGCGACAATAGGTCAAGCACAAAAGCACATTATGACCCTTCACAATACACCGCTGGTATTAAATTCTGAAATTGCTCGTTACTATATGAACTGAAGCTCACGGAATAAAGAAAACAGAAACAATATGTGCTTAACGCTTTTACAATATCATACATGCATAATATATATTAAAAAAAACGTCTGCGTCTCGGGATGACCGACAGAAGATGGTTGATCTATTTAATATTGAAATTGTTCATCTTGAAAAAAGCTTAGGTTAGTACTTAAATTATATGTATATTACTAAGGCGGGTCAATAAGTCCGTGACTTTTTGAATTTCTAACCTCCTTACTGAAAAAGCAACACTACTCCTGTCAACAGGCATCTGTCAGTTGACTCCTATCAAAATTTGAACTTGCTGCGTCAGTTAGTTTGTGTTTTACAGCTATCTTTATCAGACTATCCAGTAACTTATGGAAACAATGGAAAAAAGTGAATTTCGTGTGCTTATTAAGCATTATTTTTTGCGAAAAAAAACCATTACCGAGACCAAGGCTAAGCTTGATAAATACTATGGGGACTCTGAACCATCGATTTCAATGGTAAAAAAGTGGTTTACTGAATTTCGTTGTGGCCGTACAAGCACTGAAGATGCCGAACGTCCTGGACGCCCAGTTGAGGTCTCTACACCCGAAACAATCGAAAAAATTCACGATATGGTGTTGGCCGACCGAAGATTGAAAGTGCAAGAGATTGTGGAAGCCATAGGCATCTCGCATGGCTCAGTGGTTTCAATTTTGAATGATCACTTGGGCATGAGAAAGCTTTCCGCAAGATGGGTGCCGCGTTTGCTCACAGTCGACCACAAACGCAATCGTGTAGCAACTTCACAGGAAGGTTTGGCGTTGTTTAATCACAATATGGAGGAGTTTTTTAACCGTGGACGAAACATGGATCCATCACAATACACCAGAGACCAAACAACAGTCAAAACAGTGTGTTTCTAAGGGTCAATCGGCGCTAAAGAAGGCCAAGGTGGGTTTGTCAGCCAATAAAGTTATGGCGACTGTTTTTTGGGATGCACGTGGGATAATCCACATTGACTATCTTCAAAAGGGAAGAACAATTAATGGGCAATATTATGCCAACTTATTGGACCGCTTCAATGAGGATTTGAAAAAAAACCGACCTCATTTGGCCAAGAAAAAAGTTCTTTTTCACTAAGACAATGCAAGGGTGCACACATGTGCAGTTGCCATGGCAAAAATCCATGAATTGGGCTATGAATTGCTCCCACATCCACCCTATTCTCAAGATTTGGCTCCGAGTGACTACTTCTTGTTCCCAAACCTGAAAAAATGGCTCGGTGGAAAAAGATTTGACTCCAATGATGAAGTCATCTCGCAAACAAAGGCCTATTTTGAGGACCTCGACAAATCATATTTTTTGGAAGGGATAAAAAAATTGGAGAAGCGTTGGACAAAGTGTATAGAGCTCAAGGGGGACTACGTTGAAAAATAAAATGATTTATTTATCAAAAAATCTGTGTTTTATTCCAAAAGTCACGGACTTATTGACCCGCCCTCGTAGTATGACAATGTAAGGAAAGGTTATTTATAAATAAAATCTTCTTAATTCTGTGGAAATCACGAGTCTAGTAGCTGCATGGTACTTACTGCGTGAGCCAATGTCAAAGAGTTCTATAAAAGTTGTCTATATAGCGCACTACTAAGACTCCGAGCAATGCTTGGTCTCCCAGATACTATAGTATAATATTTTTAAAAGCAGTATATCCTACTATTGTACCTGGCACCTGGAAGACTAAGCATTGCTCGGAGTCTTAGTAGTGCGAGAAAAAAAGCAGAATAATAAAAGAAAAAGAAATAAAAAGAATAAAAATATTTCGTCTGACCGAGACCAATTCGTAAAAAATCCAAGTGCCTACGTAACTGCGTTACGCGTATCTGACATTAGTATTCGAAATTACTCGTATCTTATTTGGCGCCGTAACGCGTTACGTAACGATGCGGTTTACCCTCCCATAAGAAGTTATCACTTCAAAATGTAGTCGATAAGAGCGAAACTATAAGTAAAATAAATAAGTAAAATAAAAACGAGATTTCCTGAAAGTAATGAAAACTTTATCAATGAGTAACGAAATTTTTGCTTTTATGCCTCTACTCTGTCTTTTTTTACATTTTAGGTACATCTAGTTTTAATTCGTCATCGTAAACCTATGTAGTAATAAAAAAATATATACTAGGCGCTTATAGTTGCGGCTAGGTGACGGCTAGGGGCTATAAATAGCCAGAAGTCTGTGATTTGCGCGGGACATTACATTTACTTAAGCGGCTAATTGCTTCTAGTCGGTAGCCAGCTAATATCATGGTTAGCCAGGTGACTAAAATTTTCGCGGGAACTCGTGATGTCACACATAGTTATATAGGCTAGTCAGTGGCTAGCTAATAGCGTAGTGAGTCTGATGGCTATAATTTGTGATGGTGACATCACGGATTAGCAAGAGTGGCAGACGCTGTTCTGCGCCGCTTCAGAGAACTGGCTATGGAGTCGCTGTTACTACCATTTTTATTTGCTTTTAAAAATTCTGCGTTAAATTTTCTATTCTTAAGGTAATAGTAAGACCTAATAGATAATATCTTTCGCTGTTTTAAGTCAAACCGCATTACGTGTGGCGTACAGCTGTCTACAGATTCTACCTTCCCATGCTACTAATAACATAAATGTATGTATGTTGTATATTATGTAATTTATACCCGCCAAATATTATTCGAATCTGTTGAGCCGTTATAGCATGAGTGAGCGATCAAACACTATTAAAATAATATTATTAGCTGTTTCTTGGGATATTCAATGTACAAAGCGAAGCGTTTAACCAAAACAGCCTTGTTTAAAACGCTTTACAACTTTTTAAGACGGTCGACTCCGTGTATTTCTAAATCAATTTTCCGGGACCCTATGGGCCGGTTTAAGAGCTAGAAAGAGAGAGCGCGGTCAACCACAAGAGTGAGAAGGACAAAACATTTTATCACGGATTAAAGAGAAATTTGATATAGATCTTTAGACAGATTAGGAACATCTAAAAACACTTAGCAAGTCCAATAAAGAAATAATTCTGATAGGTCAGTTGTGGCGAGTTTACATTTTATATTGCAAAGCAAGAAACAATTCAATTCCTAGCATGTAGCTAACGCAAAGGACATGTTACTGCTACAGCAAGGGGCTTTCAAGTGTGTTCCAGGCCCTAGGTACTTCCGCGAACTGTTTTGTCTCAGCGAGCTTTAATATTAATAAAATATTTACACCACGGATACGCTAATCTATGTTGCTGTCTTTGTCCGACACGTTGGAAAAGCCACTAGACAGACAAAGACTGAAACATGGATTAGCGTATCCGTGATGTAAATATTTTTATTAAAAAGTAAACATTATTATATTTAAATATGAATAACCTATTCAAGAGCATGTCGGGACATGTCTAATGATGGTTCCGTAGAGCCTAGGACAAATTCAACGCGAAATATGTTTTTAAAATTTCTTCAAAAGTTCAAATAATTGTAAAGAGTTTTTAGAATGATCTATTAGGACCAACTTTTAAATTACTTTGGAGGGCGATTACTCGAAAATAGTTGACAGGACCATGTTCTGCAACGATGTTTTGTTGCGAACGACGGACAAGTGTTGTGCAAGAAACAATCGATCAACTCAACAGATTTATTGAAACGTCACAACTAATACAATTTGACACACTATATATAGAAAATAATATACACCTTATATATAGAATACAGACCTACAAAACTCTGTGCGCTAAAACGGCACAACGACTTTGTAAATAACTTTTCATTCCCATTTCACATGTCTGGGTAGCCATCCCTAATATATAAATATATTTTTATTTTTTGACATACCCGAGATACCCGCCAAAACCGAGATTTATAACACAATCTATAACTATATCAAATTTCAGAAGCTAATAAATCCATTTATATTCATGTATGAATATAAGTGAATTTTTTAGCTTCTGTAACAGTTTACAGAAGCTAGAAAAGTGGACAGACAGACAGATAGATAGACGGACAGAACTAAGAGGGTTCCTAGAGTATGTTTTTAGCCTTCCGTTGCCTAACAACGCATTTTTAGATACAGGTTATAAAGAATTTTTAAATTAATGCAACAACAACAAACAATCTCTTGCATTGAATGTAAACATTTAAAAACTAAAAGGTAATGACATATTTAAAATATGTAGTTGTAAAATTTGTGCTTCTAAATCTGATATTTCCCAGGCGACATTTGTAAAAGTCACCATCGTGAGAGCCGCCCGTATTACCCGCAGTAATGGGAGACAATCTCCTTGAGCAGATTGAAAGGCATGAACATTTTGAAAGATATTACAGAACCAGGCTGTTTCGAACAGATGATTTTTCGATAAACAAAAAAATATCTGAAATAAGTATCTCATATCCGCAAGTAAAGTTCTAAAATGAAAAACAATGATATTATATAGCAAAGGACGAGTCTATTTGTCACATTAGTATAGGTTTACGATAATTAACAGTCTCCGTGGTCTAGTAGTTAGAGCTTGGCTCTCGACTCGACAGGTCGTGGGTTCGATTCCCGCATTGGAACACCAAAAAATGATGTTTCCAAGTTTGGTTAGGACAATGCAGGCTGATCGCCTGATTGTCTGACAAGAAAGATCCATGCGTCGGATGGGCATGTAAAAAGTCGGACCTGCGCCTGATCTCTCGCCCGTCATGTCGGTCATCTGTCCCACTGGGTTATGAGAGTAAAGGAAGAGAGAGTGCTCTTGTGTACTGCGCAACACACTTAGGCACTATAAAATTACTCCTGCGTAACACAATGAAACCGGCCACCGTCACCGAAATCGGTGTGGGGACTTATAGGTTTACAATTACGAGATTTACTATGGAGATTTGCCACATACATACATACACACAAGTGTGTGTATGTATGTATGTGTATGTATGTATTTGCTCTGTAGCGTATGTACGCTACAGAGCAAATCTATAGCCTTCTTCTTCACCTCGTACCAAATGAAAAAAAAATTAAACGACAGCACACAGTAACTGTGAGCGGTGAGAATGTATGGCTGTACTAGAATGTGCACGTCATAACATTTAGTCAGCCCGCCGAGATCGATAGAACTGGCATTGGTGGAGCGAATTGCCCTCATCAGAGCTCAGGCACGTCCGACTTGCTCGCTACAACTTTCGCACCGACTTACAAAATCACTTCTGTAGACACACCTCTAACTAGTACTACTAGTATAAGACTCTGTGGGATGAGTGGATGCCCCAAAGGAGAGGAGGTCGGAGATCTCCTCCGACCGAGCGAGGTGCTATGCTCGGTCTGGCCGAAGCCCACTTGTATGAATTTCAGATGTCGTATATATAGTGCCGATCATAGAAAACTTCGATAGCGCGATTCAGGATTGTGGCGCTAATTGGTCCGCCACAACTCGTTGATGCAAAACCCAGTAATATAATCAAAGATACCCCATATAACATATAGTAACACTAGACATTAACCAATGAATCATCATCGTCAGGTCCATATCGTGGCGACGGGCAGTTGACTCGCATGATAACAATCATCTACATATAAAATTCTCGTGACACAATGTTTGTCACAGTACTCCGAAACGACTCGACCGATTTTTATGAAAATTTTCGGGTGTATCCGGTAGGTATAAAGAATAGCTTGCAAACTATTTGTCATATCCCCAAGAGATAAGGGTGGGGTCTACCTCCAAAACATTATTTTTTCTAATCGTCTAATAAATAATCGTTGACCATTTCAATGTTGTGTGGAAACTGCTTTCATAATGGTATACTATATATATACTATACTCGCCACAAACCGCTACGACAGCTCTACGCCGACCGCCACGAGCGTGCCGACACTGCTACGCCACCCGCTACGGGCGTGCGGTTTAACGCTACGCTGATCGCTATGAGCGTGTCGACAACCACAACGCCACCCTCTACGAGCGTGTCAACACCTCTACGCCAGTTGCTACGTGCGTATACACGCCGCTACGCCAACGGCTACGAGCGTGTGAACACCGCTACGCCGCTCGCTACGAGCGTGTCAACACCGCTACACCGCCCAGCTACGCCGCTCTGCTTCCACGCTAATTTCCCTATTTATATTGTTTTTATAAATTAAAAATTAATTAACTGAACTGAATCAAAATAAGAAAAAAGTAACCTAGTAGTAGTAACCTAACGTAAAAAAATATCATAACTTTAAAAGTTATTGGCCAATATAAAGTACGGTATGCAGAAACGGGATACCGTGCGCCAGCCAGACTCCTAGACCAGCTTAAGATATTTTCAGTACCACATAATAATATTGTGATGCTAACACTACTGTAATGTAATATATATTAATAAACTGCGAACAAAGCCGTCGTTCAGCGCATAATTTACTTTCCGACCCTGTTAGCGGAACGTTTCAACCCTAGCGTTTAAATCGTCAAGCGAAAATCAATCTTATTCTTTAACAGTACAGTCCAAAATACCGTGCACGCTTTCGAGAACTTAATTGTGAAAGAACAAAAAAGTTCAAAGTAAATTGTAATGAGTCGTATATTTACCGAATAGAGTTCATATTTGCATGCCAAGTGCGCCGACGTGCTTGTGAGTGTAGAGTGACCAAGTGCGGTTAGGACACGGCATGCACAAGTTCTATTTTTAAAACTTAATCTCAAAAAGTTTATTCTTTTGTTGAACTTTTCAGAAAGGTTTGCTGATCTGTAACATTAATTACTCTTCGATATAATAAACTGTCGTGTAAAAGTTATTCATGAACTGTAACTTCTAGATATAGAGGTTCTGAATTGGTCGTATGAATTGTAATAAAGTTACGGCCGAGCTACAGAAACAAGTGTTTTATAAAATTACTGCCTATCTACAGACTTTCCGGGTTCTACCACGAACAGTATATTGACAACAGCCTCCGTGGTCCAGTGGTTTAGAGCTTGGCTCTCCACTCCGCTTGGCCACTCGGAGGTCGTGGGTTCGATTCCCGCATTGGAACAACAAATGTTTTCCAAGTTTGGTTAGGACAATGCAGGCTGATCACCCGATTGTCTGACAAGAAAGATGATCTATGCGTCGGATGGGCTTGTAAAAAGTCGGTCCTGCGCCTACTCTTTCGCCAGTCGTGTCGGTACGGTACCCGCTCCCCTTGGGTTTCGAGGGAAAAGGAAGAGAGAGTGCTCGTGTGTACTGCGCACACACTTGGGCTCGGTGAAATCGACTCAGCGTGAAATCGGCGTGGGGAGCTATTATTATTATATTGAAATAATATACTGGTTTGCGGTTACCCATCGCCACTTGTAATATTAAAAACGTTACAAGTGCGTAGGCTTTCCGCGTGGTCTTTTACATTCTTGCTTTCTGCCTTGATTTAAGACAGCTCTATTAGCCAAGATGCCATCGATAATAACGATGCTAAGTGCGTGCTAAGTCACTTAACGACCGTTATGTCAATCCCATATATTTTCGAAGTTCGAAGTTAGACAAATTCGAAGTTGTCATTGTAATTAACGATGGTATGCTGGCTATAAGCCCTCTGTACCCTGTTCCGTCTGTATGCGTCTGTATGTCCTGTCCTGGAAGCGCGTGTGGCCACACCGCTATCGGCACGCGGGCCGCGTCGGTATTCAATAAGCGCGTATTGACATGCCGAACTACCCTCGCGCCGGCATTCATCGTCATATTCCGTGCGCTGGGTTCAGTAGTGCCGTGGTGGGGTTCCGTATTGCGGGATTAACATGGGATTTTCGCCGCGGGATTTCCGCTGTATTCGGCGAAATGACAATGTTGCTGGGCAATTTTGCCAACAAAAATGGTGAGGCGTTAGACGATATGTCAAGCGACTTACCGCGTGGTGGAAATAGACCCATGTTTTGAGATAAAATAGTTGACAAATACAAATATTATATTAAGATGTATGTGCCTTCCTACAACGCTGGTTGTAGTGGCGGGGGTTTATTTTAGGCATTTTTTACCATACAGCCACTTATCAGTTCTCGAAAATCAACGGCCGAGAACAAGCACTAATTTTGCGGGAGTTCATGAGCTGCTGTGCTTGCAATCAAACGATCAGTCTGGACGCTTGCCTTGCGCTTGCCTTGGACCTACTATATAAATTCATAAATGCATTTAAAAACCTTCACAGAGTAGGGGCGTGCGTAGAGACAGGTATTTACCCGTAGGGCGGAGGGGTCAAACTGGTAAAATGCCACGGCGAGGTAAGGACAGGAATTTCAACCATTTGGGTACTTACCGTTTGCTCAAAACCTCCCAAAGCTTCGCATGCTTCAGCTTTACGTAAATTTTCTTGTCCAGAAGATCTGTGTGGAGAGATGCCCACTTGTTTATAAAGTTTAAACTTTAAACATTATAAGGAAAGTACAACATAAAAATAAAGAAAATGCTATAAATAAAACATTGAAATATATATAATATGTAAGTAACGGATACTCATTTTATGCATCATAAAAACTTGCAGTGTTTGCACGACCCATCACTGATGGCACAATGATGATGATGATGATGAATAATAATGTTTAATTTAAAAAGAAAAAGCCTGCAAACACATCGAGAACATCTCGGCGTGGTGGAGGCGGAGGGAGGGGGGGGGAGCGATTCGGAGTGAGGCGGGGGTGACCCTCAGATGAGCGCGATAATTGACTTACTGGACGGGGGGGAGAGCAGCGAGTAGAGAGGTCGCATTGAACGTGCCGTATGGATCAATGAAACGTAATAGCTCATTCGAGTTAAGTCTGCAGTAAGACATCTGTGCAAATGTCAAAATGGCTTAATTCAATTGGTCAATGTGGACACAGCATAAGCGTCATTGATCAATTCTGATATTTGCACTAATAACTCACTTAAAACTTATAGTCTAATCGGCAAAAAGATTTTCGCGCAAATAGGCATACTGGACCTACAACTATGCAACTTGCAATTATTTATGTACTAATATGTACTTCTAGCTTAATTTTCTAGACGTGATTCCGAATCCAACGAGGGATCACACATAGTTGTACGACCAGTATCTCTTTTCGTTGTAAAATCAGTATGTCGATTAGACTATTAACGATAGATTAGCCATGATATACTGACAGACTTTTAAAAGAGATCGCAGAGAAATCTAGACCGAAAAAAATATCCACATACTTTCATATTTAAAGATATATTTGGTTCGCTAATACTTATCCATAATCTCAATTGCATTTTCACATCTCGTTTTGTAGATATTTTTATTTATTTGTGTTAGTTATATGAGAAATCGTGAACCAACTCTACTAGTATGAGGTAAACTTATATACGTTTTTAACTTTTATTACTGCCTTACCTTTTTTACAAAATTCAATCAAAATATTTAGCAAGCCTAGTCCTTACTAATATATCATGTCAGGTTAGGTCATGAATTATTACTATAGGTATTAGTATAGGTAGGTACTATAGGTATAATATATATCACTTCTGCACGTTAATCTATGTTTAAAAAGATCGGGGTTAGAGGGTATGGAATATAGATAATAGAAATGCCTCCTACAGCCTCGGCTCACACCACGCACTGTCTTCTCTACGAGTCAATTCAAAAAGTAGAGAAAATATATTTATGAGCAATATCACTAAGTAATATACCAATAAGCAATCATCTTTTCAACGTTTTAAAAGTAAAACGATGATGAAAAATTTCGTAAAAGTAATATTTTCTTTACCAACATAACCAACATATATTACAATAGATGACATAGAGAAATGAGTAATATAACGTAACATACAACACTTGCGTGGCTAAAATGCGACACAAAACACAAGTTACGAAGTGGAACAATAGCAGTAAGTAGCATTAATTTTTAACCGACTTCCAAAAAAGGAGGCGTTCGTTCGGCTGTATGTATTTTTTTTGTATGTTCAACGATAACTCTGCCGTCTGTTGACCGATTTTCAAAATTATTTTTTTGATGTAAGAGGTATAATCCGAAGTTGGTCCCGTTTTCACACAAGTGGTGACTGATGGGATCCAGGATCCAAAAGTACTGAACAGAACTCCTAGCTCCTTATAGATACATGTTTGGGGATTTCAGTGTTATTTAAAGAACTTCAAGCATAAGCCACTATGTCAATTAAAGTAATCATCATCATCATCACCAGCATCATCATCATATCCTTACATATGAAATTGGCGTTTTGTCGTACTGGACACTTTGATCTCAAATATATCTTCTTAGGTTAGGAATTTCAAATTTATACCGCTATTTACGCATGCATTTGTGTTTCGAAAATCATAATTCATTTGTTTTTTCCTCTTTTGGTTTTTTCTTTGCGTCAATCTGTTTACAAAATGGAAAACTTGAAATATCGTATTATTTTCGAGTACGAGTTCCACCGTGGCACCAGTGCTGCAGAAACGGCTTGAAGGATTAATGATGTGTATGGCGGCGGTGTCGCAAAAGACAGTGCCTTTTTGGTTCCAACATTTACGATCTGGAAATTTCAACTTGCAGAACAAGCACAGTGGACGGCCGGATACCAAAGTAGATAATGAAGAACTGAAGGCTATTATGGAAGCTGATCCATCGCAAACCACGTCCGAGTTAGCTGCAGGCTGCGGTGTTAGTGATAAAACTTTTTTAATCCACTTGAAGCAACCAATTTGCTTGGTAAGGTAAAAAAGCTTGAAAGGTGGGTACCTCATGAATTGAGTGCAGCAAACCGACAAACGCGCGTCGACTGCTGCGTTAAATTATTCAACCGGCACAATAATGAAGGCATTTTAAATCGAATGTTTTTTCATCATCATTACCTGTGATGAAAAGTGGATCCTGTGCGATAACCGGAAACGCTCATCGCAATGGCTGAACCCTGGCGAACCAGCCAAAGCCTGCCCCAAGCGAAAATTGACTCAAAAGAAGTTACTTGTGAGCGTTTGGTGGACTAGTGCCGGTTCACTACAGCTTTCTTAAATCTGACCAGACGATTGCCGCTATGTATATTGCCAGCAACTGTCGCGGGTTCCAATACCGCCGAAGGAACAAAAAGTTTTTCTGTGTTCCTGGGTCATGGATGTGTATTAAATATGTGTATAATATAATAAAAATCTTAAATATATGTACAGTATAAAGGTATTAAATATACTTCCCGTTTTCTGGTACCTGTAACACAAGTTCTTCGGATACTTAGCACGGGGCCAGATTGACGTGGTGTGAAGCGTCCATAGATATTTATTAAATATTTATTATTATTTATTCGCTCTAGGCCTGCTCTGCTGCTTCAGGACAACGCTAGACCACACACTGCACAATAGACGGTTACCAAATTAGAGGAGCTTCAATTGGAATATCTAAGACATCCACCGTACTCCCCGGACCTTGCTCCAACAGATTACCATTTTTCTCGAAACTTGGATAACCTCTTGCAAGGGAAAAAATTCAACTCCGATGGGGCAGTCCAAAGCGCCTGCAAAGATTTTATTGATTTTATTATTTTATTTGATTGAATTTGGTATTATTATTTTTATAGTAAACTTAGCTATCCCGGCACACGTTTTTCTGTCTTAACAGCAATAAATAAGTGACTACACTTAACTACACCAACATCAACACTTGCGACTACACCTACACCCAAATCTGCACCTACCAACCTACCGGGACCGGCCAATTGTTCTGAAATAAACCATACAGACAAACTGAACATGTCTGACAGTCATATGCCAAATTGAACGCAATGGTTATTTAGTATGGGAAAATTTTGTTGACGTTTTTAACATTTTCCTCGCATTTTTTCAATATTTCTCGCCTTACAAACCTTCCCTGAACTTCCACAATCATTTCAAGACCAAAATCAGCCATAGAGTTAGGTCCAGCCGTTCTCAAGTTAGTTACGGCGCATGTGAGCCCAGCGGTAAGCTCAACAGGCGAACGATGACGTCACAGCCAAGGCTTTGAAAGTGGAAATTCCGTTCCGCGCCGCGTTCCGGCCCGTTAATATCGTTTTATACATCTACCCACGGTCCGCACGTGCAGCTAAATATGTCTGATGATTAATACTGTGCCACATCATCAACCATCACTTAGACATAGTACACCACAAATGGTGTAAGAAGGAAAGACAAGATGTAGGAAAACTTTCTACAAGTTTATAGATAAATAATTCAAAAATGTTAACACTTAAGTAGCCTAACTAAAATTTACATATAAGTTGCAGGTGATTTAAAACTCTATTTTATGGAATTGAATACAATTGAAATCTACATAATTTTATGTTCTCTACATTTCTCTAACCGTTAAAAAATTTGTAAATGAAATATATAAATTGTAAAAAGGATTATGTACTTAATACAATGTGGTACCACGCCTAAATTTATCAGTGGTAATCAATAATTATCAGCACTATCGCGGCGCTTCTGATAGTATTGTATCGAGGTTTTAGTGTGTATAGAGAGCGCCGTGTGCGGGTGAAAAACTGTGTGTTACTCATAAATAGTTTCTGTCTAGGATAAATTATTATTATAGTTATGTGACTTCATTGTGGATTCTGAAGCGAAGTAGCTGTAACTTGGGACGTCGCTCTTTTGCAATAGGTCCGTAGAAGCTACATTGGTACGGTATTAATATTTTACAATAAATATTATGAACTACCTGACAGAGTACCATGTGTCGGACACGGTGCTCGGACTAAACTGTGAATAAATAAGTAACTCTACACCTACAACTATAACCTACATCTAGAACTGCCTACTGGAGCCGGCCGATTTTTTTAAAATAAACCCAACGTGTAAACAGAACGTACCAGTATGTATTTGACAGTGAAGCGACAAATTGAACACAGTGAACTTAGTATGGGAAAATTCAATTGTCATTTTTAGTGTTTTCCCCGCAATTTTTCAAATATTTCTCATCGTTTAAACCTTCCCTGAACTTCCACAAACATTTCAAGATCAAAATTAGCCAAATCGGTCCAGCCGTTTTTCGAGTTTTTGAGAGACATTGGAATTACAATCCATTTTTATATTTAAATAAGAGAAGACGATTGTTACGAGCATTGGCTTTGGTTAATTTGCTAGAATGTGTATCGCAACCTAATAACCTTCACAATGATTCGGTCGCCGGTAGTATGCCGGTAGCATAAATAATCACATGTAAAATAACGAAAAATGAAGCACCTGGATTACCTATATTTCGATGAACCGTTTTTTTTAGTCTATAAAGAACTATAACTTAAATGGCACAGATTAAAAACTATCTTTTAATTGTAGTACGTAACAATGACTAATAAGATCTAGAATTATGCGCCTAATACGTTACAGATATGATTGTTTATCTGCTGGGATAAATAAATGAATAACTTCGGTCACAGTCGACTCCTTAAGTTCTTTATATTGTAAGTAAGTTTCATTTTAACTACATTTCAATTACAAAAAAGTATTCCAATGACCAAGAAACAGGCCTTTTATAAAATACAACATGGAAAGAAAGCATAATTAATGTCCTAATAATAATATCAATTAGATAAAATAATTGTTAACTGTTAATTGATAAAACATTTCAACAAAATTGATAACACAAATAATGTTGATTTTGTACAAACATTTCAGTTCAAAAATGGCAGACTCCATCAACGAAACTAATGGAATAGCATCTGCGGTACCAGGCGAACAGAAAATAAGAGAGGCTGATGAACAGACAGAAGACAATGTAGTTGCAACTAAGGATAACTTCACTCTGTCACCAGTGATAACCGTCACCAAGAAGGAGGCGTCGTTCTCCAAGGGTGACCTGAAGCTGCAGAAGGTGACAGTGACCGAGGACATTTCGGTAAGGTTCCAGTTCCAACACTTCCAGCACCAGCACACAAAAACAAACCACACCCGGGAAAACGGTCTTCACGCAAATACAGACCCTAAAGTATAAGTATTAGGAATGAGAGAAGCGGTAATAAACAATGTTTTAACATTTACTGCTTGTTTAAAATAAAAAATTAAATACATATTGACTTTTTTATTTTTTCATACTTTTTTATCCTTACTATTTTCTTATTCTCATTAAGTGTCAATATCAAATTATAGTTTACCTTGGTAGGTATTTAAACCATTTTGGCGAGAGATGGCGCTACAAACAACAGCCGCAGTATGCAAAGTTGCATATTAAATAAAAATTTCAGGAACTTTTATATTCCAAAAACTCAAAATCTAACTTGTATATAAAATACTACTAATTATAAATATCATAAATTAAAATATGCATAACATAATAAGTATTATGCAACGAGCTTTTCCAGTGGCACCACACGCGTAAATACAGTATCGCAAGGGAACAATGAACCTTTTCAGGATAAAAAGTAGCCTATGTTCTTCCCCGTAGTCTACTCTATATCTGTGCCAAATTTCATCAAAATCGGCCTAGTTTTTTCAATGCAAACAAACAAAACTTTATTATTAGTATAAATTATATTTTATTAAAAGTAGTAACGCAATCTATAGACAGATTCTCAATTATTATTCATTAATAGTTTCTTATAGTCTTCGTAGTAATGTATTTTTAGTTTTGAGTTTCCTAGCATTCAATAATCTTGCATGATATTTTAAGGATGATGCCTCGATGGCCGAAGGTGTAAATGCAAAAAGTATGGATACTATACATTCAGAACATCCCAAAACAACAGATGCAACAGATGCAGTCAATATAATCAACAGTGAAACTGGTGGGTATTTACTATGTTTAGATAAAGTTTAAATAGACGCAGCTTTCGAAACTTTGTCTAGGCGACATTTACAAATAAAATATTCACATAGTTACATAGTCACGTCTAATTAAACATAATAAATAAGACCAATCTCCCTGTGCCTTACCTACGATTTTTTTTGTTTTAGGAGAGGAAGTTAAAAAAGTTTCCAAAATACCAAGAATGAGATTTAGAGCAGCAGTCAATAAAATAAGAAGAGAACAGAAAAGTGATGACAATGTTCAAAGAAAAGAGGTGAGATTAACTGTTGTGAACGTATTTTAACCTTAGAAGTACATTTAATTTCAATTATTCGAATGTTAAATAAAAAATAAAACCAAAATTATTTAATTGAAAGCATCATTCCACATAAAATATAAATTATATATTTCAGATGGTTACAAGCGTAAATAGAAGGTCGTCTATACCAAGGCTTAAAGGAAACAAAACTCCGCCACCGAAAGAAGAGACCGAAAAGAAAAGGGAAAGTATAAATTTCGACGATTTAATTTCTAATGTCACAGAAGCAGATTTTGATAAAATTTATGAAGAAATAGTTGAAAAACCCGATGTACAGGATGAGTGTGAAAGTACACTTGAAAATAAAGACCCCACAATAGTAGAAACAAAATTTGACGAGATAATTCTCGCTTACGATGCTAATAAAATAGAGCCACTTAAAATAGTCAAATCAAGAAGTAAGATACCGTTATTAAAACGCAGAAGCGAACACGACATTGAAGTTAAAGAAGTTAGAAAAGAATTACAAAGAAAAGGTAGCTTGGGAAGAATTCCAATAAGTTACTCATTTGGGGATAAAACCAGTAGTCTGCCTAAAGTAAAAATACCACAATCTAACAACAGAGGAAATTCGTTATCTAAACAGGATAAAGAAGCTACTCTTTCCAATCATATTACCAATAACGATTCAGGAACTGGTAACAATAATAATGTAACACATCCTAAAGTAACAGTTACAAAAATACCATTAAGTCAATATAATAAATTCTCTAAAATATCGTCAATTGTTTTAAACAAGCAACTAATACGGATAAATTCTACAGAAAAGAATAAATTAAAGCAGACAGATGAGCAAACGTGTAATGGTGGCAACGAAGATAAAATTGCTGACGCAGGATTTATCTTACCAAAACTGGAAGCAAAATCTGTTATAGAGGCTGTAATTAGTGAAAAATCACCATTGTCACCTAACTTAGAAGATTCAATTGATTTAAAGGCTACAACTGTAACAAAAAATAATTTAAATGAAGGAGATATATGTGAAACCGACATCGAAATTGAAGATACTGCGATTGATGATGATAAAACTAAAAAAATAAATATAAGTAGCGAAAGCGTTTTTTATAATAATGCGGAAAAATTTAATGAAGAGACTAATATAAAACCTTCCCAAAGAAGAAACACTTATTATAATCATGATTTTAATAGGATTTCCAACGAAACCCCTACAACAGACTTGAAGTCATCAGAACCTGAAATCGTACACGTCAAAAAAATGGAAATGAATAACAATGATATAACAATTTTCTCTAAAGATTATTTAACAAAAGAAATGAAAATCCCTCCAAAAATAAATGAATCCGAAGTATTTATTAAATATAAGCCAAACGCTAGAGAGGTCGAAGTCACAAATGAACATTCATATACGAATAATAATTATAATACAAATACTAATTTTGATTATAAAAACAAAAGTTTAAATCCAAATGAATCAATGACGAGCAAGCCAGTTAAATACAAAACGATAACTGCCTCTCAAACTGTTGAAGAAACTAACGAAGAAGATATAATCATTCTCAAAGGCAAGGTTAACAGAGTAATAAGTAGATTAGACTCTTTTGAACCGAAACAAAAGAAGAAACCTCTCGATGACTTACCTAAGCAATCGGTTCAATCTAAAATATCATTATTTGAAGTAAGTATTATTATAACATAACAAAAATCTGTATTTTTTTAATACAGAAATCTTCAGAATCAACAAAATCTCTGATAAAGGATATTTTTCATGTAATAAAAAATTACATGAAAAATATCCTTTAAAAGCCTATTATTAAAATATGTAAATATTTTTCGTAATTATTAAATTTTGCTTACAATATTTACCTTTTTTATTTCAGTGTAACGATCCAAAACCTGCTGTTATTAAAACTGTACCAAGTAAATCTAATTTAATACACCAAAAAGGTGATAAACCCAGAGTAATTGAAGGTATTTTGAAAGAATCAAATAAGGTTGATGATTTTAAAGAGATAGATAAAAGAAAAATATTTGCAAATTTAGAAAACAACTTATCTAATGATAAAGTTAAAATAGCATATGGGTTTCAAGACGAATTAACCCGTTGGGAAAACAACAATTCTAATGACTCTCCATCTAGTAAAAACATTGATAATGGGTATGGTTCAGAAAAAAATAACGCAAATGAATCTGCCACTAATGTTCTAAGTAGACACAATAATGAGGTAATGAATAAAAAAGAAAATTTTGCTACAGAGGACGATGTATTTGCAAAAAAATCTGCTGAAATTATCAATTCTTACAAGCTAAACCAGCAGAAAAAGAATATAAACATTGAATCCGATATGAAGAGAGCAAAATCTTTGGCAGAGCTGGACCTAGGTGATGCTGTAACAGGAAAAGTTAAGAAAATGATATACAGAATGAAATCAGTCGACAAAATAGAACATAGAAAAGAAATTATTAACTCACGAGAACGACCAAGGAAAGGATCAGTGTCGGAGAGAATAGCTCTGTTTGAGGTAAGCGCTGTATTATTTAAAAATGAAATTGAATGTAGGTACAAGTTACAACAAAGAAACGCACGAGTTCGTGAACTATACATAAAATTATTGGCAGACTAGAATTGGCTAGAATAAATAAGTAAATTATTTAGATATCTTATTATGTTATATATTAGGTCTTTACCTATGAAATTGCCGATTTGTATGAAAAAATTTAAACGAATTTTTTTCATGTATTTTTTATTTGTATTAATCGAAGTAATCACCCATGCAATCAATGCATCTTTGCCAACGCAGTGGCAGTTTATTGATGCCCTTCTTAAAGAAATCAGTTGGACGGGAGGCAACAAATTCTTCACAGGCATTTTGTACTGAATTTTGGGTATTGAATTTTTTTCCCGCCAAGAAGTTATCCAAATTCTGGAAAAAGTAGTAGTCTGTAGGCGCAAGTTCTGGTGAGAAGGGCGGATGACAGAGAGCTTCCAACCCCAGTTCTTGCAACTTGGAGACCGTCTGCTGTGCAGTATGAGGTCGCGCGTTGTCGTGCAGGAGCAGCGGACCAATGCTGGTTGGAGATGTGCCAGCTTCTCCATCATTGTGTTCAGTTCTTCACAGTACACATCTACAGTAATGCTCACCCCGTTTAGTAAGAAGCTGTGATGAATCACACCAAACAGTGACCATCACTTTCTAGGGGTAAGTTTTTGTTTAGGGCATTGTTGAGGTGCTGAACCAGGATCCAACCAACTTGCTGAGCGCTTGCGGTTATCAAACAGAATCCATTTTTCATCGCAGGTAACAATGCGGTTCAAAATTCATTCATTTGTGTGTCTGTTGAGCAGTGCAAAGCACGTCTCGACGCGTACTTCACGCTGGCGATCATTGAGTTCGTGGGGCACCCATTTGTCAAGCTTTTTTACGTTGCCAATTTGACGCAAATGGACCAATATTGTTTTGACGCTAACGTCGAAAGCTGCTGCTAATTCAGCCGTAGATTGTGTATCATCAGCTTCGACAATCGCCTTTAATTCGTCATTGTCGACCAAAGTCTTCGGACGACCGCGAGGTTCATTTTTCAGGTCGAAATTTCCAGAACGGAAGCGAGCAAACCAATAACAGGTGGTGCGTTGGTTTGTAGTGTTGATGTTGCGTGCCGCTTGTGCCGCGTTGCTGCCACGACGGTACTCATATTCCATAATTACTCGAATTTTTAACGTATCCATGATGACGAAAAAGATTGAAATGCGATGAAAATGTAACACTAATCAATAAACAAATGACTACTTTTGGAAAAAGAATTCCATGTTTTTAAAATAAAATTAATTTGAAATTAGAATTCTTAGCCAAACAAATTAAAAACAAAAAAAAAATATTTTGATTTGAAATGGCCAGTACTGCACCGAACGGCAATTTCATAGGTAAAGACCTAATATTATTATGTTTACATATATAAAACATTAAGTAGGTTAATTTTAAATAAAAAGTTATATTAGTATTTATATGGTAGTATTTATTATTATCATATATTTTATATATACTCAAAATGTCTAAATCTATGTTTCCTTTTAATACTATGCATCTACCTCACACTGTCTCTGCATCACCCATAGGTTGGCTGGTAGAAAATGACACAAGGCATTAAGCCCGCCTCTGTACCATATTGTGTGCATAAAGTATAATAAATAAAATAAATAAAACAAAGAAACTGGGGCGAAGCCCGAAGGCGATCACCCGGGCAATCATTTAATGTTATGCAATTATATAAAACTTTGGGGACATGATCTACTGCTTTTGTAAAGACGTTTAGGCGGGGAAATAATTAAACATTTAGAAGAAAAATTATACAAAATAAAATTTAATTACGCTCTTTACGGCATAGTGAAGGTTATTGACCTCACACAGTGACTGTATTTACACAGTCACACAGTGAGTGTTATTTAGACTTATGACCTCAGCGCCCTAGAGAGTATAATTATTATTTTTCTGCCAAAAAGTCTTTACTTATGCAGTAGATCATAATATTATGTCCAAAATATTCGTAATTGATTTTGCTTCGTTTACATAAAGCGTAAAGGACATTCAGAATTACATCACAGTGATGTAGGATTTAACAACTGGCGGTAGTTTTTTAATCTGTTTCCTTAACATTTTTAATGTTATTTTAAAATTGTTAACTTTGGTTTCGGTTTCGACATTTTGTTTTTATCCAACATGAAAACCTTTGGGATTTGTTTAATTTTTCACCTGATGGTAAGTGTCTGTTCTTAAGTTAATTATTATTATTATTTTCACAATGTAGTTGATTGTAAATAAAACAACTTACGTAAATACCTACTACGGATTAGATCGCAATAAATTTTACTTAAGTTTTTTCGAAGTTTCTGATACTTTCCATCTTAGTGGCGTAGCGTGTCTTAGATACCCCCCATAAAAGGGGGGGAGGGGCTCCCCAACCCAAGGGTAAAAATTCACAAAAGGGAAAAAAATGCTCGCATTTAATTTAAATTTAAGTCATTAATAGCGAGAGATATTTTTGAGTACAATTGTTGTACTAGAGATTCGTCACTTTGAAAAAAACTGGCCATATAATCAGCAGCTGAGTTCACAAAATTTTAGATTATGTATATTTTTAGCCATCGAATTTTATAGTAAAACTCTTAAATAGTTAATTTACTTTAAATTCCTTATATTTTAAGCTACAATCTTCACCCTGAATTTTTAAGGCAACCTTTAAGGGACCAAAAGGAAGTGTGTAAAAGGATTCGTTAGGAACTTTCACGAGATTAAAAAGTGTGTTAAAAAGTACATAATATATTATTATATCATAATATTCATGATGTTGAATTTGGGAGAAAGTTTTTTGAGGGACGCGGACGTAATTTTGAAATGTAATTAAACAAGCATACGAGCAGATGCCCATGGACACCCGTGAATGTGCAGTTTTTTGAATGAGGAGCGGAGGTTACCTTTACAGTTAACCGTAAATTCGACCCTTATAAACCCAGCTAATAAAAATATTGATACACCTGATTAGCTGTTTGGTGTTACTGTTTTTATCTGTCAAGTGACTTTTTCAACGTATCAGACAAAGACAGCTTATCCAGTGCGTAAATATTTTTATTAGTAATGGGTGAGCGCCATATGAACTCATGCAATCCGTTGCATACTTGCTCTAACCAATAGCAAATTACGTTTCTGTAATATACTTGTACGATAAGACTACGATACATATTATGTTGCTGATGATGATAACTCCATAGATAATTAGTAGAGTTAGATCAAACTTAATATAAGTTACAAGGTTCTTTCCTTATACAGCGCGACACTTACATGCTCGCCACTGAGGCCGACGAACTTAGGGCCTCTACACACTTTATGGATTACGTGAGGGTATTACAAAGTACCGAGGAGGTTGTGGTTGGAGCCCGCCCTATACATTACTTATACATATACATAACTTAGGAGGAGAATTTATGTAACGAAAATTATATAACATTACTTGCGTATTCTTTCAGGCCTATGTGTTAATTCACAGCTTAAACTACTACCATACCAAATTACATTGCAATCCGTTCCGTAGTTTTTGCGTGAAAAAGTAACAAACATCCATACATCCATCCTCACAAACTTTCAGATTTATAATAGTATGATTTTTTTTTATTTTATTGATATAAATGAGGGTTTATATTTTTTCTGCCATTAGGGGTCAGACCCAACTCACACAAAGCGTCATCTGGTGGCGTAAGTGGTATCAAAAACGGTCAATAAGAATTTTAGAACAAAAAAATGACTCAAATTACAAGAATATGCACAAAAACAAAAAAAGAGCTTACATACTCCTCAAAACCTCGAAAATTAGAATATGGCGTTCCCCAGGGTAGTGTTCTGGGGCCTCTTTTATTTCTGATATACATAAATGATTTCCCTCGCTGCATAAAGTACCCCATGACTCTATTCGTAGACGACAGTACTGTCGTGTTTACCTGTTATGTTCTTAGTAGTTACGAAAATGATATAAATAAAAGTTTAATTGACATTATAAATTGGTTGAAATCTAATCACTTACTCATAAATCTAAAGAAAACACAAATAATGAAATTCCAGCAAAGAAAGCCACTATTAAAGACATTAAATATCAAATATAATAGGGATAAAATTGAAGATATTGGAGTTTTCTAGGTAGGCTAGCTAGTAATTTCTAGGTATTCTAAAACATTCAGAACATGTATGTAGAAAAGTAAATCAATTTTCTTATGCTCTATATACTACCTCAAAAGTGGTTAATGAAAAAGGTTTGTTAATGGCCTGCAATGGTTTCGTAGTCTCTACTCTTCGTTATTTTAGAAAATATAAACTTCTTACCTTTCCGTGTTTGTACATACCTATACGAAGTAGCATTATTTGTGCGATCAAACCTACATTTGTTTGAGCGTTTCAACACAAAAAGACTAGCCGACAAATTATGTTGTGTTGGATCAAAAACCACCCTAATTAGAAAAAATGTTTTTGGTATGACAACTAAAATATATAATAAACTACCGCAGAGTCATAAAGAAAAAGACAGCATTCAAAGATTTAAAAATGAATTAAAAAAGTATTTAGTCGATAAATGCTTCTATACTGTCGAAGATCTCTTTCGTGACTAATTAATTGGTTATGAATGTAAATTTTAAACATAATATGTATCGAATGTTGATCGCTGACTTGTTATAAACATAAAAATCAATTTACTATTGTTATAATAATATTATTCTAAATTTATTACGTACTATGACATGTTTTAAATATTTTTATGGAGAAATTTACTACCTATTTACACTGACATTTTAATAATGACATTTTAGACATAATAATTTTGAATAATATTAATGAATTAATTTTACTATATTATGTTAACTTTAAATATTATTATATTATTATTATTATTATTATTATATTATATTATATTATATTATTTTTATTATTATTAAAAGTATTACAATACTTTTATGACCTATTGGTAATTGCATGACATCATTTTAATGTTTACCTAATTTATTCGATTGAAAATTTGACATACTTATAAATTTTATGAGTGTGATGGTTATTAATAATCTATTAATTGTTGTAGAATGTAGACTAATAATTATTTTTTATTGTTAATTTTGCATGCCCATAGATGTGCTGAACCTACATCAAATATTATAATACCTATTATTGTAACACACATACGCAAAAATAAATGAATTTGAATTTTAATTTGAAATTTGAATTTGAATAATAATATATTGCAAACCGATGAGTGTGTAACTTCCACCTATGACTGATAATATTCTTATTAGTTAGTATAGTTGTATTTTAAACTAAAACTTTCATTAGTAGTAGTAAAAAAGCTTTCATTAGTTTAAGGTGATAGAACTATCCAGTGAATTTCATAACAATGCACGTAGCGACATCTAGTGGCTACGCAGTGTAACTAATTCTCATTCCTTGGTTCTTGCTTCTATATAATACATGTTCTTACCGAGAGAAAAATAGCATTTATTATAACTCAATATTTATTTGAATAGGCTGCTTGACCTTGTTTTTATATATGGCCTAAACGATTCATAATTGTTTCATTACACACAAAAAATAATATAACATTATTGTGAAACCTAAAAACCTACAAAAAAATATATTTAAAAATACACTTTTTAAAAACCGCCGTAAAACACTATTTGCCATGTTGGTTGATAGATTATTTGTGCTATGACGTCATACTAGTACTATTTGTAATATGTGCTATAATCCGTTGCAGTAAAATGGCGATGTTACGTTCCGTTTGACGTTTTAATATAAATAACTTTTTAAGATGTCATGAACGTCGTCGTACGTTCCGTTTCACTACTACATATGTGTTTAGTGTGTTTGGATTGTCACATCCTTGCCGGAAGTTACTTCGAGGTGTTTTCATCAGTAGAAATAAAAAAATAAAATTACATATTTTAAAAATTGTTTTTAATTTATGATATCGCTAGAATACGTTTTCCAAGTACTAAAGAAACAACTTCTTCAATGTATGAAATTAAATATGAGCCATGTAGCCTATTGTGTAGATTTTTGTAATTTCAAATGTTATAATTTTATGTATGAATGAACCTAACTAATTATTTGATTGATAAGCGGTTTAATCTTATTGATAGTTAACCACATTTATCGTCGAGTTCCGATATAACTTGGTTTTTACGTTAACAATCTTAACGGTAAACTGTAAATTCATACATCTAACCAGATAAATAAAATAATAGGTACTGTATAGTGTACATTATATTCCAATGTTTTATTTTATTTTATAACCTTACCTTATTATGTATCGGTTTTGTAATTTGATAATCAATAAATAAACAAGGTTGTGTTATTATTAAAGTAATTATCAAATAGGTGCCAGAAATGTTTGAAAAAAAATCTGGAATCGAAAAATAACTTATTAAAATTAAGAATTATTCCATTATTCTATGAAATATGCTGTTGTAACTTGTGCAGGCTACAGGTACATATACGTATATGGATTTGGAGAAACTTTCAATGACAAAATATTGTCAGCACACGAACTTGCTATGATTTGTGATTACATTAATCGTATAAGTGTTATTTATTAACCTATATTTAAATTATTTAGAGTTTAAGTTATAGAGACAGTTACGATAGCTACTCAGATGACAAATTAATATATTTAGATACAGCTGACGGTGGAGTGCTGAGTGTTGTAGCTACACTAGCTACACGCTTGACCCCTAATCTAAATAATAATAATAATATTATAAATATTTAACTATCCGCCGCTAGATAGCTTTCCGCCTAGGGCGATGTATGACCGCAAGAATCACAACGAGGCCACCGCGCGCCTCGTCTAACTGGGCCCTTAGATAATAGCGCGCAATTAGTCCGCTTTCTGCCTAAACTATTAGGGCGATATATGACCACAAGAATCGCAACGCGGCCACCGCGCGCCTCGTCTAACTGGGCCCTTAGATAATAGTGCGCACTTAATCCGTTTTCCGCCTAAACTATGAGCTAATAGTGCTTAGTGCGTTTTACGCCTTAACTCTCAGCTAATAATGCGCACTTAGTCCGCTTTACACATAAACTCTCAGCTAATAATGCGCACTTAGTCCGATTTATGTATGTGCTAATGAATAGTGCAGATTTGATCCGTATTGCGCCGAAATCATCGGTACCTAGGCTCGCATCAGCGCGGCCCTAAACTAGCAGTTAGCAGATTATGTCGGTCCTAAACTATCCGCTAATGGTGAGCATGTGTCCTAATCTGCCACACGGAATCAGAGTTAATCTCTCGATGTTTATCGCGGAGTATTAGAATTTATCTGGATAAGATGCGGCCGGCCACGAAGGTTGATCATTACGCACGCCGCCACACACTACGTGAGTTGATTTTTCGATATCTGCATAATTAATTTATATTTTCTGCATATACACCTTAGATAAGGTAGTAACTTTAAAATCAGTTTTATATCGGTAGATTTAAATTGACGATACCTAATTTGGTACACTAGATTACTTTAGAACTACCCGAGAACAGATAGATTTTTGTTGATATTACGTTGCCACACCCAGAACGGAATCTCAATTCCAATCTGCAACCTCTGTTGCACCTGACTACTGAGCTGCGGCTGCCGTAAATTACTAATACCTCCAGGGCGCTATGTTGTCGTACGCATATCTTTGATCGTACGTAGTACGATGCTTTATGGTCGTACGCGATTGTCGATGATGATGATGATGATATTTCAGGGTCGAGTCCCCAAGGCCGCGCCGCTGAAGATGTCTCTGCACGAGATGATCAACTCAGCCCCCGCGGCGCGGGAGAACAGCGAGAGGATCGCGGAGTTAGCCGCCGCCGCCGCAAAGTACGGAGCCTTCCAGAACATGAGCTATGTGGAGGTGGGCGGCGTCGATGTTCCCGCGCTCTGGGTCGGCACGGCTATGGTGAGAATTGGCTACTTATAGATTTTAACATTATACTCAGTTCAGATCGTAATAAATCTAAACATAAACAAATAGATTAATTAGGATCAAGTTGTATTTCTTAATTGGACGATGAATACTTAATTAGTGTTATTAAAATTGGTAGCAATATATGATATATTGTTCAATTTATTAGGGTACAAGTCAACGTTAAGATAATAGACGAGGTTCCTATAAATAATCTTGAACTAATTCGTTAGTTGAGGATCGCGCGGTTACAGCAAAACGATCTTTAAGTGGGAATTGTTGACCTTCTCCGATATCAGCGTTAAAGCGGTTTTCAGACTACGCTATAATAATAGGTCTTTATCTATGAAATTGCCGTTCTGCAGTACTGGCCATTTCAAATCAAAATAATTAGTGTTTGGCTAAGAATTCTAATTTCAAATTAATTTTATTTTAAAAACATGGATTTTTTTTTCCCAAAGTAGTCACTTGTTTATTGATTAGTGTTACATTTTCATCGCATATCAATCTTTTTCGTCATCATGGATACGTTAAAAATTCGAGTAATTATGGAATATGAGTACCGTCGTGGCAGCAACGCGGCACAAGCGGCATGCAACATCAACGACGTTTACGGAGCTAACACTACAAACCAACGCACCACCTGTTATTGGTTTGCTCGCTTCCGTTCTGGAAATTTCGACCTGAAAATTGAACCTCGCGGTCGTCCGAAGACTTTGGTCGACAATGACGAATTAAAGGCGATTGTGGAAGCTGAAGATACAAAATCTACGGCTGAATTAGCAGCAGCTTTTGACGTTAGCGTCAAAACAATATTGGTCCATTTGCCACAAGTTGGCAAGGTAAAAAAGCTTGACAAATGGGTGCCCCACGAACTCAATGATCGCCAGCGCGAAGTACGCGTCGAGACGTGCCTTGCACTGCTCAACAGACACACAAATGAAAGAATTTGAACCGCATTGTTACCTGCGATGAAAAATGGATTCTGTTTGATAACCGCAAGCGCTCAGCAAGTTGGTTGGATCCTGGTTAAGCACCTAAACAATACCCTAAACGAAAACTTACCCCTAGAAAAGTGATGGTCACTGTTTGGTGGTCTAGCGCCGGTGTGATTCATCACAGCTTCTTACCAAACGGGGTGAGCATTACTGCAGATGTGTACTGTAAAGAACTGAACACAATGATGGAGAAGCTGGCACTTCTCCAACCAGCATTGATCAATCGCTCGTCTCCGCTGCTCCTGTACGACAACGCGCGACCTCATACTGCACAGCAGACGGTCTCCAAGTTGCAAGAACTGGGGTTGGAAGCTCTCCGTCATCCGCCCTACTCACCAGACCTTGCGCCTACAGACTACTACTTTTTCCAGAATTTGGATAACTTCTTGGCGGGTAAAAAATTCAATACCCGAGAGGCAGTACAAAATGTCTTTGAAGAATTTGTTGCCGTTTGTGTTATTTGTTTATTTGTGTCCAGCTGATTTCTTTAAGGCCATCAATAAACTGCCACTGCGTTGGCAAAGATGCATTGATTGCATGGGTGATTACTTCGATTAATACAAATAAAAAATACACGAAAAAAATTCGTTTAAATTTTTTCATACAAAACGGCAAATTCATAGGTAAAGACCTAATATAATAGCATAGGTATAGTATATAGCTCATAGCACAACAATATCGCGCACCATACATTGTTATGGAAACGTTCACACTATAAATTGATGCGATGCGCTGAGTTCATGTTGTGCTATATCGCGCGCCGCCCACTTCCCCCTCCCTTACCCCCGGCCGTCACGCAAGCGAAACGAGTGACACAACACGTCTGGATACGATCCTGTGCCTGAGGCGGATTTGCGCTGGCCCCAAATGATTGTTTTTGTCGTAGTTTTTCTCTATTGTAGATCCAGGGTCTGGCATTTTTCTTATTTCAAAGGACAAGACAAATGACAAGATAGTGCCTAATTCTGCATTGTCATCATCGCTCGATGAGCTTTCAAGACTATACAGTATTAAATCCATTGTGTCGATCGTGATATATGCTGTGCAACTGTGCACACTCTTCAAAGATCGCGGTCAACTGAGCTCGCTATATACTATAAATGCTTGCGATAATATCGTGTAATGTGAACGCTATATATAGTATAGCATTAGATTCTTCTTTGCTATACTATACAGCACAAAAGTGAAAAATAAATAATGGCGTGCGTTGAGCGCTGAACAAAGGTCGCGCTTCGCGTTACATTCACGAAGTAAAAATTAAGTTTTTTTTTCGCCGACGCCGAGTCAACCAGCGACTTAGCAGAGAAATTTTGCGAATGTTGCCGCTCGACCCGCACCTCCCCCGCGGGCGAAGACAAAGGGAGAGAGGAAAGAGAGCCGCAAGGCTAAGACACCTCGACCTGACACCTCGACAAGAGCAGGGGGTGCGATGAGGAGGGTTTCATACTGGTGGAGAGAAAAAAGAAGAGGAAGCCCGCCGTCCGCAACCACCGCGGCACCGCACCCTACGTACCCGTGCTGCGACTGCGGTGTGAAGTACCCGCGACGCCACTGTACGCCTCCCGCCTGCACTGGTCCATGGAGGTCGAGGACGTCGTGGACTACATCCTTAAAAAAGACGTCCCTCGCCTTAAGGGTCGAGCGGGTGGAGTCTCGCCACAAAGTCAACTTCATTCTTTGTGGTGATAGTACCGACGCATCTGCTGTCGACCTTCGTAGTAGAGCATTTCTGGCCGACGGATGTGGTCTACTGGAGGTTCCGGGGGAGATTCCGGAACGAAGCGCGCATCACGTCGCCGACAACACGTGACAAAGTGTAGTTTTAAGTATATAATATGTATGTTAGTCAGTAAGGTATTTACAATATGGGCCTATGCAGCCTGAAATAAAAGTTATGTTTTGTTTATTATTTGTTTATTTATTAGGTCCTTCTTTGTTATACTATATAACACAATAGTTATAGCGTAGTCTGAAATGAGCTTTAAGTTTATAACCGTATCACATTAATTTAACATTATTCTATTATTTCTTAGGTAGGTTAAAGGTAATTTCGTAGAGGAATTAATCAGACAAAGCATTTGAAAATAGATAGAAAGCGGTGTGACGAAGGAGCTGATCAAGGCCGCCATAGAGCTGGGCTACCGCGCGTTCGACACCGCCTACATCTACGGCACCGAGCGCGAGGTCGGCGAGGCCATACGCGAGAAGGTCGCTGATGGTACTGTCAAGAGGTAAGATCAACCAAGGTCAGGCTAATTCGTCTCATAACGTGAACTCTCAACTGGCCTCTAAGTCATCTGAATCTTGTCATAATATATCTTACTTGACCCCAGTTATAGGGTCTCAAGCTGTGCAGAGCGCGCCGTAGTAATTTTAAACCATTTTCTTATCTTTCCCATCCGTTAAGATGAAATTTATAACCAACTAACCTACAAATAAATTGCAAAAAATAATCTCGCAAGAATGTGATCAAATTGCATCAGTGTGAGATTTTCTTTTCGCATTCGATCGTGAGCGCGTTTGGCGTTTACTAGGAATTTGTATGTGATTTGTAAGCGCCGCCTAGTTGTAAACGCGACAACTAGGTCAAATCACATACAAATTCCTAGTAAACTCCAAACGCGCTCACGACCGAATGTGAAAAGAAAACTCACACTTAGCACTCAGAATGTATTTTCCTATCGCCCTTTTCTTAACCTTTTTGGTAAAAGATGGCTCCGGCCTCCGCGTGAGTATCTTGCGCCGGTTCTTCTCGCCGGGCTAGTTACCGAGCCGGTGGTAGGCATCATTTATACCGACGTTCAGAAAGTGTATAATAATACCAACTTTGAATAAAAAAAATTGAGTTTGACTTTGAAAACAAACATTTTCAATGTTATATTGAAAACATCCTATGACATTAGTAGTCCTAGAAGCTAACGGCGCGTGTTTTCTCACCAGAGAAGAACTGTTCGTTGCGGGTAAGTTATGGAGCACGTTCCACCGCACAGACCTGGTGGAGCAGGTCTGCCGGGAGTCACTGGAGAAGCTGGGCCTGGACTACTTCGACCTATATATGATACATAACCCCATGTCGTTCAAGGTAAGTTAATATACCTAGGGCACGTATACCTAGTACCAACATTATAAAAGCTGATCAAAGACCTAGTTAGTACCTATAGTATTCTAATAAGACTTAGTAGTCTAATTACCTTGTAAAAATTTAGGCCTTTTTGTTCCTGACCTTAGTAATAAAACTAATGACCCGTTAAGAAAACCCTTAATAAGAAAATTATCTTATGTTGTACCTTGACAATATGGTTACGTTTCTTCCGCAACAATCTCCTTATCTCTTAAATCTCTCGAGATAAAGTTTATCGATGTATTTTAGGAAGGAGGCGCCCCCATCCCGATGATAGCCAACGTGCTCCAGTACTCAGAGCACGATTACCTGGACGCGTGGTTCGGGATAGAGAGCGTGGTGAATAAGGGCCTGGCCCGCGCCGCCGGCGTTAGCAACTTCAACACTAAGCAGATACAGAGAATCCTCGACAAGGGCAAGATCAGGCCAGTCGTTAATCAGGTACGCCCGCCAACCGAAGAAGCAGTAAAGAAAAATATGGAGCACACCTGTTAAGGTAGCCTACGATGCATGCGCCCGCGAAGCGAGACCGCGACCCGAGACCGAAATAGGGCCGCGCAGCCATAGCTTGGCCGGAGAACCTGATTCGCTGGTATGCTGGTCGGTATCGCGAGTCGGGGTCTCTAGTCGCGGTCGCATAGATCGGAATGCTACTTTAGGCTATAGATCTCTTGATTTGATTCGTATCTTGATTCTTGAGCCATTTCCAGTTGAGGAACAACGGACTACCAGGGAGTTTCGTTTACAAAACATTACATTGTTAACAATCTTTCAGGTTGAGAGCCATCCCTACCTGACCCAGCTGGGTTTGGAGAGTTTCTGCTCGGCCCACAACATCAGGCTCAGTGTGTATGGCACCCTGGGCTCCAAGGGCACGCCGGCGCCCTTCAAAAGCGACCTGCCACCGGCCATCGATGATCCCCTGGTCATCACCATGGCGGCCGGGCTGGGCATCACGCCGGCACAGCTTCTGATCAGGTAACCTAATGTTGCATTTGTTTAGCTATAGCTATATCATTCATCCAGCTGAACAAAATATACACTATGGTGTACGGCGACATCTATCCGTCAACTTTAGAATCAATAATAATCTGTAATGTTTCGTATTTGATACTTCCGTATCGAAGTTAGGTATCTAACTTTATGACGGCGACATCCTCGTTAACTTTAGAATCAATAATAATATGTAATGTTTCGTATTTGATAATTCCGTATCGAAGTTAGGTATCTAACTTTATGACGGCGACATCCTCGTCAACTTTAGAATCAATAATAATCTGTAATGTTTCGTATTTGATAATTCCGTATCGAAGTTAGGTATCTAACTTTATGACGGCGACATCCTCGTCAACTTTAGAATCAATAATAATCTGTAATGTTTCGTATTTGATAATTCCGTATCGAAGTTAGGTATCTAACTTTATGACGGCGACATCCTCGTTAACTTTAGAATCAATAATAATCTGTAATGTTTCGTATTTGATAATTCCGTATCGAAGTTAGGTATCTAACTTTATGACGGCGACATCCTCGTCAACTTTAGAATCAATAATAATCTGTAATGTTTCGTATTTGATAATTCCGTATCGAAGTTAGGTATCTAACTTTATGACGGCGACATCCTCGTTAACTTTAGAATCAATAATAATCTGTAATGTTTCGTATTTGATAATTCCGTATCGAAGTTAGGTATCTAACTTTATGACGGCGACATCCTCGTCAACTTTAGAATCAATAATAATCTGTAATGTTTCGTATTTGATAATTCCGTATCGAAGTTAGGTATCTAACTTTATGACGGCGACATCCTCGTTAACTTTAGAATCAATAATAATCTGTAATGTTTCGTATTTGATAATTCCGTATCGAAGTTAGGTATCTAACTTTATGACGGCGACATCCTCGTCAACTTTAGAATCAATAATAATCTGTAATGTTTCGTATTTGATAATTCCGTATCGAAGTTAGGTATCTAACTTTATGACGGCGACATCCTCGTCAACTTTAGAATCAATAATAATCTGTAATGTTTCGTATTTGATAATTCCGTATCGAAGTTAGGTATCTAACTTTATGACGGCGACATCCTCGTTAACTTTAGAATCAATAATAATCTGTAATGTTTCGTATTTGATAATTCCGTATCGAAGTTAGGTATCTAACTTTATGACGGCGACATCCTCGTCAACTTTAGAATCAATAATAATCTGTAATGTTTCGTATTTGATAATTCCGTATCGAAGTTAGGTATCTAACTTTATGACGGCGACATCCTCGTTAACTTTAGAATCAATAATAATCTGTAATGTTTCGTATTTGATAATTCCGTATCGAAGTTAGGTATCTAACTTTATGACGGCGACATCCTCGTCAACTTTAGAATCAATAATAATCTGTAATGTTTCGTATTTGATAATTCCGTATCGAAGTTAGGTATCTAACTTTATGACGGCGACATCCTCGTCAACTTTAGAATCAATAATAATCTGTAATGTTTCGTATTTGATAATTTAATAAAACTTTATGGACTGCTATCATCACTTTGTCTACCTTATGTCGTGCAACAGCTACCAGCTGACGCTGGGGCGCGCGGTGGTGGTGAAGTGCTCGAGCGGCGCGCGGCTGTGGGAGAACCTGCAAGCGCAGGCGGCGTCGCTGCGCCCCGAGCACGTGCGCGCGCTGCACAACCTCAACAGGAACCAGCGGACCTTCACCTTCAGGGGGTGAGTACCGAGTATCCTACTGGTTTGTAAGACCCACACTCTACAGATTTATAATTATAAAAATTCCAACAAGCAGTAAGCGAGCTGTTGATGATGATTTATAGCTAAAAAATCTATCTCGATCACTCCACCTTTCAATAAAAAAAACTAGATCAAATCGGTTTATCAGTCTAAAAGCTACACACCCCACTGTTCGCGTCGGGACTCGGGGATTAGTATGAGATAGGACAAGGCGTCCGGTTCCTATGTAGCGAGAGCGTCGCCAGTCGAAGTCACGCACACATCATAGCATACACTCTCAGAACATCGTCACATAAGTGCCGTGCACGTGTGCGTGTGTACGAACGCCAATGATAACCATTTTTGAGCACATAGTGTTCGCATACAAAATTTTTATAAAATACACATTTCGTTGAAATTTTTTAAAGAATAGCTTTTGTTGTTTAACAAAATACTTATTCTAATATTCGTCATTAAGCATAATAAGTAGGTATGAACGCAAATTACCCAAAATTTTAGGTTTTAGTTGAGCTATAAGTTTTTTAATATCTTTTTTCAGTATGGGTGACACACACAAGAACTACCCATTTACAGAGTTATTATAAAACGCCACGAAGCTACAGTGCAGTGCCTCTACAGACGTCAAGTTACCAATTACTTAATATTACTTACTATTTATGTCTTAGAAATAAGGATTTGTATTATTTATGTATTTTCATAAGCTGAGTGATAACAATTTTATTGTTTTTGTGTCTGTTATGTTACTAAATATTGTCTGACAAATTTATTTTTTTTATTTAATTTTATTTATGAATAAACGACTTGTTTACTTTGTTATTTCATAAAATAATCCAAGTCACGCGTATTTAAAGCAGCAACAATACAGTAGGTCAGTATTTTATGTCATTTCCATATCAAAAGTGGATAAGATAATGATACAAGCTTGTTATAATCTAATCCATCGTTTCTCAAGCGGAGGGTCGAGTTTGTTTTTAAAGGGGGTCGCAGTCTGTTGAAAAATAATAATTACAAACTACATATAGGTACAAGAGATTCGTTCCAAAATTTGAACCAGTGAAGGCTAATACAACGTATAGCTGATAAAAATAGCGCGCTGTGTACATATTATTATTATTATAATTTTATAGTGACGGGGTCGCAAGACTTTTTACATAACTTTTTGGCTTTTTCGTGGGTCGCGACATAAAAATGTTTGAGAAACGACTAATTTTAATTTAACCACTTTGGATATGACACGCATCACAACACACCTTAAGGCCCTCACAGACGAGAGGCCGATCGTTTCAGTTACAACTGACGTCAGTTCGGCCTGAACGGATTCGAGCACATACACGGAAAAAATCGCATCCGCACCAACTGGAAAAATCGCATCAGTTCGTTCTAGTTTGCCGCGAGCTACGGTCGTGTTTATTAATTGTAAACTGACTACGCTTATACATGATACACGCGCGCACGGCCGCGGCTCAGGCGAGAACTGAAGCGATTTGTCACACATGGTCCGATCAGTCCATCCGTTCAGTTCATAATTAATGTTGCCAACTTAGTTATTTTACAAAGTTTTACTACTAAATTAAGTATTTTATTCCCTCATTAGTAGGAATTTAGCTGTAAGTAGTGTTTTAGTAGGAAAGAGCCAGACAGTAATCTCATATGCAAAAAGGTTAGGCCCAAAAAAAAATGACACCTTATCATAATAATACATCGTAGCATTCGTCCGTAATTTGCTTAAAACTACCAGTTTAATTACAATATACGTAATATTTCCGTAATTATTATATAAGTATATTTTAATTTAACGATAAAATTTATAATATAATTCAATAAATAATAAAAATTTTATATAACAAAACCTAAAATGCAGTGGTTTTTGGGGGCTTTAGGGATTCGTAAGTTGAGTAGCTTTTTTGATAGTTTTCAGTATTCTTTTAGTAGAAATCAACGCAAGTTTAGTAGTTTCGTAAAAACAGAGCTGGCAACACTGGAACGATACGCTTCAGTCCATCCGGCCGACTGATGCGATCTCGAAATTGCACACAGACGATACGATTTTGCATCCGTTCAGGCCGAACTGAAGAAAAACCGGACAGTATATGGGGCCACTTATGTTAAGTCGCGTATCCACTAGGCGGCATATGACGCGCAACAAGTTGCTTACCATGTTGTAAATTAGGGCGGAACTTTTGTTTAACAACGTTGACCATCTACGCATCTACTAATAATCATGATCTAAATAAAGTATCCCTTTTTTATACCAAAACAGCAAAATACCGTTACAAGAAAGAGGAATAAGCTACCTAAGCTACGTCCCGTTGTAATTAGTTCAATAATTGTGTATAATCATAAACCATTTTTTCACTCAACTTTATTTAAAGTACATTTCTTTCAAAATACAACAGTAACTATTTACATTTTAATTTTAACTTCATTTTCGACATAAAACATACACAGTACACACGAAATCCCATAACTTTTGTAGTGTATGAGTTAGTAAAAAGTTGTTGTAATTTCTTCATTCACAAACACATCAGATTAACATTGAACAATGCATGCTGTCCATGCAATATAAAATATTCACTTTACTCATACAAAATATGTTCTACACTTTGAAACAATTAAAGTTCCTTGCCAAGCCTACTTTAAATTACCAACGTTAGCATTATAATATTATCTTGCTTCTTTTTACACTTTATTAGTCTTGAAAATTTGTGGCTTTTTCAATAACCCTGAAAAAAAAAGTGTATGTGTCAGCTCCGACGCACGACTGGAGTTTACTCTAAAAAGTAAAGCTTGGTGTGCAATTCAAAGCGCCGACATTTCGTAGCAACTTACTGGCATGAGAGACATGCTTGTTTTCATCAGATCTACAAAAGTACTTCAAACAATATGCAGTTTCTAGTTAAATATTGATTTTTAATATACTATTTCTTTTGTAAACTGTCTTATTTTTCAGAGCATGCAATAAAAAAAAAAATTTGCAATAAAAAAATTACAGGAAAATACCGTATTTTAAGACCTTTTCAAAATATTTATTACACTCACTTGGTATATTTGTAGCTTTCTGCAGTGACTTCTGCGAACTTCTGGAGTTTTTAGAGATATCCTGTATGCCTGATTTTATACTTGACAGTTTTCCTGAAAATTAAAAACAAAATTTACGTTCTTGAAGATTTTATACAATAAATTATTATTATAATTGAAATATAATCTAAAACAAACTTACTAGGACTGATTCTCGGTATATTCGTTGGTAAAGTACTTTTTAGTTTGTTCGAAACTTTCGGTAAAAATGAATTTTTGAGATATCCTGTGGTAGGCTTTTTAGACGTATCTTTAGAATTTTTAACTAAATTAGGTACTTTCGTAGCTAACGTTTTTTTTTCTTTATTAGTTTTTCCCGCTAGTGCAGATTTTTGTTTTTTTGGGTTTTCTTTACTTTTTACAGCACTTTTTTTCACTACTGTATCAGGTGCTTTTATTTTGCTGTCTTTTGTTATTGCAGGATTATCCTTGTTATTTTTGGAATCTTCACTTTTAGAACACTTCGGATCAATGATATCATTTTGTTTCGGTTTAATGTTTTTTATTACATTGGCAGATAATTTTCTTTCTTTGTTTGGCTCTACATTTTCTTTGCTATTTTGTTTTTTCTTATTAAAATCTGTATCAATTTGTAAACTTTCCGTTCCTAGATTCAAATTAATTTTGTCATCAGATTTATGTGTCTGTTGTTTGTTAGCTTTAACTGTTTTCTTACTTTTTTCTGATTTATTGCTATCTTTAATGTTATTTATTTGTGCCTTATCTTTTGAATTTGATTGTTTTTTAACTTTATCTAAGTGTTTCTTCTTATCCATTTTTATAACGTTTTCAGAGTTTTTTGGATTTGTATCACTATTTATACTATATATATTTACCTTTTCATCATTAATTTTTCCACCGCTTTCTGTATTATCTTTATTAACTTTATCTGCCTTATTTTTTGTGCTCTTTGTTTTGTTTTCTGTGTTTTTGGTTTCAGTTAGTTTTTCTGTTGCTACCGTTTTCGCCTTTTTTACAATTTCTTTATCACCAGAATCATCAGCCGCGCGTTTTACTGGTTTAGCCTTATTGCCAGTCGTATTCTCTTTGCCTTTAGGTTTAGTTTTCTTCGGTAAAGATTTAGGTGGAGCCATAACTTCGCTGTCCTTCTTTCTGCTTCTTTCAGGTTCTTGTGGCTCCTGATCGAACGTCGTACGTCTTCTCCGCAGCTTTTCAACAGCCTCAGATTCTGATTCCGTACTTTCTTCTGCTTGATTTTGTGTGGTATGCGCCTTAGCTTCTAAACATGTGTCGATAATTCTGGCGAGAAGTAATGTTCTATCGTCTGTATCTATTGTCGGATCTATAATCTGTCTGTGCAGTGTGGAGATTGTTTTAATGTAGGACTCATCTGAAATAACATTTCCCGCATTTGAATTGTATGAACGTGTTAGGTATAATAATAATGTAATCATATCTTGCAAAAATAATATTTTACTAACAAAATAATATATTATTAAGTACATTTTGTATTTTAAAACTTTAATAGTTAACACAGCAAAATTATAAATTTATAGATGTGATAACCTACACTCAAACCCAATAAAACTATATACACCAATATTATAAACAGAAAAAATGTGTTTGTTTGTTTGTTTGCATTAAATATATGCACGGAAAGTAATGGACCCAATTTAGCACTGATATAAAGGAGATCACGAGGAAGGTCGCGGAAAACACCTAGTAACAAATATGTGTACCACAAGTAACAATTACACACTACATACTACAACAGCTGCTGTGCATACCCATGAACTCCAGGTCGAACACCATTCTGTGATGGAATGGCGCGAGTGGCGACCACTTGTTCTGCAGGCTCCACTGTACCTCCATCAGCTCCACGCACTTCAGCTTGTACCCGCCTTCAGTCTGCAAATTGGATAATTTTCGCTTGACACTTTCTCACTATTCCCAATACGGGTAGCAAAGAACGGGAAGTTTAAATAATACTTTAATACTATACATAATATATTTAAGAATTTTATTATACTATACACATACTTAATACACATCCATGACCCACAAACATAGAAAACTTTTTGTTCCACGGCGAGTCGAACCCACGACCTCCGGCTAACTACTGAGCCCCAGAGGTCAAAATCATCGTCAAAATATGTTCGTGATGATAACAGCCCGTGAAAAGCATGTGCGAAAAAATGTTTGAAGATGATCATTGGTCAATCAATTGAAAAACTTTATGTTGCCTGCATCACTGTAAAACTCACCATTGGAACCATGAACAAAGCTTCACCATATTTTTCGGCCAACCGCGCCAATGTGGTGCGCCGCGAGCGGTGAGCTGCAGAGTAATTTCTTATTATCTGTAAATACAAAATTAATTTTTTCTATATAAATAAAAATGAATTACCGCAATGTTTGTACGCGCATAACTTCCAAACGACTGCACCATAATGGATAAATCTTTTTTTATGTGTTCATTATTTCCAGGAGATAATTTGTATGAAAAAAATATTTAAAAAAAGTATAGCAAATTATTTTTCGACTTTTTTTTTAATATGTTGTGACATTAAAAATACATAATTGGCATGGCAAAACAACCGTTTGCCGGGTCAGCTAGTTTACTATATATTAAAATTATGTTTGATAATAAGATAAAATTAAAATATATAAAAAATCTAAATTAACACTTTTTGAAGGGAATCTGTTAGAAAGACATTTGAAATGCTTCGTTGTAAGAAACTTTTCATTTAAAATTTGATCTACTAAGGGCTCAAATTTTACTAAAATTTTACAAGCAACTATTTTTAACATTTGCTTTTTAAATGTCTGCTGCAAGATGTATGTATTTACCATAGACCTATAATCTATATATTATAGACGAGGCATGTCGAGAAAAATAGTGCCCGCACTTAAACTGCCCGGGTAGGGCAGTTTAAGTGCGGGCGGGCGGGCGGTTAAAGTAAAGGATTGTTTGGGGCAGTCAAGGTTTTCACATTTGTCATATTGGCATTTTGACAATCGCTTTCCGCAGTATGATCAGTCCGCATTTAATTGACAAAATCTTCTGAAATCAAGATGGCGATTAGAAGATTCTTCTGTCAAATGGTTCATCCTTAGTTTTTAAATCACTGATATTTACCTCTATGGCATCACTGGGCTGTCTCACTTTGTTCAGTATAGACTTAGCGAGCTCCACCTCATGAGAGGACTTCACCGGGGTCACCTGCAGGTTCCTGTACGACATGGGTCCAAAAATACGACTCTGAAATTATGGAAATTAAAACATGTAAAATATAATTTTTTTAGACATTAAGCATAATTATTTTTAAGAAATTTAATTATACATAAAAATTAAGATAAAAAAATACTAGGACATGAAAAAAGAAAATAAATAAAGTATTAATTAATATAATTCAATTTTTATTCTAATAATAAAAATATTTATTCTATAGCATAATTTTTTGACCTAGGTGGTCACAAAAAGAGTAAACATAAAAAGAAAGAAGTTCTTACAGGCTTATGCACATAAAAATTTATGCTGAATGGCACCAAATCTATTCGACACTCTGCTATCACTTCACGCCACACTCCTTCCTCAGCAACTGGGCGCTCACTGGAATGTAGCAAATATCACAAATAAATAAAATTATTATATAAAATAAATATTCACTGACTAGATTTCGCCTGTGGCTCCACAGGCTAAGTAGTAGCAGGCTACGTAAATACAGTATCCCACAAGAACACTGTACTTATTACTTTCGGGATAAAAAGTAGCATATGTGATAATTCAGAGCTTTAATTTACCATACCAAATTTCATCAAAATGTGTTTAGTAGTTTTGGTTTGAAAGAGTAACAAACATCCATCCCTCCATCTATTCAACCATCCTCACAAACTTTCACATTTATAATAGTAGTAGAATAAACTCTATAAGATTGTACTGTATGTTCTTGGTGGAAATACATGTCACATAGTAATAATATTTCTATGTAATGACATGAATTAATAATTTATCCACTTTTATTACGCTTTTCCAAAAGAATTATACATCATCAGATGGTGGTGATCTAATCTAACTCATCACTATACAGGAAGGTCGGTTAACAAAAATACATATTCAAGGAGAGTAATCAGTGTTTGATTCTCGTTCCATAAATATAATATATATATAACATGTGACCTTAAATTTTGACCAGATTATCCTATAAAATACTTAAATTCTATTTATAACTACACACCTGTACAACTCGACAAGCGATCTTGGAGCATTTTTAGTTATGCGTACTTCCATTATTTATGTAACATTGTGGCCTAATGTTGGGTTGAATATTTAATTCAGATAACCATGCACCCTGTATAATCTAATAAGTACAAAAACAAAATATAATCTTTACACTGTAAAACATCACAATCTTCTAATAAGTGTCAGATAGCTTAGTCAGAATCTCTGTTTATGCTTACTTTATATTTATATTTATATATATAAACGGTGACAAAACATGCATATTATAGGGTATCTGATATATTATATCAGCAGACTGTCAAAGAGACCCTTACTTGAATCTACCTTAAAAACTACATCAATAATAATCAAATTTATGGAACATTCATAAAAAAATATTGGACAGTTTACAAACCCTTCTAAAACTGGATCGTGAACAAGAATGTTAACTTCAGATTGCAATACGGCCACCCCAGTCAGCTCCTGCGTGGCCTGAAGACAGGTTTTCAGCGATAGCTGCTTCAGTTTCAGCTCTGTGACCGACCGACCAACCTCCACGGTGAACTCACTCTCTGAGTCAGAACTGAAATGTAATACATGTCAAATCTTACAACTGTATTTTGCCAAGTTTCAGTGATAATTACTGGTACTAACCAGTCATAAATTAACCCAAGTATATTTAAATATTAAGCAACATTACATAAGTACCCTATCAAGTAGCTGCACATTAATTAAGTTAAAACTATTGTACTAAACATTTGATTTGAGGGTTACATGTCTATTACCTATCGTCGCAAATTAAATTATTGTTGTTGGATGCTGAACTTTCTTCTTTGATTTTTAATTTATAATATTTTATTTCACTTAATAGTGAATTTTGTCTCGCTAATAATGCATTTTGCTTCCGACTATAATGTTCAGCCATTTATATAGCGTATGTGAGCCAAATGATCTAATTAAGTTCAACAACGCGAAACCAAACAAAAACACAATCTTCGAAAATAACGTCCGCCATGAATTTTCAAACTTCAAAATCCCTTTTTTTTTTCTATTAAATTTTATATTGGATGTTAGTATTTTGCTCCACTACAGCATTACTTTAAAACTAAGCTTTACGTTTTAACATAAATTACGGATATAAGTTTATGGATATAAGTCACACATACGGATTTGGTCCGTATCCACCACAGATTTGGTTGCCAAATTATGGGTATCTTCCTAAAATTAGGGAAAAAAATCTGTTACGGACTAGGCTGGAAGATTTATAAGGTTATTTTTAGAGGTTTGAATTTTCTTATTTTTAATTAGATCGAATTAATTAATATATTAAAAAAATAATCGATATAAGATCTGTTGACCTTATATCGATCAGCTTAATTCAAGCGAAAGCGCTTTGAAAAGTCAATCTGTAGAGAATAAACTTTTGGAAGTATATTTTAGTGTATAAAGAACAGATTAATATTACAGAACATTATTTTTTATCAGTTCATATAAGTTTAGGAAGAAGTATTCTTGAGAGTAATAATAATAAATTTAAATACTCGAGTTTTGCCGGGGTATTCAATGGGTGACGTTGTGGATTTTGCATTTCCTTCATAAATTTGTGTTATTTCGGTTCTTATTGTGTAATATTGGTAGAATATTAACCATTAAATATTCGTTGACGTGCACAAGTGTGGGAAAGTGGTACAACTTCTAAAAACGTGCTATTTTGAGTTTTCCTTCAAAACTTCCTAGGAACTTTTAGTAAAGCTTCTACCACTTTACTGAATCGACTGACATGACTCATGGACTGCACTGACTATTTATTCGGACTTTGACTAGACTTTAGACTTGACGACTTAGGAATAGGTGTTGAAAATTGAAACGAAAGTTCTATTTCACGCCTTTTTAACTTGACACTGGCAAATGGTTTTATGCCGATGCCATATACAAATAATTAAAAAAAATACTGTCATGAGTGTCAATCGAAAAGTGATTATAAATTTTAGAAAATCTGTGAAACTAACAAAAATATTTGCAATAATGAGAGCGTTTAACTCTTACGAGATTCTCTTAAGAATCTAATATAATAAAAAGTGTAATCACACGACCCTAATTAATAGATACTCAACATTTTTTCCTTCAAATATGTAAAAGAAATAAGTATTCATTCCTCATTTAGCGTTTGTGTGGTTCTTCGCGGGATGTAAAATTAGATAAATAACAAGCAATGAGTGTTTCAATGGGCAGTTGTTAATTGGAACTTATTTTGTAGCGTGTATTTATAATTTGCTTTAGTGATTAGAAGTTACGAGGTGTGAAATAGTCCGTGAAAATGGGTCAGTCTGGGAGTACAATGCCAGGTAAGTACGGTTATTCATACTGTAAACACCAATTAGAATGTTAATTGGAATCTTATTAGACACATATTTATTCCTTTATACTATAACCTTTAAGGCAAAGGTTAGTAAGTAGATATGCCTTAAACTGATTATAGTTTTTTACGATTACGATGTATTGTTTAATGATTTTCATCAATATATATTATGGTATAACTAGGTACTTATATTAATTACTAAAGGTTCCCGCGTCATTGTGCGCGCAAAAGGAAATCCCTTAGAAATCGTACATTTTGCCGCAATAAAAAGTAGCCTAATTTATTTTCCATGGTGTGCTCTATATCTGCTAAATTTCATCGAAATCGGTCCAGTAGCTTCGGAGCCTATTCAATGCAAACAAACATACAAACAATTCTGCTCATTATTATATTCTAGTGTAGAAAATGTATGTCCATAATCTTGTCTAGTTCTACTACTTGTATAAGTTCTATTATTACTACTTAATATGATTTAGTTATAAGGTAACATAATATAATAACCTAACCAAGAGCATGTCAAGATATGTCTAATGAGGGTTCAGTAATTATCAACACGCAATAGGTTTTCTTCAAATTACTTCAAAAGTTATTGTCCGATTTCACTCAAAATATTTTTCCTAAAGAGTTTTGAGCATGATCTATCAGCGTGGAAACTTTCAACAACAACAAGTTTCTATCTCCCATAGTTTAGAAATGCCAGGGGGGGGGACCAACTTACAAACCACTTTGGAGGCCGATTACTTGAAAATGGTCGACTTTGTAAAAAAGTAATTTAAGAAACCTTACCTTTATTTTAAAATACCTTTTCAACGATAGCCCACACGATGGGGTAGAATGAAAAAATATATTTCATCCCCACTTCACATGTATGTAGCCACCCCTAAAATATGAAAATATTCTTATTTTATCATGCCAAAACCGAGATCTATACACAATCTTATAGATTGTGTACAGATCTCGGTTCGATCTCTATACCAAATTTCATCTATTCATATTCATAATTACAGAAGCTAGAAGTGCGGACAGACAGACAGAGGGACAGAGCAAAACTAATAGGTGTTTACCTATGAAATTGCTGTTCTGCAGTACTGGCCATTTCAAATCAAAATAATTTTTGTTTGGCTAAGAATTCTAATTTCAAATTAATTTTATTTTAAAAACATGGAATTCTTTTTCCAAAAGTAGTCATTTGTTAATTGATTAGTGTTACAATTTCATCGCATTTCAATCTTTTTCATCATCAATATCAACATATGCAACGTTAAAAATTCGAGTAGTTATGGAATATGAGTACCGTCAACCGTAAACCAACGCACCACCTGTTATTGGTTTGCTCGCTTCCGTTCTGGAAATTTCGACTTGAAAAATGAACCTCGCGGTCGTCCGAAGACTTTGGTCGCCAATGACGAATTAAAGGCGATTGTGGACGCTGATGACACACAATCTACGGCTGAATTAGCAGCAGCTTTCGACGTTAGCGTCAATACAATATTGGTCCATTTGCGTCAAATTGGTAAGGTAAAAAAGCTTGACAAATGGGTGCCCCACGAACTCAATGATCGCCAGCGTGAAGTACGCGTCGAGACGTGCCTTGCACTGCTCAACAGACACACAAATGAAGGAATTTTGAACCGCATTGTTACCTGCGATGAAAAATGGATTCTGTTTGATAACCGCAAGCGCTCAGCAAGTTGGTTGGATCCTGGTTCAGCACCTAAACAATGCCCTAAACGAAAACTTACCCCTAGAAAAGTTATGGTCACTGTTTGGTGGTCTAGCGCTGGTGTGATTCATCACAGCATCTTACCAAACGGGGTGAGCATTACTGCAGATGTGTACCGTGAAGAACTGAACACAATGATGGAGAAGCTGGCACATCTCCAACCAGCATTGGTCAATCGCTCGTCTCCGCTGCTACTGCACGACAACGCGCGACCTCATACTGCACAGCAGACGGTCTCCAAGTTGCAAAAACTGGGGTTGGAAGCTCTCCGTCGTCCGCCCTACTCACCAGAACTTGCGCCTACAAACTACTACTTTTTCCAGAATTTACTCCTCATTAGGAAACACTATTGAGTGATGTAATTTTATTTATTTGTGCATCCTATGCTACTTAGATATGTGTTATGTCAACAATACAGTCCTGTTTGTAATGGCCTGTGTGAAAGATTCGCAACTGTGACACTTTTGTTCCAAATGAATCAATAGTTGAATGTGAGAAATTTAGTTGAGATGTGATGTGCCACTCCAGTCCATCCAGTGATGCAATTCTTATTGTTTATCTAGAAACATTGATGGATGGCTTGATAGTTGATACTATTTCTCTTAGGGCGAGAGAATCTAAGACTACCTGGCTTGTTTATATGCCGGTGTCTAGTCCTTCCTATTTCTACTGTGTAGCTTCGTTCTTCCTGTACCTACTGTTCTCAATTTCAAATCTAAGATAGTGCTTATGTACGGTCATTTTAACACCAATGTGTTCTATTCTCGGTAAAGAATAATATATAATTATAAGGTGGCATTAGTGGACATCAACTGGATAATATGTTGATTTAAAGAAAGTATAAATATGAGGAAAATTTTAATCAATATATATTTTTATTATTATTCTTTACCGATAATAGTGTTATAAAACCGTACTTATGTAATATCTTAGATTTGAAATTGAGAACAGTAGGTACAGGAAGAAATTAAGTTACACAGTTGAAACAGGAAGAAAGACTGGACACCGGCAATAAACAAGCCTTCTGCTGGCCTACATTTACAATAATCAATCATTAATAATATATTAAAACAAGACGAAGAATAATTTGTCAACCCCAAGTATATTATAGAGAAAGACTAAATTGCCATTGTAAGTACAATAGAAGAAGAGTTATGACTAAGTCATAGAATAAGTTTTAGTTCCCATGGATTCGTGTGTGTGCCAAAAATATGACAAATTGACATTCTCAACCTTCTGATCATAATAATAAAGAAAAATTTTCTATAAAATGTTCTGAATCAAGTCATACACCATTTGATGGTTAATTTGATCAAAAAGAATCTAATTTTAACATGCAATAAAGTTGAATTTTGGATATTTCAGAAGTAATGCTAAAAAAACCTAAGGCTCACCTAAGGCATTATTATTATTACAACTACAAAATTCAAATTAGTAGTGTTTTGTATTTTCGTCAAAAGTAAAAGGTCTCAACCAAAATATAATAAAATTGTTGTGAACTTTATTAGCAGTCGATTAGGGTGCATTTCAAATAGCATTTTTTAATCAATATTGCCTTGTGCGTACGAATGTTTTATCGAACAGCTGAGGATCAGCTGGAGCTTCAACTACCTGTCATTCTTTTATTTTTTTCTGGACGCACGTGTTTGCGAAATGGACTTGCGACTTATCAAAGAAATATAAACTTTAATACTATTAAATGAAGGTCGAAATGAAATTAGCTTTTCAAATTTGAAGTTGTACAATGCGCAATACTTTGAATAGTTTCGGTTATGCAAAGGATGTACTTTTTTTTTAAATCAGCTGATGTAAAGACACAATGGAGAAAGGCCCCATGTACACAAAATCATATGATCGTGCTGTTACGTCTATTCTAACTATTGTTGAGTTTACACTTGCAACTTAAAATTGGTAAGAATTGAAAAGCCATAGGACCCTCTTAGTAGAAGTGATCATTCCCACTAAACGCAAATAACTAAAATTCCTAAATTAATGTTGTTATATTTACATATATACGAACAATTTGAACCTAGATCCAAGAAATGAATTGTTTAACTGACATAATTAAAATAAAATTGCATAGTACCAACTTAACAAGATGGCGAGTAAAAAAATATTAATATAACGAGAACGTATCTAATTGTTCTTAACCTATTCACGATAATTGCTACTGATGTTTCGAAGGAATTTAACCTTTTGCATAGTATAATAGAGTCTATTTCTCAAAACTTTTAGCACTCTTTGTACTGAAATGCGCGACAGCTGAATATCAGCTGGTTATAAGGAAAAAAAGTGAGCCAACTCGGTTGTAAAAGAAATAAGGTTGAAATTAAAAATGACATTTTGATAATGAATTCGAAAGCCTGCACTGCACATGTTGAGAGCCTGGTAATTGCTATGCGATTTTTGTTGGTAAAAGAAGGGGGTTTTGTATCATACGAAAGTTTGTCATGATATATTAGTAGAGATCTCCGGTTGAAAATCAAAACGTGTAGGTGAGACAAAATAGTTTGTCTCCGATGAAGTAAAATTGGAAGACTCTGTATTTTTAAATCGTCGTCGATTAAGCGCTTTAATGTATAGACAAAGGGATCAGCATAATAATATAGTTAAATTGCTATTTATTCGAAAGAAATGTTTTCTTAAAGCCTATTGTTGTTGAAGAAGGTCATAGCACATAGAAGCAAGCCATTTTGCATATTATGATTACTGTCTAGCTATTTTCTACAAAACCACTACTCACAACTAAATTCCTACTAAGGAGGGAATAAAATACAAAATTTAGTACTAAAACTTTGTAAAAAAACTAAGTTGGCGGCAACATTAATTCTGACCTGTACGGATGGACTGGACGGTAATAAAATTCGAGTGTAAAATAAAACCGGTCAAGTGCGAGTCGGCAATACGAGTTCCGTACAAAACGGAAAAAATTACGTTTGTTGTATGTAAGCCTCAAATTTTTATTTTATTCTGTTTTTAGTATTTGTTGTTATAACGGCAATAGATACAAATCATACATTTGTGAAAATTTTAAGTGACGAGCTATCACGGTATAAGAAGATACAGCCTGGCGACAGACGGACGAACAGCAAAGTCTCAGTAACAGGGTCCCGCTTTTACCCTTTGGGTACGGAACCCTAAAAACGTAAACGCACGTGGTCATAAGAAATTTATTAGAGTTTATTGAAGTAATTAAAACTTTAAATACACTATGGTTTATAAAATCTAAAGACTATAAAACAAAGAGAAATGATTTCTATAACATATTACTGGAAAAATGTATGACACAATAATTCGGTTTCGTCGATAGCGTGATTACAATTGCAGCAAAATACAATAAATAAATAAAATAATAGCCTAAACTGACCAAGAGCATGTCACGACATGTCTAAGGAGAGTTCCGTAACTATCAACGCGCAATAGGTTTTCATTGAATGACTACAAAAGTTATTATCATAAAGTTATTACAGAAGCTAGGAGAGCGGAACCCTAAAAACACGACCGAAGCTCGCGGCAATTTTCCGTGTATGTGCTCGAATCCGTTCAGGCCGAACCTTAGATTAAAACGCCTAGAAACCGGGTACGCGCATGAAAAGTGAAGTAAATCATACTGAGCCATATCGGCTCAGTTTGTTCGAACGAGCCGTCAGTGCATACATCTCCGACTATTAAAAACATTGTGACGGTTTGTGTCGTTATTAGATGTCACAATGCATCGGAAAAGAATAAAAAAAGCTTCGGACATAACATTTCATATGTAAGTATGAAGTGTTATGTCCGTCCAAGTCAAATATTTAAAACATTTTAAAATAAAATCATTTTATATCGCCATCTTGCTGCCCTATTGTGAATTGAGAAAGTGTTACTAGTAATAATAAAATTTTCATGGCTAACTAATAGTTGCAACTAAGACAAAGTTTTATAACATTTTCTGATTTTTTTATTTATGAATTTAAAGTATTGCCAGTATTAAGATAATCCTTAATATATTCCTTAATACCAGTTTAATATAAATAAAATTCACAAATTGTGTTTAGATGGTTTAAAATGAAATATAAGTTATATTTTTACATCTCACGATATTAAGAAAAACAAATACAATCATTCCAATTTTAAGAGTACACACTACACAACTTTAAAGTTTTGTTTGTGTGCGTGTCGGTATGTAATGCTTACGCCTACATCTATCTGTTATTGCTTCACTTTGTACGATGCGTTTGTTTGAAGACTATCTAGGCGTTATTAATCTAAGGGCCAAACTGACGTCCGCGTCAGTTCGGTCGGATGCGATTTTCTCCGTGTATGTGCTCGAATCCGTTCAGGCCGAACTGATGTCAGTTCTAACTGAAAAGATCGGCCTCTCGTTTGTGGAGGCCTTAAGTCGCTTAAAACTACCGATTTAATTTCTATATATCAATTGAATATTAAAACTGAAAATGCAGTGTTTTTTGTAAACACAAAATCCGTAAAAAATCTTTTGGATATTCCTAAGTTTAGTAGCTTTTTTATAGTTATCGGTACTCTTTTAGTAGTTTTTAGTAGAAAACGACGCGAGTTTAGTAGTTTCGCAAAAACAGAGTAGGCAACACTGGAACGAATCGCTTCAGTTCGTACGGCCGACTGATGCGATCTCGAAATTGCACACAGACGATACGATTTTGCATCCGTTCAGGCCGAACTGAAGGAAAACCGGACCGTGTATGGGACCCATAATGATTTTGTAATCTATGTATGTATGTTTGTTCCACCGTTAGCGCCTAAACTATTGATCCGATTTTATCCATTAAATTAGGTACCTATCAATATATTCGTAATAATAGCCCGGGAACATAGGCTATTTCATTTACGTAGCCGGGTTATAGTTTTTATTAAAAATATATATTTATTACTGTTAATTTTTCATTTTGCAACTGATTCCTGTACATTTTGCATTATTCGGTCCATAATTACTTATGTTGTCTTTCGGAAAATATAAGATTTTTTCTCATTTAAAACAAATGTATGTCCCTATTTGATTATCATTATCTAATTATTCATTATCCAATCGCGAAATGCTATTAAATCAAACCGCCTGTTGAAGCCAAATTAAACCCAAATTCTATAACATCTCGCCCTTTTCGTTGGTAAAAATATTTGTTTGTAACGCTGTCACTAGTCAATGCGCGAAAAGTGAAAATAGCATGTCTCTCCTTTGTTTAAAATACTAATATCGAAATGCCTGTAAATAAAACAAAAGCCGGCTGGCGAGTGAATTCATTTCGCGAGCCCGAACAAGGACGGTCCTCGACATTACAGATGAAAATAAAAAAAATTGGAACATCTGTCCCGACGGCACGCGAGGGGCGCGCGCCTACAATACGCCATCTTTAAATGCGCGTAATTTCTATGGTTTCATAAATTCATTACACCTGGAGAAAGTGGACCTTATAAATATATTGCTAATGGTTTATATAAAAAAGTTGATTCACTTACCCCTAATGGATGTATTATAAAATTATCGTGTGTGGTGTTAATGTTACAGATCTTCGAAACGGCTCGACCGATTTTTATAACATTTTTAAGGTATATTTTGTAGATGTATGAGAACTATGATAATAGTTAGTAAACTATTTTGATACCCCTAAGTAACAGTGGTGACAGACTCCGATATATTACACTGGTCAACAAAAAAAAGACTGTTTTTTGGGATTTTTGTTTGTTTCTATCTCAAAAAGACGCGTACTTTTTAAATATGGTAACAGTTTTTCTCTAACAGCTTTTGTTTTTGAACCGACTTCCAAAAAAAGGAGGCGGTTAAGCATTGGGCTGTATTTAATTACATATTATATACAATTTTTTTGTATGTTCAACGATAATTCCGTCTTCTATGGACCGAAATATGTAAAGGGTGTACTCCCAAGTTGGTCCCGTTTTCACCAAAGTGGTGACCTGATGATGGGATCCATGAGGAATCGAGGGAACTCTTCGAAATTTATATGGACACATAATATGGTGATTTCGAACTTTTTCTGAAGTATTCCAAGCATATGTTAAAAAAAGGTAAGTTTTTGCATCAAGGTATACCCTGGATCCAAAGGTACTGAACAGAACTCCTGAGTCCTTATAATATATTGTTATACATGTTTGGGGATTCCAGCGTTGTTTAAATAACTGCAAGCATATGCCATCATACCACTTATAGTAATAATCATCATCATCACCACCATCATCACAAGAAACACCAACATATTATTACGATGACATAGGTACTCACTACTCATCTGAGTTTTGTGCACCGATCTCGATGTGTCCATAATAATATATTTAACTAAAAAGAGATAAAATATTATTTTTAAACAAAAAATTAAAACCGACTTCCAAACTAAAAATGCACAAAAAATTATGAAATAAAACTTATTTTCTAAATAATTCCCCTTTTAAATTCGGCTAAATAAATAATTTTAAGTCGGTACCAGCAAATTTCAACGTGAGTTCTATAAAAAAAAATATTGTGTGGTTTTATGAAACCACGGTAAAAGTGAAACTTAATAACAAAATAGCGTGGAGTACTGGCACAAATGAGTACTAGTCTATACACTACACGGTCAGCTGATGCGAACTATAGGCGCCGCCATATTGGCCTCGGCTGCTCTGACGAGCGCCTTTCACTTTATCCCTACTCCGCGGCCGACCGTCACGCGACATGCAACACACAGACGAAAAAGTTTGAGACGATGTAAAAAAAGATTCACTTTAATATTATAGGATATTGTTTGGGCTGGTACCGACTTCAAAATTAGGAAGATTGAGTAGATAAATAGTTACAATTTTAGCCTAATTTAAAAGGTGAATTATTTAGAAAATAAGTTTTATTTCATACTTTTTTGTGCATTTTTACATTGGAAGTCGGTTTTATGAGTTATACGAGGGCGGGTCAATAAGTCTGTGACTTTTGGAATAAAACACAGATTTTTTGATAAATAAATCATTTTATTTTTCAACGTAGTCCCCCTTGAGCTCTATACACTTTGTCCAACGCTTCTCCAATTTTTTATCGCTTCCAAAAAATATGATTTGTCGAGGTCCTCAAAATAGGCCTTTGTTTGCGAGATGACTTCATCATTGGAGTCAAATCTTTTTCCACCGAGCCATTTTTTCAGGTTTGGGAACAAGAAGTAGTCACTCGGAGCCAAGTCTTGAGAATAGGGTGGATGTGGGAGCAATTCATAGCCCAATTCATGGATTTTTGCCATGGCAACTGCACATGTGTGCACCCTTGCATTGTCTTGGTGAAAAAGAACTTTTTTCTTGGCCAAATGAGGTCGATTTTTTTTCAAATCCTCATTGAAGCGGTCCAATAAGTTGGCATAATATTCCCCATTAATTGTTCTTCCCTTTTGAAGATAGTCAATGTGGATTATCCCACGTGCATCCCAAAAAACAGTCGCCATAACTTTATTGGCTGACAAACCCACCTTGGCCTTCTTTGGCGCTGATTCACCCTTAGAAACACACTGTTTTGACTGTTGTTTGGTCTCTGGTGTGTTGTGATGGATCCATGTTTCGTCCACGGTTAAAAAACTCCTCCATATTGTGATTAAACAACGCCAAACCTTCCTGTGAAGTTGTTACACGATTGCGTTTGTGGTCGACTGTGAGCAAACGCGGCACCCATCTTGCGGAAAGCTTTCTCATGCCCAAGTGATCATTCAAAATTGAAACCACTGAGCCATGCGAGATGCCTATGGCTTCCACAATCTCTTGCACTTTCAATCTTCGGTCGGCCAACACCATATCGTGAATTTTTTCGATTGTTTCGGGTGTAGAGACCTCAACTGGGCGTCCAGGACGTTCGGCATCTTCAGTGCTTGTACGGCCACAACGAAATTCAGTAAACCACTTTTTTACCATTGAAATCGATGGTGCAGAGTCCCCATAGTATTAATCAAGCTTAGCCTTGGTCTCGGTAATGGTTTTTTTTCGCAAAAAATAATGCTTAATAAGCACACGAAATTCACTTTTTTCCATTGTTTCCTTAAGTTACTGGATAGTCTGATAAAGATAGCTGTAAAACACAAACTAACTGACGCAGCAAGTTCAAATTTTGATAGGAGTCAACTGACAGATGCCTGTTGACAGGAGTAGTGTTGCTTTTTCAGTAAGGAGGTTAGAAATTCAAAAAGTCACGGACTTATTGACCCGCCTTAGTATATAGCTCTTAACTACCCGCATTGACTATTTTTTGTTAGATTTTGTTTTTTATTGGCCACTAAAATATATTTTGTTGCTGTGTTCGATACGGTCTCATCAAAAAGACGTTGTGTAATTAATCCAGATTGTTTCTGCTATATTTGTGGTGAATATAATTATATTCCAAAAATATGTCGAAAACCTATAACGGATTTCGTGAAAACTGCGTATCATTACTAGTTTAAAATAAAAGTGTGTAATCGGGACAAGCCATGTGTTCCTCGTGCTGTATGCCAGAAATGTGTGGTATGTTCGGTCGGTTTGGTTTGGTCGGTTATGGACCAGTGGAAAAAGTAATAAATGTACGTAAAGAAATGAAAAAGTAAAACAATGTACGCAAAACCCATGAATTATGGAGAACCTAAAAACCATCATGATTACTGTTTTTTCTGTGTTTTGAAAATAAACGGAATTAACCCTGGAAATCTAAGTAAATGGTCATATCCTAACTTATCCTCTGCTCAACGACCTCAATTAAAATTACTAGAGGTAACCAGCACATCTACGTCTTCTGATGATCCAAATCTCTGTGAACCCGAAAGAAAAATACCAAGTGTCTCTGATCCAGACTACTCTAACCTTTCGGAACCTCATGTGTGAAATTGAAATTAATTTGTACAATGTCAATGAGTAATTTCCTAGACAAAAAGAAAAATCCACTTCCTGCACTCACATTTAGACCGATTCCCATAAAATCTGGTGATTTTAGTGAAGAACTGCGTGAAAGATTTCATCAAGATACTCGGACAGTGAAAGAACGTTACTAAGGAAAGTGGGACTCAAATTAGCTCCGTTGCATTTAGTTCAGATAGTATTTGATTTTACGCCTTTACGATTGATAGACACAATTCAAAGAACCACTAACTCGCGCTTTGTCTAAACGTCATTTTCAAATAGCTATTGGTCTAACGAGCTGTTTGACTATCTTGCGTTGTGCCCAATTCGCTTAAAAACTACTTCGCTGTACACCTAAATCTTATAATATGGCATAGCTCGCGCTACGCCTGAAATTTTGTACGTAGATCAGAATGACGTAACGTTTGACCATATTTAACTGTCACACCGTACACGACAATGATACTTTTACGATGTTCTATTTTCTCATAACTGTGGGAAGGCCATACTCAGTTAATAAGCCTAACTTTCGTTACCTACTTCGCGATTTGATTTAGGCATAACGAGAGTTATTCGTTCTGTGAATCAGTTATGACAAGCTTGAAGGATTTAAGATACATCATACATAATAATATAGTTCTTCTACAATAAAACTTAGGCCTTTTCATCCGTTACTGGATGATTTATACAGTATTCTCCGAGCGAAGTATCCACTCTTGAAATACTGTAGTGCCTGGAACAGTTAGGTTTTTTTTTAATGTCGTATGGTTGCCCAAGCACACACGGCATTCTCCCAACACAGTCAGCCTAGTCCAGAGGAATGACTGGTCAATACGTCTGGGGCCAACCGTGTGCGGGTTTCCTCACGATGTTTTCCTTCACCGTTAAAGCGTCTGTATAATGTACTTGAGATCTGAAAAAGTCTCATTGGTGCACGCTACAACCTGGGAATCGAACCTACACTCTCTCGAGTGCGAATCAAACGGTCTACCCAATAGGCCACGGAGCTCAATAAACAATTGTAAATATATTGCTTTTTTGTAAGGTACAAGTTTTTTAGCCGTATTAGGATGGATAACACTCCACAACGTTTCATTTAAATTTCTTCACCACACTCCCGCCGGGTTAAAAAAAAATATAACCTAATCAAGAGCATGTCAGGACATGTGTAAGGAGGGTTCCGTAACTATCAACGCGCAATAGGTTTTCTTTGAATTACTTCAAAAGTTATTGTTCTGTTGCGCTCAATATAATTTTCCTAAAGAGTTTTTACCATGATCTATCAGCATGGAAACTTACGAGTTTCTCTCAACTATAGTTTCGAAATGCCATGGGGGGGAGACCAAATTACAAACCACTTTGGAAGTCGATTACTCGCAAATAGATGACTTTGTAAAAAAGTCATGTATGAAACCTTGCCTTTATTTTAAAAGATCACATCACACAATGGGTGAAATAATATCTTTCATCCCCACTTTACATGTATGGAGAGCCACCCCTAAAATATAACATCATTACTATTTAGTGATGCCAAAACCGAGATCTGTACACAATATATAACTATACCAAATTTCATCCATTTATGTTCATAATTACAGAAGCTAGAAGGGCGGACAGGCGGACAGACGGACAGAGCGAAACTATAAGGGTTCCTTGAATACTATGGAACCCTAAAAAGGCTGGCCATTTTCTTTATTTTTCCCACAAAACATGATCCTTGTACGGAAGTTTCGGTTGCGGCCGAAACTGAGACGAGACCGTTCCCGTAATTCCTTTTCGGTTTCGGTCCTAAAAACCAGTTTCGGTCGGACACTACCAATAACATATTTTTTTTTTAAAGGAAACAAAACCGTGTTGACCAGTGAGTGTCATCGAATGTTTATGGTACGGGCGCAGTCATAATTTTTATACAATTCTCTTTCCAATAACGTTACGAATACGTAGTTGTCAATTGTTCCTGCCAACCCCACAGGTATCGATAACTCTTTCACACATCACGTGTAGGCTGTAAGGGTAGCTAGCTGTAGGCGTAAGTAATTATCAACTCAAATGTTACTAAAAAGTATTTTATATTTATTTTAATGGAGTAAAATAATGGTACACATATTTTTGTCGTATTTTATGTAAATAAGCTTTAATGAAGCACAGCTTTTATAGTTTTTTTTTTTCGGTACCGTTACATTCGAAATGGCGATTCTCATTACAAATAGAGATTATCAAGGTGCGATGCGCACGCGTCGAAATTATAACATTTGTGATTTTTTTTTGAAGGCGCCTCTATGTACATCCGCCACGTGGGGAAACGCATCTGGTATTGACTTCAAGTCATTGTGTTACAGCCCGTTCAGAGCTATTTTAACTCCGCGGCAGGACGTTAATGCCGACTACATTAAGATCAACCTCATAGCAACTCTGAGGTAAAATAATTCTGAACGGACTATGACTATACACATCACACAGATAGAGATTAGGCACTGGCCGCCATGAATATGAAATTAACAAAAAAAGTTATTTTTTTTACCAATAAATAAAAAATCAATAAAAAATGCATCAAGGTAATATACTTAACAGTTAACATTATCAGCTGAAATACCCCAAATAAACGTCTTATTGTGTTGCTATGACTCAAGTTCTGTCGGTCTTCCAGTAGGTAAACAAAGTTCAACAGTAGGTACCCAGTGCATATTGTTCAATTTATTTTAGAAGTTTTTGCGCCCTTCAATTTCAAACATACAGTCAAAGAGACTTGTGCGTGTATCTTCTTCAGTAGAGAATAAAGTTAAATTTTCAATCTCTATTATAAAAATGCAGAGCCGCGTCGCGTCGCGTCTAGGTGTGAGCTGGACCCTTGGGCTCGCGTCGAAATCGTACGCGGCGGAATCGCCCAAATATAAATACGAGGATAGTTTAACAAAAAAAAAATTTCTGAAGTCTGAAGTCTGAACTATTAATTGCCACCCATAGTTTTTATGGGATTTTGTATAAACACTCGTGGGCAAATGAACAACTACAACAAAAGTGTTAAATTACTTGCAGAGGTCATTACATTATTCATTTGCCACCTTTATTGGAACAAAAAAAACATCCCCTCAAATTTTTGGCAAGCCCATTCAGCTAAATGTCACTTATGTCAAAGGGGTATTGAGAGGTTGTTGAACTCGCCTAATCCAGGCAGATGGAGGTGTTGGTCGCCGCGCGCGCAGCCTCTGCGCAAGGTGTTTGCGCGCATCTGTCAAATGCCAATGAAATGCCCGCAGGAGCGCTAACTTTTCCCGATGTTACATTTAGTACCTATTGTACCGTACTAGTAAACTAGAGGTTAATTTAACAATTGCGGATAAATATTAGTTAGTGCATTACATAGCTGTAGATCTTTAACCTGAAATTCCTGAAAAACAAAAAGTTTTTAATTAGAGAGAATCAAGAGTATAAAATATGTGTTATGAAAGAAATACTAAGTTGTTTGGCAGGTAGCCGGGCCCTCATATCAGTGGTTTGAACTTTTTAAAATAGAAATAGGTATGTAATACATACACATAATATTACAATACTACTGTACATTGTTAAAGAATTAATTTAATAAAAATGTAGTCCAATACTTGCAGCTTTTTTCAATTTCAGGCAAAATAAAAATTGTTACATAATTTAATGTTTCCCGCAAATTGTCAAACATTTTTGATTAATAGGTATTTGAAGTTAATTGTTCTGAACTTTGCGAGTTATTACCGTCGCACCGCACTAGTCTATTGTTTGAACTAGTCATTAACTAGCAGCATTGCAAATTAATTGACGACCGCCATATAGGGTATAATTGGAGTGGACTCCTGATCACCCTTAATTTTACTTCAACATACTAGAGTTTCTCCCTCGCAATTCTGAAACACGCTAAAACCCTCTAAAGTTAATGTCACGCAAATCACCTGCTATGGCATACTTGAAGTAACTACTACGACTGAGATGTCGACATTTTCAGACCAAATGCCGATTAATCTATTGGTTGTACGAACCATCTGCTTCCACGGAGAGTCGACCCACTTCTACTTGACCAAAATTATTTAAATTATTCATAACCTGCACATGATTTAACTCAATGCTTTAATTAGTTCCAAAATTACTCAAGGAATTTAGCACGATGCTATGCTACAGTGTTATATTAATTGGTCCTTATGCAATGATCTTCCTTCTGCCATATAGATGAAATCTAATTGTCAGCGAGGCCCCCCATATTATGTATAAAAAGTTGGAACGATTAAAAGTCTAGTTAATTAGTAAGTTTTTAACCTTTAAACCTCTGAATGATGAAATTAATCAGCTCGTCCGACTCAGTTAGAAATTTCTATTAGCACATCCTGCGCCTTACTTACCATAAAAGTATTAATTTTAGGACCATTCATGGTTTTTTAAAATTGCTGAAATTCTTTGCTAAAATTTATGAACTATTGGGAACTTCATGATACCAGGATTCCAGGATGTCTTGATTATTCAGAACTCTGAAGAATAAAGACGACCTAATAAGATAAAGAGATGTGAAAAAGATAATTTATGAAAATAAACACAATCCGAGGCTATCCTATTCTTGTGATATTAAATGTCATGCAGTAAGGGATGCAAGAGTATTAATATATTATGTACTCCGTAATGTTAATAAGGGGCTCGTTTTTTAACATTAAAACGTATCACTAATACTTTATGGTTGGTTTTTAATCACAAAGTAAACCGGCAGCTGTAACTCTGTTTACGCCGTAGCTGCAGCCCCTACTGGAGTGTACGGCGTCGCTTCGCCTTCATCACTCCGCCGCTAGGTCTCGTCGCGAGCGGACGTGCTCGCGTCTTCGAAATTATTTCTCGGATTTACGTGAAGTGACTCGTGACTTTAGAATCGTGCATATTGTTTCGTGACTGTGAAATGTATTGATATGAATTAACAATTGTTCTTTTTAAATTTCTTTGTCCACAAAAGCCGCATAAATGATGGGTGTAAGCAGTTGTATGAGTGTACGACAAGCCAGAGGCCCCTGTCACTGTCCCGCTTGCCCTAGGGCTTCAGGACATGGGGCCCAGATGCCTCCTCCGACTCTCGTGTTGCCTCCGATGGCATTGGATACTGAAACCACGCCTGTAAAAGACAAGAAGGGGTCCAAAATGAAGGTCCTGAAAAAAATAAAGAAAAAAATTGGATTAGGTAAGTCGTTAGAACAAAACATTAAATTCCTAAAATTTCTAAATTAGTACTTGTATATTATTATGTTAATTCATTGCAAATATCATATTTGTTATCCATGCAAAAATATCTTCCATTATATTTTACTACTTGAATGATTATGTCTATTAATAATTCGCAATAGCAGTTAACGAGTACCGACTTTTAACGGCTAGTTTGGTTTTACAAAATTTAACTTTCATATTCATGGAACATGTCAAAAACATGTCATTTTACTGTGTTCCTATTTTTAAACTGATTAAAAGTTGTGAATGTCATTGTTGAAGCAAACCGCAGCTTTTGACCATCTACCCGTTATCTAGCAACAATTGCTAGCTTGTCAGTTGAGCGTGCTGCAACGGTTTTTCCTGTTCTAATTAAATGTAGTTTCTACTATTTTAATCTATCCTGTTTTGGGAATTTTATTATGGAAGTTATTTTTCTACATAGTCCGAAACGTAAGTTTTTTTTTAAATATTATTTAAGTTGTGTCTAAAACTTTGATCTTAGTGATTACCATGTACTAACTAACATACTAACTTGTGTAGATAATAAGTTTTAAGCAAATATCAAACGTATTATGTATGGCTCTCACTTATGTTACATAATATTTGTTATGATTTCATATTTTAATTTCATTGTTTAATATTATACATTTATCATATTTCTTGTTGCATTTTGTTTTCGGTATCATGTCGTTTTAAGCGTCACTGAAGTTAACTTTTTGCTTCGAGGCGCGTGCCATCTGCCCGTTCGGGGTGTACGGAGACATCTGCCGCTTTTAATTTTCTTGTAATTACCGGTTCTTAATTAGTTACAACTCCGTATTAAGACTACTTTTACTATATGCACATCTGTCTATAAGTTTATTATAATCTTTCTGTAGCTTTTATATAGGATTATCTAAGATGTTGCTAAAAATATTATTGTCTTTTACTAAAGTAACTAATATGTTGTTGGCTAAATGCTTCTTTCGACTTTGCCTTGTTTTTCCAGATAGTTTGAGATTTGATTGTATTATCACTTGCAACTTGAATCCTAGAATATCGATGCACATAAGTTCTAAACTAATTAGTAATTACTAAACAACACAACTATAAGAAGACTAAAGTCTAGAACAAATGCTTATACCATTGATTACAATACATTTTCAATATAATATGCCAGATGTTGTCGTTAAGAATTGAAAAGAGCAGGAAGCCTTACCAGATGTTTAGGCAAATTATTTGGCTTAATAACTATTGTTCTGAGTTAAACATTCGTGGGAATTAGTGGTTAAGATGTCTTTTTTAATAGTTTAAAGAAAGAAACGACTTTAACATTGCTTATTTAAGCACATGAATCTTTATTGGTAGCAGATGATACAGAGTCCATAAAACATAAATAATATAAATACAAGGCGTCCTATACATTACTGGTATCCATGTCCCGTGGATGAGCCTGACCAAATGGGCCAGAATGGATTTTGTGCAATAATAGATTTTTTTTTAATGTGCACACGTAAGTCGCTTCGAGAAGGTCGATCGCAACAAAACAGGATCCCAAGACAGCTGTTCTATTAAATGTCGCTTTTAAAATCGAACGGTGTAAGCAGCTGACGAATATGTAGGGCTGTGTACTTCGTATTTCTTGTTTGTTATCTTTAAGATAAAAAAATCGTTAGCTGAATTTAAAATTTCAATATGCAGATCACTTTTGAAACAATTTGAAAAAGTAAATATTACTGCCCCAGAATAGTTGGATTGAAAATAAAAATAAAAGTACTTTAAATTATAAAGTTGGACCGGACCTATCTTCCCATCCTCGATATCCCATATCCGACCCAGCCTCGAATCGGCTGTTGCACGTTTATGTTCATAGTTTTTCATAATAACGCAAGCAGCACATGATTAATTATAATAAAATTGGTCTGATAAAAATAATTCATAAAACTTTATTATTGCTGTAGATGTAACGGCAACGAGACCGGATACCGAAACCGAATAATAATATACAGTAATTATTACTTAGCTTTAATCGCTTAAAAATACAAAACATTAACAATACGATATATTATTCTACTCCATAGTAGCAACATTTGCTTGTATTATCTGTTAGACTACAACCCTATGTTGCGCAGGCGCAGAACCCGGGGTCCCGTTTCTAAACAGCTGGTGTTCAAAGATGAGAGAAAGAGAAATCCTATTCGCGATCAATAATGTTAGAAGGGGACAATAATACAGCATGTGTTCGTTATTGATAACGTGAACTTAACACCCGTATAAAAATCCGATATCTCCGATAATACTGATTTTGGATATTGTAGTAAAAATATAGTAAGGTCTCGGAACTTCGAAGACTGATGAAAAAATCCTATGTAGAACATGGAATAATTAATCTTGTACAATTATTAAAATTGACGAGGCAGAGGAATATAAATTAAAGTAGTCATAGAGGCAGACAATAATTTAAGATGTTAAAAAAAATATTACTAAATGCGCTTACTGCGAAGGAAGTCGTTTGCAGAAGAATTTGGTTATAAAACACAACGGAAAACAACAGCAATGAAAGTTAAGAAACAAAGAGCGCCTGCGTGCCAAGGTAAAAAGAAAGATCTTGTAGATCTGAACATGCTCGCGATTTCAAAAGATACAGTTGCTGTTTTGTGTGCCTACGTTGTTCTTTGTGACCACCGAAATCTACCCAGTTATCTTTTATACATTTTATCACATAAGGACTCTAAATAAACGAGGGATTCGCTTGCACGTGTTTAAAGCAAATTCATTCCTTTACGATTCATACGATACTTAGACAAAGACAATTTTCAGCTAATAAACAAAATCCTTTAAGAATATTTAATTGTTTTAATATATTTGTAAACCCTTACGAAATGCATAAATAATGTGTGACGATTTTCCAAAGAAAAAATGTAATTATTCCTGCTCTCAATTTACTTTACCTGCTTTTATCCTTCTTTACATCTGTAATATCTTGGACCACAAATCAACTTAATAGGGTATATTATCAGCTGGCGGTAGCACCTTTTTCATAGTTCCGTCTCTTTCTAATAATAGCTATTTTATATTGTCTCCTATCTCCTTCGGGTTGTTCTCATTTATAAATACGAAGCAGCTGATACTTTATATATTATCTTATTGAAAAAATCTAAGTAGGCAGATGTAATATCGTACCGATATCATTTTATTTTTAATGAATTTGAGGAAATTCTATTTTTTTTGTGGCTTGAGCGTCAAAGTTTAGTTTATATACAAACTACAAAAAAGTATTTAGGAATGCTTAAAATTTGAAAACCTTCGAAACTGAAAGTCGAGAATTCCACGCTCGATTCTCACGATCATTAAGCCGCTCTTCTTAAACCACTCGAAATTCCAATTTCGTATGCGTGATCCGTGGACCACAATTCTGCCCTCGTAATTGTAAATGCAGTATTTGCAAAATGGCGGTTTCGAGAAAAACGCGGTTAAAGGTTTTTTTACATTCTCTACAATTACTGAAATCATATATATTTTATTTTTGACTGAGTATTTACATAATAAGTCAATTTACTATTTACTTTAACAGCAATGACAATTTTATTGATTATTTAGTTTATAATGTTGAATACTGCGTTTTATCTTGGTATTTGTATTTGACATTTGCATTTATCTTAAAGTGAAATGCAGTATTTGTGCTTAGTACTGCGTTGTTGTCTAGGAAATAATTCAAACTGCATTTATTTCTAGTACATCGAAACTAAACGATCGACTATCAATTCTATAAATGCAGTTAATTATTATTTCGTGGACACATAAAATAATAGGAATGTAGATAAAATTACAAATAAAAGTCATAATTTATAAAAATAATTAGTACTTTATTAAAGTAAAACTCTCATATAAACAATTCAATGTTAAAACACAGCCATAAAAAAATTGTACTCAACAAATCACTCAAAATCAATAATCATAGCTTCTTCATTATTAAATATTATAGAGATTCGCTTATTCTCTTTAAAAATTAAGAAAAAAAGGAACTTATACCGTCAACAAATAAAAATTAAATAACGAACATTAAAAAACGAACTTAATTCTACTAAAGGCACTTTATCAGTCTTCTTACTTGTCTATTTAAATTCAGTCTTATTCTTGTACATCTAAAACATTTACGAGATCAGTAGAATTATTATCAGTGTAAAGATTTTGCCAAAATGGTAACCTGTTTGGTGGAATTAATTTGGATAGAGTTTTAAGAATGGCAGATTTTCGAGCTTCGGTTATACCTCTGGGAATCGTGTTTTGAATTGGGTCAGGAATTGACTTTGATTTTGTAAGTTTAAGTTTCAGAAAGTCCATTTCTCGAATTTCACAATCGTATCCAGTTTTAACAAATAAATTAAAGTTTTGTCTGCGTACCTCTACGTAGACTATGTCTTTCAAATAAATACGATTTATATTTTTTTTTAGTTTATGTTGAGATGATTGATCAACATATTTAAAAAAGTCGGTAACTTCCATAGCTTTCACTGTTACTTTTCCTGAGTTACTCATTTGCACACAATCTATAAAGTCACTAAAATCGTATACTTTCTTTGCCTTTTGTAACTGATTTTCAACCTGGTGGTGAAAATTGTCAGCTGACATAAAAGTATGTCCTGATTCGAGATATTTTATTACAATACTCTTTGCATTTATTAAAGAACTGTTTATTATATGGACTAAAAATGTAAAAAATGCCCAATTTTTATTTTGGCTCGAACAATTATCAGTCCATACCGTTATATCAGTACAATCACGTTTGCTAATGAAAAATGCTCTAAACGCACTAATGATGTCTTCTTGCTTTCTGCCTGAAATTGCTTCGTGCCATATTGCGGCAAATGGCAGAGAACTTGTCTTACTGGATCCCAGGGGCACGAAACTTTCATTGAATGCTATTATTCTAGGACAAAAAATAACTGCTTTGAACATGTCAATTCTAGGCAACATGATGACTTTTTGTAAATCTGCTGAATAAAAGGCTTTATTAATAAATTTGGTAGACGAATCGACATCTTCTTGATACAATTTTCTGGCCATCTCATATCTTATCTTGTGAAGTTTATAGAAATTACAGGTATCACAGGATGCGGGGTCCTGGCACGTGGGCTGGTGTATTTTAAAACCTTCACATTCTTCGCATTCTTCATTGCCCAAAAGGGTAAACGAGATATTCATATCTTTTTTTAAAAAACGTCTGTATAATTCATAAGAAATCTTAATGTGCGGATATTTTTCGATGAAATCTTTGTACATTACAGTCGCGTTTAGATCACTAGGTAGGTATCTTCGGTTCGGTGCGTGTATTCTTCGATAATGGGCAACTGCAGGTCTAAAACTTTCTATGTGGTTTTTTAATATATTTCTGTCTATTTTATCTTTGTGCTTCCGATTTCCACGTTTGTCAGCTTGCGCGTCTATTGGTTTTTTTAAAGAATCCAATATTCTACGATCATTTTTTTTATGATAACCTAGAGTGGTTAAAAAAAATATTTTACAGACTTCTACTTTTCCATTTCCTTTATCGAGAAAATATTTAAATGTATTATTACGAGACAAGGTACTTGCTCGTATGCGCCTACAGACTCGTTGCTTAGCTACTAAGGATTGTATGTACTGTCCCTGACTTTCATAGTTTAGTTTCCAATAGGTGTTATTGATATTAAAACGGTCAGCATCTGAAAATGAATCTGAACATTTCTTCTTGCATGATGTAGTACACGCTGGTTTTACACAGAATTTTTCTAACTTTCTCTGTTTCCTTACTTCTTTTCTTGTTTTCACAGTTTCTATGAATCGTTTTCTTATTCTTGGTGTTCCTTTTTTTGTTACATTCATAGAAACATCAGATTCATTTTCTTGTCTTTGCAGAACACAATCTGTTTGAATAATTTGTTGATGCAGTTCAGTTGTTGTTGTTCCAGTCTCTTTCATAAGCTCTTCAGGCCTATTTTTATTGATTTCCTTATTGACCGTCTCGTTACCAGGCGTAGTGTTGGTATCATGTTCCTCATGTTGATCGGCAACGGGACTTTCCATAATTATCTCATTACACAATAATGATCCAAAGCTCTCATCTTTTGAGAAAGAATATTCTGATATGCTAATGTCTCCCAAATCCCCTGGTAGCTCATTAAAATTTTGGGACGGATTAATCATAGGTTGTAATACTGTGATATCGCGAGAACATGCCCAAGCTTTCAAATCAATTGGTTCCATTTCCATGGTAATTGTGCTTGCTAACTCATTTTGTTCAACATTACTGCTATCGATCTCAGCGTTGGTCACCATTTGTACTAATTTGCGACCACGGAAATTATTTGACGTCATTATTACCTGCAACACAAAAGCAATAAAATATATATTAATAAACATTAACGGACAAATTACATAAATACCTACAAAGATATCTATTAATAAATGGTCCCATTTATTAATACCTAACTACCTAGTAGATATTCAAAATTATCGTTGAATATTGGATTCTTTAAAAAAAAATGCCCAAGCTGACAAACGTCGAAATCGGGAGCACAAAGAGAAGATAAGACAGAAATATATTGAAAGACCACATTGATCGTCCCATTTATTAATACAGAATACCTACTAGTTAGGTATTAATTAGATATTTTAATGGGACTTAATGTTACGTAAATATATAGTTTGGATACGTTATGACATTGATTTGATAGTTTTTTTGTTAGATATATTATTGTAGTTATATTATTGGTTATTATTATAAATAAAAAACGAGACTACTCACCGTCAAATATGGTAGGTATACGTGAAAATTGAAATAACAGCCGCGTGCGGCGGGTGCGGCTGGCAATCGCAGACTGAGGCTCGGGGCGCTGTTTAGGCAACATGCAGTATACAGTAGTTCAAAACATTATATCATATTTTGCATAGCGCCATGAATCACTCTATTAACACTACACTCAAATGCAGTATTAAACATTTACTGCATTTGTTTTTGAAAACACTCATAGGAATATAAAATGTACAACATTAAAATGCAGTTCATTATGCGAATGCTGCATTTAGCTCTACGATAAGAATGATACTGCAATTAAAATTAGTAGTATATAACAAAAGACGCATACAAAAATCAAACGTACAACTTTTAAATGCAGTTCAATAAGCGAATGCTGCATTTAGCTGTACGACATGTTTAGAACTGCAATTTACATTAGTAGTATGGACATTAGTACTGCATTTTATCCTTGTAAATTATTATTACTGCATTTAAATTAACAAACTCCCGGGAAAAACACACAAATGCTGCATTTTTGCTTATAATTTTACTACCTTCCATAGCCTTTTTAAAATTTTTTTTTAGCCAAAACTTACATACGTGTCTCTTAACTTCATTTTCGATAAAAACAGGAATTTGGAAAAATGACGATTACTGCATTTATAATTACGACGGCAGAATTCACTTGTCTTAGTAATAACTACTATCATTACATTGTGGTGGTCTTACAAAAGCGTCTTGTCTTCATTTTCTGGTTTGTCCAAGAATGTTTTAGTCAGTCTTTTAGAGTACACTCAGTATGCGAATATATGATTGAATGTGTTGTCTGAATTGCATACTCTACACAGTATGACATGTCATTTTCTTTTGCTAGTTCTATTTCGTTATCCGTTCCTCTCATTGAATGTACCTGGAATGCACGAATAGTTAGTGTTATCTGGTTCAATTTCGTAAAGAGGTGAGGTGCTGAGGTCGCCGGGTCGTGAGATGATACTTACGCCACGCTTACGTATCGTCGCTCGATGTTCCGGGATTGAGCTTAATGTATTATATAACATTATTTTGTTTTCGATAGGTCGGTTTCTGGAATCAATTATATTATCAATTAAAGGGATTAGTTGAGGGAGGAAAGTAGAATTTGGTTTACTAACGTTATTCTGAGCTAATGAAGCTGCAATGGGAATTTAATTTTCAGTATTTTTTTTATTTTGCGTTCAAAATTACCTAATTAGTAATCCTTTGGCACGATTTGCCCACACATCAGGAAAACAGATATTGAAATAAAGTATCTGCACACATCTTAATATAGCATTAAAGATAGTTCTTTAATGCTTCGATGTAATAAAAGGCACCGTAAAGGTAGGTACTAGAAATAATTTCAAATTTTTAAAACCAATTACTATGTTTCCGTTATTTTCGAATAAACTGTGAAATGCGTGAGTGAGCGTACATTATTCGGATCACGGAGAGTCACGTAATGATCAAGTGATCAACTAGAGAGATTCAACTTCTAAGAACATTTTTAGTTTCTGTCGCTTGTTTCGTTACAACCATGTTAGAACGTAGTTGAAACAATAACGCAAAAATTAATTGAAGATAAGATATTAGAAACATATCATCAATCGATTCACTAATCCCTTCCGGCTCCTGTGATAAGTGTTACATGCATAGATAATACCCACAACCCAGGACTCGGGCATCTGTGTGCGTTATGCATTCACAACATGGTGCTAGTTAACTGTGTGCATAAAAAATCTTACAAAATAGATTCCCACAATACCAAACAAAAGAAGTAAACTTATATTTTTTTTCTGTTAGGAAATGCATCTGGTCAGCAGATGTAATACAACCCTTTAATTTTTTCTCTTCAAAATTTCGCGGAACCTGTTCGTGGGAAAGAAGGAGTCAAAGGAAATTGCGGAGATTTTCTACCTATTGTTGGATCGTAACTTTATTTCTATCCTCGTTGAGTTCAAAATTGTCTATCCTGATCGCTTTCAATTCCAATCATTGGCGTTTAAACTTACAAGAATTGAATTGCTAATTCTATAGTGTCGCTATTGAAATATTATGTTTAGCTTCCGGTATACCTACCGTCCGTCTCTGTCGTGCTCTTCCAAATAGATATACATTTTGGGACTTACTCGGATTTGATGAAACCTTTTAAAATTAGCAATTTAAAAACAAGGTCATTTTTAATTGTGTATTTATGTATTGTACAGTAGTTAGTAGACTAGTAAATTGCAACTTATTACAAGCGAAAGCGTGTGAACCCCCGACAGCTATTTCAGGCATTAGACAGAAAGTAGTCTAGTACGGAATTAAAAACAAATCGTAGCATTCTTAGTGACTCTTTTCACTTAATGAATTCCTAGTAGAAACGTCCAGTGGACACTGGACACAGTGTTTTCCCAGTACAAAATTATGCATGTTTATGAAGTATGCAGCGCCTCTTGGCACCACTTACGAGACAATGAGATTCATAATTGATTTATTCAATATTCAAATTAATTTTCAACTGATCGTAAAAAATTTGAACAAACACACATTGAATTGTAATCGAGTGGTCCCGAAAACAAAATCTGTATTGGATGACAAAATAAATCGATACATCGCCGACAGAAAGGTGAGGTTCCCACGGTCCGTGAGACCGCGCGAAAGGAAAAGAGATAACCGACACGACGCGAGTGCGAGAGAGATAACTCAATGTTACAATTTTTAAAACTTATATCTTGAGCTAATTGTTACGATAATGTAACTTATGATTGATATGGATGAAATAAAATTGATGGTCATAACAAGCACCAACAGCTATTCTCATGAAATAAACAATAATTAGTACCTGGGTAAACGAGCTGTTCTCGGTGTTCTGATATATTTAAAAAAATAATAAACAGAAGCACAAAAATATTTATCTGGCTGAGATTCGAACCCACCACATTCCGAAATTCGGAACAAAACAATTGATGCAAACGAAACTGCCAATCAGACTGACACAATTTATTGTATCGAAATTATTGATATAATATTGTTGCACGACGAAAGAACAAAACATACGTAACTTAATAATGCGCTGTTTCCCAGGGATTAAACCCAACTATATCCATTTTTCTCCCCCAAAACATCTTGCATACTAAATTTCATGGTAATACTTGAAGCTATTTTCGAGATTCCGATTATACAAGATTGTCTCGTTTAAACTATAAGATTTTGTTGTAGCTGGTCATAATTCAAAGTACATAATTTTTTATATAACTATTTTACCTTATTTGCAAATCCCCCAAATCGTTAAAGGTTTAATATGATAAAACCTGGTGATAAGGATATATCATTAACGGTGCAAGGTTTTAAAAATAAACAATAGTTAAATGTTGAAAGTGAAGTTATTCCCACGCAGCTTGTAGATAAAAACTAGCCACGAGATAAACTACAAGTAGGCCATGAATAACCGAGTCACATATTAAGAATGTTTCTTGTAATATTATAATGGAAGCAGTACTTGTCCTGTCCGTTACTCCAGTTCTGTTGATAATCCAGTGATCCAGAGCATGACTTGATTATTATTGTACACGTTTCAGTGCAATCCTTTATTTTTAAATAATATACTTACGGCGACACATATGATTGGACAGATTGAAATGGTGCCATATAATTCTACGATCGGCCCCATCCGGTGACGGAGGTTTCACTTGTGTGTGGCTAGTTTTATTTGCCATAATAATGGAACACTCATCAGCAACTAGTAGCCTCGCGCAAGAAAAATCGAAAACAATAGCGTAATGTTGACTAGACTGGTGCGGGGACCATGAGTGACAATTACGCCGCGCCGCGCCGCGCCGTGAGAAACGGACGTGGCACCGTTAATATTATTCTCTTTTTTTGTGTTGAGGGACACTAATTGGTACTTTTTTCTTTATTTTCGATTACCATGGCCATTTTTATTTTACTGTATCGAAACTTGCACATCGAACAGCCATTTGCTACGATTCCAAATAAGAATTGTTTAATTATGGCGAACATCTTTTTTGTAGAACATGACATTTTGTTTAATGTTAAGCTTGCCTATTATGGATACTATTTTACTCATAAGGAAGGTATTTTTAATTTATTATATAACAAGACATTTGCTTTTATTGTTAATAATTTTAGTCATACTGCTTCTTATAAGGAAAATAAATGTTATTTTAGATGCTTGTGTTTTATTTATAGAATGTTAGTAGACATTGAATGAAAATGTTTAAACGCTCATCTTATGATAATTCTCACCATTATAAATAAGTATCACGCAATAAAGAATATAATAGAATCTTTAAAATTAATGGCAGCGAAACCATAATTACATTTAAAATGAAACATAGGCCTTCTCGTTGTAGTACTTGTTGATTTTGAATCTTAAGTAGATACATATAGGGTCGCTGACGTCGAGATAGCCGGCATGAGATCATTCCCACGCATGAATCATTAAGCACGACTCCATAGACTTAATAACTTTCAATGTAAACGTAACCACTTAGCTTCTTACGTCTGGAATTCGAAATTTGAAATAATTATGAGTTGCCAGTTAATCGAAAAATCAATCGATGACTAATTTAATATTATACTACTATTGGTTGTGTTGTTAAGATGTTTGTTTAGACGTGTATTTTCCTGTTCCCACATTATATACGTTATCAAGAAATAGGTAATAAGAGCATTATCCTAATACACTTGCTATAATGGCGAGTACTCTCTAATTCGAGTTTCACATCCCATGGATATCTGTACGTCCGTCGAGTTTCCTGTGGCCTGCGGTTTATCTGCGCGGATGCTAAGGGATATCGACTCCACACCCAGTTGTCCATGTGTTTACAATTCACAAATAAAAATAATACATACACAAAATAAAAGAATATACTTCTGAACAGTTTCTACTTTGCTTTGCTTTTTGATTGGAAATTATTTGGTTTATAAACACAAATGTTGGATATCCTTTACTATCAAGTTTTGAAAGCTCTTTTAAAATTAGTAAACACGTATGTCTGGATCTTCATCTTACATAGTAGTTAAACGTTCATCAAAACTGCTGTCACAGTTTAACTCCGATGCATCGTTTATTGAAATGTGCCTTCGGTGAGGTGTTACTTCATGTAGGAAACTAGGTTGTAAATACTTTAAAATTAAATTTTTATGCATTTAGAATAGTTTTGTGTATTTTTTTTTGGTACTCGTCTAACGTCAACATGCCCTTAACGTGGCACAATTTCCCTTCCAATATATAACAATGCAGGGGTCGCTTTGTATGACCATCTTGAGTGCGGGGGAGTTACAGATAATGAACTAATTCCGTCACAAATGTCGCGCAGATGGCACGGGCCCACGGGGATTCGGCCCGAACTCCATTATAGCACTATTGGATGAGATGTGGCACAACAGAACGTGTTAAACAATTTCATTGTGTTACTCTTCTTAATGTCCATGAATAATGCTACATGTGTACTTGTCATATTTTGTGCAAAAACATTCGGAGATTCGGGATTGTTTCTATGACAAATGTGTACAATACATATTTTTTGTGGCCCAAGTTTTCCAGACTTTGTTATAAAACTATTGTTGCGGAGTTACTTTTAGTTTATGTCTACTCATTTTTCACTTCTTACTTGATACATCCGGCATCACTTGATAAAAATAGTGTGTAGAATAGGTACATCACAATCTTATTTTTTAAATTTCCCTTCCCTTTCCATCATTAGACATATCATATTTTCCTTTCACGTTACCTCGGAATCACGGGTGCGTGCAACAATATCACGCGCCACGGTTTTTTAGAACGACACGCTTCGCTGGCCACTCGGGCAATATTATACGATATTCATGCAACTAGAATATTTATACGAAAAAAAATTACCTAAGCTTTGAATAATTTTGCCTCACAAGTCTCTCACTATATTCAAGATAAAATATACCACCAAAAGCAGACGTCCTCTAAAGCACTTTAGGGAATTGTGTGTTTTGGGCTTTGGCTGTCCCATGACGCATCCCCACATCCATATTCCACAGTAACAAGCCGTATGATTAAGTCCGTGAGTTATCGATTAAAGCTAGATGAAGTAGGATAAATTCGATCGTCAGTAGAATCTTAATAGCATCATTAGAATAAGCACAGCTAATCCCCAACTACATGCGGATATCAGTTCGTGTTTTGACTGGATTCAAGAACTCGTGACTCATTACGGTTTGAAAATAGCTATTCCTTGTATATCCTGTCGCTGTTTATTAACTTGTGTTCGGTTGAAACAACAGTGGGCTTAATTTCTAACAATCGTTCATTAACGCAGAATCATAATTGTGTGTATTTCTGTGTTTACTGTTCTCCAAAATATGTATTCTTATAGTTTGCTCCGTATGTACCACTATGTGTACATGTCAAACTATGTACCTATACATAGTTTGAAAAGGCAATCGACAAAAAAATGGATCGTCTTGGTTACTATTTAATAAACTTAGCAATTGCCTACGCTAGTCTCGCTCAAGTGAAGAAAAATTGGAATGTGGTAATTTTAAAATTTGATTTGACAAGGTCCATTTAAAATTTCAACAAAATGCGATCGAATTTCTAAATGGTTGTTTGATAATTTTTAATTTGGCGTTATATTCTTCCGTCTTGGCTGGCCGTCAGTCACGGTTTGTGAGCGGTCTACGACCTGTACGTGTTGGATGTTTCTTAACTGACCTGCCGGTGTCAGCATTATGCGTAAGGAAAATTGTAATTACTAATAATTGTAATCCACTGGCGAATGATAAAAAAAATATATATTACACATCACGTAATATATACACTAATATAATATACACAAAATATAAATAACATTATAAGAACTCCTTTACATTACAACACCGGTGCACCGGTATCATAAAAATATTATATATGTATGTAAGATTGATTTTCATTAAAAACACAAAAAATAATATTTAAAGTTAAAGTGAACCCGACGGAGTGAACGCAACTATAATATGAGTGAAAGGGAAGTATGAGAAGAAGGGAGATAGATAGATAGGGAGAAAATGGCGGACGATGTAAGAGGATTAGGATGTGTGTTTATGACGTAAAAGTAAAAAAAAAAAAAAAAAGAAGATAAGAAGAAGTTTTTTCTTTAATTTTCCACTTCTCACGACAACGAGCCACATGTATATTAAATCTAACTTTATATATGAATATCAAATCTAACCACACCCTTCAGAAAATGATAATTCCGGATGGCGTGAAGCTAAAATTAAAATTTATAACCATAAGAGACCTTTCTCCAGTCCCTTATTTAACGCATCGCTTATAACTCTCCGTAAATTAATAATAATAATGATCACTTACACTGTGTAAGTGATCATATTTAAGTTATCATAAATTTTGTTTACATTACTTGTAAAAATAAATCCTAATATAACAATTACTCGAAAGGTCCACGGCGACTTTTTGTAGTGATGCTGTCGCGCGTTTCGTAAATGATCGACAGCATTGCTACTAACGCGTTAGTCGCATTTGCAACGTGCTACAGAAGTAATGCCAACGAGCTACTAACGCGCTATAGCATTGCGACTGTATCGATATTTTAAACGTTGTCACATAATGTCCGTCAAGTAATCTTTCCTTAGTAAATGGGTGCATCCAATATTGAATCTGCTTTCGCTTCAGCTGCTTACGTAAAAGCACCACCAAAGACAGAATAAACTGATGTGAGGTGCGAATTAATATTTCACAGTGAAGCGTGCTTTAAAAAACTTATGCATTTATAAACACCGATACATTTCTGATCGTCTTATGCCACCCTCGTGTTATTGCCCTATGCAACTGACCCCATTCTAACACACTTCATTATATCCAAACCCCCATGAGGTCATCGACGATAGGGTGTAGTGCTTAGGTATTTAGGGCATCGATTTTTTAAGCCCTTCGAGATTTCTTAGAGCTAAATTTAACACATGCTCCATTCTGAGGTTAATAATAGACTTATAGTTCTTTTGTTTGTAAAAGTAGCATTGTTGAATATATTTTAGTCTTTTGGTCGTATCTTCTGGTTCGTAGTTTTAACATTTTACCCGACTACGGCGAAGCCAAAAGGAAGGGCGACGATTTTGGCGGTCTATGTTATGTATCATGTACGTATAACTCTTCTGATTTTAATAAATGAGGTGTCAATAGAGGTAATAATCGTAATAATAGCCCGGGTAATATATATTTAATTTACGTAATTGGGTTAGTTTTTATAAATAAAAATATAGTTCATTATAGCTTTAAATTTATCCAAATGTTTACTTCTTCCTTGTGTTATCTTAAATTGGTACTTCGGTGACGAATATACTGCTCTTGTCTATAATGATTCATTATATGTATTCGTGTAGGTATTCGTGTAGGTATTCGTGTAGGTATTCGTTTCAATATTTGTGGATTACAGCACTTCTCGTGGGTCGTAATTGGTCGTTAAAAAGTTATGAAGGTACTGTGTAATATTCACATTTGAAATCCCACAAAACAAAGACGTAGGTGTATGTAATAGTGTTTGGTTTTCAGCCTAAAATAATAGCGTGGGCCTTGATAGTGAATGGTCGAATATACACTATCGAAATCGTCCAGTCTTATGTAACTAAACTGACCTCTCGCCTTCGTCAACCAACATGTTTTTTTTTTGTAATTGCAAAACATTAGATTATTATTTATTTTTAATTTAATTACTTCAAATTTTATATACCTGCTGTACCGACTGTGATAAGTCGTTGTTTTAATCCTCCTCCACAGATTCTTTTTCTCAAATGCTATGCAGTCGACTTGTATTTTCAATGAACAACGCTTTAGAGTTTAGAGCCATAATGAACGCATCATAGATTTTCTATTCACTGCACACCCTTTACACCTCTATCTATGAACATCCTTTCTGCGGCCGAGCGACGAAGCGTATCTCCACAACCCACAACCCACAGCTAACAACCTCCAGTAGCAAGTAACAAAACACTATTTAGTAAACATTGGATTTGTATATTACAAGCGTGATAACCTTTTTCCAAAAAAAAGTACGAAATTCAAGTAAAATAAGATAAATGGATTAGGTTGCTGGTCGTGCCGATGATTCTGGTTATTTCTTGTCATGCATAATATTGAATCCTTTGATCGACATGTTAAAATAGACGTAAGTTTAGTTGCATTGGCAACAAACACGAGTGCTAACAGAGCGACGATTTGCGACATCAGTCTGGCTATTACAAGAGCCACATTCTAGACCGTGCTTGACGTCACTAGCTAACTTTAGGCTGCGTTGCACCAGGAAGAAATGACGTCCGACGTGACATTTACCCACCATGCCCACGCGCATTGGATGCGACTCTTATTTGTTATTTTTTTATTATAATAGCGACATACAGTCCACGATTTATTTAAATTAAGGACAATCATTGGTGAAGCGTTACACATCTCGACCAAAAATAGTCTTGATAGTAGAAAAAAAAAGGTTTTTACAAACATATTACCCGATAAGAAAAATATGAATCCTTTGAAATTATTTTGCATAAAAGTTTTCTTCTGTTGTATCTTAATGCCTAGAAATCCTCTAGCGTCCATAAGTAGATTTCGAGTCTATTCATAAGTACACTTTGTATAGTAATAATAAATGGCTCTTTCGCCATCTGGTAACCCGGGTCGTGCACATTGGCGATTCGCCCCGCATTTTTCGCCGCGCCATGTATCGTAATCTTTTTGCCGTGTCAATTCTAATTCAGACGCCGCGCGTGCCTCCGTTCTATTCTAGTAACGCTTAAAACTAATTGTCTGAGGGCGTTGAATTTTTGAACACGTGTCGCTTGGCGGGAAATTAATTGACTCGTTGTCGCCACTATTCCCCAAACATACAGCATTGGCATAACTTGTTATGACAGTAGGTAACAGTATACAAATGTATTGTTGAGAGTAATAATGATATCTACGTAGTCTAATGAAACTTAAATTGGCGCGGGGTTCCTCAAACTTTCATTAGAGAATACGTCTTCGATTAACTTGTAAAAGTCCGGTGTTTTGGTAGGTAGTGTATATTATTTTAGTTTATAAATGATGTATGATGATAAATGATTGTAGATGCATCCTGACGTGATATTTTCTTGTATGTATCAAATACCAACCTATTCGGATACATTAAGTGCTCACCTAAGTTCAATATCGAATTACTTCCCAAAAAGCGGGCGATTTTAGAAATACGTAATCCATCGATCTACTTCCGCCGGATGTGTTCCCCTCGGAACCGAATTGTCTGCCACCCTCGCCTACTCCACCTGGCGTCCAAATTTAAAAAATCCGGATAAATCAACATGTGGTTTATTGATTATCATTATGACTTTTATTACCTATATTTGCACATGGAACTTCCGAATTTTAGCAAAAAAATTACAAAGCTGCTCTGTTATGGAAATTATATCATTGCAGCATATAATATCATGTAAGTATATTCAGTATGTGGATAAATATAAGTAGAAATACCTAAGGTTTTTAAACGAATTATTATCATCTATCGCGACGAATTAATTAACATAATTCAAATTAGAACACTTCGTGCCCCTCAATAACAGTATATAGAGCTAGTGTTGTAGCGTGAACAGTACTGTCACCCTCCACTAACCAGGGGAACCGTGCACGTGGCTGTTCCGCCCCACACGAAACCGTCGAGTGCCGGAAGAGTAATTCGAGATTCCTGTATTACATATTCACAAAAACTTTGAGTTTCCTCTGTACGTGTTCAAGGATTCCTATCTACAGGCTATCATCGTCGTGGCCTAAACCCAGTTTGATTGTTTCATTTTATTTTTGACCAATTTAAAAAAGGGCGTGGTTATATATTCGGCTGTATATTGTAATTCATTTTATCAACAACACCATTTCTACATCGAAAATTGATTCGCTGCTAACTCCGTATCGAGGCGCGATCAGAAACAAAACATGCAAATATATGTGACACTTGTCACAAAGCTATTCGACACTTGTCAGTAGATTGTGAAATGTCAGATAGCCTATCTGCAATTTGCATGCTTATGCCCCTAAAGGGGCCCATACATGGTCCGGTCTGCCTTCAGTTCGGCCTGAACGGATGCAAAATCGTGTCGTGTGTGTGCTCGAATCCGTTCAGGCGTCAGTTCTAACTGAAACGATCGGCCTCTCGTCTGTGGCTGCCTAAGACTTAAAATACTACATACACCCCGAGAATAACATGAAGCGAACTCATAATATAATAATATGCTGATTTAGATATTATTTATTAAGGAGGACAGTATTAGTAATTTCTAATGGTTTCGCCATAGCCAGATGGTGAATACGAGTTATATGCAAAAGGTGAAAATTATACGTAATACGTAGTAACTGTACCGTAGCTTAGCAATACTTCGTATTCAAACACAATACTCCTGCGCGCCAGAACATCTGCCCGGCAGGTGGACGCCATCTTGACTTGAAAACTTGAAATGGGGGAGCCGACTCTCCCTCACGCCACGTGACTATTTTGTATTTGTCCGATTTAGAATTTTAGAAATTATTATTATACGAACTTAAACACAACTACTCCAGGTGTAATGACATTCGTCTATTTATTTACGATCATAGTTGTGTACCTAGTACACAAGTACCTAAAATATTAATTAGGTACCTACTTATCTAATCAAATTAGAAGTAATAAATAATAACAATATTAGAAGTAATATTTTTTGTATAAACTTAAAAAACGGAACATAACTCGATAATAAAACATACAATTTCTCCATTAGATCGACTAATGTGTGTGTGTCTGGTTGTTGTAGCGCCGCGCACGTCGTGCACAGGCGGCACCCCCAACAACCTGCCGCCGCTGAGCTTCCACGCGGTGCACGGCGACAACGTGCGGGTCTCCCGCGACGGCACCACGGCCCGCCGCGTCGAGTCCTTCTGCAAGGGCGTCGCCTTCAGCGCCCGCCCTGTTAGGGTCAATGAGAAAGTAAGTATAATCTTGATACTTTATATATATATCAGATATTATATTGATAAATTATTCTTTAATATGCAAGAAGCACAATTTGGATATGGTATGTAACGTATTACCTATTTACTTATTTATTTTCCTTTATTTCAGGTTTGCATCCGTTTTGTAGAAATTTCCAATTCGTGGAGCGGCGTCATCCGATTCGGGTTAACATCTCACGACCCCACTTCTCTCGCACACGCTCTACCAAAGTACGCCTGCCCGGATCTCACTAACAAACCCGGAAATTGGGCTAAAGCTCTCGGCGAAAGATTCTGTGAGAAGGACAATATATTGTACTACTATGTCAATTCTGCCGGCGACGTCCACTTCGGTATCAACGGTGAAGATAAGGGGTTATTCTTCTCAGGAGTCGACACCAGAAATCCACTTTGGGCCCTCGTCGATGTTTATGGAAACTGTACGGCCATTCAATTTGCCGACCCTAGAGCTCCCCCACATCAGATAAGGAGATGCCCGCCGAGCCCGGTCGATGAGGATAGATTAGTCGGAAGTATGCGTGCTCTAGCAGTTGAAGAACCGCTGCCACCACCTAGATATCAAAACCCCCTGGTACCATTGAGCCTGCACAGGACGAAGGGAATGAACGTTCAATTCGTTACCGATAGAGGCGTGGCTGCGAGGAAAGAAGCAGATTTTTGTCAAGGATACGTATTCACAGCCCGTCCAATGCGTCCCGGGCAGACTATCGTGGTCCAAATTCTCGCCACAGAATCAGCATACGCGGGCAGTTTAGCTATAGGGCTGACGTCATGCGATCCGGCTACTCTGACGCCTTGCGATTTACCCGACGACGCCGAACAGCTGCTAGATCGGCCCGAGTACTGGGTGGTGAGGCGAGACGCCGCGAACGGGCTCCGCAGAGGCGACGAACTGGCGGTGACTCTGACTTTGGACGGCGAGGTTCGCGTTAGCCGAAATGGTTCAAACCCAGTCACGGTCATGCACGTAGACCACACTCTGAGACTGTGGGCATTCGTTGATATTTATGGAGCAACTCAAAAAGTGAGAATGCTAAGTTCTCAAGCGGTGCAAGCGCAGACGCCGCCCCAGCAACTGAGAGTAATAGCCAGCTCAGCGGCCCCGATAGGTACAACCAGCGGCGGCACTGTACTAGTAGTCAGTCTTCCACCGCAAAATGGCAATCAGAACGTTGCCAATCATCAACAAGGGCTGACATTAGCGAGTGCACATTATATAGAGGTGAGCTTCATTTATTATTTTAATAACCTAAACTAACCTAACCAAGAGCGTCTCAGGACATGTCTAAGGAGAGTTCCGTAACTAGGTATAACCGCGTAAAAGGTTTCTTCAAATTATTCCAAAAGTTATAGTCCGATTTCGTTCAAAATAATTTTCATAAAGAGTATTTACCATGATCTATAAGCATGGAAAATCGCAAGTTTCTAAGTATCATAGTTTAGAAATATACTATAAATAAACAACTTATAAGCCACTTTGGAGGCCAATTACTCGTATATGGTTGACTTTGTAAAAAGTCATGTATAAAATCATGCTTTTATTTTAAAAGACCTATTAAACGGTACCCCACACGATGGGGTTGGATGAAAAAATATTTTTCATCCCCACTTCACATGTATAGCCACCCCCTAAATATAAAATTACAAGCTGTTTCCCGCAGCTCCGCCCGCGTAAATATAGTATCCCACGGGAATACTGTACAGTATTCCGGTATTTTTTCGGGATAAAAAGCCTATGTTTTAACCAGCCAGGTAGATGTTCAGCCAGAGCCTGAACATCTACCATACCAAATTTGATCCAAATCCGTTCAGTAGTTTTCGCGTGAAAGAGTAACAAACATCCATCCATCCTCACAATCTTTCACATTTATAATATTAGTAGGATTATTATTTTATGATGCTAAACCTGAGATCTATACACAATCTATAACTATACCAAATTTCATCCATATATATTCATGATTACAGAAGCTAGAAGCGCGGACAGACAAGACGGACGGACAGAGTGAAACTATAAGGGTTCCTTATGTATTACGGAACTCTAAAAACTCGTTCATTTTACATACTAATAAAAACCAATGACACGTCCGACATTTCAGCGACACAAATATAATAATAAAAAATTTTCTTTTCAGCCTATCCAAAGATCGTCCCAACTCTGCCTCTCGGGTATCCAGCAGATGCCGGCTCCGGCCGCCTGCTCTTCGGCGCAACAATATCCTCGCCCCCGGCCACCACTCGAAGGCCAGTGTTCGTCGACCAGCCAAAACAACTCCAATGAACAAATACAACTGCCAAACGGACACGCCGAAGCCCTGCGCATAGACAGAATCGTGAACGGGCCTTCCACGAGCCGCGCTCTCCCATCTACCTCACACCATCAACCCATTTATTCAGTCATCGGGGAAGGGAACTTAACCGGAACGGAATGCACGATCTGTTACGAAAACCCAATAGATAGTGTACTATACATGTGCGGGCACATGTGCATGTGCTACCGGTGCGCCGTCCAGCAGTGGAGGGGCAAGGGCGGCGGTCAGTGCCCCCTGTGTAGGGCACAGATCAAAGACGTAATTCGTACCTACAAGTCCTGATGTGATTAATATGAAGGGGATTAAAAACTACGGGAGGTAATCGCATATTATTAAACTGGTGCTGTCAAGATGACATTGAGATGACGAAGCTTGAAAGTAAAATGTCAAGTTGACAGTCAGCAGTCACATAGGTTTGACAGCTATTTTAGCTTTAACACTCGTAGACATTTACAGTCATATACCATACGCGGAAATGCCAAAAGAATATATTCGAATATGACTTCAATATTATTTATGCTTAGTTTAGTTAATGTATATATTATACTTACCCTTACTAATAAAAATATTTACACAACGGATAACTTAAACAATGTTGCTGTCTTTGTCTGATGCGTTGGAAAAGTCACTTGACAGACAAAGACAGCAACTTTATTTAAGTTATCCGTTGTGTGAATCTTTTTATTAGTAAGGGGGTAATGGATAACGAAAACATAATATTAATTAGGTATTGTCTTTTGATATTCTTGATCAATAGTATAAAATTATTTTATGAGCAATGACTTAAATGCTTCTGAATTCTCTAAAACGTATTTATTTAGAAGTATTTTAGGAATTCATTTAGGTGTAAATTTTTTGTGTATAGGAAATGCGTAGTAGAAACTAATTTCCATTCTGTGTATAGCTATGACATCCAATTAGGTTCATATTTATTTTTGATTTATATGATTTTATCTTCTTATAGTTATATGATATAAAAGTGTATTCTACTATGGTTCTATCCATGAATAATTTACTAGTAATACCCAATATACAGCGCCTGACTTGTTCAAATCTTATATTCGCCATTTTCTTTTCTAACACGAAATGGCGACGGCATTCAAATTCCGAATATATTTTATTGGAGAGTTGGATTCAGTGTGGTTAATATATCTGAGGCTATAGGAATTTCTGTATACAAGTTAGTTATGCTAGGTATTTTAACTAAGATAGGGTTCCTAAGGTAATCTAGGCTGCAAATAATATCCATACGTCCACATTATTTGGTGATAGATATAATGCATTTAATAATATAATCATATCATAATTTTAAACTGTTACCAGTTCCTACAGCGTCATTATGGAAAATAGTCTCATAGTTATGAATAAGTTGGCCACACACAAACAAAACTAACTCAGTAATGTATGTCAACAAACATTTATTTTCATTTAAATTATATAAAACCTTTTTGATTTACATTACTGACTGATGCTATAATCTTTGCGCAGTTGTATACAAATCGAATATTTAACTAAATTTGCCCATACACAACGCAATGGCGCGGTGTTGCCAGGTTAAATATAAGCGCAATTTATGTCAACCGCCCAAAGAATCTATATCAAAGTAAAACTTCTCTTTGGAGCTATTCCCTTAGTAGCCCAATTGCCCAAGTTTTCAAAATCAAGCATTACATTTTTGGACTTTTGGTAAACAGGTTCAACACTTATTGAACTTCGAAGATTTTGAGGACTGCCAATAGATACTTGAAGTTTCTTATTGTGCATTGATTCTTTTTTCGCCATGTCAATTATGTTTCAAATGCATTTTATATTTAATCATTCCTGTATATATTTAAGTTAATTACCAATTTTGTACCAAATTTTGCAGCCAGTTTTTTTGACCATTGAAAAATATTTAAGAACTACCCAATTGACTACAGTAGTTTTTGACTTTTAGTGTTGTTAGTCTTCTCTGCTAATGCCCAACATTAAAACATTAAACAAATATGTTTTGTTGTTAAAACAACATTTAATTCGTAAACTACTAAATCAAACTATATCTTTATGTTTTAATTCAAATGTTATTATGAGCGTTGAGCATTTTTAGGGACTGAAGTCTTCTCCTGTAGTCTATAAGATGGTATAGTCTGACATGTTTAAATTTAAGTTCTTGTCTGTATTTTTAGTAATGTATTTATTTTTGTATTAAGAAAAGAATTATACCAAAAGTGTGACCAGTTTAGCGCCAAATCTTATTATGTACATAGGGAGAATATTGAAACCTACACGTTTAAGACATCAATAGGTAGAATTATAACAATTGACACAATATTTCCATAACAAAGCAAAAAAATGACTTAGACTTATAAATTGACCTGTGTTTAGTAATTGCCCGATTGAATCCATAGAAATTATTATATTGTATGTTATCATGGTATTACCTTGTTTTTGAACATGTATTGATATGAAATTGTGATATAATTTTTGCGACGTTTGTTTTCGGTCCCGACGGTCGGTTGTACAGCATTGTCATCTAGTCTTTAGTAATTTATTTTTTTTAATTTCCTTTGATATCGATGTTGGAGTTTAGATTAAGTTTTCAATTAAAAATGGTTATCTAACATGTTTGTTTCATTTTTATTTATTGCTTTTACCTGAAAATCCTCCTATTATATAAATTGACGTGTTAAAAAACTACATGTTAAAGAAAATATATATTGATTAATTGTTTTATTGGTCCATGATAGTATGTACCATATTGTTTTATAACCTGATGTATGTGCTTACAAATCTGATAGCGCGGCAGCACTATCGCCAAGTATTAAACATTAAAAAATATTTAATTAAGTTAAAACGGTTTAGAATTAAACAAATAGATTTTATTATTTATGAGTAGGTAAGTATTAGATTTATATTAAATTACCTGTAGCTTATCTGTTGTTTGCGGGTGTCCATGTTCGATGGTAAATGTTTCCATCAGGCGATCCGTTAGCTTGTTTGCAATGCTATAAAAGTTTTGATTTATTAATCCATGAAAACAAAATCTTTGCCTTACCTCGAACGCAGACAAGACAAATTAAAATAACTGATTAACCTGATTATGTAAAGCCACGTTTTAAAAAACTGAGAAATCATATTTCGGGTTATTGAACAATATTTTAAAATCGGAAACATTTTTTATTTTTATTTTATGGCGGTATAGTAATAAGCCAGTGTAAAGCTGAAAAGGCGAGAAAAAGATTTATTTTTTATTTTTTCGTTTTTCTAAATCGTCAAGTCAAATTCCAATTAAATCGTCAATGCAGTCGACGATTCAAGTCAGTCGATAGTAAAGTGGTAGACGCTATACTGAAACTTGGAAGTTTTTGTGAGAACACAAAATAGCTCGCTTTTTGAAGTTGTACTACTTGCCCACACTTGTACATGCTTATAAATTTTATATTTAAATGATTAATTTAGCAATAATACACACTAAGAACCGAAATAGCACAACTTGTTGAGGAAATACAAAGATAACAACGCCATACATTCACATCTGACCCAAAATTCCGAAACATACCTTTAATATAATGTGTGTTTAAATTAATATGAAAAGTATATACAATGTAGTCGATTCAGAGTTATTTTACCTCAAGCGTTTCTATGACTGTGATCCTGCTTCAGTTATTATTGTGATCCTCTTGGAAGAAGAATAATAATTATGATCTTTATACCCTTGGCATAAAGGTGCTATCGAAGGTAAAATAACTCTGAATAAACTGTACTTATAGCATAATTTTGTTCTGTATGTTTAAAAATACCTACTTTGTTATTTTCTGTATCCTTTGGAAAACCGCTGGCTGTAAGAAGAAAATTCTCAGACACGATGAGTATAAGTTTTAAAAACACTATCAATCAATTTTTTTTATGCTTGCAACATTTTAAAGCGTCGAAATGAATGGGGGACGGGGTATTCTCTTGTTATTATTTAACTTATAACCTTTTATTCAAGAATTTTGCTTTTATTTCGCCTCAAAAATAATTTAAACAAGTTAAAATTGAAATATTTGAACAGGTTCTGGCTATATTTAAGTTAGTTGAAGACGTTTAGGTGTTCCAAGGTTAGTACTTAATTCAAAACAATACAAATTGTAAAGAAATTTAGATCAGTCAATGGACTTTACGTTAGTTTTTATTAGCATGTGCTGTTATTTTCATGAGAGTATAATTATGTTTGGTTCTTTTATAAAACGCCATTTTGTAACTGCATCATATTTTATTAAGAAGACGCGTAATAGCATTTGATATTATAATGTCGTAAAGGGATTGCTATTGTCGATATGGAAGCTTTAAACTACAATGTACGTAATTATGAACTTCTAATGTCTAACTGTACTTTCATAAGTATTAGTCATAGTTTTTCTATAAAAGAGTGTTTACCGTTTCTTTTACATTTGGTCATTGATTTTGAACTATTTTGCATTACCCTTTTATTACTGTGATTATAACGTATATGAACACTGTATTTACACAAAATTTTTGAGTTTAGATAACCTCTTCATCACCTTACTTTTGTATTATATGTATTATGGTTTTGGTATATCAATTCTTAGAAATTAAAAATTACTTGTTTAGTCTTAAAACCTTCAAAACTTGTATAACTTATTGACAAACATATTTAATCATGTTGGTTTGCTTTTATCATAGTATTATTTATAGTAATTGTAACTTATTGTAATATATTTATTTCTACAAATACTTATTTGAAGAATTGTTGACAAATGTTTGACAAAAGTTCCTATATTAAGTAACTTTCATGTTATATCTCACCTTTTTATTTGTTTGAAACAGGAAATATTACATTTTTCAGATGTTTTGCATTCAGGAAGCGGAACCTCCACACTCCAATTCATTGATGGAGCAAGATCCATTGTGCACAGCTCATTCGGAGTCGAGTGATGACGAACCAAATGCCAAAAGACTGAAATATACCAGTGATCTTAATCTACAAGTATACCAGATTCCAGCCTTCAATTCTCCCAAGTCCCTCAGCATATTCCCCTCCTCCTCAACATTGCCAAAGTTTGTCAACAATCCACTCAACTTAGCTAACCCATTAGCGCTAGCAGCGAGTAATCTAAATACAAATAATGTGGTGAAGAGTTTGCACAGCAGATATTCTCTGCCGGCCAAACTGTCAATCACACCAGTCAACAAACCCACCAATGACGGCGAAGTCATAAGATATAAGAAGAATGGAGAGGTAGCTAAAAAGAGAGGCCCACCTAAGGGCTATAAACGGAAACCCAAGGATTTATCTCAAAGTTTTTCTAATGGAGCTTTGTTACAGGTCAATTTATGTTTTTTGTCAATAAAAAAATATTAATAAATGTCTTTGTGACATTGTATGGATCCTTATGACTTGCTTATAATGAATATTTGTTAATGTTACAGGCACAGAATGCAATACTTACCAGTTTGCTGGTAGCCAACAATACATCTCTGTCCCAAATGGTTCATGCACGAAAGTCACCAGAACCAGTGCCCAAATATGAAATAAAATTACCACCAGGTAACATTTTAAGTCTTTATTAGACATAAAATAAAATTACAAACATTACGTTTTAGTGTACATACATGATTCCTAAAAGTTATAAGGTAGTTGAAATTTGAAAAACAAAAATAATTTGAAAGATTTATAATGAATGCTACACACTTAATATTTATAGCGATATTTGGATCATGATCTACAATTCCAATATTTATTGTATGTATATTTAATTATAGCATAACATGGATTGTGATGCAGACGAATAGGAAAAACATTTCACAAGATAAATACCAAGCACTAAATTTCGACACTAAAACAAACTGAATCTATCACATAATATGATTTTTTGTTATTATTTACAAACAATAATTTTAGGAACTGAATCTGTTGAGCTTCTGTTGGACCCCGAGGACTGGTTCCCCACGGAGCCCTACAAAATGGTGTTCAGTAGGAAAAAGAATCCCAAATGGAAGAATTTTCCGTACAGATGTGAACATTGTTTTAAGGTGAGCAGTTTCTCTATACTAATTTCATAAAGAATATATATTTTGATTGTTTGTTTGCATTGCATAGGCTCCGAAACTAATTTTTACTACATTACGTACTACTATTGAGTTTAATGAAATTTGGCACTGATTTAGAGAAGACCACAGTTTAGGACATAGGCTACTTTTCGCAGCATAATGTACGGTTTCGCGGGATTTCTTTCGTGTGCAATGTGCACAGGGGAATATTTGATCATACTTTTCTAATATTTGATTTTATTACAAGCTTTTATTTAGTTTCATCTATCCCTTTGTGTACAACCAAATCTTGGAAGATAAATTTGACCCACTTCCCTATATTAGATTAAGCTGAAATTTTGCATGTATATATTTGATGCTGGAGCTGGAAGGTGGCCGTAGAAACTCCACATTAAAATAACACAACCCGATCGAGTCCGGACATATGAATGATTGACAAATACTTTGTCTGTAGATGGTTTCCAGGGTCTGATGTTGAAGTTTGCAGCTAACCATAGGTACTCCGTTATAAAAAGCTTGTTCTTTAAAAAAGTTGTTTAAACAATTATTTTATTTTAAATAAAGGTAAATCAAAAATGATATTGGCACTGGTTATTTTGTGTACTTATACTAATAATTAAAAGTGTAATTTACTTGTGTCAGTTAAGTTGCTAAAAAGCCATGGTGTTTTTTTTTAATCAGGGCTATCGAGTGGCATCCACATTAGTAACTCATGCAGCTGAAAGACACGGTTCTGTCCCCAAAGACCTGGCGCTGCCTTGCCCCTGCTGTCCCCACATCTCCATACGGAGAAAGCAGCATAAGAAACATTTGGAGACACACGAGGGGAAGAGGCATAGGATATTCTGCATATATTGTCTACCACCTAGTGAGTATAAATTCTACGGGGTACAATATGTCTTTAAAAAAATAAGATGAGCTATACAATAATTTCTGATAAGTGAACTAAAGGTTTGGCTCTATCTGAGTCTCAGCCAAAAGCTTGTCAACTAATAAAGAATTAGTATAATGACATCTAACATATTTTGTGTGCAATGTCATACTTAGCCAGCACGTTTTCAGTTGTTCTAATATAGAATACTTATTACTTCAGATAACATTTTTAATCAAATGTATTACAGGAGACTTGTCTGAGCCCTATGAGAAAGAGTCGGTGAAGTATCCATTTGACAAGTTCCCCCAGTACTGGTATGCGTCGGAGGAGTCCCTCCGCCTGCACAAGAAACGGAAACATCCATATGCTGCTATGTTCAACTACAACTGGTTCGGCACATGGGGAGACCTCGCTCCTAATAGCTAGGTAAGATATAAACTTAAAATGACTGATATAACTTCAATGAAATGAAAAGACACATTTGAAGTTTTGATGTAAAAATATGTAGTATTAATCAATTTTGTCATACATATTTTATGGATACTGACAATACCAAAGTTATTCAAAGTTGTTATATTTCATGGTCATAGAATATAGTAAAATTGTGCTGAAATTAAATACATAAATGTATAAATGCAGCTTTCTGCCATAAAGCTTTTTAATATAATCTATCTTTATATTCACAGATTATATTGGACTAGATGATAAGTCCATAACTACAGTTTGGTACAAATTAAGCAGATAGAGTATGTACTTTCTCATATATTTTTAAGTACTTTGTATATTGTAAGCTTTAATGTGTATCACCGTAGTCAAAAATAATGAACTGTCTCCAAATGTTTATGTATGAGAGACTAAAGTGAAATGGCTTTGTGTAATATGTAAGAAAATTCTTAACTATAATTTATGAACAAATCAACTTTAAAATCAAGTACGACTTGCCCTAACAGGGGACTTTTTATTTCGTGACATACTTTTAAAGTATAATTATAGCAAATAATCATAGCATAATTCTACCAGTGTTTAGTAATAAAGAAAAAGCTAAATTAAAAAAAAAATGTTTTTCAAGCAAACATAATATTAGAAAATCGCCGACAATAAATTTGCGAAAACATGTCCGCAAAGTACATTCCTTATGAAACTAATCACTTAAATGACAATATGGTTGGTCTCACTACTATATTAGAGGTCATTGAAAATCAACCTTACTGCTTACTGATACAGCTTTATTTCGCGTAGACGATTACAATTTTTAGCGCAGCTACAATTTTTGCAAAGTAAACAGTGCTAAGGTAAAAAAAAACATTTAAATTTTAAATTTCAGTTCGTTTAATTTTATGACCAACGTTAATTGTATTACTATTTTTGAACAATTTTTTTGCCAAGCACTTAGGCGTGTTGCCGGTCGGATAGCTCGCGCGCGACTGCGAGCCCAAGTCTGCTTACTCGCATTTTAAGCAATCTTTGAGTAAGGATCTATGGTTTTCTAATATTTTTGGTAGCAAGATTTTGACACAAATACGATGAGTATTAAGAATAAATGTAGTATTCACCGTATAGTTTAATAGCTGTAGTGTGGTACCACGACACGAGTGTCCTAAAGAGCCTTAGTACTTATAATTAGTGTTAGTGTTGCCATATAGAGGTCTCCCTCAAATAGGTATATTATTGTATATTTTTGGAACAAATTAGATGAACGTGCCTTCGAAAATGCATTCCATGTGACATTTTAAAATATCTCCGACGATTCAAGAAACATGTTGTGTTACCGCGATCCCACCTTATCTATCTTAAAATGTCATACTTATGCTTCGGTATCTCAAAAAGCTAGCTAGTGTATATATTATGGTAGTGATAACAAATCATCAGTATTTTTCTATGAATTTATAATGAAAGTACGAGTAGCTTTCGGTATTGTTTTAAGTAGACAGTATTTAGTGATATGAATATAATATGAAAAGTATTTTGTAGTAATTATGCAACTGAACTCTTAATTTTTACTATCAATGGCTCTTTTGACCATTTTTATTTTGATGAATTTGTTGGCAATATTTTATTGTTTTATTCGTTTGGTATTTTATTTAGTGCGAAATCAATACCTTTTCAGGTTTTTATGAAAAAGTTTTACAATGTATTTTAATTATGATTCCTTAGCTCATTTATCTTTTAATATTTTAACGAGTTTTAATATTTCATTAATTTTCAACTGTGTCATTTTTAATTTTACTTAACATTTTTACAACTATTTATTTAATCAGATCGTCAAGTTCAATGATATCAATTAGACAAATTTTATATCCATTATACTCGCATTTTACGCATTTACTGTATTTTTAGTTGGAAACTTGTGTCAGTATTACTTTTTAGTTAAGTTTTGTAAATATTTTTTCCCTAGATAACTTAGTTGCCTTTTAGAATGCGCGTGCATTGGACAATTATAATAAATGGTGTGCAATGGGTCCCCAAATATTTGTTTCTGAAACTTCGGCCCACATTTTATCTATTCTTCGACTAGACATCGCTTGCTTTAATTGCATTGATTTAATGAAACTAGGACGTACGTTGGTATTATACCTTCCATCTTAAACAATAATTGGGATTGGATTCTCCGGTCGATGAATTCAATGCGTTGATATGTTTTTAGTTAATTAAATTGCATTCTGTCACAAACTCGTCGACCTAAAAAGTACAGAAATTATGTTGCACCAACCAAAGTAATGTGAAAATGACTTTTACTCTAAATGCAATGAACTGTTAGTGTAAGCTGTAAACACTTGACAAGTTAACATAATACTCTCGTATACAACATGACGCTTTGTAATAGTAAGAACAAATTATGTAAATAAATTTTTCACTTTTTCATTTTGTGTTTCATTTATAACACTGATGAAACTTATTATTTTTCCTACTAGAGAATACAATAAAACTACATGCTTAGAGCCTGACTAGGGCAATAAAAATCCTGCACCGAGGGTGTTTATTTTTTTTATTGCAGCAACACTACGAAAGGCTAGGATGTAATTGGTTGACATTCCAATTTAGTTTTGTGATTTTCCCGCAATATTGCGAATTATATAATAAATGAAATTTGGTATGGTTTAGGCTCTGGATTAAAACAGGCTACTTTTTATACCGAAAAAGTACAGTATTCCCGTGGGATACTATATTAACGCGGGCGGAGCCGCGGGCAAAAGCTAGTCTTTTTATATTTCTGGTCCGGCTATAAAATAAGAAACACCAGTGTATTATATTTGTCTTTTTATTAAAAATAAATTAGTACATATTAAATACAAATTTTCTCTTAATTTCTATCAAAATATTTACAGTGAATAATACTTTAAAAGAATTAACTTGAGATATAAATACACAAAGTAAATCACAATCTCTTGGTGAAGTGAGTTAGGTGTTGGCCCAATATACACAAACATAAGGAACATACAAAACATACCGGAGGGGAGAGATGCTTGATCCTTTAAGAGACTATGTCACTCAATTTACAGAGCCTGTATGGGCAATTCCTACTTTTATCCTAATGAGAAGAATCGACAGATATGTCACTTTTTTAAATGGTGGACGAAAAATGATTTTTGTTACAATCTACTCTTCTGATTGTAAAGTTGAAAAACTTCATTTAGTTGCTAAGTAATTGTATAGAGGATCAAGTCACCCTCTTAAATTTTGCTCTCTCTCTCTTCAATCAATTCAATCTGCCACTTGGTAGAAATCCCTGTCTTTACTTTTAGTAGATAAATTTGTGTTTTTTCACTGATATTTTTGTAGTGATACTCATGATTTTGTAGCTAGATATTTCTACATATTTTTCAGTGTTTGATTTTCATATAGGACCTATATGTAGCGAATAGGATTAAGAAAAGGTGGGATCAAGTATCCTCAGGAAAAGCTTTCCTTTTACAGGTTTTTCAATCAAATAGACATTTTGGTGTATGATTTAGGACTGCATCTTGGCAGCAGCGGCTGCGGCGGCAGCAGCAGCTTTCTTCTTGACGGCGAGCGCGGTCCGCTGCTTCGCTTGGATTTTCAGCTTTTGGCTCTTAGACAATTTCCTCTTCTTGTCTTTTTCGTCAGCTGGGAATCAAATTGAGGAACTAAATGTTTTGGTGGTGTGAAATTGTTTCGAAATAAACACAACGTAAAATTATGATTTCAAAAGCAACAATTTCTTAATAAATTATCGTTATAATAGGTATTTTCCTATTAAATTGCCGTTCTGCAGTACTGGCCATTTCAAATCAAAATAATTTTTGTTTGGCTAAGAATTCTAATTTCAAATTAATTTTATTTTAAAAACATGGAATTCTTTTTCCAAAAGTAGTCATTTGTTTATTGATTAGTGTTATATTTTCATCGCATTTCAATCTTTTTCGTCATCATGGATACGTTAAAAATTCGAGTTATTATGGAATATGAGTACCGTCGTGGTAGCAACGCGGCACAAGCGGCACGCAACATCAACGACGTTTACGGAGCTAACACTACAAACCAACGACCACCTGTTATTGGTTTGCTCGCTTCCGTTCTGGAAATTTCGACCTGAAAAATGAACCTCGCGGTCGTCCGAAGACTTTGGTCGACAATGACGAAAAGTGAAAAGTGATGGTCACTGTTTGGTGGTCTAGCGCCGGTGTGATTCATCACAGCTTCTTACCTAACAGGGTGAGCGTTACTGCAGATGTGTACTGTGAAGAACTGAACACAATGATGGAGAAGCTGGCTCATTTCCAACCAGCATTGGTCCGCTGCTCCTGCACGACAACGCGCAACCTTATACTGCACAGCAGACGGTCTCCAAGTTGGAAGTACTGGGGTTGGAAGCTCTCCGTCATCCGCCCTATTCACCAGACCTTGCGCCTACAGACTACTACTTTTTCCAGAATTTGGATAACTTCTTGGCGGGAAAAAAATTCAATACCCGAGAGGCAGTACAAAATGCCTTTGAAGAATTTGTTGCCGTCCAGCTGATTTCTTTGCCACTGCGTTGGCAAAGATGCATTGATTGCATGGGTGATTACTTCGATTAATACAAATAAAAATACATGAAAAAAAAATATTCTTTTTTTAAATTTTTTCATACAAAACGGCAATTTCATAGGTAAAGACATAATATAATAAGTTATAAATTTTATAGGTGTAGGACGTACTGGTATTCTCCGAACTTTTAGCTTTTAGGCTGGTCGCCTGTGCGGTCCGAGCGAGTTCGGCGAGCGTGTTGGCGAGCGCCGTGCCGAACCTCAGGCAGTCGGTGCGGGAGGCGGCGTGCGCGCGCAGAGACAGTGTTGCCAGTCTAAAACAACACAGTGTGAAAATAATTATTTAAAAGACTAATAAAATAAAATTTTGCAAGGGTCGCACACTCAAAAGAAGCGAATTTAAAGTTTAAATCTATTGCTGCTTAAGCTAAAAGTGTTAAAAGTAATCCATCTATGCTATTCTTCTTCTAAGGCATCAGCCAGTCCAGCCATCAACATTAATTTTTCTACCCTAAACTGAGCAATAAAGAAGAATATTACTTGTCCTTTCTGTTAGGTACACCTGAGGTAAACTATATTTTTATTGATGCGGTGCCAGTGGTTTATATCTGTGTAATTTCTGATTCGGCCGTGAGACGATATAGGCTGTGATATCATGAGGTCGCGATAAACATGTCGGATGTCAACAGATTTCAGTGCAGATATTTAAATAGGTATGTATAGATGAATAAATTATAGGCTTCAAATAATATACCTACTGGAATTATCTGACATTAATATACTTCAGATTTAATTTTCTTGTACACGAAATGGCGGTTGTAATGCTTTATGTTACGGTTTACCAATATACTTAGTCTGGCCATAAATACTTTTACAATTAAAAATAAACAAAATATTACATTTGAATTTGGAATCTGTCATTTTTATACGATTGTTCATTGAATTTTCTCATTTTGGCGCCAATAGATTGTACAATATTTTGCGATATTAAAATGGAGTGGGGTGATAAAGAGAACCGAATCGCTGTGATTGCATTACACAAAGTAGGTATGGAGCCAAATGCAATTTTTAAAACTCTCCATACGCTTGGTATTAGTAAAATGTTTGTGTACCGGGCTATTAATAGGTACAATGAGACCTCGTCTGTTTGTGACAGAAAAAGATTTGGCCGTCCATGTTGTGTTCGTACGAAAAAGGTGGTCAAAGTAGTAAGGGAAAGAATTCGAAGAAATCCTGTCCGAAAGCAAAAGATTTTATCTCGGGAGATGAAGATAGCACCTAGAACCATGTCGCGTATTTTAAAAGATGACTTAGGACTTGCAGCCTATAAGAGTCTGGTCTGGTCATTTCTTAACTGATAATTTAAAAAAGAATAGGGTGGTAAAATCGAAACAACTACTGAAGCGGTACGCAAAGAGAGGTCAAAGAAAAATGTTGTTTACGGATGAGAATTTTTTTACAATTGAGCAACATTTTAACAAACAAAATGACCGTATTTATGCTCAAAGCTCTAAGACAGCTTCCCAATTAGTCGACAGAGTGCAACGTGGGCACTATATATCCGACTTCAGTGACGGTTTGGTGGGGTATTAGCTAGGTAGGTAAGGAGTGACTGAGCCACACTTTTGTGAAAAAGGTATTAAAACATCGGCACAAGTGTATCAAGATACCATTCTTGAGAAGGTAGTGAAGCCCCTTAACAACACCATGTTCAATAACCAAGAATGGTGGTTCCAGCAAGACTCGGCGCCGGGTCATAAATCTCAGTCTACGCAGTCTTGGTTGGAAACGAACGTTTCGGACTTCATCAGAGCTGAAGATTGGCCATTGGACCATAAATCATAATCCGCTGGATTATGATTTATGGTCAGTTGTAGAGAGTGCGGCTTGCTCTAAACGCCACGATAATTTGGAGTCCCAAAACAATCCGTTCGAATAAGCTTTTTATATTTTAAATTGTTTTATATTTATGTATTGAAATTAACACACTGTAAAAGTAATAAATGTTATTTGCAATAGAATTTTTTTTTCTTTGTTTCAGTATTAGGCTAGTTGACAAAATTTGGGAATTTGTTTAAAACTATAGCTTAGCATCTATTTCACCCCAAAAATATATTATTTTAAGAAAAATAGGACTTTTACATTAGTATTTTGGAGTTTTTAGATATTAACTTGAAATCGACCGCGAAAAAGGCCAAACTGTCATGGCGTCTTGAATGACGTCGCACCTCGCGAAACAGCCGTGTTTGTTTATGACAAACAATTGTGTTTTTTATTAAATAATGAATTCCTCGTATTATAAATATTGTATAGTGCCTCAATGTAAAAAAACAACGATAAAAACGCCAAACAAATTATTCATATATGTACCTAACAATAAACAAATACGAAGAAAGTGGTTAGAAATGGCAAGGAGGCAAGATGCTCTTATTTTATCAACTGCTTCCACAATTTATTTCTGTGTTTATTTCTAAAAACTTCAGCAAAACCGATGAATTTGGTTGTAAAAGAGGGCTGCCCTTGGATAAATCTTTTGCTGTCATATATTTAAGAGTACTGCCAACTCTCGATAATTTTGATTTCCGAAAATCACAGCTACAACTTACAAGACGTGTTTCGCGAGGTGTGACGTCACGCTTCTCTGATTGGTGTTTAATGTCACGTGATAAAACGACTTATTATGTCGATTTTATTTTCCAAAAATATTAATAATCTTTTATTATTTTAATAAAAAGGTTGTTTTTTTGTTCACTAATTATCATGGTTAATCATTAGAAACTCTAAGCCATCCGATTTATTCTTAGTGGAAACAAGCCTTTTATGGCAAGACTAGGTATAGGACTGTACTTGTTTACCGCGCAAACAAATACCTACAATGACCCCTAATTTGGTCAAATTCAATATTTTTGTTAATAATATACGGCGCTTAGTAGCCATGGTTTCGTTTTTAAGTTAGCATTTATCCAAAGTAAAATTGCCTCGTAGCCTTATTCTTCTTTCTTATATAAATATTAAGCTTTTGGAATAAAAATGACAATCGGTGCATGAGGGGCGGGAATCCCTCAATTTTTTACCTCTGGTGTAAAAGTTTAAACGAAAGGCCCGATTTTAATACGGTTTTTATGTTTGAAAAGAGGACGTGACTGAGACGGCTATAAACAAAAATCTATATAATAAATAGCTATATAAACCATCATCATCAGTTCGCTTACTGCTTGCCGGGAGTCGTGGGTTACAGTTTTTATTTATTTTGTTATTTACCTGGCGGAGAGGTCGTGCTGGTCGAGGTCGAGTTCGTAGGACGCGGTGCCGTTGCGGCTGGTGGAGTACAAGACGGGTATTACCTGGCGGAGCGGTCGTGCTGGTCGAGGTCGAAGTCGCAGGGCGCGGTGCCGTTGCGGCTGGTGTAGTACAAGACGGGTATTACCTGGCGGAGAGGTCGTGCTGGTCGAGGTCGAGTTCGTAGGACGCGGTGCCGTTGCGGCTGGTGGAGTACAAGACGGGTATTACCTGGCGGAGCGGTCGTGCTGGTCGAGGTCGAAGTCGCAGGGCGCGGTGCCGTTGCGGCTGGTGTAATACAAGACGGGTATTACCTGGCGGAGAGGTCGTGCTGGTCGAGGTCGAGGTCGCAGGGCGCGGTGCCGTTGCGGCTGGTGTAGTACAAGACGGGTATTACCTGGCGGAGAGGTCGTGCTGGTCGAGGTCGAGGTCGCAGGGCGCGGTGCTGTTACGCCTGGTATAGTACAAGACGGGTATTACCTGGCGGAGAGGTCGTGCTGGTCAAGGTCGAGTTCGCAGGGCGCGGTGCCGTTACGGCTGGTGTAGTACATGACGGGAATTACCTGGCGGAGAGGTCGTGCTGGTCGAGGTCGAGGTCGCAGGGCGCGGTGCCGTTGCGCTTGCCCGCCAGCCCCATCTGCGACCAACGCGACTGCACATAAACACGTCATCAATCATCAGCATCATCACATAAGTCGCATATTATATTCGCATATTATAGTCGCATTATAAATTTCATGTACATATTATATTTTAAAATTAATATTTTCATTATCATTTTTTTAAGAGTTACATTTACGATAATATTGATCAGTTATCACATTGAGCCATATATAATATTATACATGGTGACAAACCGCTTACTTTATGGGCAATATATAATTTAATGCAGTTTTATTTATTTATATAAAAAACCGTCCAAGTGCGAGTCTGACTCGTGCACGAAGGGTTCCGTACAAAACTAGAGCCGCCTTAAATATTTTTAAGTTTTTAGTATTTGTTGTTAAATATAGCGGTAACAGAAATACATCATCCGTAAAAATTTCAACTGTCCGGCTGTCACGGTTAAGGAGATACAGCCTGGAGACAAACAGACAGCGAAGTCTTAGTAATAGAGTTCCGTATTTATCTTTAGGGTACGAAACCCTAAAAAAGTGTCTGCCATGACTGCAAACGGTTTGTCGCCGCCGCGCTGCATGCTTATAAAACATACCTTGAAGGGTTGGGGACATATGCCGAAGAGGTATCGTTCTAAGGTCTGCTTTAGATCATCCGCGAACAACAGCGCCGTGCCGTCGTTCTGAAACAAATACAAAATTTTAATAGCTACACCGCTTTCAGTGACGGTGGACGGTTTCGTGGGAAACAGTCCAGCTACGCAGAAGTTATTTTAAAATGATTTTTTTGCCCAAACAATTCTATAAATCATTTATTCAATAATTTTCTATAAAATAATTCTATAAAATCATTAATTTTAATACAACTACGTCCTTATTATACATACAAACAATATTTGATTTTTGTTTTTTGTTATCAAATTAAAGAACTCATTGGCATTGGTACCGACATTAAAAATAAGAAGATTGAGTAGAGAAATAGTTAAATTTCAGCAGAATTTAAAAGGTCCCACTCTTTCGACAATAAGAATTATTTCATACTTTTTAGTGATTTTAAGAATGTTATTGCTTTTACTTTAGAAGTCGGTTTATATATCTTTAAAATATTTATTTATATATGTCATAGCTCACAACTAAATAGATTTTGAACCAATTTTCATTAACAACTCACCTATTGTACTAAATAAGGATTATTTTGCGTCGATCACTTTTACGATCCAATCAAAACAGGGGTAAAATATCAAACTGCATAGATTCCAAATTAAATGACGGTGGAAGAAATACAAACAGTTGCAGGAAAAGAGTAACCGGGGGCGTGTGCATAGGTACATACATGAAACTGGCCTCAATTTCACACGGTGCCATTGAAAACGTCAAAAAATTTGAACACCAACCAATAAGAGCAACTGAAAAGCCCAGTGTTTGCCAATTAATGTTACGTCCTCGGCAATGGCGTAGTAGCTACTGTGGCGTAATAGAACATATTATTTCCATAACTTTAAGAACTCTCGCCCATTATAATATTATACCAGTAACAGGCCTAAAAATTTATTAAGATAGTCTCTATGTTTTTAAAATACCTATCTAATGATAATATAATATAATTCTATGTGATAAAGACGAAAAAAATCATATCCACTTTACGTGTAGGGTACACAAAAAAATATATTTTTCGTGATTTTATTTATCACTTTGTCGATGTGGTAAATACACAATTCATACAAAGTTTCATCTTTCTAGCATTAACCGTTTGGACGGTAAACCGAAGACGGACGGACGGACGGACATGGCGAAACCATAAGGGATCCGAGACGTAAACTACGGAACCCTAATTAGGTTTAACTGTCGGTTAGGTTTTGTAGGAATTTCTTTAAAAAACACTCGTTTTGATAACATAGATCTTGCTTTGTGCTTAGGATATTTTATATTATTGTTACTAGTAATCGGATGCAAAGTAAGTTGAATAACAATGTACTTTAATAACTAGATTGCAAATTAGTATCAGTTTTATTTCGGAGAACACAATATCTAGGGAGAAGTGTATTCTGTATGGACTGGCAATCCTATTAGGCTGGGTCCTATATACACCGGAATCCGGCAGGCCGTAGAAAATCCTGAGCATTGAAAATAGAACTTTGTGCTAGTACAAACTTAAAAATATATAGCTTTCTAGAAAGTTTGCCTAAACTTTCACAGATGGCTAAGATTATATATATATTTTCATTTATCAGTATCTAAGGATATCGAGCGATATCTACAGTAATTTTATGTTCAGATGTTGAGCGATGCAAAGATGTCATCATAAGATGCAAAATATTTCTTAAAATATATCGCAATACATAGGCTGCACTAAAATAATCGGGAATGGAATATTTCCACTGTTCCTGTCATATTAAAATCTTTTTAATTTAAAACTCCTTGGTTTTAAAAATCGAATACCGTTTATTTATTTAAAAAAAGATTCTCGGTCTTGTCATAAGGTCTTGTCAAACTTGTTTAGTCGTTGAGAAAATGGAATTGACTCGAGAAAATTCTAGAGCGATGATTTATTATGACTTTCGAAGTGGTTTTACACAAAAACAGTGTGTTGACCGGATGATTTCTGCATTTGGTGATAAAGCCCCATCCAAAACCACAATTTATCGCTGGTTTGCTGAATTTCAACGTGGACGTGTCAAGCTCAGTGATGATCCCCGTCAAGGTCGTCCAAAAACTGCAGTCACCCAAGGAAACGTTGATGCTGTGCATAAGCTGATTGAGGAAGATCGACATGTGACATACCGTGAAATTCAGGCAACTTTAGACATTGGCATGAGTCAAATACAAATAATCTTGCATGAACAATTAGGTGTAAAAAAGTTGTTTTCCCGATGGATACCGCATTTGCTCTGTGAAGAGCAAAAAGCGGCTCGCATTACTTGATGCGTCAGAACTCTCGAAAGATTCCACGCAGGATCCTCAAATGCTGTATACAACATCGTATCAGGTGACGAATTCTGGATATACGCGTACGAACCCGAAACAAAAAACCAGTCACGAGTTTGGGTGTTCGAAAATGAGTTAAAGCCAACAAAAATTGTTCATTCACGGAGTGTTTCAAAAACTTTCTTTACTTCTTACTTTGGAAGTCGGTTTTAATTTTTTGTTTAAAAATACTCTAAAACTAAAAATATTCTCTTTTTACTTTTTATTATTTATATTATTATGAACACATTTCGAGAATGTTATAAATACATAAAAGCCTCCGCTATTCTCACTCTCGCGGCAAAGCAAACTCGAGCGTTATTTCATGCCAGTTTTCTGAGAGGGTGTGGTCAGTGGCGTGCACAGGATTATGACACTGGGTATGCGGCGAAGTACTCGGTCACAAAAACTTTTTCGTTTATAGATTTTTAACATAGCTACAGCCAAGCGACGGATCTCTAAGTCGAAACCATGCCAACAGAGCCATTCGTAGATGTACTACTATTCATGTACATCTTCTACGGCAACGAAGACAAAACAGCGATCGATCGTCGCGGCGGAAGAAATTCTAATAATTAAAATAATAAGCATATTTTAAAATATTATAACTACTCACCAGTCAGTCAGCTTCAATTCTCACATATTCAAGGTTCCGGTTACTTGAGATTACTATATCCCGATGTAAATAAACGTAAATCACTACAATTATTATAGAAACTCAGTATTAAACTGTTAAATGTACACACTTTCAAATGTTTAAATGAAAAATCTTTTAAGAAAACTATAAATAAACTGGAGCGATTAAAATGTAAATAATGCTTATCACATGAAATATGCAATATGGCCCCGCGAAACACATAACGTTTCTTCTATTTAATCAAATAAAACCTTACTAAACAATGCATAATGTGCATACGTAATTTATTAGATTTCCGTCTATTATTTTTACTCGGATTATAGGCAACGAATAATTTCCAACAAGCCAGTTCGCAAGTTCAGAAGAAAAGGAAGGAAGGAAGAAACTTTCAGAAGGAAGTTCGGTTTTCGGAAGCGATCGGATAGCCGAGAGCCATCGCCTGCCGCGGGAGTTGCCGCTATATAATCATGTCGATATTCATGGGTGTGTGCGTTTGCGAAGTATAAAAATTACACATACATGCGATGATATGTCCTGCAGAACGCAACGGCATGAGATGAGTTGCTATTTATAAAATATTAGGCGTTTTTAAGTTATTATATTTTTTAAATTAATTTATTTACTATTAATTAAAGTCATCTAAACCGTACGAACGTTTTATTAAAATATCTGTGAATGACAAGTAAAGCACTGCATTTCTGCCTACAAGGAGCGCACGCCCCTGGGTGTGGTATTTCCCCAAATAAGCATTACCGATCTGCGGACCTACTAAACAATCACCAGTGATGATAATGATTAGAAACTATATTATTAAATAATTATTATTATCTATTGTAATAGTTGACGCAAAAAATGTAAGCATTAAATAAATATATTATACTGATGACGGTGATCACGAATATAATTTCAGCAATAGCAAAATTTTAAAGACATTGATATCGGTGCACAAAACTCTGATGAGAAGTTAATACCTATGTCATCATAATAATATGTTGGTGTTTCTTGTGAAGATGGTGGTGATGATGATGATGATTACTGTAAGTAGTATGATGGCATATGCTTGCAGTTCTTTAAATCCCCAAACATGTATAATATATAAGGAGTCAGAAGTTCTGTTCAGTACTTTTGGATCCAGGGTATACTTTGGTGGAAAATCTTACTTTTTGGTAGCATATGCTTAGACTACTTCAGAAAAGGTTAAAATTACCATATTATGTGTCCATATAAATGGACACATAATATGGTAATTAGAATATAGTGGAATAGGCTATAAGAATATATATTTTTTTTTTATATAAGAATATATAAACAAGTGGTTTTTTACAAATATATTTTAAAATGTTCGAATCGATTCGATAGTCAACTAGTATTTTTATTTCCTGGAAATAATATCTCTTTATGCAAAGAAAAATTTAAACGATAGATGTTTGCGCCAAAACGACAGCCACCAATATCGTGACGTCATAAGAACACAAACAAAAAAATGTCATATGAGCGTGTGCAGACTGCAGTGCATAAACTTTAAGATTTAACTTTCGCTGTTGTTTATTCTATTTGATTATGTTCTTATGACGTCACTTACAAGAAAAATGTGGCGGCTGGCGTTTTCGGTCACGTGACATATAGATAATAAAACTACATAGTTTTATTTTCGAAATTATAAATAAATGCCATATTTATATTACAAAATAGTGTTGTATTCGTATTTCTTATTGAAGAAACCAAATAAATAACAAATGTATATAATTTAATGTTGATAGATGGAACTAACCTATAATCGTTGAACATATATATATATATATGTTCAACGATTGCCAAATGTATAACCGCCTCCTTTTTTTGGAAGTCGGTTAAAAAGCCTACCATCGGTTCAACGGCAACCATAACCCACTGAGTAGAACCGGCGTAAGAATCTCGCACGGTAGCAAAAAGATGGGAAAAATGTTATTTTAAAAGAAATATACTTTATATCTTATATTACAGTACACAATGACACTTAATTTCCTTTACTCTCATAGCCCAGCGGGGCTGATGACTGTGCGTACACTGGCTGCCCTTCGCAACTGACAAAAAAAAATAGGGTTCCGTAACTATCAACGCGCAATAGGTTTTTTTGAATAACTTCAAAAGTTATTGCCTCATTTCGCTCCAAATTATTTTCCTAAACAGTTTTCCGGTGATGGGGTAAAACGGTGCCTCTCGGGTACCCCATCACCGTTGTATGGTTAAATCGGCGGTTGAGTAGTAGTCCCAAAAAACAATTAAATTACGTGTGAAAAAAAATATGTTGGTCCCTTTTTAACGTATTGAATATTAAAGCTAATGAAAAGGATGACAAATCTAATATACATACATTTATAATCCTAACAATAATTATCAAAAGCGATAGCCAATTGAAAACAACATAAGTAGTGTCAAATTGCTTTCATTGACTTACACTTCGCGGCTGGATTACCTACAGTGTGTTGTGAAGTGCAATTTTGTTAAGAATGTTTTTGGTAAGTAGCTAATTTTATCTAAAATAAAGGTAATATAAATTTTCGTCATAGGTTTGCTATTACGAACTTGTTTTTTATAATTTAGTTGCGTCCAACCAACCAACCACCATATACCAACTCAAATAAAAACCGTTACAAAAACAGTTTTGTATTTTAAAAAGCTATGAATATTTCAGGTGATATTTAACTTTTAATAATAGAAAATATTATTAACGATTGTTTTACTATAATAAAAGAACTAGATAGTGTTATAAACAATTAATCAGAAAATAAAAAAAAATAAGACGATGTTTGCTATTAACCGTCGTACGGCGTCGGGACGCCAGGAATTTTAAAAACATATTCAAATTACTAATGAACATAGAACTCGCGGAGACGCCTAAAAGTCGGTTAGATCTACTTCGCTATTGTTTTATTTACTATATACAACCCACTTTTTTATTTTCTTTTTATTGTTATGATGCCAAAACCGAGATATATATATACCGTTAACTTTAGATTAACAATATACAACATTATATGACTATACCAAATTTCATCCATTTATATTCATAATTACAGAAGGTAGAAGGGCGGACAGACAGACAGACGGACGGACAGAGTGAAACTATAAGGGTTCCTTGTGTAATGATTTTGAAATATTTTAAATTATATTATGCAATTTTTAATAACGTATTTTACAATAAGTTGTGATTTTACAATTTAATATTCATTTTAATGAATTATATTTAAAAACTCAAATCTATTTCACATTTACATTTTTATTTTATTGTTCAATGTATTCATTCTAAATTAATCGACTAAGAAGAATTCCAATTTATAACATATCTGAGGATTGTCTTAGAGGGCGTGTTTCCGGTCTGTCATAGGCCGGAAACGCGTTTTCCTAATTATTAAAGTATCGTGTTTCCGGTTTATGATCTATAAATCATTGATCTTCATTTTGGAAGGGGCATTCTTCTTAGAACAGCAGTAAAGACTAGATGTCTATCTAGAATAATTGTACTGAATTGTATTATAATATAAGACTGTTTAAAATAAAAGTGTAGTGAGTGAATTTAAGAAGTGCAAATAAAAATTATTGTACTACTGGAGAGTTTGATTCAATCACACTTGAATATTACGGAACCCTAAAAAGCACGTTCTGTCTGTAAAGTATAAATCTTCTTGTCGCGTATTTAGATTGTTATCTTGCAGTTTGCGACACCTTTGCAAACAAATTTGCAAAGGTGTCGCAAAAATTCGTATGATCTATTTTGGCGTCTCCGTGATCTGTAAATTGTGTACATAGCTGTCAGAGGCAGATGATCAAAAGTTATCGGACTACAGTCGGGACTAATATCAAAGGAAATCCACAATCCATATTAACTATAAATTAAAATCACAATAATTTAATTTGTTATATTTTTATCGATGTTCTGTGGTGTGAGGTCGGATTTAAAATAACTTTTACCTACCGTAATAACTTCATCCCTATATATAATAATAATATCAAAACTAGCAAGTTATATTGTTAAAAATAAGTAAGTAAGTATATTTTATTTATCAATTAAGTAAAATAAGTAATTCAATGGAGCCTTCCATTGAATTTCAAGGTCATTTGAGTATGCGCATTTTAGGGTTCTTATTTTTACCTACAAATACCTACATCAATCTGTTTGTTACCAAAAATTTGCGGCAAATTGGCTGCGTGACAAGGATCTCCAGCTCATTGCGTTATTGAATTAAAAACAAACGTTTTCCCGCCATTTCGCTTCCATTAATCAATATTTATCTAGCAGATAACGGTAATGGTGTTCAAGTTTGCGCGGTACTTGTAAATGTATTTATATGATGGCTGGCGGCCGGCCAGAACCTATACATATACCTACTATTGACAGTAAATTATCTATATACCTTGGAAAATAAAATATATGAATTTATTACTTTTACGGTAAACTATAATAGTTTGCAGGGTGCAAACTATAGTACTATAGTATCAGTAGTGTAGCGCCCCTGCATTCTATCACCTTTAAAATACGATTTTAGCATTTAAAGCACGGTTAATGCACAAAAGAGCGCCATCTATTGTTAAATTACTTATGTTTTCTATTTAAATCGAGTTACCTATATTTATGAAATTAAATACATAACCGTTAACCATAATATAATATAGCAGGTAATATAGGTATGTACTGGGTATGCAACATGCCGGAGGAGGTGTGTGTGTTGTGTGTGGAGGTGTCGCCAACTACTTATACAATAAATACCAACATTGAATGAAAAATATTTTTCTAAAGCATTTTCTCTCGCATTTACGTCTGGCAAACATTTTGTTTTGAGAGTTTTTAAGTGTTATTGGCATATTTTATATTTTTATCGTCGTAAAGTCTGTTTAACCTAAATAACCCAAAAAATTAATATGTAACCATTTCTCACTGTCTATTATAGGTATGATATTAATAATAAAGTTATTAAAATAAAATAAAATATCTTAAAATATCTCTTTTATTGTTGATTAATATGAGGTAGGTCGGTTTAATTTATGTGATATCAACGGCGCTGTGTGCTTCAATTTTAACACAGATGGCGTCAAATTGTTTAACATTTGACTTATTAGGTCATTAATTACCTAAGTATAAAGATGGATAAACAAACGCCCGGGCGTTTTTAAAGATGCATAAACGCCCGGGCGTTCTGGGCAGATTGGGCAGAATGCCCATAAGTGTCCGATAAATTCCTGCCCGTGGGCATACGATATTTTGTTTCCTGAGCTGGCCTAATCTATTAATTTAAGTTATTTTTTGCTTCAAAATATTTTTTAATAAATTCCAGACTATTTAAAGGTTTTTTTTGTTTCATAAGGCACACCTGTTAGTACCTATATCAACGTTTCAACTATTATTGTATTAAAATTATGATTTAAAATGTAGTATTGTTAATCAAATAATAACAAAATGTATAGTGGGAAAAGGATATTGTATATTAATATTATTAAAAAAATTGACAAAAAAAACCTTTATACAAGAAAAATTAACGCTCTGGCCATCTTGATTTCAGAAGATTTTGTCAAATACTATATGCGGACTGAATATAACAGAGGAAAGAAAATGTCAATATGACAGATGGCCCCAAACATTCCCAAAATTGTGTCAGTTTAACTGTGGACACTTTTAACCTCGACATGCCTCCGCCCTCCTCTATAACAATATATGGGTCTATGTAAAATAAGTATTAGTTACATAAAGCAATGCGCGCACGGGGACAAAATCATCACCGTCGCCAGTGCGCGCATTCACTAATACATAGTAAGATATTTTACAATTTTAATTAATAAAAATGTTATTTTACACGATTTTTAAAAATAATTTTAATAAAGACTAATAATTATTCAGATGAAAGTAAGTATGTTTTTCTACTTAACCTTTAATTATTCTACCTGAAAATAAATGAATCGGCGATCGATAACTCTGGGTACTCGATTGTTTTTTAGCTTCTTCTAGCTCAATTTATTCGAATACAGTGTCAATTTTATTCCTCGGGCATAAAAATATAAATGCCCGAAATGCCGGGTTTTTTCCCAATCTGCTCACCGGGCACAAAAACTTTACCCATCTCTACGTAAGTATTAAACCAACTAGCCAACTCGCTGTCATTGCTTTAAGCTGAATGAGAATAAGATTATGGCCAGCATATTGTGATTTGAATGCGACTTAATTTAAGTTAGACTATTTTTTTTAAAATTTGCGATTGAGTAAAAAACCAGTGTTAAAAGGCGGGAAAAAGAATTTTCGCTCATGTTTTTATAAATCGTCAAAGCAGTCAATGAGTCAAGTCAGTCGATGCAGTAAAGAGGTAGACGCATTACTGAAACTTCCTAGGAAGTTTTGGAGTAAACACAAAATGAACGCTTTTTGAAGTTGTACGACTTGCCCACACTTGTATACGTTAACGAATATTTAGAGAGACCCGAACCCCAGAAATGGGGATATTAGATAATACTGACAAATGATGAAGAATAATTAATAAAACCCGGTATACAACTAGGTTTTAGTACTGATATATCGAGCACTAGTATTAATATCTAGCAAAAACAGCGAGAAAATCTAGTTTTTTGTAGTACGTCCCTTAAATATTTATTTTATTTTTGCTTTTTATTTTTAAAGTATACCTGTTGCCGTTATCAATATCGAGCTTAAACAGCAAAAAATCACGTTTGTTGTATGGGATTATTGGGAGCCCCCTTAAATATTTATTTTATTCAGTTTTTAGTAAGTATATATATTTATTTTTGTTTACATATTTTTTAATAGTATACTGTTTAAAGCTAAAATTAACTAAAATCTATTTAAAATATTAACAAACTATAAAAGTAGGTAAGTACTAAAAAATAATAACTACTCCAAAACTTAAAATGCTATAAAACAAAGAAATCTCCCAGGTCGTCCCCATCAGACAGAGTACCTAGAAGGCTCAAAGAGTTTCCTCGCTGGATTGCGATACTTATTCTCTGGGCCAGGTAGGTGCCGGCTCTGGGGTCTCGGGTGGCCTCAATGAGTGTTTTGGAGATTTCTCTGAAAAGTTTGTGCGCACCCAGACCCCATGTACCTAGGGTTTCAACCCCAAACGGTTCAAATATGAGATCCCCACTAAGGTTCTCATATTTGCACCGCTTGAGGTTTTCTGCCTGATTGGCGGCCGCACCTGCAGAACTCGAGGTGCCCTGGACATGGGACGGAGCAAGTGTATCGACGCAAGTAGCAAATCAAAATCAAATCAAAAAAACCAAACCAGAGGGTTCCAGCACAGCTGGCACTCCGGCGGTGACAAGAGCCCGACGGATGAGATCGTTCAGGCAGTGATGTCGGGAGATGCGGCCGGCGCTTCGTTGACAGGACAGCCCGTGGTGTCCGAGGCTGTCCACGTTTGCACCACAAACACAGCGACGGGGGACGATGTGGGGGGTGCCAAGACGCAGGGAAGTGGCTAACCGGAAAGCTGTTCGATCCAGCAATGTGCCCGTATTGGGTGACGGTAATGCTTGTAGCCAAAGGCCCGACTCCCACTTCTCCGGAGCTAAGAGGCGAGCCTGCTCCACAGGACTGGAGGACGTATTAAGAAGATTATTACGTACCAGTCTGCAGAGTGGCTCGTCCAAGAGCCTTTGGGAAAAAGTATTGTCAGGCAATTCGCTACAAGTACTAGTTGCGCTCCAGACGTCCTTGGCCTCGTCCAGAAAGGGAACTGTATTGGAGTAGGATGGGTGATGTAGTATTTTGGAGATAAGACTATGGTTCGCGTGGACTGAGGACAAGAAGGCCGGAAGCGATATGTCAGAGGGCTTTCGAACAACCAGGACACCACAGGAACCAACCAGGAATACCGAACCTAACTGGAAGCGTTACCTGAGTCCATGCGCGGTCATCGAAATTTGTATTCAAAATAGTGGAGAGCGTTTGTTTGTCTTATGGTATCATCCAACTGTTGGAGAAGTTGAGGGAACCTCCACACCGTAAGATATATGTCAATTTAGGTACGAAAATGCAAAAACGGATTCGGGTAAAGGCCATGTGACAGTTAATTTGGAGGAGGCGGTCTAAAGTTTCATTAAAATTTTGTAATTTGTTATCTATGAAGTCCGGGAGAGATTAGTCTAAAATAGGTGAGCCCAAAAAGAAGAGCGAATCCTTGTCAATGACAGACAGTTGTGGAGCTATTTCTTTAAAGCTGGATATAATCGCGTTTCTATCCCCACAACTGTCTGGCACAAAAAGTTCGCACTTAGCACGCACGCAACACACCTAGGTTCAGCTGCAGACCTATTTTTTGGAACTCGCGGATCAGAGTGCGAAAGTCGGATAGTACAGTGGGTGCATCGCTTCCAAGGGTCCCATCATCCAAATACCAAACATTAAATTTTGAATTTAGAAGCTCGATGACCGGGTGTATACCAAGGCTAAAGATTGCTGGACCTAGAGGGTCGCCCTGTTGGCAGCCCACTTCGGATGAGATGAGGTGGTCTTTGTAAATGAGTTTGGTGGGGTCGTTGTAACACTGGAGCATAAATGGTAAAATGGCAGGTGCTTTAGATTTAATTTGGGCCAACATGGCGCCTCGGTTAACTGAGTTGAAAGTGTTTTTGACATCGACCTTCAGAAACACATCATCGCCTTGATTGTGGAAGTATGACGCGAGGGAAGTGACCGATTTGCAAGCTAGTTTGGCTGTAAGGCGCCGGTATGTGGAGCCAACAGCAATCGGACGAATGCCACTATCTCTCTTCCTCAAGGCGCAGAGGTTAGCTCCATACAGAATGTCTACGATATCTGATGCGACCCCTCCACGTAGCATCAGGTTGCACAGATTCGTAAGTTCATGCAGGAGCTTCTCACCGGCCTCCCCGCAGCAACCGCTGGTGAGTTCCTTCAAATGCTGAGGCGTGAGACCGTCGAGGCCGCCAGCTGAACCCGGAAGAAAGGACATGATGGCTCCGCGTACTTTGTCTGTCGACGTTTGTAGTGGTGGTAATGCGTCATTGGAAACTGTGAATGGATTGGATTGTGATGGATGTTTGTTTTGCAGGGCGATGAGGGTTTCTGGGCAGTCGGGGGCGACGGTGTCATTGGAAAACAGGAGCCGCGTTGCACCCTTAATGTCTTCCTCACTTATTTTATTTTCCACAGTTTTCACGATGTTACCGAGGAATGTGAAGAAAAATTTGGGTTGAGGTTAATGTCCGAAACACAATTCTTTTTGATTCTTGAAGTGAGGGAGGCATTGTTGAGCGGATCTCTAGTGATATGCAGAAATCCGTAGGGAAAGGTGAGTAAATTTTCCCAGGCTTGCCTTGAGTTCTCCAGTATGGTGTGGCGTATGGTCCCGGCAAGCTTCTGGGCTAGTCTCTTTGGCACTCCTAGGGATCCGTCTTAGAAGTGGTATAAAACGTTTAAATTTGGATATTTCTTGCCAGAAATTTGTTTGATAGATTGGGTTCGGAAGTGAATTGGTTATTGTGGGAATGAGGGTTGGAAGCTGTTTGTGGCATTTGCCTACGTGGATGTTCAAACCCCGCTGGCTTTTAAAATATCGGAAACAGTGGGAGCATTGCAGCAGATTTCCAAAGGACACGGTCGAAATATTAGTGGAGGTCCCTGCATCCTGGCTGCTTGTCATAGGTTGGTAAAGATAAACTATTACTTATATAATAGAATAAACTATAGACAAAAATTAAAAAACTGCTTAACTAATATAAAAAAAACTTGAACCTCTTGGGGTGCAAACTGCTAAAATATACTATCCTCCTTCTAATGGGGCTTGGTTGGTCATTCACGTTGACAGCTCCGATCGCAAGTTATGGTGTCCAACAAGGTGTAACTAGGAACCGTTGGTTACTGAGCTAGGGCCGTCCTAGTCACGGATAAGATAAATGAGGTTGGATTGGCAATGTGCGCGGGGCAGACGCGCCACAGGTATGATTAGACAATCATACTTCAACCGAACCTCGCGTTCATACTTTTTAGTCGCTTGTTGATTGCCTCGCAGTACAGAGCAGCGCTAAAATCCTTTAAAAATGCCGTGTTGTGCGATTGTTATGTGCAATTAAAGAGTCAGACATCAAATATGAAACAAGGAGGAATTTCTTTTCATCGGTAAGCATAAAAACCTTAGTTTTTTAGTATTTTTCCCAAAAAACTAGTTCGAATTATGAAATTCTAAGTAGAAACGACAATTAAGCCAAGAATCACAGAAAATATACATTGCTGGTGAAGTACGCAAATATTTCGCGAGAAGACACATCTGACGCGCAATGGGTTGCGAAGCGAGCCAAATTACCGCGCCTCTTCGACTCGTTCGCGTCACGTCCGCTTCGGTCGCCTGGATAGATAGTCAGTGATCGATGATTTGTCGATAAATTATTTTTCTTCAGAATGAGTTACTACTGTTCTCGGTAGTAAAATTTTGCTAGTCATTTTTTGCTACATAATATTGTTGTTGACGAATGTAGTATTTGATGCTGAAGAGAAGAAGATAATGTATTGGTTTATTACTTGTTGGTATTGCATAATAATATGTACGCTTGAGTATCTGAAAATTTAAATTATGAATATTTCGTCTACAATAAAAAAATAATAATTAAAAGACTACGACTGTGCAAATGGCAGTGCTACACTGCCATCGACATCTTTTTTTGCTTTGATTTTCTAATTATTTTTGATTACAAATAAAGATAATACATGTTGATATTTTTTTCATTTTCTATCCCAATACCAATTAAATTCGCCTTTAACACAATGTTTTAGTTAGTATAAAATTACTAGTGCTACCGTTATTAAAATTTTTCATTCAATTACCAATAAGTACAGGACGGTTTACGATTTACGATGAGCCCTCGGCAAAAATAGTGGGGATGCACATATTGTAGACGCGCAACCATACTTGCCCCGCTACTTCCCCCGCCGCATTCAAAAGTTAGGGCTCATAAATCGTAAATCTAACTGAAACTAAGATGATTTCAAGATTCAAGTTTGACCATTTTCATAATCGAAAATTCCTATCGACCATAGCAAGCCCTAAGCGTGTGTGTGAATTTTGAGCATGTGGTTGTGTCGTAACGTTACCGACTCAACGTAGTGTGAGTACCAAATCGCAGCCCTCTGTTCTAGGTGTGATTTGTTAATTAGTGTGCGTAATTCGTGTATGTATTATGTAGTGGAGTTTATTGGTGGGAGACAGGCGGCGACGCTGGTTTACAAGTTAAAGTGTCACGGTTGCCAATCCAACCTCATTTATCTTATCCGTGGTCCTAGTCCATTCACTACTCCAACCGCGTACATCGATGTTATGGTGTCCAACAAAACATCCAGTGTGTATTTGGGGCGTAAGTAGGAAACACCGTTTACTCAACTTGGGCCGTTCTAAGCCATTCACTGCTCCATAGTAATCCGGTCGGTAAAATAAGTCGGGGTCCAGGCGTCGGCAAATCTTGAAAGTTACTTGTATAAATTTCCGTGGTGTTCCAAACGTAATTGGTATTGTTTTATACAAGTAAAGTAAAGTATAACGCAATAAATATAAAGAAATAATTTAAGAATTTCGAGACATATTGTTGTTGCTCTGACGTTCAGTTGACGTTTTTAGTAGGTATTTGTTGTTATGGGGACAATAGAAATACATCATCTGTGAAACCTTCAACTGTCGAGATATCATCATTCACGAGATACAGGCTGCTGACAGTAATAGGACTTTCTTTGCCCTTTTGGGTACTTAACCCTGAAAAATATTAAAACGCCTGCTAGGTAAATGGGAACAGCCGGAACAGGTTTACAGCTACTGGTACCTGCATACCTATAAATAATAATTATCTTATGTTTTCATATACAAACTCTTTATGGCTTTGTAAATTTTCCTTCCAGACACAAACATTACAACACCTGCTCAGATTTTAAAAGCGATTTTCGTCTATCAATAACATCGTAACGGTAGTATTCTGAGAATATACAAATTCCATCATCGACGTCATCATCATCCGCTAATATGCCTAAGACAACTGGCAGGGTCTCTCTTCAACGTGAGGAGTGCTGTACTTGACTTCTCGCTACGCAGCTACGTTACGCTATTTGCGCCGTTGACTACGGACTTCGACCGCGTGTCTTCTCTGACGCATATAACTGGCATATTTTCTTTGATAATTTGGCGTTAGTATATATTTTGTACACGAGGAACCCCTCATTGGTTGGTAAGTAGACGTTTGCAGTAGTACAGTAGACCTGTGAGTATTATGAATACAATATACCTAATTAATCTAAGACAGAAATCATTATTGATTTGCATTTAAATAAACTTATAAGTAAAGTAAGTATCTATAGTTCTAAAATACCTATGGGCTATAATGGCCTATAGGTAATTTTTTATTTCGTTGCGAGAAAACAATGCATGTTTTGTATCAGAAAAAAAAATACCGAACCTAATTTAAGCGCCTCCTATTTCGGAAGTCGGTTAAAAATTAGCATATATACAAAAGCGTCTGTGTCAAAGCTCAAGTATTTGAAAGTTGGAAAATCTTAGAAAGTATTTGAAAGTTGGAAAATCTTAAAAAGATAACCCTACTCCTACTCACTCACCGCATGCCTTTGTACGCTCCAATCACGCGCAAAATAGGGGTCAGCAGGGTGATAATTATTTGTAATTTAATATTTTTATATTTTTCAAATACTTTTTGAAGTGTATAAATTAGTAAATAATTATTTTAAATTAGTATGTACAATGTTGTAAAACAAATCTTCACAAGTTAGAAAAACATAAAAGTAAACTAAGAATTCTCTTACTTCGCTATGCTATTTCGTGTACCTAATACCTAATGTAATGAACCCAGCTGCCCTATTATGAACTTCAACTGACAAGTTGAAGTTCATGAACTTTTTGAAACACAATTTAAAAAATTCTCATGTCAAAATTGTGACATTTTAACTTTTTAAACTGTGTTTTATTTTATTTCAAACGTCAAAATGAACCCCATTCCCACTTGTCAGTTGTAGTTTACAATAGGGCAGCTGTTCCTCTCTTCTGCAGTAAAATCGAGCAAATAGTCAAAAACGTTGCAAACGCTATAAAATGACATAACTGAAGTATGTAATATTTTCTCGGCGATTCATAAGAATAATTCGTGTTGCTTTCCAGTCGTAAATGTCGGCGCAGTGTCATAATTTATGTTTAAAATTTATTCGTTTATATAACAAGAAAAGAGTTTCGTATTAATAAAATGTTTTCTGGCAAACGATCGAGCGGCCGGCGAAATAAAAAAAAATGTTAATTTTTTTATTCGTTTTGAGGAGAGGCATTGACGCCGCAGATAATGCGAAATTGGTGTTATGAGATTGTGGAGGTGGCAACCTATTTAAAAGACTTACATTTTATACCAATCTTTAACAACCATTCGCAGTAGGCTAGTGGTGGACCACTGCTTAATTATTTTTCCATATAGAAGAGACTCTGCCCTAGCAGTGGGGACGTCGCTGATGATGATACAATTCCAACATAAATGATCCATTTGGTAAAGGTAGGTTCCTCTTCCTAGCTTCTCACTCTATAGTCCCTCTCAAAATTTTCTCAATTGATTCCTACCTAGTTACTAGTTAGTTTCTATAGATACTTACTAAAAATATGAGGTGGTTACTACTAAACGTTAAACGACTGTAAACAGAAGGTTGTGAAGATGTTGAAAGTAATTAAATTAAAATAAATAACGTTTATTTCGGGCGGCTTAGGCCCATATTATAAATATCACACAGACTAACAGTCTGTAAGGTACCTACTTATAATATATAGTGGGGTGTTTACTGTATTATTACTAATTTTGATAATCTTGAATGCAAAAACCATTCAACGGAATTGAATAAAATTGGGCAGACAGTTTGTTTAAATTAGAGGCTACGTCTTTTTATTCCGGAGGAAAGAGAGGTGTCTACAGAGTACGACCCTACAGTTCGTACTTTCCCTGCGAGATATCTACTTGCATAGTTTTCAATTTTGCACGGACGGACGACGGCATCACGGGCTATACCTACTTTATTTTTTATTTTATTTTATTGTATGCTCCCGACAACTTAACAAATATCTGATTAATTAATTAGGTATGTAATTAGTATGTATAATAAAAATTAACTTACCTTCATCATTTTTACATCCCCCGTTGAATTCGTTCTCTCTTCAGAACTTTTCGCATCAACATCCCAGCATAAAAATATTAACACTATAAAGTAAAACAGTTTGTAACACATTCCTAATTAATTTGTGAACTTCTAATTTAAAAATTGCCAATTTTTTTTTTATTAATTTTGAAGACTATCGATAGACTCTATTTTTCAATTCCGCGGCAAAAGTTTTGACGTGTCGCTGCGTAATGGCGGACTCCAGCCTACTGTACCGTGAGACAGCGGGACGTTATTTTAGGATTCGATTTATTATTGTTACAAATTATCATGATACATGCGTCAATAAATGAGTCATTTTATTTTATGAAAGTTTTATATTCGGTGGCGTGGAAACGCAGGCGCTGCCGGTAAGTCTGGCGTAGGTACCTAACTATAGTAAATTACCTCTGGGATGTGTATTAAATATGTGTATAATATAATAAAAATCTTAAATATATGTATAGTATAAAAGTATCAAATATACTTCCCGTTTTCTGGTACCTGTAACACAAGTTCTTCGGATACTTCGCACGGGGCCAGATTGACGTGATGTGAAGCGTACATATATTATATATTATATTATTTTTATATTATATTATATCAGGAGCTTTACACCCTAAAGTTTTACACCCCACACAAATAATCACAACAAAAAATTACGCTTTCTTATTAAGGTCCAGCCACAGAATATAAAATAGTTACCTACCACATAAGTCAAGGGTCCAACCGAATATTACCTAGGTTGTAATTATTACTATTTAGTATTTATTACATTTGTTACAAACTTTGTTTGTTGATAGTATAAAATATTAAGAATGGTCCTTCGGGGGATTTAAATTTCCATCATGCTTACCTACAAGAGGTATGCTGTAAATATTATTTTAAACAAAAATTAAAACCGACTTTCATTAAAAAAATGCACAAAAAGGTATGAAATAAAACTTATTTTCTAAATAGGTAATTTCCCTTTTAAATTCGGTTCGTTTTCGGTTCGGTTCGGTTAAAATCAATCTTCATAATTTTGAAGTCGGTACCAGCCCGAACAACATTCTGTATTATAATAATATTTTATATTTTATAGAACTGACGTTCAAGTTGGCTATATAAACTTGCAAAAAAACAATCAAATATGGGTGTGAAAAAAAACCGAATATTAAATACTAAATCACCCAATATTCCAAACTGGCAGACAGATATTATTTTAGCAAACAAATAACCATCTTGGCGACAATTTGTAAGTATACATTTAATATAAAATAGGCACATGTATTTTGTCTGATGTAGGTAATTCAAAAAAACATAATAAGCAGCAAAACGAGCGCACATAAAAAAACGTAAAGGAGCGTACAAAATTCCCATTATTACTAATTTTTCTTGGTTTCAGGGGGTGTAGATATTGTGTAGATTTATTTTAAAATTTCAAAATGGCAGATGTATTATAATTTATGTAAAGTCTTCTATCTCAAAAAACGGTGCGTCCTATTCAACTGATTTCGCTCAAAATAATTTTCCTAAAGATTTTTCCATCATTGAACAGATTGAAAGAGTTTTTAGCATGATCTATCAGCATGCAAACTTACAAGTTTCTATCTCTTATTGTTTAGAAATGCCAGGGACAGCCCCTTGTAGACCACTTGCCCCAACTTATAGACTACTTTGGGTGCCGATTACTCGAAAAAGGGTTGACTTTGTAAACAAGTAATGTATGAAACCTTGCCTTTATTTTAAAATACCTATTCAACGACCACCCCACAATATTTTATCATTCTACCCCACACGATAGGATAGAATGATAAAATATTTTTCATCCCCACTTCACATGGGCGGCTCTCCATACGGAGAGTCACTGCTAAAATGTAAAATTATTATTATTTTATGACGCCAAAACTGAGATCTATAAACAGTCTTTAAATGTATCAAATTTCATCACTTTATTCATAGTTACATAAGCTAGTGGCGCGGACAGACAGACAGACAGACGAACGGACATAGCGAAACTATAAGGGTTCCTTGAGTATTACGGAACCCTAATAAAAAGTACTTATGGAAAAAAAAAATTCTCGAAATAGTTTGAATTCCAGAAATGAAATCCTTTTGAATTCAGCTAAAATATAACATCTTCTTATTATTTTTGAAGTCGATAGCATTTGGTGACAATGGAACCAATGTAGAAGAAAACCCTTTACAAAAAAAGGATTTTGAAAATTGCTCTACAAACGGCGGAGTACCTAATCGCTTAGCATAAGTACATAAAAAAGCATAGGTTCAGACGAATTGAGATCCTCCTCCTTTTTGGAAGTCGGTTAAAATGGCGAATGGCGCATTGGCGCGTAACTCTTTCACGTTATTGACACTTTAACTGCGTTTCGCGCGGTTTATTTGCGTCTGGGTTACGGCTGAGCGCACTATTTCATTATAAAAATAATACTTTGCCTCCTGAAAGCGTAAAAAAATAAATTATTATTTATTTATTTTTAACTAGATGCTTCCCGCAACTTCGTACGCGCAATAGGAAATCTCACGGGAACCGTAAAAAAAAAGTAACCTATGTGCTGATACAGAACCAGCGCATTTAGCCATGATGCATTCGATAATTTCGTCGGCGAAGTTCGAAATCAAAAATGTATGGAATTTGACATAAGTCATCGTTATTTGACATGTCGCTTGCAATCATAGTATTAATTCCTCCATGGTAATACTTACCGGTTATTCTAAAGCATTTTCATGGTATTCTTTAGATTGATATAACTTTTTTATTTATGACCCGATTGATATTATGACATTTATGACCGCATTCAAATGCGGTACTCCTTCATGCGGCTGAACAGCAGTTCCAGGTAGGTCTCGTGGTCTTCTGGGGTCCTGGAGAAAACTAGGAAGTACCTTGACGGAAGGCGTAGCAGAAATCCAAGCCTCTGGTTATCTTGTCGACAAAACGTTGGAAGGTCTGGCCAGCGTTCCTTAACCCAAAGTTCATGAAAGGGAATTCATACAAACCGAAATGGCTGTCTTCTGGATGTCGTCTTCGAAGACCGGAATTTGGTTATACGCCATCACTCGATCAATGGTCGAGAAAACTTTACAACCTGCAATGGAATGAGCAAAGTCATGGATGCCGTACCGGATAGCGATCTAGGATAGTGCAGGCGTTAAATAACCTGTAATCGCTGCAAGGACGCCGATATCGTTGTTAGAGGTAAGGTGTAAAGGTGAAGCCCAGGGACAGTCAGATGGACGAGCTGTACCGTTATTAAGCATAAGCTGGAATTCCTGTTTTGCAATTTTGAGCTTATCTGAGATTAGCACGTACAAACGAACCGACAAAATTAAAAAAAAAATCGTTCTATTTCGTTCATAAAGCTTTATATAATAGGCACTTAGTTGTTCTTATGTCTGTACAAGTACCCCACCAATTACGTATTTTTTTACCTAGATATTGATTGATTGAAGAAAAATAAGGATTTATGGCGAGGTGAGTCGACAACTATGAATTCGAGGGGGTGAAGGAGATGAGTGGGGGACGTGTCGCCCGCGTAACTGCGGGGTGCTACGCGCGAATTACGTCAAAGTGTTCTTCCTTTTTTACGTTTATTTATTTCACTACGTCAAAGTCCTTCATGTACAAAAGCGTTTAATATAATGTACAAAAAATTCGATATAATATATGTAATGTGCTTCATAGCCTAGTGGGTTTTTCTGCTTTATTGCTCTCTGCGTATTTTTTTGTTACCCATTTTTTTATAATCTGCACTTCTCATTTTTATAAACTTCGGGAAACTTATCTTATCGTAAAATAAATACTTAGAAGGGTCGCGCTAGCCGCTTTTGAGGTGGTAAGTGGAAAAAATTCTAAAGTCGCTGAATTTTTGAGTGTGTAGAGTGTAGACGGTAGAGAGGGCAGCTTATTATTAAGTTTGTGCTATTTCTGCATCGAGCAATTCGATAATATTTGGTTGTTTTTTTTTTAAATGGCCATAAAAATAAAAATATCTATTTAAAGTATAAAATACGAATCATATCTGGGACAGCCTCCAAAGTATGAAAACATAATTTCATTTTCGTCCAGTACAGAATGACTTCTAAAATGTGATAAGTAAATGACTATTTTCTGTCTAAGACCACAAGAATAGGTCTAATTTTTAATTTTGTGCCAAATTTAGCCATTGCGATTCGAGAAATTAAGTTTCATCAAGCTAAAAACCATAAAAAAATATAATTGTTAAATAAAGTTCACGTATTTTAGTTTCTGACATTAGTGGTTTAACCGAATAGTCTCTTCGGCTACATCATATTTTTTGTAAATATTATATTATTTAATGAAAAATAAATCATTTAATGCAACGCGTGAATTATAAACGTAGTTTACTGAATACATGTTCCTAATACTCATAGTGAAGGACTTATTTATTAGGATTAGAATTGATTATAATAATTGATATAATTAAATACACTTTACAAACAAACAAATTAATATTTATACATATATAATATAGGTAGTTACTTATACTTCTTCAGCTCTTTCATCATGCAACAATATATCAATAATTTCGACTCACAAGCATACATAGGTCATCATTTGCGCGTAATGCATGTGGACAAGGCTCAATTTTAGGTCCACTGTTGTTTCTCTGCTACATAAATGATCTGTGTAACGCAATAGGTAAGACATAAGAGTATATCTATTTGCAGATGACACGACTATATTAGTTGAAGGAAAAAATAATTTTAATTTTGAAACAGAAATAAAAAGTATTATTAACCGTATAGTAGTATGGTTAGAAACAAATAATTGAAACTTAAATGTAACAAAGATAAAAATAATTAACTTTAAAATAAAACAAGACACGAAAGCTCCTTTAAATATTTCCTATAAAGATTTCTGTTTCGTACCTCGGTATAGCTGTAGACCAGCTTGAAAGATTAGTAGCTGGAAATATCACTTTAATCAAATATTAACTAGACAGATATATGTATATGTTTTAAAACATATAAAACAAGTAGCATCAACTAACGCGGCTTTAAAGGTTTATCACGGATATATTGAATCAATTATAAGATACGGACTAATAAAACCAAAACGCATAATTGAAAACCGCATTCAAATCGGTTAAGCCGTTGACTTCGTACGTGCAAAACAAACATCACGAGAACCGCACCTACATTTTTTTAATTTTTAACAAAAAGTAGCCTATGTGTTAATCCAGAGTCTAAACTACTATCATACCAAATTTTATTTAATAATTTTATAAAAATCCGTTCAGTAGATTCTGAGATTAGCGCGTACAAATGTGGCGCCTGAATCAAACAAATATCACAGGAACCGTACATTTTTTCAGCAATAAAAGTAGTCTATGTGTTAATCCAGAGTCTAAACTACGTCATACCAAGTTTTATCAAAATCCGTCTAGTAAATTCTGAGATTAGCGCGTACAAACGTGGCGCCTGAATCGCGTTATCGAAGTTTTTTCGCGCGCTCAGTACTTATATTATAATATACCACCGTCGAATGTGTGTTTATCGAGAGTCCGTTTTTACACAGCTTAGACGAGGCCACCAATTTCAATTTTATTATATGTATAGATAGACATAGAAAACATAGATATTGTTATGTGAACCTTTTTTATGTTATTGTTTCAATTATTGTACACTGTTATTACTTACATAAAAAGTAAGTATAGGGAAATAAAAATACATATTTGATTTTCCCCAGTACCCACATGAGAGCCGAGAAAGTGAGAGAGAGAGAAGAGAGAGAGAGAGAGTGGGGTGTGGGTAGGTTAGGGCCGGTAATGCTGATGAAGACGATTACCGTTATAAAATTGGTTGGCAATGGTAAGGTAGATTATGGTCGTGGTTCATATTTTGATAATTCGGCTGCGTACTAAATCTCACAATATTTACTAGCTAGCACGCCTACGCCCGCACGCCCGTACTCGAACCGAAATAAATTCCTTAAAATATATTATGTTTTGAAATAGAATTAATATAATAAAACGTCTGATTCGTCGGTCTGTTTTGAACATTAACTAAATACGGGTGTTTCAGTTTCACCTCGACATAGTAATTAGTAAAGCAATTTGTTGTAAAGAATTAACGAAACCCTTAAAAGTTAGAGCAACTGATCTAAAACGAAACCAAATGATTTTCTTTCTTGTTTTTTCGAATATCTTTACTTTTAGTTGCGTTTAATATTTAGTCTAGGTACTAGTAGCATCGACTGGACCAGGATAACGGTTATTGTTTGTCCCCGATGTCATGACATCTTAAAGACACAAGTCACCCACACCATTGGCACCTCCACGACGAGCGAAGTCTTGTGAGAGGATTCTTTGAGTACTTATGACTGTGCTCGATTACAAACGGAAGATATTATACCGTGTATTATATACTGCAGTTATTACAAACTTCCTTCAGCATATGTAAGCTGTAACTGCTGCGGCGGAGTGCTGATGTCATCGCCGATGTTTTCCAATAAATCGATTTGTTTACATATAAGTTTGTATTTAGAACTCCGTCTGTGGTAAATTTTATTAGCAACACCGGCGATATAATTTTTATTACCTGCGTGTGCGTCCTACTCGTTAAAAATCTAAAAGAGCGAAGTTGCTGACGTAATTATTTACAAAATGGCTGAATTTTGCTGTGGATATCTTCGAACAAATATTTGTTTTACACACCGTTAACTCATTAAAGAGATTCCACCACGGTTTTACTATTAGAACTCGTCGATCACACAAGCGTGATAATATGACCAAAAGAATCGCCTCGAAAGTTTTTGCATCGTCTGGGCCCTAGCTACTAATACTGCATATAAAATATATACTGATGTCAATAATCAATTTGAATTCAATTTTGTTTATCTCCATGAGCGTGCAACGCAGTGTGCGTGCGCGTGATAGCAGAGTGCGTGCGCAGAACCTTATTATGCGTTTAGACGACAGGGTATTTGGCATCAGTCGCGACTCGCGATGCCGCAGTGGTTGTTTCTATTGCACGTTATTTTTACATATTCTTGTTCGCCCCAGATCTTGGTCCAGGAGTTTTTCACGAGCCAGCAGTCTGCGCCGTCCCTTGGTCCGTAGCCCACCACAGTCACGGTGTGGTCGCGTGCGGTGGTGGAGCAGTTCTTGTTGTAGTAGACGCCTCTGTCAAAATGGTGGAAAATGGAGCTGTTTTTCTAAAATCACGCCTTCTCTTTCCTTAATACGAAGAACGAAAGAGACAATATGATATTTAATCAACGTTTTACTTTAACAGGCGTTGGTGAAATTGGCACAAAATCTCGAAGAATAATTGTCATTACCATTTTAATTGAGTTTCGGGAATTTTCCGCAATCGCTCGTCAATTTCTATGTTTCTAGTCATGCTATAAAAGTTAATTCAACCTGATACAGGAGACGTGTGACGTTCCTCTTGTGTTTAGTCGGCGAAGTGGTTGACAGCTAGAGTGTAGGAGACGAGGCCGCGTGTCTCCAATTGTGCTCCTCCACCCTCTGTTTGGTCTCGAGGAACAGGGGGTCTAAAAAGGCCACTTTAGGTGTTTCATAATTTAACGCGTTTCTATTGAAAACTGTCAAAATTGCTATCATCTCATACCCGTAACCCGACTGCAGGCCTGTGGCTGGCTCACATTTTTAGCGTATTTATAAGTCGACAGTCTCAACAATTATTAGGATTAATAAAATATTCAAGTAATTTGGACGAAATATTCGTTATTTGCAGTGTACTTGCACAAACAATTATTATTGTTCTCAAGCCCAAACACAGACAAGAACAGTTGAGCGTAATAATTATCGTTACAGTATTCGACCGTTCTGATACACAAGAATGCTCTAAATATTGTCACAGGTATTTACTGAGAAATCAGGGACGAGGTCGGAGACTAGTCTACCTGAGTTATTTCATTTTGATTGATTAAAGAAGGTTCCTACCATCAGTGGCGTAACTATACCATTATAGACCCGTAGAAAATATAAAGAGACCGAAATTATCAATTGGATTTTGACCTTTCTTTCTAAAACTGGATTACAACTTTTTTTTATAAATGCATTGAAATTTAGTTCAATTTTTTACTTGTGTATGAAACTAAGTAACTTAAATAAATTAAAGACAAAACATTTTTATATGTTTTGCAGGAACTTAACTTTAGGTGTCATAAGGCCTTCAAATGTACAAAGTAAAAGTAAAACAAATTCTTTTAAATCTTTTAATCACCTAAATAATATGCCAAGTGACGTTAGAAGTTTCCGGAATAGTTGTCTTGATCATCATTACTTGGCATGATGCGAGTTAACTCAGTACAGACAACAAGTAGACAGCACAACAAAGATGGTATTTTGTTTTATATATTTCTTATGGCTTGTCTTCTACTTCTTTGGGGAGGATATCAATTCTTCTAAAGCTTTAAGTTCAGCTGAAAAAAAAAATGTAATAAATAGTAAAAGAACAACTTTAACAAAAATCATTCGAAAATATAAATATTTAAATACAGACAGAAAGTAGAAGCTTGTTTAGGTAACAAATGAGCCAATTATATGAGAAAATTAATTATATATCTCCATTTTAAAATATTTTCTAGACAGACCTACAGGAGTCTAGGTCGTATTTAATGTGTATTAATAATAAATGCATGAAATTAGACACTGTAATTACCCGCAACGGCAATTGCCTTCTCTTGCTTGAGTTTCTCATCCCTGATCACCTTCTCCTTGGCTTCGATTTCCCGCAGTTTAGTTTCCTTCTTTGATAGTCTACTTTGGTGGTAGGCGCCATAGAGAATGCCAGTTGTCAGCAGTGACCAACGACCAAACTGAAAATCACAATAATTTCTATTACACCATTACTACAGCTATAAATGAGAAACCGTAAGTATAAATTGTGATGGCGATACCACTTCCTATTTCAACAAATTAAAATTGGTAGAATTATACAAATATCTTAGACTAAAGTCAAATAAAGTCAAAAAACTCTTGTTACATAATATGTGTATCCTAGTCACAGAACTGATTACATTTACATACCCTGATCAATGGTGATACTTTTACTGGTGGTCCGTAAGGAAGATTGGACATATTTATTTCTTTTTACAAAGGTATGAGAATGAAATAGAAGATTAAGTCTAACTAAATCTCCTCCGTAGAGGTTATGTTTCAAATCTAATATTTAATGTCAACTTTTTTTTAAACTCTTGTAGTCAAAAGCAAGTTGCAAGTTATCTTAAACATATTATGCGTGCTTTATATGGTCAATAATGATTGAAAATAAAAACCAAGAAAATTCAACGAATTGTGCTAATATCGAATTTATTACCTCACTATTTAATATGAAATTACCTGTCCTATATAAAAAATGTAAAAAGGATTGTGTGGTTTTATGAAACCACGGTAAAAGTGAAACTTAATAACAATAAAATGCGCTTCTTGTGTCTTCGCGTGAACTACATAACGAGTTAAATGCGGTCTTTATCAATATACAGACTGTTTATACGTTAGATTTTAAGTTAATTTTCTTAAGGAACTTTGGTTCTCATATGGCATACTAGATGGCGCTGATTTGCCGCTAGATCACGCTATAGGTAAAGCGAACCTATTTGCATAAGATGTTTATGAGGGCCTTACTAATGTGAAGTATTTTTGGGTTGTAAACCAATCAAGAAAAGGATTGTGTGGTTTTATGAAACCACGGTAAAAGTGAAACTTAATATCAAAATAGCGTTGAGCACTGGCACAAATGAGTACTAGTCTATACACTACACGGTCAGCTGATGCGAACTATAGTCGCCGCCATATTGGCCTCGGTTGCTCTCACGAGCGCCTTTCACTTTATCCCTACTCCGCGGCCGACCGTCACGCGACATGCAACACACAGGCGAAAAAGTTTGAGAAAGTTTGACTTTAATAAATTATTTACGTAAGTCCCAACCTTATTAGTACAACCACAGTACAACTGTATCTTATAAAGTGTCATACTCACGGTATCCAACCTGCAAATCCAGCACCGTGGCACCGGTACTAAAGGCCGTCATTAGTGTCAAAAGTGTCAATAATAATTTATAGTTTTTGCCTACAAGTCCGCGGCCTTAGATTTTCAGGCTGGATCGTGAGAAAGGCACTTTAGTCTTTACTTTGAATTCGTCCGTAATTTTCAATAGCCCCAGGCTACGTACACACATACTGAATTTGACCTCTATAACTGCTCCATGCAAATTCAGTGAATATTTTACGACCTCTGTGGCGCAGTGGTAAGCGCGTTGCCGTTCAAGGTCACGGGTTCGAATCCCGCCAGGGAACAAAAAGTTTTCTGTGTTCCTGGGTCATGGATATGTGTATTAAATATGTATATTATAAAACAAAAATCTTAAAAATATGTATAGTATGAAAAGTATCAAATATAATATTTCCGTTGTCTGGTACCCGTAACACCACCGGACCAGATTGACGTGGTATAAAAGCATCAATAGATAATATTATATTCACGAGCACGAGATTGTATGAAATCATATCAAATCGATCTGACATATACAGGATCTGAACGAGTCAGCACGTGTGTGGGAGATGCGTTTTTTAAAGGAAATCTGGCCTTCGAAAAAAAGGATTGTGTGGTTTTATGAAACCACGGTACTACTATAGGCGAACTATAGGCGCCGCCATATTGGCCTCGGCTGCTCTGACGAGCGCCTTTCACTTTATCCCTTCTCCGCGGCCGACCGTCACGCGACATGCAACACACAGACGAAAAAGTTTGAGACGATGTAATAAAAGTTTCACTTTAAAAGTCTGATTCCTTTTGAAAGCCGCTGCCCATGGACACCTTTATATTAAAGGCAAACGATGGTCTGAATTTGACGACCATAAAGGATGTGACCTACGTGTGTTCTAGGCTTAGTTTCAAGTTAGGCCGTGTTGCCACCAGAGTTTTTTAGTGGTCGCGACTCTCGATAGATAAAACAGCACAATAAATAGGACTGCGCTAATATAATAGAGCGAAGAATTAATAGAAAAATCGATGTGTCATGTTGACAAATTAATTATTCGTGTGTTTGATTTTCAAAGCCATTGTATTAGCGCAGAGACCTATTTACAGGGAAGTTTTTTCTGTATAGCAACCACTAAAAAACTCTCGTGGGTACGAGGGCTCGTGGCCTCGTGGCTCGTGGTAACTATCGATAAAAAAAGAAAAATGGTTCTTGTCTCTGATGGTTGACATTAACATATTAAAGAATGACTGACATATATATATAGGAATCAATGATTTATGAAAGATAGGGGTAGTTTTCTAATTGCAGTACGAAACCGCACTATGCGGCATAATGCTCAACGTTGAATGTTTCAACTACAGCAACGCTTCGCACAATCGAGCACTCTCCAAAGTACTGCTTTCGCATGATGCGTGCAATCTATACCAACTCATTTGTTTTTTCTTTAAGTTGGCATTGATCGAAATATTATTTATACTTTCGTATACTATATATAACTAAATAATACATACTACGTATAACTTTCGTTTCGTCGTAGTTTTTTTGGAAAGAATTAAAGTTAAACTGTGTAAAAATTTAGACTGTGTTAAAAGAATAAATATAAGTATAGATGAAGGTACAAGCATTGACATTTTTTTTATATTCCACCATTGATAACTAACGCAGACTACTAAGGGGATACTACGTATTACTAATAATACATAGAGTCTACGTATTCCACATTTTTTTTCAACACTGAACTTAGCGCACTCTGCTGGTGCATGTGAAAACTAATTCACGTTTCAATTAAGCATCAGCACAATTCGGCATTGTGCGCCACTGAGTCGCATAATGCTCTATTATTGGAAAACTACCAGAAATGAGCTTCATTTTGACGTTTGAACTTTGTAAAACACAATTTTATTTATAAAGTTAAAATGACAAAATTTTGACATTAGAATTTTATTGCTTTTGACATAAGGGCAGCAGTAACGTCAACCGTCTCACGTCAAAATCATATTCACCGTATACAGCCATTTTTCAATCGAGTCATTCAAAAAATGATGTTTAATTTGTATTTTTCAGTCAATCAGTTAGCAATATGGCGTTAATGATGTCGTTTGTGTCCGTCGCGGTTTCGATATTGTACACGCCGGTCCTACTTCTTGTAATATGTGTTATATTCTTAGCTTCTATCGGAAAGTCCTTGGGTGTTAGAAGACTGTACGTCAACATTCTGCTAAAATTATTTGAGGTACGTAATTGTTTATTAGCATATTTAAAATTGCTCATTACTCACGTAGTGATTCCATATGATATACGTTTGCGGAGTACAAGTCCAAAATTATAGGCTTGTTTACTGTTTTGCTAGCGAAAAGTTGAGGCCATGCTTCATATAAATACATCGACAGGTCGCTTATTACAAATAAATAATTTATTACGGCAGTATGTAAATGATAATTATGTTGTTCCTCATACTTCTCTGGTCGTAAATAATCCCTTATCAATTCATAATATAAATACAATGTAATGAAAGTAGGAATATAATATTATCTTAGATAAATACTGTTATAGTTTTTGAAAAACTAGCAATGACTGGGGATTACTATTTTATTAGCATAAAATAACCTTCAATTAAAGAGCTTAGTTGGATGGGACATTCAAATGGGATAGCATGGAACCACATTGAAATTATGTGAATGAGTCATCTTAAATATTTTTATTTTACTAATAATCACATTAAATTAGACAATGTTGCTTAAATACTTTACCAGTGATTGAGTTTTGACATTCCTGTAAAATTGTGCTTGACAACATTTAATTAATATGTTATTCTGAAGATATGAAACGGATTATGATAAAGCTGATTATTATCAATAGTGTATTTATCAATAACCGTGACCACTGTTTTACCACAGGAATTTTGTGTTGACGGTGTTGCAATATCGATCCTTAGTTTTATAATAAGCTATAAATTAAATCTATAAACCCCTGACACACAGCGTACAACTAGTAAATAAATAGAATGTATGAAAGTTATCTATTTTTTTAAAGACTAGATGTCTCCCTGTGACTGCTATTCACCCATAATAATAATAATAATAATTTTTGAAGTTTACATTTTATAAGGATTCTTTCGCCTTTTAGATAGATTTTTTTTAAAGATGTTGATAATGTTTGAGATTGACAAATGTCAATGTATAACAAAATTGGAATGTATCAAACACACCATGGTGTGTGCTGTTGTTGTTTTTATTAATTTAATGTATAAACTAATCATTATAAAAAAAATATATTAGCTTTCTGCTTATTCACTTTCCTCTAAACTTTAACTGTACCAAATATCATACTTCTCTGTTGGCACAATTCTTGTAAAACTGTACTGAAAGTTTTTACTTCATGTATATGATGATATTTATTTTTTCTAAAGCAATTTACTTTTAAAAACCTTTGAAAAATTATTCTCCCATGAAATGAATTCAGAAATTACAGCCATCTTACTCATCATTGTAAAAACATTTTTTTAAAGATAATAATTTAATGGTATCCAATGGCTTTTGTTTAATGAAACAATAAAGATATGATAAAGACTCGATAATCAAGTATATAATCTAAACATCAATATCAACTAAGCCAATGACAGTTTAACCTTAATTAAATATTTTAATATACTCTTTTGTTAAAAAAATAATTAAAAAAAATCATGCTTAAAGGAAAAGTATAAGTGCCAAGATTACTGATGGTATTGTGAGCAATCTGCGTTATTATAGTAGACGTATGTACTTACCTCCTTAGTAATAAAAATATTGATTTAATAAAAAAAAAAAAATATATATATATATATATATATATATATATATATATATATATATAATCGGTTTCTCGAAAACAACTGCAAGAATTACCATGAAATATATTTCATGGTAATACCAGGCCTCTGTCACTCGATGTAGAGCCGCATCGCGGGCGATCCCTTTCGCAGTGGGTTGTCGACAGTCGATCTCAACGCGCGCGTACTAATATTTATTAAATTAACATAATGTCGTCTGGCAATTTATGTGCTGTTCCTAGATGTAGATAGAGTAAAAGAAAAAATAAAGAAAATCTTTAGTTTTTCCATTAACCTAGTGATGAAGACGAGTGAGTGTCATTGTTAGGGTTCCGTAATACATAAGTAGCCCCGCTCTGTCCGTCCGTTTGTCTCTCTGTCTATCCGCGCTTCTAGCTTCTGTAATTATGTATATAATAATTTTATATTTTAGAGGTGGCTCTCCATACATGCGAAGTGGAGATGAAAAATCTTTTTATTCAGAACTAAAAATAAGGTTTTGATTTCTGAACGTTAAACAAAGAAAGAAAAAAAGTATTACAATTACCACCAGATCGGAACCCTAACCCGGCGAGAAGAACCGACGTAAGAAACTTGCGCGGGTGCCACCTTTTAGTAAAAAGGATAGCCAAAATTGTTCTTTTAAAAAAAAATGTATCATACAACAAAAAACATGTAAAGAATAATAAATAAATATAAAATTACAATATCTACTATAAATGACAGCACAGAAGTACATTGTTTAGTAAGTAAACTGAAATTGCAGCATAGGGTCATCTTATTCCCAGGGCGTGCTGTCCTCAATGAAATCTTTAACTTTATAATAAGTAGACCACCACCAAGCTCTATACAACCTTTGGCACAAAAAAAACATGGCGGCATTACCCCATAAAAGGATACCATAGGCCTTGCGGCACTCCCAGATCTATTTTGGCTCCAGATGACATCTTGCCATTCACTTCAACCCTTTGTGTCCTGTTACTTAAATAAGATTTTAACACTGTAAGTGATGTGCCCCTTACGCTATAGTGCTCTATATTCCTGATCAACGTTGCATGCTCTACACAATCAAAAGCCTTAGAAAGATCGCAGTATATACATAGTGCATCCTACGATCCCTCCCAGGCTTCATATATACTACTAAGAAGGCTAATGCCTGCATCAGTCGTAGATCGACGTTTATTAAAACCGAACTGCTAGTTGTGTAGCAATTTATTAATATTGAAATGAGCCAATAGCTGTAATATTTTTTTTTCAAATATTTTACTAAAGGTCGGTAGTATTGAAATAGGTCTATAATTAACTGGATCAGATTTGCTGCCAGCTTTAAAAAGAGGTAATACTTTGCTATGCTTCATTAAGTCAGGAAACTCACCAAGCTCTATACAATTATTAAAGACAAACGCTAGATGAAGAGCAATGACGTCAATTATAGCTTTAATAATTCTCACGGACACGGACGTACAAGTCAGATGTTTGAAATTATATTTTGTGACTATTAAGTACTAATAATATTGTAATAAACGATTATAAAACGTAGTTATAATCTAATATTATATAAGTTTTATTTACGACCAAAGACCGGACTTTTTAACAGAAATCAGGATTTCTTAACACTTGCAACCGGATTTTCGATTTCAACCACTGGTAAACTCTACACGCGACAGGATTTCCATCGTCATCATCTTGCATTTTTCCCGGTGTTTTCTACTGCGCACGATAAAGCTCTGAAATAAATTTTGTCGCCAGCAGTATATCCGGACCGACCGACTACGACCTTCAAACTTTCAAGAAATAGCGTATTCTCTTTTAAAAGGCCGCCTACGCACTTGTGTCTCCTCTGGTAATCGCTTGCCATCAGGCGTTTGGTTTTGTTTTGTATTAATAAAAAAAGATAATGTAACGGTCAAACGGTCAAATATACGGTCCTTTCCATTTTCCTTCAGTGCGGCTTGAACGGATGCAAAATCGTAACGTCTGTGTGTAATTTCGAAATCGCATCAGGCGGCCGGATGGACTGAAGCGATTCGTTTCAGTGTTGCTAGCTCTGTTCTTAAATGCTGTGGTTTTGTTATATTTTGTTATATCTAAATTTTATTATTTATTGAATTATATTATACATTTTATCGTTAAATTAAAACATACTAGGATAAATTACGTATATAGTAATTAAACGGGTAGTTTTAGGAAATTATGGACGAATGCTACGATGTATTGTTATGATAAGGTGTCAAATTTTCTTCTAGGCCATTTTGCATATAATTACTGTCTGGCTCTTTCCTACTAAAACACTACTAACAACTAAATTCCTACTAAGGAAGGAATAAAATACTTAATTTAGTAGTAAAACTTTGTAAAATAACTAAGTTGGCAACATTGAATCTGGACTGAACGGATGGACTGAACAGACCATGTGTGACAAATCGCTTCAGTTCTCGCCAGAGCCGCGGCCGTGCGGGCGTGTGTCGTGTACAAGTGTAGTGAGTTTACAAGTAATAAACACGACCGTGACCGTGACCGACCTACACGAGCTCGCGGCAAACCAGAACGAACTGATGCGATTTTTCAGTGTGTGTGCTCGAATCCGTTCAGGCCGAAATGACGTCAATTGGGTCGGATGCGATTTTTTTCCGTGTATGTGCTCGAATCCGTTCAGGCCGAGCTGACGTCAGTTCTAACTGAAACGATCGGCCTCTCGCCTTAAGGGTCCAGTCCATCGGCTAGGAATAAATTTGATCATTGATACCGATCATGAGTCACGCCGCACGCGGCTGCTCTGTGCGGGAGTCAAAGGTTGCAGATAAGGTACATCCATCACTCCTCATCCTCGGTCACTTTGAAATCGAAATAATTTGTATTTCCGTCGTAATTAAGATAATTATTGACTATCTATCTGGTAAAATCAAAACAAAGTTGGATGAGGGTTAAAATAATTAACGAAAAGCTTCGCGAAGAGGTAGTCTGGTAGTGCCCTTTTTCTTAGCTTAGCTCGCCTTAGCGGGGGCACAGTGCCCTGCCCCCAGATGACTTATTCATTCTTTTTGATTGACTCCAAAAAAATTTTATAAATTCTACAGATCCTTGTTATTAAACTCTAAATAATAATCATCATATTACCTTATCGTATGCAGACTAAAATTAGTTCTATTCATGAATAGTATTTTGTAATATTATGTGTATGTACATATTGTGACATCACCGTTGTTATTGAAACGATGTAGCGTACAAATAACTTTTTTTTGCTTTAAATGCGATGAATGATGTTGTTTTTTCTGTCCGTCTGCCACAAATGTTCACAACTTTACGGAAAGTATTGGTGGTATAGTTTGATTTTGGAGTGAATGAAACCTTGGCGAAGGTGTCGGAATGTAGGCCGAAAGTAGGTTTATCAATATTTGTACATCAATAACTTATCGTTGTTGATTAAATACGTTTCACCGCGGGAAATTGGTATGTATTGTATTTTTTCATGCCGTTCACTGCATTCGCTGCAGTCGGCACTGCAACTGGTCGCTGGTGTCGGGTGGTGCATCAGCAATCCGCATGTTTGCCCACGAACTGTCCGTACTCCGTAGACCAATCCAGTCCATTAATCTGTCGGCAGAGTCGGACTCGCGTACGAAGGGTTCTGCACAAAACGACAAAAAAAGTGTGTATAAGCTCCGACGCACGACTGGAGTTTACTCTAAAAAGTAAAACACGTCCCTCAGAAGGCACAAAAACTTTAGCGATCGATTTGAGTTCAAAAATTCGCGCCATGTGAAAAAAAGTGACAGGTGCGCAGAATAGGTTGCGCACGAAAACGTAACGAGGTCATTCGTTCAGTAGATTTTACATCTCATATTTTTTTCCTACCGGGGGCCTTATATAAAAATCGATTCTTAAGGAGTAAACTCCAAAAACACGTTTGTTGTATGAATACTTATTTATTTTATTCTGCTTCGAGTATTTGTTATAGTTGCAACAGAAATACATCTTCTGTTGAAATAGGTGTCATGGTTCATGAGATACAGCCTATAGGTAATAGTAACAGCCTGCTAATTAAATATTACAATAATACGTCAAACCAACGTCAAATACATTTTGATTAGTCCAAACTCCAAAAATCAGTTTATGATAATATGAAGACGATTCATTCATATTTAATTGAATATCCCGTTCCCGTTTTTACCCTTTGGGTACGGCACACTAAAAATCTCTCCTTATCTCTCTCGCGAAATGTCTGCGCGACATAGAGAGTAAGCGAGAAACTATCCACGTTCGGCGTTCACGTATCTCGAGGTCAAGTCGGAACTTCTCTATGAGAGTTGGATGGTCTGTCATAAGCCCGGTCTATGTTAAATAATGGAACGATTTAGCCTTCGGCTTTGAAGCTCGACGCAATATCTTATTCCTGTTCTCTAATTAAAACAGGTGGAAGCTTGCAGTTAAATGATAATAGTGTGACAGAAAAAAAACAACATTATATTTGAGTGTATACGTTTTTAATAGGTATACTATTATATTTAATTGTAATACTTACCTACCTATAAAGACAACGATCGTGTCGACACTTAAACTACTTTAAGGCTGACCCCACATTAGGCGTGCGCCTTCCTCGGGCGTGCGAGTAGCGCGCGCGCCGCGATCGTCGCGTTCTTACCCCTTCTTCGGTCTTCGCCACTGTTTCGGTAGAGGTGCGCATCTATACTAGTATATATCTGTATAATCTGTGTGTCAGTCACAGGGCGGCCAATGCGAGCGCCGAGTGCGCGCTGCACACACGCCACATGGCGGCAACACGCGACGCTCACACGCTCGATGAACGCGCACGCCTAATGTGGGGGACGCCTTAGGGTCGTTTAGGGGTCGTTTCGTACACTGAGCAAAAAAAACGTTGCTCGTATAACACAAAAATTAGGTAACCACTATTGTTTTTATATTATTGAAATATATTTTAAAGCCTTATAATTCAACAGGTGCATTGATAATAATTATACTTGAGAAATAATTATATTATATAAAATCATCAAAAAATATGACGTATTATCAACAAAGTTAAAGTCAAAATTTTTTATTCAAAATAGGTAAGTATTTTTATACACTTTCTGAACGTTGATCTACATGATGCCTACCACTGGTTCGGGAACTAGCCCGGGGAGAAGAACCGGCGTAAGAAACTCGCGCGGGACCATCTTTTATCAAAAAGATGGAAAATTGTTCTTTTAAAAATATAAAAAGGCAATATATGTACAGGTTGTATCAAAACTCAACGATAATCTGGGACCGGATGAATGGCCAAGTTGCACCAGTTCCGGGAAAAATAAAATAAAAATTCCATATCACTCAGTTCAGCGATAATAGACAATTTTGTAAAAAAGTCGAAATTCTACACCCTTGGTCGCATTTTCAAGTCCTGTGATCACCAATGTCACAATTTCGATGTGATTTTTTTAATTTCGAGATCTCCAATAACGATGCTTTTAATCGCAACTATGAATTAATGCAAAAAACATTGTTAATTTAATAAAATAAGTTAAGTTTTAGTGAGTCATGGTTCACAAAAATATTGTTAGTTAACTTTGACACTTCATTTTGAAAAAAAATTGTACTACACTACCCTTGGCAAGTTATTTCAAAAGATGGCGCATTTAATCAAGATTTAAAAATGGTGCAACACTAGCCACTTTTCTTACCATTAAAAAAATGATTTCTAATTTTTTTCAAATTCAGTTAATTTCAAAAATAATAATTGATACTTTTTTGTATTAACAGATCGGGGTCTCGAGTGTGTGTAATGAACAAAAGTGATAGAATGAGATAAAAAGTGACGCTGACAGTCTGTCTCACTCTAGAGCGAGACAGATTGATATTCGTCTTTTAGAATGAGCGAGACGGATTGAGGGGTCGTCCGTTCACAACATTTAGTACGCATCGTTTCTTCGTCTACTTTGGCTTGTGTTACTTTGGACTTGATACTGCATCCGTACTGACGACTTTGGCTTGTGTTACTTTGGACTTAATACTGCATTCGTACTGACGACATTGGCTTTGCTTTTCTGGACTTTGTGCTGTGAAAATAGTGTGTGAACAACATGCCGGATCTGTACACAGTACAAGAATATGCAAATATGCATCTTATCTACGGTGAATGCCGTTGTAATTCCTCTGCCGCAGCCAGATTGTATCGCGAGAGATACCCCAATGTGCAGTGTCACCCAGATTATCGCGTATTCCAAAATGTGCACGCGTCATACTCGGAAGGATGATTGCCCAGTGTTCGTACGTCCGGTGGAAGACCGCAAAGAGACTATGACGACGTAGTTTTGAATGAAATTCAAAATGACCCCAGCACGTGTTCAGTACGTGAGATAGAACTAGCAACGGGAGTACCGAAAAGTAACGCTCATCGAATTTTAAAACGATACGAATTTCATCCGTATCATGTGCAACGCGTCCAGAGTTTGTTACCACGAGATTACGCACCTAGAATTGATTTCTGCAGGACAATGTTAGCGAAAATTCGTGAAGATCCTGAATTCCTAAACAAAATTTTATGGACCGACGAATCTACATTTAAAAGAGACGGTTATTTAAACTTACACAACCTTCATGAATGGCACGTCGAAAATCCGCATTTAATGAGTGAAGACCGATCCCAATACCAATTTAAAGTAAACATGTCGACTGGAATTTTAAACGGACGAGTAATTGGACCATTTGAGCTAACTCAAAATTTAGATGGCGCCACCTATTTGCATAAACTTCAAAACCATTTGCCTTTGTTAGAAGACGCACCGCTCAGTATTCGCAGAGAAATGTGGTTTCAGCTAGATGGTTGTCCGGCGCACTATGCTCGGGCTGTAAGGGATTATTTGAACGCTGATTATCCTGACAGATGGATCGGACGCGGTGGCTCAATTTTATGGCCTCCTCGTTCCCCCGATCTAAATCCAGTTGTTTTTTTTTACTGGGGATGCATAAAAGAAAAAGTCTATTCGAAACCAATACAAAATCTATCAGAACTTCGCCAAAAAATTGATGCAGCGTCAGAAGAAATAAATTCAAGGAATTTGGCTTGACTTTGACTGGTGCAAAGGTCTTTTGTAAGGCGTTGCAGAGCCTGTATTCGTGCCGGAGGCAAACAATTCGAACATTTACTGTAGTTTAAGGAGAATAATTAAATAAAAAGTTTTACGACGGTTCGTTCATTGTTTTATTAATTATTAATATGTTTTTTTACAATAAGATTGGTTATTTAACTGACTCAATTACCTCTTTACCAAAATTAATAATTTTATTTCAGACCAGAAACAAAAAATAACAAATTTTAGTAAGAAAAATTCCTAATGTTGAGTTGTTCAAATTGAGCTCAATTTAAAAAAAATGAGAAATAAAAATTTTAATGACAAGAAAAGTGGCTAGTGTTGCACCATTTTTAAATTTTGACTAAATGCGCCATTTTTTTAAATAACTTGCCAAGGGTAGTGTAGTACAATTTTTTTTCAAAATGAAGTGTCAAAGTGAACCATGACTCACTAAAACTTAACTTATTTTATTAAATCAACAATGTTTTATGCATTAATTCATGGTTGCGATAAATAGCATCGTTAATGAAGATCTCGAAATTAAAAAAAATACAGCGACATTGTGACATTGGTGATTACAGGACTTGAAAATGCGACCAAGGGTGTCGAATTTCGACGTTTTTACAAAATTGTCTATTATCGCTGAACTGAGTGATATGGAATTTTTATTTTATTTTTCCTGGAACTGGTGTAACTTGACCATTCATCCGGTCCCAGATTATCGTTGAGTTTTGGGACACCCTGTATAACAATGTTATGACTAAAACTACATAACAAGAGTACAATAATATATGTAATTTAGAAGTAGCCTTGCAGGGGGTCACCTCATTCCCAAGGTGTGCTATCAATTATCATTCATAAAATCATTAACTTTATAATAGGCTTTAGCACACATACGTTCTTTAACTACTTTTGGAACGAAGCTCCTTATGGCGCGTTGCGAATTGTATGGAGGCTAGACGGATTATAGGTGCGACAGTTTTTGCCACTCGAAATCACAATGTAAAATGTAACGACTATTAAGAATGATACAATAAAAGGCCTTATCACCTTGACAATAATGTAGAATTTTGCAATTACACATTGTGACTGTTATGACTGTTACATATTGTGACTAGCTAGCCGGGCCTTAGGGCGGGCGAGCGGTGGGACGGAAGAGCGCTTGATGTTATTACTCAGTACGGAGCCGGACTTCGCGGCGGCAACACTGCGAGCAGCAAGCAACCCGCCCCCTCACCCTTGACCTTACCTAAGACGAGGCCAACTATTTCCGCGCGCACTATATATACTTAGTTCAACTATTTGTTTTGTATAATATAATATATTAGTCTGTTTGAAATTTCAAATTAACAGCTTTTATTTTCACTTAATGCATTTAAAAGTATGATCGGTACTTACAATAAAATATAAATTGTAAACGTTTTGCTGTCCGTCTGTCAGTCTGTGCGTTTGTTGATTGAAAAATTTTGAACGCTTTCTGGGATCTTATTGTATAGGCCTTTAAACTTCTTTAAACGAATTCTTTACTTTACTAAGTCTAGTCACTGGTACATCAAGCTTATGCTTATTTCGGGTGTTTGCATGCATGCGGCATGCAACTCCGTGTCAATGACAATAAGGTTAATAATATGTTAATTAAACCATCCATAAAATAATTAGACTGCAAATATGCCGAGTTTAGTTTATCCAGTGTATACTTGATATATTGGGCTTCTACTAGAAAAAATAATATTTTTCTTTCTTAATTCACAAAACTAAAATTTGTCACAAATAATCCGTCAATACCGCCCCAATCGTAGATCAAACACGCTTTATTTTTAAATGAACATCTACAGCTCTCTTATCCCGGCTCTCACTTCTTCAGATGGACTTTAATCACGACATGGAGTGCACCTTCCTGATTTGTATAATATATATATTCTTGTAAATGTAGCCTGCACAATAGTTTTGTTTCAAGATTTTAATGTTACGACGTCATTACAATTTCAGTTATTTCTCGGCGAGTATTAGTAGGTTATAATTGGAATTTCGTAGGTTTTAAGTAATTAATGCCTCAACTGTAAGACCACAGATTTAATAGATACATTAGGTCATTACATATGAAATTGGCGTTTTGTAAAGGAGGAACATAAAGTCGATTTTTTTAAAAATATATATTTATTTAATCAAAGTATATACCATTGCTATTTATGCACTTTTGCCATCTCACAGGTAGTTCATCGATTCCTTTATTAAAAAAAACCATTCGGACAGGAATCAATAAAATCTTTGAAGGCGTGTCGAGTCCAAAGGACTGCCCCATCGGAGTTGAATTTTTTCCCTTGCAAGAACTTATCCAAATTTGGAAAAAAATGGTAATCTGTTGGAGCAAGGTCCGGGGAGTACGTTGGATGTCTTAGATTTCAATTAAAACTTCTCTAATTTGGTAGCCGTCTGTTGTGCAGTGTGTGGTCTAGCGTTGTCCTGAAGGAGCAGTGGCCTAACTAAGGCAGCAGTCGACGCGCGTTTGTCGGTTTGCTGCACTCAATTCATGAGGTACCCACCTTTCAAGCTTTTTTACCATCCCAATTTGCTTCAAGTGGATTAAAACAGTTTTATCATTAACATCACAGCCTGCAACTAACTCTAACGTGGTTTGCGATGGATCCGCTTCCACAATAGCCTTCAATTCTTCATTATCAACTTTGGTCTTCGGCCGTCCACGGTACTTGTTCTGCAGGTTGTAATTTCCAGAACGAAAACGTTGGAACCAAAAACCGCACTGTTTTTTCTTTTGCGACATCGCCGCCATACACATCATTAATCCTTCGAGTCGTTTCTGCAGCACTGGTGTCACTGTGGAACTCGTACTCGAAAATAATACGATATTTTATCCATTTTGTAAACAGAAGAATGCAAAGACTTCGCGTTATGGTACCATCCACAGTCCTATGCTGCTCATGAACTAAACTATTTGATTGGAGTTTATTGCTGCGAATTTCTTCTACGGTAAAGTATTCGGCCTGCCTAAGGTACCTGTTTCTACTCTGTTGTGGTGCTGGGTAATCAAAGAGAAGGTATAGGGGCGTCTCATCGATTTCCTCGCAGAATCTGCAAGTCGTTATGTCATCAATGCCCTTTCTGCTGAGGTGTTTATGGAGCTTGTAGTACGCAGTTAGGGTTCTAGTAAGGATTCTTAGTTCATTCATATTCATTGAAAGCGCCAATCCCGCAAGTCTTTCGTCAAAGCCCGAGATTAGTGCTTTGGAATACTCAAGGCCTGGGACAATGCCCATTGCTATATGCGCAGACTGCGACCCTTAATGATTTCTTGAGTGCTCGCTTGATACTGCTGGAAGATATTTCACAGACTGGTTCTGAGCCGTATATTTTTTACGACTCCCAACCTAGCTAGCTCATCCGTGGTTTCGCTGTCGTTGTCTAAGCTCATATCAGACGGATACTGTTGTCACTTCAAGCATGTTTAGCGCGTCAACATAGTCCAGAACTAATTTAGATAAGATTTCTGATGCAATAAATGCTTTCAGCGTAGCCTAATTGAAATCAGAGATCAGAATATTTTATGGAGTAGGACCATATTCTATAGACTCTCTAGTTAATGACAAATGATAGCGAAGATGTCTGCCTGAAAAAGGATTCCAAATTCTCCCAAACAAGGCCTTTCTTTCTTGGTTTCGTTCGTAAACCAGAATATGTCGTTGTCCTATTAATGTTTACCACATTAATAGGACCTTTCCTTCCCAGTCCTGCCTAGAAGGAATGAAATCCTGATATAGCTTCGAGAAGATGTGCCTTGGTTGTGACAAGTTTCTCCAAAAGAGAATGTTGTATCTATCCGACTGTGGAAGCCTATTTCGTCTTTTCTGCCATCCTGGTCCTGAGAACCGCCTTCTTAGACTCCAGGCTCCATCTAAACAAGCTTCTGCATGATAGCCAATCATAGCTTCAAGTGAAGCGGTAGGTGTTAACTCTCCTAGAGACCACTCCTTTGGCTGGGTGATCCACTTTCTTGCATATTCAAGGCCTTCCTTACAGTTGCGGACCTCCTCGCGCAGACAGTCCACCTCAAGCATAAGTTTGTGGGTCTCAAGCCTAAGGCGACGAGTCTCTTTGAGCGTCAGTCCTCGCAGTGAAAACTTCTTAAATATTGCGTAGTGTTACCGCTGCCCTCTGGATATTTGAGGAGTATCCACAATAAGTCCGGCCTTCATGTCAGCCTAGCACTTTAACTGAGTGACTTTAATAGCGTCGAGATCCTGCGGAAACTGGACTTCCTTCGGGGGATTCCCCTTCTGTCCGAACCTAATGACGCTCCTGTCCAGCACCGCCAGAAGTTCAGCCTCCTGCCTTTCGTTGGAATGCTTTCGCGTAGGGTTCCGTGTTTGATCTGCGCTCTCGGAGCTCCAGGATATCCCTTTAACACTAGATTCATCGGCATTGTTGTCGTCGCTGGAATCACGCCACTCATAACCTGAGTAAAATCGTTTCGTGCCAGACTTCACCTCATCAGAGTCCACCGCCTCTGAAACATCACCCTTCGCTTCATCTGCAGGGACAACTCTTCCTTCTACTCGTTCTTCTACACCATACTCCACTTTCTTCTCATTTCCTTCTTGTCTCTTCTTGCTTACGGTCGCTTGAAGTTTCGACTCGAAAGATAATCGCAAAGCCTTCAGTCGTCCTGTTTCGATGCTGTAGCTTGCCTCACCTTCGACACCAACGAGAAGAAACCAGAACCCCTCCCGTGAGGGGGACGGGCCTTGGGTAACCTCATTTAAGCGTTTTTATTGTCGGTTGCCTGTGAGGCATAGTATTTATCTGGTCGAGCCGACCCGTTCGTGGAAAAGAATGGCACTTGCAACTGCTCAGTACTTTTGCAACTGTTTTATTTTCCATAGATATTTTATTATCAAAAATTAACAGTAAAAAGAGCGAAACTGTGTTTTATAGTAATTAAGATAAAGTTTAAAATTAAGTATATGACAGTTCTGCTGCTCGCCGCTGCGCTGACATTTCGGTGTGAAGCCCTTGAAATGTGTCAATGTGAATATTATCTATCATTTATTTCTTATCACTAATAAATCACAGATGAGGGTATATATTTCTTATACCGGATCTTAGACCATTAATAGCACATCCTTAGTTTTGAAATCATTGGCTGCAATAATAATAATTTCTATCATCCTATAATATTTCCTATCCTTACTTTTAATATTATAAATGTGAAAGCGTGGATGTTTGTTACGCTTTCACGCAAAAACTACTGAACGGATTTCGATGAAATTCGGTATGGTAGTAGTTTAGACTCTGGATTAAAACATAGGCTACTTTTTATCCCGAAAAAGTAGTGTTCCCGAGGGATACTATACTTACGCGGGCGGAGCCGCGAGCAACTGCTAGTAATATTATAAATGTGAAAGTTTGTGACGATGGATGGATGTTTGTTACTCTTTCACGCAAAAACTATTGAAGGGATTTCGATGAAATTTGGTATGGTAGTAGTTTAGGCTCTGGATTAAAACATAGGCTACTTTTTATCCCGAAAAAGTATAGTGTCTCCGAGGGATACTGTATTTACGCGGGTCGAGCCGTGGGCAACAGCTAGTAATCTCATAAAGCTAAAGCTGTACGAGATGTCAGCTTAAGGCCCGATTCGACCACACTTGAAGTTACACGAGTGTAACTATAATGAGAATAATTTTACTCCTTCAATTTACTCTAGGATATCTTCGTTTGCGTTTTACCAAGTTACTCGAAGAGTATACTATGCTCGGTATTATTATTCAATGAATAATGAACGAATTTATAAACCGACAAAAAATCATGGTCTATTGTTTGTATTAGAATGACTTGTACGCCATAATAATTTAATTTCGTAGAGTAATACAGTAAAATGTCAATATCAAATTATAACACTTCACAATGACATTGATCGTGACAATTGGCAGCCAGCTGTGCGACTATCCACTATTCTCAGTTTAATACTTTACTCCGTCAAAATCGCCCGTGTAAATATTTACTCCCGTGTAATTGCCTTATTCTTGGATTAGTAGTTGGAAAAACGCAAAATCAGCTTACTCTTAGATTAGGAAACATTTATACTCGAGTAAAATTTTACTCCAGTTTGGTCGAATCCGCCCTAAGTCATATAATTTTATCGGTTTATAAACGATCTTTCATTTTTCTAACGATTTAAAGATAAAGGCAAAGTCCAATAATATCATATCGCAACAGATATATGAATGCGCTAATAATGTCGTCGATAAGAGAAGGCTTTTTGCAGTACATTAGCGCTGATTAGCGCTGATCAAAGGTCGGTGAACAGTTAGCACCGAGTACCCAAACAATAACATATATTTACTTACGTTATTAATACTGTATTAGATTAACTAGTATCTAACTAGTAGCAAACAATAGGTTTAACTATTGTTTGTCTCGTCGCATCGTAACCTGCACCTCTGTAGTCTGTACCCTCGGGGTACAGACTACAGTGTGATGATGATGAGATATTTTTGTCACTCAATACTCAATTGTCACTACGCAACAATTTGTATGACATCGAATCAGATATCACTGGCTTTTGCCCGCGGCTCCGCCTGCGTAAATACATCCCACGGGAACACTGTACTGTTTCGGGATAATAAGTAGCCTACGTGTTATGGAAGGGCGAATCCATCTGACACAAGTGTCTTATGACACTTACTAGGTGGATCTCATTCTCTGACAAATATGTGCACCTAGCACAAATTGTAAATTAGGCTCAAACTAGTATTATGCCAAATTTCATCAAAATCCGTTCAGTAGCTTTTGCGTTAAAGAGTATCAAACATCCGTCCATCCTCACCAACTTTCACATTTATAATAGAGAGTTTTACCTTAAAAATAAAACTTACCTATTATCTTTTCATCAATATCCGGAATCCATCTTTTCGTTCACAAGCCCGCGCTTTTGGTTGCCTCCCCGCTAGAGCCTCCTCTACTCACTATTTTCCATCACCACCTATGATCTCACGTTGGAGGGGACTGAGGGTTGGTTTATCAATATAGAACTCATGATGCACCAGGTAGCCATTACCTGGACTCCGGATATTGATGAAAAGATAGTAAGTTTTATTTTTAGGTAAAACTCTCTATTATCTGTTTTGTATCAATATCCGGAATCCATCTTGAGTGATTTGTTTGTTATTACCTGGTGTTGTAAAGCTAAAGACGCTATAATGTGTAAAAATAGAGAAACGCCTAAGTGTCATCGAGTATGATTTTCTTTTTATTAATATTCCTATAACAAGTATAAATCAAAATCTAATTTACAGGATCAAAATAATTAGATAATGATAATGACTGATTTGCATTATTACTATCAACTAATTCCTTTTGGTCTATTACCAAAAGGAAAAAAAGAAAAAAGTGTGAACAGGTCTCCAATTACCTTAATAGTTTTAAGAATTTGATCTATAGGGAAATTTTCAAAAGATTAAGGGAAACTACTGCTGAACGTACTGAAACAGGGGTAGCCTCAATTCCAGCTTCACTTAAAAGAGATTTAACCCTATAACAGTCCTAGAAGCAGGTTTAACATCACCTCTAGCGGTAATAAATAAGTGGTTTATATTTTTCCTACGAACAGCACCTAACTCTATCAAACGCCTTTTCCAGAAAATTATATTTAACCTCTTAATAGGATGTTCTTTTAGTCTCCATCCCGACTGCCTATAATTGCAATTATCAGTTTTCGATCCAAATGCAGGCCACAATATGATTGTATCACCTTCATCAGTTAAGCTTTGATTATCTATGCGTAACAAAGTGAGGTCGTGAACCCTGCGGCCAGAAGCTAGGAGTAGAAGTGTAGCTGTATGTCGTGACACTTGATATAAATTGTTTTCATCTAAAATGTATACATCTATATGAATTAACAATTGTTTAGGGTTCAATATAGGTGGTTTAGATGGTGTTTCACGAGCTACTGATATAGCTTTTAGAACGTGCTTAATAAAGAAATTTGAAGATAAATCAATGTTAGGTGTTAAATGCGTAAAAGTAGATATTTTTTATATGAGAGACCTATGTTACAATGTAGATAAGCAAGATATCGTGCAACTTGATCAGCATTGGGAAATTTAAAATTTATAGAATAAGACTCACACCATTTCTTCCATCTGTCCCACGCAGGTCTATATGTTTTTATTGTTGATGATATCCAACTTGACAGCAACTTTTGTTCATCTTCTGTCCAGTCTGTCAATACTTCTTGCCACCCAAAATTAGCCAAGCCTCCAGCTGTAGGTCTTAAACTTGTGGAGGGTGAATTCCTGTTCTCGTATCCAGGAGAACACGTGGCAAGTCTGTAATCGTGTACGGAGGCAGAAGAGCACGGTGGCGAACATCGGCCTGCCAAAACACTTTGTTCCATCTGGGGACTATCAAAATATGTCCCTGCGCCTGGCTCAAGTGTTGAAGTACCCTGGGGAATAGGTTCGGCGTAGGGAAGAGCCATGCTAATTTGTACTGCCACTGGTGACAAAATGCGTTGTGTAGATATCCTTTCTCGTCTAATATGTCTATTGATACATACCTCTGCACGACATGTGCTGTTTTGGACGCAAAAAGATCTATCTCCGGGGTCTGTTTCAGGAGCCTCTTGGATTTTGTTTCTCCCTATTTGTTTATGTAAGACACCACTGTCCGATTGTCTGATTGAAGAAGTATCTGGGCATTTTGAAGACGAAGCTGTTCGTGTACGATTGTCCCGTAAACCGCAAACATTTCTTTTTGGTTCACATGCCACGATTGTTGTTGTTTCGTCCATGAGCCTGTTATTACCGTGTCATCTATCTGAGCTCCCCAACCGATGTCGGAAGCATGGTACGCGCGCGCGTGCGCGAAAACTGTGGTCAGTAGGTGTGTCGTTGCGCTCATATAATATATTGGCATGGATCCTCCCACTGCTTTTGTCCACCTAAGCATTTCTACGCGAACGGGCTGTGAAATACTTATTAGGCGATAAGGGTGATGCTTGAATAGTTGCCGACTGAAATATTGTATTGTTCGACAATGAAGCCGACCCCTTCGGGTTACGAAAGTTGCAAAATGAGTCTCCCCATTAGCGATTGATACTGTTTGAGGGACCATTTGTCTGTTCCAAGCTGTCTTTGTAGTACCCTGCGTAGAAAATAATTTTGAACGGACTCTTTATTAAATAAATATTCTGGAATTTTATGTAAGACGTCGCGATTATATTTCTCGGATATATGGCGAAGCAAGCTATCACGGCGCAAATTTATAAAATCGGCTCGCCTATTACTATTTGCGAAATGTCATCCGATATTTTACTATACGTAGGCTCTTTAGAAAAAAAAATGATGATATTTTATTAAACAACGAATTAGGTGTTAATAATTTTTTTGAGTCACTAGCCCAATCGACCAAATCTTGTCAAGTATTTTGCAATGTCTGTTTTTGCTGAAGGACAGCATTCGTTTATCCAGCAAATGAACGCTCTAATAAATATGAACGTGAATCGTCTTAACATATTATTCGATTTAAATTGCTTCAATTCATCATTTACGTTAAGTTCGACAAATCCGGGGCTAGCTAAATATTTATTTTGTGTACCGATAAAACGAATTGCATACAAATCATTACATTTAAAGCGTTGTAACTGATTTAATTTTGTCAAGAATGAATCGTCTGCTTTTTTGTAAATTGGATCTTTAACAGTTGTACTTATTTCAGAAAGTATACTAAACTGGTTATTTTTAATGCCTTATGGGCGTCGCAACAATAAATCATTTGAAATAGTGGATTTTTCGTTGCATGCATTAATAGCGTTCGAATTATTAGTAACTTCGCTATTTTTTGCAATAACATCCGTTAGATATGCAACTTGTTGCGATAAAAATTCTAAATGTGCAGTGCTCACAGTATCTGGTTGTTTTCTTGCTCTTTTAGCTGAGCTAGGGCTTGAAGAATCACTTTTACTATTCGCCGATTCACTTTGATCACAAATATCCCGTGAAACAGAGCGAACGCGCTTTCGAGAATTATCGAACTTCACTTGAACCGCCCGCCATTTCACAATTATCATCACGCAATTCTTGATCTTCCATGATTTTAACGGAGAGGCAACTTTAAATTTGTATTAATATTAAATTAAAATTTTAAAATACGTATAACAATTTATGTATAATTATTAATAACTAAACTAAAATAACTAACAAAAAATTATTAAAACTAAACGATTTTTAATATAAAAACAAGTAAGACTTGTGAAAGGTGTAACAAACGATGCTATAATGATGAACCAACACTCAGTCCCCTCCAACGTGAGATCATAGGTGGTAGTGGAAAGTAGTGAGTAGAGGGGGCTCTGGCGGGGAGGCAACCGAAAGCGCGGGCTTGTGGACGAAAAGATGGATTCCGAATATTGATACAAAACAGATAATGTGTATTAGTAGGATTTTTGCCACTAGGGGCGTTTATTTCAATGCCATACAATTTGTAGTTACTTTAGCCCTTTTTTACGTTTTACGCTAAATTAAGTAGTAGCTTTTTTCGTTGAGCACTGAGCAGTGATAAAAACTCACACTCAGCACACAGCTCAATCTATTCCGTACAAGGTCACGGATGCTCCAAGAAAAAAATATCATAAGCCACGCTGAAATCCTACATTAACTCGGCTGTGAAAATCCGTAAATGCAGATTTACAAAGGCTGTTGGGTTCAATCGTTTGACGCTTTTCACAGGCTTCTTCTTGTAAGGTTTGTAATTCTTTGGTCACTTATGTTTTCGCTTTATCGTGAATTTTGTTTTGCAATCGCAAATTTGAGCCTATTCGATCAGCAGCTAGCACTTGGGCAACCATTCACGCCGTTCAACTCTATTAGGATTTGTAGCTGAACAAATTTCGGTTACTGCATAATTATTTTATACTATAAACTTTTATATAACTTTTATTATATTAACTTTTCAATACATACAAATAAAAAAATTGAGGTGTCTGTTTGTAATTTAAAATTAACAGCTTTTCACTTAATGCATATGAAATTAGTATATTCAGTACTTACAATAAAATATCAATTTTTAAAAAAATTGTCTGTCCATCTGTCTGTTCCGGCTAATCTCTTTTTTGTGAACGTCTTGGTTTTACAGATCCTTCTTACGCTTGAATGGTGATAATAATAATACAGCAACAATTCTTATATTCTCCTTTATTGGTGTGTACATATGAGAGAGATGCTTAACACAGATACGTCTACACTATATATAGCCTTTTGGCCAACTAAAATAAACTAACTAGATAGGCTGTGCTTGTGACATCTGCCAATATGACATTGATAGTTCTACTTGTTAATACTGCTATGTAATAGAACTATCAATTATATGCAACACCTCCCTTTTCGAGAAAACGCAAAATAATATTATAAGTAAATAACTAAGAACAATTTCTCTCAATTTCTCTTCTCATGTGTATACAATTTAGGACGTCTTACACTTCTACCAGACCTGGTTACGTAACCGGTATTTTCTAGACTCTCCATAGGAACACAGTTATCATCGTTTTTACAATTTTGAACAGGACTATTTCCGAGTTGTGCCGAACTCATGGGGTTTATAATGTCCTGTATGGGAGCCACACTGTCAGTGTTGCCACTACTATGGCCATAAAAAGAAGGTGGAGGATTTGTTTTTTTTTTAATTCCTTTTTCTACGTCTATACACAATACCATTTGGATCCACAATATAATAGGATCTACCACATTTTAAATTCTCTTTAATTATTCCCGGAGTCCAAAAAGATTAAAGATTTTTTCTGAAGTAAATGTCATCTCCAGGCTGAAAAATCATAAGACGTTTGCTTCACATTCCTGTCAAAATAAAGACACATTTTGCCTCTGCTGCGGGTTTAAATTTTTTGTTTAAAATGGGCAAACGGCTGGACCGATTTTCACGGGACTTTCACTGGCAGGCTGATGTTACAAGGTCTAACACAGGCTACTTTTATTTTAGGGTTCCGTTTAAAGAAATAGGGTTCCCTTTCCGTTGGTTCTATGCAAACGAAGTTGCGGGCACCAGCTAGTATAATATAAAGTTTTTGCGGGTTGTGACGTCATTAGTTTTTTCTACTGAAATTATAAAGTTAAATCACAACAAACCTGGTCTTTCTGGTTTTACGTTGCGTATTACAATGTAACCTATGATATTTCTAGCCCCTGTTTGTAAAAACTACATATAAATAACTTTCTTATCTTGATTATACTTTCCGTTAGAAAACAGGAACACGAAGAAAGGGAAATATGGTCGCGCGTGTATTTCGTGCGAAGGTGAAAATAAATTTCATTGATATCAGTTATCGAGCGATGTCGGCGAAAAGTGCCGCAATCTGCGCCATTACCTCAAATGGCCGATTACTGTAATGGAGATTATAGGATTACTGTAATAGCAGTATAAACGCAACAGATTAACTGGAACACTACACAACTGGAAGGATACGAGGTGCTATTACGAAATAGGCGCTGGACGTTTGCTGACCAAAATTCGACGATCAGAACGCCCCAGAAAAACTTTGTAGAATCTAGAAAATAGCTCACTTATTTAAAAGGGATCGCATTGGCTGCTTTGTGCTGCTGTTGTTCACTCAACAGCACTCAGCAGATAGATAGATTTTCAACAAAATGTCATACAAATACAGCCAAATGCCAATATACAATAACATTGTAAGTCAATATAACGTATTGGCGTGCCTTCGAGTTTTAGCATATTGATGTAAAACAGCGCTGTTGACAAATCGTTAAAACTTTGAACCTCGACCTCGCGTCTCCGGCGCGGGCGGTAATGTGGCCGTGTAACGGGTATATTAATTAAAACACAAAATCACCAACGTAACAAAATACACTGGCGGACACATAAACTGCATCATAGTGCAAGATAACATTCAATGACATATAATTAGTGAAAGTGCAAACTATTTTATTTTTGACATAGATTTATTTCAATGATAATGCTAAGACTGGTTCTTGATCTGACGAAAAATCTATTCATGTGTGTATAGCACAACTTTTCTCACTAAAAGAATCAAATTACTCCTTTTGCAGCTTTTTGGAATGAAAATGTGAATAGAACAAAAACGGCGTTATTATGAAAAATTTACAATACTAAGAAAAGAAAAAGTTTTTTTTGTTTTTAATAAGGTGTATTGCGAAATCGTTTCTGCCGTTTCGTAACTGATTCAGGTCGGTTTCGTATCGACCTGATCAGTGTTCTAAAAAGATCTTGCGGAGTATTGTCCCATTCTTGTGACAATGCAACTCTGAGCTCCGCAACTGTTGTGGGATCGGATTTCTTGTAAATATAGCTCTTTTTAGGTTGTCCCACACGTGTTCTATCGAATTGAAGTCCGGGCTACGTGCTGGCCCATCCATGGAACGAATCTCAACCTGAGTAAAGTATTGGTCAACTTGTCTCGCTGCGTGCGGACGAGCATTATCCTGCATCAGAATGAAGTTTTCGCCTATAAATCCGCTAAAAGGTACCACATGAGAGTCCAATATCTCCGTTATATAGCGATGTGATGTTAAACCACGGCCATGTGTGTCTGCGTCAATAAACACAAGTTTAGTTCGAGCATCCATCGATATGCCGGCCCAAACCATACAAGACCCGCCTCCAAAGGCGTAAGGCGTAAGGCGGAACCCTCTCCTCAATGTAATTTTGAGCATATCGCTCTCCTCGTCTACTCATCAGTGAATAATACGGAAGCCCATTGCTCTTCAGTCCAATTCTTCAATTTCTTCAATTTCAAAAAAAATTCAAAAAAATCTTAGTCGAGCTTGCCTGTGAGCTGCAGACAATTTTGGTCCATTTGCGGGTCTGAAAGGTGTGATATCACACTCTTTTAGCCTTCTTCTCATGGTTCGTACACTAACTGCTACGCCACGTACCTGGTGGAGCTCATTTTTAATGCAGTTGTCACAATAAACTTGTCGTCACGAGACGTTGTCACCCGAGTTATGCCGGTTCCAGGTCTTCTTTTGAATGAACCTGTCTCCATAAACCTTCTGTAAACTCGGGAAACCGTAGACTGGTTTACATTTAAATCTGCAGCAATTGTTCGTTGGTCTGGGCCTTGCTGACTAGAACAACAATTTGTGCGGCTTTTTTGGATGATACGTCCATATTCTTGAGAGAAAAACGTGTTTAAAATGAAAACAGACTAGCAATTAAACAATTAGTAACTATAATTCAAGATGTAACAAAACAAAAAAAATAACCATCAATCACAACATTAACGTAACAATGAGTTAATCTTTAGTAAATTGACAAGATTTCTTCTATAGAATATTTTTTTTTCTTTTGTGACAGTACCATTGTTAAGGACAGCGGCCTCGTAACGTAATTACATAAGTGAATTGAAATGTGAACGATAAACAAGTGATTTAAAACAGTACATAAACTATAATGGTGAATATTCAGTGACTATATGTATAGATTTCTATAGCATCAGTGTGCAAAAAGTCGTGTTAAATGGTGTTTTATCAAGTGAAGGTTATTTTGCTTATATATTTTAAACTGTAGTGAATTTTAACGTAGTTTCTTTTGATTTACATAGATAAACATAATATCTAATAGGATAAATAACAGTTTGATTTATATAATAAATGGATACGTAGATATAAGGCAAAAACTGGTAAAAATACATGGCATTTCATACATGGTGTAGGTACCTACCTTAGGTTATGAATATCTTTTATATGGAATAAGATTATTAATTAGTATGTAAGGATTTATGTAATTGAATATAACAATAAAGAATTTCACACAACGCGTTTTGCTTCACCTGGCTCATGGAAAGTAGGGACAATAGCCGTATAGAGAGGCAAAAGTGAGAAGAGGCTTTGCCCAAATCGGTGTAACCTTGCTATCTTCGAGTCTAATCTGAGCCGGCGGTTGAAACCCTGTGGAATAAATAATACAGTCCCCTACAACCATATTTAAATTTGATTTTGTTTTTGTGTTTATAAACCAGCCTTTTTTTCCCAATACCAATAAATGTAAAAAGTTCGCATATTTCGTAATAAAATTTGATTGAATGTGTTCTTGCACTATGATGCAGTTTATGTGTCCGCCAGTGTATATTATTATATTAGATAATACTTATGTATAATAATTATATTAGGTTATAATAGGACATATGAAATTGGCGTTTTGTAAAGGAGGAACATAAAGTCGATTTTTTCAAACATAATAAATTTATTTAATCAAAGCATATACCATTGCTATCTATGCACTTTTGCCATCTTTCCTTTCCATCAGATTCCTTTACTAAAAATACAATTCGGATAGGAATCAATTAAATTTTTGATGGCGCTTTGGACTGCCCCATCGGAGTTGAATTTTTTTCCTTGCAAGAAGTTATCAAAATTTCGAAAAAAATGGTAATCTGTTGGAGCAAGGTCCGGGGAGTACGGTGGATGTCTTAGACGTTCCCATTGAAGCTCCTCTAATTTGGTAGCCGTCTGTTGTACAGTGTGTGGTCTAGCGTTGTCCTGAACCAGCAGTGGCCTAGAGCGAATGACCAACCTCGGTTGTTTAGCAGCTAGCTTTTCCATCATGATTTGCAGTTGCTGGCAATAGACATCTGTCGTAATCGCCTGGCCAGATTTAAGAAAGCTGTAGTCAACGAAACCAGCACTAGTCCACCAAACGCTCACAAGTAACTTTTTTTGAGTCAATTTTCGTTTGGGGCAGGCTTTGGCTGGTTCGCCAGGGTTCAGCCATTGCGATGAGCGTTTCCGGTTATCGCACAGGATCTAGGTACTTTTCATCACAGGTAATGATTTGATTTAAAATCCCTTCATTATTGTGCTGGTTGAGTAATGTACGCAGCAGTCGACGCGCGTTTGTCGGTTTGCTGCACTCAATTCATGAGGTACCTACTCACCTTTCAATTTTAATAATCGATCTAGCTAGGTCTTTTCTCAGAGAAACCGCGTATTTTTGAGTTTTTATGGATTTTTCCCCGTTACGTGATATGACAACATTAGAGCTATTTCGCTCTCCGATTAGTAAAGCGAATGGCTCAGCTACATATGCGTTCGAATTTTTTGAGTTGTTGGCAAATTGGTGTCTCGGGTTCGAGTCCCGGTCAGACTAATATTTTTGTGATAATTATTTTTTTAATATATAACTAAATAACAAGAAGTCCGAGAAAAGCGCGGTCTACCAAGTACCTATGCCATTGTCCAAGACTAAAGGGGCTACCTGGCCTAATGTTTATTGTGTTGAGGGGAATCCTTTGTGTCTCAGTGCTTAAGCCGCGACCCGCGGCTTGATTGTGGTGTGCAAACGTCCAGAGATTATTATTATTGTCCTCAAGAAGTATAATTGAACATTGAAAGAGTCGTTACACGCGACACTTGTTGTGTTATAATGCGTGGATCCCTACCAATCGGAGGTCTTTCACCCTGCTGTGCAATCGATCTATCGATATCGGCAAGGATCTTGGCATATTGTTCCATTGGTTAATGATCATCACGGGCGGCGGGAGGGACAGAAATAGTGCAAAATGTATAACCATTATGACTTAGTATCGAATTCCGTAGCTAGGCCAAGGGGATCTCTAACTTTGACCAAAAAGGGCTCTTATATGAAAAACTTGAACGGCAAATATGTCAAAAAAAGGTTACAGTTACTACTTACGAGGCTCGAATTGAAATGTTAGTTTACAAATGAAGTATTTGTAAGTACTACAAAGGCGTTAAATTTAATGCTAATGTGTGGACTCGACACTCGTTAAGTTCATGATTAATGACTTTGCTTATTTTGGTACAGTGTGCTACACTACACAATTTGCATGTTCTGAGAACATTAAGGAAATGCAATTTAAAACACTAGGCACATATTGTATTTAAGTAATACGTGAAGCAATAATTTTGTACCCCTTTTTACGAGAATTATGCAAACGGAAATTTGGCAAAGTTAAAGATTAATAAATAAGGAGGGAGGAGTGCACTAATATTTTAATAATGCTTAAAAATACATTTAATTAATGAGAATAACATTACACACACTACCTCAAATTAATAACTCACACTACCATAGGTAATGCGTTAGATACAGTTTTGTCGTCACGTTGACGTTTGTCAATCTGTCTTTTACATTCAATACGTTTTAATTTCGTATTAGAGTCAAGAGAACCCGTATAAAGTTCAAACTTAAAAAGTGATTACAATTACAGGGGAATTTCGACCACTTGTTTTAAATATACTTCCATGTCCGTTGTCTTACATTCTGAATATTCATCTGTTGAGTTATACATAGTTAGGCAAGGTAAAATACAAAATATAAAAGCCTTAAAGGCGCAAGGTGGAATGACCGCAAGGATAAGACCGTATAAACAAAATTACATTTTTTAGCAGGAGCGAGCTGACGATGAATGAATCATAGCTAAGAACACTCGATCATTTCAGCTTTCAAACAAAAAAAACTAGATCAAAATCGCTTCATCCATTTGGGAGCTACGATGCCACGGCCAGACACGCACACGGACAGACAAGCACACAGACAGACAAGCACACAGACAGACAAGCACACAGACAGACACGCACACAGACAGACACGTCAAACTTATAACAACCCTCGTTGAAATCTTAGTCAGCTATGTCATTTTATACTCGGGTTTTCCGTAGGTGAGCCGTATGGTATATCTTTTGACTTGTCTGATGTCTCTATTTATTTCTTAGGTAAAAATAAGATTTACCTTTTAACCTTTTACAGCAGATCAACCTACAAGTATTATGGCTAAGTCGATGTTTACTTGAGTAAAGTAAATATCCGGCACGAGCTTACATAACTACGTAAATAACAAAATAAATGTGTATTTACTGCGATATGTGTTACTGTATGCTAATTTTCGATATTAGATAAGATTAGATAGCTCCCCACACCGATTTCGGTGACGGTGGTCGGTTTCATGGAAACCAGGTTTACGTCGTTACGTCTAGCTACCCAGGAGTTGTTTTATAGTGCCCAGGTGTGTGCACAGTACACAAGAGCACTCTCTCTTCCTTTACTCTCGAAGCCCAGTGGGACTAACGGACCGACATGGCTGGCGAGAGATCAGGCGCAGGTCCGACTTTTTACATGCCCATTCGACGCATGGATCATCTCTCTTGTCACACCTTGTCCCAATCAAACTTGGAAACAAATATTTTCGATTCCCATCGAACCCGCGACCTCCGAGTCGAGAGTCGTAGATAAATAAATAAATATAACCGTCTGGGGAAAAGAGAGCGGCTTCGAACTGATAGTGCCCAATTCCAGAAACAACGATTACCAGAATTCTACTCTGGACTGGAGACAATATTTTATGGTCACATACATATCGTATTACGAAATAGCGACCTCCGTGGCTCAGTAGCATTGGGATTTGGGGCTCGAGCCAGACCGTTAGATTGACGTGGTGTGGAAGCGTACATAGGTATTATTATTATTCACGATTTCCGATTCCGATTTCCACCGTGTTGGAAACAACACGTTCTGTTCTACTAATCACCGTTCGGCGTTCACTTATCAGCTCTATGTATGTCACAGTATGGCAGACAACACATCGAGGTGGCGAAGAAGCTGCAGCGGAGTGACAGCTCGGACGAGGACGAGCCGCCGGTGCCCGATGACAAGCCCCCCTCCGCCATCGTCAAGGAAAACGGCACCAATGGTGAGAGACTTACGAGCAAGCAGGTTACCTGATATCCTGATTATCCACAGAGAAGTTACTCTTTAAATAATCAAAGGGTGGTAGTAATGCTAAGGTACTAAGGCGGGTCAATAAGTCCGTGACTTTTTGAATTTCTAACCTCCTTACTGAAAAAGCAACACTACTCCTGTCAACAGGCATCTGTCAGTTGACTCCTATCAAAATTTGAACTTGCTGCGTCAGTTAGTTTGTGTTTTACAGCTATCTTTATCAGACTATCCAGTAACTTAAGGAAACAATGGAAAAAAGTGAATTTCGTGTGCTTATTAAGCATTATTTTTTGCGAAAAAAAAACCATTACCGAGACCAAGGCTAAGCTTGATAAATACTATGGGGACTCCATCGATTTCAATGGTAAAAAAGTGGTTTACTGAATTTCGTTGTGGCCTTACAAGCACTGAAGATGCCGAACGTCCTGGACGCCCAGTTGAGGTCTCTACACCCGAAACAATCGAAAAAATTCACGATATGGTGTTGGCCGACCGAAGATTAAAAGTGCAAGAGATTGTGGAAGCCATAGGCATCTCGCATGGCTCAGTGGTTTCAATTTTGAATGATCACTTGGGCATGAGAAAGCTTTCCGCAAGATGGGTGCCGCGTTTGCTCACAGTCGACCACAAACGCAATCGTGTAACAATTTCACAGGAAGGTTTGGCGTTGTTTAATCACAATATGGAGGAGTTTTTTAACCGTGGACGAAACATGGATCCATCACAACACACCAGAGACCAAACAACAGTCAAAACAGTGTGTTTCTAAGGGTGAATCGGCGTCAAAGAAGGCCAAGGTGGGTTTGTCAGCCAATAAAGTTATGGCGACTGTTTTTTGGGATGCACGTGGGATAATCCACATTGACTATCTTCAAAAGGGAAAAACAATTAATGGGGAATATTATGCCAACTTATTGGACCGCTTCAATGAGGATTTGAAAACAAAACCGACCTCATTTGACCAAGAAAAAAGTTCTTTTTCACCAAGACAATGCAAGGGTGCACACATGTGCAGTTGCCATGGCAAAATTCCATGAATTGGGCTATGAATTGCTCCCACATCCACCCTATTCTCAAGATTTGGCTCCGAGTGACTACTTCTTGTTCCCAAACCTGAAAAAATGGCTCGGAGGAAAAAGATTTGACTCCAATGATGAAGTCATCTCGCAAACAAAGGCCTATTTTGAGGACCTCGACAAATCATATTTTTTGGAAGGGATAAAAAAATTGGAGAAGCGTTGGATAAAGTGTATAGAGCTCAAGGGGGACTACGTTGAAAAATAAAATGATTTATTTATCAAAAAATCTGTGTTTTATTCCAAAAGTCACGGACTTATTGACCCGCCCTCGTAGCTCTATATTGCTTCAAATATGTGAATGCGCGAACTGATCACACAATTTAACATTTGAACGTATTAATGTTGCAGGCACAAAGAACAGTGTGATAGAGCGACAGGAGATCCTGGGGCCGACGCCGGAGCTGAACTACAAGCGCAGCACTAGCCAGGAGCGCCTGCCGCCCCAGCACAGGGGTGACAATGGCAAAAACGAGGTAAGCGCACTTCCCCGCGTCGAGTAAAGGTTCGCACTAATGGTAACAACGCGGCAGCGAAACTACGCGACGCAACACGGCCAAATATTCTTTGTATGAGATATAACGCACTACGCGGCAGCTTGGGTCTTACCTTAACTCTTCCAATACACACACAGTACACACGCGAAAAACAATCAAACTTTAAACATTGAAGGCGATGACCATGTCGCGGCGGACCCGAGAACAGTAATATTATACATAGGCTGCACTAAAAGTATCGGGAATGGTATATTTCCACTGTTCCTGTCATTAAATCTTTATTTATTTAATCTTTATTTAATTAAAATCTTTTTAATTTAAAACTCCTTGGTTTTAAAAATCGAATACCGTTTATTTATTTAAAAAAAGATTCTCGGTCTTGTCACAAGGTCTTGTCAAACTTGTTTAGTCGTTGAGAAAATGGAATTGACTCGAGAAAATTCTAGAGCGATGATTTATTATGACTTTCGAAGTGGTTTAACACAAAAACAGTGTGTTGACCGGATGATTTCTGCATCTGGTGATGAAGCCCCATCCAAAACCACAATTTATCGCTGGTTTTCTGAATTTCAACGTGGACGTGTCAAGCTCAGTGATGATCCCCGTCAAGGTCGTCCAAAAACTGCAGTCACCCAAGAAAACGTTGATGCTGTGCGTAAGCTGATTGAGGAAGATCGACATGTGACATACCGCGAAATTCAGGCAACTTTAGACATTGGCATGAGTCAAATACAAATAATCTTGCATGAACAATTAGGTGTAAAAAAGTTGTTTTCCCGATGGATACCGCATTTGCTCTGTGAAGAGAAAAAAGCGGCTCGCGTTACCTCAAATGCTGTATACAACATCGTATCAGGTGACGAATCCTGGATATACGCGTACGAACCCGAATCAAAAAACCAGTCACGAGTTTGGGTGTTCGAAAATAAGTTAAAGCCAACAAAAATTGTTCGTTCACGGAGTGTTGCAAAAAAAAGGTGGCCACGATTGTCTCCAAAACCGGCCATGTTGCGACTATTCCTCTTGAGGGACAAAGAACGGTTAATGCAGAATGGTATGCTAACATTTGTTTGCCACAGGTCGTTTCTGAACTCCGTAAAGAGAACTGCAACCGCCGCATCATCCTCCATCACGACAATGCGAGTTCTCACACCGCGCACAGAACAAAAGAGTTTTTAGAGCAAGAAATCATAGAATTATTAGACCATCCGCCGTACAGCCCCGACCTAAGCCCTAATGATTTCTATACTTTCCCTAAAATAAAGAATAAATTGCGTGGTCAGAGATTTTCATCACCTGAAGAAGCTGTGGACGCCTAAAAAACGGCCATTTTGGAGACCCCAACTTCCGAATGGAATGGTTGCTTCAATGATTGGTTCCATCGTATGGAAAAATGTGTCAAATTTCGCGGAGAATACTTCGAAAAGCAATAAATACATTTTTAAATAGTAATGTTGTGTCACTTCCTTGATTCCCGAAATTTTTAGTGCCGCCCTCGTATCCCCCGCTAACTGAGACGGCACAGAGACAAACCTTCAGTATCTCCGAACACACGACCTCAATGTTGTTCAGGGCCTGAGCCCCGGGGTTCACCAACGGCAAGTCCGAAGTTATTGACAGTAAGCAGTCACTTGGCAGACGACGGCAGCATTGAATAGCTAAACCGTTGTGTAAATAGTTTTATTAGTAAGGAGAACAATGCTACTTTTTATCACGACAAAATGTTGAGTCCCCGCAGGATTTCTTTTGGCGCGTAAGCAAGTCGCGGCCAACATCTAGTATTCAATATAGAAAATCTCAAGCTGTAACCTGTTTTCTTTCGTTTCCAGCACAACCTGGAGTTCCACCTGCACCACTGCATGGACCTGGTGAAGGCGGGCATGGAGTCCATCATCGAGGACCAGGTGACCTCCGTGTTCGAGGCCGAGGAGCTGCGCAGCTGGAACCTGCTCACTAGGACTAATAGGTTACCTCTGATTACGATGCATCGACGGTAGTTGTTAACTTGACAAAAGGATTATAAAATGTAATAGCTGAACTATTAGCCTCAGTTCACACTGAGACGCAACGCGTCATTTTTAAATTAGCGCTACAAAATTGAACTTCACTTGTTACACAATTATATATTTAAATTTTCGAGAAAAGTATTTATCACAATTAGATTTAAAAATTTACGACCTCCTTAGACTTCGTATCCACCTTATATTGTGTATCTTGTCCTACCCAGACAGTACGAGTTCCTGACGTGGCGGCTGACCATCATCTGGATGATGGGCTTCGTGGTGCGCTACTTCTTCCTGCTGCCGCTCAGGATACTCGTCTTCGTCATCGGGGTAAGTTCTCTCGTCTTTCTGGTACCAAACTTACCATAATATTGCATATTATTTCTTCTTTCGTCTGTAGATAAAAGAATTGCTTGAGTTTTTAATTAGTATCATAAGGTGATTCTAGAAAGGCCTGATGAAAAATAATATTTACTCAAGAAAGTTGCTGACTTAGTTGCCAAGAGCTTAACAAGGTTGGACCATAAAAAAAAAAACATTAATTTAGTGCAAATTTTAACTATGCCTTTGGCAACACCAGGTTTTAATGATGGTAGTGGTAATGTCGATGATCGGGCTGCTGCCGCCCGGCCGTGTCAGGCGCTGGCTCGGCGCGCTCGCCTACAAGATGTCCATCCGCACCATGATGAGGAGCATCTCGTGCGTGGCCAACTTCCACCAGACCGAGTACATGCCGGCCGTCAACGGCTTCTGCGTGGCCAACCACACCAGTCCCATCGACGTCGGCATACTCAGCATCAACACCTGCTTCTCCCTGGTAACTCGGGAGATCGTTTGCTAGGGTCTATGTGTGTGAACGTCCGGGTATGCTGGTCATCCGGGTTCATTGGGCTCATGTGGGTCCACCGTTATCAAGTGGGTCATTCGGAGCCGGGCTCACGAGGGTCCACTGGGCTCGCCTGGGTCCATCGCGCTCATCTGGGTTCGGGCTTGTAGGTGTGGTGGCTGGTGGTGGGCACGGCGGCGGTTGGCTGCCTGCCGTCGGGCGCGCGCAAGCGGCGGCTGGTGACGGCGGTGTCGCTGGCGTGCTTCAACTTCCTGTCGCGGTCACTCTCGGCGGTGATCACGTACCACGGCGAGCAGTACCGCCCGGAGTCCGGCATCTGCGTCGCCAACCACACCAGCCCCATCGACGCGCTTGTGCTCATGTGCGACCGCTGCTACTCGCTGGTTAGTTAACACACTACAGGTGCAGAAGCTAACTTCACCCCAAGTATGAGGGCTCCCCACACATAATTGCGAATTCGCATCGTATCGCAAATATCTGCGAGCTCGTATATGGGCTCAAGTATACGAGCTCGCGGATGCGATACGAATTCCTACCAATTCGCAATTATGTGTTAAGAGACTGTCCAGATCCAATTTTATTTGAACGTAAAATATGAAAACAATAGAACACATAGTGTTACCCAATTACAATGTGACTTATTTTCCGTGCTATAAAGCAGTACAATGACACATTTATTTGGTCGATTTTCATCTTTTTGTTTATGTTATATTAAATTCGATCGGAACCCACTACACAGTATATTATCATAGATTTGGCTGTACATTTTACGGGTAAATTTAGTACTCAAACGTTTAAGGCTAGCAGACCATTGCAGAGAAGCCCATACAGATTAAACGAAATGCAAACTCTGAGGTAAAAACTCACACTTACAGGTTACAGAATCGTAAATACACACTTTACTAACATCTTCTTCTTTCTTTCTAATTTAGAAACCAAAATTATTTAATTTGTAACATAAAATTTAAATACGTGCTCGGAAATTCGACCCTGGATGAATACGCAACGACAGACAAAAACTCCTCGACCGGGCACGCTTACAATATCTAGCAGCGCTGTGTGAGGCACACTGCTGCATGTGGGTAAGGCTGACCGAGTGTCGAGTACAGAATGTTGTTTTGTTGTGGGGTGACGTTATGTTGTTGATGTTGGGCCGCTTGGGGGCAGATGAGTTTCGAGCTTGTATCACAGGGGTGCATTGCGTTTTATGATAACAATCAACTGCGGAAGGGGAGGAGATATCACTTTCCATTACATTCGATAGCGTCCATTTTATCGTTGTGTTCGTCTATTTTATTTGAGCTCAAAAACCATATGTTACGTTGTATGACCATGTTTTAGATCGGCCAAAGGCACGACGGGTTCCTGGGGCTGCTGCAGCGGGCCCTGGCCAGGGCTTCGCCCCACATCTGGTTCGAGAGGTCCGAAGTGAAGGACAGACACGCGGTCGCTAGGAGGTGAGTGTGACTATTAAGATTTTAACTTTACTTAACAAAATGCTTTTTTTGGTTATCCCCGGAAAAAATTCAACACAAGTTTGTGACATTAGAATCTGTTCAGATTCAATTTAGTATTTTTCTTGATTATTATAAGGCGCATTACGCAGCAGCTGTAATGTATACACGTATGTTATACATATAGTATGTTACATTTTGATATTTCCAAGTAAATCACACGACACTGGAAAGCAATAATAATGCACATTTTATACGTACATATATTAATATAAATGTAGCTGCCATGTACATGTTTTAAATAGTTAATAGAATCAGGCGTTACTTTGCGGAAATCTATAGCATACAATTTAATTAATATGATATCTAGCAATATCCCGCAGAAAAATACCTACAACCTGCGAGCAAATGTGTGAGTGCACGCACAAGCATGCGTAAACACCTCCCTCCTCCCTCCTCCCACACACTGCTTATGCGTACACTCAGAAACAAGATCGTGCAAGGCCCCACACCACCATGCAGGTTGCAAAACTCGACGCGCGTTTCGCCCCGAACCTGGAGAATCCTCAGGAAGTGGACCTGCGAACAAAGGTTATTTTGTAATGGCTACTAGTACCCCCACCAAACAGGTTAATGAGCGGGGACGTAGTCAAGCAAGTTTCGTCATTCAATAATGCAAGTCTATTGTTGTTCTTTTCTTTAACTATTTCTAATTGTTCCAACACGCTCAGTCGAAAGCCCACACACATCTAAGTAACACCTAGGAATGGCCATCGGGTACACTATGATTACTATCTAAAAGGTGTTTAGCAAAATGAGATTTATCACGATGACCATTTCTATAAGCAGCGATGTGTTCTTTGTACCGAGTCTCAAAGTTGTGGTCAAAGTGGGTCAAACTGGACGTAACTTTGAGACCGACATTTGTTTGCACGATCTTGTTTCTGAGTGCGCGTGCGTGTGCGTGCGTGTGCGTGCACTCACACATTTGCTCGCAGGTTGTGGATATTTTTCCGCGGGATATTGCTAGATATAATAATAATTAAATTGTATCTTATGTTTGAATCCAAAGCTTAAACTACTACCAAATTACATCAAAATCCGTTTAGTAGTTTTTGCGTGAAAGAGTAACAAACATCCATCCATCCATCCTTACAAACTTTCATATTTATAATAATAGTAGGATAATCGTCAAGTTCATCCGTATTTCCAGATTGAAGGAGCACATCAGCGTGCCGGACAACCCGCCCATCCTGATCTTCCCGGAGGGCACGTGCATCAACAACACGTCCGTCATGCAGTTCAAGAAGGGCAGCTTCGAGGTCGGCGGCACCATCTACCCCGTCGCCATCAAGTCAGTATACCGCAGCATTCTTTTTAAATAAGAAGAAAATAAAAGATTCTTTATTAGCAAATAAATCTTTACATTGGTTATTAACCACCACGCCAAACTAAGTGACAGTTTGTTGGCAGACATTGCGCTCGTCTTGTAACATCTTAAAATTTAAATTCTTGACTAAACAAACAATAGCAAACACGCTAAGCAACACTCACACTATTGCACTTAAATATATAATACATATAAGGTTGTTTCAAATGAATTGCGGCTATTTTGTGCGTAAGCTCTACTGCTTATGTTAGTACCTTAAGGCAGAAAAATAATTAAAAAATTCGAAAAATTATACACACAACATATAAATTATAACATAGCGTTCTCTAAGGCGATGAGGTTGATGACCTCAGAGAAACAGGTGATTTAAAGAGAGAGCAATGACTTTGCCTAAATAGCTTCAATACAATCACCTTAACAGCGCCGCGGCCGTAATGTTAAGGGTAATTTCATTTTTTAGAATATATTTTTCTCGAAAATGTTAATTTATTTTCTGTCGTTTAGACAGAAAATAAATAAGTCAAGACATAAGCAGTTGATCATATGACCAGAATATCCGCAATTGGTTTTGTGCACCCTAATATAAGATTAGATAAGCTTTTCATTATAAAGATATAAATGGCGATTTAAAAAAATGAAACCAACAAATTTCATTTTAATTATAACCACAAGTCGCGTATAAATAAGACAATAAGGCAATGTTCCCACGAGCGTTTTTTAGTAGTCGTGAGCGTGACAGAAAAAAACAGCACTGTAAATAGAACTATAACGCTAATACGATAGAGTTGAAAATCGTATAGAGTTGTCAAATCTGATAATTGTCACTTCGATTTTCAGCTTTATTGTATTAACGGAGAGCTCTATTTACAGTGAATTTTTTTCTATCACGGTCACAAAAAAACTCTCTGGAATCTGGATGCAATGGCCGCTATCTTTACTTGCCCGTTATACTAGGTAGCCCCAAGTTTAACTTTTACTGCTCGGATTATGTCTCTTATTCCTTACACTTCGTTTATTAGTCACACATTTTTTTCCACCTGCCTAAATACCCGAAATAAAGTAAATCTTGCCTTAGTTTTCGTTTATTGATAAGGCGGGAAATGTTTAGAAAAAACTCAAGAAACAGAACATACCATTTTTGTCATAACCAATTTATTCTTAACGTAAACAAAGAGACAAAATTCGACTAAACAATTAATGTGTCATTATATTTATTTCACTATGCGTACTATGTTTATTTTAGTTTATGTTTAGTTTAAATTGGTTTTGAACAAGGTACTCATAGTAAAAATTACACTGTCATTTTCGGGTACTGTTTAAACTCCTTTGTACAATAAACAGCAGTAGCGAGGCGTCTATACAACTCGGCATATTATAATATTACTTATCTATGATATATAATATCTGTTAATGTTTAAAGTAATAAAATATAATTCGGGCGCTTGGGTCTTACCATTGCTCGGAACTCACGCTTCGCCACTCATATACAGCATTAGTATGCTATTTCTGAAAGCTTTAAATTTCTTACAGCTAGTACAATATACAATATGTATTTTAAATTTGATTTGTAAAAGTAGTTTAAGTTTTGCGACTAATAAATTTCCAAACTATGTTCCTGCATAGGTACGACGCGCGGTTCGGCGACGCGTTCTGGAACAGCTCGCGGTACGGCATGCTGCACTACCTGTTCAACATGATGAGCTCGTGGGCCATCGTGTGCGACGTGTGGTACCTGCCCGCCATGACGCGCGCGCCCACCGAGTCCGCCATCGACTTCGCCAACCGCGTCAAGGCGGCCATCGCGAGACGCGGGGGCCTAGTGGACCTTATGTGGTGAGTAACCGAAAGCCGCAAAAACGGTATGTAGTAAGGCACACACTTATCGCGTGTTCTCTTAAAATTTTGATATAATCTGCTCGAAATTATGGTCTCATCATGATAATATAAAAGCATACTCCTTTTTAAAATACAGACAATTTACAGTAAACGGTAAACCGCCAAATGTGATACGCCAATAGAATGCTTTAAAATAAATTTAATTCATTCTATCTCATTTCCAGGGATGGCCAGTTAAAACGAATGAAGGCGAAGACGGAGTGGAGGCAGCTTCAGCAGGAAGAGTTCAGCAAGAGATTAAAAGGAGAGTAAATTGAGGCAGACGTCAGTGTGTGTCGGAGTGAAGTGTCGCTCACGACAGACTGTTGTAGACAGTGAGGGACTTTGTCGACAGTGAGAACTTTGTCGATGACAAAAAACATAATTTGTCGACAGTGAGTGTGTTGTTAATGCGGTACATTTTCAACTGTTTGTTTACGGACAGTGCGGAGCTCGTAGTGGGGTACTTGGCTCCTTGGCTCGTCAATGAGAAATATTGTCATTATTTATTACCTACCGTGATAAAAATTGGCTATAAAAATAGGATTAATGAGTTCGTTTGAGTTTTTCTTGTAATAATAATAATTATTGTTGAAGGACTTTCTAGTAAAATATTTTTTTTAGTAACGTGTATTAATTCCATTTAAATTTGTAAGTATCGAACAAAATACTTTTGTTGTCTGAATTTATAATTGCAATAATGATGTAGCAGTAAGAGGCTTTATTACCATTTTAAATGCAGCTTCAAGTAACTAGCCTAATAGTGCTTAAAGTCTGCATTAAACAAATCAGAATCAATAAAGAAAAACGATCAGTGTGCCGAGTGCTAGTTTATGTCACTACTCGCCGTGAAGAAGTAAACTACATTTTGTATGGCATCGAAACAACGCCCCTAGTGGCAAACAGTAGCACCTAATTCGATGCCATACAAAATGTATTGAACTTCTTCACGGCGAGTAGCGACAAGAACTCGCAGTCCGCACACCAATATGTAAACCAGCCACGATATCGAGCTTTTGCTACGGTAATGTTGTATGCATTTGGGATTTAGTGGGGCACTTAAGTGATAGTTTATTATGTTTATGTTTCGAAGCTATGTTACTTCTCTGCTTAAAAGTCATCTGGATTTCCCTACTGCCACTATCATCACACGGAAGTCGGAGATTCCGTTTTGTTGTGAGTTTAAACTCTGAGTTTATAGCACAAATTTTTTTTATTGATTAATTTATTGGTTATGCTTGTGTTGTATGTAATGTGGATACACGTTTTAGTCATTGGGGATAATTATTTTACGTGTTAAGTTTGTCTACTTGCTTTCTATCCAAACATTATGAAATGGTTGTTTTTGGCTGTATGAAAATCTTAACTAATGGTGATTGTTTACCGTGCATTGTAAATTGTTTATAGTGTTTTCTCATTTGAAACTTACTTTTTATTCGAAACGCGGTAAAAATAGTTTTCTATAGTAGTTTGGTGGTTACTCATGTTAAACTACATCTAGTATGTACAAATTTTATAGGAATTTACCTTCTTCATTTAACTTAGAATTTACATATTTTGTAAAATCATGAAATACTCAAAGTATAATTGTTGTTACAATAATTTTATAAAAATATACTTAGAAATGTGGCTAACAGTTGTTTATGAACAACAGAAATAATAGAAGTAATTTATAATAATAGCTAACATTGAACTATTAAATACTGTTTATTTTGACATTATAAAGGAGTCATTGTGTTTAAAAAAAATACTTGTTGATTATTTGTAAAGTAAAAAACTTGGTTCCTTGTACTGTTTCGGAGATAAAACTAAGTAAAGCTTTTTTATTTCAACTCGGACTGTTAGTTTCTTATTATGGAGGGTAGACGAAAGGAGAACTAACTATCTGTATGGGGGCAACTAAAAAGGTGGTGCCACCCTCATTTAACGCATTTCAGCGGTAACTTTTTAGATACAGAGAATTTTCTCCTTTCCTCTTCCCTCCATATTTTTTAGGACCTTAAGAAGTAAGACTACATGATGTCCGGCCTAACTGGGCCCCAACAAAAAATAATCAACTAGCGACAAAGTCGGATTAAATTAAATATTTTTGACGTACATTATAATATCATGGTATTCGAAAATTAGTGTCTAAATACATTAGTGTAAGCATTTAATATACCTTGTATTAGTCACGCAAATGTTTAATTGAGTTATTTAACTTAGTTACAGCTACAGTACAATGGTGGAACATTACATTATCATCAGTTGTAATATTAACGTCTCTTTCGAAATTTGATTTACAATTTGTAGCTTGGTATGAAAACCTTATTGTTGTTAAACTTGATATTTAACCTTAGACTACGGCTTTTGGCGGTTTGTAAGAGGTTTGTTAGCAATATCTAACGCTCAATGTGATGTTATACACGAGTGGGATTATGTGTAAGGACTTGTATATTCTTGTATTTAAATATTTTTATAATAATAAATCAACAATGATTACAACTACGATAAGATTTTTATGAAGGGATTTATTTTTCCTAAAAAGATGTCAAGTCACATTGTCGCGGGACTGAAACGCGTAGCAAAATCGATAGTGATAAAAAAAGTATTACAGACTAAAGATACACAAGTAAGGGTACACAGTACACTGCTAAGCGATGAGTCGCGCGCCACTGTGAGTTACCTGTTGGAGCAGCTAAACAAATATTTTATGCATTGTAACAGAAGTAATTAAATCCATAGATAATCTGGTGTATTGTATTTTTTGTGGTCTCCTTTTACTTAAACTCCCTTTCTTACTTCCCCTGCCTGAAATCTCGGGCCCAATACAATGAGGTGTTTGCCTAAGCGAACGTGCACAGCTCACATTATAAGGGTCAGCTCACACCGAGACGCGGCGAGGCATTTTTAAAATAGTGATTTAAAAATTGAACTTTATTCACACACAAGATACACGTTTCATTGCAAGATAATGTTTTAATTTGATTTTTATCTACCATATAAAACTTACCGCTAGTTAATAATAATATATAAAAATAATATATATTCCTTAAAACATAATTATCTCCTATGAATAGAATTAATAGAGTATTTTCCAAGTTTTTGAAAAATATGTAATGTTGTTCATAATAACATATGAGATTTGCAATCTGGACCATTCCTTGTGAATTTATTTCCCTTCCTTGCAAATCAGCATAAAAGTTTTAAAAAATATTAAAGCCGCCAGAACGCTAAATTGTGTTGTCATGACTTCACATTATCCTACTACCTACATATCTGTCAAGTCATGGAGAATAGAGGTAAGGAGGACAATCTCTCTAAGGCAGAAAACCTAAAAAGTGTCTGACAAAAATAATTAAATAATAGTTCCAAAACTGGCCATAATGGCGCTAGAGTGGCAAGGGTGACGTGTGATATGAAGTTAGCAATAAGAGATGAAGTAAAGTGAGTTGAGTTTAGTTATTTAAAATTTTTGACCACTTTAGTAGATTAAAAGTGGTTAATTTCAGTAAATCATGAAAATTCTAATTACTCGTATAGTCGAAAATATTTCTATATATAAAACCGAAGAAGATGCTAAGATTTAATTATCCGTTTAAATTTTGCCGCTTTACTTCCGTCTGCGTCTGTAGCGCCCCCTATTTAACGGACACTTCATGTATGGAGATGGTACTCCTTACCTCTATTCTCCATGTGTCAAGTATCAAATAGCACTAAATATGTCAAATCCTAGAATGCTTGGTGTTAGCTGTGGTAATTTTACTAATTGAAAATGCCTTTTTAAGGTGCTATACTGGTAGTTTTCCAATTATAGAGCATTATGCGACTCAGTGGCGCACAATGCCGAATTGTGCTGATGCTTAATTGAAACTCGAATTAGTTTTCACATGCACCAGCAAAGTGCGCTAAGTTCAGTGTTGAAAAAAATGTGAATATGTAGATGTATTAATAGTTATCAATGGTGGAATATAAAAAAATATATAATGTTTGTACCTTCATCCATACTTATATTTATTCTTTTAACACAGTCTGAATTAACTTTTATTCTTTCCAAAAAAAACTACGACGAAACGAAAGTTATAGTATTATTAAGTTATATATAGTATACGAAAGTATAAATAATATTTCGATCAATGACAACTTAAGGAAAAAATGGTATATGGGTAATGAGATTACACGCATCATGCGAAAGTAGTACTTTGGAGAGTGCTCGATTGTGCGAAGCGTTGCTGTAGTTGAAACATTCAACGTTGAGCATTATGCCGCATATTGCGCCTTCGTGCTGCAATTGGAAAACTACCAGCATTACAGCCCCCGCAGACCACAGACTTTCTATCGGCCGATAGTTTAGTTGGGCTCTTAATCTGTACGCGGATGTATGCAATTGCGCACACTATGACGATTTGGTATCGGCCGATAAATAAGTTTGATGGGCTTCCCGATTCACTTCAAACTAAACTGTCGGCCAACTATCGGCTGCAACTGTATAGTCAGTATTGGCTCCCTACCACTCGCGCACACACGACGATCCTTTAGTCGGCCGACTCGACCGATAGTTCAGTTCGCTCCGAGCATTGGCACCGTATGGTCGGCCGTGTTTTGTAAAATGGCATCGCCCAATTCTCAGTCGCCGATTTCGGAATCGTCGATCGTAAATTTGATCGAGGAAGTCGAAAAACGCCCTGCACTTTATAATAAAAAACTTAAAAGAGTAGGTACTCTGACGTGAATGTAAAGAAAAAACTGTGGGAGGAAGTTTTTGAAGCTGTTTTTCTGATTGGAATGAGCTTAGTGCCCAAGGTAAAACAAATCAAGGTACGATACATTTTATTTGAACACGGAATTGCGCCTCCAGGAGATATAAAGTATGATGTCATACCTACTGCCGCACGTTATTAATATTATTTCTTCCTCGGTTATTTTCATTTGTAGTGAAGTTATTCATGGTACAACTGTAGAGAGTTTCTGTGAAATGTATTCCATCTTTGATTCGTACATAATTGTGTAGAACACAGCAAGCTTTAATAATTTTAACACAAAAATTAATATTTACGTCAATTGGGCGGTGAAAAATACGCCATTTGTTAGCTAGAATCCCGAAAGTACATTCAACCATGCGTCGAGCTCTTGTATGTCTATAGTTGTAAATTCGCTTGATGTATTTCAAATTTCTTTTTGCATAAGGGTGTAATATATAATTTCCAAGTCCAAACGCTTCATCGCTTACGACAGAGAATGGAATAACATCTCCGACATCATCATTAGGCAATTGCCTGCCGGAAGGAATATCTCGGAAAGCCGTTTACCCATTTCTGATGTTTTAAATATTTGCGAATCACTAGCTGTTCCATAAGAACCAACATCAATGTATACAAATTTATAATCGGCATCTGTCCAAGCCATCAAAACGCAGGAGAAGAAGTTTTTGTAGTTAAAATATGCGACCGCTCGCTATTTCCCTATCACTCACCGTTTGCCTTTTGTGTTAAGTGTGTGCGTAAATCTGATTATTTTTTGTTTATCCTCAGCGACTTGGCTTTTTTCCGGACTTTGTTACTTCTTAAACGATCAGGCTCAGTGATTTGGTTTACGAAATGGACGAAGATACAGCTGATGCGCTGTGTATTGCTTGCCGGCGCAGCTTACGTCGTATCGGTAGGAATCGTCGAAGATCTATTACGTTGACAGCAGACTTCATGGAGAATCATCAGTATTTGATGGCATATTGTGTGGAAGTTATTAATATACAGAGATTAGCCGTCACAAACACACAGACTGACAGACGGACAGAAAAATGTTAACTGTTGTTAATGTTTTATATTTTATTGTAAGTACCATACTAATTTTAAATGCATTAAGTGAAAAAAAAGCTGTTAATTTGAAATTACAAACAGACACTTTAATTTTGTTTACCTGTATAGATATAATATAATAGTAATAATAATAATAATAACAGCAGCTCCCCACACCGATTTCGGTGACGGTGGCCTGTTTCATTGAAACCAGGCCAGCTACGCAAGAGTTATGTTATAGTGCCCAAGTGTGTGCGCAGTACACAAGAACACTCTCTCCTCCTTTACTCTCGTAACACAGTGGGACGGATAACCGACACGACTGGCGAGAGATTAGGCGCAGGTCCGACTTTTTACATGCCCATCCGACGCATGGATCACCTTTCTTGTCAGACAATCAGTGATCAGCTTGAATTGTTCTAACCAAACTCGGAAACAACTTTTTTTTTTGTTCCAATGCGGGAATCGAACCCACGACCTCCGAGTCGAGAGCCAAGCTCTAACCACTAGACCACAGAAGCTGTTAGATATACTATTTGTTTTGTATAATATAATAATATATTATACAAAACAAATAGTTGAACTAAGTATATATAGTGCGCGCGGAACTAGTTGGCCGCGCCTTAGGTAGGGACAGGGGTGAGGGGGCGGGTTGCTTGCTGCTCGCAGTGTTGCCACCGCGAAGTCCGGCTCCGTACTGAGTAATAACATCAAGCGCTCTTCCGTCCCACCGCTCGCCTACCTAAGGCCCGAGTGTTGCAGAAGTAGAATCCCGCGGGTACCGTGAGTATAAAGCCTGCCACAAAGGATGAAACAGAACATCAATTATTAACTACACTACAGACAAATGAATCAAGAAATGTGTCGATGTGCCGTTGGGTTGTGGAAACAATAAACGGAAGATTAAAAATCAATTTCGACAACTACGGTCTCAATATTTTAATGTGGCTGCACCACACTTATTCGACGATGTAAAGATTTCCGGAGCGCTTTTAAATGCATTTGGAAAACCATTGACGGACCAATACTTAGTTAATGAAATAATAAGACAGATGCCGCAGTACTTGGTGGTGATGAATTTCCAGCTTTAAGTGCTGACGATTTAATTATTTACGCCATGGATACATACCAAATACAGCAGGCTCGGAGCTATTACCGCGAGCACATTAAAAATGGGTCCTATTTAATAGAAATATATAAGGAACCTAACATAGAAGATTTCTCAAACGAAAATCTGGACTGTATTGATCCTTGGTTATTAAGAGGCAAAATACAATCAAGACATGTGTCAAGTCGCACATACTATGTTTATATATAGAAAGGGGGCTTCAGCGTCGGGATGCCATATTAGGGCATTATTGCTCGTGTATTGTGGGAAAACGAACATTAGGTTGTTGTTCACATATAATGGCCATAGTATGTATGGGCTGGGGGAGACACCAAGAAAATCTATCTCCACCGGCTCAGATTCTAGACCTAATAATAAGGCATGATGTAGAAAATGAAGCTGATGAAGAAAATGAGACTGAAAGCTAGAGCTATTTTATACGGTTAACTATACACTTTTTTAAAAATAAATCCATTAAACAGCGCTTACACGCATTATTATTTGATTCTCAACTTAATCTTATGTCGCAATCCGTAATTAGGTCCTTATATCCATTATCCCAAAATAGGGAATCCGCATTTAATACAAATGCGTACAACGCCTAGCTCTTTCTCTCCACTGTGTGTGTGTGGTGTGTGGAACACTTTTACCCCGAATATCTCGGCTTCGATACTACTTACGGCCAAACTTTTTGACGTAATAACGTCTTATAATTTGATGGAGCCGGCTGCACGCACGAAAAAACATGACTCATGCGTTACCTGTTACCAGCGTTACCTCGCTAAATATGACGCATTGCCGTTACCTCAGCTAGCTGCGCCTTAGGTATGTGAGCGGTGGGACGGAGAGGCGGGGGCGCTTGATGTTATTACTCAGTTCGGCGCCGGACTTCGCGGCGGCAACACGCCTACCTAAGGCGCGGCCAATTAGTTCCGCGCGCACTATAAACATGACGTTGTCACGTTCAATTATCGTCAGTAAACCGACTTTACAGACAACCAATTTTTTTGTCCGGTATTTATCACAAAAATAGTACTTTTAAACAATAAGAATTATTTCAGTGGCCGCGCTAAAAAATCAAGCCAACCTTCAAACAAATTTACCCAAAACCCCTTTGTGCGACTGTAGAATTCGTCTGCTATTTTAATCCAGTCATCTTCTTGTTTGGTTGGCATATATAACGGTTGAAGCATATTCCATATTTGCTCACATGTACTTTTTGTAATATCTCGTATTGTAGAAGCTCCCATCAGATAATCAAAAGACAATGAATTGAAACTAGCTCCGGTAGCCAGATACCTGTAAGGAATTAATTATAATTTATTATTTTTCAGGTCGCGATATACAAAAAAAAATGGGCCAATTTACGGACTTGCTTTCGCCGAGAATTAAACGCACAAATGAACACAAAGTCGGGGCAGGCTTCAATCAAGAGGCGTAAATATGTTTACTTTAATGCTTTTAATATTGTTTCGTCCAAATCTGTATGCTTCGAAACTGGAGTCTTCTTCTTCTTCTGGCGAATAGGTGCGAAAGTGGATGGACAAGCTTCTTCATCATCTTCTTCATTTTCTATAGAATTATCTTGTGCCAGGTTACCTTCCGTATGTCGATTTTCCATGCATGGAAGTAAAAATAATAATTGTTTAAATGAGACTAATGTTGATGAAGATGTTAACTTTGCATTGTCTCTAGTCCCATCCCTCCAAAATTTAACCGCAGAAGAAAAACTTGATGCTAAGATTGGTATTCTTAACATATTTATGCCCGGTTCCTATATTTGAAAAACGATCCGTTCTAGTTACGAATGGTGGAATATTATACGAGGCGTAAGCTTAAAACGTTCCTATAAAAAACGACTCGTTAAGCAACTTACCGTCGGCTTGCTACTAACGGAAGGGAGGGTTACTAGTAACGGACAGTAAGCGTAATGTACGAAGAAGACAGTTTAGGCCGTTCCTATAAATATTTTAAACGTCAGTAGTTTGTCAAGATTACTATTCGTAATGCCATACCTTACCTGTCAATTTCGGTCGGTTAGTGTCTATTTCACTGTTTTCGCTGCAAGCTGCAAGAAATTTGAAGAAATGTCGAGTTCAGACAGTGATAGGGAAGTGTTCGATATTATCACCACGGACTCCAGTGAGATTGATTCAGAAGAAGATAATAGGCGTGATAGTATATATAAAGAAAGAGTGAATTATTTAGCGACGCTGGATTCGTACGAATTTCAAAGGAGATTTCGACTTGATAAAGAATCTGTTGAACAGTTACTACTTGAAGTTTATCCACACTTAAGAGTAAGAGGAGCCAGGTTAGTATGTTGGAGGCATTGGTACACCGTCAAAATATATACTATGAAAACATAACCTCATACCTACCTAAAATAAGAGTAAAAACTCCATTATAGTGAAATAAATTATTATTGATGTTATTTCAGAAATCATGGGATATCTCCACTACATCAGGTATTGTTGACATTAAGGTTTATTTATTTATTTATTGTATATTGACACATCAACAGTTTGTAGGAGTATTATATTTGAGCTTAAAACTAAATTACATAAAACAATTTCTTCTTCTTCTTCTTCTTCTTGGGATCTATGCTTTAATAACAATGTTGCTACATCAGGAGAAGAACCAATTTCGCCTTGAGGTTCGAGCATTTGGAATCTCGTCATAAAGTGAACTTTAGTTCTTTTGTGGTGAGAGCCCCATCAAGACCCATCATTTACCGACCTTCGAGAAGGAGGAGTTCTGGCCGATTGGAGTCGTCTACAGAAGATTTAGAGGACGACTCCCGAACACTTCGCGCCCCACGTCGCAGACAATACGTGTTTAATGTTAGTGTTAGTTTTTTATATATTATGTACCTTTGTTAGTCTATAAGGTATAATATGGGCCTATGCAGCCTGAAATAAATGGTATTTAATTTCATTTAGTTTCATTTAATAAAAAAATAGTTTCAAATTGTTCACTCTGATATTCGCAGCTCTTTTACGAGCAGCCTTTTTCAAATTGTCCCATTTCAATTTGAGTTGCTCTTGCTGCCGTGGTATTTGACCACATTTTGAATTAAATGTGTTGGTCAAATTAGCCCAACATTCCTCTTTAAGTTTGTTTGTGGCCGCATTGGTCGCTTTTGTTGTAAGTATTGGGTTGCTTTGTATGAGATCCACAAGCAGGGCAACCTCGTCCTTGCTCACAGGCTTCTTTGTTTTCTGTAACAGAAATATATCTAAATGAAGTAAATCTTCAAAAACGTTGCAATATTTTAAGCGGCAAACATGTAGGTACAGTTTGTTAGAAAATGTCAAATTATAGACGTTATCTGTACTCACCGGCGTAATATCCATTTCAAAAGTTGTACGTAAAACACTATTAGAAACTTTATTATACTTTCTTCTGTAAAAGTCGTAATAACAGAGATTATAAACGTACTTTTATTTTGCAAAGATGATGGATGTCATCAGTCAAACAAAACAAAATTTACTTACGCTTACGTTCCGTTCCCGTTCTTGTTATGTGTATGCATTCTACTGTATTTGGTAAGAAAAAGATAAAATAACACGCAGATACCTGCGATTGTACGATAATAATAATATTATTACGATAAAAAAATTAATTACTATCAATCATATGTGAATCTAATTTATTATGTCTTGAATTTTGTGCCATTTGTCGGTTTCAATTTTGCGTATAACGAAACGCACAACTAAGAGTGAAGAGGGCTCGGTATTTGAACGACCGACGGACGCTCGTCGATAGCAGGTATAGAAAGTTAATTGTGGAACAGTATTTACGACTCGTAGTCGGTTGTAGAAAAACGGATAGTAACTTTTATACCATGACGATCCGTTGATTATAGGAACCGGGCAAACAGATAAGACTTGCTAGGCGTGTTCAGCCTCCTTCTCGACCAACATATAGTTACAACATACTGCAGCAACCCTTAAACTCTTTTCCTGTTTATCAACGAGGGACTAACATCTTGCCGCTACAACAACTAATACATCCGGTTCTACACCATCCCCCACTTTACCACAAACAAACATTCAAAATGTTTCATCACCAGCTGATTCCAACCTGTCAGCCCAGTCATATTATTCAAAATTTTCAGATGATTCCCAAATATACGACTTGTAAACTTGTCATTTAAATTATAATAAAAAAATTAAAAGTATGTTTTGTGGTTTATCTTACCTTATCGTAACGCTCAACCTCTCCTCCACAGGTATACCTGTGTTCCTATTCCTGGTCCAATTAATTTAACAAGTTCGTTGAAGCTGGTTATGCTCATTCGATAAAAGGCGAACATTTTTTTCGGGTAATCGAGTAATTTGGAATGCATCTTGTAAAATTTTCCATTTAATAATCTATCACTAAGGATAGGATGCACCCAATATTCTCGGGCTCTCTTTTTGGTTTTCCTCCTCCGTTGTATGAGAGATATAATAACATTTCTGTACAATGTTTTATTAATTTTCATTGTGCGACCACTCTTTTCAACAGTTGATTAGAAACTAGCTAGAGAATAGTCGGCAGACTGTTGGCTAGTTTGCGCACTCGTCACCGACTGAACTGTTTAGTTAGCTCGGTGTGCGTACTAGCAGGCCAACCCGACTAAACTATCGCCCAATTCAAAAGTCTGTGGTCTGCGGGGGCTCTTATTATCGAAGAGACACGTTATTATTCCGCAAAAAAACTTGCACTAAACTTCGACTGACAAGTGACATACAATTCTTTTAAATGACGATTACTGACGGTAATGAAGGGGTTAGGGAGGCCTTTTTTAAAAAAAAAGAAGTACAAGAATCTGACGTCACGTTTGACTGTGCGTTTTTAATCACGTGGAAAATTAGTTATTTTATTTCTGATATTTTACAAAAAGCCTACATATTTTATTGTAGTGTTGATTAAATTGGTTTTAAATAATGTTTAGTGATAAAATATCAATAACTTGATTTATATTTTCATCATAGGATAGTTGCCTATTCGCGCAGGTCCAAACCATAAAAAGTTGAACCTTAACAAAATAAATATACAATGATAATCATAACCGTTTAATAATAATAAATAGGTAATTTATTTACTACCTAATAATAACAGGCGTTGTTTTATAAAACAAGACTTTCTTTTATAAAATATAAATAATAAAATTGCAAAAATCCATTCCCGTACATATATACTTTGTATGTTTAAACATATTTCACTATTAGAACTCGTCATTCTCGAACGGGTGGTCTTTGTGGCCCAGAGACCTGAAAAATAACATTCAATTTATTAACCAACGGTAACAAAGCAAGTCAAGTAATTGTTTTCTCTTCGACCTCTCGTCACGGATGTGCGAACCTTGTAACTTACGAATATGAAATAACGAAGGTGGGGCTGCCCGCTACAAAAATGGCACGAAGAAGTTATGATGCACACAGAACACACACGTGCGAATCGAATTATTTAAATAATTTAATTTATATCATGACTAGAAATATCCCGCGAAAATATACTTACAAACCCGCAAGCGAATGTGTGACGCATATTCAATATTCAAGTAAATTACTGAACGTAAAGAAACTATTTGCGCCATGATGTGGAGTAGTTGAAATTATTGTAATACTATTTGACATTGAATTAAGAAAACGTTTCTACTTTAGCTGTCCAAAGAGGCCATTTTGTGAGCTCATGCTCGGGAAGAAAATAAATTTTGTGTCTCATAACGACGATGCGTCGACCTTGCTGCCTTACAATAGGACCTATTTTGCTCCGAATGGTATTAATGTTTCTTCAATCTGTAATTTTGTCGATTCTTCGGTGTTTCTAGGGTACGCATGCTAAGCCTACAGTTTGGTACATTGGTAGTTTTTTAGTTTATCAATTACAAACAAACCAACCGCCCTTTTTACAACATTGCATTAGTATAAAATTAAAAATACTAACGCAGTCATGGGAACAAAGCGGCCTTTGCAGTCGAAGGTGTCTATGAGCTGCAGATCCTGTGGGGACAACTGAAAGTCCAGCACGTCGAAGTTGCTGGCGATGCGGCTCTTGGTCACAGATTTCGGGATCACGATGTTGCCGCGGTCAATCTGGTACCTGGAACGTAAGGGATTTTTACACACATTGTGCGGGAATCGGCAACTATCACTTGTTCCGCCCGAAATTAATAATCAATCAGTGTCATTTTAGCTATCTGAGATCAAGAGTTCAATACATTTCAACGATCCTAGGATTAACTGCACGTCAATTTTTGTTTGAGAATCTGAGATTGAAGAAAATAAGATTTCAGTTACGGTATTAATTTCGGGCGTTAGAGGGTCCGTTTCTACACAGGACGACGGAGTATCCCGTGCGCCGTTCTAAACAGTGGCCCTAGGGCGCGTGGTTCATCAGACCCTGGTCTGTGACAATACCATACCATACGGTAAACCACCGTGGCGTGTCCGGGGCTATTTCACCTCTCATCTCAACTCTCACGGTAAATTGCAATTTTCACCTGTTGCGTCAGCAACAAACTTATTCACTTGGATCTGTAGTAAGCCGGGCCCATTTACAACAGGCTTTATGGCTGTTTGTAAGACGTCGCTGTAATGTGATGCGATCTCTTCGCCCTAAATCGGACTGTAGTGATACATTTTGTTCAGTAGACTTCAACCTTTAGCATTTTAGTCAGCAAGAAACGATATAGGTTGACCATGTTCAATTACAAATTACTTCCTGTATACATTTGTGAAATCACATAAATTGTATAAACTTAATTCCTATATATACATGACTGTATCACTTATCTTGCAATGTGTCATTATTTCTTTTCCGAATAAATAAAAATACACTTTTATATATTATAAAATGAGGTCGCTTCCGATGTCTGTTCACTTAGATCTTTTTTACTTCTCGACGGATTTTAATGCACTTTTCAGCAATAGATAGTGATTCAAGAGGAAGGTTAAATGTACAATACATTGCACCCGTGCGAACCCGGGGCGGGTCGCTGGTAAATAATAAAATGAAACCATAACCAACCTAATCAGCACCTGCGCGACAGTCTTGCCCAGTTTGTCGGCGATGGCCTTGATCTTGGGGTCGTCCATGAGCTGCGGGTCGCCGGGCTTCGCCCACGGCCTGTCCGGGGAGCCGAGCGGGGAGTACGCCGTCACCTTGATGCCGCGAGCCTCGCAGAACGACATGAGGCGGGATTGGTTGAGGTACGGGTGGCACTCGATCTGAAATAATAATTCATTACATATTTTTTACATGTTTATTTAGTATTGAAACAAAATCTGTACAAGCACGTAGTATAAATATATTACGTCTTGCGGGAATTTTCTTTTATACATACATCATATTCTGTCAAATCTATAGAAATACGATGATTGCCGAGAGACATGAATGCAAAAACAAATTCGGCGTTTGTGTATTTTATATGTAACAAACGAAGAGAGTCAGCTAAATGCAAACGCATTATCAGGCAGCTCTTAGTTGACTTTTGAATTTATAATATTAAAAAATTAAGATAATTTATTTTATATTAATTTTTTAAATATTATGTTTTCCTCTTTTCTAATGAGTTATAAACAAGAATGATCTTACATTTACAACAACATCACATCACTATACAAAATACACACCTGGTTGACAACCGGCTTTACTTTAGCGACAGCCAGCACGCGCTCGACCTGCTTGGAGTTGAAGTTGGACAGGCCAATGCTCCTCACCAGGCCCTCGCTCACCAAAGACTCCATGGCTTGCCACGTGTCCACATAGTCCACATCCGAGAACTGGATTTTGCCCTCCGCATCAGCCGGGAAGAGATCACCACCTTCCTGAAATTTCATAATGTATGGATTAAATATAATAATAAATGCAAAGACAAGTTGATGAATGAATAAAAATACCTGTTTTAAAGTCTAAAATCTTGAAGAATTGAGATGTTTATGGCCTACACTGTGTTCAGATGCTTTCAGTTCAGTTTAGAATTTAAGCCAATGTCAAATAATATCCCTATTTAAATCGGTAGCATTGTCAGTCGTTCGTCACTCGCTTATTGACACGCGTTTTTTGCCTACCGCTCGGCGTATCTCCTCAGATACAATCGACAAACGGCTGTCGCACGCCGCACGCCCGCCAGAGCACTCGCACCGCACGTTCCCGCGCTTACGCGTCGAAATGCCATGTAATAATTGTGCCGTGGATGGCTGCAGTGTAGAAGTTTAACAACTAAATTTCGTAGTTTTTGACCTCTTTAGTAGGCATTTAATTATTAGTAGTTTTTTTTTGTAGCTTCAAACCAGACAAAAATAGAAAAAGCGTTCTTAAATAAGTATTGCAAATTTTAAAATTGCGTTATTTAAAAATTTATTGTTTTTCTTCCGCTTTGCTGTTTTCCTTATTATTATATATCTATTTAAATTATTTACGCGATTTAGGATATTTTCAACTATAAAATTTAGTAATCGAGAATATTAATAATAATAAATAAAAATTATTTTATTAGTCTATATTTGATACAAATAAATTACAATAATCCTCATAGATACACCGTGCAAATCACGTTACGCGTGACTCACGTCACGTGTAACGTAATATGCACGGCCGGCAACACAATCTCGACTCTTGTGCGCGTACTTATGGTACTTTTTTTCTCGCTGCAAAAAGCAGATATTATTATTCAGATATTGTAGGCAATTATAGCGTAGATATTTTCGTTTTTGTACGGAAGTGATGTATCTGTTACGTAGTAACTATCTAGTAATCTGTGGCATTGTTTTGTCTTATATTGTTATCTTTATTTCCATCCAGATTAAATTGGATCTGAATGGAGAGTAGATACAGCCATATCATCATATGCAAAACGACAGCAAAAATCGCAGCACAACTAAAATATTACCTTGTACGCTTGCGGCCAGTGTATGAGGTACAAGTCCAAGTACTTGACGTTGAGATTGTCGAGGGTCTGCTGCAGCGCCCCGCGCACCAGCTCCGGCTTGTGGAACGTGTTCCACAGCTTGGATGTGATGAACAGATCCTCTCTATAAGGAAGGCAGACAGTTTTAAAAATTTGACTATATTCAAACATAACGAGTGTCCCAATAAGAGTGCCCGATTTAAATTTTGCGCCATTTTTTTTCTGAGCAAGTGGCAGCTCTGAAACTTGACAGCTGTCATCTATGATTGTTCCGAATATTAAATATGGAGCGTTACACAAAAGAACAACGCGTTATCATTGTGAAAACCCATTACAAAAATGTGGAAAGCTACGCCTAAACCGCTCGCAAACTTCGCGTAATTTTCGGTCGTGAAAGTGCACCAAATGTGTCAACAATTCGAAGAGTGATCAATAAATTTGAGGAAAGTGGGTCGATTATGAAAGGCAAGTCTCCTGTGCGTCGGCGTACCGGTCAGTCTCTCGAAAACATCGCTGCTAACGAGACTGTCGCCGAACCCGGGAACATCAATTCGGCGTCGTTCACAACAACTCCAACTTTAGAGGAACACCACGCAGCGAATTCTAACGAAGGACCTTCACCTTCATCCTTACAAGATTCAGCTGACCCAGGAGATTAAACCAGCAGACCATGCACAACGCCGACAATTCGTTGAATGGGTGTGGGAGCAAAATGAACTGGATGCCGATTGTTCGAAAAAAAATCATCTTCACCGAATTCTTCACGGGCTTACAAAATCCGCACGTGATCCAGGAGAACCAAATGCATCCCCAGCGAGCCACTGTTTGCTGCGGATTCTTCGCAGGCGGCGTGATTGGGCCGTACTTCTTCGAAAATGAGGCTGGAAATGCTACAACTGTCAACGGTTTGCGTTACCGCACCATGATGACAGAGTTCTTGTGGCCCCATATGGAAGGACTAGACCTGGACGACATGTGGTTCCAACAAGATGGCGCGACCTGCCACACCGCCCATGAAACAATTCATTTATTGAAGGAAAAAATTCCGGACCGAATAATCTCCCGAAATTCCAATGTCAACTGGCCACCGAGATCTTGTGATTTAATGCCATGCGCCTTTTTTCTTTGGGGTTTTGTTAAACCTCAGGTCTATGCGAATAAACCACTAACAATTCCCGAGCTAAAGTCCGAGATCCGAGTCTCTGTGAAAAAGTCATCGAAAATTTCATGAAAAGAGCAAGGGTCTGCCGCCAGAGCCGTGGGGGCCATATGCAGGATATTCTATTCCATACTTAACGGAACATGTGTACTTTATAACGCAATAAGAATAACACCTCTCAGTCAAAAAAATGTGTTTTTTCTTAAAATTAAATCGAGCACTCTTATTGGGACACCTTTACTATAGCATAAATCGCGCCGAGTTCGCCCTTTCTGGATAAGGACTGCTAAGTAAGTAGGTACATATTTGATAGAATATGGTTACAGATGTTAACAAATTTTTAAAGAATAATATTCTACATTTACAGTGTACAAATATAACATGTCTATAATATGTAAGTTACCATGATTAGTCATAACTCACACCTTTCAGTTCTTTATGTACTTTCTCTTGTATTGACAAATAGAGCCTTGCGTAAGCTATACACATAGTTTGTATTAGAATCTTTAAAATTATAAAGTAAATATAAAATTAAAGCAATCCTACTAAGCTACTGTCAAGAAAACATTGTTGCTTACTTGCTCACAATTCAATTCAATGTCTTCCCTTTAGATAGTGTTCAAACTGGTGTAATTACGGACGGAACCGCGCTCCACTAAAATCATTCATAATAACAGTTAAAATAATCCGAACTAACATAATCTTCAAAGGACATTAAAGTGTAACGCTGCTACATATATTAGGTCCTTACATATGAAATTGGCGTTTTGTATAGGAGGAACATTAAGTCGTTTTTTTTTCTCAAACCTAAACATCCTATTTTTATTTAATCAAAGTATATACCATTGCTATCTATGCACTAACTATAGTTCATTGATTCCTTTACTAAAAAAACCATTCGGACAAGAATCAATAAAATCTTTGAGGCGCTTTGGACTGCCCAAACGGAGTTGAATTTTTTCCCTTGCAAGTTATCCAAATTTCGGAAAAATGGTAAATTGTTGGAGCAAGGTCCGGGGAGTATGGTGGATGTCTTAGACATTCCAATTGAAGCTCCTCTAATCTGGTAGCCGTCTGTAGTGCAGTGTGTGGTCTAGCGTTGTCCTGAAGCAGCAGTGGCCTATAGCGAATGACCAACCTCGGTTGTTTAGCAGCTAGCTTTTCTATCATGATTTGCAGTTGCTGGCAATAGATATCTGCCGTAATTGTCGGGCCAGATTTATGAAAGCTGTAGTGAACGATACCGGCACTAGTGCACCAAACGCTCACAAGTAACTTTTTTTGAGTCAATTTTCGCTTGGGGCAGGCTTTGGCTGGTTCGCCAGGGTTTAGCCAACAGGATCCACTTTTCATCACAGGTAATGATACGATTTAAAATCCCTTCATTATTGTGCCGGTTGAGTAATGTAACGCAGCAGTCGACGCGCGTTTGTCGGTTCGCTGCATTCAATTCATGAGGTTTTCAACCCACCTTTCAAGCTTTTTCACATTCCCAATTTGCTTCAAGTGGATTAAAAAAGTTTTATCACTAACCCGCAGCCTGCAGCTAACTCGGACGTGGTTTGCGATAGATCCGCTTCCACAATAGCTTTCAATTCTTCATTATCAAGTTTGGTCTCCGGCCGTCCACGGGGCTTGTTCTGCAGGTCGAAATTTCCAGAACGTTGGAACCAAAAATGCACTGTGTTTTCTTTTGTGACAACGCCGCCATACACATCATTAATCCTTCGAGCCGTTTCTGCAGCACTGGTGCCACGGTGGAACTCGTACTCGAAAATAATACGATATTTCAAGTTTTCCATTTTGTAAACAGAGTGACGCAATGAAAAAACCAAAAGAGGAAAAAACAAATGAATTATGGTTTTCGAAACACAAATGCATGAAATAGCGGTGGTATACATTTGAAAGTGAAATTCCTAACCAAAGGAGATATATGTCAAAGTGGCCAGTATGACAAAACGCCAATTTCATATGTAAGGACTCGCTTTTATTGGGTTTGTAACTTGTAAAATATAGCATTTTTCAATTTATAAGTCTTCAAAAGGACAGTGGCGAATCCTCCCCGACTTTCTATCAAGAGCGGTCAAGCTTCGAACATATGTGGTGTTTTATAGTACTTAAAAAATATTCAAGTATAAAAAAAATATAATATATATTTTGGGAATACAATTTCTAGGAAATTTAAAGGAATACTTGGGAATAAAAAGTTATGAATCTAGGGAATATGCATGTATTATTTTTATTATTTAAACGTTTCTACTTATATATTTATTATTACGTTATAACATTACCAAATATTTATATTTGGTAATGTTTTACAAGACTGCACCTGACAAAGTTTGTTTATTTCATATGCCGAAAGGTGCAAGTATTAGGAAAAAGTGGTGCAAGGTGATGAGACAAGACAGTGTATCTTGTTTGAGCACTTTATACTGTTATGATGTGAAGATCAGTCAAAAAAATAATTGATCAGTCAAAAAAATAATTGTATAGGAATGTTTTTTTAGCGATAAATATTTTGGTGCCACATGCATATTTCTAAATCATATTGCATAGTCTAAGGTTATCACACTGTAAATTGACAATTTGAGGCGTAAAAGCTCCATCTAATGGCCCATTAGATAGATTTATTTTTTAGTTTTAGTTTTAGTTTAGTACTAGTTTTATATAAAAAAATAGATGTATAAGAGATAATAGATGTCGATTTTCCGCAAACCGCCACTAGACTCAGACTCTAGAGCAATATAATGAACATGTTAGGTTTTATTTCATCAATTATCTTTTATCCCCCGAGTTTGATGCATATTCTTTTTGTTCCTATGTTAATAAAGTACAACTCTCAATAAATATTTTTTGTGTCCACGTTTTTTACACGTTTATTTACCAAGCAGTAAATGTATAACGACTTGCCGATCTCCTTTACCTTTTAACTACACCTTCGTTTATTTTGATAGTGATGGCCTCTCCCACCTCCTTCTCGTTGCCGTACACGTACGCACAGTCGATGTGCCGGTAGCCAATGTCAATTGCATCCTTCACTGCTTGGGTCACTTCACCGGGCTTAGACTGAAGCAGACAATATTCTAAGTACCAGACGCAATAGGATTAAGGAATAGGATAAGGAAAAAAGTGTGTGCCAATGTAAAGGTTTATGCAATAAATCTTAAAAAATATTAATTATGTTTCAGTTTTATTTAATTAATAGCAAAAAAGTATCAAATATACTTTCTGTTGTCTGGGACCTGTAACACAAGTTCATTGTATACCTTAGCTCTGGTTTCCTAGAATAGTGCTACCGTTGTAAAACAGCTGTGAATTGAAATTTTCTATGTAAACAGTGGTGACAATTACCGCTATCTAGGAAACTGTGTTCTTTTGTTTACATTGAAAATATTATTTAAAACCCCTGTATTACTGCGGCAATATGACGGCAACACAATCTTAGGAAAACAGAGCTTTAGCATGGCACAAGCTCCAAATTTTGATATGATCTGAAGGTCTTATTTTCGTTTTTATGTGTTACTTAAATATCATGTTTAATTCATTTCACAATAGTAATCTCAATTACTAGTAAAAATCACATAATTTAACCCACTATGGATGGTATGGTTGTGTTTATAGCATCGGCTGATAAAGCGGATAAACCGAACAGACAGCCTTGAGCCAATAATGTTATAGACTGTGGTTATGTTATAGAACACGATAATGATAACTGAGTGTGCTTATCTTAGCATATTATTGTTATTTTTATGAACAAGAATGAACTGGAAATGTAGCAAGTTATAATTTAAAATCTATATCTCAATGTTTACCAAATGTTTAAAATAATAATTTGGCTTTACATTTCATTTATCTATAGTTCCATAGTAATTGAGATGATTCCCTTATCACCTTAATTTTATATACTTGATTTTTTTTTTAATTTCTTTATAATTATATGTTTATAAGTATATAAAATATGTAATGCAATGTACTAGCACTTGATAAAAATACATTATTTTGCAGCTAAACATTATCAGCAGTATTAGGTAGGTAAGTGAAGATTTAATAAAAGATTGAAACATGACTTCAAATATAAAAACGCATGGAACCATATTATGTGGACAATACATATTGTGATAAAATATTGACAATATGTATCACAATAGTTATTGATTGAAGAGATATGACCTTGTACTATAAACCTACAGGATTTTTTATCTTTGTCTTGGAAACATGATAAATATATCACATTGTAAAGAAGTACACAGGTTGCAGCTTGCCTTCTAAAACATTAGAAGATAAATCGCATCAGACAGAAAGACCGAAAAACAGAAAAAAACAGAAAAAATCAACTTACCTTCCACGTACCAATACCTAGTAAGGGGCAGTCATAGCCATTGTTAAATTTTACGTTTGGTACTTTCGATGCCATAGTCCGTTTACTTGTGAAATTTGTAGAATTAATTATAAAATAAATTATGATTAGTAATATAATAGTACTTAATCAACATAAACGGAAGTTGGAAAAATTAGCGCTGGAAATAACCGGCTTTTATATGTCTTCTTCTTCGTTGTCAATTTTTTTTTAAAGAAAAAGCCTAGGCTTAGGCCTAAGCGCTTGCACAATTTAATAAGATTTATGTATATTAATGTATAGTATAAAATTGTGTGTGTATTAAAACTAAGAACTCAAGGAGCAGTTTGTTCCCGTGCCCGCTGCGGTCGTCGAACTGCGATTTTATTTCTATTCTCACGAGACCGCGGTTTTGCGCGGTCACGCAGCCGCGGAGGTTGAGATTATCGCCCGCAACTATATAATTCTATTATTTTAAGCGCCCACCCGACGTGCGGTTGCTAAAAATAATAGAATTTCTGAATTACTCCCGCAAACCGAAGCGCGCGGGCGTAACGCGCCGAGACTGCGGGTGTCCGCGGCCGCCGGTTCGCGCGTTTTTACAAGTTACCCGCCGGTGCAGCGAGACTCGTGCACAACCGCGCAGACCGCGGGTGTAAAATGCGCCGTGAGTTGTGTTTCAATTTTTCACATATCTGCATTCTACAGAAGTTGCGGGCCTGCAACCGCGGCGGCCGCGGGTGAAATCCGCTCCGTGAGTTCTTAGCCTTAAAGTATAAAAATATTAAATGTATATCCGTTGTCTGATACCAGTAACACAAGTTCAACTTAGCACGGGATCCGATTGACGTGATATAGTTATATTATATAATTAAGTATTATTATTATTCTGTAAATATTTTTATGTGTGATTGAGTTCTATTAATTATCAAAAGGGCCATACTGACCATCCAGCCTGCAAGGCCAAGGCTGCGGAACTGTAGGCAAAAATTATAAATGATTGACACTATTGCTTTATTAACACTAATGACGGCTATTAGAATCGGCGCTGGATTTGCCGGATGGGCTTCGAGTACCTATGGCGCTTTAATTTGATATATCTATGGTAATATGTCGTATATAGAAAGAATTGATAATCCTGGGGCGCCTAATAGTACGTCTATCAGGCGCTCAAATAAAAATACACAAAAAAATATATTCGAAGTGGTGGCAAAAATATGAAGTTTTTTTTTTTTAAATCGTTTTTATTGACCTTACTGTAGTTTCACGTACACCACTGCTGCAAATTAATGAAATTTGATGCATTTTTGGTGTTATTTTATTACTCATAGACGATACTATTAGAAATATAGTAAAAAGTATGAATATCTATTGTACTAGTATTATATATTATTAGTATTGTATTTTTGGAAAAACAAATATCAACTTAAATTTTTAACGTGAAATTTGATAAATAAATAATTTTGAGAAAGTTTGGGAGCCTTTCGTGAAAAAAATAGTATGAGGACCTAAGTGGCCAACTGTTTCAAAAATATGTGCAATTAAGTCAGTTTACAAAATGGTATAATACATAATTTTATCTAAAGACAGAAAATTTTAAAAAAAAAACTTATCTTGTCTTAAACGGTGACCAAGACGATGACAGGTGTTCTAAAAGAGCCCTTTTTACTGTAGTAAAGATCGTGTAATATCGGTATTTACTACCTGAGCCTGGTATTTACTACCTGGCCCATGCTACCTATCTTTTGTTTATTACGAGACAGATAGAGTGTGAGTAAGCGAGAGAAGAGTATAATGTTAATACATTGTACCTTTCCTCTCGCGACAGGGCACATAACAAAGGCAAGTATTTACAATTTAGTGCGTATCTCGACTTGTTCGGTATTACATGTGTACATTCCTTTTAGACTTCTCTGTTATTTTAAAATCAGTGTTATAACGACGACTCCTGGCCATATCATTGGACTCTTATTTTTGCTCAGTGATTTGAATTTTGATGGTGATTTTACGACGACTTGGATTGTATTTGAACAAGTATTCTGTATTAGGATGCCACGTATTCAATATATGGCTCAAGAATACGCAAACATGCACTTCATTTATGGTGAATGTAGAGGCAAGGCAAGTGCTGCTGCAGCTCTTTATAGGGAAAGATACCCTACCGCGCGACATCCAGATTACCGCATATTCATCAGAGTCTACTGGTGTTATTCGGAAGGTTGAATACCTGGCAGCGGCATTGGTGGTACGAGCACTGGTAGACTGGCTAATATCAATACACTGTGTTGGTCTATGACCTCTTGATTGTAAGTCCTTCGTGCGCTCGTGTGGTGACGATAATAATACAGCAGCAATTCTTATACTCTCCTTTATTGGTGCTTACCACGAATACGTATTACAATATGTAATGAGATATGCTTAGCACAATATATACGTCTACACTATGTATAGCCTTTTGGCCAACTAAATAAACTAACTCGATAAGCTTTACTTATGACATCTGTCAATGTCAATAATGACATTGACAGTTACATCTTACTGTTGATATATGTAACATACACAAGACATTGTAATTGACGAAATTGAGCTAGACCCGTCCACCTCTACTAGAGTAATAGCGCGACGTACTGGAATCTCAAAGACCGTGCACCGTAAACTAAAAAAAAATTAATTTCATCCCTACCACATTAGACGCGTCCAAGCTCTACAACCGAGAGATTACAATGCAAGATTGTTTTTTTATCGAAAAATGCTTGCAAAAATAGAACAAGATCTACAATTCTTCGACAAAATTCTGTAGAGCGATGAATCCACTCTTAAAAAGTAAGTACTTCAACATGCATAATCTGCACAGCTGGCGACTCTCGAATCCGCATCTAATGCGAGAAGAGAGATCACAATACCAGTTCAAAATAAATTTTTGGACTCGTATATTAAACGGAAAAATCATTGGTCCATTTGAACTGCCCGGAAATTTATCTGGACAAAGGTACTTGAATTTTTTACAAAATGATCTGCTAAATTTAATGGAGGAGGTGCCTGAGGAGTTGAGACAATCCCACTGGCTACAAAATGATGGTTGTCCAATGTCCTGCACATTATGCTGCAAACGTCCGTGCGTATTTAAATGCCACGTATCCAAATAAATGGATTGGTCGCTTGGGTCCCATTTTGTGGCTTCCGCGATCCCCTACTCCACTCCACTCCACTCCACTAGATTTTTTTCCGCCGATAGGCCGCTTCTAAAATAACTGAACGGCGCTACGCACGACTTCTTAGAGGAGCATTTATTAGAAGATGTCGAGCTTGTATCAGAGTCGGTGGCAGACAATTTGAGCACTTGTTATGAAATAAAGATTGATTTATGTACAACTAAACGTTTTTATTTTGACAATTTAAGACAAGATTATTATTTTCTTTCTTCAGTCGAATTTACCATTTTTGCATCTTAATGTTAAAAAAATTATGTGATACGTAGTTTTATGACCATTTTGTAAACTGTATTAACTGCACATATTTTGGAAATAGTTGGCCACTTAGATCTTCATGCTATTTTTTTTTTTCACGAAAGGCTCTAAAACTTTGTCAAAATTATTCATTTATCAAATTTCATGCTAAAAATTTAAGTAGATATTAGTTTTTCAAAAAAAAAAAAAAACAATAGATACTCATTCTTTTTACTGTATTTCTAATAGTATGGTATGTGGGCAATAAGATAACACCAAAAATGCAACGAATTTCCTTAATTTGCGGCATTAGTGTACATGAAAGTACAGTAAGGTTAAGGTCATAATTTTGGCACCACTTCGATTTTTTTTGTGTATTTTTATTTGAGCGCCTTATAGCCGTACTATGAGGCACTCCAGGATCATATCCATTCTTTCTGGGACACTCTGTATATGTGTTCTTGGACACATACATGGAATTTGGCTTCATGGACTGAGATCCAAGCCCCGCCAGACTCATAATTCTTACTGACAAAATGTATGTATATAATATATTGTAGTATTAGATAAGAACATTTTGCGATTGGCTAATTCTCAGGTACAGGGCAAAAAAGAGTAGTTACTTACTTAATTTTTAAGAAATATATCTCGCATTGTCTCCTTTACAACAATTAAAAATATGAATGTATATCTTTCGCAGTTTGTTATTTATATTTTAAATAATAATTCTGACACCAAATACCAAGGGTGAAGGGATTTACAAATGCGTTCCCGATCTTGTATGCATGATTTCTGTATTCTGAGACCGGCTTTGACTATAATGAGGGTTGATTATGTTCAGCGCTGGCTGCACTGATTTCTCTGAAACCCATGACTAAAATAAATCTGTATATTTTTAAGAAGATGTCACCCCTGATTGACTCACTGACGTATAGACGCTCGCACAGCCGTAACCGCTTATATTAGAAACGTAAAATTTAGACAGTAATTTTAATTTACAATGTAGACGCGCACTAAGAAGGAATTTGGAAAATTTCCACCCTTCAAGGGGTCAAATAGGGGTTGAGAGTTTGTATGAAATATTTTTAAATCTGCACTGATTTCGATGAAAATTGAAATTCACTCTCTTAAATACATTTAATTAATTATTGAGATTCATTCTCTTATATACTTATGTCTTTCATGGTTCTGAGGGTGTAAAATAAGGGTATAAAATCTGTTCCGAATTCAAGTAAGTAACTTAATATCCGAGATAATTAATAAAAATTATTACGTAGGTACGTTTTTATAAACATTTTTGAAATTCCTCCCCTAAGTGGTTTGGGGGTCCAAAGTTTGTTTATACAAACATTACAACAACTGGTCGGATTACTTACGTTGAATTTTTTCACCTAGATAATTATTATGACGTAGAAATCGGTAAAAGGGGCTTCTCGAAATACACCCCACGGGGGTGCAATGGCTATCCACGCGGACAAAATCGCGCGCTAAAGCTAATATTAAATAAAAGTGGATTTCAAAAGATCCATGAAACTTGCCTTCCAAGTTCCCAATCCCAAAGCTGGTATTGTTTTTCCATTGTTGAATTTGACCTTGGGTACCGGCGCCATTTTCGAATACAACAAGAATACAACCGTTCCGTTCCACGTTCAAAACGTAATGATAAAACAACTTGAACTTGGGTTATCGACGCTGTTTTATTATTCACCTTATGTAATATTTATCTTGTACTATTATCTATTACTACTTACGACAGTAAACCTAGTAAACTTGTTACTTATCATAATATTAATAATTTAACAGTAAAATTTTGCTATGTAGGTATACCTAAAAGTTGGCCCACGGCACAAACTATAAGATCGTATGCACACCCGCTAACTACATTTAGCGGGTTTGCATACGATCATTGTTCACACTAAACAATACAATAAGATATACATTTTATCTGTAAGAATATAACTGTCTGACGGGCCTGGGATCTCAGTCCATACTGACCTAGGCATACCCCAATACTATGGATCAACCATAATTTAACAGTAAAATTTTGTTAATAATAAATAAGGCGCTAAAGTAACGGAAAATTGTACTCCCTTTCATACATTCTGATAAAGTATCTATATATATTTTTTTTGGTTTCAGAATAACGCGAACAAAACTTATTGAAGTATTTTTTTTTCTAAGCTTAGTATGAACAGAGATATAAAGGTTAGAAGTTAATGGTTATAAAAATATTATGTACTTATTGCCATTATTCTACTACGTTTTATCATACGTTAGAATCATTACAAAGGCCCTATCAGACGACCTCTGTGGCTCAGTGGTTCTGGGCGTTGGTGCTCAAGCCGGGGCTCGCGGGTTCTAATCCCGCTGAAGGAACAAAAAGTTATTATGTGTTCCTGGGTCATGGATATGTATTAAATATGAGTGTAATATAATAAAAATCTTAAATATATGTATACTATGAAAGTATTAAATATACTTCCCGTTTTCTGATACCTGTAATACAAGTTCTTCGGATACTTAGCACGGGGCCAGATTGACGAGGTGTGAAGCGTCCATAGATATTATTATATCTGTTTAATCTATGACAAAGGCTTAAGAAAAGTTGTACAACTTTTGGCGCCTGTACCTTTGGCGCCCTGTACCTACCTGAGAATTTACCAGCCAACTTGAACAACCAAGTTGGCTGGTAAAGACCAAGTTGCAAGAACTGGGGTTGGAAGCTCTCCGTCATCCGCCCTACTCACCAGACCTTGCGGCTACAGACTACTACTTTTTCCAGAATTCGGATAACTTCTTGGCGGGAAAAAAATTCATCACGGTTGCGAATTGATGGTACGTAGCGTGGAAGAAAAGCGCGATTAATGAAAAACTAACAATCAGTGATGAGGGGGGGAGGGGGAGGGGGAGGGGGGGAGTGATGTGGCGGAACAATGTGGCGGAACAATAAGCGCCACAATCCTGAATCGCGCTATCGAAGTTTTCAAAGATCGGCACTATATATACGACATCTGAAATTCATACAAGTCGGCACCTCTGACTGCCCCCGCAAGAGCCCAGCTGAGGAGTCCGAACCCCCCAGCTGTGTTCTCTGCAAGTCCCAAGGACACCCCGCCAATTACAGAGGGTTCAAAAAAGCACCCAAAGTTAAAAAACGCGTTGCACCACAGACGAAAGGTGCCCCCCCCCAAACAGAGATTCGTCCCTGCCCCCCTACCCTCCCAATCTGCATGGTTCAAGCCCGGCGCCCAAAGCGCCTAACGCCCCCTCCGACTCCCAGCTTCACTGCAGACCTCTCTTTCGTCCAGCAGTTCCTAAGCAACGTCGGGCCTATTGACCCGATGGAGCTTTCTATTTTAGCGACAAAGCTAAAAGGATCGGCCACAGACCGCATCCAAGCTTTGTCAGACCATCAGGTCTTGATCCGTCAGATCAAGGCTCTCTCCACAAACGGTATCTAATGGAGCCTTCGGGAAGGACAAAGCCGCACTCGTTACGCGTAGTGTCGTTCAATACGAACGGCATTAGGAATAACATAAGCGAAATTCGCGATTTTGTAAGCAGCCAAAATGTCGATATTCTTCTAGTGCAGGAGACGTTTTTAAAAACTAGTATGAGGAGCCCAAAAATAGCTAACTACAAAATAATCAGAAACGATAGAACTCGATCCCGACTCGGTGGTACTCTTATCTACTATAAAAAATCATTACATTGTATTCCCCTAGAGCCACCGCCATTGTTAAGTTTAGAAACATCTGTTTGTCATATTAGCATGTCCGGTGACGGACCCATTGTTATAGTAAGCGCGTACCTGGCATGTAACAATGAACTACATTCCAGCGACCTGCAGGCGCTATTCAATTTAGGCAACGCTGTCATCATTGCCGGCGACTTAAATTGTAAACACACTGAGTGGGGCAATATAAATAACAATAAGAACGGCTCAATCCTTTGTAGCTTAACCGACACATTAAATTTTGCACTTTTAGCTCCCACGGACCCCACTCGCTATGACACCAATGAAAACATCAACGGCGTCATACGCAATCCTAGTACTATAGACATAGCTTTAGTTAAAAATGTGTCCCTAAATATCTATATTGAGACTCTCCACGAGCTTAACTCGGACCACAGACCGGTTGTGATTACACTTGGTAGTCTTAACCCCAATAATTGCAGTACTAGGAAGATAGTAGATTATAAATCACTAGCGGAGAACATCAAAGTCCTCCAATCTAGTCACTTAGATAAAATCCCCGATATTATAGATAGTAAAGAGACAGCCATAGAGGCCGCCTCCCACTTGACCGATCACCTGGTAGCGACCATAGAGAGATCATCTAGCGAGGTGCCAACGACCCCCAAGGGCCGTTGGCCCCTCCCTGAGGACATAAGGGAGTCCATCACTACGAAATGCGGCTAAGCGCACATATGATCGCTACCCGTCGGAAGAGTGGAGGAAAGCCCTCCGTCACTACGAGAGAGAAGTTAAGTTTAAGATCAAACAACACAAAGCCGAGAGTTGGGATCGACTTCTTAGTGATTTAGAACAGTCTCACGTGGCATACTGGCCACTCGCGAGGGCCCTCAAAAACGACACGGAGTGCGATATGCCTCCGTTAGACAGACCTAACCGTCCTCCTGCATTCGAAGACATAGACAAGGCCGAGTGCCTAGCTGATAACTTCGAACAACAGGCAACTTGTAGGTAGTATTGGGTAGTTCAAATATAAATTATTTTTTAAATTGAATTAGAACTAGTCTTCACGACTAGCTCAGCTGTGTAATGAATCAGCTGGTGAAACATGATGTCGCCCCAGCGTTAGCAACTTGAAGCGGACTGACTATCGTACGGGCCGGCAGGGGCGTAAAATTATCGTACATGGATCAAAATTATCGTATTTTGTAGGATAATGATTACTAATTATAAATAAATAAATCATATAAATTGTAATATTGATATGTATGCAAGTACTGTATAGTTCATCTTTTTTAAACCACCACGCCGCTTTCAAATCAACAGAACACTGAAACCCAAATGTTTTACGCGTCGTACAGACCCACTTCAAGTTCAATAAACGCGCCAAGTTTAAAATTCATTCGGACAAAATTTCACTGTTCCCATGCATGTAACCTTATTATTATAACGAAATGACTGCCAACTATAAACGTATGAAGTATTAACATAATCGAAATATCGAACTTATATTTTCTTGTTCGCATTGGTTTATGCTAACCAATAAGAAAGCGTGTACAGCAGGCGCTGAATAAAGTTACAGTCTCGGCAGTGCTGTAACATATCAGAGCGGATCCTAAGAACCAATAGGAATAGAGAATTTGTATTTCCCGGTATTTTCCCAAAATTTTATAGGACAAAATAAAATCTATCAGACTATCAGCGTTCGAGTGAAATAATATAATTGTCAAATTTCGCATCATGATGGAAATTATCGTACAATCTGTGTACGATAATAATATGCTATCGTACATCGTACGTAGGCACAAAATTATCGTATATGTACGATAATTATCGTACGGTTCCGAACACTGTGTCGACCCCGTGCAGTCTACCAGTATGAAGATCACAAGTCGTAACTAACTTCATCGTATCAATTACAAATATTAGTAAAAATACAGAGCCTGACGAAATATTGTAGCAACAATTAGACTAGCAATTAGTTATGGTGGTTTTTTTAAGGAAAAAATATCAATGAGTTATTTCATGTCTGGTCAGTTTCATACATTGGAAAATGAAGTACATGCTCAGTTCGTAAAGATGTCGCTACGAGTAAGCATTGTGAACCATGGAAAAGTAAATCATATTAAAAGCACAATTAAACCGCCATGTAACTCGTTTTGTTTCACGTCAGTGATTTATTTAGTTTTATTCTTCAAAATTTTCAATGATTACTGAATAAAATATGAATTTATAACAATATTTAATTCATACAACGCCCTCATTTTTAAAAATTGAATTGATAAAGTACATCGGACTTCGGGACTCTTCAAATTAAATGTCATCAATTCACGATAGATGGCCTAGTTAAAACGACGACGCAACGCGCAGGCGGCGCTATGGGCGTTAATTTAACAATTTATCTTTATAGCATAGAGATAATAATATACTACGTTAGTACGTAAATAATAATATAATTAGTTATGTTTTGTTATGTTCGTTCTCTGAAGATAGTGTCATTTATAATTTCCACGTAAAGTGCCATCTAGTAAGTTTTCTTAGTAAATAACATTATACTGACAATCATAGAATTCGTTGTAGTACCAAGCTCGCACCACGGGCGCCCGCGCCGCGCGACTTAGTGTGGGGTCAAATCGATCTATGGGATTGTCCCTCTGTTGTACGTAGTATATTATTATCTCTGTGGTTATTTGCTTTCAACATATTTATAATAAAGTCTGTAAGTTTTCTAGTCAATTCAAGTAGAAAAATCTGTGTGTCAAGTAAAACAACAACAACACAAGACAAGTCGTTACATATGAAGATTTGTTTTGTCAAATGTACGTCATAGCCATGGAGCTAGAATAAAGAGGAGGGCATAAGTGACTGTGCACTGTGATTTTTATTCGGCCCCAAGTCATCACAATGGACGTGGCCTAAATCAGTGTACTGTCTGTGTTCGAACTTCGTTATGTAGGTAATTCAAAATACGTATAATAGCCAAATAGGCAGCAAAACGAGCCCACATAAAAAACGTAAATGAGCGTACAAAATTCCCATTTTTATTTTTATTGGTTTCGGGGGGTGTAGATAGATTCATTTTAAAATGTAAAAATGGCGGATATTTATTGTTCGTAAAATTGATATGGTTGGTGGCTGGTACGTTTGCCAGATTTTTGGGGGTGCTGCACGAAGTATAGATATAAGGAGTCCGAACGTAATATTGAACAAATGGTCTCAATTTAGGGGGCAGATTTTTTTGCCGGTAGAGCGCGCCACTTTTGAAGAAGTACTCGTTTAAATATACTTGGTGGAAAAGAAATAATAAAGGAGTTTTTGTTAAACATATTATTTATTAAAATAGTATTAATTACAAATAAGTAAGTAAGTTTATAAGTATAAATTACATTTACGTATAATAGTCAGTAATAATAATAATAGTATCGGTACGTCCTGAATAGTTGCGCAGCTAGTGGCAGAAACGAGAACTATGATCTGGGTTTATTATTGGGTACATAAATACTATGGAAAAGCCTATATCGTTTTATACTTCGTGGGTGCTGGATACGAAAATGACATTCATTTTGAAATTCCAAAATGACGGACATACTTCATTTTATAAAAATTAATATAGGTGTCTTTTTGTAGGTTTCTGGGGTGCTTATGACAAAAAAGTCATCCATTTTAGATTTCCAAGATAGATTAAGACATTAAAAAAATGGACATAGGTGTCCTTTTCTAGGTTTCTGGAGTCACTGATTACAAAAATTAATTCATTTTGAAATTTGAAAATAGCGAATGTTTAATTTTCTCTAAAATTGATACGGGTGTCGTCTTCGAGGTTTTTAGGGGTACTGAATAGGGGGAATATATTAGGATTGATGATGGTAGAAAAATAAATTTCAAAATCCTGAATTTAACAACATTTCTATAGATTTATACATCGTTCGTATCTCAAAGTAGAGCATTGCTATATTTTTTTCTATAATCGCTTCTATTTCGAGAACAGGTAATTTTACTGAAAAAGTAATGAAAATTTCCTCCCCTCCACCCCGCGCCCCCAGTAACCCCGTAACCACTATTTTCTTTATGATAAGAGTTTTTTTAATCCTGAATTTCTTAACAATTCTATTGGAATTTCTAAATGTATTTCATTTTCATATTATTCTGCACCCCCAAAAACCTTGAAAACGACACCTATACCAAAGGAAAACAAACTCCAACAGTATCCACAAATGCGATATTCCGTAGTCTGCAAGTTGATTTTTTAGCAGCCAATAATTTATCAACCCAATCTGGTTTTATAGCTGCTTACATCGTATAATAGTTACCAACTCGGAAATTGAGTCGACAACTTATAAAATTTTGGTGCCAATTTGTTAAATTTCGCCACTTTTTATCTGCCGTTGAATTTTTGTCACTTTCGCCAGTTTAGTAATTTAGTCGCCAACATATTAATTCGCTGCTAAATTCAGTAATATAGTATACTCATGTGCATTCGCCAACCTATTTTTTGTTCGCACGATTTATTATATCACAAAACTAAAGGGGCAAAACGTCCCCACCCTTGTAGCACTACAAGACATATGTCAAATGAAAGGGCTTAAAAAGTGTGTCACTTTATTGTATGATGAAAAATCTCTAAGCCATGGGAGAAATAAGGTTATAAGGATTAAAGGTAAAAAAAAAGTTTAAAAAAATCATCTTGTATTATAAGTACTATTTCATAGTGTTGCTAATAAGGAATAATTTTTGGGAAGTAATGGTACACTTACTGCAAACTTCTGCAGTGTTATATTTTTATAAACTGCCTCATAGTTTAAAGAATTGTATAGAAGAATAATAAAGTACTAAAAATAAGCTTTTTCCTCAGATTTTTCGCACATAATTACTTTCTGGATATTGTTTCTTACTAGTGACGCTATCGAATGGTGCAATAATACAGAATGTATTTTTTTCCTAATTTGCGAGTTCGAATCCTGGCCTGGAAAATTGGTTTAAGTAAAATCTAATGATGCAGATAAAACAATTACATTAAAATACATACAATTAAATAGCAAAAATAATTTTAAAACTATTGCCTATGTATAGAAGAAAAGTAAAAAAGATAGGTATTATAGTACATGGTGAATTATTCTTCTGGGTGTTGTAAGGTAAGTCTAAAAGGTGTGGTAAGTCGAAAACAAATTAGGAATAGCAATTTAGCCCAACGGAATATGAATAGAGTCCGACTTGATGAAAACTTAAACTGCATCATTAGATTTTTGATAACTCAATTTTCCTAGCCAGGATTCGAACCCATAGATTGTGACAAAAAATACATTCTGTATTCACCTTGCACCATGCACCATTCGATAGTATCGCTAGTAAGAAACAAATTCAATTTATTTCAATTGTGAGCGTAAAACTTGAGAATAGAGCTTATTTTAGCATTTTATTTTTTTCCCATACATTTATTTTCTTTTTTCTTTTCATTTCATTTCTTCGAGAATATGAGGCATTTTAGGGAAATACAACATTTTCTTGGAGTTTTCCGTATACCATTACTTCCTAGATATTGTTCCTTACTAACAAACACTATGAAATGGTACAATAATACAGGTTTTTATAAACTTTTTTTTAACATTTAACCCCCATTAACTTTTCTCTCCCATGGTTTAGATTTTTTTATACAATAAAATGACACACTTTTCAAGCACTTTCATTTGATATATTATGTTTTGTAGTGCTACAGTAGTGGGGACGGGCTCCATACAAAATGCACCTTAATCTTTATTATACTTGCTCTAGAAAAGTCTCTTAGCGTCGGTTATATTACAATTTATTCTATTTGCCAATAGATGGCGTTTTTAACCTTTGAAAACTGGGATTAAAAATTTATTCTAGATAACTAAATTTTTTTTTAATCTTTATTTTATTTAAGAGGTTTTTGCCATACAAGGCATGCCAGCCCCATCATAACTTATACTAAATATATTAATAAAGAATTTTATACAAAAATTTTGCTGCTTCACTCGCAGGTGAAGCAAGAATGCTCATATATAAACCTAAATCACAAATATTAAACTTAAATTTCTCTAACAACTCCTTTCTTTCATCGGCACCTTTCACACACTCCATTATCAAGTGGTGAATATCCTCCACCACACCACACTCATCACAGTTAGGTGAATCAGATATTTTAATCATATAGCTATAGTAACTACAAGGGCAATGACCCGATCTTAAACGAAATGCTAAAACAGTATCCCTTCTTGACATATTGCATGTTAAAAACCAAGGTATCCGAGGAGGCTGACTCTGAATAACTTTGTACCAAATACCTTTCTCCTGACTTCTTTTATCAAAATATTCATTAAACATATCACAGCATAGTCTCTTAATATAAGGTAGGTGTTCTGAAAAATATGGCTTAATAATGTACGGAATTCCCTCCACACTTGCCAATTTGGCTAATCTGTCAGCCTCCTCGTTACCATGAATACCCACACGCGATGGAATCCATTGCAACTTCAGAATAATGCCCTTAGCTTTTAACGATTCTACATCGCGTATAATTTTGAAAGCTATCGAAACACCTCTGTAACCAGAGGCGCATCGAGCTATATGTTGTAAAGCGCTTTTGCTATCACAAAAAATTTACGATTCTAGATCTGTTTACATTACCAGCATACTTAATAGCTTCTGAAATTGCAATGAGCTCCAACGACATAATGGATACCATAGCTTGTGTTTTATACAATTTCGTATTACGAGGGCGGGTCAATAAGTCCGTGACTTTTGGAATAAAACACAGATTTTTTGATAAATAAATCATTTTATTTTTCAACGTAGTCCCCCTTGAGCTCTATACTCTTTGTCCAACGCTTCTCCAATTTTTTTATCCCTTCCAAAAAATATGATTTGTCGAGGTCCTCAAAATAGGCCTTTGTTTGCGAGATGACTTCATCATTGGAGTCAAATCTTTTTCCACCGAGCCATTTTTTCAGGTTTGGGAACAAGAAGTAGTCACTCGGAGCCAAATCTTGAGAATCGGGTGGATGTGGGAGCAATTCATAGCCCAATTCATGGATTTTTGCTATGGCAACTGCACATGTGTGCACCCTTGCATTGTCTTAGTGAAAAAGAACTTTTTTCTTGGCCAAATGAGGTCGGTTTTTTTTCAAATCCTCATTGAAGCGGTCCAGAAAGTTGGCATAATATTCCCCATTAATTGTTCTTCCCTTTTGAAGATAGTCAATGTGGATTATCCCACGTGCATCCCAAAAAACAGTCGCCATAACTTTATTGGCTGACAAACCCACCTTGGCCTTCTTTAGCGCCGATTCACCCTTAGAAACACACTGTTTTGACTGTTGTTTGGTCTCTGGTATATTGTGATGGATACATGTTTCGTCCACGGTTAAAAAACTCCTCCATATTGTGATTAAACAACGCCAAACCTTCCTGTGAAGTTGTTACACGATTGCGTTTGTGGTCGACTGTGAGCAAACGCGGCACCCATCTTGCGGAAAGCTTTCTCATGCCCAAGTGATCATTCAAAATTGAAACCACTGAGCCATGCGAGATGCCTATGGCTTCCACAATCTCTTGCACTTTCAATCTTCGGTCGGCCAACACCATATCGTGAATTTTTTCGATTGTTTCGGGTGTAGAGACCTCAACTGGGCGTCCAGGACGTTCGGCATCTTCAGTGCTTGTAAGGCCACAACGAAATTCAGTAAACCACTTTTTTACCATTGAAATCGATGGTGCAGAGTCCCCATAGTATTTATCAAGCTTAGCCTTGGTCTCGGTAATGGTTTTTTTTCGCAAAAAATAATGCTTAATAAGCACACGAAATTCACTTTTTTCCATTGTTTCCTTAAGTTACTGGATAGTCTGATAAAGATAGCTGTAAAACACAAACTAACTGACGCAGCAAGTTCAAATTTTGATAGGAGTCAACTGACAGATGCCTGTTGACAGGAGTAGTGTTGCTTTTTCAGTAAGGAGGTTAGAAATTCAAAAAGTTACGGACTTATTGACCCGCCTTAGTACCTATCACTGCATCATATACGGCCATTCCTTTACCACTATTACTCATAGATCCATCCGTAAATATTTTGTGCCAATCATTATACTTGACATTCATTTCGTCAAAAATTTTAATTTTAAGACTATTATGTTCAAGATCCTTTTTACGTTCTGTTACACACTCAAGATTTAAATTAATAAGGTCATTTTCATAATAATAAGATATCCAATGATCCATTACAAACATATCTAGTGGGGCAGTAGTATGAATTTCCAAATGTTTGCATTGATTAAATGCATGCACAAGGAGAGTTCTACTTTTACGTTGCCAATAAGACTTAGTCATTAAAGAATTAAGTTTTTCGATCTTAAGTATTGTCACATTGTCTGCTAACGAAAAGTTTTTCAAACAAAATTTAAAAGCCAAATATAACCTACGAATGTTTAACGACGGTATTCCTAGTTCACACTCCATGACGTGTATGGGAGTACTTTTTATAAAATGCCCGATAACCTTTAACGCTGTGTTTTGTAACCGATCGAGCTTACATAAATCAGTTTTTGCACAGTTCCCATACAGAAAACTTCCATAGTCAATTCTGCTCCGTATAATAGATAGATATAGCATCCGTAAGTGTTTTGGATGTACTCCCCATTGCGATCCTGTTAACACTTTTAGTACATTTAAAAATTTTGAGGTCCCTTCTATAACTTTACTAATATGTTCATTCCATAACAAAGCGCGATCTAACCATAAACCTAAATACCTAATGTTTTCAACTGTTTTTACCTTTTTATTATTAATACTTATGTTCAAAATTTTATTTCTACGGCCCCTACTAAATAAAATTAATTTTGATTTATCAGAAGAAAGTTCAAGGCCTAAAAAATCCAAATATTCGACCATACTATTCAAAGATACCTGCATCTTCCTTTCACCTAGCCGCACATCGCTATCAGAAACATAAAAAACGAAATCATCTGCGTACTGCACTACGCTTACATCTGATATTATTTCTTTACAAATTTTGTATGTAGTGATGTTAAACAACAAAGGTGAAATTGGGTCACCTTGAGCCAATCCCCTATGTGTCCATCTCGTAAGAATTTCACCGCTGTTGCTTTTAATCATCACACACCTATCTGTCAAAAATGACCAAATATAATTGCATAAGAAGTATCCGACTCCCAATGCGTCTAATATACGTACAACTTCATCGATAAGAACATTATTGTATGCGTTCTGAATGTCTAAAAAACAAGCCACAGTAGGCTTATTATTTGTTAAACTAATCTGCACGTCTGACACAAGTTGAGCTAAACAATTCAAACACGATTGACTTTTTCTAAAACCTGAGCTATAGGGGGATATGATCTTATTTTTTTCCACAAACCACTCCAGTCTTTTACCTATCATATTATGTAATATCTTACAAAGGCATGATATAAGAGAAATTGGCCTTATTTTCTGTTCGCAATTTAAATTATTAGATGTAAGTTTTGGTATAGGTATAACAAGAATTGAACGCCATTGTTTCGGAATATTACCACTCGAGTAAATACTATTATATAAACGGAGTAAGTATAGTCTGGCAATTTGTGGCAGAAAATAAATCATAGAATAAGTAATAGAGTCTGATCCGGGGATGTATCTTTTTTTTTCATACAACTCATTAGTTCACTAAGAGTAAATGGTAGTTCTAATACATTGTTACGTGACCTAATGCATTTGATTTATGACACTATCAGGTGCCAAAGACCGTAACAATTAATTTAATTTATTATTAGAAACGTTAAAATATGAAGATTGTTTTCTACCTTTGTACCGACGCATTTTCTTCCACATCTCCATCGCCGATGTGGCTTCGTTAATACTGGTGCAAAATTCCCTATAACTATCTATCTATCTTCTTTTTTTATCAACTTACTAGCTTCTGTAGTCTTATTTTCCAATTTAGACATGTTATCGGGAGTTGGGTTCCTTCTAAAGTGTTTCAATGCTAGCCTTCGTTCTGCCACAGCTTTCGATAAATTTGAATTCCAATAATGTTTAGGTTTAAATTATTTGTTTGGATCTAAATTAAATTTTATTACGGGACGTACCCTATTTACGTATTAGACACTGAAATATTAATTGCGTTTTCGAAACAATCATAATCATCTTGGACGTTATTAGATAATTCATAGTTAGAAAAAAGGTTAATTAAATCACTACTGTACTTATCCCAATTTGCCTTCTTAAAATTCCTTTTCTCAAATACATGAATTTCCTCTTGGTAACTATATCTGACCTTAATAATTAAATGATCACTCCCCAAATTCTCATTAAACACATTCCATTTAAAATTCATTGCAATATCAGTACTTACGAATGTTATATCAGGCGAAGAATTTTGAACTGTTCCATCCACCAACTTAACTCTAGTGTGCGTCCCGTCATTTAAAGTAATAAAACCACCGTCTAAGGATGAATCCAATAGATGATTTCCACGTTGGTCTATCTTGTATGACCAGTTTGTGTAATGGCCATTAAAGTCACCACCTATAAGTGTCTTTTGCGAGCATATGGAAAAAATGTTATCCCAATCAACAGAACTAGTTCTTATAGATGAAGGGCAATATACAGCTATTATGTTATTCAATTGCTAACAATTAAGAATTTTTACATGTAATACTTCTATCCCTGAATTTCCTATATTAACTGGGCACATGTATGCACGAGTAACAATGGCCACACCTCCATAACCATCATTTCTGTCTTTTCTGTAAATATTATAACCAGTAATTTTATAATTAAATTGTCAGGCAAACCAAGTTTCAGTTACTATAGCTATATGAACTTTTTCCTGTACTAATAAATTCTCAAAACTAATTATTTTGGGTTTAAGCTTTGTGAATTCCATTGCACAATATTTGTGTCAAAATTATTAATAGAATTACAACCCATCATAAACCTTAATTTTTTTTAAAAACATTTCCATCAATAAGCATGCTTTAAACAAAATTCTTAATTTCACTTAAAATTACTTTCAATATTACTATACATCTATCTTCTATTTCCATGTTTTTCTCTGAAAATACAATATCCTTGATTCTCTGAAATATTTTTCTACATTCAAGCTTCCATTCTTCCTTCTTCTTTCCATCCGTTTCTTCAGTATCTACGTCTTTTGCCATTTCAATATCAACATCAAAGTCATTAATCCAATCGAAATCTTGTCTTTGATTCTTGTTTATTCTTTCAGGTCTTATATTTTTTTTCGCAAAGCCGCATTTAAATAATATGGACTAGATATAGAAGTATTTAAATCCGGGGGGTCACTACACTGAGGTTCCTCATTTACTGTAGATATTATAGATTCGTGAATTCTTGTTGGTAATGGTGGAAAATCTGTAATATTGGAATTATTGTGTGTATCATGCCATGCTTTTGCTTTTTATTTGCATAATAACTTTCAAGCGCTTTTTATAAGTAACACTATTCTCACTCATGATCCTCCGGATAACTTGTTCCTTTTTAAAAAATGGACAGCATTTATCTAATGATATGTGCGCACCTTTACAGTTTATACATTTAAATTCCTTTATTTCACAATTTCCATGTCCCAAACCGCATTTGGGACAAATAATTTTACCTAACGAACAAAATTTTCTTATGTGACCGAATCTCCAGCAAGCTGAACATTGAGTAACAGGAAAATAGTATGTTTCAACCTGAAATCGGCAGCTATAAGCCGTAATAAACTCTGGACGTTTATCATTTTTAAAACATAATCTTACAGACTCGCTGTCAACCCATTTACAATGCTCATCCATACGTTTCAATCTTTTTAAAGACACAATTTCTTCAGCACTCGAGCCCTCAAGGGATTCGAGCACTTCTTTTTCAGACATCTCAATATCGATCCCCTTAACAACTCCATAACATAAATTCAATTGATCAGTAAACTGGCATCTTATATTCATATCCTTTATTTTTGAACATTTCATAAGATTTTCCGCCTGCTCTAAATTATCAAAGTGGATAAATACTTTATAAGCACTTTTGTACCTAATCCGAATAATATTTTTGATGTTTTGATCACGTAATAATTTTGCGAAAGCCATTTGTTTAGGTAAGACTTCCAATGATGTCAAACATACTTCATAAGTACCTTCACGATTTTTGTTTAATAAAGAAAAATTTGTAGATTGATATTCTTTACTTAGCAACGTAGCATCCGGTGAATCGCTTCTTAACAATCTCTTACTTTTTCTTCGCGTCACATTAACAAATCCATCATCATTACTGTCTTCACTGCTTTCTCTCATTCTTTTCTCACAAATTTTATCACTTGTCATCATATCACACTGCTCATTTTATAAATGTTTATTATAATCCGTCATCTGTTCAAGTTCTTTTTCACAATCGTCCAACATTTCGCTGTAATTTTTATCATTCCCCTCACTATTTATCTCCTCTTCCATACTAATAACTTAACGCAAGTGTTACACGTACGCCGCGATAAACAATACCTACGCGCAACACAGACTCGAACTACATTTCAATATTAATATATTATTTTAATCATCATACATACAAAAGTTTTTGTCTACAGTATTTCTTAAAGACTTTTCAGTCGTAAAGTAATATTAAATTTTCCATCATTTATTTTTTCCGTTTTTAATCAGTGGAAAATTAGTTATTTTATTTCTGATATTTTACAAAAAGCATACATATTTCATTGTAAAGTGTTGGTTAAATTGGTTTTAAATAATGTTTAGTGATAAAATATCAATAACTTGATTTATATTTTCATCATAGGATAGAACAGTTGCCTATTCGCGCAGGTCCAAACCATAAAAAGTTGAACCTTAACAAAATAAATATACATTGATAATCATAACCGTTTAATAATAATAAATAGGTAATTTATTTACTACCTAATAATAACAGGCGTTGTTTTATAAAACAAGACTTTCTTTTATAAAATATAAATAATAAAATTGCAAAAATCCATTCCCGTACATATATACTTTGTATGTTTAAACATATTTCATTATTAGAACTCGTCATTCTCGAACGGGTGGTGTTTGTGGCCCAGAGTCCTGAAAAATAACATTCAATTTATTAACCAACGGTAACAAAGCAAGTCAAGTAATTGTTTTCTCTTCGACCTCTCGTCACGGATGTGCGAACCTTGTAACTTACGAATATGAAATAACGAAGGTGGGGCTGCCCGCTGCAAAAATGGCACGAAGAAGTTATGATGCACACAGAACACACACGTGCGAATCGAATTATTTAAATAATTTAATTAATATCATGACTAGAAATATCCCGCGAAAATATACTTACAAACCCGCAAGCGAATGTGTGACGCATATTCAATATTCAAGTAAATTACTGAACGTAAAGAAACTATTTGCGCCATGATGTGGAGTAGTTGAAATTATTGTAATACTATTTGACATTGAATTAAGAAAACGTTTCTACTTTAGCTGTCAAAAGAGGCCATTTTGAGAGCTCATGCTCGGGAAGAAAAGAAATGTTGTTTCTCATAACGACGATGCGTCGACCTTGCTGCCTTACAATAAGTTTTAATAGTTATATAAAAATATTTTGCTCCGAATGGTATTAATGTTTCTTCAATCTGTAATTTTGTCCATTCTTCGGTGTTTCTAGGGTACGCATGCTAAGCCTACAGTTTGGTACATTGGTAGTTTTTTAGTTTATCAATTACAAACAAACCAACCGCCCTTTTTATAACATTGCATTAGTATAAACGATTAAGATTACTAACTCAGTCATGGGAACGAAGCGGCCTTTGCAGTCGAAGGTGTCTATGAGCTGCAGATCCTGTGGGGACAACTGAAAGTCCAGCACGTAGAAGTTGCTGGCGATGCGGCTCTTGGTCACAGATTTCGGGATCACGATGTTGCCGCGGTCAATCTGGTACCTGGAACGTAAGGGATTTTTACACACGTTGTGCGGGAATCGGCAACTATCACCTGTTCCGCCCGAAATTAATAATCAATCAATGTCATTTTAGCTATCTGAGATCAAGAGTTCAATACATTTCAACGATCCTAGGATTAACTGCACGTCAATTTTTGTTTGAGAATCTAAGATTGAAGAAAATAAGATTTCAGTTACGTTATTAATTTCGGGCGTTAGAGGATTCGTTTCTACACAGGACGACGGAGTATCCCGTGCGCCGTTCTAAACAGTGGCCCTAGGGCGCGTGGTTCATCAGACCCTGGTCTGTGACAATACCATACCATACGGTAAACCACCGTGGCGTGTCCGGGGCTATTTCACCTCTCATCTCAACTCTCACGCTAAATCGCAATTTTCACCTGTTGCGTCAGCAATAAACTTATTCACTTGGATCCGTAGTAAGCCGGGCCCATTTACAACAGTCTTTATGGCTGTTTGTAAGACGTCGCTGTAATGTGATGCGATCTCTTCGCCCTAAATCGGACTGTAGTGATACATTTTGTTCAGTAGACTTCAACCTTTAGCATTTTAGTCAGCAAGAAACGATATAGGTTGACCATGTTCAATTACAAATTACATCGCGTATAAATTTGTGAAATCACATAAATTGTATAAACTTAATTCCTATATATACATGACTGTATCACTTATCTTGCAATGTGTCATTATTTCTTTTCCGAATAAATAAAAATACACTTTTATATAGTATAAAATGAGGTCGCTTCCGATGTCTGTTCACTTAGATCTTTTAAACTTCTCGACGGATTTTAATGCACTTTTCAGCAATAGATAGTGATTCAAGAGGAAGGTTAAATGTATAATACATTGCACCCGTGCGAACCCGGGGCGGGTCGCTGGTAAATAATAAAATGGAACCATAACCAACCTAATCAGCACCTGCGCGACAGTCTTGCCCAGTTTGTCGGCGATGGCCTTGATCTTGGGGTCGTCCATGAGCTGCGGGTCGCCGGGCTTCGCCCACGGCCTGTCCGGGGAGCCGAGCGGGGAGTACGCCGTCACCTTGATGCCGCGAGCCTCGCAGAACGACATGAGGCGGGATTGGTTGAGGTACGGGTGGCACTCGATCTGAAATAATAATTCATTACATATTTTTTACATGTTTATTGAGTATTGGAACAAAATCTGTACAAGCACGTAGTATAAATATATTACGTCTTGCGGGAATTTTCTTTTATACATACATCATATTCTGTCAAATCTATAGAAATACGATGATTGCCGAGAGACATGAATGCAAAAACAAATTCGGCGTTTGTGTATTTTATATGTAATAAACGAAGAGAGTCAGCTAAATGCAAACGCATTATCAGGCAGCTCTTAGTTGACTTTTGAGATTATAATTTTAAAAAATTAAGATAATTTATTTTATGATATTATTTTTTTAAATATTATGTTTTCCTCTTTTCTAATGAGTTTTAAACAACAATGACCTTACATTTACAATAATATCACATCACTATACAAACTACACACCTGGTTGACAACCGGCTTTACTTTAGCGACAGCCAGCACGCGCTCGACCTGCTTGGAGTTGAAGTTGGACAGGCCAATGCTCCTCACCAGGCCCTCGCTCACCAGAGACTCCATGGCTTGCCACGTGTCCACATAGTCCACATCCGAGAACTGGATTTTGCCCTCCGCATCAGCCGGGAAGAGATCATCACCTTCCTGAAAAGTTCATAATGTATGGATTAAATATAACATACATAATGTATAATATATATATATATATATATATATATATATATATATATATATATATATATATATATATATATATATATATATATATATATATATATATATATACCATGCAAAGACAAGTTTATGAATGAATGAATAAAAATACCTGTGTTTATGGCCTACACTGTGTTCAGATGCTTTCAGTTCAGTTCAGAATTTAATCTAAATATCTATGTATTTCAATGTCACTTATTTAGGTGTAATAGGGGTGTTTGAAATGTCAAATAATATGCCTATTTAAATCGGTAGCATTGTCAGGCGTTCGTCACTCGCTTATTGACACGCGTTATTTGCCTACCGCTCGGCGTATCTCCTCAGATACAATCGACAAACGGCTGTCGCACGCCGCACGCCCGCCAGAGCACCCGCACTTACCAACTAAATTTCGTAGTTTTTGACCTCTTTAGTGGGTATTTAATTATTAGTAGTTTTTTTTGTAGCCTCCAACCAGAAAAAAATAGAAAGAGCGTTCTTAAATAAGTATTGCAAATTTTAAAATTGCGTTATTTAAAAATTTATTGTTTTTCTTCCGCTTTGCTGTTTTCCTTATTATTATATATCTATTTAAATTATTTACGCGATTTAGGATATTTTCAACTATAAAATTTAATAATCGAGAATATAAATAATAATAAAAAAAAATTATTTTATAACATATTTGATTGACAAATAAATTACAATAATCCTCATAGGTACAGCGTGCAAATCACGTTACGCGTGACTCACGTCACGTGTAACGTAATATGCACGGCCGGCAACACAAACTCGACTCTTGTGCGCGTACTTATGTTTCTTTTTTTCTCGCTGCGAAAAGCAGATATTATTATTCAGATATTGTAGGCAATTATAGCGTTGGTATTTTCGTTTTTGTATGGAAGTGATGTATCTGTTATGTAGTAACTTTATTTACATCCAGATTAAATTGGATCTGAATGGAGAGTAGATACAGCCATATCATCATATGCAAAACGACAGCAAAAATCGCAGCACACTTAAAATATTACCTTGTACGCTTGCGGCCAGTGTATTAGGTACAAGTCCAAGTACTTGACGTTGAGATTGTCGAGGGTCTGCTGCAGCGCCCCGCGCACCAGCTCCGGCTTGTGGAACGTGTTCCACAGTTTGGATGTGATGAACAGATCCTCTCTATTAGGAAGGCAGATAGTTTTAAAAATTTGTCTATATTCAAACATACTATAGCATAAATCGCGACGAGTTCGCCCTTTCTGGATAAGGACTGCTAAGTAAGTAGGTACATATATGATAGAATATGGTTACAGATGTTATCAAATTTTTAAAGAATAATATTCTACATTTACAGTGTACAAATATAACATGTCTATAATATGTAAGTTACCATGATTAGTCATAACTTACACCTTTCAGTTCTTTATGTACTTTCTCTTGTATTGACAAATAGAGCCTTGCGTAAGCTATACACATAGTTTGTATTAGAATCTTTAAAATTATAAAGTAAATATAAAATTAAAGCAATCCTACTAAGCTACTGTCAAGAAAACATTGTTGCTTACTTGCTCACAATTCAATTCAATGTCTTCCCTTTAGATAGTGTTCAAACTGGTGTAATTACGGACGGAACCGCGCTCCACTAAAATCATTCATAATAACAGTTAAAATAATCCGAACTAACATAATCTTCAAAGGACATTAAAGTGTAACGCTGCAACATATATTAGGTCCTTACATATGAAATTGGCGTTTTGTAAAGGAGGAACATAAAGTCGATTTTTTTACTCAAACTCAAACATCCTATATTTATTTAATCAAAGTATATACCATTGCTATCTACGCACTAACTATAGGTTCATTGATTCCTTTACTAAAAAAACCATTCGGACAGGAATCAATAAAATCTTTGAGGCGCTTTGGACTGCCTCATCGGAGTTGAATTTTTTCCCTTGCAAGAAGTTATCCAAATTTCGAAGAAATGGTAAATTGTTGGAGCAAGGTCCGGGAAGTACGGTGGATGTCTTAGACATTCCAATTGAAGCTCCTCTAATTTGGTAGCCTTCTGTTGTGCAGTGTGTGGTCTAGCGTTGTCCTGAAGCAGCAGTGGCCTATAGCGAATGACCAACCGTGGTTGTTTAGCAGCTAGCTTTTCCATCATGATTTGCAGTTGCTGGCAATAGACATCTGCCGTAATCGTCTGGCCAGATTTATGAAAGCTGTAGTGAACGACACCGACACTAGTCCACCAAATCCTCACAAGTAACTTTTTTTGAGTCAATTTTTGCTTGGGGCAGGCTTTGGCTGGTTCACCAGAGTTTAGCTATTGCGATGAGCATTTCCGATTATCGTACAGGATCCACTTTTCATCACAGGTAATGATACGATTTAAAATCCCTTCATTATTGTGCCGGTTCAGTAATGTAACGCAGCAGTCGATGCGCGTTTGTCGGTTTGCTGCATTCAATTCATGAGGTACCCACCTTTCAAGCTTTTTCACATTCCCAATTTGCTTCAAGTGGAATAAAACAGTTTTATCACTAACACCGCAGCCTGCAGCTAACTCGGACGTGGTTTGCGATGGATCTGCTTCCACAATAGCCTTCAATTCTTCATAATTATCTTTGGTCTCCGGCCGTCCACGGGGCTTGTTCTGCAGGTAGAAATTTCCAGAACGAAAACGTTGGAACCAAAAACGCACTGTGTTTTCTTTTGTGACACCGCCGCCATACACATCATTAATCCTTCGAGCCGTTTCTGCAGCACTGGTGCCACGGTGGAACTCGTACTCGAAAATAATACGATATTTCCAGTTTTCTATTTTGTTAACAGAGTGACGCAATGAAAAAACCAAAAGAGGAAAATACAAATAAATTACGGTTTTCGAAACACAAATGCATGAGTAAATAGCGGTATGCATTTGAAAGTGGAATTCCTGACCAAAGGAGATAATATATTTGAGATCAAAGTGGCCAGTACGACAAAACGCCAATTTAATATGTAGGACTCGCTCTTATTGGGTTTGTAACTTTTAAAATATAGCATGTTTCAATTTATAAGTCTTCAAAAGGACACTGACGAATCCTACCCGACTTTCCATCAAGAGCGGGCAAGTTTCGAACATATGTGGTATGTAGTACTTAAAAACATATTAAATAAAAAAAAAATATATATATTTTTAGGACTTTGGAATAAAAAGTTATGAATCTAGGGAATATGCTTGTATTATTTCTATTTTTTAAACGTTTATATTTTATATTAGGTTATAACATTACCAAATATTTATATTTGGTAATGTTTTATAAGACTGCACCTGACAAAGTTTGTTTATTTCATATGCCGAAAGGTGCAAGTATTAGGAAAAAGTGGTGAGAAGAGACAGTGTATCTTGTTTAAGCACTTTATACTGTTATGTTGTAAAGATCAGTCAGTACATTGAAATCTATTTATAAATTAAAGATAAATTTAAAAAATATATTATTGTAGTTATATAGGAATGTTTTTTTAGCGATAAAGATTTTGGTGCCGCATGCATAATTCTTATCTTATCTGTGCTAATTGTTGTCATGTCTGTATAGTCATATTATCATGCTGTAAATTCACAATTTGAACCGTAAAAGCTCCATCTAATGGCTCATTAGATAGATTTATTTTTTATTGGAGTTTAAAGATATCATCTTATTCTATAGTTCAACATTTTAGTACTAGTTTTATAAAAAAAAATAAGTAGATGTATAAAAGATAATAAATTTATGTCGATTTTCCGCAAACCGCCACTAGACTCAGACTCTAGAGCAATATAATGAACATGTTAGGTTTTATTTCATCAATTATCTTTTATCCCCCGAGTTTGATGCATATTCTTTTTGTTCCTATGTTAATAAAGTACAACTCTCAATAAATATTTTTTGTGTCCACGTTTTTTACACGTTTATTTACCAAGCAGTAAATGTATAACGACTTGCCGATCTCCTTTACCTTTTAACTACACCTTCGTTTATTTTGATAGTGATGGCCTCTCCCACCTCCTTCTCGTTGCCGTACACGTACGCACAGTCGATGTGCCGGTAGCCAATGTCAATTGCATCCTTCACTGCTTGGGTCACTTCACCGGGCTTAGACTGAAGCAGACAATATTCTAAGTACCAGACGCAATAGGATTAAGGAATAGGATAAGGAAAACAGTGTGTACCAATGTAAAGGTTTCCTTGCATAAATCTTAGAAAATATTAATAATTATGTTTTAAGGAGCGGTGTTTCCCGTGCCCGCTGCGGTCTGTTACAACGCACAAGGATTTTGGCTTTTTAAAAAAAACAATTTTTGATTTTTGATGCACACGTCTAGCGCGGTTGGAAACTGGATGGAGAGTGTGGGACTGGGAATGCAACCGAAGCTGCTACACAAAGGAAATGCTGGATAGGTAGGAATGGGGCTGACTAAGGGATGTTACATACATACTAAAGCTATAACACCTCCCCGGGGTAGAATAAACTTCAGGGGCTTTGTTCCTGAAGTTTAGAGAAACAAAAAAAAATTAATAAAATTTAAACATTGATTCTAATGCTCGGTAAAGGTATTTCACGTGAAGGAGTTTTCGAATTGCTAGGTGTGACTATAGAATTTTCATCAATATTTCTTTTTGAATCAATTGTATCGGGAGGAGCTGAATCTGGTATTATAGCATTAATAGTATTTTGAGGTGATTGGAAGGGCCTAGGAAAATGATAGGATAGACGGTGCTCTTTAATGTAAAAGTATAATCTAATTACAAAATAAGTACTTACACATTAAAATTAACATTATAATTAAAACAATTGAATAATGGGTCCCATATTTTATTATTGGTTGCTGATTTAAAATTTCATCTGTTTCTTTCAATAAGGAATTAAATTTAGAATTGGCGTCTGATGTTAGAATGTCTAAGTCAATATTCTTAAGTTTAATCTCATCACGGACTTTAGGGATCTTATCTAAAATACAACATGGATCCTTGATTATATTAAAAGTAGGGTGAAAAATTGTAACATTAAGTTTAACATCAGCGTATCTAGGTATTAATTTTGTATTTTTACAGAATGCTACACAATTTTGTGGTACTTTCAAGACGCCTGTACCAATTACATCTAGCTCTATGATCTTTTGGTCAATACAGTCTAAATACACTTTAATGTTTTCGGATTGTACATATATCCAATTATTATCGGAGATCGGTTTCCATACGTTGAGTATTCCACTAATAGAATCGGTTTGACACTGCACTGGTAATACACTGATAACTTTTGACATTAACTCACTTTCACAGCTGGGGTTTGCACTTGTTGGGGAGACGGTCATCACATTGCAGATGTAGTCGTCGACGTCGATTGCCAGACAGTCCGTGAGTGAATCGAGTTTACAATATTCTGATTTATCTCTGGTCATTGCGATAAATTTACTACTGGGCCTAATAAGACTAAAAGTGTCTGGTTTAACATCATCATGTGGCGTTGGTAATGCTATATTATGGTATAGATTATACAGTTTAGGGGACACCAAAGGTAATCTTATTACAAATACTATCTTAGTGTTTAGGCTAAAACAACTTATACTAGATACATTTAATAGTTTATGAATGTTTCTTAATTCTAAACTTAAAGGTAATATAACGTCAGCTGGTAGGTGCCTATAGTTGTCGACGAGCTCTTTATACAACTGTTTTGGGGGCAAAATAGCTGGATGTAAAATGTTTCGGCTACCAAAAAGAATGGCATTTGTTATATCTTCCATTTGGAAAGATAGTGTTAGTAATGATGCTTCCAGATTTGTTAGTATAGAATCAATGCTAGTTTTAAAGTTTAGTTCTATATAGTTTTTTGAAATATTTTTCATCTTTAGTGAGAGGTCGTCGACAGCCTCAGTAAGACTAATTTCATTGAGCTTTATTTTAAAAAGTGTATCGTTAAATTTTGACAAAACTGAAGTTGTAACCAATGTTTTCTTTTATCAATAAACTTAGTCTTTTTTCGTTATCCTGTACATCTCGTATGGCGTTATCGTATCTGATAGCGTCGTCTTCGTTTAAAGTGCCAAATATTGTTTTAGACAAAGATCCTACGGCACCTATCCAAGCACGTTTAAATCTCTTATTACTAATAAGATGTGAAATGGAAGAATATTCCGAAACAACATCATTGTATCTTACACTCAGTGGCTCCAGGACATTATGGCATTCCAGGTCTTTTATTGTTTCAATTTGAATTTGATTACACAAAAACCTTACTGTACCTAAAATTGAGTTAATGGTCTTAATGTTCGGTTCCATATATGATAAATCATAAGGTGTAATAAGATCTAAGCGGCCAACATTGATCTTGAGTTCGCCAATTGGATCAAAATATATGCCCGGACTCGTGTCGATTCGACGAGTAAACTCCTGAAGAGCGTGAGCCAGTATGCTGTAAGGGAAGATGATTGCTTCCGTTAGGTATTTCCTTATCGACTAAGGTATGTATAATGTGTAATAGGTAAGTAAAATATATTATTTAATTTTGTATAAAGTGTAATTTAAATATGTAAATAGTATAACCCCTTTTTTTTTCTTTTTCAGGTTTGAAAACCTTTTGGAGTATCTCGGTTACCCGGTTGGAGTATCTCCTTGGATTTCTGCGAGTTTTACCTCGTCATAATGGTGTTTAACATGACGTCTGTTAATAAGTAGCGACAATGTGTGATTGCCGTGTATTTTAACTACTTTGTACGGCCCTTTCCAAACGGGGGATAGAGCTTTTCTTAATCTTAAATGATTTTTGAGATATACTAAATCTCCCACTTTGTACTCTACTGGGCGAGTATGCGAGTCATAGTGATCTTTTGATGTTTGTTTGGATTTTCTAATATGCTCTAAAGCATTTTCGTGTGAATATTTTAAACGGTGTTGCAACATTCTAACGTATTCGGGGTAGGTCGTGGATGATGTATCATCGTAAACTGACGTCGGGATGTGGGTTTTGTGTCCGAATAATAATTCATAAGGTGAGTAATGCGTAGTGGAATGTATAGCGGTGTTATATGATAATACAGCAGTATATACGTAGCGAGCCCAGTTGTCCTGATTTTCGTTTATATATGATTTAAGATATTCTTTTAAAGTGGAGTGCGATCTCTCCAAGGCACCTTGAGTTTGGGGATGATAAGGAGATGAGAAAAGATGTTTGATTTTGAATAGTTCGCATGTTTTACTAAATAACTCTGCAGTGAAATTCGTGCCTTGATCTGTGAGTATGCGCTTGGGTATTCCGAATAAAGAAATGCAGTGTACGAGGCACTCACTGGTTTCTTCAGCGGTGATGCTCCGCATTGGATATGCTAAGCTAAACTTTGTGAGGTCGTCTTTCGTATTTCAATTTTGCAGGGCCGCATTCGGGAAGAGGTCCTACAATATCTATTGCCAACCTTTCGAAAGGAGATGTTGAAGTAGACGTGATAACCATGGGTGCGCGATTAATTTTTCTTAAGGCCTTATTTGTTTGGCATGACGAACAATTTTTTACGTAATTTTCGATATCAATACGCATGTTTGTCCAGAAATACTTTTCTTTGATGCGACTAAGCATTCTGTTCTGCCCTAAATGTCCAGCAATAGGAATATCGTGATTTTCTTTAAGAATTTTTCTGATTTCAGATGGAACAGGATAAATCAAGCTATTATGGTAAATGTGAATGGAAATATTTGTTACGTCGAAAATATGACCAAGTATATTATAGATTTTTACAAACGATATTCTATCAAAAGGGTTCCGAAAGTCTGTTATACTGATATCGTTTATGGTTGGGTGGTTTATCATTATTTGATCTCTTATACTTTTAAGCGATTTGAATATGTCCGGGTAAGTGCAAGAATCGAAATGGTGTACTTTTGTAAACAGGAAAATGAATATTTTATTATTGTATTCGAGTGACAAGTGTTCAAATAATGTCCTTTCGAGTTTTTCAAATTCGTTGCGTATAGATGCAGGACAATTGTTGATAATTTCTTGGACGTAAGGTATATTTTCGTCCATGTCTATTGAAGTTGGTATAATTATGATTCTATAATTGGTTTTCAGGATGCTGCTGTTATGTTATGCTGCTGTTCCGACTGATCGGTTGCTACCAAGGGAGCGTGACTAATTACAGGGCTGTCGATTTCAGGTCGTACAGTAGTTTGTCTACTGGTTGAAGGTTGTGGATCAAATGTCAAATTCAAGTCAGGGTTAAGATTGTCAGTTACAGGATTTTGAAATTGCTGATTTAGAGGATCGGATTCAACCGGAGTAGGAGGATTCAGTGGTGAGAAATCTAAGTCTTTTTCGGCTATTGGGCTAAACGTTATTGTGGTCCATTCGTTATCGTCGAAAACGTCAGAATATGGCTCTGAAGGGGGTATAGGATTGTTATTTTCGGTTGGTGTAGGATTTTCAGGATATATGGGATTAACTGGATATCTTGATAGGGCGTCCGCTGCTGAATTGAGCTTTCCCTTCCTATACACTATTTCATAGTCGTATTCTTCGAGCTTGAGACGCCATCTCTGTAATTTGCTGGACGGATCTTTATGATTGAAAAGCCATTTTAAAGGCCTGTGGTCAGTGACTATCTGGAATTTTTGTCCATACAGATACGGTCTAAACTGTTTACAACCAAATAGGATGGCTAGCAACTCCTTCTCTGTCGTACTATAATTACTTTCACTCCTGTTAAGGATTCGAGAGGAATAGGCTATGGGGCGCTCTTGACCTAAGGGGCCTTGGGAAAGGACAGCTCCGAGAGCGTAGTTTGAAGCGTCTGTTGTCAGTATAAAGGGTTTGGTAAAGTCGGGGTAACATAGGACGGGTGCGGAGGTAAGTTTATTTTTAAGTGCTTCTAGGGCTAGTTGCTGTTGGTTTTCCCAAATGAAGGGTTGATCCTTCTTTAAAAGGCTGGTTAGAGGTTTAGCTAGTTTCGAAAAATCTGGGATAAATCTTCGGTAATAGGATACTAAACCGAGGAAGGATTTGATGTCTTTAGGACTCTGCGGGATAGGAAATTCGACAACAGATTTGATATTATCCGGGTTTGGCCTAACGCCATCTTCTGTGATAATGTGGCCCAAATATAAAACTTCACGACGCAGGAATTCGCACTTGTCGGGTTGCAACTTCAGGTTAAATTTTCTTATTCTTTGGAAAATGAGTTCAAAATTTTTAATATGTGATAACAAGTCGTGAGAATAACAGATAATATCGTCTAAATAAATAAAGCAACGTAAGCCTTGCAATCCGGAAAGTGCGTTATTCATTAATCTTTGAAAGGTTGCCGGTGCGTTTTTCAGTCCAAACGGCATCCTTAGAAATTGATAGTGACCTTCTGGTACAGTGAATGCAGTTTTGGATTTGTCTTCTTCATTTAAAGGGATCTGATGGAAACCTGATGCTAAATCTAACGTGGAAAAGTAAGTACTTTGACCCAGTTGGTCCAGGATTTCAGTAATTTGAGGGATAGGATTTGTGTCACCAATAGTCACGTCATTTAGCTTCCTGTAATCTATCACGACTCTCCACTTTTGAACGTTTGACGCGTCTAGTTTCTTTGGTACCACCCAAATCGGGGAAGACCATGGTGAATTAGATGGTTCAATTATGTTTTGATCCAACATCTTGTTGATCTGGTTACGGACTTCTGCTTTATGCACCTCGGGAAACCGGTAAGTTTTCGTGTGGATCGGGATGTCGGTAGTAGTTTTAATTTCATGTTTAAGAGCATTTGTATGTGTAAGCTTTTCATCGGGTAAGTGAAATATGTCTGAATAATCGGAACAAAGCTCTATTAATGCATTAGCCTCTTCTTCATTAAGGTGTGTAATACGTAATTGTTGTAGAACTTTTACAGTGCGTTTTGTAAAATTAGGAGGTGAGCTACTTAAATGATTTACAGAGGCAGTATGACAATAGTTTAAATTATTGGGTTCTATCGGTATTATTTTTAAATTAAGGTTTGAATTCAGAGTAACTTTTCCTTCTGAAAGATTGACGACGGACAAATTTATTCTGTTATTTTTCTTTACACTAACAACACAGTTTGCAATTAATAAAGAGTCAGAAATTTTTTGATCTAAAATAAAACCTTCCTTTATTTCAGGATTCGATACTGAACACTCAATAATTTGTTCGGTCCTGGGTGGAATTAGATATGCCGGTTCATTGAAATTTAGTTTTAGTGATGATTCTCCTATATAAAGTAGGTCCTTGTTATAGTCTATGTTACAGTTAAGAGCGTTGAGCATATCTGACCCGATAATACCATCATAGGGTAAATGGATTTTATCAACAACGTGAAATATGTGTGATACGGAGGATTTTTGGAGTTTTAGCTTAAGTTCAAAATGTCCATTAGTAAGAATAGGATTTTCTGAAGAGTCAATGCCTTTGAGTTAGATAAATTCTTTTTTAAGGGATGGATGAATTTGTAGGCAGGAATGTTTAATTAGGCTTACGGATGAACCTGAGTCTACAAGCAAGGATATAGGAAGTTTGGATATAGAAGTTTCGACGAGTACATAAGGTAAGAGCATAATGCTTGGGTCGTTAGTAATTTCGAATGTTGACAATATTTTATTTTTTTGATTCAGCGAATTATCAGTAATGGAGGAGACTTCAGTTTGGGGCTGGTTACCCTGTCGCGTGTCTCTAGAGGATACAGTGGATGATTTAGTACTTTTGATAGTTAAAGAGTCTCCGGTTTGGGGCTGGTTACCCTGTTGTGTGACTTTCGAGGAAGCAGTGGATGATTTTTTATTTTTATAAATTAAGGAGTCTTCAGTTTGGGGCTGGTTACCCTGTTGCGTGACTCTAGAGGAAACAGAGGACAATTTTGTGCCGATTTGAATTTTTTTAGGTCCCGCACGGCAACAGGACGAGACGCTTATACGTTTTTTGATCCGATATCGACAGTGTCGTAGCCTTCAGTCGGGTTAGTGTCTTCGACGGAATCAATCTCGGTAGGTTCAGATATAAAATTCACCCGTTGTAATCTCGGATTTTGATTGAGCCTAAACACTGCTTGTTTGATTAGATTGTGAGGATCGCGACTGCATAATATTATTACGACTGAATCTAAATGCTGGTTGGTTGCTAACGAAATTACCGGGGTTTGGCTTAATCATTCGCGGTCTTTCCGGTCGAGGTTGCGATTGAGAATTTTTATAAATAAATTGTTGGAGTTTTTCCTCGGATATGGCAAAATTCGTTGCTTCATTAAGAGTACGTGGTGCTTTGCACCGGACGATGTTTGAAATTCTCGGCGTAAGACCCATCTGGAAGTGGTGGAGTGCTAGTTCCTCCATTGCAGCTGTACGACCTATCATTTCCCTACTTTTATTTCCATGGGCAATTGAAATTTCTGTTAATAGTTGTGACAGACACGTTTCTACCCTTAGGGCATATTGGCTCACGGGTTCGTTAGTTTGCTGTCTACATTCTTGCAGATCGGTTAGTAAGTGGGCGTAATGTTTGCGCTCACTAAATTGCGTCTTCAAGAATTCTTTAAGTTGGGCCCAATTTACGAATTCCTTAATAGAACATGCAGTTTGTGCTCTCCCTTGTAATTGGCATAAAATGTATTTAAATATAATATCTTTTTGATTATCTGTGGCGAGATCGTGGGCATTGCTACAATTTACTAGAAAAGAATTTAGTGATTCCCTAGCACCGTCGTAAGGCTTTATAAATTTTAATAATGTTGATAAATCCAACTCTACCTTAGGTGTAGCAGTGTTTTTAATTTTTTTCTGGGACCTAGTGACTGGTCCCGGTTGGGAGGACGGACCTGTTTCGTCATTCATGTCATTCACATTTATTTCAGGTCTTTCAAATTTAGGGCTAGGGGCTCTAGATTCCGACATCTTAAATTATATTTAATAGAAGTTAGCTGTAATTTCTTTAAAACAGAACAAAAATATTTCTTAATATTAAATTGCAATGACCAGAAAATAGAATAGTAAGTCACTCACAGGAATCTGGCTGCGGCGATGCACCTTATCATGTTTAGGCTGGAGCTCGGCTTATCTCGATACAGTCGTCGGGCTCGGTGGGTCAGGTTACTTCGGCGAAATGCACGACGTACTTAAGTACGATTAAAGTTCGAATATTTAACTAGACTTAACGTGTGCAAGAATAAGAATGATTATTTTTTTAATTTTTTTACGTAAGACTTCGACTTGTGGTTGATTGGAATTAGCACTTTTCACGAAACACTTCTCACTGGATATAGAAGATTTAGGATACTGGGGATTTAGAAGAATTTTCGGAAGACGTTTTCCAGGGACTTTTAAAATCCCACCGCTGCCACCAATGTTACAACGCACAAGGATTTTGGCTTTTTAAAAAAAACAATTTTTGATTTTTGATGCACACGTCTAGCGCGGTTGGAAACTGGATGGAGAGTGTGGGACTGGGAATGCAACCGAAGCTGCTACACAAAGGAAATGCTGGATAGGTAGGAATGGGGCTGACTAAGGGATGTTACATACATACTAAAGCTATAACAGGTCGTCGAACTGCGATTTTATTTCTATTCTCACGAGACCGCGGTTTTGCGCGATCACGAAGATCGCAGGACGCGCGGTTGCTAAAAACAATAGAATTTCTGAATTACGCCCGCAAACCGAAGCGCGCGGGCGTAACGCGCCGACACTGCGGGTGTCCGCGGCCGCCGGTCCGCGCGTTTTTATAAGTTGCCCGCCGGTGCAGCGGGACTCGTGAACAACCGCGCAGACCGCGGGTGTAGAACGCGCCGTGAGTTGTGCTTTAATTTTTCACATACATATCTGCATTCTACAGAAGTTGCGGGCCTGCAACCGCGGCGGGCGCGGGTGAAATCCGCTCCGTGAGTTCTTAGCCTTAAAGTATAAAAATATTAAATGTATATCCGTTGTCTGATACCCGTAACACAAGTTCAACTTAGCACGGGATCCGATTGACGTGATATACTTATATTAAATAATTAAGTATTATTATTATTCTGTAAGTATATATTTTTTTGTGTGTCTGAGTTGTATTAATCCTCAAAAGTGACCATCCAGCCTGCAAGCCCAAGACTTGTAGGCAAAATTTATAAATGATTGACACTATTGCTTTAATAACACTAATGACGGCTATTAGTACCGGCGCTGGATTTCATAGCCGGACACCGTTAATCAAATAGTTAACTTCGTTAATCGTTAATCCGCTGCAAAAAAGTTAGCTTCGATAAACGTTAAAACGTTACATTTCGGAAGAATGTAATGACCAAGTTAACGTTAATCGTTAATCCGTTAATATTAGGTCTCTAACTATGAAATTGCCGTTTTGTATGTGTTATGTATTTTTTATTTGTATTAATCGAAGTAATCACCCATGCAATCAATGAATCTTTGCCAACGCAGTGGCAGTTTATTGATGCCCTTCTTAAAGAAATCAGCTGGACGGGAGGCAACAAATTCTTCAAAGGCATTTTGTACTGCCTCTCGGGTATTGAATTTTTTTCCCGCCAAGAAGTTATTTAAATTCTGGAAAAAGTAGTCTGTAGGCGCAAGGTCTGGTGAGTAGGGCGGATGACGGAGAGCTTCCAACCCCAGTTCTTGCAACTTGGAGACCATCTGCTGTGAAGTATGATGTCGCGCGTTGTCGTGCAGGAGCAGCGGAGACGAGCGATTGACCAATGCTGGTTGGAGATGTACCAGCTTCTCCATCACTGTGTTCAGTTCTTCACAGCACACATCTGCAGTAATGCTCACCCCGTTTGGTAAGAAGCTGTGATGAATCACACCGGCGCAAGAACACCAAACAGTGACATCACTTTTCTAGGGGTAAGTTTTCGTTTAGGGCATTATTTAGGTGTTGAACCAGGATCCAACCAACTTGCTGAGCACTTGCGGTTATCAAACAGAATCCATTTTTCATCGCAGGTAACAATGCGGTTCAAAATTCCTTCATTTGTGTGTCTGTTGAGCAGTGCAAGGCACGTCTCGACGCGTACTTCGCGCTGGCGATCATTGAGTTCGTGGGGCACCCATTTATCAAGCTTTTTTACCTTGCCAATTTGACGCAAATGGACCAATATTGTTTTGACACTAACGTCGAAAGCTGCTGCTAATTCAGCCGTAGATTGTGTATCATCAGCTTCCACAATCGCCTTTAATTCGTCATTGTTGACCAAAGTCTTCGGACGACCGCGAGGTTAATTTTTCAGGTCCAAATTTCCAGAACGGAAGCGAGCAAACCATTTGTAAAACCAGTCCAATGGTGGTTATACTATGTATCACTGGCTCGTACACGCACTTAATGGACAGACCACCAACACGTCTACTCTCGCCTATAGCTCTCGTATCTCTCACGTGGTGCGAACGAGACAGTACTTGTCTGTATGAGTTTGAGAGTGAATAAACGCATACACTACATCCCTTCCTTATTACGATTTTTATTGAATCAACCTTATGATCAACATACAAAACAAAATCAACAATTTATAGTAGTATATCACTGTAACATCAAAATATGACAAAGCAACTATGTAAACATTAATTATCTGAACCTCCTTCATCTTGTTTATCTTCTGCTTCCGGTACTACAGCCTTCCATTCTCCTTCGACCTTCTTTAAATGAACGATATTTCTACGATAAGATTGTCCCGTTTCTTCATTCCTTACAACACAGTCTCCAGCTTTTTTGCTCTCCACGGTATATGGGGTTGAATTAAAATTAGATGCCAATTTGTTTGTCCTGTCCATGTTTTTTATATAAACCTTTTCTCCCTCATTTCTGGTTCCATAGCTTTCCGTTTCTTGTCAGCATACTGTTTCCCCAACTCCTTTTGAACCTTGTCTCTATCTCTTACATCCGAATCCTTCAATATTTCACTTGTGTTTTCTAACATAGGAATTTTGTCTCTGTTTTTTCTTTGAAAAAATAGTTCTGATGGTGTTCGTCCAGTTGTTGAGTGAGGTGTGCAATTATACATCATCAGGTATTCATATAGGCTTTCTTTCAAATCTTTTCCTTCTGTTCGACGCGCAACCTCTTAATAATATCTCGGTTCTGTCTTTCGACTTCCCCGTTCATTTGAGGCCAATATGGGACTGTGTTGAAAAGACGAATATTGCACTCTCTGCAATACTCACGGAATTCTTCGCTTACAAATTGTTTCCCGTTATCAGCAGTTATGGAAACGGGAAACCCAAGCCTGCTAAAAATTTCCTTCAATATTTTTATTATCTGCGTACTTGAAATCGATTTGGTAACTTTCACTTCCTTGTAACGACTATAATAGTCAATAATAACAAGGAGGTAATCATTACTAGGGAGTGGACCTAAAAGGTCCATGGCCACATCTATCCATGGTCCCATTGGCAGTTCTCGCCTCTTCATAGGAACCGGCGGGGTAGGTAAAGCCACCAAGGTACACCCTTTGCACGATTTTACTAAATTTTCTGCATCTTTGTCGATGCGCGGCCACCAGACCTTCGATCTCAATCGACCCTTCATGGCTACAATGCCAGGGTGTCCCTCGTGCGCGGCGTCTAGAACACTTTTACGGAGGCAAAGTGGTATTACAATTTTGTTTCCACGTAATAAAATATTCTCAAAGAAACACAACTTATTCTCAAAAACTTTGAAACTTCTCACTGAATCATCCCAATTGTTTTCATACAGCCCTCTCCTAACACTGCAAATTTCTTTATCTGTCTCAGAAGCACTTTCAATCTCACTCATTTGTATTGCTTGAGGTCGCGCGAAATTAACCACCTGACAAACGTGTGTATCATCGCTCTCCGAGGGGTTGCTATTCAATTTGCACAGGCGTGACAAAGGATCAGCGATGTTATTCTTACCTGGCTTATACATGATCCGATATTTATAAGATTGTAGGCGCAACACCCAACGTTCTATATGTGCACATGGTTTAGATTTCTTGCCGAAAAGAATCTCTAACGGTTTATGGTCTGTAATAAGGTCAAACTCCTTTCCGTATAGAAAAATATTAAAGTGTTCGACCCCCCAAACTAAAGCCAACGCCTCCTTTTCAGTTTGGCTGTATCTCCGTTCACAGTCTGTAAGGGTCCGGTTTCCGTATGCAATTATTCGCGGTCCATTTGCATCTATTTGAACGAGAATAGCACCTAATCCGACCGGACTTGCGTCGGCTATCACTTGAGTTTTATCATGGACATCGTAATACCCTAGCGATTGGAGCTTTGTAAGCATTTGCTTCAAATTATCAAAGGAATCTTGTTGTGCCTTCAATCTGAGTTTCTCTATGTTGGTGTTCTTGCCAAGCCTTTTCCTGAGTAATTCCTTAAGGGGTTCCGACGTTGTTGCTAAATTTGGGATCCACTTATTAATGTAATTAAGTAGTCCCAAAAAACTGAAGTTCCTCTATGGACTTAGGAACACGAAAATCCATGATACTTTTCACGTACTTGTCCAGAGGTGTTATTCCGTTTGGTTCAAGATGATGTCCGAGAAAATCTACACCTTGAGTTTTGAAAATACATTTCTTTTCATTAAGAACCACATTGTTGTCCTTTAGTGTCTGCAAAACTTTCTCTAGTCTCCTATCGTGCTCTTTCTCATCATTGCCGTAGATCAATATGTCGTCAATAAAGTTTATTACCCCTTCACACTGAATCAGCATCCTCTCCATAATTTTCTGGAACAGCTCTGGTGCACACGTGATACCGAACATTAAGCGCTTGTAGCGGTATAAGCCGTTCGGAGTTATGAAGGTGGTAATATGTCTTGAGTCAGGGTGGATCTCTACCTGGTGAAAAGCATTCCTAATATCAAGTTTGCTGAAAAATTTTGCTTTGTTAATCTTAGGTAGTAATTTATCCATGGTGGGAAGTGGGTGATTTTCTCTCATTATAGCATTATTTGCGCGTCTCATATCTACACACAACCTCAACTCTCCATTTTCTTTCAGGATTGGGACTATGGGTGAAACCCATCTCGAAGAACCCTCTACTTCTTCAATTATATCTTCACTTAGTAATTCTTTAATTTTGTCATCGACTTTCTTTTCTAAAGGTATAGGCACTCTCCGACATGGTTGAGAAATAGGCTTCACAGAATCATCAATCGGTATCTCTACGAGGACATCTTTAAATTTCGGAAACGGTGTGATTGTATTCTCCACTTGATTGATGCCAATACCCATACGTAATACTCCTAATTTGAGTGCTGATGTTTTACCCAGTAAGTCTCTTGTCCCACCACTTATGACATAGAAAGTAGAATAATCCTTTTGGCCATTGGTTTCAATTTCAGCTTCGAAAGAGCCTTTTACAGGTAAGGGAGACTGACTGCCATAAGCGAGTAGAATCTTCTGGGGATCTTTAATTTGATTCTTTACATGCACACCGCTGTTTTTCAGCCTTTTCCATGTTTTGTCGGTGACAAGGTTAGGTTTACAACCAGAATCAATAAGCATGCTGATCTCTACGCCACCAACCATGCAGTTAACAGACGAATCATTATCTATTTGAAAAACGTAGTCCAATTCTTCATCATCTATCATATCGACGCTATTTCCATTTTTTGGTCTTTTCCTATACTCTGTGCTTGTGTTGCCACTGAACTTCCTTTTTTGTGACTTAATTTCGGAATTATTGGATTTACATTGGGCTGAAAAATGACCGACTTTCTTGCATGAGTAACAGGTTCGGTTCTTTGCAGGACAGTTTGCATCAATGGTTTTATGAAATCTGCTTCCACATCTAGCGCAACGTATTAGTTTATTCCGTAGATTTAGTCTTACTTCATTTGTTTGAGCTCTTTTATAGCTTTTATTCATAATCTGGTTCACCTCCTGGTCCTTTGATCCATTTCCTTCATTGCCATATACATTCAATTGATGACTCACTAACTCCAGGGTATTTGCTAATGCCATTATTTCATCTAGAGTAGCTTTGTCCACCATTGTCAAAATCTTTTTCCTAAGTTCGCTTGACGTACATTTTTCCGTGATTTGGTCAATTATAAAATTATCCGGCTTCTCAAACCCACATTTCTCCGCTTGGTTACGTAATCTCACCAGAAACTTCTCCATTTTTTCACCATTCTCCTGTTTCAATTGCCTGAATAAATGACGCTCATAAACTTGACTTTGTTTAGGCAGAAAATATTCATCCAGTCTTTTCAGGGCAACTTCAAATACATCTTGGCTGTCTGCTGTACCATCCGATGCACCAGCTGCTGGTGTAGAAGTATCTGCGTTAGCACCAGGTAAATTTGAATATATTTCCTAAGACCTGGTCCACCGAAATGTAAAAGCGTCGCTCTTTTCTTCGTCGGGGTTTGAACGTCAGCAGCTTCTAGGTAGATCAGTAATGACCTTTTCCAACGCTCCCAACGAATGCCAACAGTGGAGGTGTCGCCTTCCACATCGAGTCTGTCCGGCCCAGGCATGAAATTTGCCATAGCACCTTACCTCTTTCTGGTCTGATGGGGTGACCTGAAAATACCCTCTAATGGAATAACCGTAACTAATAGGATATAATATATGGTTTATTTCTCTCTCAGCTTAAAAATAAACTACCAATTTAATGGCAACTGTTCATACATAATCTACCAATTTAATGGCAGCAAAATAAAACAATTGTAATGGCAGTTATTACAATCATACTCCACCAATTTAATGGCAGCAAACATAACCTACCAATCCAATGGCAGCATTATCATAATCCGCCAATTTAATGGCAACAAAACATAACCTACCAATCCAATGGCAGCATTATTAGAATCCGCCAATTTAATGGCAGCAAAACATAACCTACCCACTAGCATATAAGCAATTATGTACCACCACATTATATTTTAATGTAGGTAGTAGGTACCTAACTACGAGCTTGGCCCTGCTTCACATTACATATTTTTAGTACCTATGTACATACAACATAAGTACCAAACAACAAAAGAGTCAGGAAATATATAATTATGCCACTTAGTTACTTGTAAAGGCTTATTATTTGTTGCACAATCTAAATGATTTGATACAGGTAGGTAATTTTGCATATTACTTCCCTGGCTTGCTAAACTATTGTAACAGTATGTACAATACTTAAAATACTTTATGAAATAAGCAAACACTTATCAATTATTACCAACATTCGCATTAATACGCAAACCTTACAGTTACCTACATAATATTAATCAAATAGGCACCTTTATTATTATTTATAGTTTATAGGTACCATGGTATTAGTACGAGTTGCGTCGTACATTTCAAATTCTTTAAATTTCTTTATTGTCAGAATGTAAGAATGTCATTTCTTTGAATCTCCCATGTTTCTAGCATAATAAAACATCGATTGATTTATTGAGCTTAGATAGATGCTTATTAAGCGAATATAATGAAAATTATCTACCTACATTATAGTACCACACATTTCAGTTTTCACATCTGTCCTATCGACACTTAAAATATTCCCAACTTAAACATGCAAGCCAGTTACACGAGTACCAAGTACTTTATTCGTTGGTATTTATAAGTCGAATGTAAACAAAGGCGTATTATAACTTTATGTTGGTGTTGCACAGAATTGATTAAATTAAAAGTTAGTATTGGGTTTTTTGTTTACTAAGGGTTATTAAGTAGGTCATTAGGCAAGAACATCTCCTATATAATACTCTAATCTGTGGGTAAGAATAGGCAGTACTTTTTAACCAAGTTTCAATTTTTTTTCTTGTGGGTACTTGCTACCTACGTAAGAAATTTTAAATTGATACGATAATCACACGCCATGGAATAAGTGTATTTATCTTAGGTGTATATTTTTATTCAACCAAGGTTTGAAAGTAGTAAACTAACATCACAAAGTTTAATTTTACTAGTGACCAACATAACCATTTACTTCCATCCTAACCTAAAACAATATTTACGTATAATTCTCCCTTATCTTACGAAATGAAAGAAAAAAATAAATACCTTTTTGCTCGTCGCCACTTGTAAAACCAGTCCAATGGTGGTTATACTATGTATCACTGGCTCGTACACGCACTTAATGGACAGACCACCAACACGTCTACTCTCGCCTATAGCTCTCGTATCTCTCACGTGGTGCGAACGAGACAGTACTTGTCTGTATGAGTTTGAGAGTGAATAAACGCATACACTACACCATTAACAGGTGGTGCGTTGGTTTGTAGTGTTAGCTCCGTAAACGTCGTTGATGTTGCGTGCCGCTTGTGCCGCGTTGCTGCCACGACGGTACTCATATTCCATAATTACTCGAATTTTTAACGTATCCATGATGACGAAAAAGATTGAAATGCGATGAAAATGTAACACTAATCAATAAACAAATGACTACTTTTGGAAAGAGAATTCCATGTTTTAAAAAAAAAAAAATTTGAAATGAGACTTCTTAGCCAAACAAAAATTATTTTGATTTGAAATGGCCAGTACTGCAGAACGGCAATTTCATAGGTCGACCTCGTCGACGTCGTCGACGTCGACTCGTCGACCTCGTCGTCGACCGACGGTCGACGGATAGGACCTATTATGTGTAAAATTGCATCTTTATATCGTTGCGTTAGTGAACTTATAAAACCTATTGGTTTAGGTTCTAATTCATTCATCAATTATCAACACGCAAATGATCACTGACAGTAATTTATAATAACAATAAACAAACAAAACACTCGTCACTCTAAGCACCGGCGCTAAGTAATGAAATTATCAACAAAACAATTCAACACCAAAAACAACGAAACAATTCTTTTCGCAGTTTTCTTTCTCACTCGCACGCGCCGGCAAAATATATCTAGTTTTGTTTTTGTTCCACTCGCTGCCACGCGCCGCCCGACACTTGTCGGTGCCGTGCGGTAACTATTAGGCATTGGATTAACGATTAACGGACTTCTGCATATTAACGGAAGTTAACGTGTCCGTTAACATTTTTAAAAGTTAGGTAACTTAAAAGTTAATCCGTTAATCAAAATGTTAACTTCGTTAATTAACCATTAACGGATTAACAAGTTAATGCCCAGCTATGCTGGATTTGCCGGATGGGCCTCGAGTACCTATGGCGCTTTAATTTGATATATCTACGGTTATATTATTATGTCGTATATATGTGTTCTTGGACACATACATGGAATTTGGCTTCATGGACTGAGATTCAAGCCCCGCCAGACTCATAATTCTTACTGATAAAATGTATGTATATTGTTAGTTATATATATTAGTTATGAACATTTTTTTCAGGTACAGGGTAAAAAAGAGTAGGTACTTACTTACTTACTTAATTTTTAAGAAATATATCTCGCATTGTCTCCTTTACAATAATTAAAAATATGAACGTATATCTTTCGCAGTTTTGTTATTTATATTTTAAATAATAATTCTGACACCGGATACTACCGCCATGGACACTATCCGCAATACCAAGGGTGAAGGGATTTACAAATGCGTTCCCGATCTTGTATGCATGATTTCTGTATTCTGAGACCGGCTTTGACTATAATGAGGGTTGATTATGTTCAGCGCTGGCTGCACTGATTTCTCCGAAACCCATGACTAAAATAAATCTGTATATTTTTAAGAAGATGTCACCGCTGATTGACTCACTGACGTATAGACGCTCGCACAGCCGTAACCGCTTATATTAGAAACGTGAAATTTAGACAGTAATTTAATTTACAATGTAGACGCGCACTAAGAAGGAATTTGGAAAAATTCCACCCTTCAAGGGGTGAAATAGGGGTTGAGAGTTTGTATGAAATATTTTTAAATCTGCACTGATTTCGATGAAAATTGAATTCATACTCTTAAGTACATTTAATTGATTATTGAGATTCATTCTCTTATATACCTATGTCTTTCAGGGTTCTGAGGGTGTAACATAAGGATATAAAATCTGTTCCGAATTCAAGTAAGTAACTTAATATCCTAGATAATTAATAAAAATTATTACGTTCGTTTTTTATACATTTTTGAAATTCCTCCCCTAAAGGGGTGAAATGGGGGTCCAAAGTTTGTTTATACAAACATTAACAACTGATCGGATTACTTACGTTGAATTTTTTCACCTAGATAATTATTATGACGTAGAAATCGGTAGAAGGGGCTTCTCGAAATACGGGGGTGCAATCCCTGCTTTGTGGGCATTTTTAGATCCAGATAGTTCTATCAGGATCCCTAATAGAACTATCTGGATCGAAAAATGCCCAAATAAAACCAGATAAAAATTGTCATAATTTCTATAAAGTATTTGGAATCCCTGTTTCAAACACACAATAGTTTACAATAACTTCCCATCAATTCCCATCAATCATCGTTTTTTATCTGGAACTTTCAGCAGGGATGGGTATCCACGCGGACGAAATCGCGCGCTAAAGCTAATATTAAATAAAAGTGGATTTCAAAAGATCCATGAAACTTGCCTTCCAAGTTCCCAATCCCAAAGCTGGTATTGTTTTTCCATTGTTGAATTTGACCTTGGGTACCGGCGCCATTTTCGAATACAACAAGAATACAACCGTTCCGTTCCACGTTCAAAACGTAATGATAAAACAACTTGAACTTGGGTTACATATCGACGCTGTTTTATTATTCACCTTATGTAATATTTATCTTGTACTACTACTACTAACTACATTTAGCGGGTGTGCATACGATCATTGTACGCACTAAACTATACAATAAGATATACATTTTATCTGTAAGAATATAACTTTCTGACGGGCCTGGGACCTCAGTCCATACTGACCTAGGCATACCCCAATACTATGGATCAACCATAATTTAACAGTACAATTTTGTTAATAATAATTAAGGCGCTAAAGTAACGGAAAATTGTACTCCCTTTCATACATTCTGATAAAGTAGGTATCTATATTATTTTTTCGTTTTAGAATAATGCGAACAAAACTTATTGAAGTAATTTTAAGCTATTGCATAGCTTCTATCGTGGGCCTTGAGCGCGGGGACCGAATCCAGAAATTCCGTAACGAAAAAACCTCACGCTCCGTGCATCGTCTAACGTCGTTTCAGTTCGGCAGTCTTCGACACGGCGTTGTGTGCGTGCGATAATGCTATGCAATAGCTTTACCGCGGCAGTCCCCGAGTGCGTCTTTTTTTTCTAAGCTTAGTATGAACAGAGATAAAGGTTAGAAGTTAATGGTTATAAAAATATTATGTACTTATTGCCATTATTCTACTAGGTTTATCATACGTTAGAATCATTACAAAGGCCCTATCTGACGACCTCTGTGGTTCAGTGGTTCTGTGCGTTGGTGCTCAAGCCGGGGGTCGCGGGTTCTAATCCCGCTGAAGGAACAATAAGTTATTATGTGTTCCTGGGTCATGGATATGTAAGGACTCGCCTTTATTGGGTTTGTAACTTTTAAAATATAGCATGTTTCAATTTATAAGTCTTCAAAAGGACACTGGCGAATCCTCCCCGACTTTCCATCAAGAGCGGCCAAGTTTCGAACATATGTGGTGTTTCATAGTACTTAAAAACATATTAAAGTAATTATAAAAAAAATATTATATTTTTAGGACTTGAGAATAAAAAGTTATGAATCTAGGGAATATGCATGTATTATTTTTATTTTTTAAACGTTTCTACTGTTATATTTTATATTAGGTTATAACATTACCAAATATTTATATTTGGTAATTACTGTTATGTTGTGAAGATCAGTCAGTACATTGAAATCTATTTATAAATTAAAGATAAATTTAAAAAATATATTATTGTTTAGTAATGTTTTTTTAGCGATAAAGTTTTTGGTGCCGCATGCATAATTCTTATCTTATCTGTGGTAATTGTTGTCATGTCTGTATAGTCATAATAACATGCTGTAAATTGAGATTTTGAGGCGTAAAAGCTCCATCTAATGGCCCATTAGATAGATTTATTTTTTATTGGAGTTTAAAGATATCATCTTATTCTATAGTTCAACAGTTTAGTACTAGTTTTATAAAAAAAAATAAGTAGATGTATAAAAGATAATAAATGTCGATTTTCCGCAAACCGCCACTAGACTCAGACTCTAGAGCAATATAATGAACAATAGGTTGGGTTTTATTTTATCAATTATCTTTTATTCCCTCGAGTTGATGGCCTCTCCCACTTCCTTCTCGTTGCCGTACACGTACGCACAGTCGATGTGCCGGTAGCCAATGTCAATTGCATCCTTCACTGCTTGGGTCACTTCACCGGGCTTAGACTGAAGCAGACAATATTCTAAGTACCAGACGCAATAGGATTAAGGAATAGGATAAGGAAAACAGTGTGTGCCAATGTAAAGTTCAAAACGTAATGATAAAACAACTTGAAAATCGACGCTGTTTTATTATTCACCTTATGTAATATTTTTTATCTTGTACTATTATCTATTACTACTTACGACAGTAAACCTAGTAAACTTGTTACTTACCATAATATTAATAATTTAACAGTAAAATTTTGCTATGTAGGTATACCTAAAAGTTGGCCCACGGCACAAACTATAAGATCGTATGCACACCCGCTAACTACATTTAGCGGGTGTGCATACGATCATTGTACACACTAATACTATACAATAAGATATACATTTTATCTGTAAGAATATAACTGTCTGACGGGCCTGGGATCTCAGTCCATACTGACCTAGGCATACCCCAATACTATGGATCAACCATAATTTAACAGTAAAATTTTGTTAATAATAATTAAGGTGCTAAAGTAACGGAAAATTGTACTCCCTTTCATACATTCTGATAAAGTATCAATATTATTTTTTGGTTTTAGAATAACGCGAACAAAACTTATTGAAGTAATTTTTTCTAAGCTTAGTATGAACAGAGATAAAGGTTAGAAGTTAATGGTTATAAAAATATTATGTACTTATTGCCATTATTCTACTAGGTTTATCATACGTTAGAATCATTACAAAGGCCCTATCAGACGACCTCTGTGGCTCAGTGGTTCTGCGCGTTGGTGCTCAAGCCGGGGGTCGCGGGTTCTAATCCCGCTGAAGAAACAAAAAGTTATTATGTGTTCCTGGGTCTTGGATATGTATTAAATATGTGTGTAATATAATAAAAATCTTAAATATACCTGTAACACAAGTTCTTCGGATACTTAGCACGAGGCCAGATTGACGAGGTGTGAAGCGTCCATAGATATTATTATATCTGTTTAAGTTATGACAAAGGCTGTAAGAAAAGTTTAAGTTAAAGAACCTTTGGCGCCCTGTACCTACCTGAGAATTTACCAGCCAACTTGAACATGTGTTCTATTTTAAATATTGTTTTATCAGGATTTGGTTCGGGCTGGTACCGACTTCACAATTATTATGAACATTGAGTAGAGAATAGTTAAAATATCATCCGAATTTAAAAGGGATTGAATCATTTAGAAAATTAGTTTTATTTCATACTTTTTTGTACATTTTGCTTTGAAGTCGGTTTAATTTTTTGTTTAAAAAAAATAATAATAATATATCGCCCAGATAAGGATTAGGTAATATTGTATCCGTCTAAATAGCTTCTGAAAATACCACATTATATGCAATCATTTTTTTAAACTTAGAATGGGTTACATAAGTATGTAACCCATTCTTAAATCATGTCTATCTTTTAAGGATAGGTTACTAAGTAGTAACCTATCCTTAAAAGATAGACATATCTATGCCATCGCAGATTTTTCTGTATAGACCATGGTACCGACTTCAAAATTATGAAGATTGAGTAGAGAAATAGTAAAAATTTCATCCAAATTTAAAAGGGGAATTATTTGGAAAATAAGTTTTATTTCATACTTTTTTGTGCATTTTTACTTTAGAAGTCGCTTTTCTTTTTTCCTTTAAAAATATTTTTTCCGTTTTTAATTATATTTATTATTATTAACACATTTTAAGAAAGTTATTAAAAAGAAACCTTCGGTATTTTCACTCTCTCAGCAAAACAAACTCAGCATTACCGATCTGTGGATCAAATAAACAATCACCAGTGATGATTAGGCACAACTGTAGTAGTAGGCGAAAAAAATGTAGCAGCCAGCATTATAGTGATGATGATGACGATCATGTATATAATTTTGGGAATAGCAAAATTTCTAATATTAGGTCCTTCCATATGAAATTGGCGTTTTGTTGTACTGGCCACTTTGATCTCAAATATATTATATCCTCTTTGGTTAGGAATTCCAATTTCAAAATACGGCTATTTATTACATTTGTGTTTCGAAAAGCTTAATTCATTTGTTTTTTCCTCTTTTGGTTTTTTCATTTCGTCACTCTGTTTACAAAATGGAAAACTTGAAATATCGTATTATTTCCGAGTACGAGTTCCACCGTGGCACCAGTGCTGCAGAAACGGCTCGAAGGATTAATGTGTATGGCGGCTATGTCGCAAAAGAAAACACAGTCTGGAAACACGTTTTTGGTTCCAACGTTTTCGTTCTGGAAATTTCGACCTGCAGAACAAGCCCTGTGGACGGCCGGAGACCAAAGTTGATAATGAAGAATTGAAGGCTATTGTGGAAGCGGATCCATCGCAAACCACGTCCGAGTTAGCTGCAGGCTGCGGTGTTAGTGATAAAACTGTTTTAATCCACTTGAAGCAAATTGGGAAGGTGAAAAAGCTTGAAAGGTGGGAACCTCGTGAATTGAGTGCAGCAAACCGACAAACGTGCGTCGACTACTGTATTACATTACTCAACCGACACAATAATGAAGGGATTTTAAATCTAATCATTACCTGTGATGAAAAGTGGATCCTGTACGATAATCGGAAATGCTCATCGCAATAGCTAAACTCTGGTGAACCAGCCATGGTTGAACCCTGGCGAACGAACCAGCCAAAGCCTGCCCCAAGCGAAAATTTACCCAAAAAAAGTTACATGTGAGCGTTTGCTGGACTAGTCTCGGTGTCGTTAACTACAGCTTTCTTAAATCTGGCCAGAAGATTACGGCAGATGTCTATCGCCAGCAACTGCAAATCATGATGAAAAAGCTAGCTGCTAAATAACCGAGGTTGGTCATTCGCTCTAGGCCACTGCTGCTTCAGGACAATGCTAGACCGCACACTGCACAACAGACGGCTACCAAATTAGAGGAGCTTCAATTGGAATGTCTAAGACACCCACCGTACTCCCCGGACCTTGCTCCAACAATTTACCTTTTTTTTTGAAATGTGGATAACTTCTTGCAAGGGAAAAAATTCAACTCCGATGGGGCAGTCCAAAGCGCCTTCAAAGAATTTATTGATTCCTGTCCGAATGGTTTTTTTAGTAAAGGAATCAATGAACTACCTATGAGATGGGAAAAGTGCATAGATACAAAGGTCAAGGTATTTTGATTAAATAAAAATAGTATGTGTATAGTTTGAGTAAAAAAATCGACTTTATGTTCCTCCTTTACAAAACGCCAATTTCATATGTAATGACCTAATACATTGATATCGGTGTACTAAACTATGAAGAGTACCTACGTCGCCATAATAATATGTTGGTGTATCGTAAGAAGATGGTGGTGATGATGTTGATGATGATTACTGTAAGTGGCACATGCTTGCAGTTCTTTAAACAATACCGAAATTTCTAAACCTGTATCTTAAAACACTGAGGAGTTCTGTTCAGTGCTTTTGGATATAGGGTACACCTTGGCACAAAATTTTACTTACCATAAAAGTAGAAATCACTATAAATGTCCTTATAATTTTGTAGAGGTCTCTTGGTTCCTCATGGATGCCATCCTCAGGTCTCACCTTGGTGACTAATGGACCAATTTCGAATGATATTCTTTACAACTACAATAGAATTTTGAAAATGCTTCGACAAACGGCAGAGTAATGTTCAAATATACACGTATAAAAGACTATGAGAAGACCTATTATTATCATAATTACTTTAATTGACATAGTGGCATATGCTTTCAATTCTTTAAACAAAGCTGAAATCCCCAAATATATATATTTAACGACGCAGGAGTTCTGTTCAGTACTTTTAGATCCAGGTTTATATACCTTGGTGCAAAATCTTATATTTTATCTTATATTTTTGGTAGTATATGCCTGGGACTACTTCAGAAAAAGTCAAAATCACTGTGTCCATATAAATTTCGAGGAATTCCCTCGATTCCTCACGGATCCCATCATCAGGTCACCTCTTTGGTATCTAAAAGACCAATTAGGGATTATACACAAAACCTTAAGATTTTTAAAAAATGGGTCCACAGGCGGTGGAGTAATCGTTTAACATACAAAAAAATATAAACAGCCGAATGTATAACCACCTCCTTTTTTGGAAGTCGGTTAATTAAATTTTAAGTAGAGTGGAGTAACCAAAACGCATAACCGCATTCAAATCGGTTAAGCCGTTGACTTCGTACGCGCAAAAAAAATATCGCGTGAACCGTACATTTTTCCGCTATAAAAAGTGTCTATGTGTTCATCCAGAGACTAAACTACTATCTTACCAAATTTCATCAAAATCCGTTCAGTAGATTCTGAGATTAGCACGTACAAACGTACAAACAGACAAATTCTAAAAATCATTGTTTTGGGTTCTATGTCATTCATAAAGCCCATCACCCCCCTGTAATAGTTTTTCTTATATACCTTCCATGTACAGACAGCGACCAGTTACGATTTTATTAGAGGTATAGATTTTTGGCATACATCATACAACGGTTTTAACTACTCATTTTTTATCGTCGATTTTTTTTAATGTCAACTTGTAATAAAGCACGATTCGATAGTGTTACTATTAAGGAACAATTTCTGGAATGTAATGGTATACGGCAAACTTGAGAAACGTGTTGAATTATTAACTCCTTCATATTTTGAAAAAATGTATGAATAATTATATAAATTTAAACATTCACACAACAACACACACAACACTCTCCTCAAGTTCGCCGTATACCATTACTTTCCAGAAATTGTTCCTTAATAGTAACACTATCGAATCGTGCAATAATATGAAGGTGACTTTTTTTTTTAATTTAAAAATTTTTTAAAAAAAAATGAGCTTGTAAAACCGTTATTCGATGTTAAATGCAAAAAAATCATGAATAATTAGTACTATAACCATCTGTCAGGATATTACGGTTAAACTTGCCGTTTTAGAGATAATTGAATTTTTCATATTGGCTCCATACAAGTTTTTCGTAAAAAAATTATTACTCCATCATTTTTGGGCCAAATTATTTCAAACTTCATTTTCTACATAGTAATAGCTAACTGAAGTAATATCCATAAAAAAATCTGTCACTTTCGAGATTTCATTTCTATGTCATAGGAAAGCCGATTTTCGACCCACCGTGTGGCGCAGCGGTCACTACGGACCTAGGGGTCGAAAAACACCAAATTACGCAATAAAACACATAATTACAGTTAAATAATTTATTGGAATACAAAAAAATCTCTCAACATATTAAATATCCTCATGTACACTCACCACCACAAACATGTATAGAAGCCAAACATTCAAACAAATGTACACAACACGGTACATCAGAACTACAATGAAAATAGGTTAAAAATATTTAGGTAAGTACATAATTATGATTCAGAGTATCGAGTTTAACCGACATCCGCCTAGTATACATGTTTGTGCTCGAAGCTCTAAACTTAAAACTAAACCGTTACTAGCGTCAAGCACGTTGCATGCATGTTAAAGTGACTTTTGTGCATGTCAAATGCAACAGCATAACATCAAATGCTTCAAAATGTTATTAATACTTAATCTATGAGAAATATTGATTTTTGTGTAAAAATGTGAAATGCTGGTTATAACCCTAAATTAAAACTAGCAGTTAGCTGTATAAATAAGATTTTTATGACTTTTATATTCAAGTGTCTTTCTTAAATTCTTTTGTCATGACATTATCATAGCTGCTTTTACTAGCAAGCTAACATGTTCCATTGGTTTATTTATTGTTGCAATTTGCAAACCTATCTAGAAAAAAATTACGCTCTTTAACTTTGCACTGATTAAATGCTTGATTTGGGCACAAAAATATTTTTTTTTGGCTTTAAGAATTATATATAAAATTTTGCAAAAAAATTATTGCACACATTTAAAGCAAAGTTGCACCTTCTCATAACGTTATGACAGCAGTTTAAAATTTATCTAAAACCAAAGAAAGTTATAACTAGTCAATGGGAATCTAGAAGATGCATATGAAACGCTGAAAAGTAGTAGCTAGTTAAACATTATAGCCGCCACAAGCATTCAAGTGGCAAAATAAAGAGGCAAATAGATTTTAGCCGTTCTGTCCAATAGGTATTAGGCATTAAAAAAGATGTTTGTACTCGAACACGTGTGACCCAACCATGTAGTGTACTTCAATGGTCAAAAATTATACAACCTTTAAAATAACAAGTAAATAATGTTAAAGCTCTTTTAATGCCAGCAACCTAAAATTATAACTTGCACTGAAAAGATTTTTCAATTAGACTGGGTGCTTTGTATTCCGTTTTGAGAGAAACAAAATTTTATATTATATACAAAAGCATTTGTGTCAATGCTCAAGTATTTAAAAGTTGGAACCTACTGCGCCGGCGACGGGGCGCCGCGCCGCCTCACGCGCCCGAGCGCCGCGATAGCAGAGGTCAATAGGGTGACAACTATTTGTAATTTTCATTTTTTTTTTTTTTTTTTTTTTTTTAATAAATAACGATTGAACCATAGTACTTTATTTCATGTTACTTTTCGACTTTATTACTTAGTTCAAAAGTGATATACCGGGTCTGTCAGCAATAGTGCCTATTATATCCGGGTTCTCTCGAAACAGAATAAGAAACATATGTTCTTTTAATAATTTTGTTGCTATTTGAATTGTGTTTTTTACTTTTTAATTCATCAACATAAAATAAATATTCACATCTCAGTAGGTGGCTAAGGTTTTGATATTGTTATATTTTATCCGCTTACTTCAATATCAAAATCGTTAGATTTCGTATTATCATAAATGGTAATCTTAGACATTATATCTAAATACCCTCAACTAAAATAAGTTAAGCGTTGAATGTCAAACTAATTTCACCTCTACGTCCGAAGACATAAGGTCTAGTAGGTCTTGATAAATGAAGCTTTTAATAAAGTAATTTCACCTCTACGTCGTGTAACATAGGGTCTAGAGTCTAGAATGTCTTGCGGTGCACGGCGCGGTGGCCCTCCTCGTCGTACTCGCGCTTGGACACCCACATCTTACGGAAGGTGTCGAGCGACGCGAGAATGGAGCCACCAATCCACGTTGAGTACAGACGCTCCTGCGGCGCCGAGATCTGGGGACGATATTTTAGCTTAAGACCATAACATATATAATAAAGACGAGGCATGTCGAGGCAAAAACTGTCCCCACTTAAAGGGTTTTTGGTGCCATTTTGACATTTGAGGTATGGTGAAATCAAGATGGCTGACGTTTGAGGTTAATGGAGAAATCAAGATGGAGCTACTTTTTCTTGTATGAAGATTTGTCAAATGTACGTCATAGCCATGGAGCTAGAATAAGGAGGAGGACTATAAGTGACTGTGCACTGTGATTTTTATTCGGCCCCAAGTCATCACAATGGACGTGGCCTAAATCAGTGTACTGTCTGTGTTCGAACTTCGTTATGTAGGTAATTCAAAATACGTATAATAGCCAAATAGGCAGCAAAACGAGCCCACATAAAAAACGTAAATGAGCGTACAAAATTCCCATTTCTAATTTTTCTTGGTTTCGGGGGTGTAGATAGATTCATTTTGAAATGTAAAAATGGCGGAGTCACTGATTAGAAAAATTAATTCATTTTGAAGTTTAAAAATGGCGAATTATTATTTTTCTCTAAAATTGATACGGGTGTCGTCTTCGAGGTTTTTAGGGGTGCTGAATAGGGGGGAATATATTAGGGGTGACATGGTAGAAAAATAAATTTGAAAATCCTGAATTTAACAACACTTCTATAGATTTATACATCGTTCGTATATCAAAGTAGAGCATTGCTATATTTCTTTCTATAATCGCTTCTATCTCGAGAACAGGTAATCCTACTGAAAAAGTAATGAAAATTATTAATTATAAATTATTAGCAAAGCTACATTTTTAACGTAGTTATTATAGCTAATAACGACGCATCTAGCGTCATCTATTAGCTATTATAATAGCTAATTTATACTAGACGACGCTATCTATTGGCAAACGTTTCTAACTGGAGCTTCATCTCTAATATTTCTTTATTGTGGCATATCGATTATGTATTACCGCTAGTTGTCAGCTAAAAAAAACAATATGATAGAAGGGTATTTAAGTGCTGTCGCGAGATGACAGTCCTTTCTTTTGCTGAATCCATAATTTATTCAAGTTTTTCTGGATACAAGTGTATCATATTTCTTAATCCCGTTTTCACGGTGAGTTTTTTTTTTATATCTGTGTTGTGAAGTTTTATTTCGTATATCACGCTTGTTTTAACACATTATTTTTTTCATGTAAATTATCACCTTGTAAAATTTGTTGTCAAAATTTGATTGGCCAATTATTCCTCGTTTCATTTACATTACCCGTAATAATTGGCGCCCATAAACGTGGTTTTATCTGCTTTGGCATCTGGTGTCTCTTCCTGGGTTGGTGTGTCCAGTGTTTGGTGTTTGTCTTGTGCCGTCTTTAGTATCCAACTCTCCCAGTACTCATACCCGTCTGGGCCCGGGGTAGAATTAGTTCAGGTTACGTAACGGAAACGTGTAAGAGGCAGGTAACGTTACAAGCACACACACACACTTTTTTTAGGGTCCCGTGATACATAAGGAACCCTGTGTTTTTTTTACAGTGGACATAATATTAAATTTATAAAAACTATTAAATATATTCCTCGTTATTAAATATATATTTTAATATTCTTTTTCTCTTTTTTTAGTCCTGTCATTGTTTTTGGCAGGATATTAGTAATTTTTTGTTTTATATTGTAAATTATTTATTTGATAATACATATTATTTATTTTACACATACACACACACTATACATGCACACATCAACATCATCTTCAATGATGTTTATGTGATTTTTGCCCTTAACTTTGATTAACATAAATTTTAATTCAACTTTTTACTTGTTCAGCATAGATATTTACATATAACTTTAAATTCTTATTCTAAATTATTTTGCTACTAACTTATCACTTTAACTTAACTTTAATTAAATCTTAACTTACTATGAGGGTTGGATTTACTTAGTGTAGTAACTAGTAACCTTATTGTTTGTAGTGTAAAGTTTAAAATTGTTAATAAACTTTATACTGTTTTTTCAACTTGTTGTATGTAGTCTGTACTGTATAGTCTGTAGAACTTGTTTTTTTGTAGTTAGTTATCTTATATTGTACTGATTACAAATTATATTTTTTTTGTGTATTTTTTAGAGAATACATCTGATTATTTTTGTATTTTCTCAACACAGATATACTCACCGTTAGGGTTGTGAATATTTTTTCTTGAATTTACTTAGTAATTTAACTTTTAAAATTGAATTTAACTTCTGATAAATTCATTAATAGACTTATTTTGGAAAAACTTTATTTCTTTTTAAACTTTTGAATTTACTTAGTTACTTAACTTCTTAATAAATTTTACTTTTGAAAACTTAACTTAACTTTTCATTATACTTTTTTTCTCTTCAAAAATGGGAATTGGAGTATGAAGTTTTAGTTAGAAATGAAGCACCAGCTTCCACCATTGTGGAGTTAAGAAAGCAAATACTTAAATTAGCTGAGATTTATCCGTCTGAGGATATTTAGACTCTTGTCTTTCTATAAAAGATGATTTATCGGGGATTGAGGAAACCCTAACAAAAATAAAATTACAATTAGATTCTCACTCCGACGTTAACTCAATGCTTAGAACTGAAAATAATTTAAACCACATCGAGTATAGGATTAATAGAATTTCTACTAATAATATAGAACCATTTGCCGTACAATATAATAGTTGCTTACAAAAATTTCAAAATTATTTGGGTTTATTACATCAATTAAAAGGGGTCTAGTAATTGTTCCGTGATGCCAGCTCCTGCTGTAGCTGAACTGTAATATTTAAAGGAGGCATAGGTGGCCTACTTTAAATATTACAGTTCAATGTGAAAAAAATAATCTAGCTGATTTACAAAAAAATAAATTTGATGGCAAGTCTTGCGTCCGTGCGTTTATATCTAGAGTGAATGAGTACTGTACACAGCATAACATTAGCGATTCAAATTCTCACGCTTTTGATATTTTTACCGGTGATGCCTTACATTGGTATAGAAGCATTTATCAAAATGTTAACAGTTGGTCATCTTTTAAATCTTTTGTATTGTGACTTTGACAAACCGAGTTTTGATTATAGGTTTATGTCGGAAATCCGTAGTAGAACTCAGGGCGAAAAAGAAACCATTACTTACATTTACATACATTATTTACATTATTAACCGTCATGTTAAACCTGTCCCAGAGAGTGAGAAGTTGGAAATCTTATTACACAACATTAAACCTTGCTATGCAAACATTTTAACTTCTTCTCCTACGGTCAACTCTATTGAACAACTAAAGTCTCTTTGTAAGAACTACGAGGATGTACAATCTCGATTCTCGACTAACTTTATATCATGAACCGCCGCGCCGAGGATATCGTCGGATACCTTGGCACCGGACCTAGCTTATACTTGTAATATTAATAAAACTGAGAACAAACAAACTTTTAATAAAACTTTTAGTAGATCATTTCAGAATAATAATTATCCTAATAATCACACAAAAAATAATAATAATTATGCTTTTAAACATTCACATAATCATGTTAATAGTTTGCAACCGAATATCCCTAAATTTTGTTTACGTTGTAAGGTTAACTCGCACAGCTATTATGAGTGCACAGCTGATAAGTCGAAGATTTTTTGTTTTGGCTGTGGCAATCCCAGCGTGCGCCGGCCCGATTGTACTCGTTGTCTTAGTAAACATCGTTCAAAAAACTAGTTTTGTCGGATCGTGTTATACCTAACCATACCGACCGGAAACAATGGGTTAAAGTTGTAGGCACATTTTTTAAAAATTACACCATTAATACGGTCCGATGTATTAACAACAATTTAGATTCTCGACCTTATGTCAATATATGCATAGACGCTTTTAGCTAGGCTATCCTATCAATAATGAAATAATAAAATAATATTACAATTTTCACCGCGGGCGGTCAATGCTAAAAGTCTATAGGTTATATTTACCAATTCGTTTTGAAGATCAATTTCATATTTTAAAATTATACGTAGTTCCTCAGGTTACTTTTAACCTCATTTTAGGTATTGACTTCTGGCGTATTTTTAAACTTTGTCCTAAATATTTAAATTCTATTAATTCTAGTACGGCTACCGAACAAATCACTCCTCATCAGGTGACCCAGCCGGCCATTATCGGCTATGAAAATTTGAGTTCGTCTGAGCGCTCGGTAGCCGACGACATAATAAAACAATTTCGTTCTATTTCTTTTGAAGAGAAAGGTTTAGGTTTAACTTCTCTTATCACTCATAAAATTGATACAGGCGATGCGTTACCTATCCGTCAACGTTATTATAGGATGTCGCCTGAAAAACAACGTATTTTTAGTCGAACAGGTTGACGAAATGTTGGCTATGGACGTCATCGAGCCGTGCGAATCTGCTTGGAGCTCCCCTGTATTAGTGGTGCCTAAGAAAAATACTGGCGAATTTAGATTTTGTTTAGATAGTCGTAAGTTAAACTCTGTCACTAAAAAAGACGCTTATAGTTTACCGTACATTTCTGAGATTTTAGACAGCTTACGCGACGCTAGTTACCTAAGTACTATTGACCTTTCTAACAGCTTTTGGCAGACTGCTTTTAATGAGTCTGATCGCGATAAGACTGCTTTTTATGTTCCGGGTCGTGGAATGTTTCGTTTCAAACGCATGGCTTTCGGTTTGACGAATGCACCTGCTACGCAGGAGCGTTTAGTCGATGCCTTATTTGGTAACTTTAGACATAAAACATTTTGTTATTTAGACTATATAGTTTAGTAGCGCCATCTATTAGCGTCGAACGCCACTATGAATGGCATCTCATAATATTGATAGATAAGCAGTATTCCCCTCCCTTTTCCTCTCCGACGCAAACCGAAGAAATACGAAGACACACGACTGCAATAATTTCAAGTCGTCAGTGTGTGCGATGGCCGATACCGCATGTGTTATTAGATTTTTCCGCTACTAATTCCCGCCCATGAAAGTGAGATATATTCCTATAGGAACGCACGTGATAAGAATTCTGGGAAGACTAAAGTGTTGTGAACAGAAGGAAGTGACAAAAACTCCAGCTGCAAGACGCCCTTCTCCTAAGCTAATTCGGTAAGTGTATCTCCTTTCCACCTTCCCATTTCATCTAATTATTACTGCATATTCACCTGGCGACGCCAGATACCTTCTAAAATACAGTCCACAAAAATATCGAAGAGATTATTCGCTAAACGCCAGAGAAAGGTGGCCCGCGTGGCCATTGTTTGGTCCATTCGAGCCGGACCACATTTGGTCCGGATTCTAATCCATTTCCATCACGGATTTATATCCAGATTTTATTTAATTTCCCTCATATGTAGCTTCTAAAAGTGCCTAACTAGGCAGTGGTAATACATATTTACGCTTCTGTAAATCCATTATTTGGGGAACTGTGTCGCCGTAGGTAATACACGATATAACGTGGCTACCTACAAAGATTCCTTATTGGAATTATTATTCGAACTATCATAGTTCTATTATAAATCTCATATTTCAAACGCTATTATATTTTCAAACGCTTTAAATTAGTTGCCTATAGGAATAAATAATTAAACCACATAATATATCCTTAGGTATTCTATTTGTAAATTAGTAAATAGATACTTGGGTGTACATAAATATCGCATAACCTACGTATATTATAAATACTTAGGTATATAATTCGCATAGTATTTTGAATATTATAATAAATCTAATTCAAAATGGCGGAGGATCCAGAGTTAGCCATTCTAGTCGCTAAACGTAATGTTTTGTTCGAACGTGTTCAAAATATATATAAACGTTCGCAAACTGCCGAGTCATCCGAAGCAGATAAAGAATTATTTCTCAGTCAATGTATGACAATAGGTGATATTCGAACAGATTTTCATAACTTTAGATGCCTACAACGCGATGTTGCTTTCTATTAATCCGAAAACTCCGCTACCGCGCGCGCTCCCGCTCTCGCTACCGCAACCGCTACCGCGCGCGCTCCCGGTCTCGCTACCGCACCCGCTGCCGCTACCGCGCGCGCTCGCGCTCTCGCTACCGCACCCGCTACCGCTCTCGTTTCCGTTACCGCTCCTCCTTCCGCTCTATTCATGGATGACATTCTTTGTAGCGTCATGAACGTTCCGCTCGCAGTTTCGCTTTGTGAAGAGTTATTCAGCTTTTCAAGCGAGGCCAATTTGACCTTGTCAAATGGACAAGTAACTCTCAAGACGTTCTAGCACGAATACCTGAGTCGCATAAGGCTTCTACAGACATTGAGTTTGAGAAGTCTTTACCGCATAAAGTTCTTGGCTTACGCTGGGACAGATCCCGTGATAGTTTTCGGTTCGACGTCGCAACACCTGATGGTAAGTGCACTAAACGCACTATGCTGTCCACAGTGGCTCGACTATGGGACATAATGGTTTTCGTGGCTCCCACCATTTTGTACGCCAAGCTCTTAATAAAAGAGCTTTGGCTATTTAAGTGCGAGTGGGATGACGCACCACCCGATCACATAGTCGCAGCTTGGAAGCAGTTCAGCTTGGAACCAACCAGTTTTGCGTTGAGATTCCCCTACTCAACCAAATTAATATACCGCGTCATCTAGGATTGGTCGATGGTTGCACTGTCAACTTAATAGGTTTTAGCTGATGCTAGTAAACGCGCTTACGGAGGAGTCGTGTATGTACAGGTCTGTATTGGTTCTAACTACGCTGTTCAGCTGGTTTGTGCTAAGTCTAGAGTCTCGCCGGTTAAAACTATTTCGGTTGCGAGGCTGGAATTATGCGCGGCCCTTCTGTTGTCTCAACTACTTCGCAGAGTTCAAGACACAATTTCGTCTCACTATCCCATTAAGGGAATATACGCGTTTACGGACTCTAAGGTGGCCCTCTCTTGGATTCGTTCCTCTCCGCACCGCTGGCATACCTTTGTCGCAAACCGCGTTACTAAGATAATTGAAATTGAATTCATCGCCCCCGCTTGTTTTAATCACGTCGCAGGTCAATCCTGCCGATTGCCTGTCTCGCGGTATTACTCCTGGTAAGCTTCTAAATCATTCATTGTGGCATCATGGACCCACCTGGATTTCCCCTGATCCGTCGGAGTGGCCCATTTAACCCTTTGACCACGATACGGAAAACGAAGACGTACCCGAGCGGAAATCTATGTCTCACCCCGTAGTCGTGGAAATTGTGGAATCCCCACTATACACACTAGCACTACGCATGTCGTCGTGGTCTAAATTACTACGCGCCATTGTTTATTTCTTAGGTAACCTAACCTAACCTAACGGGACTTTTATTTCAAGTTCCGATCTTGAATTTGCGGAGTATATATTATTACGAGCAGACGGTTTACTTTAGTAACGATATTGAAAAATAATAAGTCAGCGTTAACTCCTGCGCATTTCTTAAACACGGTGCCATTGTCGTCACTTCCCGCACCTGAAGTAGACTCCTCTAGTTTACTCCAGAGACATACATTGTTAGATAAGCTTATACAATCGTTCTGGCAACGTTGGCGTTCAGAATATCTTCACCAGCTTCAGACTAGATCCAAGTGGAATAGTCCTGGGTCTTTTATACAGGAGGGTACGTTGGTGATTATTTCGTGGCCATTAGGCATCGTTGAGAAATTACATACCTCTAAAGACGGTACAACCCGCGTTGTTACCGTGAAAACTTCAAAGGGAAGTTACACGCACCCTGTCGTACGTCTCTGCCTACTGCCTATGTAGTGAGGTTTAGCTAAGGCTGGATCTCCTTTAGTTTAGGCATCTAAATAGTAAGATTAGTTGTTATTACTTCGCTTTAGTTAATTAATAATACCGCTGTCTTAGTCTATGGATAGGTTATGCGATAATGGATACACCTAACATAGCTCAATTATTATTATTTTATATTCTTTTAAAGGCAACCCTTTAAGGCCGGGGGGAAATGGTAGCGCCATCTATGAGCGTCGAACGCCACTATAAATGGCATCTCATAATATTGATAGATAAGCAGTATTCCCCTCCCTTTTCCTCTCCGACGCAAACCGAAGAAATACGAAAATACACGACTGCAATAATTGCAAGTCGTCAGTGGAGTGCGTGTGCGATGGCCGACACCGCATGTGTTATTAGACTTTTCCGCTACTAATTCCCGCCCACGAAAGTGAGATATATTCCTATAGGAACGCACGTGATAAGAATTCTGGGAAGACTAAAGTGTTGTGAACAGAAGGAAGTGACTAAAACTCCAGCTGCAAGACGCCCTTCTCCGAAGCTAATTCGGTAATCTCCTTTCCACCTTCGCATTTCATCTAATTATTACTGCATATTCACCTGGCGACGCCAGATACCTTCTGAAATACCAACTGTATTTCAGAAGGTATCTGGCGTCGCCAGAACAAAAATATCGAAGAGAGATTGTTCGCTAAACGCCAGAGAAAGGTGGCCCGCGTGGCCATAGTTATTATTAGTGAGGATTATAATGAACACGTAGCTACTCTTTTGAGGGTTCTTCAAGTCCTCAAGGAAGCTAATTTAACGGTAAAATTTGAAAAGTATAATTTTTTTCGGCCGCAACTTAAATATTTAGTTTATGTAATCGACAGTAACGGTCTTCGTGCTGATCCTGATAAGGTCGCCGCGATCATAAATTTTCCTACGCCTACTTGTAGGAAAAGTGTAAAACGTTTTCTTGGTACTGCCACTTGGTACAGAAGGTTTGTGCCTAATTTTAGTACTCTGGCAGGGCCCTTAAATAAACTGACTGTAAGAATGTCCTTTCGAGTGCACTCCTGAGGCGGACTCTGCGTTCAATAAACTTAAGGAGAGCTTGGTCTCCGCGCCAGTACTGCGCTGTCCCGATTACAATGAACCCTTTGAGGTTCATACGGACGCCAGTAGCTATGGTATTGGGGCCATGCTCACTCAGAAGTTCGAAGGTAAAGAACACCCTGTCGCATACATGAGTCGCTCCTTAACTAAACAGGAGAAAGTTTCTGGGATTACTGAGCGTGAGACGTTAGCAGTTTTAGTAGCTTTAGAACACTGGCGTTGTTACTTAAGAGAACGGTAAAAAATTTACAGTTTATACTGATCACAGTGCTCTTAAATGGTTCTTGTCTTTCTCCAACCCCACTGGTAGGCTAGCTCGCTGGTGTGTCAGACTTTCCGAATTTAATTTTGAAATTAAACATAGAAAAGGCTGTGATAATGTTATACCGGACGCTTTGTCTCGAGCGGTTAACGTCATCGCAATTTCTACTTGGACAAACTATACCGGCGCTGATACCTGGATTTTTAACGGTTGCAATAACACGCCATCTTCTTTTCCAAATTTCACGATTAATAATAACAGATTATTTAGGCTTTCTAAAAATAAACATAACCTTAACTTCTGATTTTTCTTGGAAAGAGGAAAAGAATAAAAGATTAAGATAGATTTACGCGAGGAAATTATTCGTGCTAACCATGATGAGCCCACTGCTGGTCACATGGGAATTATTCGTGCTAACCATGATGAGCCCACTGCTGGTCACATGGGAATTTTTAAAACTTATAGGCGGCTCGCACTTAACTACTTTTGGTGTTTAATATGTATCGCGATGTCGTCTCTTACATTTCTAAGTGTTCTAAATGTCTACAGTATAAATCTCAAAATCATAAAAGTTTTAGGTGAAATGGGTCGCCCTAAAGACTGCTCACGACCATTTCAAGTCATCACTATCGACATTATGGGACCATTACCTACTACTAGAAAACGTAATAATTTTATTTTAGTTGTAACTTGTTGCTTTTCAAAATTTCGCCTTATCTTTCCTATGAAACGTGCTACATCCGATATCATAATTAAATTTTTTGAAGATAGTGTCTTCTTGGTGCATGGTGTACCACAAACTATTATAATGGATAATGGCCCTCAGTTCGTTAGTAACGAAACTAATAGGTCTTTTAAAAAATATAATATAAAAAAATATTATATTAAGTATATATTTTTTTTTTAAATAAAATATAATATAATATATAATACCCCTCAGGTAAATACGGTCGATCGCTACAATAGGACTATTATCACTTGTATTTCGACCTACGTGGAAGAAGACCATAGGTCATGGGATGTGCAACAAACAAATACAATTCGCCATCAAGAACTCTCAGCGAGTTCTTGATGGCGAATTGTATTTGTTGATTGAGATAATGAGGCAACCGGTTTTACATCATCTTTCTGGGTCTATGGTAGGGAACTAGTGTCTTGCGGTACTCACTACCTAGATACCGACAGTATAAAAGACCTTGTGTTTTCGCCTCGTGACGCCTACGCCGAAAATTTGGGGTGTATGTCATCTTTGTTTGACAGCGTTCAGATGCGTCTTTGGCAAGCTCATGTTACGAGCATTGCTCAATACAATTTGAGACGAAAGCCTGCTGAATTTAACGTTGGTGATGTCGTTTTTAAGAGAACTTATTTTCTCAGCGACAAGGAGAAACATTTTAGCAAAAAGTTGGCTTCTAAATTTGTAAAATGTAAAATTGTAGGTAAGCGTTCTCCCTTAGTTTACGTTCTGCAAGACATGCAAGGCAAAGATCTTGGTGCCTGGCATTTGAAAGACCTTAAGCTACCAATTTAATCTAAATAGTTGGTTAACTATTGTAGGAAGGCTAGCAGTTTCGCGCTTTATTCAGACGCTGTTCGTTATCTTGTTGTAATAACGTTATAGATGTGTACATTATTATCTTCGACTTGTGTTGTTTTTCCTCTTTACAGAAAACAACACTCGCATGTTAGGGCGTCTCGGATCATATTATTTGTGTTCGGGATGCAATAATGAAAGTGGATGTATGTATGGGATGAATGAATATAGTGTGAAACGTAGTATGAAAGGTTGTCGGTTATTTGCGCGTAGACACAAGACTAGCATATAACTTCCATCGTCGTAGTTTTTTTTTTCTTTTTCAAATTTCTTTTAACAGCAAAACTTTTTTTTCCTATTTTGTAGCTGTTTCAGGATTTTGCCAGAGAACAGTCAAAATCCTTCGGTAACAGGGGGGGATATGTAGCAAAGCTACATATTTAACGTAGTTATTATAGCTAATAATGACGCTTCTAGCGTCATCTATTAGCTGTTATTGCTAATTATAATTATAATATAATAAATAATTAAAATTTTAATAATTAAAATAATGATTATAATAATTATATATAAATATAATAGCTAATTTATACTAGACGACGCCATCTATTGGCACACGTTTCTAACTGGAGCTTCATCTCTGATATTTCTTTATTGTGGCATATCGATTATGTATTACCGCTAGTTGTCAGGTAAAAAAAACAATATGATAGAAGGGTATTTAAGTGCTGTCGCGAGATGACAGTCCTTTCTTTTTCTGAATCCATAATTTATTCAAGTTTTTCTGGATACAAGTGTATCATACATATTTCTTAATCCCGTTTTCACGGTGTTTTTTTTTATATATCTGTGTTGTGAAGTTTTATTTCGTAAATCACGCTTGTAATTATTGTAAAAAAACTTATAAAAAAACACATTATTTTTTTCATGTAAATTATCACCTTGTAAAATTAGTTGTCAAAATTTGATTGGCCAAACCACGTGCTCATTCTTTCCGTTTTTCATGGACTTATGACTGGTTTTCACACATCCGGATTTCTGAGTGCCGCTAGTTATTCCGGACTGAACTGACTGGTTTTGGAACCAGTCTGCACCACCCCTTGGACGATCTACGTCGCGGTGAACAGAGACGCTACCGGAAGTTGGAGCCCAACTCGCTCGCGCCACGTGCTGACTACACTCCTGGACCCAGCTAAGTGCCCGCGTGGTTAAAGCCCCTCCGATTACCACAGACACCAAGAGGCTAAACCAGATCTTTTGGCCTTCAGCCCACATCCCCTTATTTTAAAATATATTTGTCACGTTGGTAATTATTCCTCGTTTCATTTACATTACCCGTAACACCGTAACCACGTATTTTCTTTATGATAAGAGTTTTTTTTTAATCCTGAATTTCTAAAAATTTCTATTGGAATTTCAAAATGTATTTAATTTCCTCAGTTTTTTCGCACATAATAATTACTTTCTGGAAATTGTTTCTTACTAGTGACGCTATCGAATGGTGCAAAAATACAGAATCAATTTTTTTCCTAATCTGCGAGTTCGAATCCTGGCCTGGAAAATTGGTTTAAGTAAAATCTAATGATGCAGATAAAACAATTACATTAAAATACATACAATTAAATAGCAAAAATAATTTTAAAACTATTATGTATAGAAAAAAGTAAAAAAGATATTATAGTACATGGTGAATTATTCTTCTGGGTGTTGTAAGAGAAGTCTAAAACAAATTAGGAATAGCAATTTAGCCTAACGGAATGTAGAGTCCGACTTGATGAAAACTTAAACTGCATCATTAGATTTTTGATAACTCAATTCTCCTAGCCAGGAGTCGAACCCATACATTGAGAAAAAAAAACATTCTGTATTATTGCACCATTCGATAGTATCGCTAGTAAGAAACAAATTCAATTTCTTTCAATTGTGAGCGAAAAACTTGAGAATAGAGCTTATTTTAGCATTTTATTATTTTCCCATACATTTCTTCAAGAATATGAGGCATTTTATGAAAATACAACTTTTTCTTGCAGTTTTCCGTATACCATTACTTCCCAGATATTGTTCCTTACCAACAAACACTATGACATGATACAATAATACAGGTTTTTATAAACATTTTTTTTAACATTTAGCCCCCATTAACTTTTCTCTCCCATGGTTTAGATTTTTTTTTTCATACAGTAAAATGACACACTTTTCAAGCCCTTTTATTTGATATATTATGATTTGTAGTGCTACAGTAGTGGGGACGGGCTCCATGCAAAATGCACCTTAATCTTTATTATAATTGTTCTAGAAAAGTATCTTAGCGTCGGTTATGTTACAATTTATTCTACTTGCCAATAGATGGCGTTTTTAACCTTTGAAAAAGGGGTTTAAAAATGTATTCTAGATAACTACATTTCAATATTATTAATATTATTTTAATCATGATACATACTAAAGTTTTTGTTTACAGTATTTCCTAAAGACTTTTCAGTCGTACAGTAATATTTAGTTTTCCATCATTTTTAAACGCCATCTATCGTCGAGTATAAAAAACCACAAAAGCGGGGGCGTACTTAGATTACTTTTGCCTACTTATTTTACGGAAACCCATATTGTTTCGTAAATTTAAAGTAATTATATAACTATTATTTATTTGATTTATCAACAAAAATAGCATCGTTATTTACATAATAAATATACTTAATTTTAAGTAGGTATGTAATTGAATTCCCAATAGTATATGAACACTACATTCTACTACTTACTTTTACTACTACTTACTTTTATAAATGTGAAAGTTCGTGAGGATGGATGGATGTAGGTATGGATAGATGTTTGGATGTTTGTTACTCTTTTACTCAAAAACTACTGAACGGATTTCGATAAAATCTGGGCTTTTAGGCTCGGGATTAAAACATAGGCTAATTTTGATCCGAAAATAGTACAGTATTCCCGTGGGATATCCGATACAATATTTACGCGGGCGAACCGACGGAAGTTCGGACGAATGGTCAGATGGACCAACCGACGGACCGATGCATGGCCAGACGACGGTCGGACGAACGGACGGAAGGACCAAGGAATTGTCGGACTAACGGACCGACGGAAGGTCGAACGGATGACCGGACGTCCGGATGTCAGGGGCTATACGGACAGACGGACCGAAGAACGGACGAACTGGTAAATCCGCCACTGTTGTTATGTTCTCTTATTGAAATATTATTAAGATTATGTATTAATAAAGTGTTAGAATATAAAAAAGTGAGATACCAAAACTAAGGAGTCCGACACACTCTCGCCCCGCACACGTTTTTTTGTCTATCTATGCTATCGCACTCACAGATAATGTTATATAATTTGATGCATGTGACAATGGCAATGGCAGGTTGAGTGTTGTTTTCGATGTGAATTATTTACTAAATGTGGTCCGCGACTTCGTACGAACAAAAAGAAGTCCGGCCGGAACCGTACATTTTGCTGCTATCAAAAGGGTATACAAACATTCATATATCTATATTTACAAACTTTCGCGTTCATAAGTAAGTAAGGATGCATTATGGGCAGTGTAACTCACCCTTATCTTCATGTCTTTGGGCGCGAGGCGCCGTATCTCGGCGAGCAGGCGGTCGCCGAAGCCGCGGAATAACGTGGAGCCGCCGCTCAGCACTATGTTCTGGTACAGCACCTTGCGCAGGTCCATGTCCGACTTCTGGATCGCGAACATGAGCACCTCGTGCAAACCTAAGAGTAGAGTAAGAAGTGAGGTGTAGATTAATTAGTTAATTAGTGACGATATGACGACCTCTGTGGCACAGTGGTTGGTGCGTTGGCGCTCAAGCCGGAGGTCGCGGGTTCGAATCCCGCTAGGGAACAAAAAGCTTTCTGTGTTCCTGGGGTCATGGATGTGTATTATATAATAAAAATCTCAAATATATTATATATAGTTAAAAGTATTAAATATATTTCCGTTGTCTGGGACCCACCTGTAGCACAAGTTCTTCGAGTATTTACCACAGGACCAGATTGACGTGGTGTAAAATCATCCATAGATATTATTAAATTAGTAGTAAGACGAGTGGAGCAGAGTAAAAAACCGGCCAAGTGCGAGTCAGACTCATAAAACAATACCTTCACATTCCTCTCCAATAAGATCCGGTCTGAACAGCACCTCAGGTGCTCGGAATCTGGCTGGACCAATCTAGGAAATATTAGCACAAATATTTGTAATAGATTCTTCCTTTTTACTAAACTAAACTGTTTTTGCAATGATATAAATAAACAAATAACTACTTTCGAAAATATATTATACATAGATTATACAATAAATTGGAAAACATCTAGCTATAAAATTCTGTCACAATCTTTGAGAAATAAACTCATACCATTTCATGATAAAAAAATATGTTTAAAAAAAGGCCAGAAACCATTATCTGGTTAAATTTATTTGTTGTCTTTGCGTTTAGACGAAATATATAATAGAATATAGAAATGATTAACCTCCAACTGTGTGCCGTCAGGTAAGGTATACTGAGCTCGCTCGGAGTCCAGTGTCTCCTCCTTGAGAGGGTTGGGCGAGAGGTAGCACGCCCTCTCCTTGATGCTCTTCACAATTTCCAGTTCAGCAGACGTTCGGAGGTTCACGCCTTCTTTGCGAAGAAGCAACCTGAAACATCAAGAGTAAAAAGTTGGAAAATTTTCTATTATATTTAAAGCTTTTTACTTTTCACAAATAAATACAAAATCCAATGGCTGCTTTCACCATTAGTCATAACTAATAAAAGATGTATGTGCAGAAATTGGCCAGTAATTGGCCTTTAATAACAATTTAAATAATTTTATTAAAATCATCCACACTACATGATTGTATGTGCGTCTAAAACCACCACATCACAAACCTTTCCTTTAAATAACCTAAAGCTGATTCTTACCTCAAGTAGCGTGTGACGTCTCGCCCGGCTACATCCACCCTCATAATACTGTGGGGCATCGCAAAGCCCTCGTATATGGGCACAGAGTGAGTTACACCATCACCTGAATCTAGCACCACACCAGTAGTACGACCTGTTGCATATCTGGAAATGAAAATTATAAACATCTTGTACTTTTATAAATATACATACATAACTACATGTTGCTGGCGACTTTGTACACTCATCAAGTAATCTCGGGGGAGCTGTACATTTTGATGCATTAAAAAGTATCCAATGTGTTAATCCTGAGTTCCTTACTACTACCATACCAAATTTTATAAAAATCTGCTCAGTAGTTGAGTGAAAGAGTATCAAACATTCATACAAATTTTTGCATTTATAATATTAGGAAGGATTTAAAATTTGTACTATATGTTATATTGTACCCATTCTAATCCATTCTAATAATTGGATATGTTTTCCCCGTGATACTCACAAACTAAGTACTGCCTGCATTGACAGGAAGAGAGCAGGCACATTGAAAGTCTCAAAGAACACTTCTGCTGCCTTTTCTCGGTTCCGTCTTGGGTTAAGCGGCGCCTCAGTCAGTAATACTGGATGTTCTTCAGAAAATGTAGATAATTGGTCCTAAAATAATATACAGGTGTGACAATTAAATGTATCAAATAATAAATTCAAATATCAATCATAATATTTGAATTTATAATTTGTTTACAAGAGGGAATTTTTGTCTTATAAACCCTGAATTGTCAAGCAGTGAACAACCTAATGATGATGAATTATAGCTGAGAAGACTCTCCATCATGTCAGCTTTCAAACAAAAAAAACTAGATCAAAATCCATTCATCCGTTTGGGAGCTACGATGCCACAGACACATCAAACTTATAACACCCCACAGTTTTCATTGAGGGTTAAAACATGTGTAGTTCAACTGACCAATACTGTTATTACTTTTCCAATCTTATAAGATTAAAAAAAAAATTGTATTAGTAAAAGAAAGTAATTGTATGTCATGAAGTTAGTATAATACATTTTATTAAATAAGTTTTTTTTTTTTTTTTTTATCAATTTATTTGACGAGGCTTATGGTGCACTTGGCATCTATGTCAGCCTCTAAGTTTTATTCAAATTAATAAAGACATAACAAGGTATTCAAGTGCGACCCTTCACAGATAAAATATAAAATATAATTAACAAACGGGCATCCCGTGAGAGAGGCGTTGCCAAAATAATATTAATTTGTTCCCAGAACATAATACTTCGGGAACATCTGGCTTCTGAGGTCACGATTTCGGCCACAATCCACCAACAAATCCATCAGGTCTTCCAAAACACCACAGTGAACACACTAAGAGGACTACTTTTTCCCAATCATATGATAAAACCTGTTGAGTGGAACATGGCCGGAACGCAACCTCATAGCTGCAACCAAACTATTTCTTAACGCCTTCAAACCATGGGTTCAGTCCTGGCTCATTATTCAAAGTCACTTGCCTTACTATAGATATAATTCCAAACTCTCTCCATGTCATTCCAATCTGTGACGATTCCATGCTCCATTGGATATTTGATACTAAGCAGTCCCCTGTGCTCCTCCGCCCGTGGCCCAACAAACAGCTCTCCTTCCAAAGCACCTGCCATCACCCGTACATGCTTTGGTCGGCCAATACTGGGAACATTACACAATTGTAACAAAATATTATTCTCCAGATTTTCACAAAAAAAAAACTATTTTAGTTACTCAATCATAAAAATGTTACAAGTATGTCAATATTGGCTAGAAAGAGAATTTTGGCAAAAAGTGTAATTTCCATTAACTACAGTTTTAGGGGCTTAAACAATTGTAAGCTGTGTGTTAAACTTACTACTTATGTGAGTACTCACGTTACCAATTAAGCTGAAAATTGACGACTTACTAGTTTGGGAAACGGCATTTTGGTATTTGATCACCAGCGAAACCAGCTTTTATCACACCCGAGCCCTGTAAAGAGAAAAATGCTGCAAAGTGAGTCATGTCGATTTACTTCATTTTAAATTGACATACACAAGTTTGAAAGACAAATCAAAGATCAAATCGGTGAACCGCTAAAGAGCGGCTCACCGATTAGATGTAAAATGCTAAAAACTAGTTACAATACCGCTAATTATCATCAAATCATTTTTATGAGAACAAAATGTAAAAGTGAACACACAACAAATTGCAAATGTACGTAAAATATAAATGAATTACGTTATCTATGACGACTGGCTGGTTAACTATAACATCATTTATATCCATTTTGTCGGTGTTTTGGTCCTAATTGCCAATTTAACAAGTATTTTTAGATTTTTTGGTAAAAATGGACATCCGGACAGATTTTCAATAGATGACATCAGAAAATAAGTGTTGCCACAGGCAGTGCTGCCAACCGCTACCACTAGAAAGTTGCTAGGCATGTGGCAAAAAGTTGCTAGAATGCCAATTATTTTTCCTCAAAAAAGGGATTAGAAGTAGCGAAATGCTAATTGCTACATAAAAGTTGGCAGGCAGCTACAAAACCATAAATAATATAATTATCACATTTGCTTAAATTAATAAGAAAAAAAAAACTCAAGATAATTTAAAAAATTAGTCTTAATTATTTTTTTAATATTAACTTTATTTAATATAAATATCAAAGCGATAAATAACGTGATAAACTGAAAATTCATATGCTTTTAGAATTTAAGAAAAAAACGTTTTTTAAGGTTCCGTAATACTTAAGGACCCCTTATAGTTTCGCTTTGTCCGTCCGTCCGTCTGTCTGTCCACGTTTATATCTTCTGTAATTATGAATATAAATTGATGACAGTTGGTATAGTTATAGATTGTGTATAAATCTCGGATTTAGCATCATACAATAATAATAATTTTATATTTGTACGAATGTACGTACCCCACCGTACGTTTGTACCCCATCGTGTACGAATATCGTTGAATATGTCTTTTAAAATAAAGGCAAGGTTTGTTACATATATATTTTTTTTAAAGTCAACCACTTTCGAGTAATCGACCTCCAAAGTCCAAAGTGGTTTATAAGTTGGTGGGGTCCCCTGGCTTGTCCAAGCTTGTAATTTTCCATTTTAAACGAAATCGGTCAGTAAATGGAGTAATTTGAAAAAAAAACATTTTACGAGGTTATAGCTACGGAACCCTTTGACATGTCCTGACATGCTCTTGGTTAGGTTATTCATCTTTCATTTGTTCAAAAGTCCAAACTTTTGACATTTGAAATAAATACCATAAATGGGTTGGTATATTGAAAAAAAATGTTAATACAACCTCAGTTTAACTTTTCAGTTGAAGTTCTTGTTCGAGCTGCGGAAGAACAAATATTAATAACGTCACTTAAAGTAGCTAGAAAAGATAGATAAAATGTTTGGCTACAAATTTTAATAAATTGTGGCTGCCTAACACTAAAGAATAGCTAGATCTAGCCATAAAGTAGCTAAATTGGCAACAGTGGCCACAGGTGAATATTTAAAAATTACCAGTTGCAGTAAAATAAACAATATTGATAAAAAAAAACAATTAGCTACAAGAAGACGGAGGAGATAAAAAAATCATTTGTCAATAATGTCTTAATTTAAATTTGTAAACAAAAAGCTTACAAAAATTAAAAAATTGAGTACATACATACCTAGGTACTTTTGTTATTAAAATTTAAAATTATTTTTTATATTTATTTCAATTTCTACGATTCAAATACTATAATTTTTATTTTATATATTTGTGTGCAACTTAATCTTGGTTTTAATACGCTGTGATCAATGTTAAGTTATGCTAATACTATGTATATTTATGAGCATGTTGTCTGCTATAGGCACAGAAGTAGTAAACGAAGGTGCCTGTGTTTTAAAAGAACGGACCTGCGGTAGTTTAACTGGCGAAGATAAATATATATTTTACTCAGTAAATCCACCCGAAGGATTTAATTTACGTCGTGATGTGTATATGAGATTCGCCATTATGTTATACGAAGCAAAATTAAGAGGCAAGTCTAATTGGAAGTTAGTTTTACCACCATGGTACAGACTTAATCACTGGAAATCATCACTGAAACGTACGCCTTGGAGCACATTTTTTGATATTGATTCTTTGAAAAAATTTGCACCAGTGGTTGAATTTAATGAACTTGAAGATATTAGCCCAAATGCTTTGGATTTAGATAGAATTTATATCTTGCAGAATTTTGAAGACGCCTTTGACGGTGGAACATTTACTGAAAAGTGGATAGTGAATAATGATTGTAATTACAATGAAAAATACAGTGAATACCAATTTAAGTCTGTAAAAGAATTTGTATGTATTCAATTTCAAGGCAAAATATCAAAGTTGTGGGAAATTGTTGCTTTACATCCAAATGATAAATACATTATGTTTGTCCATGGTGAAATACCACTACACGATAACTATGGTACAAAAACTTACTGGGACTGTCGTAGAAGTATGGTGTTTAACAAGACACTACTACAAATTGCTGAGCAATACATTCTGAAATATTTTTCTTGTACGAATAAATGTGGCTCATACTTGAGTGTACACTGGAGGAGACAAGATTTTGCTCGTGCAAGGAAAAATGATATACCTTCCATAGCAGGGACTGCCCAGCAAATCAACGAAGCAATAATAAATCACAACTTTAATATCACAAAAGTATTTATTGCCTCTGATGCTACACATTTAGAGAAATTAAAACTTACAGATGTACTGGCCACTTATGGTTTAGAGGCGTACTTTTACACTCCAGCCAAAGGACAAATTCACGAAGGTGCTGTTGCCATTATTGAACAAATAATTGCTTCTCGTGCAATTTATTTTACTGGAACGCATGAGAGTACATTTACCTTCAGAATACAAGAAGAACGAGAAATACTTGGTCAAGACAGCTGGACCACATTCAACAGGCTCTGTCCAGATACTGGCAGATGTGACAAGCCCTCAAAATGGACAATGGTTCAATGAACACTTTGTTTATATTATATAATTATGTTGACTCTATTCAAAATGTTTGTGCCATAATACACACTTTGAGCTTTATATATTATCAAGGTTAATTTGTAAGATTTTTTTAATACAAAAAACAGTTTATTTTTAATTATGTATAATTATTTACATATCCAGCCATTGATTACTGTATATCACAAATATTAAAAAACTATTTCTATTGTGGCGGACCAATTAGCGCCACAATCCTGAATCGTGCTATCTATATATAAGTTTTCTATGATCGGCATATATATACGACATCTGAAATTCATACAAGTGGGCTTCGGCTTGACCGAGCATAGCACCTCGCTCGGTCGGAGATCTCCCTTTGGGGCTTTGCCACCATATTCCCACATTGGTGACCCCCGACAGAACACGCCACACCTTCTGAAAATCATCATCATCACTTCCTCTCCCCCCTCCGCACTACGCCAGCCAGCTTCAGCCTCATTGGGTACCTCGACCACCAGCCTCAACGCACCGCGGCCTGGTCGAACCCTCATCGGCTTCAACGGGCACACTCACTACAACGACCGGTCAGCAAGCAGAGCACATCTCTCCTGGTCAGCACGTAGCATCGGCCCGCACGGCAGCACTCCGACTCACTGGAGCCAATACGCGGAGCAATTAGCGCCACAATCCTGAATCGCACTATCGAAGTTTTCTATGATCGGCATATATATTCGACATCTGAAATTCATACAAGTGAGCTTCGGCCTGACCGAGCATAGCACCTCGCTCGGTCGGAGATCTCCCTTTGGGGCTTTGCCACCATATTCCTACACTATGTTTTATCATTCATAACTTATACTAACAGTGTTATTTATTTTTTGTCAGTATTTGTTTGCATTTATACATTATTTAGAGACAATTCCGTGGAATAAGAGCAATCGCACAAGCCACAAATAGCCCGTACAATTTACAATGTATTTAAAAGCAAGTACAGGAGTCAAATCACAGGTCTTTGTAGCAGTTCACATCACCTTGTAACTTCAATTTGGCCATACATAGTGTCGTTGGCACATGGTGCTACTTGCCATTGGTGTCCAGTTTTCTGCTCCATCCATAAAGATTTATCAAAACAGACTCGATAATAATAGCTAGTTTTGGCAAATCATTATATGACTAAGTGTATTCTTACTGAAGTTGGACAGCATGTTATGTACCATTTATGGCTTTTAACCTGTTCAGATTTGGTTGTTGTCCATATTGAAATAAAGTGTTAACTTTATCCTTATATGGCCAATCTCATGTTGTCATCGAGTTGTAAATGTAATCTAAATTGTAAGTCTTCTTGTAACTAATTTCTTTGTTTTATTTCACCCTTTTTTGTACATATTGAATATCTATCTACCTCTGCAGTTTTGGCAATTGTCACTGGTGTTGAGCTGTATTTGTGTTAAGGCCATCTTATATGCATATAATAATAATTAAAAACATTGATGTTGGGGGGGTTTCTATACATATTTATAGGTATATTTGGCTACAAAAGTTTTGTAGCCAAATATATTGTAAATAATTGTGGAAGTTCAGGAGAAATATTGGAATATGTAAAAAAACGGTAGGCCCCAGTTGGTAGGTACCTACTACTGAAAGGTAGGTAGTTGGTTGGTAGATGTAGACAGAACAACGTGTGTCAGGACAAATAGTAGTTTATAAATATAATATATAATCTATCATCCTCAGATTAAATAAATAAATGCCAGATGTAACACACGCAACGAATTAATTGATGCAATACCAATTTCAGTATAAAACAATGTATTCTGTGTGAATACATACATGGATGATAAGTATTACTACTGGTGCAATAGGTACCACGGAATAACCTACAGTCGCGGGTGTTGATTGATGCTAGCTTTTAAACATGTGTGCGCTAGGCACTCGAGAGGTATACCGTACATTTCTGTGTGCATTTAATGATACCAGAAACAGAAAAAACTTCCATTTTTGATACCTGCGATGGAACGGAGCTGAGTTATTATTATAGCACACGTCCGTGAAGTCGCGTAAAACTGGCGGTATAATTTTGTACGTAATATATTTTGCCAAAAATTCTTTTTTTTTTTTGATGCCATGTATTAAAAAAAAAAAGTGGTCGGCGCATGCGTGACTCTGACAGACGGTTTGTTTTTGTTTAGAGTTTTGACTTTTGTTTTGATAGGTACCGTACCAAGTACCAATCGAAGACTGTAGGTACCAATTTTTAATAAAATTTAATTACCTATCGTATGTATTCGTCTCAGTGAGAAAAAAAAATGGTATTTTGTGAAAAAAAATGGCATCTCAACGTCGTCGTAAAGCATTTACGATTGAGGAGAAAGGGGCAATAATACGCAGATTAGAAAATGGAGAATCTAACTCATCTCTTGCAAAAGAATTTGAGGTTGGTCATTCGACAATATCAACGATTTTCAAAAACAAGGACCAGATTAAGGAATCGTTCAATTCAAATGTTTTGAAATCGAAGAGGCTTCGAAAGTCGCGACAGGAAAATGTTGACCAAGCGTTATTTCAGTGGTTTAAAATTACGACAGCTAAAGGAATACCAATCAGCGGCCCTATGTTACAGGAAACGGCAAACGCCTTTGCCGCGCGTTTCGGTAGTCTCGATTTCAATTGTTCTGCAAGCTGGATAAGCCGTTTTAAAGTTCGACATAACATTGTGGCGGGGAAAATCGTCGGCGAAACTGCGTCTGTTGATCGAAATTCGTCAACAAACTGGTTGACTTCTGTGTGGCCGGATCTACGAAGTCAATTTTCTGACGATGAGATATTTAATGCCAATGAAACTGGACTGTTTTACAAATTTATGCCGCACCGAACTTTAAAATATAAAGGCGAGAATTGTAGCAAGGGTGAGATGTCGAGTGATAGGATTACTGTTATGGCAGCAGCAAATATGAGTGGTGCAGAGAAAAAGAAATTGCTTGTTATAGGAAAGTCACAAAAATCTATATGTTTCAGCAATGCTAAATCGTTGCCTGTAGATTATGCATACAATAGTAAAGCTTGGATGACTTCAGAACTTTTTGAAAAATGGCTACGAGAATGGGACCACGATTTGGGGAAGAAAAAGAAAAAGATTTTATTGCTGGTGGGCAATTGCCAGGCACATTCCAAAGTTACTGGTTTAAAGTCTATAACACTCTCTTTCCTTCCACCGAATACAACAGCAGCTCTACAGCCAATGGATCAGGGAGTTATAAAATCACTCAAAACTAATTTTAGAAAGAATCTTATGCTTAAAATAATAAATTGTCTTGATAGTAGTGAAAACCACTTTTCTACAAATATAACACTGCTAGATGCAATCGTTTTGGTCAATGATGCCTGGAAAAATCTCTCGCAGAGTACAATTCAGAACAGTTTCAAACGTGCAGGGTTTTATGATAACCAGAACACTTTACCAGTTCAAATGGAACAACATGAATTAGAAGATGATGTGCCTTTTTCGTTGTGGGTACAAAATCTTAATTTAAATTCATTAGCACCACCAGGTTTGTGGGAAGATTATGTAGAAATTGATAGTGCTCTCATTACATGCGAAGAACCCATGGATGAAAATCACTTCAAAATTGAGCTACATGAAACTGATAAGTATGAGGAAGTTGAGGAAGTATTACCTACTGCAGGCGAGGCATTAAAAGCTACAGAAATATTATCACAATTTGTTTATGGCAACATTAAAAATGATAATTTGACAATAGCGATGTCTTCTATAAACAACAGTGTTCGAGACTGTTATTACAACATTAGGATAAAGCAAAAGCAGCATTTTCTTATGAAAAATTAATTTAGTGTATACTTATTATTTACAAATTTTGTTTTTATTTAATATAAATATATTATTAGATCTACAGAGTAAGTTTTACCATGAAAATATATTTTTTTTTGTAAATATTGTCTACCACAGTTTTCTTTGAATTTTTAAGAATTACTTTCTTCTGCCTTCTTGTCATTATAAACAGATCCTACTGTATAGCTCTTTATCTACACTACTATTGTAAAGAGGAAAGATTTGATTGTTTGTTTACATTTAATAGGCTCCAAAACTACTCGACGGATTTTGATGAAATTTGACACAAATTTACAACTGTAGACCATGGGGATGGACATTTTATTGTGGAAAAATGTATGGTTCATGTGAGATCTAAAGTATAAAGTCTGCTGTCTGAACTGCGAGCAATATTGGTACTACTGTCACTAACCACCATGAGTTCTTAAGCCGCTCAATAACCCGATGACTCCCGATTTTTCGGCCGACTCCAGTTTGGGACTTCAACTAGAGATACATTCTCCATGTTTGTAAGTCAAAAAGCTTCATTCTTTTTTGGAAAACTCCATGTATCTATTTAAATATCTACTTTGTAGTGAATATTACACCATGGTTATGCTATTCAATGTTTTGTTCTTGTCTTATACATTGGAAAAGTCGCTTGTCAGACAAGGACAAAACATTGCATAGCTTATCCATTGCGTAAATATTTTTATTAGTAAGGGGGTTTGTATTTTATGAAATATGTGATAGGCACATAAGTACACGAAAGGGAACATGAAAAGGGGATTTTTTTTTTACACTTATGAAAAATTTTTAAAATTCAAAGAGATAATATAATATAATATAAGATAATATGAAAAAGTAAGATATACTTTGAAAATATTCTGATTCTTCTTGATGCCTTCATAATTTGAGTTGCCAAAGCCCAACATCATAGATGACAAGTATTACTATTACGTATACTGTATAAATACAAGAGGCAGATAATTAGGGCTGATTTACATTGATACAGTAGCTGGCGCCAGCATCACTGGTCCGGCTGATTTACATTGATACAGTAGCTGGCGCCAGCATCACTGGTTCCGTCGCTGCACTGGCGCTGGCACTTGATCGCATCGTTTACACGCGTCCAGTAGTCAGTTCTACTTTTTTGCGGTGACTACACGTTTGCATCCTCAATAAATGAGTGTTTCACAAAAAAGAAGGAAATTGAAAACATTGTCTAAAAATCTTTCAAGTGCGTTATTACTAGACGAGCTGACAAATATGATTGAAGAAGAATTGATAAAGGAGAAGCGAATATGGGTGAGAAATGGATAAATGACCGAGAGATTTCTGGAGGATCTATTTTGCTTATGAACCAGCTAAGGTCAGAAGACACCAAGGAGTACAAAGCAGCTTTAAGAATGACACCGGAAAATTTTGACGAGTTGCTATCCTTGATTGGTGGCTTCATTCAACGTCAGGATACGTTTATGAGGGATGCCCTACCAGCTAAAGTGAAGCTTGAATTAACACTAACTTATTTGGCTACAGGAAATTCTTTAAGAAGTTTAAGTCACTTCTATCGTGTCTCCAAACCATCTCTATATCTAATATGATTTTAGAAGTATGCTTGGCAATTTATGAAGCATTAAAAACTGTATTAAAGTAAGTGTTTTTATTACTCAATCTTAATTTTATTTAAACAGTAGGTAGGTAGGTTACTTTTTTAAAATATAATTATAAGCATTATTAAATGCGTCATCAATGATGTTAATGACTTCAGACAAATTAATATACGATAGTTTGGTTTCTGAAGGTGACCTACTGTCGTTGGGATTGAAATCCAGTTAGTATACTAGTTAGTATACTTTGTATTTCGTCTCGAGCAATAATTGCTTGCTCTTCCGACAATTTTTTCATCTGTATCAATATCGTTTTCTTCTTTTTCATTCACACTATTGTTGACTTTTTTTGTCTCTGCCGCAATAGAAGCCATCTGCGATAATTTACTCTTCTTTGATCGCACTATGCGGGGATTTCGCGGCGGTAATTCACCCTACGGATGTGGGTTATCATTTTCCGGCAGCGGTACTTCATTTTCTGTAGGTGCTAAAATTGGTTCAACCGGCTCTGCGTTCGACTGTTGATCATGTTCATTAGTGTAGTTAGTTATCCTGTTAAAAAAAAAAGATTTTTTTTTTAAGCACAGAAGAAGAATGGAAAATAATTGAAGCAGGGTTCAGAACTATTAATTAAATATTATTATTGTTTTTTTCATTTATTGAATATGGTTTCCGAGTGATCAGGTTAGACTGCAAGATTGGATACCATTAAAAAGCAGCAGAATCTGTAGCTATCACTTCAAAACTAATTAAAAATATGTTTCGAAAAAGGGACGAAACGAACGACGAGGGAAAGGGAAGCCCAATGAATGAATACAAACTACTAATTGGCAATAGGCACCTCCGTGATTGATCGTACCATCCCTAATATATAAATTTTCCCTTTACAGGAACAAAAAATCCATAATCTTCAGAACTCCCCGTCGAGTCTAGACAATGTCAGCTTACCGGAGTTAGAAGAAATTCTTGAAACGCCAAGAAAGTCAGTGCTTAGAAAACGTGTGCGTTTATTAACATTTGAAAAAAAAACAGTTACAAAAAAACACAAAACCCTTATACAACGTATTATAAGATTGAAGAAAAGGATTGCTAGAGTTGCAGTTATATTGAAAGATTTAAAAACAAAAGATTAAATTTCAAAGGAACAATTTTTACAGTTAAAGTTAACAATAAAGAACCTAATTAGTGCTTTAAATCAGCTTCAAAACAGTCAAGGTTTAAAATTTGCTAATAAACTTTCTAAGCTACATAAAGACTTCTGTAACGAGATTATGAAAGTAAAATTAGCCACACAGCTGATGAGGAGATGTATATCCCGTGGTTTAGAACTCTGTGATCAATTCAAAGTTTCATCTACAATTAAGAATACAGAACCAACTTCTCTATCTAATCTATCTTTAATGATTTATTTGACATTCTGAACTCCAGGTCCTCAGGAAAATATGATTTTAAAAAGTCTAAATCTCCAAGTAATGCTACACAGATTCTACATTATTTTGAAAAAGCCAATAATTATATTTTGTCGTTGCGGATTTTTAAAAAAACAAGGTGGATCATAGGAAATAAAATTGTATGTAATAAATAAAAAAAAAATCAATAGTAGAATGTAAATCAAAAACTCGATTTTTGGGTTTTTTTATTTGCATTCAGAGTTTAAAACACCTATAAATAATTTATGTTCTTTCAGCAACACCCGCGTTAAGATATATCGCGATTTACAGACTCAGTCAAGATTATTTAGAAAGTTTATTTGTTATAATTCGACGTCAAGGTGGATATAATAATAACCCGAATACCATACAATTCAAAGCATTGTATAAATGAATTTTTAATCATTTGGAATTACGGAGTTCCTTTAGTGGCAATTGTATTCCTTTGGAACATATTCCCATTTTCACTGGCTCATCTTCTGGAATCATAAATATTAATTCTTCTTCAGGTCTTCGTGCTATCGACATAGATGAAAAAGAATCAGATATTGCTACACCTAGTGATCAAAGTTCTGAGAATAATGTTAATATTCTAGCTGAAATCCTCAATAACGAAAATTGATCAGAATCCATCAAACAAATAATTGCACTTATATATGCAAAATAATATGGATTGCACGAAAATTGACAAAGGTAATTATGTGTGAAACCTGTGTTGACGCATTATTCACTAATCAAAAACTGTGGTTTCATTAGTTACAATTAGAGACAAGGCCTGGGCTATGCATCAGAAAATCTATTTATTGTGTGTTTAAAAGCCGAATTTGTAATAAATCTCATTTAAATGAAAAAGGAGTACATTTTGCTAGCAATGAAGATGTACACAAATTAAAGTGCCATATTTTAAATACCTTTTTAAATTATAATGTTTTTGACTCACTTTTCGTACATTCAACACATAAGGCATCCATTTTTAATCTCCGCGTACATCTGATTCAAACCGTAATTCATAAATACACAAATATTCGTCTCCATTCCGCACATACAGGATGTTTGGAAGATTTTAGAAGAAGATATTTAAATACCTTCAAAAAGTTTTAATGTATTTCTTTTTTGTCTCTTTGAAAGTTTTTGTATCTCGGAGTTATACAGATGTTTGGAAGATGGGTGCAAACTGCAAAGCTTTAACGCCTTGTTAGTATAGACCATTTAGAACCGTATTTGACCATTCTTAGCGTTCGTGATGTAAGATTTTATTTTTTTATCGAATTTTTAAATTGTTTGTTGCAAAAACCCCAAATTCCGCAATCAATTGCAAATAATGGCCAATCTGCAAGATAATCGAATAATTTTTTATTGTATTTGAATTAATTAATGTGTAAACAACCAAATAAAACTTGATGTACACATCTGTATCATGATATAAATTTCTAACAGGGGTTTGAAGTTAATAATTTTTTGTGAATTTCGGAAACCTAATTTTTTGAGGACATAAATAAAAAAAACGATAACTGATTTTTTTGTTCAAACATTTTGGAAAACATATCTAGTTATTACTCTTTCGATTGATGTATCAACTACAAAGATCGCTCACCAATTACTGGAATTATGACCTACAAAGCAAAACTAGGCAGAAAATTAAAAAGTTTAGGCCAGTAGATTAAACGATATTTGCACTTTTAATAAATACTTTTTGTGTTGAAAATGATAACAAAGATCAATTTAGAGTATTATCTTGCACATTTTAAATTAGATTTAGGGAGAGATTTCTAACAAAGGCTGACTTGCGATGCAAGGCAATAAAAATGACCCTTCCAGGTAGCGGGCCTACTAGACAAAAAGTAAATTTTCAAGGGCAGGTATCGCAATTTCCACAACCTACACCAGTGGGCTGATAAAGACGCCAACCTGCACTGGAAAAAGCAAAAGTCTTTCCAGAGGGAAGTATGTTTTCAGTGAATGTATGGGCCGGAGCAAGAAGCTTATACCCTATAAGCTTCTTGGGTCGGAGTAATTGGCAGAACTCTAATCGGGCCGCATGTTTTACCGGATCATTTGAATGGAAATAACTATTTAGAGTTTTTAGAAAATGATCTTCGGACACTAATAGAGGAATCTGGAGCACCAATATTCGAAACTGACCGAGAAATAATCTTCCAGCAAGACGGCTGCCCAGCACATTGGACGGTAACTGTACGGGAGCACTTAAAAACGCTTTCCCTAACAGTTGGATTGGCAGAGATGGGCCTACTGCTTGGCCCGCTCGATCACCCGACCTCACTCCGCTTGACTTTTTTGTGTGGGGTAGAGCCAAGGAACTTGTGTATACAAATGAGGAAATAAGCACGAAAGAAGAATTAATCCAGAGGATTAACTCGGCCTTTGAAACAATGAAGCTGGAAATGATGTTAAAAATAACCACAACAGAGGTGAGAAGAAGGGCTCGTGCCTGTATAAGGAATTGCGGCGGATATTTTGAACACGAAAAATAAATGATAATTAAAAAATATATTTTTTATTATTTCTTTAAGTTAGTCCATCAATTTACTTTGTAATTTAAAAATTGGTAAGCTATCTTTGTAGTTGATACCTCAAAAGAAAGAATAATAACCACGAATGTTTTTCAAAATGTTTGAACAAAAAAAACAGTTCCCGTTTTTTTTTTATTTGTGGCCTCAAAAAATTTTATTTCCGAAATCTACAAAAAATTATTAACTTCAAACCCCTGTTACAAATTTATCTCATGATACAGATATTATGTACATCAAATCTTATTTGGTTGTTTACACATTACTTAATTCAAATACAATAAAAAATAATTGGATTATCTTCCAGATTGACCATTATTTGCAATTAAATGCGAAATGTTGGGTTTTTTTTCAACAAAAATTTTAAAAATTCGTTAAAAATAAAATCGTACGTTACGAACGCTAAGAATGGTCAAATTCGGTTCTAAATAGTCTATACTAACAAGGCGTTAAAGCTTTGCACCCATCTTCCAAGCATTTGTATAAACCCGAGATACAAAAACTTTCAAAGAGACAAAAAAGAAATAAATAAAGCTTTTTGAAGGTATTTAAATGTGTATTTTATTTGGTTTCTTTTATTATTATTAATTATTATTTAATTATTTGTTTTCAATAAATATGATTTACTTGTTTAAGTGTTTGTGTGTGTTTTAATTACTACCTATTTACATACTTTTCAACCAAGTGTCTACTCTACGACTTTAAATATTATCTTGCAATAGGTATCTCTATCACTTACAATATATTCCGATTTCCGTGGTCTTTATGCACTAGAAAACATTTGAAGTGCAAAATTGAAATTATAGCCATCTCTTTCAGTTTCATGATTTTCGCATCTTTTCGATTTAAAACGCAAATTACCATTAAGGTAACGTCATATCTATAGTATAAAATATCATTGGCCCAAAATAATATTATTATTTCGATCGGATTTTGCAAAAACAACAGAGAGATATGAGAAAATTTGTTCCGCAAAAAAGATCTGCGTTTCAAACCTCAATTTTAAATGCAGAAAAACAAAATCATTGATTTGTTTACATCTGTCATTTTGTAATGGTTGTTGTCAATTATTTGGTGTTTGTGTATTTCTTAATATTAAGATTTGTCTTATTAATTTTGATTTCGTATTGTATTGTGTTTTCGAATTTTATCCCGCTTTACGTTATCGTACGATTTAAAGACCATAGGTATAATCTGAATAGGTACTTACTTTCAAGTCCATTTATGTTACAGTTGTAATAAATATTACAAACATTACTAACCTCAAAACCATTGGTTTGATTTCATTATATTTATTTTTCACTATAAAGTTGTTTTTGGTTGAAAAGTTGATAATTAAAATATGTGTTTAACAACATACTTTTTGAAGTATATATAAAACATGGACAAGGTTATAAATTCTAATTTTTCTGAACAGGGTAAGTACATACACATTAAACAAATTTTTTTTATTTCCTAATATTATTATGATTTAGATTCTAAAGAGTTCAATTAACTTTATCCGTTAAAGTTTAACTGATTTATTAAATCTTCTTTAGGAAAAAACAGAGAAAAACAATGTAAAAGTAACTGTTATTATCCAGCTTTATATTTTAAGTTACATTTTTATTGTAATTATAGGCGGCCTAATGTTTGAAATTCGACCAATTTTCAAGTTTGAACTTTATTGTCAATGTTATGGGCAAATATCGATCACAGGGCAATCTCTAGTATTTGCTAAATTTGTTATTATACAAATTACAAAGGCATGGTAGTGTGAGCATAGGCGTAGCTAGGGGGAGGGGGGGGACATGGCGCAACGATGGACAATGCCCACCCTAGACACTAGACGATATTGATGAATTACTAACTGTTTAATCACAAAAAGAAGGACTGAACTTGTTTTTTTTTCATAGTTTGAATGATTTGTATCATACAAACAAGGTTCATAACGCACTAATTCAATTAGATGTTCTGTCATTGCAATAAAATTAGTAAAAATCATGTGTTGACATGCACGCGTCGCGCAGAAATCTGTGCAGGCACTCAGACCGCACAGAGCAGGACCGAAGACCGAGCAGCGGAAAATGAAAATCTGCCATTGGCAAATGCAGTAGACGCCTTTCTTAAATTAGATATGTAGAATGCTGTTGATTTTATAAAATATTATAAAAATATTTTGAAAATTGATTCTGCAGCATTGAATGCGGTAGCTGTAATAATGAAAAACATGTTACAACTCAAAAATTGTGAAATAAATGTGGAAAATTTAAGAATTCATATTGGAAAAGAGTTCTGTCCAAACATATACAAACTATTCCAGGCAGCAATAGTTCGTTATAATGAGTACAATGACCACTTAAGTGGATTAAAACTACTTAAATTTTACAGTGTATAATAATAAGAAAATGTAAGTGTATGTTGCCTAATAATGTCTTTTTATTCTCGTTTTTATAAATATAAACCATTATATTTAAAAAACAAAGTATTATTATTTATTACTAGGTGTCATTTATGATCTCCCATTAAACGACTCTGATTAGTTTAGCTGGACGGATGGCTGCCCCCCCCTAGACAAAATCCCTAGCTACGCCAATAATAATAATAATAATAATAATAATAATAATCGTTTAATTCAGGCAATAGACCCATAAAATAACACAATACAAGTTTAAAATAATATAAAATTTAATATTGTGCCAATGATTGTGAGTTCAGAGTTACTAATATCAGGTAGTGTGTGTAACATTGCTTTTTATTATTTTACGTATTTCTAAAGAAATAGGCCTTCAGCACTCCTTCCTCCACATAAACTATAACTGTGTCAATTATCATACACATCCATTTGCATAATTTTCGAAGTCACAAATATACTAATGAAACGAAACTAATTACTATCTGTAATAGCAAAAGTTGAATACTATTCCTAATTAGTTTTCTTGTTCACAGACTTGTCATCATGGTTAACAAAATAAATTTAAGTTAGATGTAATAGAATCCTTGCATGTTTAAGAGGAGGCATTAACAAGAATTGTATTTAAAAGTAAAAAGTTTTATGTTAATGTTGATTTGTTTCTTTTGATTAATGCAATATTTTTACAGCTTTAAAATATTTCTTGAATTTACAGATCTTGGAGACTTGGTGAGTAGCTTTGAATATATAAATATGGTCAGTGTTTTCTTTATTTTCTATGTTTTGATTCCAATTTTTAACTTTATAAATGCATGTTAAAAATAAACATTGTGGGCGTAATATGTCTTAAGAGAAGTATTTACTAACACATGTTGAAATTTTTACAACAAAGGTCTGCCATTTAGTTAGCCTCCCAAGTAAAGTAAAGTAAAATAAATTCTTTCAGCCGTAACAGGTTGTAGATTGTGTATTTTGTATATGAAACATAATATTATAAAAATCATTTGGGATATGAAATACTTATAAAATCATTGAACGTTGCTAAATATGGCTTTTAAGCGAGTACGAAATTTATCAGTAACTAGTGCAGCAAGTGCAGTGTAAATTTCACTTTTAACTTAAAATTGCATTGTTTAGTAATATTGGTACAAGGTTATGTTGTTTTTACAGAACGGTGAAGTTACATCGAGCTCCGATTTTCCCATGCCAGCCTTGCCAAACCATTTGGTCAAGCGTCATAAAATTCCGGGAATCATTGGTAAGAATTTGCTTAGTAAATTAATCTATGCATATTATGTCGACTTTGCCGCCAAAATCATATTACGCATTTTGAGAATGGCACTAAGAACGGTAGATTTAAATGTGTAGTTTTTCAGTATAAGAATTACATAAAGTTGATACTCTAGTGTCTCCTGACTGTAAATTCTACGTAAGACAATATTATAGTGAGTTAACATACAAAATATCTGAAGTTTTTCTCATTATTTAATTTTATTTAGACATTAATTTTCATACTTAAGCCATCCGATGCACGCGACGCGAGACCGCGACCCGAGACCAAAATAGGGTCGCAACTCGCAGAGCCACTGCTTACGCTTAGTATGAATTTATATGGAGCACTCATCAATCCCCGCGAGTCGCGACCCGCGTCGCGCGACCGGTGAGCGTGGCCAGAGAACCTTTTTTTTTTTTTTTTTTTTATTTATTCAAGGATTTTACATAATTGTTTTCTTATTCTAAAAACCGCCAAACTGCATAACCTGATTGGCTGGTTTGCTGGTCGCGGTCGCATAGATCGGAAGGCTACCTTTAAAGAGATGCTATCGGCCATTTTTTTTAAATCAGAGCTGCAAACCTGAGCTCGCCAATTACTATCTCGAGTTCACATAGTTGTACTGACTAGAGACTGTATTACGTTTTAGTATCAACGTCGATGAAACCATAGACTAGAGACTGCATTACGTTTTAGTATCAACGTGGATGAAACCATAGACTAGAGACTGCATTACGTTTTAGTATCAACGACGATGAAACCATACACCAAAATTGCCACCAGCTCCCAAGCTATCAGTCGCCTGTTATACTAGGTAGCCCTCAATATTAACAATCATTTCTCGGATTAGGTTTCTTATTCCTTGCCAATTTGTATATAATCATTATACAATTTTGAAGAAAGAAATCTGTTCCTCCTGCCTAAATGCTTGGTATAAAGTAAATCTTGCGTTAGTTTTCGTCCGTGGCATCGTAGCTCCCAAACGAATGAACCGATTATGATATAGTTTTTTTTTGTTCGAAAGCTGACATAATCGACAGTGTTCTTAGCTATAGTTCATTATTATCAGCTCGCTCACTGCATGACAATTCGTGGGTTACTTAAATTTTTCAATTATGTTTTATTTTCATGATAAATCAGTAACAGTACAAATAGATCGAAATAGTTTAACATTTTACTAATGCTTAGTACCTTGTTTGTAGATGGAGAGCCACCAGCCAAGAAGCCCGTGCCGTCGATCCGACTCGAGGCCGGCTTCAAGTGGAACCTACAGGTATTTATGTTATTTATCACTGTCAGTTGTGACAGGCTGAAGCTGACCTTTCATTATATTTGAATCACCGACTCGTTGCATATAAATACTTATTAGTTATAACATTACTGTTTTCACGGATGGCCCGCTTGTGTAGTTATTTACTTGTGTTTTATTTCCATTTTAATTTAAAAAAAACTTCACGCCAGCTATAGTACTATTAAGTCTCTTATCGACACGAAGAGGACGATCAAGAGGTCCATCAAGCTCGGTGGAAGTTGGCTATAATATTATTGATATTTTATTTTATTCAGGAAACGAGCAGTTGTGTACAGCTTTCTTAGTATAATATTAACTATACGGAAAGACTAAAAGTTCCATAATAAGATCCATAATATGACGTAAGTGTGTTTTGCGCAGGCGCTTGCGAGGGCGGCGGACGCGGTGGAGCGCGGTGGCAAGTCTCCGGTGTCGGCGCTGAACGAGCTGGGCGTGCGCGTGGCGTACAGCGTGCTGCGGCAGGGCGGACCCGCCCACTGCCCTAGCTTCACGGTCGCCGTCACCGTCGCCGACCTCAACTTCCAGGGCGCCGGCCACAGCAAGCGGGAGGCCCGCGCCGCCGCCGCGCGCTCGTGCTTGGCCGAGCTGCTGGCGCGCGCCGGCCGCGTGCTGCCCGCGCCGCCCGCGCACCAGGACTTCACCAGCGACGACCCCGCCACCTACCCCGGTACGTACCCTCGGTAAAACTTTACTTATAAAGTCCCCAGTTTTAAAAAAAGAATAATGAATTAAACAAATATTTGACAATGCTACAAGTACTATAATATGTACCGTAGGAAGCCTAGTCAAGTCGAATACTGGCCTACCCGGATTAGATTAAGGCACACTTTACTCGCCCAGTTTCGTAGTAAACATACTTGACTTAGCTTATTTTTTCCAGATTTCCAATGTCAGTCCAACAAGATCCCGCACCCGATCGAGACGAAGCCGATCGTTGATTCGCCCCCTGCATCCAGCGCGGGCGGCGCGGGCAGCGCGGGCGGCGTGGGTGGCGCGGGTGGCGGGCTGTTCGGCGCGGCGCCGACCAGCGCGCACAAGAGCCCTATCAACACGCTGTACGAGAAGTACCCCGGTCTGACGTTCATGTGCACGTACGGCGACGGCTCCCCTCTGGACCTGCCGCAGGCGCCGCTGCAGCTTAGCCACAGCATGCGCTTCAAGGTCGTCTGCTACATCAAGGGCCAGAGGTTCGAAGGCTACGGTGAGTCTTGGCGTTGTTTCTTGAATTTGAGTTTGTGCGCAGTTTTTTTACATAATGCTTCTTAAAATCAATACTTTGGCCACATGGCTTGTGTAAAACAGTTAGGCAATAAGTTAATACTAGTAGGCTACTTGACTCATATTTAATTTCATAAATTGAAGGAGTATTTTCTTTAGTACTTGGCTTAGGAAAACGTATTCTAGCGATATCATAAATTAAAAACTTAAGATTGATAAATAAAGTTGACTTAAAAATATCTATTTTCGTTTTTTAATTTCTACTGATGAAAACACCTCGAAGTAACTTCCGGCAAGGATGTGACCACGGATAAGATAAATGAGGTTGGATTGGCAATGTGCGCGGGGCAGACGCGCCACAAGTATGATTAAACAATCATACTTCAACCGAACCACGCGATCATACTTTTTAGTCGCTTGTTGATTGCCTCGCAGTACGGAGCAGCGCTAAAATCCTTTGAAAATGCCGTGTTGTGCGATTGTTATGTGCAAATTAAAGAGTCAGACATCAAATATGAAACAAGGAGGAATTTCTTTTCATCGGTAAGCATAAAAACCTTAGTTTTTTGTATTTTTTCCCAAAAAACTAGTTCGAATTATGAAATTCTAAGTAGAAACGACAATTAAGCCAATAATCACAGAAAATGTACATTGCTGGTGAAGTACGCAAATATTTCGCGAGAAGACACATCTGACGCGCAATGGGTTGCGAAGCGAGCCAAATTACCGCGCCTCTTCGACTCGTTCGCGTTACGTCCGCTTCAGTCGCCTGGATAGTGCAGTCAGTGATCGATGACTTATCGACAAATTATTTTTCTTCAGAATGAGTTACTACTGTTCTCGGTAGTAAAATTTTGCTAGTCTTTTTTTTGCTACATAATATTTATCGACCATCGACTTCTTTTTTTGCTTTGATTTTCTAATTATTTTTGATTACAAATAAATGTTGATATATTTTTTTTCATTTTCTATCCCAATACCAATTAAATTCGCCTTTGACACAATGTTTTAGTTAGTATAAAATTACTAGTGCTCCCGTTATTAAAATTTTTCATTCAATTACCAATAGCTACAGGACGGTTTACGATTTACGATGAGCCCTCGGCAAAAAAATAGTGGGGATGCACATATTGTACACGCGCAACCATACTTGCCCCGCTACTCCCCCCGCCACATTCAAAAGTTAGGGCTCATAAATCGTAAATCTAACTGAAACTAAGATGATTTCAAGATTCAAGTTTGACCATTTTCATTATCGAAAATTCCTATCGACCATAGCAAGCCCTAGCGTGCGTGTGAATTTTGAGCATGTGGTTGTGTCATAACGTTACCGACTCAACGTAGTGTGAGTACCAAATCGCAGCCCTCTGTTCTAGGTGTGATTTGTTAATTAGTGTGCGTAATTCGTGTATGTATTATTATCTCTTATGTAGTTGAGTGCATTGGTGGGAGACAGGCGGCGACGCTGGTTTTCAAGTAAAAGTATCACGGTTGCCAATCCAACCTCATTTATCTTATCTGTGGATGTGACGACACAAACACACTAAACACATATGTAGTAGTGAAACGGAATGTATCTGTAATTATATAAGTTCATTACATCTTAAAAAGTTATTTATGTCAAAACGTCAAACGGAACGCAACAACGCCAGTTTACTACTACGGACTATAGCACAGATTGCAAATAGTACTAGTATGACGTCACATCACAGATAATCTATCAACCGACACGGCGAATAGTGTTTTCGGCAGTTTTTAAATAGTGTATTTTTAAAATATATTTTTTGTAGGTTTTTATGTATCAAAATAATGTAATATTATTCTTTTTACCCGACTACGGCGAAGCCAAAAGGAAGGGTAATGATTTTGGCAGTCTATGAATGGTCTTGGCAAGCACAACATAAATATGTATATGTATTTTACATAATCTTCATGTGCTTGCACACATATGTCACAATACACGTGGACAATGCGGGCGGCCAATTTGTACTACAACAGATGTCCGATTTTCGAACATTGCGTAATATAAGACTATCAATATATCATTTATATATGGTATATATTATTTTACCTCCATAAAACATATTTTATTTTATAAATATAATTTATTATAGATAATACATACCAAAATTTAAACTACCCCTGAATTGTCAAGCATCGAACGAGCTGATGATGATGAATTATAGCTAAAATACTCTCATTTCAGCTTTCAAACAAAAAAAAACTAGATGATGCAGATGAAATAAATTATTAGAACCTTTATTACTTTCATTTCATTCATTGGATAGATGTCACTATACGGGTACGGGTCATACATGCTTCTGAATCGCAGTCAGTATACATTACATTTATTATACGGTGAATTAGTGAACTCATGTTGACAATTGAATACTCTCAATAGCGTTTCTTGATTATCAAAATATAATAATATTTTGACCGTTGTTTAAATCCAGAAAAAAAAATTGACTCGGTCCACGCTCGTGAAGAAGATATTTTTAACTACAAGTGTTTTGTTTAGGTACTTATTAATATTATTCCAAAAATATGTTCGTTCGGGAAACGGAAAAATACGAAATAAAAAAATAAGTTAAAAAAACTATAACCCGACTACGTAAAAAGGCGTCTAAAAAGGCCGAAACAAGAAAATAATTCAGATAGAAATCCAGAAATGCATAGGCACAAAAATGGTTAACGTAGAGCCGTGGTCGCACCTACTTTATAAGGTTCAGCACAGTCGATGTCAAATCGCAGCCGTTTGTATCTATCTTGGGGTATAATTCTAGAAACTTCTCTAGGCCTTAGGGACAGATCATACCTAGACGCGACGCATCTCGGTGTGAACTGACGCTTGGATACCATTAGTAGGTGCGACCACGACTCTAGCTTGACCATTTTTGTGCCTATGCATTTCTGGATTTCTATCTGAATTATTTTCTTGTTTTTGCCTGTTTAGACCCCTTTATTACGTAGTCCCCTTTTATAGTTTTTTTAACTTATTTTTTTATTGTGTTATGAAACAATAGGCTACTTGACCTTGTTTTTATTTATGTCCTAAACGCTTCATAATTGTTTCATTACACACAAAAAAATAATATAACTTTATTTTGAAACCTTAAAACGTACAAAAAAAAAATATTTTAAAAATACACTTTTTAAAAACCGCCGAAAACATTATTCGCAATGTAGTTGATAGATTATCTGTGCTGTGACGTCATACTAGTACTATTTGTAATCTGTGCTATAGCCCGTAGTAGTAAAATGGCGGTGTTACGTTCTGTTTGACGTTTTGTCTTAGATAACTTTTTAAGATGTCATGATTTATCTATTTATAGAAACGTTCCGTTTCACTACTACATATGTGTTTAGTGTGTCTGTGTCGTCACATCCTTGCCGGAAGTTACTTCGAGGTGTTTTCATCAGTAGAAATTAAAAAACAAAAATACATTTTTAAATCATCTTTATTTATCAATCTCAAGTTTTTTTTAATTTATGATATCACTAGAATACGTTTTCCTAAGCCAAGTACTAAAGGAAATACTCCTTCAATGTATGAAATTAAATGAGTCAAGTAGCCTATTGTCTCACTCGAAAAAAATACACTTTAATATGGGTTAGTTTGTGTTCAGCGAAGAGTCATCATATATGGAATATTTTTTATGCCTTATCTTACTACGTACGTACTACGCTATGTAGTATCATGCGACTTCGTAATGACTTTTGGGTGACGTCATACTAGCTGATATTTTATACCGTTTCAGGAAAAACAGGGTATAATAATAGGCCTTTACCTATGAAATTGCCGTTCTGCAGTACTGAGCATTTCAAATCAAAATAATTTTTGTTTGGCTAAGAATTCTAATTTCAAATTAATTTTATTTTAAAAACATGGAATTCTTTTTCCAAAAGTAGTCATTTGTTTATTGATTAGTGTTACATTTTCATCGCATTTCAATCTTTTTCGTCATCATGGATACGTTAAAAATTCGAGTAATTATGGAATATGAGTACCGTCGTGGCAGCAACGCGGCACAAGCGGCACGCAACATCAACGACGTTTACGGAGCTAACACTACGAACCAACGCACCACCTGTTATTAGTTTGCTCGCTTCCGTTCTGGAAATTTCGACCTAAAAAATGAACCTCGCGGTCGTCCGAAGACTTTGGTCGACAATGAGGAATTAAAGGCGATTGTGGAAGTTGATGATACACAATCTACGGCTGAATTAGCAGCAGCTTTCGACGTTAGCGTCAAAACAATATTGGTCCATTTGCGTCAAATTGGCAAGGTAAAAAAGCTTGACAAATGCCCCACGAACTCAATGATCGCCAGCGCGAAGTACGCGTCGAGACGTGCCTTGCACTGCTTAACAGACACACAAATGAAGGAATTTGAACCGCATTGTTACCTGCGATGAAAAATGGATTCTGTTTGATAACCGCAAGCGTTCAGCATGTTGGTTGGATTAGTACTTGAACACCTAAACAATGCCCTAAACGAAAACTTACCCCTAGAAAAGTGATGGTCACTGTTTGGTGGTCTAGCGCCGGTGTGATTCATCACAGCTTCTTACCAAACGGGGTGAGCATTACTACAGATGTGTACTGTGAAGAACTGAACACAATGATGGAGAAGCTGGCACATCTCCAACCAGCATTGGTCAATCGATCGTCTCCGCTGCTCCTGCACGACAACGCGCGACCTCATACTGCACAGCAGACGGTCTCCAAATTGCAAGAACTGGGGTTGGAAGCTCTCCGTCATCCAGAGATCCATCCTCATCGTCATATCTCTCATACTCACCAGACCTTGCGCCTACAGACTACTACTTTTTCCAGAATTTGGATAACTTCTTGGTGGGAAAAAAATTCAATACCCGAGAGGCAGTACAAAATGCCTTTGAAGAATTTGTTGCCTCCCGTCCAGCTGATTTCTTTAAGAAGGGCATCAAGAAACTGCCACTGCGTTGGCAAAGATTCATTGAATGCATGGCTGATTACTTCGATTAATACAAATAAAAAATACATGAAAAAAATTCGTTTAAATTTATTCATACAAAACGGCAATTTCATAGGTAAAGACCTAATTTTATGTTACCTACATGAAATAGAGTATTTTGGCATACTTAGTTAACTTTTCTACCTTTGCCAAAATTTGTATTACAACATCGCACTACCAATTTAATATCGTAGTATCTCTATTTACGCAGAAACTGTGGGGTGAATTTAAATCATGATTATTGATTTCTTTAAAGATTTTCCCACTTGCTAATACTTGAACTTTGACGCGGATACTTTCGTTAGATTCAGTTGATACCAGTATACATAGTAGATATGCAACATCCCTCCCCACCCGTCAGGGTCGAGCAAGAAGCTGGCGAAGCTGGCGGCGGCGCGCGCGGCGCTGGGCGAGCTGTGTGAGCGCCCGCGGCCCGGCCCCCCCGACGCGCCCGCGCCGCACCCGCAGCTGCCGCAGCTGCTGGCTGACCACATCTCCAGGTGATAATAGATAAACTGTGTGCGATTACTAGGGACAATGTTCGAATTGACCATAGACAATGACGCTCTCTGACCTAATGGTCAGTATCTATAGACGCTTTTTTTAAAGTGCTCCATAACAATCATAACCATGTGCTTATGTTAAATATAATGTGTCCAGATTGGTTAATGAGAAGTTCAACGAGCTGCTGCGCGGCGACCTGGTGCACTCCAAGCGCAAGGTGCTGGCCGGAATCGTCATCACCACAAACTTCAACGTCGACACCGCCAGGGTGAGTAGATATTGTATCCAAGCTGGTGAACGAGAAGTACAGAGAGCTACTGCGCGGCGACCTGGTGCATTCCAAGCGCAAGTTGCTGGCCGGGATGCTCATCACCACAGACTTCAACGTCGACACCGCCAGGGTGAGTAGATATTGTGTCCAGGCTGGTGAACTAGAAGTACAGAGAGCTGCTGCGCGGCGACCTGGTTCACTCCAAGCGCAAGGTGCTGGCCGGGATGATCATCACCACAGACTTCAACGTCGACACCGCCAGGGTGAGTAGATATTATGTACAGGCTGGTGAACGAGAAGTACAGAGAGCTGCTGCGCGGCGACCTGGTGTACTCCAAGCGCAAGGTGCTGGCCGGGATGATCATCACCACAGACTTCAACGTCGACACCGTCAGGGTGAGTAGATATTGTGTCCAGGCTGGTGAACGAGAAGTACAGAGAGCTGCTGCGCGGCGACCTGGTGCACTCCAAGCGCAAAGTGCTGGCCGGGATGATCATCACCACAGACTTCAACGTCGACACCGCCAGGGTGAGTAGATATCGTGTCCAGGCTGGTGAACGAGAAGTACAGAGAGCTGCTGCGCGGCGACCTGGTGCACTCCAAGCGCAAGGTGCTGGCCGGGATGATCATCACCACAGACTTCAACGTTGACACCGCCAGGGTGAGTAGATATTGTGTCCAGGCTGGTGAACGAGAAGTACAGAGAGCTACTGCGCGGCGACCTAGTGCACTCCAAGCGTAAGGTGCTGGCCGGCACCGTCATCACCACAGACTTCAACGTCGACACCGCCAGGATGAGTAGATATTTAAATAATAATTAATTATATGCTACCGGCGGCTTCGGTAGCGCAAAAGGAATTCTTCGATATAAAATTAGCATGTGTTAGTCCAGGCTACAAACTATCTGTATGTCAAATCTATTCAGATTTCAGCCATTAAAGCGTGAAATACAGACAAACAAACACACAAACTTTCGCATGCAACTAAATTTTATTGTCTATGCACCACCAAAAGGCTCGCTAGTAGATTATGCCACAAGACATTAATCTCGCCGTGCAATGGCTGTGCATGAAATGTAATAATTAGATAATTGAATATTCTTTAAACTCGCGTAACAGTCGCACACTCCGTACTGCCTATCGTCCAGTTGGCATGACGCTACCGATTGGTTTAGTCTCATTGACATAAACAGTATGATCTGTCATGCCAATCCACGTCAATACACGATGAAGGGTCAGTTCTAACTGATCCAATCGGTAACGTGATGTCGATTGGACGATAGTTAGTATGGTGTATGGCTACACTTAGACGAAATATTGATTAAACTGCCTATTTGTTTCTTTGAATAGGTTTTACAATGTAATTGATGTCTGTCAGGTGATCGCGGTGACGACGGGCACGAAGTGCGTGTCGGGCGAGCAGATCTCCGTCAGCGGCCGCGCCGTCAACGACTGCCACGCGGAGGTACGCGCGCTCGCATGCGCGTGCGGACTATATCTATAAAAAGTTTACTATAAAAACGTGGCGTTTTGTACCATTCCATTGTTTACTAGCTTTACTTCATATAATATGCACGTTTTATGTTAAAATACTGCCTATTAAGTAAGTTAATAACAAGCATACAGAAATACATATCTTTCCACATTGTAATATTAGTGTAGATTAATGTAATACCTTTGCAATATAACCAGGTAGCGGCCAGAAGGTGTCTACAGCGGCATCTGTACTCGCAGCTCTACATGTATGCCAAATCGCCAGGTATGATAAGTTCATAGTTAACGTGTTGCTTATAGCTACCTGTAGCTAGGCCTAGGGAACTGGTGATAATTTAGGTAAATGATTTCATAGTTGTTAATATTAAGACGTAATGTAGTCTGCAACTATGTAAAGCTCCGTTTTTTACCCGCGACGGAACGGAGACGGTATATGCGTTTAGCACGAGAGGGTGTTTGTCGCTTTTATTGTTGCCACGTATCTCTAGACGTACTAGTCCGATGTTGATGCGGTTTTAGCGATGTATTTGGGTCATGTTGGAGAAAGTTCTTGGATAGGTTCTAATAATAAAAACTCAGCCGGGGGCCCTGCAGTAAATATAACATTATTGCCATTTATATCCTAAACTGTTACTCCGATTTAAATGCTGTTTTCAGAAATGGGTTCGGGTTTGTTTGGTTGTTCATATATAAGTGTTACAATAAAAATCACCTTCAATATTAATCAAAGTTTGCATAAAACCAAAAGTACTCGTTCTATTTTGATGTTGTTTTCAGTTATTATATTAATAAGTTCAAAAATTTTACGTAAAAACAAACTGTAAAAAATTATATTATCGTGCCAGCCATCAATTATATCTTACTAATACATTTTATAGATAGAGGAATTAAAGCTGGCAGAAGTCAGAATAGTAGGTAGGAGTTTTGATAAAAAAATAATATCATACTGATTTAAAAAAAAAATTGGTACTATATTATTTTTATGTTTTGTGGAGTATTTGTAAATATGAGAAGAAGGTGGCAGACAGATGTCTCTCTCTTGATTATATATATCAGTATTAGTGAGTGTGTATTTGTACTCCCTAGCAGCTGTTCTCAGGTAGCCTTCTGCCTTCGAACATACAGTATCGATTATTCTCTTAAGATTTGCCTGCTGACGAAGTAATTTATTTTTTACATGTATAATTTTTTTATTTCCTTATTTTAATATTTATTTTTATAATAAATTAAAATATCGAAAACACAGGAAAAAAACTTCTACGACTGTTTTTTTTTTAAATAAATACAAATGATTAAGACTCGGTAGAAGCGATAATGTCGCTTATGACACTTATTTTTATTAAAATTTTACAAGTAATAAGCTGTCGGTAGATTCGTCTTAATTGTAAAAGTAACACTGATATATCCACATTAAAATAGACAGATAGGTTTTTCATTGGAATACTTACTAAATATATTTCATGACCTCCTCAGACCCCCGCACGCCCATTGAAGAGTCTGACCTGGAGCCAGTCGAGGGCGGCGGCTACCAGCTTCGCGCCGACCGCCAGATACACCTGTACGTCAGCACCGCGCCCTGCGGCGACGGCCGCATCTTCAGCCCGCACGAGCACTCCGACCCGGAGCCCGACAAACACCCAAACAGGTAAGGGCCCAGCCCGACATGTCTGTCGGGGTGTCCTTAACAAATATGATTGATGTACACTCCAACACACCGAGAATATTCAGCAGGTACGGTTACAGCCCGATAGAAATAACTTAGCTGGTTTGAATTAAAACTTGTTTTTTTAAGTCAAGTAATATGTCCCGACACACGTTGTTCTGTCTTAATTATGAACTGTAGTAAATGAATAACCAAACATAACTTTAGGTGCGTAAATATTTGACAGTCAAGTGACAAATTGTTTTTATGGCCCCCACAAGTCATAACCGACTTGAAAAGGGTTCATAATGTAGCTTTTTGTATGTTTTTTAAATAATGCTTAGCCCGGTCAAAAATATTTTGACTATTCCATAAGAATTTTAAATATTTTTTTTCGCTTTTTTATCAAAGCGGGATATGAAAGTTCTCTTTGAGATAGTTTTAAAACTATGCAAGCTAGCTTCATGGGTGTTTTACTCGGGCATTTGTTATTAAGTACTCTTTGGAATAAACCGATAAAAAGACGATGTCCGATTTTTGGGCCAACTTAAACAGTCTGGAGCGCTGTGACGTGTGTGTGTGTGTGTGTGTGTGTGTGTGTGTGTGTGTGTGTGTGTGTGTGTGTGTGTGTGTGTGTGTGTGTGTGTGTGTGTGTGTGTGTGTGTGTGTGTGTGTGTGTGTGGTGTGTAGGTGTAGGTACTGTGCCTCGAGTCCCAGTCCCGACGAGCGTTTTCACATATTAGAGACAGAGATATGTAACATGACAAGATAAGTGTAAGGCTGGAAGTATATTTTATGCTCCGGAATACGGAACACCGGTGAAAATTCAGAGCATTGAAAATAGAACTATATATACACTATACAATATAACATAATATTAGAGCACAGTGAACAGTAAGTGGGAATGGGAAAATTCAATCGTCGTTTTTAGTATTTTCTCCACAATTGTTCCAATATGTGTCATCGTTGAAACCTTCCTTGGACTACCACAATCATTTCAAGACAAATATTAGACAAATTAGCCAAATCGCTCCAGCGCTTTAGTTTGTTTTAGCGAGACATTCAAATTGCAATCTCTATATATACATATACACACACACATATATATATATATATATATATATATATATATATATATATATATATATATAATCGTATGCGATTTTAAGCCACAAAGTCGCCAGGCGCCATTGTACCATAGACTGCCATAGAGACATTTGCAATATATATATAAGATAATATAATGTTACTTTGTTACAGACTAGCACGAGGGCAGCTGCGGACGAAGATCGAGTCCGGTGAGGGCACAATTCCGGTGAAAAACTGCAGCAACGTGCTGCAGACGTGGGACGGCGTCCTACAGGTATCGCACAGTTTATATTTATTTAGTGTTAGTACATTTCTCACCTCTCAGTTCTTCTCGCCGGGCTAGTTTATTTTATTGTTTGAAATACTTTAGCGAGTCTTGTGAAAACGCCCCATACAAAAATTCGACTGTGATGTGACGTCACACTGAGTTGCAACGAAATAATAATATTATGGTCACATGCACAAAATTTCTTATATAAATTTATAATAAGTAAAACAGTAAAAACAATAAAAACAATATTTAAAAGACTAGTTGTCAATACTAGTACTCGATTTTGGTAGTACGAGGGCGGCACTGAAAATTTCGGGAATCAAGGAAGTGAAACAACATTACTATTTAAAAATGTATTTATTGCTTTTCGAAGTATTCTCCGCGAAATTTGACACATTTTTCCATACGATGGAACCAATCATTGAAGCAACCATTCCATTCGGAAGTTGGGGTCTCCAAAATGGCCGTTTTGTAGGCGTCCACAGCTTCTTCAGGTGATGAAAATCTCTGACCACGCAATTTATTCTTTATATTAGGGAAAGTATAGAAATCATTAGGGCTTAGGTCGGGGCTGTACGGCGGATGGTCTAATAATTCTATGATTTCTTGCTCTAAAAACTCTTTTGTTCTGTACGCGGTGTGAGAACTCGCATTGTCGTGATGGAGGATGATGCGGCGGTTGCAGTTCTCTTTACGGAGTTCAGAAACGACCTGTGGCAAACAAATGTTAGCATACCATTCTGCGTTAACCGTTCTTTGTCCCTCAAGAGGAATAGTCGCAACATGGCCGGTTTTGGAGACAAACGTGGCCATCATTTTTTGCAACACTCCGTGAACGAACAATTTTTGTTGGCTTTAACTCATTTTCGAACACCCAAACTCGTGACTGGTTTTTTGTTTCGGGTTCGTACTGTTATACCCTTACTATGTAAGCAATTGTGCTTACACTTAATTTTCCTAAGTCAGCATAAAATAGGAGAGACGCTGCTCGAGCGCCGGACGCAGTCCAGTTCTAATCCAATCTCCGAATCGGTCGGTCGAATTTTAATTAACCGATTTACTATTTCCTAATTCCATTTCTTTGTAATTAATTGTAATCTTAATTTTAGCTAATAAAAGTTATTTTTTAAAAAGGCTTTCGCTAAGTCTCCTATAATAAATGGTGGCAGCGGTGGGATACGAGAATCCCGAAATTAGTAAAACCCGAATACGCCCCGAAACAACTGTAAGTGAAGTAACCTACGAGTTTCCCAAAGTGTGAACTATCGTGAAAACACATAAACAATCGAGTGAATTCCGCGGGACTATAACGAGTGCTATCGAGCTCATTAGCAGCACCCGTCGCCAGCAGCATCCGCCATCGGCAGCACCCGCCATCGGCAGCACCCTTATCGGCAATACCAGTCATCGGCAGCCCGCACCAGCAGTGCCCGTCATCGGCAACACCCGCAACGGCAACAACTACATTCCGCTACCAGGAGTCCTAGAGGCTCAACGATGGTTCCAGCAACGACTTCCCTGATCCTGATATTCCTGTGAGTGAACTTTACTAACTCTTGCTAAATAACTCAGAACCGTCAGTAGGAAATAATTATATTAGTAGTTATGTTTACATTGTATGCATAGGATAAGACCGCGCTGTGACCGGATGAGATTGTTTATATAAGGAATTCTTTGACCGTTCAATAAGGCAAAGCGTACACTGTGTCCGTTTAATTATTCTTTTTTTTTAGTACTTGTATTTAATAGCATATTATTCTATATTCTGACATTAATCAACACGGTAAATAAATCAAAATGACTAGCAAAACGAGAAGTTCAAGTACTTCCAGATTATCTACAAAAGATGAATCAGAGACTCTCGAAATTAAGATCCCAGAAAGAATCGAGTTAAGTGTGCTTCTAAAATTTATTAAGCCTTTCGACGGTAGTCGAGAAAAACTAAACTCTTTTATATCAAATTGCCAAAATGCATATAATTTAGCGGATATTTCACAAAAACCAATTATTTTTAGATACATTCTTAGTCAACTTGAAGGTAAAGCACAATCCACGTGCGACATAAGGGAATTCGAATCATTCGACCAATTTACCCAATTCATTAAGAATCAGTTCGGCGAAAAGAAGCATTATTCACACCTTCTCTCCGAATTGCAAGAGTGCAAACAAAACCCGTCAGAATCCGTCAGCCAATTCGCGTTAAATATAGAGACACTTCTTTCTAAATTAATAACAGAAATAAATATATCCAATCCCACAAAGAGGAAAACTGACTTATCCGGACGAATTGCTACCATACAGGATATAGCTACACATACATTTATCATGGAATTACACCCACGAATTTCCCAAATGGTTAGGTGTCGTAACCCTGAATCGCTAAACTCAGCGTTAAATTTTGCCATCGCTGAAGAAAAAATTATGTCAAGCATGACGAAAAGATTTACACAGGTCACCGAGAGACCAAGGGTCCAACCCCGTCGCGAGTTCAATGTACAAACCCCTCGATTTCAGACAACCCAAAGGTCTCAACCTAACCAGTTCAGGAGACCAGTTAATACAAGCGAGCTGATCTGCCGGTATTGTAAAAATATCGGCCATTCTATTGAAGCATGTAGAAAGCGCCAATACAACAATAATGTATTCAACAATTCCAATAACGCTAATAGATTTAGACAAAATCTTAGGGACCCACAAACAGGGACAAATTCGAAACCAACCCCGGGACCCTCTCGAGCAGTCTTCACTGCCAACAGAGTCCATAGAGAAGAACACATAGCAGACGACGAGTCTGAATATTTAAACGAGTAAAATTTCCTGATAAGTATCGGTCGGGAAATTGCCCAATTAAGTTAGAAAACGATACTAAACTCACTGAATCATCTGCTAATTCCACTGTATCATATTATAATAATAGGCCTCGCCGCCCTACTACTTCCACTGTTTCATTTAATGTACCACGCCTAACTTCTAATTCCGCTGTTTCAAATAATAGGCCGTGCCTAACTCCTAGTTCTACTACATCATATAATAGGCTACGCCGATCTACTATTTCCACTGTTTCATTTGACACATCGCGCCTAGCTCCTAGTTCCACTGCATCGTATAACCAACCGTGCCTAAATTCTAGTTCCACTGTGTCGTATAATAGGCCGCGTCAATCTACTAATTCCACTGTATCATATAATAAATCGCGCCTAGCTCCTAGTTCCACTGTATCGTATATTAGGCCGCGTCAATTTACTAGTTCCACTGTATCGTATAACCAACCGTGCCTAAATTCTAGTTCCACTGTGTCGTATAATAGGCCGCGTCAATTTACTAGTTCCACTGTATCGTATAATGCACCACACAAATCTACTATATCTACTACACCATTTTACGCATCACGTTTACCTTCTAGTTCCACTGTATCGCCCAATAGACACACTATATCAAATTACTCATTATATCCAAACCCAGGTTCACATGCCTCAGTCAAAACTGATTACCCGCATTCTATATCTACTAAATCTTGTACGTCTCCTATATCTTCTAAATCTACTACATCTGCTATATCTACTAAACCTTCTATACCTCCTATATCTACTAAATCTCCTATATCTCCTACATCTTCTACATCTCCTATATCTACTAAATCTTCTACGTCTCCTATATCTTCTAAATCTACTACATCTGCTATATCTACTAAATCTTCTATACCTCCTATATCTACTAAATCTCCTATATCTCCTACATCTACTAAATGTTCTACATCTGCTATATCTACTAAATCTTCTACGTCTCCTATATCTTCTAAATCTACTACATCTACTAAATCTCCTATATCTCCTACATCTTCTAAATGTTCTACATCTCCTATATCTACTTAACCTTCTACGTCTCCTATATCTACTAAATCTACTACATCTGCTATATCTACTAAATCTTCTATACCTCCTATAACTACTAAACCTTCTACATCTCCTATATCTACTAAATCTTCTACACCTCCTACATCTACTAAATTTTCTACATCTCCTATACTTACCAAATCTTCTATGTCTACTAAATCTTCTATTTCTTTTATACCCACCGAATCTACTAGTCCTCCTAAATCTATTATTCCTACTTCATCTGCTATACCCACTACAACTTCCACTTCTACCAAACCTTCTACCTCCCTTGAATCTAACCCTACTATACCTACTAGTCCTCGTGCGTCACAGTCCGAAGAAACCAAAATCTATAAAATTAACAATAATATTAAGGAAAGGTATTTACCTCATGTTAAAATCCAAACTTCAGTTGCTCCAAAACCACTATCTCTCCTAGTCGACACTGGATCTTCGATATCACTAATTAAACTTAAATCTATTTCAAAAATTCCACCTCTAAGTGACAACGTCATATCACTTAAGGGAATCGACGCCGGTGAAGGAATCACACCCACACTAGGTAGCTTCTATATGTCAATTTTTAGGAAAAACAATGAACCATACGTTCACGAATTCCATGTCGTAAAGGAAATTAGCCTCGCTCATGACGGAATCATCGGTAACGATCTATTGGAAAATCTAAAATGCCAGATTGATTATAACAAAAACGTCTTACACATCGGAGACGAATCAATAAATCTTATATTCTCTGCTCCAATTTATACCTCCTCGTACAGAATCTGTAATAGAATGTACGGTCAAAAATCCTGATATATCCGAAGGTATAATTCTAGATCAACACATCTCCGGTAAAATACTAATAGCAAACAGCATAGTCAAAGTCAAAGAAAATGGTCGTATTAATATAACGGTAGTCAATACAACTGATAAACCATTTACCATCAACTCTAACTTAAACCTTAACGTTGAACCTTTCAAACAGCAAAATCATATCCAATATCCCCATTCGCAAACAAGCGTTTCAGACAGAACCCAACAAGTACTAAATTCACTCCGGACAGATCATTTAAACGAAGAAGAAAAAGAAGCCCTATTCAACATTTGCGCTGACTACTCCGATATCTTCCATCTCCCAAATGACTTCCTCTCTTTTACCACAGCCGTCGAACATAGAATCAGAACAAATACCGACATACCCATACATACTAAATCCTACCGTTTCCCAGAATGCTACAAAAAGGAAGTGGAAAATCAAATCATAAAAATGCTAGATCAGAAAATTATCAAACCCTCAAATTCACCTTGGTCCTCACCAATTTGGGTGGTACCTAAAAAACTAGATTCCTCAGGCCAACGCAAATGGAGGGTAGTGATAGATTATAGGAAGTTAAATGACGTCACCATCGGGGAAACCTACCCAATTCCTCAAATCACGGAAATTCTAGATCAATTAGGTAAAAGCCAGTACTTCACAACGTTAGACTTTGCCTCAGGATTCCACCAAATTAAAATTTCCCCGGAAGATGCTCCCAAGACAGCTTTTACAGTACCACAGGGCCACTTTGAATTTGAAAGAATGCCATTCGGGCTAAAAAACGCCCCTGCCACTTTCCAAAAAGTAATGAATACATGTCTCTCTGGCCTTCAAGGATATAGATGCTTTGTATACTTAGATGACATAGTCTCCTTCTCACCCGATCTCCCGTCTCACGTCCAAAATCTTATTGCAATATTCGATAGACTCAGATCATTCAATTTAAAACTCCAACCAGACAAATGTGAGTTCATGTGCAAGGAAGTAGCATATTTAGGTCATCTCATAAACAATGATGGGGTCAAACCCAATCCTGAAAAGGTCAAAGCAGTCGCCGAATTTCCAATCCCTGGATCACCTAAAGATATTAAAAGTTTCCTTGGTCTCGTTTCATACTACAGAAGATTCATTCCAGATTTCTCCAAACTCGCCAAACCACTAACCTCACTCCTAAAAAAGGACATACCCTTCTCCTGGTGTAACGAACAACAACTCGCTTTCGAAATATTAAAGAATAAATTAACTACAGCTCCAGTTTTAGCATACCCAGATTTTTCTAAACCTTTCATACTTACTTGCGACGCCTCTAATTACGCAGTATCCGCAATACTTTCCCAAGGTCAAATAGGGAAAGATCGACCTATAGCATATTCATCCAGAACGCTCAATAAAGCAGAATGTAACTACAGCGTAACAGAAAAAGAATGCTTAGCAATTGTCTTTGGTACTAAAGCTTTCCGCCCATATTTATACGGGCGCCAATTTACTATTGTAACAGATCACAAACCATTGCAATGGCTTTTTAATTGTAAAGACCCTGGTTCTCGCCTAGTCAGATGGCGGCTCAAATTAGAGGAATTTGAGTATACAATAGTTCATAAAAAAGGAAAGACCAACACGAATGCCGACGCCCTATCCCGGTTTCCTGTAAATCCTGTTCAAAACCCATTACTAAATCCCGCACTCAATGACAATGAAGATAATATTACAAATCCCTTAGAAGACCCTTTGTTACAGCTACCATCTCACATACCATTTTCCTTCGACGCAGAAGATTTCCTAAATCCCAACATTATAATGAACCCCGAGAGGAGACAAGATCTCACACCAACCCAGGATCAAAACCCTGCAACTCCTGACTTCGACCTCATTGACTTGAACGACCTTAACATAAGTCCTAAAAGCAACAATATACCTTTGCCTAGTCCCATATCTGAAAAACCAATTGCAAATCCTACATCTGACGACAACTTCTATTCTAAATTCTTAAAAGATAATTCCAACAAAGACAAAATTTTCAATACCACCATGAATGAACACAATGAAACTTTACTGAAAACAAAATGTAATACAATAATCATTCCTACATCTATAGATTTAGACGAATCTAACCCTTACGTTTCCGAAATCCTGTCAAACCTTGAAAATAAAGAGGAAATAATCAATGAAGAAAAGGAACTATACTCATTTTTAAAAGTTACTTATCTAGATAAAATTATATATTTTATGTTTACCAAAGTACATTATTTCGACGAATCACCGTATCCATCTATATACAAATGCCTTCAGAATATCAAAGAAGAAATAACAAGGCTAAATACAACAGACATTGCTATATCCGATTTTAGAAACCCATTCGAGCAACATGCTTATACGAAAATATATAATATGTTAACCTATATTTTCCATGATTCCAAAATCACAGTACACATTTATTTCAATAAAATAAATTATCCAACGTTAAGCGAAAGAATCAAAATTATGCGCGAGAATCACGACATTCCAATTGCCGGTCACTTAGGATCATCACGAATGTATAACCGAATCCAAGAACAATATTACTGGAAAGGAATGAGAAGTGATATAGAAGACTTTGTAAAGAAATGTAGACTCTGTCAAGAAAATAAGGCGTTAAGGAAAGTTAATAGAGCACCCATGGAAATTACCACAACGTCGACAACTCCCTTTCAACGCATAGCGTTAGACATAGTAGGACCTTTACCAGAATCGGGACCAGCTAACCTTAAATATATCCTAACTCTACAGGACGACCTTACTAAATTCTCAGTAGCATATCCTTTAAGAAGTACAACAGCAGAAGAAACCAGTGATTGTCTCATTCATTTCATATCCCTCTTTGGCATTCCTAAATCCATCCTTACCGATCAAGGTACCAATTTCACCTCCGACCTTTTCAAAACCACGTGCTAATTCCTAAAAATTAAACAAATATGGTCCTCACCGTATCATCCACAATCCCAAGGCGCGTTAGAGCGAAGCCACTCTACCCTTAAGGAATACCTAAAATCATTTGTCAATGACAATCAAGACAACTGGGCAAAATACGTCTATACAGGCATACTTACGTATAACACAACAATACATACAACAACGAAATTCACTCCATACGAGTTAGTCTTCGGCAACAAGCCCTATATTCCAAATTCACTATACGACCTCGGTACAACATACACCGACTATATTAGAAAACTACAGCATAAACTTAAGTACACAAGGGAAAAAGCATTAGAAAACATTCTCAGGTCCAAAGAAACGTCTAAAACTTATTACGATACTCGAGCAAAAGCTCCACCGAAATATAAAACTGGCGATTACGTTTACATCAAAAATCATTTGAGACTCAGGAAGGCACTATCCCCGATCTGGAAGGGACCTTACAAGATCATAAGAGTTAATAATAACCATACAGCTACCCTGTTGATTAATAGAAGGCATGTTACTCACCATTTTGATCAGCTTAAACCAGCTGAAACACAATAACCTGAAAGAAATTGTAATTAAGACAAATGTTAGATTAAGTATATTAGAATTTAAGTAGGATAGTAATTGATGTTCACTTACCTTATTTCAGCGGTATGCTGATCGGTGTACAGCCAGACGTTATACAGCCATTCAACTATTCTACCGGCATCTTCTTTGATGGACTGGGAAAATTAAAAGTCGTAAATGGACAATTAAATGTTATAAACTATATAGATATCTCCTATATGCAATCTCACCTTGTAAATTTAAAAGAAATTATGAACACAATCACCTTCACTTGTAAACAATCATTACTCCAACAATGTCTAGAAACACTGTCTCCTTTAGCGGTTCGATATGAAGAACTTGTTAAAGAATATGAATCTATATCTCATCTTATATCTAAACGTAATAAGAGATCCGCATGGTTCGGTGCAGTAGGAACAATATTTAAACATATCTTTGGTACTCTAGATGAAGATGATGCGGTAAAATACGATTCCGCAATTAACGAATTACAAAACGATGAAAAAACTATTGCACAATTAGTAAAAGAAAATATTTTAGTTACAAATTCGTCATTAGAAAAATTCAAGTATTCTATAGCCAAACTGAATGAAAACGAAAAGCGCCTAAATGATAAAATTAAAGATTTGCTGAATATAACGAATCGTATTCATAGCACCACTGAATCACTTAAATTATATTCAAAAGTCCTTTCTATATTAACTTACCTAGAGAGCGCTCTCATGACTCTATCCTTCGAATTGGAAGACTTAACCGATGCCGTCATCCTAACAAAACAAAATATTCTACACCCCACAGTTATTACGCCAATGCAGCTTTTCAATGAATTAATTAATAACGATAGATACTTACCCAAAAATTCGAGAATCCCGACTATCATGAGTATAGACAAAATTCATTTAATCTTAAGCATATCTGATGTTGCATGCTACTATTTTAGAAATAAGCTTGTATTCGTTTCACAAATTCCACTTGTTTTAAATGACGATTTCAGCCTATATCATAGTTTGGCGCTACCTACGCCACATGGCTTAGACAAGCCTAATGTATTGAGTATGATTCAACCTCATAACAAGTACATCGCTATATCATATGATAAAATTAATTATTGTATACTAGATAGTCTAGAATTATGTAAGACGGTTAATTCTGAGTTATTCCTTTGCAAGATTTCAATGATAATGTTGACGAACAACAATCCCACGTGTGAAAGTGAACTATTAACTAAGACAACTAGTGACATTCCTGAACAGTGTAAAACAAAGACAATTAAAGGTGACGCAAACATATGGCAACCACTCAAGAACAATCGGTGGCTATACGTGCAAAGTGTTCCCAGTAAAATACATTTGGACTGCAGTACAACGGGAACCAGTGAATTAAAAGTGTTCGGAATAGGAATACTAAATATTCCTGAAAAGTGTATCGTCTATACGAAAAGTGCGAAACTAATAACCTCAGACATTATATCGAACATTACGGTGCTAATTCCTAAGTTAGATTTTAATATTATTAATAATCCTTGTTGTAAGATAGATAAATCAGAAAATTATACTTCATCTGAAGAAGTAAATATCAGTAATCTCGACGAACTAAAATTTGATAAAGAAAATAATAAGATTATTTCAGAACTTGATAAGGTTATTAATAAGGAACCTGTATTGATTAAATACGAAAAGCATTATCTTGTCCTCAATGGTATTTTTATTGTCATTGTTATTATTGTAATTGTAATTATTTTGTTAAAAATTTATAACGTTGTTTTTAGTATTCCTAGCTTTAAAAAATTTAATAGAACTAAGAAAACCTCAACCGATAACGAGATTGAACTAGACGATATTAATATAGAATCTAAAAAGGATCTGGGTAATCTTACAAAAGAACCAGAATTAAAATGTTTCCGCTGAAATTCGGTTCAACCCCGAATTTCCGTCTTCAGCGGGGGGTTGTTATACCCTTACTATGTAAACAATTGTGCTTACACTTAATTTTCCTAAGTCAGCATAAAATAGGAGAGACGCTGCTCGAGCGCCGGACGCAGTCCAGTTCTAATCCAATCTCCGAATCGCTCGGTCGAATTTTAATTAACCGATTTACTATTTCCTAATTCCATTTCTTTGTAATTAATTGTAATCTTAATTTTAGCTAATAAAAGTTATTTTTTAAAAAGGCTTTCGCTAAGTCTCCTATAATAGTACGCGTGTATCCAGGATTCGTCACCTGATACGATGTTGTATACAGCATTTGAGGATCCTGCGTGGAATCTTTCGAGAGTTCTGACGCACCAAGTAACGCGAGCCGATTTTTGCTCTTCACAGAGCAAATGCGGTATCCATCGGGAAAACAACTTTTTTACATCTAATTGTTCATGCAAGATTATTTGTATTTGACTCATGCCAATGTCTAAAGTTGCCTGAATTTCGCGGTATGTCACATGTCGATCTTCCTCAATCGGCTTACGCACAGCATCAACGTTTTCTTAGGTGACTGCAGTTTTTGGATGACCTTGACGGGGATCATCACTGAGCTTGACACGTCCACGTTGAAATTCAGCAAACCAGCGATAAATTGTGGTTTTGGATGGGGCTTCATCACCAAATGCAGAAATCATCCGGTCAACACACTGTTTTTGTGTTAATCCACTTCGAAAGTCATAATAAATCATCGCTCTAGAATTTTCTCGAGTCAATTCCATTTTCTCAACGACTAAACAAGTTTGACAAGACCTTGTGACAAGACCGAGAATCTTTTTTTAAATAAATAAACGGAATTCAATTTTTAAAACCAAGGAGTTTTAAATTAAAAAGATTTTAATATGACAGGCACAGTGGAAATATTCCATTCCCGATACTTTTAGTGCAGCCCTCGTAATAGTTATATAGATAATGGTACGGAACGGAATCGTGCGTGATCCCGACTCGCTGCTGACCGGTTTTTGTAATTTTAAAATGCAACATTACAAAATGAACAAAAAAACAGTTTTTTTTTTACTTTTATCAAATTGTAATACGTCATCATTTCTCAAAATATAAAATATAAAATAGTAAATAATAGTAGTAAATATAAAAATACGAAATTTGGAAGCATCCAAATGAGCAATTACAAAATTGAAATTGTGTTTGTCGTCAGGGCGAGCGGCTGCTGACAATGTCGTGCTCGGACAAAGCGGCTCGGTGGTGCGCGCTGGGGCTGCAGGGCGCGCTGCTGGCGCGGCTCGTACGCCCCGTGCACCTCACCTCGCTCGTGCTCGGCTCGCTGCTGCACCCGCATCACATGCATAGGTCTGTCTGTCTCTCTCTCTTTCATCTTGCTTCTTGTTATGCGGGAAAGAGACACTATTCATTTGACTCTACCTCCATGAAACACCTTGTTACAGAGCGATATGCGGACGCATCGAGGGCTACATCTCGGGTCTGCCGCCGCCGCACCGATTGACGCGGCCGCTGCTCGCGCGCGCCGCCAGTACGGAGGCGCGCACGCCCGCCCGCGCGCCCTCCTTCAGCGTGTGCTGGGCCAGCACTAGCCCTGTACGTACACACACACTCCTGTTGGTTGACACTGGCGGCCGTACGCACGTCCGTATGTACGATATATGTAGTACGTACTTACACGGAAAAAACAATTATAATTAAATAATTATTATATATGTATGTATCGATTGTCTTAAGTTTTTTTTGTCAGTCTTTTAAGAGGGAATACGCTCCCTTCTAGAAGGTTTGCAGGTCGTAATGGTCCTGAAATACCGCTAGCGACCGTTCATTCCAGAGTTTTTCTGTGCGCGGAAGAAAGCTTCGGGTAAAGATTTAGACACTTTCTCCAACGTAATCTAAATTTCAGAAACAAGTTCGTTTCGACTCTCAATGACGTATTGCCGAGAAATGTTCAGACAGCCGGTATATAAGGCATCACCCGTACTGTCATCTGCATAGCAATGAATGCCATTGGTTTGTAACATATCATTGATATGCAGTATGAACAGGGTAGGCGATAGCACACAGCCTTGTGGGACACCAGCGGCAATAGACAGAGAATCAGAGCATTCACCGTCGACTACGACCCTTATGCTTATGTCTGCGAGTAAACTTGTGACCCACTTGCATAATTTCTCGGGCATTACATAGGAAGGAATCCTCGAAAGAAGCGCTTTGTGCCAAACCCGATCAAAGGCTTTCGCCATGTCCAAACTTACAGCCAATGCCTCTCCCTTAGACTCGATTGCATGTGTCCAACGATGAGTCAGGTACGCCAATAGATCACCAGCCGAGCGACCCTCACGTAACCCGTACTGTTTGTCACTTAGCAACTACTGAACGTCTAAGTATCGAAGGAGTTGGCTATTAATAATGGACTCCATTATCTTCGAGAAGAGGGGTTATAGCGATTGGTCTGTAGTTGGAAGAATTGGAGCGATCACCTTTTTTAGGAATCGAATACACCAAAGCTGTCTTACAAGATGCCGGGACTATGCCATAAGAGTAGGAGAGCCGAAAAAGACGCGTTAAGAACGTTGCCAACTCTGGAGCACACATTTTCAACAATGGGAGGGATTCCATCAGGCCCACTCGACTTTTGGGTATCAAGGGAACGGAGAGCAACTCGCACTGAGCGCTGATGGAATTGAATATCCGACATGACGCTCTTGCATCGCGGTATAGTCAGCGGTTCCTGTCCCCCGTCATCCAGGGTCGAGTTGGACGCAAAGAGCTTGCCAAGAAGATCGGCTTTCTCTTTTACGTCATGGGCCAACGAGCCATTTCCTACGTGTAGGGATGGAAGGGATGACTCTTTTGTCTTCTGAAATTCCCTTCGATAGCTTTGCGTGAGACCAGAATAGAATGCACGGGTTCCTGAAGGGAGACGCTCGAACTCTTAACGAACTAGACGCTGTGGAAATAGCCGAAATAAAAAAGAGATAGCAAGTGTTCTCGTGCATATTTTTCATCTAGTTTCATGATGATTCGTTTCGGGCGCTATTTCGCTTAGTCTTATGCCATGTCATATTATGATAGTAGAAATCTATTTCCCAGACGCCGGAGATTCTGAATGCGACGACCGGCAAACTCGAAAGCGGTCAGCCGTCGCTGCTGTGCAAGCAGAGCATGTTTGCGCGCTGGCAGTACCTAGTGCGCCGCCTGCCGCTGCTGCAGCCGGTATGTAGTGTGCTCAGTTGTAATAAACATTTCAAAACTAAAGATAGGCTATAACTTACATTTGACAGAACAAATCATCGTACAAGAAAATGTTACGCCATATTGATTTCACCATACCTCAAATTCAAATTCTTTATTAAACACACAATAATATACAATAGAATAAAGATTTAATGTACGTCACGTCAATATAATCCCATGCTAAGTTAAGACTCCAACAGAAATGTCAATCATCTTGATTTCACCATACCTCCTCAAATGTCAAAATGACCCCAAACAACCCCAAAAGTGGGGCCATTTAAGTGAGGACAGTTTTTGCCTCAACATGCCTGGTCTATAATTTGAACGTCTAAATGTATATTATATCTGTTCAGATCCACGTAAACAAAAAGAGCAATAGAACATACAATGCTATCAATTTAAATGTCGCTTATCTAACGTGCAATAAAGAAATACAGTGACACATTAACTTTTACGTCTACATTACCAGCCTCCGTCCCCTAGTGGTTTAGAGCTTGGCTCTCGACTCAAGAGATTGTGGGTTCGATTCACGCGTTGGAACAACAGAAAATGTTGTTTCCAAGTTTGGTTAGGACAATGCAGGCTGATCGCTGATTGTCTGACAAGAAAGACGACTCATGCGTCGGATGGGCATGTAAAAAGTCGGTCCTGCGCCTGAACTCTCGCCAGTCGTGTCTTGTGTACTGCGCACACACTTTGGCACTAAAAATAAGTACATTGAAGCCAGGCACCGGCACCGCAAATCGGTGTGAGGAGCTGTTATTATTATTAAATAGGATCTGAACTGATTAATGTAGTGTGGTATGCTGTTTTATTTATAAAGTGGATTACGATATCCAATCTAAACATTCGATGTCCAGGAAACTGCGGAGGGACCCGAGCTGCCGCCGCTGCCGGCCGACCTCGACCATCTGATGTACAACGAGGCCAAGCAGTTCTCCACCAACTACCAGGTACGGATCGGTTTTTTTTTCTTTTTAAAAATAATTTCGATTCTTCGATATATCACTTAGTGCGTTCGTTAGGGTTTTTATTTTTAAGTATGTTTTTTTTGGGTTAGGTAAGATGCTTAAAAGAAAAATTTCCTTATAAGATCACTTTGTTAACATACGTATTAAATATAACATTTATTTAATTGCTATTCCAGGTGGCCAAGGAGCGTCTGGTGGGCGCTTTTGAGAAGGCGCAGCTGGGGCGGTGGATCAAGAAGCCGATAGAGCAGGACCAGTTCGTCTGTGAGCTGCTCGCCGCCGACCCCGCGCTGCTGTTTGCCTAGGCGGGCCGCCCGCACGCACGCACGCACGCGGGCACGCACGTGAGCGCGCACGCTCGAACGCACCGCGTACGCACACCGGGGTAGGTAGCAAAATGTTTCCTAATGAAAGGGACTTTCTGGAAGATTTTTAAGCCAATCGGCTCGACTTGTATCTTTATGTATACGTAATTAGTTTCGAAAGAAAATTAGGTCGGTAGGTGAGAACAGTAATAATTAAAATTGCTGATTGTAGTTCGTGTACGAAACTTGATTCGTAAGGCTATCCTAATGATATATTTATAATAATCAAAATATTAGTCAAATGCGATAAATTAAAAAATACATTTGATTTATGATAGGATAAAAATTGCCATAGACTATAAATAAAGAAAAGCGCTAGGCTTTACTTTATTTTGAGACACAAATATAAGTAGGAAATTATTCTGAAACAGACCGAAAGCATAATTATGAGAAAACGTAACTATTACAGTACAAAGTAGTATACATTGAAATATATGATCTTCATTAAATAAGCACTTCCCCGCCTACCCTTAAAGTGTTACAGTGGTAGTAAAACCTGAAACCTGACATGATCTTCTACTGTAGTATATAATATTTATGTCAGTTGTAGGACTAGAATAAATATTCAGGTCTCATTCGACCAAACGGAGTTAGACAAACTGAAGATTATGCACTGTAGTGGTATAGTTCCCAAAAACTAACTCTTGAAAACCATAAAAGGTCTAAAATATACTCCAGTGAGCCGTTACTAAATTCCAATGCAGGGAAATTTGGAACATGTCTTACTTCACATACCTATACGTTTTAGAATAACAGCGAACACTGCCTTAACAACAACAAAACGTTTAAATGTATCATAGAATATTAATTTTAGAGGACTTATGTAGTTCATAGAATACTTGTTGATTAAGTGTTTTGTGGTCTTTATTATGTCTTTATATTACTCCACCAAACCTCCTCTGATTGTAAGGCGATTGGATAGTTCTTTTACTGCCACTTTTAAAATCATTTTAAATTATTGTAGCGTACTTACAAAATTAGGCTATGACACGATGTCGTTAAATCATGGGATATAGAAGTAAAGAGGACGGACCTGTCCCGCAGCAGCAGCATATCCTTATTTTCCATGAGTTTGACAGAAGCTGTCAAATTGACAGCTGAGTGAGTGGCGTGCGGCGCGTGCGCGGTGCGGCGCGGTCAACCTAGACGGCAGTCGTCTAGAATGTTCCGTAGTTAAGGCTGGTTCACCGAACGTTCTTGTAGGTTCGTAGGAGTTGCACCAGGGCTGTGTTAGTTAGTTAAGTACATTAAGATGTTTTGTCCGGTGTTCAGTTATTTTGATACTTGTCAGCATTTCATATTCTTAAGTTTTGTATGTTAAGTTTACACTAAGATTTGTAAAGTTTTCACATATAAGGTGAAACCAAATATTTACATTTGTGATTCAAATTTCTACTGCTATTTGTGAAAAATGCTTGTTGTGATATCCGTTAGCAAAATGTTCGATTCATTTCGTATTCTGTATATAAGTATAAGATAATGGTATTGTTGTTAGGCTTAAAGTTTTTTGAAGCGATTAGAAACACGGTTTGTTACCTTAAAGTGTGAACTAGCTTTAACACGATGTTACTCTATATGAATCTACTTATTTTAGATTTAAGAAAAAAAAAATAGCGTTTAAGAACAACCCTAAAAAAAAGTATTTCTGTAGGATTCCTTTTTTGCGATGTGGATTTCAATGAGTAGGTAATTATTATATAAAGCAGCTGATAATTTTTGTGGTGTTAGATTACAAGTACCATGTATGATGATTTTATTTTTGAAATGTCAACGAGCGCGTATGAGTCCTAAAAATAAAAAAAGCGTGTACCATTCATGTTATTCTATTTACAACCTTGTTGTTTCACCTGATTACTCAAGTATTGCATGTTTTATTGTGAATATCGTTTCTTATTTTAAGGATAATCATATAATTACATATAGTAATAGTTCACAGATACAGGATATTCTTTTTGTGTTATAAAGCACGATTCGTGATCTCGCCCGGTTTTTGCCGCATCCTGTATGCTGTCAGTATTAGACCAAACATAGTTTTAAGTAAATAATAGTGATCGCACAAATTAAATTTTTCTAATAATTTGATTATTTTATTACTTATCCTTATTGTTAGTGTCGTTTTGTACACCGGTACGTTTAATTGCTACGGACTACTAGCTGTAGCATGTAACCATCAAATTCACACCATAGTTAAGACAGAAAAAAAATCTGTCTTAACTATGAAATGGAATAAATAAATAACTACCCACATACACCTCCACTCTACAGTTTCTACACCAACAACTACTCCTACAACATACACCTACTGCCAACACCTACACCTCGTACCTACCCCTACAATCTACATACCCTATTACCTTCAGGTGATGTGTGAATCACTATTTATACACTATAGAGATATCGACTACTGTGGGTTGAAGATTATTACATAACTAATATCGCTATTAAATAATGGGGGTTGGACGTTGGTGTTAGAAGGATGAAATTTGAGGTAACTTATATATCATGTATTTTTTAAATATAAAGAAAAATATAGTAATACGTGGAGGTCCACCTTTGTAATTTAGGTTTTATATACCTACCAAATACACCTACAAAATTGCATAAAAATCGGTTAAGCCATTTCGAAGGATTTCTGTAACAAACACTGTTACGCGAGAATTTTTGACGTGATAACGTCTTATAATTTGATGGAGCCGGCTGCACGCACGAAAAAACATGACTCATACCGTTACCACCGCATTTGCCGTTACCTCAGCTGGCCGCGTCTTAGGTATGTGAGCGGTGGGACGGAGAGGCGGGGGCGCTTGATGTTATTACTCAATTCGGCGCCGGACTTCGCGGCGGCAACACGCCTACCTAAGGCGCGGCCAATTAGTTCCGCGCGCACTATAAACATGACGTTGTCACGTTCAACTATCGTCAGTAAACCGACTTTACAGACAACCAATTTTTTTATATAAAATAATGCTTAGTCAAAAAATAAAACATGCTAATACTATACTCAACGTTATATATATTAAAATATAACAATACATAAAAACAAAGATTAGTGGTATGGTAATTGTTCTATTGAAAACGGCGATTTTCTGTGAGTCATGAGGAAGTAGTTACCTCGAGCACTGAAAAAGAATTTAATTAACTGAATAAAGTTGCAAATATTAGCTACAAGACACTATATTATACATGTAATTATAGGTATGTCTTTCATACAGTACACTCATGTAAGTACATATCTTTCTCATCAAAATATCTCTGATCTTATCTACTGAGTAGTAACATGCTAAAGCAACTTGTGATTTACTCACCAAATAAATATTATTGCAGAGTAATAGAAATCACATTATAGCAAAACACTAGCATGAAAGAATTTTGTAATTATTACTTACTGTATCAAACTGTATGGAATTGAATAAAGCTCTATTTGTTTATTTTATTATTTTTAAAGGAAATCACACTGCCAAACACCAATGGCTGTTTATCCACTCACCGGTACCGGGCAGCGACCGGGCTGGTGCCGGTAAGTGAAAAATAATTTCATAAATTTTTTCTCCCCTGGTAGCCGGCAGCGTCGGGGCTATGCCGGTAAGTGAAAAAAAAACCGCCAATACCATGCGTTTAAATATTATGATTAGTGACATGCATGTATAATGACTACAGCGTAATTTTAACCACCGATGATAAAAGAGGGATGTTATAAGTTTGACTTGTCTGTGTGTCTGTCCGTGGCATCGTGGCTCCCAAACGAAAGGTCCGATTAATATACCTTCTTTTTTGGTTGAATTAGCTGCCGTGATCGAGAGTGTTCTTAGCTATAATTCATCATCATCAACTCAATCACTTTACTTATATTTTTTTATTTTTTCTATTTATGTAAGGTCGCTTCGAACTACCTATACTATAGGTTATCAGCAACCACTATTACATTATTTAAATTAAACCATATAAATTACAATATTTGAGAAATTTTAGAATATTATCACAATTCATCATTACACTGTTCACATCACAATTCATAATTTTTAATTTTGTTTTCAATGTTTTATACAAAATTGTTGAATTATATACTTAGTCTAAAATCACTGTATTAATTGTTTAGATTCTTATAAAAAAATAGTTCAACTAACTTGTAAACGTTCTTACCCTTAGTCTACTTCTTGGTACTAGTGATGGACAAGTTGTCGCCCTGTCGTAAACCGAACAATTTCTTTACGAAAGTTTTCCACTTGGAGTTGTTGTCCAGTTCTAAGTTGTAAGTGATCGGCCGGAAGGGCGGCTGAGTCCCAATGTAGTTGTTTCTCTCCTTGACGAAGTGGTTTAGCTCTCCGTTGCTAGACCTCACGAGTGTGTTAATTTCTCTCACCACAGTCACGATGGGGATGACATTTTTACGATGCTTCATTAGAAATTCCAGAATTCGAAATAGAAAGTTCTCGTTTTCGGTCGCCTCCGATTTGAAAAATGGAACGAACCTACGTTGTCTGTGGTGTTCTAAAATTGAATGTTCGATTTCGGATTGGGATTCTTTATGTTGAAAACTTTTTGTTTTAGTTTTTTTAAGTGTGCGTTTGTCGAGTGTACTAGTTTTCTTTGCTGGATTTATTTTATTCACCGGTGACATCTTGTTTCGCAAGTTTAAGTATCTAATTATGTCCATTGTTTTCCTCGTGTCTTTTTCTTCTTGTGTGTATTCCTTTAAATCGAACACATAGTAGCAGTGTTTAGTTGTTGTGTTTCCACCTGTTGGAAGAATATAAGTCCATAACAAAAAAATGTGTATTTGCGTTTAAACTATCTACTATCTGCTGTAAATGATAGACAAGCTTTTGCTGGTTAACAAGGTGCGTATATACTAAGACAAATCTCTCTAACAGTGCCGTGCTAAAACATACACGATGTTTGAGACCCAAATTCATATAACATCGTATAAGAGACATGCCAGTGCTTGAACTAAGCTATCCATAACTGCCACAGTGCTGGCAAGCCCACACGTACTTTCTATCGACGGCAAAGCCCATGTGGGTCTTGTTGGAGCGTGCGCACTCGCCCTCGGTGTACTGTTTCCAGGAGGGACAGGCGCTGGCCACGAACCCGTGCGGGTTGATCACCGACTCGCTGTAGAACATGTACGACCGCCAGTGGCTGCAGAAGACTGGGGGAAGTTATGTGCCATTAGGATTAATCACGACAATGACTTGCCGAAGCCGAATTTAGAGTCGCGCAAAATATAGCTCTTTCCAAACTGCTACTTTTTTAAATCATCAAATAATATAGGTAAAGTTTATGCTGAGGAATTTGAATTAAAGGAATGAACACGGTAAACTCACAGTTGTTGAGCAGCAGCTGTTTGGGCAGCGTGGACGTGAACTCGCAGCCGGGCTGGGGGCTCCGCCCGCCGTTCGGCCAGAAATCAACATGGCCGACCGCGTATTTGAAACCTTTGAGAGAGATGATTCTCTATGTAGATACATTAGACATTTTGCATATTAACCGTGGAATGCAGGTGTTATGGACAATAAGCAAAGGACACTGGTGAATCCTGCCTGATTTCCAACAAGAGCGGCCAAGTTTCGAACATATGTGGTTTTATAGTACTTAAAAAGTAATGAAACAAAAAATATATTATATTTTTAGGACTTGGGAATAAAAAGTTAGTCTCCGAATATCAGAGAATTCATGTGCAAAATGTGTACTTATCTGTGGTAATCGTTGTCATCTTATCTGTTTAATATAGATTAAACAGATAAGATGAAGCATGATAACCTGCATAGGATTATCATGCTGTAAATTGTCAATTTGAGGCGTAAAAACTCCATCTAGTGGCCCAGGAAGCGTTCAAGTATTACGTATCGCAATTTGGGAGGAGGGGTCTTGTAAAACGTTTGGGGAGGGGGTTTGAACAACACGTTACGTAACATTATCTTTTTCTACTTAAATAAAAGAAAGTAAAAGGGAGTAATTTGGTCGATTTATTTCTTGAAATTATTATGACTAATAATAAGATAGATAAATTTGTCACTTGGGTGTTACATTTCAAGGAGGGTTAACGAAAAATATTACGGTGCGATACACATTTTTTCTATAGTTCAGCAGTTTAGTAGGGGAGACCGAGGGGTGTTGAAACAATTTTGACATTTTGTTTCATACACCAAACACTATTGACAGAAATGGTATGTTATGAGTACCAATCGTTAGGTCATTCTTTATACTTGCAAATGAATAACATAAAGAAATTGTAAGCGTTAAATATTGTGGTGAAAAATCGACTTTACCGCAACAAGTCATCTTGTTTCAATTCCCCTCATACCGAGGTAAAATGATACAAGCGTCGAGGAGAGTTGAAACATATGATTTTTGAGAAATATTAAGGGCTATAAATAGAAATTTTGATTAAATTTAAAGGTATTTATTAAAATAAAACTTTTCAATCAGGTACATATTTGTTTTCTTTACGTACGTATTCATATTTTGTACTACTAAATCACTTGTATAAGTAACTACACTTTTAATACAAATAATCAACTCCTAAAATAGTTAAAAGCACCATAACGTTTTATTCGTCATACTAATTAAAATAACAATGAGATAAACAAAATGTGTTACATTAATTCTAAACCTTTAAAATAAAATAACTTTCAATACTTGTAGGTTGAGGTAATCTCAGAGAAAGATTAGGATGACGTTTCATAAAAGATCGAAGCCAAACCTCTCCAGCCATTTCATGCTTAGTCCAAGAAGTAGGATTTTTTTTATTATATTCAACAGCCAACCTATAGGCAAATCTTCTTGTTTCCTTAGTTCTCAGACCAAAGTTAGCAGCAGTGCAGTTTAAAAGATAGTCACAAAGTGCCTTCTCATCTGAAGCCGTCAAAACAGTCTTCTCTGGATATCCAACCGTTGGAGCAGTCGCCGTTTTGTTAGCTTCATAAGCAGTTTTTTCTTTAATATACCTGTAGAGAGATGAATGGTTTAGGTTGTAACTCGAAGCTGCGTCACGGAGACTTTTTTGCCGCAAAGTTACTTCGTCTGCTGCGAGATCATACATTTCACGACTCGCCATACCTCTGTCAGTTTTTCTTTTATAATCAGTAGGCATGCTGAAACAAAATAAATACTTAAACTAAATCAACAAAAAATATATTTATTTGTGTCCTTTAATTATTGACTGAGCAGTCTGATATAAAATTGAAAACGAGGAGAGTTGAAACAACCTGTTTGAAATCTCCTCAGTAAGAAAAAACCTCCCAATATTAATTTAATCTAAAATTAAGAAGCAAATATACAGTAATCAACTGTGCCAAATATTTTTATTAAATCTTTAGTTAACGAGCTTTCGAAACATACATAACTCAATCTAAAATACTAAACCCTTATCAAAATACAGGCATGGTAAAAAAACGTTAATAACTTACTTTTCACGATTTTTGTCGCATGGCACGCAGATCTCCACAACCGCTCGGCTCACGCCACCGACGCGTACTGACAAATCATCGTGTGGAAAGGAGTAGTTGAAATGCGACATTGCCAGCTCGCTAACGGTTTTAAGTTCAAAAAAATCGGTACTGTTTCAATTCACCTTTGTGTCAAAACCCCTCGGTCTCCCCTACTAGTTTTATGAAAAAGAAATTTACTTGGGATGTGAAGTAGATCCGTCTATACTAGGTATATGTATTTATATTTTAACTATGAACAATAATTATTATGTTTTTGGTTTTCGTAACGTGAAAGCGACATCTATCATTTATCTGTTAGCATATAGCGTTTCCAAACAAATTAGTTATTAAATTCATTACGTAATTGACATCACCACTAATAGATGTCACTTTTCCTCAAACCGCCACTAGGGCAATTTATTGAACAATAGGTTAGTTTATATTTAATTATTATCTTGTACACCCCGAGTTTGATGACTAAATATTATTTCTTTTTTTTTGTTCCTATGTTCATAAAGTACAACTTACAATAAATACTTTTTGTAGTCACGTATTTTAATTAGCAGGCAGTAAATGTATGGCGACTTGCCGGTCTCCTTTAAAATTTTCTTAATAACTACTACCAACTAACTCCATTGTTACAATCATGAGTTATTTTTCTGTCAACATACATACTACATAACGTGAACTTATGTAGGTAATATTAAAGAAGAGAAATGACCATTCTCACCGAATATCCCGGCGTCTGTGTGTATGACATCGACGAACTCCGCGTCGGTCTCGTCCAGCCGCTGCGACGGAGGCAGCTTGCAGAACACCGGCCATGCCGGGTCCAGGCCCGTAATGCGCGAGACTCGTCCTGTATTGTATCAAGCGATGTCGCGATATAATATATCATGTTGTGTCACGCGACGTCGTTAAAATTGTCACATTGTATCACGCGACCTCGCGCTAAATGTCATGACGACGTCGTGTTAAACGACTAATATAAATATGCTATAGAAATACTCCATGGCATATGACTAAAGTAAATATGCTATGGAGTATTTCTATAGATGAGGCTTACTAACCGGTTGTAAGTGAGCCTCCGGCGACGCCGGCGCTGTGGCCACCGAGACTGTGTCCGATAAAGTGTGTCTTGGATAATTTCAGCCCCCTGAAAAAAATCATCATTATTATTAAGTGACATCTTCTAACTGTACTGCTGTACTGCTTGTTGCTTCAGTACTGCTTGTACTGAACTAATGACATGCTATACAGTACCTATAGCATTACTGCCATAAATGGAGATGAGGAGATGCCATAAGCTAAGTGTTCTGTGTTGTTATGGATACAGGCCACATTACCTGGAAACGAGGTAGTCGACGAAGCGGGCGGCAAATTTGCCGATGTACCAGGTGTTATCGGCGGCGGTGAAGTACCACGGGCCCGCCTCCAGCCGCGACGCGTCCACCGTGATGAAGTTCGTGTCGCCCCGCAACATGTACGCTGGAAACGGTAGAAAGTAGTCAAAATGTTGCAATATATGAGTATTCATAGCTACCACCTGAGAAGATTTTAACAGTTGAAGCCTTGTCGGCTGCCAGCACGAATGGACTAGCTCGTCCGGATAGATAGCCTCATAGGAAACGGACGTGGAATATAACGCTTGCGTTGTGTTTTTCACAGATTTGTTCGACAAATGTACTAGGCTTGAGAGAGCTATATTTTACGACAGAGTTATGTCGTGTCGTGACAGCAGGGTTCAATGCTGTGGTTGCTCACCTTCCCTGATGGGCAGCGCGCTGCCGTCGTCGGGCGTCTCCATGAAGGCGTGGAACATGAAGACGGTGTGGTCGTTGAAGTCCATGTTGGACGCGAACAGCCGCTCGTCGTCGCCCACCATCAGCGACTGCGGGGACAGGGCGTTGTGTCTGCGGGGGGATTGTTTATTAACAAATTAGGTCTTTGTAAAAACATGTTCAACAAAAGTGGAAGAAACCTTCGGGGTCGAATATGGGCTCTGTGCACACGGGTGTAACGATGACTTCTCTGTAGCATGACATGACATGCGATAATACATAATACAGCTACAGTCGGCAGCATGTTTGCGCTGAGCGGATAAGTTAATTGTGACATGTCACATGACCATAAATCGATGATAATTGTCGTAACGTTACCCTTAATCTTAAAAGTTCGATTAAAAATTTATTTTTTTATTGAAGTACAGAATATTGACTTTTTTCCATGTAACTGCTGGACCCTGGATACTCATTACTCGCATTATACTTATTCGGCAGGTCACAGGATATCCTTTTCAATGTAACCCAAAAATGTTCGCAGCCGGTAGGATTCGAACCTACGCTCCCAGAGGGAATCTGATTTCGAGTCAGACGCCTTAACCACTCGGCCACGACTGCCTTTTACATGTTCTACAAAAGGTGCACCATTTTCGTATTGCTGTAATTTTCTAGAATTGTAAAAATTTTAAGTCCCTTTTTATTATATCCTGGGGCAAAGCAGAGATTTACGTTTCACTCAAATCTTTTGTTGTTTGTCGGCGATCGAGTATCGTCTTCAATGTAGTAAGATTTTATGCTAGGATGTTTTATTTTAATTTCGAACACTAATTTATTTTCTTTCGGCCATCTTATTTTTAATTACACAGATGTTCATTTTTCGTAGGCAATTCTTCTCATAATATACAGTATTGCTACTTGGTATTTCATCATGTAATAGTAGTAGTAGTAGGTAAGACTAAGGAGTAAGACTCTTACCTACTACTACTACCTATTAGTAGGTACCTACCTGGTGTATAGCAGGAAGTCGACGTCGTGTCCGTCCAGCACGTAGGGGCACTTGTTCTTGTCCAGCGAGTACGCTTGCAACAGCGCTGTCTCGAACTGCACACCCGGAGGACCTGCACAGGACATCGAATGAGCAGGTGGATCGGTGATGCCAAGTGACCGCATCACAAGTGGTGGCAAGAGAGCGTTGCATAAAATTCAGACGTCTGGTGTTATCTACTATATAAGCAGTTTTGATTGCGTTCTAGGAATACGAAAATATTAAACGGTGTTTTCTGATACTTTTAAATATAGGTACCGATAATTCTGATAAAATAAACTGCGTGTAGTACCTAAGTCTTCAGATAGGTAAGTAATGCTATGCTCATAACCTTATGAAAGTTATAGCAAATGAATTATTGAGCAGAACATACAGTACACACACTGTATTCGCAATAGTCTATGTGCATTGTGGTTTTGGAGCTATTTTCTATGACCACATAGATTTAGAATTATGTAACAACTTTCTAGAATTTACGTTTGAGAATTGGAAAATGTTTACAAAGTTGTTTAAGATCTTGAATCCTGTAGATAGATGTTTTACAAAAGTTTTATAATTTATTTATTACTTTATTATATAATGTTTGTAACTAAGTTATAACAGACATTTTGACGTTAGTGTACATAATAATAAAGCACATTGTCAAGCAATTCTTAAGAATTGCCACTTATGCCACAGTATTGGTTGATACTGACCTACCAGACTCCTCCTGTATTCCTCCAATATTCTTAAGAAATAGCTTGTATGTACTATGTAATGGTAGTGCCTAGTTAGTGAGACAGGTATTTGCTGCAGGAAGCTGCGTTACGTTAGTTTTAACTCTTATGTTAACTGACCAGTTATCAGAGACTGGTGAGACGGGTTATCATGATTATTTAACACGTTATTAGCCGGACTCAGTGGTGCTTGTGGTAATATTAATTAAAGACTTATAAAATATGATATTTCTGGTTTCAGCTCCCGGCTGTGCACATATTTTCGACTTAGACATAGTACCTAATAAAGTTATTGACTGGAAACGCACTTGGTGTTCCTTCAGTTGCAGGTACAATAAGCAGCGGTAATAAATAACTTTGAGGTGATCCGACTAGTCTTTTTGTTTGCCTTATTATCTAAAAAATTATGAATAAGATTCAGAAACTCAAGAGAAAAATCTCTGACTCGCGGTCTCCGAATCCGCCTCGTCGCGTCGCGTCGTGACAACCAAGTCAAAAGATGCGTTAATAACTCATTCAGCATTCTTATTACATGAAGACTCGTCTGCAATATATAGTTTTTATTTTAAACCCCACTCAAACAGAGGGATGTTTTAAGTTTGACGTGTCTTTAATTTGTATATCAGCTGTCTGAGGCATCGTAGATCCCAAACGGATGAACAGATTTTGATTTCTTTTTGTATGAAAGGTTACCTACATGTTATTTACATTTTTTTTTTAAATTTTGTTTATTAATTCTTACATTGAAGAATATAAGTAGTTTTATGATTTAGCGGTAAAAAAATATGAAGTGCGCAGCTCAGGGCGTCTAAAAAGGCCACTTTAGGTTTTTCATAATAAGTTTCATAATTATATTTATTTTTCAACGCATATTATGTGCGCTATTTGACGCATTTCTATTGAAAACTGTCAAAATTGATCATTTCTAAATATGATGAAATCAGATGAATCATGTAGCCGTTTTACCATTTCACGATTTTTGTATGGAAAAAATTATATGTAACATAATATGAACACCTAGTGGCCGTCTTACACCCCCAGAACGTAGGCGACGCGCGACGGTACTCGAGCGGAACAGCTAGTTGCTGATGTTTAGTATTCATTTATCGTAATCATAATTGCAATCACAATAATTTACATTAAGTAATTAACTAATTACATACGTAGCGTAAGAACATACTGCCTATGTATAGTAAATTAGGTAATACATCACCTAATTTAATGTTTCAGGTATTCAACAGTCAACGTATTAGATGAGAGATTTGGCAAACCAGTAACGATGAAAGGTTTATGTTTCGCTGTCACAAAACCATTTACAAATGCTTTCGAGCAAGGGTACACTGGAATTTGTCCCATTAAGTTCTGTCAGCCTTATATTAACTTAGATATTACCAGCCCATGGGTATTACAACTCCCCAGCAGCCAGACACTAAAACATTTAGACTTTAGACCTTATATTTTCCTTACTGATTTTATAAACGCGAAAGTTTGTATTTATGGAAGTTGGTAATCTTTCACGCTGTAACTGCTGAACGGATTGTGATGAAATTTAGTACGGTAGTAGTTAAGACTCCGGACTAAAACATAGGCTCCGTTCATTGCAGAAAAATTAGCTGAGGTTTACCCGCTTACTGAGGGATTTGTTTTGCGCGGACGAGGTCGTGGGTAACGTCTCGTTTACAATATTTACTGAAACTTGAATGCTTAGCTATGTATAAATATCAGCAAAGTGTTGGATACGCAATTGCGTAGCTACACACACCTCCTGCGGGTTGTAACTTGCCATCGACCGCTACGGAATATCCCCAAAAGGCAAACGTTAGGGTCGTTTCAGTAGCGTGCAGACCGTGCACACAACTCCATTCAGGTTACGGTTGCATTCAGGAATTTATAGATATTGCGACACCGTTCGCGGTACAGATACTTTGTGTGCCGCATGTGCAATACTTCGACAGTCCACACAAATGCTATTTTGTTTTAATATTCGCGTTGAAAAATTATTGATTGATGTATCTATACACCATATATTAATTAATTATTAATATGGTTGCATGGTTAATATGATGGAATTTACTTACAATTTACAATGTTACATCAATTTCCACACTTCCAGGACCTCTATAGAGATTCGCAAGTTCACAGCTGATGATCATGGAAACTCAATGAATATGGAAATAAAACGTAGGTTCACTTTGAGAAATAGGTCAATTCTAACATTACTTGGCTAAGGCCCGCTTGGCCATATCTGGGTTGAGGTTAACCCTGGGTTAACCTCAACCCTTAAATATCACGTTATCTTTCTCGTTCTTCTTATTCATGAAAGAAAAGGCATGATATTTTAACCCTAACTTTAACCCAGTAGGTCGATTCTGCTAATCAAATCCAACAATAATACAATTTCGATGCAGTCTATATATTAAAACAGCCAAATAGTATTCTCATAAACGTCGAAGCAACGTTTAACGCGTTATGATTGGTCCAGACTCCAAAAGTGAGTTTATGATATCGAGACGATTAATTTATAATTCATTGAAAGTAAATTGGAAGTCATAAGATAAATACGAGAATCGGAGTTCTGATCTGCGGAAGTGGACCTAAGCAGCGGTCGGAAAAACTCAAGTCGAGTTCTTGTCCGAAAATGCCTCGACAAAATATGAAAGTCTTTAACTGCTTGAATACTTTCGTCTTCTTTAAAGGGATGGGTACATAATATGCCCATCAGCAAAGTACACAACAGTGCAACAAGCTTAAAGACTGATTTGATATTACTTAAGCTTACTTATATTGCTCATATTCCATTTAAACCATAATATCTGGACAAATAAAATAGGCGGGTAAAGCAGGTAAAGGTAATCCACACGGATGGTAACCCTAGCCGCGAGCAACCTGTTAAAAATACCGGTAATTCTGGAAAACCGAAAGGATAACCGAACATGCTAGGATGCATATTAATATTGTAGTTAGCAAACGTACAATATAATTTGCAAGGTCCCCTAGATCCGCAAAATATTTTTTTTGTGACCATAATACCGCCAACTCTAGGAGATCGCTAATCGCAATCTTCGTTCAAGAAACCACGCTTTACGATTTTTATACAACCAAAATACATTTTTTTTATTTATATATGGCATCGGCTTATAACCATTGCCAGTGTCAAGTTAAAAAGGCGGGAAATAGAACTTTCGTTTCAATTTTCAACACCGTATTCCTAAATCGTCAAGTCTAAAGTCTAGTCAAAGTCCAAATAAATAGTCAGTGCAGTCCATGAGTCATGTCAGTCGATTCAGTAAAGTGGTGAAAGCTTTACTGAAAGTTCGTAGGGAGTTTTAGAGGGAATCTCAAAATAGCACGATTTTAGAAGTTGTACCCCTTGCCCACACTTGTGCACGTTAATGAATATTTAATGGTTAATATTCTACCAATATTACACATTAAGAACCGAAATAACACAAATTTATGAAAGAAATGCAAAATCCATAACATCACATATTGAATTCCCCGGCAAAACTCCCAAAATACAATTAAAAGTAGATGGTCCCGTCCACTCCCCATATAAAAAAAAAACAGAAAATTAAGGGCATCGGGGTTGGCGAAAAACCGATTCTTAATTTTATTATATTTTTAAATATTGGAAAAATGTTTCCCAACTCAGTACTTACAACAAAATAAATTACAAAGTAAATAAAGTTAAATAAATAAATTAGGATAAAAATATTTTACTTACGTATCAGAGACAGAAAACATGCCAGAGGCAAAGGCTGCATGTCTAAAACTTTTAAAAAATTATTGGAAAAAAAAACTGGTAAATAAAAGATTTAAAGTTCACTATTTAAATATCGAAATGGAACTTTAGGACGATGCGTTGTGGTACACGCGATGTTTCAAATGTGGAATTTCGCGCCACACTCGGTCTGCGCGGGAGTGTTAGGTAACAATCACCTGCACCGTGCACGGGGTATGTATGTATACATTGGAATTGGAAAATATTATATAGAGGATAAATTATGTACTACATATAACTTTGGTTTTTTTTTTACTTTTATAATAAAGTTTTGCTATTGTTTGTATGTCAAAATCGGCCAAGATCGAGTCTTACTACGCGCTATATAGTGTTCCGTAATTAGCTCTACTTCTTTGAGATATTAAAGTAATTTTTCTTTCAAATTCAGTGTAAAGTGGCTTTCAGACTACGCTATAATATAATAGCATATAGTATATATAGCTCATAGCACAACAATATCGCGCACCATACATTGTTATGGACACGTTCCCATTGTACTGCACTATATATTATTGGCTTACTAAACGCTATATAATAATAATGCCATGCGCCGAGTTCATGCTGTGCTAAATCGCGCGCCGCCCACTTCCTCCTCATTTACCCGGCCATGCCGCAAGCAGTCCCGCACTTTTCCTCTTGCGTATGATTGATTGATAATGTCAAACATTAACAAATAATGTGAAACAAGATAGTGCCTAATTCCGCATTGTCATCATCGCAGTATTAAATCCATTGTGTCGATCGTGATGTATGCTGTGCAACTGTGCACACTCTTCAAAGATCGCGGTCAACTGAGCTCGCTATATACTATAAATGCTTGCGATAATATCGCGTAATGCGAACGCCATGCTATATAGTATAGCATTAGGTCCTTCTCTGCTATACTATATACAACAGTTTTATCTTAAACGCAGTCGATGGAGCAAAGCGAACTCCCGTTTTGACGTAATTTTGTGCAGAAAATCTATCTTTCGAGATTTCGATTCTTATGTAGGTATATCTAACTGTTGACGATAGTGTAAAGTTTAAATATGCTACAGAGCCTTTAGCCAAGTTGCCATCGCTAATTGCGACGATAAAGTTCGAAAACAAAAATGTATGTGATTTGACAGAAACCTAGCAGAAATATCGCTAAAGTGAATAGCGTAATTAGCGACGGCAACTTTTTACATTTTTTTTTAAATTTTATCATTCATCGGGACTATCTCCATAAATCTCGTATCTGATTGTATCATATCCCAGTACAGAATTGTTGTAGGTAGAGTGGAGGATCGACTTATTTTTTTGGATATCTAATGTATACCGTATGCGCAAGAATAAAAAATGTTTACATAAAATGCATTTATTTTTTAAATAACCACATAAAGATTAACATCTGCTGACAATTATGTAACTAAGTAATACATACAATACATACAAAAATATACGTGCAATATGATTTCATAAAATGTTTATATAATGAATATAAAAACGCATTAATTTACAAGTTAATATATTAAATATATGTCAATATTATCACAGACCCAGGATGAGCATACGTCGCACATACATAATATTACGTACTACCTACAGGCTAATACCTACATACATATACTAAAATAAAGCCAGACCATCAAAGTGAAGACAACAATATGAGCTTTGTCAGAGGAATTACACGTATTGTCCCCGAGTCCAGACCCCAGACGCAAAGTTTTAAAACAATATGCTCATTGACAAGGGCGTACCCAGGATTTCAGCTAGGGGGGGCAGCTCATACTCGTCTCAGTAGGTAACACGTTTTTAATTCCCACATGCCAGGAAAATTGACGTTTATATTAACTTCTAGGGGGGGGGGGGGGCTCGACGACGACGACGACTCGACCTTGCAACGTACAACGCACGCACTTTGAGGGAAGTCTCGAAGATTGCTGAGCTGGAAGAAGCAGTGGACAAGTTGCGATGGCATATCATAGGGTTATCTGAAGTCCGAAGACAGGGCGAGGACACGATAATTCCCAAATCTGGCAACTTGTTCTACTACCGGGAAGGAGAACGTAAATCCGAAGGTGGTGTCGGGTTTATCGTCCACAAGTCTCTTGTCAACAACATAGTGAAGATTGAGAGTGTGTCGAATAGGGTGATATACCTGGAACTCAAAATTATTAGTCGGTATTCGATCAAGGTTAGACAGGTATACGCACCTACTTCGACACACCCTGACGATGAAGTTGAGATTATGTATGAGGACATTTCTAAAGCCATAAATACAACACCAACCCAGTATACGGTTGTGATGGGAGACTACAACGCGAAACTGGGCAAACGAAGCGATGAGTTGAGAATGGGACAATATGGAATTGGGCAGCGGAACCCAAGGGGGCAGCGACTGGCTGATTTCATGGAGAAGGAGGGACTCTTCATGATGAACTCCTTCTTTAAAAAGCAGCCTACCAGGAAGTGGACCTGGATCAGCCCGGACGGTTCCACAAAAAATGAGATCGACTTCATTATGACGACCAAGCGGCGTATATTTAATGATGTCTCTGTGATCAACAGAGTTAAGACTGGTAGCGATCACCGCATGGTAAGAGGCACATTAAATCTAAACGTTAAGCTGGAAAGGTCTAGTCTGATGAAGTCCACGATCAGACCCACCGACTGACAATATCCAAAATCCCGAAAAATTCCAACTCGAGCTCCAAAATAGCTTCGAATGCCTAGGCGAGTGCGAATCTGTGGACGATATCAACAACAGGTTTGTGGAAGCTGTCCATGCGATTGGATCGAAATTCTATAAGACCCGACGCCAAAGTAGAACTCAAAAGCTCTCCGATGAAACTCTGGAACTCATGGCGCAAAGGCGAGAAATGAGATTGCAGTCTTCAGCTGATATGTCAGAATATAGACGGATTAATAGACAGATAACCAAGGCAATGCGCTCCTTCAATACTAGATGTATTGAGGAAACGATTGAGCGAAACAAGGGCTCTAAAGTGTTCGCAAAGAAACTGTCTATCGGACAAAGCCAGATGACGAAGCTGAAGACCGATCAAGGCAAGATCATCTCGTCGAAGCCTTAGATTGGAGGAGATAGAAGAGATCCGGACAGTTGTACACATCGACACGGATACCTGTTATCAGCACGGCTAAAGATCCAAGAGCCAAGCTAACTCAACACTATACCGAGGATATCCCGGACGTAGGCCTGTACGAAATTAGGATGGCCCTTAACCATCTTAAGAACAACAAGACGCCAGGTGAAGACGGAATTACGACAGAACTTCTGAGAGCGGGTGGAAAACCGGTACTCAAAGTCCTCCAGAAACTGTTCAATTCCGTCGTACACGAAGGCGCCACACCTGAGGCATGGTGCAGTGGCGTTGTAGTGCTGTTCTTCAAAAAAGGAGACAATACCTTGTTGAAGAACTACAGACCGATTTCGCTCTTGAGCCATATCTACAAATTGTTCTCGAGGGTTATCACGAACCGTCTCGCGCGCAGGCTCGACGACTTCCAGCCACCCGAACAAGCCGGTTTCCGAAAAGACTATAGTACCATAGACCACATCCTCACACTCCGCCAGATTAAAGAGAAATCGGAGGAATATAATCGTCCGCTCTGTATGGCGTATGTGGACTATGAGAAAGCCTTCGATTCGATCGTAACCTGGGCGGTGCTTCAGTCTCTTCAGCGGTGCCACATTGACTATCGCTATATAGAAGTGTTGAAGTGCTTATATAACAATGCCACCATGTCGGTCCGAATACAGAATGGAAGTACGAAACCTATCCAATTGCAGAGAGGTGTAAGGCAGGGAGATGTCATCGCTCCTAAACTCTTCACCACAGCATTGGAAGATGTTTTTAAACTCCTAGACTGGGAAGGATACGGCATCAACATAAATGGCGAATACATCACTCACCTTCGGTTTGCTGACGATATAGTCATAATGACAGAATCGCTGGAAGACCTTAGCGCCATGCTCGGTGACCTCGATAGAGCTTCCCAACGAGTGGGTCTAAAAATGAACATGGATAAGACGAAAATTATGTCTAATGCCCTACAACATGGGCATTAGACATAATTTTCTTCTTGTCCATCCACCCGCTCCAGTATTTGTTGGGAACTCTAAATTCGAAGTTGTTGACGAATATGTTGACCTGGGACAGACAGTCCGATTAGGCAAATCCAACTTCGTCAGTGAGGTCCAACGACGAATCCAACTCGGATTCGGCGTTCGGGAAACTACGCAGCGTCTTCGAGTCCGAAATACCTCAGTGCCTAAAGACAAAGGTCTTTGAACAGTGCGTATTGCCAGTGATGTCTTATGGATGCGAAACACTCAAATTCACTCAAAGAGCGATGGAGAGAGCTATGCTCGGGGTTTCTCTGCGTGACAGAATCTGCAACGAGGAGATTCGCAGACGAACTGGAGTAACCGACATAGCTCGCAGAATCAGCAAGTTGAAGTGGCAATGGGCAGGCCACATCGCTCGTAGAACTGATAACCGCTGGGGAGTAAAGGTTCTAGAGTGGAGACCACGAACTGGAAAGCGCAGCGTTGGACGGCCTCCCTCTAGGTGGACCGATGACCTTATGAAGGTCGCGGGCCGCTGTTGGTTGCGGGTGGCCCGGGACCGTTCGTTGTGGAAATCTTTGGGGGAGGCCTATGTCCAGCAGTGGACGTCCTATGGCTGTTAATGATGATGATGAATTATTTTCTTTATACCTCGAATAGAACTTAAACTTAATATTTTTATAATAAGGAACTTCGTTCCTATCCGGTGTCCCACGACACCACACGGCTTTTTAATATTATATCTAGCAATATCCCGCGAAAAATATCGTGCAAACACCACCACCACACGAGCAACAATGTCAGCAAGATCGTGCAAGGCCTCACACCACCGTGCAGGTTGCAAAACTCGACGCGCGTTTCGCCCCGAACCTGGAGAATCCTCAGGAAGTGGACCTACGAACAAAGTTCGTTAGTCAGTGTGGGAGGACGGAGGAGGGAGGTGCTTTACGCATGCTTATGCGTGCTTGCACGTTTGCTTGCAGGTTGTGGGTATTTCTTCGCGGGATATTGCTAGATATCATATTAATTAAATTGTATGCTATGGATTTCCGCAAAATAAAGCCTGATTCTATTAACTATATAAAGTCTATATATTATGTATATTGTCTCAAGACCTATTCTAATATACTTGAATTACCTTTAATCTTTAGGGCCCTTTTCACAATCTTCTAATTCGTAAGTGTCGGATATTGGGACGCCAGACGTATTTCCCAGGACGTCACGTACTTTAGGTATCATCGGGCGCATTAAACCTAATTAAAATACTTATTATGTTGAAACTAGCTCGATTGTCGAAAATAAAAAAATCAAAAAATTAAATTTGTCACAAATTATTATTTTTTACGGGGAAAAAAACGACACCTGTATTTTTTGGCTTATATAACAGTTGTCCCTTATTAAAGGTCGATTAGTAGAGTGGCAACCCTAGTTGGATACCTTATTCAGAAGTTTTGTCACTCACTTTATACCGAGCGACAGAGACGAAACATGCAAAAAGCTATCTGACACTCATCAGTAGACTGTGAAACAGGATCTTACAATGTTTTCCATACCTTTTATTAACTTTTCAATTACTTGCCATGACATCAGACATTTTAGTAAGTAACTATAACATAATAAATCTTTAATTAAAATAGTTTAATTAATGATTTATTTTGTACAAACAGAGATAGTCCACTGTCTAGATACAACAAACGTATTCGGGGTTTATTTTAAAATTTAAATCACTAATAATAACATGCTAGCGAGATAGCTGATAGGTATTGGTGCCTCTTATTCATTGACCACCGTACAAGTCAAAGCAAAATGGACAATAGTACGCCTACCATCGTTATAACTCATAATTATTATTACTTATCATATTACGTCTATATATTATAAGTAATAATAATTAAGTACAACGATTTCGTTCAATTTCGAACGATTTAAATCCTTTTAAAACCCCGATAATTGCATAATATTATTAGGGGGCACATCGGTTTGTTGAGTAATTTTATTGCTTATTAAAATTTAGAATTTCCGATAGACAACAAATTACCGCACTAAACTTAAACCTTTTCCTCAAAAAGTTGGAAAATATAAAATTTGTAACAAGAAGAATTTAATGTGGTCATAAGCAAATTATCAAAAAATAACAATTACTTCATTGTTTTGATAAAATCTCTTATGCCATGGAAGAGGGCATATTATGTTACATATAAATAAGTATTTGAAGCTTTTTAAAGCATTTTAAATCACAATATTTAACTGATAACCAAAATGCAAAGTCATTGCACAAGTCAAGAGTTTCATGTCTAGTTTGATTCGAGTCGAAATTCTAATGCTTAACCCATCAGGGCAGATATCATGAATGACATCCTTTTATAATTTATTTCAGTCAATTCTCTCGCTCCTGTCAGTTCAACAGCTCCCTTGCTCGGAGCTCTAGCTGATAACGACTCATTAATCATCAGTGTCGTTGGCTCACTTCAGGCGCTCAGAGCTCTGTTATAGTTGCCCTTTATAGTTCCATCGTTTCACTCGCTCCGGGCGTAGCTCCTGAGAGCGGTGCTCATGAGCGCCATGAGCTCCTGATACAGTAAGCAGCGGCGGCTGGAGGGCTTGCAGATCTCGCGGTGGTCCACGTTCACGCCGTACAGGGACCCGATGCCTGGATCTGAAACAAATTACACAGTGCTCATGGCGGAAAAATATCTATTTGGGAACCTAAGCGAGGAGAAATCTGTAAGCCATAAAATACTATTTTCAACAAATGACTTTAAGGCAAAGAGTGCTATCAAAGGACAAGACAGAAGTAAGGAGGACCAATTAGCATACCGGTCTTGGCTAAAAATATCTGGTAGACACGTCTACTAAACTCCCGCTATAGCGGATAAATCCCGCTAAACGGACAATCTCCACGCAGTAAAGATCTCTTAAAAATAAGACCAAACATACCGGCGGAGTCAACGCTGACGATTCTGAGCCAGAGCACCGACATGAGGGTGGTGCAGGTCTCCACCACGCTGCGCACCGCGGGCCGCGCGCTCGCCGCCGCCTGCGCCCAGCGCGCCTGCAGCGATAACACCAGCTGGCAGTCTGAAATAAAAGTCCAAAAGCCGCATAAATCTAAAAAGATGCTTATAAGAGGTCATAGGAAAAACAATTTACCTGAGTAAATGAATGAAGACAACATCAATCAAAGTCAGGAGTACGCTCAAAGTCACGCTTAGCATGGCCAATAAAGAAATGCGTTTTGTCAACACAAGAATAGACATACTGACAGACATTAAGGATATAATGACAGCTTTCCTTTATTAATCTGTCATTGCAGGCTATTATTCCGTAGAAAGAAACCATTTCTATTTTCTACGGTGGTTATGCTACATGTGCTGAGCAGATAATGGTGACATTTTCTTCAGACTGACGATCAAACTAAATGATTTCCTATTAATATGGACCTTTAAAAAGATACACACGAAAATTTTGCTGGTAGTATTAAAGATCTCTTTTTTTTCTATTCACACACTCGTGCGTCATAGTCATTTCAGAAGTTATCATCATGATTGCCATAAATTTACTTTGAATTTAGTCAAATTGCTTGAATGACGAGTTTCTGCGAATTGCTCGATTGCCACATTTGGGCGAATTGCTCACCTTTAGCGATCTCCATGAGTTCGATGCTGCGTGCCGTGATAGGAGTCTTGATGTCAGCTAGCGGCGAGCCCCGATGCGGCACCGAGTAGAACATGAACCCAGCACTCCTCATCCAAAACTGCGATCGCTTTAGCAGTTCTTCTGGTAACGAAATAAATAAATAAAAATTATGTAGGTACATGTCCGTTCATTTCATTACTTAAATCGAATACTGTAAACCACCATTGTAAAACCACATTCACGGGAATAAATGATTTGAGTTGATTTGAATAAAAACGAAGCAAGCAATTACCTTGATCATTGGAAGAATTATCATTAAATACTGGAATGTCTTCTAAATGCTCTTCTCTATCACATTTTACACTATTATTATCGAGACATACAGCCTCGTTTGCATTATTAAAAAATATATAATTTACATTACTATTGTAACTGTCACTCGCATATAAATTATTCTCAGTTAAATTGTCCATTCTCCCATTATTCGTTACTTCGTTGCTAATACAGTCTATTATGAATTCATTCTCTTCGTCAGTGTTTCCATTATTACAGTAACTATTTATATTATCACCTATAGACCGTGTACTAGAATTATCACGATTTTTATTCAACATATTGTCTGTCTTATTTATTTTCGCAGTTTGTTTATTTTTAAAGTTTTCGACCTCTTCTGCAGTCATCGTACTCGACTTTATTTTCATGTACGCTTCATAGCCTGAAAATATAAACAAAGATATGTAGTAATACTTCTTGAATTTTGCTGTAGTCCACCACGATAGCCTACAAGGGATTGGCAGAAGCGATCATTAATTTATTAAAATAAATTTACCTTCACAATACATATGCTTGATGAACAGGCCTCCTTTTGAGTGCCCCACCCAGATGATTGGCCTCCCCCCCACTCCCAGCTCCATCAGCTGACTCATCATCTGTTCCGCGCGCTCGTGCAGTTGTAACCTACTTAGATAATAGTAAATTAAATACAATATAATAACATAATTTATAGAACCTTGTCAAATTAATTATTAAAATTAAGTTTGTCGTGTAATTTATAAGAAATCAATTTTAATTTTATCTATTTTTCTACGAAACATTGATTATAGACGAATCTTTGCAATATTCATTTGAATAGGACAAAGAATAGATTGTACTTCTATTTTAACTTGTAAACGTTGCTCACCGTTTACTTGGCTTAATCCACAGCGGGCGCCACAGATGGGGGTCGCTTGTGTAGTTGATGGAGATGACTCTGGCCCCGGGGTGGTCAGCCGGCACCCAGTCCCGCGGCCAGCAGGACGAGTAGCAGTCGTCGCAGATGCATCCGCAGCCAACTTCGCACTTCACTCCATCGCACTCTTTACTAACTTCATTACAATTGTTGCAGCTAACTTCATTTCTTTCGGAATCGTCTCGTCTACATTGACAGTCGTTCAATTTATCGCAATTAACTTCGCAGTTTATGTTTTCGTCGCATTTTTTCATTTCATCGTTCATCTTCACGCTGCTGTCGTTTTTGAACAAATCTCTGACGAATTGCGCTTGGCTCTCGTAGTTGCCAACTATTTCGACCTGATCTAATAAAGTATTATTATAAAACTTTTCTGTTATAAAAATATCATCTTTGGGTATAATCTGTTTTATATTTCTATAATAATTTTGGCCAACTTCTGTTACTATTTCTTCATCTGAATTCTTATTTTGTTCTGTTTTATTCACTTGTTCGCTACATTGTTCCTTATCATCGGAACATTTACACGACGGCACGCTATGGGGTCTTCTGAGAGGAACTTTAACGGGATCGACTTTGTACTTGGCCTTCCATTCCCCTTGCCTCCAAGTGTTGCCAAGGGATCCTGAAAACATTTGCATACAAACTTTAAAGCCAGAAATTTAGTATAGGTAAGATAATATTAATTGTAAATCTCCAAATATTTTCGAAAAGCCGCTACATGATAATTGATAAGTCGAGACTCAATAGCTATATGTTTGTACATAATATATTTACATTGGACATTCGCACAAGATAGGCGACTTCAGAACGTGTCAAATAACGCGGTCGGATACGATAGCGGGTGTCGAAATCCATTGTTCTATATATCACGAACAATGGACCTATTATACAGGAATTACCAAATATAATTCATCTGTGCCTTGAAATGTCTGTTTTTCCTCCCTTACCTTTGGATTGTCTGTTTTCCCTCCCTTGTTTTTTAACCCTCGACGCAAAAAGAGGGGTGATATAATATATTATGTCTGTCCGTGGCATCACAGCTCCTAAACGAAAGTTCCGATTTAAATGTGGTTTTTTTATATGATAGCTGATATGATCGAGTGTTCTTAGCTATAATTCATCATCATCAGCTCGCTCACTGCCTGACAATACGGGGGTTGATGAAAGGTTGTAAGGAACTTCTACTGGTCTGATCGGTTCAATATCGCGTATCCTGGCACTTTAACAATAATGCCTACACTTGGTAACGTTAAGCTGATGCTGCAGCTGCAGCAGAGGTATCGTGTTTGGGCTCATTGAAAAAGCTCCAAAGAATAGGATTTATATAGACGGTGATAGTCTGCACCTGATGCTGCAGCATGATTCTAGAACCTCGCTTATTACATTAAAAATGTATGCAAATTTTATAATTGCTTGTAAAAATATAAGTATATATCTACAGTCCAAGGAACCTTTCACTTATGCTTAGTCAATTGTAGCATGGATATAATCATATAATCAGAATATCTATTGGAATGGACTTCGCAGATACTAGTTAGAAGAAGGTTGCAATTAAATTAATTTAAAAAGTATGAAATAAAAACAAAATTTAAATAACGACACAAAAAACTATGAAAAGTAAAAAATAAATTTATATTTTTGTCTTTCAATATTTTTAAAGGATCTCTTTAATATTATGTGCGTCGCCGAGTCGGGGGACCGCAGTGTGAAGATGTTTCTTTTTGCTATAACGATAGAGAATAAAAATTTTCACAACTATTCTTACTTAATTTTTTAATCTAGGTATAAAAAAATATTTATAACTGGTAGGTAGGTTGCATATTCTCTATTATCCTATACGTAGTTGTCTACTTCTTTACAAGGCGGATATTTTACATAATGTCTTTTTTTGAACTACGTAATTAAGTCGTAGTCAGTAAAAATATTCCTTCAGTAGCATGTTTTTAACCGACTTCAAAAAAAGGAAGTTCTCATAACTTCCTGTATTAATGCAATGTTGGATTATAGAGTTACACATAAGTAGTTAAAAACACACAGTATTAAAATAACCTTAAATATATTATAGTCAACAAACACATTGCTTTACAAAACTCAACGATCACAGTGACTTTCTGTTAATCCGTGGCATCGCTCTGGTTATTATAAGGTAAGGTAAACCTACCATATAGTCCATGCACGAATATGACGTCGAGGGTGTGGTGTGGAGGGTCGTGCAGCACCTCGCACTGCACCAACGGCACCGGGTGCAGGTGCTCCGAGCTCGCCGGCCGCGGCTTCCAGCGCGCTGGGACTGCTGGGGGCAAACGACAAGAATTTTAAGGGTCAGCTCATACCGACGCGACTCGACGATGTTTGCTGTGATATATTATGCAGAACATTTTTCTTTCTATTTTGATATTTAAGATTCTATTTTGTATGGGTATTAAAAAGTGCGCTCCGCGTCGCTAATGTAAGAGACAGTCTCTGAACCAAAGATTTTGAAACTACTCTGGACTAGTATCAGAAGAATTGGATTAGGAATTGAAATATAAAGACGAAAGATCACGAAGAAAAAGACCACCTGACTAAACTAATGCCTCTATCCAAAGTTTCCTTACTACGATAATATAATCCTTGAGTAAGGTTTTACTCACAATTTATGTAGTGCTGGATTTGGCCCCCTACATTGGTATACTTTTGGTCCTTTGGGATAAGCCATCTAAGAACAAGGCGAAACGTTGGCTCGTGCCAAAGTCAAGTAACAAAGAACGACCTAGGGATAAGGTCTTAAGTCTAATTGGTGCCTCCAGAGAACATTACCCAAGGACAAAACACTGAGGACAAGGCTTAAAAACGTCGCATTGGCTCGTGCCAAAGTCTATGTCTCAATGTCAGTGATTTAAAGCAATGTAGGTCTCGATGAGTAACTAAGTACGATAAGCGATAGCACAAAGGCTTTTGATCTCGAGGCTTCAACACAGCTAAATATTAAGCGGTGAGAAAGAAAATGGAACGCGTGTTGGTATCCTTTAATATAATATATTCCTTTTATGTAATTTTTGACTGTCAGCAATAAAAACCTACGAGTTAAAAAAAAATCTTTAAGTACATAATATAGAAATAATGGAAACAAAAGCAAAGTGATCAAAATTCAAGGCTGTAGACCAACTGTAGACGCTACGTTTGATTTTTATTCGAAAAGTAATGACGTACATAGTTCTAAGAATTGTAATCAACAGAACCCCAATTCTCGTAATTAATCTACACTTTCATTGAATTTATTACTTTTATTGAATTATAATTGAATTGCCTTGATATCATAAATAGATTTTTGGAGTTTGGACCAATCAAAACGGCTTTGACGTATGTTGGACGTCTATGAGAATACCATTTTACAGTTTTATTATATCGGGACGGGATTGTAACTGTATAACTGCAGGATTTCATTAGCAGCAGCGACCTTCACCACAAAAACTGAAGGTCATATAATAATGAGTTCAACTAACCGGGGACCGGGGGAAGAGGAGCTGCCATCAGCCGGTGCAGGAGGACGGTGGCCGATGACCAGAAGGAGGAAACGAGCCAGCGCCTGAAAAAGTGAACAGATTTATGTCAAAACATACCTATACACATATCGGTACGTACATATATAACGAATTTCAGTCATGTGGCATGGGTTCAAGGCAGTTATCTCAATTCTTAATGTATGTACCTAAGAGGTACCGATTTTTTTACAGCTACGTACAAAATAGTAATTTTTTTGGTAATTGGTACAATTTTATCCGCCCACCCGCTATATTGACTCTCCCATGTAGGTATAGCAGTGCTAAACAAAGGCATCGTTATTTTCAAACGAACGTTGCTCTAGGGAGCAGGAGCGACGAGTGCATATAACACGATTCGCACCGGCTTCACATTTAATTAAAGCACAATAACTATGACAGTACAGTTTGAAACCTCAAACCTAAGTTGTACTTATTTACGGACACGACTTTATTTTCGTTCGAGGTACTTAATTTCTTAACATACAGTGCCGGTTTTAGCAATACCAGTGCCCTGGGCGAGATTTTTAACGACCCAAGAGAGAATGGTACTAACAGTTCAAAAAATTGGTGACTGAAAGCAGATGTGATGTGATCGCTGCTGCTAGGGAGCAAATGTTACGCAAGATATAAACAAAAGTTATGAAACATATAAAATATAACTTGACTACGCAAATTATATAGCCTGTGTTAACCGGGCCATTATTACGAATCTATTGACACTTCATTCATTAAAATCGGATCAGTAGTTCGGGCGCTACGATGGAACTGGAAATGGATGCATTGCCAAAATCATTACCCCTCCTTTTCGCTTGGCCATAGTCGGGTAAAAACACAGAAATAAATAAAAGTTTAATAAGTTGCTTAGGTAATTTGGACCACCTGATTATTATTTATAATGTTTTTTTAAAGAACAATTTTCCCAACTTTTTACTAAAAGGTGGCTCCGCGCGAGTTTCTTGCGCCGCGCCGGTTCTTCTCGCCGGGCTAGTTTCCAGTGGTAGGCATCATGTAGGACAACTCTATAAGTGTTATTTAGCAATGTATATGGAAAAAAGTTCTTGTCAAATATTCATAGTACAGGTATATGCAATATTAAAGATATGATGTGCCTCACTCTACCGTAGAGATACAATGCCATCTCAGCCCATAGTACAGTACAGGTATATGCAATATTAAAGACAGTCACAAAAACCAGTAAATTGCCAAATATCCTGCAATAAGATATCGGTAAACAGAAGGCACTAGGCAGTGTTCAAGTCACAGCGGTTCCGCAACTATTTATAGCTAACGGGCGCAAGTGGACAATTGCTGGTGATACCGGTAATATGGCCGATGTGGTTTGTAGCATCTTTGAGTATCATTGACAATATTTATATGTGTTTCCCGCTATGTACCTACTTTATTTGCTCATAATAAATCTATTTTTGATAGGCACCGTGCTTTTAAAGGGAAGAAAAACATCCTATCTAGTTGTGCGTTGCAACTTGTGGGTCTTTTAAAGCTCGCCACCCTTTGTGTCACTTAGTCGCTTGTTGTCTTGCGCTAGTTTTCTGTGAGGCCGTGATATTTCTTTTTTCTCCGGCTCATTCTTGCCGAAGCATTCCTTTCTCGATATTTATTCCGTAAAATCGTAGCTCCCAAACTGAATGAGATGAACTGGTTTTGATCTACTTTTTTACTACTTTTTTTTGTTGAAAGCTGCCGTGATCAAAGGTGCTCTTAGCTAAAATTCATCATTGTCAACTCGCTTCCTGCTTAACAAGCACGAGGGGTACCTAAATATTTAAATTTTGAATTTATACTACTGATTACCTGAGGGATTAGTCTATCTAATTGTGTATTCAATGTCAGGTGATCAATATTAGTTACTACTTATTTGCGTATTTACGGCGCAAAACATGTGTAAGAAATAAAATGTAAGAAGCCATGAGTTATGAGTTTATGACTTGATGTATTAAATAATTAAATAATTTATTTATTACAGGAAATTCCTACTGTCACAGGGCCGGATGTATCATACCTATGGCTTTTTGGGCTTCAGTCCAGGGCCCCGTGGATTCAAAGTTAAGTCAAGTCTTAGTCGAAAATAGACGATAATGCGATAAAAACATATATATTTCTAAATTAAACAGATCGTAAGTATTTTGTTGTCTTAATTTTTCCTATACCTTGAGCTATTAGTAGCCCCCAAGTAGTATTAGCCCAGGGCCCCTAAACTTACGGTACTATCATATAATTTAATTACATTCTGTCTGGTAGTCATAAAAAAAAACATGTTATTCCCGCGGTGCTTCCCCTTCAATTCTGACTTTTTTGTCATCACAATTTTTGCTGTCTCCCGCTTTGCTTGGGGTAGGGAAACTGGAATACTTCCTACAGCTCCTTACACAGACAGACAGCTCCAAGCTCCAAGACAGATTTAGCATGTCCCCCGGGCACCCCAGAGATCAATCAAAGGGTTTTTGCGGTTGGTTACCACTGTCGATCCTGGCTACACAGTAGTTGCAGTGGTGGGTAAGTGTGGTACCCACCACATATGATAGTATAGATATCTATATGATATATGATAGTTCCCACTATCATATATCGTAAGCCACTGGCCAGCTAAGCTACGTTTCAGTAGTATCATTAATTTGAATAACACAGATTTTTTCCGTAATTGTATGAAACTATGTTTGTATGATTTTACAAAGCCGGTTTCGTATTGAACTAGGAAGCATAATTTGATTTAGGTAGGTACATGTGGTTTAGTGTCGAGGCCAAAACAAGCCTTGTCCAGCTGTCGAGCCTCAATAACCTCGAAGTTTGAACCAACAGAATTGACATTGTTTCAGAGAATATTACGTGTTTGTAGATAATTGACACATAAAACTTCACAATTTGTATGTCTAATACATTATGAGCAGTGTTTTGAAGTCGTTAAAAAGCCATATAGTGAATGATATCATACATTACTTACGAGCTATCTATTTTCAGAAACTTTTATGTACACTGGCGGACACATAAACTGCATCATAGTGCAAGATAACTTTCAATGAAATATAATTAGTGAAAGTGCAAACTATTTTGATTTATTTCAATGATAACGCTAAGACTGGTTCTTAATCTGATAAAAAAATCAATTCATGTGTGTATAGGTCAACTTTTCTCACTAAAAGAATCAAATTACTCCTTTTGCAGCTTTGCGGAATGAAACAGTGAATAGAACAAAAACGGCTTTATTATGAAAATTTTACAATACTAAGAAAATAAAAGTTTTTTTTGTTTTTAATAAGGTGTATTGCCTCCTCTTGCCCTAATAACTGATTCAAGTCGATTTCACATCGACCTGATCAGTGTTTTTAAAAAATCTTGCGGAGTATTGTCCCATTCTTGTGACAATGCAACTCTGAGCTCCGCAACCGTTGTTGGGACCGGATTTCTCGTAAATACAGTTATTTTTAGGTTGTCCCACACGTGTTCTATCGGATTGAGGTCCGGGCTACGTGCTGGCCAATCCATGGAACGAATCTCAACCTGAGTAAAGTATTGCTCAACTTGTCTCACTGCGTGCGGACGAGCATTATCCTGCATCAGAATGAAGTTTTCGCCTATAAATCCGCTAAAAGGTCCAATATCTCCGTTATATAGCGATGTGATGTTAAACCACGGTTACCACGGCCATGTGTGTCTGCGTCAATAAACACAAGTTCAGTTCGAGCATCCATCGATATGCCACCCGAAATATGCCCCAATATCATCAGTGAATAATACGGAAGCCCATTGCTCTTCAGTCCAATTTAAGTGTTCACGAGCAAATCTTAGTCGAGCTTGCCTGTGAGCTGCAGAGAATTTTGGTCCATTTGCGGGTCTGAAAGGGTGTGATATCACGCTCTTTTAAAAGCCTTCTTCTTATGGTTCGTACACTAACTCCTACGTCACGGTATCTGGTGGAGCTCATTTTTAATGCTTATAGACGTTAAAAACCGATTTCACAAGGAAGTTGTCACAATAAACCTGTTGTCACCCGAGTTCTGCCGGTTCCACGTCTTCTTTTGAATGAACCTGTCTCCATAAACCTTCTGTAAACTCGGGAAACCGTAGATTGGTTTACATTTAAATCTGCAGCAATTGTTCGTTGGTCTAGGTCTTGCTGCACTAGAGCAACAATTTGTTCGGCTTTTTCGGACGATACGTCCATATTCGTGAGAGAAAAACGTGTTTAAAATGAAAACAGATTAAACAATTAGGAACGATAATTCAACATGTAAAAAAATAAAAAACAATAACCATCAATCACAACATTAACGTAACAACGAGTTAATCTTTAGTAATTTGACAAGATTTCTTCTATAGAATATTTTCTTTCTTTCGTGACAGTACCATATTATTTAAATTTGATTTTGTTTTTGTGTTTATAAACCAGCCTTTATTTTCCAATACCAATAAATGAAAATTTGATTGAATGTGTTCTTGCCCTATGATGCAGTTTATGTGTCCGTCAGTGTAGTTTATGTAACACGTAAAGGGGATAAAATTGCGCTTGGAAGGTTTCGACTTTCGCAGCCTTGACCGCGACCGAACACCGTGATGACGTCATAAATGCATAGTTGCATTATGCTTGCATTGACCATGAAAGACAATACATAACAAAGATTTCAAAACTCACGATATGACGTACATTAGACAGAACAAATCTTCAAACAAGAAAAAGTTACGGCATCTTGGTTTTAACTATACTTTAAATGTCAGCCATCTTGTTTTCACCATACTTCAAATGTATGGCCCCAAAAATCTCATAATTGGGGCCATTTAACTGGAAACACTTTTTTCCTCAACATGTCTCGTCTATAATATATACGTATAATATATTGCTTAAGTATTGTATTGATTATGTTATTGTAATTTCAATAATGTTATATAAATAATATCTGCAATAGGCTACTTGACTCATATTTAATTTCATACATTGAAGGAGTATTTTCTTTAGTACTTACTAGTTACTACTACGGACTATAGCACAGATTACAAATAGTACTAGTATGACGTCACAGCACAGATAATCTATCAACCGACATGGCGAATAGTGTTTTCGACTATTTTTAAAACGTGTAATTTTTAAATATTTTTTGTAGGTTTTTAGGTTTCAAAATAATGTTAAGTATATTATTTTTTTGTGTGTTAAGAAACAATTATGTAGCATTTTGGACATAAATAAAAACAAGGTCAAGTAGCCTATCGTTAGCAAATATCTAATAATTATCTTATTATATTAGGATTATAAAAATTTAGGTTAATCCGTAATCAATGGAATTATCAGAATTTGCTGGTAATTTGCAGGATGAATAATGGCGGTGAGCATTATTTATAATATAATCCTATTCCTTTTTTTAAACAGCACTATAATTATTCTTATTATGTTTCGCTTCTCACAGTCTTGTAGTTTTTACTACTTTAGTAAAGAAAGATACATAAAAGTTTTGGAAAAGGGCTTGAATTTTGCAATAACACCGCGAAAAATACCTTTTGAGGAAATTATCTGCAGTGTAGAGGATTGTTTATCGAATAATAACATAAACAAGGATGATTTGGAGGTAGGCTTGCCAGGCCATAAAATGCAAAGGCCGGACTGCGCACTATATAAGGCCGGACATTTTAGCCTAAAAGCCGGACATGTTTTTTTTATTGCCAAACATAATGTTTTTACAGCTGGGCTGTTGAAAAAAGTATTTATACGTGGTGAAAAGTGAGGATATTCGATATTTATTAAAAGATGGACATAATATTTATAATAAAAAAACTCGTTTACGAATTTGAAATGTTTATTAAGTTACACTATTACAGTTTTACTTACAAATGGATCATCAGTCTTTTGTAGATAATTAAATATTATTAAAACTAAAAAACAAATGAATATAGCTCTCTTTTGGCATTCTTAATACTATAAACTAAAAAATATAATAAAACAAATAAAAATAATCATTCTTCTGGAAAGTAACAAAAAGATAATATTAATTTTACGGCTAGGTAAGAATTTACTTTATAGTAGGTATTTATAGAACAATTTAAAATCTTTAAAAAATAACAAAATCTAGTTATATTTGGCACTTGCACCTACTTTGTCAAGAATTTCGTTTTCCTTAGAAATCATATCGTAAAATTCTTTACATGTTAATTTTAAATTGCATAACAAGAACATCATCTTAGCAATTGTATCTGTTTGTAGTCTACTGCGTTCCTTTGTCCACTGGGCGTTTATTAAAGAGAAAACTCTTTCAACGTTGGCATTGTGGCCTGGTATTGCAAAATAATATTCTGCCAACTTAAGCAGTTCCGAATAAAATTCTTCATTATTAAATGATTTAAAATACGAGGTCCACTTCTGATGTGCCAACAGCTTTTTAAAGTCAGAGTCATCTTCGTGTTGCTTTAAAAATTTTATGAAGTTTTGCCACTGATCAAAAAATTTATTGTCATTTAACTGTACATTTTTTCTAGACAAAGTGTCTATCGTTTTTGCCCCTTGTTCCCAGCTTGGAATATTAGCTAAAGTCATCCACTGAAAGTGTTTTAGGTCAGTACAAAATTCACTGGTCCAGGAATTCAGGTAATCTTTGGCAATATTGTACATTCTTCTCATGTTTTGTTTAAAATCTTCTACCTCATCCCGACGAGCCTCCGATAAACGCCGTAAAATTTCGGTCACTTTCATTGGGCAAAAATTTTGTTCCAATCTTTCGTTTATATTTTCCACTACTTGCGAACACTGATCAATTACTTCATTGACAGAAATATCAGCAGTTTCAGTGTGTTTGATTCGGCTTTGGTATATAGACATGAAAGAATGTAAGAGCCATAAATAACACTCAGAGAAGTCATTTTCGAAAAACATTTGCAATGTTCTGGCCGGATAACTCAGTGAAAGAAAGTATGACTTTAATGGCTCGTACATTTGCAAGATTCTCTCTATGGCGGGATAAAGAGATAGCCAGCGGGTTTTTGAATGGCTAAGCATACGTTTAAAATCAATTTCCAATTCTGAACAAACTTTTTTTAAAGCTTCAGTACGAACTGTGAAGCTGGCAAAATGGTTGTGCATTTGCATCACTATGCTGTCTACACAGATTGGTAAAGATTCGATTGCGTGATGTACGGAATTGCTGAAGATATGTGCAATACATCCAACACCGACCATATCATCGTTTTGAGTAGCTGATTTGAGTCTACTGTAGACGCTGTTGGTCCCACTTCTCTCTCTACCGCCAAAGTTAGTATTGGTGTTGTCCGCTGAAAAAGCTATTAATTTATCCAATAAGTTTTTGTCCGTCAAAATGGTGTGTATGTAAGTGGATATTGTTTCAGCAGTCTCGTTCGGTAAGGCCTGTAGCTCCAGTAATTTAACTTGAATTCCTCCCTTTTCAGGGTTGAAATATTGTATAAGCACAGGAAATAGCTTAATAGCACCATGGTTGCTACTATCTGTGGAGACGCTCAAGTATCTGATTTTTGACACTTCTTTTAACATATTTTCTTGGGCAAATGGGCCTAAAACATTTTTTAGGATAGCTTCAGCTTTTGAGCGGGAACAGGTTACATCTTTTGCGATTTTCGAATCTGGATATATACTCTTGCAAAGTGGAGCTGTGCAATCTAGTGAGTTAAATGATTCGTGATGTTTAACGGTATGATAAACCAGAGTAGCTTCTGTGGCCCGAACGCTCCGTTGAAGATTTAAGTTCGCATTGGATTCCATGAAAATATCAATTCTTGATGTAGATGCCGTACTACGAATCTTCATTTTGTGTTTTTCGGTATTTAAATGCTTTTCTAAGTCAGCTTTGCCCTTATTAGCAATGGAAATTATTTGATCACAAATTACACATTTTGCGTCCCATGGCTCTTTGCCAGATTTGAACATCTTGTATTGACTTTTTAAACTGTCAGAAAATATACATTTTCTTTTCGACATGACTAATAGAGAGATCTGAAACAAAGATGTTGTACTTGTATTTGAGGTTTGTCAATAACACATTAATGCTACAAATAGGAAAATATAAAACTAACTCACCAAAAATACGGTCGCCGCTAACTGAAATACTTAATTGTACGTGAACACACGCCAAGCACGCGCAAACGCCACGCGTTCCTAGGGCAGACTAACGGGCGCGAACCTGTCTGCGGACGGTGCGAGCAGCGGGGCGGGGTAACCACGCTCACGCACGCCACGCGCGGCGCGGCGCGAATCGCGGGCCGGAAGATAGTTTGCTCTCCGCTCGCCCTTGTCCGTTCGGGTCGGGCGCTCGTCCGCCCATCGTCGTACGAATCGCCACTCTGACAAAAAGCCTGACAAAAGCCGGACAGGCCAAACACGTACATATTTGGCCGGACGCGACTGCAAAAAGCCTAACATGTCCGGCTAAAGCCGGACACCTGGCAAGCCTATTTGGAGGCCATACGACAGGATATAACTTTTAGTGATATTTGTTAAATTAATAATAATATAACAAATGTCACTAAAAGGTAAAAAATGTTATTTTTAAACAAAAAATTAAACCGACTTCCAAAGTAAAAATTAACAAAAAATTATGAAATTAAACTTATTTTCTAAATAATTCCCCTTTTACATTTGGCTAAAATTGTAACTATTTCTCTACTCAATCTTCATAATTATGAAGTCGGTACCAGCCAACTTGAACGTGAGTTTTATTCTAAATATTGTTTTATTCTGATGTTTTTCGGGCCTGTACCGAATTAATTAATGTTATCTTAACTTGTTTCTCATATTATCTTAAGCTTATCTTTATTTACACAATAATAAATGTATTAAATCTTGTATATAATAACGAGACGTGTGTTAAAATAGGTTAAACACGAGTCGCAGCTCGCGCCAAATTACGTAAGGCAGCCATGTTTGTGAGGTCAACGACCCGGTGACAATGAAATTGGCGCAGTTCCATAACGAAATGGAAATTTTGCAATATTTTCAGTTTTCCTAACATTTAAAATTTTCACATATTTAAAGCGTCCAGTGTCACACTAGTCGTTCTAATAATAATAGGTAGCGTTGAGCGTACACGTAATGACGAAATGGCTAATGGTAGAGTTAAAGTATGTTATAAACTTAGAACTCTACGGTCTACCACATTGCAATTAATCAAGTACCTACTAGATGCTACAACATATTATCATTATAATATTATGTTTCAGTGGCGAAGGCTGGTTCTCCTTCATAGGGAAGCCTGAGCCTGTATGATAGGTAAAGAATTTGATGAGGATCTTCAAAAGGTAAGCGGTAAGTGAAGCCGATAGGAATGGAGTTATAGGAACCCCACGCCACTGTTATGTTTACTGACATTAAAAATATTGCAAGTAGAGTTCATAAGAACTCAACTTACAAACTTCACTCTCTCGTAGCTCCTAAGTCGAAAGACAGGAATAGTCTTCCGAGAAACTACTACGAGTGAGGGTAGGCACTAGGCAGCTAGTAACGATTATAAGTTTGGTTTAGTAGATTGTCAAATTCTAAATGAAACCACTACAACACTGTACTTGATTATTGAGCTCCGTGGCCTAGTGGGTAGATCATTTGATTCGCATTATAGAGAGTGCAGGTTCTATTCCCAGGTTGTGGCGTGTAACAATGAGACTTTTTCAGTTCTCAAGTACATTATACGGACGCTCTAACGGTGAAGGAAAACATCGTGAGGAAACCCGCACGTGGTTGGCCCCAGACGTACGACGACGACGAAAGAATTTTTTTTTTTTAAATATGACCAGACTAGTCTAGGACTAGGCTGACTGTGTTGTGAGAATGAAAATGGCAACCATACGACATTTAAAAAACTAACTGTCCCAGGCACTACAGTATTTCAAGAGTGGTTACTTCGCTCGGAGAATACTGTATAAATCATCCAATAACGGATGAAAAGGCCTAAGTTTATTATGTACAATTCCATGAAATACTTACACCAATGCGAGCAAGTAGGGATGCTTGAGATGTTCGTTCTGGGCGACCCTCACGTCAGAAGACGCCATCTTGATTATTCACGCTCCTGGAGGCTGGAACACAAGACCATAATAATTATAAACATGGATGATGGGCCATACTGTGGGCAAACGTCTTTGTCGTAGTAATTTTAGAAGTACTTTTCTCTAAATCCCAGTCATAGGTATGTAATTGCTTTATTTAATAATTTCAACCAGTAATTGTGTTGTCCCTTTGTGTTAAAACAGTTGTGTGTTGTCCTAGTAAGACTCATTAGGATTCGTTTTATTCTAAGTCGGATTATTAAGAGTATAGTTTAATGACAAATAAGTGATAATTTACCTTCGTATACTTAAATAGCATTAACTTAAGCCATTAGCACAGATTAATAAATAGTTGCCATTAGGCAATAGGCCCTAATATTATGTTCTAGTTAAAACCTGATCAGTAATGTACCTACCTACCTACCAGGCATAGACATATATATTATTATAGACGAGGCAAAAACTGGCCCCACTTTTGGGGTTGTTTGGTTGGGGCTATTTTGACATTGGAGGTATGGTGAAATCAAGATGGCGTAACTTTTTCTTGTATGAAGATTTGTTCTGTTTGATGTACGTCAAAGCCCATTGCAAGCTTAGTTTTGAAGTTATTTTGTAGAAATAAGACCTAGTTAGGGCTTTGAAGGGCTTAGAATTAGTTACATTGTAGGTACATACTTTAAAATTTAAATGATGACTCTGGACAGTGGTAGGTATACTGTATAGGTAATAGGTAGTAATGGATATTTAGTCAGGTAACCAGCTATACCTAATAATATTAATAAATTGGTCAGTTGTCAAATGCACTGGACGATTTATTTTCGACACGCCCGCGCCGGATGATAAGTAGGTAATTATTATTTTATTGCAGGGGCGCTTTCAGCGGTGGACCGGGCTGGACCGAGCCCTCCGTCTAGTGGTAATTAGACAAATAATATTTAATCATCATTTAATGTTAAAAAACTAAATTAAAAAAATCATGATTTAGATTGTAGAGATTAGAGACACACTACGAAGTATATTGAAAAATTGCAGTTTGCAATACAATTTACACGACTTGTACGATTTTGAACGGACTTCCACTGGCAGACAGATAGCTGGTGGTATGTAAGTAACTACTTTTATCTCACGGTTCCGTTTGAGAAAAAGGTTTCCGTTTCCATTAGTTCCACACAAACGAAGTTACGAGCACCAGCTAATTGGTACTATTAATAAACGCTTGCGTTCCGTAGACGAGTACCTACCTGCCAGTACTTAGAAATTGCGTTAAAATTAATGCTCACGCTAATAGTAAGTAATTCGTGATATTTGGCGACAGTATGTACCTTTAAGTATCCCTATAAGGAAATTAAATACTTAAAGCAGAGACTTTGTCAATTTACGGCTAAGTAATAGTTTTGAAATTGTCACAAAGGAGTTGTGCAAGGGTAGCTGGTCATCTCTTACCTTGCATGTTAGTTCTGTAGGCAGAGTGGTTTATTTGTCTTTAATTATAAATAGATTACTTGCTATTAATAGTTTAACCGATTTCATATAATGATGTAGGTAATTATTATTAGGAAGAACATTGTAATTCGATGAGGCCAACTCAAACTTTATTTGAAGTAATATGAAACAGACAAAGGTATACTTATTTTAATTTTCAAATGTGCGACAGATTGCATGCAAATAAGTGTTAAATAAATAGCACATGCCACACGTCAAGGTCAAAGGAGATTATTGTATGTAATTTTCAAATTGACTTCCTCGCAATCAACACCTGGACAATCGTCCAATATATACATTAATCTTATATGTAAACCTAACCCACGGCTCTGCCCGTATAAATACAGTATCACGTGGGAACACTGTACTTTTTCGGGATAGAAAGTAGCCTATGCGTCAATCCAGGGCATACACTACTATCATACCAATTTTATGAAAATCTGTTCAGTAGTTTTTGCGTTAAAGGGTAACAAACATCCATCCATCCATCCTCACATACTTTCACATTTATAAAAGTTTTAGGACGCGTTAAAAAGTACCTAACAAACATCCATCCATCAATCTATCCATCCGGGTGGATGGGTATCCATTCTCATAAACTTTCACATGTATAATAGTCGTAGGATTCTCGTGTCACAGTGTTTGTTACAGAAGTCCTCCTCAACTGCTTGACCGATTTGTGTGAAATTTTACACCTGGTATTCGGTAGGTATAGGAATAAGTTGTAAGCTATTTTTCATACGTTATGTAATGTAATGTTTTTGTATTTTGATATTTTTTTATTTTTACTATATTATGTTTTTGGATTAAAAATACATAAGTATAAACCTTATTTTTCACCTTCTAACATCAATCACCATTGTTTAAAAGCGATATTAGTGCTGCAATAATCTTCAGCCCTCAGTGGTCGAAAACTGTCATACCTCGTAATCTTTCACATATCGCCTGTAGGTTGTTGGGGTATATAGTAGGTGTAGGCTGTAGGTGTAGGTATTAGGTGTAGGTTGTAGGTGTAGTAGTTGGTATACCAACTGTAGGTGTATGTTCGTAGTTATTTATTTATTCCATAGTAAAGACAGAAGAATGTTTGTTGAGGTCAGTAGATTCATATTGTTTTTCATGTAGATAGCTAAGTACTTACACTGAAACAAAGTTTGAAACTGTTTTAATATACCTACTCGAATCTAATTTGTTTGATATAAACGATATCAATTAAGTAAGTTATCACTATGAGTAAGCACATTATTTGAATTATTAATGAATAGATTTTTGCGAATTAGCTAAGTACACGCTAGTAATTAGCAGACATTTAAAAATATGTTTTATTACTTTTAAAGTTACCTTTTAAACCACAGTAATCAACACAATCATGTTTAGCACTTTTGTACTGTAACATCAATGTTTGCACCGATAGCTTACTTTATTGATATGATAGTTTAGTGTCCCAAAACAAAACAAAGGGAAATAATACATAGTAGGTACGATACGGCGCGGCGACGCGTTTGAACGCAACGCGCTTTCCCGCGCTACTGGCGGACTGAACGGTCTCCCACAAGTCTCCCACCCACTAGTCACCATAGATGATAAGTATTACTTCTAGTCAGTACCCAGATGCTTTAAGTGCAGAGGCATTTAATATCAGACACGCGGCATAGAATACATTACGAATACCTAACACAATAAGAGATATGATATTGTATAGATATATACCTAAGATAACCAGTTTTGTATGTATTAAAAATATGTGAATGGAGCCTATATCTAGATTTCTAATATGATTAAATATTATAATAACACAAAGTTATAATAGCATAAATCGTATTTAAGTATCTCCAAATGACCAATGCGTGATGATAGTAATACAATTATTTTTTTTGAAAATTAAATTATTATTTATTATTAAAAATTAAATAAAAAAAAGGAAACCGAAATTGAAATATTTTTAGGGAAAATTAAAATCTTAGGAAATAGTCTACGTTGCCACTGGTAAGGCCGCGGTTAGTAGATCCGCTCCTGTTATTTATGACTTTTTTAAATTGTAATATTTTAGACTAAATAAAAAAGGAATGTTTTGGGATATGCTCGAGCGCGTCAGATTAATATAAGGAAACATGCCCCCAGCGATTATGAGCTCTCAATGTGGAGGGATTCGCTTCGATTTTTTTACTAATCTGACTGACGGGGAACCCGTCAGTCAGATTAGTAAAAAGACCATTTTTCTAATCGGTCGATAAGGGTGTAGGAGGGGAACAAAGTTGCAAAAAAAAAACGTTGTGTGGACATGCTCTTAAGCGTCTGTTTTTTATTCTTATTGTAGAGGCAATTAAACAATAAAAACAGAAAATATTATCTGACGATTTCCGTAAGCTGAAAGTGATCAAAAGCCAAAAGTTAGGTGGGCATGCTAGACAAAATCCGAAACTATAAGGCATAGTGAAAAATCCTCAAAAGAGTTACCTACGAGTTAGATTTTGATAAAAACTAAACCTACATCATTAGATTTTTAATAAATTAATTTACCTAGCCAGGAATCGAACCAACTGATATTGAAAAAAAATATATACACACCCTGTATTATTACACCATTCGATAGTGTTGTTAATACCAAACAAATTCTGGGAAGTAACAACAAACGGCAAACTTAAAAAAGGCTACATATTTCATTCAAAAAGGCATTGCCCTTTTTAATCTTCAGATTAAGGATAATCGGCAAGATAATCGTCAGATTATTGGTCAGCATGACTGGGACATCATGATCATCATCATGAACCTTCAGTATGCTAATCGCGCTCGAGCATGTCAAGATAACAATTTTTTTTTACATTTTCAAACACTCGCTGCGAGTTTGCGGCACTTCCAAATCGTCAGATTAAGAAATTGGAGCATCTGTAGGGTTCACTGAACACCAGCTATGAAATATATCAGAGAGCTGTTGTAGCATGAACAATAGGTACTATAATCTGACGCGCTTCAGTTCATGTCATGGTTTTTTTTACAACTTTGCAACCATGTGGACGCTTCCCCACTGCGAAAAGCTGACAGCTCATAGGACCATTTAATCGTATTATAATCAGTCTACTAATCTACCAATTCTAATAGGTTTCCGCGAAGCTCGAGCATGCACACCAATAGCATTCTGGCCGCCCCTAATATAAATAAGCAGGTACTTAAACTTTAGGTTATAATTTTGTACAAATATCTATTATCCTCCTTACTAATTAAAAGATTTACACAACGCATAACTTTTATACATAAAACATAAACAACATAAAACAACGTTGCTGTCTTTGTCTGATGCGTTGGAAAAGTCACTTAATAGACAAAGACAGCAATGTTGTTTAAGTTATCCATTGTGTAAATCTTTTTATTAGTAAGGGGGAAAATCTACAATAAATTAGTTTTAAGACCAATCCGCAAAAATATTGTTACATAAATTTAATAACGGCAACACCACGCGCGACGTTAAAAACGTGAAAAATAACCAAAGTGGTGAACTTATTACTTATTTGGAACTCATGAAATCCGAGTCCGAAAAAACTGCTTTACGAATATAAAAATTCCTTAATAAATTAAAATGTTATGTGAACAGTGTACCTATCTTTTATGTGTACCATAAAAAACTATGAATTTAAAACACATTTAATTCTAAGCCTTTATAAATAATTTTCACTTTTAAAACTATTAAACCTAAGTTTGAAGTTCATAACTATTTCTGAACGAAAAAAAAATTATCCACTGACATTTCAAATGTATTGCCATCATAAACCTTTTTACACTGTTACCTGGAAGTTTTATGAATAAAGTTCACTGTTAGTTTTGTTGTATTTGATTTTATTGTCAAATAAAATGCTAGTGATTAAAAAATATGAATAATGATATGATTTCATATGTTGTCGTTTGTGAGGTCGTGCAATAATTATAAGGGTATTCTTGTTACCAGATTGTTTTAAGAGAGTGATGATTACAAATTTATTTTATTATTAATAATTGCATTCATTCAATAATTTGTTAGTTTTCTTTTATTTACTAAGTGTGAAAATTTAGTTTTAGGGCAATTTAGCGCATAATTAAATGACAAATTGTATATAAAAGTATGGCAACATTAAACGTCTGCCATTAAAGTTCAGTCACGCGAGAGAAAAATGTGAATTTGTGACCAATAAAATATTGTTTTTATTAGTAAATAAACGATTAATGTTACCTATTTTTTTCCAATACATAGTTTCAAAAGAGTTTTAACTAATAAAAGGGGTTTTACTAGTGTTATTGTAAATAAAAATGTAAATTTTTATTTCACATTGGAACTTGTTAAAAAAGTGTTTTTTTGTGACGTCCGAGGAGTGCTCTGAACAGGTATTTTTTTCTGCCATTCTTTATCGATTGTTTTACGTCGACGTACCCAAAAGGACACTTGTATCGCTCGCAATTGTAATTATGATTATTTGATTTAGCAAAAGTAATTAAATAGTAATAAAAAATCTGTAGGGCAAAATATTGAAGTTTTAACATAATATTTCGTTCAGTTAAGTATGTAAAGTAACAGGATTTTATATGAATATATTTCGACATTTAAAGGTTTTCAAGGTAGGTTATTTTTAAAAGAAGTATTAGTTATATCACACAAATAAATAAGAATTGATTTTGTATGTACAAACTCCACAAATAATAATCTGTAACTAAATTATATTTAAATTCTTTTCTTTGAAATTTCAAAACAGTCAAATTCAGTTCTTTCTTTCAGCAAAACAGACATGGCTGAAGATTTTGATCCGTTAAGCTATGGCTGTGTTGTGTACAATCAATTTATGAACTGCCAAGAGTTGGCAAATCCTCTGCCAATTGTTCAACCGGTCACAAACGGAGAACAACTGAAAGAAAATGTTTATGAAAATCCAACAGAACCACCTCCAGAGGAAACACTTACAAACTCAGAAATCAATGAGGATGTGAAACCGGATATAACTGCCACAAACAGTCAGAAAAAAAATGGTCGTCTCAAAAACATGTCTGTGAAAATATCGCAAAAAGACTTTAAATTTTATGGCTGCTCCCTGTGTAACATCTGCTACCCTACTCTGCCTGAGCTAGATGCGCATGTAGCGTCACACAATGACCGAATCACCAGTTACGATTTAAGGTTAAAAAATCAAATCAAACGGAGAAAAATCAAAAAGGAAACAAAAAAACATAAGAAAATAAAAGATATAGTGAAAAAAGAAAATGAACTTGTGGATATAGAGATTAAGCCAGAGGATGGTTATATAGGAACAGAGAAAGCAAATGAAGTAGACAATTCCAAAGAGAATTCAACCGATGAGAGGAATCTCACAAACTGTCAGAATGATCCCAATGAGTTGAATGCTAAAAAACAGGAGCTGCTTAATTTACAGAAAATATACAAGTGTTTTGCATGTTGCAAACAATTCACACTTAGTTATTATTTAAAACTTCACGTTAGGTCTCATACAGGTAATTTTACCTTAAATTTATTACAAAAATTGCAATACCAGTTATAGAAGCTTACAATCATAATCTTATTAGGCTGGCATAAACACTCAGTTAAGAAAGCCAAGAAATTTAAAAAGATCTCACAATTCAGAGGTTCCCAAACTTTTATCTTATGTGCCTCACCTAATATTTTGAGAAAAATACTAAACCCCCTTGTGGAGGGGGGAATTAGTTCCTCTTTTATGTTGTCTTCTGATATGTATTTGTGGTACCTAAACACCTAAAAGTTGTAAGCAATTTGCCTTTGTCACACTGTGCCGCACTAGGATTTTACCAATTATATTAAATAGTAACACACAGCTGAAGCCACCCCGGCCCCCTTGAATTATTCTACTAATTCCCAAAAGTGGTGCACCCCAGTAGTTGGGAATCCCTGTCATAATTAACCTTGTAATTGTGTAACATTTCAGACGAGAAACCTTATGTGTGTGCGGAGTGTGGGCAGTCATTTATAACAGCAAGCAAACTCGGTAGGCACAACAAGAGGTTCCATCTCGCTATCAAATATCAATGTAGGATATGCTACAAATTGTTCTGTAGGTTAGTTATATGCATTTTTATATGTTGTCCATTGTACTTTACGGTCTTGGTGAAATTCATGTTACACGGTAATAATACATGGAACATATTGCACTTTTTCCACTTTTTTAGGTACTTTACATTAATTTGAACAAATTTTTCTAGTGGACTTACTTAATACCTAACAGCTTAATACTAGTATTTGAAAAAAAAACATTGCTTTTACACAAAATATGTATTTTGTTTATAAATTCGTTTGTGAAATATATTGCGTCCATAAAAATATTATGTCATTCTTTATTTTTTTAGATTTGAATTCTTGACGAGGCATTTTGACAAAAAACACGCTGAACACAAATTAGAAGGAGAGCCTTATGGTATGTAGCTTTCAGATATTCTCTAAATATATATTTTAAATATTACATAGTGTTTGAAATCTTTCTTAAACATTTGAATTTTAAATATGTTCCAGACTACAATGCAATATTGCCGTACCTTAAAGAATTAGAAGAGCAATTAAAAGAAAAAGAAGAAGAAAAGAAAAAGGAAGAAAAGAGTGCAGACATCTGGGGAGACTTGTGGTCCGAGCCCATAGAACAGACTCCCAAGCCCCAAGAAATTAAACAGGAAGAAATAAATGAGATAGAAGTACCCATTAAAGAAGAAGTATATACCAGTATACCGATCAACATAGAAGAAGTAAAAGTTGACCCTGTTGACTCGGTTGAAATTAAACTAGAGCTGGTAGAGCCTTACAGGGAGGATGCAGTGGACTATCATGATGACGACGACGACGACGCCGATGAAGACAACAAGAATGATGTTGTTAAGAGAGAGAAAGCGACGACCGGTGATGATGATGATGATAATGATGACGACGTCAAGAACGAGGCGTAAGTCATTGGACTTATTGGATTTTGAATATGTGTTTAAGATTGCTTACATATTTGAAGAATATAAAAAACCGGCCAAGTGCTAGTCGGACTTGCGCATTAAGGGTTCCGTTCGATAGAGATGTTGCCTAATGTGGAATATCACATTTTTATACAATGCATTTTTTTATTTTTTATTAAAGATACATAAATCTAAAATAATAATAAGTATTTAGATTGACGCAAATAAAAGATTATAAGCAAATGAAAATGATTTTCTAGATAGATTATTAACATGTTGTCTAACATCGAATAAACGAAAAAAAAAATCTTAGGCAACATGCCTATTATCTATTATCTATAAAAACAGCCAAAAAAGTCATGTTTGTTGTAACCGGCAGTCACCAGTCCGACTAAGTTAGGACGGCCTCAAGCCATTAACGTAGACCCATTCGAAAAAAAACATGTTTGTTGTATGAGAGCGCCCTTAAATGTTTATTTTATTCTGATTTTAAGTATTTGTGGTTATAGCGGCAACAGAAATACATCATCTGTGAAAATTTCAACTGTCTGTCATGGTTCATGAGATACAGCCTGGAGACAGGCAGTAATAGGGTCCATTTTACCCTTTGGGTGTGGAACCCTAAAAACGTACAATAGCAAGTTTAATATTCCACAGTTTTTTGGTACTAAATTACCATCATCTCCTTACAAAATTAAATTACACCATTATAAGTTATAACCCTCTGGGGTCAAAGAATTCATGATGCATTTGGTGTAATGGATAACACAGCTGTTTTAACGTAAAGTCGATTTTAAAAAGTATATATGATATGTTTCAGGACATCAGACGACGACTACTTTCCATCCAACACCTGGGTATCGAGCCCAAAGGAGGAACCGGAGACGAAGAGCAAGAACAAACTGGAGTGCCCCGTGTGCCACAAGGGGGTCAGCTCGGCCTCGTACATGCGCGTTCACATGCGCACGCACTCCGGCGAGCGCCCGTACCGCTGCCCGCACTGCGACCTGGCCTTCATCACCGCCAGCAAGATGCACAGACATGCGCTCACGCACCCGGAGACGTGGGAAGGTATGCTTATATATATGTAAGGTATTCGGCGGGCCCGTAATATTTTTAACCTTTTTTTAAAAACGTTTAAGTATGAAAAAATTAAAAGCGTTTAAGTATGAAAGTAATCAAATTTTATTTGTAATTCTTACATATTACTTTTATAAATAATTATTATTGAAACAAATCAAGAATAATAATATTTAAAACCTCGGCTAAATAATTATCACAATCAACAATTCTAAGTAGGTAGTGAAAAATATTTTGAAACCTTTTAATTTTAAAGTAGTTAAAGTAATTAGAATTCATGTCACAACTAACAATGTCCTACAGAAAATCAGGCTTAACATTATAGTTAGAAAAAAAATCTATTTAAAACAATTTGAGGACAGCGATCACAGCGTTCGACGAAATTAACACCAAAATGTCTATGTCCTATTAATAGTAGATTTTTGTGAATAGATCATATACTGGTTAGCGATGAGGATCAAGTACATTGTATGTGTATTAACTTACTGAGCATTTTATTTTTTTAATTATTAAAATCCGTCAAGAAATAATGGATTTATTAAAGTTTTTCTGAACGGCTAGTTTGAAACGCGCGATTCCGCTGAATTGGTTACGATGACGTCATCTGTCGGGATCCGTGCGACAACGGCTTGATTGTACTCATACTTCATAGCTATTGCATAAGTATTAATTCTCCGATTCTTCACGCTTAAATATTTTAGTTGTGTTTAGAGGGGAGATGACGACGACAGATGACGTCACAGCGACTCGCTTCATTCTTGGGCGCGTTTTTGTAACTAATGCATTAAGATTATTGTACCTTCGTCATTTTTGGTCCGATTTAAATAATTTTTTACAGAATTTACTGGTTTTTTTGTCACCCATAAGTCTGCATACCCCACAAAAAACATGACTGATCCTCATTACCACAGTCCTATTTACACCCGCAGCACCGAAGTTTAAAGAGCATTACGGATGCTTAAACCCTAACCTGGTCTCCCTCCAGTACTCACTACGCCCGCGCCGAAACAAACCCATGTCTCGCTAGTTTTCTCCGAGGTTGTGGTCTACTACCGGCCCATTCGTGCCGAAGTTTGACATATATTATGCTTTTGTATTAATTAACGTTAGATTCATTAATTGTTTTCAGACGACATAAAACCTGAAGTCAAAACGGAGAAAGAAGAAGGAGAGAAGGACAAAAAGTAAGTTTTGTAATCATAACATGTTTTGGTACAAAACAATTAATAGCATAAGCTACGGCCACGACCTTAATGTCTTTCGGCAATCGTCGATTTTCATACATCATCTGTCATTTCGGTAGAAAATCGAAGATTGCCGAGGGCCATTAGCAACGTGGTTTAACTGTACTTTGTTATGTTTTTGTTAGAACATTTGATTCAGTCAAGGGATTTGCTTATTTTGGATCTAAAAATATTTTTTTACACAACAGAAAAGCTATACAATGTTGCTTTGTCTGCCAAGTGACTTTTCCAACATGTCAGACAGACAGCAAACAACAAAGAAAGCTACATTGAATAACTTAGTCGTTGTGTAAATAGTTTTGTAAGTAGGCGGGTAAATGTGAGAATAAATAAAATGTCTATCATAGAGGGCGCACAGTCGCGTGCGCGTTACAGTCTGCGAGGGCGACAGCGCCGTCCCAACCGAAATGTTATCAAATATATTTACGTTAATAGGGCTTCTGAAAGAAGACGTATTGGTTTGCATGCCTAATGCTCTATGTTTACACTTTATAGGCTGAAAATGAAGAAAGGTCTGGCCAAGTTTCTGAAGGCCAAAAGCGGGGAGAAGAAGAAGAACGGCTACCAGAAGCGGCCGTACTCCTGCGAGTTCTGCCAGAAGAGGTTCCTGCACCTGGCCACGCTACAGGTGTGTCTTGTGGGGTCCCCGTATTGCAAATCTGGCAGATAGGCTCAGTTCTGCAGCATATGCAGTCAAAAAAATTAGAGAAATTTCCGATGAGGACAGCGCGACTACTTTATTTTACTTATTTTCATAGTGTAACGTCATACGGCGTCCTTCTATGGGGACACGCTGCGGACATTAACACAATATTTGTGCTACAGAAGCGAGCTATACGTTCTTTATAAGATATCATGTCTTGAATCTCTGTGAGAAAAGTTTAAAGAAATAGGTATTTTGACCAATTTTCCCATATTTTCGCTAAAAGGTGAACCCGTGCAAGTTTCTTACGCTGGTTCTTCTCGTCGGGCTATTTTCCGAACTGGTGGTAGGCATCATGTAGGACAATTCTATAAGAGTTACTTGGTAACCTACATGGAAAATATAAAGTTTGAGTTTGTACCTGTATTTGTTGGTGTAGGAACTGTAGGACTATGTAGTTAGGTTGGTATTGTAAGTGGGTAGGTGTAGGCATATGTGTTTTTCGGGATTGCCCTTTTGGTGACAACAAGTAAGATTTAAAGTGGGAACAAGTATGATTTACACAAAGGGAACCATTTCATTGCTCTCGACTCTGGGTCAATTTTGGACATCACCTTTGGGTTGTCAATTAACATTACAATCTGTTCCTATTTTACTAAATGCTCTATCTTTAAAATATATTTTTGTATAATTCTAAGAAAGGTAAAAATTTTAAAAGGTATACCACAGTGCAGTGTTTGAATTTTATTTTATGAATGTTTGTGTGTTGTGTGTCAGGTTCACAAGAAGTGTCACGAGGGCGAGCCGCTTGTGTACAAATGCAATTTCTGCCTGGCGGAGCTGGCCGACGAGGCTGCGCTGCGGGCGCACGAGGCCACGCACACTGGGCCCAAACCCTACGTGTGTACAGTCTGCGGCAAGTGCTACACCAAGCGCGAGACCATGGTGTACCACCGCAAGTCGCACGCCGAGCACTCGCAGTACATCTGCGACGTATGCACCAAGGGCTTTTCCTCCGCCGGCAAGCTACAGCGGCACCTGGCCGGCCACCGCGCCGCGCGCTTCGTGCTGCGCTACGAGTGCCCGGTGTGCGCGCATATGTTCCACACACGCTACCACGTGCAGCTGCACCTCAACACGCACCAGCGCGAGGGCCTCATCTGCGAGCAGGACCGGCCGCACGTGCTCGCTATGGTGCTGCAGAACGCGCGCCGCCTGCCCCGCGCCGGCGATGTCGCGCCGCCTCCCGCGCCGCCCGACGAGCGCAGCCGCGTGTGCAACATCTGCGGCGAGGTGTTCCAGCACTTCTACTACCTGGAGGAGCACCTAAAGTCGCACGGCTCGCGTATCGCCGTGGCACCCGCCGACCCGCCCGAGGACAAGAAGCACGTGTGCCCCGTCTGCAGCAAGAGCTTCAAGCTGCACTACTATCTGAAGCTGCACAGCTTCACACACACCAAGGAGAAGCCGTTCATCTGCCAGCAGTGCGGCAAGGGCTTCATTACGCGCGGCAAACTCAAGCGCCACCTGGAGACGCACTCGGGGCTCAAGAAGTACCAGTGCCACATCTGTTGCAAGTTCTTCACGCGGCCCAGTTACCTGCGCATCCACGTGCGCACCATCCACGGCACGCAGGACTACAACTTCCGCCTCGACGCGCCCAGACCCCAGGGGGACTACCCGCTGCCCGAAGCCGAGGATTGCTAGTGGTGCTGCATTGCAGACAAAGAGATAGTTGACAGTGAATAGTTTAGCGACCCTAGTGACTGCCAGTGAGCTGAACATGAGCACACGGCGCAGAATATTTTCCAGCCCAAGTGTGAATTGTTGCAGCTATTTCCTGTGAGCCACGCATTGACTGACATGAATTTTCCGGCTGCTTTAGTATGGCGATCTCTTGTGTATTCCCCGTAGAGATAGACTTAGCAGCCCCAGAACAATGGAGGGGATGAAAAGAATATTAATGAGAGTTTTACGACCGTAATCTGTGCTAATTTCACTTTAGCTAGAAGATTTATCTGTTGGTAAAAATGATGTAATTTTCTTTTATTCAACTTACATTCAACTCAAGGTTGTGCACGATTAACATAAGTCTACAGTTTCAACACAATGAATGCCACATTACTGTTAACTTTATTGATGAAAAAGTTTTAGTTCGCAATAAGTTAGATCTTTCCTTGTTTAATTGTCGATTTTACAAATTGTAGGTAATTATTTATTTATACTGTTTTAAACCAATGTCAGATGTATATATTGTCATTGAAATTTATTTCGTTCAGTCAAGTTATCGAGTAGATGAGTGTGGTTCGCGAGTGATTCGTTCAACTGGACTAGTTCACTTGCGTCATGTCGTTCTTTCGTTAATCCAGTTGTGATTATGTCTCAAATTAAACCGTACTTACTACAAAACGAACATAATTTGTACTTACCCATTGTTAAGTATTTATTGCATTATGTCTGTTTCGCAATATTCTAATAAGTGTCGCATAGTTTATTCGGAAGTTTTCACACTATAGTATCAAGCAACAGACCCTTAGCCAAGTTGCCATCGCTAATTACGACGACGAAGTTCCAAAACAAAAATGTATGGGATTTGACATAAACATCGCTCATGTCAAATTCCATTCATTTTTGTTCTCGAACTTCGTTATCGTAATTAGCGATAGCTACTTGGCTAGTGGCTTAGATACAAAATATATAAGCTAGATATAAGATAAGCTATGACACTTATTAGAAAATAGGCCCTAACCTTGTTTTATATAATATGTTTATTCATTATTGTTACCATAAAAATACCTGCATCTCACCAACCTAGTGTTGTTTTACAACCAATGTATAATTGTCTTTTGTCGGTTAGGACAATTTGTTCTAATTAAAATAATTAGGAAATAGTATACATTAATGCTTAAAAAGTATTTTAAGTTCGCAAAAACGTCGCTGCTTGAAAAGAATTTCTTGTAGACTTCTTTTTTGTTAGTCTCATTTAGTGGTTACAAAATAATTTGGGAGATGGTGCTGAATTTCGGGATTTAGATTTATTTAAGTGATCGGCGAGCCTATCTTTCGTACCTGTTGGACTGTGTGTTATTTTCTAGAAAATATACCAGCTACTCGGGTAGTAAAATAAAAACTAACAGCTGGGTGTGGGCGGTATCGCCATAAATTAAATAACATTATGTTTACAATGGCAGGTAACTGTCAGGCGACTGGCAGATGGACTTAAATCGAATAAATAATCCAAAAATATACATTAATAGTGTTAAGTTGATGGATGATATTTTTGTAAATAAATACCTAATTGCAAGTCAAAAAATTGTAGTCGTGTAAGTAATTAATTGTAAATAACTTTAGTTGTTTGTTACGTCGATTTGATTCTTGTAAAGAACTCAGTCTAGATTTATAATGAAAAGTATATGTCTTCATCCCATATCACTGTTTATACGCACTCGGCCAGACGCGAATATGAGATTTATTATACAATATAACTTGGAAAGACTTGGGCGTTTTTTACACATTTTTCGATCAGTCGCGACCACATATACTTTTAACATTTTCATCCACATTTCATTTTCTGTAATTATTTTAATTCAGGTCCTGGGGGAATGAGGGAACTAATTGTTGTCAATAAATGATGATGATATGATAATCTGTGGCATGGTGGCGTATGCTGAAAGTGACAAACTATGATTTTTTTTATAAATAGGTTCGAACTTTTAGGTAAAAATCCTGTCAAAAACTTTGAACTTTAAAAAAATACCTGAGTTCTGTAGCTCGCTACTGTTTCTCGAGTTCACGTCGTTGCAGACTCGACAGTGTTTGTATCAACGACGATGAAATCAGAAACCTATATTGCCACCAGCTCCCAAGTTAAAAGCATTGAACGGAAATCTCGTCTTTGATGGATACGTTAAAGAACTTTCGGCATACGCTATTTTGGATTAATTGTATACTTGACTTTAGCACAAAATCTTTCTTTTTGGTAACGTAAGTTTGTATTAGATAAAAACAATGAAATCACTATAGGTTTCTACAAAATTCCAATTTTATGGATCGAATTATCAGATCCTCGACTTCATGTCTCGACTACCTTGGAAGTTGTCTTTCGAACAAAAATATTTTTCAAATTGGTTCAAACGTCTTCGAGTCATTGTAATATGCAATGTCCTGCAAATGGGCGACTTGTCTTGTAATCTCGGCGTAATTATGCTCACATCTAACTTAACTTTATCTTGTTCGTCGCCGGGGGTAATTGTTGCACAGTAAAATGCCAACCGTGAAGAAGCTGTGTGCGAAAAGTACCCACCTACCCCCCTACTGGGCGAACATGAGTTAGAGGGAAGTGAATTGAGAGAAGAATATTCCCACTTGAACATAGATGGCGCTGTCTTGGAATAATCATTAAATCACTTAATGAAAATATAAGGTTGACCTTTGCATGACAACATCCGTATTTTTGTCGAAGTGGCTGGCGATCGTGGTTTTGCCAAGTAGTTAGATTTTTTTACGGAAAGCTATTTCAACCAAATCGCCTTTGAAATAAATATCATAATTCCTCAAACGAATAAAACAACGCTATCTATGGTCAAGTATAGCGAGGTGTTCTTTTAAATTCGCCTCTCCAGTACCTACTCATGTTCGCCTGGTAATGAGTACAGACAAGTCCTGAAATTTTGTATAGATTAATTTATTTTTTTGCTTATAACTTACAAAATAACCTAACTTAATTTAATTTACGGTCGCCGTCGGTAATTCCATAGTAAAATGCCGAATGTCCTTTGGCAGTCACTAATTTGGATGATTTTGTTTGGTCGAGTGTGCCATTACAAATATCTAGTTTGTTACCGTAGCAGAAGTTGTTGCACACACACTAGCCCACATTCTGTTTTATTTTATGGCCAATTTGTCATAAATCACATGTAATAATGAAGAAATATTGTTAATTGTTAAAGTAAAACGACCAATTTTGGACAGAGTTTTGGTAAAATGACCAATGTTGTTTGGATGTACAAGACTACAAGTTTCTTGAACATAATAAAGTATAGAGTAGCGTGTTCTGTACGCACAGAACACAATTATTTGTAAACCACTGTTATGTTTCTTACTATAGGTATTTTCACTTAATATTCTCACGAATCACGTTTGTGTACACAGCGTGTGTGTGAAGCCGTGTGTAATGCGGGTTGTTCATAGACGTACAAGAAACGGTTCTATAAACGATAATTTTGGATTTGGGGCACTTTGTGATGATTAAATAAAGTTTTTTTGTTAATGTAATGTTTTTCACTGCTCCCCCACATATAAATATTCCCTTTCTGGACGTAATGTTGTGCCTTGAGTAACAAAAAAGCAGTTAAAATATCTCATTGCTTTAGTCGGATGGTACCACACATACAATCGTATATATGTTCCATACAATTTCTACACTGCACGGTGCTGTTCTGGACGATCGCGAGCGCGTAGGTGAGGGAGTCGCAGACGACGTCGTGGATTTTCTGGTTGTAGCAGCCGTAGAAGAAGCCCTGGGCCCGGGTTGCGAGCGCCTGGGCCTGACCGGCCAGCTCCAGCAGCCGCGCGCAGCAGCCGGCGGCGCTACACGCGGCAGGCTCCGCGCCGCTCGCCGCGATGTTCGACACGATACGAGGCATTTTGGGGTTATGTTTTCTTGTCTATGGAATTACAATTTCCAATTCAGTCTTCTGCCACTATACCTTATCCATACATCATGCTACTATTATAAATGTGAAAGTTTGTGAGGATGTATGGATGGATGTTTGTTACTCTTTCACGCAAAAACTACTGAACAAATTGCGATGAGGTTTAGGCTCTGGATTAAAACAGGCTACTTTTTGTTCCGAAAAAGAGCAGTATTCCCGTGGAATATACCCGATAAGTAGGTACTATATTTACGCAGACGGAGCCGCGGGAAAAAGATACTCATACCTATGCAAGACTAACTGGAAAAGAATGAAATCATGCTTAAGTATTATATTTATTTGCTGAAGCAATGGAACTACACAAATATGATCCGAACAGACGCATTTTAAGTATTCATCAAGTCAAACTTTACACCACAAGCTGTCCCAAACCCATAGATGTATTATAAAAATGTGATAAAAAGACCAATATAAATGAAAGTATGAAACTTGTAGAACAAATCATTACTTTAGACTAACGAGAGATTGAAATCAATAAATATTTGCCTGTAACTACACGTTGTTAAGAATTTCAAAGAGAATTTCATTTACATTAAAAGGAATACGTATTACTACGTCATTGCATGTGCGAAAAATTGTAGCCGTAATTTTTACCTTACTCCACAAATTCCATAATCTAGTTGGTTAGAGTTAACGACTGCTTGATTTTTAATGCTTGTGAAATATTATATTCTATTTTTTTGTTACATTTTTACGAAATATTTATCAAACACGTTGTTGTGTCAGGCGGACATCACAAGAGTCGTGACCATAGATGATAAGTAATTATACCTAACGTCGTGACCATGGAAGTTATATACAACGGATTTCACACTTCAAGTTTTGTACCTACTCACAACAATGAATTGTATTACAAAGTTTTAAAGTGTATTTATTGATGCATCTTACACAGGCGAATCCGAGCCGAGCGAGATAGCAGGGAACGAAACAATATTAGATCCTTACATATGAAATTGGCATTTTGTCGTACTGGCCATTTTGATCTCAAATATATCTTCTTTGGTTAGGAATTCCAATTTCAAATTTATACCGCTACTTACTCATGCATTTGTTTCGAATACCGTAATTCATTTGTTTTTTCCTCTTTTGGTTTTTTCTTTGCGTTTGCGTTTCTGTTTACAAAATGGATAACTTGAAATATCGTATTATTTTCGAGTACGAGTTCCACCGTGGCACCAGTGCTGCAGAAACGGCTCGAAGGATTAATGATGTGTATGGCGGCGGTGTCGCAAAAGAAAACACAGTGCGTTTTTGGTTCAAACGTTTTCGTTCTGGAAATTTCGACCTGCAGAACAAGCTCCGTGGACGGCCGGAGACCAAAGTTAATAATGAAGAATTGAAGGCTATAGTGGAAGCGGATCCATCGCAAACCACGCCAGAGTTATCTGCAGGCTGCGGTGTTAGTGATAAAACTATGTTAATCCACTTGAAGCAAATTGGTAAGGTGAAAAAGCTTGAAAGGTTACCCACCTTCTACTTACCTCATGAGTTGAGTGCAGCAAACCGACAAACGCGAGTCGACTGCTGCGTTACATTACTCAACCGGCACTATTAATTAAGGAATTTTAAATCGAATCATTACCTGTGATGAAAAGTGGATCCTGTACGATAATCGGAAACGCTCATCGCAATGGTTGAACCCTAGCGAACCAGCCAAAGCCTGCCCCAAGCGAAAATTGACTCAAAAAAAGTTACTTGTGAGCATTTGGTGGACTAGTGCCGGTGTCGTTCACTATAGCTTTCTTAAATCTGGCCAGACGATTACGGCAGATGTCTATTATTGCCAGCAACTGCAAATCATGATGGAAAAGGTAGCTGCTAAACAACCGAGGTTGGTCATGCGTTCTAGGCCACTGTTGCTTCAGGACAACGCTAGACCACACACTGCACAACAGACGGCTACCAAATTAGAGGAGCTTCAATTGGAATGTCTAAGACATCCACCGTACTCCCCGGACCTTGCTCCAACAGATTACCATTTTTTTCGAAATTTGGATAACTTCTTGCAAGGGAAAAAATTTAACTCCGATGGGGCACTCCAAAGCGCCTTCAAAGATTTTATTGATTCCTGTCCAAATGATTTTTTTAGTAAAGGAATCAATGAACTACCTATGAGATGGCAAAAGTGCAAAGATAGTAATGGTATATACTTTACATAAATAAATTATGTTAAAAAAATCGACTTATATTCCTCCTTTACAAAACACTAATTTCATATGTAATGACCTAATATATCGTGCCCTATCCCACATGCTAACACTTATTATGAGTGCCATAAAGTCGTAATTCTAACGTCGTAAAAATGGACTCCAAAATATTACCATTTACCAACTCAGAGACAACCTTAGAAGAAATAAAATAAAAAGAATAGATTTTTCACTCTTATGGGTTTTTGCCAATGTTTTGTGAGACAGCTGCTTATGGCTTCGATTTTAGTACTCCTCCCATGATTTAATATTCTTCCTAGCTTCTAGGGACGCCCGAAAACACGAAGCTTTATAGTATAAAGCGTAGGTACATAGTAAATAGGTACATAATTACCTAGTAACCTCGAGCAAGGTTCGACGGTAAGTCGGACGCTTAGCACGGAGGAAGTGCTCCCGCAGCGTTATCCTGATTGTCCATATAGATGCTTCGCTTCAAAACTTATTGATCAAAAAGAACAGTTTAGCAAATCTTATTTAAAACACGTTATTTTACCAAATACAAGCCACTGCATTATATTATGAACATTTAGCTGAATGTAAATCGAGGCTGAAACACTTTAAACTTCAAACCCCAGAGGAGCGCCGGAAAATATCAGATGTTGTAACACTTTTCAAAATTTCAAAGTTCTGAGTCAACTAGCTTTAAACGTACAATACCTAGATTTCCCATAACAGGGGTGTTCTGTACAGATGCTGCGCGCACAAATGTAGGTAAATTTTCTCCCATGGACCGCATGATCTATTGCTATCACTCACTTCAGGCTGGCATTGAGTTGGACATTTTTAATGACGAACTAATTACATTCAAAAGAAAATTAATAAAGTCATGTGAGGACGATGGTACAGATAGCTCCTAACATTTTTATAACTAATTAATAAGAATCTACATTTAATCACACCTATGAATTTGTTTTAACTACTTTCATTTTTATTTTTATTGTATAACTCAATTCTATTGTATCTTTGTTATATTATTCTGTTTTTATCGTAGTAATGATTTAATTTAATTTTATTATAAATTATTATTTAACTTTAATAATTTTTTAAATTAAAGTAATCTAATTTGTGTTATTATTCATTTTAAAATTTTATGTCACTGTTAATTTTTATATTTTATTTTTAGTATAATTGTATTTATAATGTAATTCGACTTTTCTTTATTTTAAAATTGACTAACATAAAATGATGTAAATACCTGTAATTGGCATGCAAATGTATTATTTATTTATTCTTTATGTACACAAATTTTACAATGAAACTAAGACAACACAGTGATGAAAGTACATAGGTGTGCTTATCTCTATAAGAGCTATATGCTCTCTATGTAAAATAGAGTAAGACTATATTAACTCATAGCCGCTGTACATTTTTGTAATGCTGTTATAATGGTGTATCTAAATAAATAAATATTATAACACACACACAAAAAATGTTGGTACGAAGTTCCGTTACGTAAATGTATTTACTCTGTGGTGTACTTTTGTCTGTTCCGTCATCCGTGTAGGTCACCGGCGACAGTAATCTACACGAGTCAGTCACGAGATAAGAGAAGATAACGACTTAAAAAGGTCGTGACACAAGTAACTTAGAACACAATCTCTATGGTAATAAATAAAGATATGGAGCCCTTTGCAACCACAAATGCCAAAATAAAAGAAGAAGAATAGAGCCGATCAATATAATCTGAATTCCTTTCAACATTAGCGTAAAGTGGCATCAGATGTAGATAAGACATTACGTACTTATAAATTTTCTTCATACAAATAAAACAATAATTTCATAATAAAGTTTCAAACAGCATATATTGTAGAAATAAAAAAATACATGTTACAAATAAACTCTTCAGCTAAAATAAAGTTATCATAAACCGCGCCCCGGAGCCGCGGAGTGGCAACGTCTGTGACGCGGGGAAAGAAAAGTCCTTTTAAAACTAATAATTTATTTTTATTACAAATACACGAATTGCATAGAATGCCGGTGTCATAGTTCCACAAGATACTAAATAATCACTTAAACATTACTCATAAGCTTCGGACAGGGAGTCGGCCGCGCCGCGGGCGCTCTATAATATGTACAACTAAACATCGCTTATAATTTTAACATTCAAACGAACTAAACACGACACGGTCGTCCGACACCGTGCGCGGCGCGCGGCGTGCGCGGGTACGTACACTAAGCTCAGAATGTTCGCAACAATTGCGAGGAATTGCGGTAACACCTTCGTACTGTACTCTGCGTATGCTCCATTTGTCGTCAACTGTTACTAAATAACATAGAAAATGGCAGTGCTAGAGGAGGCCGAGATATGTCTGGAACGGATAATTTAGGTGTTGTATATAAATAACTACAAAAAAAATATAGTGACAAAAGGAGATCGAAAGTTTCATAATAAATCTGACCGCGGCCGCGGCCGGCTCCCGCCACATTTAACATACAATAAAAATCAACTTGTCATTTTAACAACTCTAGACTTACTCTAGGTAATGTCAAATTGATGGGCCCCGCACGAATATAATATTTTGTTAACTGGAATCGGTGGGGGCCCGCGCGGCGCCGACACGGTCCCGCTCGAGGCGGATGGCGTATGGCAATCGTGAGGTATTCTGGAGTCTGTAGTTCCGTCGGCCGTATCGAGCTCCGCGTCGAACGAAAAAAATTTAATCTACGAACGTAGGCTAGCCGATAAATTTAACTTTACATATAGAGTGCTATATTTTATATATAATTTAGAGTTAATAGTGTCCGGGCAATATTTTCCGGGCGATCCGGGAAGATATTGCCCGCACGCGCGCCGCCGCCGCCGTCGCCGTCGGGGCGCAACTTAGTTTAAAAAGCACGAATGGCGCGGGGAGTCCCCTAACACGAAAAGCATTACGTCATGCCGTCCGCCGCCCGCCGACCGACAAGTCGCGGCATACAAAATCTATCGTAACCTAGAGCATTAAATCGATACTTTTACGTTAAAAGCTACCAAATGTTTTAGGATCCTAGCAAGATTTGCGAGTGCGGTCGACGCGAGCGTACGAAACGCGGATACAAAGTAAACTTTTTAATAATTTTACATCAGTATTTTACTTTACCTAGTAATTTTACGCATAGCAGGAGGAAGAAAGAATTTGAAAGTTCCGTGGACGAATAAATAAACTCGACAGCGTCTTACGTCTACAGCTAAATGCTCTCGCGTTCAAAAATAATGATGCATAAATATATAACTGCTGCGAATCACAGTACCGCCAGCTGCCTCATGACTCTTACGAGGAGTTTACGTAATGTACACCTCGTACTATTTAACTGTGCGCATACGATACGTATATGAAAGCATGTAAATATATTTTCTTTCTTCTTTTATTGTTGGCAAACCATCGCTTTATGCAACATTCTGCCAATATAAATATCATAAAACATCGTCAAATTTTACATAAATTTTGACAGTAACAAGTCGTAACTCTATCCATAGACACGTAGTAACAAGGCCGCTAGAGGGCGCGTGGCGGTACTGCAGCCGCTGCTGTGGTGGGTGCGGTTGTTCCCGAGTCCGTCTGTCCGCTCCTTAAATAAGTCGTAAGCGATGGCAGTGATGGTGGTTGAGTTTTATCTGAAAAAAAAAAACAAATAAATAAATATGAGTAAATTGAGGAATACTTAGCTATGTACAACTAAACAATATATGGTATAATAATATATTGTATTATGTAGCGATATCAATACTTGGGAGAATACTATGTTATTTCAACACGATACAAGTTCATAATATAATCTATAAACCTCTAGGCGGGCTGGGGCGTGCTGGACTTTTCCTTCTTTTTCTCCTTCTTCTTCTTGAGGAAGGACGGCGTCCGCAGGCCCTTCTTCTTCTTCTTGTCCTTCTTAGGAGAGTCTTCTGTCGACACTTCCTTCGACGGAGAGCCCTGAAAAGTACACAAATAAATATTACTAATAAACTATTATTTTTGAATTATTTTCTATATAATATGTAGGTTAGATATGAGCGCCGCGCCGGCGCGCCGAGTGAGCGAGAGGGATAGTATATTGAGTAATTTCTGTCGGTGACTATGAGCCATAGACATATTACCCAACACATATAGACCTATATAAGCCTTACTCCTTTCATGCTTTAAACGAGCATAAGGTGGTTAACCTCTGCATAAGGGACCATAAAGGCAGATCTACTGAAACGGCGTTGATGGAGCTATTAGATCGCATTGATAGAGCCATTGAGCATAAAGAACTAGCGCTATGCGCCTTCCTAGATATTGAAGGCGCGTTCGACAACACCTCCACCTCCTTTATTACGGACAGCCTGACTCCAAGAAATATAGATCCAAAGAGTGGATCAACGCCACGCTTAACAATAGAGTAGCGTCATCAACTACCATGGGCTCGCTAAGGGAGGCGAACTGTCTCCGCTGGAGTGGTCCCTGGTAGTGAATGGACTGCTAAAAGAACTGAACGATAGAAGGTTCTACGCTCATGAATACGCTGACGATCTAGCGATACTAGTGATGGATAAATGAGCATCAGTGGTCTCTGGGCTAATGCAATCATCACTGAGAGTCGTTGAAAATTTATGCAAACCGGTGAAGCTAACAGTCAACGCTAATAAGACAGTCTTGATACCTAACACCAAAAAGAGGAAGTTGGAGGACTAAAACCGCCAACACTCTTCTGGAAAAATACCACGTTTGCAAGCGAGCTCAAATATCTAGGAGTGATTCTAGATATTACTTGGAATAAGCACATCGAACACATTATGAAACAGGCTAGAGTGCTCTGGGGTCCTGCTGGAGACTTGTCAGCACTAAATGGGGCCGAAGCCAATGCTATTTTTTTATATAAAACTAGGGGGCAAACGAGCAATCGTGACCACTCAATGGAAAGCGATTACCGTCGCCCGTGGACACCCGCAATATCACAGTGGTCCGGAAATACCGCTGGCGACAGTTCATTTCAGAGTTTTACTGTGCGCGGCAGAAATATTCGGGTAAAGTGCACGGTGGAGGATTGCCACTCATCAAGGTGATGAGAATTATAAATATTTTATAGCTTGGAACGGTGGCGAAAAGTTGCAGCAGATATAAGTCCGAAAAATTCCTCGGAGCATTCCCTATAAAGTAACCGATTGAGGATAATATGATATGGACGCTTCACATTTGGAGGCTAACTTATCCTTACCCTCCACATGATATCGGAACTGGCTATGGTTATACACAGCTATATAATAGTGAGGCAGAAGGCCACATATGGCTGCGTAGTGTGGCATATGGCTGCATAGGTCAACTGCATCGAAACAATAAATAGTGTACAGAGACTGGCCTGTCTGATCATCACAGGTGCGCTCTCGTCGGCACCCACCACTTCACTTGTAGCCCTTACTGATCTGACCCCACTTCCTCTGCTTGTTCTGGAGGCTATTATGGAGGCTGATAAGGCGGTTCTCAGCAACCGGGCGGGCGATGGATTCTACAGGGGCATGCCACCTACAGGCAGTAGTAGTATGCTAGTTTGGGAGATTTCGCAACCGCGTTTCAGGCTGAGATCTTCGCTGTTATTGGTTGTTCACTAGAGAGCCTACGCAGTCAGTCATAAAAATGGCTTCGACGTCAGTTCTTTAAACTGTGGACGTTTATAAAACTAAAATAAAATGGAAGTATTTTGGAATTGTATAATTACGTTGGCTTTTTTTCATCAGTACAAAAAAGTGCCTTAAATTGTATTGCATTGTAATTGGATGTAACTCAGTAGATAAAAATATTTTTATAGCTATGAACTATACGTTTTTTTACTAGCAAGTACAAACTTAAAAAAACTTTTAAAAAATAGGTCACGCCGCCGACGACGCCGCCGCCGACCTACCACCCATCGGCGCTCATGTCTAATGTAGATAGGAAAATAAGAGTATTTTTAATTTGTGCTCAAAGTAAAAAAAATATTTGTTCGAAACTTCGTTTTAAAAATCCGCGATTTCAATCATAACAAAGTGCAGACCTTTTTAACATTACAACGTATGTTCATGTCAGTACTAGATTCACAGGGTAATTTTTATTCAGTACTAGTCGCCCCGACACACATTGTTCCATCTTAACTATAAAGTGTAGTAAATGAATAACCAAACAGGTGAACTGAACGCACCTGTACACATTTGTCAGTCAAGTGAAAAATTGAATATAGTGAACATTTAGTATGAGAAAATTCAATCGTCGTTTTTAGGTTATTTCTCCACAATTTTTTCGATCAAGAAAGTAAGTTCCAAAGTAAAAGTTGTTTACATTCAATAGAATACTCTTTCTTAAAGTTTTACGCACTAAATAAAAAAAAAGATCCTGTAAATATAAAGATCAATGATCTATAGATCACCTCTTTACTGCTGTGCGAGAAGGTGCTCTGGTGCGCGTCGGAGTGGTCGCCGTTGACCGTGTGCTCGCCTGGAAACAAACGCACCCACTTTTGAGTACAGCTGCACTAACACATGCCTTTAAAACCATTTTCCGAAAGTCGTAGAAATACTATCAAAAATAGTTGCAGACAAATTTTGTAAAAATAAAAAAAATGATTAAGAAGGTGAGACCTCCAAAGTGAACACTAGTATACCCTTTTTCTGGAGGCACAAGAGCGAGGTGGTGAATTTTAAAATCTCGAGCCTGTACATAGGGCCTAGCAGGAACATTTGACAGCGGCGTAAACGAAGTTTTTATGGGCGCTGTCATGACTTCGACAGATTTTCATACAATTCTCATTCGTTAAGGTTACGTTTGCGCCGGTCAAATGTTCCTGCTAGGCCCAAAGGTCTTACATATTTCAACGTGTAAAGATAGATAGGCACGTGCAAAACAGACCACTTTAGTGCAGTGGAGCACATTATGTTGCTGTACTAAGACTAAGAGATATATTTCATTGACAAAACTAATGTCCAAAGGCGTCTAGAACTAAACGTTTTTATAAAATGTAACAATAATAACATGATTACATCCACAAAATAAACAAGCGGCACACACACAACACCACTAGTGCACTGCTTCGCTCGTGTCTGTCAAGTTGACATAAACCAACAAATGGCCCTCCCGCGGCACGGCGTTGGTTTACGCCAGAAGTTAAGATGTGCGGTGCAGGCAAACTCACCCGTGTACGGTATGACCAGAGAGCTGCGCTGACGGAACCACCCGTAAGCTGTGTAGTGCATGCCAAAGAATTGCAATTCATTCTAACCCATACGATAGGAGTGGTTCGTTAACCAAATTGAAAATGAACAATTTTTATTTCCATATGAAACTCAACAAGCTTTTTTCGGAAAGTCGAGAGAAAATGCCACTCCCACCGGTCCAACCCTAACCCGCCGAGAAGAACCGGCGCAAGTGAGCCGGACGTACCCGCAGCAATACCAGATAAGATAATAAAATGATAAACAAGACCGAAGGTACAAAAACTTGTGGAACAATTTTTTGTACATTTATTCTGTGCCATTTTATTTCTCATTCCCCATTTGCTGTAATGATGAACCATTTTAAAATGAATTGCAATTCCGTTATGAGGAACAAAATAAAACGTTAGTAAATAAACAAAACATCGCACTGTTAGAAAACTTATTATTAAAACATTACAATATTACAACATGCAAACATCGAACACAATACACAATATAGCAAAACGAGAACAAAACATCTTACAGCAAACAAATGTAAAGACGAAACAAACGTACAAATGCATTAAGAACATTTTGATACACAATTGTCCAAAAACGTTTATGAATTGCATCAAGCAAAAACACATTTAGCAAATTACAACAGAGACAAGCGTGTGTGCGAAAAACAGTACAATAAGTGAATATTATATTATTTTTCGTCTTTGTGCGTTATTAAATCTAGCAATATGTGCAGCTAATAATATATGTAGTTAATACAAAAGCACAGTTCGTCAAATTAGATCAAGGCTAACTCTTATCACAAAGGTTGTTACCGCATTAAAGATTATCTCTCAATGTTAATAACCATGCCATGATTAACTGACAAAATATTACAGTGGGGTGCAATATGTATAAACGGAAAATCGATCAATGAAATACATCCCGGTCGCTGTTATTGACGACCGTGGTCCAGACCAATGTGTCTGCATTTTACCGTCTTCTTCAACAGCAGCAAATAAATCGTTTCATGTAGCGACCGAAATACATTAGCGTCAGTTCACACCGCAACGAGACGACAAAATTGTACTTTACGCTTAATTGTAAGAGTTCGAATGTCAAACTGCACTGCACTGCTCTGCATAGCGCGGCGCCACACTTCCAATAAACTGTGTACTAAATAAAATTCAATTTCGAATCACTATTTTAAAATGCAGCGCCGCGTCGTGTTCGTCTCGTTTCGGTATGAACTGACCCTTAGGCGTCATTTGACGTCACACCGAAGATGCGTGCAGTAAATTGAGTTACAATAATTACTTTTTAGTTTAATGCCCTGAGAATGTGCTCACATTAAACCAGGGTTACGAAGTCTCAAATGCAAATTACAGTAGACAAATAAGACAAATCTTAAAAACACGGTTAGTAAAAAAACTTCAGTCCAAAGAACAAGAAACAAACGGACTTAAAACATATTTAGTTGAAATCGAATTTAACGTTTTCCAAATCGCTCAAATCGAAACTATCGGTCAGCCTAAACTTGGATATGATTCTATAGAATAACGTGTCTTCGAATGGGGGCCAGCTGTGGCAAGCGCGGGTGGCGCGGGTGGCGCGCTGGTCGCGGGAGTCACACAGCAGACGTTCGGTCAAGTCACTCTCCGCTCTGTCTACGGTCACTTCACGCGGTAGCAGGGTGTAAGATTCTGCGTGCTTCAAACGTATATCATCGAGCTGTGCTTGATTCTCAGAAACTATACCATCACGTTTCGCAACTATTTCTCTAATAGATAATCTATCCAGATTTATCACGTTTCGCAACTATTTCTCTAATAGATAATCTATCCAGATTTTCTTCTGTATTATTATGTAGGTCCACTACAAGGAAGCTGGGCAGTTTTCTCTCTGTTAATCTCTTTACAAGTCTCGGTTTCGGGTCTTTGGGTGGGCAGACGTCATCGAATGATAGCCAATATCTGATACCCCCGCTGTGCTCGGTCTGCGACATGGATATAACGTTGGACTTCCTAACGAACGGTGAGCCTAGTAATGTTTCGTCCTTCTCGTAGAGTCCGCTCCAGTCCCCTTTGGTTTCGTTTCGCTTAATCGGCGACTCTATGCACTCGTGTAAAGTCGTGCTCGACTGCTTATTGCCAAATAAACCTGAATCTATAAACGCTGTATTCAATTCGTCGGTCTGTTCTAAAATAAAAGTTTCATTCAAAGCATTCGTGGCGTCGGAATCCTTACATTTTTCAGATGAGATTTTTTCCCTATCATCGGCAACACTATTCTTCGATGTATTGTGTGCATTGAAACAATCCAAGTAACTGTCACTTTTGCATACTTCGATGTGGTCTAAATATTCAAACTCGTCGCAATTTTCAAATTCATCATCATTACTCTTGTTATGTGATTTACACAACTCGGTAGACGCGTACGAAACTGTAGAACTATCCACATCAGAGTCACTTTCTGTCGTTATAATCTCTAAAACATTTCTTGTTAGAGTATTGTTACAATTGTCGATGATCTTTTGAATCAAATCATTTACATCGCCTGTGCCTAAAAAATGTTCGTTTTCTGGTCGAGTCTCGTGTAAATCACTGGTATTTTGTTTCAAACAAAACCAGTCGCTAGATGTGGTGTAAATAATATCCTCGTATTCAGCTACCGTCACAACTTTACACTTTTTTCCTTTTCGGGCTTTAGTTTCGCAAATTTGACAAGACATATTAAACAAAAAATAAATTATTGCTTCAACGATGCGATATGGCTCCGTGAGGTACAAATTACTGGACTCAGTTGAAATAGTGTCACTTAAATTGATGTTTTTTTCAATATCTTGCACTAATTCTGCAATAGAAAAATGTATGTCTGCTTTCGATTCTATGCTCCCATCACATGTATTATTTCCTATATCAGTTATATCATGTTGTGCATGCCGATCGAAGAATATTTTTTCATCAGTCACTTTACAAAACCTTTCAAAAATAATGCTTAATATTTCTACAATGACTTCTTGTTTTTCAAATTCATTAGTTGATTCGAAACTGCATACATCATTGACAGAGCTAGAAACGGAAGCTCTAATAATATCGGTGCTTTCTGGAACTTTTACGGATTCTGATATCCGATTCTCGTCTGTTTGTATTTGACTAATCGTATTTGAAGCTTCACTTAGGCCACTTGTTTCAACTATATTAGTAATTACTTCTATTCCAGGATCAGCGTTACTATCACGAGAGGACTCATCGTATGAGCTTTTAGATTCTTCTGAAATAGGTTCAAGTAGGTTCAAGTTTTGCTTTGGCATTATAACTACTTTCTTAGGTGAAACTTTTGGACTTTTGTTGAACTCTTCACAGTAAACATTAATAGGAATAGAGTAGTCTCTGATATCTTTTTCTACGAGATCTTTTACGGGACTCTCGTATGCCGTTTCATCTAAATCTATATGTTCAGAAAAACTGTGATACTCGCCATCGTTCTCATCTATTAAATCTAACTCTAGATCTGTGTTGACACACTCAGCTCTGTAAACATCGTCCGGCTGTATGTCATAACTAAGTGGAGCTACATTGTCAACACCGACGGAACTACTGTATCTTCTTGTATTTAATTCTGACACTTTTGTGGACCATCTGTTATTTCTTACTCCTTCCTTACTGTCATCGACGCTTGGCGACAAATCTCCTATATAATTATCTTCGTTGAATTCTTGACTTTCTACAAATTCCGTCTGATAATTAAGTACAGGTAATTCGATAGCTTTTACTTTAACAATCTCAAATCTATTAGACTCATTCTCCTCTTGGCATATATGGAAAATGTTATTTAGGGAAGAGTAAAATGAGTAGGTGCCCAACTGCGTCTTTTGTTCATCTCTTCTAAATTCCCACAAGTATGGGTTACTGAATTCACCGCATGAGGAACATCTGGGCAAGTGGAAGTGTGTGGGCTTCTGGTACTCTATGTAGGAGTTGACGAAGCCGCCGTAAGACCTAGTTCTGTAGATTTTATTTTTCTTGGAGGTATTACGCGGTAGAGTCTGACCATGAGAGCGAAAGTCACACTTGTATCGGTCGGTGTCTGGAGAACCGATGGAAACTAAACTAGTTCGGCTGCTACACCTATTGATGAAACTGTTTTCGTTCGCCGAGTCTAAGTTGGTACCTAAATTCTTTTTACATTTAGGTTGTGCGACAGTTTCGTATTTTTCAATGACGTTGCTGAGATTGTCGTTTCTGGAGTATTTATGTATCGAGCGCTTGTGTGCCGACCGAGCTTCGTCGGGCTTAGCTTCAACAAGGTCAGTACCTGTTAGTAACGACATGTTAGTAAAAAGCATAAGCATAAGCAATAAAATACGAAAATTTTGTTCACATTTGGAAAATGGAATATAATCAGGGTGGCAATGCAATAAATTAAAAAAAGGATGCAAAAATTGTTGTCTGATAAAAAAAAAAACGGGCAGTAAGAAGTTTAAGAACTACTAGGGCGTTGTATGTTCTACAAGTTTTATGGATTTTTTTGTAAATATCAATCACAAATGCGACGACCTTATGATTTTGATGATGTGAAGGACACACAGACAGACACAATGACCTAACCGCCTAGCTATACAGCGGTACTGCCGCACCATATACACCGGACACAGAGAACGCAGGACACACACAAATATACTACAAAAAGAACACTGATACAACAACGTAAACTAATCGTAGCGTAAAAATGACAGCCCATCCAAATGATGTTTTATAAAGGATGCTATGTACTACTTTCTAACTACATTACTTTCTTCTTTACAAATTTTAATGAACCCAAGTATTCTTCCTCAACATGATGGACACGAATTTAACAAATATTGTAATTCACGACACAAGATCCTGACCCCACGACAGAGAACGAGTATCTGGATTAAACTTGGTTCGACGATTGTCATGTATTATTTACCCTTTACTTGGTATGACTTGGTATTCACATATAGATGGGGATGGGATATCCTTTATTATCTAGCGTCCATCCTACTTACTATTATAAATGTGAAAGTTTGTGAGGATGAATGTATGGATAGATATTTGTGACTCTTTCACGTTAAAAACTACTAAACGGATTTTGATGAAATTTGGTATGGATTAAAATCTTTTTATGCCGAAAAAGTAGTGTTGCAGTGAAAAACTACTAATACGGGTAGAAGCTTCATAACTAAAAGTCATTACCACGAAATAAATCAGCCCCCGCGTCTATTCATGATCAACAAGTCTTATCCATCACATAAACACCACCACCAGGGCACCGGGACACTCGGGGCTCACCTTTGCCCACCGAGCCGTGCACGGCGTGGTAGTGCGCGCGCACCACGACCTGCGCGGGCGCAGACACCACGGGCAACGACGCCGACGACGGCAGCGACGCCGAGTCCAGGAACACCTCGTCGTCCGACAGGAGGTTCGGGTCGCGGAACTCGTCTTATACACAATCGAATATTGGAGATGTAAGGGACAAACGAGTTATCGGATCGCCTGATATAAAGCAATTACAGTCTCCTACGTACGTATCAGACAGTCGGAAGTTGTGTGTGTGTGTGTTGCCGGCCTTTCAAGAAGAAGCTCTTTACAAAGAACGGTATAACTACCCTTAGTTTCCAAATTGATATTAGACATAAGTGCGTTAGTAACTCAATACCAGAGCATTCTCATGCTGTTTACATAGTTTGGACTGTATTTGCCGAAGGCTTTGCATCCAAAAATTCATAGAAATAGAACGATGTAAATAAGAAACTAGAGCTCCAACTATAAAAAACATAAGTAACTTGGAAACAAAAGCCAGAGCAAATTAGCCCAGACATTATTGGTAATTAGTAAGCGTGTTTGTACATACGTTTGTACGTGTCAAGTATGTGTCAGGATAACTAACCTCTGGTCAGGTCGGCGTGCGCGCGCTCCGCGGCCAGGAAGTCTGTCGTGTCCACTACAATCAAACAATACCATGCTAGCTACCTACTGGAGTTCGTGGAGCATGCTAGAAACACGAGCAAATATTGTACCACAAGGAGTTAGGTACTAGGTCCCACACCTTAAGGTACAAGGTACACATTGTCGCATTCGCTTCCAAACGCGAATCAATAATGTGAAATACTCAAAAAATTTATAATTTAATTTAATAGATTGACATAATATTGAGGATTCAAAATTTACATGCCAAAATACATTCTTACAGTAGCCACACGTAGCCTATCGTCCAATCGGATCGGATGTTCGGATTGGATCTGTTCCATATTGTCAAAAACAGGATGAACTATATGCCAATACACGCCAATTATACACGTCAGTTCTAACTGATCCAATTGGCAGCGTCGATTGCCGATTGGACGACCGGTAACTGTAAATTAGTGACCTTAGGTTAAACAGCTGTTTTGTTTTTAAAAACAAAATGAAATATCCATATTCCAAAACAGCTTCCTACACAAGCAATAGGTCACGAAATTTAAAAGTACAAGCACTAAATAAAATGCTTTAAGCAAATCTAAACCGATCCAGAGTAAAATTATTTATAAATACACCATTTCCATATCTATCATATATATATATATATATATATATATATATATATATATATATATATATATATATAATATATATAAATAATAAATACGGGTGTACACAGAGGTATGACGTCACTCACCATCGCTGAGCACGACCTCGGGCTGGCTCCTCACTGGAACTTGTTTCGTCTCTATTCTGAGAACGCGATGCTCTGAAAAGGTGTTACGTTCATATTTTAGCTACTGTGTAAAGTAGAAGCAAAATGCGGTCGCGGAGCACGTAGAATTTCGTACATTGACTCATCGCTACTAGTCTCCTTTACTCGCGCACGAATATATTGCTATCGCGCTCCTATCGCGTACCTGTGTAAGTTCATTATTCATTATTCATATACATTGCACTTTAGCATACTAGTTTCTTGGCATACTTGAGTACTAGTGTAATAATAGGTTAATCTGGCGTGAAATAACGTTTGTGTAGTTTTGGGTTAGGTTAGAACTTTTTTATCACGTTCGAAACGTCTTCGGAGTGGTAACACGGCCTCGCAAAATCCCGGTGTGACATAACGTTTGTGTAGTTTTGGGTTAGTTTAGAACTTTTTTATCACGTTCGAAACGTCTTCGAAGTGGTAACACGGCCTCACTAAAACCCGGCGTGATATAACGTGTGTAGTTTTGGGTTAGATTAGGTTAGGTTAGGTTACTTTTTATCGCGTCCAATACGTCTTTAAATATTTTTATATCATTAATCATTATGCTTAAATATATTTATGCTTTCTAAAAGTACGCTTAAATATCGTTATGCGTAAATAAATGTATGCTAAGTATGCGTAATGATTATTATGCGTAAAGTGACTATGTCAAAAAAAAACCAGTTATGCCATATTAATATTATGCGTAACTATTATTAGGACAAATTAAATTATGCCAAATTAAATTATGACATATGATTTTATGCGTAAAAATATTGACATGAAATTAGCAAAACAATTGTGCCAAAGCACTTTCAAGGTATGAGGATTTAGCGAGAGTATCTTTAACATGTTTCGGCATGAATGGGTCGACTCGACCGGATGAATACCACGGCCTCACATCTCGCAAAATTGCATTGTTTCGCCGAGTGAGTGAGGTTACCGGAGGTTCACGGAGGATTGGGAATTTCAAGGACCAGGAACGCAAGTGCGCAACACAAGTGTAACCCCTCTGGTGTTGCGACTGTCCATGGGCAGCGGTAAGTAGCTTACCATCAGGCGATCCGTCTGCTCGTTTCCTGGTCCATTTCATTAAAAAAAAAACTACCTAGAGAAGGTTAGTAGTTAGCGCTGCTTTTTTACATGATTTTGTGCACAGAGTTACAAATAAGTAAGTAGGTCAATAAAATAAGTTACTGACCATCCCGCGACTCCTCCTCGGTGTCGGACGGCGCGGTGTTGGGCGACGTGATCTGCGCCGCGCTCACCGCCTCCGACTCCGAGATGTCCGTGTCGTCTGGAACATTTGTTAAAGTAATGAGTAAATACAACTATTACATTTTGTTGGAACGATGGTGGTGACGGTGGTGACGGTGTGCTTTGGGTGACATTGGGTGCATGTAGGTGACACAACACATAATATATCAAAATCGCCATTATTATTATTATCTAAGGCCTCGGACACAGCGGCGTGCGGCGAGGCGGGCGGCGGGCGCCATAGATTCTTTTGTAGCCATAGCATTGACTTCGCATCCGACACACCGCTCGCCGCTGTGTTGGAAGCAGCGGCCCAACAGGCGAATGAATGACGACCTTAAAAATACTAAAACGAAACAGAAAGAATTTTAGCACAATCAATTTTAAGGTCTGGCAAACAAAAGTTGAACCTGAGAAATGGAGGCAAATTTAAAAAATCTAAGGGTGACACAACATTCTAATTCCTATGAAAAAAATAAAATAACCTGATGATTAGTTATTTGATAATTAATAGGCTACTTGACCTTGTTTTTATTTATGTCCTAAATAAAAATTTGTTTTTTTTTTCATAGCCGATAAACATCAAATTAGACTTCTTGCACAATATGCTTTTGAGACTTTCTTTTAACCTTACTTCACAAACCAATCTGACACTTAAATTTAATATCTCTCCATTCAAATTATAAATTTATTCAAAATCAAAATATTAACGTCATTTAAGTACCTACGTAGGTACTTTTTACAATTTAAATGTAGTTTATTCCCAAAAGTTCACTAAAACGCTTTTCCTTTTACTAATTTTATTAATTGTGCAACCTTTTTTATATTACTCCATATTACTACATTTTATTATAAATTAAAACATCCATTTCTTAATATTATGTTAAAGCACGTTAAATATTGCTGAACATACATAGGTTGATTACATATGGTACATAGGTTCATTTTAAATTTGTAAAATGGTTCGATTAATTTTCAAATTCTAAAATTATGCAAATGTTGCGTAATAAGCCTAGAAAAAAAATCAACGCGTCATAATTATTTCATTACAAAAAAATATTACATTATATTGAAACCTACAAAAAAAATAATTTAAAAATACACTTAAAAACCGCCGAAAAACTATTCGGCCATGTTGGTTGATAGATTATCTGTGATGTGACGTCATGCTAGTGCTATTTGTAATCTGTGCTATAGTCCGTAGTAGTAAAATGGCGGTGTGACGTTCCGTTTGACGTTTTGACATAAATAACTTCTTAAGATGTCATGAATTATTTATTTACAGAAACACCCTCTCGTTTCACTACTACATAGGTATTATGTGTTTAGTGTGTTTGTGTCGTCACATCCTTGCCGGAAGTTACTTAGAGGCGTTTTCATCAGTAGAAATTAAAAAACTAAAATACATATTTTTAAATCAACTTTATTTATCAATCTTAATTTTTTAATTAATGATATCGCTAGAATACGATTTCCTAAGCTAAGTACTAAAGGAAATACTCCTTCAATGTATGAAATTAAATATGAGTCAAGTAGCCTATTAGTACTAACATGAAAAATAAAATTTTTAAATAAATGTTTTTTACTCTTTCAAGCAAAACAAACTAAATTATTGTCAAATTTTTGTTTTTTAAATTGACTTTGAAGGTCGTATAGGGTTGCCAAGTTAAAAGTTTTCAAATATCCCAGGTTCGACTTTCTTTTGCCAGACTCTAACGTGATCAAAATAAAGAAACAAATGTAAGAATGACACGGAGCAATCCGTTCTGTAGAATGGGAAATGGCACTCACAGTCACCGCGCTGCTTGCGCTCGACGGTGCGGCGGTACTCGTCCATCTCGGACTCGGTGACGTGGTCGAACGGGTTGCGGGCGTACGGCGCGCTGTACATCGTCGCGTTGTGCTGGTAGCCGCGCTGGATGATGCCCTTCGACGCTGCACCCATCAGCACCTGACACATGATATAACATTAATAAAAAAAATGCATTTCAGGATTCCGCACGCAATTTACGCGACGTTATTGGCGATGAGCAGAATCCCTAGCGGAAAGTCGCAGAACTAACGTATGACAGATAAAAGAATGGTTAGACGTACGATTTAAAAATAATTTGTAATTTTTCAAGAATATAAAATAAATTCAATTTTACTATATATATTTAACAGTAAGTTTTCATATTTTTCCTACTGACGAAAAGTTAGGAAAATGTTGGGAATACGCCCTAAATCAGGAAGACCAGCTTCAAAATACACGCTTTGCTTTTTTTACGGATTGCTCACATTTCACAGAATTCAGTCATTAGATTACTTTCCAGAAGTTTGTACAGCTAAGTTTGTACCATATTTGTATTTTTGTTATATTGTTATTAGGCTGTAAGCCTTCTTAAAATGTTATAAATAAAACCTAAACACCTAACTTCTCCAGATTTTCGTTCATTTACACCAGCACACAATAACATTCCGCTTTTAATAATTAAAATACTGTTCACCCTCAAGAAGTGTTTTTTTTAGTACTTTTTACCACTTCGTAGATGAAACAATGAAATCATGACGCATTTTTATAGAATTATTTCAATATAAAAATAAAATCGGCTCTTTTTATTATTTTATTGCTATCTTACTGTAAAGCCATACGGAAATATCAGTCATAGGATAGTTCCGAAATCCGCCACTAGGGAAATCTGCTCGCCACCAAGTGTGTGTGTAGTGCATGCACCTTGCACGCGGTATCACAACGGCAAAGCTCCGAGATGTTTTGCCGGAACCTGGACTTAGGAACTTGGATATGTCGCAAACTCGCCACGCCCACCTAATCCCTAGCCATCAGCATGCCCTGATCTACAGTACTCCGCGGTCAATAGTACTCACGACGTGGTCGCCGGTGTGCGTGTTGGCGGCGTCCTCGCCCACCAGCTTGGAGGCCTCGTCCCACGTGACGCCCTCGAGGATGTGCGACTGCGGGCCCGCGCTGATCTTGTCCGCGCGGCGGTTGTCCTTGATCTGTAGTGCCAGATACGTATTACGTATATATATATATATATCGTATAGTTTGTGACAACGTATAATGTTGGTTTGTGCGAATTTAAATGTTACTGAAAATGTGTGATTGTGTAATATGAACTACCATTGAATTAATACACCATGTTTAATAAAATTAAAAGATCTATAAATGTCTTGTATAAGTGTAGTGTGTAATAAAATATTAAAACAGTATCTCACCTGCTGCTGCAGTGCTTTGAACTCCTTGGGGTTTGTGTTTTTGGGCACGAACTGTAGCGTGTCGATTTTGACCGGCGTGGAGTGAGCGGGCGAGCCGTTGTCTTGCACCCACTACACGTCCGACCGACCGCGCACGGGCAGGAAAAAAAGATACAGTTAGTGAAAATGTTGCCAGCGTGAGACGGGAGAGGACATACAGGATAGTCAGTGCGAAGCGCCCTGGCGTTGGCAACGAGAATGTACAGTTTCGGACTCATGGAACGTGCAAAGCTTGAAACGGTGTATAGTACAGAAGCGCGGAGAGAGACGGCATGAACTAGAGCGAGGGAGAGCTAGAGGGGGAGGGACAGGATCGTCGTGGCAACATTTTAACCAACCATCTTTTGCCCTACACTGTACAGACTCGACATAACACCAGGGTATTATGAAATGCTATTGAATACGTTTAGTGAGAATTAGAAAAATAAAAAAAAACAGTAGGAAGACCCAAAACACCGCAAAAGAAACAGACAGCCAGTGAAAACGGTTACCTCCTCGTCGTTAGCGCCCACCCACTGCAAAACATGATCGTCATTAGTCGCGGCAACACACACGCATCAATAGTGTTAGTAATATTCAAAAGCATTTCATACGAGAGCTCGCGAATAAATAGATTTTGTTATTTATATATTATTTATTTGTATTATAATCTTTAGAAGCACAAGAAATTATATAAGCCGCCCAATATATTCAAATATTTATATTGTTTAAATATATTGGGACTATAAAATCGATACACTCGTTAGCTTACGACTAATATAAGGGCGTCGTCATACCGAGTGCGTTAAAACTGCAGTCCACTAGATTTAGTTCAAACTTTGTCTAATAATTTCTTTCAAATCAACATTTTAACATTTTATAAACTAAGATTTTGGACAAGACCGCATTAATAAATCTTTATATTAGGTCTTATTACATTGGAAGCCATTTTTGACTCAAATTATTGCACTTAAAATTATTAATCTGTATTTTTACCCGTCGCATTTATTACTACCATAATAATAAATAATTATTAAAATTAAAATTCCCAGTATAATCTAATTGGATAATAATTACGCACAACTTTTTATTTGATACAGCCCCAATAACCTTAGTAACAGAAAACCTATAAATAATTAAAAAATACCCGCGTAATCGCACTCAGTATGAAACGCCTCTTCTTTGATAAACCTCTTACTATTAAACATCACTATAAAATCATAAAATTTGAGCTCAAGTGTTAGAAGCTGGAATGTATAGAGCGGTGAGCTTAACTGACAATATCCGCGACTTTTGAACACAATACTCGTTTAGGCCAGGGCCAGACACAGGATGTACAGTTTACAGCTTGCAATGTACACCAATCGGAAATTATATTATGCCTTATATTACGATAGTGTGTGCACATTAGTTATATAGATGACATAATAAATAACAAAAAGGAACGTGTTTTTTTCTCGCTCGAATACTAGACACAACAAAATCTAGTTTCGCAATGCTGGGGCTGGCCTATAAAATATAAACTATGTACTAATATACAAAATAATACACATTAGTATGAAGAATGTCTCGCAAATATACATATAGTATGGCCGCTTACGTCCTGTAGTGTCAGCTCTAGGCATGTACATAATATAATACATATATCTAATGCCCATATAAAGGTCTACACCATGATTGAAAACTATTGGGGAAGATTTCAATCTATTAGCTATTCAAAATTGATAGGCTAAAGATTTCTAACATTCTAAATAGAAACAAACCTATTAAGCAAATTGATAAGATTAAAAACAGTTATGAAACACAACTTAATATCAAATTACGTATTAGCAAATGAGTAAAAATGAACATGTAAAAGAGGGCACCCAAATTGTAACATTTTGTATCTATTAGTAGATACAGAAAAATTGTATATGTGGCCACATAGTTTGTTTCCATACGCCATACCAAAGGCTATACCTTTATTATATATCACCGCTCGTATGTCTTAAAATTAACAAAAACCAAGTAAGGAAACTTAAAAAGTTTAGCTTATGTTAGTACAGAGACTGGTGTGTTGATACATTTTAAGACATACAAAACTGAATTTTACATAGTTATCATGATTACGAGTACGGCACCACATCCAGAGACTAGTACAACTGCACGGATCACTTCAAATGATAAGAACTGTCTGTCGGAGGATAAATACAAATTAAACGAAACTAGGTAGTAGGGACCCCTATAAAAGTCAATTGGTAAATTAATTTTGAGACTTGGACTGATAAATCTTCAAATACCATTGAATAAAAGCCTACCCTATTTTTAGACACGTCTACACGCTAGGCAATAAAACCAAAACCCTGAGAAACATTTTGTGATAAAAAAAAACAAAAGGCTTAGACTAGAATTGTAGCACGTACACAAATAGAATTGAAAAGAATAAGCTCCAGGCCCAAGAACAATCATATTTTAATCATCCAATCTCGTCAGATCTCGTCTTTATTTTATATTTTTTTTTGTTTCGATCACAAACACAATAAGAATCAAAACTCCACCCAGGCAGTTCGGGACGCAAGAGGAGATAGATTAAAAGTGATCCATGAGTCTACCAGTCTACTCGGCCTCGACCGGTAGGTATAGTTGAGACCACGAGAAGAAAAAATTTATGTAAAGTAACATTCAGGGCTTCACAACCTTTTGATTATTAAAAATTTGTCGTTGAACTGTATAACAAATATGTCAAAACCTAAAAATCATTCGGGCTGGTAGGTGGATCCCAATGTTTTCGATATGAGTTGGATCTGGAATCAGACCATGTGAAATTGATAATTCATTTTTAATAACACATATGTAATATTATATTACTTTGAGAGTATTGAATTTAGAATTATTTTTATTTTGACAGATGTTCATAGTTTACAAAATTTATTTCTTCTCGCGGTTTCAACTGTAGGCTAGCGGTGTACCCCCCAGCCTGCGGATAGTCTACTCGGCCTCGACTCTAAGGTATTCTACCTTGGTGATCTTCTTGGGGTCGCTGGTGCCGGTCTCCAGCACCTCCACCTTCTGGTAGACGTTGGGGGAGTTGAGCCACCGTGTGCGCTCGCCCGTCTTGCCCTGGCCCTTCTTCCATAGACTGTGGATAATAAATGATAATAGTAAATTAAGATCTAGACATTACTTCCTATATGTCATGTTATGAAATTTAACTCGTTTAAATAACAGAAGAACTGAGACAAATAAAATCTAAATGCAATACTTAAAACATGACCTTTAAAAATATTATACTATAGTAAGATTTATTGATATCTTATATGCTAAAGGAGCAATTCTTGTATATATGTATAATCAGAATCTCAGAAACGGCTTCAAGTATTTCAATGAAATTTAGTATGCAGGGGGTCTCCCCCCCCCTAACCCCCTGCATTGATTTAGATAGGTCTTATGACTTGTGTGCAACAAGTGTATCATTAGTTTCGACTGTATTAATATCAGTCCAAATGGCAGTTTAGTACGAGTATGTATGATTTTTGTGTTGCTAGCAAATTGGTGTCTCGGGTTCGAATGCCGGTCAGATAAATATTTTTGCGATTCTTTTTATTTTTAAATATCATAGAAGATTTACAAGGTCAGTTATATCTTTATGTACTAAATCAGAGCAAGTTCTGCAAAATTTATGAAATAACCCAGATAAAATAATAGGTACCTATTGCAAATTGCAATCCGTTTTTTTCTGTACTATAATATGTACTCCGAGAAAACAGAAAGCAAAAAAATTGCAAATGGTAAAAACTGTTGAAATAGTTTGTCATAGGATGATGAATATATTATAGTACTTTATCTATGTACAGCGATGATCTAAGTCTGTACACCTTTATAGATACATAATTATAATTACACAATGAAACACTTTTGCATATTCAAATAATGTTAATTTAACGTAAAGTTTTAAGTATTCGAAATAGGTACATTCAATCTGCATGCTACACATAGCATTACATACATAAATGGGCACTAATATACATATACTATTTATTATATATATATATATATATATATATATATATAGCTGACTTTTACATAGTACCTTTTACATATTAGTCATGTTTACATTTTTTTAAATAATTTTACGCGTGACTATACGAGTGCTCGCGTGACGTCACATTGCAACACTCACCCCTGTTTGTAGAGCTCCTCCTCCTCGAGCAGGTAGCCGAGCGAGGACACCGCCGGCGGCACCTCCACATCGTTCTTCGGCTTCGGCACGTCGTTCTGCCATAGAACACGAGATTAGTACCTGTGCTGATCTGGGATCATATAGTCCACGCTGGACAGACTAGAAGAACTACAGTCGAAACCACCACAAAAATTTAAAAAATGAAAAAAAAAAAACACTCCATTTCGCAAGTAGGAACCTTTGGATCTAATGGAATAAACTGTTTTATTCTTCCTCAGTATCTTAAATTACAAATATGTTATTTCCTCAAAAATCCAGCCGGGCCGGGTGGTGTACCAAATGTGTTTGATTTATAAATCAGATAATCTGGCCAAATGAAATTACTAATTCGTTTTAAAAGATATATATGCATGTGCTAATTTAATTTTTACATCCTTTCGACAGATATTCATCATTGTTTACAAAGGCAATTTCCTTTCAGCCATGGGGCAAACGTACCTTGATGAGCGGGTGGCGGTAGATGTAGCCGGTGCGGAAGCCGGCGTTGTCCAGCATGCGCATCAGCGCCTCGAACTCCTCGCCGCCCACGCGCCACTTGACCGCGTCGCCCGGCGGCTTGCGGGACGACTCGTAGATCTTACGAAACAACAAAGATACTTTTACATTTACGTCACATTTGCCCGGTTTCTGAGGTGAACTTGTCGGTAGTTTATGTATTGATTAGCGCTACTGGTTACATAACGGGTATCTGAACAAAAAAGTGACAATACATTGGCTAAGTTTAACATAACTGAATAATGAGATCCGTTTATCGATTTTAGCATTACTACATATACAGAGAGAAATATAAAAACTTTATAGAAAATTATTATTTTTCTTAGTTAAAATATTTAATAGTTTAAAGCTCCATTTCGCTCCCAAAGTAACAAATGTTTTTTCATATAACTAGTTACATTGCCGAATTACAATTCATTTAGTTCAGCCAATTCAAACAAAGTGAGTTAACAAAATAACTTCATCCTCGAATTAGAAATATGGTTATTTTAGACCTCCAGCTCGTTTACTGCTTAAAAATGTAAGGGGTAATACTTAAAATTATGTTTATTAAGTAATAATATATGTTCCCACCTGTCGCCTAGTCTCCTCGTCGATGAGCTGGAGATCGTCCAGCGGCAGCGCGGCGAGACGCAGTTGCACCTCACAGGCGGCGGTGAGGTTCTTGGCCAGGTAGAAGGCCTCCTCGAGCGTGGCACCGCAGCACAGCGCGCCCGCGCCGCTCAGCACCAGCACGCGGCCGTGCGGGCCCAGCGAGCGGAACACGCGGTCGCGCTCCTCCGCGTCCAGCGTGCCGGGTGGCGCCGCGTGGTACGCCACCTCGCCCAGCAGCGCCGCCTCCTGCGACAGCGGCAGCAGCCCGCGCTTCGTGCACGACACCGCCAGCGCCGCCGCCGAGCGCACGTGCAGCACGCACCGCACGTCCGGCCGCGCCGCGTGCACTCCCGCGTGCAGCGAGAACCCTGCGCACAATCACATTCATAGTAATTTTTTGACATATATCCATAACGTCAGCTACTAAAGCACAGGCAGGAGCATTATATACAGCACAGTAGCTCAATGAAGCCCACCAGGGCTGAATCAAGTCGGTTACCCACCCATTTGTAACCAAACAATGATATTAATGCCTTGAGCATTTGTATCATTGTTTGGTTATAAGAATAGCACCTTGTATAGCTTGTCTTGCCAAAGAACTTTACTGCGTAAAATTCTAAGAATCGTGACTGGTGATATATTAATTTAATTTTTAATAAAGAATATTAATAGAAAAAAAACGAGTTATTGTTTAATTATTATCATCGAACACTCGCCGTCCATTAAATGCTTGATTATTCAAAACTAAGGATACCTTCGACGTTGACGGGGAAGTTGGTGGTGCCCTGGTCCTGCACGGCGCCCTGCATGTCGACCTTGACGAGCGAGGAGGCGGTGACCTCGTGCGGCAGCAGCCCGCGCGGCGTCGTCAGCACCTGCTCCACCGCCGTGTTCAGCCGCGCCGTGATCTGCCCCGAGCAGCCCGCTGCAACCACATAATAACTATTTAGTAACAAGGCACAAAAGACGAAACTGTTCCAGAAGTTTAACTTCTCTCATCTCTGTATTTTTACCTGACTACGGTGAAGCCAGAAGGAAGGGTAACGTGTTTGGCAGTATGTTTGTTCCATCGTAGCACCTAAACTACTGATCCGATTTTAATTAATGAAGTTTCAATAGATTCGTAATAAAAGGCCATATGCTTTATACTAGGCCCCTTACTAATAAAAATATTTATACAATGGGTAAACTATTATATAATGTTTTGTCCTTGTCTGATACGATGAAAGAGTCGCTTGACAGACAAGGACAAAACATTGAATAGCTTATCCATTGAGTAAATATTTTCATTAGTACGGGGGCTAGTGCGTAGTCGGGTTATAGTTTTTATGTTCCTTTATTTTTGGAGTTTACCATTCCGTAGCTTATGTATTGCCAAGCAGCAGTAGACTAGCGCGAAGGCCTACATCATAATCCTCCCCACACTGAGCAGATATCCGAGCTAGGGGCTCGGGAACTTTCGATAGGCATGAATAGCTCCACTCACTCTGCGTCCAGCCGAACAGGTCGACGAGGCGGTAGACTGCGGCGAGCTTGCAGCGCAGGATCTTCTCGCCCTTCTCGTAGCCCACGCCCTCGATGCCGCGGATGTCGTTGATGGGCAGCACGCAGCTCGGGCCCTGGAAACGTAGCATGGTATACTATACTATATTATAGTATAGGATTCCCAAAATCTATTACAGAAACTTTGGGCACATGAGTTACTGCTTATGTAAAGACGATTAGCCAGAAAATATAATTAAACTTACGTTTTTAAATCAGCTATGTGTCAGTATGATCTTCCAGTATCTTAAACTCGTTTCATACTAGATAATATAAAAACTTTTTTTTTTCGACTTTCTAATTTATTTTTTGGCGAAACGTCTTTAGATAAGCAGTGAAATATGTGCCGAAATTTATGTGTGTAGCCTGCTTGTTGAGCATTAAAGAATGACACCCATTAGTATTTAACATTTTGCAATGACGCAGGTCCAGCACGCGCTCCAGCTCCACTGTCGCTCTCACTCACCCGCAGGCTGCCGGTGTGTAGACGGCCGCCGACCATCTCGCGGATGCGCTGCAGCAGGGGCGCGTCACCGCCCTCGTGCAGCTGCTGGTCCAGCACGCGCTCCAGCTCCTCGCGAAACAGCTTGGACGACATGAGCGCCTCCACCCGCTTGCGCCGCTCCATCTCGCGAACGTCCTGCACGACATACAGCAGACGCTACTTAGCTGCGCAGTTTAGACATGTAGTTTATGCCACACAATACCACATTATTTTTATGAGAAAATCCTCAGGGACCACGAAAAGTTGCGAACACGAGAGAATAGAATATATAATGAAATATGTAAATGTATAAGAAAGTGACACAATTTAACGCTAGACAGTCTTATTTCTTTTCGCCTTACATAAACCCGTAGGCGAGTTTAACGATGTATCCTCTCTTCTCAGAAAACCTTCTCAATAATATCTATGGGACACTTTACTACAGTTGGCTGCAAGGCAAGAGTCGGCGACGGCCCACTTGAGACAATCGGCCCATAAATGACTCTACAATGATTATTACTAACGATTACTAGCGATAACTGGTATGTAGGAATTCATATCGGCGTGTTAATGTCACCACGCCGTTGATTACATTGCCTGATCGCATCTAGATACTGACGAGGTTTAACTATGCCTCACTTGTAATTAGGCAAATCTATTGCTCAGACAGGGAACCGGTTATTCTGCAATCTTATAAAATGCCTATCAGTAGCTTGCCTAATTTCTTACCAAAAATTGCATTATGACAATCTCGTAATTAGAAAGCCTGGGACAACGATTTCGGAGCCATTAAATAGAACGAGAGGCAATAATTCTCATCCCACACTGGCGCTAGTTACTAGCTCTATCGAGCTCTATGTCATTAAATCACCGAGAGAGTCCTACGCTGATGGCTCAATCAGCTACGGTATTAACATTAGGGTCGTTCCACACCGGCTGCGACACCGCTGCGGTGACTCACCGCGTCGATGTCCGCCGGACGCTGCTTTAGCCGCTCCTCCTCCTCCGCCGATAACGTGCCGGTGCCGTTCGGTAACGTCTCCGTGTCTGTGTCTGCCATTTTATTTGTTTATCTGCAAAAAAAACGAGATATTTGTAACATCCATAAAAATAAACGTATCTATGAATATACATTTTAAAATAAAAATAATAATAATAAAATTTACGTAATATGAACTCTAGAGATATTCTTAAATCCTTAAGGACGTCATACAATGTCAAGTCACCAGACGCGCTAGAATACTTTATCGTCGTCGGGACATCCTGCGATGACCGCTCACCGCAGCGGTGCGCGCGGTGTGATTTTCTCTAACGACTACTAAAGTTCAGAGATTATTTCGCAAGCGGCCGGCCGGCCCCGTAATAATTTTTCGCAACGATTGCCCCACTGCACCGCTGCGTCCGCCCCGGTGGAAAGAGCACATCATGATGACTCAACGTGGCTAGGTTAGTTAATGACACAGCTGATGGCAGGCCGCAGGCCTCATGTTACGACCTCCTCGTGAGGTGAGAACAAGGACAAATAGACATACAGAAATCGAAACTTATATAGGAGATGAATGGAAGTATTCTAATCTATTGAGTTACAGATAAAAGCGGTATACTGGAAGAAATATGTAGACCAGACGATGTATAATATTATCCACAGTTAGAGCTAATACCACAGCACCGCAGGCTCCGGTCGCTGTCAAAACGCGCACGTCTTGCGGTCTGGTGGTTGTCGACATGGCAACACTATATGTGCTATTTTTAGACATTATATTAAATACACTACGAAATTGTTTACGGAGAATAACCAGCGAAATGTGCCCCTAGTCTGTACTGTTCAGAGGATCATCTGGACAATTCCACGCATAAGTCGACTATTAATGCAAAAAAAAAATCATCTGATTTTGGTAGTAAAAATACATAAGTTGGTACTCCTACCATTCATTATCATTATCGATGGTAATAACAGATCTTTTATTACTATCCATAATGATGATGATTAGTGTTGAGTGTTGAGTCGTTGAGTTCTCGGTACTGTTGGTAATGAACAAAATATATAAGCAGTGATTGTGTGACGGCGGAGACTGATTCCGATATAAAACTCAACCACTTAGCGGTGACGAGTGCTGACGTCATTATTGCGCAGGGCTGTCAGTTGAAAAAGGTTAAAAGTTACAAAAAATTCAAATAAGTTTGAAAGTAACTAAGAAATTCCTATACACACTTCTTTTGATGGCTTTGGCTAATTTTGAAGACTAATTTTGAAATCAGTTATTTTCCATCAAAAATTTAACCTTTATTCAATGTAAAATTGCCACATCAAAAATTAAAACAGGAAGTGTATTATCTTTACACACAGTCGGCTCACAACACGTCCCGCAAAGGTAAAGGTTAAATAAATAAATAACCATCATCACGTTATCAGGCAGGCACGCTTTCAACACACAACTTTCAAATAAAAAGATAAACAATGATGCATTTGTTCGTGGGAGGGAGTAGTTCCACGTGATACAGTGTTCTTGTGCTTTAACGTACACCGCACAATGTTCTTGAAGCCCCACACAAGCGATATGTACTTTTTAATACAGTTTTGTAAACATAAGATTATAGGAATGCGAGAGTAGAATTTCCCAGTGGTCTAGTCACTAGACCATTGGGAATTCTATACCCAATTCCCAATGGGCTAGTTACTAGACCATTACTGAGGTACATATTATGTCACCGTAAAATTGTAAATACCGTTAGATTGTAATATAACTAGCGGGATTATAAAATGTCGACAGGTTGTGAAATAAGCCGAATTTTGCGACCCGATTGTACTTGTGAATCGTCTGTACCAAATTTTTTATATATAATAATTAGTCTTTACTCCATGAATTTACAATTTATATTAGAGGTAGAAATTGCAAAACAACGCATGCACCTTAACAGGTCCATTCTCCAAAGTTTGTAGTGGAAAATGTTCATGACGCATAGATTTTCGGCATGAGTTACGACCGCTGTACTTTACAATAATTGTATACCGCGCAGTAAAACGTAAAGCGGCTGTATAAAAACCACTTTTATGCAAATCATTGCATATCAATCGTCAGCAAATATTTTTAGTAATCTGTCAGCCCTAGCGCATAGTAATGGCGAGAGGTGAACGACCCTAATACCATGACATTTTGACATGAGCATATTGTGGCTATGAGACGCCAGCCATTGCTTATTGCTCACAATTGATGGTAATTTGTATCCGACTGCACCGTGAAGGAGGTTAATGCGTTTGATGAATTAGATAAAGATAGTCTGGCCGGTTGTTACGGGCTTATTTCTTATATGAATTAACCATGCTACTGCTGGTCTCGGTCTTTGATTTCAGCTTCAATTGTACTTTTTTATTATTATTGGATCCAACTACTTGAACGTGCGTGATAAGGCGGCTGTAATATTCTTTCGAAGGACCAATTTCGTCGCCGGAAAAAGAATCATTTATGACACAGAATGGAGTATTATAATATGGAGACTCTGGACTCAAGTAGTATCAGGCTATTGCAGCCGAAGTCCCGGCACCGTGCTATCACCTCGTTACTGTGGCCAACGAGGCGTGTCGGCTCCGAGAGATGATCGTAGGCACTACCTACAACCTGGTGGAGTACTTGTTGAAAACTTTTTATCGTAATCTTCCATTGTGTCTAATCTAATCTAGATTGGATTTTTCCATAGCCCATTATAAAAATAAGGAGTATTTTTTTTTTTAAAGCTGTAATTAATCAATCGTCTGTCTGGTTTAGGTTTCCTGTATCCTATATCCTATGTCTGTCAAGCGATTTTTCAAGTCAAATACCAGACGTCATAATAAGGGCGACCGTGGGATGCCGTAAAATTGACAAGAGCAAAGGATCCGATTACCGTGTGTCAGCCACACGCGCAGGTCAGGCCCGGCCTGCGCCGCTGGTGCATGAAAGCGCATAGGTCACAACCAAATGGGTCATTGCGAATATGCTTAAAGATTTGCTCTTCTAACAATCTTACGAGTTACATAAATAATAGATACAGAAATCACATTACAATCGTTTAAGTCGAGTACTGAAATTGACCGTCTGTTTTTACACTTATCGCCCCGGCACTTGCATGCATATTTAATAATTGTAAAGGAACATGCCATTGGGTCTATCCAACACATAAACTAGGGCACCCAACACTTCCAGGTACTCGGTAGCTGACATGTGAACTGGGAAATGGTTAATGACAGAATCGGGTCCGTGAGAAGCCCCGCGCCTACGATAATCCGATAACAGTAGTGACTTGTGTTTGTGGAGTTTCATGGCGTGATGAAACAATGATAACAGCCGCTGGAGACAGCGTGACATAACAGCCCACTCGGTCAAGGTGAATTTTAGACACATGTGCCATATGGAGATGGCGGTAATTTGTAAACATTTGACGGAGTTGGTGGGTACAAGTTTAATTATAAACTTGTATATTTTATTTGTATACTGCCAACATAAGAACGGTACAGTTTTGTATGAATAAACAAAACAAAGCGGAAATTAGAACAAAACTTGAGAAATGCTTGTGCTGCATATTGCACTTAATTCAAACAAAAATAACAAGGAACTTGTTTAAAAATATTGTTGAAGGCATCTGCCAAAACAAACTTTATCTCGATATCCGGGAATAAAACATACTTGGAATTTATTATTTAAATAAAAGGCACACGTCCGAAATAGACAGGCGCAAGCTCGGAATGCGTTCAACGTTCCAATTTTAAATTCACAACCTTTTTTTAGGAGACAGCAGTTTCACGGCATGGGCACGTAGTGTCGTAGGGACTTTTATTCATCGGAGTTCATCATAATAATATACATATGAATGAGTCTGGAAGAAAATCTCGGCTGCGTTCTGCGCTCTCGAACTTATGATAAAGAATGACCCAAAAAAAATCTTCGACGACAGACTGAAAGTAGTTCACTTGATAGATTCGAATTTTATATCAAAAATATATTTCACTGGATTTAAACTAGATTTTGTGCACACGGGAAACGTTTTATACTTTTATTGAAGTTTATCTAGATCGGAGAAACCATCATGCTTATCTCTACCCCGCAGTGCAGTAGCGCGTTGTGGGAGAGACGTTTGTTTATGTATAGTATTCATCTAAATGACATATCGTTTGGATGTTAACACCAATCATATCTTATACTTTAAACGAAACATATAATCGGTTTCTCGAAAACGGCTATAAGTAGGTATTGCCATGATATTTAGCATGCAGGGAGTTTTGGAGAGAAAAATCGATCTAGCTAGGTTTTATCCCTCGCACATTATTAAGCTCTATATATGTTTTATCTTTCGTCGTTCAAAAATGTATCAATGATTTCGACTCTATTATGCCTGTCCGATTGACAGTTTGGTATGTGTATGTATACAGTACAATTATTGCTTTGTTCGAAAATTCGGAATGTGGTGGTGGGTTCGAATCCCGGTCTGATAAATTAAATCAATATTTGTGATTCTTTTTTTTTTTTTATTTACCACAATTCCGAGCAAAACTCGGTTAACCACTAATCGGGTACTGCATTGTATATTCGCCGTAGCCAATTGTATCACTCTTGCCTTCCTGCTAGTTAGTAGCGGTCCAGTAGAGAGGACCGGGGGCACTTGACGGCCAAGGTCGGAGGCATCCGCCGCTTAGCAGCCACATGTGAAACTATAACCATATGTTAAATGTATACAACGAGCGTCCCTTGTACTAATTTCAGCCCTATTCCTCGGGCAGCACGTGTCAACTTAGTCTAGACTGGAGTACATGAGTAATTGTTTATAAGTATCACTAAATATGTTGCACATTGAAATGGAACCGGAAAGCACCGCGCCGCTCAAAAATACGAGTGACGATATAAATACCTTCATGAATTGTAGCGTCGCGAAGCTAACAAAGTTGCAATATCGCTGAGGGTCCGAATATACTTCAATATTTTTAAATACTCTATGATACTCCTCAATGATTTATTTTATACCTGTATCACACTCTAGCAGTAGCGGGCAGCGGCTAGTGAGTTTCCTGTCTTCGATAGATCGTTCTAGACTTCAGCAAAGAGTCGGTCGTATATTACATACAACTAATAGAACAACGAGGTAGGATAGATTCACATTCCTGATCTATTTATGGGGTATCCTTAAATAAACCACTATTCCGTTCAGTTGGTGATCCTACTAAAGAATCCTAAACAACCAAATATCTACGAGTTTCGATCTCCTCACCCTCGTGCAGACTGTAATTTTGTTTTTCCAAGTAGACCTGCAGTTCGCTAATGATAATCTTTAATTCGGCAACGAACTTCTGCGTACACTAATTAAATTCTGCGTTAGGGTTGGGCTCGGCGAGCAGTGAGTGGGGGGTCATACGGCTTAGAGTATCATCGACGCACGCAAAAATAACTACATTAGTAGCATAGCGTAGCATGTTATATTGCTTTCGCCTATGTGAATAAATCTAGATAAAAATGTCTGGTTAAACCTACAGGTTTATACGATGGGATAATTTTAGTTCACTCCATACATTGTACACTTAATAAGGCTAACGTTTAATTATTTATCGATTACAATGATACATTAACGAGAAAAGAAATAAACAAAGAACACTAAGTAAGCTTCTTAAATATTCACACATGGACGAGCCGCGAGCTCAGATAACGCGAAACAAAGAGCCGCCTGACCTATTTCCACATAATGAAGAACAACTCTTCAGGTCAAGTTAATCGGCTAGCTTTTAGACAGCTCTCTAGTCAACTTCTTTCAATTTAGAATACCAACTTGATTGATCTTGCGTAAAAAATAGTAACTTAATTTTTGGGCCGAGTTGAAGGGATCACAAATAACTGTCTGGGAATTTAATTAGACTATATCACCAAATTGCTTATAAAACAGCTGGTGTTTCAATTTCAGCACAAAGGAGTGTATTAGCGGGGGTTACAATCGTGAATCGACCCACCTTGGGCGCCGCTTCGTCCCGACCCGCGATCGATACCCGCCCGCACGCAACTACATTCCTCTACCCGCTACCGAGAAACGAATAAAAACTTTAGCGAATATACAGCGTAATGAATGGGGGGGAGGGAGGGCTATGAATCCCAATTTACAAAAAAAATTATACCTTTACCGCTGGGGCAGTGAACATAGTAAATGCAGTCTACATGCTTTCATGTATACTGCCGTGTTCATTATGTCGTTAAGGCGATAAACTAAAAAATAATTGCACGCAATAAATGGCATTGAACATTTCTAGTGTGAGGAGTCGCAGAATCGCCTACGTGTTAGTACATTCATTTCTTTTAATTGCGAGTTTAACTTGCAAATTGCTCGACTTTCGGCTTAAAATGGAATCTAGACTTTACGAGGCAGGGCTAGGACATAAAATGTGTTAGCAGGACGGATGGCTCGTATAATTGGTGGTAACACTTGTATGCGGAAGCGAGGGCGCCGGGCGTCGAGGGCTTCTTTCTAGGTAGAGGGAGGGTCGCGTGTCACGGGATGGGTTTTGAGGTGAGGGGCGGATTACTGCGACTTCCTAGCCTGTAAGCCATAGACTTATCCGTAGTGCACTTGTAACCTTGCGGCGGGCGAGGGAGCGGGTTGTAACTTAAGCCAGCCAGAGGGTCCTGTAAGTCGTAACCACGTTGTAACCTATTTACTGTATTTCGATAAGATACTTCAGCTCACACCGAAACGAGACGATACCAATCGCGTCGCTGCATTTTTAAGATAGCGCATCAAAATTTATCTCAATTCACTACACAAGAAGATACACGTTTAATTGCAAGAGTTCTAATGTCAAACTGCACCGCTCCGCACAGCGCGGTACACATTTTAAATTGCAGCGCCGCGTCACGTATCGTCCTAATGCATAGTGACGTACCAGGCGGTATACAGCAAGCTTATGTTATATGTAACATAATATTATGTAGAATGTTTTTGATGTCACTGCAGCACGCGTACAGTAGGTACGAACTACGATGATTACGGAACCCTCGCCACTATTCCCTAGGCCTAGACTCGTGTTTGTCTCACGCTACTCGCTAGTCGGCACGGTCCATGGGACCCGGGCTGCGGGGGTGACGTCAGAGCCGCGGTGATGGTGTTGTGGTGTACAAATCGATGGGAGGTGAACGACCACGGCCCAGACAGACGTGACATTGGCGAGCTAAAGATTTCATCAACTACGCAATCTTACGACTGCTATTACAGTAATTACATGGAGAATCAGAAATAATATAGTCAATAGTCAAATTATTTATTCAAAATGGGTTCTTACAACACTTTTTGACGTGAATTTACAATTTTGTTTTTCACACTTTCTTATTATTATTATACATTAACATGGTCATTATACTAATTTACATTTTCGTACATATTTTAAGTCATCTTTATATTTATTTAACATATTATATTATAAAGCCAGTATGCGGAAGCAGAGTGCAGATTTAGCTTACACCCATACATCTTTGTCGTCAATATATTCTTGTACTTTATAATAAGCTTTGGAAATTAAAACTCCTTTAACTTGTTGCCTAACTTAGTCTCAGTAAGGTTAGTTACACTAGTTGGTATTTTATTATAAAACCTAACACAGTTACCTATAAATGATTTTTTAGTTTTGCTTAATCTATATGTTGGAATCTGAAGCTTATTCTTATTTCTAGTGTAACGATCATGATGATCACATTTCCTATTAAAGAGAGTTATGTTTTTTCTGGTGTACATATGACCTCGTATATGTACAATGATGGTAGAGTGAGTATTTTTACCTCCTTGAATAGTTCTCTAAGAGACTCGCTAGTCTTTATTTTGAATATTGCTCGCACTGCCCTTTTTTGAGAATAAATATGGAACCAAAGTCTGCAGCTGATCCCCATAATAATAGTCCGTAAGACATTACACTATGAAAATATGAGTAATAAACTAATCTAGCTGTGTCAACATCTGTGAGTTGACGAATTTTCCGAAAGGCATAGGCAGCGGAACTTAATTTATCAGACAGAGACTCAATATGCTGACCCCACTCCATCCCAGCATCCAATCTAATTCCCAGAAAAGTTGTCACTTCTTCTAACTCAATTCTAACGTTATCTATTTTAATTAACGAATTTACTTGTTTAATATTAGAAGACGAGAATCTCATACATTTAGTTTTGTTTGGGTTTAAAACTAAATTATTTGTATTAAACCAGGCGTGAACTTTACTCAATGTGTTATTTAGCTGTACTAGTTCACTATTCTTACGATCAACTTTAAATAACAGTGATGTATAGTCAGCAAATAAGACAGCCTCAGCATACCTATCCATCATATATGGTAGGTCGTTTATATATACAAGAAATAAGAAAGGGCCCAGTATTGAACCCTGAGGTACTCCGATTTCGACGTATGACCCGGATGACATTACACCATCAGTAGATACCTTTTGGATTCTATTAGAGAGATAAGACTTAATGAGGTCTAACGCATGATCACAAATGCCATAGAATTTAAGCTTCGATGTAAGAATATTGTGATCAACACAGTCAAATACTTTGGAAAGATCACAGAATATTCCTATAACATCTTGCGATCTTTTCCAAGCGTCAAGTATTACTGATATTAATTTAGCACCTGCAGAAGTTGTTGATTTTCCTTTAGTAAATCCATACTGACGATCATGAAATATTTTAAACTTATTAAAATGCATTTCTAATTGAATAAGCATTAATTTTTCAAAAATTTTACTTAATGATGGTAAAATAGAGACAGGTCTGTAATTATTTGGATTTGTCTTACATCTTGACTTGAACAAAGGTATTATTTTACTGCATTTCATTAATTCCGGAAAAGTTCCATTTTCGACACAATAATTGAATACCTTTGCTAACATTGGTGCAATGGTATCTATAATAGATACTAGTACTCTGACTGATATACCCCACATGTCTTCTGTATTCTTTATTTGGATTATCTTAAACGCCTTTTTTACATCATTATCATTAATTGTCTTAAATTTAAATTCTTATTCTATTGAAATGACTACATTACTTTTTAAGTAATTTAACGCTTTATGAGTTGATGGTATGAGTTGATGGGATGGTAGTAATATTCTGTGTTACACGGGCAAAGTAATTTTCAAAATGCTGAGCTACTTCGAATTTGTCATAAACCAGTGCGTCATTAATATTTAGAGTTATTGGAGCTATTGAATAGCGTCGGTTACTATAATTTAAGCACTATTTCAACCAAATTATATATAGTGCTCGTCTAGAAGTAAGAGAACACACGCTACTCGCTAGTTATTGGAATTATATTTTATACTCCACTGTGACAAGGCCGTGACGTCAGAGCCGCGGTGATGGTGTGGTGGTGTACAAATCGATGGGAGGTGAACGACCACGGCCCAGACAGACGTGACATTGGCGTGCTAAAGATTTGATCAACTACGCAATCTTACGACTGCCATTACAGTAATTACATGGAGAATCAGAAATAATAGCGTGGGTAAGTATAATTTAAGCACTATTTCAACCAAATTATATATAGTGCTCGTTTAGATGTAAGACAACACACGCATAACTCAAAACAAGCAGCTTGAAATATAAGCAATTCCTTTTATTCTCCGATGCCGACTACCGAGCTCCTTCGCCAAACTTGCCTACCGTGTATAACTGCATACTGTATATTAAACACGACATCTATGTCCAAATAAATAAAATCGAAGTTTCTGTTTGTAATTTTCAATCAACAGCTTTTCACTTAATGCATATGAAAGTATACACGGCACTTACAATAAAAAACATTTTTATGCCTGTCCGTCTGTCTGTCTGCTTGTACCGGCTAATCTCTGTAACGGCTTGGATGATTTTCACGGGACTTTCACTGGCAGATAACTGATGTTATTACTTATGGGGTATAACATAGGCTACTTTATCTTAGGGTTCGGTTTCCGTTAGTTTTACGCAAATGAAGTTGCGGGCCTCAGCTCGTAATAATAAAGAACTTTCGTCAATCTAAACCTCTAACTACTCTATGCGACATTAATACTCTTGGAAGTATGTTATTATTTCAAAAAACCAAGCTATAAATGGAATAATGTAATTATTCTCTTGCAGTTAGCCCACACGAAACTCTATACACTACAACGCAATTAAATATAGCCTATATCCGTCCATCTCTGAGGTCGATTTGTCTAGACATATTGTGTAATAATTGAACATAGATAGAACATACGTTGTTCTATCTATGTTCAATTATTAGCTGGTTTTTGTATATAAGAGAAGAAGATATTCATTATTATCATATCCAGAGGCCTTACCTTTTGAAGACCCTCATCCAAATCCCTACCTATCATACAAGCTGGAGCTTCCCAATGACGGAGAACTAGCCTTCGCCACTGCCATACACTTATGTAGCTGAAATAAATCATGGCCTCGTGTGACTTGGAACTTCGCAGCCATTTTATTCATCTAGAGTACCTACTACATAGAGTATGAAATTCTGTCTAGTTTCTCCTGCTGTTATATTAGACACTCGCATGTAACTCGGTGCAATACCATCCTGGCCTCTCGAAGCACATATTATAACAGGCGCTCTGTTCATGACCTCAGCGAATCCATTCGGAATTTCTGCAGCCCACTAACTCTACTAATTACACTAATCAGTCCCTCAATGCCTGCCCATTCACTGCCCGTGCGCCAGCGCTGTGTTGGCATAACAAATACTCACAGCCTGTATAATGTGCGCAATATTTTCAAATCGTTAATCTCATGACTTATAGCACGCTCATTACTCGCAAGTCAAACGTTTTTCAGGTTTTCTTGAATAGGTATCCCATTCAGACTTTCGTCGAGAAAACCCGAGAAACGTGAATACCTATGGACAGTTTCGCTCTCACGCAGAGAAATTCCCTCTGCGACGACGAGACAGGCGACTTTGCGAGATTTCTCGCCGTGACTCTGGATGCGGTGTTAGACTTAGAGCAAATCAAGATACTCCCCAGAAGTTTATTTTTTAGTAAAGTATTGGAAAATAATGGATTTTTGGCAGGTTCTTTCGGTTATCTATTACCAAAAAGTACCGAAAATCCATGGGACATCCATACTTCGGCACGAATGGGTCAGCTCGACCGGATAAAAACCACGGCCTCACAGAAAAACGACATGAAATAAAACTTGCGTTTTGTTTCGCCGAGTGCCTGTGAGTGAGGTTACCCGAGGGGGGTTGAGGATTTTGAGGACTAGAAACGCAAATGCACCACACCAGAGGAGTTAAAAGTGTTACTCCTCTGGTGTTGCGAGTGCCCACGGGCGGCGGGAATCGCTTACTATCAGGCGATCCGTCTGCTCGATTCCTCGTCCATTACATTAAAAAACCGGTGCTCAAAAACGGGACCGGTTCTCCAAACCCTATTATTTAGACAGGCGTCACAGGCTACCGATGATATTAGAGCTTATAATATATGAATTATGATCAAGTTTGATACAATCACGACATAACGTAACTAAAATAGACAAATTAGCTATCTGCATTCTGCGGTCATCTTACCACGGGCTTACTGTAATCGTACTGCAAGTACTGGGTCAGCAGGTCGTAGCTAGCTCCCGAGTCCCGAGTCGCGAGTCACAACACAGAGTTCACAGTATCTACAGTACAAACTACAATGCAGATGTTTTCAAGGCCGAGTAGCCAGGGGGGGTAAGGGGGGGTAAGGACATGATTGTAGAAAGTATCTTCGAGGACGGATTTAGTAAAGGACCATGCATCGCTAATATAAAACGATAAAAAAAGAAAATTCCAATTTCTGTCAAAACCGCACTCCTGAGGTGGATATCGCCATACTAAATAATAATCAGCGTCGCAACAGTTATTAACTGAGATAGGTTTGAAATCTGTTGGTGGGTAGGGACGATTTTTTGCATGGTCCTGTATCCAGTTAAAATATATTTTATATATTTTGGTGAACTAATATGTTACCTTATTACAAACTGCTACTTTCAACAAAGTCAAATGAAGGACAAAACAAATATTAAAGTTAAATCGAGTCCATACTTTTTGCTCCGATCACATTGTACATTGATGAAAAAATTAAATACTGTAGGGAAGTATCCAAACCTCTTGTCGATAAAGGAGCCAAAAATCTTGTAATTATTAATAACAGTGACACTACTGTTACATCAATTTTCATTGATTATTTTTATTTATTTATATAAAACATCTACGATGTACTTAAGTTATCCTACGTAAGATCTCATAATATATTATTACTATATTTTTCTACATTTACAATCAAGTATCAACGAATGTCTTTAATAGTTTCAAATCTAAATCAAGTCCTCAAAACTTCAGTTACGTATATTGTTTTGGTACACATAGCTATCATTTGATTTTGGTCATCTACTTTTGGGGTTGACTGTACAGTCTATAAATAAATGTTGCAACTTGTTCTGCTATAGGTTTCTATACAAGCCATTACAAGCAAATCAAGCATCGATACCTTGTCGATATGCGCGAACAACACTATCTTTCCGCCTACGTAACGTCTCGCAAGGGCTGAGTAGTGAGTCACCCGCGATGTCGACGACCTGCGTGCGCGCTGCCTTCGCTGTAGGGCGCTACTCGCGGCCATCCCCCCCGCGCCGAGTTACATAACACACGGGCACAGCAATACTCCGCGGTCCGCGCTAGTGTCTTGGCCGATGAAAGTAAACGACTGGCCTAGTTCACGGGATCAGCGAGTCCGGCGACTTAGGAAGTACCTAGTAGCCACAATGATTCGTATAGAGACTTTAAAGAATTATGTAACAAACTCCAATCAAACCGCAGAAAGATAACAAAAGTTATCTCGCGAAAACTAACAGAGATAACTTGTGCGGCCTGCGAGTGAAGCCTGTTTGTAAATTGTAATAACTATATAAAAGAAAAAATTAAAACCGACTTCCAAAGTGTTTTTTAATATATATATTTTTTTTACTTCCAATTTAACTATTTCTCTACTCAATCTTCCTAATTTTGCAGTCGGTACCAGAAAATTTGGAAGTGAGTTCTATAAAATATTATATGATACTGATTGTACTGGTACCGACTTCAAAATTAGGAAGACTGGGTAGAGAAATAGTTAAAAGTTTAGCCGAATTTAAAAGGGGAATCATGTAGAAAATAAGTTTTATTTCATACTTTTTTGTGCATTTTACTTTGGAAGTCGGTTTTATTTTTTTGGTTTAAAATAATAATTTTTCCCATTTTAGTTAAATTTACTCTATCTATATTATTATGAACACATTGATATCGGTGCATAAAACTCTGATGAGTAGTGAGTACCTATGTCATTAGAATAATATGTTGGTGTTTCTTGCGAAGATGATGGTGATGATGATGATGATGATTACCGTAATTGACAGTGGCATATGCTTGCAGTTCTTTAAACAACGCCGAAATCCCCAAACATGTATCTATAAGGAGTCGTCATAAGTTCTGTTCAGTACTTTTGGATCCAGGGTATACCTTGGTACAAAATTTTACTTTTTGGTAGCATATGCTTGGACTACTTCAGAAAAAGTCGAAATCACCATATGTGTTCATATAAATTTCGAGGAGTTCCCTCGATTCCTCATGGATCCCATCATCAGGTCACCACTTTCGTGAAAACGGGACCAACTTGGGATTTTTAAATTATATTATACATTACAACAAAAAAAGTACAGCCGAATGCAGAACCGCCTCCTTTCTTTTGGAAGTCGGTTAAAAAGGCGAGTCATCCAAGCTCAGTGCAACGGTGTGTGACGGTGATAGTTGGATACGTAATTCTAAATGCACATTGCCAAAAAATACAGCTTCAAGTACAATTAGTTTATGTGATTTTCATATTTTTAAAGAAAATTGAAGCCAACAACCTGATTCACACAGTCGTTTTTTGTTTCGTAACGTCGTTTGCGACTTTACCGAATTGGGCAGCACGTTCCGGGGGGTGAGCACAAGAGGTACCGAAATGAGCATCGAACGTCGCGTCGTGCACGCGCGCGGAACTTAAAGTGACGTACACAAGTTCACAATTCACATCTCCACGGCGAAATACGAAATCTGAGTGAAGTGATAAGTAGCTTACTTGTTGCGCCTCTCGCCTGTGAATTCTGCACACAACTTTTCTCACATTCTCCAATATGTCGGAGATTTCTGAGATATTTCTGTAGCCGATTTGCAAATAACGCGTCTATTTATGGACAACCTGTCCGTTTCATAATGTGGCTGTCGACAAAATATAAGTAACGGATTGTTAACCAGGGGGTCTATCAGTGCGGAAAATCAACGAGCATTCAAATAGATTTTGCATAGTGTCGATCAGCCGCTGGGGCGGAAGGCGGGCGACAGGACGCGGCAATTGGGGCCACGGGAAACGGGGAGAATGCGGTAAATCAGCGCACGCAGGTAGATAGCATCTAGACAGGCGGGATATGTATAATAGTTGGACACTTTATCAAAAGTGGGGCCTGGAAAGATGCCTGGATGGTTTAAGAATAAGCCTTAAGCAGCCTTATATTTTGGATTAAAGAAAACTAAAAAAATCTGTAAAAGAATTCACATTGAATAAGTCGGAACGATATAATAGAATTCCTGGTATGACCATCCAAAAAGTTACATAAAAATGAACTGCCCGATTCCCATAACAAATTCAGGAGCTATTCTGGAGAACGCGTTAGATATTTATGGGTCATCGTCTCGGCGCTTAGTGTTCAGAATGCTTTATGCAGTTTTGTTTAAAATGTTAAATAGTTGGATATATTTTATCAATTAAAAAAGCATTGTTTTCTGTTATGCGAGTGGCAACCCCATCATTCCACGTTCCGCTCCCAATGTCAGCGGACGTCAGGACGTATTTAATAGCTTTTTAATTACTGATTACTGAACATACTAAAAGCCACTTCCGTAGCATTTGTAGTGAATTATCTAGTCATCTCGACAGTCATGTTTTGTGTATTGTAAATAATTTACAGTTTTGTTTCCTGGAAACTACCGTAATCCTGGGCTGGTTTTATTAAATGAACCGAGAATTGGTTGCCTTTAGAAAAATATGAGTTAATTTTATATTCCCAAGCGTGTATCCGTATTCAGTGCGCACTGATATGCGTAATGGATGATTTCATTTCACAGATATCACAAAGTAATACACTCTCCAGCAAAGAAATGTGTACTAAACATTTCTATGTTCATAAACAGCAATATATGCAAATACCCCCTAAAACCCACCATAAAATACTGGCTTAAAAGTTTATTGCAACTTATTGTTTGTTTCAGACGATATCGCGTACAATAAGATACATGGCAACAAGTTTTAGTGTCCGCGAGACATGGGTTGAGGACAAAGGAGTAAGGACCCCATAGCATCTCCCGCCTAGCGCCAAGCGGGCCGGTCGATACCGCGGAGACATGTTAAAGAGGGTGTAGGTTCAATGCCGACGGCACATTGTCGAGACCATTTAACCAATTCAATGTCACGAGAGCGATTAAAGAGAAATATGTATCTTATTTTTCGCGTGTCGCGCAACGCCAATTCCATGCCATAACTCACGACTTCACGAGTAATTACAAAATTGTTTATGTATTATGTCATATGTGTCAGAGGAATAATAATATTAATATACGGGCTTTAAGCTGTACCCAACAGAGATTGTTCTGTCTTAATTATGAACTGGTATTAATAACACACCTCCAGATTCTACCACCAAAAACTACACCTACAGACTACACACACTACCTACATCTACAGCTTCCTACACCAATCTACACCTACTACCTAGAACTACAACCTACATAATATATACTACCTACACCTTCTACCTACCTAGTACCTACTGAACCTACTCCTACAAACTACAGTCGATGTATGAAAGAGTTATTGACAACTGAGGATTAAAAATTATTACAGTACTAATATCGTTATAAAGCAATGGGGGATGGTGTACTGAAGATTGAGTTATATTATAATATTCTTAAGAATGCCAAATTATTACAGTACTAATATCGTTATAAAGCAATGGGGGTTGGTGTACTGAAGATTGAGTTATATTATAATATTCTTAAGAATGCCAAATTATTACAGTACTAATATCGTTATAAAGCAATGGGGGTTGGTGTACTGAAGATTGAGTTATATTATGGTATTCTTAAGAATGCCAAATTATTACAGTACTAATATCGTTATAAAGCAATGGGGGATGGTGTACTGAAGATTGAGTTATATTATGGTATTCTTAAGAATGCCAAATTATTACAGTACTAATATCGTTATAAAGCAATGGGGGTTGGTGTACTGAAGATTGAGTTATATTATGGTATTCTTAAGAATGCCAAATTATTACAGTACTAATATCGTTATAAAGCAATGGGGGATGGTGTACTGAAGATTGAGTTATATTATAATATTCTTAAGAATGCCAAATTATTACAGTACTAATATCGTTATAAAGCAATGGGGGTTGGTGTACTGAAGATTGAGTTATATTATAATATTCTTAAGAATGCCAAATTATTACAGTACTAATATCGTTATAAAGCAATGGGGGTTGGTGTACTGAAGATTGAGTTATATTATGGTATTCTTAAGAATGCCAAATTATTACAGTACTAATATCGTTATAAAGCAATGGGGGTTGGTGTACTGAAGATTGAGTTATATTATGGTATTCTTAAGAATGCCAAATTATTACAGTACTAATATCGTTATAAAGCAATGGGGGTTGGTGTACTGAAGATTGAGTTATATTATAATATTCTTAAGAATGCCAAATTATTACAGTACTAATATCGTTATAAAGCAATGGGGGTTGGTGTACTGAAGATTGAGTTATATTATGGTATTCTTAAGAATGCCAAATTATTACAGTACTAATATCGTTATAAAGCAATGGGGGTTGGTGTACTGAAGATTGAGTTATATTATGGTATTCTTAAGAATGCCAAATTATTACAGTACTAATATCGTTATAAAGCAATGGGGGATGGTGTACTGAAGATTGAGTTATATTATAATATTCTTAAGAATGCCAAATTATTACAGTACTAATATCGTTATAAAGCAATGGGGGTTGGTGTACTGAAGATTGAGTTATATTATAATATTCTTAAGAATGCCAAATTATTACAGTACTAATATCGTTATAAAGCAATGGGGGTTGGTGTACTGAAGATTGAGTTATATTATGGTATTCTTAAGAATGCCAAATTATTACAGTACTAATATCGTTATAAAGCAATGGGGGTTGGTGTACTGAAGATTGAGTTATATTATGGTATTCTTAAGAATGCCAAATTATTACAGTACTAATATCGTTATAAAGCAATGGGGGATGGTGTACTGAAGATTGAGTTATATTATGGTATTCTTAAGAATGCCAAATTATTACAGTACTAATATCGTTATAAAGCAATGGGGGTTGGTGTACTGAAGATTGAGTTATATTATGGTATTCTTAAGAATGCCAAATTATTACAGTACTAATATCGTTATAAAGCAATGGGGGATGGTGTACTGAAGATTGAGTTATATTATAGTATTCTTAAGAATGCCAAATCATAAAATAATTTTAAAAAAATGTTTGAAAAATGAGGTGGGCCACTCTTATTACTTAGGTGTATGAAAAATATTTTGCTACCTACTCTCATACCTACCGAATACACCTGCAAAATTTCATAAAAATCGGTTGAAACAGAATTAACTAACTCTACTAAACGCTAGTCAACCTCATAAACATCGTAACCCCTTTGAACTGAACCTGTGACCTGTGACCTTATGAACTCTACGCACATAATAGTGTGTCAATCCGCGCTTATGTGTGGACCACACATACACAATCTAAAATAACACAAAAATATAATGAATTTACTTTTTGTACGTGCATGAAATAAGTTTGTTATCATGAAAAGTCCGGCAAACACTCAGACCGACCATGTGATGGAAAGCGACCACCGCTGCTCACACGGAGTCCACCTGCAAGTTGCAAACACCACGGATTTAAGAGTCCGTTGCTGGTCTAAATAAACCAGCTACTATGCAGTACAATTGATCAGAAAATGGGCTTAACGTTCGAGTGTTCAATGTGTAATGTAGTTTTTATGTAGCAAGAGAAGATGGGTGCGATCGTCGAATGTCTAACTATATGCCGAGATTGTATCCCACCGGCCACCTCACATGAATGACCCTTGCGATCATAAGCCATAGTGTCGAGTGTAATTTGGCACATGTACTACACATGTAGATGGAATAACGGTTCTCGCCTCTAACGGTAGTCTGGATTTTTATTGGCCTCTAATTAAGCAAAAGGCTATGGCTATGCGTACAACACGAAAGACGCATATTGTGAAGGCAAAGAGCAAGGCGATTCAGTGGAATTGGGCGCTAACTGCTAAGAAGCAACAAAGTGTTATGATGATCACTGATCTCTATGAACCTGATAAGTAATGATTTCTATACAGAATTAGATAACTTTTTGCTTAACTTGCGTAGGTTTAAAATTTTTACTTTTTTACCAAGTGATATTTTATGGTACAAGTATATGCATGCCTTTAAAACTAAACGTCTAAGTTTTTTATCACATATCCCACCTAACCGGTCCCACGGAATCCTTTAAACGTTAGCCTTTTAGGATGCGCGAGCGAGAACGACTCGTGAGCAGGAGGGAGACAAAAAATCCTGTTTCAAGAGTGATATATATTTGGGTTCCTATATATTTTGGGTTTTAGTTGATGACTTAAAAATATTTAAGTTTGCACTTAGAGATCATGCAGTCAAGAGGGATTCGAAATGACAGTCGGCAATCGGCACACAGGCCATTTCTAGAAGAGATTTTTTGTTACAACTCAATTAGGTTAACCAAATGAAAGTTCCACATATTTCCAACTGTATTTCGGTGCAGAGATAAGGAGTGCATCTCACGCGATAGCGTTTGACCTTGGGGAGATAAGTTCCTATCTTTGTTGATATGAAAAACGAAAGTATAATTTATTGAAACTGTGAAGACTTTAAATATTAATATTTGCCTAAAAAATCTGCATTGGTCCCTAGTGGGTTTCCAGGCCATGAACATTGTAGAGCATGTTATCAGTGTGACGAATATTTCGGTAATTTAAATATTTCAAGCCACATGGATTTTCCTTTGGTACTTATATATATGAAAATACATGTAGAAGTAAAGAATAAAACAGAACAACGAGCAAACTTTACGAGCAAAGCTAAAGTAAGTCTGAATTACCAACAAGTCTAACAACTGGACTACATTATTCAGAGTTCAGAACTTCAGACCCAAGATATTTTTACTACTTTTGATGAATTTTACACAAAAATATGATCAGAAATCAGAATTTCACCTTGATGTGTTAGTCACATCTTTTTATAAACCTCGATATTAATGCTAAATACAGGATGTGACTAACGCAGGTACACAATCCACTGCTAGTTGCGAATCGTGCGCCCGTCTCTATGTAAATTGCGTCTGTATTCCGTAACTATTGCATGTTATAATCATTTATAGGTCACTCTGAATACATTACAATATCAACCTTTACAATATAAGTATGCTGTATGATATATACATAATCAATTTTTATAAAAGGCAACCGATATACCAATTATGTAAAGGAGGTCTAAATTATGAAGGAAACGAGAGCGAGCAAAGCAAAAGTCAATAATAGAAATGAAAAAGATCCTATTCATTTTTAAAAGATAAAAACTAGAGCATTAGGAATCGTAAAGTCACGCCATAAATCTACCCGTTAGCCAGTTCCCCCAACAACATCACTCCTTTAATTTCCAACTCTCTCCCCACTAATCTGCAATTTGCAGTGACTTTAGGGCCCTGTATTGTCACGACTCACGACACTATCATGGCCAATTTGTGACCAATTACAGTACATTCACAGGCCAAAGTGAAGTACCTAATTAGATTAGCAAATCGGACGTCGAGCCGATAACCCATCGATAGCCTGAACAATGAATGGGCGAGGCAGTGCGGCCGACGACCCCGCATCACATAGACTTTTTTTTAATTGGCAAACCTTTGGAAACTACAGTTTGTACTAGAAGTTTTTTCTTAGTACTTTTTGTGTCCTATTGCTCGGGAAAGGCCGCAAAGATCTTTGTCCGCGAGACTAGTTACATTCAAACAAAATATACTATTGTACTTAGAAGGGGGCCGGCCGTATAGCGTGATAAATAGTGAAGTATTTAATTATAAAATATTAATTAAGTATATGCCAAATTATTACTACTAATTAATTAACTATTTTTCCGGTCCTTTGTCCCGTTCGCGTTGTAGATAGATGTATACTAGTTTTGCCACAATCTATAACACTTTCATCACTACACATCACTTACCATAGCGATAAGTAAATCAAGATTTTAGTACCTCCTCCTCCTCCTTACAGATCCGATTTAAACAAAACGTGAGTTAAAATAAAAAAAGAATTTCGAAAATCGGTCCACTAACGGCGGAGTAATCGCGTAACATACACACAAAAAAACCATACACACGAATTGATAACCTCCTCCTGTGTTTTGGAAGTCGGTTTATAAAACAAAGAAACAATTATAGCGCGCTATATTGCTCACTATATATTTTTTAAACGGGCAATTGGCCCACCACACTTACCCCCACCACTGCAACTCCTGTGTAGCCAGGATCGACAGTGGTAGCCAACCGCAAAAACCCTTTGATATGATCTCAGGGGTGCCCGAGGACATGCTAAATCTGTCTTGGAACCCGCAACGAAATTAATCGGAAGATTGTAGGAGGAGTAGGAAGTATTCCAGTTCGCTCACAATATAATTATTGTCACTCACTTAAGTGTTACAATGAAGAAACACAATGATATACATTCATGTGGTGGAATTGATGCTTAAGTCGGAGGTCCCGGGTTCCACCCCGCTGAGGGAACAAAACGTTTTCTGTGATCCTGGTTCATGGATGTGCATTAAATATGTGTATGATATAATAAAAATCTGATCCCACAAAAACATTACCTAAATGAAAAAGCCAAATATTTCCTTTGCAAAAAGTTATGAGGTGTCGTAGAGACAAAGTGAAATTCAAGATGGTCCATTTAATTAGTTACTCATAAAAAAAAATTATAACCGTATGTGGAAAATTTTATTTTTATAATTTATTATATTATTAAATAATGTCTTGGCAATGAGCACTTTAATAAATCAATATATTAAATATTATGGTTATTAGCAGCTTAAAGCTATAGTGCTAACCTCTTATTACCGCAGTGATTCTATTTTTTGTGATTTAGATTGTGTTGACAATTTTTAAATTACAAAACTTAACCATACCTATGAAAAGTTTTCAAAATGGTCAACAATCTTAGAAATCAACGTACGGATAATCCGCATTGTACCACTATTGAAACCTTATTGGCATAGTGATAACATCGAAATGCTTTTCCAGGTAAAATAAAATTATTTTTATTTAGAATAAATAGAATATAAAATGAACATTACTTTGCCGTTTGTGAACCTATTTGCAAAATTATTTTGCTGGTGCAAAGGCTATAATTCGAAATTTGTCTCTTGGTCACCAAAGTGGTGACCTGATGATGGGATCCATGAAGAATCGAGGTAAGTCCTCGAAATTTATATGGACACATATTTCGACTTTTTTTTTAAGTAACCCGCTAAATCGCATCCGACCAAACTGACGTCAGTTCGGCCCTTAGATTAACAACGCCTAGATAGTCGTCAAACAAACGCATCGTACAAAGTGAAGCAAGCAACAGATAGATGTAGTAGGCGTAAGCATTACATACCGACACGCACACAAACAAAACTTGTGGAGTGTGTACTCTTAAAATTGGAATTATTGTATTTGCTTTTCTTAATATCGTGAGATGTAAAAATATAACTTATATTTCATTTTAAACCATCTAAACACAATTTGTGAACTTTATTTATGTTAAACTGGTATTAAGGAATATATTAAGGATTATCTTGATACTGGCAATACTTTAAATTGATAGTTAAAAAAATCAGAAAATATTATAAAACTTTGTCTTAGTTGCAACGATTAGTTGCCATGAAAATTTTGAAAGAAATTTATTTTTACATTTTCTTTTCAACATTTTCTATTCAACACTTTCACAATTCACAATAGGGCAGCAAGATGGCGACATAATATGATTTTAAAATGTTTTAAATATTTGACTGTCATGAGACAAGTCATGAGTAACATACAAAATGTTATGTCCGAAGCTTTTTTAATTCTTTTCCGATGAATTGTGACACCCAATAACGACAACAACCGTCATAATGTTTTTAATCGTTGGAGATGTATGCACTAGCGCTTGACCTTGACAACTGACAGGTCATTCGAACAAACTGAGCCGTTATGGCTCAGTATGATTTACTTCACTTTTCATGCGCCTACCCGGTTTCTAGGCGTTTTAACCTAAGGTTTGGCCTGAACTGTTTCGAGCACATATACGGAAAATTGCCGCGAGCTTCGGTCGTGTTTTTAGGGTTCCGTAATACTTATGGAACCATTATAATTTTCTCTCTGCCCGTCCGTCTGTCTGTCTGTCCGCCGCTCTCCTAGCTTCTGTAAAAACTTTATGACAAAAACTTTTGTAGTAATTCAAAGAAAACCTATTGCGCGTTGATAGTAACGGAACCTTCCCCTCCTCCGTGACATGCTCTTGGTTAGTTTAGGCTATTATTTTATTTATTAATTGTATTTTGCTGCAACTGTAGTCACGCTATCGACGAAACCGAATTATTGTGTCATACATTTTTCCAGTAATATTTATGTTATAGAAATCATTTCTCTTTGTTTTATAGTAATAGTCTTTAGATTTTATCAACCATAGTGGCTCTAAAGTTTTAAATACTTCAATAAACTTTAATAAATTTCTTTAGACCACGTGCCATTTTTGACGACCTCCGTGGCTCAGTGGTTCAGAGCGTTGGTGCTCAAGCCGGGGGTCGCGGGTTCGAATCCCGCCGAAGGAACAAAAAAAAGTTTTTCTGTGTTCCTGGGTCATGGATGTGTATTAAATATGTGTATAATATAATAAAAATCTTAAATATATGTATAGTATAAAAGTATTAAATATACTTAAGTCCCGTTTTCTGGTACCTGTAACACAAGTTCTTCGGATACTTAGCACGGGGCCAGATTGACGTGGTGTGAAGCGTCCATAGATATTTATTTATTTATTTATTTATTTAGGGTTCCGTACCCAAAGGGTAAAAACGGGACCCTATTACTGAGACTTTGTTGTTCGTCCGTCTGTCGCCAGGCTATATCTTAACCTTCTTATACCGTGATAGCTCGACAGATAACATTTTCAAACATGTATGATGTAGGTATTTCTATTGCCGTTATAAGAACAAATACTAAAAACAGAATAAAATAGAAATTTGAGGCTCACATACAACAAACGTGATTTTTTCCGTTTTGTACGGAACTCACCTTGCCGACTCGCACTTGATCGGTTTTATTTTACACTCGAATTTTATTACCGTTCAGTCCATCCGTACAGGTCAGAATTAATGTTGCCAACTTAGTTGTTTTACAAAGTTTTACTACTAATTTTTTTTTATTCCCTCCTTAGTAGGAATTTTGCTGTTAGTAGTGGTTTTGTAGAAAATAGCTAGACAGTAATCATAATATGCAAAATGGCCTGCTTCTATGTGCTATTATGACACCTTATCATAATAGCACACATTCATAAGTCGCTTAAAACTACCGATTTAATTTCTATATACGTAATATTTCCCACTATATGTTTTTAATTTAACGGTTAAATATTATAACTGAAAATGTATGTATGTTTGTAAACACAATATCCCTAAAAAAACTTTGGGGATTCCTAAGTTTAGTAGCTTTTTAATATCTATCATAAAATCGTTGAATATTTTGTACTTTTCTGTTATTTATGTGCATGTCTGTACTATGCATATTTTACCGTCTAAATATATTCATCCAAAAAAAAAGGAATGTTTTCAACTGCGGTTCGAATCGATCCATTCTAAAAACGTGTTGTCGATTCGGACTGCGACCCATTCAGCAACAGCGCAGTTGCGATTCGCACCGTGGTTCGAATCCTTGCGGTGCGAAACGACTAACGACCCCAAATTAAATTCTACATTTTTTTATTGAAATTTTCATAATATATTTAAACAATATATTCTTTTGTATTATAATTATTTGCATTTTATTCAATTCTTTATCATTAATATAATCTTTTACAGAGTAGAAGAGAGAAAGGTAAACATTTTATAAATTATGATTCCCATGCAGTAAGCATTTTTTTTTTGTATAATTTATAATTTTTGTATACGTACACATAGTTTATTTGTGTGTCTTGGGAATCGACTTGTGTTATTCGACTCTTGGTCGAATAGGGCGATGTTATTTTTGATAAATACATTCATTTCACATATAAACATACATACACACACCCACTCGACAATAGAGCTTGTAACGCCCCGTGCGTGCCGGACGCCTGTATTCAACCTGTACGGCCTGTACCCGACCTAAATCGACGCACACACCTAACCTAGCCGGCCTTGCGGAGACGCGATTCCGCACCCAAAATTAGCTAATTTTGCGACATCAAATATAACACTTCCTGCTTCAACAATGCTACATTTGAATGGGATTTATTTTCATTGTGCTCTGACATCGTCCGTGACAGCTCGTGCTCGAACTGTGAGCTCAGAGTTGAGTTGCATTGAATATCAAATGTCAAGGTTGGAATAAATTAGTAGTGGGTCGCGCTTCCAGTTCGAACCTAGTGGGCCAAGGCACTCTAGTTTCTCCTGGTCTTTGATCCTGTCTACTGTCGATGCCAAATTAAAGTAATGTAAATTGTATCACAGGGACCGTGCGACGGCTGCTCGGCGTCAAGAACCCGTTATCGTCGGCCTGACAATCGCGTGTAGGCACATTATGCAGGCGCATACATAATGCCGGGCCGCTCTGATTGTCGCGCCGCGTGCTCAGGGGCAGTCGGACGTGCTGCCGGCGCGGCGGGGGATGAGGTGGGGGTGCGGGGCGCGGAGGGATACGCTCCAGTAACTAAATTGATGCAGGGTCGCTGACGTCATCCATTACAGAGTACGCTCGGCTCGAGCGAACTCATGAATAGGTGGAGTGCGCAATAAATCCTACAATACATTGTTACCCAGGGCTGCCCCAGCCGGACGAATACGTCTTTGTACCGGACGACGGACCTCTAGTCGTCGTCAGTAGTAATTGAGGATTCAAAGCAGAACATCGAGGCAGACATTCCAGGCTTCACCCATTGAGGATCATTTTAGATGATCTGTGAAATTGATTTAAAGGTCCTGGGTAAATAACTACCAGCTATTTTATTTTAATACCTCTGTGACGGCAAAACCACAAAACAATCTGTTTTTAACATTTTATTAAAGTATTTATCGTAGCACTTAAGCGCCTTCCAAAAATAGCACAATAAAACCTCAAGTTATACCCATCCTCAAGTCCACACATTTACCAATTGAGCAGCGCGTTCGAGAAATGATTCGACCTTGTGATAATGAGCTCTGATGTCATAGCGTCTCGACGACCTTGTATGTGTGACATAACCGGCGACCTACCTCCTTGGGCCTAGGATGGACGTGGGATATGACTCTAGAACCTTTTAACATTGTCCACAGTTGGCCGTATCATATCACAAATATAATGCTGCAACGAATTTCTGAACTACATACTATATAACAAGGGTCGTATCTAATGAGTAAATGAGTAGAGCTACTTTCAGAATGTGGTCAGGGTGAGAATACGACACGCATAACTGGATTATCAGTCTACGATTCTAAGGCAGTTATTATTATGTAACAATAAATCTTATAAATGTAGTACAGCCCGAGAATCACGTAGTAAAGATGACGCAATTCCAATATGAGAGTTTTACATACAGGCAAAACAAACGAATGTTATCCCCACCTCGGGTATTCTCATGTCGTAATATCATCACATACACTTGTGACAGAACAAAAGGCTCGCTGTTTCACGTGAGAGTGTAAGCTCTTGAGTTTCGGCGGCCGACTCATTACTGTTGCGCAAACATAACTGCCACAGGCTACAGACACAGCCCGTCACACCGGTTTCCCGCCATCTTAGCCACTGATATGGCAGCGATAATCCAAGCTATGGTGCTGACGAAAGAGCCTCTTAGACACCGGCTTACGATATTCCTGGCATTTCTTCTCCCGGTTTTCGATTAAGTACCATGCAAATTAGAGGGAATATTAGTTTTACCAGTACGATTCTTACAGTTTTCTCTTCAAACATTAGAAGGAATCAATCCTTTGCAATATCCGAATGAATATTAAGGCCAGACTTAGCCAAAAGTCAAAACGCGATCTTTAAGTTTGCGTAATCATTTTAGCATATGTACGTGTTCCTGTAGCTTCGCTTGTGGTGTGCGACCGTGTTTAGCAAACCGGGTCCAATGTATTTCACATTTTTGGACTTCAAAAACTAGCTTCTGTAGTCTGTACATAAAAAGTCGTCGATCGCCAATTTTATTACTAGAGCACGATAAGATTCCTCCAGCATTCAACGTATAAATAGACGTAATGATTACAGTGTAATATGCTACATAAAATATAGCCAACTATTCAAATGATTATATCTTATCTTCACGTTTTAGTGCCGAATTTAATAGCTATTCAAAATAGAACCAAGCTTTTAAAAGTTTCATGTATGGGTTAAGCTCGTTATTCTTTACACACACGGATTGTAAACCAGTATTAGTTATACATAGTAGATTCTCCAGACGTTTTTCTACAGATGAATAGTGAGTACTGATTATTGATTACTATAGGGAATAAGATCATTCAGTAGATATTTTTTATACTATACTATACGTATTAACAAGTAGAACTATCAATGTCATATTAACAGATGTCACAAGCACAGCCTATCTAGTTAGTTTATTTTAGTTAGCCAAAAGGCTATATATAGTGTAGACGTATCTGTGTTAAGCATCTCTCTCATATGTACACACCAATAAAGGAGAATATAACAATTGTTGCTGTATTATTATTATCACCACTCAAGCGCAAGAAGGATCTGTAAGGACCAAGACGTCGTAGCCCACAACAACATAGCAATTCTCGGTACTCTCGCGTATTATTGAGAACTATTCTAATAAGGATAAACAATAAGATAAGTTTGTGATTCCATTCCATTCAACGCTAGGTGTCTCATCAGTGCGAGTTTTATTGCTTCGTAGTTCGTCAACATCAGGCGATGTGGATTTTCGCGTAGAGAGTTTTGTGTAAACGCACGAATCAGTGTTTCAGTGACACTTACAAAAAGATGAAATTCGACTGAATTCAGTCAACGTATTTCTTTATTGTAAATACGGGATATTTAAATTGGTAGCATTATGTGTTCTATTGATCTCTTTCTTTACGTTCAGATTAAATATGATCTGATCGAAGTATTGGAAATGTACATGGAAATTTAGCGCTATATTATCGCTATACAATAGACTTGAGAGTCCACTAAGATTCATTATCGCACGCGACATCCTAATTTTCCCATTAACATAATTTCCGATATTAACGCAGCCAGTGTGAACTCTGTGTTGGCAAGCCCGCGCTCTGGCAGCGATCCAGGTCGCGTATTCAAACAATATTTCAACCATTACCGAACCCTACGCGTTTTATGAACCTCGTGCTAGTGTAGTTTGTTTCGGAAGTATAACGGTATAGACTGATATCCCAGCCCCTTACATCCTTACTGATGAAATGTATTAAATCCTGTACGTTATTCGAATGAGACAATTTGAGATAGGTTGTTCCTTTCCCAGCCGGTCGACGTCCAGTTGACCCTAAGTCCACCAGGCGAGGGTTGTGACTTCTGCCACAAGCTAGTTTAGGATACTCTATGACACCTGCGCTGTCATCTATCACAACCCCTGTTATTCTCATTGGTGTCACTTTTCCCTCCCGAAACGACGTTAAAAAGAGTTTCAGTGTGTAGTTTTATGTGATTAAAAAACTTAAAATATTGAAAAATACGCGTAAGTGACTTTTTTGTTAAATTACAAGCTGTAAATTAAGAAACGTTCTGTCGTTCAAAATATTTCAGCTATTACAAAAGTTATGTTTGTCGTTGTAAATGGCGCACGTCTTTTGTGAAAAACGTGTATTGCAAGCATAACGCAAGATTATTATGCTGTTTCTGAGTATATTTGTTTTTGCATTCAGAAAATATTGAGTCTAGTGTACGAAAATATAGCTTGCATAGCCCTTTACAAATGTAAACTACTAACGATTGTTATATATAAAATAAACTTATTACTACCAAGCGCATGACTAATGCCTTATATATAAAGCGACAGCCAGGACCGTCCTATTTTACACTTGAAGAAGGCTCTGAATAAATACGTAAGTACGACCAAGTTCGGGCTGATAAGCCAGTATCGAATTTCCGACTTCCTACAAGCGGGAGATTGGATGTGCAAAATCGACCTTTCGCGGGCTTACTTCCATTTGCCCGTGGCCAAAAGCCACAGGCCGATTCCTTCGCCTAATATTCAAAGGAAGACTGCTGCAAATGACTTAGCTACCGTTCGGCCTGAGCTCGGCGCCGAAAGCCTTTGCCTTACTGACAAACTGGATTATACGAATAAGCGATAAAGGGTTGCGCATTGCAGTATATCTGGACGATTTCCTCGTAGTATATCAAGACGAGGCAGTCCTGAAAATACATGTAAATATGGTAATAGAGAGACTCCAGTGTCTAGGCTGGAACATCAATTTCGAGAAGTACTTGATTTCACCTCAGAATCACCTCACATATTTGGGTATTCAATGGAATCCCTGGTCCAACGAAAAATACTTACCCCAAGAAAAAGTTACGACCCTTACCGCGAAAGTCTCGACCACGCTAAGAAAGAGGAAGTCCACCTGGAAAGAACTGCAAAGTCTCGTGGGCCTTCTGAGTTTCGCGAGGTTCGTAGTGCACAGGGCAAGATTGCATTTCCGAGCCCTGCTACAGTTTCTGAACGATATCAGCAAGTTTCCGACTTCGAAAAGTCTTCTTTTACTCATCTGCTCATCTGAGAAACGAGGGGGGCACAAAGTCAACAATGATGAACCTGACAGAGGAAATATTTCACATGCCGAGCCAATATCAGATAAATCTCAAAGCACATTACTTGCCCGGCAAATACAATATTCACGCAGATCACCTTTAACGCCTACTACCAGAATAGCATCTTCTACCAAGCGAAAGCAGTTAGTGTTCAAGAAGTTCGGAGTCCCAGTAATTGATCTTTTTGCGTCGAGCACCGCGCACACGGTGATAAAACAATGTATCACAGGACTCGACAGACACACAGGCCGTGTTTCACGACGCATTCTCGAGGGTCTGAAATTATCAGCTAGCGTGGGTCTTTCCTCCACCTTACCTGATTCCCAAAGTGCTACTTTACCTCAACAAAGCGTATGGAATCTCCTAGCAGTCCCTCGATGGGAGCAGGTCTTTTGTCCAGATCTGAAGGCGAGGGCACTAGCGGCCTCATTCACTATCATCAACCTGAGCCAGTACTTAGTAGACACAGGGACCGGACTGCCACCACCGAATGTTCGAGAAATTATGCTGAAAATATGAAAATGTGGGGGTGGTCTGGGAACTTAACTGACTGTAATGAAGATTGAGTTCAGTTGTTACAGTCAGCTTGGCGACTTTCAACATGGAAGACATATAGAGTAGCTTGGAAAAGATGGCTCAGTTGGACACAAAGGCACTCGGACCCACTCGGCTTCCGTGGGTCAACCACGGAAGCCGAGTGGTTCCAGTCTAGCTAGGTTTCTGGCGGATCTACACATAAAAGAAGGACTATCCTACAACACTATTATGCTACATAAATCAGTGGTATCTACATTATGTAACATTGAAGAGACTGGTAGACTTAGCTCACATACATTAGTCCAACACATACTTAAATCAATTTCCTTAAGAAAACCGCCTACAAGAAAACCATCTGTTTGGAATATAGATCTTTTGGTTTCATACATGGGCAGTTTAAACACAGATGTTAATAATTCTTTTAAGGTTTGTAGACATACAGCATCATTACTTTCACTGTGTTCAGGTAGGAGAATACATGACCTAACATTATTAGCAGTGGACCAAGAACATTTTATAGAAGATAGGTAAGGCATAACTTTTTGGCCCGTTTTTGGTTCAAAAACAGACAACAATTCTCACATGCAATCAGGCTAGAGACTGTTGTCTAACCCGGCCAACTCCAACCTTGACCCCCGTACTGTGGGTTAAGCGAGCAGTAGAGGTAGTTGAATCTAGACAGAACACAGCCAATTGTAAAAATGTATTTGTTAGCCTCAGAGGCCAGGCTAAATCTGCAAGTTGTACTGTTATTGTGGGATGGGTAAAGACACTGTTATTAGAATCTGGTATTACAGCTACGCCAGGAAGTTTTAGATCTGCGGTAGCTTCAAAAAATTGGACTGACCATTTCCCATTAGATGAAATAATGGCTGGGGAAAACTGGAAGTCAGAAAATACTTTTGCTCGTTATTATAAATTTCAAGTTATGTCAGTTTCTTCCATTTTGTGCTTAGATGTTAAAGTTTTATTTTAATGTTGAGTTGACTGTATGTTGCTAATTTTTTATTTAAATATTTAAAAAAATATTCACTTTATGTTTCAATTTATCATAGATCACATTTTTTGTCACCCACCAGGCGATAACAAACACGTCTCAAATTATAACATTCGAGTAACGCACAGGAGCACTCTGTAATAAAATGCTTATTAAATACTTACCTTATTCATGTTATATATAATTTTTGCCTGGTGCCTTTCAACAAATGAGAATGATAGAGGTTGTGACAGATAGGTTGTTCCGGCTGGGAAAGGAACTACCTATCGCAAATTATAACTTTCAAATAAGGTAAGTACTTAATAAGTGTTTTATTTCAGGGTAAAACGCTGCTATTTCATATTATAGTATTAGTGTGTACAATGAACGTATGCATACCTGCCAGATTGTGCCGTAAGGCAATTTTTTTTTAAATACCGTACTTCGTATGCATCTAATTAAAAACTCTTATTTTAAAATAACAAACAGACATCAATTTTATTTATTTGTATAAATTAGAATCAACATAATCTTCTGTGTCCAACCCATATTCCATTTGCGTCTAGTTTATCCATACCATATAACATACAACCAACATATTATGGCTACCTTTACTAAATTTTGAAGTTTTTATAATTTTTTTAGGGTTCCGTACCCAAAGGGTAAAAAGTAAAAGCGGGATCCTATTACTAAGACTCCCCTGTCCATCTGTCTGCCTGTCTGTCTGTCACCAGGTTGCATCTCATGAACCATGATGGCAAGATTGGCATAACAGTCCAATTTTCACACATGATACATTTCTGTTGCCGCTCGCTCTATAATAACAAATACTAAAAACAGAATAAAATATTCAAGTGGGGTTCCCATAAAAAAATATGTTTTAATTGCAATTTTTTACAGTGCCCTTTGTGCACCAGTACGACTCACATTTGGCCGGCTATTATTGTACTTGTTCTTCTTATTTAATTTAAGGGCAGAGTCATTTTCGGTTTTTTCTATCCTCCACCATTACCTTCAGCTCTCTATAGGACATGACATTTACATTCTCTACAAGTTGACTAATATAGTTTATCCTTGGTCTTCTCTTACACCTCTTTCCTTCTAATATTGTCCTCATGAATGTGTCATGTCTTATAAGATGCCCAACCATCTTATAAGACATCTTATAATGTACATGTTAGTTGCTATGAATTACGTGAATATGACATTTCAGTAATCTAACTATAGTCTTTATTGCTGCTACGCTGTTATAAAGATGATCCCTAGCCCTCTTTTTTGGTTCCCGAAATTTTATTGCCAAAGTTATTTTCATTCGGACACCAACACTTAAACTTTGTTACAATTGTGGTGCAAGTATTACAATACGATACCTGTGTATGTACCTGTACAATGTACAGGTATGATACAGGTATGGCAGTATGCAGTGCAAATACCTGTTGTGGGAGTATCGGTGTCGACCGTCGCGGTGTTGCTATCGCCTGATAACGTATCACAAGTAACGCGATAGCCCGCTCAATGGGAATACATTTTTCTTCTTATCGTACGGCATATAATTATAACAATTATTTTAGTTACGCAAACACAAGTTTACGCAAATATAAAATGCAAGCAATTATACGCCAAACCGCAATGGTAGGACACATAAGGTTTAAAGTAATGACAGTAAAACAAAAATACAAAATCTTTTCTTGTAATTCAAAAGCTTGTATACTTATCAATGTAAATAAAATTGACTCCGTTGCTAGCTGTACATACTACATAATGTGATTTAACTGTAAATAATGTGCTTTGGCTCAACATGGGCTTGTCTGGCCCAGTGCCGTACATAGACATTGTGCTCAAAGTTACTGCTGCTAACTTTTCAGGTCAACTCAATTAAGTATGAAAAATTAAAACTAGTTTCTATAATGTTTAAATTTTACATAAATATCTTCTGTGTGTGTGTGTTTGTAATTGAACTACTTAAGGGCTGAATCGATTTTGATGAATTTTTTGTGTGTTCAAGTGGATTCAAGAATTTTTATATTTCAGACGTGTGTACAGACCACAGGGTACTTAATAACCGTTCAATGTCTGTTGGGTCCTCTATTGTTTGATAAAATCTTGTGTAATATAACAATTTTTTACTTCTATAACTTATATTATGTTTTACTAAAACTTTGATTTTTGTACAATATTATCATGATTGTAATGTCTTTTGGAAAACTTTGTTTTCCCTCCAACATTGTTTGCAATAGAAACCCTAGGTTTGCTAAGGAGATAAGAGATCATACTGTGATATCATAGGAAACATCTTTGAGACATGTTTGAAACTTCTTTTCAGCCCTATTTTGAGATTTAAGACTTTAATATTACAAATAGTAATTAGTAGCAGCCAGCAGGTAGCTAAGTAAATATTAATATTCCAATATCCTAAATTGATGATACACATAATATTTTATAGAATACTCCTTAGTTTTATTTAGCTATTTAAATAAATTACTTAAGTTGAATCAAGGTCAAAGTATAGAAGTTATTGAACTGAAGAGTCATAATGATGGGAAGATGGTTCCAATAATGAATATGTGAGAAAAATACCTAAATCCTACCATAAAATTGATATCAGTTAAAATCAAAAGCCTACTAATGTGTTAATAACTAAAATGGACAAAGACTGGTTTAATGTTTTTAAATTGGGCTCTAATTAAGTATGAAAATTTTATTTAGAGAAAGACGAGAGATGGTTTATCATTATTGACAAAACAGTTGCATTTGACAACATATTTACAAAGGCTTATATTATATTACTGCAAAAGTCTTTCAAATAGTCACTACAGTGAGATTAGTACTCCCAAAAAGGAGGAGGTTCTCAATTCAATCATATATTTTATTTTTATTTTACTATTTGTCAATACATAAGTCTCTAAATTGTTATTTGATGCGAGAGTGTCCGTTGTGGGATGTGTTCAGTACAGTTTTTTATGATAGTTACTGCTATTAACATTTGAAAATTTCAAAAATCCACAGTGAAAGTTGCACATCACGGAGTAGGTCACGCAGTCATGATCTAAATTTTTGAATCAAAATACAAAACAGGCTAGTATTATAACACAATTTCTTTATTGCAATCTAGTGATCCTCGCAGTTGTATGTTAGCTGGGCTACATTATGACAGCTGATGAAAAAATTATAAAATTATAATTAATAATAATATAAAATAACTGTTATATTATATTGTTAAATATAAACTAACTATTAAATTGAGTAACAAGCAATTATTCCTGGCAAATGTTAATCAAAACAGTTTTATATTTTATGATCATAATTGTTACAATAAAATATTTTATACTTCACACTTGAACTTTAATGGGATGTTTAGCAGTGGAATATTTAGTATCAGTAACATTGGTCTAGTAAGTGATATATTTTGTTGTAATCATGGAGTTTCTTGTATGTTTTGAAATTTGATGTGATTTTTTTTAAGAATTATTTTCTTATTTGGTCATTTTAAATGTTTTTACAACCTAAGGGCAGAAATTGAGAATAAATTGTATAAAATGTTTGAAACAAGTTGGTAACCAATTTCCTGGAAATAAATGTTTATAACGAAATTAAAGAAATAAAAGCTTAAACTATGTAATATATAAATTGGAAATACGTACAGTATGAAAAACAATTAGATTCAAAACTAAATCTACGAGGTTATAAATTGCTTAAAAACAGAATTTTATAAGCAAGATTAACATTTTGTAAATTCAAAATAAGTATGTAGTTCTTTTGATCACTGCCTACCAATGATTCAGTGACAATGTATGAACACGAAATTGGCAAGCGTTTTTTCTGTCAGCGCCAATTAAATCACGTCGAAAATCAGGATTCAGCATTTATTTTGCTCGTATAGAGCGAATTATAATTAATCCGACCAATTCGAATCGTCGCCGTAATCGACTTCGATTCAATACGATGGAGTACTTTTATAATCCGTCGGGTTATTATACCATCCGCGCCCTAGCGGTGACATCACCGCTATTGAACTAGATAACAAGCAATAAAATAATGTCACGCCCCGTATTTGGCACAAAAGTCCATTGAAAACCAATATTATATACCTAATATTAAAACTACTTGGAAACCTTAACTATACATCGTAAAATGAGGAAATTTCGGCTATCGTGAAACCTTCGGAGAGACCATCAAAAATGGGTAAATTTTTAGTCACTACAAGCAAATAGTCATAAAATGTAGTGTCTCAGTCATTACGATGAAGTTGATCTATAAAAAGCGACACAATTTCAAAGATCAAGAAAACCACACCCAAATCATAGGTTGATAAGTTTCATTTTCATACCGAGATAATGTAAGTACCAGTTTCCTTTTTATGAGATAAGATAATTATTATATTATGAAACTTACCGGCTTTTAGCTCCCTTAATAGATCCGTCGATTTCTGATCTCCACACAGATTCACAACTCTTTTGAGTACGATAAAACTTACACTAAGCACTCTCTCAACATAATATCATAAAACTAAACAAGCACTAACGTTTTTTAACGTTTTAAAGCACTAGCACCACCATAATACCGCTTAAAGCGGTATTTCTTTTCGTTTACAAAAATTAGATCCGAGAATCCGTAACACCGCTTCCGTAAATCGATGTCGGCTAAAATTTCGTTTCGTTTCCAATTTCCACAGTCTCTATCTATGGTCGCTTTTGTGATTTGTCGCTTGCCGATCAAAGACAAACAGAAAAAATTGACAAATCTTATAGGTGGCGCCACTAAGTAATGTTGCCAAATTTAATGTGATATTGCCAAAAATAATTAGTGAATTGCGAAGTACTGCAATGTGAATGTGAAAACCGTGCAATGCGCAATCTGCAATAATACAGATTCGAATATATTTTTGAGGCAAACCTTGGCAAAACAAGGCTTGTTAAGAAAGGAAATCAGTATTGCAATGCAATGCTCGAAGTCAAATATTAAATTTTGTAATGTAGGCTAATGATCTAGAGAGCACCTGTAAGTAGTATGATCTGTATTTTACTTTTTAATTAAAATCCATATTTCTGCTGAGTTGAAGCTTAATACAAAATTATGGATGTTAAACTAAAGATGATGTGTCCCAACTCCCAACATTTGTAGTTTGATATTATATTTGGCTACATTTATTACGTTCCAATTTTACAAATTACTATTTGTTTTATTTAGTTAATATTTTTATTTTCAATAGTTAATAATTTGGAAACACTTTTATTTAACTAATATACGATAGTGAAATAAACAATTAATTATTTTTAAATATTTTTTAAGATAATGTTAACATGAAGAACTGAAATAAAAATTATTTGTGAAAGTCTATCTTCTTCTCTATGGTGTTTGACCATAGCGTACGCATGAAATGGAACGTAGAAGACTTACTGTCATTTGTCAAAAATTAAACATTCATTTTCAAAATGGCGTGCAACTAGGTTGTGTGTTACTGTTATTAATTTTTGTTTTAAAATTTTACACACTGTTATCCTGATATTTAGGTACGTATTTCTATATTTTTATTCGCATTTGCAATTCTATTAATGTTTGTCCTATATAAAATATATAGGACAAACATTAATAGAATTGAATATATTTCTATATATTTTTACGTTTGTTTTTTTTGAATATTTTAGTTTAAATGGGTCGCTCGCCGAGTCCTCGGCGGCGTGATGATAGACGAGACCGCCGCGACAGAGATAGGGACCGCGACAGGGAACGCGACAGGCGGCGGCAGCGCACCCGGTCTCGGTCGCGGTCCCTGGACCGGCGAAGACGCTCCCCGGAGCGGAGGCGGTCGCCGTCGCCGCGGCGGAGGCGCTCGGTGTCCCCGACGCCCACCACCTCCTTCGTTCCCAAGCCGAAGAAGAATTTCGGCGAGCGACCGATCGTAACGCCGGCAGACTTGGAAGGAAAAACGCCCGAGGAACAAGAAATGCTAAAGGTAATGGGCTTCTGCGGCTTTGACACGACTAAAGGTAAGAAAGTTGAGGATAATATTGACGGTGATGTACATGTGGTTCTAAAACGTAAATATAGGCAATACATGAACAGGAAAGGTGGATTTAATAGGCCATTGGACTTTGTGGCGTAGCTCAGTAATGCACAATCTACTTATGCTGCTACCATTTGACCTGCAGGGTCTGTGTTTTTAGACACTTATGTGATATTTGCTTCTCAGCTTGCCTTTGTGTTTTAATTTTATATGGTTGCTCAGATAAAAAGAAACCATCAACACCGGTTCACTGAATTTTACTTATAGTAGATAAAATACAAGCAGAATTTAACTGAAAATAATAATAATATGAAAAGTCTTGCATCTGTTGGACACCCAAACAAATATAACTGGTTCATTACCTTTTGTTACGTGACATTGAGCACATCCCTTGCGGGGTGAGCGTATGGATTGTACAATTTAATTATGTCAGCTCGGTTACTGCTTTCTTCTCACACAAAGGCAAGCTTGAAGCCACCTTTTACTTAGGAGTAAGTGTTAACATTCTGTTGCTGATGTTTTACTATTACAGAATACAGAGGTGTAACTGTGATATTATATTTTAGAATGACTAGAGAGAACTCAAGATACATATGAATCTAAACTACAGCTTGTTTTAAAAAAAATTTAATCACATTCTTTTCGTGCAACTTAATAAAACTGTTAATTTCAATGTTTAAGTTGTACTGGGATGATCATAATATCACAATTTCACCTTTCATTATTCTCAGCCACAAAACAAAAAAAGCTATAACATTCCACATAAATAGAACACTATTTGCTGGCAAACAGTTTATAAATTATGACTATAAGAATTCTCTGAAATCCAGACAAAATTCTATAAATCATTTTGTTTCATATTTTATGGATGTCTATTTCTTTTGACACAACCCCAGAAGTAAGTGTACAAAAAACTAAATATATGCGTTGACTTGAGAACCTCCTCTGGTTTTTTGTCGGTTAAAAAGCAGTTTGTTGTTTTGTGGCAAACAGTAGTTGTAAGTTAGCGTAACTCTGTTGTTCAGTGCCCGCGCGCTGCGGACGCCCGCGCGGGAGCCGGCTCAGCGCATCTGCGCACCAAGAAACTTGACGGAGTGGATTTGAAAGCGACATATTATTGTCTTAGTGGCCGTAGTTAAGCTGAAGCAATCATTTTGCTTTACAAAATAGAGTTATGAACTTAGTTAGTCACTTCACTACCCTCGAATACCCTGTAAGAGCGTTTTCACATTTCGCGATACGATATCGCTTATATCGTAATGTGAAATCGCGCCGATGATTACCAAAGACATGAGAAAGACTGGTGTATGTTTTAATATGAAACAAATACCTGTGTTTATCATTACCGGCGTGATATCGGTTATCGGTTCGGATAATCGGAAAACGCAAACAACATATCGCTATGGCGTAAGAAATGTGAAAACGCTGCAAAGTGTCGCATTGAGTCGCACTATACTCATATTGTGAGGCGTCTACGGTCGCATGACTGTCCCATAAGACTGACGCCCGCCGCGCCTGTTGAGCGCTGCCCGCACGACGCGCCATACACATAGTCATAGATACAGATATATTTATACACATATACACCATTCCCCCCCCCCCAGCTGTCCTCCATAATGTACAATAGTCAAGCCTGATCCCTCAGAGTGTGTTGTTTTTAAAATATTAAAACGGAATCTACATTTTAAATAGATTACTGTTTACATTTTAAAAACAGTGCACTCTGTCGGAGCAGTCTCCATAGCCCATATATACAAAGGTTGCTTAGAATGTGATATTTTTTTACATAATGTTTAAGCGCACACGCGGCATGCGGCGTGCGAAAGGCGCGGCGGCACTCGCGCTCTCAGACCCACTCCGGCTCGTTTGTCACACCATCCACACTTTCAGAATGAATCTAAAACTCTGTTTCGATTTCACTTTACTGGAAAATTTACGGTTTCTACAAATCATAAAGCTTATTAAAATAGCAAATATCCAAACAAAAATGCAGTTTGGATAGAACTTTTGGAACTTGTTTGTGTTCGCTAGAAAGTCCCAACAATGCGAACATAATTACAATAACTGACCATTCAATGATTTGCTTTGAAATGTCGGAATTATACTTTCAGAATTATTTTATATTCGGACTTCAGAAATTCTGATATAGTAAAATTATTCGGAGTTGACATAAAAAAAACTTGTTAGATACAATAGACTGTCAACCGATTCGTTCTCCATGTAAATACCACAAACCTAAGGTATTTTTAATTTGTAATAAAAGTTGTACAATTTGGTATTGTTTTTAAAATTATTATTTTTTATTCTATAGATATAATGGAAACTGTCCTTGGAAGCAAATGTAAAAAAAATATACCTAAATGATAAAAGTTTAAAAGCTAATCCCCCTACTCATAAAAACATTTGCACAATGGATATTGGATATGCTATTCAATGTTGCTGTATTTGTCTGTCAAGTCACTTTTCCAATGTATCAGACAAATACAACATGTATTATGTAAAATGTATGTTTGGCATACTTATTATTGTTAATTTTCTTTGATAACTTTACAATGAATAATTTCTGATTATTCAATTAATTTATGTTTATTTATTTCTAAAATCTATGTTCATAAATGATAAATTACTATGTATTAGGTTAATTTTCATAACAACTATCTGAATAAAAAAATTGTCAAGTTAATCTAAAAAAGTTATCTACTAATTTGTAAAAGTGTCCCGAATATACTTGTAAAAATATTTTCATGAATGTTTATGTAACAAGATACATTTCAGAATGATATTGGTAATGTCCTAAAACTGTACTTCAGCCCTATTAATATTTGGTAAACAAATTGTGTTTAACACAAAATAATAATATTTTTATAGTAAGGGATTTGGATTTGTGTTTTTGTTAATGTTTATTTTTATTTTAGATAAATTGTCAAAAGGCGTGGCTCAGTATGCATTTTAATTGTACTTTCTTAAAAACTGTAAAACCCAAGGACTTTAAATAAATTTCTTTTTGGATCAAATAATGTTTCATTTTGACTGTCATATCCTTAAGGAAGTCAGTTATTTTATCGCCTCATATTTTCACTGATGTTTAATAGCCAGTTTTATTAAGACGATAGAGTATAGACTATTTGCGTTAAGTTGGCAGTGAATCGTATGTCACGCATATCACCATCTAGTGACAGGTCCAGAAAATTTGAGAAAAGTAAAAACTTGTTAGCCATAAAATTTATTTCATTGAGATTCAATTTATTAAATGCATTTGAAACAAAACATTTGAAGCTTAAAAATAAATAGGAACATATTATTTCTATTCAACAGATAACCCAAGTTTATTTAAAAGGTGCTTTCACAAATAAAGTAAAGCACATACATAATTGTTACTGTGGATTTCAGTTGCATAATATATTAGACCCATTAAAATTACTCGTGTACTATCAGGGAATCTAATTCATAAGCAGTCATAATTTGTATTATATTATGATATCAAACTGACATTATATTATCATTGATAATAATAATTGTATTGTGACTATAATACAAAAAAATTATGAGAACATTACCTGTTTATGAATTAGATTCCCTGATAGTACATTTCTTTCCTAGTAACAGATAAAACTAATGTGCGTGATTGTAAAAATAAAAATCTATACAACATTATTATTGTAATTGTAAAATCATTTTAAAATTAAGTAAGTAATATATTATTTTAATATTAGTGTCATAAAATTTTAATAATTAGGATGTCTTCATTTTTTTACTGTAATATGTCCTAACATTTTATATTGGGGTCTAGTAAAACATAGTCCTAAGTGCCAATTTACTCATTAAATATTATGTTATCTCTCTCGTACATCATATTAATAATAGAGGCATGGTATTAAGACAAACAATTCACACTAACATTGGTGTTGGTGATAATGACACCCAATATTACTACGTTAGGCAAGTTTAAGTATACATTGGAGAATGTACTCACATAGTAAAAACTTCATAGCCGTGGAGAATAGTTGTCTCTTATCTCCCCACACGCACACAATACGCTTGCGAACTAGCACGCAACAAATAATTCAAGTGGTTCAAATACCCCCAGATTGTAATATAACTAGCGAGAATATAAAATGTCGACAGATTGTGAAATAAACATTCTGCTTACAATTTTACGCGTTATTTTTTGTTATAATATAATATAACGAACTGAAACTCGTTAAATTGTAAAACGGAACGCAACTCGCGCTGATTGGTTGAACCGATAACGGCATACCCCGCGCAGCCATATTTGTTTGTTTATTCATTTGTTAACGAATGTTACATATGTACCCCCTATGTAATATGGACTTAGCACAGAATTGCCGAATACCATTATATGGGAATCATCATCATCGGTCAGTCGCAGTCGAAGATGCTCTTGGCTATAATTAACATATATCGTATAATAATTGAAGCCACCTCTTGGACTATAAAGAAAATAGATGTCGTGCAGTTTCTTCATAAATTACGAAAGAAATCGTCATATACTGGAAATGCTGTCGCCGCATCATCGTGGTGGTCCCAACTCCGTGGGACCGTGAATTTGGAGTTAAGTTAAGACACTTCAGATCTTACATCGGTCAAAGTCGGTAGTCTTAATTTAGTAATAATTCTTGAGCTTACATCCAACATAGATCTGATTAATTTTAGTTAAGTTTAAATGTAAAAATAGTTTGTAATTTTTAACTTCAATAAATCTTTTAAATAAAATCGTTTTTTTTGGAACTCCCGATAGAGAACACTATAAGTCGAATGTAAACAGTGTTTTAGTGATTTGAAATTGATTTCGTGTTTTAAATAACTCACAGTTTTAGAATTGGGTACATAAAGTTGTCGTGGAAGTAAATTAAATCTGTGATTAGCCAAAGAGGTGCAGTTTGAATGATAAATTAGTTAGTGTTGGTCACCGAACATAGCCTAAATTGTAATTTAATTCCCGTGTTCTAATATTTTTGTGATTTTGATGTCATAATAGTATTTTTTTTATTTTTTTTTTTTGAAGGAGACTCTCCTCAGCTCGACGCCGGGCCCCTGAAAAGGGCCTTACGGCGGACTAATCCAATATCAGGGGCTAAGCCCCTCTAATTGGGGTGGGGAAGACGAGCCCAGTACGAGTACTGGGCGCATGAGTCTTGTGTCTTATGGGAAGACCCCCCGCGGCAGAACGCGGGGTAACGCGCCAGGTCGGTCAGCTCGACCAGGCGCGAGGCATCCGCTCGCGCGAACAGGTTTGTGGCGAGCCGGGCCACAAAGGCCTCCACACTCTCCATCCTAAGATCCCTCTCGATAGTGGAGTTGCGGACGTACCAGGGGGCGCCCGCGATGTAGCGCAGCACCCGGTTCTGGGCTCTCTGCAGCGACCTTTTCTGGGGTGCAGAGAGCAGATGGTGCCACACGCAGGTGCTGCGTAGGTGAGGCGGGGCCTTATGTAGGTCTTGAACAAGGCCGTCCGCATGTTGAGGGGGATCTGAGGAGATCCACTGCCGCTTGTCGCTGGGCGACCATGGAGAGACGGCGATCTATGGTGACCCCTAGGTATTTCGCCGTTCTCCCCCCATGGTATTTCGGCGTCTCCGATCTTCAGAGGCGCTGGGAACCCCCTTCTCGTAGTGACGGCGAGCGCTTGGGACTTACCTGGATTGACGGATAGTCGCCAGTCGCTCAGCCAGTCAGGGAGAAGGTCCAGCGTCCTCTGAAGTTTTATGGCGGCGTGATTTGGAGTTAAGGAGCTGGCTATGAACGCCGTGTCGTCGGCGTATAGAGCTGCAATGGTGCCAGGGTCTTTTGGGACGTCACTGGCATAGAAATTGTACAAGCCCGGCGAGAGCACGCTGCCTTGAGGCACACCGGCGGTGATGGGGCGCTCGCCGGAGAAGACGCCGTCGACTCGCACCTTAAATGTGCGGCCGGAGAGAAAAGATGCTATCAACCTTACCAGAGGGGGTGGGACGTTGGCTCGGATGAGCTTGAAGAGCAGACCTTCATGCCAAACACAGTCGAACGCCTTTTCCATATCGAGGAAGACTGCGACCGATGATTCTTTCTTATTCGCCGCAACGGACAGGTGGTGGATGACCCTTACCAGCTGGAGGGTGGTGCTAAGCTCCGACCTGAAACCGAATTGGTCCTCACAAGGAGGGAGGTGGGGAGCAAGGTGCTTAAGGAAAAGGATTTCAAACGTTTTGGAAAGGGTTGAGAGGAGGGTTATGGGGCGGTAGCCCTCTGCCCTTCTCAGGTTTTTATGAGGTTTGGGGATATTCACGATTAACCCCAGCTTCCAGGGAGTGGGAAAGTGGCCGGTCCTAACAATTCCATTATATAGGCGGGTAAGGGCGGCCACCGTCCTGAAAGGGAGATGTCGAAGGGCAGAGTTGGGAATTCCATCTGCTCCGGGGGCCTTCTTGGGTTTGAGGCGGGTGATGATCTTCTGCACTTCCCTCGGAGAGAAGGAGAAGGAAGGGGGGGAGGAGGGGGAGCGTAGAAACACCTTTACCTCCTCGGAGACCGTTCGGAGGTGGTCCGTTGCGGCCGTTGGCAGTGGTGAAAACTGGCGTTCGAGGTGTTCAGCATGAATTTCTGCTCTGTCCTCTGCACGGTACCTTAAGTTACCATCCGGGTGGAGCAGGGGGTAGACGGGGGCAGTGGCTCTGGTAAGGTTGCGGCAAAATCTGTGCTAAGAGGGCCAATCCTCTCCCGCCTCCTGGATGCGCCGGGTCCATGTTTCCGCACTGAGGAGCTCTAAATTAGATCTTACCTCTGCGGTGAGGCGGTTGAGTTGCGTCTTTATCGCTGGGCATCGGGTGAGCTGCCAACGTCGTCGCAGGCGCTTCTTATCGGTGATCATGTCCCTTAGGTGGCGAGGTAGAGGGGGCCGCTTGTGTTGGCGGTGGGTGGGCGGCTGGGTAGCCGCGTCCATTGCAGCTGCAATCGCCCCGAAGAGAAGACACCGAGGGGGTTGGGAGGAGTTGATGGAGGAGCCTCCTGCCTACCAGGACAGCGTGGCCCCTGCACGCTACTTCTCCTCCAAGGTAGTCCTGTCGATATATAATATATCCAGGAACATGGAAGCGGTCCGAGGGGGAGAGATGGGTTTCGCTGATTAAAGCAATGTCGATCTCGTGTTCCCTAAGGAGATGACGAATGGGGGCCACTTTTCTGCGTACCCCTCGGACATTCCAGTGGACTATCTTTAGTGAGGTTGGGGCGTGGGGAGCCATTGGGACAAGAGTTTTGAAATGAGGGAGGCCCCTTCGGGGAGGGCCGACAGGAGAGTTTTAAGAATGTCTTCCCCGGCCTGGATTTTGGAAAATATATCCATAGCCAGGGAGAGGAGAGAATAAATTAACTCAGCGGTGGATTCAGGGGCCAAGGGGGCCTCCCTCCTAGGACGACGCTGAGTGGGAGGTGCGGCAACTGCTCGAAGGGTGGCGGCAGCTGCTGCTGGGTTCGCCGGTTCGGTGGCAACCTCGGTGACTTCGGCAGTGGTAGTGGCCGACGGGGCCTTGCGCGATGCACGGGAAGTGCGGGGGGGGGGGGGGGGGCGCGGGGTGCGCTGAGGTAAGGGGGGGGGACAGAACGGCTTCGGCGTTTGTGAGTGGAAGCGCAAGGGGCTCGTATTCAGAGTCCGTTGCTGCCGTGGAGGTGGCACCGGACTTGGGGCCCTTTTTCTTTGTCCTCTTCCTTTTCCTCTGTTTCCGCACTGAGGGGGCGGGGAGAGTGGAGGATGAGGGACGGGGGGTGGGGTCGTTAGCCTCGTCCATAAGGGATGTGGCCGTAGGCGGTGGAGGGGGGACCTCTTTCTCCGTTATGGGAGGGTCATGACTTACTCGGTGGGTGGTGCGCCTGGTGCGGGCAATGGGGCCCGCACGTCGGTTCCGGGCCTCCCGTTTAAAGACCGGGCAGAGTTTGCTGTTGGCCGGGTGGGCCCCCTTACAGTTAACGCAGGTGGGCTGTTCGGAGGGCGGGCGGGGGCAGTCAGTTGCGAAGTGCTCTTCGCCGCATCTGACGCACGCCGGCCTGCGGTGGCAGTTCTGGCTAGAGTGCCGGAACTGCTGGCAGCGATGGCATTGTGCGGGGCCGTCCTTGCCACGCCAGGCTTCCACCCTAATACCTGGCATATTTAGGAGCTCCGTCAGCTGGTAGATCCCTGGGACCAGGTCCGGGGTACGTTTCAACAGCACGAAGTACGAGCACCCTGGGCGGTCCTTCCTGGCTAGGATCCGGGACACATGCTCTACCTCGTAGCCCTTTTTATTGAGCGCGGTGGCTATGGCGTCGGTGGGAGTGTTGACTGGCAGGCCGTGGACACCTACCTTAAGTCCGCCGTCCTGCGGGAGCGCGTACGAGAACCAACTTACGTTCTCTGTCTTGCTAAGGTCGTCCAGGTATTTTTGGACGACTCGGTATTCCTTTTCAATTTTTGAATTTAACCCCTAAGCCCAGCGGCTTAGCGTTGGGAGGGTGGCCGGCGAGGACACGTTCCGTGAATGTGTCGCGGTGTTTGCCGTGGTGGTGTCCATCGGCGACGCGGCCCTTGAGGTCGAGGCCGAAGGAGAACCGGTTGGGGCAGCAGTGGTTGCTGCGGCGTAAGTCGCCGGACGGTCGGCGCGTTTGGCAGGCGGCGAGATATTTGATGATACCTCCTGTCGCTGCCGTTTCGTGACCTGCGCAGGGGGGGCAGGAGGCGGGGGCATGCTGCTCGACGAGGGGGCCGGGGCGGGGGCCCTCGGAGCAGGGGCACTTACCGCGCGACGGTCCTCTTGAGGCGGTGATGCCGGCGAGGCGGTAAATGTGAGCTTTGTACTCACTGCGGTGGCTGTTGGGGGGTGGCGAGGGGTGCACACCTCCGTCGAAGGGCGCGCGGGGCGCGGCGGTGAGGCCGAACCCTTTTTGGCTGGGCGGGGTGGGGGCCCAGACTTGCGGCGGGGCGCCGTCGGAAGGCATTGGGGCGGGGGGGTGTCAGTACACCCCCGCGAGAATGCCGAGGGCGGCCCGGGGCGAGCGTTGTCCGTACCGCTCAGGCTGGGCTCGGTAGCAGAAAGGTACGCGCGCTCTGACGTGCGCGAGCTGGACCGTGATGAGGGTCCGCTGCGCGACGCAACTGAGCTGGCGCGGGAATGGCTGGGGCGATCGCGGCTATGCGGCCGCGAACCACGGTCGGCCATGGTAACGGGGCACTGATTAGCGTCCACCGTGTATAATGGGGGACATGTTTATGATGTCAGTAATACACAAACACTATATAAAACATGTACACGTAAACACAGGAGGATTTAAAGTTAAGGTGGTCACACAAACACGATAAAACTAAACACGAAAACACGTATCTAGTGTCAAAGTAGTCACTATAGTGTACTTACTTGCACGGTAATTTAAAACTTAGAGGAGGCTGGCTCCCCGTGACCCAACGCTGGAACGAGTTCCAACGGGAGGCCAAGGGCAGGGCAACTCCTCAGCAAGGCGACAATCCACTTGTTATTCTTACGAATAAGGAGTGAATTGACGATCGCTATGTGGAGTTTATCGGCACTGCACTGGGACGGGTCGGCACGGGCGTGGAGTGAGTGCGGCTACTCGACACGTTTGGGGCGGGGCGACACTACCGCGGAGTGAGCGAGACACTACGACGCGGGCAGAGCGAGACGGCATGAAACGCGGAGTAAGCGGGAACGCACTAACACGCACGGGAGACAGGACGAATGTGTGTCATAATAGTAACAACATTCGATAACAAATGAAAAAGCAAACAAATATGACGGCGCGGGGCGTATGCCGTTCACGGTTCAACCAATCAGCGCGAGAGTTGCGTTCCGTTTTACATTTTAACGAGTTTCAGTTCTTTATATTATAATCTAATGCAAAATAATGCGTAAAATTGTAAGCAGAATGTTGACAATCTGTCGACATTTTATAATCTCAATAGTTTTATTAATATATACCGGTATTTACAATTTTACGGTGACATATTATACAAACATGTGCCTGGAAAGAGGTGCCTAATGTCAGTGCTCGCGAGAACTGTTTTTGTTCTGTGCACAGTTAGTGCACAGAACAAAAACTTAAGTACTATTAGGGAATCTAATTCATACAACTTATGAAGTACATACTAGATTATAATCTATTTGTATTATAATGACGACATGCAGTCACAATACAATTGCCATGTTCAGTTTGATATCATTATATTAATAACATAGTCATAAGACCAATTAATTATGACAACAGTCAACCTGCTTATGAATTAGATTGCCTAATGATGTTAAGTATTATTAAATCATGAAGATTTTGCGTGTTTGGCACTACACACAAAATCTTCATGATTTAATTGAATGTGCAATTTCGAAAAGGGCACATGTCGCATATTTTGCCTGATAGGTTTTTTGTATAAATGTGGTGTAATGCTTGCCTTCACCCATTATTATCGAAAAGAGCACATCTCTGGTATTCCTTCGACTAGCAACGTCATGGTCAATACAGAAACAATTTCGAAAAGGTCTCTCCTCTCCCACTCCCAGAGATGTGCCCTTTTCGAACTTATTGAATTAAAAATACGAACGTTAAAGCAAAATATATCTGTCTCTTTCGTTAGTATGATGTAATACAAGTAAATATTGCATCAGTCATTGTATTTACAGTGGTTAGTTAACACGTCCATTAGTGTTATAAGCGCACACAATGAGTTCTTCTGATTCCGATAGTGAAATTTTGAAAAAAAAAGGAGTAAGAAATCAAGAGAACTATAAACATGTTGTCATCAGAACTTCTAAAATTAAAGGTTTACCACATATTAACCACAAAGGGAGACGAGTACCAGGACGACGAACAGGAGCAAGTACCTACATAGTTTCATATTGTTTGTATTAATTTGAAACGATAGCCTAGATTATTTTACGACGTTTGTAATGATTTTAATGATATTAATCAGTTTCATGTTCGTTTTGTTTCTCTTTTTATCGTCGATTTAAGTTAATGTTGACCAATATTGTTCCAGGTGCCCCCAAAAATGTTTTGAAAAAATATCGGAAGACGATATGGATGGCTTGATTGAAAAAATGAATTCTTTTGGAACTAATAACGAACAAGACATTTATCTAAGAGGAGGATAGAATTATTAACGCCTAACACCTCAAAACGAACAAACGATCCAGCTACGGCAAAACCTAAAACAGTTTCCTGTTCATATTTTGTAGACATTGGCACCGAAAAAAGAAACGACGTATGTAAATCTGCGTTCTTAAGTTTATATGGAATTACTGTTAAGAGGTGCCGACGTTTGACGGAACTACAGAAACAGAATGAAATACCACAAGATCAGAGAGGCAAAGCAGTAGGTTCAAGGAGTAAACATTACTCATTCTTGGCGAATATTGCATTAAAATTCACGACTTCATAGATGCGCTTGATAAAAAAAGAAATTCATTATTCTAATGATATTACAAAACAATATTTGTCATCGTCATTTAATATAAAAAAAAAATATATGAAATGTTTTTGAGCCGGACACTTGAAATGGCGGACACAATCAACTATCAGTTTTTTCGGCAATATTCTAATCAGAATTTTGAATTGTCCTTTGGGAGACCTCAAATCGACGTTTGCAGTAAGTGTGAAGAACTTAATGTTAAGATAAGGGATCCTCATTTAAATGATGGCGCTAAAAGAACAGCAGAAGCAGAATTAACAATACACAAGCGTCGTGCTGGTAAATTTTATAAAAAAGTAAAAGAAATACAAGAAAAATGTGCCAGTGATGAAACGGTTTTAGGATTATCTTTCGATTACATGCAAAATTTACCTTTACTCTCCCTGTACAGGATTTTTTTTACTACAGACAACTTTGGGTGTACGAATTTTGTATGTAACACAATATGGAAACTGGCAAAGGAACATTTTATTCGTATCATGAAGGGCAAGCATTAAAAGGTCCCAACGAAGTGTCGTCATTCCTAAATCATTACATGAACATGTATGCTCCAGATACGATAACTGATCTTCATCTTTTTGTGACGGTTGCCCAGGACAAAACAAGAATAATACGGTGATTCGATTTCAGATGGCATTAACTGTACAAAAAAAATATGATAATCCATATATATTTTCCAGTACGAGGTCACTCTTTTAATTATTGCGACAGAAAATTTTCAGTTGTCAAAAGGAAAATTAGACGCGAAGACCGTGTGTTTACCCGCCAACAATATATTGATCTTATAGTACAATCCGGCAACACGGAGAAATTTAACGTTGAAAAAGTCAATACAGAAGACATTATAGATTTCAAGAAATGGGCTCAAATAAATTTTAAAGCTAAACCTTTATCAGTGAGAAGTTACGGAAAAAATGTACCTAAAAGTCAAAAAGTTACTTTTCAAGTATCGACTTATTACGAGTTTGTTTTTGACCCAAGAAAACCTGGTGAAGTACTCGCAAAAAACTATATAGATAGTGACATTTCTCAAGAAGTATATAGTCTTTCAAAAGTAAAGGGTACATGTAGTAACTTGCCTAGCCAATCAAATTCAGCATATACTGGTAAACTGTGGTGACCCCACAGTTCCTGTACGACGAAGAAAAAATATTTTTTAACATAATACATTCTACCTATATGAGATCACATATAATAAGATTTATTTAAAACTACGTCAATACTCTGTAACAAGCGGAGTAATACTGGCACAAAAAATAATAAGCTCAGCTTAAAACATAAAATCCACAAAATATACAAAACAATTGTGTAAAAAAGCTTCCATATTTTATGAGTGGCTGATTTTTTTTATGGAATGTCTCTTTAAAATGTCAATTTGCTATAGTCTTATTTTTAAAACAGAAGACTTACTTTTATATCGAGCGACAAAGACAAAACATGCAAAAGAGCTATCTGACACTTGTACTTGTACATAAATTGTGAAGCAGGCCCTCAGACTAACAATAACACACTATATTTTATTGATGAGATCTTTTAGAATAATGTCGTAAAAATACAGTGGCCCATATTTTTTGTAAATCTACGATGCAACAAGCTATGATGTAAATATCGTAACACAAGTCGAGAGCTATTCGCTACTTAAAGATCTCTTTGTACACGACGACTACATCCAAATATAAAAGGGACGGTATTAGGCAAAGCCATATTTCAATATACTCGAAACACAATACTATTTCATCACAACATTAAATACAAAATAAACCGCTATAAATAAAAAATAAAAATATAACTATCTGTAATTGTGTAAAAATAATTACTTGTCTCAAAAAGCTCTTCTTAGTCTATTTAAATATTGTCTGTCCGGTCTAGGAATTATTCTGGAATTCTTGTGAATTAATTGTATATCATGAATGTATTCATGCTAATACCTATAAAATAATATGCTACTTACAAATTAAAGTAAACACATATTTTGTATGTAGGCCTTTAACATGTACCTCTTGCAATCAGTGGCATCAACGCAGATAACGGAATCTGACGCAGTGTTCAAGTCAATATTCCTAAACCTTTTTAATCTACTGTATTCATAATCCGTGCAAATATTAAAAACGCGAAAGTTTGTAAGCATGGATGTGTGGATGTTTGTTGGTCTTTCACGCAACAAACTACTGAATGGATTTTGATGAAATTTGGTATGGTAGTAGTTTAGCCTCCGGATTAACACATAGGCTTCTTTTTATCGCAGCAAAATGTACGGTTCTTACGGAATTTCTTTTAGCGCGCACGATGTCGCGGGCTACATCTAATATGATATAATCTCATGAGTGTTATTGAAAAACTAAATTTTGATTTTGTGAGTTCATATTAAATACATGTAATAGAGTGTCAGACGCCACTTGTCCATCGCAATCTTGTGATGCCACTTGTCCGAAGGTCATAGGATATGTGGGTCTCGATGACTGAACATTTAAGTGCGAAGACCTGGAGATATGCCTGGCATCAGGGGATCTGGAGACGCCTCGTACCCTAGACATCCCTAAATTTGGATGTGTGGAGATGCAGGTACCAGGGAGTCTGAAGGTGTGCGAGGGTGGGCAGCTGCGGAGGTCTAGAAGGGCGGCGCGTCGTCGAGCGTGTGCAGCCAGTTGAAGATCATCATGTTGCGCTCGTACTTGGACAGAGGGCGGCCGCGCTCGCGCTCCAGGTCCGCCGCCGTCAGCACCAGCTGCGCCGCCTCTAGAAAGCACGAGGTTTTTGTGAAACATCATGGTCTCATCACATCCAATCGGCAAGCTCATTAACTTCAAATCACAGCTTTCTTACTGAGAAAAGGCAATAACAATGATTAGGTTAGGTTTAGTGCGGTGCGAGTACGCAGGACGTACGTGCGTATTTTCAGGCTATACGTTCAATGTACATGCGTTCCTGCGTGCGGCATACCTGTAAGTTTAGTAGGCGTGTCTAACGCAGACGCGTTGATATACAGTTCATGTGGCGATATTATTCAGCATGTATGCGTCTGTTTTTTCTTCACAGCCCAGAGTGGCCCGTGTCCTTGTCATGTTTTTTACCCGACTACGGCAGAGCCAAAAGGAAGGGTGATGATTGTTCCACCGTACATTCGTAATAATAACTTACGTAGTCGGGTTATAGTTTTTTTTATAAAAAAAATTAGTTATTATGTCCTATCGCCGTTATTCGAGGCCTTTTAACAAAATTGAGATGGTAGTCTTTCGTTTCCTGCCGTAATATTAGTCGTTGCAGTTTCGTTTCCGGTCTTTTTGGCGGCAAGATGGCCGCTTCCGTTGTTCACCAGGTGTGGCGCGCGCGCTTTTTTCCTCATTGGCGTCTTAAGTTTTGTGCCGTAAAGACTTATAACGCTGTTAGCGTTCGTTTAAATTATAAAAGTCTTATAAAATTTTATAGTTTTTTTTTTTTTGCAAATAATTATTTTAGATCGTTTGTGGTTTCGAAATATATTAAAATAAAAATTTTCAAAAGTTTATCATCATGTCAGACTGTAGTGGCGACGGAATTGTTCGCGAGTGTCTTTCTTCTACATCGTCTTCATCGGATGAGCAGCCGCTCAAACGACGAAAGCGGAAACCCTCGTCTAAAAATATCGAGAATCCAAAAAGGTCACGCCGGGATGATGAGGTATTGCTAAACCTTGTCCAGCAGGTCAGTCAAATCCAAAATTTCTTAGCATGTGTCTATCCGCCTTCGGAAACGTGTGCTCAAGATAAAATTTTTACTGCTAACGTGATAGGTACAACGGGCGAAAATTTTGAACATGAAGCTACATCTGATACTTCTCAAAATTTTAATTTTGATTTGTCAACAAATCTCAAAGAACCGGCGATTCAAAATGCCTCTGCGGAGCATTTACAGACACTCAGCTCGTTACAACATTTCAACTCTGAAAATTGGTCAAATGTCCGTTACTCAGATATTCAAAAAACCTACAATGCCCGGCCGGGGTTTGTCGAATTGGAGGTAAACGACGAATTAAAACAGTTCGAGAAAGCTAATAATTTTAATTTGAATGCAAGTGATAGGTCTTTGGGTGCTATTACGCGTGCAGTAATAATGCAAAGTGACGCGTTAAAAAAGGGCGTCTCTGATTTGTTACAATGGACTCAAGAAAACGACACTATTAATAAAGAATCTTTATTGACAAAAATAAAAGAATGCTTTTCAGGTGATTTTCAAAAAGTTTCTTTGGACTGTTTACAATTACTTTGTGGTAGGCGTGCTGATATTATTGAACAACGTTGTGATTTTTTTCTTAAATTTAGTAAAAGAAAAATTTTTAAAAACTACTTTGAAAAAGATTCCTCCTTCTTGCGAATATTTATTTAGTAAAGAGCAGTTTTCTGATTTTATTAAAAATAATGGAGGTGTAAATAAAATTTTTATATGTCAAAAAGGTACCTTCTCTGCACAAGAAAGGCGACCTACATTGGGTGTACAGGCTGTCCAACCAGGCCTAAGTAATTACAAACAAACCGGTCGCTTCCAAGCACCGTTTGCTTTTAATAATAATCAAGGTTATACATACACTCGAGCGCAGGCGGTGCGACCCCACCACCCCTATGCTTTTAATTATAATTTTGGCTCTTATGCTAATAATGAGCGGTTTTTTCGACCCTCCTATAAACCTGCAACGTCGTTTCCTCAAAAACAACAGGCCCCAGCTGTGGCTAGGAAGCCCTTTAATCAAACTAATCCCTCAAAGGGCAGAGGAAGAGGAGATAGAAAGTTTTGACACTCAACAGGCGTTTCGGGGGGGAAGGCTAGCTATGTTTGTAGATGTCTGGAGAAGGCGGGGTGCCCCAACCCCCCTTTTAAAGATAATAACAGGTTACAAAATTCCCTTTTTACGAAAACCACCACTGATTTTACCTCGACTCATAAAATCACGTTACCAAACAGCTCCATCCCCAGAAATGGACCAGATTATTCAAACGTTGTTAAAGGACAATATTGTAGAATATGCCCCCAAAACCCCCAGTTTTTTATCAACAATGTTTTTCAACGCCAAAAAGCGATGGGACTATGCGCCCTATTTTCAATTTAAAACGATTAAACGAATTTCTAAAGCTAAGCAAATTTCGACTGATAGCTACACATCGAATACCGGAATTTCTGCAGCCCAACGACTGGTTAGTAAAAATCGACCTAACACAAGCTTATTACCACACACCGGTACACACAGCCACAAAAAGCTCTGGAGTATTTAGGACTTTTTTGGGACCCATGGAACAATCAAAAGTCGATTCCAGATATGAAAGTCCAAACTCTTCGGCATATAATTCGCAAAGTGCTAAATTCTAAAAAAGCAACTCTTAGAGAAATTCAGAGCATTAATGGGCGTTTAAATTTCGCTCGACTTGCAGTTCCTCAAGGTCGTTTAAACTATCGACATCTTTTGGCCCATTGCAATAGTTGCGTAGCGATCAAAGAGCTCGAATGGTGGTTTCTAAATTGCGAAAAATCTTCTCGGCTCCACCCTCCAAAATTGGTAAATTTTCTCACGACGGACGCATCCGACTCGGGTTGGGGAGGGGAATTGAATGGTGTATTTTTGACAGGAGATTGGAGAGGGGACGAAGGAACTCTGCTCTCGAACCAAAAAGAAATGCTAACTATTTTAAAATGTTTACGTGAATACGGTCCCTCTCTAAGCCGATCATCTCTGTTGCTGCAGTGTGACAACAAATCCGTTGTAGCATATCTAAGAAACGAAGGGGGGAATAATTCAAATTCTTTAATGAACCTTACTTATAAGATTTTTCAAATTTTAGATCTTTTTGATATTTTTATTTTACCGCATCACATTCCAGGCCGTTACAACAATGTAGCAGATCGGTTGTCGAGAAAATCGTACCTTCCCGAATGGCATCTAGTCCCTGCGGTGACAAATGTCATATTTCAGAAGTGGGGCATTCCCGAGATCGACCTATTTGCATCGGCTCGAGCTCACGTAGTACCCAAATATGTGAGTCTAGACCAGAGGGATCAAACAGCGTGGAGACACAATGCGTTTTCATGGGAATGGGACCTCTGATGCCCAGAGTGTTAATGCATCTCAACCGTGCGAAAGGTATGTTTCTGATTGCAGCTCCGAAGTGGCCCCAGGCTTTCTGGAGAGCAGATCTAAAAGCACGTGCAATAGCACCACCATTCACAGTTCGAGACTTAGAATCGAACTTACTCGATCTGTCGACGGGCCTTCCCCCGCCACGGTTACAAGGCCTGACCATGGAGATTTGGAAATGTGGGGGTGGTCACAAGAGCTAGAATCCTGGTCAGAACAACAGAAGGCTCTACTAAAAAGCGGTTGGCGTAAGTCTACTTTTAACACCTATAAACCAGCTTGGTTAAGATGGTTGAATTGGTGCAAAATTTCTGGGGTCCAGCCTACTAACCCATCAGGAACACAGTTAGCCCAGTTTTTAGCTGACCTACATTTAAAACATAATTTAGCCTATAAAACGATTTTGGTTCACAAGTCGGTTGTTTCTACGCTTAGTAATGCTAATAATAGCTCTAGTCTCGCCTCGCATGTATTGGTTAAGAAAATTTTAAAATCTAATTCAACGAGAAATGCTCAAAAATGTAATAAGTCAAATACCGTTTGGGACACTAGTACTTTATATCTTACTTAGCAACAAGTAACATTATTCATGAAAACTTATTCGAAGTGTCTAGGAGATGCGCTATCTTATTATTATTGTGCTCTGGTCGCAGAGTACACGACCTGACGTTATTGAGCGTATCGCAGGGTTCTTTCGTAGATGACGGTGAACTAAATACAGTCACATTCTGGCCAATGTTTGGTTCTAAAACTGATTCCGAATCATACACTCAATCAGGTTGGAAACTATTTTCGAAAAGTGAAAGACCAAATGTTGATCCAGTACTGTGGGTGCGTAGGTTAGCTGCTCTGGGCAGTGATAGGCGAAAAGAAGCCGGCGTTGAAAATTTGTTTGTAACTGCTCGAGGGGTACCGAAGGCTGCTTCTAGAACAGTAATCGCGGGATGGGTAAAATCTGTTCTAAAAGAAGCAGGTATCGAGGCAACTCCGGGAAGTGTACGGTCTGCCGTTGCTTCTAGAAGTTGGATTGACAAAGAACCAATAGACAACATTTTAGAAAGAGCAAATTGGAGGGCAGCAAATACTTTTAAAAATTTCTATAAAAGGGAGATAATTTCTAAGCCTACGACACCCTCCAAGAGTTATTTGTCTCTTTAGTAAATCTCTTTGAGCCGGTTTATTAGTTTATATCAAAAAATAATAGTTAAATCATAAATTAGTCAATTTAAACAATATTAATTTTAATTATGTTAATAATAATAATAATAATAATATGAATAGCAGTTATCTTTGATGAAATAGGATAAAGAATATGATAGAACAAAATACATTTATTTATAACCTGATTATAAAATTGCTAGAAAAATGTTTTACTTATTCTTTTAACAATTTCCTTATGATATTCATTTTCACATTGGCGTCTTGTCCACCAGGCGACAACAAACATTGTCTCAATTTTGTTAAAAGGCCTCGAATAACGGCGATAGGACATAATAGCAGAGTTTTACCTACCATTAAAACTCTTATTATGTCCGGAGCCTTATTCGAGGCCTCACAGTAAGGTCTGCCTGGTGAAATAATTGAGACAGCAATGAGGAAAAAAGCGCGCGCGCCACACCTGGTGAACAACGGAAGCGGCCATCTTGCCGCCAAAAAGACCGGAAACGAAACTGCAACGACTAATATTACGGCAGGAAACGAAAGACTACCATCTCAATTTTGTTAAAAGGCCTCGAATAACGGCGATAGGACATAATAAGAGTTTTAATGGTAGGTAAAACTCTGCTATTGTTTTTGAAATAGTTTTTCTACTTAAATAGTAATTTGTGCCATATAGAGCTTTCTTGCTGTCTTTTTATTCTCTTATGCTTGGTTCCCGAGGTAAATTTGACATTAAATATTTATTCAATATGATTTTGATTGGCTAACGCCAAACACTGTTGTGGGATCGGCCCTGGAAACTGACATGGGTCACGAAGATCGGCTATGCCGGGGTCGAAGCCTGAGTAGCTTCTTTTTGTGTGGTGTGGCCATGGCACAGTCTTACCAACTGTACTGAATACCGAACTTGAATTTCTAGTTGTGGTACGTAAGTTTGTAATTTCTGTTATGTCCTTCTGTCTTTTTGGGTGTGTTATTATGTATTTAATATATATATATATATATATATATATATATATATATATATATATATATATTTTTTTTTTTTTTTTTAACGTATCCAACCAATCAAAAGCTCTATTGAATAGATATCTAATGTCAAATTCATCTCAGAAACCAGGCATAAGTCTTACGCCATAGAGGGTTTTTGGGTTTGTTGACGGTTACAATCGATTGATCAATTCGATCCAAGTTGATATTACTCTTGCGTGCTGACGTTCGTTCGTAGCATAATATGTATTTGTTTCTACACCGTATGTGTGAATGTATGACAGTATTTACCTGGGTGCACGAACTTGGCGTGCGGACGCGGCACGGCCAGCGTTGTCGGCCCCGCGCCCGCCGCCGCCGCCGCTGCGGCCGCCTGCAACACAGTACAAATGAGTTGTTTCTCAAGTGTTAATGGACTGAGATCGCAGCCCCGCCAGACTACCCTTATATTCTTACTAATAAACCGTATATCATTTTGTAGAATTAGTGTGTACAATGAACGTGCGCATACCCGCTAGTTTGTATTGATATATGAGATGATATTTTTAGTATGACAATTCTTTTTCTATCAAAAAGTCTTTCCATAGGGAGGAAATCATGTGCCCCCGACACATACAACTACTAAATGATGCGATTTATTTTTGGATGCGACTTAATTGGTTATGATTTGAAAACGTTCCTGAATTATTTACTGTCTGTCTATATTTTATTTAATTTACTTTTAATTTGTTGCATGAGTTGTTAACTACCTAACTTCACAAGCCTTGTCTGTAAATTTGCACGCTATTGGTATAAAACGAATGTTTGATCTCTAAATTATAAGTAATTTTGTTAGACCTTATTTGTACAGCGTTCTTGCAATAAACGCGATTGATTGATTGATTGATCTGTAATTAATATTTGATAGCGTTATATAGAGCTTTCCTTCAATTACATGAAAAATAACATTTTGTTGTTACCTCCAGCTTATCGAGGTTGAACTCCGACTGCGACACGCGCTCGAGCGCGCGGTACGTCGTCAGCAGCCGCCGCTTGATGTAGTTCTGCCGCACCTGCAGCACAAATTTATCCATATTAGTTTACGTTTCAAAGCGCACGAGAGAGTAGAAATCACTCGCTCATTATATTAAATAATTAATCCATGGACGCTTTCACATCACGTCAATCAGGTCCCGTGGTAAGTTCTCGAAAAACTTGTGTTATGGGTACCAGACAACGGTAATATATTGAATACTTTTTATACCACACTTATGTTCAAGATTTTTACCATAATATAATACACACATTTAATGCACATCCTATGACCCAGAACACAGAAAACTTTTTGTTCCCTGGCGGGATTCGAAACCGCGTCCTCCGGCTTGAGCGCCAACGCGCTAACCACTGAGCCACAGAGGTCGTCAATTATTACCTTTTTATTGTCAGTGGGCAGCGGGCGGTGCGGCGCCTGCACGGAGTGCGACCGCTGCGGCGACGGCAGCTGCGACCCGCCCACTGAAACGTCACACGCACGAGCACAATGAGCACTGACGTGGACATTGCTACATACACTGTGGTGTGTTGTGTTGTTGAGCTCATCGGATATATAGCTACAGTCCGGAGTTACCTGTGATCACTCTCATAGATATATTCGAGGTAAAAAAACTCGGAATGGACTACATGTATTGAATAACTTTTAAATACTATTAATACTAATAGAAACTGCGGGGCGAGTATTTAAGGCATAAAAAGGACAATGTATCGAAACTATATTTGTTTGATCCCTGTATGATGAGTAATGTGTCACTGTATTTCTATAATGAACGGTAAGTAAATGACATTTAAATTATAGCTATAATGTAAATAAATGACATCTAAATTATATTTATATTAGGTAGCATTATAGTGTGCTACTGTCTTTCTGCACAAACACGTACACACACGCACCTGCGTCCCAGGTGCTGCAGGAGCGCGAGGCAGCGGTGAGCGTGAGCGCATCCAGCGCCGCGCACAGCTCCACCTCCGACGTCGCGCTGCGGACATAACACGGTCCATGCACAGTACACACACGCACCTGCGACCCAGGTGCTGCAGGAGCGCGAGGCAGCGGTGAGCGTGAGCGCCTCCAGCGCCGCACACAGCCCCACCTCCGACGTCGCGCTGCGGACATAACACGGTCCATGTTAGCAAATAGCGATAACAAGCAGGTGACTCTCATGATTTTCAAAAAATTCTCATCTATATAAGATGAGAATTTTTTGAAAATCATGATGGCGCTTATACAGATGATAATGTTACGAATATGTTGATATCAATTATTGTTCGTGATAAGCCCACAGGAGAGAGAATAATTTCTGAAACCTTGGAAGAAAGATATACATGCAATAAAAGTTATATTTGTACTTTGGTTGTGATGTTCTTCTTCTTCTTTTGGCATAGTCTACCCTGTAATAGGAATTGCCAACGTCAGAGTGATGGAGCAGATGTTCAGTGAATAGCTGATGGCGTACAGTGCAGGGAATGACTAATGCAATGACTTCATGGGTACCTCATGCAGATACAAGTTGTAATTACTAGTATAAAAGGAGAATAATATACAAAGCCAATGTTTCTTAGCTTTTTTTTTTAGTAAGCCCTACATAATATACAGTACTGTAACACGATGAATTAATGATAAGCGTGCAGCGCGCGGATCCTAGTGCGTTCCCGCTCGCACACCGACTATCTATCTCCGAGTACCCCCACCATCCCCACTACGATGTTTTGCACACGGCTCCAACGGCGGCGGCGTATAAGACCCAGTGCGCAACCGGAGTGACACATTCAGCTAGCGACCATGCTAGGGCGATAGCCAACTGCAGTCCCCTAGTATCGTGCCGAAGTGAGTAGGAAGTGCGATAGCCCCTGCAGTCCGCCTCTCTACTAGTTAGGAAATTAGCTACCTTATAGGCTAGGAGTGCGATAGCCCCTGCAGGAAATTAGGGCAGTGTTGCGTAATATACGACAGTATCAAATTAACGGTGTTTCACTTCAAACATGTTACATATGTACCCCCTATGTAATATGGACTTAGCACCGAATTGCCGAATACCATTATATGGGAATCATCATCGGTCAGTCGCAGTCGAACATGCTCTTGGACTATAATTAACATACAACGTATAAAAATTGCAGCCGCCTCTTGGACTATAAAGAAAATACTTGTCGTGCAGTTTCTTCATAAATTACGAAAGAAATCGTCGTATACTGGAAATGCTGTCGCCGCATCATCGTGGTGGTCCCAACTCCGTGAATTTGGAGTTAAGATGAACACTTCAGATCATAACATCGGTCAAAGTCGGTAGTCTTAATTTAGTTATAATTCTTGAGTTTAGATCCAACATAGATCTGATTCATTTTTGTTAAGTTTAAATGTAAAATAGTTCGTAATAAACCTTTTAAATAAAATCGTTTTTTTTGGAACTCCCGATAGAGAACACTATAAGTAACATCCCTACAGTACATATATAAATAAAATAAAAATCAATGAAAATTAGTTATACTTTAATTAAATATGCATAATCAAAGTTCTATGTGATTTGAAGCTATAAATGAACATAGAGTGTTTACAAATGGAGAAAAGACGTAGGATAAAATAGTCTTAAGATTAATGGGTCGAGGAATGTGTGTAGGAAAGAAGTCGTATAAAGAAAGATTTATAGGACAGTTAAAGAAGATATGATCAGGGGAGCCCTCATCTAAGCCACACTCGCACAATGAGCTTCCTAGACTCTTATTTTGGCCAAAAATACATTATTACACGAATGTCCAAGGCGAAATCGACAAATAGTAGAAAAAAACCAGATTTATTTGTGATGTTGTGATGTTAATACAACGTGCAAAATACGACTTTAATGTAATGTATTATGTAAATAAGTGATGACAGTTTAAAATGATAGCAATACAAAAAATGTCAGTTGTTTATGGAATGATTAAACGAAAAAATTAACACCTAGAATTATATAGAATGAAGTATTAGACATCTCCTTTTTCTGCATTAGAATAATATTATGTCGTAAGGAAAATAAGGAAAGATATAAAATGTATCTTCCTCCTGCTAATAGCTGGGTATCTAAGCAGGATGCTATTTTTAGTTATTAATCTGAGTTGTAAGAAATGATCATCTGTCAAAATACTGTCAAAAGTAAATTCAAACAACCCAAAGTAACTGTGCTGCATCACTCTGACACTGGCAACTCCTATTACAAGGAAGGCTATGTCAAAAGAAGAAGAAGAAAGTAACTGTGTCATTCGAAACTATTGTGAAATTTCAATTGGTGAGATTTCCATCTAGCATCTGACATATTCTAGCATCTGACATATTCTAGCATCAGACACATGACTGGTCATCCATCGGTATCACGCCGTCTCTACGTCACGTCACGCCGTCGTCACGTAGTCTAACAAAGTAAAACAACTGTTTTTCAAAGGTTGCCAACCTCATAACCTTTGTTTACATTTTTTTTGTCTTCTGAACTCGACTATGGGTTCTACGCGCTGATCCGTTTTTACCATAGATGTAAATAGCAGAGGAGTACCTGCGCAGCGGGCGGAGCGGCGGCGCGCTGACGTCGCCGGCGCTGAAGCAGCGGCGCAGGCCGAGTTGCGCGCACAGCGCCGCACACCCCGCCAGCAGCTCGCGGCACGAGTCCGCGCCACCGCCCACTGCGCCCGCGCCGCCTCCGCGCCTGACAAGAGAATAATAAATACTTCACGCAACCTTGTAACACCCAGTACTTGTAAAAGTAATCAGTTTCAAGATATATACAAATAGCCTTGCCAAAATAGACAAGCAGAAATGCACTAAAATAAAATAAATAAATAATAACTTACTTTAAAGCCTTGCCATCCGGATTTGGACTGGACACTCTCAGCGTAGGGTCTGGCCCTTGCCCTGCCTGAAATAAACAAATAATGCACCAATATAATTTATGTAATCTATATCCATCATTCACAATAATGATACCAAACGTTATCTGCTTATAATTTTTAACTGCTTTTTACAAAGTATAAGTCTTACGGCCAATATACCTTGCACGCTAACAGCTTGAGGACCCTGGCATCGGAGGCTGCGGAGGAGACGCTGAACAGTGACAGTTCCGTGGTGACCGACTCGTGCGACGGGGAGCGGGCCACGCCCACCCCCCGCCACGACTCGCCCACGCACAGCTCCACTGAAACAACACCTGTACCTTGAAGATTTGACAAAAATGTATTTCACTTTGTGGTGATTTTTGTTGTAGTGCTTACAGGGTAGTAATACCTTGATTGTTAGGGATCTTATAACTTTGTTAAATTATTATATTCATCTCATTATTAAAACCTTTTAACCTATCTATATGACACACTTATAAATTAGTAGTTTATGGATCACTTCTGTTTACTTATTTATGTTTCCCTATAAATCTTAATGGGTTAATTGATTGACGATCGAAATTTTAATTAGATAAAAATATAACAGTATAATATAGTAGTATAGTATTAGTAAAAGTGTTACGTCAAACGCCGGATAAACAAAACATACCGTTTAAGTTGGGATCCACGGCGATTGGTTGAATTTGCCAGCTTATATAAAACGGGTAAGTAAATCTCTACCCAGTCTTAGTACAAAATTAAAACGTAATTCCCTATCGTGCAATGCTGTTTTGTTTAAAAACAAGCAAGTTGCGAATAGTCTGCTGCTATTTGCGATGGTGCGTACATATTGACACTAGACAGTGTTTTAAATTTTGACATATTGAGCTCTTCTTCTTCTTCTTTATAATGGCCTCCCTTGAGGAATAGCCAGTGTCAGTGTCAAGCGAGATAAAAAAAAATACTTTGTTGCCGGGGACGATAACTTTGCGCAAAAGTAGGCCTTAGTGAAAGTACAAGAGAAAAATAGTTAAAATCTCGTAATTAAATAAGTTTACAACATATCATATCTCCTTAATACCTGGAACAACAAGACAAAAACAAAGTGTTAGTTAGAAGAGACAAATACATCTACAATCGAATGTTATATAAGGTTAATAAAATTACACAGAACATCAACAAATGGGGTATGGACTAAAGATAAAAGGGATTGGAAATCAGAAGGACGAGGGATATAAGGGGGAAGTGAATCATATAATGAAGAGACGATTTGACAGGCTGAAAAAAATATGTTCAAGAGTGCCTTCGTCAAGTCCACACTCACATTAAGAAGAATCCCTAACCCTAATTTTATTAAGGAACACTAGGGTACAGGAGTGGCCTAAACGTAAGCGGCATACTTTGGAGGTAGTAAATTTTTTAGGCTTCCTGTATTTAAAAAATCCAAGGCTTAACCAACACCCGGTTTTGCAGGGAAAAGAAGAATTTGCCCTTAACACTTTCTTATGCAGTCCAACTCTCATTCCAGCCGGTAATCAAATGTTCCTTAGCCAAAGGAATAAGGTCGCTGCAGTAAAGTTTGAATTGGCCAGTGCCACCCGAGCAAGTGGCTTGTTTCGTGTAAAGGTCAGCGCTCTCGTTTCCTGATATACCACTATGGCCTGGAATCCAAACCAACTTAACATGAATATTTTGTGAAATGCATTTTAGAAGAAGATGCCTTATATTTATTATATAGGGGTATTTAAATTTAGACCGGAAAGGGTTAGCCAGGATACCTTGTAGGCGGATCAGAATCGCGAATCAGAAAAGTTTACGGAGTTGTTAAATCGATGAGACTCTATAAACGACAGAGCCTTGAGGATTGCAATTGCTTCAGAATATATCCAGAATATATAGTCAGTACAGTCCATGAGTCATGTCAGTCGATTCAGTAAAGTGGTAGAAGCTTTACTGAAAGTTCCTAGGGAGTTTTGGCGGGAAACACAAAATAGCACGTTTTTAGAAGTTGTCCCACTTGCCAACACTTGTACACGAATTGTTAACGAATATTTAATGGTTAATATTCTACCAATATTACACATAAGAGCCGAGATAACACAAATTTATGAAACTTTACAAATTCCACAACGTCACCCATTGAACTCCCCGGCAAAACTCTTTTTTTTTATATCACTAATCACTAACAGTATTGCATGTGGCGTAGGTATCAGCATTTCACTGAACATCTGCTCCATCACTTTGACGTTGGCAACTCCTATTACAGGGGAAACTATGCCAAAAGAAGAAGAAGAAATATATTTTTCGTTTTAAAGCTTACAAGGCCTTTTTTTCTAAATAGGGTATTGGTAATATATTGGCATAAAATACACTGTAAAATACCTTCAAATGAAGATTCCGTAGTAAAAAGCCACAAACAAAACGATTTCTAAATTTTAACTTTTTTTATTCCCATCGAAAACACAATCCGCCATTGTATGACGTAACATTCCAAAAAAATTGTGGACGTGGTTAGGTATACTTTTGGTATACTTACTATTTTTAATGTTCTAATAAGCAACGTTACTGATCTAATAAACCATAAGGCTACGGTTCCTACGAGCGTTTTTTTTTTCTTTTTTTTTTGTGGCCTCGACAGAAAAAAAAAACTGCACTGTAAATACGAGGGCGGCACTGAAAATTTAGGGAACCAAGGAAGTGACACAACATTACTATTTAAAAATGTATTTATTGCTTTTCGAAGTATTCTCCGCGAAATTTGACACATTTTTCCATACGATGGAACCAATCATTGAAGCAACCATTCCATTCGGAAGTTGGGGTCTCCAAAATGGCCGTTTTGTAGGCGTCCACAGCCTCTTCAGGTGATGAAAATCTCTGACCACGCAATTTATTCTTTATTTTAGGGAAAGTATAGAAATCATTAGGGCTTAGGTCGGGGCTGTACGGCGGATGATCTAATAATTCTATGATTTCTTGCTCTAAAAACTCTTTTGTTCTGTGCGCGGTGTGAGAACTCGCATTGTCGTGATGGAGGATGATGCGGCGGTTGCAGTTCTCTTTACGGAGTTCAGAAACGACCTGTGGCAAACAAATGTTAGCATACCATTCTGCATTAACCGTTCTTTGTCCCCCAAAAGGAATAGTCGCAACATGGCCGGTTTTGGAGACAAACACATCACACCATTTTTTTTGCAACACTCCGTGAACGAACAATTTTTGTTGGCTTTAACTCATTTTCGAACACCCAAACTCGTGACTGGTTTTTTGTTTCGGGTTCGTACGCGTATATCCAGGATTCGTCACCTAATATGATGTTGTATACAGCATTTGAGGATCCTGCGTGGAATCTTTCGAGAGTTCTGACGCACCAAGTAACGCGAGCTGCTTTTTGCTCTTCACAGAGCAAATGCGGTATCCATCGAGAAAACAACTTTTTTACACCTTATTCATGCAAGATTATTTGTATTTGACTCATGCCAATATCTAAAGTTGCGTGAATTTCGCGGTATGTCACATGTCGATCTTCCTCAATCAGCTTACGCACAGCATCAACTTTTCTTGGGTGACTGCAGTTTTTGGACGACCTTGACTGGGATCATCACTGAGCTTGACACGTCCACGTTGAAATTCAGCAAACCAGCGATAATTGTGGTTTTGGATGGGGCTTCATCACCAAATGCAGAAATCATCCGGTCAACACACTGTTTTTGTGTTAAACCACTTCGAAAGTCATAATAAATCATCGCTCTAGAATTTTCTCGAGTCAATTACATTTTCTCAACGACTAAACAAGTTTGACAAGACCTTGTGACAAGACCGAGAATCTTTTTTTAAATAAATAAACGGTATTCGATTTTTAAAACCAAGGAGTTTTAAATTAAAAAGATTTTAATATGACAGGAACAGTGGAAATATTCCATTCCCGATACTTTTAGTGCATCCTATGTAGAACTCTGCGCCAGTACAATAGAGCTGGAATATCGAAGTGTCAAGTGCCAAATGGAGTTTTGCCGGGGAATTCAATGGGTGACGTGGATTTTTCATTTCTTTCATAAATTTGTGTTATTTCGGTTTATTTCGTATTTCCCGCCTTTTTAACTTGACACTGGCAAATGGCACAAGCCTACATAGTCCAGTCATTATAGTAAGTTCACCTCGGTATTCGAGATACCCAGCTGTAAGTCTGTAAATACTTGTATATTGACACCCTAAAAGTTGTTTCAAAACCTACATATGGTAGGGTACGCAACTATTAAATTTCAAGGTCAAAGGTCACAAAAATCGTTTTTTTTTTTTTGCGCTTTTTTTGGTAAATATCTCATTTCCTATGGGTTTTTTGCTATTTATATTTATTATCAATATTGTAGAATTTTTAGAATAAAATATTGTAGAAATTTTTTTTCATACGGTGAACCGTTTTCGAGATAGATGGCGGAGAGCGCGCGGTCACAGCATCACTTCAGGTCACTTCACTTCAGGCTTTCAACCGGTGCCTCCGGTCGAAAGCGCGCCATATATAGTTGATGAACTATCGATAAATCAATGATTATAAATATTTGTCAATTTTTATTAACTATTATAGTTATTATATTTTATCATTTTCTTCATGCATTAAATCTATATCTATTCAATAATACTAAAAACCGTTTCCTAAAATTAAAACATAATTAAGGGAAAAACTTAAATCATAATATTATTATATTCCCATTTACACCAATGACATTTTAAATAGAAAATAATTAAGTGCATTTTCATTAAAATCTGTAAATTTTAAAATCCTTCCACTACGTCAAAAATTATACCTGTAAATTATACGGACCCCTATTATACACTACGGATGATTTTCTGAAGCCTATCATGACAATTTTACCACCTGCTTCAGAAGATTTGCTAAATACAATTTTCTGCAACTGCCTTACCTAATTTAAGCTTAAATGACTGGACTATACAAGGCTACTTGTCGCACCCACGTAACAACGCTCGTGGGAACGTAGGCTAAAATTTAAATTGAGTGAAAGAGACAAGTAGCGATGTGTCAATGTACGAAATACTACGTTCTATGCGATCGCACTTTACTAGTATAATTATAAACGTGAACAGTGAAAGCTTGTGAGCAAATAATATAGTTACAAACATCCATGATGTTTGTAACCATATTTGCTCCATGTGTGTAACTCTTTCACGCAAAAACTACTGAACGGATTTTTATGAAATTTGGTATGCTAGTAGTTTTGCCTTTTGGTGATTTTAATATTAATTTATTAGACTCTAACTCCACCACTGTTAGATTCACATCTTTGTTCAAATCGTATAATCTAATTAATTTATTTTACGAACCAACAAGAATATGTGAAACAACAGCTACTTGTATAGATAATATTTTCACAAATGTGAACTACTTTAAGGAAAGAAATAATTAATGTACTTAACTCTGATCACTGTGGACAGCTAGCATCATTTGATCTTAAATGTGATAATAATCCGATAGAAAATATTGAGTTTATTCCTGTTAACACAAAACGTATTGAGAAATTTAGAAGTAAATTACTTTCAAGTTTTCAATGTTTGAATGAGTCAATTAATCCAAATGAAACTTTTAATAATTTATTTAAATTAGTAAAAAACCAATTTGACTCTGTATTTACTTCTAAATCGGTCAGATTTAATAATAAAAGAAATAATTTTAGTAACTGGGCAACTGCAGGTATTATTGTTAGTAGACAAAGATTGTATGACTTGTATAACGAGAAGTCAATGAACAGGAGTGAAGCTTTTAAACTATATGTCAAGAAATACTCGAAGATTTTCAAGAAGGTATGTCAAGCAGCGAAGGTTCTTCACATCAAAGAAAAAATTAAGAACTCTAAAAACAAAGTGAAAACCACATGGAAAATAATTGCAGATGAGACTGGAAGAGTCGCCAGTCGCAACTCTAAATTTGAACTTTATATTAATGATAAAAAAGTTAGTTCTGACATTGAAGTTGCGACAGTATTTGAGAAGTTTTTTGCAGACATTCCGATCTCAACTACAAAAAACTTAAATTCATCACCTACAGTTGCCGAAAAATTACTTAGAGATAATGTGAGGGAATGTGATGTAAATTTTATTTTCAAAGAAATAGACTCTAGAGACATTATCAAGGCATTTAAATTACTTAATATTAAAAGTACAACTGATCTCTGGGGTATGTCCACAAAAGTTATAAACCCAGTAATTGACATCATTGCCCCTCACCTAGCATTAGTTTTTAATAATTGTATTAAAAGTGGCGTGTTCCCTGACTTGATGAAGCACAGCAAGGTGATGCCTCTCTTTAAAGCTGGGAATAAAGCAGACCCAGCTAACTATAGACCAATATCCATATTACCGACTTTAAGTAAAATTTTTGAGAAAATTATTCTAAATCAATTAATTTTTCACTTCAACTCGAATAATTTGTTACATAGTAATCAGTTTGGTTTTACTAAAGGTCGGTCCACAACAGATGCAGGCATTAGTCTTCTGTGCAGTATATTTGGAGCTTGGGAGAGGTCACAGGATGCACTTGGTATATTCTGTGATTTATCCAAAGCATTTGACTGTGTGGAGCATGATACGCTGTTCAGGAAATTATACCATTATGGTGTAAGGGGCACGGCTCTAAAGTTTCTAAGCTCTTATCTAATAAATAGAACACAGACTGTAGAAGTTAATTCCAAAAGGTCTAATGGTACTAAAATTAAATTAGGAGTACCACAGGGGTCTATTTTGGGCCTTTTTCTATTTCTCATCTATATAAATGATCTACCTTATCTAGTTAATGATAAGCATGAGATAGTACTTTTTGCTGATGATACTTCACTAATTTTTAATGTGAAGCGACGACAATCTAACAATGACGAGGTAAATAGTGCTCTCTCAAAAATAGTACATTGGTTTAATGCTAATAATTTACTCTTTAATTCTAATAAAACAAAATGTTTAAAGTTCAGCTTGCCAAATGTTACGCAGGCACAAACCAATATACTATTAAATAATGAGAAAATGAAATTAGTAGACACCACTGTTTTTCTAGGTATAACATTAGATAGTAAGTTACAGTGGGGACCACATATTGCTAAATTGGTAGATAAGCTGAGTTCTGCAGCATACGCTGTTAAAAAAATTAGAGAAATTACCGACATAGAGACCGCGCGGTTAGTTTACTTTAGCTATTTTCATAGCATAATGTCGTACGGCATCCTCTTGTGGGGAAACGCTGCGGACATTAATACAATATTTGTACTGCAGAAACGTGCTATACGTTCTATTTATAAGATGTCGACTTTTGAATCTCTAAGGGAAAAGTTTAAAGAAATAAAAGTTCTGACCGTCGCATCTCAATACATTTTTACGTAAGAAAGAATCTAAACAACTTCAAAAAGAAATGTGATAATCATTGTGTAAACACTAGAAATAAGAACAAGTTAGATATGCCAGTGTTCAGACTAAGCAAAGTTAGTAAATCCTTTAAAGGCCAATGTATACGCTTATACAATATAATCCCAGAAAAGGTTCAAAACCTTCCCATTAATAAGTTTAAAAAAGTAGTTAAAGAACGTTTGTGTGCCAAAGCGTATTATAAAATTAATGACTTCATTCAAGACGGCACACCTTGGGAATAAGGTGGCTCCTTATCTTATGTTATTATTTGTTACATAGACATAAGCAAACATTGTAATAATTTTGATTTTAAAAGAATAATTTTCCATCTTTTTGGTAAAAGATGGCCCCAGACGAGTTTCTTGCCGGCTCTTCTCGCTGGGTTAGTTCCCGAACCGGTGGTAGGCCTCACGTAGTAACGACGTTCAAAAAGAGTATTTAAAAATACCAATTTTGAATAAAAATTTTTTGATTTGATTTGATTTGGATTAACACATAGGCTACTTTTTATTTCGGCAACATGTACGGTCTGTGCTGTCTAGTTCGATTATTATCAAAGAATTTTATACAAAACGAAATAGTGGTGACTGTACGCTTCGCGGGCGGTGGAGGTTTTTACAATATTTTTAACATAAAGTAATTAAGCTACGGAACCCTAAAAGTCGGTATGTAAATGTGCCAGTTTGCCGTAAATATTCTTTAAGTTATTGATTTGAGCTCGCGGCCGCCTCGGCGCGTGTTTGTCAAGGTAATGCGAGAGCGGTGGGCTCACATGACGCTGAGATACTTTGTGCGTTTTTTTTTCTATTGAATTGTTACAGTTAACACTTTAATACTTATTGGTGACATGCTGACATCATATTCAAGGTAAGCAAATAAATAAATTAATTAAACTTTATTCGGAACATTTTAGACAATACAGGACAGTAAAAACCCTTACCTACATTAAATTCGGTTCGGACGTTTTTATGCTCCCTCGGATTTGAGGCTGGGACTATATGATTCGTAATCTGTAAGGCCGCGCTGGCCGCGCTGGGGTAAATTCAGAGCACCGAAAATAGAACTTTGCTATACAGTCGACTATCGTTAATTCGAAACTCGGGTGACTCCTAAAATAGTACGAATTATCGAGTATTTGAAATATCAAAAGGTTCTTAAAAGGAACACTTATTCAGTTGAACACTAAATCAATTATGTATTACATATTTATTAACTGCTTTTCTTTAACAATCATAAGAGTTTAGAGATGTACATACGTGTATATATTCATAATGTGAATTAATTAATTATAAATTTGTAATATAACTTAAATTAACAGACCGATGCGTGCAGAAGTGTGTGTCAAACTATATATCATTACAAAAACAAACGCTCGTGCACGATTATACGAGTTTAGACTTGTCTCAAAGTGCCTCTGCAAATTCTGTAATCTTTCTCTCTCTGCAACTTTGAACTGTCGAGTGTTTGACGCCGATAAGTTCTAATTAGAGCGTCGTTTTTTACGTTGCGATGTTTTTTGTGTTCGATTCCCCAAGTGCATAGAAATGTATTGATTTAGTTCGAAATATAAAGAGGTTTTCCAGGGAACTCGTGATAACTTTGCATTACAGAGAGGTTTGAATTAACGCAGGTTTGAATTGGCGAGAGTCGACTGTAATACAATAGAGCTGAAAATCGAACACACAAGTGTCATTGTCATTTTTATGAAAGCTAGATACTTTGATTTTAAACTGTATTGTTTAAGCACATAATTATATTTTCAGTGGTCTGAATTTTTCTGGCCCGCCCGCATCGATAAAATATGAAAACTGCATGAAAGTCCGTTCAGTAGTTTGTGAGATTACGCGAACATACAAACAGACGCCGCGGGGACTTTAGTTTATAATATTTAGAGATAAAGAAGAAACGATTAAACCGTTAAAAGTATTTTAAGTTATACGAGGGCGGGTCAATAAGTCCGTGACTTTTGGAATAAAACACAGATTTTTTGATAAATAAATCATTTTATTTTTCAACGTAGTCCCCCTTGAGCTCTATACACTTTGTCCAACGCTTCTCCAATTTTTTTATCCCTTCCAAAAAATATGATTTGTCGAGGTCCTCAAAATAGGCCTTTGTTTGCAAGATGACTTCATCATTGGAGTCAAATCTTTTTCCACCGAGCCATTTTTTCAGGTTTGGGAACAAGAAGTAGTCACTCGGAGCCAAATCTGGAGAATAGGGTGGATGTGGGAGCAATTCATAGCCCAATTCATGGATTTTTGCCATGGCAACTGCACATGTGTGCACCCTTGCATTGTCTTGGTGAAAAAGAACTTTTTTCTTGGCCAAATGAGGTCGGTTTTTTTTCAAATCCTCATTGAAGCGGTCCAATAAGTTGGCATAATATTCCCCATTAATTGTTCTTCCCTTTTGAAGATAGTCAATGTGGATTATCCCACGTGCATCCCAAAAAACAGTCGCCATAACTTTATTGGCTGACAAACCCACCTTGGCCTTCTTTGGCGATCCGATTCACCCTTAGAAACCCACTGTTTTGACTGTTGTTTGGTCTCTGATGTGTTGTGATGGATCCATGTTTCGTCCACGGTTACAAAACGGCGCAAAAACTCCTCCATATTGTGATTAAACAACGCCAAACCTTCCTGTGAAGTTGTTACACGATTGCGTTTGTGGTCGACTGTGAGCAAACGCGGCACCCATCTTGCGGAAAGCTTTCTCATGCCCAAGTGATCATTCAAAATTGAAACCACTGAGCCATGCGAGATGCCTATGGCTTCCACAATCTCTTGCACTTTCAATCTTCGGTCGACCAACACCATATCGTGAATTTTTTCGATTGTTTCGGGTGTAGAGACCTCAACTGGGCGTCCAGGACGTTCGGCATCTTCAGTGCTTGTACGGCCACAACGAAATTCAGTAAACCACTTTTTTACCATTGGAATCGATGGTGCAGAGTCCCCATCAAGCTTAGCCTTGGTCTCGGTAATGGTTTTTTTTCGCAAAAAATAATGCTTAATAAGCACACGAAATTCACTTTTTTCCATTGTTTCCTTAAGTTACTGGATGATCTAATAAAGATAGCTGTAAAACACAAACTAACTGACGCAGCAAGTTCAAATTTTGATAGGAGTCAACTGACAGATGCCTGTTGACAGGAGTAGTGTTGCTTTTTCAGTAAAGAGGTTAGAAATTCAAAAAGTCACGGACTTATTGACCCGCCTTAGTAACATAGTCTATCTACATAATAGTGGCCCAAAAATATTTCATCGAAAATATTATACGACTACCGTCATGTCAGCCCGCGCGAAATGCGAGGTGGATAAATATTTATACGTATGCACTATGTATATATTATGTTATGTTGTATGTGTAGCGTGTCATGTACCCACACATGTGCCGCGGGTAACGGGCACGGGAGGACATCGGGCATTTAGAGAAACGTTTGGAAATTGGTCTCATAACAACGCGCAACGTAATTATTGTCGTGTTTTATCTCAATAATTCTCATGGAGTGAGATGTAGGATTCCCTTATGTCCGGGGAACCTTTTGCGAAGGATGATGGCAGCATTGCCGTCATCTATAATAAGATAATGCCCGATGAGGCAATACACTAGCAGGGTTATGACTTGTGGTAGTCACAACATTTCCCCGCCTGGCCCCGCCTAAAGCGTGAAGAAGGACATCGGGCGGTTTTAGGTGGTAAACCGGTGCAAAGCACTGCGGAAAGCACCCCCAAAGCCGGAAGCCTTCAAAAGTCCAGATACACAAGCAGACGCGCTCAACATATTCCTAAGAGCTCCAAAACCCGCAAAACAAAAAGCCACCGCCAAACCAACTCAAGCTCAACTTGGTCTGGTCAAACCTCCCTCCCTCAGAAAAGCAGAACGACTAGAAGACCATATGATCAACGCATACCTTGAGTACATACCATAATTGAGGCAAACAAGATTGTTAAAACCAAGGAATGCGAAGACATAATGAAGTCGTTCAGATTGAAGAAAGAAGCTCTCCTCGAATTCCAGCTAGAGGAAGCCAACGCATTGGTCTACACAACACCACATCGACCGTTCTGAGAGGAGCAGAAATGACACACCACATGGCGGCTTACAACGCCACATCGGGAATTGTCTTTCTGGATGAGGACAGGACCAAAAGAAGAGGAAATCCCATCTTTAACACCCCACCAAAAGACCCCATCGTCGTGATCACAAAAGGGACTGAAATATGGTTGGAGGACAAGATACTGGAAACATCCAAAATCTTGTCCGAAGCAGATCCCATCGACTACTGGGAAATCCCGGAAATAAGCTGGGTAAATGGCGTTCTGGGATGTGGGAAAACGACGTGGATAATTAACAACTTCAACGAAGCAGAAGATGTAGTTGTAACAACAACGATAGAGGCGAAGAAAGATCTAATAGAGAGGATAACCAAGAGAACAGGACAAGAAGCAAAGAAGAGAATATGCACCATGGCGTCGATTCTTGCAAATGGACGGAAGGGATTCGAAAGCCTAAAATGCACCAGGCTCCTCGCGGACGAGGCACTAATGAATCACTTCGGTTCCATTGTAATGATCATGCGTATAGTCGGGGCCAAAGACCTCATAGGGGATATAAACCAGCTGCCCTTCATAGATAGAGAAAATCTATTCACCCTCTATTATTACCGCCCTAATCACCTCACAGATGTTACTCAAGAACTACTCTGTACACATAGATGCCCGGAAGACGTCGCTTACGCGCTAAAACACATCCACAAGGGCATCTCTCCTCCTCAAGCACCATCATAAAATCCCTGTCAATAAAACCCATGACAGGAACGGAGATCCCTAAGAACCAGCCCAAGACTCTACTTCTTACCTACACCCAAGTAGAGAAGAAAACCCTAACACACCTAGGGTATGGGAAGGGCGAAGGTTCCAAAATCCTCACGAAACACGAGGCACAGGGATTGTGTTACGAAAGTTATAATACGTGTGTTATAAAAAAATACAACTGCACGATAGCGCCTCACAAGCGGTGGTCGCCCTGACGCGTCATACGAAGGAATGTATCTTCTTCACAGACGACAGCGATGACGCGCTGGGCGCCTTAATGAGAGAACCAATAAAAGTGCCCCCAAAGACCATCATGGAATACAATATGCAAATGGCAATCAAAAACAGTGAGCAAACTACCACCAGCAAAATAGTCTCGGCCATGAGGGCACAAAAACACAATATCACGGACCATACATCACCATCCTGGATCCAAAATAACAACAACCAAACCGGCGGTAACCAGAGAAGAGTGCCACCTAGACCATCATGGATTTCAACATCCAAAGGCAACCAAAAACAGAGACCAAATGTCTCGGCCTTAAAACCCATGATGGTCCAAGAAGAAGATGACACCTCCCCGGAAGATCAAGCCTGATGGTATCCAATTCAAAAAGATGACCACAAACCCAAAAAGGCGACCATACATCATCCTGGACTTACAACATCAACAACCGAAACCGGCGGTAACCAAAAAGAGTGCCACCTAGACCATCATGGATCTCAACATCCAAAGGCAACCAAAAACAGAGACCAATTGTCTCGGCCTTAAACCCATGATGGACCAAGAAGAAAATGACACCACCCCGGAAGATCAAGCCTGATGGCATCCAATTCAAGAAGAGTTATTTGAGTTTTTAGAGAGAGAAGAAGTTATTTGGCTATTATGTGTTGTTTGTTAATATTATGTATAATCTACCTATGTTTCTCTTTTTTATGTGGTTAGGCAAATGTCCGTTTTATTTCTGTTATTTGTAATTTTATTGTGATTGTTTATGCTTAATGTCCATTCTTTGTTGATAATGTAGTGTAGTGTGAGCGTGTTTGTTGAATAAATGTTATTATTATTATTAAATCAAAGTAGGTATAACTTATCATAATAGACAGTAATTGTTTCATCTGTCCGGAATCCGGATGCCTAGTTGCACCATAACACACCGACGCGCGACGCACTCCTAGACGAACACTGTGTGTGTGAGCATCGATAATAATTGATACATCTTCACTGATACTGGCTAGTGCATAGACCTATATTGTACTAGCTGTTGCTCGCGGCTCCGCCCGCGTAAATACAGTATCCCACAGGAACACTGTACTTTTACGGGATAAAAAGCACCCTATGTTTTAATCCAGAGCTTAATCTACTACCATACCAAATTTCATCGAAATCCGTTCAGTAGTCTTTGCGTGAAAGAGTAACAAACATCCATCCATCCTCTACTAATCCTAAATGTTTGTTGTAGGTTCTAGTTTCTTCAATAGAATTACTCAGTTCACCGTAACCTTGTTTTTCCATAAAACCAACTCATAAGGCAGAGTCTTCGTCAACACACTCTGACATTGGCGACTCACGGAAGGAGGATATAATGTTAATTATTCATCTGAGTGGCGCATTGATTTAATACAGATCGTTGGAGTGGGGACTTACACTACTAAGGACCCATTTTAAAACGAAGAAGAAGATTTTGCTGTCAAATGTACGTCATCGCCCATCATTAATTTTGTAATCATTGTTATTAATGAGGATAATAACTACAATTTTTTACAAAAAACTATAACCCAACTACGTAAAATATATAATAGCCTATGTTACCCGGGCTATGAATGCAAATCTTTTGACACATCATTTTATACAAATCAGACCAGTAGTTAAGGCGCTACGCTGGAACCTACATACATATTACATAGACTGCCAAAATCATTACATTTCCTTTTGGCTTCGCCGTGGTCGGATAAAAATTGTTAATAGTCCAGTGATGTTTCTAATTTAGGTTATAGCTGAAGGAGTCTAGTCTGATGACTCACGCGGCACGCCGCTCATTTCTAGCTAGCTAGTGGGTCAGCGGGAAGTAAGTAATTGTCATACCGATTTCATACAAACCTCCGTGTAAATAAGTTTAGTATGAAATCTCAATAAGCGTCAGATCCACCGAGACGTGACGCGACGCTGCGCGGTGCTACATTTTTAACCGACTTCCATAAAAGGAGGCGGTCATTATGATAGCAATTCAAAATTTAATTTTTATTCACCACACCAGAAGATACACAAGATGCATGAGTTCCAATTTCGACCTTCACCGAGCTGCGTAGCGCGACGCCGCTCGCTCTTGTAATGAAACGTGTATCTTGTTGCGAAGTGAATAAAGTTCAATTTTGAATCTTTAACATCATCTCTTCTATTGCCGCATCGCGTCTCGGTGAGAGCTAATCCTAAATATTTAAATGAAGCTAATAAAGAACAGATAAGATAAGATAGCGATATGTCACAACTCACAAACCACAAACCACAATCACTTTAATATATCTGTGAATTGAGTCTCTGCAACTAATTTATTACATAAACCTAATAAGTCATTTTTTAGCGAGCTAGCACTAAGATAATTATGTATATGTATATTTTGTGGTTCGTTCTAGCATAACTTCGCCAAAGTACAAACGAGACAACATACAAAGGTTTTCAAGTATACGAATTACGATGTCACTACGTAACATCTGCAACGTCTGTGTTTCTTCTAAGCCCAACGGTGGGTAAACCGATGCCCAGCGCTGGGATTCGTTTTAATAAAGTAAAGTTATGTAAGTACGGCAAGTACAATTTTAAAATTAAAAACTTTTGCGCGAGTGTGCGCGCGCCTTACATAATACAATATAGAGTATGTATATAGGGGCTTCTCTGTGTGTGCGCGACAGAATAGCGTGGATCCGAGAAATTAATATTTAATATTAATATTTTTTTATTCATCTTTATTCTATACCAATGTATACTAATACAGTATAAACTCTATATAACGACACCGAAGGGACTGTGCATTTTATGGCGTTATAGAGAGTTGTCGTTAAATGGAGAGTTATATTGTGGACACGGTAGAGCGACTAAATCCAAAGCGTTTGCCAACATCACTTATCTTCTCTCGCGTTTCTATTGCGCGTATCAGTGAAACTTTCTCGTCAATACACAGTGATTTTCTTTTATTAGCCATGTTCACAGTTCGAAAGTTTGTGAGCAACTAAGAATATGATAAGGTATAGATAATCCATGACTCCTACTTATGAGTCATGGTCAACAGCAGTGTACACGTACAAGCAATCCCAATTTGTAAACAAAAGAACGAATTTCTTAGAATGTTCGGTATGCATGATGCCGACAGTCGAGTTTATTGCGGGCTAGGATAATAAAGCGACAATAGATCGTACACAGCTGCGCAGTTTTTACTAATTTTAGCAACTTAAAAGGTACTTTTTATTACTCAATTGTTGTCGTTATTGAGAGTGGGTGTAATGCTATGTAGAGTGAAACATGGTATGAAAGACAAGCTAAACCAACCAAAGCCAATTGATTTCGACGCTTAAGGGAGTTTGTCGTTAAATAGAGTGACGTTACATGGAGTTTACACTTAAAAAGAGAAAAGATTAGACCGCGATTATAAGTAGCCTATGTCCTTTCCGATTTTCTTCTCTATATATGTGCCAAATTTCATCAAAATCGGTCCAGTAGTTTCGGAGCCTATTCAATGCAAACAAACATACAAATAATCTAATCTTTTCTCTTTATACTATTAGTATACATTAGTATAGAATAAAGATGAATAAAAAAAAAGTGTGTGTCAGCTCCGACGCACGACTGGAGTTTACTCTAAAAAGTAAAACACGTGCCTCAGAAGGAACAAAAACTTTAGCGATCGATTTGAGTTCAAAAATTCGCGCCATGTGAACAAAAGTGACAGGTGCGCAGAATAGGTTGCGCACGAAAACGTAACGAGGTCATTCGTTCAGTAGATTTTACACCTCATATTTTTCATACCGGGGGCCTTATATGAAAATCGATTCTTAAGGAGTAAACTCCAAAAATATTTGATTTCCTTTTTCGGCCACGAAGTCTCGGTAACATGTGGTTGACATAATATAGCAGAAGTCATAGCCTGTGTAGTGAGTACCTACTTACCTAGTACCTACATTTTTAATGACTACTGAGGGGTGATATCACCGTTCACAATAAAAAACTTCGTTTTGTAAAACTTAGCTCTCCCTAAGCGCGTTCATGCGTCGATGTCAAATCTCGTTTTACATCAAACGGGTTTCATGATAATTAAGCTTCGCGAAGTAACGAAAACTGTGTTAAAATAGTATAGTACTAACTCAGTAAAATATCTTCGCACAAATATGTTTTTCTAGAAATTTCGATTAGTAAGAGATTTCAAACTACCTAATGCGATATAATACACAAATTAATACTGAATTTATAAATATAAACATCACAATTACTGTCATCTCATGACTTGTCGTATGTGAGTCGTGACGGCCAGACAGGCGACAGCTCTTGAACGCGTACAACAAAATTAAATCAGTATGCCACGGGAACACGGTACTTTTTGGGATAAAAAGTAGCCTGTGTTTTAATCCAGAGTCTAAACTACTACCATACCTTTCATCAAATTCTGTTCAGTAGTTTTTGCGTGCAAGAGGAACTAAACATCCATCCATAGTCCATACATCCATCCATATATGCATCGTCACATACCTACTTTCACATCACTACATAGTATAAAAACAAAGTCCCCATTTTCTGTCTGTCTTTTGCTTAGATCTTTAAAACTACTTTTAAATAAATGGTCGCGCAATCATAAATGGTTAAATATTATGATTGCGCGACATATCCACACTAGGCTCGCGTATCGGGCGGTATTGTAGTTGATTGTGGCGTGCGTGGCGGTGAACGGAATGCAAACTAAATGCGCTAGGGCCGCAAATGACGAACAAAAATACTATTTGAATAAATTTTTTACGCATCACGTATCCATTTGTTTCATTATTAATTATTATATATTCAATCTTAGATGTTAATAGAAATTCTTTTAGACGCTGCGTCTTTCTATTGTAATTAGGAAGAAAAAATTGTAATGAAAGTAAAGTAAAATATTTAGTGATATATTAGTCCTGGGGTCGCGAGGAGCTCAAAGCGGGCTCGATTTTTAAGAATATATTATTATTTGAATAAGATAACCTTATTAAAAAAAAATCGTCAGTTAAAAAAAGTTTCACAGATTGCAATCAAATGTGTGTGTGGTCGCATCACTTACGAGAGCTCTCAGTATTTTATTATTTACGTATGTAAGTTTTACTTTTCTATCGAAAAGTGTAGATAAAAGTGCGGATGCTACGTTTTACTGGTTAGTGACTGAAATTATATTATTTTTTACAGTTGGAATCACAGTGTATAACTTGTTAAAGATAGGATGTTTTAGAATATAATTTAACATTAAAATAAATAACATTCTGTCCAGCTCCCACTTTGCTTTCAGAATGGGTATGTCGATAAGACCCTGTGGATAGCTTGATAGAGTATGTCACTGAAAAACTTGACAGGAAACAAAAGTGCCTTGGTGTTTTCCTCGACCTTGCCAAGGTATTTGATACCGTCTCGATACCTACAAATTAGACCTGTCCTGTCCACCTACCTCGTGGACAAATTAGAGCGAATAAGAGACTTAGTCCTGCTTATTTTCAAAGATATCCTTACTGGTCGGGTGCAAAGGGTAAATTTAATAATTATAATTATAATAATTAAGTTCCGATGCAAATGTAACTTATGGAGTTCCGCAGGGCAGTATTCTTGGTCGAAGTCGAAGAATAAGGTAAAACCTTATTTACATAAACGACCTATATAATTTGGCCCTAGCTAGTTGCAGGTTGTTTACCTATGCTGATGATACGGCTATAGTTTTTTATGGGGAAACTTGGACCGAGGTTCAAAATGTTGCTGAAAGCGGACTGCAGAAGGTGGCTAAATGGCTCAGAGAAAACATACTTACTTTAAATATTTCTAAAACTTCGTATATAAAGTTCCAAACTATTAATTATCATTTGGCCGATATTAATCTTAAAATACACACATGTGCCTCGGAGCGCAAATGCACTTGCATAAATATAACAAAATCCGATATCGTTGATAATAAAAATAATAAATGGATAAAAAATTGAGTTGGCTTCCTCTCATTGAGGTTATAACAGCACGCACGCGAAAACTTATCTGGACTTTCAAAAAACTGAATGCTGAATTCGAACTACTCCGCATTGTTTACTTTGCCCTACTGTGTGAACGTGTGGGAGCCTGCAAATCACATCTAATTCAGCTTGAAAGAGCCCAAAGGTCTTTACTAAAAGTAATGACTTTCAGACCCTACAGATTGTAAACCACACTTTTATACAAACATTGTGAACTGCCCAGTATTTGTCTATAATATATACATAAATATATATAACTAATACTATAACAAAAAATTTTTTTTTCCTCTTTCACTACATGAATGTAAATCAATTGTATATTGACACTTGTTACAAATATTGGTAGAAGCCACTGACTCCTAAGATACGGGCTTTATAGCCTATTTTAGGTATCAGGATATAGAATTTTTGTAATTATTAACAATCATGTCAATAAAGATTTATTGTTATTATAATAATAACAAACATTAACATATTCAAGAGATATTGTTATGTAATTCAGATTTTATTTCAGAAAAAAACTAGCATTCAATTTTCAAGTGTGATTTGTAATATTATTATTAGTCGAATTGAAGATGTAGTGCCGCCCCTGACTCTTTATCAACCCACACAGCGGCGCCGCGGTAGTAGTCGGTACACTACGCACACACACTCGTGCAGGTAACGAATTAGGGTCGACTCTATTTAGATACCCGGCCAAAATGCTGTAACCGAAGAATTTTAAAATGTTTGCCATTATTATTTGCTTTTGTTACAAGTTGAAACAAAGAACTTTTTTCGCATATGGTAAATAATAATGTTCCATTCCTGTAACAAATGTGCTAGAACTAACGTTTCTACAAATTGGGGTACCATTAAATTAAGAAATTGATCGTGGAAATATTAATTTAGGAGCCTTCTTAATTCTAAATACTGATTAGGTTCATTAATAATAATAGAGTCTATAATTATTACTGAATGGTCCGAAATCTGCATGGTCTGTAAATATAGACCATGCGAATTGCGGATTTTGGAAAATTACGTCAGAAAATTGATTAGTCTTTAGGAATTTAATATTATATTATTACAAAAAATTTGTTTTTCATGTCATCATTCATCAAAATCGAAAACTTGCTATTTTATAATAACTTTGTAAAAAAAATTATAGTCGGGTTACATCCTATCACATTTTGCTTTGTTTTTTTCAAGTCGACCGAGGTATCTAGAAGTCGTAGCATAAATCGTTGTTTTGGGAATCTAACAGATTATAATATGACATCCATTATTGAATTACAAACGATTCAAAATCGAATATAAGTAAGTACTAAGTTTATTATTCGAAAACGTGAGCACAAAATGGCGGACTACGTCATCTCAAACTTTATCAACATGTGTGTACAAGTATACACACGTTTTATATGTTATGTTTGTAATTATATTTCTCATTGTAGGTACATACTACGATTAAGTAATATGGATGAAGCGTTATGTACACATAATAGTCGCAATTTTTGTTCTTATCCATTTAAAAAGTTGTACGGACAATACATCATACAAGTGTAGCTAGGTAATAATTATTATTATTATTACCTACCTTACCTACATAATAATTATTTACAACAAACAAATGCGTTGACAATAATTATTATTGTCAAATCAATTGAATGGGTACAGTTTGAGTCAATCAATCAATCAATCATGTTTCCTGCTCTTCGGAGACATTAAAATAATTATAATTATCTACCGGTTTTAATAATTTTACTGATATCCACTACAATTATTATTATTGTCAGAAAATAATTTATAAAACCAAAACAAAAAATGTAACTAACCTCCGAATAGGCTACTTGACTCATATTTAATTTATACATTGAAGCAGTATTTCCTTTAGTACTTGGCTTAGGAAAACGTATTCTAGCGATATCATAAATAAAAAATTTAAGATTGATAAATAAAGTTGATTTAAATATATGTATTTTTGTTTTTTAATTTCTACTGATGAAAATTAAAAACACCTGGAAGTAACTTCCGGCAAGGATGTGACGACACAAACACACTAAACACATATGTAGTAATGAAACGTTCATAGTTCATGACATCTTAAAACGTTATTTATGTCAAAACGTCAAACAGAACATCACGCCGCCATTTTACTACTGCGGACTATAGCACAGATTATAAATAGTACTAGTATAACGTCACAGCACAGATAATAATCTATCAACCAACATGGCGAAGTGTTTTCGGTGGTTTTCAAAGGTGTTTTTGTAAAATATTTTTTGTAGGTTTTTAGGTTTCAAAATAATGTATTTTTTTTAATGTAATGAAACAATTATGAAGCATTTAGGACAATAATAAAAACAAGGTCAAGTAGCCTATTGTCAAGCAGTGAGCAAGTTGATGATGAAGAATTATAACTAAGAACAAACTAAGATAAAACTAACTAAGATCAGAATCGGTTAATCCGTTTGGAAGATACGATGTCACGGAGAGACACACAGACAGACAGACATGTCCCACTAATAACATCCTTCTTTTTGCGTCGGAGGTTAAAAATAGCATTTAACACACAAATAATAATGATATATTTAGTACGATTTACTTCAGTCAGAAATGGTGATACCAAAATGAGATGAAATTGTAATTTTCAAACTAAGGCTAAGAACTCACGGAGCGCCCGCCGCGGTTGTCGAACTGCGGTTTTATTTCTAAATAGTAGAATTTCTGAATTTCGCCCGCAAACCGTTCCGCAGGGCGCGCTACCCGCCGAGGCTCGGGTGACCGCGGTCCGTACGATTCTACAAGGTTCCCGCCGGTGCAGCGAGACCCGCCAACAACCGCGCATACCGCGGGCCGCGGCCGTAAAACGTTCCGTGAGTTGTGCTTTAATATAATTTTACAAACATAATATCTGCATTCTACAAAAGTTGCGCGGATGAAAATCGCTCCGTGAGTTCTTAGCGTAAACGTAATGATTCCCGCATTAGGATTTAGGGCGTAAGTACCGCGTGACTTAGGTCCTAAACAGTTTAATGTTGAAGGAAATTCAAAATGGCGCAGTACAGATACCGACATAAAATTGCAAGTCTAATAATTAACATCATTCGTAGTCGAGCTGTGCGTGTGAAATGAAATTCATGTGCAGATACGCATGTACATAATATTATGTATAATATTATGTACACCACACATATCCAATATATTTCATACTAGCTGTTGCCCGCGGCTCCAGCCCGCGTAAATACAGTACGAAACACTCCATTTTAAGCGGAACCCAAAAAATTAAAACTTTCTATCAGTGAAAGTCCGGTCAAAATCAGTTTGGCCGTTTCAAAGATAAGCGGGAAAAAACAGGCAGATAAATTTATAAAATACTAGCTGTTTCCCGCGGCTCCGCCCGCGTAAATACAGTATCCCTCGGGAACACTCCTTTTTCGGGATAAAAAGTAGCCTATGTTTTAATCCAGAGTCTAAACTACTACCATACCGAATTTCATCGAAATCCGTTCAGTAGTTTTTGCATGAAAGAGTAACAAACATCCACGCTTTCACATTTATAATATTAGTAAGGATAACTGATTGAGTGTACTGTTGGTTCTTGGTGGAAATTCACGTTATTAAAAATATCACACTTTTTATACACTTTTCCAGTTTATTGTAAAATTGTAAATAAATTAGAAAAGGTGTATTTACAAGTTGTGTGATATTATTATAAAACTTACTAATATTATAAATGTGAAAGCGTGGATGTTTGTTACTCTTTCACGCAAAAACTACTGAACGGATTTCGATGAAATTCGGTATGGTAGTAGTTTAGACTCTGGATTAAAACATAGGATACTTTTTATCCCGAAAAAGTAAAGTGTTCCCGAGGGATACTGTATTTACGCGGGCGGAGCCGCAGGCAACAGCTAGTATTATTATTAAAATTAAAAAAATATTTTTCGGTGTAGGTACAGTACATAGTAGGTACATAGTATCATAAACATTTAGTGCGAAACACTTCATAATTTCATAATTTTGAAGTCGGTACCAGCCCAAACAACATCCTGATGAGACAATATTTAAAATAGAATTCAATTTGGCTGGTGCCGACTTCAAAATTATGAAGATTGAGTAGAGAAATAGTTAAAGTTTCAGCCAAATTTAAAAAGGGAATTATTTAGAAAATAAGTTTTATTTCATACTTTTTGTGCATTTTTACTTTGGAGGTCGGTTTAATTTTTTGTTTAAAAATAATAATTTTTCCCTATTTAGTGATATTTGTTAAATTATTAATTATACATTTTGAGAACGTTTAAAATAAACGATCGAATGTATAATTGAATACGCGCCAAGCTTCTATTAGGTATTGTAAATAAGATGATGATGATGATGATTACTGTAAGTTACACAGTGGCAAATGCTTGCAGTTCTTTAAACAATGCCGAAATTTACAAACGCGTACCTTTAAAGACTGAGGAGTTCTGTTCAGTGCTTTTGGATCCAGGGTATACCTTGGTGCAAAATATTATTTGTTTTTGCATATGCTTGTGTTACTTCAGAAAAAGTCAAAATCACTATATTATGTGTCCATTTAAAATTCTAGGAGTTCCCTCGATTCCTCATGGATCCCATCACCAGGTCACTATTATAATTCATATCATCATCAATATAAGTAGCTACGAAATGGTGAAAATGTATAACTATTGAAAATTTTTAAATATTATGATTTTCCTGAATTGGATTTGTATTCTCCCTCTACAGTGCCTTAAATGATATTTTCAAAATAAGTTACATGCAACTATAATAACGAGTTAAATAAACCCGCATTATATGTAATACGTCATAGTTATTTTATTACTACCAAAATATACACTAACAGGTATTATTATTCAAGGTCAACATTAATAAGCACAATAACGAAGATTTGGACTGAAATGTGAAAATACTTGCCGTCCTTTAAACTAATAGAGGAGCTGTCATCATTTTTAAAGTTTTTAAGTTTAGGGGTAATATTGAGCCACCCTCGCCAGTCACTACCACATCCGCAAAACCCCTTTGTAACGCCAGCCATGCCCTGGTATAGTTCTAGAAACATCGATATCAGTTCAGCCAGCCGGTAACAGAGGTCAGTGACATTGAAATACACTGTTTTCTTTCTGTTTTCTGAATTTTTTCATTCAAATTATGTTTCAAAAATTCTTTGTCACGTTATTATAAATCATAAAAAAATATCTGGAAACTCAAATATAAAGACCTAAGTTGGATATAGCATATTCCCTAGATCGTAGATAATCTTCAAAGTACAAAAATCGAGCTCACACAGATTTTTTAAATAATAATAATTTTATCAATTCGCTAGGTAGTTCTACAAGTCATAAAAATTATCAGCTGTTTGTGTATGTGTGTGTGACTGTTTGTGTTACGGTACGTATATAAGGACAGTAATATGGATAAACGCGTAGGGCTGGCCCGTGAAACAAAATATTAAAAAACATTTAATCACTGCGACTTACGAGGTCAATGGCAACTTAATGTAAGCAAAATTTCAATGGTCTTTACATTAAACTTATGATTTTCTACTGTAAATTTATCTTGTAGCATGTATTTTATAACCAATAATCCATTATTTTAGCATAATGTATGCATCGTGCATTATTAATACATACATACACAATTAGAGCACGACTACCTTGTTAATGTCTCTTGGCAATCTTTGTTTTTCTAGGGATGTGTCTGACGATGTATGAAAAACGACGATTCCCTAAAGACATTAGCAACGTGATTTTACTGTTATATTGTAGAATCAAAATAAATACCTAATATAAAATATGATATTAAACTATACAATGTTGTGTCAGCCCTGGCACACACACACAGCGCGATAAGGCGCGCACACACGCGCTACATATGAAACCGAATGCTTGTCAAACTAAATGGATACGGTCGCTAGTGATGTCCTCACTGTATACCCTCGACATAAATATTCTGATATTCTCAAATCTAATTATCTAAACTTTATTATATATTTATCTATTTAACAGTAATGTTTAAATTTAACATATAGCATTTTAATATATTAGTGGTACCTACTTTCTTATAAATAATCTCATTAAGTTTTAAAATTATCGTCAATGTTTATTTATTTTTGTAATTTATTTTTGTTATGATTCTCCCTGATTTTGTCGTCTTTAAAAACTATTTGTGTCTAAACAATGTTTGAGAAGATATATAAACGAACAAACAATATTTCTTATTATTAAAATTAATTACAAGAGGTAGTAATGTTTTTTAATAAGTATAATAACGGGCTATATAATATTTTATCGTTGTCACGCGGCGCGGCACAGCCCTAGCGGAGCGGGGAGACTCGCGCAAGGTATGTTTCTATTATTATTAGCAGAGGTAAGGCCGCGTATACATGTACAGTTAATTTTATTATTATTTTTTTAGACATATTATTTTCATGACCTCATCTCAAAGGTCATAACAGATTTTTTAATTATTACGTAGTACTACTGCGTTTGTGTTTGTATGAATTTAAAATAAGCCCTCGGGAGCAATTCTCGAAAATATAATTGGTTAATTAATCCCGTTTGGATTTTCAGGCTGCTCCCCTCGCGCGCGCACGTTATGACGCGTACTCCAACAAGTCAGCGCGTGGACCGAAACGGGATTATGTCAAAATAAATCAAAATCAACTTTAATGATGAATATGTTAATATCATTAAACTACTCCCGGGTACATATTATTACACTTCATTTGAGGAGACATGATTATAAAATCGTTTAATTTTTTTTTAATTATTAATTAATAATTGCATATTTCCATACTCTTAGCATATAAAAAACAAGAATAGGCACACAAGAAAGAGTATCAAACCATAAAAAAGGCGGTGAAAAAGGGTAAAATTAATGGTAAAATACCGTATGCGAATACAATAGTAGTAATTTAAGCTTTAAGTGGTCTAAAAAGTAATAAATGAGGAATAAATCAATGTTTAAAAAAAATAAAGTTGCATAGTAATAGTATTATATGGGGATTTTTTTCGAATAGGACTTTTAAGTAGGAAATAAGGGGTTAAAAAACAAAAAGAGCGATCAAGTGTCCCCCTCCAACCTCTTAAACAATAACAATATTACTACATGATAATTATACGTCAGTACAATGAAATTTGTTTGCTATAGTAATACCATTTATTACTATAGCAAACAAATTTCATTACACGGGTATTTCATTAATTTATATTTAAACGTATAAATTTATTAATTAATTTTACGTATAAATTTCATTATTCACCCGGGTATACGAGTCATACAACATCTCAATAAAATAATATTAAAATTTAATAATGAATATGGATTTTAAATTTTGCTCCAGTGTGATAACAGCTTTACGCGTTCAAGGCCCAAGACATAGTGTAGTGCGCGATAGAGACTACGTTTTAATTTCATAACATATCTAACTAAAATATTTTAAAAATCATTTTTAACATTCAGTAATTATCTTTCGTGAAATATTCAAAATTAGTAAAAACGGTGATACTTATTATTTATTTCAAATTAAATGCGATGAAAGTGATTGTTATCATTCGGCTTCGGCTGCAATATTTACGTAGAACTTCAATACTGATACGAACAGCCGATGTACTTTAGTTGGGTTAGGTTAGTATCGACAACTGTGAGTTGTGACTCATTCTGTTGTAAATATAATTTTTGTAGTTTATCTTAGCTGAAATTCTTCCTTGATCGCGTCATTCTTTGTATCGGTCTATGACCTCTTGATTGTAAGTCCTTCGTGCGCTCGTGTGGTGATGATAATAATACAGCAGCAATTCTTGTACTCTCCTTTATTGGTGCTTACCACAAATACGTATTACAATATGTAATGAGATATGCTTAACACAATATATACGTCTACACTATGTATTGCCTTTTGGCCAACTGAAATAAACTAACTCGATAGGCTTTACTTATGACATCTGTCAATGTCAATAATGACATTGACAGTTACATCTTACTGTTGATATATGTAACATTCTTATTCTTCCTTATAGACTTTGGCCGGGACTATACTGTCCGGAATCCGTAAGGATGGGGAAAATTCAGAGCACTAAAAATATAACTCTGCGCTAATACAATAAAGATGAAAATCTAATACACAATGAATATAACACGTATTAGGTGTAAAACTAGAACAGTACAATATATTATCAACATAGCATTTTGAATACACTTGCGACCTCTGTGTGTAGGTGCTCTACATCGCCGTACACACTCGATTTGAAGAAGCCGAGCCAATTTGGTGTTTGAAGTAATTTCGGGGTTCCGCGAGCAGCGACTGCAGATGTGAGCACATTCTGTATCAAATATTACTCGTCTAGGACCCGCAGTGGGCTAGGGTGGTGGTGGTGGTGGTGGTGATGATGGCTACTAAACATTGTGCTAACTCTAGGGACTAGGTCTAGGACCAACCCAATTGGTGCTCAGTGGTCGAAATTCGCCCGTAATAATATAATGGGTGTTAATAATCTGAGGTAGTGTGTTGTTGTTGTCTAATTTAGGTGACGGTGGCCGGTTTCATTGAAACCGGGCCAGATACGCAGGAGTTATTTTATAGTGCCCAAGTGTGTGCGCAGTACACAAGAGCACTCTCTCTCCCTTTACTCTCGATACCCAGTGGGACGGACAGACCGACACGACTGGCGAGAGATCGGGCGTAGGTCCGATTTTTTACATGCCCATCCGACGCAAGGATCATCTTTCTTGTCAGACAATCAGGTGACCCGCCTGCATTGTCCTAACCAAAAAACAACTTTTTTGTTGTTCCAATGGGAACGGGAATCGAACCCACGACCTCCGAGTCGAGAGCCAAGCTCTATACCACTGGACCACAGAGGCTGTTGTCTAATACTAATATTATAAAGAGGAAAAATTTGTTTGTTTGTATTGAATAAGCTCCGAAAGTACTGGACCGATTTTGATGTTATTTAACACAGATATAGAGTATACCATGGGAAAGGACATGGCTACTTTTTATCCCGGAAAAATTGTGGCAACATCTAGTTTTTAATAATTTTATGTATTTCTAAGCAATCTAAGCATAATTAAAAAATATGTTAACTTTCAGAACATCTTCCTCCACGGAAACTATAACTGTGACAAATATCATACTCCTTCGTTCGCACAGTTGTCTGAAAGTTTTTGCTTCACGTAGATAATAATTAATGCAAACTGGGTTTCTGCTTTACACAATACAATATACAAATAGAGAAACAATGCTGCCTTCCCTTACTTTATACAGCAATCTCCAGAGTGCAGACCAATAGTTTACTATTTTATATTTAAAAAAATTTAAATTGCTCTGTTTGTATTTTTGTGTTTTTGTTTTTTTTTTGTGAGCGACAGAGACAGACAGAGATGAAAAATATACATTCTGAATTCTGACACGTAAGTGCTTAATGTGCAACAAGCCTTATTAAATTATTATTAGTAATAATAATTTAAACAACAAAACGCAAAGGTCGTCTGGCAGTCTTCATAGAAATAATATATTTTTAATAAAAACAAGTTAGAAACCAAAGATTATTTTCGTTTGTTCGCGCGTGTTAAACGGAACTTGTGTTGGAATTGAATTAATCTAGCTTGTACCAAAAGCGACTTTTTGTTATACGTGTAATAGAGTTGATAATTGAAAACTCGCGACAATGCACCTAGGTAGTATAGATTATTTTGTTGATAAACAACTGTACTCGATTTTAGACTTTATTCCTATGCGTTCGGGTTCATTGTCAAAACTGAGAGGAAATTATGAAAAGAATCGAATGAATAGGGTCGTCTTATTCTTTTTTCCTTTTTTTGTGGAATTATTATTACTTTTAATATTGATTTAAAGTTTTTTTTAATGTAAATAAAGAAAAAAAATAATAGGTTTAGGGGTCCTTACCTGTGTCCTTAGCGCTTATATTATTACAAATTACAATATTTCAAAATAAAATTAAATTTTATTGAATTATACTTTTTTAATTGAACCCTTATTTATAATATTTTCTAGCCAAGATTCTATTTAAAAAGTAACGTAGTGTCCGAGCGGGAGGGAGACGGTTGCACGTGGGTGCGAGCGGGACGGGTATATAATTAAAACTTTTGTCGCGTAATCCGAGGGAAGTGATGTTCTAGAAACAGGAAGCTGTTCTCTGTAGAGACTAGAGCATAGAGTCAAATTTGACGTAGGTACTGTATCTATAGCTTGTACGGTACAAACATGTTCCTAATGTCTTAATCGGTAATCATCTTTTATCATACTTCGCGTATAAAAACGATAAAGTCGTATGTCATTTTCATAGAAAAACGATGATTGAAACGATGATGAGACATTAAGAAAGTGGTGTACTGTAGAGACGTAACGTTTGAAATTTGAATCAATCATTCAACGTGACGCACAGCGCACTAGCCTGTACTGTATGCGACTTTGTCCGTTATTAAAGGCTTCCACAGACGAGAGGCCCATCGTTTCAGTTGGAACTGACGTTAGTTCGGCCCTTGTGGAGTGTGGACTCATAATATTGGAATTATTGTATTTATTTTTCTTAATATCGTGAGATGTAAAAATATAACTTATATTTCATTTTAAACCATCTAAACGTAATTTGTGAACTTTATTTATATTAAACTGGTATTATGGAATATATTAAGGATTATCTTAATTCTAGCAATACTTTAAATTGATAGTTAAACAAATCAGAAAATATTATAAAACTTTGTCTTAGTTACAAAACTATTAGTTAGACATAACATTTCATACTTACATATGATATGTTATGTCCGAAGCTTTTTTAATTCTTTTCCGATGCATTGTGACACCCAATAACGACACAAACCGTCATAATGTTTTTAATAGTCGGAGATGTATGCACTAGCGCTTGACCTTGACAACTGACGGGTCGTTCGAACAAACTGAGCCGTTAAGTCTCAGTATAATTATTTACTTCACTTTTCATGCGCGTACCCGGTTTCTAGGCGTTTTAATGTAAGGTTCGGCCTGAACGGATTCAGATTCGGACACAGAAAATTGCCGCGAGCTTCGGTCGTGTTTTTAGGGTTCCGTAATACTTAAGGAACCCTTATAATTTCACTGCGCCCGTCTGTCTGTCTGTCTGTCCGCCACTCTCCTAGCTTCTGTAATAACTTTATGACAATAACTTTTGTAGTAATTCAAAGAAAACCTATTGCGCGTTGATAGTAACGGAACCTTCCCCTTCTCCGTGACATGCTCTTGGTTAGTTTAGGCTATTATTTTATTTATTAATTGTATTTTGCTGCAACTGTTGTCACGCTATCGACGAAAGCGAATTATTGTGTCATACATTTTTCCAGTAATATTTATGTTATAGAAATCATTTCTCTTTGTTTTATAGTAATAGTCTTTAGATTTTATCAACCATAGTGGCTGTAAGTTTTCAATACATCAATGAACTTTAATAAATTTCTTTAGACCACGTGCCATTTTTAGGATTCCGTACCCGAAGGGTATAAACGGGACCCTATTACTGAGACTTTGCTGTTCGTCCGTCTGTCGCCAGGCTGTATCATATCCTTCTTATACCGTGATAGCTCAACAGATAACATTTTCACAAATGTATTATGTAGGTATTTCTATTGCCGTTATAACAACAAATACTAAAAACAGAATAAAATAAAAATTTTAGGCCCACATACAAGAACGTGATTTTTTTCCATTTGTACGGAACTCTTCTTGCCGACTGACACTTGACCGATTTTATTGCCGTTCAGTCCATCCGTACAGGTCAGAATTAATGTCGCCAAATTAGTTGTTTTACAAAGTTTTAGTACTAAATTTTGTATTTAGTCCTTCCTTAGTAGGAATTTTGTTGTTAGTAGTGGTTTTGTAGAAAATAGCAAGACAGTTATCATAATATGCAAAATGGCCTGCTTCTATGTGCTATTATGACACCTTATCATAATAGTACGCATTCGTAAGTCGCTTAAAACTACCGATTTAATTTCTATACTTATACGTAATATTTCCTACTATATTTTTTTAGGTTACCGATTAAATATTAAAACTGAATGTGTATTTATGTTTGTAAACACAAAATCCCTAAAAATCTTTTAGGGATTCCTAAGTTAAGTAGCTTTTTTATAGTTATCGGTACTCTTTTAGTAGTTTTTAGTAGAAAACGCGAGTTTAGTAGTTTCGCAAAAACAGAGTTGGCAACACTGGAACGAATCGCTTCAGTCCGTACGATTATATATTATATATAGAATATACATTAATGAATTGACATATCCATACTAATAAATAATTACAATAATAATACTCACCTTAATATGCATAATTTAATTAAAACTGTAATTACCTGGATTACTAACAATAACTTAAACATAAATTTAACTAAAACCAATTTCATTGAATTTAAAAATTATAGGACTATATATATAGCCCGCCAGCTGTGGAAAAATTGCATATGAAAATGAGAGTATTGAAAAGGTGACACATACAAAATTCCTTGGTTTGTATATTAATGAGAACCTGAATTGGAAGGCCCACATAGAATTCGTCTGTAGTAAAATAAACAGATTTGTATTTGTAATTAGTAAACTCAAACAAGTGGCATCGATGCATACAGTCCTATCAGCCTATCATGGATATGTAGCATCAGTCCTTAGGTATGGCCTATTACTGTGGGGTAATTCCACGGATATGAACAAAGCTTTCATCGCCGAAAAAAAATGTGTATGAGCTATTTGTGGTAGGCCGCAACATTTACGAATTAGTGAATTATGTAAAAATAAATTATAAAACTTTCAAAAAGGCACGTGACATATACCCTAGGAATAAGAGAAATCCTGACAGGCTAGTGCTCGACGTTATCCCGAAAAATGCATTGTATCAGAGACAATATATGCCATGTGCATAAAAGCATTTAATGCTATCCCAAGTCATCTAAAAAAGCTACCGTATAATAAATTTAAACAGTAAATAATTAAATGGTTAAAACTTTAAAAACTTCTGCTTGGTAGAGGAATTATTTAAACAAAAAATACTAGGTAATCAATAGTATAATGACATAATTAATCTATGCTGAATCTGAATCATTACTTCAACTTCAATAATTACTATGACATTATATGACCATTATAATATTATTAATGTGATTATTATTTTTAAATGTGTTTCGTTTGTACATTTATTTTTTGTTACTGATTTATGACATCTATTATATAATCCTGACATGTTATTGTAATTACCGACAAATATCTACTCGATTGACATCTTAATATGTTATATGTACTGACTACTAATATTTTGCGAATTTTATTATTAATTTGATTGTGTTGTGTGTGATTTTCTGTGTTTATTTTTTTGTTATCTACTAAACTTCCTAACAGTATGACACGTAATTACTAATGAAATAATTATAATACAATATATACTAATGTAATAATTATTTAGAAAAATTAGAACTTAAATTAATGTAATAAATATTTGCATGCTATTTATACATAGATAAAAGTGCCAGAGCCTATAAATTTTGTTACCAACTATTGTTACCACTTATAGAGCAAATAAACGAATTGAATTGAATTGAATTACGGCCGACTGATGCGATTTCGAAATCGCACACAGACGATACGATTTTGCACCCGTTCAGGCCGAATTGAAGGAAAACCGGACCGTTTATGGGGCCCCTTATAGCTGCCGGACCAGGAAAAATAAAAAAGACCTCACTCGAAACCAAATTGAAATGTCTTAATATATGTCGAATGTTTGAGATTCCTCCCGTCATGCCTTTTCGTGGTGTTGCTGCGAAAAAAATTACGCGCTCGGTACAGGTATTTTGTTTTCGCGATCAGGCGATAAAAGTAGGTTCTTTTTTCAGGTTTGAGGACATGAGGTACTCTTTGTCTAATTTGAGAATTAGATTTTGCTGAGCCTGTTACTTTGGAGTTTGTACTCTGTACATACATATTTTGCCTAAGTTTAAGTAAAAGTATTTTCGTGATTTAGTCACACCTATTCATGTGTCATGACGTCATGAGTTCTGAATTTCAGTAGTGGTACTTATCATCTATGGTTCTGAACTTCTGACGTTTCAGTAATATCACAGAATATTAAATTTTATTAATACAAGTAACAATAACTATAACGATATAAAATGGATTGTTATTTTTAGTTTAGCGTGATAAGTACAGAATGTGTTTGATAACCGAGATAAAGTACCAGATTTCGTACAACTGAAGAATTATCAACTCCGTCGACCCTCGTTATTCGAAGTTCACTTTCCTTTTCTTGTTGTACCTATGTGTAACGTCATTTGTCTAGTCATCTAGTGCTAATAAAAATAAATAAATCAATATAAGAAATAATTAGTTATATACTTATAACTTAAAAGTAATCTGCATTTAGTGCCAAGGTAGGTATATCAATTTAATGTTACAAACAGATTCTTCAATTTTATTTGTGTATAATGTTTAGATTTAAATTTTATTTTTCGAGTAAGAATCATGTAGTGTGTTCGCGCTGGCTACACTCATTTGAAGGAGCGAGTGCTTCCCGGTCCCCGGGTCAGCGGGACCACACAGGCGGAAAATTTTATTACGAGAGAGCACTGTCACTGTCATATAATAAACGTTGTTTAATTGTAAATTATATGCTTATAATTTAAATGAACTTTATAAAATTGAGATCTAAAAATAACATAATGAATACCTAAACATTAATTATAAAGAAGTATATTATCAAAAATTAGCTATGAATATTGAGTTATTATTACTCAATGTTTGCATCTCGACGCCCCACCACGAGTCACGAGCGAGGCGAGCGTATAAATGTTTTTGCATTCGTCGCGACGCGCTCATAAACTAGCCACCAGGCTAGTTATAGTCCGACTTAGCTACAGCGGTCTTAACCCGACCCTTAGCATAGACCCGTTCGAAAAAAAAATAAAAAAAAATCGTGACGCGCGCAGTATAACGACTCGCACAGGAACAGCGCCTCTCGCAGGTGACCTTGCCTCCCCATGGTCCCGAGACCTGAGGGTATTTTGGAGTCCCCGGCGCCCCTGGAGCCCAGGACTATTCAAGGTAGCGAAGGTTGCGGGAACGGGACTGTTTGGAAAACTTTGTTTTATATTTGATTATGTTTTCAGTTGAGCAATAATCGTAGCTTTAAGTAATTCAAACATTATGCTTACAACATTCAATGAGGTCGTGACAAAAAAATTAACGTTTTTGTTAAATACGAAAACTATTTAGTTACTTAGTTACAAAAAGTGACTAGCTTTAAAAAATATAAAGTTCGATTTTCGAGTAATCGCTTGTTTATCACTGTTATAACATTTAAAATTAAATGATTCGAAAACAAAATCATGGTGTGTGCGCGCGCCTCGTGGCGTATCCATTTGGTTGAAATTGCTGTTAAGGGCGCATGCACACTGCGCCCATTATTTTACGTTTGGTTTGTCTACAATTTTACATTGTTTATATTAATTTTAAACTAACAATACTTTGACGCTACATATTTAATATTCTGGCCTAAAAATAAGATACTATTTATAACATTCTTAATTTAGAAATGATTTTAAAATATGTCCTAGGTGTCCTGTGAATTATTGTTATATCATTAATAACGACATGTTTTGTACAAAAATAGAAGCTCTATTTATATCCCGTGACCCTGACTCTATATTCTTATGTATTATGATTTATATTAATAGGATATTTATATTTTATATATATTTTATATAATAATATATTATATTTATATATTATTAGGAGGATATTAATAGGATTCCATCAACGAGTTCCTTGATATTTAAAATCTATTTTAAACCCACATAAGCGGCAACTTTAAACAAAATTATGCCATGCATTTAAACAGATACAGAATATGGAGTCAATTCCTTTTTTTATTTTTTATTTAAATAATTTATACATATTAGTACTATTTTTAGTATCGCTGACCCCAAAGACAATGTAAACTACGTAATAGATGACATTTGCAAGTCGTAAATGTACTATATTTAAAGTTTTTTAATATTCCAAATCTCTTTCGTGGTCGATTAACTTTAAAATATGCCATGCGAGAATTTTGTCGGATAAATCTTATTAATAGATATTATATTATCATTAATAGTTTCTATAAATATAAATCGAGTTTTATTTTTTTATCACCTCTTTCTATAATTTTATAAATGCTAAGAGCCAAGAAGTGTCAGTATTGTGCGACTATAATATTGTATTACAATTATGTAACTGTAGCCATTAGGCTGTATGAAAACTATATTATGTCTTATGCAGAAAGAAAGTAAAAACAAATGTGTCTGAACTCTGAACCTTTGTTTTTAGACCATTATTGAGGCTGTTTTATTTCGAAGTGTTTTTTATTGACTAACTAGTTGGTCTGACACACGTTGTTCTGTCTTAACCAATATCTCTCACCGTTTAAGCCTTCCCTGAACTACCAGAATAATTCTAACACCAAAATGAGGCAAGTCGGTCCAGCCGTTCTCGAGCTTTAGCGAGACATTGGAATTGCAATCCATTTTTAGCCGACTTCAAAAAAGGAGGTTCTATGTATGTTTGTCCGCAATTTTTGTTGTAATGTTATTTGGACGGGGTTTTTATATGTACTTAAGAAGAATATTAAAACTTTACAAAGTAATAGTAAACATAATAAATATGTATCACATGTTAAGTAAACGCATATTATGCAAATCAACTGTACAGTAAAGTTTATTCATTATTTAAGTTTACGACAAATCCGAAACGTTTGAACGTCGCCATCTTGATTTTTTCATTTCACAAAAAAATCTGTGGATAGTGGATACCCTATTTCTGATGCAGACAACACTATCATATTATACAAGTAATAATATAATTAGTAGCCGTTACAAAATGAGCTCTACTGAGATCCCATAAGATTGGTTTTCAAACGGCGATTTATGTTAGATTATTTGAAAAACGAACAAGTTGTGTGTGTGTGCCGGTCGGCGCACACCGGTGGGTTTTGCGAATTGACTAAATTGAAAATATTCTATTATTCCGAAGATCTTCTTTTTGTTATTTATTAATAACGTTATTTATTACAAGTTACATAATTATTGTTGTCTAATATTTTGTCTGCGTCACGCATTACGTGAATACGTCGTCGATATGATTTGCTGCACAATGTTTTGTTATACGTTTGTTTAAAAATCAACATAATATGTAATTGTAATTACACAACATAAATGTAATTACGTTTGTTGATCTGAACTAGTATAAAAACTGTAACTAGTGTAAAAATGTAAACCAGAAACAAAACTCCTTTCTCAAGAAGTAGAAGGCATATAAACATATTCAACAAGACAATATTCTCTCTTATTTTGAGTTAACTTATATTTAACCCTTAGAATTTAGATAAACGCGAATAGCAGTTAGTTATTAACCAATACCTACACATAGTGACACAATCACACTCGTGTTATGTAACATATTAAAAAATAATGTACAATCAGTCAAAATCATGGACGCCATGATTAAAATTAATCTATACAGTACGTATTTCAAAATATAAACGTCCTTTTATAAGGCCGCGTACATACTTATATTTCGTAAAAACAAATTATATTATTCGTAGCATTTAAACGCCCTACTAACTTAATAATAATTAAGATAATTAGTTATGTTCAATGCATTACTACGATTTAACATTGGACATAAATGTTAAAATATTAATTTATTTTTAGGCGATCAGATATAACATTTATTAGTGACATCAAACTGTTCGTTTTGCCACCTGTTTCGTGAGTTAATACCATAATATAAATACATATTATGGTATTAACACTAATACCATAGTATAAATACATTTATGTATTTTGGAGAACAAAGCAAAAATCAATCACCTACTTAATACATAGGTTATATTTTTATTATTATTTAATCAACAATGCCCTTATCATTGTGTTCACGGCCTAATATTATTCGAGCACTCAGGGCTGCAAATGAACAAATTTTTGGTCTCTTCCGAATTTTTTTATTTTATTTCGTGAGTATTTATTTTCTTAAACAAATATTGATTTATGCTATATAGGTTAATTAAGTTGTAAAATCCTGTATAAAGATATAAGTTGCGACATTAAAAAATCTTCAGGTTATGATATCAGATTCTTATTCTCTGCCGAAATAGTATAGTTAACCGTGATTGTAAAAATTCTCATAACACTTTTTGCTATATTTGTGGTAATTTTGTAATTAAAAAACATCAAAGAAACATTTTACTTTGAATATTTTGGTATAGAAATTAGTAATCAAGACAAGTGTTGGGTTCCTCACAAAGTATGTTAAGTTTGTGTCGAGGACGTAATAAAAACGGAAATGGTATAAAAAAGAGAAGATAGGTTTTTAATTTGCAGACCCATGGTATGGAGAGAGCAAAAAAATAATTTAGATGATTGTTGTTTTTGCAGTGGATATAATTCTAAAAATAAAAAAGTTATTGTCTATCCTAACGTTATATCGGCTGACCGAACTATCCTATCCCTGTGCCACCTGAGGATACTGTTACAGTGTAGTCCCGAATTTAGTCAGAGTAAGTCGACTGATGACGATTTCTAATGTACTCCGGACAATTTAAAACCACGGGTATTTACACAAGACCAGTTAAATGATTTAGTGAGAGATTTGGGTTTGACCAAGGAAAAAGCAGAATAACTTGGCTCTAGACTGAAAGAGAAACATTTATTGAAACTGAAACATCTATTTGCCATTATAGAATAAGAGATGAACAATTTACTCATATTTTTCGACAGGATGAAGATCTAGTTTACTGCCATGATATTCACAGTCTTATGTATGAATTTGGCATTGAATACAAAAAAGAAACAAGGTTAAAAGGTTGAATTAAATAACGGAAATACTTATGCAGTGCCAGTGGCATTTCATTCAATTCATATGAAGGAAACTTACGAAAATCTCAATATAATTTTAGATAAAATTAACTATATAGCTCATGATTGGATGCTGATGTGGGGATTTAAAAGTTGTCTCTATGCTCCTTGGTCAACAAAAGGGATTTACAAAGTTTCCATGTTTTATTTGTGAATGGGACAGCAGAGCAAGGGATGAACAAAAATTGAAAACTTTAAGACCTGGCATAAAAATTTGTGTTCGATTAAACTTCGAAGCTACAATGAATGAGAAGGAAGAAGATGCTAAGATATCATTAAAAGAAGTTGTGATCAAGTTTTTGGGTAATGCCAAAGATCCGAACTATAAAATTATTGTAGATAACATGTTAAACAAGTTTAAATCTCTTGGTTGCCTGATGAGCCTTAAAGTCTACTTCTTGCACAGTCATATTAATTTTTTTCCTAAAAACTGTGGCGATGTGAGTGATGAGCAAGGGGAAAGATTTCATCAGGACAATACACAGGCGAAAAGGCTACGCAAGGAATTTTATGGAGAAAAGCGAAAGGAAATTTAAAAAAATATTATAATTTAGATAATTAAATATGATTATAAGCTAAAATATAATAACTAATTTATAAAAATTAGTTGTTTAATTTCTATAGATCAAATTTTTCCTACTTTTTGATGTATTTAATCGATATCATATTGCGAAAGAATGGTAGATGATAAAAAAACTGCTATGAAATACGGTATCAGCACACAAAAATACATAAGATTAAGGTAAATTTGTTTAAAAAGTTTACAAAAACCCTTTTTTTTGGTCAGTGTAATTAAACATTTATAATAATAATAATAATGTGAAAACACAAAGTACTGTCAGCCCTGCGTGAGTGAGTGTGTGAGCGGGCGAGCGATATCGCGGTACACAGATACGGGCCGGTCGTCCATTGAGGCGGTAGTGCTGGTCTTGCTCCGCTACCCCCCGCCCACCGCGCCGCCTCACCCCCGCCCGCGCCCCCCGCGCGTGTTTTGACTTATTTTTGTCAAACGAACGCCATATTGTTTTATTGTAACCGATAATTGGCATTTCACTTCTTTTCACACGATACACAGAATTTTTAAAATTCATTGTTTGTAAATAAATTTAAATTAACCCGAATTAAATATCCGTGTCAGTTCAAATTAGTCAGTGCTGTGTTTAAAAAAAATGTGTGCGTAATGTGTTTCTAAAAATAAGCGTCAGAAATAACTGTTTCCTATTTTTTGTTTTAAATTGTATGCATTTTGTATATTTTGTATTGATATAGTATTGATGTAAAAGAAATGTGTGTGGTGTTTGTGTGACGTGGATCGCCTTTGTGTGGATTATTGTATTATGGAGAAACCATCATACAAGGTACCTAATCAAACATTTATTTTAAAAATTAAGTTCTTTATCCTTATTAAATTAATTGTGTAAATTAATATTTAATTGTTTTGGCCCTGTGATCACTTTAATTCATTCACTAATGTGGTACGTATAATATTGTGTGGTTGTGATTTCGTCGAATTAGCGGATTATCAGATACATTATATTCGGTGACGTCATCCATTGTTTCTCGATCTCATCAGGCGAAGACGTTGAACACAATATTTTTAATCAATTCAAATGTAGAATCAACATTGACAGAACACAAGAAAACTTTTTTGTTAACATTATTAAAAGGCTACGTGCACACCGTACATTTATAATAATAATAAAAAAACCATAATATCGTTACAATACTTACATAACTTTGTCAGTTATGTAACCGGAGTAAAAGACATTTTAAGTAAAATATAATTACCTAACTTGATTTTTTTATGTAGGTACTTATGTCTAATACAGTCTGTACTGGTAATGGACAAGCTTTTATTATAAACATACTTTATAATATTATGATTTTAAAAATGATTAGTAAAGTCTTATGTTTAAGGCGACGTGTACACGGGGACGCGACGGGGGAAACATTTCGATTTTAGGTACTTATTTTTATAGACTACATTTAACTTTGCACATGAAGGACTATTAACATTCGTGCAAGCAGATACCTGTATTTTTTTAATTAAAAATTTTAACACTGTAGAGCTTTTTTTTTTATCGTTTTGATCGGAGCTTTCTATAACCCGAAGGTACAATGTTAAATGCAACAGGAAATGTAACTAAGACAGCTAGAAAATTATAATTAATTATGTAATTGCAAATGCAGGCAGGAGGCACGCAACAGCGGACGGCCGCGAATCTTGCGGCTTATATTTTCGTGTAACTTGAACTTTAGCGTCATTTCACAAAGATATATTCGCGGCGTGGCTTTTTTAACCGACTTCCAAAAAAAGGAGGTGGTTATACATTCGGTTGTATATATTGTGTACTGTTGCCCGCGGCTCCGCCCGCGTAAATATAGTATCCCTCGGGAACACTGTACTTTTTAGGGATGAAAAGTAGCCTATGTTTTGAATCCAGAGCCTAAACTACTACCATACCAAATTTCATCGAAATCCGTTCAGTAGTTTTTGCGTGAAAGCGTAACAGACATCCATCCATGCATCCATCCTCACATACTTTCACGTTCATAATATTAGTAGGATTTTTTTTTGTATGTTCATTATTATGATAGCGATAAGATAAAACTAACACAAAAGGATGTACGTACGTTTAATTTCAAGAGCAGTGCCGCGCTGGTGCAGCTCCAAATTCGAACTCTTGCAATGGAACATGTATCTTTTTGTGTATAAAAGTATTATGAAATCTTAAATTACAATATGTATTAAAATAATTTTCTCTTTACGTGTCTATAAAGCCACCTACCAGTATATTACATGTAAACATGTGTCATGATTATAAAGGTTGTCTGGCAGAAATCGCTTGTAGCGATAAGACCGCCTTTTGTGCTTTTATAAGTTTAGTTTTTCTATGTTCTGTATGTCCTATTTGTTTTTGGTGCAATAAAGAGTTTTTCATTCATTCATTCATTTTTGTGTTCAATTTTGAATCGCTATCTTAAAATTTCGCGTCGCGTCGCGTATCGGTGGGAGCTGACCCGTACTGTAATTTTACCACAAAGACCACTCACCGCTCACAGACTGCACATTTTTTCCTCAATCCTCCATATTTAGGAAAATAGTATATTAATGCGGCGAAGTAACACGTCGCCTCTCACCATTACTTTCACTCAGTAATTTCCGTAGGAGGTAGGAGCCGTATCCGCTCATTTGTTTATTTATCAAACAAACAGTAAGTACAATTTTACTACTACATTAATTGTGTGAGCGTGCTAACATAGACTCAGCTCAGAACTCAAAAGTCAGACGGCTCAGAAAAGCCCGTTGATCTATTATGCAAGAATGCAAAACGCGCGCACCACGTGTAAGATCGTAACGAGCACGATCGTAATGGGGATCAATCACTTAGTAGCAAATCTGATGTAATATGATCGCGAAGAACATCGTATGTGTATTCACTTCTGAGCATTTTTTATTTCATTATTAAAATCCGTCAAGAAATTGTGGATTTATTAAAGTTTTTCTGAACGGCTAGTTCGAAACGCGCACTTTCGCTGAATTGGTTACTATGACGCCATCTGTCGGGATCCGTGCGCTAAGCGAAGCGTCCATAGATATTTATTTATTATATTTATTATTGACGTATTCGGCAAATCACAGTGAGGCGGGACGAATCGGAGCTAAACTGCCGAATTGCTGTGTTTTTTTTACTGTAATAAGAGATCAGAAACTTCTGATAAACAAAAGGACAGCGTTACTTTCTAACTGTAAGTATTAATTTGGCTAAATATTAACAAATAATGCAATAAATAAGCAAAAATCCAAAACAAATTCTCGGTCAATAAGTGTTGCCACTGAATCGTACAAGATCCTAACTTAGGGTAATATTTAAAAGTAGTTGATTATAAATACTTCTATTTCATATTCGTTCTTGTTATTACTGTTTCAAAACGAAGAAACTATCTAATTTATTATTATACTATTTGCAATATCTTTGTTTTTCTTTATAATATTAAGTCACTAAACAGAGGAAAAATTTGCAAATTATTAAAAAATAATTAATCGATTATATTATCAAACTTTTGTTTAAAGTCGTTATTCTTTATTACAATAAAATATGTGCGCATTTTTAATTTATAAACCAGCCACACTGCACAAAAAATGAGGGCTGTGACAGCACGAAAAATATCGATATCGACTTTATCAGTATGTTATTCTGACTATTAGTTTTTCACATTTCCTTAGGATACAATAATTCGGGATGTCTGGATTCGAGGTTGTGCTAATCATGTTTCGTGGACTAAACGTACGACAACAATTAGCTCACATCATTTTGAAGCTTCATGTTTTATAGTACAAGCGGATAACAAGAAGAGATATTTTAATACGTATTAACTATAGCATACTAAACCAAATTGTAAATTAAAACTCAAAACTCAAACTCAAAAGAAAACTCGTGTTTCCAAAATTATTATTTTGTACTTAATTTATTTATATACAGTTTAAATAAAGATTTTAAGAAGTTTTTCAGTTTATCTTATTTTAATTTTTGTGCAGACTAAAGGACGTCACAGACGTCGAAGATAATATATTTTTTTATCTTAAGATGCCTGGATATTTATTTCATGTCATAGTACGTAAATGAAATGAAAATCTCTAGTATCTAAGCCGTCTGTGATAGTTCAAACTGTATAGCAAGCGATGAAATCTTAACATAAAATATTATAGTATCCTCGCCGCCCTTAGATATAGTATAATAGATTAAAAGGTTTGTCACGCACTCATTATAATAAAACACAGTTTTTATGTAGATGTAGAGCTACTAGGAAATGGTTAAAATTTAGCCGAATTTAAAAGGGGAATCCTACTACTATTACAAATGTGAAAGTTTGTGAGGATGGATGGATGGATGTTTTTTTACTCTTTCACGCAAAAACTACTGAATTGAAATGAAATTAAAACAAATGCTTCTTTTTATCCCGAAAAAATACAGTATTCCTGTGCGATACCCGATACTATAATTACGCAGGCGGAGCCGCGGGAAAAAGCTAGAATTCATAAAATGAGTTTTATTTTATACTTTTTTGTGCATTTTTACTTTGGAAGTCGGTTTTTATGTTTTAAACTCATAAAATTTTCGAAAAAATAAATAGTACCTACATTGTGGCAAGAATGAGTCTTATTCGTGTGTGGTATAAAATTGTGAAAATAATGGCAATATAACTCCAGAAAAGTTGTTCATTATAGTGCCGGAACTCTAAAGATATCGAAATGAGGAAAGTTTGGTTAGAAGCTGAAACTCGCAAAAAGATATCCTAAATCATTTACAACTAAATGTTGATTGTATATTTGTGAAAATCACTTCAATGTAAGTAAATCTCTATTTCATGGTACATTTTCATGCTAAATCAAAATGGATAAATCAACTATTTCTCCATAAAATCAATATGACTATAAAAGCCATATTAAATCAAATATTGCATATTTTCAATCAATTTTAATTAAATATAATTAATCAATTTCTTTGAACAATTATGAAAAAAATCACTTAAAATAAATATATTTCTGTTTATTTTTGTATAATATTTTATATTCATCACGTTTCGTACTATTTTCTTCACCATGGAAAGTTCCCTATTATTATTCGCCGAACTCACCGATATTTAAATATCGATAGTGGTAAGCACTAGCGATGCTTGAATAAAATTGACATTTGTCGTACACTGACAGGCTGTTTCCTTTGTGTGTGCGTATAGTTTGTGTTTGACAATTTTTTTGTGCGTAACGACGTGATTGAAAATGCATCAGTGTGTAATCACTATTTGTGTGCGTTCCTCGTCGTCGTCGTCGTCGTGTCCCCCCCCCCCCCCAAGCAGTAAGTGGCAGACTTTTTCGCATAGAAATTAGCTGTCATTTCATCTCCGTTTGGTTGGATGCTCTAAGTTCATAGGTATTGCATAAGTATTTATTCTCCGATTCTTGACGCTTGTGCCTCGCGTGCTTTGTTTTTGTTTAGGTTAAATATTTTAGTTGTGTTTAGAGGGGAGGTGACGACGACAGGTGACGTTTTGCTTTATATTCGACGAATTGATGTATATTCGTCATTTTTGGTCCGATTTCAATAATTTCTTTACAGTATTTACTTTTTTTTTTGTCGCCATAAGTCTGCATAACCCACATAAATATGAGTGATTCTCATTATTATACCCCCCTATTAATAAAAAATATTTACACAACGATTAAGCTATTTAATCAGACAAACTGTCACACTAGACAACTGTCAAGTGACTTTCCCAACCTAATAGACTGAGACATAAACTGGAACCCGGTGAGCCCAGAAAAAATTCAGAACACTAAAAAAGATAAGTCTATTGTGTTAAAACATAGTTCTAACTATGTTTTAACACAATAGACTTAAAAATCGAAGTGTCAAGTTGTCATATTAGACATTGACATGTGACATGACACTCGTGTGTTCGATTTTCAGCTCTATTGTTTTAGCGCAGAGTTCTATTTACAGTGCTCTGAATTTTCTCAGCCTTACTTACGGATTCCGGACAATATAGCCCCAGCCTTAGACAAAGACAGCAACATTGAATGGCTTATCCGTTGTGTAAATATTTTTATTAGTATCTGGGTTATGGTATACAGTATCAGTAATGAATACATATCTGATTTATCTGATTAAAATTGCGTGTAAGAAGATGACGTTTTAAAATTTCGCTGACTTCTAAAGTTCGTTTGCCAACGTTCGGTTATGTTCGGCAGAGATCGTGCGATTGCGCGCTCGCCTGGCGACAGGGCCTAGTTAGCGATTTTTTTAAATGTTATTTACCTACAAATAGTTATAAGATAATCGATAAATAATATTATCTAAATTATTTGTCAATATTCTAAATTGTAAAATTGTGTTTTAAACGTAGATACGCGTATCTAATGAGTAATGGCGTCATTACCGTCCTTAGGCCTCCCCCACATTAGGCGTGCGCGTTCCTCGGGCGTGTCAGCGATGTGGGCGCTACTCGCGCCACTTACATGCCCGAGGAACGCGCACGCCTAATGTGGGGTCAGCCTTAGATAGAGCGTTCTATGTTATGATCATTGTTGTTGGTTTTTTATTAAAAACTTTTTCAGATTAGGATTATGGATAGAACAGCTTTATAAATAGGCCAAGTGCGAGAACTGGCGCTCTAAGGGTTCCGTACAAAACGGATAACGGATTGTTGTTATAGCGGCAACAGAAAAATACCTTTTCTGAAAATTTGAACACTATAGCTAGAGAGTTCAAATTTTCACGGTAGCTAACAGCTCACGGTTCCTGAGTTACAGCCTGATGATAGACAGACGGACGGACGAACAGAAAGCAAAGTCTCAGTAAGAGGGTCCCGTTTTTACCGTTTGGGCACGGAACCCTAATAAAAACGATGAGCTCTAAAGTTACATGACGTGTAATTTTTTTATTCATGGAACACGGTTCTGAGTTCTGACATTGATATTTCGGTTCGCTGGTCAAGGTTGCGACTCGCGACTTTCGAAAAGAAGGTTCACGAAAATTGAAAAAAATAAATGTACACTTAAAAAATATCTAAAATTGTAACTATTAATTAACTACTTACAAAACGAGAATTTTACAAGTAGCGCGACCTTCTGGTTCACTCGTCGGTCGAGGTGACGGCTGACGGCGCGCGGAGTACCTAAGGAGTGAGGACTGAGGAGTTGTCCTCAACCGTTTGTCGTCATTGCAATAGCGCACGAGTCACGACATAAAAATCATCATAATCTACTGAGTGGACCCCCAACAACGTCATCATCACTATACTTTGCTCAAATCCCATTTAGTCTAAGCGTAAAATGATGATGATAAGCGTAAATAAAATGATGAAATTCGACCATGTTGTGTTTCTTTATTCAGCACGATTTGCACGGTAAATAAGTGACATTTTAATTAGTAGCATAAAGGGCGCAGTTATTGTTCTGATTTGATCGGAGTACCTAGTACCCAATTTTTAGGGTTCCGTAATAGACTAGGAACCCTTATAGTTTCTCTCTGTCTGAAATTTGGTACAGTTATAGATTGTGTGTAGATCTCAATTTTGACATCATAAAATAACAATTTTATATTTTAGGGGTGGCTCTCCATACATGTGAAGTGGGGATGAAAAATATTTTTTCATTCTACCCCATCTTGTGGGATATCGTTGAATAGGTCTTTTAATATAAAGGCATGGTTTCGCAAGCCATTTTCGAGTATTTGGCCTCCAAAGTGGTTTATAAGTTGGTCCCCCTCCCCCTGGTATTTCTAAACCATAGGAGATAAAAACTCGTAAGTTTCCATGCTGATAGATCAAGGCACACTTTCTTTACCGAATGAACTAAAACATAATATTCAAATCCCTCTGACTGCTGTTGGAGCGAGACACGGCGATAAGACGATACCGTTCACGCTGATAAGCTGATGTAGAAAGAAAAGTATAAATTAATAATGAATTGTGTTTAAACACACTTCATTTTGTAATTTTTTGAACTTTCTGACAGACAAATGACAATAGGTAAATAAATAATAATGATCTGGTCTGTTTTTTTTTCTCTTTATTTTATAGGGCTGTATATTAAGGAGATTAGAACACAATATTCTACTCCAAATGAGCGACAATGAATAAGGGACAAAAAGGTATTTAATAATTTTCATCCAGAGCCTAAACTACTACCGTACCAAATTTCATCAAAAGTAGTTTTTGCGTGAAAGAGTAACAAACATCCATACATCCACCTTCACAAACTCACATTTGCAATGGTATAGTAGGTTTTACTTTTTTAAACATTCAGCTAGAATGGCTATCCTACTAATATTATAAATGTTAAAGTTTGTGAGGATGGAGGGATGGATGTTTGTTACTCTTTCACGCAAAAACGACTGAACGGATTTTGATGAAATTTGGTATGCTACTACAGCTTAGGTTCTGGATTAAAACATAGGCATCACTAAAATTCAAAACGAAGCTATTTAAATAAGCTGTTGCAATTTGAATATAATTAAATCATCAGCTGTACTCAGCATTCACCACCTGCTAGCTTATCACCTGTAGACTGTGTAAAATGTTACCTGGAAATTGGCCAAAAAATTAAAAAATATTACATTTATTATAGGTACCTATCTACATTATATAATATACTACTAGCTGTTTCTTGCGGCTCCGCCCGCGTAAATATACTATCGATTATCCCGCGGGAATACTGTCCATTTCCGGAATAAAAAGTAGCCTATGTTTTAATCCAGAGCCTAAACTACTGCCATACTAAATTTCATCGAAATCCGTACAGTAGTTTTTACGTGAAAGAGTAACAAACATCCATACATCCTCACAAACTTTCACATTTATAATATTAGTAGGATATATAACGAAGTATGAAGTTAAAATATTTAAATGTATAGAAAATAGTAGCAAAGTTTGAGAATCTCAGATCCAATATCCCTAAATATACGGCTCTTTACATTAGCGAGCTCGCCTGCGCAGGGCTGTCAACGCACTACTTTTTATTCCAATAAACAGAATTAATAAAATGTTAAGTAACCCCGATATTGTCAAGCAGTAAGTGAGCTGATGATGATGAGTAAACTCTAGATTATATCACCTTTAAAACAATCAAAATCGGTTTATTAGTTTGTTCATAAATGTAGGCAAGTGACTTGCCACTTCGACTTAGAACACTTAATTATTTATTATACTTAAAACTAAAATTGAAATGGTGGGAAGTGACAAGTTTTCCGATTAGACTATATTATTATGTAATATTAGATAAACTTACAAAATTGCGACTTTTGCACTAAGTAATTAGGTATTCAATTAATGTGAATAATTAAATTTATATTTCTAGCAAATGTCTATACAACCAATTATCATAATATTTAATGTCCATTTAAGGCCGGTTTCAATAACCTATCTACCAATAACTATTTGTTAAAAAAGGTCGTCATACAATCATTTGCCGGTTTTTTGAATACAAATGTGACGTTTTTAACAAAATATAATTATCTGTAGATAGGTTATTGAAACTGGCCGTTAGTGTGGTGAGTGCCGACCATAGCATTGCTCGATTGGCGCGTGGCCATGATTTTTTAACTACATACTTCCTTCAGCCTGCAGATACATAATTATTTTGAGCGGTGTTTGATTTATTAATTGTTATTTAATGATTTCACTTAATTTTGTCCTCAATTAGATGATCCGTTTTTTTTAACAACACTCTTTATCTACCTAAATGCAGCGATAATTCCATATTGGTAGGTATGCCGCTAATCCGTTAATTTTACAATTTGTGTTTGTCGGAATTTGTGTTTTTGTAAGGTGACTGTTAGCGAGTGAGGTGGACTGTATGGTAAAGAAGCTAAAATGAGGAACTACTATAACTATTTACTACAAATTAAAGAAGAAATCAAAATAATGGTAACTGTATTGAGTTCAGAGCGAATACCAAGGCAAAAGTATATAAACAATGTCAATTAAATAAACATCAAAAAAATATAAATTCAAAACAGTAAAAAGCAAATTCGTATAAAAACTTATAGCTATCCAGCCAGTCGCCAACAGTGATAAAAATATTAAATTATAAAAATATAAGTGGTTAATGTTTTAAAATATACGAAATAGAATTTTAAGTTGAGCGACAGCCCTGAAAGTAACGAGTAGTTCATAAGTCGGGTGCGAGCGTGACAGAAGATAACAAGTCTCGTGTCTCCTAAACATAAACCGTATAATGTTTGCAACAAAGCCCAAATTCGATTGCGTTTGTGCAAAATTGTACGTTAAACGATTCTACGATAAGGGACAGTTCTCACCGAGACGCCCGGCGCGCAATTTTAAAATTATATCATGGATCGCTATGACTATATATTGTTTATATATATAAAATAACCTAACCTAACCAAGTATACTATATATAATATGTAAAATAACCAAGGTTGATAAAAATCATTATTAAAAAAAACCTAAATAATCAGATTAATTTGATTTACTTAAATCGGATTTATTTGATTTTTAAAATCTTTTTTTTTACTTTTTCGTCGTTTTAATTAATTTATTAGTCAGTTTATTAATAAAATACTACTACTATAGTATAATACTATAGTATTACAAGGAAAGTAAAAAACTTAATAGACTAATAAAAACAGACGTCTAAATAGGCCGAAACAAGAAAATAGTTTAGATAGAAATCCACAAATGCATAGGTACAAAAATGGTCAAGGTAGAGCCGTAGTCGCACATACTAATGGCATCTAATTCTAAGCGACACTTCACACCGAGATGTGTCGTGTCTAGGAGTGAGCTGACCCTAAGGCCTAGAGAAGTTTCTATAAAATGCGTATATTCGTCCGAGATAGATACAGACGGCTGCGATTTTACATCGACTGTGCCGAACTCCCGAACCTTATAAAGTAGGTGCGACCACGGCTCTCTGAATCTAAATTATTTTCTTGTTTCGGCCTGTTTAGACTCCTCTATTTTCACGTAGTCGGTTATAGTTATTTTAACTAATTTTTTTTCATTTCGTATTTTTCCGTTTCACAATCGAACATATTTTTGGAATAATGTTAATAAGTAATTAAAACACTTGAAATTAAAAATATCTTCTTCACGAGCGCGGAGCGAGCTAATTTTTTTCCTAGATTTAAAGAACGACAATAATGAATATTGTGAAAATCAATTCACAAATATACAAGACCCGTGTAGCGACATCTATCGAACGTAGTAATTAAAGTGCTAATAATTTATTTCATCTGCATGTCCTAATTGAAAACTGATGAACCGATTAACCGATTTTAATCGAGTTTTTTTTGTTTGAAAGCTGACATGATCGTTTTACCCGCTTATAAAAAAATCGCGATTACAAACGAATTACTATTATTTATGTTTATAGATTTAGATCAATAGAGAAGTGGATTTAATCAACAAATTGTTTTCTATGAATATTCGTTGAAATGACTTAAAAACATCACAGTATTTACCCCTCGTCCTGCAGATATGCGACTGTACCCTAATTAGGTACATTTACATCTAATCTACTTTTATCTTTAGTCAACGTGGATAATTGTTTTATAGTAAAATGTGAATGTCCTTTATAATTATAATTTATAAGATATTTTTGTTCTATATTTTATATATAAAAGGAGATGTCCCCACTGACTGACTGACTGACTGACGTATAGACGCTCGCACAGCCGAAACCGCTTATTGTAGAAACGTGAAATTTGGACAGTAGTTTTAATTTACAATGTAGACGTGCTCTAAGAAGGGTTTTTGAAAAATTACACCCTTAAAGGGGTGAAATAGGGGTTGGAAGTTTGTATGGAAAATCTTTATTTCAGCACCGATTTCGCTGAAAATTGAAATTCATGCTTTTAAATATATTTAATTAAATACGTGTTTCAGTGTTTATTAGAATTCACCCTCTGAGGGTATGAAGAAAAAAAGTATGAAGAAAGGAAAACTGTCCCGATGTCCATTAAATTTATTATGCGAGCTAATAAATAAAAAATATTGAGTACGTATTTTATAGTTTTTTGAAATTCGTGAAATGGGGGAAAATTTCACTATACAAAGTTTGTATAGTGAAATATCAACAGCTGGTCGGATTACGTTGAATATTGCCACGCAGATAGTTATTATGACGTAGAAATCCGTTACGTCCACGTCCACGGGGTGCAATGGTGATCCACGCGGCGAAGGCGCGCCACAGCTAGGCCAAGCATAAAACTAAGCCGGGTTTGTTCGAAGTTCGAACACATAAAGCTCGAGACGGCTGGACCGAATTTCGTGGTTTTTGATTTGTTGTATTTGGCTCTGTCCCGAATAGCAGAATAAAAACATTGGTAAATTGACGAAAAAAATAAATAAAAGAAAAAACATTTTCCATACCTACATAATGTTCATGGGTTTCGTAACTGTCAAACTTTTAATATTCACGTGTCGGTAACTCTTCCCTCAAAATTAAAGAACGTATTTAAATGAAAGGTTTCAAGTTGTAGGTTGTAGATGTCGGTAGGTGTATATTTCCAGCTCATAGTTACGACAACACAACATTCTAGTGCTTGTACCTTGTGTCTACTGTCTAGGCAGTAGGCACCTACTTCCTGCTGCACTAACTTCCATTATACTGTTATACCTATAGGCAGTAGTATTTACACGTCGTATTTGTTTTACAATTTTTGAATAAAAAGTTCCGAGGCGAAGATCGTGAGCGGTATGGGAAATATTGCATTTGCCTGCACCGTATTATTGAGTGAGGCGGGGGCACACTGAGCTGACGAATATGGCCCCAAATAGTTAATACTTATTATGGATTGAAATATTCTATTTTTTTATTGTTGTTGTTAACAACCAACAGAACAACATAGTTTTTACAGTTGTGCATTATTATATTTTCATCAACTTATTTGGAATGCTGAATGCATGAACCACTTGGGTATATTAAGGAGAGCTTAACACATTGTTACTTATCTTATATTTATTAATTTTTGACGTGACAACATCTTATAATTCGATGGAGCCGGCTGCACGCACGAAAAAACCAGGCCTAATGCGGCGTTACTGGCGTTACCTCGCTAAACATGACTCATTTCTTATGATGATTTTTTATTCAATCAATACATTTAAAAAAGTAGTTAAAGAACGTTTGTGTGCTAAAGCCTATTAAAAAGTTAATGATTTTATGAATGATAGCACACCTTGGGAATGAGGTGACCCTCTGCAAGGATACTTCTAAATTACATATATTATTGTACTCTTGTTATGTAGTTTTAGTCATAACATTGTTATGACTAAAACTACATAAACACACACACACACACCTAAAATACCTATTTTAGGTGTGTGTGTGTGTGTGTGTGTGTGTGTGTGTGTGTTTAAGCACTCCTCAGTCCTTGCCAATGGAGACTCGAGATTATACTAATTAACGGTTACTCAAACGCGAAAGTCATAATATTATGCTGTTATCATTCTGCCAACCCGAGATAGTGACCGCCAGTGATTAAGGAGGCTCTTGAATTTAATTAGCGATACAGAAACTTTAATTGCAAATTAGGAACGTACGAATTATACAATTATTCTTATAATTTTACACATTCGATGCACAACAAATCTAATGGACAGTGATCCCAATTCCCAGTGTGTCCCAGGTGCAAGCGCGCTATCTCTTTCTTGAGCGTCGCCGGGGGCAGTTTCAATTTTATACTTATTGATTCGGAGGTCGGCGCGGTACCGTCAGCAGCGACAGTCGTAAACAACATTAATTTTTGTGTTGTTTCTCCACTGACAAAATATTACAAGTGTAATTTGATAAACATCTTGTTAATTATAATCATTAGTGAGGTTTAAATATGCTATGTCAGGTTTGCTACCTATTAAATAAAATGATAACCGTATGGTCGTTGCTATTAATTATTATATTATGTAAATATTGTTTCATATTTTTTATAAAATAAAAATAACATTTAACTAAGTATTGCTGCCTATTCACAATTTAGAAATATCTCCCCAATCCTTACTACCTTACTACCTCTAAAAAAATCATATCAAAAGTTGACTTTAAAATAAGTTTGAGTGGAAAACTAAATATTAAATATTAGTAAAAAATAATAATCATTATTAATTACCTACTCAGTGTATTGCACAATACAGTCGTATTTCTTAATAGTATGTAGAATGCTCTAACAACTTCGTCATTTAATTCGCCTTAAAAAAACTTTGCAGTTTACTAATAATCTTACACCTACCAGCAGGGTTTGCTAGCAGGGATCGCATTGAGATTTAAATAGGTTAGGTACCAATATTTACATTACTTTTTTTTTTTTTTAATAAGAAAATATCATTATACCGCGAGGTATTAGGTAATTCTTTTATTTTTCTTAATATTAAATTAAAATTATCATAAAAGTTACATACATATTGTATTTTCTATTATTTTTTAAACTCCTAAGATTGTTTTGCTGACGGTACGCGCAATATGGCTACATCCGGGCGTTTGGATTGTTGGTAACGCGCGCGTGTAACGGTTTTCGACACCACACCACACGCCACGTCACGTTAGTCCACACTCCACGCTACGCTACGCTATCCCTAATCGCACTTCTCAAAAATCATAACGTAAAACAATCATCAGCTAATGTAATGCGCAATGACACAAAAAATAAAACTTAATCGAAAAAAAATATACTCAAATACAGTCGGTAAATCTCCCCGGTGCCCACTGCCTTCAGTTTATAAAAATTCAGGTTATTTACATTATACCAATATTTTACATGTTTACATAATATTTCGTTATTTTTGTACGAAGTTTTCCAAGGAAGCGCATTTCACAAGTTAGGCCTCTATTACTCCTGAACTAACGAAGCTATATACCTATATAATATAAGCAGTTATCGTTTTCCATCAAAGTTCATCACATTGATTATCATCATGAATTTTATTACAGATTTTTTGATCCAGCAGTTTAGCTTTTAGAGGGCCCTAGCCCTTAGACCTCTAAAAGCTAAACGGCTGGCTTAAATCTGGACGCCCGAAAAAATTCGCTTTAAATTATAAATATAATATATATAATTAAATATATCTCGCAAACGGATCAAATCAAAAAAACGTCTTGAGTTTAAATGAAAAACCTATCTAATGATACCTATAATGGGTTACGTACTAACTATTTATTTATTTGTACCATAGCACAAAGATATATATGATGATGATGATGAGTAGAAGATTTGTTTTCTAGTGTCAACCCTATGGGGTATGGAGTAAAACAAATCTACATAATATGTAAAAGGCAAAGCTGTTTGACTGATGTATCAACGCACAGGCCAAACCCTTAAGGCTAGAAATTTGAAATTTTGCACACTTATTTCTCATATGACGTAGGCATCCACTAAGGAAGGATTTTTCAAAATTCAACCCCCAAGGGGGTAAAATAGAGGATGAAAATTTAAAACCTAATTTCACGCGGGCCGCGGGCAATTAATGCTAGTCTAATAATATTTTTCGTGATTTTATTTTAGCACTTAATGTCGACGTGATAAATATTACATAGTTACATATCCATGTAAAGTTTCATCTTCCTAGCACAAACCGTTTGGAAGGTAAGCCGTGGACTGACGGACGGACACGACGAAACTGTATTACTACCTAAATCGGTTCGTTTTCACCCGACTACGACGATGCCAAAAGGAAGGGTAATGATTTTAGCAGTCTATGTATGTATATGTATGTTTGTATGTTCCATGATAGCTCCCTAACTACTTCCGATTTTGATGAATGAGGTGTTAACAGATTGCCCCAATGCTAGGAAACTCTGGTTTCCTAGCATTGGGTTGCGGTCATTTAGCGGCCGTAATACAGCAGTGGCCAGTGACTAAACGTTTTCTATGTAAAAAAACGGTGACAATTACCGCTCTCTACGGAAATGTTCAGTCATATCATAATATCACCGCTGTATCGCTGCAACGATATCCTAGGAAAACAGAGCTTTACAGCCTATTGCGTAGGGGCGGGTAGGTAGCCGTTTATTTACCATCTGCACACTCGTATGATAAAAGTTAAATCGGTTGTCTGTAAAGTCGGTTTACTGACGAAAGTTGAACGTGACAACGTCAACAACAACAACAACAATAATAATAATAAGGTACCGGCAATGCGAGGTAACGCTGGTACTTGGTAACGATAACGGGTAACAGGTAACGATAACGGGTAACAGGTAACGCATGAGTCATGTTTTTTCGTGCGTGCAGCCGGCTCCATCGATTTATAAGACGTTATCACGTCAACAGCATTATCGAACAAGACGTCTCTATTTCAGCTGGTGGGCGCGCCATGCGGACAGCACGGGCAGTACACCTTCTACAAGGCGATCAAGCTGACCGGCCTGCTGGAGCGTATCGTGGCCATCGGTGACTTCTTTTTCGTCAAGATCTGGCAGGACTCCGAGCTGATCTCCATAGGTATGTGAAGCGACTACTGTCACTCTATATTGGCACATTTCACCGCGCCCGCGGTAAGCGCGAGAGCCGAGAGTGTCAAAACAATAAGGTGACTGCGGTATGAGAGCGGTACTGGGAACTCGCGCGCGGCCAAACACAACGCAAGCCGATATTTCTCGCCGGTTTTCTGGGAGGCCGTGGTTGTTGCTAAGATTGAGCCGACCCTTTTCTGTCCGAACATAGTTGTTCGGGAAAAAACTAATTTCTTTACATATCTAAAAGCATTAATATCATAATATTTTTGTAGTTTCTGACTATATTGTATTGTGATATTTGTAATTTTCTACTCCTTTTTAACGGGAAAGTTACATGAAGGAGGGCGCTGATACCCTCACACCTGCCTCGTGGAAGACCCACAAGTGGTGTCGCTCGCCAGTTCCCGGTGCAGTGTATACTCAAACATAATATTAAGTTGAAAGTTCACGCCTAGAGCATCGATTACATACTGCAATAATAATGATCAGCTTCTAGGTATCTACTACTTCTGCTTTGTGAGGAAACTCAATTTTTTTTATTTCAATATTATAGGTTTTTAAATAACACATAAAGAATGTGCGCAATTCAAACTTATTAATTGACGTGCTCATTGCGTTAATACTCATACTGACAATAGTTTTATATTAATGATGTCGATTGTAGAGTCGTTTTCTTGGTCGATTTCCGCCGTGTGCGGCGAGTCGCAATCACCTTGTCGTTTTTTGTTGGAAAAATTGCCTAGCGCCCTAGTTTAATGGCTAATTTGACGGTCGATTTTTGCCGTGCGGCTTTTATATAAATTATTAAATTGAACACAACTTAAACTTGCTAATTTCGATGTTTCACAAGTTAAAGTCGTAAGCTTTTCCAGTCTTTACCGAAAATTCTTTTATGTTGTCTTCCGAATTCCGATATGTAACGTGCAAATACAAAAACCAATTTGTCACATCACTGATCCCCTCTACAACCAGGTCTTGTAGATCTGCCCCATACTAAGTACGAAACAAGTGGGCAGACTTAATCTACTAAATTATGATTGACGGAGAGAGATGACATTGTTTGTGATTGTTCCGCAGGCGAGCTGCAGCTGCTGTGGACGGACCGCGTGTCGGATCAGACGCTGGTGTCGCTGCGCCTGTACTTCCTGCCCGAGAACACGCCCGCCGGCCGCGGACAGCATGGCGAGGTAAGGCGTTCAAAAGTAGGGTTTTCTCTCAGTGCAGACGTCATTCACCTCGAGAGACGGTCAGGGGGCTTTTAGTCAAGGTGACTTCTTTAATTAAAATCACGAAGTTCGATTTATGTATGGGATTTGAGATTGACACATTTGGTCGCTAAACCACTTCCATAGGTTTAATTTTATAAGAACTCCACACAAGAGTACACGGTCCGGTCTGCCTTCAGTTCGGCCTGAACGGATGCAAAATCGTGTCGTGTGTGTGCTCGAATCCGTTCAGGCGTCAGTTCTAACTGAAACGATCGGCCTCTCGTCTGTGGCTGCCTTTACAGTTCTGACATTGCACTTCGTCTAAGGCCCCATACACTACACAGTCACTACCGTACATCATTGAATTACCGACATAGAACCGTCATTTGTGAATTATGATTGACTAGCTTATGCCCGCGGCCCCGCCCGCGTAAATAAATACAGTATCCCCCGGGAATACTGTACTTTTTCGGGATAAAAAGTACTGTACTTTTTCGGGATAAAAAGTAACCTATGTTTTAATCCAGAGTCTAAACTACTACCATGCCAAATTTAATCGAAATCCGTTCAGTAGTTTTTGCGTGAAAGAGTAACAAACTTCCATCCATCGTCACAAACTTTCACATTTTTATTAGTAGTAAGATAAGATGTGGAGTAATCGTCTGCGACACCTAATGCGTCGACACATGGGTCGACTTTCGCCGTGCGGCGAGTCGCTTGTCGAATCGCCCTATCATTTTTGTTGGTAAAATTGCATAGCGGTCTAGCCGAATGGCCATTTAGAGTTTAGACCTTTGGTTTAGAGTTTAGACGGTCGATTTTCGCCGTGCGGGGGAAATCGTGCAGCTTCAGTCACTAGTCACTTGTCTAAGTCCCGCATGAGGGTTATGTGGGAATATCGGCGTTTATCCCGCTGAACATCAAGGGGAGTTAACTGTACAGCTATTCAATTTACTTTTTTTAACAATTCATTCATTCAATTAGTCTTAGCACTATGGTCTGTCATTTAACGTATTTGATATGAAAGTAGAAAGAAAGATACGAATCCCTCCTTACTAAATAATTCATTGGGAAAAATTATTGTCTGTCGATTTGTCGGTATGAATATTATTATTCATTGTTACGAAAATTAAAATGTTGGAAAAAAACTACAATATTCAAATTGTATGAAAGCACCAAAATCCGGGCGTTTCTCGTGAACTTGCGTCTCGCTCGCGCGCGGAGCGCCGTCCCTCTCTAATCCCTATTTGGTAACGCCAACTATTTCATGGATGAAATTACGAGTGGCGCGGGGTCCAAGTGACGAGATATGGCGATTAACAGATTTGTCATTTTTATGTTTTTGAGCCTTCAGCAACGTACTCAAGTATATATTCATTAAAAATTATTTAATTAATTGCACAGTAACGTAATTTTACAAATTAAGCAGCCAACTAAATTTTATATTAAATGTTACAATAGCTTATATTACAATTATAATAGTATAATACTTTTAGTAGTATATTAGTTAATGTTAGGCAGATTTTAGGAATATTTTGGGATGAAATTCAATTATATGCTATGGATTTCCGCAAAATAGCACCCGATTCTATTAACTTATTAAAATTAAAGATCTTAAATAAGTTTTAGGTAATTGATTAACATTTTACATTTTAAATCGAGTTACTATTTACTACAACAACAGTTTAATAGTTTATTATATTTAATAATTACAACAGCCTCCGTGGTCTAGTGGTTAGAGCTTGGCTCTCGACTCGGAGGTCGTGGGTTCGATTCCCGCATTGGAACAAAAAAATGTTGTTTCCAAGTTTGGTTAGGACAATTCAGGCTGATCACCTGATTGTCTGACAAGAAAGATGATCCATGCGTCGGATGGGCATGTAAAAAGTCGGACCTGCGCCTAATCTCTCGCCAGTCGTGTCGGTTATCTGTCCCACTGGGTTACGAGAGTAAAAGGAGGAGAGAGTGCTCTTGTGTACTGCGCACACACTTGGGCACTATAACATAACTCCTGCGTAGCTGGCCTGGTTTCAATGAAACAGGCCACCGTCACCGAAATCGGTGTGGGAGCTATTAGTAATATATATAAATTATTAATGAAGTAATTATAATAAACAAAATCCTTAAAATTATTCAGGAATTCTCAGATAATAATTATCTGAAGACGTTCACGTTGCTGTAATATTTTAAAATATTGCTTAATTATTGTGATTTAATACTGATGTGTAACACGATACTTGGACATCACGTACGCTACGTCTTGTTGACGATTACGAAACAAAAAGTAAAGAAATCCTAAAGTTTATACCTACAACCGATACACAGCGGCAGGTGTTTATGTACATGTAAAAAAGTTGTTTTATCTATTTTTTCTAACTTGTACCACACACTAACGACTATGCAATAACTGCCGAAGTGTGTCCTATCCCCGCCACATAAGGTCGGATATTATTTGCAGACGACTCAATGTAATTTCCTAGTACTTTATGGATGTAGCGAATGAACCATCTTGATATTTTAATTATACATATATTTAAATTGTAATTCAAGTGAATAGGTCGAAATTGTGGTGTGGGTTGAATGTAAAATAAATATTATAATATTGTGTATTACATTAAATATACACATAAATGACGAACACACAACAGACTCTTTATCTTTTAAAATTGTAATTGGTTCTTGGCAAAACCTAAAAGACTAGTAAGTCTATAATTATTTTACCTAAATTCTTATATCTTATATTACCTAAATTTCACACAACAATAATGACTACCAGGGAGAGCTACGGCATAGTCCTAAACCTGCCAATTTTGCTTTGACGAGTATTATATTTTTTTATCTCTGTTATTATGAAAATATCAATAAACTTGAAATAACATGTCGTTACATTTTACATAGTTCAAAAATAACTATGTAAAATGTAACGACATCTTAATTTAAACAGATAAAGTATCAAAGAGCGTCGCGCGCTCTTACAATATACTTGCTGCGATAGTACAAAGAGCCAAGGACAAAGTGAAGTGGAGTCGGTTTTTTATACATTTTTTTAAATTATTTTAAACTATACAAACATAAAAATAATCAATTAATACTAATATTATGTGCTACATTAATTTAAATTTCTACGGTGTAAGAATTTTGCAAAGAAAAGTTTTTACACGATTCATTTTAATTATATCAAATAATAATTTTGTTGTAAAATAAAAACAACATTTCTGTTAATAATCGAAATCAAACGATAACATCGTCATTTACGTCTTCGCGTACTCAATCAATTTCACTTTTTATTGTTTCCTAGTTACTACAAACTAATGAAGGATAGCAATAGTAACTACCACTAGTCCCAAATAGTTTTCTTAGTCTGTTTAAACTGGATACAGTTTGGTCATTGAGTATTTGGTGGCGTCTGCTCTATCTTATCTCAGTTCAGCCCGTGTTGACTGTTGACACTGATAGCACCTGATAGGTTGGTGTGGTCTGCGATCACGTGGGCCAACGATTCAATGTAGCGTGGTGTTCTATTGTTAAACTAAATAGAGAAAAATATGCAGTTTTTAAACTAAAAGGTTTAATGGGCAAGGGAACAAACCACTGACCAGATACCTTCATTTTAGTTTACCAAAACCGTGATGGACTTCGTAAACAATATTATTATATATATTATTTATATATTATTATAAAATAATTGTTGGAAATTTATAAATGTCCTGCACATAATAATTGTAAAATGTGGCTAAAAGGGTATGAACATTAAGCCTGTAGGTTTATATTAAATAAATAAAACTAGTGTATAATGATATAAACGAGAAATAGGGTTTGTTTTCTTTCTCTGATATATATCAGATCAATAAACATTAAAGTCAAAATCAATAATAGAGTAATTTAAAATTTAAACCATGATCCATATGACTATTTTACCTACAAAACAAATGTGAAGCTGTACAAATTTGTGATTATATACTTGAAATATTATTTATTATTCATTAATAATTCACTATCTATTTATTTATTTTGCTAATTATATTTTATATTTTTCATTTGCATTTAATATTATTCGCATATTCATAAAGCGTGACGAAATTATTCGTTTGGAGTTAGCTTGTATTTATCATCGAACACAAAATATTTGACCGCAGTTTGAACTCAAACGGTAACTTTATTTGACACTTGTGTAATGTGTACCGTCAACCGTGCATTAGTCACCGCTACATTCAATCTATTGTAATTTATTTGACACATACAACATATTACATACAACTCGTTTACATCTTATACTTACTTTAAACAAGACAATGTTGTATAATATAATGGGTTTCTCGAAAACGGCTGTAAGTATTACTATGAAATTTAGTATGCAGGGAGTTTGGGTGGGGGGAAAAATCGATCTAGCTAAGTATTATCACTGGGAAACTGCTCATTTTTTAGCTTATATATTTATAATATATGTGTTTTTAGGGTTCCGTAAAATTCAAGGAACCCTTATAGTTTCGCTATGTCCGTCCCTCTGTCTGTCCGTCTGTCCGCGCCTCTAGCTTCTGTAACTATGAATATAAATGGATGAAATTTGGCATAGTTATATATGGGTATAGATCTCGAATTGGCATCATAAAATAATAATTTTACATTTTATGGGTGGCTCTCCATACATGTGAAGTGGGGATGAAAAATGTTTAAAAAAATAGTTTCATACATGGCTTTTTTATAATGTCAACCATTTTCGAGTAATCGGCCTCCAAAGTAGTTTAAAAGTTGCCTTATAAGTTATAACCTATAATATAAGTTTAAGTTGAATTTCTAAAATATGAGACTTAGAAACTGGTAATTTTTATGCTGATAGATCATGCTAATTACTCTTTAGGAAAATTATTTTGAACGAATTTGAAAAGTAACTTTGAAAGTAATTTGAAAAAACCTATTACACATTTATAGTTACGGAACCCTCCTTAGACATGTCCTGACATGCTCTGGTTAGGTTATTTCTTTCGTCGTGCAACGATATATCAATAATGTCGACTCTATGAAGTCAGTGCGATTGGCAGTTTGGTATGCGTGTGTATCATTTTAATTTACTTTGTTCGAAAATTCGGAATATCGTGGGTTCGAATACCGGTAAAATAGTTTTGTGGCTCTTTTTTTTCTAAATCTACTATACTTCATGGACTTTTTGCCAATTGTTATAAGAGCAAAAAATATTTTTTACCAAGCAATCAAATATATAACCAAATAATCAAATATAAATACAATGAAATAGTATTTCATTGAAGAAAATCATAAAACATAGTTCATGTTTATATAATTTATGTTTAATTAGTAATTTATGTGTTAAATGTTAATACAAGTATCAACGTATGATTTAGTTTAATAACATATAGGTAAACACAACATGACGAAAGCGCGACTCCACGGCTTTACACGTAGCAATTATTTATCGGTGACACTGCCCCCCCGCGCCCCGCCAGGGCTGCCAGCCACCGATTGCGTGGTCAGGCCGCGCGCCGCGTGTACAGTGTACACTGCGTCATCCCTGTTTACAAATTGACAGCAGATTTTTTTAAAATACCTATGTACTTGGAAAACAAAACATTTGTTTTGTACGTTCTAATTTTTTTTGTTTTCCTATCCGCTTAGAAAAATTAACAAAGAGCATTTTAGAAATTAAATAAAATGAAATAATTATTGTTAATAAATATTTACTTTTTATTTTTAAACAATTGTAAAAACTTCAAAATAAAAAAAATCGGTTGTCTGTAAAGTCGGTTTACTGACGATAGTTGAACGTGACAACGTCATAATAATAAATGGAACGCCTCAGAGCGAGGTAACGCCGCATGAGTCATGTTTTTTCGTGCGTGCAGCCGGCTCCATCGAATTATAAGACGTTGTCACGTCAAAAATTATTTCAATGTCTCTTTTTGGTCGCAAATTGCAATTTGAATTTAGATATGATAAGTATGACCCCAACATTAAAAAAATATTTTATTGTAAAACATTAAAATGTCAGGATTTAATCTAGGACAAATGAATAGCAGCTTTCTCTTTTCACAAACTATAATTATAATATATTACATGTCATAAGTACACGCTGAACTTTAACATGTATAGCGACAAACGTAACGTAACATTCTACTGAACTTCACAATATACTCGTATGAAGTAAAGTGCAAAATTATACTTTTAATTTGTTCTCAGCATAATAATATTATCCACGGTAAAAATATCAATAACTATGCAATATTGCAAATATTGCATTGCATCCTGCTATCAAAGGAAGTTACATACCGGTCGTATCATTATTTCATATTTTAATATTAAGGCTAGGGACGGGACTGTATGATCCGGAATACGGCGGGCCCGGGAAAATTCAGATGACTGAAAATAGAACTCTCCGCTAATACAATAGAGTTGAAAATCGAAGTATTCTATTGTATTAGCGCAGAGTACTATTTTCGGTGCTTTGAATTTTCCCCTGCCTTACGGATTCCGGACAATATAGTCCCAGCCACCATGATATTATGATGACAGTGCACGCGTAGTATGGTCGACCACCGCAGAAATGGGTTTTGTCATCAGAAGAAAAGACAAAATAACAGATAGATAAAGAAAATCTAGTTTTTTTTTTCGTAAACAAAAAACAGTTCTACGGTGGTCTTTGATTATACTATGCGTGCTATAAAAAGTTATAAAAATATTGTCGTAGTAACCTTATACAAAATATGTCTCGAAGGCCGCGAGAACCTTAGCCCAGATGCATGAATGTTTTTGTAAAGTGCTTGTTGTATTTCACCGTACCTCGTTGATGTCACCGCGGTCCGCGTCACCGTCACAGGCGGAACGGTGTCGTGGGAACCGCCGGCGCCGCGCTGCCAGAACCGGTACCTGGGGCTTCCTGCGTGACGTGTGGTCATACGGACTACGCATAGAGCAAGATCATAGAACACATACACATAAGGGTCCATCCGCATACGTGGATTACGTCACAGCGCAAACTTTGCGCGCAGCGTCTCTTGAATCCGAAACGCCGGTGAAAATTCAAAGCAGTAAAGTTAGACTCTGGACTAATACAATAGAGTTGGAAACCGAACACATGGGTGTCGAGTCAAATGTCAATGTCATATATTACAGCTCGACACTTGACACTTCGATTTTCAACACTATTGTATTAGCGCAAAGTTCTATTTTCAGTGCTCTAAATTTTCCCCGGCCTTACGGATTCCGGAGCACATAGTCCCAGTCTAAGGAGTATGAGGACTGACGAAGACGTTACAGTCTCAGTAGTCAGTAGTAGCAGTGACTCAAGGTTTAACCTGCATGCCCTGTGGTCGCGGTCTCGGCGTCAAGAGGGGACCCGTCAAGGAGTTGACGACTCTCTAGGAAGTACACGATAGTACAGTAGGTGTAGCCTTTTACGTAAGTAACCAGAATACGTTAGAAAACTAAACATTTAAGAATTGAATTAGCTGCAGGATCGCTTTGCCTTTTTCTAGAGGGTGATGAATTTTATGACAGTGTTTCTCTGTTCAGACCTATTCTAGACCATAAAGGATCTAGCGCTCTTTCTTCATTGGATTATGAACAGATCTTGTAACAGAATATATCACTTTACATAACTTCCTTTGTTGAAACTGAACTGAGCTGAGATTCCTGACTAATGAGAGAACTAATTCAATAATGACTTATTACGCGAGCCCGTGTTTGTAAAACATTATTGTAGACATTTAAATGACAGATCTTGATGATGACCGTCATCATAGACCAATAATGTACAGGTTTTTTTTTTAAAGTATTGACTTTTTTTTATATATTGCTTGCTATTCTTTGTTAATTTTGCTCGATTTTTTGTTAATGTTTCTCTATTTTTATAAATTCCTAGAATCTCGCGCCAAAAAAGTTACCCTCTGCCGGCAAAAACCATATGCGTCCCAATTAGATTGATAGTGAGATTAAAATAACCCCGCCTGGGGTGGTCGACGACACGTGCTCATAGACTATACATAGCCTTAACGCAAAATTTATATTTCATACGTTAGATTTTTAGAGTTCCGTAGTACTAAAGCAGTCTTTCCCAAAGTGAGCAATAACGCCTTCTTGTGGGCGCTGGAGGCCTAGGGCCCAGAAAAATATTATATTTATATCCTATTTTATAGTATAAATATTAACTAAAAATATGTATACTAAATATTTATTATTTTTGATGCGTTCACAGCGTTGTTTATATCTTAATATATTTAGTAATAGGTATCAAACACTGAAAAATATTCGTGTTAAGTGTCGCAGGTGAGGTCCCCACTTCCGAAGACACGTATTAAAAATAGGTATATCTATTGTTGCGGCCAATCTGAGCACTTGCCAAACGCGGGATTTGTTATGTACCTGATCTAGTAAAAATAAAATTGAAATTAGATGGTTCAATTATAATTCATTCGGCATTATTAGGCTCTCTCTGGTAAGAAAAGTCTCGTTTACAATATAGGTTTAATTAAACTCCAGGCCAGACTAATATGTTATTGAGGTTTTTAAGGGGGAAAAAATGGGGGGCTCTATAAAATAAACTGATTTTCAAAGTGGGCGTTAGACGGAATAAGTTTGGGAACCTCTGTACTAAAGGAACTCTTACCGGGTTACTATTAAAAATATTACTAATAAAAATATTTTTACGGCCTTTATTTATACAATGTTTTGTCCTTGTCTGTCAAGCTACTTTTCTGATGTATCAGACAAGGACAAAACATTGTGTAGCTTATACACTGTTTAAATATTTTTATTAGTAAGGGGGTTATAGTATAAAATTAATTTCCAAATAATAAAACTTGGTTAAAATATCATGCCTTCTCTTTCATAATAATAATGAAATACGAAGAACGTGAGAGACAACGTGATATTTAGCCCAGGGTCAACAGATCTGCGCAAGTGGACCTAAAGTCATAAAATGATGATTATTATTTTATTGATTTAATTTCCCTTTCTTTGTTTGTAAGTGACAAAGATACGTAGATACAGAATTTTGTTATGGGCTATGGCCATAGAGATTATAAATCGTGCTCTAGGTACAGATATGCCTCACAAAATCCTTCGATGTCATTCGTAACAGCTGACGAAATGTTTGTCACAAGTAGACAATTGGTAAGGCAAGTACCGGCGGGGCCGGGGGTGCGGGCGGGGGTGCTGGGTAGCAGCACAATAAGCTACCGTCGCGTCGCCGTTAGGTGATGGTTTCGGAACCGCGCCGCTTCAAATATTTTATGTTATAATATAATATAATGATATTGGTAAATGGTATTGTAAAGTGAAAACGGAAACAAAAATAATAAAAATAATATTATTATGTTTTGATGATGATGATTTTTCTGTTGATTTTTCTTTGAATTGTTCCTATAGGTAAAGGAATTAGGACTTGACTCCCATGGATTCTACCAGCCAAGCTTTTCTACACGAATTCTCATTATACGATTATAGAAATTGAAGTCTCAATCTCACTTTACTTTGATGAAAAATGAGGAAGTCATGTCTAAACTGTATTCACCTTAGCGTGTGCAATAATTTGAGTAATACGCGAACGTTGCACAGGAGTCGTTCTAAATTTAAAAGGTTTACGTTATTACGTATTCTATTTTTGAAATAATTTGAAAATTTAAAACCGGCACACGTAATGGCGTCGACATATGGAATTCAAAATGTCCGTTAATTGTTAAGGTTAGAGTATAATATGCCAGTCGACCATTTCATAAACCAGTTGAGAGAATTGCTAAATTTTTCATTTATATAAATCTCCAAATGTTTTCGAAACATTGTAAATATTAGATTAAAGATAACAAAATAACAAAAATATAGTTAATAATAGTTTATAGATCGGTAAATCCCAAGGTCCCAACTCCTAAATAGGGGGCGAAATAACTTGAAAAGAAATCAATATGTCTACTTGGTACTCGTGTAACGTTTGTACATGAAATAGTTACGGTATTAACGATAGCAATGTAAAATACAAATATTAAAAATATATAGAAACCGACTTCCAAAGTAAAACCAATAACATTCTGAATAAACTCACGAAAAATTATGAAATAATTCTATTTGTCGAAATATTTCACTTTTAAATTCTGCTAAAATGTTACTATTTTTCTACTCTATCTTCTTATTTGTGAAGTCGGTACCAGACAATATGAACGTGAGTTCTTTAAAATATTATTTGTATGTATTAAGGACGTAGTTGTGTTAAAGTTAATGATTCTTATCAAAGGATTTAATTTAAGTATACAATTTTTTGGCTTTAACATTGGAAGTCGGTTTCTATATTTTTTATAATATTTTTTATTTTTTCTTTTGACTGATATTATAATATTATTAACTAGTACCTGGGAGACCGGGCTTTGTTTCGGAGTTTTTGTAGGACGATAAAATATTTAAAAATCTAAGGCAAAGGAAAGACAATAAAAAGAACCACAAAAACATTTATCGGATTCCGAACCCGAGACCAATTCGTAAATAACACAGAAATTACAATTCTACCATCCAGCTGAAGCTGATCGCGATCGCGCTGAACATTTGGTCGCGGCGAAAAGTACGGCTCCCGCGCGAAGTCGCGACCAACGTCTACTATAGTATAATCGTGTGTTTTCAATGTCGATTTTGAGCACTTATGCCCAAAACACCTCCATGAAGATAGTTGGAGCAAGAGGTCCCACACTCACGATTTTTAAAATGAAATCTACTCAAAATGCCTAATGTTGAATCGGCCGGCGCCGTGTCTCAGATTAGTTCATAGTTTGTGATCATCTTCTATATTAAAAAAAAATGCATGAACTGCTAGACCAATTTTCATAAATCTTTTTTGTGGTGTTGTGTTGTCAGAAAAACTTGCGGGGAAATTAAAAATGTGTAAGAAAACTTAACGATCATTAACTCTTTTTAAAAAAGAGTTTCCTGGATTCCTCATAGATCCCAGCATCATCGTTGTTAGGGTTTACAGACTTGGCACAACATTTCACTTTTTGGTAGCTGTCTATGTTCAAGAAAATCTATATCGGTGTAAAATACAATGAGAAATACCTGTATCAACATAATATCATGATGTATTCTGTGATGATGGTTGTGGTGATGAAGATTTTTATTTAATAGTCACATTTGCTTGCAGTTTTATAAGCAATGCTGAAATTTCCAAACGTGTATCTTCAAAGTAAACTGAGAAATGCCTTTCAATGCTTTTGGATCCAGGGTATACCTTCGCACACACTTTTTGGTAGCATATGCTCGAGTTACTTCAAAATAAGTCAAAATCACTATCGGTGTCCCTATAAATTTTGAGGACTTCTCTCGATTCCTTATGGATCCCATCACCAGGTCTACTATTTGGTGACAATGTGACCAATTCAGGAGACTTACAATGAAAAAAAAAATTTTGAATTTTTTTTCCACAAACGGCGGAGTATTCGCGTAACATACACACAAAAAAAACCATACACACGAATTGATAACCTCCTCCTGTGTTTTGGAAGTCGGTTGAAAATATTTTACAATAATTTTATATCAAATTTTATATAAAATTGTTATATATATTTTTTTTATTTTTATATTTATCATTCAGAAAATAAAAAAAACAAACAAAAAATATTTTTATCTATGTTTTAAATTCTCATTCGATATCCTTAATATGTTAATTTCAGCATAAATTGTTATAAAATGTTATTATAACATTTTTTTTAAATATATTTAACATTTTGAGATGACTCTTCGCTTTTTATGAAAAAAGAAACATGAAAATATGTAAATAATGTGCGAATGGTCCATCCACGCTAATCTGACGCTGGCAGGTAAGAAGTGTTTAAATAAAAAAACGAGGTAGCGTAACTGACTGCTCTGCGTAGTTTAACTATTTTTATCTCAGTCAGTTATATGGCAGTAACAAAACTCTGTCGCCAATAACTGACAAAGAAAGGTAGAAGTAAACCAAAATGTCATTTTACTGACTAATAATCATAAAGCAGAGTTAAGTAGTCGCTAATTTTGCATGGGTGATAAGAGGCAAATATTTTATACTTCAACAATTTATGTAATGCTCGTTAAAACAATAATATATAAAAAAAAACTATATTCATAATAATTAATTTAATACAATGGGCAAACATTTTTCATGCTAACTAAATTACCTAATACAATTATACCTGCCCACAATTTTTATTCACAAAAAACATTTTACAGTATTTTGAAAAATTAAATTATAATATTAATTAATAATAACAATATGATTTGGCTACAAATATGAGGAAAATCCTTATATATTTTTCAATTTTGAATTTTTATTTATATTTTAAACACCTATTAAATGTCGATTAATTAAATTTTATATATTTAATAAATATGTAAATAGGAATGCCATAGTAGCTGTTACATACCATGTGGTGCCGTGAACCCTTCGGCGAGGCGCGCGGAGGGGAGGAGCGGAATTAACGTGCGAGCGGGACGGACTATGCTCAAAACTGTGGAGCTGTCGCTTATTTATTATTTAATTTAAATGACATCGTAAGACTACAATTTCTATTTTCATGCCTTTGATATTAAAATAATTAATTATTAATTATTACAAGAATCGTTTATTAAATAACTGTTATCGCTATTCGCTAATGATCCCAGCGAGACTCCTCCACAGAAAACCATATGAATTTAAGCGAGACTCCACAAAAATCCATTTCATCAAGATTGAATGTGTCAAAATCAAAGTCAGAAACCAACCAACCACCATAAAATAAAGAACAAAAATAGTTATTTTTGACGACCTCTGTGGCTCAGTGGTTGCGCGCGTTGGTTCACAAGCCGGGGGTCGCGATTTCGAATCCCGCCGAAGGAACAAAAAGTTTTCTATGTTCCTGCTCCTGGGTCATGAAGTATATTAAATACATATGTATATTTATTATATAATAAAAATCTTAAATACAAGTATAGTATAAAAATTATTAAATATATTTCCGTTGTCTGGTACCCGTAACACTAGTTCTTCGAGAACTTACCACGGAACTATATTGACGTGGTGAAAGTGTCCATAGATATTATTAAAAAAAAAAACAATTTAAATGTAAAAAAATCTGCATTCTCCACTAGTTTCCTGTTCTACTGTGAAAAAATATCGGCCGAGCGCATACTTGCCGCTCACTGTTCAGGGCTGACACGTCATTATTATTATTATTTCGCTATAAAGTTTTTAAATTTAGGTACGTACAGTTTAGATGATATGAGTAAAAAAAATATATTTAAGAATTAAATAAACACATTGGTCGTTTTAAAATTTACCAATAAAAATTATATACTACTCAAGTGTACAGGTAAGTGTCAATTGCAAATGAATAACAACATAATATTTTAGTGGTTTTTCGTAAAATGTATTGGAATATGTTATCAAATTATTATTATCGTCACTTATTGAGGTGTGGCTGGCACTGCTAAGTGTTTAAGTGTCCAGCAACGGATATATTAAACATACTCATAGTAACATAATCACTAACGGACTATCGTTTATCGTTACCAAACAGTTTTGTCTATCATTTGCATTGATTTTATTTTATAAAGCTATGTTTTGAAATGCTTACTACTTACTATTATATTGATAAAAAATTAATGACTCCTCGCAGGAAGCTGTGACGGATTTTATTTTTAACCGACTTCCAAAATGTTCAGCGGTGGGTATATTTATTTTTTGTATATTCAACGATTTCTTCGCCATTTGTGGACCGATTTTATAATTTTTTGTTGTTGTATATGTATAGCATATATCCGAAATTAGTCCCGTTATCACTAAAGTGGCGACTTGACTTGATGATGGAATCCATGAGGTATCGAGGGAACTCCTCGAAATTAATAGGGGGCACCTATTATTAAGTGATTATACCTTTTGACGTAACAAAAAAATAAGATTTCGTATCTAGGTACCCCTCTCATGTTTTCATCGTAGGTTAAAAAAAAGCGCCGCCTGGCGAAGCGTCTTGGCTTGTACGTATGTTGTTGTATGTACATATTGTATTATGTATACTGTGGTCTCGGTGTAAACTGTTCCTTAATTTTTTTTACTTTTTTTAAGTTAAAATATCTCATTATAAAAACCAAATTTTTACATGTTGCCAAATACTCAACTGTTCATCAATATTTTTAATGTTTGTTACGTAACAAATTATATAACATGAATTTAAAAATTACACGTGACAGCCCTGTGCCCTCGGGTTTGCTTCGTTTGCTTGCTTTACTTAGCACGCTCGTCCGCCACAGCAACGCAACTCAACTTCGCTACTTATTGACGGAATTTATAATGTTGCCTGTTTATTTTACGTTTTGTTTGAATAATCAATTTAAAAATTATTAATTAAAATCTTGTAATATATGACACTACGGTACTTTACTCAATTAGAAATTTATAATATCATTCGTATTGAGTATCGACGAATAGGTATTTTTAATTTAGGCAAGTTTTCATAACAGGAAAATTATTGTGAGTGAAATCGGAACATTATTTGGAGCGAAAAAAGAAAATTTATTGTTAACGCGTTTATAGTAACGGAACCCTCCTTTGGCACGTCCTGACATACGCTTGACTAGGTTATTAAAATAAACCATTTTCGTAGACGTAAAAATTTTATTTAATAAGATTTAAATCTAATTTATTATAAATTAATATTGATTTTAGATATATATGCATTTTTTTGATTGAGGAAAATAAATAATGTCTGCAGTTGGCACGTTTGTTTTTGATACATAGGTAATATACATTATGCAGAATAAATAAAATGTTGAGCCTTGAATACAAATGATTACGGGAAGTTGAGATGCGACACTCGCGTGGTGGAGCGTCGGCGTTTCGTGCGACGCGCGACGCGGCTCGATACACCGCCCAAAGCCACTTGATACTTGCATTACACAAATGTATCATTATTCAAAATATTGTTGTTTTTATATATATTTTATCGTGTTCAAAATTATATGACGATAACGAAGATTGTTATTCAGTATTAATATTTATATCTGGAAACACCAAGAGGCATGATTTAAATTTTTATTTTTAAATACGACAAGTTATAAATTTACTTAAATGTATAATGTACTTAACATTATCAATAGACCTGATAACGTAACACGCTCTTAAATGACGAGTAAGAATATGAAAATGAAATATAATTTATAAACCTTTCGATAAACACGAATTCGTTATGTCAGGTCGCTATGATACACTAGCTTTGTAGTTCGTACAAAATTAGAGAAGTCTGTCCACCACGGCTCCATTTTGAATATTTTTTTACGAACAGTAGGTATACAGCCTTATAGCCTGGAAGCATAACTACATATTATGACGTATACTGCGAAAAATTTTCCTCATTTTATGTTATGACTTATGACATAATAATATGTATAAGTACATATTGCAGTATAATATATACTTTGTGCCTTTGGAGTCGTAGACTTGTAGATAAATACATATTTATTAGAGAGGTGGGATATCGGAGTAAAAAATTTAGCCGAATTTTACATTTGACAATATAGAGGCAAGGGTTGCGTTGTAAAAGGCAAATTGCGAAATGCGAAATTACGACAAACGAGTAAAACAGATGAACGAGATACAATAAAAGTACCTAGAATAATATCAATTGGTGTAATTAAAGTACATACAGTATTTCATAATATTTTATAATTAAAGCCTGTTATCACATGTTACAAAAGCCATTACAAGCCTTATATCGTAGTTCGATCGATTATCAATAGATGGCGTCACATTTTCATTGTATGAAGAATTTTTAGGCTAAATGTATGCAATAAATAGCCTGTCCTAATGTATAAGTCTATGTTGGAAATTCATAAATTAATGTAATTTAAATACCATTTTTTACCTACTTCATGAAGTCATAACTCGTACTTAGTATAAGTTTACTTGGATTTAGAGAGATTTCGAAAAATTCTAGTATCTGTAATAGTGGCTTATCCTAAGTACATAGTGGGCCCTATTTTTTTTTTTAATGACGTATTAATAAATATTGTATTTCTATAACCTTCGATTTAGCAATAATATCTAAGATCTCTTTAACATCTATATGGATATTGTGAATTAGTATAAAGTATGTACTTTGTATTATACATAATAAGGGTTGTGTAGTGTATGTAACAGTATGTGTGTGCGCGTCGGGTACCCCTGGCGGCGAGCCAACGCCCGTGATGACACAACAAAAATATAAATAATTAAACATTTATACTTACAAAATAGACTAAATAAATTAGAACATTTTTTAAGGCTTTTACGAAAAATAATTTAAAAAGTAGATCATATCCCCAAAAAACCTTATGTACGATTTGGCTAATCGTACGATATACCCCTGTATTAGCTGTATGTGTGTGTATGGTTACAATGATGGGTCAACGCACGACGTAGGCTCTACGGCTCACAGTGCTGTGGCTCGAGTACCCAACTATTGCAATGAAACGTGTATCTTATTGTGTAGAGATTAAAGTTCAATTTTGATTCGCTATCTTAAAAAATACAGCGCTGCGTCGCGTCGCGATTCAGGGTGAGCTGACCCTTACTGGACCAATAATCTAGATCTGATTTGCATTGGTTCAGTTTAGGACACACGTAACGAGTAACGAGACCTAGCGATTAGCGAATAATGGAACTCATTTGGTAATCAGTAGCAAATCAAAATTGTTAACAACAGATTTTTTTTCTAAGAATGTTCTATTTATTGTTATTACACTTATTAAAAACTTAAAAAAGCTTATTAACATAAGAGTTATTTCGCTAGTTGATTGTCAAAGGGCGCGGCTCAGCTACTTACCTATGGCTTTTTGCACTATTGTCTCGGGTTCTAGTGCCGGTGAGACTAATATTTTTGTGATTACTTTTTTTTAGGGTTTCGTACTCGAAAGGGTAATAAAAACGGGACCCTATTTTTAAGACTGCGCTGTTCGTCCGTCTGTCACCAGGCTGTACCTATAATTTAAATATGATGAACCGTGATAGCTAGACAGTTGACATTTTTACAGATAATGTAGGTATTGCTGTTATTGCTATAACAGCAAATACTAAAAATATATAAAAAAATATATAATTTACTCCCGATACATCAAACGTGATATTTTTACCGTTTTGTACCGAACCCTTCACACTTGGCCGGTTTTGAATACCTATCGAAAAATTTTTCCGTACTAGGTTGTACCTACTCCAGTACGGAACTTTGATACGGGAGACCGAACTGTGCTGGGAGTCCTAGTGGTCCCCCTAGATACTTGCTATTGAAGTATCGATATGATTTTTTTAAATATGTACAGTTTCAATGTAACTTTTAAAACGGCACAACAGATACATTTAAGACTCTGTATAACGCCAGTGACCTAGCACGTCAAGTCCCGTACTGATTTTGTAGGCGACAAGGGCGTATCACGCCGACCGGAGAGTATTGAAATCGGATAAAAAATCGCCATAAATATTTGAGACAAAATTTGCAAAAACTGAAACGGCGGCCCCTGAGTCTTGTCTTACTTAAAAATACTGAAATAATTGTCTTGTCTTACTTAAAAATACTGAAATAATTTACACACTCTTTCTCTCACTTAAAAAAGGGGTGGACTTAGCATATTTCTTAATCAATATTAAAATAAAAAATTCAATTTATAAAACGACAATATTCAGCTAAATATAATGCAGATTAACATATATTTTTAATAGGACCATGACTGAGAATTATTTATAAATAAAAAATTAAACCGACTTCCAAGGTAAAAATACACAAAAAAGTATGAAATAAATCTTATTTTTTAAATAATTCCCATTAAAAATTCGAAGTCGGTAGCAGCCCAAACAATATCCTGATAAATCATTATTTAGACTTCAAAATTATGAAGATTGTGTAGAGAAATAGTTAAATTTTTAGTCGAATTTTAAAGGGGTATTATTTATAAAATAAGATATTTTATTTCATTCTTTTTTGTGTATTTTTACTTTGGATCTCGGTTTAATATTTTGTTTGAAAATAATAATTTTACCCTTTTTAGTCAATATTAACACATTTTAAGAACGTTCAAAATAAGCGATCGAATGTATAATTGAATACGCGCCAAGCTTCCATTAGGTATTGTATATAAGATGATGATGATGATTACTATAAGTTCCATAGTGGCATATGCTTGCAGTTCTTTAAACAATGCGGAAATTTCCAAACGTGTACCTATCTTTAAAGACTGAGGAGTTCTGTTCAGTGCTTTTGGATCCAGAGTACACCCATGGCACAAAATTTAATTTTTTGGTAGAATATGCTTAATTTGCTTTACAACCCTACCCTACAGATGTCCCTATAAATTTTGATGAGTTCCCTCAATTCCTGTGCAGTTCTTTAAACAACGCCGAAATCCCCAAACATGTATCTATAACGAGTCAGGAGTTCTATTCAGTACTTTTGGATCCAGGGTATACCTTGGTGCAAAATCTTACTTTTTGGTAGTATAATGTGCTTGGGTTACTTTAGAAAAAGTGAAAATCACTATATATGTCGATATAAATTTCAAGGTTCCCTCGATTCCTTATGGATCCCATCATCAGGTCACCACTTTGGTGACAACAGGACCAACTTGGGATTATACCCTTGACATCAAAAAAACAATTTTGAAATTCGGCCAACAAACGGCGGAATTATCGTTGAACATACAAAAAAAATAAATAATAACTATAACCGCCCTCTTTGTCTGGAAGTCGGTTAAAAAAAGGTTTCAAAGAACTCCAACTTTCAGTTCTATTGAGCGCACAAAACCCCCCTTAAACTATTAAAACCGCTATACGCTACTGTATCCGCTGCCCTCTCGTTGCTCGTGGCTCGCATCCGGGCCACATTCTATAAATAGTAAATCCAATCGATAAGCTACTCAAATGACACCACACGAACCGTGCGTCTGCTAGCTGCTCTAAACCGACTGCGGACGGTTTAAAGTCTGTAATGCACTCAAAAGTTAAATTACTATGTACATACAATTTATAAATGTATTATTGTATGATAATAACGTGTGATTGCCTATTAGATGACTGATGGTTTAAACCTATATATATATATATATATATATATATATATATATGTGTGTGTGTATATATGTATAGGATCTAATCTAAAATTCCTAATTTTTCTCTCACCCAAATTTTTAATATACCTAACGTTATGTATCAAATATCACATAATATTGATTGCAAAATGTATAGGATATTAGTATTCACTGTAGTGTACACGAAATAACGTTAAAAAGGCAAAAAGAAACGATTTCCTAATCTCCAAATTCTATGTAAGCCAGCGTTAATAAGTTAAACAAACACGAGCGGTTTTGGACTTTAATGCCTCGTGATAGATTTCACTTCGCGGCGGCGGAGCACACGGCGCGCTTACACCCTTTAGGTATTATATTAAAACTTCGTGAACTGTTGTATACGGCGCGCGACAAGTTTTGATAATTGCTATTATTATTGCGAAATATATTTTATAATTATCAGTTAATTTTAATGTTTGTGTAAATTACCAAATAAAAAACTTTAATTTGGTATTGCTTAATTATAAATTATAATTTTAAGATCTAAGATAAAATTCTTCCGACATACCGAGTATAGCCTCTTCACAAAGGTACAATTATTAAAAATTCATATCAACTGAACATAATTACTTTATTATTAGTGTACACTGTAGCTGATATATAATAGAGCAATGTCAAATTGACATTGACATCAAATTGTCAAATTGAGCTATCAACAATTCTACACCGGCATGATTCACATTATGAACATGATGAAGTTCATTTGAGATATTGTGTCGGTCACCTGTTGTGGTCTAGCCTGAAACATGAAACTAGTATATATCTATTTATGTAATCCGTGATTATCTTAACATAGTATAAAAAATCGCATCCGCTGTCTGTTTGCTTAGGCCTTAGATCCTTTAAAGTGCTAAACGGATTTTAATGCAGTTTTCAGGAATAGATAAGAGTGATTCAAGAGGACGATTTATATTATGTACAATAATGTATTATGCACCCATGCGATTTCGGGGCGGGTCGCTAGTTTAAACTAACATTTTTAAAAATATATTATTTTCTATTATCCCAAGAAATATCAGTAATAATTAAATATTGCACAAATCCATTACGAGAAATTTAATGAGTATAATTTAATAATACATATTTTTATAGCTCCTTCAAATTTATTGTTAATTTAAAATGTTATTTTTATGGAACATAATAGTAAAAATATAGAGCTGATGCAATTTGCATGATAACGAGAGTTACGAGATCGGTTGACAGACGACAAGTTAATGTGTTGAGAATGTGTGCCCGTGGCATTAAACACAATGCATAATATATTTGACATTGGCAATAATACGATTTCTTTGTAATTTATAAGTATTTTATTGTCTTTTGTTTTTGTAATTCCCCAGTGAACATTGAACACATTATTAAGAAAATAATTAAATTCTTAAACATCATTAACTCTATGTTTAACCCGTGCGCAATACTGATAGAACATTAATAAATTCAAGGAAGAAGACGACAAATTGATTTTATAATAAAAGCAAATTATAATATTCACCTAAATGTACAAAAATAAATTATGATTTTCCCTCGAGAAAGTATCAAAGCTGTTGGTTTGCAGTTTTCGACCTGACTCTCATCTTTCACTGCTTTCCTAACAGGGCCGAACTCTGAGCTTGTTTAATAAATATTAAACATACTTACATTATTTGTGTTTATTTATTTAGTATTTTTTTCTTACTATAGCTTATCATCATAATATATATGAAATTTTTACGAAAATTATGCAAATGGGCGAGCATGGAATTTTGTACAGTTAAAGTGCATATGCAGGAGGATTTACTCCTCGTGCATTGCACTAATATTTTTTTTTATAATAATGCTAAATACATTAAATAACAAAATACATTACACACACTACCTCAGATTAATAGATTAATTTGGAGCGGCCCGTCGTAAACTTTTGCAAAGCCAACGTCTCGCCTTAATATTTTTATGTAAGGCATACCGTACCGTAAGTACTGAAGCACTCCCAGTCTTAGCCGGAGTCCTACCAGTAGATTTAGAGATACAGCGTCGTGCAGCGCTATATTATAAAAATAAAAAAATGACTAACCCTGAGTTTTTAAGCGCGAAAGAGAGTAATAAGATAACTAGATTATTCGAGCCATTAGATATTTCTATACAGAACCTAATTTCTGAGTGGCAGGAACGGTGGGACAACACTATCAAAGGGCGTCACCTATATAATTTCTTCCCTTCGGTACGCGATCGACTCTCGAAGCAATGGATAGAAATAGACCACTACGTCGCACAATTTTTGACAGGACACGGAAACTTTAAAGCGAAACTATTTGGATTTACATTAGTCTCGTCTCCGCTATGCGAGTGTTCGACCGAAGGTAGCCCTTATGAACAAACTGCTCATCACATACTCTGGGAGTGTGATCTCTGGTATGACGAAAGAATCGAAATGTTGAACAGCGTCCATTGTGTTTCTAGGGTTGTGTACTATGAAGATCTCGTGGGCTGCGCGAAGAACTTCCGAGCTTTCAAACGTTTTTGTCATAAGTACTATTGGAAACAATGCAACACTTTTTTGTCATTATAAAGGCATTCTGTCTTGTAGTCATAAAAAAAAAACAAGAAAAAAAAAACATTTTATTCCCGTGGTGCTTCCCCTTTAATTCTGACTTTTTGTCATCACAATTTTTGCTGTCTCCCGCTTTGCTTGGGGAGGGAAACTGGAATACTTCCTACTCCTCCTACAATCTTCTGATTAATTTCGTTGCGGGTTCCAAGACAGATTTAGCATGTCCCCCGGGCACCCCTGAGTTCATATCAAAGGGTTTTTGCGGTTGGTTACCACTGTCGATCCTGGCTACACAGGAGTTGCAGTGGTGGGTAAGTGTGGTGGGCCAATTACCTCAGATTAATAACTCACGACTACCATGCTTTTGTCACAATTTTATCACATGTTGACGGTTGTTAATCTGCCTTTACAGGTAATAATATATTATTACAATTCATTTATTTTCGTGTAGAAGTGTAGTTTACTCTCTGAGAAATATTACGGTTTGTATTCTTTCATAATTGTGCAAATGACGTCAGTTCTTTTATTATACATTATCACTCATGTATGTTAAAAGTTATTTTAATTTGATTGATTAATTTAACTAAAATATGAATTGAGATTTTTATTTTATTAAATTACTAAAATGAATATTGGACACGTCACACGACACGTACGTTACTAATATGTATTATAGTAATGATAAATGTAGCCAATTAACCTTTATATTATTATGTGTGCCTAACAAGGATTTCCTACGTGTTTATATGACGTTTTAAGGACGTAGCGTAGTCGCCTTGTTCGATTTTGCAATAATTTCATTATACTCCGTTTAGATCCAATTTAAACCATTTGTGAAATCCTCATCCATGAAAACAGTATTTTCGACCAAATTAATGTATCATTATTCATTACTTATTGCATTTCTTTATTGCACGTTGAATAAGTGACATTTAAGTTAGTAGCTTCATAGTGACTATTGCTTTTTTGTTTATAAAATATTAAATTGAACGTGAACAAAGTATAAATAAATTTTATCACAAGTCGGAGTGCGTCCCTGCGCCGCCCCTCCCGCCCCCCGCGACGCCATTTTGTGTTATTGAGAATTTATGTCGGGAAGGCCGCGTGCACACGGGGGATTAACGTGTATTTAACTAATTATTCTCTGAATACAGTATGAATTAAGTATTATCGAACATAATATTAGTTTGGCAATTGTTATGTAATAGTATTTAATATTTAGCACAATACGCTTAAATCCATATTCCTGATAAGGTACGCTATAAGGAATTTTATAGTTTATGCTGGCATCCAATTGTTATTATTTTATTGATAGGAATGATTTGGTCATAATTTTACAATTAATCTTCGGACATAGCAAGATAACAGTCTGTAACTTGTATTCGATGGGTTTTACTCGATAATTTTTAATACTTTCCCGCGTATCCTGTCCTGTCCTGAAATAAAATTAAATTGTAGAAATCAATCTAACCTTCTTTGAGTTGTTGCAAGAACAAAAATCATTAAGTATTATAATAGAAAATATAATATGTAAACGCTCATTAAGATTTTTCGCTTATGTGATAGATCCCACCGTTTTTTCAAACTGAATATGAATCTATTTCTAAAGCAATAAGGCACTTGAACAGTCTACTGTCTACCGCATATGCGGCAGCCGCGCGTGTGGTCGGGGCCTAACGCGGCCGTTGCACCGAATAGATCGGACGCGCTATCAATTCTGCGGCGCGCTTGTGTGCGTGTGAGAGCTTATACAGCATGCTCGCTAATGCATTGTTTATTATACTTTTTTTTTAAATAATTGTTCATGCAATAATAATAATAATGTGATGATAATAATATTAATATATATTACGACAGACAAAAAACATTGACATAGTGTCACCGTCAACACGCCACACGCCAGATTTTGACGGCCGATAGCAACAATGTTGTGTTAATTCTTATGTAGAATTAGCTCATTAATATTTATGTTAATTCTCACACACTTAGAACTTGTTATGAGGAAGGAATTCTATTTAGAATACGTGTGAATTCTATTTTGAATAAGTACTAGCACATTTGTAACAATATTTTACAAATTTTTGACTATATTCACATGTAGGTATGATGTAACAAAGATACACAACAAGTCAAACAACACGAACATAATAAACGTAGCCCTTACAGTAAGCGCATACAATAATGTCTCACAACATACATAATTTTGAACAGTAAATACATTTATTACAATAGTGCGCATTCATGACTTCCTGTTACACATTTCCATCCCCATTCCGTTTCATGAAATCACCCCCTCGGATTAATGAAATATGTTACACAAAAAAATATAGAGGAAATAGTCAAAGGACAACGCGGCCGCTAATCCTTCACGCGTTGCGGAGCAGCCTGTAGTCGTCACCTTGTTTCTGCTAACGAACACCACGCCATTATGACGGCACACATATAAATAGACGTATGTTATTTAAACAACAAACATATAGGTACATGCACTTTTCTACAGCGACTATTGTCTTGGGCATTGGCCGTCATCATTGCGCCTGGCCTCTAGAGCCTCTGAATTATTTATTAGAATTTAAAAAAAAACTATTTTATTTATCTAATCTAAATCTAAAAATATACAAAGTTATATATTATATAATAAACTTTATTATAGGAATTATATATATTTTTATCTGTCGTTAATAAAATTGGTGTACAATTTATAACTATGGTAATGTATGTATTTTAATAAATATTTTGTAATAATTGATTCGATTACATTCAACCTACCAAAATTATGTATTAATTATGTTGTTTTCTTAGCCTAACAATTATAATATATAACAACTAACGCCATCTAACGGCGTATGCGCGTTAGAGCCTCTTTGCGCGTTAGAGCCTCTTTGCGCGTTTGGCCTCTAGAGCCTCTGAATTATTTATTAGAATTTAAAAAAAAACTATTTTATTTATCTAATCTAAATCTAAAAATATACAAAGTTATATATTATATAATAAACTTTATTATAGGAATTATATATATTTTTATCTGTCGTTAATAAAATTGGTGTACAATTTATAACTATGGTAATGTATGTATTTTAATAAATATTTTGTAATAATTGATTCGATTACATTCAACCTACCAAAATTATGTATTAATTATGTTGTTTTCTTAGCCTAACAATTATAATATATAACAACTAACGCCATCTAACGGCGTATGCGCGATTCAGGAATTAGGTCAGCTGTGTACGAGTATTACCGAGGCGCGCGGCGCGGCGTAAAAGTGGCGATATGAAAATTAGCAGTTCTTGATTATATTATCAAGAAAATGACGTCCCGACTTTGTAAGAAAGGGATTGAGACAGATGAAGTTTACATCTAGACGTCAACTGTCGATGTATGTAGGGCCAAACCCTTTCTTTAAGTGAGCGCGTTATAACTTATAATACGATTAATTTGAATATGCTTGAAATATGCTAATTCCATGGATGCCATAAGCCTATTTCGATCATATTCATAATTAAAATATACCTCCACATAATATTTGTGCACGATTTCGGAAATTTAGTTAGATTAGAAGTTTATTTAGAAGAAGATGGTGCATCGTGATTAACACAAAGTAAATGTTTATTTATGAGTATAAACCTTATTATTAACCAGAGACGTTTACAGAAGAACATAAAAATATAACGTTCGCCTTATGTAAAATCTATTACAGTAAATTTGGGCACATGATTTACTGCTTAAGTAAAGGCGTTTAGGCAGATTTTTAAAAAAATACAATAATATTTAATTACATTATATTTAGTGATAATTATCAGAGGATGACGATGATGATGGACAATTTACAAACAGACAGACTTTGTTAACGCTATCACTTGTAACGCGTTGCCGTAATTGAACTACTTATTCTGATTACTTTTGTCTATATCTTATTAAAAATTAATTAATCCTATTAAAAATTATTTATTAAACCATCTTGTACCAGTATATTTTATATCTGTTTAACATTCACTTTAATATCTTTAATTGTATAGTTTATACGTGAAATTCATTGCCTCTGTATTGATAAAACTTTTCTGACCTAAACGAAATCGTATCTCAAAGTTTTTTTCGACTTTCAAAATTTATTCCGTAAATCATGTGCCCTTTTCTGTGATTAATTTCACAAAACGTTATGATATAAAAAAATACTGACGTAACCTTTTGTAAATAGTCACGCGATGTACTTATTATAATTTGTTTTTTAAATTATCCTATAGAGTATAGACTATAGAGTCTAGAATTTAAAACATCATTAAATCACAAGGAATGAGGATTTGACGTTTTTGTGTTTCTGGATGCGTTATACAATTTAATTGAAAGCCATTTAATATATTACAATTCAAACCTCAGACCAATGTCTTTCTTTTTTTCGATTAAGTAGATATATTTTTACACAAGGACGACGATACGGAAGCGACATTGCTCGTCGGTTTCGGAATACGGGCGCGGGTTGGTTACTTATTTGAAAGCAATTTTAGTTCGCCCCCTTCATTTAGAATGACACAGGGCCGGAGTGAGCTATAACTTTTAATTATTTTGAACTAGCTTTTGACCCCGGCTTCCTCGCGTGGAATGGTGTTCTTGGAGAAAAAACTTCTTCAGCAAATAACTTGGGAGGCCGGTGGTGCCGCGCATTGTACTATGTCCCTGCATTTTAAATCTATAATATCTTCGAAAATATTAATTTAAATTACATGCAGATGCAAAGGTCCATATTGATCTATATTAAATGCACAATGTATTTAAGGTCCCTACTAATTTGGATAAGGATTAATGCTGCTTATAATCACTTCGTAAATAAGCCATTATTTCTCGTAAGAAGTAGGGGATAAAAAATGGATATTGTGGGTTATCCCTAAGAGATAGACATATATACCATCGCGGACTTTTTTGTAAACCTTTTTAAGGTGTAGGTACAATGCTGTGGTACATTATTTTGATCTATCTCAAAGGGTCCAGCCAGCGTTTGCAATGTAAGCGCAAAAAATGTGTTTATTTACGATATTAGAAACCTCTAAAATTATCAGTGTCTATCTTATTATGCATGTTATATACATATAAACCTTCCTCTTGAATCACTCTATCTATTTAAAATATCCGCATCAAAATCCGTTGCGTAGTTTTGAAGATCTAAGTATACGTAGGGACAGACAGAAAAAGCGACTTTGTTTAATACTATGTAGTGAATAATCGAGAGCTTTTTCGTGTAAAACGCTACTCTTGACGACTCTGCTTTAAAGTAAATAGGTTTCACATTAGTAAAGCCTCGGAAATTGCTTTTTATATTATAATTTACTATGGAACTTTAATCGTCAAATAAACAAGTGATTTTTTGTAAATTATTATTTAACAATTAATGTACAATACTTTAGACGAATAATGAATTTTTTTGCTGTGTAACAACTGGTTATATTTATTTGTTCTATGTATATAACCCACACTTAACTAAAACACATAGGTATACAGGTTAAAAAATATACAATAGAATATATCCTACTTACTATTATAAATGTGAAACTTTGTGAGGACGAGTGTTACTTTTTCACGCAAAACTACTTAACGGATTTCGATGAAATTTAGTATGGCTCTTTATTAAATTAAATATGAGTTTAGGGTCTGGATTAAAACAAATGCTACTTTTTATCCCGAAAAGGTACAGTATTCCCGGGGGATACTATATTTACGCGGGCGGAGCCGCGGGAAACAGCTGACCGTACATTGTACTCTTTAGTCTACACTCACGTCGATATCACGTATCGGCCGTAGCATAGTCGGCCCAGCTCACGGATTTATTGTGGAGTTTCTGTGAGTCCGTCCGCGGCCCGGCCCCAGCGACCCTTGCTTGCTCGGAAAGTTGAAATCGCTGCGATATTCCGGCACCCGAATTATTTATTTATTGTGTTGTCGCCAATCTAGGTAATCCGGTATTTCACACAGCAACAGGTATAGAATGGTAATATTGCCTTGTATAGAATGACAAAATGCGCAGAAAATAACATTTTAAACGTAGGTTTAGTAGCTAGTATTTAGTGTGGAATAATAGAATTTTTAAAATTAAATTTGTGTAATTGACAAATTAAGTAGGTACCTATTACTTGAGGTCGCCCTGAGGTCGAAATACGACCATAATTCATTATTTCATTTACAAGTTTTAACTTTTTAGGGTTATTTTGCAATAAAAATATTATATAAATGTTGTTTATGGAATGTGAAAGAAAGATTGACAGTTTGTTAAACCAACACCTACTTACTTCATATGGACGCTGATAAGCAACACTGAGTCAATGTGTGTCAGTCAACCCACAAACTAAAATTAGGATGTTGATACTAATCGCTTTCTCATGAGATAAATTATAATTTTCAAAATAATGAGTGAATTAAATAATTTTAGTACTGACAAGCTGATAGAAACTTTTGACACAGTTGAAATTAATTCTCTTTATAATAAATTTAATTAATCGTGATTTTCTCAAAATGGCGATCTAGAGGGTTGATACATTACTATTGCTTATCAGCAATGTACATGTACATGAGATAGGTGCCAACGCGTGGTAGTGTGGGTGACGTCGTGTGTGTTTTATGAATTTTTGTTTAGCTTTTGCCTTCCCTTTCCTAAATTCGAAGACTCGTTCTTCACACACGAGATAACATCACATTTAACCCAGGGCTATCTGCGCAAGTGAGCCCTACAGTTTTACTTTTGTCCCGCTTCCCCCGTTCGTTATCGTACCTACAGGCTACAGGCTAGCAAGTTAGCAACTCATGTGAAATGAATAGCTTATGTTACCGATCTTCAATGAAATAAGACTATTGATGTATTGCAGCACGAGGTGCTGGCCATCAACGACAAGGTGGTGCTCCGCGCGGAGGACCTGCTGAGCTGGGTGTGCGTGGGCCGCGAGTGGCGCTGGGGGCTGCGGGCCGTGTGGCGCGGGGACTGCGCCCCGCCCGCGCCCGCCGTCGCCGCCGCGCCGCACACCGCGCCGCTGCACCACACGCGACTCGACTTCAGCGACGTGGAGAAGGAGAAGAGCGCCATCAGTAAGTATGAGTACTCCTTCCGCACCACAACTGCAGCCGTCGCCAACTCGCCAGCCACCTGTCGCGGGCGGCCGTTCATCTAAGTCTATATCTATAGGATGGGCCTATGTGATCCGGAATCCGGATGGCCGTAGAAAATTCAGAGCATTGACATTAGAACTAGCTGCGCTACTACAATAGAGCTAAAAGTCGAATACATAAGTGTCGAGTAAAATGTCAACGTCATATAATATGACAGCTCGACACTTGACACTTCGATTTTCAACTCTATTTTATTAACCCAGAGTTCTATTTTCAGTGCTCTGAATTTTCTCCAGCGTTCCGAATTCCAAAGCATATTATAGTCCCAACTCCCAGCCTAAGAGCTGTCTCTCCTCCTCTCTCTCTGAGCAGGTTGGACTTGTCAAACGCCAAATGCGCACTGCCCACAGACAAAATAGAACTGAGGAGTTATCTCGGGCTCTCTCTCGGTATGTTCACGCGTTTCACGTGTCAGCATAGAGCCGTAATTCTGGCCTAAACATGGCGCATCTACGGTAGGTACGATACAGTATGGTTACTCACTGGGGCTCAAGTGACCCCGGGGCTACGTAGCTACTGGACTCCTTACAATATTAATTCCTTATTATATTACTGGACTTTGTCCTGTGAATCTGAAACCAAAATCTCATAACTATTTGTGATCATAATCCTGTTTCGGTCTGCGCGCTGTCTCACTCGATCGCGCGCGATAGACGCGTGTGTGAATGCGACACTGCACGGAACGAAACAGGATTATGATCACAAATAGTTACGAGACTTGGGCTTCAGGGAGCCTAACAGGAACATTTGACAGCGGCGTAAACGTAACGTTAAAGAATGAAATTTGTGTGGTCGCTGTCGAGATTTTGACAGATTTTCATACAATTCTCATTAGATAACGTTACGTTTACGCCGCTGTGAAATGTTCCTGCTAGGCCCACAGTTTGATGTTACTAAACTACCAACTAGACAAATATGTATACCGTTTAAAGTAGTTTATTCTATCCCAACTGTCACTAACGTCGTTTCACTTCCAGCAATAGACGAGGAGGCGCCGGGCGTGGTGGTGTTCTCGTACCCGCGCTACTGCCGCTACCGCGCGCTGGTGGCGCGGCTGGAGGGCATCCAGGCGCGCTGGCTGCGCGACTCGCTGGTGGCCGCGCTCGGCGGGTACGCTGCGCCCACGCGCAACACCCGCATACTGTACTGTAAGGTGAGCACCAAGTACCAATATCCTCAGATAGCCATCTAAGTTGTCATGACCTGATGCCTTGTCATGGCCATTGTTTTGGCCTGATAGGATAACAAGATATTGCTCGCAAATTCGTTCGAACAGAAATCCGAACCTGTATCGCACTATTGTTACTACACTTACTACACCGTATATCGCGCGGGAACAGTACATTTTGTCGGTGTTAAAAGTAACCTATGTCTTTCCCCGTGGTCTAATATATCTCTGTGCCAAATTTTATCAAAATCGGTTCTGGGGTTTTGGCGTTATTGCGTAACAACAGACAAGAGTGACATACACAAGTCGGTATGTCGTGATAAACTAGAACGTTATCGAGATATTTGTTGGTATTTTCAGGACACATTCGAGTACCCGGAGCTGGAGGGCCACGAGTTCGTGTGCAACCACATGTCGCCCAAGCTGAAAGGACGGCCGCGCGGGCGCCGGCGCCGCGCCGCCGACCGCTCGCCCGGCCGCTCGCCCGCCAGGTCTGACTCGCGCTCCAGCGACTCCGACGGACGACACACGCCCGATAACAAGGTACGGCACACACGCACACAGAGACCCACACACGCTCGACCCTTCGCCGCAACAAAACATACGCACTATATACACGCTCGCACGCAAACAACATACGTGACACACCGTACACGCCAACATGACGTGTACATACACGCACGTACGCTGCTGACACCTACACGCATAAGTGTACGTACGTACACGCATGCACGAGAAACACCTATAGTCCCGCACGCATACATGGACGCACACACGCAAACATCTACACGCATGCGTATCCATACACAAAGTGCGTGACTTTAAGGCTGGGAGTATACTGTCCGGAATCCGTTTTTGGATGGGATCGAAGTCTTCAGAGAGGGTCCGGCCCACTACTGCGACCTCGTTTCCTCGGCGGCGAACTTCGGAAGGCTACGGGAATTCGCACGACTATGTCACAGGATTAGAAGTGGACTAGAAAGGGAAGAAAGAGCAAATGGAGGCATTTCAGGACAAAACCTAGATGGTAGAACCAGTACGCACTAACGGAAGACACCGAAGTCGTATCTGTGGTGTCCGCCCGCGTCCCCCATAAAGGGAATAAGGACTTAGCGACAAATAGCACACTTGCGCACCTGAAGGGAAGGACACGTGACAGTAGGGTGTGCATTCCCGTGCTTCGGCACACACAGCCGCGAGCTGTCATACGTGTGAATCGGTGGAATGACGATTCTTTACGTCAGTAATATATATTTTTTGCCGCAGATGCGCCATGTTTAGGCAAGAATGACTCTATGCTGAACGTGATACGCGTGAGCATACCGGGAGAGAGCCCGAGATAACTCCTCAGTTCTCTGTTGTCTATGGGCAGTGCGCATATGGCGTTGGACAGGTCCAACCTGCTCAGAGAGAGCAGGAGAGACAGCTCTTAGGCAGGGAGTTGGAACTATATGCTTCGGAATCCGTACGGCCGGGAAAAATTCAGAGCACTGAAAATAGAACTCTGGGCTAATACATATACAATACGAGTTTAAAAACCGAAGTTTCGAGCTATGCTAATTGACATTTGACTCGACACTTGTGTGTTAGATTTTCAGTTCTATAGTATTTTTTTAAAATTAATTAATTAATTTAAGATTACACTTTTTACAATATAGTGTAATCCGCCAAACTGATCAAGCAGTTTGTAGCCGTTGCGCTCAGTTTGTTACACTTACATAGGTACTTAAATTACTTTTGATTAAATTACTACAATAACAAAATATTTTAAAGTTTGCCATGCCAATTACACTTACAAGTTACATCTTATATACAACTATAATAATACACAATTTTTTTTCTGTAATATTATATATCTAGTGTCTGTATCCTTTAGAATACTAAAATTTCCTATATTTTATGTTCTGAGGTATATGTATGACATTATAATTACTTACAATTGTTAGAAAATCCAAGCATTAGCATATTAGCGCAGAATTATATCTTTAGTGCTCTAAATGTTCCCCGGCTTTATGGATTTCGGATCATATATGCACGTAAATACGCACTTTGAATGTATTCCTTTGGAAGATCATAAAGTTTTGTCACTAGTCATTACTAAGATATGGGCAAAAACTAGTCTGAAATAAAGATTTATTTATTTATTTACTACTCAATAATAGTACTTTGTATTTGGATGCGGTTTTCACAATCGAATAGCACACATATCAGGCAAGGTTATTGCGATACCACGTTTCAAGGTCAGATGAAGGTCTTCGGCGATAAACCATGGAACTCTTCCAAAACTAACATGACGCGCGACTGCTGTTTTGATTGGCCTTTACTTTTTTAACCCATTTAAAAAAAAGGTGGTATAAAATATAAACGTCGATTAAATCAAAGATTGGCAAGATGATCGGTAGCAACGTAGCGAACACCCTCCACATTAGGTACAACTGGGTCCGAGTTGAAACATATTCCCCTACTTAATTTGTTATGTTGCTCTCATTCCAGACGCACAGACGACTCTCCCTCCGCAACGGCCCGGACAAGGAGGAGAGTACGGGGGAGAACGGGGAGGTGCGGCCGAGCGCAGAGGACGAGGCCTTCATGTCGCAGCTCATTGACTTCTACCGCGACAGGAGCGACACGCTCAAGATCGCGCACACGCTCAAACACAGTGAGTACCGCCTCCCTAGCAGTATTGCGCGACGCGACATAGCTATGTCGACGTAGTGTAACTTCTTGCAAAACCAATTACGGAAACTTGAAGCACACGATTCACTTCGTAATGTTTAGGCAGAAAAATTATGAAAAAACAATATCCTTTGAAAAATTACATTGCACTTTCTACGACAAGTTGACGAGCTGTTCGACTTGTTCACATCAGCTTCGCAAACAATTATTTCACAAATATAAACAGTACTTTGTTTAACTTATGTGATCTATCAAAGTATGAAATATATCGCTAAAATCACGTGAAAACGTTATCCAATAAAACAGTTGAGTGCTTGCTTCATAAAAAGTGAAAAACATTTTGTGACTATTTTACAAAGTTAAACATAAAAATATAAAAAACAAAGGACAAAAATTATTGTGTACAAAACAAATAAAGTGTATTTTAAATCTAACCTAAATAATTATCCATCAATATAGTGATTCAAGAAGTGATTATTCTAAATAATCTCTCTCAAATATCTTAATTTATATTTAAGGCGCAGAGCTATTTAAAGACAATAACGACTTTTTCAGTCTTGCTCTGGTTAAACGAGTTATTGGAAATTTCGCCATAATAGCTACTTGATCATTTGTACACTGTGCACGCAGATCAGGGTTCGAGTCGACTTTTATTAGGATTGTTCTGATTTACTTTAATACAAATACGAGCAAAAAGAGGACGCCACTAATAGCTTTGAAAATACCGAAATTAAACTCTTTTATCTCTGACTAGTAAAACGCCATCTATGTATCCGACATGAAGCGACCTAAAATATGGAAGACATAAAATTTAATATGACTTAATATGAAAATTAATATGAAAACCAACACACTTAGACGAAGAAATTCGGACATGGACATATCCAACGTAATTTTAGACGATTCAATTATTAGTACTAATGTCACAGAAGTAATGAGTAGAATCTGACAACATCAGTGCCCACAACGAAATTATGGACCAACATATGGAGTGTGTAAAACTGAAAAAATAATATGTGATAAGGATAGACAAATTAATTTCCTAAAAACTATCACGAGCACTGAAACTTCGCCAATAAAAAAAAAACTGTCTTCGAAAATCTCTCATCCCAAACTATAAATAACTCAATATTATTCGTATGAAAATATCTTGTTTCTCATCTGTGAGTTACTCGAATAACATTAAAGAAAGAGTACCAGAAAACTGATCTAAATCATTATTATCGCCTTATTATAATAAAACTTCAATTGACTAACCTCGGTTTTTCAAGAGAAACTAAAATTTTCCCTAACAGACACAGAAAAAAGTAACCTTGCAGAAAAAAACAATGGGTGACGAGCAGGAGCTTGTGGGTTAGCCTCACAAAAATATTATGACCGTCAAAGGAAATATGACCACACACAACATCTTCGGTATAATTAAGCCCTATGCTCCGAGTTCTGAAATTATTGACTCTTGTAAGAATTTATTGACATCACTTAATAGCCAGGATATAGTTATTTTAGCATTTGGATCTACCGACACAATCGTTCAAACTTATGTAATATGTTAAACTGCATGTTAAAAAACCAGAATATTCTTGTTGTTAATGTGCAATATAATCCATAACATAATAAATTTTTGTTAAAAATATTATCAATTTAATAGGCTACTTGACTCATATTTAATTTCATACTATTATTTCATATGTATTCTAGCGATATCATAAATTAAAAACTTAAGATTGATAAATAAAGTTGGTTTAAAAATATGTAATTTTGTTTGTTAATTTCTACTGATGAAAACACCCCGAAGTAACTTCCGGCAAGGATGTGACGACACAAACATACTAAACACATATGTAGTAGTGAAACGGAACGTTTCTGTTAGTAAATAGTTCATGATATCTTAAGAAGTTATTTATGTCAAAACGTCAAACGAAACGTAACACCGCCATTTTACTACTGCGGACTATAGCACAGATTACAAATAGCACTAGTATGACGTCACAGCACAGATAATCTATCAACCAACATGGCGAAGTGTTTTTTTAAATTTAATCTAATAGAAATTTGTGTATAACAAACTCCTAAGTCTGTCCCAAGTATGACATTTTTAAATAGTTCCCTTCCCCCTCCCTTCTTAATCGCACATTACGCACCAATAAAAAAAACATTATATTATGCGGCGATTAGAATATTGATCTATTAATAGGCACCAAAGAAACATAGGAACTGATTGGTATATTAGCTAATTATAATATTGTAAGCAAAATTAATAAACCTACGCGCAAAAAATCTTATCTTGATTTAATTTTTAGTAACTTAGCAAGAGTAGTTCCATTATCTTTGTTCATCAGATCATGAAACAGGACAGAGTCTAACTTTTAATATAGATGTTATAGATAAATGTATAAAAACGCCAAATGTATGGTTTGATAAAAGACATATCCCTCTTTTTAAGAATATAAATAAATTTCAGGACTGCATGTCCGTTTTGTCCTTTTCTGAAGTTTTATAGGAGATAAATACCGAAAACGCCTTTAAAAAAATTTCATGAGCTCATACGGTTGATGAATTTATTAATGATAAAAGCATAATATAACATTAAAATTTTGTCATTTTTTAATTTTCAATATTGACAAAACAAACTTTTGATGGATACTGACATTTTATTTCATTATTTTTTATTTTATTTAATTCATTTATCGCGTAACATGTGATCATTATATTAATCTTAGCTTTACAATAATTTGTCCTAATTCTGATGTTAATTATTAGCTATATTAAATTTAATTTTACAAAACATTTGCACGTCGAAATAAATCCGACACGATACGCGTATCATTTAACATTATAATGTAAGGTCATTGACCTCACACAACTGATTTAAATATTATTTGTAGTTAGATTATATATTGTGCCTGGAGTATCCGTATTTATCTACTAACGAAACTACTTTATCCGCATGTTACATAGAGAGCAGCGTATTGAATGTGCTTCACGCTGTTACAGTGTCGCTGCGACTGATCTACATGGGCGTGGTGTCGCGCGGCGGCTACGAGGCGGTATGCCGCGACAAGCTGTGGCGACACCTCTATTCTGACCTCGGCCCACGCGTGCGCCGCCTTTACGAGAGGTGTGTATTTTACTTGTGTTTTGATAAAATGCGCGGTTCTCTTGGGATAACTTTTTGTCATTACTCTAGTCTTTAGTAGTTACTAAAATAATATTGTCGTGTTTGCAGATGTCTCCTACCATTCGAGAACCACGAGAGGAGGCTGCGTAAGAAATACATGAAGGGGCTCAACGGCAAAGTGGAGGAGAAGGTGGACACCATCGAGGTGGGGGACTCCCCCCTGCGCGAGGACAAGCGCCTGCGCACCCCCTCCCCCGGCCCTCAGCTCGACAATGAGACGGGGGAAGTTCTCAAGGACGACATCACGGTCACCTCAAAACCGGCGGAGGAGCTCAACCGCGAGTTCCTGGACTCGCTCCCCGAGCCCGAGAAGCCGGCTAAGATATCTGTAAAGCCGGTGGACAAGTTGATCGAGCCGAGTCTGAGAGATGTAAGCGCGGTCGACGGCTCTCAAGACCTTAAAGATAAAGTGTTAGATGATCAGAACCGGGACGGGCTCTACAACGACGCACCAAAATATATGGGTAAGTTTTGGATATTGGTAAAATAATCATAAATACGGCAAAAAACAAGAGTAAAAAAAAGTCACTTTACAAACTGAGAATAGGTACATAATGTATTAATTGTATACTTATTATGCTATGTTTAAATCCAGTTTAATCTAAACGTAAACGAAAATATGTAATTCGACCAAATTAACGTGTCATTGTAAGAGCCTCGACACACGCACCGGATATGTATGTGTGGGGTTTATAGATTACACTGGACGTTGAAATATTATACATTTGTTTTTGTCCATTTCAACCAGCAACCTATATTATTTAATTCTGCTCCGCAGGCAACTCAGACGGCGGCGCTGTCGGTGCGGCGTGGCGCGGGCCGCCGGCGCGCGCGCCGCTCGCCGACCTGGGCCCGCTCGCCGCGCTCACAGACAACCACAACGGACACGCGGTGAGAACACTCCTTTATACGTATGGCATAATACCGGAAAACGAGGAAACAGATCGCCGGACCTTATCCATAATCATCAGATTCGTTCAACAAGTTCGTTACGGTCCTTTAAATTTTCAAGGCCAGCACCTAACACAACATTATTTCCCACCGGCTTTTTGTGAGGCCATAGTATTTCTCCTGTCGAGCCAGCCCATACGTACCCACTACCCAAGCAAGTGTGCTTATTATTCTATAGTAAAAACTTGGTGATTTGATTTGATTATTTTATTACTTTCATAAAAAATTGTGTAATAAAAAATAAAATTATAAAGACGACAAATTTTAGTTGCTATTAAATAATAATAATTTGTTTGCAGCAGAAAAGCCGACCGGCGGGGCGCAGCTCTCTGCGCGCGGTGCGGGTGAAGCCGGCGCGCCCGCCGCCGCACGCCGCGCCCGCCGCCGCGCAGGCCGGTAAGTGCAGAAGCAAGCCAAGCCCCTAGTAGTTGCTAGAAAAACGACTTCTGTAAAAAATATAGTATTAAAATATTCATTAAAATAAAGTTAACTCATTTGTGTGTTGTATGGATTTGAATATTTGTCCCAAACCAGTAGGTCAAATTTGTAGACCCCTTCGTCGTCCTCCACGTCCTTAACGCTATTGATTCTTTTGGTTTTAACGTTTAGCGCCGACGTCGTCGGGGCCCTCGCCGCCCAACAACTTCGGCATCCACCACCCGCCGCCCGCCCCGACCGCGCCGCCCGCCCAGCCGCCCGCGCCGCCGCACAGCGACGACGACATCGTCGAGGTGCGTTCAATATTAACTCCGTTGTAAAATGAGCACCATTTGATTTGAGACTCGATTGAATTGAACGTATGTATGTACCAATTATAACGAGGAAATGATTCAACTTCCAGGTCCCCTACAAACCAAAAAGCCCCGAGATTATCGACCTCGACGAGTACCCGGAGAGCCCGCAGGCAATCAAGCGGAAGAAGCTGGACATCCTGAAGGAGCGCGGGCTGGAGGTGACGGCCGTGCCGCCCGCGTGGGGGGTGCCGCTGCCGGGGGCCGTGCCGCTGCTGCCCGGGCCGCTGCTGCACCCGCTGCTGGCGCCGGCGCAGCTCTACCAAATGTACAACATCCTGCCGCCCGCCTACCCCAACGGCGCGCAGGCGCCCAAGGTTATCCAGGCCGTGAGCGCGTTCGGCACGGCTGGGCCCGAGAAGACCGTGTACGGCAATCCCAAGGACCCGTTTATGCCGCCGCCGCACGTGCTGGGGTGCGCGCCCGTGCGCCCGCGTCCGCTGTCGCCGCCCGCGCGCGACGTTCTCGATCTCACGTGCCCGGCGACCGAGCCGCGCGCGCCCACCGTCGAGATCGTCCGCGTGCCGCCCGCGCCCTCTCCCGCGCGCTCGCCTGCCGCCCCCGCTGCAGCCGCGCAAAACCTCGCCAAGAACTACACGCTGCTGGATGGCAAGGCCGTGGTCGGCTCCAACCTGGAGATCACGCTGGTGGACTCCAAGGCCCAGACCCCGCCGAAGCGGCCGCCGCAGAAGCGCAACTCGAACGGAAAATTCGCGGCAAAGACGCCCACGCCGCCCAAGGATTACAAGTACCCGCCGGCGTCGCCGTCCGGCAAGCGTGCGGTGTCGGCGGTGCCGTACCCGGCGCGGGACGAGTCGCCCACGAGCTCGACTGGCTCGCGAGACTCCGCGTCGTCGGGCTACCTCAACGCGTTCAAGGCGCCAGGCGCGGCGCTGCCCTTCGACCCGCTGTACGTCAGCTCGCTGTACGGCGGTCTGGGCCAGATGGACCAGCGGCAGCTCGCCATGTACCGCGACTTCGTGGCGTCGCAGTTCCGCGGCTACTCGGGCCTGCTCAACATCGGCCCGCCTACCACCAAGAATTAGTGAGCCTCTAGTCTGTTAAGGTCGGGCCGCCGCGACCGCCCGGTGTGTGTAGCGGTGGCCGGGAGCGGCGGCCGTTTATTTTATTGTGATATGATAGTCCAATAGCGAGCGCACCTCGTTGATCTCGGATAGTTTTGCGGCAATTTGGGAGCAATTTCTTTTTATTTGTAAATAATGTATATAACGTTGAACCTCGACGACTGGGCGTTGTATTTTTTGTTCTTAAGCAATGAAATTTATTTTTACTACCATGTGTTCCATTTTTAATTTTATTAATTTTATGGTGTAAATAAAAATGTATTACCGCGGCAGAGGTTACAAGATTGCCTAATAGTTATAGATAGGAATTGTTTAAAAAATTGTAAACTCTAACTTGGGGACGCGCTAAAGAAGACAAGTTACTTTGTCTGAATTTCAATTTATACGTACGCTGAGTACAGCGCTGGGGGCATCTCGCTTGTGAAGCCAAAAGGTTGCGCTGCGAATAGTCAATGTAGAGAGAAGACGAATGTGCTCCGATTATTTTACCCCCGGGCACGATGCAACGCCCGGTCGCGGAGGCATCGGCTAGTTGAATTCCTAGTAAATAATAACTAGTGGTGAATGTTGCGTAGGTTTCATATTTTTTAATTCGCGAGTTGTAAATAGACGAGCCCCGGCCTCGCTCGGGCGCTGCGATGTTTTCTGGAAGCTGTCAAAATAAACATATTGAAAACTCTACATGTTGGTTTGTTTCTTCCCTTTCAATTGTTACTTATTAATTCGACTGTAAATCGAAAACATTTAATATGAGTGACAATTGATTGAATATCTCCTCAATCCTCCTCCTCCTCCGGACCTGATTTGAAATAAGCACAGAAAAAGTGCGGGTGAAATTTGTACAGTTTGTATAACAAAATTTGTATTTGTATAACAAAACTTATTTTCAATTTTGATTTGTCGTCGTGACTTTTCAAATATTGGGTAAAACTCCCAATGTCTTTAAAACTGATAAAAACTCACTGAACCTCATTACGTATTGATAGGCGCTTCAAATCTTCAATTTTGCTGGACCTTTGTAAGTTACAAGCAATACAATAAATCCAACCTCGATCTATAATTGGATAGAGCATAAACATTTTCACTGAACAGAACTTCAAGACAAACAATTGTACGCAATACCAGAATAAAGTAAGTTTATAAAGAGGCGAATTTAGAATAAAACCTCGTTACTTGACAATAGATGGCGTTGTTTTAGTTGTTTGAGCAATTATGACAATAATTTCGAAAGGGTTGACATTTGCTTTCCATTCAAAAATTCTCGTAACTACCCGACAAACAATGATCACCAACATAAAAAAAACAAGGAAGTAGTCATTCAAAGTTTAACCTTATTTTATTTTGTACTAAAGTGTCATAATAATTTTTTCAACAAAACAGCGCCATCTTTGGTCAAGTAGGGAGGTTCTTCATAAGTCATATTCACCCGGTACTTGTTGGTTGGTAGACCGTAGACAGTTTCTTGTCACACAACTAGTTTTTGGACGTTTGGCATTTTACGATACAACCAGGCATAGGAGATGAACAAAGATAGGTTAGGTGTGAGCGTAATGGAATATTCATCGTTTTTTTTATTGGATTTTTGAAAAGAACAATACAACCTGGGAAATATTGTGATTGCAATGGCATATTATTTTTACGATCAACCGTTGACGAAATATTGCATCACCAAAGTGAGATCATTGGATGTGATAAGTGTTACGGGTAAGAGTAAATGAAACGAGGAATTATTAACGTGACAAATACATTAAAAAGGGGGATGTGGGCAGAAGGCCGAAAGATCTGATTTAGCCTCATTGGTGTCTGTGGGAATCGGAGGGGCTTTGACCACGCGGGCACTTAGCTGGGTCCAGGAGTGTAGTTAGCACGTGGCGCGAGGAGCCCAACTTCCGGTAGCGTCCAACCGTGAACGTGAACCACTTGAAATAAATGTTTGTGAAGTAATAATAGTGGATTCATAAAAATAAAAAAGAAGCATTGGTTTTAATTTAATATTCCTAACAAAATTTAATCTTTACAGACATTCCCTTAATAATTTACATAATTGTTTTGAGTTACAATGCCTTTTTAAATGTTCTTATTATAAAGTAAAACTTTTTATTATAAAAATTTCAACGTCGTGACCAGTTTTATTTCGTCCATGCATCTTCAAATGTTTAAAATGAGATAAAATAATAGAAATGTTTGTATGTGCAACGTTACAGTGGTAGCAGTAGTGGTAGCAGACTGCAGAGGGATACTGTTAAATACAACAATGAGTTGATAGGATCTGCCATTCGTTCCTACTGGCACAGAATTGATGTATAGCTTGTAGTGTTTTTATTATTACAGCAGAGTATCATATTATTCTTTGATAATTAATCTTCTTCAATTATCTTGGCAAAAGCAGAGTCGTCAGTCTAAATCCACAGAATCGAATCGGATATAAGTTGACATAAATAGTGACATAAAATGAAGTGATAAACGTACTCACAAACTGAGGGACAGTTCCATATTAGTGTATCTATTTACAAATCACGAGTGGAACACACTTATATTCCGACGAGCGAGACTTATGCGGGGCCTCGCCGCACGGGGGCCCACGACTTGGGCGACCTGGCAAACGGGATCTCGATGTTCACGCGGCCCCGGCGCTGGCTGTTCAGGCGCGGCGAGCACGGCCCCGCTACAGGCGAAGCTCCGGCGAGGGCCCACGACTATAGACGAGACCTCGGCTCGGGGCCTACGCCTCGTCGGGCGCGGCGAGCACGGCTCCGCTATAGGCGAGGTCCCAGTAGTGCTCCACGCGGTGCTTCTGGAACAGCTCGCGCGCCTGCTTCTCCGTCGGCATCACCTAGGAACACGACCAATTATAGTCCAACGATGTTGTACCGTTCGTATGAGACATGAGTACGACAATCCCAGTATGCTCTTAGTAGACTGCGAGACATTTTTAGCGAAAAATTCAAGCTCCTAATCATCCAGAACAGAAGACTGCGCCTTGCCGAATGATCAACGGTATTAAGGTGTAGGAGTTTGTAAGGCGTCGCGGGTGTGGAATGTGTATGGGTTTAAATTACCATCAGAAGATCAATTTTTGTATATCAATCATAATCCTGTTACGGTCCGTGCAATGTCGCATTCACACATGCGTCTCTCGCGCGTGAGCGAGTGAGACAGCGCGCGGACCGAAACAGGATTGAGAGTTATGATCACATATAGTTACGAGAATTGGGGTTCAAAAGTAATTTTCTTTCCATTAAAAAAGTAGTACCTTGAACTTGATCTCGCCGAAGGCGCGGTGCGGCGCGCGGCCCTCCCACACGAGGCGGCAGGAGTTGGGCACGTCCTGGCCGCGCTCGTCCTTCACGCTGTCCTCCTCCCACTTGATGCGCTGCAACATGAGCCGCTTGTAGCGCGCGTGCTGCCGCGGCCCGCCCTCCGCCACCACCACGCAGCAGCCGCGCTGCAGCAGCACCACGCCCGTCATGTGCAGCTGCCGCGCGTTCACCTCCACCTTGAACTTCGCCGACGCGCACTCGAACAGGTCCCGGATCCTGGATACGTACAATATACATATATTGTGTGTACATGCGCGTTAGATTGCAGCGAGTCATCGGTGTAAAGGCAGCCACAGACGAGAGGCCGATCGTTTCAGTTAGAACTGACGCCTGAACGGATTCGAGCCCATACACGGAAAAAATTGCATCCGACCCAACTGACGTCAGTTCGGCCTGAACGGATTCGAGCACACACACGACACGATTTTGCATCCGTTCAGGCCGAACTGAAGGCAGACCGGACCATGTATGGGCCCCTTTAGACCAATTGAAAGTGTTAGTAAAGCATAATTCAATCCGTATATATAATTAAATTATTAACATATGTGGTACATCATGTTTGATATGATGGGTAATTTACGAGTCGAAAATAAAACATTTGAATTCAGTATTGACATCGATCATCAGCTGCGTCACATCATTATTGAGCGCACACTACTGACACATACAAACTCTTCATCTATTTCGTTTACATTAAAATCGGACTGAGACAATAGGCTACTTGACTCATATTTAATTTCATACATTGAAGAAGTATTTCCTTTAGTACTTGGCTTAGGAAAACGTATTATAGCGATATCATAGATTAAAATTTTAAGATTGATAAATAAAGTTGATTTAAAAATGTGTATTTTTGTTTTTTTAATTTCTACTGATGCACACATGAAACATGAAACACCTCGAAGTAACTTCCGGCAAGGATGTGACGACACAAATATACTAAACACATATGTAGTAGTGAAACGGACCGATTCTGTAAATAAATAGTTCATGACATCTTAAAAAGTTATTTATGTCAAAACGTCAAACGGAACGTAACACCGACATTTTACTACTACGGACTATAGCACAGATTACAAATAGTACTAGTATGACGTCACAGCACAGATAATCTATCAACCAACATGGCGAATAGTGTTTTCGACGGTTTTAAAAGAGTATTTTTAAAATATATTTTTTGTGGGTTTCAAAATAATGTTGCATTATTTTTTTTGTGTATTGAAACAATTATGAAGCGTTTAGGACATAAATAAAAACAATATCAAGTAGGCTATTTCTCTACACACACAATATGATCACTGAGCCACTGACAAATTGTGTCTAGTGAGTAGACAAGTTTGTGTCGATCTCTGTCTTTACTTGTAAGTGAGCGCGAACGCCATTACCTGTAGACGGCGACGTGCACGCCCATCGTGGTGTCCTCGCGGATCTTCCGGTCGATCTGGTCGAGTAATACAAACATACGATTACAATTCAGGCTAAATTATTTCCGTTACTGCAGTGTTAGCTCATGCTGTTACAAACGATACGAGGCGCTACTTCAGGTGCGAGTGTGACAGCATGCGCTGACACTGGAACTGCGAATTTTACAAAAACATAATAACGTTATTTGAAAGAAATTAATGTTGCCACAGTATTATCTTACCTTCTCCCTCTTCTGGTCCTTAGTCAGCGCGCGCGCCTGGTTGGCCTCCAGGTGCGTTTTCTGTCGCTTGGCGATCTGCTCGCGGACCTTGGCCTCGATGGCGGTGGGGTCCTGCACCGCCTCCGTGCCCAGCGCGCGCATCAGGTTCGATATCCTGCATATGTCACGAATATAAGCTTTCGCAAAATCAATTACGGATACTTTGGGAACACGTTGTTTTTACGTCTTGAAACCAGCTGTGTGACAGTGAGAGGTCAACGACATTTCAGTATCGTAGATTCATTTAATACTAGGTACTAAAAATATTATTATAATCGTTAGTTTTATCATACGTATACGTATATATATAAACGTTAGTCTTTTCGTGTTTAAAAGACAGTGAATATGTCAAATGAGTGCACATTATGTCAAAATTACTTACTTTAATTTGTCATTTCACGGGTGATTCGATGTGTGATCGTGAACACAGTTTATGCGTGATTGGTCAATTTTGAAATTTGTACGCATGATTCACTGTCTTCTTTAGCCGAATCGACTATAAAACTGAGTCATAAGAATCTACCACCGGCTCAAGCCAAACCCGCTGAGATGAACCGGCGAAACAAACGTGTATGGACCTGGAGCTCTGAGGGCTACTCGTAAGGTACTCAGTACTCACCTGAGCTTGGGCTCGGGCGGCGCCTCGAGGCCGAGGCGCACCTTCTCCTGCTCCTCCTTCCATGCCTCGCGCCGCGACTGCCGCCGCAGTTTCTTGCGCTCCCGCTTCGTCAGGAACACCGGCATGTACGTCGGCTTCAGCGCCTCCGCTGTGGAGTTCATTGTAATAGAATAAAAACCTGTATATGTTATTTATAAACTCTTCATTTGCAACTAAAATAACAAAAAATAAACAATACACTATAATATGTTTTTAAAAATATGGAAAATGGCGGTCTTACTGCTCAAATGTTTCATCCAGACTACATTTTGTGTTCTTATGTACGCACGCCGTTGTGTTTTTGTACGTGCTCCATAAGAATCTATACTATTTTGAAACTAGCTACGACATTTCACGAACTTGAGACGCAACAACTGCGTCTCGGCTAACTTGATCATATCTTTTATTTTTGGCTATTACCGGTTGCAATTTTTTAATGAAGAAAAAAAGAAATTTAAGAAACGAAGGGGCTATTTTCATGATATGCATAGTATTTGTGGGGAGAATAAGAAGCGGTACTGACTGGGCGCGCGCAGCTGCTGCGGGTGCTCCACGAGGTTGGTGATGGCGTCCTCGTTGACGTTGTCCACGATGTCGGCCGCGCCCGTGTTGCACGCCGCCGCCCGCGCGCCGCCCGACCCCCGCGCCTCGCGCTCCTCCGCCGACAGCAGGATCACGCTGTCCCACCTTCAACACGCATAGGAGCCAAGAAATTATATTGTTTCATTACCAAGTAGAGCTTTCAGAAGGAACAATAAAGCTTCTACCGTCTCAAACTGTAACTCGCAGAGACTAATAAGCACACATCGTGAATCCAAAGCCACACTAACTCAATATCACATACCATAACTCAATAGCACACACCGTAACTCAATTGCACACACCGGTCCGTAACTCAATAGCCTACACCTTAAATCAATATTAAGCGTTGTGTGTATGACTAGTGCGTGTGTGTGTGGGCATGTGCGTATGTGTGTGGGCGTGTGCGTATGTCTGTGCGCGGCTTACCACTCGATGTCGGGCACGCGGTCGGTGTCGGGCGCGTCGGCGGCGAGCAGCGCCAGCTTAGTGGCGGACGAAATGCCGGTCTTGCGCGCGATCTGCGAGATCTCGTTCTGCAGCTTCTCCAGTTGAGCCTGGAAACATTCGAGAGGTGAATAATTTTATATTTAAAAAAATACTTTTGTAGTCTAAAGTATATTTTAAAGTATTCAAAGTTTATTCCAGTCAATGAATGACTCATAGAGTTCATGAGCAGCAAGAAATCGCTTAGGTTACCACCTAAGCGATTTCTTCTGAAACGTATTCAGGGAGAAAACATACTAAAAGTCCTGACGTCTAGGAGGCGATCCGAGGGAGAAAAATTAAGATCTACTTCATTGATTGGACTAGTAAGCTCAGTGCGGATGGCACACGACGATGCAACGGATTGCGTTGTCTCGTGCGTTATAGCTAGCCATACAAATTGCTGAATCGACGCAACGCTTTCCTCAACGCACCAACAACGAGCCTTACGTCATAAGTAATTAAATTACTGAAATGTTTTGACCTAACTTGAATCTTATTACAACTCAAAATTGTGTAGTAGACCTAGGATAAGTCTGTTTGTGCAGTTACCTTCATGCGCAGGCGCTCCGCTAGCTGTCGGAACTTGCCGGGCTCGTGGAAGCGCAGAGCGCGGCGTGCGCGGGCGGCAGGGCGGGCGGGCACGCGCGGGTCCACCCACGCCCCGCCCTCCGCCTCCGCGCCGCCCGCCACCGCGCCCGACAGCTGTGCACGGAACTCCTCACGCCGCTTAGCGCGGATGTTCGCCTGACAAAAAAAATCTAAATAAAAACAATATACTGTTGCAGTTTGAAAAATTATTTCTGTGTTAGACTGGCCATTTATTGGAAGGCTTTAAGCTATACATAGTACTATGTATAGATCACGCTACTACCAGTAGGAATGACAAAGCCTTCGGGCACATGATTGACTGCTATTTATTTTTATGTAAAGACGATTAAGCAAAATGAAATTTGTTGCAGGTACTCAAAAAATATAAATTTATGTATGGCTGTTTCTCGTATCACAATGGTCGAGGAATCAGCTGGTCACCTTCAGCGTGGGCGCGACGTGGGTGAGCTGCACGCGTTTGCCGCTCGTGTCCACGGTGCGACCGTCGCGGTCCAGGATCAGCGGGGCCGGGCCCAGCGCGCTCGCCGCCGCCAGCGCACCTCCTACAAAACAAAACTTTGGTATCAAGATACAGCTGAAAACACTAAAAACCATGATTTACAAATCAAGACACAACATAAAAAAAACTATGACTAATAACTTCAAGATATAAGATTAAAACACTAACCCCCTTATTAATAAAATATTTACACCACGCATATGCTAATGTATCAGACAAAGACAGCAACATGGATTTTCGTATCTGCGTGTAAATATATTTTTAATAATAAGGGGGTAAAGTCTTTTCTCTGAAGTTTTATTCATTGTTTATGACACTTCGATTATGGCATATCAATTTTTCGTAATAGGTTTTTTTTTGGTTGTATGATACTTGCAAGTCTTTAAAGGGGATGAATGGATAGAAGTATACTGTGACACAGACTACGTAAATCGTATAGCCGTGCTATTAGTATGAGTCTATTGACACCTCATTTATGAAAATTGGACCTGTTGTTTAGGCGCTATGGTGAGACAAACATATATACATATGTGGCGGACCAATTAGTGCCACACCACAATCCTGAATCGCGCTATCGAAGTTTTTAAAGATCGGCGCTATATATACGACATCTGAAATTCATACAAGTGGGATTCGGCCTGACCGAGCATACCCCCCTCGGTCGGAGATCTCCCATTGGGGCATCCACTCTTCCCGCATTTTTTTCGTACGAATTCTGCATCATCAATTATTGACGTTGTCGGTGCAATGAAATCTGATGGTACTCGTAACATAGTTCCGTATGTCATCAGTGCGGGGCTCACATTGGTGTCTTCACGGAGGGCTGTACGAATTCTGCCAAAATCATTACCCTTCCTTTTGGCATTGCCATATTCTTGTAAAAAGAGCAAGAGAATTCAAATACGGACATTGTCTGGCTGTGCTAACCTGCAAGTTTCCTCTCAATCCTCGCCTGGAGCTCGGCAATTTTCTTCTGTTTCTCCATTTCTTCCGCTGTCATATTCTGCCCTAAACCTGAAACCACTATTTATGTAACATTAATTTTGAATGTGTGTCTCAAAATGTCACTTGGAATACTTTTAAGAATATTTCAAATATTTATAACTTATAGTTTCTAACGTATGAATATATCCCAAATCAGTTATATACCTATTATTGTACCTTGCGATATTATTATAAACAATAATATCAAAAGTTAACAAATTGTTTCTGCCTATGCAATTTATATAGCCTATATTACCCCGGTAATTACTAAGAATCTACTAACACCTCAGTCTATAAATTGGACCAGCAGTTAAGGCGCTATAATGGAACAAACAAACATACATACAAACATAGACTGCCAAAATCATTACCCTTCCTTTTGGCTACGCCATAGTCAGGTAAACACTGACATACCAGGTCTAGAGTACAGCATGGGTTTGATAACACTGGGAGGAGGTATGACACTGCTCTGCTGCTTGAGGGAAGCTGCCACGCCCGTGTTACTGCCGCCTTTCTGCCCACCACTCTTCAGATTCATAAGTGCTCTCTTTCTCTCTTCTATTTCCTTTTGTGCATTTGCCATCATAAGCTGGAATGTAAAGTTAATTAAAAATATTATCAAGTAGTAATATTTCAATATTTTTGAATATATCTAAGATTAGCATTAGTTCACCACACATAAAATATTACTGTTCAATAATTATATATTTGGTGGGAGTTAGATACAGACTTCATAGTTTATTTCCTGTTAGTTTTTGTAATGAGTACCTTTATTTTATCAGCACTGAGCCCAGCCATTTTAGAACCAATAGTCTCCCCCTCGGATACCTCCGGCAGTTCCAACCCATTGTCCACCTTCTTCTCCTTATCCTCTCTCTCTTTCTCTCTGTCATGTCTATCCCTCCTCTCCTCTCGGGACTCATGTCTGTCATCATGACGTGACCTAGAAGAATAAATACCACTTTATGGTAAATCTGCAGACATTTTATAAAGTAAGAAATTTTCACTCTTCTACAGTATACTAAACTGAATGGACTTCACAATTGGAATTCACAACTCATGCTGATCCATTGAAAAGTAAAACACTTATAGTAAGTTAAAAAAAAGTGGCCAGTTTCATTGAAACTAGGCCACTTACGCAGGAGTAATTTTATAGTGCCCAAATGTGTGCACATTACACAAGTGCACTCTCTCTTCCTTTACTCTCATAACCCAGTGGGACGGATAACCGACACAACTGGTTAAAGATCAGGTGCAGATCCAACTTTTTACATGCCCATCCAACGCATGGATCATCCTTCTTGTCAGACAATCAGGTGATCAGCCTTCATTGTCCTAACCAAACTTGGAAACCACATTTTTTTTTGTTCCAATGAGGGAATCGAACCCACGACCTCCTAGTTAAGAGCTGTAGGAGCTGCTTACTCAACTACACCTTTTGATGATATTAGTAAGTAATAGTCCTTGATACGATACCGATATTTATTCACACTAATGTTAATTGCTAAAATATTTATAAGTGCGCGGTTTGATTGCTTTATGTGGACTGGGCCCGACAGCATGCTAGCCGAGCTCTAAGCACTAGACCATGGAGGCTATTGTACATACCGAGTATGTAAAGTGGTAGCCACTTTACATACTCTACACTAAAAGGACTGTTTGAAATTTTGAATGAATGAATAAATATTGCTATATAAATACACTGACGGACACATAAACTGCATCATACTGCAAGATAATTTTCAATGAAATATAATTAGTGAAAGTGCAAACTGTTTTGATTTATTTCAATGATCATGCTAAGACTGGTTCTTAATCTGGTAAAAAAAAATCAGTTGTCTGTAAAGTCGGTTTACTGACGATAGTTGAACGTGACAACGTCATAAGAAATGAGTCATGCTTAGCGAGGTAACGCCGGTAACGCATGAGTCATGTTTTTTCGTGCGTGCAGCCGGCTCCAAAGCATTATGAGACGTTATCACGTCAAAAATCAATTTATGTGTGTATAGGTCAACTTTTCTCACTAAAATAATCAAATTACTCCTTTTGCAGCTTTTTAGAATGAAAACGTGAATAGAACAAAAACGGCTTTATTATGAAAATTTTACAATACTAAGAATAGAAAAAGTTTTTTTTGTTTTTATTAAGGTGTATTACCTCCTCTTGCCCTAATAACTGATTCTAGTCGGTTTCGCATCGACCTGATCAGTGTTTTTAAAAATCTTGCGAAATATTGTCCCATTCTTGTGACAATGCAACTCTGAGCACCGCAACCGTTGTTGGGACCGGATTTCTTGTAAATACAGCTCTTTTAGGTTGTCCCACAAGTGTTCTATCGGATTGAGTCCGGGCTACGTGCTTTCGCAATCCATGGAACGAATCTCAACCTGAGAAAAGTATTGGTCAACTTGTCTCGCTCCGTGCGGACGAGTATTATCCTGCATCTAAATGAAGTTTTCGCCTATAAATCCACTAAAAGGTACCACATGACGGTCCAATATTTCCGTTATATAGCGATGTGATGTTAAACCACGGTTACCATTGTGTGTCTGCGTCAATAAACACAAGTTCAGTTCGAGCATCCATCGATATCCCGCCCCAAACCATACAAGACCCACCTCCTAATATAACCCTCACCTCAATGCAATTTTGAGCATATCGCTCTCCTCATCTACGGTAGACTAATCTGTGACCATCAGCACCGTACAAACAAGACCTACACGCATCAGTGAATAATACGGAAGCCCATTGCTCTTCAGTTCAATTTAAGTGTTCACGAGCAAATCTTAGTCAAGCTTGCCTGTGAGCTGCAGACAATTTTGGTCCATTTGTGGGTCTGAAAGGTGTGATATCACTCTTTTTTAGCCTTCTTCTTATGGTTCGTGCACTAACTGCTAAATCACGTACCTGGTGGAGCTCATTCTTAATGCTTATAGACATTAAAAACCGGTTTCGCAAGGAAGGTGTCGCAATAAACCTGTCGTCACAAGACGTTGTCACCCGAGTTCTGCCAGTTCCACATCCTCTTTTGAATGAACTTGTCTCCATAAACCTTCTGTAAACTCGGGAAACCGTAGAATGGTTTACATTTAAATCTGCAGCAATTGTTCGTTGGTCTAGGACTTGCTGCACTAGGGCAACAATTTGTGCGGCTTTTTCGGACGATATGTCCATATTCGTGAGAGAAAAACGTGTTAAAAATGAAAACAGAATAGCAATTAAACAATTAGTAACGATAATTCAACATGTAACAAAACAAAAAAAAATAACCATCAATCACAACATTAATGTAAAGAGTTAATCTTTAGTAAATTGACAAGATTTCTTCTATAGAATATTTTCTTATTTTGTTTTGTATATTTAAATTTGATTTTGTTTTTGTGTTTATAAACCAGCCTTTATTTTCCAATACCAATAAATGAAAATTTGATTGAATGTGTTCTTGCACTATGATGCAGTTTATGTGTCCGCCAGTGTAATATAAGTATTCTATAAGTCGTAGTTTATATATTACCTTTTAGTGTCCTTGTCCTTGTCGGAAGACTCATGTTTCCGTTTCTGTGACTTGGAAGATGCAACATGTTCCTGAGCTAATGCAATAGCCTTATCTGCCAACTTGCTGGCTTTCTTGGAGTCAATGTGCGATGATAGTCTATCAATTATCTTACGTCGTTCATACCTACAAGTGTATAATGATATAGAAACTATTTCAACTCCCTATTTTACTCTTTCAACTACTTATGTATTAGTTCTATAAAGGTGGGACCGCACTAGGCGGCAGCGGAGCGACGCGACACGTCCCTAGTAGTTATACCGCAATGGAGTGCCGCGTCGAGTATTTCCGCTGTCTCGTAGTGTTATATCTCATACTATTTCATACAAATCATATTTGACAGATTCGCGTCGCGTAGATCCGCATGATTACGCCTAGTGCAGTCCCACCTTTAGGTATTTAAAATAAGCTTTTATGGTATTTTAAACTCTTCTTCAACAAAAGTTTGAAGATGTTGTTGCTTACTCCTGTTTGTTGCTTACCCATTGCTGAGACACGATGTCACAGTGGAGAGCAGCGCACTGTCCGACTTGCCGATAGTCCTGTAAATTGCTCGGTCTAGAGAAGACCTGAGATCTTCCACTTCTCTTCTAGACAATTGCAAAGCCATTTTGGATAAATAACACCAATAACACTTTGATTTCTATCAACTTTAGAGGTTATGATGTTGTGACACAATACTGGAAATCCTAAAACACACTAAAGAATTGAAATAATTTTCACATTTATTACGACTATTGTCACATTTTGCTACACATTTCCTATTGCAGTAAAATTGTAAACAAAATCAACATCATCAACGAAATGTATAGGCAATACATAGACACCGCATAGAGCCACAGACTAATTAGAGATACTACGTATCATAGAGCAGGGTTTCTCAAAGTTAGCATAGATGATATGAATTACGATAGTGTATTTTTATGATAATAAGTATTATTAAGTTGAGTACGCGAACTCCTAGGGGTAGAGATTCCGCGACAATCGTAATAGGGATGTTGCCTAGTGTGGAATATCACATTTTATTAATTACATTTTATAATTGTTGATTGAAGATACATAAATCTAAAAGAAATATGTATTTAGATTGACGGGATTTAAAATTGTAAGCAAATTAAAAATATTGCCCATCTCACTTTCGCAAATCGATTTGTTACGTCACAAGTTGCTACCGCCATACATTTTATAATGACAAATAAATGGTGATAGGTTTGATAGATTTTGGGGCAGCTAGACTGGGAGAGTATCTCGAACTCTCACGCAAAGCGGTGAGTTTCCTTTTACCCTTTGTTACAATATTCTTATATTATCTTAACTAGCTGATTCCCTTCGTTTTCCTAAAACTAACGGAAATGAAACCCTATTTTTTTAAACGGAACGCTAAAATAAAAGTAGCCTTAAGTTACTCCTTATAACATCAGCTAACTGTCGGTGAATGTCGTATGAAAATCGGTCCAGTCGTTTTAGAGATTAGTCAGAAGAAACAGAGAGATAGACAGACGGACGGACAGACAAAAATAAAAAAAAAGATTTTTAATTATAGATACCGTGTGTTTATACTTTCATATGCATTTAGTGAAAAGCTGTTAATTTCAAATTACAAACAGCCACATAAATTTTATTAATTTGTATGTATATGTATATGATAATTGATAATATTTATTAAAATAAAACCACACTCACTCACATACTCACACACACTCAACAATTGATTGTGATTTTATTATTAGATGCAGAATTTATATGTATGCATAATGTATCTTACTACTTAACTTTTTTCTCAGTGTGCTAGGTTTTAACATTTTTTATTAAGTCATCAAAATATAGCCCCCGTAGGGCTTCTGATGATGACTACAAACAAAAAAATTGTATTGTTGTCTTCGATATTATCAATTGTCGAAAACGAGTTTTTTAAAACCTTCATAAATTTATTTTTTATTGTTTTTAACTTGTGACAGATTGAAGGTTTCAGATTTGACGTTTTATATTTTAAATTATTGTTCGAGTAGAGTTTTAGAGTCAGAGAAAATATAATAATATGAGAAGATTATTTATGAGTTTTAATGATATATATAAGAGTTGAGCTAATTTTGTTAAATAAAAAATCATAATTTCAACAGTGGGTAATAAATTGACCAAAATTATTTATCAACTTGGCTCTGTTTACGACAATCAACAAGCCCACCTAACAATATCTGTAATTGTTTTATTTTAATTAAATAAAATCCTTCTTTTCCTCAACAGTAGAATCTATTCTTTTTTGCGGATGTCATTAATTAATTAACAGGGGATCGTGGAGCACAAAAAGTTTGAGAAGCTCATATAGATAATGAGTTTGCAGTAGATGTCATTTTTGTGTACCGTATAATGGAGCGGTAACCAAAGCGGTAAACGTTTTTTTTTTCATGTATTATTGTATGTAAGTAATCACCCATGCAATCAATGCATCTTTGCCAACGCAGTGGCAGTTTATTGATGCCTTTCTTAAAGAAAACAGCTGGACGGGAGGCAACAAATTCTTCAAAGGCATTTTGTACTGACTCTCGGGTATTGAATTTTTTCCAGCCAAGAAATTATCCAAATTCTGGAAAAAGTAGTAGTCTGTAGGCGCATGGTTTGGTGAGTAGGGCGGATGACGAAGAGCTTCCAACCCCAGTTCTTGCAACTTGGAGACCGTCTGCTGTGAAGTATGAGATCGCGCGTTGTCGTGCAGGAGCAGCGGAGACGAGCGATTGACCAATGCTGGTTGGAGATGTGCCAGCTTCTCCATCATTGTGTTCAGTTCTTCACAGTACAAATCTGCAGTAATGCTCACCCCGTTTGGTAAGAAGCTGTGATGAATCACACCGGCGCTAGACCACCAAACAGTGACCATAACTTTTCTAGGGGTAAGTTTTCGTTTAGAGCATTGTTTAGATGCTGAACCAGGATCCAACCAACTTGCTGAGCGCTTGCGGTTATTAAACAGAATCCATTTTTCATCGCAGGTAACAATGCGGTTCAAAATTCCTTCATTTGTGTGTCTGTTGAGCAGTGCAAGGCACGTCTCGACGCGTACTTCGCGCTGGCGATCATTGATCATTGTTCATGGGGCACCCATTTGTCAAGCTTTTTTATCTTGCCAATTTGACGCAAATGGACCAATATTGTTTTGACACTAACGTCGAAAGCTGCTGCTAATTCAGCCGTAGATTGTGTGTCATCAGCTTCTACAATCGCCTTTAATTCGTCATTGTCGACCAAAGTCTTCGGACGAACGCGAGGTTCATTTTTCAGGTCGAAATTTCCAGAACGGAAGCGAGCAAACCAATAACAGGTGGTGCGTTGGTTTGTAGTGTTAGCTCCGTAAACGTCGTTGATGTTGCGTGCCGCTTGTGCCGCGTTGTTGCCACGACGATACTCATATTCCATAATTACTCGAATTTGTAACGTATCCATGATGACGAAAAAGATTGAAATGTGATGAAAATGTAACACTAATCTATAAACAAATGATTAGGTACCTACTTTTGGAAAAAGAAATCCATATTTTTAAAATAAAATTAATTTGAAATTAGAATTCTTAGCAAAACAAAAATTATTTTGATTTGAAATGGCCAGTACTGCAGAACGGCAATTTCATAGGTTAAGACCTATTATTATAGTCTTGATTTATAATTTAATATTTATTGATTTTATTCAAATTATTCATATTGAAAAAAGGTATTTATAATAAGTTAACTTAAAATATTAATTTGAATTGAAAATACATACAACTTGAATAATTGTAGTAACTATTATCTAATCTGTGGTAATACTTATCATCTATGATTAAAGTTTTTTTTTTGGAGTTTTGCCGGGAATTCAATGGTGACTTTGTGGATTTTGTATATTATCTTAAATTTGGGTTATATTGGTAGAATATTAAACCATTAAATATTCCATAACGTGAACAAGTGTGGGCAAGTGGTGTAACTTCAAAAAACGTGCTATTTTGTGGCCCTCCAACTTTCAGTAAAGCTTCTACCACTATTCTTCTTCTTTTGGCATAGCCTCCCCTGTAATAGGAGTTGCCAACATCAGAGTGATGGAGCAGATGTTCAGTGAAAAGCTGATAGCGTACAGTGCAGGGAATGACTCATGCAATGACTTCATGGGTACCTCATGCAGATACAAGTTATAATTACTAGTATAAAAACAGAATAATATATGCCAAATAAATATATAAATATATAATAATAAAGCCAATGTTTCTTAGCCTTTTTTTCTATTTTTTATTAAGCCCTACTTAATTTACAGAACATTTATAAATAAAATAAAAATTAATGAAAATTAGTTTAAATATATAAAATTTAATATATAATATATTAAATTTAATTTAATAAATTAAATATTTTTTTTTTATAATTTCTTTTTAATTTAATATATTTAATTATATATACATAAATAATCTAAGTTTTATGTGATTTGAAGCTATAAATGAACATAGAGTAAAGACGTAGGATAAAATACTTGATGGGTCGAGGAATGTGTGTAGGAAGGAAGTTGTATAAAGAAAGATTTCTAGGACAGTTAAAGAAGATATGATCAGGGGTGCCGTCATTTAAGCCACACTCGCACAATGAGCTATCCTTGACTCTTATTTTGGCCAGAAATATATTATTACACGAATGTCCAAGACGAAGTCGACAAATAGTATAGTAAACAGATTTGCTAGCTTTAGAGTAAATAAAAAATCAGGGCCTACTAGGTATAGATCCTTGTATTTCGACATAAAATTGTCTCTTAGTTCTACTCGAATCGATCCAAATATTATTCCACTCAGAGGTCATAATTATGTGTCTTAGCCAGAGATAGAAGATCTTGGCAATAATCTTTAAAATTACTTAAACCACCAATTCTACCACTTTACTGAATCTACTGACTTGACTTATTGACTGCACTATCTATTTGATGACTGACAATTTAGGAATACGGCGTTGAAAATTGAAACAAAAATTCTATTTCTCGCCTTTTTAACTTGACACTGGCAGTTTAAGCCGACGCCTTATTTTAAATTAAAAAAAAAAAGATTTGTTTTTGATTTGATTTGTCAAGGTTTTAATCAAAAATTGTTTGCTTTTATTTATAAACATAAGTAATATTATGACGGTGTAGTGTGTACGTCCACAAGAGTTTTGCATTTAGTTTAAAAACATTTAACGGTGTTAAAGTTAAGATTTGTATCCTATAAAATAAAAACATAACCTAAAAATGTCCGACGATGAAGATGTTATTTTGGCAAAGAAACCGAAACAGCTGCTTTATGGATCCTTGGAAGAACAAGAGAAAGCAAGATTGGCTGCAATCGCTGCAGCAGCCAAGGAAGGAGTCGAGGACAGCGGCGGCAAGGACTTGGGAGATATACAAATATCAAATGGTAACTATTATTTTATTAATTAAACTATTAATATAATATTCTGGTGGTGTTAAGCTTTTGTTGCTACAAAATTTATGCAGCACGTATATAAACGTATACGTTACCATACTATTACACTGCTTAATTCTCTGTTAGTGTCCAGTGTTTGATAGCAGCAGAGTACATGCAATTAGGAAATATTTTTCAGAGTACATGGATCTTGAAGATGAAATGTCAAAAGACAAGAAAGCTCTACTTGAAGAATTTGAAAGACGTCGGAAAGCTAGACAGTTGAATGTATCCACTGATGATGATGAGGTAACAGAACAGCATGCTGAGTGCGAGTGCGAGAGTTTTTGTCACTACTCGCCATGAAGTGTTTTCGCCAATTTGTATGGTTTTGAATTAGTTGCCATTATTTACCACTGGGGCGTTGTTTTGATGCCATACAAATTGTAGTTAGCTTCTTCACGGCAAGCAGTGACAAAAACTCTCATTCTCAGAACTGTACAGTTTCTTAATTTACTATACGAAGCCATAACAAATGTTTCCTCATTGATACAAAAAAACTAAGCATTTCTTTACTGAAATATTGAAATCTAATATATTAAATTATCGTGTTCCCATGGTTTGTAACCAAAATCCTCTTAGACGGGTTGACTAATTTTATAACACCTTTTGTGTATATTTAGTAGGTCTGAGAATAGGTTGTAAACTATTTTTATACCAAGGAGTGATTATTTGGATGGCAGAATAACATTTCCTGGGTCGGTTAGTATTGAATATAAGAAATTGTTTTAGGTGCGAAAAAGTTTACGACAGTTGGGTGAACCGGTGTGCCTGTTTGGTGAAGGGCCGGCAGAGAGGAGAGTTAGATTAAGGGATTTGTTGAGCTAGTGAGTTTTGTTTACATATACCCCGTTACTAATAAAAATATTTATATAACGGATAGCTTTTACAATGTTGCTGTTTGTCAAGTTACTTTTCCACCAGATAGGCATTAGAAAAGAAGACTGTACCAGCTCCTATTATGAACTTCAACTGATATGTGGGAATGGGCTTCATTTTGATGTTTGAACGCAATTTAAAAAGTTCTTATATCAACATTTTTACATTTTAGCTTTTATTAAATTGTGTTTTTAAACGTTGAGACGTTGTCAGATGTCAGTTGAAATTCATAATAGGGCAGCTGGGCTAAAAACGACAAGAATAAAGGTGAAGTGTTTGTGCAAAACTTATCAAAAGTGTTCACTCGGAATGTTGCCCCACATCCACAAAATTAAATGAGGTCTTTAAATCTCCTACAGAAACTCATCAAAGCAACCTACCCATCAGAAAGCTTAACAAGGGAAGTAATTCACACCATTAGAAAACTGGATGTTCATAAATCCCCAGAATATGACCTTATTACAGCCAAAATCTTAAAAGGGTTGCCAGAAACAGGTTACTAATATCTTACCCAATTATTTAATGCCTGCCTTTCGAGAAATTTTATTCCACCGTAAACAAAGGTAGCTGAAATAATTCTAATTCCTAAACCTGGCAAAGACACTACAAAAATGTTACATCTTACCGACCAATCAGCTTTTTCCCCATGACGTCTAAACTACTGGAAATCCTACTTAATTGTTTAGCTCCAATCATTACAGAAGCTAATTAATACCCAAACACCAATTCGGCTTAAGGCCCTGCCACAGCACGATCAAACAAATACATAGGATCGTTGAGAAAATTAACAACATGTTTGACAAAAGCGTTGTTGTTCTGCTGCTTTCCTAGATATCCCACAAGCCTTCAACAGAGTTTAGCATGATGGACTTCTATATAAAATCCGGAAGAACTTACCCATAAATTGCTATCTTTCTATAAAATCGTATCTAAATGGCAGACATTTCTATGTAAGATATGGTGACAGCATCACAAAACTACAGGAAATAGAGGCTGGAAGTGTAATGGGTCCAACATTCTATTTTATATATACATAAGACCTACCAAACACAGAACACATTCTGACGGGGACGTATGCCCACGATACTGCGATGTTAGCAGTCGACAAGACAGCTACTGGAGCATCTATCAAGTTACAAAAAAATTTAGATGAACTATCTTGCTAGTGAAAAGACTTGACACTAAAGGCTAACGAAACTAATTCGGTTCATGTTACATTTTGTCTGCAACGCGAAAAATGTCTCAAAGTGGAGCTAGATCAAATCAAAATACCACAATCCAATGACGTACCTGGTATATCTAATCTTGTACCTGGACCATAGAATGACGTGGAGAAAGCACCTCCAAACAAAAAGACAAGCACTTGATCGCCAACTCCTTAAACTGCAGTGGTTATTGGGTAGAAAAACACAACTCAGTCTCGAAAACAAACTTCTTCTCTATAAATGTATCCTAAAGCCAAAACCTACGGCATCCAGCTGTATCCATCAAACATAGCGATCCTGCAGAGGTTCCAGTCAAAAACCCTGCGAATGATAGCTGATGTCCCCTGGTATATAACAAATACGCGTCTTCATAAAGACCTGAATGTGGAGTCTTTTAAGAAGGAAAAAAAAAAAAAAAACTCCCTACTAATATAAATACTCAAAAAGGATAGATAATCACCCTAACCTCCTGGCTAGGTAGTTGATGAGCAAAGAGCCAAACTCAACCTTCAAAAGGCTCAAAAGACATGCTCCACAGGACCTGATTGCATGAGGAGTTAGCACCAATATGGATATATCACTGGATATTGTACCATACACGCCCACGACATATTTACCTAAAAATCCAGCTCGAATGTCGAAAAGACAGATCGCAGGAGAATAGGAATTATAAAAAAAAAGTACAGTGTATCAGACAAAAACAGAAACATTGTATAAGTTATCCATTGTGTAAATATTGTTATTAGTACAAGGGTTACAATTATAGCATTATCTTTTTTCATTATTATTTCCATTTTTCTTTACATCCATATATTAGATGTTTATATCTCACCTAAATAACATTTTTACAGCCTCGGTGAGGATGCTATCCACAAGAAGCTAGAGGAAGAAGAAGCCCGTATTGAACGGGACAGAGGGCGAGAGGGAACTTGGTACCACGAGGGACCATCGGAACTCCGAGAAGCCCGGTTGTGGATAGCTCGGTACTCACTTCCTAGAGCCAAGCAAAGGTATTTATTGCAAGAAAACGTTAAATGTTTTTCATTGTAAAATAAATAAATAAATTAGCTTTAAGCAATTATTTTTATTGATATAAATTTTGTTGCATGCAGTTGGATATTAAATCTTTTAGATTATAATTGTTCAGCAGTCTGTACCCTCCTCCTACTTTGTAAGCTTTGAAGTGGTAAACAGTTGCTATTATTTATCAAAATTTGGTGATATGTTCTACAACAATTCAACATAATAAAAAAGAAAATTCTATTTTTAACCACAGACTGGCGAAGGCCCGTGAGGAGCTGCAGCTGGCGGGGAGTGTGCGCGCGGCCGCCAAGCAGGAGTCGCAGAGGAAAGCCTCTGCCATGTCCATATACTGCAGTCAAGTTAGTACATAACTCTTGTCTATCAAAATGTCATTTACATGACTGCAGATTAAGCCTGGGAACACGCATACTTAATTTGACATCCATAAAGGAAGTCAAATTATTAAACATTACAAATTCTTTATCCTTAACGTCAAATTCAGGTCCAAGGTCAGGTTTCCATACAAAATACGCATGTCCCACAGGCGTGTGGAATCATTCAGATCTTGAATAGGTCTGATCAACCTGTAAGGATGATGCTGATTCCGGAAGCTGAATATTAATATTAAGGCAGGGACTATATTGTCTGTAATCCGGTGAAAATTCAGAGACAATAGAACTCTGAAGAAGAGAAGTATTCGTCTCTCTTTCATGACACATCACAATCTGAATTTTGAGACATGTGTGTGGTCCAATACCGGTTTGTTATCTTATATCTATGCATTAAGATTTAAGATTCTTCATTTCGGGAAGCGTTTAAGTGTGTCTGTGACCAGGCCAATGACAATGCGTTTATTTTATCTCTCTTTATTTTTATTTAGTAGACAGACTTATGTTTTGGTTATCCGTTTACTGACTGAGATATTAATAATCAGACTTTACTTGATGAGCTAGCTACCGTTTTCCAATTAGTATGTATTTTTTGAAGTATATTATATACGCTAGATATTTTTAATGACGAAAATTGTGCTAACAATTTTCAGATCGGAGACACGAGGCCGATCAGTTTCTGTCGGTTCAGCAGTGACAGTCAGATGCTCATTACCTCGAGTTGGTGAGTGTCACATTTTCTCTAATTATGCTATCGAATATCATGGAACATGGCGCGCATTGGCTCTAAAAAGCATGTCTGACCCTAAAACAACTCATCATCACAAACATCTGTGTTTCACATCTGCCAAACGTTGACGGAACTGACGGATCATTAACGTCCGCTATTTTACTACTATTATAAATGTGAAAGTTTGTGAGTATGGATGGATGGATGCATGTTTGTTACTCTTTGATGCAAAAACTACTGAACGGATTTAGATGAAATTTGGTATGGTAGTAGTTTAGGCTCTGGATTAAAACATAGGCTACTTTTTATGAGGAAAAAGTACAGTATTCCCGAGGGATACCATTGACGCGGGCGGAGCAACGGGAAAAAGCTAGTACTATAGATAATTACCTGTTTATCACATCTGTTACGTGTTTTCGATGTGTCACGTCTGCTAGACGGATCCGGGGAGGAATATTAACTTGCACCATACTATGTTTTCAATGTTTCCTATCTGCCAGGCGTCCAGTGACGGCTCTTTGTTTATGCCCCCACGGGACACACTACGGCTATTTATAAATGCACCTCGTGTTCCTGGCGCAGGTCAGGTCTGGTGAAGGTGTGGTCTGTGCCGGAGTGTCGGCCGCTGCAGACGCTCAAGGGACACACGTGCAATGTCAGCGCCGCCGTCTTCCACCCGCACGCCGAGATACCTCCGCACTTCCGCGCCAAGGTACAGTCAACCTTGATGCAATAGTATTAGGGTCGAAATGTTGTACACCGAAGATTATAATGACCGGTGTGATCCTTAGGCTACGTTCCCACGAGCGTTTTTTTGTGGTCGCGTCAGAAAAAACTGCACTGTAAATTGAACTATGCACTGTAAATTCAATAGCGCTGAAAATCGTGTAGGTACAGCTGTCAAATCTGACATTTGTCACTAGCGCAGAATTGCGACCACAAAAATACTCTCGTGGGTGCGAGCTTTAGTCGATTATCGACGGGAAATAGTATCATGACCATTGACCGATTCCAGAACTTGTTAATCATTTATTTTTCTCGTCCATGCGCTTCTTTTCATATTTTGCACATTGAACATTATCAGAAGCCCAATTCTCGTAACTATATACATAACTTTTTTCGATCCGCGCGGTGTCACATTCACACACGCGTCTATCGCGCGTGAGCGAGTAAGAAAGCGCGCGGACCGAAACAGGTGTATGATCACAAAAAGTTACGAGAATTGAGCTGCTGAATTCAAGGCTATTGCACATGCGAATTATGATGCATAGACACACACCACACACACACACACGGCGAAGGCCGGATCTCCTTCATAGGGAAGCCATAGCCTGTGCAATAGGTAGAAATTTGGTCGAGGGTCTTCAAAAGGTAAGTGGTATGTGAAGCCGGTAGGAATGGAGTTATAGGAACCCCACGCCCCTGCTACACATATTATACCTATTAGTCCACTGCACAAGTGCATAGATGGTCGTGTGTATATTTTCTATGGCGTTCAGATAGTTTACAGCATCGGCTGCTACATTCTATCGAGATTTCCTTGGAATAAACAGCAGGAAGCCAGTTCATAAATTGTCGTTTAAAAAAAATTCAGATAGAGAATGATAAAGAAGGTGAGAATGAGCCGATGGTCCCGAGCGAGGCTTCGGACAGCGTGAGCATGGCGTCCTGCGCCTACGACGGCACCGTGCACCTGTGGAGCTTCAGCAGGTCAGTCGCCGCTACTTATTCAATCAAGCTACCGTAACGATACAGGCCTTTTAGTTAAGATGCATTCGATAATTTCGACGGCGAAGTTCGAAAACAAAATGTATGGGATTTGACATAAGGCATCGCAAGCGACATGTCACTAAGCGATGACTTACGTCAAATTATCGAATGCATCTTGACTAGAGGCCCTGTTATTTATCGAAGTACGTTACTGATAGTCTCGCGGGTAACCGGTGTAAAATATATGTCGTGTTGTGTTTTCTGGAGTGCGTGAGTATATCGACATCGCAAAATAGTCTATTTAGATTTCGTATTGCAGCAATATGTAGTGCTGAAGAAGTTGTAACTTATCCTGCCAATATTATAATACCCAAAATATAGAGATATCTTAGCTAAATTGGATCAGTAATTAGACGACATGTTAGCAAAAATACCGAGATATATTCACATCGTCTGTAGTAATTGCTTCGGTAACATGTTACAATCCACGTGGTGTTGTAGCGAGTCGCCAGTCGCCTCGCTCGGCGGTCACGAGCCGGCGCGGGTGGCGCGCTGCGAGTTTCACCCGTCGGGGCGGTTCCTGGCGACGGCGGTGTTCGACCGCTCGTGGCGGCTGTGGGACCTCGCCACCCGCACCGAGGTGCTGCACCAGGAGGGCCACGCCAAGCCCGTGTACAGCGTCTCCTTCCAGGGCGACGGCTCGCTCGCTGCCACCGGGTCAGTACAGCTATACGTAGATAGAAGGTCCCTGGCGACGGCGGTGTTCGACTGTGGGACCTGCCCTCCCGCGCCGTCGTGCTGCACTAGGAGGACCATGCCAAGCCCGTGAACTGGATGGAAATATATTAAAGTAATGGTAAAATAGCATAGTGTGGCGGACCAATTAGCGCCACAATCCTGAATCGCGCTATCGAAGTTTTCTATGATCGGCACTATATATACAACATCCGAAATTCATACAAGCGGGCTTCGGCTTGACTGAGCTTAGCACCTCGCTCGGTCGGAGATCATTTGGGGCTTGGCACCATATTCGCACAATAGCATACAGCTCTATTTTACCATTACTTTAATATTTTTTAACTTACGGTAAGTTGTTATCAGTATAGTAAGACTTGGACTGTATGTACCGGAATTCGGCGGGCCCGGGGGAAAATTCAGAGCACTGAAAATAGAACACTGCGCTAGTACATTAGAGTTGAAAATCGAGGTGTCGAGCTCTCATATATGACATGACATTTGAGTCGACACTCGTGTGTTTGATTTTCAAGTCTATTGTATTAGCGCAGAGTTCTATTTTCAATGCTCTGAATTTTCCGCGGCCTACCGGATTTCGGACACACAGTTCCAGCCTACGGCGTGCAAAAGTCGACAGCGTACTCTGTTCAGATCCAATTTACTCTAAATGTAGACAAAGCAACAATAACGCCACCAATATAAATGTGACTTATTTACAGTGCACTTTGGACTAAAATAAATTAAAAATTAATATTAAAAGAAAAGAAGACTTATCTACAAATATGACTCTCTCTAAAAATATCTATAAATATAAAAACTTCCCCAGGTCGTCCCCATCTGGCAGAGTACCTAGGTTTGCTAGCAAACAGATAGCAGATCGTTGGATAGCAATGGCTATCCGTTGTGCCAGGTAGTTCCCGGCTCTGGGGTCTCGGGTGGCTTCAGTGGGCTTTTTTGATATTTCTTTAAAAAGCTTATGTGCGCCCGGACACCATGCGCCTAGGGTTTCCACCCCAAACGGTTCAAATGTGAGGTCTCCGCTAAGGTTCTCACACTTGCGCCGTTTGAGGTTCTCTGCTTGGTTTGCAGCCGCGGCCGCACAGTTCGAGGTGCCTTGGACATGGGACGGAGCAGGAGTACCGACACAAGTAGCGTCCCGCACAAGAGCCCGTCTCACACTACAAGGATCCAAGGTCATTCCATCAGGTCTCTTGCCATCGTCGCGCGCCAGACCGGAGGGCTCCAGTACCGGTGGTGACAAGAGCCCGACGAATGAGGTCATTCAGGCTATGATGCCGGGAAATGCGTCCAGCGCTTCATGAGCAGCACAGCCCGTGGTGACCGTGGCTGTCTACGTTCGCGCCGCAAATACACTGATGAGGGACGACATGGGGGGCACCAGGACGCAGGGCAGTAGCTAGCCGAAACGTATTGCGGCCCAGCAATGTTCCAGTATTGGTTGATGGTAGTGCCTGCAGCCAAACGCCCGACTCCCACTTCTCCACAGCCAAAAGACAAGCCCGCTCTGCAGGACCGGAGGACGTGTTAAAAAGTCTATTCCGTACCAGTCTGGAGATGGGCTCGCCCCAAAGCTTTTGGGAAAATGTTCTCCGGCACATTGCTGCCGGCACTAGCAATGTCCCAGGCGTCCTTGGCCTCGTCCACATAAGAAATTTTTATAGTGCAATAAAGAACTACTATGACACATTGATTTGGTCGAATTTATTATTTTTCTTTGTTATATTTAGATTTAGTATGGATATGAACAAAGTGTAGATTTGCAAGTGCAGTAAATAATGTTCTCATTATTGGGCAACTAATTTATTATAATGTGGTAAAATACTGATAGTAATTTTACCCCAAACGCTATGTGTTTTTAGTTCTCGAGAGCTATTTACATTGTATTTGAATTTAATGTATGTAATATTTCGATGATGAAGCTTCACGTGAGTCTAACCTTACTTACATTAAGTTTGCAGTTGCATTGAGCATCACTATTTATTTAACACGCCGCTCTGTGCAGGGGCATGGACGCGTTCGGTCGCGTGTGGGACCTGCGCACGGGCCGCTGCGTCATGTTCCTGGAGGGGCACCTGGGCCCCGTGCTGGGGGTGGACTGGGCCCCCACCGGATACCAGATCGCCACTGCCGCCTCTGACAACCAGGTGGCGCTATCTCTCTCACTCCTTAAGGAATTAATTATTTCATATCATGGTCTATCTATCTCTTTTACACACACACATCTAGCATGATTACTACGCTACCTAAGGAGAGCGAAGGTGCGTCATAAGACTCCGCGACAAAGCTATCTCGCGCTCCGATAAGCGATCTGGTCAAAGCTTGTTGATTCATTCGTCACAGATTGTGCGACAAATCTAACGGCGCGAGAGAGCTTTGTCGAGTCATCTCGTGTTACGTAAACACACAGTATTCAATCAGGGCCCTGTTTGGGGTCGTTGTAATAAGTATTCATGTTTATCTTGCAGACCAAAATCTGGGATCTACGACGGCGAGCCGCCATCTACACAATACCCTCTCACACACATCTAGTCAGTGGTGAGTACATTCCCATAAAATTATAATCTTTAAAAAGCTACCGGACAGTACATGGTAGGTATTTTAGTATACAAAGAATAAAGGTCATAAAATGAAAATTAGAAATACTCGTAACAAAGATCGTATCGTCTGTGTGCAATTTCGAGATTGCATCAGTCGACCGGATGGACTGAAGCGAATCGTTCCAGTGTTGCCGCTCTGTTTTTTATTCAACTTAGGAATCCCTAAAGTAAGAAAAAATACTTAATTTAGTAGTAAACTTTGTAAAATAACTAAGTTGGCAACATTGAATCTGGACTGAACGGATGGACTGAACAGACCATGTGTGACAAATCGCTTCAGTTCTCGCCAGAGCCGCGGACGTGCGGGCGTGCGGGCGTGTGTCGTGTACAAGTGTAGTGAGTTTACAATTAATAAACACGACCGTGACCGTGACCGACCTACACGAGCTCGCGGCAAACCAGAACGAACTGATGCGATTTTTCAGTGTGTGTGCTCGAATCCGTTCACGCCGAAATGACGTCAGTTCTAACTGAAACGATCGGCCCCTCGTCTGTGGGTGCCTTAAGGCTGTTTATTTTAGTTAGCTAGGCTATGTTTAATGTCGTTTATTTTATTTATTTATTTAAGATACACTTCTTACAATATACTGTAATACCACAGAATACATAATAGTACAAGTACAGGAGACTCTCTCCGAAAAGTCATTTAAAGAAATAGGGACTCTTGCTACGATACGATTAAGTTCAATTTAGATCGCGCAGCGCTTGATTGCCTTTTGATCTTTTCTGACGAAATCGGAGTTGTGTCCTTTATGAAAATAATTTAATCTCAATATTTAATTCCACCTTTTATTTCTAGTACCTACCTACTGTACTTTAGTGAACAAATTACTTGCCAAATAAACCTAAGGTAGGTGTTAATAGTACTTCAATTCCAATAAATCCGCGCATACTTACGTTTATATGTACCTATTCGATACCTTCGCGGGAGGTGAGACAGGCCTGATATTACTCAAAGATGTTCATTCACGCCGCCTTACTGTTACACTAAGTACTATTGTCAACAAAATATGACTTTTCAAATCGATCTGTGAGTCAATCCAATCCATAAAACAATGCAACGAACAAATCTTGCGCATACGTCGCTCCCTGCTCGCGCGTGAGACCCTCCTGATTGGCCCGCTCGAGGCGGCCGCCGCACGTACTTATATTTTTGATCACGTTTTTATTTTATATCTTCGTTTCTTCGATTCTAGATCTTCGTCTCTCTGATATGTAACGTATACAAGTACCTATATAAAGAAGATTCAATATAAATGTTGTTCACTATCACCGCCCTAACTTAATAGTAATATGCAATAACCAAGGCGGCGAGCATACACCACAACATATTTAGCCTGGCTCTTATGACTACTGTATACTACAACTTTATATTTTGTCCCGCAGACGTGAGGTATCAGAGGAGCCACGGGCACTACCTGCTGACGAGCTCGTACGACAAGACCTCCAAGCTGTGGTCCAACCCCGCCTGGCACCCGCTGCGCACGCTCTCCGGGCACGACAATAAGGTATCTGTCTGTATCTCTCTGTCCACTGACGAGCTCGTACGACAAGACCGCCAAGATGTGGTCCGACCCCGCCTGGCACCCGCTGCGCACGCTCTCCGGGCACGACAACAAGGTATCTGTGTATCACGCTCTCTCATTTTTTCTGTCTGTGATATCCTTATGATGTTAGAGGGCCAGTGTTGCCAATAAGTAAAACCTAAATTTTTTTCGTTTTGTACAGGTAATGAGTGCTGACATATCGCTGGACAACAAGTACATAGCGACGTGCTCCCACGACAGAACGTTCAAACTGTGGGCGCCGGATCTCGCGTGAAATTAATATAAAAATCTGACTGGTAATATTGTTTTTATTTGCCAACTTCCATATCCCGATATTGTGATTTCAGACTTGATTTTAATAAGTTTATAAAGTTACCATAAATAATGGGCCTTATTGCTGATTAAATGTAGTTGAAGGTCTATACTCGGTTTACTATTAAAAATTATTGGCCCATTACTAACAAATCCCAGCATATTCTGAAGTGATTTAAGCTGATAATGGCTATAACTATTGGGGCTCAATATAAGTAATTTCATTATTTATTGAATACAATAAAATTACTAAATACAACAACGACAAGCACCTATAAATAATAAACCATTAGTAATTATTTCTTATCTTGAACGATTAATATCGCAATATTATGTATCGAAATGTCTCAATAGATTTATCAGATTTCAGTGAATTTAACATGTAAATGATGTTAAAATAGCTTATCAGTTATTACTGATCAAATAGAGTGTTTTCCATCTTCTTGAGAATATTAGACAATAGGCCTAAAGGTACCTATACCCCCTACTGTTGCCTAAACACTTTTTTCTCGTCTATTGGATTTAAGACAACATGATAAACAATCTAGAACCCATTTCCGTATATCTTAATTATTTTTAAACAAAAAATGAAAACACACTTCCAAAGTAAAAATGCACAAAAAAACATGAAATAAAACTTTTTTTCTAAATAATTCCCCTTTTAAAATTTTAACTATTTCTCTACTCAATCTTCATAATTTTGAAGTCGGAACCAGCAGGAACAACATCCTTATAAAACAATATTTAAATAGAACTCACGTTCAGGTTTGCTGTTACCGACTTAAAAATTATGAAGTGAATTGAGTAGATTATTAACACATTTTAAGAAAGTTATAAATACAAAAAAGCTTTCGCTTTTCTCACTATATTACTAAATAATAATTATTATCTATTGTAGTAGTCGGCGGAAAAAATGTAGCAGTATGCATTAAATATATTATAGTGATGATGATGATGATCACAAATATAATTTTGGCAATAGCAACATTTCAAAGACATTGTTGTCGATGCACAAAGTTTACTTAGGAGACTTTTGTCTAGACCCTATGTCATCATAATAACATGTTGGTGTTTCGTATGAAGACGGTGGTGATGATGATGATGGATACTGTAAGTAGCATGATGGCATATGCTAGCAGTTCTTTAAACAACGCTGGAATCCCCAAACATGTATCTATAAGGATTCAGTAGTTCTGTTCAGTACTTTTGGATCCAGGGTATACCTTGGTACAAAAGCTTACATTTTGGTAGAATATGCTTGGACTTCTTCAGAAAAAGTCTAAATCACTTTATTATGTGTGCATATAAATTTTGAGGAGTTCCCTCGATTCCTCATGTATCCCATCATCAGTTCACTTTGATGTCAAAAGGACCAAAATGAAGATACTAATAATATAAATTTACATTAAGAAAGAGAGCCATATATCGGCCCGTGACGTCACGGTTTGCTCCCGCCATACATTTGTCATCAAAAAATGTATCTCGGGAGCTTGTGACGTATCAAATCGTTTTGCGAGAAAGAAATAGGCAATTTTTTTTATTTGCTTATAATTTTTAATCGCGTCAACCTAAATATTTCTTTCCGATTTATGTTTCTCTATTCAACAATTTTAAAATTTAATTTGTAAAAATGTGATATTCCACACTTATAGGCAACATCCCTATGTTAAAGCGCTGATTTAGACATGGACATTGATATTTGGCTATTTCCGTACACATTCGGCTGCCCGGCGCAGTTTTACATGAACATGGTCAGGAGCCAGGAGTCCTAGCTCCTGACATTAATCACTTACTAGTAGAGTTAAAAGGTAACTTTCCATAGGGGTAATTTTTATCTTAATTAAATGGCAACATTTTAAGTGATGTCAACAAGAAGGAATATCTATCGACCGTCGATATTGACGATATTGGAAACATAAATATTAAATTAAATTCATCGGTCAAGTTTTAGGCTTGTAAACCAAGGTTACTAATGAAAATGTATTCTTGTAAATCAATTAGACTTCTGAAATATCCAAGTATTCAATTTAGATTATTTAAATTAATTAGTAAATTAAAAACGATTTTATATAAATAACATTAATTAAAGATATTCATTATACTGCCATCTTTTTATTTAAATTGCAATTGTAATCTTAGCTTTACATATTATCGATATCAGCATCGTAGGTGATACGTCATGTATGTGCGTATTTTTATCCACAAGTTACAACGCAAGTGGGCATCACTATTCACTACAGAGTAGAGGTGTAAAAGTAACGAAAAAAAGCGTACCCGTATGAATTCGGTATTATAACAATAGGGATGTTGCCTAGTGTGGAATAACACATTTTGGTAAATTAAATTTTTAAATTGTTCATTAAAGATACATCTAAAAGAAATAGGTATTTAGATTGACGCGATTAAAAATTATAAGCAAAAACATGAGAGGTGTCAAGGGACACCCGGATGGAACGAAGATCCTTTCGATTAATTAGTGAAGGAATTGTAATAAAATTTTATTTTTTTTAAGTTATAATAATATGTTTTTTATTATTAACAAATATAATGTAAAATATAAAAATGTAAATATAATGTATAAACTTAATCAGTAGGCTCAATTTTAGTAATAATTGAGAGAGAGAGAGACAGACAGAGAAACACGCATAGCAAAAAGTGTCGTTACAACTTTTAGTCTTAATTTTTTCCGTCTAGCCCCCTTTCTCAACGCGCGATAAGGAACTTCGTTCCAATAAAAAATATTGCCCATTTCTTTCTAGCGAAACTATTTGTTACGTCACAAGTTGCCACCCCCATATATTTTGCTATGACAAATGTATGGCGGGTGCAACTCGAGACATGACAGGCCAATGTATCGTTCTCTTTCATATTGTAAATTTAAAATGTTTGTTATTTTTTAAGATATACGAAAATGGGTTCTAGATTGCTTATTATCGTTTTGTCTAACATCGAATATTACAACATTAGTTAAACAACGTTTGTGTGCTAAAGCTTATTATAGGGTCCATGATTTTATTTTCGGTCGCACACCATGGAAATAGGATGGCCACCTGCAAGGATACTTCTATGTACTATTGTACTCTTGTTATGTAGTTTTAGTCATAACATTGTTATATACCTTTTTATTCTAAAAGAACAATTTTGGTAAACCAAAAAGATGGCCATTTTTTAAGATGGCCCCGCGCGAGTTTCTTACGCCGGTTCCCGAACCGGCGGTAGGCATCACGTATACCGACGTTCAGAAAGTGTTACTGTGCATATTACCAACTTTGAATAAAAAATTTTGACTTAGAATAGACGAACAAAAAAAAATTTTAGGCAACATGCCTGTTAGTACTCGTTACTTCTGAATTCTGATACCTCATAACATGCTATGTTATGTTAGAGCCGTTATGTTAGAGCAACGGCAATTATGTCGTATTGCCTACGCGTATAGTATGATGTTGTGGTGTCGCAATATTCGTAATTCGGAGAAAACATACTCATACATTACATACCAAGCTGCGTAAAGTGCATTTTTAAAGTGAAAATTTTACATCGTCTCAAACTTTTTTGTCTGTGTGTTGCATGTCGCGTGACGGTCGGCCGCGGAGTAGGGATAAAGTGAATGGCGCTCGTCAGAGCAGCCGAGGCCAATATGGCGGCGCCTATAGTTCGCATCAGCTGACCGTGTAGTGTATAGACTAGTACTCATTTGTGCCAGTGCTCCACGCTATTTTGTTATTAAGTTTCACTTTTACCGTGGTTTCATAAAACCACACAATCCTTTTTCGCTTTTCCGTATTTTTGAACCAGACTTGTGTTCAAGTTATTCTAAAATTAGTTTGATTTAAAGAGTAAACTACAAGTGACAAGCAACAACAACTACAAGTGACAAGCAACAAGAACTACAAGTGAACTGTTGACGGAATCTACTGAATTTGCCATGGATTTACTATTTTGAAAATTTTAACCGTGAATCACTACAGCAAATGTTTCAATACACGCATCAACTCTACTTGTGTGAAGTTCAGTGTAGGTAGATACTACGAAAAATGCGAGTAACGAAATGTATTCGTGTGTAACGTTACGTTACTCGGTACTAAATGGCGCACCCGATACGCAGTACCGAATACATCCGGTTTGCTACAGCTCTACTACAGAGATGTCAATGACACTTGCAGTCATCAGCGAGTGTTTTGCATGTGGGGAATGGGGATTGGGAAACGACTCAAACATCATCTCGCATAAAAAATAAAAATGTACGAGTAGCAGCTGGAGTTGTTGTCCGTTATTAGCCTCAAGCGGTCGGACCGGTCGTCTCCTCACTGCGGTTCAATTAGCGTCGGCCGCGGATATCTTTTGTGATAAATTTATTTCAATTCGTCCTCCTCACCTCGACGAACGTGTGTCAAATCGCAATGGTGATTAAAAATATATGCTGCCTCGGCGCGGGCTACGTCGGCGGTCCGACTTGCAGCGTGATCGCGCTAAAGTGCCCCAACATTAATGTGACGGTGTGCGACAAGAGCGTAGAACGCATCAGTCAGTGGAACTCCGACAAGCTGCCCATCTACGAGCCCGGCCTGGACGACGTCGTCAAGCAGTGCCGAGGTAAAAACTTGTTTTTCTCCACCGATATCGAGACGAGTATTCTGGAGGCCGATTTAATTTTCATATCCGTGAACACGCCGACCAAGACCATCGGCAACGGAAAAGGTCGCGCCGCCGACCTCAAGTACATAGAGGGCGCCGCGCGCATGATCGCCGACATCGCCACCAGCAATAAGATCGTGGTGGAGAAGAGCACCGTACCCGTCAAGGCCGCCGAGATCATCATGAAGATCCTGCGCGCCAACACCAAGCCCGGCGTCCAGTACCAGATCCTTTCGAATCCCGAATTCTTAGCCGAAGGTACCGCCATAGTCGATCTAGTGGAAGCTGAGAGAGTGCTTATTGGTGGAGAGGACACTCCGGAGGGTCAGAACGCAATAGCCGAGCTGTGCTGGGTGTACGAGCACTGGATCCCTGCTAAAAACATTTTAACCACTAACACATGGAGCTCGGAGTTGTCCAAGCTTGCAGCAAATGCATTTTTAGCTCAAAGAATATCTAGTATTAACTCTCTGTCGGCTGTATGCGAGGCCACCGGAGCCGATGTGTCAGAAGTGGCTCGAGCAGTAGGTAGGGATTCCAGAATTGGTCCCAAATTTTTGGAAGCGTCTATTGGATTTGGTGGGAGCTGTTTTCAGAAAGATATCCTGAATCTAATCTATCTGTCCGAGTGTCTGAATTTACCGGAGGTAGCGGCTTACTGGCAGCAGGTGGTGAGCCTCAACGACTACCAGAAGACAAGGTTTACCCAGAAAGTTATCGAGGCACTCTTCAACACAGTGTCTGATAAAAATATTGCCATACTAGGTTTCTCGTTTAAAAAGAACACAGGGGACACAAGAGAGTCCCCTGCTATATATGTGTGCAAGACACTACTGGATGAGGGTGCTAAACTACACATCTACGACCCCAAAGTGGAAACAGAGCAGATATATTATGAGTTATTGCACCCCCAAGTCACGAATGAGCCTGAGAAAGTGCGACAGAACATTGAAATACACAATTCTGCGTACTCGGCTGTATCTCGAGCTCACGCTATTGTATTATGTACGGAGTGGGATGAGTTTAAGGAGCTAGATTTCAAAAAGATTTATGATGTGATGATGAAGCCAGCCTATATTTTTGATGGCAGAAAGATTTTGGATCATGATGCCCTCATTAAGATTGGTTTCCATGTCCAGACAATCGGCAAGAAGCTGTCACGAGCCAACAGCATCAGAGCACAGGGCAGTCAGACCAATTTATAAGCATTTACATGTAAGTTTGCTTTATTTTTTAAACTAATATAGGTAGATTCTAAAGTTTAATATCCTTACTTCCTTACTAATATTATAAAGGCGAAAGTTTGTATGTATGTATGTCATGCAATAGCTATTGAGGGGATTATAATGAAATTTGGTATGGTAGTAGTTTACTCTGGATTAAAACATATGCTTTTTTTATCGCAGCAAAATTTTCGGTCCCTGTGGGATTTATATTTGCGTGTACAAAGGGTGAAGGCATAGAAATAATGTAATAAGATAAGAAGTCAAGAGTATGTAATTACTAATTATATTGTTCATATTATTTATGATCTCATCACAAAACTCATAAAGATCTAAAATTAAATTTTATAGTGTTGGTAGTAAGAAATAACAGATTTCGTTACATTAGGTTTTTCAGTTTATCTTTCCATATTAAACATAAATAATTATTTTACTTCATATAAAATGAAGTCCCTACTGCTGTCTGTTCGCTTAGATCTTTTAAACTACCCAAGAGATTTTTATTTAGTTTTCAGTAATAGATAGAGTGATTAGAGAGGAAGGTTTATATGCATAATAATACATTGCACATATGCAAAGCCTGGGCATATCGCTAGTTTGCAACAAAATGCTCATGACATCTGTCATGATAATAATATGTTATGTTCATTTTATATACAATGTAAAACAATTGCTAAAACTATAAAGTTAGCTATAACTTTGTAATAAGTACTTAATCTTATATTCAGGCAATATCCAACATATTGATATTGGCTGGGGTGCCACTGCGTCCCCAGAATTTATTTAATGTGAGTTATATGCATCAAACAATTATCGCTGAGAAGTTGTTAAAAAACAACAACATATTGATATTTGTAAAATTTTATAAAAAAAACCTTTATTACATTTTAAGTACATAGTGTTTGTTTCTGAAACTGAAACAAACACAAGTGTAATATTTTATTCCTTTGTCATGGATATCTATTTACAGCAAACTTCCAAGGTCAATTACCTTATTAAGTTTAGGGTACATACCCATACAACGAGACCTGTTGGGGGGGGGGGGGGGGGGTTAGAAAGTGGTACGTTGTATGAGTATGTTCCCCGTAGTCATACGCCATTCATCCAATTCGACCCCATCAGTAAAACCTAGTGTACAGCAAGCTGAGTCTTTATAATTAGATCTGACCTGGGATTTCCTCCATACTTGCCTAGTATTAGCAAAACTGTGCGTCATCTTTATCAGAAACAGCGCGTTTTATAAAAAGTATGGCACGATAAATGATAGTGATATTTTGAGTTCATTTGTTTTACTAAATTCGTTATATTGTAAACAAGTTTATGCGGTAGGGGTGTCGATAAGGCTTAACAATATTAAATAAACACAAAATAAACATACAGCCATCGCAGGACACTTGACAGATGGGAAACATCGAAATTAACTTGTACTCTAAATCATCTTTTGCACTTCGGCATAGTGACGCGATGTATCGCGAGAGTATTAACAGTCGGTGTTGCACATTGCGAGCAACATTAGTCGAATTAGTTATTGGAGATAAAAAAAAACGGAATTTATAAAAAAGGATACCCACACATTTAGGTTGCACATCTCAAAAGTTTAATTTTATTTCTATAGCAACTTGGTTGAGCCTCGATAACATTTTTAGGTATTGGTATTTGGTAGTGGTACCCTTCATGAGTCATGGCATCAACGACGCGAAGGCTATTTTGCGGTCTTTGGAAGCATAGGAACGCGGATGATTGAAACTTTTACCTAATAACATACGAAGAATTTAATATGAAACTATAAAGAAATGTACTCCTAGTGCGGGCCGTAGACCGAATCGTTTTTCCTGTCTAAAAGGTTGCGCGCCGCATCGCGTCTCGGTGTGAAGTGACCCTGAACATCCTTTTGTTTTATAATCTAAGCTAAACATTTATTATACAACATTCTGTGGTATACGAGTTGTGACGAGTGCGGTGTACTCGGAACAAATAACGCACTTTACATTTCTCAGATAAACGAGAAGATAAATATATGATTTTAGCATAATCAATGCTCATTTACGCTAAAATCATAGATATTTACACAAATAAGTATTAGGTTCGCATCCCTGAAGTCTATCGAAAGTGTCGTTCGAGTTTCGCCTGAGGTTGAGTTATGTTTGAAAGGAGAGCGCGATACCGAAATCTGATCAGACGCATCGTAACGGAACCGAAACTGAATCACAACCAAAGCAGAATTTAACCTGACTTCAAACGGTAAACAATAGCGCGATTGTGTCCTGCAGATTTCAGACAAGTCACAAGAGACGTCCACGACTCAGGAACCAAAATAATTTAATTTACAAGAAATATGTCTACAAATTATTACTAAAATATGCAAGAGCGTGGCCGTGAATTTGAAATAAGTTAGTCACTGCCGCTCTTGCATATGTTAGTAATAATTTGCAGACATGTTTCTTGTAAATTAAATTACTTAGTTTAATTTTAAACAACATTTATTATTAAATAGGTGGTCTTTCCGATGATAAGAAGAGTCCAGGATAATTTTTGGGATAGAAATAGACCGTCGAGGGAGAACTCTGTCTCACTGTAGTCTGTATTCAGTGTCTTTCAAAAACGTTAGGTCACTGAGTTACAATTTAGAATCCAATCGCACAACCTGTATCCTACGTAGCCTGTCCCTTTTTAGGGTTCCGTACCCTAAGGGTAAAAACGGGACCCTATTACTGAGACTTCGCTGTCTGCTGTCCGTTCGTCTGTCACCAGGCTGTATCTCCGTAACCGTGATAGCTACACAATTGAAATTTTCACAGATGATATTGTATTTCTGTTGCCGCTAAAACAACAAACACTAAAAACATAATAAAATAAATATTTAAGTGGGGCTGCCATACAACAAATGTCATTTTTGGCCGTTTTGTACCGAACCCTTCGTGCGCGAGTCCGACTAGCACTTGGCCAGTTTGTTTGGCATAGGACGTAGGCAAACGAGCAGGTGGATCACCTAATGGCAAGCGATTGCCTCCGCCGTGGCCACCTGCAACACCAAGGCATTCAACTCTCCAGCCTGAAGTTTCACGAAGCATATTATAAGCTCTGAAATAAATTCCACATGGTCAGGGTCTGCGCTGTGCCTGTGTGCCACTCGTGACTCGTAACAAGGATGTCGGGCGGATGTCATATTGTGTTATCGCATACGGCATACCGGCATACGTGCTTCATTATTCGTTTTAGTTTTCAATAATTTAAAATCTCTTGCATTATACTCCGTAATTTCGTGGTACCTCTTAAATAAAGATTTCGGACGTCTTGTACCTACTTAAATTGGATTTCCTCTTTGATGTATAAAATAGTTATTAATTTGGGATAAAGTTACTTCCATTATATATACCTACTAATAATAGGCTACTTGACAAAAAAAAACAAGATAATTGTTTCATTACACACAAAAAAATAATATAACATTATTTTGAAACCTAAAAACCTACAAAAAAAATATTTTAAAACCGCCGAAAACACTTCGCCATGTTGGTTGATAGATTATCTGTGCTGTGACGTCATACTAGTACTATTTGTAATCTGTGCTATAGTCCGTAGTCGTAAAATGGCGGTGTTACGTTCCGTTTGACGTTTTGACATAAATTACTTTTTAAGATGTCATGAAATATTTATTTACAGAATCGTTCCGTTTCACTACTACATATGTGTTTAGTGTTTTTGTGTCGTCACATCCTTGTCGGAAGTTACTTCGAGGTGTTGTCATCAGTAGAAATTAAAAAACAAAAATACATACTTTTAAATCAACTATAATTATCAATCTTAAGTTTTTAATTTATGATATCGCTAGAATACGTTTTCCTAAGCCATGTACTGAAGGAAATACTCCTTCAATGTATAAAATTAAATATGAGTCATGTTGCCTATTAAGTATTACATTCTTACACTTTACGTTATCACCGTGCCGCGCCGATATCCAACAGTGAATAGACTATGGAGAGTGGTAGAGATCACACAAGTAGATAAGAGATAAGATCACATAAGATCTAAGATAAGATCTAATCATCACATAAGTAGTATTATGTTCTTCGCTTCTTTCATTATGTCATAGGTTTGTAACTTATACATAGTATTCTACTATTCAATGGCGAACTACGTTCAATAATAAGTTCTCTCGGTGTGTCGGAGAGTCGTCCGTCGTGACCGGGCGTCACGTTCGCCGTACTCGGGGTAACGGCCTTGCGCCTGCTGACGATCAAAAATCAAAAAACTAATATTATTGACCGTGACATTAATCGTTGTTAATTATGAAATTGTTTGGACTACCTTGGATTAGGACATGAGCAGCATTTAATTACGTGACACTTGGCAGACAGACACTGGCACAACCTACGACAAACAGCCGCTCAGTGGCTGAGCTTCGAAATTTCAACGGCGGGGCACCAGATGATGTCAACTTGTTATGTAATCGTAGTAACATTAAGTATGTTACTAGAGAACAATCATTACGATCAAACAAATGAAAGTGAGAGTGTGACTGTCGCTTGTTTTCTCGCATGCATCGACGCTGCATACACACGCTCAGTGTGCATGCTTGCGTGCAGGATTTGCGTGCGTTGACAACTTGACTAACCTTTACAGATGAAAACTGCTCATAATTAATTTATTTTAACCTTAAAATACTATTAAACGCTGTGAATTTTCCGTGGGATTAAATGTACGTAGGAGTAGCTAGTTTCGATTCTAGCGCGTATTAACCATACGTACTTACTACCAAGTTCATAATATTTGCAATTTGAAAGCATGGTCATTCAAAACTTATACTCACGCCAGACATAGCCTACATATTTGAACACAAACCTATTTGCTCAAGTGTTGACACTAAGATATCTGGGATTGATTTCAATGTTTGATTACCGATTTGCTGGTTACAATATTTTGGTTTCTATTTTCAAACGAAGCGTTCAAACTTTCATATTATGATTTGTGAGTGTGTCCAAATATTTTACAATTAGAACTTTTTTTAACTTAAAATTACAATTGTTGAATAAGTAGGTAAGGTGAGTGGTGAATATTCTTATTAGGTTTTTCCGTTCTTTATAATCTTACTACGGTAAAATTTAGTTTCCTTAATCGGCACCTGTAGGAAAATACCTTGACCTTGCCAAAGGCAGAGGACGGGCGTTCGTCGTTCGACTATCATAGTTGTAGCTCCAATTTTATCACGCGGAAACGATGGGATAGTGCATTACGATAAATATAATTGTTTTTACACGTCGCCTAATTGATTACTACGCCTGTTCGGATAACACGGGTTTCACGCCTTATGATACAACGCAATTGACTGATGGGTGAAATCAGAGTAAATAGGCTCATTGGTAACGCTTGGAAGCCGCACTCTCTTGTTAAAATGTTCAAAATTCGTGGAATAATATCGTCTTATACTGTTCTTCACTTATAACGGACAGTGTTTGGCGACAGCCGACACAATTGACACATTGTCGGTGGGTCAAATATATCCCACCCAATGATAACTAGGTCGTTAAACTGAAATCTACAGTTTACAACACCCGAATGAGCCATCAAACCGGAATTATAATGTCGTAAAAATCGTTTTTTACGACGAGCGACGACTACAAAGAGATTATCTTAATCGGTTACGAATACATTAATATTTATTGTCCTAGTATCCGGTGAGCAGATAAAATGATTAGTTGTTAAATAAATTTAAACGACATACTTACCTGTTGTGTCGGGGGCCTGCGTGTACAGTAATGGGTACCGTAAACCGTTGCGCTGGTTAAATTCTCTACGACCTTGTTGTTGATGTTAACCTAACCCCCCTGCCCCCTGGTGACTAAGTGTAGTATCTGTGGTAGTACTTTTAAGAACAACCCCTGAACCCCCCACCCCCGCCCCCTAAACAGATCACGTAATTATGGGTATGCTATAATGAGCCCACCTTATATAATATTAGATCCTTACATATGAAATTGGCGTTTTGTCGCACTGGCCACTTAGATCTCAAATATATCTTCTTTGGTTAGGAAATCCAATTTTAAATTTATACCGCTATTTACGCATGCATATATTGTGTGTTTCGAAAACCGTAATTCATTTGTTTTTTCCTCTTTTGGTTTTTTCTTTTTCGGTCACTCTCGTTTACGAAATGGAAAATTTGAAATATCGTAGTATTTTCGAGTACGAGTTCCACCGTGGCACCAGTGCTGCAGAAACGGCTCGAAGGATTAATGATGTTTATGACGGCGGTGTCGCAAAAGAAAACACAGTGCGTTTTTGGTTCCAACGTTTACTATCTGGAAATTTCGACCTGCAGAACCAGCCCCGTGGCCTGCCGGAGACCAAAGTTGATAATGAAGAATTGAAGGTTATTGTGGAAGCGGATCCATCGCAAACCACGTCCGAGTTAGCTGCAAGCTGCGGTGTTAGTGATAAAACTGTATTAATCCACAGGGTTAGCTAAATGGTTAGACGTTAAATAATTACCCTAGCGTATTATAACTTATTTACGATACGTTTTCACTACCATTGCACTTTTCCCTGCACTTTACACAATGACTTGTTGCTGGTGAAGCGAGAAGCTGTTCACGCCTGGCTCTCCTCTGGGTATTGTTGCAATGGACAGTTGTATTTCTCTCCTTACGAACGTCCATAATTATTTTTCGATTTTCGATCTTCCAATAAAAATATGCAATGAGCATAATTATGAATATAGTTATAAATATTAGGTAGAATTCCATTTGCTCCTTTCTGTCAGCCTGCGTGGTACTGCTGGTGGCGCCGGCGCTGTTGCCGGCTCCAGTTTGTGCGATTATAATTTCATCTTTCGACATTTTGCTTTGCTGTTTTCCCATAGTGATAGTTATAAATTTATCCACTGTATGTTCGTAATTGATCTGCAAAACGTACGACCGGTTTGACTATACGTCCTGATCTAGTAGCTTTGGGTACATTGTTTACATTTGTCGTAGCCTTATTTGTTGGAATCGGATCGTCACATGTCACTTCCTTAAACGATTGCTTCTCAGCTATACTAATAATTTTCTCCGTGTCTGCCTGTAAAATTTTAAAATATTTGTCTGTTTTCTGAATCACCTTAAACGGACCTGTATAGGGTGGCGTTAAAGGTTTTGTCACTGAATCACAACGTATAAAAACATAAGAACAGTCTGCTAAGTCTGTGTGTACAAAGATTTTTTTGTCTTAACTCTCTTCTAGGTACTGATGATAAATTCTTTATTTTATTGCGTAACTCTTTTAGAAAAATGTATTCATCGGAAATTTCTTGCGTATTCCGCTGGAAAAAATCTCCGGGTAGTCTAATTGCTTCGCCACATACCATCTCTGCAGCGCTTATCTGTGTATCATGTCTTAGTCTGGCTCGTAATCCTAGCAAGGCTGATGGTAATTCGGAAACCCAATGCATAGTATTTCCTCGGCGGTTTTTAATGTACGATGCCAGCGTTCAACTTTTCCGTTTGCCTGTGGGTGGTACGCACTTGTTCGTAGCTTTGAAATACCCATCTTTTTTGCCAAAAGATTAAATAACGCAGTCTTAAATTGTCGGCCTTGATCAGTTGTCAACCGCAAGGGACATCCAAAACGAACAACCCATCCTGTTTAAATAATATCAGCTATCGTTTCGGCGGTTATGTCTTTTACTGGATAAGCCTCTGGCCAACCCGTGCTTCTATCTATCATCGTTAATATATAACGATAACCTTCACAATATGTTAAAGTGCCCACAATATCCATGTGAAGATGTTCAAATCTATCACTGTTTACAAATTTTCCAAAAGGTGAAATAGTGTGCCTCTGAACTTTGGACTTTTGACAATCCATACATGACTTAGTCCAATTAGTAATGTCTTTGTTCATTCCTTTCCAAAAGTATCGATTGACGATCATTTTACGTGTTGTAGGTACGTGTACTTGGATGGCTGATTCCATGTATGGCTTTGAAAGCAGATACACGAAACGCATCCGTCAAATATGGTCGTGCCACTTCTTTTGACACTTCGCAACAAAACCGGTCGTGTAATATATTAAAATTAATGTAAAATACTTATTAAAGTGGAAATAGTACAAGAAGTCCTGTGGTATTACTGTGAAACTTCGCAACAAATCGGTCTGACGCATTTGGGTATTAATATTTGTTTCAATTTAATTGTTTTAGATTGCATCATATTTTCTAATTCGGTGTCCTTTCTTTGTTCTTCTGCCAATGCGGGATAGTGTGTCGGCCACAATATTTTCCTTGCCCGTCACATGCTGAATATTTGAATAAAATTGCATAATAAAATCTAGATGTCTTATTCTGGGCGTATCGTTTTTTCCAACTGTATTTTTCATTAACGAATGTACTATCGGTTTATCATCAGTATAAACTGTTAAAAGATCTGCCTTCGATGAGATGTCTGAAGTGTTGAATAGCCATATAAATTGCCAATAATTCTCTGTCATACGTACTGTAGCGCTGTTGAGTGTCACTAAGCTTTTTAGAGAAAAATCCCAAGGGTTTCCATGTGTCTCCTTCTTTTTGCAATACAGCGCCTGCCCAAGTGTTTGAGCAATCTGTCATTAATGTCAAAGGGGCGTCCGCCGCCGGAAATGTTAACGTTACAGGGTTGTAAAAGGTTTTGCTTACTTTGTTCAAATGCCTTTATACTTTCTTCCGTCCAAGGAATTACACTCTTGTCTTTTTTCTTCGAATTATGTAAAAACTCATTCAATTTAGCGTGGATCTCGGATGCCTTAGGAAGGTGATTCTTGTAAAAATTAATCATGCCAAGGTAACAACACAATTCTTCGACTGTTTTTGGTCTTGGAAACTCAGAAATAACCTTGACTTTCTCTGGCATAGGCTGCATACCATCTTTTGTGACACGATATCTCAGGAAATCTAATTTTGTTTTGCCAAAATCACATTCTGCGATATTAATTGTGATACCATATTTATCAAATCGTTTAAAAACTTCTCTAAGATGCTGTTTGTGCAAAATGTCTGAAGATGACGCAATAATCACGTCGCAAAACTTTGTCATTTCGTCATTTAAAAATCTTTGAAAAGTTTGTGCGGCATTTCGAAGGCCGAAGCTCATTCTAGTAAATTCATATAAACCGAAGGGTGTTGTGATGGCTGTTGTATGTTTTGATCAGCAATTTCGATATTGTGATAAGCTCTCTGAAGGTCAACCCTCGAAAATATCTGTTTTCCGGATAATAAATAAGTACAATCTTGGATACGTGGTATGGGGTAGCGATCTGGCTTAATAATCGCGTTAAGTTGCCTAAAATCACCGCAGGGTCGAATACCTCCGTTCTTTTTGTTCACAACATGCAGTGGGCTTGCCCAACAACTTTTTGATGGTCTGCATATACCCATCTCCTGCATTCTTTTAAATTCTTCCTTGACTTTCTTGTATTTATCGGGTGGCAAAGGTCCTGGTCGGAGGTGTCAGACTACGGGAGTCTCGATATGGTGGACTACGGAATGGCGTGGAGAGTCTTTAAAACACATAGGTTTTATTATGTTTGGAAACTCCGATAACAAATCACTGTATTCACTACTGTAGTCTATTGTTCTTACTGAAAATATATTGTTTGCAGTGACCGAAGCAATGGAACACAAATTGGTAACTGAGTCAATGAGTTTTGGTTTATGAATGTCTACTAATAACTTATGATAACTTAAAAAGTCTGCACCAAGGATTGGTCGTTTCACCGCCACCACAAATGTCCAGCGAAACGGTCGTCGAAGGTTAAAGTCTAATTCCAAAGTCTTCACACCGAACGTTTTTATGTCAGAACCATTTGCTGCGTAAAGTTTATAATTTTCGTCACATGAATTATGATGATAATAGCATAGTCAATTTGGACTATCGGGCGTGCGGCGACTCATATTACGCCCTCGTGACACAGAGCGAGAGTTCGAGCGGTGATTACGATTAAAATTTCTCCGATATTGATTTCTGCCTCTCTCCATGTCTCTTATTTTCATGCTCAATTTAGCAATTTCGGCCAAAATGAACGAAGTATCACCGCTGGTGCTTGTTGACGCCTGTACTTCTGCCACTTGTAAGGGTCGCGACGTTTCTAAAATTTTATCCGCAATTGCTGCCAGGTTTTCTAAGTCCTGCGCTTCGCTGACGGCCAATACAGCGCGAACCGAAGAAGGTAGATGTCCTTGCCACATGATTCGGAGGGTTTTGTTTGGTATCTTCTCTCTAGCAAGATCTTATATTCGACGCAGAAGCTGTGAAGGCTTCTGGTCCCCCAATTCTATGCCACTAAGTAATTTTTGAAATTCTTTCACTTCCGACTCTTGATACACTTTTAATAAGCGGTCTCCACAATGCGTCAAATCTCTTTGTTTCTGGTGGTCTCAATAATATGTCGCTTACTTGCTGTATCTCCTTTCCTAATTTTGTCACGACGAGGTTAAATCTTGCTTCATCGCTTAGTTTCTGCGGGCCTAATATAGCTTCACACTGCACGAACCACAGCCTGGGTTGGTCACACCAAAAATCCGGCATTCTTGAGGAAACTGTCACTGTAGCTATTTCTGCTGTACCCGTGGAGTTGGTCGGATTTGGAGCCGTTGACGGATTCGAAATCGTTGGCGGATTCATCACGTCGGGGTCACCACTGTTGCTGCTGTCGTTATGACGAGGTGCAGGTGGAGGAAACAAATGTACACTTCAGAATAATGGTTTATTGAGACTGATTCACATTACAATTGGTTACATATTTATATTTTATAAATCTAGGTTAAAAACGTCATTGGGGATCAAAGACTAATATAAATAAATGTGCAGATGGCACAAGGATAACGCTAGACCACACACTGCACAACAGACGGCTACCAAATTAGGGGAGCTTCAATTGGAATGTCTAAGACATCCACCGTACTCCCCGGACCTTGCTCCAACAGATTACCATTTTTTTTCGAAATTTGGGTAATTTCTTGCAAGGCAAAAAATTCAACTCCGATGGGGCAGTCCAAAGCGCCTTCAAAGATTTTATTGATTCCTATCCGAATGGTTTTTTTAGTAATGGAATCAATGAACTACCTATGAGATGGCAAAAGTGCATAGATAGCAATGGTTATATACTTTGATTAAATAAATATATTATGTTTCAAAAAAATCGACTTTATGTTCCTCCTTTACAAAACGCCAATTTCATATGTATACTGTACCTTATATATCGTAGGATATATAAATAAGGTCATATCTATATATATACATGCTATGCCTGGTGATATAATTTTTAAAACCCCATTTCTCATATTATAAAACAGATATTAAAAAATCTGAGTCTCATTTCTTGTAACTTTACATCTTGGCTGAATTAAAAATATTTTTTTTTGTTTCAGGCAAACAGTGCTGCCATTCGCCCAGTAACTAGTTCTAAGACCAGTATTTGATATTTATTTTAAGTATTGTTTAGGATGTAATGCTCGAACTGCCGCTAGTGCTACAGCATAATTTCTCGATAGAATAATATTTTCATTTTTCTGTGATATACCTAATCGATTTTATGCTATGACATTTCTACTTTACCGAGTACAAATGCCTTATCTTAAAATCTATATCAAAGCCACCAAGCCTAGAAGAATGACAAAACATACTTATTATAGCACGATTCTTTGCCCATCTTATCAGGAAAAACATTAATAATGTCATGTGAAATCAAGAAAACAAATTAGAGCAATATTTTAATTTCTAAATGTCATATCTCTCGTATGATTAATTAATATCATACACGAATTGTCAAGGATTCTGAAAATTATTATTAATATTTTTATAGCTTGAGATGATATTAAGTATTTATGTAACTTCCTGTTACGCTAGGAATTGGAAAGTTGCGATTTGCGAATGCGAAAATGGGCATTAGTCTTGGAATACAGTACCTGTCGATTACACAACTGGAGTCATGCAACGCACTGTACTCTTGCAGACATTTTACCATTCATTTTCTATTTAAGGCAAAACAATTAAAGCTGTAAAAGTGATTCTTGACTTTTGCTGGTATAATATTTTACATCTATGTTGAAAAACAAAAAAAAAAGAAATTGTTCCGAATGTTGAATTTTAAAATATTAAGGATTATTCACTCGATATAATGTATGATTCTCAAAAGCAATTCTAGTTAATATAATAAGAGTAAAATAATTTCGTTCTTGACCGGCTTTTATTGAATAAAATGTAGTTTCGAAATTGTATTTTTAAGTAGCCCATTGTACATAATATATTTTAATTTATTAAAAGAGCTGATTTGATTTTAACATTTTTGTTGCATAAGAAGTGGTGTTTATACATATTTAAGCTTCACTGTATGAATCGATAATAGTTTTTTAATGACTCAGGAAAAACTTGTTTGGAACGGTCCCGTTTCGTCAAGGATCGTCACTCAAATGTTAGATTTCTAATTTGTATGGATAATAATATTATCTAATTAGTGCTGAAAATGCTAAAATTAGCATTATTTTATTTGTTTACAAATTATTTTTTATATATTTACTTAGTATGGCTTAAAAATTCAAGTAATTTTAAAACGATTTCAGTCACTAAAAGCTGGTCGACTCAACAAGTTCACAAAAGAATATATTTAATAATCTAGTTTTATTATTATTATTATTAGATAATTATATTTTCTTTTTGTCATAAAAGTATTATTTTTATTTACAAATTATGTAGTAAGCTTGTCGCATTAACGGTAATGGTAAATTTGACCACACAATGTAAAATAAATACTGAGCACCACGGATATAATTGTGTTATGAATTCCATTAGGTACTATTTAGTTTGGCCTTGCAATACAATCTTGTAATTTATAATTCAGTAATAATGTTTTTTAACCAGACATGATACTGTCTTAGGATATCAACAATCGGCGAACCTGTCACTTCTTGTGTGCATAGAGCAAAATATTCATCTATTTTAGTGAAAGTTTTCTACATTAATGTTTAAGCATAAATAAATATATTTATATAAACTGTTTGTTTTATTGATATACAATATGAGACAAATCTTAAATTAAAGATGGGTAAGGGGGACTTAGTCTACTGGAAGGTCAAAACCCAAAGAATAAATGAAAGAGTATGCGGTTTACAAAAACACTATTCGTTTATTAAAAAGTACGCGTTATAAACATCGCCTCTATTCAAATTATTCCAAAAAATAACGACAGTTGAATATACAAAATAAAACAAAACATAATTTTAGGCTGCCATTATCACATCTTGCCGCCAAAATAAATGTCAAATTTAATAATACAAGACACATACAACATAAATGCTCTCGACGGCTGAGTATTACAAAATGATTAAAAGAAACTATTTACACGCTAAAATATTCTTAAATATACAAAAATATATGTTATACAAAATCTATGAATATAAATTCGTACAAAACCTGGCTTACTTGAGAATGTGCGCAGACAGTTGCCACCGTCGCGTCGCCGTCGCAGCTACGAGTAGCTGGCTACCCATGTTGGGCTCGAAGTCGTGACGTGAACATGCCCCAGAGAAACCGGCCAGATCGAGAAACAAGCGGGGTACAAAGCATTCATACAGCTTGACTAGTGCTAAAGCGCCACCTATATTTGGAATCACATGAATTGTTATTTTCCAGTTTTTAGAATTTTGAGGCGTGCCAGATTCTCTGTGACATATAAAAAGCGAACAGGCGGGTGGAAGTCTCACCAGTAGAAGCTCTATTGTACAGCGAAGTCGTTAATAATAAGTTGTATTGCATTAAAAGTAATGTCAGTCTCTTGAAACTATCCTCAACGTTTGTTCAACTCGAGCCGACGCCCGACCAGCACGCGTAGCATGACCACCGTAGAAATGGGGCGCTGTCTACCGAAGTATAGATAAAATGAAAGATTGTGTAGAAAATAATACAGATTTTCTTTGTTACTTAATCAAATTGTCTAATCTTCCGTGGACAAGATCCACTTCTACGGGGGATACGATAAGCGTGACGCTCGACGCGCTCGAGTCGCGTCATCTCGGCCGGCTTCTAGTGCACCGCACACCGAACAATCAAATATATTGTATTTATTGCACGCCCTCGCCGATGTTCACACAAATAATTCAAATTGATATATGTATATTTAATTAACGTAGTGCATTATTACAATGTAAAAGATTAAATCGGCAAAAAATCTTCATTGTTATTATATTATATTAATTAAAAATAAATTAAAATTGAATAATCTTATATTAATACTCCATAGTACTTTCACACAGAAATACATAATTGTCTAATAGGAGGAAACAAAAAAAAAAGATTCTAGCAGAATTACATAAAAACTAGACACATTTTGTCTATCGAATAGATTTTGTATAAGCATATTTAAATATGGCGCATATATAATGAGTACATGATTAAAATGATAATGATTTGTGATAAACACATAACCAGCACAACTGATATGTTCCAAACAAAACGCGATCACATGCGACTTGCGAGCCAGTCTCGGACCGCCGGACCGCCGCAACGCCGCACCAACGTACACATTACACAGACATATCGAATTACTTGATGTTCCATATAAATGGATAGCGATGGGTACGATAAAATTATAGGGCCTTATATTTTTTCCTCCGATTTCCTTGGATTCCGGATCGTGTAGTCCCAACTATATGATCCGGAATCGAGTGGGCCCGGGAAAGTTCAGAGCACTGAAAATTGAACTCTGCGCTAATACAATAGAGTTAAAAAATCGCAGCGTCGAGTGTCCAGCTGTCATACATGACATTGACATTTGACTCGACACTCAAGTGTTCGATTTTTAACTCGGAACTATTTATTGCTTATAACATAACATTATATATAATACGACTCTATTGTATTAGAGCAGAGTTAGTCAGAGAGAGTCCCACCCTTAGATTAGTCAAGTGGAGCCACCAACAGTCGATCCCGGAACTGGAGCTATCGAGCCATGGAGTAGACAGAAAGCAGTAGAGTTATTCATAAATTCCGACTCGGATTCGAGAGCGTCCCTGCGCGGCAACCAATAAACACTTGCCGCGGTAAGCGTTGACCAATAACCGTGCCGTATGTTTTCGAATCGAAAGGGGATTGTGAATAGCCCTGCAAGAAAATTCGATCGCTGTCTTGAAAAATGTAGTCACGACACGCAGATCAACGTGTCTCATTTTAGTTCCGCGACCGACCACCAGATGCGCTGACGACCAACACACCTCTGTAATATAGCTTACACTTTCGCCTATTTTTTAATAATTATACATTAATTAATTTCTTATTTTGTAAAAAACATTTAGCTGTCGAAGTCTGTCGGTAAGGGTCGAGTTCCACAAATTGTTGTCATGGGAACTTCATACACATGCGTACATGTTACAATCACACTGACTGATGTAGGTGCATAGTGGGGTTTATTTGTCAATAAATTAATAGTAACAAAATATTTAACGACTACCCGACCCCAGCTGTAAGTTAGCAACATAAGTTATATGAATCAGTTGTGAATAAGTCGACAAAACAGTCGCGAGTTAGAATCGCGACGGCTACGTTACCCTAGTACATCTAATATACCATATAATGCGATACCCTCATAGTAAATTTCGATTTAATCATCTCTCTACGTATACTTTAATGTATTCATTACTCCACTTGCGCTGACGACAATTGCAGATTACAACAGCCTCAGTTAGTGCATCTTTTTAAATGACTTGACCCAGAAACCCAATTTTTTAACGAAATGTTGACTATCAACAGTACGGCTATGCCGTCTCATCCGCACACGCCTCAAATCGCATGTGTGTGAGTGCGATAGCATGCCTTGTCGCTAGAGATAAAACTGTAAATTGTCAACTTTTAGAATTGGCTCCCAGAAACACATCATAATAATTATATGTTTTTAAATTGTTTCTTGCCGGGATACGAATGCGCGTACTCCGACTGCGCCGACGCGCAAGCCACTGACACACATCGTTCAAAATAAAAACTTAACAGCCTCCGTGGTCCAGTGGTTTAGAGCTTGGCTCTCGACTCGGAGGTCGTGGGTTCGATTCCCGCATCGGAACAACATAAAATATTGTTTCCAAGTTTGGTTAGGACAATGCAGGCTGATCACCTGATTGTCATTGACATTTTGACTATCTATTATTATATATTATATAGATTATATATTTTATTATTCTTATATATATCGTGTCGGTCATCCGTCCCACTGGGTTTCAAGAGTAAATGAAGAGAGAGTGCTCTTATAACTCCTGCGTAGCTGGTCTGGTTTCAATGAAACCCATTTTCATTGAAACCAGACCAGCTACGCAGCAACGAAAACTTCGTCTAGTGAATAGTTTTTGCTCAGAAGCAAGTTTCGTCCATTTTATAGACAGAACCACCCTGCCTAGAGGTCTGCTAGTGGTCCAAATTCTTTAGTTACAACTTTTACTTAAACACTTAAGGGTTGCAATTACAATTATCATCAGCACAGAGCCAACAACAACAACATAACAGCTCAAGAACGTCGCCAGCACACAACTCTCCACGTGAATCCGATTGGTACGTTACGTGACCAAAACTTCGTTTCGTCACCGACTAGTGCTACGGCTACACCTAACTACACAATAATAAATAATACACCTAAAGCAGCTACCTAGCGCACTCTAATATAAACTATATTTACCACAGATATCATTGTACAGACTACAAATCATATGGCGGGAACTAAAACTAACGAAAACTAAACACAGCATGACACGCACTGCGCACAAAGTTTGAGATCTCAACAGACCACAGCAAAAGTAATTTCAATAATATTATGTTTGAATGCTTAGAATTTAGTATGAGGAGTTTTTAATGGTGGTCAATAGGGAACATGCAGTTGTTTTAAATCAGCAATTCCGAAAGGCAACATAACTATGGACAGATAAATGCAAAAAGTACATTAATCAGCTGCTAAATTTTAAGTTACAGGACTAAAAAAACGACCATTTTTTCTTGCTATGATTGAAAAACGATAGTAATTACTGTTCAAATCCTTATGATATTTGTGACATTTTTTCTTATAGACAACAATATGTAATTAAGTAAATTCTCACTTTTGATGACTATTTCGTCAACGGTCGATATGCCAACGGTCGTTTGACTCGATACTGATCGTAATTGCGAAGATAATATTTCCTGGCTTATTATGTACTTTTCGAACGCAAACAAAAAAATCTACACATGTTCCCTATTGAGGAACTCAACGTCTCAGTTGGAAGCCCTTTATGTATTTTGATCATCAGTGCTAGCTTACTTTATGATTTAGAATTTCGACATATGATCGAATGAATTTATAATTTGTGTACAGTGTGCGGCATTGTGGTTATATTGTATACTTAACACATTCCGTTTCAATATATACCTACCCTCGGTAAAAAAATCAAATTTATCTAAAGTACTTAAGATGTTTGCTTTTTAATGGTCACTACGTTTATTACGTAGTTTTGAGTGATTTACATATTACCAAGTTAATAGTTATTTTTTATTGTCAAATGTAGTGTGTATCTTACATGCCTTTATATTTTAACTTACTTATAATAGCTCAATTTTCATAATGAGGGTAGATAGATTGTGCGAATCGTTTTCTCCGTAATAATGGTAAATGTATACAAATGTGGCACATTCTGTCACCTGATCTGTCATTTGGTATATTGCTCCCATTTCGATACCAAGTTTGTATACATTTTTTTACATGTTATATTAAAAACATAATATTAATAATGTCAATAGTAAAAAAGGCGATTTATACAGAGTGATTATTGTTAATATTACATTATTTAACCCTGGTTACTGACGACGTCTGCGGAATGACAAACTGAAGATGGCACATCGACGACCCCGCGCGTTGCACGCCGCGCGCCGCTTCGTTTCACGTGAAGTATACTTCGTAATTATATTAAATACATACGTTATTTGGCAGTGACGGACATTCAAAACTTGGTCCTGAAAGTAAAGAAAGTTCAGTTAATTATATTATGCAAAAGTGTTATCGCATTTGTCCAAAAAGATCAGGTAATTGGTCTCAATGCTGCGTCATACAGACGTAATAATTCATTATACAACTGTAATGCTGGCCTAACTCTGGTGGTCCCATGGTCTTATCTATCTCTGTCCGAATTTAATAAAAATCGGTTAAGTTTGGGCGTGATTGGCTAAAACACAGATAGAAGCAACTTTGCCATTTCAAATAATGTAATATGGTAATACGGATGGACTACAGAGTGTGCCCGCCGCATCTCATGTCTCAGTCTCTCTTTATCTACGAGGGGAGGTCCAAAAGTTCGCGGAATGGAGGGGATGCATTGGGGATAGGGTAGCTCGCTTAGTGTCATACTAATTGAGCACTCATAATTAGTATATATATAAAATCTCAACCCTATAGCGCCATTCGTTTACGAGTACTCGCCTGCTAAACAAGTCAATCCGGAAGCAAACTGCAACTATGGAGAAAATTGAACATCGCGCTGTGATAAAATTCCTTACCAAGCAAGGAAAAAACGTTCAAACCATTTTAAATGAAATGGAAGCCGTTTATGGAGATCAGTGCCCTGGTAAAACAATGGTTTATAAGTGGCATGGACTTTTCAAACATGGTCGAGATTCAGTTGAAGACGACCCTCGCTCTGGGCGGCCAGTTGAGGCCACCACATCAGACATCGTCGAAAAAGTCGAAAAACTTGTACTGGAAGACACACGTTTAAAGAAAAAACAATTATCTGCATTTGTTGGAGTATCAGATACAACCATTTTGCGGATCCTGCACGGCCACTTGGGCATGACAAAAGTCAGTGCAAGATGGGTGCCGAGAATGCTCACGCCGCTTCAAAAACAGCAGCGCATCGACGCGTCTAATCACTTTTTGGAGGTGTGTGGAGACAACCCTGTGCAGATTTTGGAGCGGATTGTTACTGGAGATGAAACATGGGTTCATCACTTTGAACCTGAATCAAAACAGGAGTCCATGCAATGGCACAAAAAGGGTACACCACCTCCCAAGAAATTCAAAGTGTCAGAATCGGCTGGAAAGTTGATGGCCACTGTTTTTTGGGATTGTGAGGGAATATTACTGATTGATTATAAAGAAAAAGGTACCAGTATAACCGGAGAATACTACGCCACAATATTGGAAAAGTTAAAGGAGGCAATTAAAGAAAAACGTCGTGGAAAATTGGCCAAGGGTGTGTTGCTTTTGCAAGACAATGCGCCGGTTCACAAGAGCCGAGTTGCCATGGCTGCTCTTCACACGCATGGATTCGAACCACTTGTTCACCCACCCTACAGTCCAGACCTGGCCCCTAGCGATTTTTATTTCCAAATTTAAAAAAAGAGCTAAGGGGAAGGAAATTTTCCGACGATAACGTGAAGGAGGCAATTTCGGCGCATTTTGAGGCCAAAGACAAAAAATATTTTTTCGATGGTTTAGAAAAATTAATCCATAGATCAAATAAATGTATTACACTTAAGGATGATTATATTGAAAAGGAAAAATAAATTTATTGTTATATTTTATTAACAACCCTTTCATTCCGCGAACTTTTGGACCTCCCCTCGTAGAAGAGTTGTACGCACCGTTATAGGAAGAGCACGGGTCTGTCGGCGGCGCGGTCGGAGCCGCTGGAGTGCGAACGCCGCGTGCCGCCGCCGCCGCCGCCACCGCCCCCGCCGCCGCCGTCCGCCGCCGATGCGCCCGACCCCGAAGACGTCGACTTCACCTCGCCCTCGCGACCTGCTACAGAAATAAATAAAAATATAAATAAATCTCGAACTCTTACAAAAATACATCATTTTTTTGTAAACAATGAACATCAGTCAGAATATGTAGGTAGCACAAAATATAATTCTAAGTTCAATCAATCAATCGAAAGAAACATGTGTCATTACTCATTACAAACTTTTAAGCTATTGCATTTGGTCAGAAAAAATATAGCGTAACACAAGAATCGTAAACATTGGGTCGGATTATAATATAGCGTAACACAAGAATCGTAAACATTTGGTCGGATTATAATATAGCGTAACACAAGAATCGTAAACATTTGGTCGGATTATAATATAGCGTAACACAAGAATCGTAAACACTTGGAACCGCGCAATTTAGAAGAAAGTTGCGAACCTTTTGTGTTGTGTTGTGAAAAAAATGTTGTTTACATTTTTGAAGAGAAACTCTTTAAGCGCCTTGAGAGTGAAATTTCAAGATTTTAGATGATGAATTTCACGTCTGCCACATGTACTCTTTACATGCTCTTTTTGGGGTTTCATACCCAAAGGGTAAAAAACGTCTGTCTGTCTATCATCAGGATGTATCTCATGAGTCATGATAGCTAGACAGTTGAAATTTTTACAGATTATGTATTTCTGTTGCTGCTATAATTATTTAAAAGCTTGCGAGCTGGATTGAACTGACAATTGGAGTTCTTTAAACCTTTTTTCTCAGTATGGTAATATTGAAAAATGCCAAAAAAAAGATGTTACTCTGCATGATATTTAGCCACGGACTGTCTTTTTATAAATTGTTTTTTTTTTTTTTATTTGATTTGAAAATACATATGCTAAGTCCACCCTTTTTTTTAAGTTAAAACCTTTTTTCTCTTCTTATATAAGTCACACAAGTGTGAAAATTATTTCAGTATTTCAAGTAAGACTAATAAAAAAAAAAAAACTAGTCTAGACTCAGGGGAAGGTCGTTTTCGTTTTTGCAAGTTTTATCTCAAATATTTATAACGATTTTTTATCCGATTTCAATACTCTCCGGTCGGCGCAATACGCCCTTGTCGCCTACAAAATGAGTATAGGACTTGACGCTCAAGGTCACTGGCGTTATACAAAGTCTTAAACGGGGCTCCCATGCAACATAGTTCGACTCCGACTCGCAGTTGGCCTGTTTTTATATTTTCTATTGGTGATTGCAGAGTTACCGGCGGGCTCTTTGGCGGTGAGGTAGTTGGAGCCGCCGCTGCCTGACAGCACGCTCTCCTCGCGGCTGTAGCAGTAAGACCCTGGGTGAGTATAGTTACCGGCGGGCTCTTTGGCGGTGAGGTGGTCGGAGCCGGCGCTGGAGCCGCCGCTACCGGACAGCACGCTCTCCTCGCGGTTGTAGCCGTAGATGGTGTGCTCGCTGGTCACACACGACGAGTACTTGAACGGAATCGGCTGGTAGCCGTACGAGCCCGCGTACGGCATGTAGCCGGGGCCCATCATACTGCAATCAGAACTTTGTTATGAGTCAATCTTTCACAATTTAAGCACGACAGAGATCTGTCATCATTATAAGCTAAACGGAAAGACTCGTTCAAATATCATGAGTTGAGGAGAATATGAAATTTCTATATTTAATTTTAGTATCTTTAACCATTGATGGTCAAATGTATAGGTAAAGCAAATATAGCTCGAGTGTCAGTAGAAAGATGGCATCGAGTAGTCTGTGATTAGGCATCGACTTTAAACCCTTGTCGTGGATTCCTGCATATCGGTGTGCTCATATAATATAACACTGGCGTGTATACTGACGCGGGGTTGGGTAGCGGCGCGAGCGTGTCGCTGGCGAGGGAGTCGGCGTCGGGCGCGCGTAGGCGCAGCGCGGCCAGCTCGGCGCACAGCTCGCTCGCCACGTAGTAGCACTGCTCCGAGAACGTGATCTTGTTCACCGTGTGCCGGATGAAGCCCGCCTGCAACACAACACACAAGCCGATAAATCAGAAAGCATGACTGCCAATTCTATTTTCCATGTACCAAGTTTCAATCTAGAAGAATTTAAGGACACACAAGGTTCAATAAATCAAGCCATTTAGGTTAGGTGTGCCAGTTACCATTCAAAAAATTAACCCTCCTTCCCTGCCAGTTGGGTATTGGTGGGTGTCCAGTGGCCTTGCCAGTACAAAGTCATCCTCACCTTGAGCATATGCGAGGCGTACTTCCGCGCGTCACGGCGGTCAGCGATCCCGGCGACGTGCTGCAGGATCCAGTCGACGACGTCGGCGCCGATGAACGCGTTGGGAATGGTGATCTTGAGCCACATGCGGTCGCGAATCTCGAGGCCGGAGTCGGGGCGCAGCATGGCGCGCACCACCAACGCCATGTCCATGGCCACGCTCAGCTGCGGCTCAGCGTCGCGCTCGGGCAGCGACGGCGCCGGCAGCGACGACAGCGGCGGCGGCGGGTACGCCTCGCGTAGCGCCGCCGTGTGCGCCACCCACGCGCCTGGAAAGAACATTATGCATTGTTAAAATGCAGCGACAATAAATATATAATGCTATTATACGATCATTACAGTTTAAATATATTTGGTGTATGTTTCAGTTTATGTAAAATAGGTATTGATTGAACATACCACACGAGACTACAGGGCGATTGGGCGATTTATAAATTGATATGTGTCGATATGTACTCCAAACAACAACATTCTATTATCACTTTAGAGTAAAAATACAAATGAGGTTTGATAAAAATAATAGTTTACACTGTAGTTCTGCTAAATCATGAGAACCCTTTATATTGTTCCATGTAAATACTATTAGAATGCATTGCATGCATTCAAGAGAAACCCACCTGGATCTATGGGTCGCACGGGCTCAGTGCGCGGTATGGTAAAGTAGCCCTTAGGATTGGGGTCCCAGCACTTGGCCACCACCAGCTTGATGGGGCCGGGCTTCTGCACCACCTCCCGTAGCACACGCACCGCCTCGTCGTTCGTCATGTCCTCGAAGTTCACATCATTCACCTGTAAGTTATGTAGAAAACAATATGTTTATAACATTTTTTTAATAGCTAATCTCTAGCTTTTACTACATAATATAATATATATCTCAGCAAGAAGCATATTATATTCTATTATAACACTATTTAATGTGACATTAATCACTATTCTTACTTTTGTTTTATTGTTATGTTCTCATTGTATGCAAAATGCAGAATATTATAATTACATGAGAAGAGTCACATACATGTGATAATAATATTATTTATTTAATACTTTCTGCACAATCTACAATGGCTGGACTCAATGCCATAGGGCATTTTCTACTAATTTAAAAACAAAGATTATGTGGATAAAAAGCAGAATATGTTATAATCCTTTCTCATAATTTCTTTCCATAACAGCTCTTTTAGCTCAACACATTTGAACAGTATATATAACATATAATAACAGTATAACCAATTATTACAACATTCTTTGACCACAATACTCTTTGATACAGTTAAAAAAACATGACATGTACAGAGCATGTACACATGGCAGAAGTGGAACTTCATTCATCAATTATCCTACATTTAAAACCCAAAAATACTCTCATAGTGCCTAAATCACATCACTTTTTAAATTTGTATACCTAGCATGTTCTGTGTATTGAGTTGTACTTTAGAAAGTTAAGTTGTTATGTAAGAGTTATAAGTAGCTCCAACAGATGGCGTTATATGGCGACCAAAGTCGACGCGACCTTAAAATTTCAATCTCCACGTCGCCAAAAAAATTCATTAAATGTTATTATTATATGAACAGGGATCAGAGATATAAAAGTAAATAATAACACCATAAAATATGTAACACAATATATGTACCTCTACCTAGGTCAAATAATTGCACCAGAAGACCACATACAGAAAGAAATAGACACAAGAATAAGTAACTTGTGAAAAAGATACTGGTCACTGCCAGACGCATATGGCATAACGGAAAAGCAAAGAAAATCCCTACAAATATGTCAGAACAGAATGGAGAGGAGTATGTTAAATGTTAAACTGAAAGACAAAATCAAAGTAACTGAAATAGGGAATAACACTGGGGTGACAGATGTGACATATACAGTGAAGAGAATAAAGTAGAAATGGACGGGACATACAATAAGAAACAAGAAAAATAAATGGACCAAAGACATCACTGTATGGTACCCGTGAGATGGAAAAAGGAGGCGAGTAAGACAAAGGAAAAGATGGGAGGATGAGATAAAAGCAATGACAGGAACAACATGGAGCAGGAAGGCCTTTGACAAACAACTTAGAAAGAGTTTAGGGGAGGCCTTTGCCAAAGGGCCATTGGATGTAAATTAGTAAAGTTCAATAATGTAAAAAAAGAAAAATTGTAAGGGTATCTGAATAAAGGCTTATTTTATTTATTTATAATTTTATATTTTTATGGAAATTTTGTTTTATTTATGTTGGTAAGCAAAATTAGAGTATAATTTCCTTGTTCTGTGCAAGGTTAACAGTACAAAAAGTATACTTGTTTATATTATATATATTTTTTATCAAATTTTTTACAGAGGCTTTTAACACTAAGTTTATATTTACTTAGTAAGCAAAGTTTGTTATTTTATATTTAGAATACTTTTACTCTTTTTCTTATAGTATTTAGCAAACTACACAGTAATTTCTAGATATTTTATATTTTAAAATAAAATCTATTGTTGGCTGGTACAGAATTACAAGGCATTAAGACGGGCTATGTAAATTCTACTACTATTATTAATGTGAAACTTTGTGAGTATGAATGGATGGACGGATGTATGGATGAATGTTTGTTACTCTTTCATGCGAAAACTACTGAACGGATTTTGATTAAATTTGGTATGGTAGTAATTTAAGCTCTGGACTAACACATAGGCTACTTGTTATCCCGAAATAGTACAGTGTTCCCGAGTTGTCGAAATAGTACATTATCTATATTATAACGATAGTTAAAAACCTACAATCTTCTTCAAGTCATGCTAGTGATTGTCCAACACTTACAAGTGGATATATAAACTTTAGTGGTGTTTTCCATAATGTATATATAAGGCAAGAACCTTCACTGACTTGTATATGGTGATGGAGACACCTGTTACTTTTTTCTCTAGACATGTTTCTGAATTTTGCATTTTTATTGACATTTTATTAATACTACAATATAAAAGAGGGGCAAGCACTAACAATTGACAAGTATGTATTCCTAATTTTGCCATAATTTTATAATAATCTTTTGTTAATGTTATAAATATGTACTTGTCAATTATTGGTGCTAGTCCCACCGAGCTGTAAGACATTTAAACTGATATAAAGAGTCAAATAACTCCCAACATGGAATAATTATTATACCAGGTATATAGAAAAAATATAGTACCTTTTTCTATTATAGGCAGATAGCTTATTTGCATGTTTTGTTTCTGTTACTTGATATAAAGGAAGCAGCAACAAAACTCCTCAATAACTATTGGACAGTTATTCGAAACAAGCCCTAACACACATTACCTATTGTTTGACAAGAAAACAGAATATTGTTAATGTACAGCAATTGTGTTTTACATAGATATTAGTTTATATAGATATAATACGAGACAAAATATGTATTTGTCTATATAATCTGGGTATGTTAACATCTGTGTTTATATTCATAATCTAAATATTGAGAGCATGCCAAGTATTAAGTATTTTTTTTTTAATAAAAGGTCCTAATGTAACATTCTTTACAATAATAAATCAATAACTTACTTGCAATATCATGTCACCGGGCTCTATCCTCCCATCAAGAGCAACAGCCCCTCCCTTCATAATACTTCCGACATAAATGCCCCCATCACCACCCTTGTTTGACTGCCCCACTATGGATATACCGAGAAAATTGACTGTATCCATATTCAATGTGACCGTGATGATATGCATGGACATGGTGGAGTCAGTGATGGAGGAGTACGAGGACGTCCGCGACATGACCTGCGGCCTCTTGCGCCGGCGCTGCGGCCTCTTGCGCGAGCTCACTTGCAGATGCGACACGCTGCTGCACTCTGTCAGCGCGCGGTCTACCGACGCGTTGGTGTGGCGTCCCGTCGTGGTCGTGATCTCCGACTGGCTGTCGAACAGGCTGGTGGAATCCAGGTCCGAGCTCAGCACGGACGCGGTCTCGTACTCCAGACCGTGGTTTCCGTATTTGGAGTGTCCGTTGATTCTGAGGCCCCTGTACTTGTATTTGTCGCACGAGGCTCGATGCCCGGGTCGGGAGCTGATAGTGCTGTCCGTGTCGGTGCAGGTGTCCCTGGTGAGAGGCGCGGTAGGGGCCCCGTGTACATTTTGTTTTCCCTTGCCAGCGTTGCTGTCCGTGCACTGAGACGCGCCGTCCGAGGGATTAGAACCCTCCGCAGACACTAACCACGACACGACGCGACCGTTAAAACACGGGAGATGAGCGTTATCATCGACGATTTCCTCTTTAACGACACCGAAATCATCATCCATTGACTTGAAAAAAAATTTATAATTCGGCCTATTCAATTGATTCTTAAAATCTAGTAGAGTCACTTTCTCGGGTGATATTGGTATTTTAACTAGGTACGGCGTCTCTTCATCGTCGATGTAATAAATAACTTTAGTTTCCTCCATTGTTATAACATTTATTATTGAAAATTATCAACACCCTGACGATCTATAAATATCGGTCGCCATCACAAAAATGGCTATAAAATTAGTTCCGTTCGTAAAGTGTACGTGGCGCCACCATAGCGTCATATGAACTCAAGGAAAAAAAATAATATGTACAAATTCTACAAAAATAATATGCAATACCTACCATATTTATTGCAATAATTGTAATGGTTATGAAAAGTAAAACCTATGTAAATAAAATAATTATTTCAATTTATTTTCTGTTTACGCTTCATGGACGTTCGAGTTTAAAATTTTAGCATAATAAAATTAGTCTGTACCTCTGTCTGTACAAAAGTTAATGTCATTCTCAACGTCAAGTGTTGTTTTGCCAGATAATTCAATGGGTGACGTTGTGGTTTTTGTAATTCCTTCAAAAATTTGTGTTATTCCGGTTCATAATATGTAATATTGGTAGAATTACCATTACAATTTTTAACATTAAATTATTAAAATTAAACCAACCATTAAATATTCGTTAGCGTGTACAAGTGTGGGAAAGTGGTACAACTTCAAAAAACGTGCTATTTTGTGTTATCTCCAAAACTACCTAGGAACTTTCAGTAAAGCTTCTGAACCACTATATTGAATCGAATGACTTGACTCATTGACTGCACTGAATAGGTATTTATTTGGACTTTGACTAGACTTTAGACTTGACGATTTAGGAATACGGTGTTGAAAATTGTAACGAAAATTCTATTTCCTGCCTTTTTCACTTGACACTGGCAATTAATTTTAAGCCGATGCCATAAATAAATAATAAAAAAAAGTGTTATGTCAAACGTCGAAAGAGTACTTTTGTGTCAAAAGCTAACGGAATTTGTTTTCAAATTGCAAAAATACCTACGTATTTATTTTATTATCTAATTCTATTGTAGTGTGAATTTGAATAGAAAATGTCTGTGACTCTTGTATTAGATATTAAGAAGGAACCATTGTATTTACGTGTGTTGGAAGAAATTGACGCACTTTACAAAAAAGTTGACGGTAAGAAACCTCAGGTAGCAAACTTAAGCTCCTGAATTTTCTTTCGAATTCATTAATTTTGATTGTAATTATTTCAATCTGTGATGATGATGCTTAATCTATTTCAGAAAAAATTTCACAACAGCAACAGCAAATAAAAGCTTTTAAGAAAAGGACAGAACTCGAATCTAAACTAGATCAAGAGCTTAAATTGAAGGTAAGAAAGCTTGGTGCTTTTACTTTCGTTACGAATTAAATCTACATTATAGTTTAAAAATTAAGAAATAAAAATAAAATATTGACTGTTACATTAAAACCTGGGGGCCACATAATATTTTGTTGATGGTGTAAAATTTATCGAAATTTCAGGCACAACTAACACAGAAGCTAGAGGAGCTGTCCCGAAGAGGTGGAGAGTTGGACCGAGTATGTGCGGCTCTGAAGACTCGTTTGAAAATAGCAGACAGCGACCAAAATCGACTAGATAATGCAAAGTATATCTTAAAAGTAGCTTAAGCATAGCAAATGTGTAAATTGAAGTAAATATTTTATCTAATTTATATTAGATATATTCATAATATTAGACAAATATTTTTTTGTTTTGTTTTAGGGAAACATATGAGCTAGCAAAAGAGCTGACAGGAATGAGGTTCGACTTCAGTGCCCCACCTAATGTGGCCAAGGGATGTATCCTTTTATAACAAAATGGTTTTATTTCAGATTGTGTTGAAATTACTTTAAAAATGAATAATGACTAATAAGCTAGACGACTGAAATTGTGTGTGAAAAAAAAAGTGAAATGAATAGTACTCTTAAATATTTCCAAGAAGAAACAGTACTTATATTAAAAAGTACAAATTCACAGAAAAGTATGAAATAAATCTTATTTTCTAAATAATTCCCCTTTTAAGTCCATTTAGAATAACTATTTCTCTACTCGATCTTCATAATTTTGAAGTTGGTACCAGCTAACTTAAATAAGAGAAATTCCTTATAAATAAAGAAATGCAAACTTACAATAACCAATTTATATATTATTATATTCCTTATTAATAACACAGATGTCAAAAATGAGGCCCGTAAAGTGCTCCAGTCTTTTGAAATGCAAGCAGACAGCAATGCCCTGTGGAACATTATTAATAGCTCATGCGACCCTGCCTGGCAGATGGATAAGGAGAATCACCCACCAAACTGAAATAAATTGTATATAACGGTTCTTCATTTTTTTTTAAATAAATATTATATATTTGACGAGGCTTATGGTGCACTTTTTTTTTATTCTTATTATTCTTTTATCTTATTCTTTCACAGTTCTTCATTTTTATTTACTCCTTAAGACACAAATTTTTACATTAAAAAATTTGTGTCTTAAGGAGTAAAAAAAAATTTTTGAGAAAAATCCTTACTCCTCACTAATAGGCTAGACAACTGAATTTTTATTGCATAAATGAATGGTACTCTTAAATATGAGTAATTTCCAAGAAGAAAATGTATATTAAATATCAATATCTTATTATAATGAAATAAAGCTTGTTTTCTAAATAATTTCCCTTTTAAATTTGGCTAGAATTTTAAGTATTTCTCTACTCAATCTACATAATTTTGAAGTCGGTACCAGCCCAAACAATGTCCTGATAAAACAATATTTTATAGAACTCACATTTAAGTTGGCTGGTACCGACTTCAAAATTATGAAGATTGAATAATATTTGTTTCATACTTTTTTGTACCTTTTGACTTTGGAAGTCGGCTTAATTTTTTCTTTAAAAATATTATTTTTTTCTTTTAGTCATATTTATTATATTATTGTTATTAATGCATTTCAAGAAAGTTTAAAAGAAGCGTTCGAATGAATAATTGAATACGCGAAGCTTCCATAAGGTATTGTATACAAGATAATGATGACGATTACTGTAATTGACATACTAGGCATATGCTTGCAGTTCTTTAAACAGCGCCGAAATCCCTAAACATGTATATATAAGGATTCGAGAGTTCTGTTCAGTACTATTTGAACCAGGGTACACCTTGGTGCAAAAGCTTACTTTTTGGTACCATATGATATGGTGATGGTATAGTATCAAAAATCAAAAAAAAAAAAAAAAAGAAAAAGTATCTTCGAAATCACTATATATGTGTCTATATAAATTTCGAGGAGCTCCTCCGATTCCTCATGGATCCCATCATCAGGTTTGTGTGGTATGGTGCACCACCTTGGTATCAAAAGGAACAAATTGGGATTATACACTATACAACAAAGAATTTTGGAAATCGGTCCACAGACGGCGGAGTAATCGTTGGACATAAAATTGAAAAAAAAGAAAAAAATACATCCGAACGTATGACCGCCTCCTTTTTTTAAGCCGGTCAAAATACCAAAACCTTCTCCTTAATGTAACAAATACTTTTCTGAAAACCGCATCAAAATCGGTTCAGCCAAACGCGAGATAATCGTGGATAGACATACAGGTCAAATCGAGAACCTACTTTTTTGTTTTGAAGTCGGTTAAAAACTCATAATAATTATGAAAATACCGAGTCATTGTTGGAAATATTGACATAGCTTCTAATCGCACCTTTCGCGCTTATAGATACATACACACACACTCTCTCTCACACACACCCTCGCTCACATTATACGCACACACTTTTAGCAAAATAACCTTTTACCTCCTAAAATTTAATATAATTTTTTTTTTTTCTTAAAGTTTTAATACGGCCTTTGGTATTTTATTCTAGCAGCGTATACAGTGCCCCACGAAAGATATGTTAACTTTACTACGCCTAAAATGTGGAAATATATGTTAACACATGCAAAAGGAACGTCCGCACGCGTTTTTTGTGTTTTATATTATAACTAGTTTTTGCCCGCAAGTTCGCCCGCGTCCAAGAACACCTTGGAGAAAAACTTCTTTAGCAAATAACTCTAATCACTCATATACTTATAATAATACTAGCTGTTGCCCGCGGCGGCCCTCGGGAACACTGTACTTTTTCGGGATAAAATGTAGCCTATGTTTTAATCCATAGCCTAAACTACAACCATACCAAATTTCATCGAAATCCGTTCAGTAGTTTTTGCGTAAAAGAGTAACAAACATCCATCCATTCTCACAAACTTTCACATTTTAAGATAAGTACTTGTGTTTACAAAATTGAAAATGTTTTTAGGGTTTCGTACCCAATAGGTAAAAACGGGACCCTATCAACTCGACGCGACGTGCGAGACCGTTTGATATTTAAATGTATTTTTCGCGCTTGAATATAAATTTTACAATGTCCTGTAAATATAAGATAATAATTTAAACTGTATGGTTTATGGGGGCTACTGTAATGTGTATAAAATGCTTAAAGTGAGTAACGTATTTAATTTGATATGGATTTTAAATCTGTAATATCTTCGAAAATATTAAATGCACAATGTATTTAAGGTACTAATTGGATAAGGATTAATGCCCTATTGCTTAAAATATCTCCGTAAATAAGCCTATATTTCTCGTAATAAGTAAAGGATAAAAAATGGATATTGTGGGTTATCCCTAAGAGATAGACATATATACCATCACGGACTTTTTTCTAAACCTTTTTAAGGTGTAGGTACAATACTGTGGTACATTATTTTGATCTATCTAGGGTTCAGCCAGCGTTTGCAATGTAAGCGCAAAAAAATGTGTTTATTTACGACATTAGAAACCTCTAAAATTATTAGTGTCTATCTACTTTATTATGCTTGTTATATATGTATGTAAACCTGCCTCTTGAATCACTCTACCCATTAAAAAAACCCGTATCAAAAACCGTTGTGTAGTTTTAAAAATCTAAGCATACATATGGACAGACAGAAAAAGCGACTGTTTTATACTGTAGTGACTAGGTACTGTATGTATGTGTCCAGCGTACGAAGGGTGCCGAACTTCCCCTAAGTACCTAATTACAAACTTGACCTTCTTTTGTTGTATATTAAAAGGTAATTGAAAACTTACTTTTTATGCTGAAAAGCCAGTTTGAACAAAAATTACGTTACAAAAACAACTGAAAACTGACACGATCATAATTCATAATACATAAGTTGCTTAGATCACCAGTACAACAATAAACATTATAATAAGTAGGTACATACTTATATTATGGTAATTTGACTATATTGGACATGAAAAAGGTTTATTTGTATTTTTAGACAATGTCATGGTATAATAATAACTCAAAGTTGTTGTTTCGCGTAAAACTACCGTCTTTTTTATAACAATCCTGAATCGCGCTATCGAAGTTTTTTAATTTTGGAGGATATATATACAGTTTATTGCAATTATATCGGAGTCCTACGAGGAAGGGGAGCCAGTTTCGCCAAGCTGGTCTAAGTTGGCGCCCTTTAGGCCCATAGCACACGGCGTATTTTAAACGCGCTGACGACGCGCAGAGAACGCGCCTATACGCGATTCAAACGAGATTGGATCGCAACCTTGTAATTAAGCACACGGGGCGATTGTAAAACGTTCCTCTACTGCGCGTATACGCGCAGATACAGCAGTACAGACGCGCTGTAGTCGCTCGTAGCTTTTGCGTTTTGATCAGAGACTCCTCTTCTTCAGTTGTACAATGGCGTCGGTTGAGACAACACTGCTTACGTTGGCTTTAGTACTTCTTTTAAAAAGTAAAAAACGTAAAAAAAAGCGAATTTATTGGATAGACCCATTTACGAGTGAAAAAAGATTGGGTGGTCATTATCATACAACTTTTAAAAAATTGTTAGTACATAGAAGATGGAAGAAATTTTATAATTGTTATCGAATGTCATATTCGTCATTCCAAGAACTTCTTTCGATTCTAAAACCTGAGTTAACTCGTCAAAATACAGCAATGAGATCATGTATATCGGCAGAAGAACGTTTGCTCATCACATTGAGGTAAGAAAACAACTAGTATTTATTTATTATGTATTTATTTATTTATTGACCTGTTACATTTTAAAATCAACCGTAAATTGTTATAAGTGCACTTAGATTATGAATAAGAGAAAAAGATTTATTCAATATCATCATACATGTCAGATATGATGTCGGAGTCATTTGTAACCGATTCATTGCTATCCAAATTTTGGAGTGAACTGACAGATTCATTTCTTGGCGCTGATTGATTACTTGGATATTGTGGCTGAAATTCAGACTGATATCCAGATCCAGACTGATATCCAGACTGGTATCCATACTGATGTTCATATTGAAATGCACCTTGGTATCTATTTTCATTTAATGTCCTCGATGACTGTCCCATATTTTTATATTTACGAATTAAATTTATCATATCAGCTTTGGCCTCTAACTTAAATTCCTCTTTGATAGCAGAAAAATCTTTAGCCAACGAAACTAAGAACAGTTTGTCGGGATTTTCAGATAAAATTGTATTATTTGCTTCCTTAGACTGTTTGAGATTTGCTGTCAGTGCTTCATACAATTTGTCTTGTGGGTCTTCATGTTTTGGAGTCTTTTTAGACTTCTTTGGTGAATGTGGTTTTTGAAAATCACAGTCTTGGTTATTCCGCAGAGCTGCATCATCATTTTGACTTGGAGATCTTATTTCGTAAAGCGGGTCTAAAAAAGTTAGCAAATTGGAATATATGTAGGGTCTTCTAGGTTTAGCTCCAGATCCACTGGAACAGTTATTGTTCTTCGCTTTGTCTCTTTTATAAGCGTCCTTAATACTCTTCCATTTTCTTTGAAGTTCAATGACTGAAAACGATAAATAATGTTAATAGTTTAGTTGTTTTTTAGGTTAATTTTAATTCATTTGAAATAAGTAGTTGTAGGTTTATTTTAATTAAAATATGTAAAATTTACGATAATAAGTGATTTTTAATAATGTTATTCTTTTCAGGTATTTAGCTACGGGTTGCTATTTCTCAGATATTCACTATGACTTTAAGTGTGGACAAACGACGGCAGGCATTATAGTCCGTGAAACAGTGAAAATAATATGGGATAAATTAAAAAACATCTGTATGCCAGAACCAACCGAAGAATCACATCTAAAAACTGCTGAAGGATTTATGAAATACGCAAATTTTCCCAACCTACTTGGGGCTATCGATGGGAAACATATTAGAGTTATAAAACCTCAACATAGTGGATCAGAGTATTTTAATTATAAAAAATATTTTTCCATCGTATTGCTTGCAATATGTGACGCAAATTACAGATTTATCGATATAGATGTTGGATGCTATGGAAAAGCTGCAGACTCAACAATACATGAATTTAGTGAATGGACCAAAAAGATAAGGCAAGGAAATTATAATATACCAAATGCGAGACCAATATCTAATAATGGGGTACCAATACCATTTACGTTTGTTGGAGATGAAGGCTTTGCATTATCTCAACATTTACAGAGACCATATGCTGGAAAAATCTTGCCACGGCAGAAAAGAATATATAATTACCGCTTGACACGTGCCAGACGATACATTGAATGTACATTTGGTATATTAAGCAACAAATTTAAAATCTTTAATCGGCCACTGAACGTTAGCGTGGACTTCAGTGTGGCTATTGTGAAAGCCTGTTGTGTACTGCATAATTTCATACGTGAACGTGACGGTTATAATTTTCATAATTCTTTGAGTGTAGCTGGTTTTGAAGATCCTCCTGAAGATGCAAGTTTGATTTCGATTGGTGCAAGACGGTCACAGGGACAACTAAGCGGAACTATGATACGAAATATGTACGCTGACTATTTTATTAGTGATGAAGGTGCAGTACCATGGCAAGATTCTAAAATTTAGGGTACCTACCTAATTACATTTTCTACTGTTTTACTGTTCTATGTACCGTCGAACTATAAACTATAATACATTATTTTTAAATAAATATAAGAAATCTTACCTGCCAGGTTTTTTTCCTTACTGGTTTTTTCATTGAAATTGTCATAAAAAATGTGGCACAATTCATCCCAAGCATTTCTTTTTAACACTTTGTTTGAATATTCGGGCAGTAGTGAATTCCATGTAGCTGGACGATTGTTTATTTCTGTTATAAAGCGGTCGGTGTCGAAGGGTTCCATTTTAAACGAAATACACGCGCAGCACACAATAAAACCTTATTGCAACTGAGGCGCGGGCGCAGTGGTGGCGTGAGCACCCCCACCCCCTCTGCCCGTACTCCGCTCCTTTGTACGCGCGTTTGTACCGCTTCAAATGCACGTATACGCGCTTCATGCGCGCGTTTCTATTATCAGTGCAAACGCAACTATCAGCGTTTACGGCGCCGAAGAAGCGCGTTCCTGAAACGCGCGTCGTCAGCGCGTTTAAAATACGCCGTGTGCTATGGGCCTTAGATGTGTCCCAACCCCGATTGGATGTAATAACCGGAAGGTCAGTTCCCAATCTACGAAGTCATTGTAGTGAATTCACTTGGACGTTGACAGCCGGAGACCATTGTCTCTAGATGTCATTATTACCTTAGACTCGTAGCGACTCCTTTTTGCAAATTTTATTTCTAAGTTTATTTATTAACACAAAAAATAACATCTTTTACAGTCATTACATAAATCGCCAAACTGTGGAGCAACTTGTTGGCGGTTGGAGTATTCTAAATAAAATATTCACTTCTATTTTAAACAATTTTCATCAAACAAATAATCTACAGCAAATAGCACCAATAAGTAAGTAGGTGCAAATTTTTTATGTTGCTTTAGTGCAATTTGTTAACAAGTCATAGTTTCATTACATGTTTAAGTACTTAAATTGTGGTATATTATATGGGTGATATTACACCTCTTGTCAAATGTCTTGGTCCGATGTACCTGTGTGTGTGATCAGGGGTCAGGAACTAATCGATGTCCAAGATTAGATCAAATAGGTATTAATGACGTATTAATAACTAGCTTTTGCCCGCAGCTTCGCCCGCGTGGGAGAGTATTTGTGGCAAAAAACTCCTTTAGCGAATATAGGTACCTACTGCAATATATGTATTTAGTAATAGCACAGAGTACCTAGTTGCTTAAGAAGTTTTTTGCCACGAACAGTACCACTTCGCGTGGTAGTGACAGAGTAGTACGTGGTAGAGAAATACAGACAGACAGACTCGGCGGGGGACTTGAATTTATAATAAATTTTAGAGGAAAGTCGAACGCGAAGTCCGCTGCTTGCCCACACCCGCCACGCTAGAACCTTTGGCTGGGACTATATGCTCCGGAATCCGGTATGCCGGTGAAAATTCAGAGCACTGAAAATAGATCTCTGCGCTAATACAATAGAGCTGAAAATCAAAGTGTCGAGTGTCATATATGTCATTGACATTTGACACGACACTAAGTGTCGTTTGTTTGTTAATTAAATTAATTAATTGTTAATTTAACAAGTCTTGTTTGTTCGATTTTCTGCTCTATTGTATTAACGAAGAGTTCTATTTTTAGCGCTCAGAAATTTCTCCCGACTTTTTTGCAGGCACGATTTCGTTCGTCCGCTTTTTTAACCGACTTCCAAAAAAGAAGACGTTATACGTTCTCCTGTATATTTTTTTCCTTTTCCTGTATATGTTCAACGATTACTCCGCGGTCTGTGGACCGATTTTCAAAATTATTTTCTTGATGTATAATCCCAAATTGGTCCTTTCGACATCAAAGTGGTGACCTGATGATGGGATCCATGAGGAATCGACGGAACTCCTCGAAATTAATATGGACACATATGGTGATTTCAACTTTTTCTGAAGTAGTCCAAGCATATATGCTACCAAAATGTAAGATTTTGCACCAAGGCTTACCCAGGATCCAAAAGTACTGAACAGAACTCCTGACTCCTTATATAGATGCATGTTTGGGGATTTCGGCGTTGTTTAAATAACTGCAAGCATATGCCACTATGTCAATTACAGTAATCGTATCATCACCACCATCATAACACCATACATCATCACATTAGGATACTTCTCGTAATATTTTACATCGTCGCGGATCTTTAAACATTACTTTGCCGTTTGTGAACCTATTTGCAAAATTCTTTTGTTGTTCTAAAGGTTATAATTCGAAATTTGTCCTTTAGTCACCAAAGTAATGACCATAATGGGATCCATGATGAATCGAGGGAACTCCTTATATGGACACATAGGTATAGTGATTTCGACTTTTTCTGAAGCAGTCCAAGCATATTATGTTAGTAAGCTAATAGCAAAAGTACTGAACAGAACTCCATACTCCTTATAGATACATGTTTAGGGATTCCGGCGTTGTTTAAAGAGCTGCAAGCATATGCTATTATGTAACTTACAGTAATCATCATCATCATCATCTTATATAAAATACCTAATGCAAGCTTCAAGTATTCAAATAATTGAATACGCGCCAAGCTTGCAATGTATAGACATTCGAACGCTTATTTAAAAACTTTCTTAAAATGTGTTAATAATTAATAATATAACAAATAGTTACGACTATAAAAAAAAATTTTTTAAACAGAAAATGAAATCCGACTGCCTAAGTAAAAATGCACAAAAAACTATGCAAATCCAACTACCACGGAAGAGACTTATCATTTTTCGGGTTAAAGCGCCAATGACACAAATAATGTGGCTTTCTATTGGTAAAATAATTTAAAACCTCTATAAAATATTAGTATAGTCCTGATGTTATCCATGACTTCGTACGCAAAAAATAAATCCTGGAAGAACCGCACTTTTTGCTGCGAATAAAAGTAGTATATGTATATATAGTATATGTATCCAGAGTCTAAACTACTACCATACCAAATTTCATCAAAATCCGTCCAGTAGATTCTGGAGATTAGCGGGTACAAACATGTAGACAAACAGATAATCAGACAAAAATTCTAAAACCCTTGTTTTGGGTTCTATGTCGTTCATAAAGCCCCCATGTAATAGTTTTTCTTATATATTATGTTCCATGAACAGACAGCGACCAGTTACGTATTTATTATATGTATACGTAGATATAAAAGCAAGACTGGACCAAAATATTTGTCAAATAATAATATGAGTGATAAGCCTCTCTTAGTTGCATTACATACTTACTGAAATTTCCTATTATTATTTTCGCAGTGCAGTGGCAAGACTCAGTACAGATAATAACAAAAAATTAAAAACCGACTTCCAAAGTAAATCCACAAAAAAGTATGAAAAAAAAAAAAATTACTAAATAATTCCCCTTTTAAATTCGGCAAAAATTTAACTATTTCTCTACTCAAACTTCTTAATTTTGAAGTCGGTACCAGGCACCAGCCCAAACATTAATCTACAATATTTTATAGAACTCACGTTCACATTTGCTGGTACCGACTTGGTTTACCGGTTTGAGTAGAGAAATAGTTAAAATTTAAGCCGAATTTAAAAGGGGGAATTATTGAGTAAATAAGTTTTGTTTCATAATTTTAAGTCCATTTTTACTTTGGAAATCAATTTTAATTTTTTGTTTAAAAATAATATTTCTCTTTTTAGTTAAATTTATTAAGTATCTATATAATTACTCAGGACACATTTTAAGAAAGTTATAAATACAAAAAAAGCCTCCGCTATTCTTACTCTTTCGGCAAAACAAACTCAAGAGTTTGAGCGTTATTTCATGTGAGTTTGCCGAGAGGCCGTGGTATTTCCCCAAATAAGCATTACCGATCTGCGGACCTAGGAAACCTTCACCAGTGATGATAATGATTAGATGCTATAATATTATGGAATTATTATTAGTATCTATTGTTATAGTCGCGAATTATATTTTGGCAGTAGCAAAATTTCAGAACAAAACTCTGATGAGTAGTTAGTACCTATGTCATCACAATAATATGTTGGTGTTTCGTGTGAAGATGGTGGTGATGATGATGATTACTGTAAGTGATATGAATGCCATCATATCACCGCTTGCAGTTCGATTCGAGAGTTTTGTTCAGTACTTTTTGATCCAGGGTAACTACACCTTGGTGCATAATCTTAGTTTTGGTAGCATATGCTTGGACTACTTCAGCGAAGCCAAAATCTGATACCTACATGTGGCCTATAAATTTCGAAGAGTTCCCAAGATTCCTCAAGGATCCCGATCCCATCGTTAGTTCACCACTTTGATGAAGTTTGATGTCAAAAGGACCAATTTTGGATTATACATCAAGAAAAGAATTTTGAAAATCGGTCCACAGACGGCGGAGTAATCGTTGAACATAATGAAAAAAAAAAAATATATATATATATATAATTATATACAGCCGAACGTATAACCGCCTCCTTTTTTTTGGAAGTCGGTTAAAAATTAATAGGATTATTTTAAGAAACATACCTACCTACGCTTTGAAAAGAAGTTTTTATTATTTTAAATAATTTGCGACTGTAAGTTACTTGCTGTTTTCATAAGAGAAGGCTCGTAGAAGGAAAGTAGTATGTTTCTGTAATTTGTTTTAAAAGAGGCATCTAGCGGTGAAAATATAATTTTAGTAACCACCATCTAGCGGACAATAATTGTAAAATAATTGAAAATTTTGATAAAACCCACGACGACGCCCTCTCCCCCTCTTATCATAAATACTTAATATGTAGGTAATAAATTAATATTACAGTTTTATTCTTTAATTAATTAATGTATTTTTGTATGTTGGAGATTATTTCAATTATTTAAGTTAGTAAACACAGCTTTTGTTTTCAAAAGTCTTTTTTAATAATCTTACTCTAATATCACCTAAATAATGTATACGACTTACTTGATGCTAGTAGTAATAATATATATATAACATAAACGTCCATTTACAATCAGCATGGGGCCACCATGCTAAGTATCCGAAGAACTTGTGTTACGGGGACCTGACAACGGACGTTCTTAAATAGGTACTTTTAAACTATACAAATTACAAAATATATTTAAGATTTTGACTATATTATATTATTATACACATCCATTAGTTAAGGAGCATTGAAAACTTTTTGTTCCCTCGGCGGGATTCGAACCCGCGACCTCCGGCTTGAGCGCCGAAGCGTTAACCACTGAGCCACAGAGGTCGTAAGGTAAGTAAGTATATAGTAAGCGTTTTTTTTACGGTAAAGCTGCTATTCATTTGGTCGAATTTAGTATTTTTGACAACGTTTAATTAAAGTGGCTAGGAACAGACTTATAAGTAAATTGGATATTTCATGGTAAATGGTAGTCTGTTAAGTCGGTTTACGGACGATATCTTTATGTATTAACGTCATCAGCTATCAACGGCTCAGGCGGAACGTGACAATTTTTCGTGCGTATAGCCAGCGTTCATTGATTTATAGGACGTTATCACGTCAAAAATGTAACGATACAAAAATGTCAGATACTGTTGTTTGACAAAAGAGGAGTCGCTACGAGTCTAAGGTGTTTGTGGACGTCGAATGACAATTGGTCTACGACTGTCGGAGAGTGGTCTTCTACCTTCGAGAGGCGAAGACTGTTAGTGGCATCGGTGATTAGAAGTGCGGATCGCTACTTCGCTAATCTTAATGTGCGGCAAGAGATACATCTTAACGGCGCCAACTTAGACCAGCTTGGCGAGACTGGCTTCCCTTCCTCGTAGGACTCCGATTTACTAACAGCGAACTGTATATATATGATACAAAAATATAAAAACTTCGATAGCGCGATTCAGGTTTGTTAAAAATATGTGGGTAATAGTTTTTTTTTAAATTTAAATGGCGTTCAGCTTAAAAATATTTGCCAGTGTCAAGTTAAAAAGGCGGAAAATCGAATTTTTATTTTAATTTTCAACACCGTATTTCTAAATTGTCAAGTCCAAAATCAAGTCACGGTCCAAATAAATAGTCAGTGCAGTCTATGAGTCAAGTCAGTCGATTCAGTAAAAGCGTAGAAACTTTACTGAAAGTTTCTAGGGAGGTTGGGGAACACAAAATAGCAAGCTTTTTTAGCAGCACTTTCCCCAACTTGTGCACGTTATATGTGCAATATTTAATTCATAATTTTCTACCAATATTACACATTAAGAACCGAAATAACATAAATTTAAAGAGGAAACACAAAAACAACAACGTCACTTTTCCACATCCTCGCCAAAACTCCGAGGGTAATAGTTCTATGATAAACTAAAGGGCTATACTGACCATCCAGCCCGCAAGCCCAAGGCAGGCCGCAGACTTGAAGCCAAAAAATAAGAATGATTGACACTAATGACAACAGCTATTGGTATCGGTGCTGGATTTGCTGGATGGGCCGTGAGTATGGCGCTTATAGAGATCATCGAGATCAATAATTCAACAATTAATAAAATTTTGTTGGATGCTATAAGTTAATATGATGTTAGCGTCACGTCACTTTGACAGCTCGAAGATCGCAAGCGTCACGGTACATAAATACCGCCGCCATGAAAATAAGCGCTACGCCTCCCTCGGTTTTTTCCAGGTATATTAATGTTTCGTAAATAAAACTTATGCATGATAAGTATATTAAAAAATATAATAAATTCCTTATGTGAATAAGTATTAAGGAGTTTTGCCGTGGAATTCAAATTTTTTCTTTGCGTCACTCTGTTTACAAAATGGAAAACTAGAAATATCGGATTATTTTGGAGTACGAGTTCCACCGTGGCACCAGTGCTGCAGAAACGGCTCGAAGGATTAATTATGTGTATGGTGGCGGTGTCGCAAAAAAAAAACACTGCATTTTTGGTTCCAACGTTTTCTTTGTGGAAAATTCGACCTGCAGAACAAGCGCCGTGGACGGCCGGAGACCAAGTTGATAATGAAGAATTTAAGACTATTGTGGAAGCGGATCCATCGCAAACCACGTCCAAGTTAGCTGCAGGCTGCGGTGTTAGTGATAAAACTGTATTAATCCACTTGCAGCAAATTGCGAAGGTGAAAAAGCTTGAAAGTTGGACCCCTCATGAATTGAGTGTAGCAAACCGACAAAAGCGCGTCGACTGCTGCGTTACATTACTCAACCGGCACAATAGTGAAGGGATTTTAAATCGAATCATTACTTGTGATGAAATGTGAATCCTTTAGGATAATCGGAAGCACTCATCGCAATGTCTGAATCCTGGCGAACCAGCCAAAGCCAAGCGAAAATTGACTCAAAAAAGTTACATGTGAGCGTTTGGTGGACTAGTGCCGGTGTCGTACTACTACTACAGTTTTCTTAAATCTGGCCAGACGATTACGGCAGATGTCTATTGCCAGCAACTGCAAATCATGATGGAAAATCTAGCTGCTAAACAACCTAGGTTGGTCATTCGCTCTAGGCCACTGCTGCTTCTGAACAACGCTAGACCACACACTGCACAACAGGCGGCTACCAAATTCATCCATTCATCAAAGACATCCACCGTAGGTACTCCCCAGACGTTGCTCCAACAGATTACCATTTTTTTCCAAATTTGGCTGTCCGAATGGTTTTCTTAGTAAAAGAATCAATGAACTAGGTACCTATGAGATGGCAAAAGTGCATAGATAGATTGCAATGGTATAATTTGAATAAATAAATAAATTATGTTTAAAAAAATCGACTTCATGTTCTTCTTTTACAAAAACCAATTTCATATGTAATGACCTAATATTTGGACTTTGACTAGACTTTAGACTTGATTTAGAAATACGAGGTTGAAAACGTAAACGAAAATTATATTTCCCGCCTTTTTAATTTGATACTGCAAATTGTTTTAAGCCGTAACACTATCAATAAATAAAAATATAAAGTATTAAGAATTAATGAGATTGATAATTAATTAATTATAGATAATAGATTCATTAATAATAAAGAATAAAGATGAACACAGAGTTAATTAAACGTCATAATATAAAGCTAGATCCACACTATAGATACTCGCGAAGTAGACCGAGGGAGTGCTCTATAGTCCGCTAGTTTTATCAAACATGAAGCTTCAAAATGCTGTGAGCAAATTGTTCTCTTACAAAACATGATTTGCACAACCTATAATCCAGACATCCCGAATCAATGTATCCTGAAAAATGAATAGTCAGAATAACATACTGGAGTCATATCCAAAAAAAATGTACGTCAGGAAATAGTTAAGAAAGGGTATTGTCACGAAATGTTAGGAAATGGTAAATGTAAAGGTGTGTTTTGAGTAGTAAAAATACTTTATAATCAGTCATCAGTATTTTAATCACAAAATCACGAATAAAGCTTTGGTAAACTGGAAAATAATAACAAAAAGAAGTCTTCTACAACAAACAAAAAAAAATAACAGGTCTTCCATGTGGCTTAACATATTCATTAAACATGTTACAAATTATATGAAAAAATCTGAAGATTTAAGTTACAACATAAAAAAATCTGCATAACATTAGCATAACAGGCTTCTTACTTCCAGACCATGACAATTTGGTGTGGTGTGTGGAGCATATTATTATACAATGTGTCCCGTCCGAGCCTTGAAAATGTCATAGATAAGCTAAAATTCAATAACATTTCTTAAAGACCAACATCGATTACAATAAAAAGAAACTCTTTCCTATATGAATAGTAACAGATAAGTCAGTACTTAGTATAGGAAGGTGTTTTCTTTAGTTTTCCATGTTGTTCTTCGAACAAAATGTTATTATATTTTTGCTCATGTATCACCTCTTGTAGGCTCCGACATCGGTGACCGGACACATTGTATATTATATTGCTTTACCACAAACGCAATGAAACCATATTATTTAGGCAGTATTTATCAATAGTTATTAAAGGCATCTGTTGCCTGTTAGTATAAAATACTTAAACAAGTTATTTTATTCATGCTTCATTAATATCTATAGCTCGCCCAAAAATATAATTTTCATTCACTTTATTAGGGTGAGGCAAAAACTCAATGATGTCTTTAAAATCTATTATAGAGATATCGTCCTCAACAATTCGAAACATATTTTTACTTTTTTTAGACTTCAGTCCCTTTACAACTATGCTTCCTCTACAAATATCCTCGATTAAACAGACATATCTGTAAATTTTCTTTGACTGTTTCGTATAAAATTTTGCTAGGATAAAATTTCCAATCATAGGAACTTCAGCATCTTTGGAAACGGTATCGACAACATTCTTGTTTGCTTTTATTATGAATTGTCCAGTTTTTTCGTCTAAGACATTGACAACCTCAATATCACTTAATATTTTTATATTTGTATGGCGAGATGGTATTAAGCTATTATTTGGTTCATGAAGTCCAAGTCTTCTATTCTCTTTTTCACTAATTATTTTGGGAATTGTATTTTTTCCGTCTTCATTGTCTTTTATCTCTTTATATATTCTTTCATCTTCACTGCTTAGATCTTCGCTAATCTCATATCCTTCACTTTCACTAGTTTCAGCATATGTTACATCAGAGTCCACTTCCGTGTCTGTAGAGTCCGTATTTCTCTTTCTATCTCTCTTTGCTGGTCTTTTATTAGTTACGGTTTCCTTTTTACGAATTAGTTGGTGTTCTTTCAGATCAAAACATTTGCAAAGTCCTCTATTGTTAGATTCGCAGTAACAACTTACATCCCTATAAAAAATCGACCCATCACAGTTTTGTGTAATGATCTGATGAACTTGAATTGTTCCTGACAGAGGTATTAGATCATCAGGTATTGTATTTTGAATAGCGGTTATATCTTCTTCCGGAATAAAAAATATTTTCACTCCAGTTTCTTGTGATTTCAGTAGAGTGTATGCTGCTTCTGCAGATGGTATGTCATGTTTATAAGCAACAAATTGGTCTAGCTTCCTTTTAACTGCACCACCAACGCCGTCTGCAGGGCCTTTGCCATGCGCAGCTTCGAAAAAGGACCAAGTACCGTAATCAAAGACGCTTTCACCAATAATTTTATTAAATAAATAAAAGTTTTTTTTCTGACGGTACTGCGTCGAAGGTCCGTCTGAGAAAAAGTGAATAACTCGTGCCTTTAGACATCTTTCTTTAGCGTACTCAATAATTGGTTTCAAATGAGCCCAAATCGCACCAGGATCATGAGAAAGCGATGGTGATATAGTACAAAATGAGATAGGACTGTTTCCTTGCAAGTAAATCACCCCAGTATGTAAAGTAAATTGATTTTTGCTTGCGCCAAAATGGGCAGATTGTATTTCTTCAGACATTTTGCATGTGAAATTTTCTGAGAAATCACATATTATAATAATCTCGTCTTCTTTCACTGTTTCTTTGCACATTTTGAATGCTGACGCTTGAGTTGCTATGTTAAAGTAGTGACGCTTGAAGATATGCAGTTCTTCTTTGAATTTTTTCACCAAAGTTTCTAAAGTTCCAGTAAATTCATTTTTCGTATATCTCTTTGTGACAATGGTCTTTGAATATCCCGGTTTGCCTTTGACATATTCATGGTTTTTTAAAATCCATTGTTGCCAACGTATTTCCTTTTTGTCATGAATATCAGTGTTAATTACTGGCATTTTGTCTTTACAAAACTCACAAGAAGAATACATGCAGGTTTTGGAATTACAGTCACAAGCAACTTCCTGCACAAGCTGTGACAGTGAGTTAGTTGTAAGTATTCCTAAAGCTTTGAGTTTGTCTGCTTTCAATTGTAAATTTGTATGTTTTGTGCACAGGCAGGTGTTTCTGTCATTTACATTGGGGCTTATAACATAAAATGGTCTATATCGCCCAAAAGTTGTTCGAGATGCTTTTCCTCCTTCTAATTGATACTTTTTGTACAAGTTGTCTAAAGTGTCTGTCAAAAACCGTTTTTGCATTTTTATCTTATTCAGAGTCCTGGTTTCACTTCGCCCTGCTGTAGACCGGCTTATGTCATCTCGAAGAAAAAAATTCCTAATGTCCTGTTCTAATATTCTGTTTGGGTTTTTAGACCCCTGTAGATTTCTTATTCTTCCTTTGAGACCTAATTTCAGTGAAAAATTGGATTTCATACGATACTTTCTGGTCATCTCGTTATCGGCAATTTTTTTGAGTTCCGCTTTTGTTACATTTGAGTTTGTATTTTTATATTGTGTTTCAAGGGAATTTGATAATACATTGAGCTCGAAAATTTTCTTTTTAATTTTATTTTTATCGTTTTCTGGGATTGTGGATGACAATGAATCTACAAAAGAGATAGTTTTACTTAGTGGAGTAGTAACTGGTGTCCTTTCTGCTTGCAAATTATTAGAAAACGGTTCGCTGAACACTTCTTCTTTTTCTTCTTGAACATCTTTGGAATCAGTTTGATTATTAATTATTCTACTTAATTCTTTGTTTCTTTTCTTACATCGGTATAATTTCTTTTGAAGAGCATTATTTTTTCGGTTCAAATCTATGACACTTTTTCGTAGTTCTTCATTTTCTGTTTTTAATTTACTTCTGTATAAAGCAGCTCGAATTTCTCTCCTTTTTTTTAGTTTTTCTTCGTTTTGTTTTTGAAAAATGTCTTGTTTCTTATCTTTTCTTTTTTTGTTTGCTTCACGCCATTTTTTTCTTTGAATGTTTTTTTCTTCTTCTGTTAAATTTGAAATTTTCTTTTGTCGCTGTTTGACCTTTTCAAGATGTTTCTTTCGCTTTTCTTCGTATTTCTCTGGTTGTTCTATTTTCAAACGTTCTAAATAACGTTTTTGGCGCTCTGCGCCAGTTAACGGCATCTAAAAGTTAAAAAAAAAACTCATAAATCAAAATAAATCAATAAACTTTTTTTGCTTTCCATAGGAAATGACACCATACAGCTAACACTAAAAAAAATAAGCAGTTTTCTTTAAGTATAGTATTCAACAACATTTTTCTTTTCATTCCATTGTTTACGGATATTTAAGTAAGTATTACATAGTTATGTTACTGCCAGATACGACACTATTGGATGATACACGCAGATCGTCCAATAGTATCGGTCTTAGCGCGAAGCACCACGCATATGCGGCCGCGGCATAACATTGGCTAAACGTAATCCACTGACATGGACAAGCTTAAAAAAATCTATTTGAAATGGTAGCGCCATCTCTTATTGTAATCAAAATTAAACTGTCAATACCTAAAAGAAAACTGCTCATTGACATCAAACAGTATAAACATCTAAATGCATGCTGTGAACTTGGCCTAACCATGATTTACAATTTACTGACGTCAGGAAGTCAGGAAATTGTATCAAGAAATTGACGTGCCATAACCTAACTTTTCCTATAATTTTTCAGATTGTTAAATTATTAACTTCGGCACTACATTATCTCATGATATGGTATATTTCGTATGTAATATAAATTGTAACATGTTCCTTACTCACTTTTCTGTCAACTAAAGAGCGTCAGTAAATAGGTCACACTTTTTTTCCACACACACCAAACGCACGTGAAAACATGAATGTCACGAAAACAAAAATGGCGGCAGTATAGCAACTTGTCTATGATACATGCCAATGTTGCCACCTTCAAAACCATAAAACTACCAAGGCACTGTAAAAAACCTAAAGTGGAAATTCGTGTCATTAAATGAGTGTCAGTAAATGGTTCGATTGAACAGGACACATAGTTTTACACGCTTTTTAATAGTTATTTATGTAATGTATAAAACAAATAGCATGAAATCAATAGGTTCATTTAGTTTCAATTGGTGTAGCTTGTTTAAATCAGCAGAATATTTAGAAAATCATTGGTAATACCGATTTTAAGAGGTAATAAAACTTTTGGACACCTACTTTTTTCGTAAATTACGCTATTTTGATGTAATAAAAATGTTTTTTTGGCTAGAATTTATTTAAAAATTGCTCATTTTATTGCTGAATTGTTTAGATTAGTATATTATTATACAGTTTGGATGACAGATCTATTATTATTTTAGCAAAATGATCGCGATACCACTTAAAAGACAGTACTATGGTAAAATATGTACAACTTTTTTGGATATGACTCACTGATGAATTCGATATCTATATTTTTTGTGCTGTCACAGCCCTCAATTTTTCTGCAGTGTGGGGCTGGTTTATAAATTAAAAATGCATCAATTCAGGATAAGTTTATCCGCACATATTTTATTGTAATAAAGAATAACGAATTTAAACAAAAGCTTGATAATATAATTGAATAATTATTTTTTAATAACTAGCTAATTTTTATGTGTTTAGTGACATAATATTATGAAGAAAAACAAAATTGCAAATAGTATTATAACACAATAAGTTATACTTCTTCATTTTGAAACAGTTATAGCAAGAAAGAAATTTGAAGTTTTATAAATTACTACTTTTAAACATTACCCTAATTTAGGATTTTGTACGATTCAGTGGCAACACTTATTGACCGAGAATTTTTGTTTATTTATTGCGTTATGTGTTATTATGTAGACAAAATAATACTTACAGATGGAAATAACGTTGTCCTTTAGTTTATCAGAAGTTTCAGACCTCTTTTTACAGTAAAAAAACACCACAATTCGGCATTTTTAGCTCCGGTTCGTCTCGCCTCACTGCAATTTGCCGAATACGTCAATAACGCGCGGCAACTCGTTTTATATAACCGGTATGACCGGCGGTCTCGTATCTGGTGAACCACTCGTGGGAACGTAGGCTTAGAGCAATAATCCAACAATTCTTTGCTATGCAATTTATTACAAAAAAAAAAAAACACGACAAATTACAAATAGCAAAGATGGACGGTAGATTCAAAAAATAATGTTTCAGATGGTTTGCAATGCTGTGCAGATAAAACATAAGAGTTAATTTGTTGATCTTCTGTAATCAAAAAGATCTTTTGTGTCTATTATAAAATAATTCAAGGTATTTTTTACTTTTTAAGTAACTACTTGTAGAAAATATTATTTATCAGTTAGCACAGTAGGGCTAAGCCTTAATCAAATTTCAAACTTCGAATCCTTGTGTCGGTAACAACTTTTTGTAATTTGTGTTATCATGTACCTACATAAAAAGTAATACTTATTTTACAGGATGACTAACAAGAAAAAGAAGTCAAAGAAATTAGTGATCGCTTTTAACGAATGCCATATATCATGTCCGAAACAAAACCTCGCCACTATAGAAAATCCAAACACAGGATCTGCTTTAGTTTTTACAGAGCACTTCGACCCCGACCTTTTGACAAAATGGCCAACACCTAGCCTTAAAGTGTCAGATATTGTATTGCATAAACCTATTGATTTTGCCAAACATGCACGTAAACTTTTGGCTAGAGGAGTAAATTTCTATCATCCTATTCTCGGTAAAAATAGCACAAGAATTAGTTGCCCAACTTACGAGGACCATAAAGCTATCGTCCAATATTTTGATATAAAGAATCTGCCCTATCACACATTCGGAAATCCATTTAAAAGGAAGATGAAAGTTGTGGTTAGAGGATTGAAAAACATAGACGAAGACAAATTAAAAGCAGAACTAAAAACTTCATTACCTGTAGTCAGAGTACATAAAATGGTAAGACACCGAAATGAAAAGGACAAAAATATGCTTTTCCTGGTGGTTGTGCCGAACAACAAGAAAGGGAGAAAAATGCTTCTAGTTAGGCAAATACTTGGACACGATGTTAAACTGGAACCTATTAATAACAAAACTAAGCAGTGCTACCGGTGCCAAATGTGGGGGCACTCCCAGAGGTACTGTCACGGAAAAATTAAATGTGTAAAGTGTGCGGGTAACCATTTGTCCAAAGAGTGTGATAGAAACCCCAAGGATCCTGTTAAATGTGCCAACTGTGGTGAAGAAGGCCATGTTGCTAGCTTCAGGGGTTGCTCCCAATGTCCTGAATCAGATGTTTACAAATGTGCACATCCACGGAAAAGTATGAATACACTACAAGATCATTCAGTATTGGTTACTCCTGAAACTTGCAGTCGTTTGTACAAAAATGTGAATTACGAATTATAAAAATGTTGATTTACTATTCAGTTGTAATATGTGCATAGTGTTTATGGTTTTAGATTTAAAGTTCCATTATACTACTTTTTCTTTGAGTTTATATTGTTACCATGTTTATAAAAAGGTAAGAAGTAACACAGTGTATTTTTTAAGCGTCCATTTAGGTGTCGGGAGACTCGAAGGATGTAGTTTAGTAACAATTTAAAGTTTTCTAATAATTTAAAGGTTTTTTGTTAAAATCCTTATTACATAATTTAGGCCAAGATATTTTATTAATTTAATATACCTTCACTCGCTTGGCGAAACAGTACAATTTTTTTTTATGATTCCCGTGCAAGTCTGTGGAATCTTGCCAGTCGAGCCGACCTATTGTACTGGAATGATCCAGTAGAAGTATATTGTGCAACGCAGTGCAGTAGTGGGGTAACCTCATGGTTACCCCACTACTGCACTACACACAATATACTTACACATTTACCTACTTGTTCTGAGACTTGTTCTAAGACTTGGCTGAGAGTAGAGACACATGCAGCTATAAAATGGCGGCATGTACATTATGCGCCGCCGTCAAGTAGTACCATTACACTCAATTAACTGTCGTTTACAATGTATTCTGGTCATATGCTACCGCATGGTCACATGCAGTAACTGGTATGTATAATTTGTTATTAAATAATCTAGCTTCGATGTTACTAAAACTAGAAATAAAATGAAAAACATCACTGTTTATGTTAAAATATGTATTCCGGTGTTCAGGCGTTGTGGAAGACGCTCTTCGCCTTCTTCTGCTTCTTGAGTTTCTCCCTCTTCTTCTTCGTCCTCTCGGTGCTGCGGAGCAGTTGCACGATGGCGTCCTCGGGCGGGGCGTCGTCGCACGTGGCGTCGTCGCACGTGGCGTCGTCCAACGTGGCGTCGTCGCACGTGGCGCCGGGTCGCGTGTCGTGAAGCACGTCTGCATTTGTGCTGCCCTCCGTTGACGGCTTAATGCGCTTCCGATCTTCGTGATCCGGCGCACGACGCTTCTTGCTGGTTTTTTCTCTAAAAATTAGAATTGTATTAATCCCCGACATTATCAAGCTGTGCCAAAACATGTGAGCTGTAGCCCAAGCAGGAGCGCGGCGCCCAAATACATACGTAGTTGTAGTAGTCAATTGCTTGTGGGTTACAGATATTGATGAATTAAAGCTAAAAAACATTAAGTTACCTTTCAAACAATAACAAAAAGTAACAAAAACAAAAAAATATATGTTAAGTTTCATTACTATAAAATGAATTAGCATGGATCATAGTCCCTACTGCAGTACCGCCTACCGGTATCGTATTTACCTACGGCTGGTACTATATGCTCCGGAAACCGGAACGTCGGTGAAAATTCAGAGCACTAAAAATAGAACTCTGCGCTAATACAATAGAGTTGAAAATCGAGCACATGAGTCATGGAGAATAGAGGTAAGGAGTACCATCTCCATACATGAAAAGTGTCCGTAAAATAGCGTCAAATATGAAGCGCTACAGACGCAAGGGTGTAAAGCGGCAAAATTTAAACGGATATTTAAATCTTGGGATCTTCTTCGGTTTTATATAATATAATTTTTTTTTCGACTATACGAGTAATTAGAATATTCATGATTTACTGAATTAACTACTAAAAACTAGTCATAGTCATCAAAAATTCTAACTCCATAGCACACACCCTTGCCACTCTAGCGCCATTATGGCCAGTTTTGGAACTATTATTTAATTACTTTTGTCGGACACTTTTTGGCATTTCTGCCTTAGAGAGATGGTACTCCTTGCCTCTATTCTCCATGACATGAGTGTCGAGTCAAATGTCAATGTCATATATGACTCGACACCTGACACATCGATTTCCAACTCTATTGTATTAGCACAAAGTTCTATTTTCAATGCTCAAGATTTTCTACGGCCTTCCGGATTCCGGTGCATATAGACCCAGCGTAAGGGTTATGGCCCGGGGCGGCTGGATGATTTCTTTGGGCGCTTTAATGTTGTCAACTTTTCTGAGTTCTCTTTAAGAATACATTCTCATATAATAGCCCTATATGAAAATTTATGGGGAGTAATAATGGAAGTTTAGGTTTCATGCACAAGTATCTTGCGCATTTTGGTATACATGGTATAGTAATACTAGTACTATACTATGTATGTTGACATGACAGACGAACGGGCCCGGGCAAAATCCCTTCACCAATCCATGGAGTATCACCCGGACGTGGTTATACAGGCCGAATCATGCGCACCCTACACCCTACTGTCCTGGGCCCTACCCTTCAGGTGCACAATAGGCTACTTGACCTTGTTTTTATTTTGGACCTAGTTTTTCTTGTTAAAAGGAAATATAGATTTAGACATTTTGAGTATAAAATATATAATAATAATAAATTAAATATAATTCATCGAGGCCACCCGAGACCCCAGAGCCGGCACCTACCTGGCCCAGAGAATAAGTGTCGCAATCCAGCGAGGAATCTCTCTGAGCCTTCTAGGTACTCTGCCTGGTGGGGACGACCTGGGAGATTTCTTTGTTTTGTAGCATTTTAAGTTTTGGAGTAGTTATTATTTTTTTAGTACTCACCTACTTTTATAGTTTGTAAATATTTTAAATAGTTTTTAGTTAATAAATTACAGAGGGTACATATTGATTTGATCTACAGGGCGGGTCAATAAGTCCGTGACTTTTTGAATTTCTAACCTCCTTACTAAAAAAGCAACACTACTCCTGTCAACAGGCATCTGTCAGTTGACTCCTATCAAAATTTGAACTTGCTGCGTCAGTTAGTTTGTGTTTTACAGCTATCTTTATCAGACTATCCAGTAACTTAAGGAAACAATGGAAAAAAGTGAATTTCGTGTGCTTATTAAGCATTATTTTTTGCGAAAAAAAACCATTACCGAGACCAAGGCTAAGCTTGATAAATACTATGGGGACTCTGCACCATCGATTTCAATGGTAAAAAAGTGGTTTACTGAATTTCGTTTCGTACCGAAAGTCGACCACAAACGCAATCGTGTAACAACTTCACAGGAAGGTTTGGCGTTGTTTAATCACAATATGGAGGAGTTTTTGCGCCGTTTTGTAACCGTGGACGAAACATGGATCCATCACAACACACCAGAGACCAAACAACAGTCAAAACAGTGGGTTTCTAAGGGTGAATCGGCGCCAAAGAAGGCCAAGGTGGGTCTGTCAGCCAATAAAGTTATGGCGACTGTTTTTTGGGATGCACGTGGGATAATCCACATTGACTATCTTCAAAAGGGAAGAACAATTAATGGGGAATATTATGCCAACTTATTGGACCGCTTCAATGAGGATTTGAAAAAAAACCGACCTCATTTGGCCAAGAAAAAAGTTCTTTTTCACCAAGACAATGCAAGGGTGCACACATGTGCAGTTGCCATGGCAAAAATCCATGAATTGGGTTATGAATTGCTCCCACATCCACCCTATTCTCCAGATTTGGCTCCGAGTGACTACTTCTTGTTCCCAAACCTGAAAAAATGGCTCGGTGGAAAAAGATTTGACTCCAATGATGAAGTCATCTCGCAAACAAAGGCCTATTTTGAGGACCTCGACAAATCATATTTTTTGGAAGGGATAAAAAAATTGGAGAAGCGTTGGACAAAGTGTATAGAGCTCAAGGGGGACTACGTTGAAAAATAAAATGATTTATTTATCAAAAAATCTGTGTTTTATTCCAAAAGTCACGGACTTATTGACCCGCCCTCGTATGTATAAAAGCAGTTTTAATTATAATAAATACTAATATAATTCTTTATTTAAAATTAACCTACTTAATATTTTAAATATGTAAACATAATAATATATAACATAATAAGATATCTAAATAATTTACTTATTTATTCTAGTCTATTTCTAGTCTACCAATGATTGAATGATTTTAAGTATAATTCACGAACTCTGCGTTTGAATACATTTTTTGTCTCAGACATCCTAACTTCTTGGGGTAGTGAATTCCAAAGGAGGATGGACTGAATATGGAAGGACGAACGGACAAGGGAGGAGCTATGAGATATTTTTTATGCTTTCTATGACATTTGCGCCGTCATGACGAATCAAACGGCGTATCATTTATCAAAATCGCCTCACGCGTTTGGCCTAAACAGTGCACCCAAAGGTACAAACATACATACATGGGCTGATAAACACATTACCCTCCTTTGCGTCGCGCAGTCGGGTAAAAAGGGATTCGAACCCACCACATTCCAAATTTTCGAACAAAGCAAAAATTATACATATATAAGCATATCAAACTGCCGATCGGACTGACATAATGGATTCGAAATTATTGATATACATATTGTTGCACGACGACAGAAAAAATATAAATAGCTTCGAAATGCGCTGTTTCATAGGGATAGGACCTACCTAGATAGATTTTTCTCCCCCAAAACTCCTTGCGTACCAAATTACATGGTATTAATTATTATTATTTTCTTTTTTTATGTAGTTTTTTACTGAGGCTTTTAACACTTAAGTGGTGATGCCAGCCTCATAGGTTCAGTCATTGTTCCCTACACAAGGGACATAAAATTGTATATTTTGCTTGCCTCTGGGGACAACGGCTCAGAAAGGATACAGTTGATCTGTCCGCTGGCAGGCAGGCAACCCTAGATAAATCCTAGACCTCAAATCTATTGTTCGAACACAATCCAGCAATACATGTAATAGGTCCTCCAGATTCTGGCACACATCACAATTAGGTGAAGGATTTATCCCGACCAAATGACATAATGGTATTAATTGCAGCCGTTTTCGAGAAACCGATTTTATATATATATATACACAAAATTGTCTCGTTTAAAGTATAAGATTACAATTTGATATTATAAAACCGAACAATAATAATTAATGCACGCTCCGCTAACAGTCACGCTATTTTATAATCAACCCTCCTCTCCTCCCCCACCAGCCCAAACCGGACACCTCTGACGCACCTCTCCTCAACTTACTACCGCACCCCTCCGCTCCTCCCGTTACATAATATTAGTAAGGATTGCGTGACTCACTCAATGGCTTCCATGTCGTCGAACAAGCGGTCAAGCTCGTCGCCGTCCGCGCCCGCTTCCGATTCCGCCTCCGCGCCCCCCGCCTTCACCTCCGCGGCGCGGCGCAGCGGAGTGCTGCCCGTCGTCTTCAGCAGCACGCCCGTCAGCTTCGACGTCAGGTATTGCTATACGATAATATATTTTAAATTTTCCGTTCGAAACATCCGTCCCAGAGTCCGTTCGACTGACGGACACTTAAGAAAGAAAAGTGGAGTGTATAAAAACATATTGTTTCTTACATTATACCACTATACCAATACCAATTACCATTATTATTATACAATTACCTATTATTATAATTATATAATATACAATACTATGTTCAGATCTAATTCTATCTAATTTAATCTAAACGTAAACAAACAAAACAATAGCTACCAATTCTAATGGAACTTATTTACCCTTTAATTTTATACTTTAAAAGAGCTAATCTTGTATATATGTACAGGATGTCAGAAGACCACTTCCATTAACTTTGGGATATGATTATACTACTTTTTCTTATTACATTTTTTTTTTAATTTAATTATTTTACTTTTTATACATTTTAATCAAAAGAACAAGATGTTTAGAAGTATATTTTTTATTAAAATCAAAAAAACCTCATTACGCAATGTATCTTACTTCATTCACGGCGCGGGCCAATGACCCGGCCCGCGCCGTGCTCCTCTCCCAGTACCTACACGCGTCCAGCGGTGGTGTAAAATGCGGTGACTTAGAACCGTACACACACAAAAGTGACGGTAAGATAAGTGATAAAATAAGATTCCAAAATCCAATTTTGGAACTCGGGCCTCTGACCTAGATAATGCCATAGTCCGGATTTTTGCCAACTACCAAGTAAACATCCTAATTTCATAAATTCAAATAATTTAGTGCAAGTAAATTCTTAATGTCCAACGACAATCATCGCTTTTCTATCGAAATTACAGACGGTGTCTGAAAAACGACACTAACCGAAAGATGTAACGTGGTTGAACTGTAGGTAACAATGAAACTAAGTAGGTGTATAAAAGGGTGCCCGATGTAGCATTGGTGAAGAATTATTATTAATAATAAGTTACGTACGTAAGTCTGTACACCGTTCATAATATGTAAAACTATGCTAATAGCTATTTACTTACGTGAAAGAAGTATTGACTACTGAATGACTGCTAGTAGGAAGTAGGTACTAACTCTACTCCTAGTACTAAGTTCACGGAATCCATCGACCATCAGTTGACCGCGGCAAGGTGTTAAAAGTTAAAACTTAAAGTTATTAGAAAGTGTTTTTGTTGCATTTTGAAAATCGTTCCTAGCACCATAAATCATTACACGTATCACTTAAAACTTAACAACACAACACTACGTTTTTAAACATGACCTAATAGTGAAACACAAATCAGACGAAAACCTTTTATTTCGAGAGAAAAGCCGCAACTAAATTCGAAAATCTATTTCAAAACAACATAGTTCTTTTATCGACTTTCGGCAAAATTCAAAGGACAAAGGCCGACCACAGCCACGGCCACAGCACGGCTTCTTGGTGGCAATATCAAAAGCGTGCCACTCGACTCTTTCAAAAACTACCTAGGCTAAGTGATGTGACCTATGACAATTGAAACATTTACGTGTACGTAGTCGATATTTAAATTAGTTAATTGTTTGATATGCTTTTTTTCTTAGTTTTTGGAGTTTACTCCTTAAGAATCGATTTTCATATAAGGCCCCCGGTATGAAAAAAATATGAGGAGTTAAATCTACTGAACGAATGACCTCGTTACGTTTTCGTGCGCAACCTATTCTGCGCACCTTTCACTTTTTTTCACATGGCGCGAATTTTTGAACTCAAATCGATCGCTAAAGTTTTTGTTCCTTCTGAGGGACGTGTTTTACTTTTTAGAGTAAACTCCAGTCGTGCGTCGGAGCTGACACACACTTTTTTGCGATGCGATTATCGTCTTCCACGCGCCTCTCTCTTCACTCTTTTACGCGCCTTGAGTCTCCAGTAGATTTTGTAATAAGTTCATACAAATCAATGCGTATGCAAATTAAATAGCAATTTATCGATATGAAAAACTATCGACAAATTTCTGGACACATGCCTATGTTTTTTACATTAAATAATTTTCTCAGTTTGGTCAGTTGGCTGTAAGTGTAAACCCGCGTTTTTGAGTGACGTTCCCTGTTATTTTTTTAATTATCTACTTCTTATCTTCGTTTTAATTTCGTTTGTTTTAATAACTGTTTTATTTGTAATAAGTATTAACTGTTTGTTGTGACTTGTTTTTCGTGTTTGTGTCTCGTGTGTGGTTCGCCATACGCGTATACCACGCGTTACTATGGTATGAAGCATTTGGGAATGTCGCAGAGGCATTGAGGATTTACCGGAGGTGATATCCTCATGCCCGCCATCTTTCAGACTCTCGTACTGGCGTGCGAGTGTTAGAAAATAGGCCCATTGAGCTTCCAACGGTGGGCGGCAACTGGCCGTAAATATCGAGGAGCAAATTTTGAACGGTGCACCGGGATCCTCGTCTTGGAGCCCGCAGTGTGGCTAAAATGCTTAAACGTCAGCACGGTAGACTAGTTGCTACTTGCTGTTCGATTTAACAGTATGTACCTCATCTCATTTTATTTTCATTTATTTTTCTTCATCAATCAATCAATCAATCCTTTATTGCAAGAATATGGCTATACATAAGGTCTTAAAAATATTATAATAACTAGGATCCAACATTCTGCCATCACAATGGCGCGCAAAATATCCTTAACATGCACGGTGTTAGGTGTGTGAAGTAAACATTTATAAATTGCAATCTATTGGAATTAAATAAAATATAGAAATACAGTTAATAATTTAGGAGCATCAATAATTATTAATTATAACAATTTAAATAATAATTAAATAAATCACACAATTTTAGTATTAGTCATAGAAATTAAATAATGATATATTATATTATAGCGCGGCCCTTAAGTATTATTAAAAAAATTGTCTGTAAATTCGGTTTACTGACGATAGTTGAACGTGACAACGTCATAAGAAAATACTGATGGATCGCTCACTCAAGTAGGAGAGAGACAGATGCCGAACGCTGCCGAACGCGGAGGCCGATTGTGCCTCTTTGTCGCTCAATCCGCGCTCTCGCTTGCACTTCAAGCCTTAAATGGAACGCCTCAGAGCGAGGTAACGCCGCATGAGTCATGTTTTTTCGTGCGTGCAGCCGGCTCCATCGAATTATAAGACGTTGTCACGTCAAAAAAGGGCATAACAAAAAAAAAATAGTATTAAAAATCAATAGAAAAAGTAAGATATAGCTCAACATGTCATCATAACAATAAAATCTTAATAGTATTCATAATTCATAATCATTATAAAATCAAATAAATTCATTAATAAAATATGTCAAAATTATCATGTCATGTAAAGAGTAAAAATTAGATATCTAATGTCATATTTGTAAATTTAAAAATAACATTTATAATTCATAATCATCTTAAACCAAATAAATTCATTACTAAAATATTATGTCAAAATCATTATAATGTCATGTAAAAAGTAAAAATAAGATGTCTAATGTCATTTTTGTAAATTTAAAAATAACATTCATAATCATCATTAAATAAAATAAATTAATTAGTAAAATATTATTTCAAAATCATTATAATGTTATGTAAAAAGTAAAAATTATATATTATATATCATTTTTGTAAATTAAGGTAATATTCATTTATCTTTCTTTAAATGTCATGTATTCATTTAATGTATAAAAACAATTATTTAACAGCCATTTAGTTAATTGTCTTATAAAATTATCTAGGCTTAAGCTTTTGTAATGGTCAGGTAGCTTGTTATATACAGTAATGGCATTGATGTACACATTTTTTTATAGATATCATACCGGCACTGAGGCAGATATAGTTTATACTTGTGTCTTGGTGTAGTACTTCTATTATTAATATCAGAATTTTTGGGAAAGTACTGTGAAATTTGTTTTACAAATACAAGCATACCAGAGGCAGAATACGAAATTTCTGAAATAAGGGTTTGCAACTGTCTGAGGGCCAAGTTCCGCAAATGGCTTTTACACACTTCTGAACCTTAAATGCCTTGTCAATTTCAACAGAGTTCCTCCATAGCAATAGCACATACGAGAGCACCGAAGACACATATCCGTGGTATGCACATAATCCGGCCGCGGTCGAGACTTTGATACGTAACATTTTAATTGCATATACAAACTGCCACGTATGCAACAAACTAGACGTTTGTTGCATACGTGGCTTATGTGATCTTTCCAATCACAGTGTCTGTCTACTATGACACCTAAAAAATTTGTGGAATTAACTTCTCCTATTTAAATGCTATCAAAGGTTAAATTTAAGTCAATTTGTCGTGTCCTATAGTCCCTAAATTGAATAATTTTAGTTTTATTGATATTAATTTTTAGATTATTATATTTAAGCCATGAAATTATTTTGTCAACCGTATTACAAATGTCATTTTGGAACGAGTCTACATTCTCACATTTAATTATAGCTGTTGTATCATCTGCGAATAAAATAGTATTTTGATCTGTTACATTAGGTAAATCATTGATGTACAGCAAAAATAGTTCTGGCCCTAGTAAGCTTCCTTGCGGAACTCCAAATTCGTTGCATAGAAACTTCGACCTACTAGTAATTTGTTTCCCTTGCGTAATTTTTGAAATCTCTACGCACTGTCGTCTTCCCGTGAGGTAACTTTTAATCCAGTCATAGGCTTTGCCCCGTATTCCATATTTTTCGAGCTTGTATAGTAGAAGCTTATGATCTACAAAATCAAAGCTTTGCTCATGTCTAGGAATACGGCGACTACAGGCTTTTTATCGTTTAGAGATTCTGTAACATATTTTATAAGATTAAAACAGGCTAAAGATGTGTTACTATTTTTACGGAATCCAAACTGTTCTGATCCAAGTATATCATTCGCGGTGATAAATGCGTATAGTCTTTTTAGCATAATTTTCTGAAATATTTTTGATATTACCGGTATTTTATAGGCCTTTTTTGTTTTGTTTTTTGTTTGACAATGGATAGTTTTAATATTACAGGGAATGAACCTTCTTCGAAAGAAAGATTAATTATATAGCTCAAAGCCTTACTTTAAATCTTTAGCACAAGCTTTGATCATTTTTGTGTTCAAATCGTCAATTCCTACAGAATTTGTGTTGTTTAGACTATTTATAATTTGTAGAATTTCATTTTTATCCGTTGGCGTTAGTAAAATAGTTTTTTTTATAACATTATATAAAATTTTGTGTAATTGGTGTTTTAGCAATGTCATTTGTTTTAAATTTAAATTCTTTGTTAGTCAATTGTATATAGAAATTATTAAAAGTTTCGCATATGTCATTAGGAGCCGTATTAACTTTGTCATTATAATTAATTGTATTTATGTCCGAATTAGGTTTTATGTCAATAATATTGCTATTTATGATGTCCCAAACTGCTTTGTATTTATTATTATTATGTATATATTTATTACGAGGGCGGCACTGAAAATTTCGGGAATCAAGGAAGTGACACAACATTACTATTTAAAAATGTATTTATTGCTTTTCGAAGTATTCTCCGCGAAATTTGACACATTTTTCCATACGATGGAACCAATCATTGAAGCAACCATTCCATTCGGAAGTTGGGGTCTCCAAAATGGCCGTTTTGTAGGCGTCCACAGCTTCTTCAGGTGATGAAAATCTCTGACCACGCAATTTATTCTTTATTTTAGGGAAAGTATAGAAATCATTAGGGCTTAGGTCGGGGCTGTACGGCGGATGGTCTAATAATTCTATGATTTCTTGCTCTAAAAACTCTTTTGTTCTGTGCGCGGTGTGAGAACTCGCATTGTCGTGATGGAGGATGATGCGGCGGTTGCAGTTCTCTTTACGGAGTTCAGAAACGACCTGTGGCAAACAAATGTTAGCATACCATTCTGCATTAACCGTTCTTTGTCTCTCAAGAGGAATAGTCGCAACATGGCCGGTTTTGGAGACAAACGTGGCTACCATTTTTTTTGCATCACTCCGTGAACGAACAATTTTTGTTGGCTTTAACTCATTTTCGAATACCCAAACTCGTGTCTGGTTTTTTGTTTCGGGTTCGTACGCGTATATCCAGGATTCGTCACCTGATACGATGTTGTATACAGCATTTGAGGATATTGCGTGGAATCTTTCGAGAGTTCTGACGCACCAAGTAACGCGAGCCGCTTTTTGCTCTTCACAGAGCAAATGCGGTATCCATCGGGAAAACAACTTTTTTACACCTAATTGTTCATGCAAGATTATTTGTATTTGACTCATGCCAATGTCTAAAGTTGCCTGAATTTCGCGGTATGTCACATGTCGATCTTCCTCAATCAGCTTACGCACAGCATCAACGTTTCATTGGGTGACTGCAGTTTTTGGACGACCTTGACGGGGATCATCACTGAGCTTGACACGTCCACGTTGAAATTCAGCAAACCAGCGATAAATTGTGGTTTTGGATGGGGCTTCATCACCAAATGCAGAAATCATCCGGTCAACACACTGTTTTTGTGTTAAACCACTTCGAAAGTCATAATAAATCATCGCTCTAGAATTTTCTCGAGTCAATTCCATTTTCTCAACGACTAAACAAGTTTGACAAGACCTTGTGTCAAGACCGAGAATCTTTTTTTAATAAATAAACGGTATTCGATTTTTAAAACCAAGGAGTTTTAAATTAAAAAGATTTTAATATGACAGGAACAGTGGAAATATTCCATTCCCGATACTTTTAGTGCAGCCCTCGTATTTTGTAGTTGACTTGATTTATAGAGTTATTTTTTAGAGTTTTGTGGTAAATTAGACATCTTTTATAATATATAGCTTTAATACCACCTTTTATATTCTAGATATATTGTTTTAAACACTTACGGATTGTGTCGCGGTGCACGTGGTCACGGAGGACTGTGTCCTCCCGTGACCACGGCTGCTGGAAAGTCGGGAAAAAGAAAAGTGCACCGCGACACAATCCGTAAGTGTTTAAAACAATGAACAATATTCGCGAAAACCTAAGAAATCAATATATTTTAGATATAGTTTACTTTTTTCAATTCATGATTTTTTTAAACTTTTTGTAAGCCATGATTTATTCGATTTTTTATTATTATTTTTACATATTATAACAGGGAAGCAAAGTCTGAAAAATAAAACTATTGTTTTGTGAAATTCTTTGAAGGCATCATTTAAGTTGTTTATTTGGTAGATTTCGGAGAAATGAATTGATGACAAACATTTACAGAATTTAACTATATTTTCCTTGCTAAAGTCCTTAACAGATCTCGACCAGGAAATCAGTTCACGTTTGTTTTTTACCCTAATTGTGAGAGTTTGTCCTGTATCGTGATCCGACAGACATAGATGGTGGACTTCAGCTGAGCACGCGTTCATGGTACTTGCAAACTGGTCAAGGCATGATATTTTTCTTGTTGGTGTATTAATATGTAGTTTTATATTAAAATTTTTAATAAATTAATAAGCTCTTGGCACTTTTTATTAGGATTTAGAGTATCTAGGTTCCAGTCTCCGCATGAAACAATTTTTTTAGATCTGATTGCAATTTTTGTCATCAATTCCTCTAATTTTTCAATAAAAATGTTAGGATTGCTGTTAGGGGTCCGGTATATATATAAAATAGACATTTTTAGCGACATAATTTCAATACCCGATACTTCAAAACTAAAACTATTTCCAAATTCATTAACGATCCCTAGACTTTTGCACTCGATAATATTTTTCGCGAGTATGCAGAATTATATTCTTAATCAGAACAAAAAATTTAAAGTAATTAACTTAACAAAAGTTAGTAAATGTTAACTTAACAAAAGTTAGTAAATAGGTACTTGAATGTTATTAGAACTTTAAATAAACTAAGGCCTTTTCATCCGTTATTGGATGATTTATACAGTATTCTCCGAGCGAAGTAACCACTCTTGAAGTACTGTAGTGCCTGGGACAGTTGGTTTTTAAATGTCGTATGGTTGCCCAAGCACATACGGCATTCTAACAGCATAGTCAGTCAGTCCAGAGTAATGACTGGTCAATAAGTCTGTGCGGGTTTCCTCACGATGTTTTCCTTCACCGTTAGAGCGTCCGTATAATGTAATTGAGATCTGAAAATCTCATTGAATGAATTAATCTCCTTGGTACACGTCACAACCTGGGAATCGAACCTGCACTCTCTCGAGTGCGAATCAAACGGTCTACCCACTAGGCCACGGAGCTATCTAACTTTAAATAAGATTGTTATTAATCTATGCAATTTTCGTGGTTTATTTACTAAATACGGTACAGCTGCTAGTATCAGCTGATTTTCTCTATTCGCACATGCGCGGGCGCGGGGGACTAGTTTGCGCGGCCTACCCCGCGCACTCCCGCCTCAGACCGCCCGTGTGGTTACGTACGTTGTACATTGCGTATTGAAAATTTTAACTTTTACAAAAACAATCGATTAAAAGCAAATGACTAGTACCAATGGATCTATCTCATGGCCTAATATAAGCCCACGAAATTATCGGGACCGGTCTGAATACACCTGTATATAATCGTAAACTCGGAAAATGCAGGTAGTTTTGGCGGAAGAAAATCGATCTATCTAGGTATTATCCCTGAGAAACTGCGCATTTTATAAGCTATTTATGTTTTTCTTTTCGTCGCGCAACAATATATCAGTAATTTTGACTCTAATATGTCAATCCGATTGGTATATTATGTGTATTGTTGTTTCCAAGTTTGGTTAGGACAATTCAGGCTGATCACCTGATTGTCTGACAAGAAAGATGATCCATGCGTCGGATGGGCATGTAAAAAGTCGGACCTGCGCCTAATCTCTCGCCAGTCGTGTCGGTTATCCGTCCCACTGGGTTACGAGAGTAAAAGGAGGAGAGAGTGCCCAAGTGTGTACTGCGCACACACTTGGGCACTATAACATAACTCCTGCGTAGCTGGCCTGGTTTCAATGAAACAGGCCACCGTCGCCGAAATCGGTGTGGGAGCTATTATTGTGTAATTTTCGAGTTGTTTCGAAATTCGGAATGTGGTGGGTTCGAACCTCGATACAATATTTTTGTAATTCTTTTTTTAACCTCCTGGAGCTCCGAGCAAAGCTCGATTATCCAAGTACTCAAGAATTGAATGACACATTATTTTTGATGAAATTTAATATTTTTGTTTAGGTTGATATTAATGAGGCCCTGAACAGAATATTTGTATAACAATAATGAAAGTCCAACATAATAAGTGGGTTTACCTTGTACACCAGCTCCTTGCTGTCGTGCCCGTGCACGCGCAGATGTCGGTCGAGCGAGGTGCTGACCACGAGGCGCGCGCGGCGCTCGGCGACCACGGCCGTCACGGCGCCCACCGCGCCCTTGTACACGCGGTCCGGCCGCCCGCGCCGCAAGTCCACGCCCTGCAGCTGACCACGACCGAAGCCCACGACCACCTGTCTGTACACCGTTACTTATACTAACTCTGGCCGGAAAAACATAAAAATGACTTCAGTTTTGTCACCTTTGGGGACATCACCTACATAAACTTAATGAAAACATGTCCGTAAAGTATATTATGTATGAAAATATCACGTAGATGACAAATTTTGATTTACATAATTACGTTAAATAGCATTTTAATCAAGTTTTAAGACATATTTTGCTACAAATGCATTAAAATATTTGTACTATGCGAGTTGTGATAATGTATTGTCGGCCGTGCTTGCTCCAAGCTCACCGTTCTTCGAAGCCCGGGGTGAGGCAGGTGGCGGCCATCTTGAACTTCACGTTCACCACCGGCCGCCGCTGCGCGCGCGTGTCGTACAGCCTGCAATACCAGGATTTATATTGTACAGTACCAGGTGCTGCCCCCGACTTCGTGCGCAAAAAAAAACCCGCGGAAAGCGTACATTTTGCCGCAATAAAAAGTAGCCTATGTTCTTCCCCGTAGTCACTCTATATCTGTGCCAAATTTCATCAAAATCGGTCCAGTAGTTTCGGAGCCTATTCAATGCAAACAAACAAACAAACTAACCTTTCCTCTTTATTATTATTCAGTATGCCAGCTTTTGCCCGCGTTAAATTGGGTTGACGCGATGTCGTCATTATTTCTAGCCTATTCATTATTCTGATGTATAAGCCATATTATTGTAAAGTTTCATCTATATCCGTTATGTAGTTTTTGCGTGGAAGAGTGACAAACGTATTTATTACAGTACATTGTAGGAAGATTTGAGGGACGATCTGCAATTTCGACACACACTATAACGGCCCTGTGGCGCAACGGATAACGCGTCTGACTACGGATCAGAAGATTCCAGGTTCGAATCCTGGCAGGGTCGCAATTGTTCTTTTTTATGAATTTTACTTTTTTTACATGTCTGAATATACCTCGTCTTGCCATAAATACTGACACAAAGAAAAAAAAAAATTTCTATTGCAAATAACATTTATTACTTTTACAGTGCGTTAGTTTTATACATAAATATAAAACAATTTAAAATATAAAAAGCTTATTCGAAGTCGTCTCCATTGGCTACAATACAGTCCTTTAAACGTTGAGGCCTAGAATAGAATAGAAGAATAGAAGAGAATAGAAGCATGCACTCTTTCCATGGGAAAATTCTTCACTGCTAATCGTACGGATTGTTTTAGGGACTCCAAATTATCATGGCGTTTAGAGCAAGCTGTACTCTCTAAAACTGATCATAAATCACAATCCAGCGGATTAAGATCGGGACTAGACGACGGCCAGTCTTCAGCTCTGATGAAGTCCGAAACGTTCGTTTCCAACAAAGACTGCGTGGACCGAGCTTTATTACCCGACGTCGAGTCTTGCTGGATGGACCATTCTTGGTTATTGAAAATAACATAACAGTTGTTAAGGGGCTTCACTACCTTCTCAAGAATTATATCTTGATACACTTGTGCCGATGTTCTTTTTTAAATTATCAATTAAGAAATGACCAGTACGTCTCTTATAGGCTGCAAGTCGTAAGTCATCTTTTAAAATACGCGACATGGTTCTAGGTGCTATCTTCATCTCCCGAGATAAAATCTTTTGATTTCGGACAGGATTTCTTCGAATTCTTTCAATTCAAGCAGTAAGTGCTTGACCACCTTTATCGTTCGAACACTACGTGGACGGCCAGATCTTTTTTTGGAGGAGTTCTCATTGTACCTATTAATAGCCCGGTAAATAAACATTTTACTAATACCAAGCGTATGTAGAGTTTTAAAAATTGCATTTGGCTCATACCTTCTTTGTGTAATGCAATCACAGCGATTCGGTTCTCTTTATCACCACACTCCATTTTAATATCGCAAAATATTGTACAATGTATTGGCACCAAAATGAGAATACTCAATGAACAATCCTATAAAAATGAAAGATTCCAAATTCAAATATAATATTTAGTTTATTTTTAATTGTAACAGTATTTATGGCCAGATTAAGTATTCAAACTATACTGTTTCTTCTGAGAAGTTACTCATATTTAAGAGTACTATTCATTTATGCAATAAAAAAAAATGGTCATCATCCCTATTGCCCGCGGCTTTGCCCGCGTTTAGTTAGGTTTTAAACTTTCATCCCCTATTTAACCCACCTATGGGCTGAATTTTAGAAAACGCTAAAATATATAATAAATAATTTTTTCCGTACTCAATTCATACGAAATATCATGCAAATATGTCCTAGGAATAAAAAGTTTCATACAAACTTATTATTAATTTTACCCACTACTACCCACACCTATTTTACCCACTTAGGGGTTGAATTTTGAATAATCCTTCCTTAGTGGATGCCTACATGATATGAGAAATACGTGTGCATAATTTCAAATTTCTAGGCCTGTGCGTTGATACATCAATCATTGCCTTTTGCCAAAAAGCTTTGCCTTTTATATAATTATATAGATTAAAGCAATTTTATTTCGAATATCATAAAATTATTTACATAAAATTTATCCAAGTTCAGATTCAATTTATTCAAAATAATAATCTACTAAAAGTTTAGTTAATTATAGCTGTGCTCGTAACTAAGCTCATGACCAACTCATGCCTCCAATTTACCATTGAGCAACACTGACTGGAACAGTCAGCTATCTTTTATTTGATGTGTAGGTAATTTTAATTTTATTTAATACTAGCTTTTTGACCATGGCTTCAGCTGCGATATCGAGAGATATACAATAAATAACACTTTATTGCACACCGAAAACTACAAAATTAAACAATTTTTACAATAAATTTTACATAAAATGATGTACAAAAGGCGAACTTATTGCTAATAAGCAATCTCTACCAGCCAACCTTTTGTTTATGAGATCGGTCATAGAAAATAAAGATAGTGTAGGTGTACAAACTAAGAGAGCTTCATTAAATTTAAACATAATAAAACATATAATATACAATAACGACAGAAACAAATTTAGAGCTTATTAAGAAAATTTTGTTTTAATTTATTTTTAAAAGTATAAATTGAATCAGCGCGATGAATTTCCAAAGGCAGTGAGTTCCAAAGTGTTGCAGCGCGAACAGTAAAGGATTTGGAATATAGGGAAGTGGAGTGTGAGGGGATCTCAAGAGCCAGATTGCTGGAGGAGCGTAATGTTAATTGGTGGGTGTCACGTAAAAAGTTAAAACGATTTTTTTCGATTCGATAAACGAGATAGAGAGGAGGATAGCGAAGGATGGAACAGGATGGCGTAAAGAAGTGTGAGGATGTGAGTATCACGTCGGGACCGGATAGGAAGCCAGCAAAGTTTTTTTTCGTAATTCTGAAACATGGACATATTTCCGTAGGCCAAAAATGAATCTGATGCAAATGTTTTGGAGTTTATCAAGTTTATCTAGTAACTCTTCAGTGACATCAATAAAACAATCTTCAGCGTAGTCGAGTATGGGTAACAAAATAGTATGCGCCAGTGCCACCTTAGTGGTCATTGGGAGAAAGTTTCCAAGAACACGGAGAGATGCATTTGCTCGAAAGACATTACTACTGAATGCATAAATTTCATGTCTCCAGAAGAGATGACCGTCGAACATCTTTAACACCACCAACAATTCTTGGCACTGTCGACAATAGGGATCGGAGAGCCATTGAAACTCACCGTTGGAAGTTCCTGCCGCACTATTGTGCTCCCACCCCCTCTTTATAATCTCATAATATATAACATTCTTATATCACAGTATTAGTTACAGAATTCCTATTTGAACTTGACTGATTTTAACGAAATATTTGCAGGTGTATACAATAGGTACGAGAGCAGATTGTAAACTATTTTTCACACCCCTAAGTGATAAGGTTGACCCACCTCAGTTTTTACTTTACTTTATGATTTGGCATTAAAAATACATGTGACCCTCAATTTTTACCTTATTAACACCAACCCACATTGTTTAATAGCGATATTAGTTCTGTACCCCTGGTTGACAACTCTATCACACATCACCCGTAGCCTGTAGGGGTAGGTAGTAGTTTGTAGGTGTAGGTTAGAAGGTGTAGGACGTAGCAGTAGTTGTTGGTGTAGAAACTGTAGGTGTATGTAGGTAGTTATTTATTTCAGTTCATAGTTAAGACAGAACAACAGTGTACAGCTAATGTTAGTTTAGATTTTCAAAGTACAAACACATACCTGACATAACCATGCCTGGAGCACACTGCTAGGAGACTATCTGACAGGAAGGTGAGGTCGGACACCCACACCGGCCGCCGCAGCTGCAGAGAGTCATGCGGCAGATTCTTGGCAGTAAACACAGGTGCACACTCACCAAGTTTCCACACCTTAAGATCATTCTCTTCGCCTCCTGAAATAACATGGTTTGAGGCTTAGATAATTAAGAACATACATAGGGGTACATTAGAATAGTTAACAGTGTGCCAGAGTTTCGAGTTTTGACCATATATAAAATAATATAATGATTATTGTTAGATATATAATAAAATAGGATTATAGTTAATTGTTATAAATTGAAAAGTTTCTTTATATTCTAACATGGTGGTGATGAAAAACAAATATTGTTGGATACACATAAGTGTCAAGCCAGCATATTTTTAACTGACTTTTCCGTAGCAAAGCCAAAAGGAAGGGTGATAATTTTGGCAGTGTATGACTGTATGTTTGTTTGTTCCACTGTGGCGCTTAAACTACTGATCCTAGCAGAAAGGATATTTAGCGAGGAGATTTTAGTTTTAACAAATGTTTTAGGTGATATTGGCTTAGCTTATCTGAAGACAAAAGCAATATTTGTATATTCAAAAAAAAACAAGAAAAAATCTAAATGTAACCATTAATATGAATGATTGTGTTCTCCAAAATATAAGAAAAGTAAGGTATCTAGAAATGTTTCTTGATTCCTCACTGAAGTGGAGTGCTCATATTAATCAAACCACTAAAAAATGTTACAAGCTTCTCAATGTTTTGAAAGTATTACCAGGGAGTTCATGGGGTATTCATCCGAAACATTTGCGACAACTGTACATTTCTCTTGTCAAAAGTCATATTGATTATGGTAGCTTTTTATATGGGAGTTCAACTAAAACACATTTAAATAAACTTAACCTTATACAAGCGCACCTCACTTGTGTCTCGGGGGCAAGAGGTGTAGCCATTGCATACGAAGTTCTTAAAATTCTAAATGATTTTAATAAGACATCTTGCGTTAGACTACAATGGATACCCTCCCATATCGGCGTTAGAAGCAACGACATTGCCGATCGGCTGGCCAAGGAAGCAATCTGTGATGGCTGGGATATGTGCGCTCATATACAACCATACTACACAGAGATTTTCCAAGTAGCTAAACTAATTTGTATCGATTTATTGATTGTTCAACCTCCAAGGGTATCTGGCACAGAACTTTGAATAATGAGCCAGATCTGAACCCATGGTTTGAAGGCGTTAATATTTCCAGAAATAGTTTGGTTGCAGCTATGAGGTTGCGTTCCAGCCATGTTTCACTTGACAAGTTTAATCATATGATTGGGAAAAAGGAGTCCCCTCGGTGTGTTCACTGTGGTGTTACGGAAGACTTGATGCACTAGTTGGTGGATTGTGGCCGAAATCGTGACCTAAGAAGCCAGATGTTCCTGAAGAATTTTTTCGGGGGACAAATTAATATTACATTGGCAACGCCGCTCTCGCGGGATGCCCCTTTGTTAATTAAATATTATATTTTATCGCACTCGAGTACATTATTATGTCTTTATTAATTATAATAAAACTATGAGGCTGACATAGATGCCAAGTGCACCATAAGCCTCGTCAAATGTATTGATTAAAAAAATAAAATGATAGAGGTGTCAATGGATACTTAATAATGGCCCGGGTGACATAGCTTATGTAATTTACGTAGACGGATTATAGGTTTTTTATAAAATTGTAGTTATGGCATTTATGATATAGAAAAGGTTATCAGTAGATAGATACTTAATATATTTCACATGTTACCTGTGGCAAATAGTGTGTTGTCTTCTTCACAGACTCTCATTCTGTCAATTTTACCACCAGCATTAATGATAGAATTTTCTTTTTTACCCCACACCTGAACAACTCCACTAGCTAGTCCCGCTATCAACCCCCGTTTGTACCGTCCGAGCCCGACAACATCACCGGCGCCAAAGTCTGCTGTGTATGATTTTGTGACGCCATCTATGATGTTAAATACTTGAATCTGTAACATAACACAGTATAGTGACACAAGATTTTAGTAACTGCATAGTGAATAATAGTAATAAATAATATAGTTTTATGTAAGTACTTCTTTTTCTTTTTTAAGATGGCTCCTTAGGCTGGGACTATATAATCCGGAATCCGGAAGGCCGAAGAAAATTCAGAGTGCTGTAAATAGAACTTTGCACTAATACAATAGAGCTGAAAATCAAACACACGAGTGTCGGGTCAAATGTAAATGCCATATTTTTGTTAATGTGTTAAAGAGGCGGAGAAGATCAAAAATGAAATTCCAGAAAAATGAAAGGTGCTCTTTGCAATTGCTCTTAAATTGCTTAAATTGCTCTTAAAGGTGAAATAGCGAGGCTAAATCTGAAGCGCAAGATCTAGACCAATGGGCTACATGTAATAATGTAGAAATTAGAGGAATTCCAATGAAAAATAACGATAATCTTTACCAAATCGCCCCGAACATTGGTATTTTTTGCGAATATCCTACAAAAAAAAGACGAAATAAATTACATTGCACGAATACCCACAAAACTTCCAAATAAAGGTAAATCTATAATTATTTCATTTAATAATAGATATAGAAAAGAAGAACTAGTGGCTCTTGGCAGAAACAACAAGCAACTTGTCCTGAGTAACCTGGGGTTTTCCGCTACAAGTAAGTTTTATATCAACGACAAGTTTACCTGGGTAAAACACTGCAAGATCACCAGGAAATCGGAGTCATCACCTATCATTTATATAAAAAGCGAAAGAGATTTGCTCAAGATAGCCTAAATTATCGATCGATCAAATTTAAAATATTAAATTTAAATTGAATTTGTCACTTTAAAGTTTGAGATTCATTGACTTTTTCGGATTATTGGTTGTAAGCGGAGCTGTCGCCCGATTGAGTGCAAAGAGTGTACGCAACACTAGTAAGTACGCATGTCCACTGTTCGCGCCATACGGGTTAAATTCGTGTGCTCTATTTGCCGTGCGTGTTTCATCAACTCCGATGCGATATAACTTCACTGCTATCCTCGGTATTCCTAACTTTATTAAATTATTAATCGTAATAAACTATAAAATATATGAAGTTTTATATAGTGTTTTTAACTTACATAGCCTAAATCGTTTTAGGTATATTAAAGTATGGGGCGCTCGAGCAATTATTTTGAGTTTATTGAATTTTACAAGAACAATACATTTAAGTAATATGTTTTGTCAAATCGAAGTTGCTTACAATACGTATGAAAAATACATTGTTTCATTTTCAATTGGCTTATATTATGATTGGCATTATTACCTACATATTATGACGCTTGCGAATAATTTTAAGTGTGTTTTATACCTACGACATCGTTGTATTTGATAATTACGTTTTTTCGATTTTTTTGATTTCGTTTTCAACTCGAAATAATTTAAACTGATTCTCATTGGTACGAATTTATGAATAGTGACTTGATGTTAAATAGATTATATCCTAATGGCAATTATCAAGTTGCATGCCGTCAAATTACTTTATGCTTTAACTTTACAAAATAACATCGAATAATGTTTTTTTATAGATTCGAATCAGTTTATGCTGACTTCGTCTGTATCAGTTTATTTTTATTTTAGCGGTATTCGAAGCGAAGCGGCATATTAGAATAGTAACTAAAATTATTTTAACTTCAATTACCTACTAAAGAAATATTTATTACTAATTCAATAAGCTGCATAACACTATTTTTATACCAGAAAAAAACTCCCCTTATAACTAGTACCTAATTCAAGTTATCTACTATTGTTATTTAATAATTTGTCGTATTATAACAATAATTTTCTAATTCTCAGTATCATTTATAAAAATATTATATTGAGCTTTGTACTGTGTTCCCTTTTTAATAATTTTCAGACGCATGTTCTCACCTCCGATATGTTAAGTCTTAAACTATACTATCAAAATACTCGGGGACTACGCACTGAAACACATGAATTCAAACGTAATTTGTTACTGAAACAGTATTGATATCGTCGCCGTTACAGAGTCCTGGTTGATCGATGGTATCAGTAACAGTGAACTTTTCGACGAAGTACTACATTCAACGGACCGTCCCGAGTGGGCCTCCTCTGCAGACAACCTAATAGCACATCGACCAAATGTAATGTATGCACTTTATACCTCTGCAAATAAACACACGGTATCTCATTTAACGCCCAGTTATATAACTTCACAGAGAAGCTGTCATCAATAGTTAACTCATGTCCGGATGATATTTTAATTTAGGTGATTTTAATTTCAGTAACATAAATTGGTCGATGTTGGATAATTCTTTACAACCGTCATCGATTTCAGGTGAAACTCAATTCTACTTTTTTGATACTTTAGCGGAATGCAACCTCAACCAGTTTAAACTCATGCTATAACGCATCAAACAGGCTCCTAGATCTTGTATTCAGTAACAATTGTCTCTCTGTTTCTTGTTGCGAAGATCTCTTAATACCAGAGGACCCACATAATAAGGCCCTAGACTTAATTTTAAAATTAAAAATATCTACATTAATAAAACCTAACACAAGATTAAAATTCTATCATGAATCAGGTAATTATAATCAAAATAACGCTGTAATAGAAAAAGTAGACTGGGATAATTAACTAACAAAAATAACGTTGGCAAACGCTTAATGAAAGTATAAATTCTTGTGTACCGAAGAAGATTATAAAACCCATATCTTATCCCACCTGGTAAAATGCATTGTTGAAGAAATTACTAAACGAAAATCAGAAGTTTTTAAAAAAATATCGCAACTACGGTAATACCTTCGATTATCATACTTTTTCATTACTAAAAGAGCCAAAATAGTCAGACTACTGAATGTTACTCTACTTACTTAAGTACAATGGAAAATGAAATAATTGATAACCCTACTCTTTTGGAATTATATTCTTCCTTCTATTGGAATTATATTCTAACTTCAACCTTAATTTATGAAGATCAAGTTATGGATTCACCAGATAACATAATATGTAGTGTCTTTTCCCAATACTATCTGTCTATATATATTCACTTGCCACGCCGGTTCTTACGAACAACACCAACACATCCTGTAATCAATCCTTTAATACTGCGTCGTCTTCCTCTAACACAATAAGTAATATTGAGGTTACCCCCAATATAGTTTATAAACTACTCTCTACCATAGACTGTTCAAAAGGTGCCGGACCTGACTTAATTTCTCCTTTATTTATACTTTAATGTGCTAAAACCCTCACACAGCCATTATGCATTTTGTATAACAGATAAACGCATGAAGGTTCGTTCCCCCAATGTGGAAATCAGCCTTTATTACACCAATTTTCAAAAGAGGTAACAAAAACGAAATTAAAAACTATCGTCCTATCTCAAAACAGTGTTTGTTTGCTAAGATATTTGAACAAATTATACATAAATAAGTTTATCATTTGCTCTTAAATTACTTTATTCAGGAACAGCATGGGTTTTTCAAAAACCGCTCAACTAATTCTAACCTCGTTGACGTTATTGAATTCACAATCTATGGACTCAGGAGGTCAAGTGGACACCATTTTTACAGATTTTAGCAAGGCTTTCGACTTAATAGACCCTACTATACTGTTACAGAAACTCATAGTTTTATAATAAGAGCATGCTCCCAATTTAGCAGCTTCAAAATGATAAAGGTATTATACTGTTCATATGTTTGTACTTGTAGTATCCTCAGTACAAAGTACACATCAACAGATTAGAAACGATACAGCAAAATTTTGTCAGATACTTGCAGTATAAATGTAGCGATAATAATGGCAAATATGTATCCAGTTTTAAAAAACATCAGTTTTTGCTCCTTGAAGAGAGACGTCGACTAGCTGATATCACTTTTCTAGTAAAGATTGCTCAATTGCTAACACACATGCGACATAAGCTGATTCTCTCCACGCTTACTCACTCGTCTAACTACCTACAAAATAAATTTTTTATTCAATCTATTAATTCATTCAACCACTCTTTTAATTAGCCGGCAGATAGCTTCACACTCGATCTCTTTACCTCATAACCTAATATTTTTAGAAGTACTCTATCTAAAAACTGGTATTTGAAAACCGATCATAGTTCTTTGTAATTTAAGTAATAGTTAAACATTAATTTATTTTTGTTTAAGTCTAACCTATATGCGAAAACAATGTAATTGTGTATCTTTTTAGCAATGTAGATTTTTGTATTGTCAATTAATTACCGTTTTGTTTTCCTGTTAAATAAAATAAATAAATATATGACTGCTTGACACTTTGAATTACAACTCTATTTTATTAGCGCAGAGTTCTATTTTCAGTGCTCTGAATTTTCCCCGGCCTTCCGGTTCATATTATAGTCAAAGCCTTAGTGAGTCACCAATGTCATTGTCAGTTATTAAATAATAGTTTCAAAACTGGCCATAATGGCACTAGATTGAGAAGGGTGTGTGATATGAAGATAGCAATAAGAGATGGAGTGAAGTTTAATTATTTAAAATTTTTGATGACTTTATTAGACTAAAAGTAATTAATTCAGTAAATCATGAAAATACTAATTACTTGCGTAGTTGAAAATATTTTTATAAATATAATCGAAGCAGTTGCTAAGATTTAACTATCCGTTTAAATTTTTCCACTTTACACCTTTGCGTTTAGAGCTCCCTATTTAACAGACACTTTTTCATGTATGGAGATAGTACTCCTTACCTCTACACTCCATAATTCTGCCATAAGAGTTGGTGGTATGAAGAAACAAGAGTGCAGTGAAATGAAGAAAGTGTTTTATGCATATTTTTGTTGATTTTTTCATAATGATGTTCTTGTTCTTCTTCATTTGGCATATAATATATTATATAATATATCCCCTTAATAGAGTTGTCAGAGTGTAGATGAGGATGTTCATGTTCTTATAAAACTATAGTAATTAGTAAATATATTATACCTGTTGGTTTTTTCTAGCTAATAATATTTCCGTTTGCTCCGGGTTGCCCCAAGCCATAGATATAATAGTATCATCTTTTTGGAGGTCCTTTATTTCCACTAGGTTCTCGATACATTTTTTACTGTTTTTTGTAGAATCGGTGTGATATTTTATATCTGCACAAGACATAATCTCAATGTTAACGGTTAATTTTACACACATACACACATACATACCGGTGATTTTGTATTGTTCTATCAAAAGTCAATGGGCAGCGTACAACGTTACACCTCGAACTTTTGTTTATTATTTATTATACTATACAAGTTCATCTATAGAACATCAGTATCAGATAAATTGTGTGTAAGAAATAACCAAAATTTTACAAGTTGCACTCGAGAGCTATCTTGCACACTTCTATAATGTAAATCAACATTGAAACAACTCAATGGTTTTAAATACATACGTTTTAAAGATCCAATTTTACTCCCTACAAAAATATCTATTTCTCTATCTTCTAATAATAACATCGTTTTAAATTCGCGTTTTAAAATCACATCACACAAGCACACGTGAATTTGTTTTGGAAATTGACATTTGTAAACTGTCAATGTCAATGTTTTGTCTGTTTTTTTTTATATTATTGTTATTTATATATGGCATCAGCTTATACCATTTGCCAGTGTCAAGTTAAAAAGGCGGGAAATAGAACTTTCATTTCAATTTTCAACACCGTATTCCTAAATGGTCAAGTCTAAAGTCTAATCGAAGTCCAAATAAATAGTCAGTGCAGACCATGAGTCATGTCAGTCGATTCAGTATAGTGGTAGAAGCTTTACTGAAAGTTCCTAGTGAGTTTTGGAGGGAGACTCAAAATAGCACGTTTTTAGAAGTTGCCCACACTTGTGCACGTTAATGAATATTTAATGGTTAATATTCTACCAATATTACACATTAGGAACCGAAATAACACAAATTTATGAAAGAAATGCAAAATCCAGAACATCACCCATTGAATTCCCCGGCAAAACTCCTTGTCTTGTTTTTAATTTAATTTTTAGCAATGATTTATCACACAGGCTTTTGCATATTAGTCAGAAGTAGGGATGTCGGAAATGCAATAAAGTATTAATATATATATATATATATATATATATATATATATATATATATATATATATATATATATCGTATTGTTATTTTTTGAATATATATCGGTATGATATGACAGAGAATATTCGTGCTCTAAAAAATAATTTATTTGGCCTAATCTACTTCAAATCATCTTACATCAATTTTATATTCAATCATAGAACATTACTAGATAAATACAAATCAATAGAAAAGTATTTCTTTTTAGGATTTTTTAACCTTAAAACTTATAAATGTTTATTGGTCTGAAAAAAATATCAATTTTTATACCTTTTCGATGCTTGGAATTTTATATCGATACATCGAAATATTAAATATCGCTCCAAAATGTCGATGCAATGAAAAAATAATATCGATATATCGATGTATCGATATTTTTTCAACAAGCCTAGTCAGAAGCCACACTTCTTCCAATTGAGGATGCATAATAGGATAGGATCCTAAATGATATTTCATTAGACTGAATTTAGTTTATTTTTGTTTTATTATTTATTGGTGGTGTTACGGCTTAAAACCATTTGCCAGTGTCAAGTTAAAAATGCGGGATACAGAATTCTCGTTTAAGTTTTGAACACCCTATTTCCAAATCGTTAAGTCTAAAGTCTAGTCAAAGTCAAAATAAATAGTCAGCGCAGTCAATGAGTCAAGTCAGTCGATTCAGTAAAGTGGTAGAAGCTTTACTGAAAGTTCCTAGGGAGCTTTAGAGGGAACACAAAATAGCACGTTTTTTAAAGTTGTACCACTTGCCCACACTTGTGCATGTTAACAAATATTTAATGGTTAATATTCTACCAATGTAATATACACTTTAAGAACCGAAATAATACATATTTATGAAACAAATACAAAAACAACAACGTTACACATTAAATATACCTACTCCCCTGAACAGGCATGTTGCCTAAAAAAATATTTTTCGTCTATTCGATGTTACTAAATAATCTAGAACCCATTTTCGTAATAACTGACATTTTCTTAAAAAATACGAATGTACGAACCATTTAAATCTACAATATGAAAGTGACGGCACGAGTTGCACCCGTCATCTTTTGTCAATACAAAATGTATGGCAGTAGCAACTTGTGACGTAATAAATCGTTTTGCGAGATAGTGTTGGGCAATATTTTTTATTTGCTTATAATTTTTAATCGCGTCAATCTAAATACCTATTACACACTGCGAGTGCCGAGTGTTAAGATTCGACCAAATGGCCAACACCAAAACCACTTTTTAACCGACTTCCAAAAAAGGAGGCGGTTATACGTTCGGCTGTATGTATATATTTTTTATGTTTTTGTAAAGGTAATTAATCTTTATTTGCTAGAAGTTAAGGTGTAAATAAAAGTCTAAGTTTCACCCGTGTATTTAAACGTTTATTCTTAATATACTTAGCAATAGTTCTTATTATTTCACAGTTCAATTATTTATCTTTGAATATAATCAATGCGCGTCCCAAATCAGTACTCGTCGTGGAATGGATAATGTGGATGATGTGTGCTGGAAGCAGAAAAACATGGTAAGCAAATAAGTTTATTGCGATACAATAAATAACAGGGTGAATACTATTTCTTTTTTTTTAAATAAAAGGCTGGCGACGCACTTGCAACTACACTGGTATTGCGGGTTTCCATGGATGATGGTGATCAATAAAAAAACTTTAATTACTAATACCATTGCTCAAACGGCAAAAAACAAATTCAATCTTAGGTCTCGTTCTCAGAACGACATAAATTTAAAAACTCGACGCTCGTGTGTTCGATTTTCAGCTCTATTGTATTACCGAAGAGTTCTATTTTCAGCGCTGTTTTTACTAATGCCGCTATAAAAAGCGCTTGTAAGACCGAATAAGGGGCGTAGCTACCGCTATATCAGTCGCGGGGGCTTTTTTATGGGCCCCCGGCAAATTTTTACTCATGATTCGGGCGGGGACCCCAAAAGTATTTTTTGATATGCCCAAAGGCTCGCTAAGCTACTGGACCGAATGCTAATATTGTAGTGTAATGTGTATCTCACCACCCGTTGGTTCCCGCAAAATAAATTGGGTATAATATTTGTGTGATGGGTATTAAAACGTATTCACACGCGACGATAGCCGATATCGGACCGGAAGATGTTCTTATATCGTCGGCTTATGAAAGTTTTCCCATTAACCAATCCGATTACCGATATCGAGCCTATATGTCATGTAATGACAAAGACAGGTTTAGTATGTTTTATTAAAAACATATAAGTAGCTGCCTCTCTTATCATCTGTCGCGATATCGGATATTAATATCGTGTAATGTGAAAACGCTCTTATACTCACTCTCCCATGGAGCAGAGTCGGCCGTTGCACTCGAGCGAGGCGATGATGGCGAGGTCCTGCGGCGACAGCTGGAAGTCGAACAGCTGGAAATTCTGCTGGATGCGGCTGCGCGTAACCGACTTCGGGATCACGATCAGCGAGCGGTCGATCGCGTACCTGCGCATGAGTGGACTTGTGAGACACGTACTTATACTTTACACTACTATTAGTATTCATTTGTAGAATCATGCTACCAACTGGCAAGTGGCAACTAATTTTGCTACAATGTGGACTGAATCTCAGATTCAGTCCGCGAGACGATCCATGGCCGTCGCCACGCTACGTTTTAATGCATCGTTTAATATATTCATTTCATTTCATTGAATTTTTCGATTTGGACGATATACCATACGTTCAGCGAGATTTCTATTTTTTACACATTTTTCTCATTGAGATCGGTAATATACACGCCATAAGAAGTTTCAATTACTAAACTCTGTTCAGATCCAATTTAATTAAAACGCACACAAACATAATAATTCGACCAAATTAAAGTATCGCTGTATTTCTTTATTGCACGGTAATTAAGTGACACTTAAGTTGTAAAAATAATAGTGCAGGTAGATAGCTGTAGTACACTACAGTCTTTTTGTTAACATTTAATTTAAATTGGATTTGAACAGACTAGACGGTAGTAGCAAATATACCTGAGCAGGACTTGCGCGACGGTCTTGCCGTAATTATCGGCGATGGCCTTGATCTTAGGGTCCTCCAGCAGGTTGGGGTCTCCGGGCTTGGCCCAGGGCCTGTCGGGGGAGCCGAGCGGGGAGTACGCGGTCACGGCGATTCCTTGCGAGCGGCAGTACGCGATCAGCTTCTCCTGGTTTAGGTAGGGGTGCACTTCGATCTAGAATATGTAAACAGTAAATAAAAAATCTAACAAATCTTTTACTTTTATAGATGTAATAGAGGATATTATTTATTTCTCAATAAATAATACCTAATAACCCGCGATAACATTCGTAAAAGCACCAAAGCACCCAGTTTTATTTGCATTGATTGAAACCTCAGAGTACTAAAACTATAGCATCTTCGAAGATTGAAACATCATGTTAGCCGTTGTTGTCTATTTGCGTGGTGACGCGGCAGTGAGCATTTTCTATTATCCGTTCGCTTTCAAACTTAAAAAAAAGTCTAAATGTATGAATCAGCCATCTTCAGCATTAAGTACATATTGGTCCCAGTAGTTTATAATAGTAGGTACTTATATCTATTTAAATATACCTAACTCTTTATACAAGTTAATACCTGCATAACGGCGGGCTTGACCCTCGCGACGGTCAGCACGCGTTCCGTCTGCCGCTTGTTGAAGTTGGAGAGGCCGATGCTTCTGGTGAGTCCCTTGTCCACGAGCGCCTCCATCGCCTTCCACGTGTCCACGTAGTCCACAGCTGACGGGATCACCTTCTTGTTCTCGTCCAGAGGGAAGTCTTCAACGCCCTCCTGCAAGTTTTTTAGTAGAACATTATATTTAGAAACACACGTCATGCTACGAACTTTAAAAGTGTGACTCAGTAAAGTCTCTTAGTAAAGAGTAATTTAGTAAAATTCGTAAAGTAAATTGGGTTCCGTAATCAACTTGGAACTTATAGATATCTACCTAAGAAAATGTACATGGTAACTGAACTAACTGATAAGTAAGTAAGGTAGATTACATAATTCCTACCCTAATTAAGGTTTTTAATTTCGTGACATCTGACAGTTTTTGACACGACAAGGACCGCCGTGCTACGCCGCCTGGTGACAGAAAAAAATCGGAAATTCTTATTGACCGTTTTGATACCACTTACGCCACCAGATGACGCTTTGTGTGAGTTGGATCTGCCCCCTAACGGCAGAATCAAAAACCTTCATCATACCCCTACCTACTTACCTACTATAGAAGCAAATATTGAAATGTTGAGTTTCTTGATTTCCTTCGCGAGCCTCTAATTTGGTTATCTTCCGAAATTCCTTTTAAATAGTAAGTTATTGTACAAAAAGGTTAGGTAGGTACTGCCTCAGACTAAAGAAACCCTAGGGTTTCTTTAGTCTGAGGGTACTGCACGCTTAGCATGACCACCATAGAAATACGCATAGATTTAATTATTTTCTCTATGGAAATGAGTTTTGTCTACACAAAAAAAAGAAGGATTAAAATTGACCCACGTCCTACAGAAAAGTGATGTACCTCAAAAAATAATATAAAAATATGGCATCCTTACTGTCTGACATACGAAAAAAATGCTATGAATATTCTTTCAGGCGCAATATAATTAATATACAGATATTCTATAATATATTTCACGAAGTCCGTTTGACTATGGATGTTGTCAGGCGTGTACATGCACATTGTTTTAGTGTGCGTGACTACGCTCCCTACGTTTACACACACAAGAGCCCTTATTCGTACATATACATCCGCCGGGCCGTTCCAAGAATGCATTTTTGATAGATTTCAACCCCATACAATTAACTAGCGTAAAATCGAAAAATAACTATTTAATAGTATAAGGGACCTTAAAAAACGTATTTAGACCAGTCGTAGTATAAAACTATAGTCTTATTGATATTTTTATTGTTTTTTTTAATATTTTCTTTTATAAATGTCATTTTTGATATTATTAGTTTTATTAGTATTAAGGTATAATAAATTGCACCTGAAACAATAATCATAGCATTTTTCTTCTTTTTATTACGTTTTAAGGTACTTCACTTTGCTTTAGGATGTAGGGTAATTTCTATGGGTTAATGTATTTTATTCCCTTTTTTAATGTCATTATTTTTTATATTATTATAATTATTTATTAGATTTATTAGTATTTAAGTATATTATATTGCCCTGAAAGAATTTTCATAGCATATTTTTTTCGTATGTCAGACAGTAAGGATGGCGTTCGGAAGTATGCCATATTTTTATATTATTTTTTTATTTTTTTAGGTACATAACTTTGCTGTAGGACGTGGGGTAATTTTCTATGGGCCGTAATCCGTCATCTTTGACACTGACAGGTAATACGGACAAAACAGCTTTCCTTTAACAATCTGTCATTTTGTCTATTACTAGAATGAAATTAACTAATCTAAGGTGGATAAGCTAAGTCTGCTGGAGTACATAGATATCTTATGTTATGTAGATGTTAGAAGTGTAAATAGGTACGCCGACCGCTGCGCTCTCATACAATGTGATTATGCAATCGAGATTAACTTTATTGCCTCGCTAATCTCAGCTCAAATAAGCTCGCGGCTTACTGCACGATATTAGCTGCAGTCGCCATAAACTGGGATTATTGTTTATGGCAAAATGTTCGCGCCACTTTATGGGCAATGTGATTGAAATTGTTTATCTATCGCAAACAGTAATTTTGCGTCATTATGGCAACTAAGTACTTACATAGGTATCGTGGTTCTATTAACATTGTACATTTGTGTAGTATTAGAATTATTTTTTCTTGCTATTAAATATGAGATAGGTTGTTCGTCGACGTTAAACTTCGAAGTTACTTAGGTGCTTTTGATAAAAGTTACTAGGTACTTATTACGTATGAACAACATCCTTATCGTTCAAACGAGTTTGGACTTTTTTACGAACGAACTTTGCGAATTTTCTGCTAGAAAATAGTTACTTAGAATTTGAAATAGCCCTTGCCCCATACCAAAGGCCGATATCCATACCAGTTACTCCCCGCAACCACCTCCTTATGTCATTTCTGAGTTGCACCCAAGACTGTACCTTATACGCCTGCGGCCAGTGTATGAGGTAGAGGTCGAGGTACTGAAGGCCGAGGTTCTGCAGCGTGGTCCTGGCGGCGCCCTCCACCAGCTCCGGCAGGTGGTACGTGCACCACAGCTTCGACGTTATGAATAAGTCGTCTCTGAAATACAAACATAGAGCGTATAGATTTATTTTTATGGTCTGGGTGCAAACGAGTAAGCAGATCGCCTCAGATGTTAGGCGATTACCGTCGCCAACGGACACCCGCAATACCTGCAGAGGAGTTAGTGTGTTCCCGGTCTTATAGAGTTAAGACGGGGAACACACTAACTCCTCTTGTTTTGCGGGCGTCCATTGGCGACGGTAATAATATTGTGTTCCCGGTCTTATGGCCCGTTTCAATAACCTACCTATCTAAAACTATTTGTTAAAAACGTCACCATTCAATAATTTGACGGTTTTTTGCGATACAAGTTTGACGTTTCTAACAAATAGTTATTGGTAGATAGGTTATTGAAACGGGTCATTAAAGAGTTAAGATCGGGAACACACTAACTCCTCTGGTATTGTGTCGCCAATGGACACCCCATTGGCGACGGTAATAATATTGTGTTACCGGTCTAAAAGAGTAAAGACCAGGAACACACTAACTTTTCGGTCTTCCGGTGAGCTAATCTTACTTACTAGGCGAAACACAATGCAAGCAAGAATAAGCGTTATTTAACGATGGTTTTCTTCGACCCTGTCCAATTGAGCCGGCCCATTGGCGTTGAAGCATGGCTCCCACAGTAGGTAGATCCATCTTACGACAATAAGGACTATATGCTCCGGAATCCGGAACACCGGTGAAAATTTAGAGCACTGAAAATACAACTCTGCGCTAATACAATAGAAGAATTGAAGTTTCGAGTGTCGAGCTGTCATATATGACATTGCCATTTGACTGGTGTTCGATTCTCAACTCTATTGTATTAGTGCAGAGTTCTATTTTTAATGCTCAGAATTTTCTACGGCCTCCGGATTCCGGATCATATCCTAGCTTAACATCTATACAAACCTCTTGACGACGCCCTGCTTAATCTTGTTGGCGAGGGCTTCTCCCACCTCCTTTTCATTGCCGTAGATGTGCGCGCAGTCGATGTGCCGGTAGCCTGCGTCGATGGCGTCCTCTACAGCTCGTCGCACCTCACCCGGCTTCGACTAAAAAAAAAAACATGTCAATCAGGAAAGGAGATATAATTACAGCTTACGAACTTGCTACCTTGAACTATTTTAACCCCCGACGAAAAAAGTGAGGAGTTATCTAAAGTTCTGTGATCTGTTAGGTCTGACTGTCTGTCCCTGACATCGTAGCTATTAAACGACAGGTCCGATTTAGATGCAGTTCTTTTTGTTTGAAAGCTGATGTGAGCGAGAGTGTTCTTGAAGATTTTCATTTTAAATGATGCAAGTTTTAAAACGGCCTTGAAAATTTCACTTTTTATTTTATGGCAAAAAAACTATGTATTATTTTAAATAATGTTATAATTTATGTAATTTTCATAAAAGTTCTATAAATAAATGCGTATTTTTACTTTTAATTTAGTTTTTTCGTAGCGGCATAGAAAAAAGTTGTCTTGTTAGTAACAAAATTGGAATCGCGATGAAAAAGAAACTATTAAAATAAAAATTAATAAATTTCTGGGCACTGGCTTCTGAGTTAATATTTAATTAAATTAGGAATTAATACCTAGAAATAACATTTTTTATATTATTTAAAATTCAACATTTTTGTCAGTTTCGTAACATATTGTCCAAATGCAATGTTAACTTTTGGAATAACATTTCAATCGGGTAAAATATTTATAAAATTATATCATTAAGATGATTTTAGATTATTTTCCTTTATCTATGAATATAAATATTAATATTTACCTTAAATATTCAACATGTTTTTAAAGAAATAAAGTCAAAAATATTGAGGAACTGTTACTAACTAGACATGTGATGTGACGAAACAGAATTATTAGGAATAGTATTCACTACTCGACAAAATTCTTACTTTTTTGTGTGAATAGGTTTTAAATATAAATATATTACACAATACGAATGTATTAAAATAAAACGTAAAAGTATGATCTTTAAAGTATTTATTTGGTACAAATAGTATCTCTAAAAAAAAAAACAATCATAGGTTGTATCGTTTCAACTGTTTTAATTTAATATTATAAAGTAACAAAAACAAAATTCTGATAAACTAACAACTATTCTTTCCATTGGGAAACAAGTATAATAAAATCAAAACAAAATCAACTTTTAATTAGTATAATCTCTTAAAATTAAATCTCTCAATTAAGGTGGAATACGAAGCAAAACCTGTCAAAACTAAAAAAAAATGTGTTCAAGAAAACGAAGATGTTATTTACAATTTGATTTAAAATTTGGAAAAGGTGGTCCCCTAGATAAGGTACAATATTGAAGTACAATTTATCAGACTAGTTATATAGTTTCAGTTGGCAGTTACGCCAAAACTGGCCGTTTTTAGCAGAACACTGACTAAAACTAAACGGTTAATACTAATATGATAATTTGTGCTTCAAAAAACTATATTGAAATCTATCTAAGGGACCACTTTTTCCAAATTTTAAAATAATATAATCTCATTTTCCTGAAAACATTGTTTTTTCTTTGAGTGCAGCAATTTCGCGTCGTATACTGCCTTAAATTTTTAACTCTTAATTCTAGTTTTATTTTTAATATTTTCAACAAATTACTGCCCCCACTAGACATACATTTAAAGAAAAACGGAGATGTATTTAAAAATTCTGGCTGGTTAAAAACAAGTGTTTAAACAATTTTTTGACATGTAATTTGTAGTTTTACATAATATCCGTCTAGCTTTTCTCAACGCTAACAACATAAGTGGCGGTTTTTGGGATTAACGTCGAGAAAAGCTAGACGGATATTATATTATACAAAACAAAAAGATAGGTGTTAAAAAATAGTTTGAACACTTGTCCAAAGTTTTAACCGGTCGGAATTTTTAAATGCATATCCAATTTTCATATCATTATTTATTTCGGAAGTGGCAGCACTTTCGCGCAGAATATTAATATAATCCTATAAATGTTATTTGAATAAAAAATAATATTTTAACTCACTATCTGCATACCAGCCTCAAATTTTTTAAATTATCAGTTACATAAAAATAAATTATCATTCAGTTACTAACACTTAAAGTCCTCAGTCTTTCTTTATATAAGTCTTAATATTTTTGGCAATACAAGTAAAATGTTAATTATATTCTATGGACCGACGTAATACAAAAAATATTTATAATGCAGTAAGCTTACAGTTAAATACAACAGCCTTTCTTTATTCAAATCTTAATATTTAAGGTAATACAAGTAAAATATTAAAGCTGACATTGTATTCTATGGACCGACGTAATTATTTAAACAATTATCGCAAATTAAATCTATTGCGATCTGGCTTCCTGAGCATTTCGGGCAATACCATAATTTACAAATTATACATTTCGCTATCTGATTTGATTGGCTGTCACAGGCAGAACATTTCAAACCCCGTTCAGAGTGCTTAGGCTTATTGTTTCTTAGAAATTTGGCTTGTCTAGTTAGGTTATCTCTTCTTTCTTCTAGTTTTCTTTTTAACGGAATCTTAATTTCATTTTCTTCATCCAATTCTTCACCAGTAATGCTCTTCCCTTTTTCAATATTCTCTTTTTCGTTTTCTAGATTAGTGTTAGACAAAATTGGGTCGTCCAAATAAAAAGTCTCAAGACATACCACAGATTGTTGTGACACGGTACTTTGAACAGATTGAGTCAAATCTATAAATTCAATAATTGGACTGGGAGTTTTCAAATTTTCAGGTGTTGGACTGGGAGTCTTTAGATTTTCAGTTGGAAAAGTTATAGAGTTCGTATCGTCATTTTCTGATAAAGCTAGCTGTTTGGGAGTACCACAATCTACGACGCCCTCCATATTCATACAGGAAATTGAAGTTTGCTTCTGTTGGTGTATCACTTCCTCGACATTGTTTGGATAAATAGTTTTTTCAAAAGGTAAGTTCTTCGTTGAATAAGATTCTGGTTTTGATGCTCTATAATTTTTTGATTCTTTGGGTCTATAACGGCGAATGGAATGAAGATTAGTAGGTTGATGAACACGTGTATTATTTATTAATGAATGAAATCGCGGTGAAAAACATAAACACTGCCCTTTTAGAGCACCACAATAACAACTTAAGTCTCTATATTTTATTTCATTTGACCAATTACCCTTTAATGTGATTATTTGATGAACATTTAAAGTGCCGGGCAATGGTTTCAAATTTTGTAGTTTTTCTGTATAGTCTTCGATATAACTGTCGTCTACAAGAAAAAACTTTGTAGTCTTAAAACATTGGGTAAGAAGGTGATATATTTGAGATGCATTTGTCGCATCAACGCCATAAGCAACGTGTTTATCAATAGTACGTTTCACCGATCCTCCAATGCCATCTGCAATACTCTTCCCATGTCCGCTTTCAGAAAACGACCATGTGCAGTATTCGAATCCTTTTTCTTTTGGTAAAGTATTGAGTAAATGAAAGTTTCCCTTTTGTCGGTATTGTGATGTGGGCCCATCAGAGTAAAAGTGCAGAATTTTGACATTATGATTATTTGATTTTATTTCATTCAAAATGGGATTTAAATGTGTCCATATATTTTCAGGCCTATGGCTGGTGTTATCGGAGATTGTGCAAAATGATTGCATATAATCTTTATAAAAAATGGCTCCAGTATGTAAACACACTTGATTCTGAGACGCTCCAAAGTGAAGAGCTTGCACCTCTTCTCTCATTTTACATTGGTAATTTTCACTAAAGTCACATATGACTACAGCTTCATTTTCTTGTAAATCGTTAACGATAGTTTGATACTGATGGTGTTGGTGCTTCATGACAAACACATGCTTTTTAAATTTTATAACCGCAAGATCGAATTCACGCTTCAGTTCTTCAATCGATGTTCTTTTTAAAGCTTTAACTGTCTTTTTCGTCTTAATTGTCTTTGTTTCAGTTCCTTCTTTTTTTACATATTCATGATCAACACATTCCCACTGCCACCAGGTTGCATTTTGTTTATCATCATGACAACTTTCGTTATATTGTACTTTGTAATTTTTACATTGACTACATAGATTGGCCGCGCAAGAGTAAGATTGTCTGTCACAAGTAATGTTATTAATTATTTCATCCATAGATTTTTCTTTTAATGGTCCATATAATTGCAAGGCTTTATACTTTAGATGAATATTAGCGTGTTTGATGCATAAACATGTATCCCTGGAACTAAGTTTTGGATAGATGACGTAAAATGGCTTATACTTCCACAGCGTTGTAATTCCATATTTCCCTCCCAATTCTTTATATTTTTTGTATAAATTTTGTAACGTGTCGACTGTATACCTTATTTGACGTTTTTCTTTACCGCGAACCCTGCACTCCTTTTTACCTGCTGTTGGCCTGCTAACGTCTTCTCTTAACCAAAACGTTTCAATTTCTACTGAACACCTGAACCTTACTTTTTTCTGTTTTGCTCGCGTCGTTCTTTGAAGTCCCAATAGTCTTGCGACATAGGTTTTACTTCCGGTTTTGCAGTTAGTAATTATGCGTTTCAAGATTTCCTTTTCAATTCTCTTCTCACAATTTTCATATGTCTTCTTCATCGTAAATTCCAAAAATTCTTCTCTGGCTTTATATTTATTTATTATATTTTGTTGTTTTTCTATCTTTTCGTTACATTTCTGCTGCATTCTATAGCAACGTTTTCGTTGTGTATTGATTTGTCTCTTCAACAGTACAATCTTATCCTGCTTTTCTTGAAGTTGTTTACTAAGATTTCTAAATATCCGCCTTCGTTTAAGAGCTAACGTAATTTTAGTCACTTCTTTGTTTGGTGTTTCATTAATTGGGGCTGTTTTCTTTGATGTATTAGCTCTCTGTTTTATTTTTTCTTGTTTCCATTTATTTCTATGACTAATCTTTTCCTCTTCGCTCATTTCAGATACTTTTTTTCTTTTGGCTTTCATTCGCGCTAGTTGCTTTCTTCTCACTTCTTCGGCCTTGTCAGGGTTTTCTTTTAATTTATTTCTATACCTTTTGGCCCTTTCAGCGGCTGATAACGCCATTGTTATCTAAATGACAAAATTAGTTTTTATATTAAAAATGATAAAATTAATTTTTATTACCAAATTTTAATTAAGATTTTGTAAATCATAAAAAATATGGTTAAATGAACTCTGCAAGAAATCGAAAAAGATAGCGAAATTTTAAGAAAGAACAATCATGACAAATTAATCGCTGAGTACAGAACAGACACGTCTTCTTAGAAAAATATATTTAACTAAAGAGCTAACGAAATGTAAACATAGCATAGCCTAAAACAATAACTACCGTTAGTCATAGACTTTATTCAAATAAAAAACTCAAACCGTCTTTGATATGATAAATTGAAGTATCATGTAATTAAACGTTAAAATGATGTATAACAAAAACATGTTTCTAATTTATTAAGTACAATAGAAACACTCATCTAGTGGATAATGATCATATACAGCAAACAAATTGCATAAATGACACCAGAAAAATGGACTATCTAACAACAATCTTATATCTCCTCCAGTCATGGGCATTACAAAATGCAATAGATTGTTTTGTAAAATATTCATATAACCGCAGCCATGGCAGCGGTCTGATACTATGAAATGAGTTGATTGCCAGGGCCAGTTGAGATTGTCATGCAGACAATCATAAAAATCGTTTTTCGTCAAAAATTTATCTATGTCAAAATATACCACCATTTTGAAAAATGATTTCACCATTACCTGTAATTTAATATAGAATTAAAAATATGAACACCAGTTTTCGGAATGCATTTACCCGTTATACAGGGTGTTTTGCACATGGACCGACATGATTTTTTGGGGGGTGGGGGGGGTCATGTGCTATTTTCCCCCGTGAGACCCAATAACCTAAGTCTCACGGTAGTCTAGATATGTTTTTTTTTAATTTTTTTGAAATCTACCCGAAATCTTGCCTTTAAATCGTCCTAACTTTTTTGTTTGTGGTTATAATACCACAAAACAAAGTATGCTTGTATTTTACAATGTTTTCTAATTCTAAATAAATCATTACATGTTACAATTGATATCCACAAAAAAACTTCTGAGCTTTCAAAGTGGTAAATCGGTGTAAATGTTATGAAAAGTGACAACTTATCAATTCATTTAAAAAAAAACTAAAGCTCATTTTGAATTTAGCTTTTTTTAAAAAAGTTCTTTACTTATTACCCTTTCTAACGATATGCTACATGATATAAGAAACCATTCTTAAAGTGGTCAAATTAAGCTTCGTTTGCCTGAACACGCACTCTAACAATGTAACTGGTTTGAACAATGTAACCAGTCAACGCGGATTATCAAGCAGCAGGTAAAAAGTTAGTCCCTTTCTTACTAGTAGTACAGTTATTGTTGTCTTTGTCTATCGAGTTGAAAGTGAGTGAAGGTCACTTGCCGGGAATCAGTCGAGATTACTCTGCGATTCGAAGTGCCCGTACTTTTCCCGTTGTTCTATCGTAATCAAATTAAAGTCTTGTTATTGTTTTTTTGTTAAATCTGTTGTTGAACTGTTACGTTTTTGTTGTTTATCTTTGCGTATTCGTTACAATGGCGAACTTCAGTAACGAGGAGTATGCTGACATGATGTTGGCGTATGGTAAAGCTGATTGCAATTCGCATGAAGCGCGAAGAATTTATCAAGAACGCTACACTGATCGACGGTTACCTCACCACGAGACCTTCTCAACTACCTATCGACGTCTGAGGGAGACCGGAAACTTAAACTTTCGGGAGCCCCGAGTGAATGTGAGGCAACATAATGTTGAAGTTGATGAGAGAATCCTTCAAGCTTTTGATGACGATCCTACAACAAGCATACGAGTTGTTGCTGACGGACTTAACGTATCAGTTTGGAAAGTCTGGTCCGTTCTTTGGGCAGATGGAAGGCACGCATTTCATTACACTCCTGTTCAAGGTAACAACTTACAGTACTTACTACTTATTTAAAATGTGACATTAAAACATTTTACTTGATTTCAAATCTTAATGTGTTCACTTTTACTCTTATTATTTTTTATTTTTTATTGTTGTAATTGTTTCGTTGAATTCCTTTCTTGCTATGTTTCTCGGACAACTGAAGAAGTTCTTTGCGTGAGCTCAATTAAAAGAAAGAAATATCGCGTTTATGCAGTTATTACCACAAACTCACGGATTTCATTCATTGTTCCAGGTCTCGAAGAGGGTGACAATGCAAGACGGTTAGAGTTCTGCCGATTTTTATTGCACACAGATGTTGAAGATAGCGACTTTTTGAAAAGAATTTTATGGACTGACGAGTCAAATTTTAGCCATGAAGGCATAGCAAATCTGCACAATTTGCATCACTGGGAGAAAAGGGGCCAAAATCCGCACAAAAAAAGGCAGACTTCCTTTCAGCGAAAATTCAGCGTAAATGTTTGGGCTGGTGTTATTGGGCGAAATCTTGTCGGCCCATATTTTTTGCCAGAACGACTCAATGGAAACAATTATTTAGAGTTTCTTCAAAATGATTTACCTGAACTGGTACTACCAGTTTTAGAAGATGTGCCAATTGTTTTTCAAAATGATGGCTGTCCGGCACATTACCAACGAACGGTACGAGAGCATTTAAATAATGCATTTCCAAACTCGTGGATTGGTAGAGCTGGCCCCATTCCATGGCCAGCACGGTCCCCAGATTTAACACCCCTGGATTTCTACGTATGGGGACGTGCAAAAGAGTTAGTGTATGCAACAGAGGTGCCCACAAAAGAAATTTTAGTGGAACGAATAAACACAGCATTCGTAAAAATGCAAGAGGAAATGCGGCTTTTAACTACAACCTCGGAAATAAGAAAAAGGTGTCGTGCATGCATAAGGTGTGGAGGCGGCCAATTCGAGCAAACTTTGTAATTTTAATTTAATAAAAACAACTTAACATAAAAAATGTATTTTCATTATCTTGACCCTAGCAACAAAGTATCTCTTAGGTCGACCCCTGATGTATTATTTCTGTCATGTAGCATATCGTTAGAAAGGGTAATAAGTAAAGAACTTTTTAATAAAAAGCTAAATTCAAAATGAACTTTAGTTTTTTTTTAAATGAATTGATAAGTTGTCACTTTTCATAACATTTACACCGATTTACCACTTTGAAAGCTCAGAAGTTTTTTTGTGGATATCAATTGTAACATGTAATGATTTATTTAGAATTAGAAAACATTGTAGAATACAAGCATACTTTGTTTTGTGGTATTATAACCACAAACAAAAAAGTTAGGACGATTTAAAGGCAAGATTTCGGGTAGATTTCAAAAAAATTAAAAAAAAACATATCTAGACTACCGTGAGACTTAGGATATTGGGTCTCACGGGGGAAAATAGCACATGACCCCCCCCACCCCCCAAAAAATCATGTCGGTCCATGTGCAAAACACCCTGTATAAGTTAACTTAAAAAAATAACTTTTTACTTCATAAAAAATAAGTTAAATCAGTTCCTTTGTTGCTTAAATATTGCTCCATGCGTGTTAAGAAAAAAACCTGTAAGTACCATATTGTGTAAAAACCTGGTCCAAACAGTTTTCTATCTAAACGGTCACAGGGTATAAATAAATTCCTTTGCATATGTACCAAGCTTTAGAAGTCTGTTTCGTAACATTGTTGGTCCATCCTATAGAAACGGTTGCTAACAGGACGTGACGAATGTTCTTTCATATACAATAAAATTAAAATACTAAATAAATATGACTCAATCTTTCTAAATGTTTCTTGGTATGTTTTATACAGGGTTTTATTTATTCAGAGATCAAGGAGAAAATACCTACAAACTTTACTTTTACAGCAAAAATCGTTACTAACCTCAATAGATATTTTCTATCCACACTTTTCGCGAAGACAGCGTGACTCACAATCCGAATCTCTTTTGCGAGTAACTTCAAGATGGCGTTTCAAACTCTGACATATGAACTTAGGGTTGCCATTAAAAACAGATATCTGGCAAAATTGGATATTTTAACGGGAAAACTTGCGTGACTATCCAGACATGTCCGTGAGTAGCGAATTCGTGAGACAAGTTTTTTATTAGTTTATTTAATAAACCTATTCAATTATCGAAATTAAATACTCACTAAATGCAAACACAATTATCTAGCAATAAAAGTAAATCATCGCAATGTGAGCCGCCATATATTTTTTTTATAAACATCCGTGTGCAATTTGGCGGACTATCATTGGGTCAGTATAAATTGCCACATTTTCGAATCATTTTTAGTAAAAATAAATTTGTAGATATCTTTTTCTAAAGCAACAATATAAAATCCATGCAGGTTTATAAATAAACTATCCATATAATAAGCTCCGTATTATTAAATATGATTCTTACTATTTTTTTCTTCAGTTTGTTTCCATGCGACAAGCCAAAAAGAGCCTGCACCATTTAAAGTGAAAATGCCCTCTTAGCTATAATTCAGCATCATGGTCGCTCGCTGCTTGACAATTCGGGTGTTACTTACTCATTCTTCCGTAGAATTAACTCATTTCTCCGGTGTGTCACACCAACGAATATAGCCTTTAAAGCGCATTCTCTACTTGTACTGAGCTTGGCGAATGAGGCAGTCGTGTGTCGGTTGATCATCATGAACATTCCGCGCTGCTGGAGTTTAGAATATATATTTTATTTACTCTGTTGCTTAGGTCTCTCAACAATGCGAGGATTATTTTTTAGATGGGTTGACTTTAGTTTTGTGTCAAGTAGATGCTTAGTCGCTTACTCATTCGTTTTCAGTAGCCTTGAAACCAACGAATATAAAATATGCCGCGCGCACACATCAAACCCTGATAATTTGGCCGAAGTGTGCTAATGTGACATTGAACAAAGTTTTACACAAAGAGTTTACTTCTAGATCAGGGATTCCGGTAGGATTCCGAAAAAAATAAACGAAAACTGATTTGGGGGTCGACGAGGTCTAAAAATCGACCCCTATTAAATTAACACAAGTTCTTATTTAAAACTTTCAAGATAGGTAGGTACTGTATTGTTTACGTTGTGTTACGTGTACTAAGAATAATTAATATTTTTGTAGGAAATAGCTTTGTTGTAGTAATGTAAAGTCTCAAGTTCGTACAAGATAAAAAATTCGCAAGTCAGTGTGGACAAGTTTGTGCAAGATAATGAGTTCGAGCGTACGTCTTTCAGGCGCGTTTTGACTTGCTCTCTATTTGACGCTTACGCAATTTAACACGAACGATCAACAATTCCAAACGTGTTCCTGATATTTTACTATTTAATGAGCTTGCACTTAGGTTGAAAGATCATTTGCGTTTTGAAATTCGTTGGAGCTTGAACGATAATGACTCATATAAGTACTCATTTATTTCAAGAGATTACAAAGTTATTACATAGCTAAATTAAGTGAAGTAAAGTGACTGAAAAAGAATTACATAATGCTGAGCTCCCTACGCGAGTTAATAGCGTAACCATACAATATCTACAGTTTATGAAACATTTACAGTGTAAGTACCAAACAGTTTTAATCCGGCACAGCGCATCAGCATTGCCCCACTGTGTGATAGTGATCAGTTGAGCTATCTGTAGATTGTTTGCAACAGTTTTCATTTGCCTCAGTTGTTTCAATTGTAAAAATTTACTATTTTAATTTGTTTTAGTATTTGATTGTATTTTTTTATGCCCTATGGTAAACACAACAAAGTTTAAATAGCACTTAAGTTGTTAAGTAGGTAGGTACCTAATCTTTGAAGTGTTCAGTTTGCTTTGGTTTTCGTTCTTATGCTGATAGGTACCTACTTACCTAATACAAATTTTCTATACCTAATTACCTACTATAGTTACTTACCTAATATAGGTATCCAAGTTTATCAATGAGTAAGTCAGTAATACCTAACAAAAATGAACATCCATTACCTGGGTGTGATAAAAATAACAGTTTATTATTGTTTTTTATTTAGGTAGTTTCTTATTTTTTTTTATTTGCAGGATTACTGAGAGTTCTATGATGGCGGACTCGAAAAAAAAATGCAGACAATACAGTTTGGACTACTTGAAGTTCGGATTTATTGCATCACCATCAAATCAATACGTGCCGATGTGTCTCATATGTGAAAAAGTATTCAGTAACGATGCCATGAAGCCTTCAAAAATGGATGACCACTTATCAAGAGTATATGCTGACAAAAAAAAAATACCGGTTGTCTATAAAGTCGGTTAACTGACGATAGTTGAACGTGACAACGTCAACAACAACAACAACAACAACAACAATAATAATAAAAATAATAATATGCGAGCTAACGCTGGTACTTGGTAACGATAACGGGTAACAGGTAACGCATGAGTCATGTTTTTTCGTGCGTGCAGCCGGCTCCATCGAATTATAAGACGTTATCACGTCAAAAAGTAAGCCCTTGTCATTTTTTCAAGCATTAAAGAAAAACTAGACAAAAGGCCATCCTTAAGATCGATGTTTGCGTCAACATCTATTAAAGACGATGATGGTTTATGGGCGTCCTATAATATATCTTTACTAATAGCGAAGTCGGGGAAACCCACTCAATTGGAGAGCAGCTTATCTTACCAGCCATTGCGGAGGTCCTTAACAATGTGTTGCTCTAGCCCGCACATGATATTTTAAAGAGAATACCTTTGAGTAATAACACCGTTCAGAGACGCATAGATGAGATGGGACGCGATGTAGAAAACATTTTATGCAAGTTCTTACAGGCCAACAGATTCTCTCTCCAGTTGGACGAATCTACATTACCCGGCAATGAAGCTCTGTTGTTAGGATATGTTCGATATATCAAAGATGAAAATATGTTCCAAGAACTGCTTTTTGCTACATACGAGTATTTAGAGACTAATACCAGAGGAGAATCGATTTTTTAGGCCGTGGAACATTTTTTTACTGACAAAGCTATTCCATGGAAGAACATTGTTTCTGTTGTGACTGATGGTGCACCGTCTATGGTTGGTCGTCATCGTGGTTTTATAGCTCACTTAAAGCGACAACTGCCTGATGTACTGGTCATTCACTGCGTGATTTACAGGCAGTATTTAGTAGTAAAAAAGCTGAGTCCTAGATTGCATAAGTCTTTACAATATGTAATAAATGCTATGAACAAGATTCGAAGCAATTCTTTGAACTCTCGGTTATTTGCTCAGCTATTTGAGGAAAACGACGAAGACTTTACTCGATTACTTCTGCATACTGAAGTTCGCTGGTTATCAAGAGGCTCTTGCTTAGAAAGATTTTCAGCCATTTTTGAATCTGTGTTGGAGTTTTTACAAGAAAAAGATCCGAATTTGAAAGAAAATCCGAACAATTGTAAAACAGATATTTATTACTTGACTGATATCTTTGGAATGTTCAACAAAATTAATTTGCAGCTGCAGGGTGACGATCTTAACTTGATTAAAACAAAATCAATAATATCGGCCTTCGTGGGTAAACTAATCCTTTATAAACAAAATTTAGGCAGAAAAGAATATTCGCAGTTTCCGCATTTGTCAAAATTACCAGAAATGATTCAAGATGATGACATTTTATTATATGTCACTCACTTGGACTCATTACACAAGGAGAGGTTTGAGGATCTTTTAAATTTACAAATTCCTTAATGGATAATAAATCCGTACAATACCACAGCCATAGAAGAAGCCAATGAGATAATCCAAGAAAAGTTGATTACCATCAGCACAGACGAAGAGCTTAAGCAGAAGTTCAACCAAGGCTGCAACGCAACATTGAAACACAGCATCCTACATTGTGGAACACTGCTGAAAAATACCTTATCGCTTTTACATCACCATACCTAGTTGAATAAAGCTTCAGTGTGGTAACAAACATTTTGACGAAACAAAGAAACCGTTTGAAAATCAACGATCGTGGAGATTTAAGGCTGCAACTCACCAATATTGAACCGGATGTAGCTAGATTGGTAGATAGTCACCAGGTTCATCCATCACACTGAATGTTTTATTTTCTCTTTGCGAATGAATACTTTTTTAAATATAATTTCCTACCTACTTAAGATTCTTTAAGTAGTTAATTTGTAATAATCATTATAAATTAAACTTGATATTTACTGAATTGTATGTCTTTTTATTTTGTTAAAATTTGATGAGAAAATGAAGTCAACTTTATACACTTAACCAAGTGCAAAGTTTTCCAGTAGGTACCTTAGTACCTAGGTATTTTGTATCAATGGGAAAAACTAAAGATAGGCCCCATTATTCATAATAGTCTGCTAACTTAAAGCATTGCTAATTACTCTGTCTTCTTCTATTGACCTAAGTCGGAATGAAAAATAACACTCTGTAGCAGCTGTTTTAAGTTAGCGGTCCATTATGAATAAGGGGGTTGATCTTAAAAGTATGTTATTTGGCCATGGGGGTCTGAGATAACAGTTCATTTTCGAAAAGGGGTCACTTGTCCAAAATAGCTTGGGGATCAGCGGACTTTGGGAAAATTTTAATTTTCCCAAAGTCCGCTGCTTGCCCGCACCCGCCACGCTATTTAACACTACCTTTGGCTGGGACTATATGTTCCGGAATCCGGAACGCCGGTGAAAATTCAGAGGACTGAAAATAGAGCTAAAAATCAAAGTGTCGAGTGTCATATATGACATTGACATTTGACTCGACACTTGTGTGTTCGATTTTCAGCTCCATTGTATTAATGCAGAGTTCTATTGGTGGCTCTGAAAAATTCAGAGCTCCTGACTTTTTTGCATCAAACTCTAAAACTATTCTTTAGAACTCAATAATAAATCTCTCATCGATAAGGCAGAGTTTCTCAAACACGATTTCGTTCGCCCGCTTTTTTAACCGACTTCCAAAAAAGAAGGCGTTAAGGCGTAAAAATATACAGCAGAACGTACTTTACATAAAAAATATAAATATACAGTATTTTTTTTATGTTCAACGGATACTCCGCGGTCTGTGGACCGATTTTCAAAATTATTTTTTTGATGTATAATCCCAAATTGGTCCTTTCGACATCAAAGTGGTGACCTGATGATGGGATCCATGAGGAATCGACGGAACTCCTCGAAATTAATATGGACACATATGGTGATTTCAACTTTTTCTGAAGTAGTCCAAGCATATGCTAACAAAAAGTAAGAGTTAGCAAAAGTACTGAACAGAACTCCTTACTCCTTATAGATACATGTTTAGGGATTCCGTCGTTGTTTAAAGAACTGAAAGCATATGCCATTATGTAACTTACAGTAATCATCATCATCAACTTATATACAATACCAAATGGAAGCTTGGCGCGTATTCAATTATACATTCGAACGCTTATTTTAAACATTCTTTAAATGTTTTAATAATTAATAATATAACAAATAAAAGTGGAAAAAATATTATCTTTAAACAAAAAACAAAAACCGACTTCCTTTAGTAAAAATGTACCAGCCAACTTAACGTGAGTTCTATAAAATATTGTTTTATCAGGATATTGTTTGGGCTGGTATCGACTTCAAAATTGGGAAGATAGTGTAGAGAAATAGTTAAAATTTTAGCCAAATTTATAAGGGGAATTATTTAGAAAATAAGATTTATTTCATAATTTTTTGCACATTTTTACTTTGGAAGTCGGTTTTCATTTTTTCGATTTCTTATGCAAATCCGACTACCACGGAAAATACTTTTTTCGGGTTGAAGGGCCTTAACCTTACGGGGGGAATAATGTGGCTTTCTATTGGTAAAATAATTTAAAAAGTCGGTGGATATAGATCCAGAGAATCTCGGTAAGTCACAAACTCACAAACAAACAAATTTTACCTCTTTATTATATATGTATAGTCCTGATGTTGACCACGACTTTGTACGCGAAAAAGAAATCCTGGAAGAACCGTACTTTTTGGTGCGAATAAAATAGCCTAAGCCTATCAAAATTCATAAAAATCCGTTCAGTTGTTCTTACATGAAAGGGTAACGAACATTCATAGATCCATACCTACTTAAAATATAAGATAAAACTTTCACGTTTATAATATTATAAGGAAGGATATCTTCGTATTTAATGATTTCGTATTATTGATTATAGATATCAGCGTATAGATTGTGACAATAAAAATTATTTGGAATGGTGGTCACCCATCCTAATTGAATCTACGACCGGCGTTGCTTAACATATTAATATTAACATACATTAATAATTAGGTTAATACCTACGTAAAGTTTCAGCCAGTTCAACTGATAAGTTATTCTATAGTATTCTATATGTAATATTCTTTAGACTGACATTACTTTTATATATATGAACCGATTGAAATTAAACAAACATTAAGTTTTAAGTGGAGCAAACCAAACCGAACCGTATATTTTCCGCAACAAAAAAGTAGCCTATGTGTTAATCCAGAGTCTAAACTACTACCATACCAATCATCATTTCATCAAAATCCGTTCAGTAAATTCTGAGATTTAGCGTGTACAAACGTACAGACAAACAGACAAAAATTCTAAAAATCATTATTTTGGGTTCTATGTCGTTCTTAAAGCATACAATTTTTCTTATATATCTTCCATATACCTACAGACAGCGGCCAGTTACGAATTTATTATGTACCTATTGATTATTACAAGAGTGATAAAATTATTGAAATGCAATTATTTTACTGTCACACGTTAAATTTTCAGTGGCCGATGAAATCCTGCTGATATTATAAAATATGTGAATGTTTGTGAGGATGTATGGATGGATGTTTGTTACTCTGTCATGCAACAACTACGGAACGGATTTTGATGAAATTTGCTATGGTAGTAGTTAGAGCTCTGGGTTAACACGTAGGCTACTTTCTATCCCGACAAAGTAGAGTGTTCCGGTGGGATACTGTATTAACCCGGGCGGAGCCGCCGGCAAAAGCTAGTAATTAAATGCGGTCTTTTAGGTCCGCCTGAGTACTGACCGTCCAGCCTGCAATTACTATGGTTTTTTTTTTCAAAAATTGAATAGTATATTACCTGCCACGTCCCGAGTCCGATGATGGGGCAGGTATAGCCGTTGTTAAATTTGATAGTAGGCACAGCCATGTTAGCTCACTTACTCGCACAGACTTTTAATATACTCAGGAGTCCGTCACCTTCAAGCACTGAGCCAAACTAAAGCGTTGCGGCCGACTGACACCTATTTATGTAAATGGGCCGGAGTGCGTGGCTACAAGAATCTGCGACAACGACAACCAACAGTAAAATAAATACTAATTTACCCATTTAAACTAAAACAGGGAATTGTACTGTGGGAGTGGTGGTAGTAGCCCCAAAGGGAGATCTCCGACCGAGCGATGTGGTAAGCTCGGTCACAGACATTTTTTAAAATATTTTTCGTGTTCTAATTTTATAAAATAATATGTAGAACCTGCAAACTTTTCAATAAAAATATAGACTAAACACTGACCATAATTATTTGTACCTATATATTGTTTCTGAAAGGATCGAAACTTTGAAATAAATGGCTGGCCATGAAATGAGCAGCGGAGTTATCATATTATATGTTATCATAGTTGAAAATCACACACATGTTGAAAATCATTAGCTGATTCTAATCTTTGTGTTAAAATCATTAGCTAAACGGAGCGGGCCAGACCCTAGCGGATCCGTTTACTCTTTACCCCAACTATACGCCAAGTATACACCAAAAAAAGGATTGAATATTAGAAAACGCTGAAATACGTAACTCATTACGTTTTCTGTACTCAATTCACACTAAATATCATGCAAGTATGTAAGTGTAAGGTGAATAAAAAGTTTCACACAATGTTTTATCCCTTATTTTACCACCTTGAGGGTTGAATTTTGAAAAATGCTTCCTTAGTGGATGCCTACGTCGTAGGAGAAATACGTGTGCAAAACATGGGCCTTTAGTCAAGATGCATTCGATAATTTCGACGGCGTAATTTGAAAACAAACTGTATAGGATTTGACGTAAGGCATCGCAAGCGACATATCACTTGGCGATGACATAGGTCAAATCCCATACATTTTTAACCGACTTCCAAAAAAAGGAGGCGGTTATACGTTCGACTGTATGTATTGTTTTTTGTTGTTTGTCTGTTGACCGATTTTCAAAATTCCTTTTTTGATGTAAAGGGTTTCGAAGTTGGTCCCGTTTTCACAAAAGCGGTGACTTGATGATGGGATCCATGAGGAATCGAGCGAACTCCTCAAAATTTATATGGACACATATAGTGATTTCAACTTTTTCTGAAGTAATCCAAGCATATGCTATCAAAAGTAAGATTTTGCACCAAGGTTATACCCTGGATCCAAAAGTACTGAACAGAACTCCTGACTCCTTATAGATACATGTTTGGGGATTTCGTTGTTTAAAGAACTGCAAGCATAAGCCACTATGTCAATAGAAGTAATCATCATAATCACCACCATCACACCATAAATCATGACATAATGATGATATAATAGGTACTTCTCATAATATTTTACACCGACACGGATCTTTGAACATTACTCTGCCGTTTGTGGACCGATTTTCAAAATTATTATTTTTAGGTATTGACTATAATCCAAAATTGTTCTCGTTGTCACCAAAGCGGTGACCTGATGATGGCATCCATGAGTAATCGAGGGAACTCCTCGAAATGTATATGGACATATGTAGTGATTTCAACTTTTTCAGAAGTAACCCAAGCATATGCTACCAAAAAGTAAGATTCTGCACCAAGGTATACCCTGGATCCAAAAGCACTGAACAGAACTAGGTACTCAGTCTTTAAAGATACGCGTTTGTAAATTTCCACATTGTTTAAAGAACTGCATATGCATATGCCATTATGTAACTTACAGTCATCAACATCATTATATTATCGATCTATGCGTAGAACAAAGTCCGATTTGCGTTTTGTTTTGCAAGTTGAAAAACTTGAATAGCTTAAAAACAGTAAGACTTCTATTTTTGAAATTTTGATATGTTATTATGACATCCTAGTCTAGTTAAGTGCTTTATATTTTATCTTATTTATTATTATATTTAGGGAGATAACGAGTTCGATATTAATCTAGCACGTTTTAAGGAGCGAGAGTTCGTAGTGATCATGTGACATTGTTTTACGGAGACTTTTGAATGAAACTCTGTTCTATATACATATGATTTGTTTTTTGTTGGAGTTTATCAACATTTTTAAGTCTTATGTGAATATCTATAATTTTTTTAAATTTTTAAACGTTGCCCCATTCAATCATTTGACGGTTTTTTGCGATACAAGTTTGACGTTTCTTACAAATAGCTATTGGTAGATAGGTTATTGAAACGGGCCATTAATTGCTTGCAAGTTAAAAACGGTGATTTATTTAACCTTAAGACCAAAGATTTCAAAACTAAAGATAGGCTATGACGTACATTTGACAGAATAATCTTCATAGAAACAAAAGTTACGCCATCTTGGTTTTCACCATACCTCAATGTCAGCCATCTTTATTTCACCATACTTCAAATATCAAAATGGCCCCAAAAACTCCAAAAGTGGTGTCGTTTAAGTGGAGACAGTTTTTGCCTGAACATGGCTTTTCTATAATATTAGGTCCTTACATATGAAATTGGCGTTTTGTCGTACTGGCCACTTTGATCTCAAATATATCTTCTTTGGTTAGGATCCAATATATAATATCCAATATATAGTATAGAATCCAATTTAAATTTATACCGCTATTTACTCATGCATTTGTGTTTCGAAAACCGTAATTCATTTGTTTTTTTCCTCTTTTGGTTTTTCTTTGCGTCACTCTGTTTACAAAATGGAAAACCTGAAATATCGTATTATTGTCGAGTACGAGTTCCACCGTGGCACCAGTGCTGCAGAAATGGCTCGAAGGATTAATGATGTGTTGGCGGCGGTGTCGCAAAAGACGTGAAAAACATGCAGTGCATTTTTGGTTCCAACGTTTTCGTTCTGGAAATTTCGACCTACAGAACAAGCCCCGTGGACGGCCGGAGACCAAAGTTGATAATGAAGAATTGAAGGCTATTGTATTTATGTATTTATTTAAATACATAAATACAATATCCTATAATAAACGGCGGTGTTAGTGATAAAACTGTTTTAATCCACTTGAAGCAAATTGAGGAGGTGAAAAAGCTTGAATGGTACCCACCATGAATTGAGTGCTGCAAACCGACAAACGCGCGTCGTCTGCTGCGTTACATTACTCAACCGGTACAATAATGAAGGATGATTTTAAATCGAATTATCTGTGATGAAAGGTGGAGGATCCTGTACGATAATCGGAAACGCTCATCGCAATGGCTGAACACTGGCGAACCAGCCAAAGTCGTTAAAAAAGTTACTTGTGAGCGTTTGGTGGACTAGTGCCGGTGTCGTTCACTAAAGCTTTCTTATATCTGGCAAGACGATTACGGCAGATGTCTATTGCCAGCAACTGCAAATCATGAAGTAAATCTAGCTGCTAATCAACCGAGCTCCGTGGCCTAGTGGGTAGACCGTTTGATTCGCACTCCAGAGAGTGCAGGTTCGATTCCCAGGTTGTGGCGTGTACCAATGAGACCTTTTTAGATATCAAATACATTATAAGGACGCTCTAACGGTGAAGGAAAACATCATGAGGAAATCCGCACATGATTGGCCCCAGATGTATTGACCAGTCATTCCTCTGGACTAGGTTGACTATGTTGTGAGAATGCCGTAATAATAATAATAATAGCTCCCACACCGATTTCGGTGACGGTGGCCTGTTTCATTGAAACCAGGCCAGCTACGCAGGAGTTATGTTATAGTGCCCAAGTGTGTGCGCACTACACAAGAGCACTCTCTCCTCCTTTTACTCTCGTAACCCAGTGGGACGGATAACCGACACGACTGGCGAGAGATCAGGCGCAGGTCCGACTTTTTACATGCCCATCCGACGCATGGATCATCTTTCTTGTCAGACAATCAGGTGATCAGCCTGAATTGTCCTAACCAAACAACATTTTTTTGTTCCAATGCGGGAATCGAACCCACGACCTCCGAGTCGAGAGCCAAGCTCTAACCACTAGACCACGGAGGCTGTTGAGGCTGAGAATGCCGTATGTGCTTGGGTAACCATGTGACATTTAAAAACCAACTGTCCCAGGCACTACTACAATATTTTAAGAGTGGTTACTTCACTCGAAAAATACGCCAATAAATCCAATAACGGATGAAAAGGCCTAGTTTCAAACAACCGAGGTTGGTCATTCGCTCTAGGCCACTGCTGCTTCAGGACAACGCCAGACCACACACTGCACAGCAGACGGCTACCAAATTAGAGGAGCTTCAATTTTAATGTCTAGGACATCGCAGTCCAAAGCGCCTTCAAAGATGTTATTGATTCCTGTCCGAATGGTTCTTTTAGTAAAGGAATCAATGAAGTACCTATGGGTTGGCAAAAGTGCATAGATAGCAATGTTACTTATATAAATTGATTAAATAAACTAGTATGTGTATAGTTTGAGTAAAAAAATCGACTTTGTGTTAGTTTGTGTAACCTAATATATACATCTATAGGTATGCTTATGACACACAATATGATAATCCATAAGTTTTCTACGTGTTCCTCAAGTTTCTGTGTTCATGGGCTTTATATTATGATTTTTTATCGGGAAGTACGGCCTGAAAGTGTATGTGTAGATAATGTTTTACGAGTTTTTTTCTGACACACTCGGGGGCCCCATTTATATGGCTGATACAGCGGTAGCTACGCCCTTGGGTACTACCTGGTCAGTATAGGCACAGGTTACTAAATAGTTATTACGTAAGTATAGGTACACACTCATCCGACACCCAGTAATATTAGGATGGAAAATTATATTGGCCTTGATTACGTCATATGGAACTGAGCCAACCTTGATCACCGCACGCTTTATCTCTCGCGATAATAGACTCTGATAAGAACAAGAGTTTTGGTCACCTGTTGAATATTTACTTTGTAATTAATGCCTTCCAGTGCAATCTCTTATAATACGAGCTATTTACGATTGTATTATAATAAACCTATTATATACGATACAAATTGGATAAGCGGTAAAGATAATATCTACTTACCTACTACATACCTAGATTACTAGATTACATGAATATTGCGCAATAGACTGCGAAAATAAACCTCTTATATCATTGTCAGTACTAGGTAGGTACTGCAATAATTATTGTGAGGCGTCGTCACGAAACGTCTTTCGCCTTCTACAATTATTTTTATTTTATAATTTTTTCCCTGGTACTTAATTTTTTCCTCCACGTAAGTAGGTACTGCACGGTATGGCGACTTCAATCAACACCATATTCTATAAATGGCTAATTATTTACTTTAGAAGTTCGGACCAAGAGCATTTGTGGGCTTGAGTGGCGCATCTACGTACTTGCAGTACCTGCTGGACCTACTGCAGCTAGTCTGTAGTCCACGCACCCGGGATGTTTTTCCTACAGACCAAACAGTTTTTATATGAAAGGAACACTAATTTAAATTTATTTGAAAAATTTGAATGACGCGACAACTGTCAAAATATTATTCTCTGATCGCGATACAACAAACATGCCCTTTTGAAATTAGTTTTATATTAAATCAAAAATAAAAAAAGTAAAAATTTACAAGTGTAACATTTATAAAAGTAAAAAATGGCTTTGGCTATGGGTACAGGAATGGTTTCGAGAAATTTATCTTTTTCGGCGCGGACTCTGGCGACCGCGTGCGCGGCGCGGCCGGCCCCGCTACGTGAGTTGCATTCAAATGTTATTTACCAACCATATACAAACACAAACCTCCGTAGGCTGCTGCTGCTCAGACATCAATCTGAGAGAAGTCTCTGGCAGCACAGCTCTGCCCGTGATGGAGTCTGTGCCCTTCAGTAGGCCGACTATGTTAGTTCGCTATTGTTATGTCCTAATCATCGTCGCAATTGAAAGTATGAAAAGATGTCACAAACAACTCGTTTATATAATTACAGGAAGACAGGGACTGCGACATATGACGACTACATACAGTACATCAATTGATCATATTAAGTACCCGTAGGCGTCAGATGTGTAGGTGTCGCGTAGTAGGCTCATCCGTGTTGCCCGGGGGCGGGCGCGGGGACCTCCACGCTGCAATACTCGGCGCTACCCATTGTACACAATTCCAAGTTGATCATACGATTGAGCAGTTCAACGACAGCAACCTCGGTAGGTCGTGCTCTTCCCCGCTTTTGTGACTTGGAAGTGTGTACCGTTCAGTCGAAAAGCACGGATGACCACCGCGTCTACACGAGTATTACAGCATGGTTGTCATTTTGCAGTAGCGGGCGGAGTGCCGATGCGGCGGCTGGCGGAGCAGGCCAAGGTCTGCGGGCCTGTGGGGCCGTGCTGCAGCCCGCCCGCGCCCGACGTAAGCGTGTGCCCGCCGCCGCCCGGGCCCTGCCGCCCCTGCTGCAACGCCGGGCCCTGCGCCCTCTGCGTGCCGCCCTGCCCCTGCCCACCCGTCAACCGCCCCTGCGGCCCCCACTGCATCAAAGCTCAAGGCCAGGCGCCGTGTCTCCCGCCTAAAAGCCCTACGAAAAGAAGTTAACGACAAATCACAAACACTCCCAACTGTTTGCTTTTGAGCCTTCTATACTTCCAAAATGTTCGTTGTCGGATAACTGGTAATATTATGTTTGCCTCGGAACAGATAGGTAATTTTAAATGCATATAAATAAATTTATTTACTTTATTAATTCTTGTTGATAATAAATTAAATAAATATTTTTGATCAAATAATAAAATGATTTGTGGTAGTTACCTATATTTAATTGAATAGCCATAAAAATTAAAAAGATATCGTGTAAACCCCAGAGCGGGCGAAACTGCGGGGAAAAGCTAGTAAGTTATACAACAGCGCTAACCAGAGTGCGTTGTTTCAGCATCGACGAAGGCGACACCGGCGGCGGACGCGGTGGGCGGCGAGCCCGTGCGCCGCAGCGTGTCGTGCTCGCAGGTGACGAGCCCGATGCGTCGCCTCAGCACCTTGCCGGCGCTCAGGGCGGAGTCCGTAACCCTTATACAGAAACGCCGCAGCTCCAACAAGCCTCACGACGCTGGCTGCCCCTGCCCCTCCCCCTGCGGACCCAGCGGCTGCCCCAAGGGCTGCGGCTGCCTCCCGCCGCCCTGCAACGTGCCTCCCAAATGTATTCAGCACATGACGGGCTACTACTACTACCCGTACGGCACGTGGTTTGCCGGGCCCTACCACGTCCAGGGGATCTGCCAGCCAATCGGCAAGGACTCGCTGAGCTGCGACGGCAAGGCCGCTCCTCCGCCGTGTCCACCGAAGGATTGTAAAGAATCGAGTAACTCCCTACTAGATTATTGCAAGGCGATAAAAAAGCAGTGTACACCCGCGAAGGCCGACTGCCCGAAGCCTCCCAATCCGTGTAGTCCGCCGAAGCAGCAACCCCCGTGTGCCCCGAAGAAGCCACCCGCGTGTCCCCCGAAGCCCTTATGCCCCCCAACAAAGCCCCCGGGCCCCTCGAAAACGTGTCAAGCGAGGCCCGCAGTGCCGCTCACCTGTTACCGAACTTCTAAACCGGGAGTCTGTTCGCCTCCGAAGCCAACGGTCAACTGTACGACTTTGAAGCAAAAAGTCATCTGTCCCTCTCCGAAGGCAAAGTCTTTGTCAGAAATTTGTAAATCTATAAAGAAACCAGTTCCACCTAGTCCTCCGACACCCAGCTCCCCGTCGGCGAGGGCGAAGTCCGCACAATCGATTTCTAGCACGAGGACGAAGCTTACTCAGTCCTGTCCGCCGAAACCCAACTGCCCGCCGCCGGTCACGAAGCTGAAGTCATCCACAGGGATTTGCAGCTCTAGACAGCTGCCCGCTGTGTGTCCGCCAAAAGTTCGATACCAACCGACACCCCCGAAGAACGATAAGATGCCAAAATCGATTTTCGACTTTTATTTGAAATCCCTGCAGAAGCCCGACGCCAAACCCAACAGGGCGTGAACGTAAAGGCCGCCCTTCAACCGTTGTCCAATGCAAATTCCTAACTAGTTTCTAGTCATTTCTTGTTTTTGTTGAAAATATTTATGTCGATCACAATTCAGAGAATAAAATTTTATTCACCAACATCTTCGTTTTTGAATAGCTGAGAATTAGTTTACCTAGTTATTATGTTTATATTTCGTTCAGATCCAGTTCAACCTGAACGCAAACAAAGGTAAAATAGCGCCCTATAAAGCTACCTATTTAACGTCACTTATTAGCCGTGCAATAAAGAAATACAATTACATATTTAATTGGTCGAATTTTATCATTTTGTTTGTTCAGATTCAATTGGATTGGATAGTTTCAGTCAGTATATAAGTGGCACGGTAAGTAAATAACTTGTGGGAATAGTTGGAAGCCCCAAAGGGAGATCTCCGACCGAGCGAGGTGCTCGGTCAGGCCAAAGCCCACTGTAGTAATTTCAGCTGTTGTATATATAGCGCCGATCTTAGTGGCGCTAATTGGTCCGCCACAAACTATTATATTACTTAGCAGACGATGTTCTGTCTATAAACTTAAATAACTACCCACTTACACCTACACTATACAGTTTCTACACCAACAGGGCCGTCTTAAATCTATTCTGCGCCGGGGTGCGGGACTCAGCCTGCGCCCTCGTTTTTTTTACACTGCAGCGTGACGCGACCGACGATACACTGCAGTATGAAAAGGGTCCTAGTCAACCAAGAAAACACAATACACGTAATTTTGATAATTTATTTATTTATTACTCTAAAAAACAAAATTAAACTTAAAACTTCGATTACTAAATATCTATTTATTACATGTACAATATACATACGCATATATCAAACAAACTCCATTTTTCTTGCTTTTGAATTGGCAAATATTTTAATTAAATCATTTATTTTTACATCAATTTTGGATTCTATACTTATAATGTTTTGTTTTGCATTCTAATTCTTCAGCAATTAATTTTGCATCAGATAACAACTGTTCAAACGCGCTATCGGTGCGGTATTTCGCCAAATCTTTTTTAACCAGATGAATCATTTTAGTAGCTTCTGAAATAATTACATCCGATTTTTGCAAATTTTTGCTTACAATATTAATCTTTGGTAAAATATTGTACCATATAACTACTGAACATATAAATCTATAAGACTTTAATTTGGCTATTAATGAACTCGCTATGTTTTTTGTGTCGCTGTCATACTTGTTATTTGTAAAAATATAGTATAATGCATCGTAAATTTTATCCATGTTAAAACGGAGTGCTCTAAGAGCATCAAATCTACTTTCCCAACGCGTATTTGGAAGAGGTTTTAATGAAATAAAAATGAAATAATAAAAAGTAGGAATCTGTTTCATAATTACATCCCAGCGTGATGTAGATGCTGAAAAAAATGCATGCAAAATACTGTAAATACTGTGCCAGCGGCCATCTTTTTGCGCGTACGAAGTCGTGGGCAACATCTAGTATATATATAATATATAAAAAAAAAATGGGGGGGAAGTTTTAAAGCAAGCGCTTATCTAAAAACCCTGATTACGTCACTGATTCACTAATGGTCATCAAAATTCATAGATAGGCTACTTCCTAATGTCCAGAAGCTGAAATTTGGTAATTCGGCGTTAATCGTGTGGCTTCAGTCACCCGTGTAAGTCCCGTTAAGCTAGCATTAGCAGGTACACAACAACAACAAAATTGTTAAACTTGGAACTTTTATCCCCCAAACTAGGAGTTGAAAGTTTGTATGTCACTTCCGCAAGTGTAAGCAATAATAAAAAAAAACATTGTCTGCAACTTACAAAAGAATCAAAACATTTTCATGAAAATTTATGCCAAGACGAGACCACAGACTAGCAGTCTAAAAGTAATCAGATCTTATTTGGAGCCAGAAACAAATGATGTTTTTTTGATAAATAAGATCATCACTGAAAACAAAACTATAAAAATGAAACAAAAAAAAATCAAGACTGTATTATACATAAGACGGTACCTCTGTCGGGTCGGTAAGTAATAGAAGAATAGCATTTCCAATCACTTGCTTGTAGTTGTGTGAAATAAATGAAACGACAGCTCTTGGTCAAACATTGTATTTAAATTATCACTATAGGAAAGTTTATTCACAATAACACTGACTTCACTCCGCTCGCGCCGCGCTCCTGCCGCACCTGAAACATACACACACGATTAGACAGGACTTAAGTTCCACCTTTATAAATATACTAGCTTTTTCCCGCGGCTCCGCCCGCGTAAATATAGTATCAGCTATCTCACGGGAATATTGTTTCGGGATAAAAAGAAGTCATGTTTTAATCCAGAGCCAAAGTTAATCGAAATCCGTTTAGTAATTTTTACGTGAAAGATTTACAAACATCCATCCATCCAACCTCACAAACTTTCACATTTACAATAGTAAGTAGTAAGATTTTCCCGTAATGTACAATATCGACAAAGTTCCTGCTCGACCAGTTTCAAAACATTTTTCTTTGCACTGGGACGCTTCACAATATTTAAACACAAAGGAAAAGACCGCAACGATGCAGACGAGGTTAAAATACGTATTGCACGTGAGTAGATTCAACGTCGCCGTTAAGCGATTTTCATCTTATACCTGGTTGAGCGGCAACTTGTTCGACAGTACATTGAATACCTACCTGCTTATGATTTAGATTCCCTGATAGTAAATAGCCTGACCAAAATACAAAATACCTCGCCATGTTTAAGAAAATACAAAAATTTAAAAATAAAGCGGGCAAGTTTATATATTGCGGGTGAGGCATTGCATCTCTAACTTAATCTCTCCAACATAAACAGCATTTTCAATGGTTTAAGAAGAGAAACCTACCATCGTCAGTATTAAGACGTTATTGTGTAGTACCTGTCACTGCTTGGCGCGGCGCGCGGGCTCGGTGGCGGTGGGCGGCGGCGGCGGGCCCTTCTTGTCCAGTTCCTCGAGGTAGCCCATCACGAGCTGGTCGCGCTCGTCTGACACGTGGTCCAGCGCCGTGTAACGCGCGTCCGCCCGCAGCGCGTCGTGCAGCTGCGACAGCGCGTGCGGCGAGTCGCGCGTCGCTGCCAGCGTGCGGTGCGTGATGCTGCGCGTCTCCAGCAGCAGCTGCCGCAGCGCCGTCTTCGCTGCGCTCTGCTTATCGCGCTGGTAGTCGCGGAACTCGCGCTCCATCTGATCGCCAGAATCGATCGTTTTTAATGAAATGGACCAGGAAACGAGCACACGGATCGCCTGATGGTAAGCTATTGGACACTCTATGGACACTCGCAACACCAGAGGAGTAACACTTGTAACTCCTCTGGAGTTTCGAACTTGCGCTAATGGTCGTCAAAATCCTCAACCCCCTCGGTAGAAACTTTTTTAACGTAATAGCGACGCTCATATTTTTTAAGGTTCTAGTTCTATCGCATGAAAACTTCAAGCGACAATTTTAGATACACATCTTATCCTGTCGCTTACAGTTTACATGCGGTATATTATGTAACACTAAAATAATAGCCATTTGGAGTGCGAGCGTGCGTGTGTACCTGCGCGGCGCTGCGGTAGACGGGCGCGGCGGGCGTGTCAGCGATGAGCTTGCGCACGTCTCGCCAGTGCGCCGTGCACGTGACGCCGAGCTCGCCCAGCAGCGCGCGCAGCTTGTCGCGCCGCTTGTTGCCGATCGCGCTGATGTGCTGACCGAATATGCGCTCCTGCAACACGGCCACATCGACATTAGTAACATAATATATTGAAACAAAGATAGGGATTGTAAATAAAACGGAACCTAAGGTTTTGCTTTTATTGCGATTGCATTGAAAATGTTGTGTGCTAAATATTAAATTATTATTGTGACGATTCCGACATTTATTCAATTTTCTAAGTCACTTACAATTGTGGCAAATTACGTTTCAGGTTTGTCATGTACCCTTAGGTCCTCTTTTTATTTAAATTAGTAAATTCTGTAACCCTTACAAGAGCCGCCATTACAGGTCAATAGACGGTTACCTTATCTTCCTTGCTGAGCTCCTCGGCGAGCGCGTAGCGGTGGTCCTTCTTCAGCTGTTTCTTGGCCTCGCGCCAGATCAGGTCCGGGTTCCGCACCAGGTCAGCCAGCAGAGCGTTGAAGTGCTGAAAATTATTAAGTTTTTATTAGTTACTATCCCTACACACGTGGTTCTGTATTAACTATGAACTGGAATAAATAACTACGCCGACAACTTCAACCCACACCGCCCAACTTATTGGGTATAAACTGAACGCACCTGTACACATGTGACAGTCAAGTGATAAATTGAACACAGTTAACAGTTAGTATGGGAGAATTCAATGCTCGTTTTGTGTATTTTCTCCACAATTTCTACAATATTTTTCACCGTTTAAACCTTCCCTGAACTTCTTAGCCTCTTAACGCGAACGTCTTTGCTCTCGGTTTTAGCGTGACATTGGAATTGCAATCCATTTTTCCATATATTTAATCCATATATAAGTAGAAAGAAAATTCGTTTCGTTACGATAACACGAATCGAAATCACGAAAGTGAATATAAGTCGATAGATTAGATTTGATCGAATTTACGGTATGTAGCTCTCGGATAAGAATCGCCTTAGATTTATTGAATATTAGGTAGGATTTAGTAAATAGGTAGCTACTATTTTAGTTACGGCGCAATGACGTGGATCTACAAGTTTCATCCGACCCAAAAAATAACTCAAGGGGACTGTGGCGGATCAATTAACGCCACAATCCCGAATCGCGCTATCGATGTTTCTGTAGTTCAGCGCTATATATACAACATATATCGCTCGGTCGGAGATCTCCCTTTGGGGCTTCCACTATTCCCACAGGACTAAGGCGAAGTTTTCAATTTAACAATACTGTTTTGTTTATTTTTATACTTATACATAATACTTACAAAATTATTACATAATTTGCAGTCTAATACTGAAACGCCACTAAAATATGGCGCTGAAGTCACGTGCTGTCCTTGTCACTCTGCCGAGCAGACTAACAGTTTGTGATTAAGGGGTCCCCGAATTTTAAGAAGCATTTCAGTGTTAGGAAGTTAATTAGCCCCCGACTGAGAGAGGGGTGTAACAAATTTGACGTGTCGTACGACTGCTGAGTCTGACAATGTCGGGGTTCCTTAAGGAAAAAAAATTAATAATTATTATTTTTGCACACATGAGTACCTGCACGGCCTCGTCCCGCTTGTGGAACTCGCGCTCCTTGTCACGGTCGCGCAGGCTGGTGGCGAGCGCGCGCTGCACCTGCCGCTCGCGCTCCTTGATGGAGGCCTGCGCGCGCGCCGCTCGCTCCCGCGCCGCCTCGCCCTCGCTGCCCGACCCCGCCGAGCCCTCCTCCCCGCCCTCCTCCTCCGAGCCCTCCGCTTCCGCCTCCGACGTCTCTTCCACGCCCTCCTGTTAGCAATTTGCAATATAAAGATAAAAAAATATAATTTATTCACATTACTAGAGAGAATATCACACGGAGATACTTGTAGACGCCTGAGGGCTGTTACGGCGTCAGGAGGGTAAAATAATAATCTGTTATTAAAATACTTGTAGCTTTACTTTTGCCAGAGATAGGATATCCTAGTTCAGGAATTGCTGTAAATTGTATGTATGCATGTAATAAATACATATTAATTAAATATTGCTTTACGAGTATAATGTTCTGACAATTAATGCGAACTAATTTCGATTAAGGTGGCCGATTTGGTAAGTTATTTTTATCAACTTTTTGCATTCTCTATGTTTAAAATGCATTTGATTTCAATTTTAAATAATATAAGGACGAAATCAAAACGGGGATAAAGAAAACATCGCTGTTATTAAAACATATAATTCCAAAATCGCATCCACAATCAATGATAAAAATTAAGATTCCAAACTATTTACACTTAAATAATATTACTAGGTCCTTTGAAAGAGACAAGATGCATTTTTCTCACATTTCTTTTACATTGTTAAGAGCTTTTATGCGATCATTATATTGTCGTCCCTTTCTAGGTGTCCTGTTTAGTCTAACTTATGTTGTAACCTATTTACATTGTAGCTTTCAGCTGTGGCCTCAAAACCTTATGTCCCGGAACGGGTCTGTATAAATAGTTTATTGCGTGTTCAAGCCCCACATTTCCTACCCTCGGCCTTATCTTTGTAAGGACAAGAGTGAATAAACGTCTTTACGTTACGTAGGACGAGGGAAGAGAATCTAGGAGTCGAACACGGACACGGAGAACGCCTGGATACACTATGAAACATAAAGAACCGTCATCATTAATCCGTGGTTATATAATATCGAGCAGTTATAATATTTCATATTGTACAAGGGCGACAGATGCGTTTGTGTGAACGGTACACTCTCAAACACAATTTCTAACTATTTACATCCATTAATAGGTTTACAGTAAATTGATTTTTCCGGCTCATATTTTATTAAAACACATAATAAATTATAAAATAATACTTGATGTATTCGTTTCTGGAAGCTCCATATAAAAGCAGATCCTTTGTGTCACAGTATCTATAATACCAGAGAATGCCACCTGCGTGCGTACCTAGACGGAATTGTTTTGTTTATAAAAGTAGCCCAAAAGTTAGACTGAGAAATAGCGGGCTATATAAAGTATGAACTACTAGTTTTGAAAATTAATATTTCATAATTTATATTATTATTTATATATTTTTATATATTTAGTTTATATTTTAGACGCTCTCTCCTTTCAGACTCATTTTAAATTACGATAAAAACATTAATTACAATATTAAACTAGACGAAATTCCCAACAATTCATGTATTTTGTCGAGGTGGCGAAAAGAGCACATCAAAATCCATGAAATTAAAAAAATTCAAAACTCCCGGAAACCTTTCAGGAAGAACTACCAAATGGTTAAAGGCGGCATAGCGATAAAACTAATAGGACAGAGATGACACTCTCACTTGATATCTTGTACCGCTGCATACAATTACTACTTAATACTTATACCTAGTCACGAACAATGTCCCGCACAAAAACGTTTGCGAACATGATATCCGATTGTTTTGTGCTAACCCTTTGCTGACAAAAAAGGAATAAAAGAGAACAAATTCATAACATAAATAGTAGAAGGACTATATGATGATAGTATACGACCCGCCCCAGTTTCGCACTGGTGCAAAGCATTATACATATAAACGTCCCTCTTGAATGACTCTTCTCTTTGCTGGGAATTGCATTAAAATCCGTTGAGTGGTTTAAAAGATGTAGGCGAACAGACAGCGGAAGCGCCTTATTTTATACTTTGTAAAGGTTATTTTTGTAATTTTTATCCTTGTTTGGCTGACTTCATTCATGAATACATAAATGAATTGGTTCAAAAACTTTGCTATTTATCAATAAAAACAAATTTACAAAGTCTCGAACTGGTTCTGTCAGCAGTAATCATAATACAGAATGTATTTTTATTCGAATGAAATATTTAACTCGACATTAGGCTACAATATTACAATATACGTTACTAATTTATGTATTTCACCGAAATATAATATGATTAGCATTTACTGACAACTCGCACTATGCATAGACACACTCACACTGCCGTACAACGTGCCGGCTTTGAATGGTCTCGCGCCCGCCGCGTTGTATCGGCCGCGCGGTGGTTTAATGTGGTTAAAAATTAAGGTCACATGATATTTTATTTTTGGAGCGAGAATCGAATAAAGATTACGCTCCTCGAATATCTATGTTTGTTTTGAAGACATTCTGTATATTTATTTAAAAATACACTACTTACAATACCTATTCGGAATAACTGATCGATAACGAATGTACATAATTTATTTACATTATAATGTTATTGTGGACTCCCAGCGAGTGTGGGAGTGTTAGTGTACGTCACCGGTCTGTATTACACCACCGCTTAGCACTTGGTGCAGTGCGGTCTTGGTAGCAGTAAAATAGTAAAATAGTAAAATAAGGTTATGTAAAACACGACGGAGTGCCAGTAGTTTATTTAAATAAATTTATGTTATTAGAGATATATTTATGATACTGTTAAAAAGGTTTCTGTATGATGTTATTAATAGGCACGTTGCCTAAAAAAAAAATTCGTCTATTCTATGTTAGACAACATGTTAATATACATTCTAGAAACCATTTTATTATATCTTAAAAAATAACGAAGATACAAACAATTTAAATTTACAATATGAAAGAGAGCGATATATATGGGCCTGTGACGTCACGAGTTGCACCCGCCATACATTTGTCATTACAAAATGTATGGCGGTAGCAACTTGTGACGTAACAAATCCTTTTGCGAGAAAGAGATTGGCAATATTTTTTAAATTAAATTAAAAATGTGATATCCACACTAGGCAACATCCCTATTCTTAGGACCCTGTGAATATAATACAGAGCGATGTGTGTATAGACACATGTCTACATATTGTGTTCAGTCAGGGCAATTCTATATGATTTATTGTGGTGGGTTGTGTGACACGCGCACGCCGCGGCAGTGTTTATATCCGAGAGCTTTTAAGGAATATACCGATAGTAATATCTGCAATGTGCTCAATAAATAAATTATGACATGAATAATATATTTTGACATTGACAAAAATACACCAAAAAAATTAATCTCTGATATAAACACTTTCAATAGAAGTGGGTAGTTGGGATCAGTTTAATTTTGTCCCGAATCTGTTCTGAATCTGCTCATATTTAATTTTTTACCCCCGTTACATATAAATTAGCAGCCCTCAGTGGGATAAACGACTCCTGTAAATATTTTTGTAATTATGTTTATAACAGCATAACCTGTAATACTCCCGTTGGACGTAAGTGCAAACCCAACTTCCCACAACCCGGGTCGATTATTTAGTTTCAATAGTTCTGAGCGCAAATTCGTTTGCGCTGTTGTAAAAATCAGCGTTTGTAAAACACGTACAGTAAACACTATTCCTTCTCAGACTTCTTTCGTTTCCGCTTGTCCGTTTTGTCCACCTTCTTCCGGCCCTTCTTCTCGACCTCGGGCTCCGGCGACTTGAAGTCCTGCCGCCGCTTCTTGGGCGGGGATTTGATGGGGGATTTCTTCTCGGGTGCGGGGAGCTCCTTTTTGGAGGAACGGAGTTGTTTGGGCGACACGGGGTCCTTTTCGGGCGTCGGGGATTTGGACTTGGGCTCACTCTGCAGGGAATCCGCCTTCTGTTTGTCGGCTGCGACTGGCGCCGGCTCCTCCGATGCCGCCTCGATCGCTGCTGCGGTCGCCGCCGCCGCCGCCGCCGCCGTGGCCGCCTTGGCCTTGGCCTCGTCCTCGCCGGGGATGCCGAGGATCTCGGCCCACTGGTCGGGCGGAGGCGTCGGCTGCTTCTTCTCCTCCTCCGTAGACTGGTCCGACTGCTTCTGCGGGACAAATGTAACACTCAACGCTAATTCAACGTTTACAAGTTACAAAATATCTCATTATAAGCGAACCTGCATCGGACACTATCAGCATGATCGCAACATTTCGATATTTAACGATGTTTTCGTCATCTATCATTTCTCACCTTTACGTAATCTTATGTTTTATATATTATTAATTAATATTTAAAGTATAATTGTAGATGCAAAAATGGTACTCAATACACGGAGGTTAAATAGCAAGATATTAAAATAAATATTGATCATTTAATTTGAAATGGAAAAAGAATATCGGCTTAAGCAATGAATTTAAAACAACGTAAAAATACTTGAAGTAATACACCATGTTAGTAGGGAAACTTGAATGTAAAAGTAATAGGTTAAAATTAATAAAATTAAACGATTGTCTATGGTCTCCTCAAAATTAAAGTAGTAAAGCAAAGATTTTTTGCGAAATTATATTTTGCATTATCTCTAATGTTACCTTCATTAACATTAACAAATGGCTTAAAATCAAATATTGGCAGCAGGTCCTGTCGGAAACTGCGATCTTTAATAATGCTTTCAACTGAACCTTATATTAAAAAAATATATTATGTCAAATTAGATTTGTCCTCAAATTAGTGTTCTATCTGGGTTTGCGATTTATTTTCTAAATAAAACAATTGACAGTTTTCCCAACATATGCAAAAAAATGATACACTTTGTATGCACGTGATTCATACTGATGAGAACAGTTTAATATTCCGAGCCTAAGCCTACACGCAATGTACGTTCAGGTGAGAAATGTTCTTGGGGCCCGGCCCGCCCTACGCCTGTCATATTCTGCGGGTCCAGTGTCCGATGCGGCTCCGTTACCTGTGGCCGCTCCGCGCCGCGCTGCAACTCACAATCACTGCGTCACCTGCCGCCCCGCGCCCCGCGCCCCGCCCGCGGGGGCGCCCGCACCGACCCCCGCAGGATATGACAGTGAGACCCTGACAGCCTACACCTCGCGGCCGGTGCGCTCGCGAACTACGGCGAGTGCCGCTGCGACGTCGCTGCGACGTATGCGCACGCACCCGCACCACCACGCTAGCGTCCGGAGCAGATACACTTATGCCAATACCCATTTACCCAATCACTCGTTTTATTTTTGTATAGGTAATATGTATTTTATTAAAACTTTTGATTTAATTAAATCGTAACGAATAAAATTTTGAGGTAATGAAATATTTTAGCCAGCTACAACTATTGGAGGCCGGGAGCGGTTAGTTGCAAGCAATTGCCGGCTAAACGAAACGACGGCGTATCTGGAATTTGGCTCACTTCTTACACACCAATACCATAGTTTAGCACCGCAGGTACTCGGTCAATATATCGGTATAAATTGGGTTAACCAGCTAGAGTAATGTGGGATTTATACGGGTTACTATAGCCGCCGGGTTACGCACAGCGAAAATAGACCGTTTAAATGACAATTTGACGATCGAAGCCATTTAGACGGTCGGTTTTCGTCTTTAGTGTGTGCTACAAACACACATTGGCAACTTGTTAGTTTTATCACAGAGACTAAAGCTACACGCTTAACATTTTAACTATGTAAATTGTATATTGTATGTACATTGTGCAGAGACGTGTAAAGTACGGCCACAGAGACAGGCGGTCTGTGGGCCGCGACTTCTTCAAACAGTACGGTAATAAGTGATCTGAGCCAACTCACGTCACCGCTCTTTTCTTTCTTCTTATCTTTCTTTCCGTCCTTTTCCTTGTCCTTCTCCTTCTCCTTCTCTTTGTCCTTATCTTTCTCCTTCTCCTTGTCTCTATCCTTTTCTTTCTTATCTTTCTTACTGCTGCTACGGTCTCGTTCTGTAACATTAAACAAAGTCTTATTATTTTCTGAATGTGATAATGTGGTTAGTAAATAGTGAGCCAGCCTTTATATTAGTTCACTCTTGGCAGAGACTTTTCAAAGGTAATGGTAAGGTAAAGGTAAGGGCGAGCGCTCACTCGGGACACGACAGTTTTGTGTCACATAGACAAGGATGTCTTACAACTAAAACACCTACAGATTTAAGACGGTCGTGTGACGTGTCGCTCCTAGACAGTTTCATCTATGTTTTAAGTGTGCGCATCTTTATCTAAAGAAGTGTAAATATTTTAATTAGGAAGGGGGCAATTGTTTACATTAAGGATGTATGAATCTATTTTTTATGTAAACCGTGATCTCTCTTAAACCTTTAACCGAGAATTAGGCGTCTAACTCACCCTTATCTTTATCTTTGGCGTCTTTCTCCCGCTTCCTCTCCTCTTTGACGAGTCGGCAGTACTCGCGGAAGTAGTCCTCGCGCAGGGAGCTACTCTCTACGGCCTTGTACCGCGGGTCTAGGTCAACCTTCTTCTTCACGTCGACCCAGCGCGCGCGCCGGTCCACAGACTTCTCCTTGAGGAGAGCTATGAACTCCGTCTTCACCTAAAACATTGATAATACGTGTCATTGTCCGGTCTGCACTGGTGCTTGTTAAAGGGCGGAGTGGGGTCCGAGCCATGGAGGGGGGATGGTTTTTACATGATTTTCGCGTGACGTCATTCCGAGTCAAAACTCTAGGGCTCATTTGTGACTGTTATAGGAGCGGATTGTATGTGGAGCAAATGAAAAAAGTATCCGTCAGTTGTTATATTTTTTAAATTCTTAAACGGACACGTATAAAAAGACATGATAATCATAGAACGAAGTCGAAAAAATAACAAAGTAGCTAAATCCTTGAACTTAATATATCTTTTTTAAATAATCTATTATATGTAATAAACAAAGACGTGTTATGTTGTGTCGAATATCGAACACATATGAACCCCGAGCGAGCATCGAGGCCCCAACAGTATCAACAAATCGCAAAGCCAACCATCCGCCCGCCACGCCGGCCGCACGGCGCCCGCGCGCGCCGCATCCCTGCAACAAACTGTATTAGCACCTGAAAGAAACATTAGCGCTGTGGAGGTAAAAACTGATTATTTCCTGGAAGAGAATCCATTAGTAACACATACGGAAAGCGAAGGCACGCGCGGCGCACAGAATAGTCGAGTGAGTTTCGTGTGGCGACCATGATGGCAGTTGTGGCGCACGAGACCCGCCCACCACACCTTTAGGACGTTTAAAGCCCTACAAACAGCATTTACTATCTAGCGATAGTTTTTAGGTGCTATTGTATATAGGTGCCAAAAGGGCGTCGGTGGCTTATATGGGTATCCACGTGCGTTGGTAATCGGCTCGGCAGGTGTTATTCCATAAAAAAATGCAATTTCAATATTTATGTCACTAACCAAATAGGTGTGTGTAGTCTCTAAACTACCAAAAATGCCATCACAGCCACGTTGCAAACTACAAAAGAAATTTTATCAATATTAATTTAACATTTTTATTATGAGAGGTTTATTAAAATTTACGTTTCATGTAAGCTAATACTAAACTAAGTAAACTTTATAAATAGCTTGCTTACGCATTAGTGATGGCCTCCAAATGTAAATCGTCAATCGACTCCACCACGGGACATGGGCTGGGACGGCCCGTTTAAAATATTTACTTCACAGCTTAACTTTACTTTCCATATTCAGAATGTAATCTTTCAGTTCTTAAAGTATTATATAAAACGTCCAATGTCCAACGGCCATCTACTGAGTGCATTTTATTTTTCACTTTTATAATAATTTTACATTCAAATTTGTTGCCCATAATTTCATTAGGCCATATGTGTAATTATTATTAATAATACAGAGACGCGAATACATTTAAACCCGGTCAGTCCTTTTGTATAAAACATACACATTACATTACACATATAACTACAAACATTCACAACAATATTAAGTTTAACTTCATTTTCAAACGCCACATACAGTATAAAGAAAACATCAAACCAGAAAGTCTATATAAATTAAACTTTTATAAGTTACTTATTATGCACTCGGCAAAAAGTCATTCAACAAAGACGATGTTGGCAGCGACTCTCTCGACGATTCCGCTTATTTACTTGAAACGATCGAACCATAAAACTGTATCTGTATCAGAAATTCAACGTCACGGCGGTCACTAACTTGTGTGTCCCTTTACTTTCAGTATGGCAGTTTAAACTTAAACATGTACCGAGAGAGGCTTACGGATCAGTGCCCGAGGGTAATATTTTTAGATTATAGACATATACAATGTTACAACAGGTCCCGAAGAATCATACATTAAATTTTTTAATTATTTTTTAATCCGTGAGACTGACTCTACTTTATTGCTATTGATTTTACATTGCCTTCTGTGGGTACAATAATCATTTAACTTTATTCGTGAGAGTAAGTCAATTGAATTATTACTTTTTACAAAAATTACTTCATTATTTTAAATAGTATAATTTTTATTTTCTTCTCTTTTTATAAATTATTTCAATTTCCAATTATTTCAAAAAATTATAATATGCTTATTTCATCAAAATGTCTATTATAAAACATAACTTTTAGAAAAGATCTCTTTTGCTTAATTACATTAATATGGAAAATATGTAAACAAATTTTTATTTTGAATGTTACAATGGATAACTTTGTTACAAGCTAAAAGCAAGAACTTAAAGAGACCTTTCCTTGCATAAAAACAAAATAAAAACCTGAAATGAAAAAGATTAGATGGTGACCAATATTTGAATCTCTCTGTATTTACATTTGTCACCTGGACCGGGGAGCGGTCGGAACCCAGCACCTTTGGGCATGCAACGGCAAGTCTGAGTCGGCACTAGACAACTCTTTTACGGATTTTAAGTCATTTCTGCAAAATTATATCTAACCTTTTGAATTCTCGTGCACCAGGGCTCCCGCTTGACCGTTCGAGAGCATTTTACCTCTCTTTCTAAAAAGTAACATACGATTTAGAGAGGATTATTCAACTGCATATTATATTATTAAGTTATGTTATCTCCAATATTATATCAACGAATATAAAAAAGTCAATAATTAGGTAATTCCTCATTCACTGTCATTCACATCCATTTGAGAGTTGACACACAAGCTCGGATCAGTGTCGGTTGCGAACAAACATACATAGCAACGTTCGCGCTGGCTCGTGAGCGGTCGGGAGAGCCCGGGCCTGACACTTGCGTCTACACAAATCTATCGGAGACACTCCTGTGTGTGGAATTAGACGGCGGCACTCGGCAGCTTCGACACAATCGCAATCGAGACGATATTATATAAACTGTACTACTGATTTGATTATCTCGTGCGGTCGTTCATAACAAGATCATTATTCTGAAATAAAACAATCACCTTCAACGTAACAAGTGAATGCGGTATAAACTGTGTATATAAAGTGGCCGGTACAGTTTGTCGGCGGCAGGCGCGGCGCGGCGGCGGCGACTCACGCGGCGGCGCGGGCGGCGCTACACATCTTGGTGTCAAAACAAAACAACGTGCTAATTCAGTAATGGTCTGGAACTGTCGTTTTCTTATTGCAAATATACTTTATCGATCGAAACATCGTGAACATTCTACAGTCAATTATTGTTAAGCAACTCTTGTATTTTTAATAACATTTGTAATAAGAAAATTACTAAAATGTAATAAAAGAAATATCACGCACTTTTGATTACGGACCAAAATTTTAAAGTTAATATTCAACCGCCTCTACAGAGTCGACAGAACTATTCACAGCCATGATAGTGCGTCATATTTCTAACACAGTTTTAATGCATTCTTTCTAAAAAATAAACATTATTATTAAAGAACATTAATCAAAAGACACACAATTGAAAGAATTGCACTAATATTAGAATTATGAGTTTAAAAAATTATGAAATATCACACCAAGAATATATAAATTAAAATGAAATCGCATAGCACAAGATGTATTATTTAGAGAGGCGGGACTCGAACCCGACATTTTGACACAAACAGCATTTGAATGTAGTTTTTATAGTACAAAATAAAATTAAAGTTTAGAAAATAGTTTGGCTTCAAATATTTTTCCAAAGCAGGGTCATAGGGCCTCCTTTAAGCATTTGGTGTAGTAATAAAACTTTCATCCTGAAATTAATAATTTAGTTCTAATTTTGACTAATCCAAAAAGGACCAGTCCATATTTAAACAATTTTAAATAAGATTTTATTTATAATCGCTTGTGATCGATTAAGTTCAATGCCAATATGTGATTATATAATATCATTTCTGTTAAAAGTTTGTCAGATCACAACAACATTTTTTGCAGGATTCGAACCTGACAAATGATTTTGCAGAAGCTTAGCTAGTATCAACATTTTGTGAAGAGGATAGAACTTTCATCATTCGATATTCATTCCAAAGATTGTATAAGTGTATATTTATGTAATACTAAGGCATAGAATACTCTAGCACAAAAGTGTAACTCTAGTAAAAAATTATGTATATAGTTTTTGTTCAAAAATATTTAACTTTAATCATTAACTCCACTGCTGGACATTAACAAAATATTCTAGCACAGCAGACATTGTAACTTCGATAACCTATACAGTTTATTAAAATGACTGGCTTTTTCCTACACCCATAGTCAGTTTGGACTGTGAATACTACTAATAGCAAATAATTTTCTATGTTTCGTGACTCGTGTCACGTGTGTGGTGTGTGCGGTGTGCAGTCGCAGGGCGGCGGTGACGTCACTGACCTGCTCCTTCTTCTTTTCCTTCTCCTCTTTCTCGCGCTTGCGCACGTCGGCCACGTACTCGTTGAAGTAGGTCTCGCGCTCGCGCACCTTCTCGATGCCCTTGAAGCGCTCGTCCCGCCCGTACTTCGCCGAGAAGTCCGAGAATGACGATCTGCGATGGAATTAAGAAGTAAGTTATCTATTGTGGTACAACTATACTCCGCTCAGATCTAATTTTATCTTAACGTAAACAAAGCGCACAATAAAACATGTAATGCTACCAATTTAAATAGCTCGTACTAAAAGTGCAATAAAGAAATACAATAAGGCTCAGGCTATATATAAATACAATAACGCCGCCGCTCAGGCCGCTCAGGGCCGCTCAGGGCCGCTCAGATCGCTCAGGGCCGCTAGCGACCATCGGCGACCGTGAGCGGCGGCGGTTGTTTCAAGCGAAACTGTGTTTTATTGTGATAAAGTTTAAAATTATATAACAGTTATGCTGTTGGTGATTTGAGCCTAAGAGACACATGAATTTTGTAGAATTTAAAATTTACGTTTACTTTTAGATTGAACTGGATTTGAACAGAGTATATATATAGCAAAATATAGATTTTTAACCAGTAACCACAACGAAATATAATATACAAAAAATTCAGTCCAGACGAGCCATCCGCCTATAGTAATAATAATAATCTTTATTGATAATAACAGGTTGGCACATAATACATTATTAGCAAGTAAAAGAAATTAAATACTATCTTAATTGTATACAAATATGCTGTTACTTATGTACCTACACTAGGTCCCCGAACTTGTTCTCATACTTACGAACTTATGATCTTTGATTTAGGTAGGTAAAATAGGTAGTTTGGTCGTCAGTACGTCGTATGTGTGTCTGTTTGTGTGTGTATGAGAGTGACCCATCTGCCGATGCATTGCTCTATTTAATTTAGTTGATAGTTATTACTCACTTGGAGTGCAGCTTCGCCTCCTCCATCAGCTGTTTAAAGGCCTGCTTCTTCTGCTGGAGACGGTTTTTCTTCTCCTTACGCTCCTCCTCCACCCTCTCTCTCACGTACTTGTCAAACACCTAAAAAGCAATCTTTTATTGAAAACTACACTCATTTAATACTTTCCGTCTGAATAGCAAATAAATAAAATAAAATAAATAAATAAAAAATAAATAAATAAAATAACAAAAAAAAACAAATAAATAAAAGGGGTAAATATTTAGAAAATATGAACACCGAGAGCGTTTGAATGTAGTAATAGGTACACCTTGGGTCACTACTGTTTATGTATTTGTGTTACCTTCTTGCGGTCGGTGGAGTTGAGCAGCAGGTAGCGGCGGTCGAAGACGATCTTGTGCAGCTCCTTCTCCCAGGGGCTGAAGGCTGACACGTCGGACTCGTGCAGCAGCTGCAGGAAGCTGCGCAGGCGCTGCTCGAATGGCACCACGGCGCGCTCGCGGGCTGCGTGCATCTCCGCCTCCTCCGCCGCCTCCTTGCCCACGTCGATCTGCGCGCCGCCCCCGCCGCCCGCACCCCCGCCGCCACCCTTACGCGCCGCCGCTGCCGGCTCTGCACGATACCACAGATTACACAATATGCATAACGTTTTCTTGTGTCGAAAATAACATTTTTTAAATTACATTTTAAAATTCTTAAATAGAGACTAATTTTATCTAAAAAAATAGTTATTAAGGTTCACGCGATTAAAAATTAAAAGCAAATAAAAAATGTACTTCATCTCTTTCTCGCAAAACGAGTTTGGCAAATGTATTTATGACATTGCTTAATGACGAAAAAATATTTGTGAACATCAATTTCTAGAACAAGGTAGAAAAGAAAGCGTAAATTTGCAATTAGAAAGAATTCAATGAGAAACGTTTAACGTAAATGAATGACTAAAATCTGATGAAAGCATGCTCTACTAACTCTCTTCTGGTTTGGTCTTCTTGGCGGGCTCCGAATCGCTGTCGTCGCTGTCGGAGTCAGCCGACCGCTTAAGGTCGCCGTTCGCGCTCTTCGTGGGCGTTGTGGTGGCCGCTTCTTTGCGTTGCTAAAAACAACAACAATGGTTTAGTGTGGGTGCATAATTCCTACTGTTACAACCCTAGCTACTATGGACATAGTCCACTATCAGCATTTTTGCCACGCGTTTCTATTATTCCGTTTAGCTTGCATTTTTCATTTTACTTCGTTATTTTATTAGTTATTCAGCAAGTTAGATTCTGGAAGCCGCCGCGAACAGTGCGATTTTAAGCACTCGGTTAAAGTGTGATAAGTCAATTAAGTTAAAGTGTAGTTTGTGCGTTTTATTCAAATAAAGTAGTTTAGTGTAAAGTGTAGTAGTTTTTTTTTATTAAAGTCAAACAGGGACGGCCGCCTAACAGTACGTGTACGTTAAGGGGAAAGCGTGAGCGTATACGCGGGTACGTACGTGCTATTTTGCATTTTTTTTATTTGTGCGCATGTGTAAATCGTACACATGCTAAAAAGCAAACGAACATCATTTGTGTGAATGCCAGTGAGCATGCGTGTACCTGCGCGACGGCGTGCGGCGGCTGCGCCATGGCGCGCTCGACGTCCGCGACGCCGGCGAGCGCGGCGGGCCGCTCCCACACCGACAGCCGCGCCGTCGGGTTGTAGAAGAACACGCGCCCGTCGCCGGTCCACACCACGCACCTGACAACAGAAGCATCGTTATGCAATAATAAGATAAGGAATCTAATTCATGAAAGAAATAAACCGTTACCAAATTCTACTGCTATTATAAATGTGAAAGTTAGTGAGGATGAATGGAAGGAAAACTACTTAATGGATCTAACGGTGGATCTTAGCGGACGGAGCCGCGGGCAAAAGCTACTAGCCAGTGCTTTTATAATTGTACAAGTACGTCAAAAATAAACATACATTATAAAGTCTGAAATACAAAAAACATGCAAAGAGTGGTCATTTTGTAAATTGCAATAACAAGCAATATTACGAAAACTTCTCTTGTGATTCGTTAAAATAATAATATCACACAACATTTCTATACACTTTTGATTCGCGTCATTAATTTATGAATATATGGTATATTTATCAATATATACATCTGGCTTTAGGGTTGCCAGGCGTCCGGATAAAGCCGGACACAGTTAGGCTTTTTGATTGCGTGTCCGGCCAAAATAAACGGTGTCCGGCTTATCCGGATTTTATAAGGCTTTTTAGTATTTAAAAATGTTGATAAGTGTTTATTTAGTAATTAATTTTAACTTGACTTTATAACAATAATTGGACTGATTAATAATAAAGTAATTAGATTGACTTGGCCTTCGATTTTTTTTATATTTCATTAGAATTTAAGAATATTTATGGTAAATATCATAAAGCTTGTTTTTAGTAAATATTTTACTGTCGTATTTTTATTAATACTGAGACAAAATCGTCAATAATGTTGGGTGTCCGGCCTTTTTACCCAAATGTCCGGCCAAACTAGTTCGTCTGTCCGGCTATTAGGTTTGGCGACCTGGCAACCCTATCTGGCTTACTACTACTACTTTTAATATTATATTAAATTTATTACATTGGGTATTAAACCATATATGCTGTGATTTTTCTATAAAATATCTAAGATTTGACAACTGACATTTTCGTTTCGTGAATTTTCCGCAACATGAGGAGGTTTTTTAAATTACTGGTCAGGCTGTACAAAGAAAAGCATTAATAGTGTTATATTAACTGACCAAGGAGTGCCCGAAATGGGCGTGCTGGAGACGGGTCGGCTCTTGTCCGCTTTGGCTTTTTCCTTATCAGCTTTCTCTTTCTCCGCTTTCTCGCGTTCAGCCTTCTCCCTCTCGGCTTTCTCCCTCTCTATTCTCTCCTTCTCTGCTCTCTCCCGCTCAGCGGCTGCCGCCACAGCTGCAGCCTCCGCGTGAGCGTCTACATCCACCACTTTATAAAAAATATTATGTAAACAAAATTATTCTGTAATATTGAAGTACAGAAAAATAACTAGTCTATTCGCGTTTAGAAGGCAGTGAATAATTTGTACAAATGTCAAAATTTACCAATGATGCTTACCTAAGCTGTGTGTACAAATTATCCAATTGAAAATCTATAGGAAGGTTGAAATGTTTACCTTCAGCTTTATTGTCGTCGGTATCCATTCTCTCCGCCTTGTCGGATTTATCTCCTTTCTCAATAGCTATCTTGGCTTGCAACTCTACAACAATAAAAAAGTAGGGAGTAAGGTCTTAAATAAGTCCACTAATTACTAATTAGTTTCTCGGTAACACTCTAGTGAGCGACTAAAATATGATTTAAGATTTCAGTCGGAAAGTAGTCTTTTTACAATATTCTTTTTTTATTGATCAGTAACTGGAGATAAAGTATATTTCGGTTGTTATTTCACAAACCGAGATTATTAGCTATTGTACTAACCGTCCAACAGACTTAATTCTGTAAAAATTTACTGACCATAATATAGGTACTTAGTAATTCCCTTATGTATATTATATAATATATATATATTTTTTAAATACGGTACTAAACCAAAACAATATTTTGCTCCCAATGCACCCACAAAATTTCGCTAACACTATGTGACGAACCAATTGCGTATTTTAAAAATTAATATATATTAATTAATAGATTTAAAGTTATATTTATAAGGGAAGCCGGCTTGTATTGTATATATGTTAGGGAAGCTGGCTTGTATTGTTATATGTAAGGGAAGCCGGCTTGTATTGTATATATGTAAGGGAAGCCGGCTTGTATTGTATATATGTAAGGGAAGCCGGCTTGTATTGTATATATGTAAGGGAAGCCGGCTTGTATTGTATATATGTAAGGGAAGCCGGCTTGTATTGTATATATGTAAGGGAAGCCGGCTTGTATTGTATATATGTAAGGGAAGCCGGCTTGTATTGTATATATGTAAGTACCACAGGCAGGACTTGCCTGTGGTACTTACATTTTAAAGAAACATTTGTATTTATAATATTTTCTTCACAATTTTTACCTTTTTGGTCGAGCCGAACTCGAACAATCAGACTGGTTTTTGCGCTTTTTAAGCAACACGTTTCCGTCGTTCCATTTAGATTTTTAGATTGTCACAATGTCATACCTTCCAGGTCCTTCATGGGCTTGGGCTTCTCCCAGACGCTCTCCTGCCGGCCGGCGTGGTAGTAGTACGGCCGGCCGTCGGGCGCGCGGTGCGTGCTCCACTCCGCCGCCGCCGCCGCCAGCTCGGCCGGGATCACCTGCGTAGTATACAATACAATTAGCGTTTATTTTCAGATTTCAACCACTAAAAAATAAATAAGCCACAGGAATAGAAAAAGCTTTTATTTGCAGCTTCTAACTACTGCAAAATAAATAAGCTTAAATATGTTGAACATACATTGAAAAACACAAAAGAGGAAGAGACTACGTCTAAATTGCGGATCACAGTTACAGCATTTGTCATATTATCTAATTGAGCATGTATATTATGTTCACTTTGATTACCCAAAAGTAGACTTCAAACAACATGTTACATTAATCTACATCAACAAGTAAATATACAAACAGGATGCCTAGCTTTCTCACAATGCAGAGAGTATCCTAGTGTAAAAGTAAGAGACGATACATACCGTTTCTACGGCAGACGTCCCCTCCGGCGCCTCGCTGCCCGCCGCGGGTCCGCCGGCCTGCGACGACGCACCTGTTACACGAATATATCGAATTACATAATGGATTTGTATTTCAATACAAAATATGTAAGTACAGAGCGTTAGTTTGAATAATAACTCTAAGCTCTAAAGAAATAGGCGTGTGACTCACTGGCGTCGGGCACAGCCGCAGCCGCCGCCGCCAGCCCCGGGGGCTGCGCCAGGAGCGGCGGCGCCCAGCCCCAGCCGCCCCACGCGCCGCCCACGCCACCGCCCGGCCCCACACCCGCGCCCATGGGAGGGCCCATGCCACCCGGGCCCATGCCGCCGCCCGGGCCCATGCCGCCGCCCGGGCCCATGCCACCGCCCGGGCCAATGCCACCGCCCGGGCCCATGCCGCCGCCCATAGGACCGCCCGGACCCATCGCACCTATTATGAAAAAACAAAGATTTACACTTTACTTTTGCTCTTTGCGCTTACGTGTTGATAAAGCCATTAGTCAAATCTCAAATACGAAGTTAGATATTACACTCCGTTCGGATCCAATCTAATCTAAATGTAAACACTAAACACAAATATTGAATTCAGCCAAATTTAAGTGTCATTGTTTTTAATTATTGCATGGTAAATATGTAAGTGACATTTCAATTGTTAGTGTGTGCATATTTTGACTCTTTGTTTATTGTTAATCAATTATATATAAAAAGCAAAGCTGATTGACTGGTGTATCAACGCACAGGCCAAACCCTTAAGGCTAGGAATTTCATATTTTGCACACGTATTTCTCTTATGAATATATAATAAATAATAAATAAATAAAAAACGTTTATTTGACAAATTAGGACATACACAAATATTATTTACATTACAATAAAAACACAACAAAAGAATAGTAAAATAAGATAAATAAATAGCATAAAATGGTAAAGGAATAATATTAAACATTTAAATACTAGGTTCTGCCAGAATCAGATGGTCGGTAGTGCAGTGTAATGCCTAATGATTAGGGCATGTGGTGGTTTGCCTGAGTAGGCATACCACCACGGCGCAAACACCACAGTGCCTGGCATTATGTGGTTCCATCGGTACTGTCATTTGAGGGACAGAATAACGCTCAGCAATGGCTGATAAATCGTACACGATATACATAATTACATATAAACAAGAAAATGAGCTACGTATTTCAGTGTATTCTAAAATTCTATAAGTTAAGTTATTCTAAAATTCAGCCCCTGGGTGGGTAAAATAGGGGATGAAGTTTAAAACTTAATTACACGCGGGTGAAGCTGCGGGCAATTAATGCTAGTGTGTACAAAATTGTGTCTGATCGGACTATAGATATAGTTCCTCAAATATGGAGTGATCGTTACCCATGGATTGTGGCGGGGCGTTGGTCTCCCCCGGTGGCATGTCGTCGTTGTCCACGGGGCTGCCGTCTCCCTTGTCCGACTTGCTGCCCATGTGGTTGTTGCCTATAACATGTTGCCTATGTATATTCGCACATTACTAATTTCTTAATGGTTTATCTCACTAGTGATTATTAGCTAGTAGGTGTTATCCGCGACTTCGTTTGCGTAAAAGGGAATTATGCAAGAACCTAAAATTGTTCTGGGATAAACATCCCAGCCTGTTGAGATAGTAGAGTAGATGTTACATGACATCCAGAGGGCTAATCATTTTAACTGAAAATGTTCAATTTGCAGTATGACTTTCACACACGCATCAAATCATGTGTTGAATGAGACAAAATATATTGAGACTAGAACGATACTGCGAATTCAACATTTTTAATTACGAAATTACACTTCAGGCTGCAAACTTAGTGTGTCAAATTACAATCAAATCTTTTAAGCTATTTCTGCATAAAACATATGTTTTACGCTGTGTATGTATACCTAGTCTTGCCATAAATACTGAAACAAAGAAAAAAAAATTCTATTGCAAATAACATTTCTTAATTTTACAGTGTGTTAGTATAATACATAAATATAAAACAATTTAAAATATAAAAAGCTTATTCGAAGTGGTCTCCATTGGCTGCAATACAGTCCTTTAAACGTTGAGGCCAGTTATCAATAGAAGCATGCACTCTTTCCATGGAAAAAATTTTCACTGACAATTGTACGGATTGTTTTAGGGACTCCAAATTATCATGGCGTTTAGAGCAAGCCGTACTCTCTAAAACTGACCATAAATCACAATCCAGCGGATTAAGATCGGGACTAGACGACGGCCAGTCTTCAGCTCTGAAGAAGTCCGAAACGTTCGTTTCCAACAAAGACTGCGTGGACCGAGCTTTATGACCCGGCGCCGAGTCTTGCTGGAAGGACCATTCTTGGTTATTGAACGTGGTATTGTTAAGGGGCTCAACTAACGTTCTCAAGAATAGTATCTTGACACACTTTTCACAAAAGTATGGCTCAGTCACTCTTTCATAGCTAATACCCCACCAAACCATCAATGAAGTCGGATAGTGCCCACGTTGCACTCTATCGACTAATTGGAAAGCTTCCTTAGAGCTTAGCGCATAAACACGGTCATTTTGTTTGTTAAAATGTTGCTCAATTGTAAAAAAAATCTCATCCGTACACAAAATTTTTCTGTGACCTCCCTTTGCGTACCACTTCAGTAGTTGTTTCGATTTTACCCCCCCTATTCTTTTTTAAATTATCAGTTAAGTCTCTTATAGGCTGCAAGTCCTAAGTCATCTTTTAAAATACGCGACATGGTTCTAGGTGCTATCTTCATCTCCCGAGATAAAATCGTTTGCTTTCGGACAGGATTTCTTCGAATTCTTTCCCTTACTGCTTTGCCCACCTTTTTCGTACGAACTCTACGTGGATGGCCAAAATTTTTTCTGTCACAAACAGAGGAGGTCTCATTTCACCTATTAATAGCCCGGTACACAATCATTTTACTAATACCAAGCGTACGGAGTTTTAAAAAATGCATTTGGCTCCATACCTACTTTGAGTAATGCAACACAGTTATTCGGTTCTCTTTATCGCCCCACTCCATTTTAATATTGCAAAATATTGATGTATTGGCGCCAAAATGAGAAAACTCAATGAACATATAAAAATGTCAGGTTCCAAATTCAAATGTAATATTTCGTTTATTTTTAGTTGTAACAGTATTTATGGCCAGACTTAGTTCATATCTAAACTGTCGCAATTATGTAACTGTGATAATAATGAGTGCACTCACCGTCCTTCACCCAGGGCGGCGGCTGCGTCATGAAGGGGGGCACAGCACCCGGCGGGGGGCCGCCCTGCCCTCCCTGGCCGGGGCCCCCCTGCGGGCCTACACCAGGCGGCATCATCCCGCCCATCATGCCGTTTGGCATCATGCCCATAGGCGGCCCGCCCATGGGAGGCCCGCCCATAGGCCCGGTCATTGCCATCCCTTGACCCATGCCAGGCATTTGGCCTGTAACAGTTTGTTTTTAATTAAGTTCAACTTGGACAATTTGTTTTATCTTTGCTATCTGGTTGCAATATATAAAGCTTCCGAAAGTCAATTAAAATTCATTGGGTGGCACATTATTTACACCTTATGTAAAGATGAATAGGTAGAAAACAATTATTATTGCCATAATTAAAAATACACTAACCTAAAGTCGTTACATGAGCAGTTAACCATGTGCCCAAAGTATCCATAATAGATTTATAGAAGTGTTATATAATTATATGTAGAAGAAATAGCCCTACCTGTGCTGGCCATGGCTTCCATTTCCGCCTGGGTGACAACTTTACATGTGGGGCTCTCCTGGGGCCTGGTCCAGGTGGTCTCCCGAGTCCTGGCGTGGTAGTAATATGACTTTCCGTCATCCGATTTTGTCTCCACCCATAACTCTGGTGCAGGCTGTGAAATAGAATAAGTTGACTATACATAAGGTAATGTTAAAGGTATGATATTTAGGATCTGGAGATATGGGAATAAAATTATATCGGTTTTGGATATTAAATTTTTTCGGATTCGGATTTATCCGATAGTTTCGGTTACGAATAATGGATTTTTAAGGAAGAGAAAAGTAAGATACAAATAGGAATATAAATGATTCGACTATATAATTTGTACTTTGTATGTTTTATGATCAGTCATACAAATAATTCTTTCTGACAGCTACTCATTTAGGAATGATACTACTTACATGCGAAATCAAAATTAACATTCGTAAATTCTAATGTATTATTAAATAATCTTTATAAATAACAATAATTTATAATTATTATATATCAATGATATATGATAATGATATATAAGGAATTTAAAAATATATCATTAATATATTTTTTAATTCCTTAAGTAATTCCAAAACTCTTAATTTTATTTTACTGTACTTATATATCAGTGCAAAGTAAATTAGTAAAGCTGCCACTGAACTGATAATATGGTAATAAACACTTTTTGTATAATATTACTATATTATAAAAAGTGTTTATCTTGCAAACTGAACAGAATTATATTGTAACCAACCACCCTATTGATAAATTTATTTACCCAGCTGATTAGTTAGTTCAGTTAATTAGCTATTCAATATTGATGTCTTTGTCTTTTAAGTGACTTTTTAAATGTATCAGACAAAGACATTGAATAGCTAATCAGTTGGGTAAATAACTTTATTAGTTAGTAATTTTTTTTTAAACTCACCATATTTGGTGGAGGCATCCCTGGAGGGCCAAAAGGTGGCGGTTGTCCCATCATGTTAGGAGGTGGACCCATTGGTCCACCAGGAGGCATCATTCCCGGAGGTGGTCCAAATGGTGGTGGCCCACCCATCATTCCTGGAGGAGGTGGCCCCATTGGACCCCAATTGTTATCAAAGTTTGGACCTCCATTGGGACCAAAACGAGGACCACCTCTACCTCTAAAATACCCTCGTCCTCTCATAGGAGGTCCACCTGGACCGTACCCTCTTCCTCGGAATCTCATAGGTGGTGGTCCATTCATCCACCCAGGCGGACCCATACCACCCCGGCCTCTGCCCCTATCAAGATAACATAAAATTAGAAACAGAAATATGTGTACCTTCTTTATTTATCTGTATCATATTGTTTTTAGTCAATAAACGTCTATACTGTATTTTCAATACTACACATGCCTTAGTTTAAGGATTTAATCATGATTTCAGACTTTACCAAAATATTATGTTAAGAATTTTAATATTTTATTTTATTTTATAAATAATTAAAAAAAAATTATTATTTATAAAATTTTAGGCTGCCCAAAGTTTTACCATTGATTAAAATCAATTTAGTTTATTCTATGTTGGTCTTTTTGGTATATAAGAAAACAGTAAAAAAACCAAAAGTATTTTTCACAGTTCACCCTTGTAATTACAGTATGTCCTAACATGATAGGGAAAATTAATAATATTTAATATGCAAAATATTGTCAATGGAGTAGTTCAAGGTTCTCTTAAATGCATATTATTTAAATAGTGATGCTTGTTAACACAAAATTATAAATATAGCAGAGTATTGATTATCTGAACTAACTAAGTCATAGACATTTGAGTTTGGTGAAAAGGTTTTTGGTTTAAACTAAATATAGTTTAAAAATCTAAATCTAAAATCAATAGATTTAGCCAAATGTATGTTACTACATGTTACAGGTACACACATTTTAATATATTTATGATAAGAAGGTTTACATTGCATACTAATGAGTAATATTATTGTAATGAATAAATTAATAGTTTAAGAGCCTGATTCACATTCGCCTAGTAAGTTCTGAATAGCTATATATATATATAATAGCTCATCTATAAGTTTTGTCACTGCTTACTACTAAGGCGGGTCAATAAGTCCGTGACTTTTTGAATTTCTAACCTCCTTACTGAAAAAGCAACACTACTCCTGTCAACAGGCATCTGTCAGTTGACTCCTATCAAAATTTGAACTTGCTGCGTCAGTTAGTTTGTGTTTTACAGCTATCTTTATCAGACTATCCAGTAACTTAAGGAAACAATGGAAAAAAGTGAATTTCGTGTGCTTATTAAGCATTATTTTTTGCGAAAAAAAAACCATTACCGAGACCAAGGCTAAGCTTGATAAATACTATGGGGACTCTGCACCATCGATTTCAATGGTAAAAAAGTGGTTTACTGAATTTCGTTGTGGCCTTACAATCACTGAAGATGCCGAACGTCCTGGACGCCCAGTTCAGGTCTCTACACCCGAAACAATCGAAAAAATTCACGATATGGTGTTGGCCGACCGAAGATTGAAAGTGCAAGAGATTGTGGAAGCCATAGGCATCTCGCATGGCTCAGTGGTTTCAATTTTGAATGATCACTTGGGCATGAGAAAGCTTTCCGCAAGATGGGTGCCGCGTTTGCTCACAGTCGACCACAAACGCAATCGTGTAACAACTTCACAGGAAGGTTTGTCGTTGTTTAATCACAATATGGAGGAGTTTTTTAACCGTGGACGAAACATGGATCCATCACAATACACCAGAGACCAAACAACAGTCAAAACAGTGTGTTTCTAAGGGTGAATCGGCGCCAAAGAAGGCCAAGGTGGGTTTGTCAGCCAATAAAGTTATGGCGACTGTTTTTTGGGATGCACGTGGGATAATCCACATTGACTATCTTCAAAAGGGAAGAACAATTAATGGGGAATATTATGCCAACTTATTGGACCGCTTCAATGAGGATTTGAAAAAAAACCGACCTCATTTGGCCAAGAAAAAAGTTCTTTTTCACTAAGACAATGCAAGGGTGCACACATGTGCAGTTGCCATGGCAAAAATCCATGAATTGGGCTATGAATTGCTCCCACATCCACCCTATTCTCAAGATTTGGCTCCGAGTGACTACTTCTTGTTCCCAAACCTGAAAAAGTGGCTCGGTGGAAAAAGATTTGACTCCAATGATGAAGTCATCTCGCAAACAAAGGCCTATTTTGAGGACCTCGACAAATCATATTTTTTGGAAGGGATAAAAAAATTGGAGAAGCGTTGGACAAAGTGTATAGAGCTCAAGGGGGACTACGTTGAAAAATAAAATGATTTATTTATCAAAAAATCTGTGTTTTATTCCAAAAGTCACGGACTTATTGACCCGCCTTCGTATGTACTGAGCGACAGACACAAAACATGGCAATATCTGACACTTATCAGTAGATTGGGAACAGGCCCTCACACTCAAACAATAGGCTTTTTGACTCATATTTGATTTCATTCATTGAAGGACTATTTCCTTTAGTACTTGGCTTAAGAAATCGTATTCTAGCGATATCGTAAATTAAAAAATTAAGATTGATAAATAAAGTTGATTTAAAAATATGTATTTTTGTTTTTAATTTCTACTGATGAAAACACCTCGTAACTTCCAGAAAGGACAACACAAACACACTAAACACATATGTAGTACTAAAACGGAATGTTTCTGTAAATAAATAGTTCATGTCATCCTAAAAAAGTTATTTATATCAAAACGTCAAATGGAACGTAACACCATCATTTTACTACTACGGACTATAGCACAGATTACAAATAGTACTAGTATGGCGTCACAGCACAGATAATCTATCAACCAACATGGCGAATAGTGTTTTGGGTGATTTTTAAAGTGTATTTTTAAAATATTTTTTTGTAGGGTTTCAGGTTTTAAAATAAAGTTATATTATTTTTTTGTGTGTAATGTTTAAGGCATAAATAAAAACAAGGCCAAATAGCCTATTGTGGACTACGCATGCAGACACAGTAGCTCGGACAAGTGGTTGTTTTTTAATCTGTTTTTTTTTTTTTAATTTTCGATCTTTAACGCTCAAACAGCTATACCTTATAAAGTTTTCAATAACCAAAAAACCCAGTTACATGACAATTCATACCAATTTAAATAAAAACTATGAGGTCAAACAAATCTTATGAACCAAGATAATGCAAGTTTAAAGTAACAATCAAACCTATATTACAGTACAAATCATGTTATAGGAATGTTACAGTTTTTTTTTTGCTCATTTGAAAGGTTTTATTTATTTAATGAAACAGTTGAGCCAGCACAGGGGGCCTAGCAGGAACATTTTACAGTGGCTTAGCCATAACATTATCATATGAAATATGTATGGGCGCTGTTATGATTATGACAGATTTTCATGTATCATGTGTTTCATGTATCATGTTTCATGTGTCATGTATGAAAGTAAAATATTTGATAGTGTTACATTTACAGCGCTGTCAAATGCTCGTGCTAGGCCCACAGATCTAACCAACATATACATAATACCAATTTACAATTTCATTTCATAAAACATATAATATACAACAGTATAGTTGTCGACATTTCCAGTGCACCACTTTTTAACCTTATTGCCAAGTACTTAAGTTGAAAAGTGGTACACCTGATTTGTCAGAAACCATACTTATTATTTATAATATAAAAAAATGGTAATAACAATGGCATGATCCAACAAATTATTTTCAGTCGCAGCTCTATTAACCAAGAGGGAGCATAGGTTTTAAGAGGAAAGTTAGTAACAGAAGAAATGTTGGCATCAAATTCATTCGCAGTTGATTAGATTATACAAACATCAATAAAAAAGAACTGTGTATAAGACAGGCTAAAGTTAGAATGGTTTTAAGTTTAGGTATTTAAGAACTTGATTTTCTTATTTTTATGACTGCAGGAACATTATTATAAAATAACAATTTTAGCAAAAGTTGAGAATTCATGAAGACTATCAATTTTGTGTAGGTGTTTACACAATGAAAATATAATATATTTAGTCAATACTACTACACTTTTTCCATGCACATTGAAACATCAAGGACAAATATCATGGGCAGTAAGTACATTCTTGATCTTCGAATGCAATGTGAAGAATTTAGTGGGTATAGTAATAAAATAAAAAGGAAACCCACCTATAGTTTCCACGGTTTCCTCCGCGACCACCTCGAAAGCCGCTACCGCCTTCTTCATCATCGAAATTTTCTTCGTATCCACTAGGTTCACTGAAATCTTTAGACGCTTCCTCTAAATTTTCATTACCATCATTGCTACGAATGTTCACATCGTTAACACTAGAGTCCTGGGCATCCATGTATTCTTCTTCCATTTCGTCAGATTATTAATAGATAAAATATACACAAACACTTATGTCCACATGCCTGTAACTTATTTTTTTGTTAAATTTTCGCCTCGCTATACAATGGCGGAAGTCAACATTGCGTTATCCAAAATGGCGGCCGGCATTAATTTCCATAGACTATACAAATTAAAAAAAGGAAATTACGCAAAGCAAAAGCATGACAAAAGCATTTAATTATGGTAGGTAGGTTTTGTATAAGGAGAGCTAGAGAAATATGCAAAAATGTCATCGTATATTGTGAAGTGTAGGTGCTAGTCTAGCTAATATTATGATTGCTTTTAAAACTCATCAACTCATCAAGTCGTCACGGAATGGATTTCCAAGTCATTCTCAATAGTAAATAATCTAAATCTATGTTTCCTTTTAATATCCATATTTTTTTAACAACTACGTAAAACGGAATTGCTATTCGAAAAAAGTTCTTCTCCTTATTCTTTAGAGTGGCTTCTTAGTGATTCGCCAATGTGTTGTGTTGACGAAAACTCTGCCTTATGAGTGGGTTTTATTATGGTAGGTAGGTTTTGTATAAGGAGAGCTAGAGAAATATGCAAAAATGTCATCGTATATTGTGAAGTGTAGGTGCTAGTCTAGCTAATATTATGATTGCTTTTAAAACTCATCAACTCATCAAGTCGTCACGGAATGGATTTCCAAGTCATTCTCAATAGTAAATAATCTAAATCTATGTTTCCTTTTAATATCCATATTTTTTTAACAACTACGTAAAACGGAATTGCTATTCGAAAAAAGTTCTTCTCCTTATTCTTTAGAGTGGCTTCTTAGTGATTCGCCAATGTGTTGTGTTGACGAAAACTCTGCCTTATGAGTGGGTTTTATAAATAAACAAGGGCACAGTGTACAGGAGGAAGTCTGTTGAATAATTTAAAACCTAGAACAGACAAATTTAGGGCCAGTACCACAGTATGTACATAAAGTTTCAGTAAAAGAAGTATTTACAAAACACAGAACAGATTTGAAGTTGATAGGGCGAGGAATTGTAGTAGGGAGGGATCATATAATGAGGATTGTTTTTTGGGCAGCGAAAAAAAGTTCTGCTGTCAAGTGTCAAATCAAGTCAATTAATATAAATCAAATAGGTAATTCGTTTAATATAAATAAGTAAATAAATATATTTTTTTAATTTTTAATTATAAATAAATAAATAAAATCGAAAATATTTCTACAAATACTCGACACTGGCAGAATGGTGCAAAACTTTTGCAACTGAGATTACCAAAAAAAGAAGAATAAGTATCAATAAGCGTCTTTTTTGTGTTAAGTATGTAGTCACGTAAGTTCTGAGTTTGTTTAATCATAAGTATTAAGATTTTAATTAACATAATTGTAACACACCCAAAAACACCACAAATAATAATGTACTGTATCCCAATTCCCAAGCAAGCCGTTCTCAAGTCAAGGTTTGACTGTACCCACGAAACCGCGTCTCAAGTAACAGTTTGACAGCAATGACAGCGTACTTGAGTAACGAATCTCGTTTATTATTAAAAACGAAACGACATGGAGATGGCTTTCTCTTTCACTCTTATGGGATTTTGCCTTTAATGTTTTGTGGAACAAATAGCTGCCTACGACTTCGATTTTAGTCTTACTGCTATACTTCTTCCGTGAGTTAAAGTCAGGGCATAATTTTTATTCGACAACATGTAATTTATAAGCTTGGACCAGTAAATAGTAATAATTCCTCCATGATAAAAGATATATTTAAGTCGCAAATGAACAAGTCACTCGAGTGTCTCAAATTGACTGCTGTAAAACAAGATGGATGGGGTTCGTTTTACAAACGTCATTAAAAAAACGTGTATACAACTGCTTCATAATCAACAAATATGAAGCGTTTAGGACATAAATAAAATCAAGGTCAAGTAGGACCTTGATTTTATTTATGTCCTAAATAAAAACGCTTCATAAATGTTTTATTACATACAAAAAAATAATTAATCATTATTTTGAAACCTAAAAACCTACAAAAAAATATATTTTAAAAATACACATAAAAATACAGGTCGCGGAGGAAACCGTGGAAACTAGGTGGATTTCCTTTTTATTTTATTACTATACCCACTAAATTCTTCACATTGCATTCGAAGATTAAGAATGTACTTACTGCCCATGATATTTGTCCTTGATGTTTCAATGTGCATGGAAAAAGTGTAGTAGTATTGATTAAATATATTATATTTTCATTGTGTAAACACCTACACAAAATTGATAAAGCTTTCATGAATTCTCAACTTTTGCTAAAATTGTTATTTTACTTATAATAATGCTCCTGCAGTCATAAAAATAAGAAAATGTAACAGCGCTGTAAATGTAACACTATCAAATATTTTACTTTCATACATGATACATGAGAAACACATGATACATGAAAATCTGTCATAATCATGACAGCGCCCATACATATTTCATAATATGATAATGTTATGGCTAGGCCACTGTAAAATGTTCCTGCTAGGCCCCCTGTATAGGCTCAACTGTTTCATTAAATAAATAAAACCTTTCAAATGAGCAAAGAAAAAACTAACATTCCTATAACATTATTTGTACTGTAACATAGGTTTGATTGTTACTCTAAACTTGCATTATCTTGGTTAATAAGATTTGTTTGACCTCATAGTTTTTATTTAAATTGGTACGAATTGTCATGTAACTGGGTTTTTTGGTTATTGAAAACTTTATAAGGTACAGCTGATTGAGCGTTAAAGATCGAAAATTTAAAAAAAAAAAACAGATTATAAAACAACCACTTGTCCGAGCTACTGTGTCTGCATGCGTAGTCCACAATAGGCTATTTGGCCTTATTTTTATTTATGTCTTAAACATTACACACAAAAAAATAATATAACTTTATTTTTAAACCTAAAACCCTACAAAAAAATATTTTAAAAATACACTTTTTAAAAACCTGCCAAAAACACGTAGACAGAGAATACCTATACTCTCTCTACGCAGAAACACTATTCGCCATGTTGGTTGATAGATTATCTGTGCTGTGATGTCATACAAGTACTATTTGTAATCTGTGCTATAGTCCGTAGTAGTAAAATGGCGGTGTTACTTTTCGTTTGACCTTTTGACATAAATAACTTTTTATGATGTCATGAACTATTTAATATGCTAGACAATAATAAATATTAATATCTACGTAAAAATTAATGAAAATCAGTTTTTTCAATATAAAAAATACAGACTAAACTTTTTATGGTATTAATATTATTAAATATTACCTATGAAATTGCCGTTTTGTATGAAAAAATTTAAACGAATTTTTTTCATGTATTTTTTATTTGTATTAATCGAAGTAATCACTCATGCAATCAATGCATCTTTGCCAACGCAGTGGCAGTTTATTGGTGCCCTTCTTAAAGAAATCAGCTGGACGGGAGGCAACAAATTCTTCAAAGGCATTTTGTACTGCCTCTCGGGTATTGAATTTTTTCCCGCCAAAAAGTTATCCAAATTCTCAAAAAAGTAGTAGTCTGTAGGCGCAAGGTCTGGTGAGTAGGACGGATGACGGAGAGCTTCCAGTTCTTGCAACTTGGAGACCGTCTGCTGTGCAGTATGAGGTCGCGCGTTGTCGTGCAGGAGCAGCGGAGACGAGCGATTGACCAATACTGGTTGGAGATGTTCCAGCTTCTCCATCATCGTGTTCAGTTCTTCACAGTACACATCTGCAGTAATGCTCACCCCGTTTGGTAAGAAGCTGTGATAAATCACACCGGCGCTAGACCACCAAACAGTGACCATCACTTTTCCTGGGGTAAGTTTTCGTTTAGGGCATTGTTTAGGTGCTGAACCAGGATCGAACCAACTTGTTGAGCGCTTGCGGTTATCAAACAGAATCCATTTTTCATCGCACGTAACAATGTGGTTCAAAATTCCTTCATTTGTGTGTCTGTTGAGCAGTGCAAGGCACGTCTCGACGCGTACTTCGCGCTGGCGATCATTGAGTTCGTGGTCCACCCATTTGTCAAGCTTTTTTACCTTGCCAATTTGACGCAAATGGACCAATATTGTTTTGACGCTAACGTCGAAAGCTGCTGCTAATTCAGCCGTAGATTGTGTATCATTAGCTTCCACAATCGCCTTTAATTCGTCATTGTTGACCAAAGTCTTCGAATGACCGCGAGGTTCATTTTTCAGGTCGAAATTTCCAGAACGGAAGCGAGCAAACTAATAGCAGGTGGTGCGTTGGTTCGTAGTGTTAGCTCCGTAAACGTCATTGATGTTGCGTGCCGCTTGTGCCGCGTTGCTGCCACGACGGTACTCATATTCCATAATTGCTCAAATTTTTAACGTATCCATGATGACGAAAAAGATTGAAAGGCGACGAAAATGTAACACTTATCAATTAACAAATGACTACTTTTGGAAAAAGAATTCCATGTTTTTAAAATAAAATTAATTTGAAATTAGTATTCTTAGGCAAGCAAAAATTATTTTGATTTGAAATGGCCAATACTGCAGAACGGCAATTTCATAGGTAAAGACCCATTATTTCATTTTTGAAAAGAAATATTGAAGGAATGTATAATCAATAAATCCGTTCTTTGTAGAAGTGTAAATGAAACGTTATTTTATTCGTTCTTTGTCGTGTAGATGATTTTAGATTTCTTTATAATTAGAACTATTTATAATATAATTCATAGTGGAAATGCTTTTTACGTTTGTGCTTTTTAGTTTTAAGTACGTATTTTTAGTAAAACACAAATCTTTCTATGGTTTTCAAATATTTTTAACTACCGTCAAGGAATACTTTTGTTTGTCGTTCATATCTTACATTTTCAAGCTTTTTGCATGGAATCATAAAATTAGGTTTCGTTTTTAGCATGAAAAAAACTAATGATGAAGTTGACCCGGTCGTAGATAACCGGGCCCGAGTACCGCCAACTACGACACTAGCTCGGATTCTTCATCTTCCTCTTCCTCATCTTCTTATACGAAGAATCGGCGACAGCGCCACCGTAAACGCAAGGATAGAGTTTTGAAAAAATTGACACAGGAAGTAGGCGAACTTAAAAGGCATCTTAGATACAACCACGATCACGTAGATAAAAGCTATTCGCCTTTAGTTATTGATAACGTTGACCTCAACAGAGACTATTATAGCGATAATATTCTTGACGATCAAGTTAGTGGTAGTCTTTATGATGAAGAACATACTAATAATGCCAAGTTAGATTTTAATTTTGATATTGAAGTTAAATTAAAGGAGCCTTCGGTACCAAAGGCACCTAAAAAGTTTCTTAATTTGCTGCAACAAATTCAACATTTTGATAAAGATTATCAATTATCGAATGGAGCGAAGTTCGCTATGCAGAAGTGCAATAGCGGTATAATCATACGCCAGGTTTTACTGATTTAGAAGCTAACGAAGAGATTAAAGCTTATGATAGTGTACGTCATTTAGATTACGCAGATAAAGCTTACGCCGGTATTGCCTTTTGTTTGCTAAAACAGCGCGATGCTCTGCAACAGACTCGAAACTTACTTTTATCTTGGGCTAAAGATGAGGTAAACCTAAATGTCGACTCTTTGCATACGAAGGTTAAGAAATTTTTTACAAGCGGCGTTTATGAGTCTGTTTCTTCCGACCTCTTACAGCTCGTTTGTGGTCACAGAGCTGAGGTGATACAGATGCGCCGAGATGGGATCATAAAATATGCACGTGATCCACTAACCAAATCATATTTACGCAAAATCCCTCCTTCAAATAAAAACTTTTTTAATTCTGAATTGCTATTGGGAGTTCTTGATAAGGCAGGTGGCGTTAAGAAAGTTTTTATGCCTTTGATAAAACTAAAAAGTTTTGGAACTACCTCGCAGGTAGTTAATAGTGGCTCTAATCATCCCCCGCAGGGAAATAGTCATGCGCCCTCACGGGGCACATCTCAAGGTTGCTGTGGCTCTCAACACACACGACCGTTACAGAATAACCAACCCTCGCAGGGAAGGTACACAAGTTATCCCTCGCAGGGTTCTCACGAAAACTCTAACGCATGGCGTAGCAATAAAGCTAACCGTAGTTCCTTTCGACAACGAGTCGACCGGCAGCCAGCGGTAGGGCTTGAGCATGCGAAGGACAATAGAAAACTGCCTATTAATAGAGAATCCAACTCAGGTAAGAGAAGAAGATTCTCACTCGAGATTCCAAGCGAGCGTATCACAGTCATTGGAGGGCGTTGAAGGCACCACGTTTTCTTTTAAAAATAATAAAAGGTTATCGCATACCCTTTTACAAGAAACCTCCTCTTCGCCTCCCTGACATGACACGCACCTGCCTAGTGACAAGAAAGTGCGAAGCAATGTCAAAGGCAATTCAAAAGATGAAGGACGAGAAAGTTCTCGAAGTATTTCGATCTTCCCCCAGCTTCATTTCTAGCACGTTTCTCGTTCCGAAACAAGACGGCTCGCACCGTCCAGTGTTCAACTTGAGCAAGTTGAACGAATATGTACTAACCTAACCATTTAGGTTAATAAATGCGAACAGGGTCCCAGACTTCCTACAACCGAACGATTGGTTGTGCAAAGTGGATTTGTCCCAGGCCTACTTCAATCTACCAATCGCTCGTTCTCACAGACGATTTCTACGCCTGATTTACGACAAGGAAATTCTTCAAAATGACGTGTCTTCCCTTTGGCCTCAGCACGGTCCCAAGGGTCTTTGCCTGTTTAAGCAACTGGATTGCTCAAATTCTAAGGGAACAGGGTATACGCGTCATAGTATACCTAGACGATTTCTTGGTGGTCAATCAAAATTACCTTATACTAAAATCACATATCCAAATTGTAGTGGAAAGACTTCAATATCTGGGCCTTCAAATCAATTTCGAAAAGTCAACGCTGACTCCGTCCAAATGTCTGACCTTTCTGGGTTTTCAATTGGACCCATGGCGCAATGTAAAATCTCTTCCGTTAGAGAAGGTGATAAACCTAAAAAGAAAGATTTCCGTAATCCTTCAAACTCAAAAAATACACCTAAGAGAGTTGCAAAGTCTTGTCGGACTCCTCAATTTTGCTCGGTTTGTGATTCCGAGGGGACGACTACACTTTCGAGACACTCTCATGTTCTTAAACGTTGCCATGAAGAGCCCGCTTACTGCCGTGCATCAGTTGCCAAACACAGTAGAAATGGAACTGCAGTGGTGGATGGCCAATCCATAGTCTTCCTACAGTGCGACAACAAGACTATTGTGTCTTATTTAAAAAAACGAGGGGGGGAGCAGGTCATTACCGTTGCTCCAGTTGACAAAAGAAATTTTTCACCTTTTAGACTTACACCATATAGAACTACAGGTACACCACTTACCGGGAAGGTACAACAGTCATGCAGATCATTTATCACTACATCTGAGTCTTCCGGAATGGCATTTACTGCCTCATTGCACAGAGAACCTTTTCAAGAAATTCGGAACACCGATGATCGATCTCTTTGCAAGAAAGTAGTTTCCAATTATGTGAGTCTGGATCAAACAGATCAGGAGGCGATATATCACGATGCGTTCTCCCGAACCTGGAATTATCCTCTCGCTTGGGTGTTCCCGCCACCTTATCTAGTTCCCAAGGTGCTCATGCACTTGAAAAAGGCGACAGGGTTCTATCTGTTGGTAGTCTCGAGATGGAAACGAGTATTTTGGAGGGCGGACCTAAGAACCCGAGCAGTAGCAGCCCCGTTCACCATACAGAATCTACACCTGAATTTAATAGACATTGCGACAGGTCATCCCCCAGCAGGAACCCAAGACATGGAATTGCAGGTGTGGAAATATGGGGGTGGACAGAGGAGCTAAAGGACTGGAATATAAACCACCTTAATCTCCTAAAAAACTCTTGGCGTCCATAGACACTAAAAACTTTCAAAGTGGCGTGGAACCACTGATTGGCTGGCTCAGATGGTGCCGCACTAATAAAGAAAATGCCACTCATCGGTCGGGATCTGTTCTGGCAAAATATTTTGCTGATCTTCATCTTATTGATGGTCTAGCTTACAATACTATATTAGTACACAAGTCGGTCGTGTCGACATTGTGCAGTGTTGAAGATGCGGGCAAATTATCTTCACATGTTCTGGTGAATCATATGCTTAAGTCGATCGCTGTAAATAAACCATTCTCTAGAAAAACAAGTGTATGGGATATAGACGATTTATTGAAGCATTTGGAAAAGAAAATTATCGATAAAAACAATGTTTTCCAAACTTGTCGACATACAGCCACCTTGCTCCTTTTATGCTCAGGCCGAAGAGTCCATGACTTGACATTTTTAGCGGTTGATTCAGAACACTTCACTGTAAATGAAGACTCGATTTGTTTTTGGCCTCTTTACGGATCTAAAACTGATAGTGAGAACTACAGACAGTCGGGATGGAAGATATTTTCAAACAATAGTTCCAGAAATTTAGATCCTTTTTATTTATTATTAGTTTTTTGGGTTAAGCGGACCATTGGTTTATTAAAAGAGAAACGAAAAGAATGTAATTTACATAATCTTTTCATTAATCTAAGAATTAATTAATCTAGGCCGGCCTCCAGAACGGTTATTGCGGGTTGTGTAAAAACTGTATTTCGTGAAGCAGGTATTACTGCCCCTCCAGGAAGTATTCGCTCTGCCGTAGCGTCTAAAAACTGGGTTGATAATTTACCTCTTGATCAAATATTGGCCAAAGGAAATTGGCGATCAAGTAATACTTTCTCGCGTTTTTATCGCAGAAAGTAAAGTCGTCTCGTACAGGTAAATCAACCAGTTTTGCTGAATTATTTAGCCCTACAAACTGATTTTATATTTACTTATACTTTATTCTGTAATTAATTTATACTTTATTAATTAGTACAAATCAATAAATCTATTGATCCTAGTAAGGTATTTTTTACATTCCTATTTTCTAAGCCCTTCTAATGTATAATATGCCTTCACATTGGCGTCTTTTTCCCACCAGGCGATAACAAACAGGTCTCATATCAGTAAGCTTCAAGTATGCGTACAGTATTTAATGACGGTGTTTTACCTGTAAATAAAACACATATTAAATACGAGGGCGGGTCAATAAGTCCGTGACTTTTGGAATAAAACGCAGATTTTTTGATAAATAAATCATTTTATTTTTTAACGTAGTCCCCCTTGAGCTCTATACACTTTGTCCAACGCTTCTCCAATTTTTTTATTCCTTCCAAAAAATATGATTTGTCGAGGTCCTCAAAATAGGCCTTTGTTTGCGAGATGACTTCATCATTGGAGTCAAATCTTTTTCCACCGAGCCATTTTTTCAGGTTTGGGAACAAGAAGTAGTCACTCGGAGCCAAATCTGGAGAATAGGGTGGATGTGGGAGCAATTCATAGCCCAATTCATGGTTTTTGCCATGGCAACTGCACATGTATGCACCCTTGCATTGTCTTGGTGAAAAAGAACTTTTTTCTTGGCCAAATGAGGTCGGTTTTTTTTCAAATCCTCATTGAAGCGGTCCAATAAGTTGGCATAATATTCCCCATTAATTGTTCTTCCCTTTTGAAGATAGTCAATGTGGATTATCCCACGTGCATCCCAAAAAACAGTCGCCATAACTTTATTGGCTGACAAACCCACCTTGGCCTTCTTTGGCGCCGATTCACCCTTAGAAACCCACTGTTTTGACTGTTGTTTGGTCTCTGGTGTGTTGTGATGGATCCATGTTTCGTCCACGGTTACAAAACGGCGCAAAAACTCTTCCATATTGTGATTAAACAACGCCAAACCTTCCTGTGAAGTTGTTACACGATTGCGTTTGTGGTCGATTGTGAGCAAACGCGGCACCCATCTTGCGGAAAGCTTTCTCATGCCCAAGTGATCATTCAAAATTGAAACCACTGAGCCATGCGAGATGCCTATGGCTTCCACAATCTCTTGCACTTTCAATCTTCGGTCGGCCAACACCATATCGTGAATTTTTTCGATTGTTTCGGGTGTAGAGACCTCAACTGGGCGTCCAGGACGTTCGGCATCTTCAGTGCTTGTACGGCCACAACGAAATTCAGTAAACCACTTTTTTACCATTGAAATCGATGGTGCAGAGTCCCCATAGTATTTATCAAGCTTAGCCTTGGTCTCGGTAATGGTTTTTTTTCGCAAAAAATAATGCTTAATAAGCACACGAAATTCACTTTTTTCCATTGTTTCCTTAAGTTACTGGATAGTCTGATAAAGATAGCTGTAAAACACAAACTAACTGACGCAGCAAGTTCAAATTTTGATAGGAGTCAACTGACAGATGCCTGTTGACAGGAGTAGTGTTGCTTTTTCAGTAAGGAGGTTGGAAATTCAAAAAGTCACGGACTTATTGACCCGCCTTAGTACTTACCTTACTTGAAGCTTACATTTTTAATACTGCCTGGTGATATTCGACTCAATGATTGAAATTAAATTAGGCCACTGCTTGTGGCGTCGCCATGGTGGGGTTCTCAAGGTAGCTGTGCGAGCGAGAGGGAACGAGAAGGAAAGAGACAAGACGAGGTCGAGCACGCTAGCGCCATCTCATATCAGTAAGCTTCAAGTAAGGTAAGTATTTAATATGTGATTTATTTACAGGTAAACCACCGTCATTAAATACTGTACGCATACTTGAAGCTACAAAACACCGTCAAAACGTTATCAACTGAGACGGTCTTGAGATCATACTATGAATTATAGACCGTCTTGACAAGCTAATCGTTACTTGATACTGTCTCAGCCAAGAAAGGTCTTGAGAACGAGTTTGAGAACGGTTTATTAATACGGGCCTAAATGTATTAACGCATAGTTAACTAAAAAGTGTTTTTTCTGTCGTAACCACAAAAAAACGCTCGTGGGATCGTTTTTTTGTGGTTACGACTTCGACGACTACGATCCGACTGATCGCCTGATGGAGAGCGATTACCGCCACCTGTAGATACTCGCAAAAGGAGCAGTTATAAGTATGATCCCGGTCTTTAAAATCCCCAACCACCCTTTGAGTATCCGGAGGCCGTTCCTCTTGAATCATTATATCTATTCGCTGCAAACTGCATTAAAATCCGTTAAGTAGTTTAGAATATCTAAGCGAACAGAAAGCGGAAATAACATAGTTTTATAATAAATAAAGATTAGCATTTTCTTCTTCATTTTGTTTTTTAACGACATAAAAAGCCGACTAGAGACATCACTGGCGTACGGCAATATTTACTTATGAAATTGCTGTCAACTGCTATCATACAACTTCTAACCAACTTCAGCAGATCAGTGTCAAATAATGTATATTACTTATATTACTAACGTACCTACGAAATTAACGTACGGATAACCTGCATTGCAGAGGTGGATTATCCCTAAGGCAAAATAGGCATGGGCGCGAGGGTACAAAGGGGCGCGCGGGCGGAATTGTAAAATAAAGAAAAAATATATAATATAGCCAGGGCCGGATTTAAAATTAGTACCGCCCTGTACACTGAAGAAAATGCCGCCCTATCACAGAAATTTTACTTAAAATTAAAGTTTTTATATCTTATTTTTTTAATAGAGTAACAAATTGCTTGCTCATTGAATAAATTTTAGTATATATTATATACTTCAATAATATAAAAAAATATTTGTTTTTATTCCACGAATCCATAGACAAATCATTGATCGAGCGCCCAGCGAAGCCAATCATATATCTTTGTAACAATCATGAATTTTGCACTAACGAATCGAACGAGATCAATGTCGACAACTAATAAGTTTGTAGTTGTAACTGGTTGTAACATAAAATATCAAACTCTTCTACATCAATGCGTCCGAAATTTTTTTCATCTCCATCGCTACACAATTCTTCGTAAAGTCTATTCCCATAACAAAGTCGGTTTTTGAATATCGTCTTGATCCAATATCTTCTTTTTTTCATATTATTTCTTCTTCTCCTATTTTTTATAGTTGTGTATAGCAAAATAAAAGTATAAGCTGCTACGGCTGTGCGTACGTGCGGTGCCATCGTGTCTTTGTGCTCAACTGAGCCAAAATGGCTCGGGCTGTTCGAGCGAGGCTGCATCTCTGTGTACAATTATCCGCCTCGCCCTCGGCGAGCATGCCTCGCCCGATTGCCGCGCGCGGCGGGCCTCGCCCGAGGCTGCTCGCTTGGTGTGGACCCGCCTAATACAATAATGCTGAAAGTCAAACACATAGCAGCAATTAAAAAACTCGTTTGTGAGTTCGACTTTCAGCTCTATTGTACCTTACCCAATAGAGCTGAAAATAGTTCTGAATACAAAAAGGTACCTACCTAGCTTTTTAACGTTCCATATTAGCAGAGGCGGTGCTATGCGTGGGCGATGTGAGCAACCGCCTACGAGGCCCCTTGGGTTAGCCATAGCCGAGCTATTAATACGAATCTATTGACACTTCATTTCACTTCATTTATGAAAATCGGACCAGTAGTTTAGCGGCTACAGTGAACATGCACATGCTGACTGCCAAAACATTACCCATCCTTTTGGCATCGCCGTATTCGGGTAAAAATAGGAGGCAATTTCAAAGCAAGTTAGAAACACTAAAAGAGAATCTGAATAATATTTATTTATTTATTAAAAATATATATTTCTAGTTGGCATGACAAGGCGTTTCAAATCCAATATCGTATTCGTTATATTAATAATTTACGTCCAGTTTTCACAGTTCCACTTATTACGAAGAGGCGGAAGCTCCCAAACTCGTATCGTGCCATCCTTGTGACCAGCAGCAATACGGAGCCTGAAAAATATAGACTTTTACTTAATATTGAACTTCATAAAAACGAGAATGTTTTTTAGGGTTTCGTAGTTTACGTCTCGGCACCCTAAAAACATCCAAACAGTTAGTGCTAGAAACATGAAACTTTGCATGGATATGTGTATTTACTACGTCAACAAAGTGCTAGAATTAAATCATGAATTTTTTTTGGAGTACCTCCCCTACGCGTAATGTGGGGATGACTTTTATTTTCGCGTCTACCCCATAGCGTGGAATATAATTAGATAGCTCTTTTAAACACATCGAGAGGTTAATAAAACGATTTTTTATCAGTTTGCGAGATATTTAACTTTAAAGCGCATTTTATGCTAAAATAATACTAAAAGCTAAACGGCCGGCTCGAACAATCTGAAAAAAATTGTGATGTCCATGTGATGAACTTTAAAAAAAAACTATAACGGCTTATGTAACTTTGTTAGTTTAGGAATTATAGATGCCTAACTTGTAAAATGCGCACATTCGAAAACTTCGTACAAAAATAACGATTTAATAAGTAAACATATAAATATTGGTATAATGGTACGGAACCCTACGTGCACGAGTCCGACTCGCACTTAGCTGGTTTTATAGATCTTGACTTTAATAGACGAAGATATATTTCTATCTGGCTGTATAGTAAAATGAGCCGATTTTATTTTTATTTTGAAATAATTCTTTATAAGTCATGCTTTCATTGTTGGACATCTACGAAGCATAGGCGTAGCGTAGTGGGATCTCACTCTTCCATATACCAGTGGTGATGCTTGAGTTTCGCGGTAGCCTAAACCTGTGTTAGCTAATACATAGGCTGTACTAAAAGTATCGGGAATGGAATATTTCCACTGTTCCTTTCATATTAAAATCTTTTTAATTTAAAACTCCTTGGTTTTAAAAATCGAATACCGTTTATTTATTTAAAAAAAGATTCTCGGTCTTGTCACAAGGTCTTGTCAAACTTGTTTGGTCGTTGTGAAAATGGAATTGACTCGAGAAAATTCTAGAGCGATGATTTATTATGACTTTCGAAGTGGTTTAACACAAAAACAGTGTGTTGACCGGATGATTTCTGCATTTGGTGATGAAGCCCCATCAAAAACCACAATTTATCGCTGGTTTGCTGAATTTCAACGTGGACGTGTCAAGCTCAGTGATGATCCCCGTCAAGGTTGTCCAAAAACTGCAATCACCCAAGAAAACGTTGATGCTGTGCGTAAGCTGATTGAGGAAGATCGACATGTGACATACCGCGAAATTCAGGCAACTTTAGACATTGGCATGAGTCAAATACAAATAATCTTGCATGAACAATTAGGTGTAAAAAAGTTGTTTTCCCGATGGATACCGCATTTGCTCTGTGAAGAGCAAAAAACGGCTCGCGTTACTTGGTGCGTCAGAACTCTCGAAAGATTCCACGCAGGATCCTCAAATGCTGTATACAACATCGTATCAGGTGACGAATCCTGGATATATGCGTACGAACCCGAAACAATAAACCAGTCACGAGTTTGGGTGTTCGAAAATGAGTTAAAGCCAACAAAAATTGTTCGTTCACGGAGTATTGCAAAAGAAATGGTGGCCAAGTTTGTCTCCTAAACCGGCCATGTTGCGACTATTCCTCTTGAGGGACAAAGAACGGTTAATGCAGAATGGTATGCTAACATTTGTTTGCCACAGGTCGTTTCTGAACTCCGTAAAGAGGACTGCAACCGCCGCATCATCCTCACGCATCATCGCATCACGACAATGCGAGTTCTCACACCGCGCACAGACCAAAAGAGTTTTTAGAGCAATAAATCATAGAATTATTAGACCATCCGCCGTACAGCCCCGACCTAAGCCCTAATGATTTCTATACTTTCCCTAAAATAAAGAATAAATTGCGTGGTCAGAGATTTTCATCACCTGAAGAAGCTGTGGATGCCTACAAAACGGCCATTTTGGAGACCCCAACTTCCAAATGGAATGGTTGCTTTCGCGGAGAATACTTCGAAAAGCAATAAATACATTTTTAAATAGTAATGTTGTGTCACTTCCTTGATTCCCGAAATTTTCAGTGCCGCTCTCGTAATAATAAACATAATATCTTTTATAATACAAAACAACGCTAGTTTGCATTTTTCGCGCTACGTGCCATTAATTGGGGCTAGAACGTTTTAGTTCGCCTAGTTTAAGTCGACACGGATGGCGGGAGTAATTTTGCGCAAATATAAACTTTAAGGAACATGAAATTCTTCCAACCTTTCTTCTGATTAGTTTTGTTACGGGTCCCAAGAAAGATTTAGCATTTCCTTCGGGCACCCCTGAGATCATATCAAAGACTCACAGGAGTTACAGTGGTAGGAATGTGTGGTGGGCCAATGCCCGTTAAAAAAAATATAAACTTTATCTTCCATGAAAAAATGAAAAACCAATATTAATATGAGCTTTTCATTTGTTCTTCATCTAAATAAGGTTCATTTTTATCCATACAAGCCGCTGGCTAAACATAGAAGATGTGACATTTTAAGTATTAAACTACTAACTACGAGTACGACGTCTCGTGCGCGGTGCGACGGACGGAATTATTTTGTCAGCGTGATTATTTGGGTGCAAATTATTGATTGTTTTGTTTTAGTAACTACTATATTTTATTACCTACACAAAATAAATTTTTATTATATTTATGTAAGGTCACCCGGGGCTATTGTAGCTACTAAAATCTGAGTTCAAACTTAATTTATTTTATTTTATTACTAACATTTATTTTACAGCAACTTTTTGTTTTTTTGTTGCTTAGTTATGTTTTATTCATTATGTCAACGAGTTTATATTGATAAAATATCTATAAAATAATATTCAATTCAACGAATTCCATCTGCAAGCCTACAAAAGTTACAATTGCCCCCCAACGGGGGTAAATGTAGCCATGTATCTATAAAACTTTTACTGTTAAACCTATATTTCTCAAACTAATGATGAACCTTCCACCCGACAGATACTAACTAATTTTGTACTTTAAGGCTTTGTAATATGATTCAATTTCCTTAAAAATAAGTTGAGGAATTATTACGGGGTAAATGTAGCTATACTCCATATATGATAGTGTTGGGACGCGTCTCTCGATAACGTTGAGTACATACAATTTATTTTTCTCAGGTTTGCTCGGAAATTTGAATAGAATGTGCTCGGAAACTGCACAACTTTCTCTAAAGAATATGAGTCGAGAAAATACAAAATAAAATGGACTCTCCTATAACAAACAGCGCAATCAGCTGACATATTTACGATAGGAGGTCGAATTTTTTTGTCGTTTTTACACTTTTTTTTAGAAAGTGCACTTATATTTTTTGCCATAAAACATATATCATTTCGGCTTTTTTAGTTTTACATATCCCACACACTGAATAACAATTATTTTTAAAATTGGGGCGAACATAAATTTTCTCGCTAATCGGAGAAAAGAATAGTCTTTTCTCCGATTAAAAATAATTAAGGACTTCTTTACTATCAAACATAGGTTTGATAGTAAAGAAGTCCTTAATTATTTTTAAAAAATAAATAAATATTAAGAGTGTATTTGTCAAATGAAACTATGAAATAGTTCTTCTTCTTTTTAATGGAAACAAAATTTATAAAATTGCGTTGACAGAAAATAAACGGAAATAAATTTACTTTTCTGCTATGTTTACATTTTTAGGAAAGACGTACACCATATCCTTGTCATCAAATTTTGGTGCTGGCAAACACTCGATAACGTCATCATGATCTATAATAGATACATCATTCTCGACTGCACGAAATTTACTTTTACTGTTTTTGACCGATTTAAATCCTTGAACCACCATTTTGTCACAAGCTATTTCTTCAATCATGCATACATATTTATATTCTCGTTTACCTTTATAAGATGCAAATTTTGCTAACACAAATGATCCTTCTTCCGGAATTTCATGTTTTATATTATTTTTTGTATCTAATTTGCTTGTCTCTGGCTTTGGACTTTCATTTTTTTCATTATATGTATACTCATTCTCGTAAAACTCTTCTTCATTCAAAGTATTTCCCATAAATGTGTTCAACTGTTTTGTTAGATTTGAGTTTAAGCCTTCCAAATTATCCTTACTTTCAGGAACTTGTTTCAGATTCAAACATTTAGTTTTGGTTACCTTTTCTTTTTTTTTCTTTTCCTGCTCTTCCGGGTTTTTCTTTTCTTCGCTTATTTTCCTTGGTTCTTTCCCTTGTCTTGGTTTAGCCATGTTTTCATCGAATTCATCCGGATCTTCATGTAGCTGCTCTTCACCTTTTAAAATATTTTCAAAAAATGTGTCCATGTTTTCAGTTTCTGAAGAGTCCATTGACATATAAGACCCAGTATCCTCACTGTCAGAAGACCATTTACTATTTTTCTTTAATTTAGTTTTCTTTTGCTTCTTTTTATTTTTGTTTATTTTCGTTTCTTTATTTCTTTTCTGTTCCTTCAGTTTGAGTTTCTTCTCCAAACCTTCTTGCTTCTTCTTTTCTTTCATTATTTTCAATGTCTTTTGCTCTTCTCTTTCATTTTTCATGCGTGCTACAACTTCAGGATATGTTAATATTTCAGCACCAACCCGTTTTTTTGGCCTTCTTGGCAAATCGTTTTTCGAAATATGGCTTAAAACCATTTGTTCAAATGTTGTACTAACCTCATCATAGTTTTGTTCTTTTTTGTCATGTGTTGGATTTATTATTTCGCAGCTTAAAACATTGATCTTACCACTGTTACTATTGTTATTTTGAATCTTCAAAGGAAGTCTAAATGTTCTAGGATTTATTTTTTTCCATTCAGATGGTCCATCATTCTTGTCATTAGTACCTTTTTGCTTATTTTCAAGCTTTTTTATCGTCATTTTAGGATTTTTGACTGTTCTGGCTATATTTTTTTCGCTTTTAATTTGCACGACAGAATAGTTTTCCTTCTTTTCTCTTTTATTTTCTTTTTTTTCATATATAAGCATCTCTTGATTAGCAATAGTTTTTTGGTTATCTAGTAGTTGTTTCTCTTGTTCATTTTCTATTCCATTTATTGATAAGTTGTTGTCTATACCACTAGAATTTTCTCCCATTTTGTTAGAATTGTCAAAGTTTTCATTCGGGCTCTGAGCTATACTTTGGTTGAAAATTCTAAGTGCAAAATTTCCAAGACTCGGAATTTTTTTTATTGTGTTAATTACGGAATTTTCCAGGTCTTTTGTCATTGATTCGAAATTATTATATTCCATAGTATCATCATCGTTTGCAGAAATATTTTCAGCGCATATAGTTTCATACTTCGATTGCATATGGTTCTCCCACTTTTGCCATGATAGGGAATCAAATTTTTCTTTTCCAATCATATTTCGATTAACCGGATATATGCCAGTCTTTTTAAATCCATTTGAAATAATTACTGGATTTAAATTCTCCCAAATGCCAGTAAGAATTCTAGCAAATTCACTTTTGGGCAATTTGAAGCCAACATGCATTCTTTGCCATTTTATAAGTTCCTGGTCCCACCTGTCCTTCATGGGCTTCATGACGCTGCAATCTAAAGGCTGCAATACGTCAGAAGAATGGGGTGGCAGTTTAAGGATTGTGATGCCTTCAGATATTGCATACTCAATTACGCTCAAATCTGTGTGAGTCGAATGTCCATCGTATATTAGAAGAACTGGCCTCTTGCTCCCGATCGCAGGGACAAAAACATCTTTTAAATATTTTTCAAAGATACTGGTCTCCATCCAGCCTTTTTTACTAACAGCATATGCTGTTTTGACATTTTCATTCTGATATAACCACTCGTTCCACAAATATTTTCCTTGGAAAATAATGAGAGGCGGAATTTTATCACCATTTGCATTTGCTGCAAGAAGGACGGAGGTATTGGTTCTACCTGGTGAGCTGGTTGTTCTTGTACAACGATGACCAACTTTTCCAACAACTTTACTTTTCGATGGATCCTGACAGAAACTAGTTTCATCAAGATTGTAAATACGATCGGGTGCGGACGATAAATCCAAATCACGAATAGCTTTTTCGAGTATTTCAAAATATTCGTATACCGTGAAGGGGTTGCACGCTTTTCTTCTGGCTATTTCCACCGATTGAGGCTTTTTGAGAGAAAGGTTGTGTCTTTTCCGAAAACTTCGAAACCAGTCATCACCAGGTATGTCATTTTTAAATACCGTCACGATGCCGTTCCTTCTAATATATTCGCTTATCAATAATATGACTTCCTTGCGAGTCAAAGGAAAACCACACTTTTCCATTACGTGAATACAGTTCACAATTCTCAGTTCCGTATCATTATCAAACACCGTAGATCTGCCAGGTTTATTTAATCCACGCGTTCCAGTTACATGCGCGTAAATCGTGGCTCTGGGAACACCAAAATGTTCTGCAGCCTGATAACTGCTCATTCTCTTACATTTCACAGCTTCTACTGCTTTTAATAGATTGTCCCTTGAATAAGGAGTTTCGCGTTTACGCTTGTAGTGCCGAACCATCTGCAATGAAAACAAAATAATTTGTTATAAACATTCACACAACAGCTGTAACCATCAGTAAGTAACAATGTTGTTACTTTATATCTACTAGAAATTATTATTTTATACTAAAAACTACAGGCAGTTTCATCCGCCTGGTTAAAAAAAGAATCCTTTGGAAATCTTGAATAAGATAGCTTTCTATCAAAGAATATTTAAAATCGGTTCAGTAGTACCAACCCTTATCTACCTAGATACATCCAAATTAACAAATTACAAACATTCGAACCTACATACTTTGCTTTTGAAAATATTAGTTAGGACTCATAATTAATTAAGAAAATAACCTCAAAGGAGATTGAATCAAAATATTAAATAAGAATATAATCATAAACTGAACCTTAATCAAACCCAAGTATCGATATTTTATAGCATTATGAATCGACCCATTGACATCACTTGTTTTTTTAATTTTCATACAAAAGCTTGGGGGCAATTGTAGCTGTCAAAATAGCTACAATTACACCACCTAAATTTTTTGATGGGGCGAACGTAGCTGGTGCAGTTAACCTCACTTTAGTTATGCGTAGGATGAAAATAATTACTACAAAACGACTTACCTTTCATAGTCTTACGATTCGATACAAAACACTTTTCAATTTCACGCAAGAACAATTTTTTTGAGATTATTTTCACTGCGCCCGTTTATCACAGACAATACTTCAAAATGGCGGAATAAAATAACGCTCCGTAGATAAAACAGTTTAAGTGTTAGTTACGCCATCTGTCGCTACCTATCTCAACTAAAGTTTCTCTTTTCAACCACAGATGTCATTTTCTCTAAAAAAGAGACAGTAACAAGTTATTTCAATCAGCTACGTTAGCCCCCTGGCTACAATAGCCCCGGGTGACCTTAATACAGAAAAGCCGATGACGGAATTTTTCATCACTTCTTCATTCTGTGTCGATATTTTGTAGCGAATAACAGAATTTTGGAAAAGAAATTTCCCGTATTTTGCATGAAAGTACGTGTTTAAAGAAGCACACGATTCTTACAATTACAAGGAATGATATATTGATGGATCGTCAGTTATTGTTCATTTCACATAGTCCTGTATCGTAATTTATGTTACGCTCTGAAACTGTATGTTCTATCAAATGTATTATATGTTAAAAAAAATTTAAACCTATTCAAAAAGAAAAGTGACAACCACAATAGAAATACCCGAAATAAGCATAAGCTTGATGTACCTGTGACTAGACTTAGTAAAGTAAAGAATTCGTTTAAAGGCCAGTGTATACGCCTATACATTAAGATCCCAGAAAGCGTTCAAAATTTTTCAATCAAAAAATTTAAAAAAGTAGTTAAATAACGTTTGTGTGCTAAAGCCTATTATAAAGTTAGTTATTTTATGAATGATAGCACACCTTGGGAATGAGGTGTCCCTCTGCAAGGCTACTTCTAAATTACATATATTATTGTACTCTTGTTATGTAGTTTTAGTCATAATATTGTTATATATGCCTTTTTAAGCTATTGCATAGCTTCTATCGCGGGCCTTGAGCGCGGGGACCGAATCCAGAAATTCCGTAACGAAAAAACCTCACGCTCCCGCATCGTCTAACGTCGTTTCAGTTCGGCAGTCTTCGACACGGCGTTTTATTTTTAAGATTTAAGACGGAAGTAAAATCTATCTCTGAACCAAATATTAAAGCAAGGCTAACGCCATTTTAGTAAGGACGTGCGTTAAGTCATTCAGAGGCTTTAGCCACTGAATGACTAAAATAATTAAGTATACAAATCATAGATGACGCGAGTAACGCCGAAATAATTGATTTTACGGAGAGAAAATGTAACTACGTTACACGGCGTTGAAAGCCGTGCATCGTCTAACGTCGTTCGTCGTTGTGTGCGTGCGACTAGACGTATCGTGTAGATTTACTATGCAATAGCTTTACCGTGGCAGTCCCCGAGTGCCACACGTATTTTTTTTTATATTTTTAAAAGAACAATTTTCCATCTTTTTGATAAAAGATGGCCCCGCGCGAGTTTCTTACGCCGGTTCTTCTCGCCGGGCTAGTTCCCGAACCGGTGGTAGGCATCATGTAGATCAACGTTCAGAAAGTGTATAAAAATACCTATTTTGAATAAAAAGTTTTGACTTCGACTTTGACTTTGTGATTTTTGTGCTTAGATAAACTTTTTTATTTAAAATCTAACCTGTATAATGCAAAATAACAATGCCTGTTCTCGGCGAAAAGTTCTCTAGAATTAATGTACCTATGTAGGTAAAGTGTTGTATACATTAAATTGAAAAACCTATATAAGGGGGCGATAAAATTGTCATCCGCCTCGGGCGGCAAATGCCCACGCTACGCCACTGCTACGAAAGTACTAAAAATACTAAAATACCACTTCGGTAGGGTGAACAGTACTTATTTTAAAAGTGGAATGCCATCGTGTGTTGGTGTAAAGGAACGAAAAACAGAAGAAGTTAGGTGTAAAGGCTTAGCTGTACATACTTCTGGTGTATTCGATTATCCACAAAGCCTGCTCCAAGCGAAAATTGACTCAAAAAAAGTTACTTGTGAGCGTTTGGTGGACTAGTACCGGTGTCGTTCACTACAGCTTTCTAAAATCTGGCCAGACGATTACGGCAGATGTCTATTGGCAGCAACTGCAAATCGTGATGGAAAAGCAAGCTGCTACACAACCGAGGTTGGTCATTCGCTCTAGGCCACTGCTGTTTCAGGCCAACGCTAGACCACACACTGCACAACAGACGGCTACCAAATTAGAGGAGTTTCAATTAGAATGTCTAAGACATCCACCGTACTCCAGACAACAGATTACCATTTTTTTTCGAAATTTGGATAACTTCTTGCATGGGAAAAAAATCAACTCCGATGGGGCGATTCGATACTTAAAATATTTTATTGATTCCTGTCTGAATGGTTTTTTTAGTAGAGGAATCACTGAACTACCTATGAGATGGCAAAAGTGCATAGATAGCAAATACTTTGATTAAATAAATATATTATGTTTAAAAAAATCGACTTTATGTTCCTCCGTTTCAAAACGCCACTTTCATATTATGTAGGTAATGATCTAATATTATTAATAGAGAAAAATTAAAATCTTAAATCTAAGCATGCACTTAAAATCATTTCATAATATGTTTCATACATATTATATTGAAACAAATATAATCTTAAGTCTCTTTTCATTAAATCGAGAAGTTAAAATAAGGTAAAATTTTATTCAAATACTCACCTATATTCTTCGAGTCAAAGCATGTTTAATGTGGATAAATACATGAATTTATTATATCAAAATTACTATTTCATCATAAAAAAATATGATTTCGAGTTCACTTCACTAAAAGTTGCAGATTTTTGCAAAGCATAGAATTTTGTAATAGTTGAAAATAATTTTTCAAACTTAAAGAATTTTGAATTTTGAAATTATACTTCTTCTATTTCTGCATCACCAATTTCAGGCGATGTGTGAAAGAGTACATACGTTATAAGATAACGCCAGTGTATGGTTTGTACAAACGATATTGTCTGTTTATTTTTGAATTTCGAACGCCAATACTTACGATCGCCAGTTGCGACACCCTGATTAGTTTATTTAGACGAAGTGATAGTAAAAGCAACTTTTCAACCAAAGAATTACCTACTATTATTACATGAATAAAGTGTTAAATGTGTGAGTAAACAATTTGTGCTGGTAGTGTCAGTTATAACATAAAAGCAAGAAATAGCTTATCAAATTGTCAGCTGAACCTAATTCAACGACCTCGTTTTAAAATGAAACCATCAAAGTCCGTAACTTTCGACTATCCGAAAGAAGAGAGGGATGGTTCCAGCGAAGAATTAACAGTAACTCTGACAACAAGACTTGAAGCCTTGGATATCGATCCAAAGGAGGAAAGCGAGGACCATGATCTTAATTTAGAATGTAAGGACGAAGAAGATGAAAATGAGCCAGGTGAATTTGTTGCACGACAAGATTGTTCGGTAAAAAACATTGAAAAAGAAAACAGTGAAGCCGCTGAACATGATGTAGAAAAACCTGCTGCCATTTACCTTGTCAATACAGAAGAGTGGGAGGGTCTTCGTAGTCAAATGGAAGAAGATAAAATAAGTTATATTTCAGCTAAAGAAAAACGAGGCGAAATAGAAATTAGAGTATCAGATAAACAAGAGCATCGTAATCTGATCTGTTTCTTGTTGCAGAGAGGTATTGTACACAAGACATTTTTAACCCGACATGTAGAAGATATGCCAGAATATCTCAAAGAGCTGCGTCAGAGAAAAAACAAAGCCTGGCGTGTTTGTCAAATTTATCCGTCACAAGAAAATAAACGCCTAGCCAATTCTCTCACTCGACTTTTTAGGCAGGAATTAGCGAATCTTAGGTTTAATGAATATGAAAATTCAAAATGTATAATTCTTCACTTCGAACGTCTATAAAAACAATATATTGCAAAACTGCAAAATATTTTGCCACTATATAGGAAACATTATGACCCCAATTAAAAACTAAATGTGATTAACAAATGGTATCATTATTATCTTCACTGAAAAATATATTTATAAAATAAAATCTCGACTCATAATCGACAATACCTACCAGATGTTATATTTTCAACGGAAAACAGGTCAGGTAAATAACAGATATACCTACCTATATTTATTAATATAAAGGTATGTATAAACTAATTATTATTTTTAAACAAAATTTAAACAGACTTCGAAAGTAAAAATTAAAAAAAAGGTATAACTCATTTCCTAAATAATTCCCCTTTTGAATTCGGCTAAAATTTTTAACTATTTCTCTACTCAATCTTCATAATTTTTAAGTCGGTACCAGCCTGAACAACATCCTGATATAACAATATTTTATAGAACTTACATTCAGATTATGAAGATTGAGTAGAAATAGTTAAAATTTTAGCCAAATTTGTAAGGGGAATTATTTAGAAAATAAGTTTTATTTCATACTTTTTGTGCATTTTTACTTTGGGAGTTTTAATTTTTTGTTTAATAATAATAATTTTTCTCTTTTCAATTATATTTATTATATTATAATCAACACATTTTAAGAAAGTTATAAATTCAAAAAAGCCTCCAGTATTCTCACTCTCTCGGCAAAACAAACTGAAGTATTAGGTATTTCCCCAAATAATTAGCATTACCGATCTGTGGACCTACAACAATCACCAGTGATGATAATGTTAGTCACTGTATTATTAAATAATAATTATTATCTATTGTAGTAGAAAAAATGTAGCAAAAAAATTAAATATATTATAAGTAGTGATGGTGATGACACTAATATAATTTTAGCAATAGCAAAATTTCAAAGACATTGATATTGGTGCACAAAACTCTGATGAAATATATATAAACATCTACATCTTTTCAGGCACTTGGTTTATCCAGCCGGACTCCCGTGCCTTATTGACTCCACCTTTTCCCCAGCATAAGTTTTTTTTTTTTTTTTTTCGAATGGGTCTACGCTAATGGCTTTAAGCCGTCTTAGCTTAGTCGGTCTGGTGACTGCCATTTAGCAGTCGTTTTGGTGGGAAAACAAAGAGGGAGTTTGACTCCCTCTTACATCACCCCCCTGCGGGTGATGTACGTACTGATATTGGGGAATAACTACGGATAAGCTATTATTAGGACTGGAGAGACCGTAGTCCCTCCTGCTGAGGGGTCCGACCCCTTCCTCACTCTCTGACGAGTGTGGTTGCTCGCGCGCGGTAGCACAAACTAACGGCGTACGAGTTTTGTATTGATAGAGTAGCTCATTTTTATAGTTAGGTCTGGGAGGGCCGTCCCTCCCCCTTCCGCGTGCGGTCGGGTGGACTCGCGCGCGAGTTTCCTGATATCGAATAATGCCGCAGTATTGATAGAGCTCTCTATAACAATACCAGCATAAGTCTACTTCGGATGCATTTATGCTAGCTGCAATGGCAACGGCGCATGCGGGGCGGCAACGTGGCCACATATATTCGATGAGACAGCCATACACTTGCCATCTTTTTCATTACGATTTCGAACTCAATCGACTCCGTAACGGACAAAACTCTGAGATCCTCTAAAACTTATTGGCTCGTTTAATATACCAAATACAACGACCTAATATGTTGAACTGATAGAATAGATGTCTATGTGAAATGAAGCTGTATTCGTTAGCAATAAGGTTGATTTTATATATGTATTGTCCAGAATCCGGTAGGCCGGGAAATTGAAGGCATTGAAAACAAAACTTAGAATAGGAAAACGTTAGTAGGTATTAGGCGTATAGACTTTGATCTTAAAAATATTTGGGATTGTGGTCACCCATCCTAGTTGAATCCATGACAGGCGTTACTTAACATGAGTTAGCACTACGACCGTAATACAACTTCTCGCTTATTACTCCTGGTATTAATATACATCAATGATTAGGTAATACCTACGTAAAGTTTCAGTCAGTTCAACTGATAAGTTATTCTATAGCATTTTATATATTACTTTCTTTATACTAACATAACTTTTATATTTATGAACCGATTAAAATGAAACGAACACAAAATTTTAGTAGAGCAAACCAAAACGCATTAGTGAAAACCGCATTCAAATCGGTTAAGCCGTTGACTTCGTACGCGCAAAAACAAATATCGCGGGTGCCGTACATTTTCCGCAATAAAAATATTAGTAGCTTATATTTTATTCCAGAGTCTAAACTACTACCATACCAAATTTCATCAAAATCCGTTCACTAGATTCTGAGATTAGCGCGTACAAACGTACAAACAGACAAAAATTCTAAAAACCATTGTTTTGGGTTCAATATCGTTCATAAAGCCCCTGTAATAGATTTTCTTATTTATCTTCCATGTACAGACAGCGACTAGTTACAAATTTATTATATGTACCTATACTTAGATAGTTTAATAATGGAAAATAGTAACTATAGGTATACACGAATTGTTTCATTTGTTTAAATTTCAAGTTACTTAACGAAACGAATTGCGTATTCTTTTGAAAAGAAATTGAATTTTTTGTTTCTTTTCATACATCTTTTCTATTAAATTTTCTATCTTTATTGTCGATTTTTCGTAGTCGATTGCGTTCTTAAGAAAAAAGTTTCCCCAAGTATTACGAGGGCGGGTCAATAAGTCCGTGACTTTTGGAATAAAACACAGATTTTTTGATAAATAAATCATTTTATTTTTCAACGTAGTCCCCCTTGAGCTCTATACACTTTGTCCAACGCTTCTCCAATTTTTTTATCCCTTCCAAAAAATATGATTTGTCGAGGTCCTCAAAATAGGCCTTTGTTTGCGAGATGACTTCATCATTGGAGTCAAATCTTTTTCCACCGAGCCATTTTTTCAGGTTTGGGAACAAGAAGTAGTCACTCGGAGCCAAATCTGGAGAATAGGGTGGATGTGGGAGCAATTCATAGCCCAATTCATGGATTTTTGCCATGGCAACTACACATGTGTGCACCCTTGCATTGTCTTGGTGAAAAAGAACTTTTTTCTTGGCCAAATGAGGTCGGTTTTTTTTCAAATCCTCATTGAAGCGGTCCAATAAGTTGGCATAATATTCCCCATTAATTGTTCTTCCCTTTTGAAGATAGTCAATGTGGATTATCCCACGTGCATCCCAAAAAACAGTCGCCATAACTTTATTGGCTGACAAACCCACCTTGGCCTTCTTTGGCGCCGATTTACCCTTAGAAACCCACTGTTTTGACTGTTGTTTGGTCTCTGGTGTGTTGTGATGGATCCATGTTTCGTCCACGGTTACAAAACGGCGCAAAAACTCCTCCATATTGTGATTAAACAACGCCAAACCTTCCTGTGAAGTTGTTACACGATTGAGTTTGTGGTCGACTGTGAGCAAACGCGGCACCCATCTTACGGAAAGCTTTCTCATGCCCAAGTGATCATTCAAAATTGAAACCACTGAGCCATGCGAGATGCCTATGGCTTTCACAATCTCTTGCACTTTCAATCTTCGGTCGGCCAACACCATATCGTGAATTTTTTCGATTGTTTCTGGTGTAGAGACCTCAACTGGGCGTCCAGGACGTTCGGCATCTTCAGTGCTAGTACGGCCACAACGAAATTCAGTAAACCACTTTTTTACCATTGAAATCGATGGTGCAGAGTCCCCATAGTATTTATCAAGCTTAGCCTTGGTCTCGGTAATGGTTTTTTTTCGCAAAAAATAATGCTTAATAAGCACACGAAATTCACTTTTTTCCATTGTTTCCTTAAGTTACTGGATAGTCTGATAAAGATAGCTGTAAAACACAAACTAACTGACGCAGCAAGTTCAAATTTTGATAGGAGTCAACTGACAGATGCCTGTTGACAGGAGTAGTGTTGCTTTTTCAGTAAGGAGGTTAGAAATTCAAAAAGTCACGGACTTATTGACCCGCCTTAGTATATATAGCCCATATGTTGTATAGCCCAATTTTTTTTTAAAACGCCCAACTACGTTATTAATGGTTTTAAGGAAACTTTTTCTATATAAAGTATGACACTGCCATTGTAACACGATGATTGCCGAGGGACATTAAAAAGGAGTACATTAACTCGCTGCGTCTATACGCAGACCTTAGCCTGTGATATCGCTCCTCGATCGCCCACGCTGAACAATCGCTAGTATAAACTGTGTAAGGTTACCCTCTGTGTGTCACGTCGATGCAGGTGACGTCCCCGCGGCCCGACAAGCCCGCCACGGGCAGCGCGCGGCCGCCGGCGAGGCTATACACGCGAAGCAGCTCCGCGCCGCCCGCCAGCCCCGCCGCCACGCACCCGCCCTGCAGCCAGCGCACGCACGACACGCACGCGTCCGGCGACACCACCTGTCACCGAGAGAGACAAAACAAAATTTAAAACCGATAGCTTTACCTACCTACAACAAACAAATATAATATGGGAGCACGAAAGAGTCTCGAAATGCTTCGAGAAAAGATATTACGGCCGCTTAGGACTTGGTGATGGCACGGCCGCACCATCAGATCCGACATCGAATCTCGAACCTTCAAACGACTCATGCACTTCTTTTTCTATCTGGAGATCTGCTCGTTTGCATGCTACGTTATAAAATGACATGAATAAATATAAATTTTCTATTTCTGTTCAAAATAAAATATAACTTTAAAATCAGAGCTCGCATTACCTTGAGCGGGCTCCTTTGATTGACGTCGTACACACGCATCTCCGAGTCCATGGAGAGGGAGACGAAGATCTCTGGACGCTGCAGACTGAACGCCACGTCCAGCACGCAGGTGGCGTGGCCGTCCAGCTCGTCCAGCACGGCATCCTCCGCCTCCGTGACCTTGCAGAGAAACAGCGCGCCCATATTGGAGCCCACCACGAATACGTCATCAGCCAGTCTCCTGTCGCTGGGCCGCAGCGGGGGTGACTTCACGAAGTCGAAGCACGTTATGTCGGGCGCGTCGGCCTTCCGCGAGCCGTTCAGCTTGTAGCAGATTATGTTCTCGAAGACGCTCTGATTTGCGTTCACCTGCCACACGTTGATGGTTCCGTTGTACCCGGACGATATAAGAACCTGGGCAACGAAGATACTTTAGTTGAGCACTGCGGAATACTGGAGAACCCACGACCACTCTTACTATTGTAAACATAGGGAGATTATTAAAATTTCAAAAGTCACCTGATCTGCCGCTCCCCGTCTTTTCTTCTTATTTTTGATTTGCATGAGTAGGAACAAGTTTGCTACGGCAGTGTCAGCCCAGTGCAATGCGGAGACGCGGCGCGCGGCGTGGCTGCTCGGCGGGCCGGCGAGCCGCTGCTCGCCACCGCAGCACAGCACGACCTCACCCGCTGCAGTGCCGTACGCCAGCAGCGCCGCCACGCCCGGGTGGTACCTCAGCACCGTGACGCAGCTCTTCTCCGGTATCTCAAGCGACGGGACGAAGCTGTTCTCGCTCCCCTTGTACTTGTACACCCTGATGGTCCCCGGGCTCCGGCACCACGTGTCGTGCACGAGCTGACCGCACGACGCCGCGAACCAGTTGCCGCCGCTGCTCCAGCTTACGCTTAAAATCGAGCGATCGTGGTCCTCCGACCCGGCGTCCTGCACGGGCATCTCCTGTATAAGTTTCGCGGCAAGCGTCTCTTCATCGTCGGAGTCGGAGGAAGTGTTGAGGAAGTCCATGTCGTTTTGGTTTAGCTGCTTCATGACGAGGGGAACCACACGGCGGAGGAACTCCCCAAGGCCGGGCGGGGGTTCCAGCGCCGGTGCATGCTTTACGTCCACACTGCCCGGCCGCGCCGTGCACCCGAAATCCAGGGCCTGGCTCGTCTGGGCCGCGACGTCTCGTTCCTCATATTCGGTCGTCTGCGCCGAGCTCGTAGCTGTTGGGTTCGTATTCGAAGATACTGAATCGAATCCTACGACTTCGCTGTCGTAGCCGCTCAGACCGGACATTTTGTTTACAATAGCAGCATTGTTTTGTTTGCGTTGCTATGACAACCGAACAAAGATACGCCATAGACATAATGGGGCCACTATAAAAGAATGTATATTACCAATTATATTACTAACGCCACTAGTCAATACGCTATTCGAGCGGGTTGTCGTATTGTTTTACTATTTAAGGTGACATACACACGTGGAGCCAAATAGCAATTTATTGTGTTTCTTCTTGTAAACGGGCTATTCGTATAACCGCAAAACCGTCAGTGTGCTCTCACTACGGCCTAATTTCCTTACCACTGTTCCTGTTGATTCTCTGACCGAATTACGAGAACATCTCTTCTATGCTAGATATCAGTAAAGCGAATTAACAACGTTTTCAAATGGGTGAGATAGAAGGTTGATAGTAATAAAAACCAGTTAATTTGATCCACTTATATTTTAAATAAAAAAATATGTTTTAACCATAATGTATTATAAATATTTTTATGCAACAATCATTAGTTACTTCTTCTTTATCAATTTTTAATTATATTTTCTGTAATAGATAATTGATTATAAAATTGTGTATTAATATTTATTTTAGAATTTAAATTAAACAGTTTTTATCAATTTAAAACATATCTATTGTAATTTATTAATAATATAAAATACTTAAATTATATAGTATATAATAGTAAATAAAATTAATAAATATTGTATTTGAATTTGGGTCTGCAGAGTTTGGTTAGTACTTACAATCGAATATCTATTACAGTAACACAGCTACATATTGTTTATAAACTCTCCCTACCCATATAACATGTAAGCTATATAGTATATAAGGCAATCACACAATAAAATATCTATCAATTTTACTACCTAAGGAGACTTTGCTCGAGATGTACAACAAAAATATTAAGTTTCTTAATTTACAGGTAACGAAATATGCACGAAAATTCTTAACCTAGCAAAGAGCGGCCCTAAATGGACACGAAACTGTGAAAATTCTGTAATCGGTAAAATCAGTAAATTATGCTTAAGCTAAGGCGCCAGCCACATAAGGCGTGCGCCTTCCTCGGGCGTGCGAGTCTAATGTGGGGTCAGGGTCAGACATAGAATAATATTAATATATTATAAAGTTTATAAGAATAGCCGTTTCGAGTATTAGATACATATAATTTGATATTGGACACAAAGCTAAGGGGCTGTTTCACAATATTCTAATGAGTGTCGGATAGCTTACATCGATCTATCGATCGACTATCGAGCGACAGAGACAAAACATACAAATAAGTTATCTGAAAGTTATCAGTACATTGTGAAACAGGCCCTTCCAGTACTGAAACAAGTGTATTAGTAAGTAATGTCATACAAACACTACACACACACCGGTGCCACTACTGTGTACTCTACACATAAACTCCGAGATTGCGGACTGAAAGGTACATTATGGCTCAAGAATTTAACAACTAGGATACTTTGGATGAATTAATACTAGTTTGTTAAGACTTTCTTTTTTAACTTAGGTACACGATTGTAGATAATATGATACTTCTTTTCTTATATTATTCTTGTCAATGATATCGAATCACTGTGATATAATATGAATGTTTAAGCTTACAATATAATGTACCACTATATGTCGTGTCAGGAGGATTGACATATATTTCTCTATGACGTTTCCCCTTGAAAGGCCGAGAGGTCACTGTGCTTGTCAGTCCTACGGGCACGAACTATGGTGTCAGTATCGAAGGCTGCCACTTCAGTCCATCCAGTCGTCGCCGCCGAAGTCGACGCTCTCCGAGAATGTCGCCACCTGGACCTGTAACAACATAGGTCTCTCGGTCATTTACAGCTCGGAGCTCATATCATAAGTTGTTAAACTCGATGTGTAGACTCCGAAGATTAAAACGACGACCGTGCGACTTTCTCACGCCGGTTTTTCTCGCCGGGTTAGTTCCCGAGCCGCAGTAGTAGGCATCACGTAGCTTAGGGACAATTCCGTGAGTGTTATTTAATAACCTATATGAAAATAAAACTTTATGATTTGATTTCTTAGAATCCTCCCGCACGACACACTGTATATTTAAAATTAGACAATTTCAAGTCGATGATGACTATTTTACTAAGCACAAAATTAACGGCCGTTTCAAATCAAATAATGTAGTCGTCTGCCCAATGGGACGTTACGCCAACAGGCACCAGGGGCCGTATTATGATATTTTAAAAAACCAGCTTGTTTCCAGGCAATTATAGGCGATATTTCATGCTGACTGGATTCATCCTGGTTTGATTGTCTATGACTGGTTTAATGGAGCATGAAGGTGACATTCGGATACGTCAAATTTGACGTATTGCAGTATGTTTTTTTCTTGCCATGCACTTATGAAGTGAATAGCCGATAACGAACGGAAAACTTGTACTAAATATTTTTAACTATACATAGAATATCTACAATTATTGTTAAAGTTAAAGCAAATTTTATGGACTGCAAAAAATAAATGGTTTAAGTTGGTAAAATAGCCGTCGTTTTTGTATACATACACCTATTTCAAGAAAAAAATGTGCTTATTTTCTACCAAAAACCTTATTTCTAAAAAAATTATCGGTAAATAAGCGGCATACTCACGGTCCACGGCCACGGTACTGGATCGGACCGTGCGTGAGTATGCTGTTTAAGGCGCAATTAGGGTTACGAAGATTTTGGAAAACGGAATTCACAGCTCAATAACCTCGGAGTTTCTAAATAGTGAATGATCGTCGGCATAGAGCTCCTGTCAGGAGTGAAATCAGTGTTGCCAATTTAACTACTTTACAGCTCGATTTGGTCATTCGGCCAGCGATTAATGAAACTGAAAAAAGGCGGCAAATTTAAATAATCTGAGTTTGGCAACACTATCTGACCGGACTGTTAGATGATTAGAAAAGTGTAATGTTTTTTAATTTGTAATCTCAATAATATAAGATTTAAATAATTAGGAATGGCGTAAATATTATTTGTGTTTTATTTATCAAATATAAAGTATATTTAAGCATAGTACATATTAGTTTAGACTGAAACAAAGGCTATTCATGTTTAGTTCACAGGAGGTGTTTCCGCGTCGTCGCCGGGTTTCATTCAACCAGCTAGAATCTTTGTGGGAGTTTTTGAATTCTCACAGGGATATAGCTGTTGGATTCAACAAATCGGCGCAGGCGCGAGAATACTCCAAACGCATGTGGATGTGTGCATCCGAGGCCCTTGTGCTCCCACCTACATAATGCGGTCTTAGTTCGTCGCACAAATTGTGAACTAATTGTTGATTCAACCTGTATCGTTTTGTAAAGTTTACTTCATCTACACTAAATGGATCACTAAGGTCCCTAAGGTGCCATCTTTGAAGTTTTGCATTGTTATTCTCTTGAGAAGAATCATTTTCCAGAAATTCAAGTAGTTCTAATTCGTCACACATATTGTATAATTTCTATGAACCTATGAATAATACCTATGTCTTAAAATAACGTAAAAAATTGCTAATCACTTTAGCAATATTTTACGTTACTAACCTAACCTATATATTATTAAAAGAGAACACTAAAATATAAACTATTCAATAAAAGTTAATGAAGTTGAGCGTAAACTGAACGGCTTCATTTAAACAGTTTTTGACGTAAATACAAGCCAGCTAATGTCAGAAGTACTGTCACAATACGAAAATACCACTCAAGTTTCAACGCAGAAGTAAGTCAAGAGTCACGTGACTGCTGACTGGCTGGTAACATGTGACTATAATACGAAAATTCCAGCCAGTTTGTTTTATGGCGTAAACTGGCTGGAATTAAGATCTTGTAATACGGCCCCAGGTGGCCCCATAATTGTCTTAGTGTCGTTCGGTGTTTCCATCACTTTAAGGTGTCCTAGCGAGTAAGGCGGGGACTATATGTACCAGAATCAGGCGGGCCAGAGAATATTTATAGCACTGAAAATATAAATCTGAGCTTAAACAATAGAGTTGAAAATTGAAGTGTCGAGTTGTCATATATGACATTGACATTTGACTCGACACTTTTGTGTTCGATTTTCAGCTCTATTGTATTCGTGCAGTTCCATTTTGTGTGCTCGCAATTTTCTCCGGCCTAGGGGCCCTAAGAAACCGACCTCCTCCGTGGGGCTGGTGCTGCTGAAGCCTCCACCCAGCGCATAGCCGGCCAGCCCGCCCGCCGCCAGCGCGCCCACGCCCATCCCGACCGCCGCGCCCGTGCCCAGCCCGCGCCGCTCGGGCACCCCCGCCGCATATCCAGTCGTGTACGCCTGCAAAACAGTATTGTACTTACAAGCTACTGCGTTAAAACACATACATGGCAAAGACAAAGGCTGGTTCTCCTTCATAGGGAAGCCCTAGTCTGTATAACAGGTGGGAATTTGGTCGAGGATCTTAAAAAGGTAAGTGGTAAGCCGATAGCAATGGAGTTATGAGGAACCCCACGCCACTGATACATACTACTGCCAACTTTACCAGCGCACGCCACTATACACTTCCATGATGAGTTAATTTAAACCGGTCGAGTTATTTATAAATTATTGTAAAAACCTGAATATAGTGGAAAGTGTATAAAAAGTTATTTTATTTATATGAACATGAATTTCTGCCAAGAACCAACAGTGCACTCAGTCAGTTATACACACTTCCGTCTGATTTTAAGAAATAACTCTCAACTCCCACAGAAGCAAGAAAGCGATAGGAAAGATGTTGACACATTAAGGCTAATATTGTTGCGGGCCAAACGTCGCTGTCTACCACACAACGATCATGCCGCTGCTTCGAATTTCGCTTGACAGATATGCACAGCACAGAAATTTAAGGCAGCGGCCTTAAGGTATTGTATCATTAAAACTGGTAAAACTAGCTCACCTGTCCTGCGGGAAAACCTGGAACAAAACAAACTCATTTTAACAACTTTAGTTTACTGCCATTACTAATAAGTTAGCTTAAATATTATTTGGTTTCAGGTTACTAATGTTTCCATCTCATTGATTCTGTACAAACTACAGATAGGTACAGCAGGGCTGAGACCTGTGGCGTATTCCCTTTACTAGTTTTGTGTAACACTATCTGTATCTATAATATTATAAAGAGGAAAGGTTTGTTTGTTTGTTTGTTTGCATCGAATGGGCAATCCGAAACTACTTGTCCGATTTTAATGAAATTAGGCACAGATATAAAGTAGACCACGTGGAAGGACATAGGCTACTTTTTATCTCGGCAAAATGCTTGGTTCCCGGGGGATTTCCTTTTGCACGTACGATAACGCGGGCAACATTTTATTATGAATATACAATTTTATTATGAATAAATACGCCTTTAATTTTTTTTCCAAAGTAGGGGACTAGTACCAAAACCAATGATAGCAAAATGGCAAAACAGTTTGATGCTGCGGCTACATATTCATCTTTCAATACGCCACGAATCCAATCACAAATCAATACACCAATCCATTCATGGATGGTTGGATCAGCTATTAATTTCATAAATTCAAAGCTTTTTTATTTTATTTACTGATTCTTTCTCACTGAAAAACTTACAAGCGCCTAACTTATATTTTGTTTTGATATTTCCTGAGAATGGGATTCGAAATAAAATACAATTAAATATGATGGTGATTTTATTAACGACTTAAATAGAGGGAACAACAACGCGCAACTCTCCGCCGCGACCGCTAGGTGGCGCCGCTCACTGGCCGTCAAAATAGGAAATAAATTTTTATTTATTACTTTTACTACTATAAGCCCGGCCTCAGTCTCAATTTCAGATTCTTAATAAAACAAATGGCCAAAATTATATGAAAGTATCAGATCTATCATTTCAGAAACACATTCAGAAAATAAAAAGAATAAAAAAAAAAATGTATATGTGTGGAACATACCTACGTGTTTTGTATGGTTTCGGCCTTTCTCATTAATTAAGTTAATTAATCTGAAATTCCGGCTCAGTAAGGCCGAGCTAAGGTATTTAAAAAATACAATATTGTAATAAAAATGTTTTACCAAAGTAAAAACTAAACAGCTACATCTAGCGGTGCGCAGCAGTACTGTGATACAGAAATATAGCTTAGTCTAATGTGACTAACGTGTTCAAAAATATGTAAAAAAAAATGTGCCAAACATTAGGAAACGGTCGACAGATTTCTATGGTGTTCTTAAATTAATCAGTTCTTAAGCACTATAGAAACAGAATAGTTCGAATTATGTTTGACAGCAACAACAATTTTCATAACAATACTATTGTTCATGCTAATTACCAAAGACACGAAACTAGACATAAATTCGTAAAAATCCTAAAACTACAGTCGCAGAGGGCTTTACAATGCACAACAATATAATGTTAGAAATATACTTTCACATGATCACAAGCACAAAAACGTTTAGAATATATTCGTAAGGCTATAGTTTAATTTTCACATTGATAGTATATTCACATAGTGTACGTCACGCGAGAATCATCATAGCATTAAATACTCAACAGTTCACAAACAACATACAATGTAGATGATTTTAAAGTGTTTCCTCACAAACACGCGATAGAAAAAAAAAGCTATAAAATTGTTAGTATCTCTAATAAACATTTTATAATGTTAAACCTTCCGAGTGATAAAATATAAAGTAAATGCACATGAAATACTTTATGGATAATGGATAGTGTAGGATGGGTCTTCGATTTCTCATCACCATTACAAGGCACCTGGAAAATAATGTTCTGAATGAGATTCGATGGAAATTCTCCTGTTACTTGTGTATTTTTAATTTAAAATTTCGTAGAGAGAAATTAAACTTTACTAAGTTAATGATTTGACAAAAAAAAATTGCCCATACCATAAAATAAAGTGATAGGACGACATTTTAATAATAAAGTGAGTGACGGCCCTCAGTTAATCACTACGATATACTACATATATACTACACTAATACGTGTTAACGAGGGAGTGTGGTGTGTAAACAAGTGGTCATTTCATAAAATATTATTGTTTCAAGTCTCAGTTTATAGTTAAAAAAATCCAATCAATACCACATCCACGATCGCAATGTTTGGAGCATAAATTAAGTTTAAAGCAACATAATATTTGCGCAATACCTACTTCAACAACTGTATCAGGAAGCACCGCCGCCGCATCAATAAAAGCCTGCAACAACGACAACCGGTCAAAAAAAATTAAAATGACAAAAAAATATAATTCACATAACGTGTACAGCAGCAAGCGATATTGTATTAATGTTGTTAGTTGATACCAAAGCACAGCGATGATAAAGCCAATTTTGAAAAAGCTTACAATGTCTAAATTACCCAGCCGATTATTTTGTAACCCAAAAAATATTATAACAAGAGCCTGTTTCTCAATCTACTGATAAGTTTCAGATAGCTTATTTGTATGTTTTGTCTCTGTCGATCGATATAAAGTAAGCGGCGACAAAATTTCCCAATAGGCTATCCGACACTTATTAGAAAATTGTGAAAGGGGCCTTTTTTTTTTTGGCCCATTTACAAACATTTGTAAATTGTAGGTTTTAGAATAATAATTATAAATTAATATATATTTTATTTACATATTTATAAGTGGTTTATGAATATTACATTGAAAACACCACAACCACATATTGACAATCAGTTTTTTTTTTAGAACTGTACATCTGGCCCCTGTTTTAATCACATTGTGTGTTTTATAGTTAAATGTTCAGTGCATATACAAAGTATAGTAGAATAGGTTCATAATATACAACTTACCTTACAGCAAATATTATATCAAACAACACTATCACCAGTCACGAAAGCTTTTTATAAAGCACTAAAATATTTATCATTAAATAAAAACGCGTTTGAAAAGTTCAACATACAAAAGCTTGCAATATTACATCTCGAAAGAAAATTAAATTCATTGAAAATTATTATGATAGGAAAAATAATATAATATGTATAACTCTAACGAGTATGTTTACAATAAAATATGCTTATATTTAGAAGGCAAATATGTTTTTGTAAGTACTATCAGGGACTCTAATTCATAAGCAGGTGGAGTGTTCTCATAATTAATTTGTATTATATTGACGGCATGCAGTCACAATACAATGGTCAATTATATGCCAGTTTGATATCTATAATTATGGAGGGGGTGGAGGAAAGGATAATCTCTCTAAGGCAGAAAAGGGCGCGACAAAAGTAATTAAATAATAGTTCCAAAACTGGCCATAATGGCGCTAGAGGCACAACAGGGTGTGATATGAAGTTAGCAATAAGTGGTGGAGTGAAGTTAGTGGGGTTTAGTTTTTTTACCGACTTTACAGTATAGAGTACATTCGGAAAATCATGAAAATTTTAATTACTCGCGTAGTGGAAAATATTTTTATAAATATAACCTAAGATTATGATAAGATATAATTATATGTTTAAATTTTGCCGCTTTACCCCCTTGCGACCCCTCTTTAACACTTTTTTACGGACACTTTTTCATGTATGGAGATAGTCCTCCTTTCCTCTACCCTTCATATCTATAATACTAAAAATTATGACAACAGTAACTGCTTATGAATTAGATTCCCTGATAGTACAAACAAATTAGATACAAAGTGTAGGTAATAAACGGCATAATAATATTATTAGTAGATCCAATAAATATTTAAAACATCACACAATCTGTCTATTTGAGGCAATAAAAAACCCGAATATTATATACTTATGTTTGAAACTACTTTTATGTAACTGAAATGCAAACTCCACCCATACATGCAATAGTTAGTTTCACCCAATGCTTATATCTATATTCAATTAGTTTGTTAGTAATATCCAATAAGGTACTAAAACTATAGTATTGATATCATATTGTTAATGCGTCTAATATTTTGTTTGTGAGAAACTTGAGGATGTGATTTCTAGAATAAAGAGAAATAATATCTAAAAAAAGATATCCTAAGGTCTGTCATACCGAGTGAGTACTTTACGCTTTGTCAAAACTATATCAACATAATATTAAGTACTGTTGGCCCTCAACTAACGGGATAAAACGAATTGCGTGCAATTACAACACCAGATGACTGAGTTGACTGCGACAGTCGGATGTGAAAATGTTACAATACCGGTCGTGACGTGACGTCACAGCACAGTTTGACGTCACACATCTGTGCTCGATGCCCGCCCTCGTGACTAAGCCCATTGTGTCATCAATCAGAGAAGTGTAGTTTTAAATTATCATTTATCTTCCTTGATCTCATTAATTCATCCGCATGAGTCACGAATTTCAATTTCTCAGAATGGTATTGCCATATTGAATTTAAATAGGAGCACCAAGAATCTAATTTCAATTACGTTTTCCTCGACTTTGTTTAGTTCTTATATGAAGAGAAATTTTATTTTGAACTTCCTATTGCAATTATAACGTCGTACACGACGTCGTCACACGTCATAAAAAATCGAAAATCTTTAACTATTTAAAAAGTCACCGAGCTCAGACCTAAGTATTATGGACGGCAATACCAAAAGTATAGACTCGACATTACATTTAGTAGGTATTTTATATAGGAACTAGTCGACTATGCTCACAAGACGAACAGAGACTATCTACAGTAAACATTAGACGCATTGGCGACAGCTACACCCTCGATTTTGATTTTGTGGTTTTTTTCCAGCGATCAGTATATGTGAGACGCGATAAATATAGTAATCCTGGATCACGATCAAAGTATCGCGCGTGTAGCATTCGCCGTTATGTTCGTGCGCTTACCTTGCGGCGCGCCGTAGCCGGGGGAGCCGTACGCAGGGGGCGGGGCGCCGTACGAGCCGTACGTCGGCGGCTCCGACTGGAAATACACAACATTCTGTTAGTGCGCAGGCTGTAAAGGTGGAAAGAGTCAAGAGACATACATCCGTCCAGCAAGCCAATCGCGCTATTATTTATGGATTAAATTCAGGTTTAACTCTGCTATGGTTATGATTCAGTTTCGGTTCGATTCCGGTGCGGCTGAACAAAGGAGACTGGCAAGTCGCCATACATTTACTGCCTCGTAATTAAAATACGTGGCCACGTGGTACTTTATGAATATAGGAACAAAATAAGCAAAAATATTTTACATCAAACTCGAGAGATAAAATATAATTGAATAAATATAACCTAACCTATTGTTCAATAAATTGCCCTAGTGCCTATGCCTAAATTGCCCTACTAACTTCCGGTTCCCGGAAAAGCGACATCTATTAGTTGGGATGTCAATTACGTAACAAAATTAATAACTAGTTTGTTTGGAAACGCAATATGTTAACATATAAAATATGATAGATGTCGCTTCCACGTTACGAAATCCAAAAACATAATAATAATTTTTCTTAGTACAAATATAAATAGTGTAGAGTATAGAGGGATCTATTTCACACCCTAAGAAACATTATTTTTTTCATAAAACTAAATGATTTCGTCAGTAGCCGCACTATTTCCATACACACCAGATTTAGGATCCTAGATTCCTCAACTTTACTTAACTGAATAATTTAGAACGTCTGAATTTAGTGAGGTGGACTACACGCGCATAAGAAACACACCAACTGAATCACTTTCATCAAAGGTGCATTATTTTCGGCGCTGGCCTCACCATATACATCTGTTGCGGCGGCGGCTGCGCGCCCTCGAAGCCGACGAAGCTGATCATGACGTCGCCGTCGATAGTGAGATGCGAGACGCGCTGGTACGGCAGCCGGTGCGGGAACTCGCAGAAGTGCACGCCGTTCAGCGCCACCTGGGGATCATACGAGATGATAGTACAATGGAGAACTATTAGATGGAGAGCTACTAGGAAATTTAGAGCAGGTTGAGGCAAGCTGAAACCTTGTTAGAAAATCATCAATTGATAGCCAACATATTCTCGATTTTCTAGGTCACCTGGCAGGTGGAAAGTCCCACTAAAATGATCTGTATTTTTGACCCGACCACGGCGAAGCCGGCAGTCTATAGTACAGCAGTATATGTATGTTTGTTCCCTCGTAGCGTCTGAACTACTGGGCCGACTTTAAAAAAATGAAGTGTCTATAGATTTTTAATGACGCCGCGGATAACATAGGCTATATATATATATATATATATATATATATATATATATATATATATATATATATATATATATTATTTTTCAAAATTTTGTATTTCTAAAAATGAACCCCAGATTCAGATTCAAATTAAACCGAGATAATCACATCAAATCACATGTTTGGTATCAAAATATAGATCTTGGCAAGGACATCATAAATATGTATGTATATGTATTTTACATAATCTTCATGTGCTTGCACACATATGTCACAATACACGTGGACAATGCGGGCGGCCAATTTGTACTACAACAGTTGTCCGATTTTCGAACATTGCGTAATATAAGACTATCAATATATCATTTATATATGGTATATATTATTTTACCTCCATGAAACATATTTTATTTTATAAATATAATATGTGCCGAACCTTATAAAGTAGGTGCGACCACGGCTCTAGCTTGACCATTTTTGTGCCTATGCAGTTCTGGATTTCTATCTGAATTATTTTCTTGTTTCGGCCTTTTTAGACAGACCCCTTTTTTACGCAGTCGGGTTATAGTTTTTTTAGCTTATCTTTTACAGTATAATTTTTTAATGCTAAAAAATACCCAATTAAATTTCATGGTGCCTCAAAAACATTTTTTTAACTTTTTTCCAATTTACTTTTACACTGGAATGGCATGGTTATCCCCGACTAAATGGCATGGCTTTTTTTCCCAACTCCTTGAACAATAAATTACAACATATCAAAATTTCAAATTGCCTTAATCATATTTACTTGAAAAAAAAAATACACTTCAAAAATTTGTATATTAACTCAGTCCCACTTCTGACCATTATGTTCATGTACCAGACCAGTATATTCATGTTGAGGTACAATGGGAGAAGTATATGACAAGGCTTCGGTTTGCCTCAAAACACCTGCTCTATATTTCCTAGTAGCTCTTGGGCTATATTGTTTGTTGTCGAACAGGGCAAGGCATATGTTTCATATGTTTCTTCTACTTGCAATAGTCGTATCTACAGGGGATCTTATTGGTCATGGGAGAGGATTAGATTGTGATAATGCTCCAACTGTCTGCGTAATCTCTCATTTCTTTTTTTAGTATTCATGATTAACGATTAATACTTTAATACGAGAATAAGTTAATAGCTAAATTCTTACATTCGTAATATTTGCCAACAACTTAAACATTTTATTTCCTTACCTTCATAGACTGCGGTTCACAGAGCACCAGGGCCTCGAAGCTCTGCCCCCGGACGAGGGGCATGCCGCCGTTGGTCTCCTCCGGCCCCCAGTTCATGGCGGACAGGTGGTTGCGCACCACGCACATCTCCACGAAGCGGAAGTTCATGTGCAGCGCGATGTCGTCTCGTGGGTCCGTGTTCGGCCCGCACTGGAGGTTTATTGCGAATCTGTGTACAAGTTATACCCACACATTAGTTGTGTGTTGAATATAGTGTATCCTGACGTTTCTTCTACTTCACAGCAACCATGGTCACAGGAGGATAGTAGTTTAATTTGCAATGCGTAAACCTACCCTTACGGCGATTGCAGCGAGGCAACCGAGCGCAATTTTACATACATGGCGATTACGCTACTGCCTCTTGGATGCAGGCAGCCTTATATCTGTGTGATGTGTCACTTTAAGGTTGATTTGGAGAAAGAGTTCTTCTAAGTCTATGCATTTTAACAGTCGCCAACAAATCCAACATATCACTTTTAAACACCATTGTTAAAGTAATAAGCACATCTAGATTTATCGAGTACACCAAAATTGTCGAGAACCAGATTATGAAAAAAAAAAAAAAAATAAATAAAGATGAATACCTCTCAGCACCATGAGGGACAGTGCCCTGAAACCTCAACATTCTGCCGGGGTACATGCCAGCAGGAATGGGCAGCACACATGGTATTTGCTGCAAACAAAATACGACATGTTTGAATATAATTTCACTGAGTGGTCTACTCAGTAACTTAGTATATTTTTCAAGGTTACTATTTACTACATAATATATTTACCTATTATGCCCAAATTCTGAAGATTTTACATAAACTCTAAATAAATAAAGTTCAACTAGGGCAGATCCATCTAATGGTGCCTAGATGAATCTTTTTCAAATTTGAGGACAAAGTTAATTAAATATTATTAAATTAAATATTTTGCTATAATTCGGCAATGTAACTAGTTTAATGAAAACATTCCTTACTTTGTGAGTGAAATGGAGCTATAAACTATTTTATCTAAGAAAAATAATTAACAGTGTCATCTATCAGAAGTAATGTAAATTATGAGTTATGGAATCGATAAAAGGAAGTCAATGGTCAGTACTTAGGTGAAGGCTGGTTCTCCTTCATAGGGAAGCCCTAGCCTGTATAATAGGTAGGGATTTGGATAAGGGTCTTTAAAAAGGTAAGTGGCAAGTGAAGCCGATAGGAATGGAGTTATAGAAACCCCACGCCACTGGTACATAGGTTAAACTTAGTTTATATAATGTCACTTTTATGTTCAGAAACCCATTATTAAACCAATAGCCCTAATTAATAGATAAACTACCGACATAACTCTTTGGAGACATAAAATGTGTGAGTGCATTGTGACTGCATCCTTGTATAATGATAGCAAAAAAAAAGTAACAAATTTTTACTTAATTTAAAACTAAATTGTTATTCTTCAAGCAGCATGTATCATAACATCTACTACTGAGTGCTAACTCTGAGTTTTTCTTTTCGTATTTGATTGTGAGCTCGTTTGGCGTTTACTAGGAAATTGTATGTGATTCCACCTAGGTCAAATCACATACAAACCTCCTAGTAAACGCCAAACGCGCTCACGATTGAATGCGAAAAGAAAAACTCCCACATAGCACTCTGTAATTCATATCCATTTAACCTTCACATCACTCTTTTTATACAGTTGAAATAATGTTTGAGTAAATACAATTTGTCAGCGAGCCTCGTGAAATGTCCAAGGTCACAGCGTACCTGATAACACTTGTTTTGTAAGTCTTTACAAAGAAATGTTCAAATCGTATAACATTATGACTCAGCTTGAACTTTGACATTATTGAAAATAATTTTTATACAAACCTTGGTAAAATCAATAAAAACAAGCTATGTAGGTATATTGTTTTTTAAAAAGGAGGTGGTTGAATTATTTAAGTTTTATTAGTTTTAAGTAAAGTAGCATATTTACAATAACATAATATTTTTACATCCTTCTACTAATATAAATGTGAAAGTTTATGAGGATGGATGGATGTATGGATAGATGTACGGATGGATGGATGTTTGTTACCCTCTCACGCAAAACTACTGAACGGATTTCGATAAAATTTGGTATGGTACTAGTTTAAGCTCTGGATTAACACATAGGCTAATTTTTATCCCGAAATAGTAGTGTTCCTGTGGGGTACTGTATTTACGCAGACGGAGCAGTGGACAAAAGCTAGTCATATTTAATTTTAAATTAGAAAGCTAGTATCATGATTGACGATGGCTAATCATTAATTCATCATACATGTGGTACATGAATTGAAACAGTCCACCACCACATTAGACATAAAAAGCTTTCTTACATATATTATAAATCTTTATACCATACAAACATTATTATGCCAATCTTTCAATAGAGCAAAGCAAGGTCCACTGTCCATGGGACCTAGCTTCTCAGTAAGTTACCACTTACATGGATGGTTCAAGATAGTGTTGACAAGAATTCGTAAACATGTTATGCAATTAGTAAGAAATGGATACAATACGTTAAACAAGTCCAAATAGATGCTAACATATTATTTATTAACAGTATAATATCGTAATTATTTTTTTATACATAGAATGATAGAACCAGACATTTCGTACCAAAAAACTGTGTTCAAATTGAAGATGTTAAAGTCTATATTTTTACTATTGTAATGGTAACAGAGTAAGTATGTCGATACATTAAAGCAATATCTTTGAAGTGTTTGAAGGACATGCCGACGAGGTAAATACATTCGAATATAATCATTTTAAAGGTGATAAAATGTGCAAATACATACCGGGTTGTAAGTCGGCGTAGCAGCCATTGTATACACAATATTTTATGAATAACGATACACTACAGAACGCAAGTTATACCTTAGGCACGAAATATTTGCTTAGATGTTCGAGTTACACCCGTAATTGCAATTAGAACTTAGTTTTCAATTGGCAAATGGCAATTGATTTCTGAATTTAGATTTTAGTATGCGTCATACGTCATATGACGAAAAATGACGACATCAAAAAGTTGGAAAACTACTGAAATTCAAATACTACTTTTTCTTGTTTTTCCAATCAGACGCCTGTAATAATTGCCATACAAGCTGCTGTAAACCTTTATATTTCGCGAAGAATTTCAACTTCGACACATAACTATAGGTATTTACGTGAGGATTTACACTAAAAAGATGCTAATGGGTTTGTTTAATTGGATGTTTTTTACTATTTTATTTCATATTAGATCTCCAGAAAAAAAAATTCTGTCAAAGTTGATTGGAGTGAAATGTCAAAATATTTTCTGTCATCACGTATTATTAGTAGGTACTTAACATCTATGGTCAGCACCATAGATGATAATTATCACTACTGAAGTCAGCAGTCAGCACTCAGCTGTCCAATTGATAAAAAAAATATGTCCGTCGTTGGTACTTTGGTCTTCGTGTAGCCTTGTTGTAATGATTAGTTGAAAATAAATCTATTTGCGTTAATTAAATTAAGATATTGCACCACTTTTTGTTCTTGAGTGCTTAACATTTCATGTTGGATATAGTGTTATAGTGTCTATAATGACAATCGAGGGAAATAAAGACGATGCGGAAAGATGTATTGAGATTGCGCAGATTGCTTTTTCAAGTGGGGATCTGGAAAAGGCAGAGAGATTTTTGCTGAAAGCCGAGCGTTTGTACCCTACTGCCCGTGCGAAGGAGCTACTAACGAAAGTCAAATCATCCAGTCCCACAGGAAATGTTCCGAAACGTACACCTCCGAATAGCCCGAACGCTGATAATCTCAGAAGAAGGAAAGCCCCCGCCCATCAACCCCAACAAAGAGAATACACGTCCGAGCAACTGGATGCCGTACGAAGGGTTAATTCTAAGTGCAAAGATTACTACGAAATATTGGGTAAGTTTTGGCCTAAATCTTGTGTCAACAGGCAAAGGAAGCTTGAATGGCATTGGATTGTCGCAGTAAAGACCTTGACGTGTTTTTTGTTTTAATTTTACGTTTTCAATTCTTAATAGTGTAATTTACTTGTGTAAGCTATGATGAAACACTTCAATTTAATTCAATTAAAATGTTTGAAATTTCTTCAATTAGATAACTAATAAATAACAGCCGAACTAGATAATGAAGTTAACTTGTTAATATTTGATTGATTGTTAATTTTTTACCTTCAGACTTACTTCCGACTTAGCTCAATTTATAAGGCAGTAGATGTTTTTGTTTTTTCAATTCCATGCATGACATTAACATTCATTATAATACCTGATTATACAGGGATGTCCCAATACTCGACGTCAAGCTGACACTGGGTGATCGCCAAATTCATAATAGTTATGGGTATTTCTAAGTTAAGAGGTAATATGTTGTATGAAGTGATGGCACGGTTTTTTTAAATATTTTCATTTAACTATACTTTTTTTTCTGGAAACTTTTAAGTTGAAAATGTTTACAAAGTAGCCAGTCAACAAATTGTTGGTTTTATCTCGTTTTATAAGAGACCAGAGGAAATACTCAATACAGGGGAGAAACAAGATGAACAGGGGAGGATACTTTATGAACAGAGAAGAGTTAAAAACATAAAAACAGGGTTATTTTTAAGAATCAACTTTATTTATTTATTTTTATTTTAATTATTAATTATTTATAATCAGATTTTTCATTTCTTAGCAGTCTTTGTTTATAACATCACATGTTTCTTGACCGCTACATAAAAAACATGAAAAGGTTCTTACTTTTCCTTTCCATCAAAACATATATATATATATATATATATATATATATATCATATATTTCATCAAGAGACAATAATGAAATAAAAATAAACAAAATAAGGTAACTAAAAAAATGCTTAATTTTTTCTAAAACCCGCGATCATAGACATCAACGGATTCATTAAAAGCATAAAAAATTCGCTGCCCTCTCATTTTTAACTTAGGGGTAGGCTTCTATAACCTGATCCCAGATGATAAAATAAATATCGTAATCATTAATTCTGAAGGGTTTTCCAGATTCATCACAGATTTTACAAAATACAACTTGAACTTCATCATTTTCTTCAACACCTGTGCACATTGCAACAACACGATATTCAGTTTGCAGACCTAAGTTGAGCTATTTCAGACGCTTGTTTTCTTATTATTAGGTTTCTAGCTTTTCTTGCTCGAATTGACTTTTGCTGTGATGCATGTGCTTGCCTGTTTATATTTTGAGGGGGCGGTGGGTCTTCATTCAAACATGGTGGTGTTACAGGAGCATCGCTTGTATCGCATCGCATATAGGAGTGCTAAACGACGTCTACGAATTTTTGCTTTTTCTATTCATACTTTTCTAGCCTTCCGCTGCTCTCTGGGTGTCATTTGCTTCACTGTCTTAATAGTTCCTTTTTCTTTCTTCTTTTCATATTTTTCCCTTTCCTTAACAGTTAACTATTTGTTGAGCGTACTTATCTAGGTCATTTTTAATTTTATTGTTATCGTTCTACAATCCTCTTTTTTTTCACGCGTAATTTTTTTTCGAGATGCCATTTTTTCTGTAGAATTTATTAAAATATTACATTGTAAAGCTAAGATATACATAATGCCAAGTAAATGTGCAGAGAAAATGATGAAGTATTAATAAAACTCGTATAAATGTATCTCCCCTGGATATTAGGTATCTTCCCTGCCATCAAAAGAGTTTCACGTACGCAATTCACAACCAAGTAACCGTAAGCGTACGTGTATTGCTTCCGTGTGTATTCACTATTCATAGTGAATACAAACGGAAGCACAGAACAAGGAGGACAAATTTCGACGTTGATATTTTTTATAAAAAATGGAATATAAGCAATTTTACTTGTAAGATACTGTGACTAAGTTACCTTTCTGTATAAAATTAACGATTCTAAAGTAATTATTGATTTTTTATACATTCATAATTACTGGTTTACAAATAAAGTCGGTTGGGGGACAGACCAGAGAAGAGACTTTTTTCTTATATTAGAGCTTATTGTGACTAAACTACGTACATTTATGTGATAAATTTGAGTGACCATGTAGAAGACATTTAGTTTTATGTAATGATTAAGTTAATTATGAAGTTAATATAAAAAAAGTATTTTTTTGTCTTGGTCATCGAAAGTACTTCTTAACTTGGAATGACCTTTTAAAAAAATAAAAATAAAGTGATGTATTTTTCAAATTATTTCCATTTTTTTATTCGAGAAAATATATTGCCTTTGACAGTCTTTTAACTCTTGTTCGTCTTCTTCCTACAAATGTTTACTTTTATCAAAATTTTTTTTCTTATTTTATCCTGAATAGTGCTTCACCTGTTTTATAAAATTATTAACATAACTACTCCAGCTTGAAAGTGGATGTCATTTTTTGCCGAACCATGTTCCATTTACAACCATCAAAAATTACTATTCGCGCTACTGTATCCGACTGTACTGAAAAAAAAGTACCACGCCGGTTTGGCAAGTAACTTTAAAAGTTAGACCATTTAATAAAGATTCTAAAGTGGTATACCACTTGTTATTGTACTACGTGTTATAACACTTACCATATTATTGTTACATTCGGGGGTCATACATTTTGATAAAGGTAAACAGGAGCAGGAGTGAAAACACTGTCACGGTTGTACATTTTCTCGAAAAACAATAATGACAAAATAATTTGAAAAGTACTAAAGTACATGACTTAATTTTAATTTGTTATTTTTTTGATAACTATTACGACTTTGCCTATCACCGGTATCAGCTTGACGTCGACTTTTGGGACAACCTGTATATTACAACTTACTAAGGCGGGTCAATGAGTCCGTGACTTTTTGAATTTCTAACCTCCTTACTGAAAAAGCAACACTACTCCTGTCAACAGGCATCTGTCAGTTGACTCCTATCAAAATTTGAACTTGCTGCGTTAGTTTGTGTTTTACAGCTATCTTTATCAGACTATCCAGTAACTTAAGGAAACAATGGAAAAAAGTGAATTTCGTGTGCTTATTAAGCATTATTTTTTGCGAAAAAAAACCATTACCGAGACCAAGGCTAAGCTTGATAAATACTATGGGGACTCTGCACCATCGATTTCAATGGTAAAAAAGTAGTTTACTGAATTTCGTTGTGGCCGTACAAGCACTGAAGATGCCGAACGTCCTGGACGCCCAGTTGAGGTTTCTACACCCGAAACAATCGAAAAAATTCACGATATGGTGTTGGCCGACCGAAGATTGAAAGTGCAAGAGATTGTGGAAGCCATAGGCATCTCGCATGGCTCAGTGGTTTCAATTTTGAATGATCACTTAGGCATGAGAAAGCTTTCCGCAAGTCGACTACAAACGCAATCGTGTAACAACTTCACAGGAAGGTTTGGCGTTGTTTAATCACAATATGGAGGAGTTTTTGCGCCGTTTTGTAACCGTGGACGAAACATGGATCCATCACAACACACCAGAGACCAAACAACAGTCAAAACAGTGGGTTTCTAAGGGTGAATCGGCGCCAAAGAAGGCCAAGGTGGGTTTGTCAGCCAATAAAGTTATGGCGACTGTTTTTTGGGATGCACGTGGGATAATCCACATTGACTATCTTCAAAAGGGAAGAACAATTAATGGGGAATATTATGCCAACTTATTGGACCGCTTCAATGAGGATTTGAAAAAAAACCGACCTCATTTGGCCAAGAAAAAAGTTCTTTTTCACCAAGACAATGCAAGGGTGCACACATGTGTAGTTGCCATGGCAAAAATCCATGAATTGGGCTATGAATTGCTCCCACATCCACCCTATTCTCCAGATTTGGCTCCGAGTGACTACTTCTTGTTCCCAAACCTGAAAAAATGGCTCGGTGGAAAAAGATTTGACTCCAATGATGAAGTCATCTCGCAAACAAAGGCCTATTTTGAGGACCTCGACAAATCATATTTTTTGGAAGGGATAAAAAAATTGGAGAAGCGTTGGACAAAGTGTATAGAGCTCAAGGGGGACTACGTTGAAAAATAAAATTATTTATTTATCAAAAAATCTGTGTTTTATTCCAAAAGTCACGGACTTATTGACCCGCCCTCGTAAATGCAAAATCAAGCAATACTATAAACACACTTGTTAAAAATTTCTGTTGTAAATTGAATGAATTGCAAGTTATACTAGTACTAATAGAGTTGATATATTTATAATTAATCATCATCATGTTATTTCTATCGTTTGTAATCTAAAATTTCAATAGTATTACAGTTTAAACAATACCTAATTAGATGATTAAATAACATTTTAAGATCTTAATATACTCGGGTGTTTTTTTAATCTTGTACTATGACAATATACTTAGATTACTTTTTTTATAACTTGGTGAAAATTTGTTTTACAAACATCCAACTACTTATTTAAAAATTATTATTCAGTCTTTTATATATAAAATTATAATTAAAAAGTAATATAGGAAAAAATTATAAAAATATTGAAATTCTAAATAATTGTCACCATAATATTCACCAGTATAAGTAGAAAGTTACAGACGTCTTGTTATTCTAGTTTGAAACTGAGTTTAGATTTAATTTTAGGCGTAACAAAGGAAGCCACAGATTCGGACATTAAGAAAGCTTACAAGAAGTTGGCATTGCAGCTCCATCCCGACAAGAACAATGCTCCAGGGGCGGCCGAAGCATTTAAGGTATTCATATAAATTAGAATTATACACATATGGTTCGAGCACAAAAAAGTTTTCGGAAAGAGAATGTTGGTCTCTTCTCTGGGCTCATACTGAAAATACGCATGTGCCCTAGGTGCAAGCGGCGTTTTCGACGTCTTATGAGCAGTCAGTCTTGCAAATGTAAACACAATATGTAGAAAATTACCATGGCGCATACCGAAACTTTCATTGTTATCACTAACTAGACTTCGTGCGCGCAAAAGAAAATTTCGTGGAAATCGTACATTTTGCCAAAATAAAAAATAGCCTATGTCCTTCCCAGTAGCCTATTCTATGTCTGTGCCAAATTTCATCGAAATTTGTCCAGTACTTTCGGAGCCTATTCAATGCAAACAAACAAACAAACAAACAAACAAACATACAAACAAACAAACATACAAACATACAAACAAACAAACATACAAACAAACTAACTTTTGCTCTTTATAATATTAGTAATGTTAATAATATTATTATATTCATTGGTACATTGACAAACATGTTATGTTTTATATGACCCAAATAAAATAAGTAAACCCTTTAAATGCATCTGTTTAAAGGCTGCATGGCGCCAACCTTACATCTATAATCTTAACTCTGTTCATATCTAATGTAATTTAAAAGTTAAAATTTGACCAAATTATTTTTATGTATGACGGACCAATGAAGAATGGTCGCTAATTTTTTTCAGCTCCCCGTCAACTCGGTTGAAAATAAAAAAATATAAGTGGAAAAATTATTACGATACGTCGTGTAGTTTCCGAGATATTTAATTTGAAATAAGTGCGCGATCCGGGATTCCACCATGCCGGTGCTCGACGGACGACGTGTTTCTCCTCGTTCTTCCTCTCGACTTTGATGAACCCGTCCATGTGGCGGCACAGTAACAGTGTGATCCCGACAGGCGATCGGCAACGCAGCGGCCATCCTCACGGACCCGGAGAAGCGCAAGCAGTATGACGTGCGCGGCGAGGAGCCGGCGCCGCAGCACCACCACCATCAGTACTACGCGCGCGGCTTCGAGTCCGACCTCACCGCCGAGGAGTTGTTCAACATGTTCTTTGGAGCCACAGGTATGTCAGGTCTCAGGTTGAGCATGCTATTTTATTACTTTTGCAATATGAAATTGAGCTATGGAAGAATTTTTGAGAATTTTTATGATGATTGGTGAGAATGAAAGAGGGTGAAACTGTCTCATATTATTGATGTGTCTTGTTATACTTATCAGTGATTTGATGGATCTTATTATATATACATATATATTATATATGTAATAGCTGTGTGGGGCACAGATTTCGGTGACGGTGCCAGCTAAGCAGGAGTTATTTTATAGTGTCCAAGTGTGTGCGCAGTACACAAGAGCACTCTCTTCCTTTACTCTCGAAATTGAAACTGGCGAGAGATCAGGCGCAGGTCCGACTTTTTACATGCCCATCCGACGCATGGATCATCTTTCTTGGCAGACAATCAGGTGATCAGCCTGCATTGTCCTAACCATCTTGGAAACAACATTTTTTGTTAAACCAATGCGGGAATAGAACCCACGACCTCGCAAGTCCAGAGCCAAGCTCTAAACAACTGGACCACGGAGGCTGTTGTTATAATATATATATAATAATTGTAAATGGGGTTTTTTATGGTGAATAATGAAAGAGGGTGAAACTGTATCCAATTGTTATTTCAGGAACCCTTCAGAACACTATTCATAAAATATGTGGTAGTTATAACATGTAACTGCAGTCTCATATTCCAATGTACTGCAGGCAAGAAGGATACTGTAATGGTTTCCTAACCGCTTGCCATTGTTACTAATGTTCGCAGCGTTCCAAGGCGGCGGCCCCACTGTGTACACGCGGCGGCGCGCGCGCGAGCCGGAGCCGCGCGACAGCCACGCCGGCCTGCTGCAGCTGCTGCCGGTGCTGGTGCTGGTGCTGCTGTCCATGATGTCCGGCTTCTTCATCAGCGAGCCCGTCTACAGCCTGCAGCCCGCGCCCAAGTACCCCGTGCCGCGGGAGACCGTCGGCCTCAAGGTGCGTTCGTTTACTGCCTAATAGAGTAAATTTGCAAAACAAAGTTTTATTACCTATCTTTAGTGGCGAATGTGTGAAAATTCGTATTATTAATGATTATTATAGTGATTAAGGTATAAAAAATATAAATATAATAGGAATAGATTAATGAACACAGAAAAACGAAGAATTTTTAATTTTTATCTCGTGTATAATGATTAGTGTCTAATAAAAAAGTGTTATCATAAAAACTCGCCAAGACAAAACGAAGTTTATTATGTTCTATCACAATTCACACAACAATCAAAATCACTTTTAATATTGATAATAACATATTTTAACTTTTAAACTTTACTTGACTTTGTACTAATAATGATTATTTTAATATTATAATTCAGAGTACACTCTTGACTATACTTGCTAGCCCAACGGTTGGCAGCAAAAGACCCCAAATTTTTTTTTTTTTTTTTTCGAACGGGTCTATGCTAAGGGTCGGGTTAAGACCGCTGTAGCTAAATCGGACTATAACTAGCCTGGTGGCTAGTTTATTTGGTCCCAAATAATACTCGTGCCGCCCATTTTATAGCTTCCGTGGCGCCATCTTTCTATGCTCACTTCATCCGGTTAATCAAATAGGTGGCGCTAGTAGTATTATTTTTTCTAAAATTGCCAACAAAAGTAGAATGTATTTTTCTTATTAAATGTGTGTTATTTAATTGGTATATTTTATAAATAAACCTTTGTTCAACAGTGCGTATTATACATGTTTCGTTCGTTCTTATTGTAGACAATCCACAATGCATATTAACTTTATAAATTGGAATATTTTGCAGGTGCCGTACTACGTGAAGGAGAACTTCCACACAGACTACCAGGGATCGCTGCGTCGCCTCGAAATGGCCATAGAGGAGGAGTACATAGGTGACACATTCCTTTACATTATGTCTGGAGCGTGTGCCGCAGACTAGACGCCCGAGTCCTGGCGGAAAACCGTCGCCATCGAAGCATCGAGTCGTGCTATCGAAGTTTATGTCAAACATAATTGATCATTTTAACCAGTACGCATTTAAAAGTAAATAGCAATGACGAGTATTTCAATACTAGCCAGACTAGATTTTTAATATTTTTTATAAATATGAGCTGATCCATCTATTGTACATTCCAGCGAGTCTCCGGCTGGCGTGCCAGCGCGAGCGCAACTACCGCGACAGCATGGCGTGGAAGGCGCGCAACTTCGGCGACCAGAAGCAGCACGCCGAGGCGCAGAAGCTGCGCATGCCCAGCTGCGAGAAGCTTCACCACTTCCAGATGTAGACAGCTAACCCCCACTACTACATGCAGATGTCGCCGAGCTAAATACTAATATTCTTAGATTATTGCAATGCAGTTTAATCAACGGGGCTATTCCCAATTCCCGTTCGACTCGAATTCGAAAACTTACAGCGCGGTTATTGGTCCGCGCCTTAAGCGCCGCCTTAACGCCTTAAGCGCGGCAAGCGCTTATTGGTTACCGCGTAGAAAAGTTATCGAATCCGAGTCGATAATTACGCATTGTGAATATCCACACAGATATCAATCTAAGTGAGTTAAATCGAAAGCCCAATTCACGTAATTATTTTCGATAACATTTTGTAGCGGACTAATTAGCGCCACAATCCTGAATCGCGCTATCGAAGTTTATATACAACATCTGAAAACTACTACGAGGGCTTCGGCCTGGCCGAGCATACCATCCGCTCGGTCGGAGATCCCCCTTTAGGGCTTCTACCATTCCCACAATTTCATTTGGGTTCGTATGCAACCGCTCTCGTACGCGCGCGTATTGACGAGTGTGCGAGTGAGACCGCGGGCCAAAAGAGATTTTGTCAAAACTAATTACGTGAAATGTATTGATTTCTTAACTAAGTTAGTAAAATCTATCTGTCAATAAAAGGAATAATCTATGCGATCTCGCCCATATAAATATTTTGTCGTTTCGCTAAACGGTGCAAAATATATTTGGTGTAATTATTTTAACCATCATATCAGATGACTGATGGTATTTTCCAGTTTAGGACCATGCTGTTTTGGACCACAACGGCAATTTAATTGACATATAAATTTTATTTTACACTTTCATACTTATTCCAGAAATCATTTATAATTCACAATGTAGAAAATACTCTAAAATGTTAAGTAAAAGTAGTAAAATATTAGCCACGCGCCCTAACTTCGCGCGCGCGCGCAATGTATTATACATATAAACCTTCCTCTTGAATCACTCTACCTATTGCTTAAAACTGCATTAAAAATGTTAAGTAGTATAAAGATCTTGGTGAACAGGAAAGGAAGCGACTTCATTTTATACTATGTAAAGATTATGTAACTTGTTTGCGGTTGGTTCGGTAGCCGGCAGGGGGTGCGAAGCTATACAGTTATCATGTCTAGGTAACTACAGAGTACAAGTGGCGAAGTCTGGTTTTCCTTCGTAGCCCGTTTAATAGATGGGGATATATATGGATGATGAGGGTCTTCAAAAGGTAGCGCGGACCCCCACATGATTTGCTTTCGGTTCTCCAGTTTAGGGCATAAACTGAAAATCTTTTACTTCTATGTAAATTAATCTGATACTTATATTAACTTAACACACACATGATAATAAAGTTAATTTTTATATAAACTGTAGGACTGCATTTTTAAAAGCTCATATAAAAAGGTAAAAAAAGTGATCTTGATTCTACTTCGTAATATATTTTTAAATTATGTGAAATCTCCACGCGAAAATGAAATATAGAATAGGTATGTAATACATAATTCACCAAAAAAAAAAAACTGTTTACCCGAGTACGAGTCGATCGAGTAAGTAATATAATATGATATGTTAAATGCGAGCGAGTGAGCAATTTTTTTTTCTATTTTACTACCTGAACTAAACTTTACACCCTGAAAAATTGATAACTTTTAGAATTTAAAGAAATAAAATCATTTAGATCAATAGCCTAAAACAGAATTTTATTCAGTATAAAATAATATGTTGTTTATGTAAAAATAGCGAGCGAACGGAGCGAGGGGTCAAACATTTTTCCCACCTTCGAAATTAAAATCAGTTCAACTTTAAAACCGGAAAGACTGAAAATAAAAACCTTAACTGTGACACGTAAAATATGATTGAATATTTAAATAATATTTCCTTTGTTTGACCCAGAACACAAGTTCATCGAGAACTTATTTACCAGGGACTTAGCCCTTAAGGACCAGGTTGACGTGGTGTGAAAGCATCCATATATTAATTATTATTATATAATTCCAGATGAACTATTAAAAGTTGAAACAACATTTTAATAAAGTAAATCAGGCAAAAAATGATTTTTTTCGACATAAATCAGTAACCTAAACACAACTGGCAACAAAAGATTGTGCAGGCAATATTTTGTCTCCTTCGTTTCAAGGTCTTAAAAACTTTGAAGACAAGCGGAATCAGGACTAATATGGAACGTTAAAAAGTTAGTAAGATACTGTTTTTGTATTTCAGAAAGTGTTGGTACTCGATAGATTTAAAAATTTGTCGACAAGCAAATCTGCTAATTAAACAATTTCCTTTCTAATAAATAATTTTGAATGCTATAATAATTAATGTATAAAATGTAAATTATAAATTTCACTAAATAATTTAGATTTAACGTGGTGAAATAGAGTTTTAGCTTTTGAGGTGGAAGTAAAGCAGTAGAGCTGAAAATCGCGGCTACAATATAGGAACTCGCCACTCGTGTGTTTAGATTTTCCGCTCTATTGCTATTGAGTAATACAATTGATTTTCAGCTTTATTGGGGCACTTTATTACAGCATGCAATAGAGCTGAAAATCGAACTTACAAGCGTGAAGTTTTTAAATTGCTGTCGTGTGTTCCATTTTCAGCATTATTGTATTAGGCATTAGCGCGGAGTTCTATTTTCAGCGCTGTTAGTACTAATTAAAATTATTTTTTACGCTCCCGCGGTCGATGCGGCCGGACAGACGTCGGAGCGCGGGGCCCGGAGCCTTTGCTACCTCCGCCTATGTGGCTAATCCGGTCCTGCCCACGCCACTGCAGAGTGCCGACACATTTTACAAATGACTTAAGAATGTTTGTAGTGACTTGTGTATGTGTCATTGATGAATTACCGAACATTACTGCACTGAGATCATACTTGATGTGACTACTGTAAGCGTGTGTGCCGGGCGCCGTATGGGGGGTATGGGGTCACAGGTTTAGTAGTTAGTAGTATGCCGTCTCATTGTATTCCTAGTCCCAAGTATTAGAAAGAGTCTTAACAGTCAGCACTTGTGAAACACGCGGCAAATAATAAGGGTAGTTTTTCTCTTCTTGGTGAGTTACTTGTGAAAATATTAGATTGGTAAAATACTGGGTGACTTTTTATTGTTTCGAGAGAAACAGGTCAGAAATGTTTTGTATTAAAAACTGATCATACTAAGTGATTTTTTTTATTCCATTTCGTATTTTGAATGGAAAATAGGATATTATAGGATATAGGAGGACAAAAAAGCATTTTGTGTCAAAAGCTCAAGTATTTTGTAAGATGGAAAATCTTATAAAAGATTATGAAACCCTACTGCGGGGGCGCACGCCCGGCGCGCTGTTGTACGCTCCAGTTTATACGCGCAACGTCATTGGGGTCAGCGGGGTTCAATAGGGTGACAATAGGCTACTTGACCCTATTTTTATTTTTATCCTAAACGATATATATATATATATATATATATATATATATATATATATATATATATATATATATATATATATATATATATATATATATATATATCCGATATATATCCTATTATATCCTGTTTCTCATTGAAACGGAATAAAAAATCACCCAGTATATTATATGGGGCAAAAAATAATATGCATTATTGTTTAAGCTATTTTATTTATTATTATAGTTAATACTTATGTTGTAGATATTTCTTTTACAAAAATAAAAAAATAACTAAACTTAAAATTTAAACAAAGATTTTATTTCTCGTTATTTACCATAAATACACTCCATTTATTAACATATTTTATATATATTTTTTAATCTAATACATACATTAATATCTTTACAGACGATTTCGATCAAAAATGTATTAATAAATAACTTCTTATTACAGTACACAGACAGACGACGGATTAAAATGGCATTTAAATTGTAAAACAATAATAAATAACAAGCATTATCTAGCATATTCTCGGCACAATGTATCGTTATTAATCATAGACGTATATTGTTATAGACAAGGCATGTTGAGGAGATGAAAACTGTCTCCATTTAAATGGCCCCGCTTTTGCAGATTTTGGGGCCATTTTGACACTTGAGGTATGGTGAAATCAAGATGGCTGACATTTGAAGTATGGTGAAAACCAAGATGGCGTAAATTTTACTTGTATGAAGATTTGTTCTGTCAAATGTACGCCATAGCCTATATTTAGTTTTGATATCTTTGTTATTAATGTTATTGGACGACCTCTGTGGCTCAGTGGTTAGCGCGTTGGTGCTCAAGCCGGAGTTCGCCGGTTCGAATCGCGCCGAAGGAACAAAAAGTTGTGTTCCTCCGTCATGGATGTTAAATAAATATCTATAGGTATAATATTATAATAAAAATACTAAATATATACGTGTATAGCATATAAAAAAATGTATATTTCTGTTGTCTGGTACCTGTAACACAAGTTATTCGAGAACTTACCACGGGGTCAGATTGACGTAAGCGTCCATATATAAGGCTTGGTAAAATCAATTACGGATATTTTGGGTATGTGATCTACTCATCATTATAAAGACTTATAGGCAAAAAATATTGTCATACTCAAAGTAAAAAAATGATCTCTTGCGTGGGTGACTCTCCGCTTAACATAAACTCGCACATATAATAGAGGACTTTTTTTTCGAGTATGACAATTATTTTTCTGCCTAAACGTCTCTAAATAAGCAGTAGTAGATTATATGCCCAAAATATCCGTAATTAATTTTTTGCCTAAGATCTCTCAATAATGTTTTATCCACGAATACACTAGTAATTAACAACAAAAAACTTTAGTCTTTAAATTATATTACATTTATTTTACTCTAAAGCTGCGTATCCATTATGTTCGCGAACCTCCTGCGCTCCGCGCTCCTGCAACTGCTCCACATAGTGAATACGTTCGTGCTCCCGGAGCGTGCAACGGTGCAACTCGCCGCTCGGCGCTCGGCGCTCAGTCTGTTCGTGGACGCGAGCAAGATATCACGTAAGTGCGTACGTATCGTATATCACGCTCCAAGCTCGGTTAAATGGAGTGGTCAGAAGAAAAATGTTTAAATCTAATCGTGTTGTACCGAAACTATGCACAGCACAGTGCTGTGGGATCCCCAGGATTTCAAAAATAAAAATTTAAAAGGACGCCTTTTCGCCCGAAATCGAAATCAAAGAAAAAATGAAAATTCTGCTTTCGGGGTTTCGAATAGAGAAATCAAAATAAAAAAGCAATGGGACTGGGAAAGGTAAGGAAAGGATCTGGATCATTATTAAGTAGTATAAAATAAATCACCATGGATAGTTGTTTACTTTATTTTTCGCATGTGCATGTGCATCAGAAATATATACAAGTATAATAATTGGTCCGCGTTTGAAGCATTGTCATTTTTAATGGATCGCGAAAAACCGCGACGGTCATTGAATACAGTAAGTTATTATTTAAATTATTTTTATTTAATGATAATATTGAAAAAGTACGTTTCAGAAAGTCAATAGTTGTTTTGGAATGAAATAGCTCCTTCCTATAAAAAATAATCCCCTAATTCCTTTCTTGTTTCTTTTGCATAGCCAGGAGACCGACGTGCACAGTTTCTTATTGGTTGTAATGTTTCATAATCTTCTCTTAACCTTTCGCTTTCTCTCATACCAGAAGGGTATCTGAATGAGCTCTTAAATAGTTGTGCAAGTGAGCGATCGTCAGTACTATAACTGCTGCTTTATCTGGTTCTCCCATAGGTGGTTTCCTTAGAACTCTGAAGTCTTGTGCTATTATATCAAAAACGTTTTCTACAACACGCTGTGCTCTGCTTAAACGATAGTTGAACACTCTTTCAAGAGTACCTTTCTCATGTGTTTGGCCAGGAAACGGTTTCATCATGTTTTCGGTCAGTGCAAATGCAGAGTCACCTAGTAAATAATATGGTAAACTTTATTAGGTCCTTCCAAATGTGTCGGAGTGGGCAAATTCAATTCACCTTTTACCATCAAAGAGTATAGTAAATTTTGTATTCTTGTATACTCCCCTATCAGATATTCGGCCCTGACAACCGATATCGACAAACGTAATCTTGTAATGAGCATCGGCCAAAATAAATAACACAATACTGAAATTGCCCTTATAGTTGTAAAATTCGTTACCACTGTTACCAGGCGCCTGTAAAACCACATGTTTTCTATCCACTGCGCCGATACAATGAGGAAAGTTTCATAACTCGTCGAATGCATTAGACATCTTTAACCACTCGTGAGGGCTGTTAGCAACTGAAAAAAAAACAAATATGTAAAGCTTAATATGTCGCTGACTGTACAACAAAGTATTTACATACATTTATAGCCTGTTTTGTTTTAAGGAAAATAATAATGCTGTCATTCTCGACCAACCGTCTACCGCACAAACTACAGATGGGCCTCCATCTCCGACAAATGATATGATCCAAAACTTGCCATGTTAAAGGATGCATTTGGTGTTTTAAACCGCGACACGAAACAGCGACGACCAAGTCAAATCAACACGATGAGATTGGCACGTTTTGTAAATTTTTAGAGAATAAATTTATAGACGAAATATGAATACGATCGTCGCACGAAGAATTTGGTACAACAGCGTTTATGTGATATCGTATTTAAGGCTGACGCAGGATATTTTAGTAACAATGAACAATATGGTTACTACACAAGTCAGCCCCATAATTATTATACAACACGGCCATCAACAGCTACACTGGATCCGATTTATTCATCGGCACATTCACTGCCAACAGCTAGTACCTCTGAAGCTGGTATTGGTCAAAGCTGTCCAAGTGAATCGCAGTACAGCATGGATTCTTTTGATGTTATTGATTGATTGATTGATTGTAATTTGTATGAAACCTATTACTAATAAAACATTTCTTACCTTCACATTGTATTTCAGTCCATTGATGATAGCTTGACACACTTTAGGGTAAATTTGCTGATTGCCTGTTTTGAGATTTCAAATAATTATTGGAGGCTTGTGAAACTATCACCTGTAACTAAAAATCGTAGTGTTAATGCTAATTTAATTTGAGCCGATATAGCTTTTCGAAATGTTGTCTTTTTTTTGTATTGCTGGTAGAACCAAATTATACAAATATTCAAAATTAGATGTAGACATTCGCATGTTTTTATAATGGCCACTAAATTCCTGAGGTTTGAGTTCCAACACCAATGAATTCGGACGTCTTTTCTTGTAAATGTCAGATTCCCAAAAGCGAGGGCTATAGTCTTCGAGAAGATGAATAATGAATAATGAAATAAAATATATGCTGCACTAGCCACTAATGGTGACGACATGTTAGCTCAATGTTCGCAAGAGGACTGTGGAGCATGCGTGTTTCTATGGAGATGCGCGTACCGTCTCCATCAGAGGGGTTGCAGGATCGCGGAGCGCAAGATGTGGATCGCAAACATAGTGGATACCCGGCTTAAGGTTTTATTAATATTTCATCGTTTTTGTTGCAAATAATTTTGTTCCTCAAATTTTTTCTTGTCTTTGTATTAGTTGTTAGGTTGTTTTTATCCCATAATAAGTATTGTTTATAATATTATGCCACAGGATTGTTAAAAATGTTAATTTAAAAATAAATGGATAACCGGAATACCTATTTATTTTTCTTTTAACCTTTCGGACATGGAGACTATAGAGGAGTACCTTCTCCGTTATTCTCCATCATGGAGCTAATAATATATGAGAGACTGCTTATGCAACTGTACCTACTATGTGATTTCTACTCGGTCCCAACGTCACCACAATGGGCGTGGCTTAAATCAATGTACTGTCAGCGTTCGTACTGTGCACGTTATATAGTTAGAGATACCAGCTATGTAAGCTATGGAAATTTTTGGAAATTCAGGATTATAAAAAAAAGAAAATACGTGTTACTTGGGGAGAGGAAATTTTCATTATTTTTTCAGTAGGATTCACCGTTTACGAGATAGAAGCGATTATAGAAAAAAATATGTGGCAGTGCTCTACTTTGAGACACGCGTGATGATATAAAGCTAAAGAAATGTTGGAAAATTCAGGATTTTGAAATTTCTTTTTCTTCCATCATGAAGAAAATATGTGGTTCTAGGGTTACTAAGAGAGAGGAAATTTTCATTATTTATTTCACTAGGATGTCCATGGATCACCATGTCCGAAATAGAAGCGATTTAAAAAAAAATGTAAATTCTCTACATTAATATAAGAACGAGTGATGTATAAAGCTATAGAAATGTTGGAATATTCAGGATATAAAAAAAAACTTACATCATGAACAAGATATGTGGTTGCAGGGATGATAAGGGGAGCAAATTTTCATTATTTTTTCAGTAGGTCGTACCGTTTTCTAGATAGAAGAATTTTATAGTAGGTAATTAAAATACATCCGCCATATTGAAATTTCAAAATAGGATTTTATTTTTGTAACTAACATCCCCTTAAAAATAGAAAAGGACACCTAGATTAATTTGATTAAAAATAACTGTCCGCTATATTTGAAATTCAAAATAGATATCATTTTTGTATTCAGCACCCCAAAAAACCTCGAAGACGATACCCATACCAATTTTAGAGAAAAATAAATATTCGCCATTTTGAAATTTCAAAATGAATGAATTTTTGTAATCAACGACTCCAGAAACCTACAAAATATTTTTTATGAAATCACCCATATTAATTTTTATGAAATGAAATATTATGTCCGCCATCTTGGAATTTCAAAATGAATGTAATTTTCGTTTGAACGTTCCAAAAACGTGAAAAACGACACCCATAAACATTTTACGAAAAATAAATGTCTACCATTTTAAAATTTCAAAATGAATTATTTTTTTGTAATCTAAACCCCCAGAAACCGAGAAAGATTAAAAATGGAAATTTTGTACGCCCCTTTACGTTTTTTTTATGTGCGGTTGTTTTGCTGCTTAATATGTTTTTTAATTACCCATATCAGGGAAAATATTATCAATAACCTATATTCAATCTGTGTGCTCTTAAAATTTCGCCAGACATACGACAATTACGCCAGAATAATATCTCTTTGCCGATTTAGAATCTTTAGATAACAGAACTGGCATTATTTAGTCGCCGGATTTGGTATCTTTTGTGCTTTCCATTCTTTCGCCAACTTAGTAATTCAGTAATTCTATATTTGGTTTTATATATTATTTGATTGTTTTGTAGCAAGTTTAAATACTTGCCTTTTTTATTTATTGACACCTTCATTGCGTCAGCGTATTTTGTTAACTTTCAGTTTTGGAAGTTGGTACTGTATCAGGCGTCCTAGACCTGTTTGTAAACTCTAGTCCATGCAGCGTCATAGGGTCGAATAGATCTGTTCGACACGCACAAGTTTATATGAAATTTACTTGCTGTAGGTAATCATTTCAGTTTATTTTAATGTACCATTGAACTGGTCAATATACCTCTTCATTCACAAATCGGATAATTGGAAACATGTAAAAAATAACCAGATCATTTCGACCTTATGTCCACGTAGTATAAAATTTAGTGATGTGCAAATGAAACAACGATAAAATAATATAACTTTTATAATTATTAGTTTAAAAAACTTAACTGATTACATACTCTTTCTATTAGAATAATTATTAAAAAATAAACAAGTATTTCAATTACTGCATTATCCCCAGTAGACATCAAAAGCATCCTCCTAGACCGCTTCATGATGGCGAAAATAATATTATGTAACCACAATGAATAAAAAATCGCATTGGTAGTCGCAACAGCACTTAAGCTCTGCACTAGACAAACTGTCCTTAAATCTAGTGCGGTATCAGGTCATCGGGTATAAGGTCCCGTTATCCTGGGGCCTTACTACCGAAACTGATACGATTTCGATTTACGAGGATCCGATGTCGATTTTGATTCAGTTTCGATCCTGATGCGTACTCCCGAACAAAATCGAATCGAAATCGAGATCGCGTTGAGATCGTGTCTCATCAGCGTCGTTAGCTGTATGTATCCGGTGCTGTATCCGGTTGCTGACGTCACGTCCACAGGGTAAACAAGTTACAGCTGAGTGCCGTAGTCTATGGCGAAGATTGATAAAAATATGGAAAAATTATATATTTTTCACTTTAAATAACATTTTGCGTATGTTTATTCAAATTAAATAGCCTCAATCTCATTATTTTTCTAGAAAAAACTGTGACAATAAATAATAGTTTTGAAATTCCTGTTTATAATCTTTGACATTCTGTCAAATGTCAAAGTCATATTTTGATTTAATTTTGTCAGCAAAACTCAAGTGTTGTGCAGAAAACACATTCAATAACTACATTATCTACTAACATGGCCATAAATAGGTAATTGGTAGTATTGTAAAAAGGTAGTTAATTGTTAATTTAGGTGAAAATACGAGTGGTATGTTTAATCGCACCTTTAAAGTAAAACCGTTACTAAACGAAAATTTTCATGAATTGAGTTATCAATGCCATCTATGTAAAATATACGTAAACTGCAACATAAACTTGTCATTTTTGTAAAATATTGTATATTACGCCATCTGGCGGTAAATTAAAACGCTACTAAACCGAGTTATGATTGGCTCACGAAATACAATATTGTGTCTATATCAGTAAGAACATGTTCGTAGAAGAATGATAACGGAAGTTTAAAGTAACAGTGTTGTTATTTGGATAAACACGCCTGTATGTCACAGAAAAGGTAAATTGTTAATTTGTTTTAATAGGAAAGTGTTTCAATTTGTTTAAACACAGTTTTTGTGTTATGAAATTACGCAAATCGTAATAAAATTTCATTGATAAAATGTTACAGTTTGTATAGTCACAGTTTGCCTTTTATTTTTTTAGGTATTAATCCAATAACGTTTATCTATAAAGAGTAACCATTTGTTTAGTTACAGTTTTTCAATAAGTAAAGAGTAAATTAAATCATATGCTTAATTACAATAGTAGGACATTTGTGTAAGTCACAGTTTATTTCTTTACACAACGTAGGTACATTTGCATAAAAATTTTAGAAGTAAAATATTACATTTTGTTTAAATTCCGTTCAATATTAAAATTTACTTCATAGCTTATGACACAGAATAATAACGTTACACATTTCTTTTAGTACCACTTTACTACTAATATAAATAAAAGTTGTACTTAAAGTAACTAAATTTATTTATGTTAAAATGTCAATTATAGTAATAATATGATAATAATAATAAAACCACTTGCTTCAGGTCATGGCGAATTTACGAAACCCACGTTTGTCACGCATTTTGGAGGCTATGGAATCTAAGAAAGATTTAAGTACTGAAAACCCCAAACTAATATCCATGGACGACCTGGATTATAATTTTTCACGCGATGCAAATCCGATAACTGTCGATACTTGTAGATCTCCTTCTTTATTGCAAGAACAAGCACTACCTCAGTCCGTTAGTCATATTATGGAAGCTGAGTGTACTGGTTTAACCAGTTGATGACGGAATACCAAATCCATATTTGAGCGGTATTGGTTTTCCAGAATTAACTCCAGAAGAAGTCCTTACCAGACCAGGTCCTAGCAGTTGAGCAAGATCCTATTCAACTAGCTCAAAATCATCTTCAAGTTCATCTTCATCATCTTCATCTAGTGCGTCTGAATCGGGTAAGGACTTTTCCCCTGATGAGGCAGATTGCGATCCTGATTATGTACCAGCAATCCCACCTAGGCGTGTATTATTTAGCCCAACTCCTCAAAATAGTATTTCTGTACAACTAGTTGAAGAAAATAATTTGGGTCCTCCAGAAGATAACATAACTCGGAACAAACGAAGGCGTAAAGGATTTCCAAAAGTATCCGTGAGGCAAGATGCTAAAAGACTTTGTAACAATAGGCAACAATATACTTCTGTGTCCCAGTTAATAAAAGTCATGCCAAAGAAGCAGATAGGACCCCCATGTGGGAAAAAATGTAGTCTAAAGTGCAGCGAATTGATCAAACAGGAAGAGACAGGACAAAGAAATTATTTTTGACAATTATTGGAAAATGGGAGATTTATCTAGACAAAGAGATTATATTGAAAAGTGTATTAATATTTTTACACCTAAGTATCAATATAAAGTTCATAATAGTAAAAATAATAGAGGACCTAAACATTCATTTTCCTTCGAGATTAACAATTTTAAGCATCGTATATGTAAAACATTCTTCAAGAACACGTTGGCCATTAATAATCGACCTATTGCAACTGTAATAGCAAAAAAGATCCAAGCGGGAACGATTGAAGAAGAAAAAAGGGGTAAACATAGGAAAGAAAAGGAAGGAATAAAAAACCACATAGACTCAATCCCAAGAATTGAATCACATTACCTAAGACAACAAACGACTCGTGAATTTATTGATGGGGGCAAAAACCTTACAGATCTTTATACCGACTACCAAACACAATGCTTGAGTGATTGTGTTGAAGCTGCTAAAATTCATACATATAGAAAAGTGTTTAATGAAGATTACAACATTGGCTTTCACACACCTAAAAAGACCAGTGCGAACTATGAATTAGCTTTAAAAATGCTGTTGATAAGACAATAGAATTACAGAACAAATACGATCAAATCCAGCTTGAAAAAGAATTATGTCGCCAGGAAAAGTCAAATGATAAAACAATGGTTCAGGAAAACTACATTGTTGCCTGTTATGACCTCCAGGCAGTGTTGCCTCTTCCAAAAGGAGATGTTTCTACTCTATATTACAAGTGTAATCTCAATGTTTGAAATTTTACTATAAGTGAATTAGCGAAAGCCTATTGTGATTGTTTTGTCTGGAGCGAGGTTGAGGCACCAAGAGGAGCTAACGAAATAGTTTCGAAGTATTTGACAAAGAGGGCATCAGAAATAAATGATAATAATTTACGAATCACATTTTATTCTGATAATTGCTGTGGTCAGCAAAGTAATAAGTTTATGTTTTCTATGTATGTATATGCCTTATCTGTTCTTAAAATTAAGTCAAATATTTAATTAGTGGACAAACACAAAACGAAAATGATTCTGTTCACTCTGTGATAGAAAAAGCCGTTAAAAAGTGCTTACGTTCTGGTCCTGTGTACACACCAGATCAATACGTAACCATTATCAGAACTGCACGAAAGAAAGGCAATCCTTACAATGTTACCGAAATGTACTATTCAGACTTTGTTGATATAAAAAATCTTACAGAGGCATACGGTGCTCAATTTTAAAAAAATACTGAAGGCGAAACAGAATGAGTGACATTAAAATAATGAAAACGTTGCCATTTATTATAAAACTTCCTACTTAGATACAAATTTCAAAGAAATACAATTCCGTAACAATCGTTCGTCTCGAACACTTACTAGCACTGATCTTCAAGCTTTCCAGTTGAAGCCTTTATAGATTAAAATTAAGTGACAGAAAAAACAGCGACATAAAGAGTTTAATTAACAGTAATAATAGGTATTTACCTATGAAATTGCTGTTCTGCAGAACTGGCCATTTCAAATCAAAATAATTTTCGTTTGGCTAAGATTCTAATTTCAAATTAATTTTATTTTATAAACATGGAATTTTTTTCCAAAAGTAGTCATTTGTTTATTGATTAGTGTTACATTTTCATCGCATTTCAATCTTTTTCGTCATCATGGATACGTTAAAAATTCGAGTAATTATGGAATATGAGTACCGTCGTGGCAGCAACGCGGCACAAGCGGCACGCAACATCAACGACGTTTACGGAGCTAACACTACAAACCAACGCACCACCTGTTATTGGTTTGCTCGCTTCCGTTCTGGAAATTTCGACCTGAAAAATGAACCTCGCGGTCGTCCGAAGACTTTGGTCAACAATGATGAATTAAAGGCGATTGTGGAAGCTGATGATGATTAGCAGCAGCTTTCGACGTTAGCGTAAAAACAATATTGGTCTATTTGCGTCAAATTGGCAAGATAAAAAAGCTTGACAAATGGGTGCCCCACGAACTCAATGATCGCCAGCGCGAAGTACCCGTCGAGACGTGCCTTGCACTGCTCAACAGACACACAAATGAAGGAATTTTGAACCGCATTGTTACCTGCGATGAACAAGGATTCTGCTTTGATAACCGCAAGCGCTCAGCAAGTTGGTTGGATCCTGGTTCAGCACCTAAACAATGCCCTAAACGAAAACTTACCCCTAGAAAAGTGATGGTCACTGTTTGGTGGTCTAGCGCCGGTGTGATTCATCACAGCTTCTTACCAAACGGGGTGAGCATTACTGCAGACGTATACTGTGAAGAACTGAACATAATGATGGAGAAGCTGGCACATCTCCAACCAGTATTGGTCAATCGCTCGTCTCCGCTGCTCCTGCACGACAACGCGCGACCTCATACTGCACAGCAGACGGTCTCCAAGTTGCAAGAACTGGGGTTGGAAGCTCTCCGTCATCCGCCCTACTCACCAGACCTTGCGCCTACAGACTACTACTTTTGCCAAAAATTTGGATAACTTCTTGGCGGGAAAAAATTCAATACCCGAGAAGCAGTACAAAATGCCTTTAAAGACTTTGTTGCCTCCCGTCCATCTGATTTCTTTAAGAAGGGCATCAATAAACTGCCACTGCGTTGGCAAAGATGCATTGATTGCATGGATGCTTACTTCGATTAATACAAATAAAAAATACATGAAAAAAATTCGTTTAAATTTTTTCATACAAAACGGCAATTTCATAGGTAAAGACCTAATATAATTTGCTTGTGTACGACTACTCTAAAAATCCAGAAGTTATCAGACGAGTATGTTAAAATTAGCTTGGTTTAAGCTTAATCTTTCTTGACAGCTTCATTTAACAAAAAGAAAAGAATAAGTGTTAAGTTTGATAAATGAAGTTATTTGAAACAGTACCTATTTGTAATATTTTGAGTATTTACAAAATTTTAAAACTACCCCCTAAATGCAACATCTATATCATAAAAACTTATATTAATAAAACTATTATTACACTGTAGTTTAGGATATAATAATATTACCTAATTTAATATCATATTAGAATTTAGATTAAATTGGTTGTATATTCGTTCTGATAATTAAAGGTACCTAAATAAATATGACCAGTTCCCTACCTTATCTCGAAAGGTGTTTATAAATTTGCTTCTCAAGTATCACTGTTAACATAAACAACAGACGAATGGTGTTCTCAAAGGAATTAAGAATTTTAAATTAAATATATTGAACGTTGTTGTTTATTATTGATTTTAAAATAATAAAAATGTATTGAACCAATCTACTAATAAACTTATAAATTTTATGATTCAAGTCCAGATTTAAATGAATACATCTATTATATTACTTAACTAGCTGTTGCTCGCGGCTCCGCCCGCGTAAGTATAGTATCCCTCGGGAACACTACTTTTTAGGGATAAAAAGTATACTATGTTACTTCTAGTACCTCCCAGAATATGTGTACAAAGTTTCATGATGATTCGGCATGTAGTTTTTGCGTGAAAGCGTAACAAACATTTCGCAACGCTTTCACATTTATAATATTAAGTAAGGATTACTGTTTTATTGAATTTATGTTTGAGAACATGTCTGGAATTTTAGTTAATGATTCTGTTCAATATAGCAAGCTGACTATACATACAACTAGATGTGCCAGTATATATTAGCCAAGTCGGGTACGCAAATGCCTGACAAAGTACACCGTACAATCATATGAGCGAAAACTCGCATTTTTGGCATTTTGATGTGTTTTAAAAGACATGTTTTAATGTTGATTTGTGATATTGATAGGTAGTTCCAATTTCAATGAAATGTATATACTAAAAGTAGTTTGCTTCCACTAAAAAAATAAGTAATAATAATAATAACAATATGATAATAATAAAAAGAAATAATTAAACAATACCAAAAGCAAGTATTTCATACTTACAGATCGTCCCATCATGAAAACTGATTGTGATGGTGATTCAAGTTCGCTAGGAAATCGGTGGGAAAAAAAGGAGGCGTGCGTGAGAAGTTTACCTTTTGGCTACAGGGATAAATGAACCTTAAAAAAGCGAGCCGTACTTTTGCATACAGCCGGATTAGCGCTACAAGATATTTACCATAACCTCCCGGGAGCACATGTAGAAGAGACCGATGCTAATGACCTCTTTGAAATAGTTATTGTAAAGCTTGACGGCTATTTCGCGCCAAAACAAAGATTCCTTTTCGAAAGAGATATAGTCCGGCTCATGAAGCAGGAACCTGCGGAAAATTTTTTGGTCAGACTTCGTAATCAGGCATCTAAATGTAATTTTGCGAAAAAAGATGATGATCTCATCAATCTAATATTCGAAAAATATAATTCACCTGACCTTAGGAAGAAAATTTTGACGCTAGGAGATTCGGTTACAATTGATAAAATTATCATGGAAGCAAACTCTATCGAAACAGTTGAATGACAACTCAAATGTTTTCAAGGGAAATTGAATGTTGAGGTCAATAAAATTTGAACTAGACAAAAAAACAGTATCCGGTGTAGGTGTGAAAGTTCATATCACGATAGTGATTACGAAAAATGCCCTGAAAAAGATAAAATTTGCATAAAGTGTGGGTTCAAAGGTCACTTTAAAAATCAATGTGGAACTAGGCAAGAAAAACGAAAGGCGATGAATAACTCGACCTAACCACACAATGCTAAAAAATTTAAAAAGCAAATACTTAACCAAGCTAAAGAGCCAAGTCGCCCACATCAACCTAATGTGAACTATCTTTTCCGTATAGATGATAATACAGAAATAGCGTGTGAAAGAGGAGGTGTAAAAGTGAACATGCTTATTGATTCTGGTAGTAAAACTAATATAATTGATGATAAAACTTGGGAATATTTAAAATCCAATGAAGTCATTGCCTTGAATCAACAAAAGGGTTCAGATCAAATGTTTATGGCTTACGGAGCCAAAGATCCTCTTGAGGTGCTAGGTACATTTGAGACTTCAATCGAAATATAAAAAAAAATCAACCTGCAAAATTTTACGTAATTAAAAACGGGACTCGAAATTTGTTGGGAAAGGAAACCGCCATGAGCCTCGATGTTTTTAAATTAGGGGTAAGCATAAATTCCTTAGTCACACAGCCTGAAATATTTCCTAAGTTTAAAGATGTTCAGCTTGATATTGCCATAGACAAATCTGTTACTCCGATTTGTCAGCCATACAGGGGAGTACCTATACCTCTTGAAGACAAGAATAGTAAAAAATAGAGCAACTAGTTAAAAAGGACATTATTGAACCGATTGACAAAGCAAGTAGTTGGGTATATTCTCTTGTACCAATCTTAAAGAGTGATTACAACGTAAGGCTTTGCGCGAAAGGATGCTTCTTCCATGTGAAGGCGTTATAAATTTCATCGATGATATTGTCGTGTTTGGTTGCAATGAAATAGAACATAATGCTGGGTTGAAAAATGTTTTACAGGTCCTAAAGGAAATAATGTATTGTTGAATGATAAAAAATGTATATTTAATCGGTTCATAATTGAATTTCTTGGCCATAAATTATCAACAGAAGGCATAAAACCATTAGAAAAATACATTAAAGCTATATCAACTTTCAAAGCACCAAAGACTGTAGAGGAAGTACAAAGCTTTCTTGGTCTCGTAAATTACATTAGGAAATGGATCCCTAATTTAGCTACAGTAACAGAACTGTTACTGTTGCTAAATGAAGTGAAATTTTAAGACATAAGCTATCCAAACACGCCAATATTGCCGAATTTTGGAACAAAAAGCATTTACGTTTGCGGAACTGAAGCAAAGTTTAAGTAATCTTCGTACTCTAGGGTTTTATGATCCTCATGACAAAACGAAAGTGATTGCAGACGCAAGTCCTGTAAAACTAGAAGCAGTTCTTATTCAGCATGACACACGTGGACCTCGGGTCATTGCATATGGGCATTGTAGGGGCTACTGCTGCAGCCTCCAGTACATTAATATAATATAAAAGATGTATGATAAATATTTGATAAGTCAGAACGATCGGGGATGATAAATAAAACCGTTCCGGTTGAATGCTGAATGATAACTACTTTATTTTAAATGAAAAAATACAATTTGTAAGCGCGCATATGACACGCGTTGACTAACAAAGAAAATGCTTACTGTGCTAAAATTATTCATGTACGGTTGGCAACAACTCGTACATCCTGCGCCCCCCAAAAGAGCGGCGAGATTGATTCAGTTGATACAATGATAAGGATAATTAAATCAATTGATATAAAGCAAAAAATGACTTGATACAAAAAAATATAAATGTGTGCAACCGGAAATTATCTTATAAACTTATTTTTATAATAACGTATAATTAGCCATTCAATGTAAATATATAATTTAATTAGTTAATCGAACGGAACGACTAAACATAGGGGAAGTGCTTTTATCAAGACTCAACACTGATTGCCTGATTTCACTAGACACTTTTTGAATATTAGGGACACTCGAAAACACTTCCCTAATTGCGTTTTTATCCGGTACATTCACATGCACATCACTAACACTGCACTGGACCCCTGAGCCAGCGGCGGGGACGGGGGCGGCGGCGGTCGGCGGCCGTGTCGCGCGTGCCGCGGGACGCCTCCCCGCCCGCCAGCTGGCGCCTCCGACGAAGCCATCGAAACAAGACGACACCGCCGATGATAACAAATAAGCTGACTATGACGTATCCCAGAGCGTAATGATGAACATCATGCACTCGCAACTCGCTACTAGATTGTTCCTTAATTTCTGATATTTCCGTCTTTAAAACTTCCCATTCCATTTCATGATTTTCTAATTTCGGTATGTCAATAGATGAAGTATTAATGATATTATTTAAGACTGAGGGCTGGGGTATTTCAAGCTTTTGGTTGATATCCAATCTATTGCTATAGTAGTTATGAGAATATATTGTAAAATCATTAGCCTTTATATTGCACATCGGACTTAAGCGAATGACTCCGCTGCCTATCAGTACCTGTGACGTAATCTCAGCTGGGCAAATCAGCCGGACATTGCATTGTCCGCAACAGGTGTATAGCCACTCGTTATCTGCGTGTAACTTTATCCAGCTCTCTTTGCAACTGGATAGCTCTGACTTGCATAGCGGTAGGTCAGTACCGCCGTCCACTATGTTGACATCACAAATTGATTGTTTAATCTTCGTAGTGTAAACAGGGCTATTAGGAAAGCATAAAACTTTCTCTGGTGATAAATGACGACACGACTGAAGATCTAAATCTGATAAAAATACGAGCGAATCCTTGTTGATATTAAATCCAATATAAGGAAATTTCGAAATTAACTGATAATATTTCTGATTTTTCTTCTGAGGTATGCTTATGATCTTGTCAAGTTCAAAAACTTCATTGTTTAATATAGGAACCTTTACTTCAGCAATAAGAAATTTATCCGTGACTCTCGCAGCAACTCTCAGTAGCTTATACAGCTGAATGATATTAGACCCGTCCGTCGGTAGCACGAGTTCCCTTTGTAAACGACCAGATATTATATTCATTTGATTTTGCAACTGTTCCGGTGATAAGAAATTTGTATTGATATGACCTTGATTTATATCAGTGAGAGTGCTAATTAGCGTTTCTTGAATACGTCTAAGGTTGCATATTATAATGTGGGCAGTCAAGGACGAAAAGGTGATATAGGTAGAACGTGATGAATACTGCTTAGCCTGATATACCTCGGCAGCTAGGTCGTTGATATGATTTTCGATAAGCGTAAATTGTTTTTGCATGATATTCTCATGCCTCTTCAAGATGTTATACTCTGCCTCTATCACAAGTGTTTGATTACGTAGAAGAGTATGTAAATGGTTCTCATTTTGCTGAATGTGCTCGATGTTTTGCTGATCCTGCATGGCGAACCTTTCATCTAGGACACCAAATAAGGAATTTGCAATGTAACCAACGCCATTAATTAATCCTCTCTTCTGTCTTCTGTTTAATTGATTTTTCAGTAGCTGATTATAGTGATCTATTTCACCAAGTTCATGTTCAAGCTGCAAGGTGACGGTTTGATAATCCTTTGATGAATCACTCTCCTCTATGTGCGCAACATATTTTTTAATGTTTTCAAAGCCTTTCCAATATGTAGACATGTTATAATAAATAACAAGGGTCCATTCCTCTCTGATATGTTGCAGGTCCGCAATTTTGTCAAAATAAATGCTTTGATTATTATTTACAGACGTGATAATAAAATCCTTCTGAGCTTGTTGCAAGCTCGGTGATAAAAATAATGCTATGAACATAAAAAAAGTACTGAAAAAGTTTTTGAAATCCGGCTCGAAGGACCAAAAAAAATCTAATGTAGGGGCTACTGCTGCAGCCTCCAGTACATTAATATAATATAAAAGATGTATGATAAATATTTGATAAGTCAGAACGATCGGGGATGATAAATAAAACCGTTCCGGTTGAATGCTGAATGATAACTACTTTATTTTAAATGAAAAAATACAATTTGTAAGCGCGCATATGACACGCGTTGACTAACAAAGAAAATGCTTACTGTGCTAAAATTATTCATGTACGGTTGGCAACAACTCGTACAGGCATAAAAGTTTAACGGACGTCAAAAAAAGGTACTGCCAGACAGAGAAGGAGGCTTTGGGACTGGTTTGGGCCATATAACACTTCAGCGTTTACTTATATGGTTTGAAAGAATTTGATTTGGTTACAGATCATAAACAGCTTAAGTTGCAGCAGCTTTTATAAACAGCTTGAAGTGATATTTGGCCCTCGATCCAAATTTATCTATATAGGGTTTTACGGTTGCAATCTTATAATTAGGTATAAAGCAGTATATTCTTCTGAGAAAAACAATATAGCTGATTCTCCAGATTATGTTCAATGCAGACCCTTTTGACAATGAACATCATGTAAATCAAATTGTACAATTTGCAAGACCCACGGCTGTATCTATGGAAAGCATAGTTAACGTGAGTACATCAAAAGATGAGGAATTACAATTAGTAAAAGAAGGCCTATCGAGCAAATCTTGGGACCCTAAAGTAATTAATTATAAACTTTTTGAGACTGAGCTTTGGGTCCATGAAGTGGTCTTGCTACGTGGTAACAAAATTGTGATTCCCGTCGTGCTACGTCAACAAGTGCTAGAATCGGCACATGAGGGTCATCCGGGTATTGTGTTCATGAAAGGCAGATTACGGACTAAAGTGTGGTGGCCCAAAATAGACAAAGATGCTGGAAACATCGTTAAAAGTTGCAAGAGCACCTTGCACCTTAGTCTCGGGAGCTAACACTCCTATTCCGATGAAGAGACGTGAATTGCCATCTCAGCCTTGGGTAGATATAGCGGTAGATTTTCTAGGTCCACTTTCCAGTGGACATTATTTGTTTGTATCTATAGATTACTATACCCGTTATAAAGAAATCAAAATAATGAAATCAATAACATCTCAAGAAACTTAGGAGTCTTGAAAGAATTTTTTTCAAGACTAGGAATTCCAGTTACTTTAACGGCATTAACATCGGACGGCAATTCATTAGCGAGGAGTTTAAGTATTTCTGCTTAGAGTTTGGCATTGTACTTTATCATTCTATACCGTACTCGCCGCAGCAAAACGGTGAAGTAGAGCGGCAAAACGGCGATATCATTAAAAGATTGAAAATTAGCCAATGGCAAAAGTCTGACTGGAAGGACGCTCTCTTACGATATCTCATGATGTATAACAGCACTCCGCATAGCACGACGGGTAAAACTCCCTCAGAACTAATTTTAAAGAGACAGTTCCGAGACAAAATCCCTTGTTATAGATGTAGAAAACAGGCAGGTTGATTTAGAAGTGCAAGACAAAGATAAAATTATGAAAGAGAAGGGGAAGAACAGAGAAGATTTGAAAAGAAGAGCAAAACGTAGGTACATAAATATTGGAGAAAAGGTTTATATAAAAATATGATTAAAGAAAATAAATTAACACAAAATTTTAGCTCTATACCACATACAGTCATTAGCACCCATGGAGGAGATATAATTATTAGAAATAATGAGACGGGACAGGACTTACGAAGAAATATAACACATCTTAAAAAAGTAGAAGGACAATGGAAGATTTAGAATCAGAATGGAAATAAGATTCAGAATGAGAATGGAAGTGAAACAGATCAAGATTAACGAAGAAGTTTTAATTTAGTTTTCATAAACTTTAACTATTGTATTTTTATATTTTTTTGGAAGTACAGAAAATCAGTATTGTATACTTTTCGATTCGGTTCTTGATGCTTATATGTATTAAATAATATTTTCAATAAAACTAATGAAAGTGTATTTTTAATTATATTGTTAAGATTTTTTTTTTCAATTTTAAATGGAGAGAGATGTGGCATATAGCTTTAGTTATTTGATTAAATGTTGTGTCTGTGAACCGCCCGCTCGCCCCGCACTTGATACCGAGCTGTGGAGGCGGGACGGTGTGTCGCAGGCGCATTGTAAACACATTTGTGTTTTACTCTTTTGGCCCGATATCCTACATAAAAGTTATAAAGACACCACAATAGGTTTGCCTTATTATTCTAATTAAGTGATACAAGTCAACATAACTTTGATTAGCCCTGAGTAGGGGAACAGAGGGTAATGAGAGCTAGAGAGTAATGGGAGCGGTGCAAATAGAGACAAAACTATATCTCGTATTCATTCGTCGTCGTTCAGTCGTTCATTTCAAAATGGTGGTAGTCGGGTAATCAGAGCGCAATAGTCACGGGTAATCAGAGCCAAGGCTCTAATTACCCTTACTTTGTAGCTCCAATTGCCTCATATTATGCACTTTAGGATAATAATATGTCTCCCCATACCTACAACTATCACTAATATATATTAAATTGTACCTATTACAGTCCGACAAGGCTTTATATGAACGTGGCGAGAAATGGAACTAAATGCTTCTATCATACAAAAACGTCATTTTTGACATGTGTTTGACAGTTCTCCTTTACCAACAGCGCCTATAATTGACATCATTGACACATTCATTTAAAGCCTTGTCGAACTGTATCTTAATGATCTATCTTACAGTCTGTCAAGAAAGTGAAGAAATTAAAAAGTGGCAACATCGTAGTGTCATCCCTTTTTTATTAGATTGATTTGAAAGGGACACTACGATGTTGCCACTTTTTAATTTCTTCACTTTCTTGACAGACTGTATGTGACTAATGAATAATATTAATCATGACGTTATATAATATTTGTTATTTTATGAAAGGCTGTGCTGAAATGTTTTTTTTTTCAGGTGCAGAAATGCCAAGAAAAAGGGAACGCACCACTACGAAAGCTTCTTGGACCGTGGAAACTTTACAAAATGCAATCAAAATACTTCAAAGTGATAATACATCCGTATACAAGGTATCTAAATAGACCGGAATACCCTACAGCACTTTAAAAAAGAGGTATAGACTAGCTAAAGCAGACGATACAAGCTATAAATGTCCTCCAAAATTAGGAAGGCCCTCTGTGTTCACTGAGGAACAAGAAGCCATTCTGGCTGAACATCTTCGTAAAATGTGCAATAAATTTTACGGACTGATGAAAGCTCAGTTTTGTAAGGTATGTTACGCCATGGCTGAAAAATTTGGTGTCGCAGATCGATTTAATGAAGCTAAGAAGTCTGCGGGTAGGGACTTTCTAGTGGCCTTTTTCCAACGACACCCTGATCTCAGTATTAGAAAGCCAGAAGCGACAAGCATCAATAGGATACTCGGATTCAATAAAGTGGAAGTGGATCGATTCTTTGGAAATCTGGAAAATGTCATGACAAAGTTTCACTTTCAGCCGTCTCATATTTACAATATGGATGAGACTAGCGTAACGACGGTCCAGGAAACTGAAAAAATTATAGCACCTAAGGGACAAAAACGTATTGGATCAGTCACATCATGGGAAAGAGGTAAAAACGTCACGGCTATCTGTGCTTCAGGGTCAGGGTCTTTTTTTCCGCCTCTTTTTATCTTCCCTTGAAAGCGTCACTCACCGCAGCTAGAAAAGAACGGTCCACTAGGAGCTGTTTATACATGTTCTCATAATGGTTGGACAAATGAAAGCATATTCATTAAATGGCTACGACACTTTATTGAGTACTCAAAACCCACTGCTGAACAACCAGTTTTACTGATTATGGACAACCATAACAGCCATTGTACTTTGGAAGCTTGGGAAGTAGCTAAAGCTAACCATGTCGTAATGCTTTCTATTCCACCGCATTCATCACATCGGTTACAGCCTTTGGATGTGACTTTTTTTGGGCCGTTTAAGAGAGCCTACAACAAATAATGCGACATGTATATGAAATCCAGAAATATGGTTAAAATTACACCCTATGATATTGCAGGATTGTTCAACAAAGCTTATGCTAGAGTAGCAAGCTTAGACAAAGGAATCTCTGGGTTCAAAGCCACGGGCATTTTCCCCATGAATCCTGCTATATTTTCAGAAGACGATTTTGCTACTGTGGATGAAGATCAGAGCCAAATTAATATGCTCGCAAGTTCAAGTGCTGTTGCGCCGTCTCAGAGACTCGTTTCATAATGGACAGCTACTGGCAACTCTGACCCACTTCCTTCTACATCTCATGATATTGGCAGCTTTGAGCCACTTCTGTCTACATCTCGCGGTATTCGACAGAAGCTGGAAATGGATAACTCTGCACTGATCCAATACACGGAAAGTGTTGAACAAGAGCAGCTACCTGATATTAGCCACCCTGAAAGTCCTTCTTTATTAAGTGAGCTACAAGAAGAGGCATCTACAGCAAATAGTACGCCAGACTTGTCGCCAAACATAAACACTACTAATATTCCGTTTATGTTGAATGCTAAAGCACTCCCGAGACCAACTTCTGTCAATCCTTCCAAGACCTCGTCCACAACAACTGACGTTCAAGAACAGTCATTTTTTACAGACTCAACTAAGTCAAATGATTTTGCGAATGTTCTATCAGTTGTGAGTCCACTACCCAACATATCTAACAAAAATAAGACTTTGCGACAAAAACAACATTCAGTTATTTTGTCGAGCACACCAATGAAACAAGTTTTTGAAGAGAAGGAGAAGAAATGTTTAGAAAATAAAAGTAAAACTAAAATGATTGCAAAGAAAAAGGAAGAAACCAGGGACAAAGAAAAAAAAAGTAAAGCAGGAAATAGGAAAAAACGAAACACGGCAACTAAAATAAAAGAAAAAATAAGAAGAGTAACAAAATAACTTTTTGAGGATGAAACTGACACGTCTGAAGAAGACGTTGAGGTTATTTGTGACGATGAGTCAGAATATTCGGATGAAGAGGCGTTGTGTTCTATTTGCTGTGACACAGGAAAAAATAAGGAAATGTGGTACCGTTGTAGAGCTTGCGGTAAATGGGCACATAAAGAATGTTCTGGATCTGACAGCCCGACTGATTATATTTGCATTTTTTGCTTGGATCCTTAAAGTTAATACTTTCAATGTTATACTGTTATGTTTAAATATTAAAATTTATATGATTAAGTGAGTTACTGACTGATATGAAAACTTTGAGACTGATTTCATTTAAGTAGCTCCCATTACACATATGGGAATTTATAGGCTCTCATTTCCCACAAAGTCGGGTAATGAGAGCGATTCTGTTTTTATATTTTAAGTTTAACTGTAGCCAAATAACTAATAATGTAACGTTAATGCTGTGATTAAATGATAGTCAAATGAGTAAGAATTTCATTTGTAATACTAAGTTCCATAAATATCCACAAATTTAGCTCACATTGAACTTTTTCCTTAGTAGGCTCCAATTTCCCCCTCCTCCCCTAGCTTTCGTGGATAGGGAAATAATGCTTTGATTATAAATTTGTTAAATTTAAAAAAATGCTATTTCCAATTGGTTTGTTCCTACTCAAACTGATTGTAAATGTAATAAGATACTTAATAAGTAGTTAATATAGTAAGATACGTACATGCTGTGATTTAAAGGTACAAATTTCTCCAGACTGATTGATAAATAACTATGCCAAATGATTGTATGGATCTCGCTTTAAATTGTAATAAAACATTATTAATTTCGAATGTTTTTTTTATTTGGTAATATTATAACACCACAACAAATGCCAACTTTATGATTTTTAATTTAAATGTTGAATAATATTATTGTATTTATGAAATTTTAATAGTTTTCTATTTAGTAATGTTGAAAAATGTGCTTACATCTGTGCTTTACATTATCTATGATTTGATAGATACGAATGACATTGACAAGCAGTGTTACGTTTGGTGCTCTCTCTCTCTCTCTTGTCTTATCTCATCATGGCACGCCGCCATGTATTTTATTGTATCGTGATGTCCTAGTTGTATAATCTAAATTAATCTGTTCAATATGTTGACGAAGTGATTTATTTGATAGCATTTTGATAATGATATAATAAACATCAAAGGATTCCATAAAGATGTTATTTTATTTCGCATATTGTGGAAAATTACCTTCAAACAATCAACCTAGTTTTTCAACCCAACGTGTGCCTGCGCACTTGCTCTGCACAACAAGTAACATCAGTTGCACTGTAATTTCATAGTAATATACAATATTGAACAAATTATTAATGGTAAAGTGTTACTATAATAATATAAATCAAAATAAATAATACTGTAAATGAAAAAAAATAACTTTCCTAAATCACGTGTCATATGTAGGTAAACAGAGATCTATAATAAGACCTCATTAAATGTTATAAAGAACCCTGCACTCAGATATTATTGACAAGAAACGGTGACTTTTTTCTAATATTGGCTCTCCTGTAAAATTTTATAATTTCGTTTAGTAACGGTTTTACTTTAAAGGTGCGAAATGATACAATAACAAATTCGTGTTTGGTGTTTACATTCAGAAAACCCGAGCATAGTAACAATGTCAACATACGACTTTTTATAAATATTTATTGACTTTGTTTATTCAAAGACAGATTGAGACAAACGAAGACTTCATATGATACTTTAATATCTAAGATCATATTATGTAGACTTTATTTGTCTCAGTCCTTGTCTTAAGTGAAAATATAATACATGAATTATCGGCCAAATGTGTAAACAAATGCGTAAAGGTTTTAAGTAACTTTACACATAACGGTGATATAATTTTAGGGAGTCGGTTTCTTTATATGAGTAGTTAAATCTGCGACTCATTCGTCAACTAAATCATTTTTAAGGCGATAATTGCATCCAAATTCCTCACAATCCATGTCCATTGCTAAATTGTTGAAGTTGGTGAATCTTCGTAAATTTTAAATCTCTCGAACGCGTATTCTATTACTAATAATTAGCTCCTTCAATAACATTAAATTATGCTGCAATACTACAATAAAATCACGTAATTTAGTTCAAATACACTAAAACAAACAAACTCGATACTGTAAATAAGACCTCTTTTTTACCTCTTTAGCTATCGTGTAATTTGACGTTTGTTTTCGATCCTGCCATTCGATTCTCAGTCGATTGATTTCGTCGGGAGTACCAAAAGTTACGATCTAACGAACTTCTCGATGCAGGTTAGTTAGAAATTGAGCCACCGCACGATCGTGCGCTGAGTGTAGGTGTCGGGAGTATCGAAAGCTTTTGAGATTGAACTGATTCGATTCTCGATTGTGTCGGGAGTAAGGGGGCTTATTATATTATATATATTGCACTAGATAAAAAACCAATTAAACCGATACGTTTTTATTATAAAAAGTTACATAATTAACCAGACAATTTATATAACAGTAACTGTCTCTTTTCTACTCCTGTCTCCTAAGCAAACCGAAGATATTAGTCCCGCATCAGCGTTAGGAACCGTACAGTTTCTATGCCGCTCCGGCGGAAAGTTCACTTCTTTCTTCGTTTCTATTAGACCTGTAACGCAATGAACGTGTTATAGTTGTAATTGTATTTTACATATACCCATACGTTATTATAGAGGAGGGCGGAGACATGTCGAGGTTAAAAGTGTCCACAGTTAAACTGGATCAGTTTAAGTGTGGACACTTTGGTTTGGGGCCATCTGTCATCTTTACATTTGCTTTACGCTGTTATATGTCTAAGACATCCACCGTACTCCCCGGACTTTGCTCCAACAGATTACCATTTTTTTCGAAATTTGGATAACTTCTTGTAAGGGAAAAAATTCACCTCCGATGGGGCAGTCCAAAGCGCCTTCAAAGATTTTATTGATTCCTGTCCGAATTCCTGTTTTTTTAGTAAATGAATCAATGAACTACCTATGATACTTTTGCCATAGTGCATATACAGCAATGGTATATATGTATGTACTTTGATTAAATAAATATATTATGTTTAAAAAAAACGACTTTATGTTCCTCCTTTACAAAACGCCAATTTCATATCTAAGGACCTAATATGACAAAATCTTCTGAAATCAAGATGGCCATAGCGTAACTTTTTCTGGTATAAAGATGTTTTCTGTAAAACGTTTTAATAAAAATAGTAAATATTCAATATCCTTATCACGCTGTACTTTTTCTTATTATGAGATCAAATATCAATAATACAAAATCATAATTTTAAAACAATAATAGGTAAAACGTTGAAATAGGTGCTAAAAGGTGTATCTCGTAAAAAAACAAAACGTTTAAATAATCTGGAATTAATTAAAACATATTTTGAAGAAAAAAATAACTTAAATTAATAGTTTAGGTCGGCTTAGGAGACAAAATATCAAATTATTCAATTTCCTTTCTAACAAAACATTTATGCCTAAATAAACGCCCACGAGCGGTACAGTATTTTCATGTTTTTTTTTATTACATAAATGAATAGTGCTCTGAAAAATAAGTAAGTTAAGAAAAAAATAAACAGTTAAGAAAAGGAAATAGTATACTAAAAATCAAATTTTTCAAAGGTATTTCGTTTCGTTTGAAGCACTTTTGTGAGTCTCGTGAAAACGCCCCACATAAAAGTGACGTTACACGCTAGTAAGTTGCTACGAAATGTATGGCTACCTGCACAAAATTCTTATGTATGGCTATATTTACAAATCTCGTAATTTTGCGCGTTTATGTTGATACATACCATAGTAAATCGTTTTGTATTTGATGTAAGTAAACTAATTATGTAGGTTTTATAAACTCACCCCCTTACTAATACAAATATTTACATATCGGGTAACTTAAACAACGTTGCTGTCTTTGTCTGATGCGTTGGAAAAGTTCTTTGACAGACAAACTCATCGGATGCAGTGGAAGTTCACACCGCCCGGGGCGCCGAGTCAAGGAGGTGCCTGGGAAAGGATGGTGAGGTCAGTGAAAACCGCCTTACTAGCTACGCTGAACGAGAAGTCGCCTAAGGAAGAGGTACTCCAGACACTGATGGCCGAGGCGGAGTACTCAGTGAACGCTCGACCGCTCGTTCACGTATCAGTGGACCCCAACGACCCGGAGGCGATTACACCGAATCATTTCCTCCTTGGGTCGTCCACCGGACTGCCGTACGTCCTTAATACCTCCTTAATGCCTTCCCACGCTCACAACACGCTACGGGACCCCGCAGAGCAGCCGAGTCCTTGTACCGGGGGACCTGGTCGTCGTCGTTGACCCGACGCTGCCGCGTAATACGTGGCCGCGGGGGGTCGTGCACCGGGTCTACCCCGGCTCGGACGGACAAGTGCGCTGTGTGGACGTTCGCACTGTTATATCCCGCTCCTATATGCTAATATGCTCACCCTAGCTTTTCCATCTGCTTATACTGCATTTCTCCTGTCATCCTACATCCTAAGTCCGAGACGATGGGACACTCCCTTTCCATCTCCCGATCGCGGCAGTTGTTTCTATAATTACTATTTCGTTTTTTTATTTCATTATTATTTCAGTTTGTATAATAAATCTTTTTTTAAAAAGGCAACTGTGGAGTGTTGTCTAACATTGGTGGCAGCTGTGGGATGTTTAAAAACGGTTCCGGGGTACGTCTCAGAATATAAGTATTGTGAGAAATAAACTGTGAAAAGTTCGAGAGAAATAAACTGTGTTCCAGAACTATATTCCAAGATAAAAGTAAAATACCACAAGTTCGTGTTCCTGAAAAGACTCAACCTCCACCAAGTGTCCGCGAATAATAAATAATAGCAACTTAAAATATCCGGTTAATAAAATCTAATAATAACTAATCAAAATCATCGTGCATCCAGTCTACGTGCAGCACCTTATCATCGAGCCTGAGATCGAGTTACGCTCCGAGAAATGCACCAGACGCTTCTCATCGCTGCATTCCTGTGAGTTCTTTGTATTGTCTCTATATTGATCATTGCATTTTAATTGTTAAAATATAATTGAACTTTAAAATACTTTTATAAATTCACACAATTGTTATTTTACTTAATTTTCAAAAAAAAAAGGCATCCAAAGATAGAAATCCAAGCCCAGTTAAATTCGAAAGCGTAGAAGCTTATGTCTCCGATGTGGAAGAGGAAGAGGAGAAATCCCTCTTCTCTGAAGAAACTTCCTCAATCATTACAACCTTCAGGTCCTTCTACCAGATGTAAAAGGAAGGCCAAAGCAGATCCTCCAAGTAAACCAGAATTAGATTGGAACATATTATTAAAATTTATTAAGCCGTATGATGGTAGCCGAGATACACTTAATTAATTTTTAGTTAATTGCAATAATGCATTTGATTTAGCATCCGAGTCACAGAAAGATATCTTACTGAAATTTATATTGTGTCAACTTCAAGGAAAAGCCTAAACGGCTTGTTCAATTAATTTATTTTTAAATTGGCAACAGTTAAAAGAATTTATGAAAAATCTATTTAGTGAAAGGAAATACTATGCTCATTTACTCACAGACTAACAGAATTGCAAACAAAATCCTACAGAACCTGTAAGCCAATACGCTCTTAGGGTTGAATCATGCTTAGCACAATTATTAACAGAAATTGCCATTTCACATGGCCGTAAAAGCAGAGAAATGTTAGGCCGCACTGCGGCAATGGAAGGGTTAGCCCTTCATCATTTCCAAATGGGGCTATTGCCCCGTATATCTAATGTAGTGAGATGCAAGTGCCCCAAAACTCTAAACGAAGCAACAAACATCGCAATTTCGGAAGAGAAAATTCAACAATTCTTATTTATATAACAAAATCCCCAACTTAGTTCACAATCCCCGAAGACTAGTTTTAACACCAATCGTCGCTATCAAAATCAATTTTCACATTCCAATTACAATAATGGTTTTTCAAATTATAATAATCGTGTTGATAATAATAATAATAACAATCGCGTTTCAAATCCTACTAATGCAAATGCACCCCCGATTTGCCGATACTGCAAAAATGTGGGTCACACAATAGACGAGTGTAGAAAACGTGAATACAATAATAATCGCACTCAAAATTTTAATAAGCCTTATCAAAGGGTAAACTTTGCTTCCTACAATGTCGACGGGAATTTTAATAAACAAAACAATACCGAAGAGGGTTACGATACTGTCGACAATACACCAAAAAACTAAACATAGTCTCGTCCCAGTGTCGTGCGGGACAAGCTACTACCAAAACCGACACTTTTCCAACTCAACGCACATGTGGTGCAATTCCTAATTCTAATAATTTTATACAACCCCGCGACAAGGGCAAGTTGTTTAATTTTTATATGCCAAATCAGCACGATCTTCTAAATCCACTGATTCTAAATCCACTATATCATTACCTACCAATTCTAAATCCACTGTTTCCAAATCCACTGTATCATTACCTACAAATTCTAAATCCACTGTATCATTACCTACCAATTCTAAATCCACTGATTCCAGATCCACTGTATCATTACCTACCAATTCCAAATTCACTGTTTCCAAATCCACTGTATCATTACCTACAAATTCTAAATCCACTTATTCCAAAACAAATGTTTTTGAAATAGTTAATGATCCTACTAAGACACTCTTACCATATGTCCTCGTTGATTTCCCTGTTTCCGATTTTCCACTTAACTTATTAGTGGATTCAGGATCCTCTGTAAGCTTAATAAAAAAATCTTGTCTAAGCAATTATCTGAAACTCAAACACGAATTCATTAATTTAAAAGGAATTGATTCCTCAGTCGACTATATACAAACCATGGGTCATTTTAATCTAAAAATTAAGTTACCTAAATCCACTATTTCCTACCAATTTCATGTAATTGAAAAAAATCATTTACCCTATGACGGCATAATAGGATCTGATATGCTAAATTCTCATAATTGCAAAATTGATTATGATAAAAATTTGTTATTATTTTCTAAAACATCTCTTTCATTATATTTCCGTGAGCCTGCCTATATTATTCCAGCTAGGAGCGAAAGTGTAGTCGAATGTTCAGTCGTAAATCCTGAAATCAAAGAAGGATTAGTTTTAGATCAATATATTTCGGACAGCTTGTTAATAGCGAATTGCTTAGTAAAAGTCAAATCAAATAATCGTATTAATATAACAATTGCTAACACATCCGAAGAAACAGCTACAATCCAGTCGAACCTAAATTTAAAATTGACAGCAATTGATTCAAAAGACTTCGACGACATCCCCTCTGTTCTTGTTAATAAGATAGAAAGAACACAACTTACAGATAGCCTAAGACGAACCAGACTAGTACTAAATCAACTTAGAGTATCACACCTTAATGACGAAGAAAAATCAGCTCTCTTCAACCTTTGTTCTAATTTTTCTGACATTTTCCATTTACCTGACGAAAACTTGACATACATTAATGCTCTGAAACACGAAATTAAAACGACTTCCGATATACCAATACACACTAAATCTTGCCGATTCCCTGAAGTCCACAAAGCCGAAGTTCGCAGGCAAATAGACAAAATGCTGGAACAAAATATTATTGAACCTTCTGGTTCGCCATGGTCCTCATCTATATGGGTAGTACCAAAAAAATTAGACGCATCCAATGAACAGAAATGGAGAGTCGTGATCGACTATCGCAAACTCAACGACGTAACAATAGGAGATACCTACCCACTTCCGCAAATTACAGAAATACTTGACCAACTTGGTAATACTAAGGCGGGTCAATAAGTCCGTGACTTTTTGAATTTCTAACCTCCTTACTGAAAAAGCAACACTACTCCTGTCAACAGGCATCTGTCAGTTGACTCCTATCAAAATTTGAACTTGCTGCGTCAGTTAGTTTGTGTTTTACAGCTATCTTTATCAGACTATCCAGTAACTTAAGGAAACAATGGAAAAAAGTGAATTTCGTGTGCTTATTAAGCATTATTTTTTGCGAAAAAAAACCATTACCGAGACCAAGGCTAAGCTTGATAAATACTATGGGGACTCTGCACCATCGATTTCAATGGTAAAAAAGTGGTTTACTGAATTTCGTTATGGCCTTACAAGCACTGAAGATGCCGAACGTCCTGGACGCCCAGTTGAGGTCTCTACACCCGAAACAATCGAAAAAATTCACGATATGGTGTTGGCCGACCAAAGATTGAAAGTGCAAGAGATTGTGGAAGCCATAGGCATCTCGCATGGCTCAGTGGTTTCAATTTTGAATGATCACTTGGGCATGAGAAAGCTTTCCGCAAGATGGGTGCCGCCTTTGCTCACAGTCGACCACAAACGCAATCGTGTAACAACTTCACAGGAAGGTTTGGCGTTGTTTAATCACAATATGGAGGAGTTTTTTAACCGTGGACGAAACATGGATCCATCACAATACACCAGAGACCAAACAACAGTCAAAACAGTGTGTTTCTAAGGGTGAATCAGCGCCAAAGAAGGCCAAGGTGGGTTTGTTAGCCAATAAAGTTATGGCGACTGTTTTTTGGGATGCACGTGGGATAATCCACATTGACTATCTTCAAAAGGGAAGAACAATTAATGGGGAATATTATGCCAACTTATTGGACCGCTTCAATGAGGATTTGAAAAAAAACCGACCTCATTTGGCCAAGAAAAAAGTTCTTTTTCACTAAGACAATGCAAGGGTGCACACATGTGCAGTTGCCATGGCAAAAATCCATGAATTGGGCTATGAATTGCTCCCACATCTACCCTATTCTCAAGATTTGGCTCCGAGTGACTACTTCTTGTTCCCAAACCTGAAAAAATGGCTCGGTGGAAAAAGATTTGACTCCAATGATGAAGTCATCTCGCAAACAAAGGCCTATTTTGAGGACCTCGACAAATCATATTTTTTGGAAGGGATAAAAAAATTGGAGAAGCGTTGGACAAAGTGTATAGAGCTCAAGGGGGACTACGTTGAAAAATAAAATGATTTATTTATCAAAAAATCTGTGTTTTATTCCAAAAGTCACGGACTTATTGACCCGCCCTCGTAGCAAATATTTTTCTACACTAGATTTAGCATCCGGGTTCCTCTAAATTGCCTTAAATGAGTCTGATAAGTCAAAAACTGCTTTCAACGTCCCAGAAGGACGCTACCAGTTTCTTAGAATGCCTTTCGGGCTTAAAAACGCCCCAGCCACCTTCCAGAGGCTTATGAACACAGCCTTATCCGGACTTCAGGGTATCCGTTCTTATGTATTTCTTGATGACATAGTAACCTATTCTTATGACCTAGACTCACATATTTTGAATTTGACTTCTATTTTTCAAAGACTGCGCAAATTTAACCTAAAACTTCAACCAGACAAATGTGAATTCTTGAGACGAGAGGTAGGCTACTTAGGACATGTGATAACTGAAAAAGGCGTTAAACCAAATCCTGACAAAGTCAAAGCTGTTACAAATTTTCCTATTCCCAAGTGCCCTAAGGACATAAAATCATTCTTAGGGTTAGTTTCCTATTATCGCCGATTCATCCCTTAATTCTCTACTATTTCCAAGCCTCTTACTAATTTACTAAAAAAGAATGCTCCATTTAACTGGGAGAACCAACAACAACTAGCCTTTGAGACATTAAAGTCCAAACTAACAACCGCTCCTCTTTTAGCTTATCCTGATTTCACACAACCTTTTATACTTACTTGTGATGCGTCAAATTATGCGGTAGGTGCTGTCCTGTCACAAGGACAAATTGGTAAAGATCAACCAGTAGCTTTTGCATCTCGCACCTTAAACAAAAGTGAATGTAATTACAGCACTAGCGAAAAAGAACTGCTCGCCATACTTTTTGGCTGCAAATAATTTAGACCTTACCTTTACGGGCGTAAATTTCAAATAGTCACAGACCACAGACCATTAAAATGGTTATTTAATCACAAAGATCCTAGTAGTAAACTGGAAAGATGGAGGTTAAAATTAGAAGATTTTGAATATGAAATTATTTACAGAAAAGGCAAACTTAATTCAGCGGCTGACGCTCTCTCAAGGTACCCAGTTAATCCAATATATCCTGATAATACAGAACTTACCAATCCTAATAATGATTCCCAACTATTATCCACTCCACCGAATCCAACATCACCTGCTAACGCTAATAACGAACCTGACTTATCCATGTCTCCAATTGATTTTAATATTGATTTCCCAGAATACCAACATATGACATACTTGATTACTTACCGATGACTGATCACGAACTTCCCGTTGTTGAAGAAAAAGTGGTTCAGCCAGTAGCAGACACTGAAAATCCTAATTATGAAAACATGATACCTACTTACCTTGAACCAAGAACTTCAGCACAACCAAAACCTTCTATATCCATTATTTACCTGTTGAAAATCCTATTCCTCACAGTGATTCTAATGATGAAAATATATCTAACTTACCTGTAGCCGACAAAAAATATTCTAAATTCCTAAAATCTCCTACTAGATCTTATAATACCATAATCAATGAACGCAATGAAACTCTTCTAAAGTCATCGCAAAAATTATTAATTGTACCTACTTCAATAGACTTAGACTTGTCGGTACCATATGTGCAAGATTTATTAAGTTTTATTTTTCATTTATAGTATAGTATTGTTCAAATCCTATTGTCGAAGAATTTCTGGAAATGGAAAGAGAATTGTATACTTTTAACCCTTTAGTTATTGAAGATAAAATTAACCTCTTTTTATATTTTAAAGTGAATCATTTCGATGATTGTACTTACACAGACTTATTCAAAGCTCTGAAGTATACACGTGATCAGATAATTATGTCATACCCTACATCACATCAAGCCGCTGTAACTGACTTTAAAAGTCCCTTTGATAAGTTCTCTTTTGTTAAAATATATAATATGTTAAGATATCTTTTCGATTCCACAAATATTCAATTACACATATATCATAATAGCATTATGTATACGACGTTAAGCGAAATAAAAAAGATATTAAAAGATAATCACGATTTACCAATTGCCAGTCATTTAGGATCAAACAGGATGTATAATAGAATCAAAGAAAAGTATTATTGCAAACGCATGCGCGCAGATGTCGAAAACTACGTTAAATCGTGTACTCTTTGTCAGGAAAATAAAGCATTTAGACAAATAAATAGAGCGCCAATGCAAATAACTACTACTTCGACTGCACCATTTCAGCGAATATCAATTGATATTGTAGGTCCATTACCGGAATCGGGTACCGCTAAAATCAGGTTTATAATGACCTTACAAGACGACCTTACAAAATATTCAGTAGCATATCCTGTTAGAACAACAACAGCTGAAGAGACAAGTGAATGTCTAGTTCACTTTATTTCACTATTCGAAATTCCAAAAACAATACTTACAGATCAGGGCACAAATTTTACGGCCGATTTATTTTAAAAAGACTTGTAGTTTCCTAAAAATAAAACAAATCTGGTCTACACCTTAACATCCTCAGACTCAGGGAGCACTTGAGCGAAGTCACTCGACACTCAAGGAGTATCTCAAATCATTCGTAAACGATAATTTTATTTTTATTTTTTTTATTTTTTTATTTTATTTTATTAGGTTTGTCAACAATTGATTACACGTAATACATTTAAAAAATACAATTAAAATCACAATGAAACGTATATCAATTTCTTAAAGACAAACACAACCTGCATAATTAATTAAAACACATTACAAAGAATTAATATTAAAATAATCAAAAATCATGCATTACAATTCGCAAAAAAAAAAAAAAAAACATATATTACTAAAATTGACACAAACCTTCTTTAAAATTCAACAAATAATAATTAAAATACCAAAAAAAAAGAACAATAAAATCATTGATAAAATAAATAAAAAAAATGAAACCTAATTGTAATTACAAAATAAGTGGAAATCTAATTGTAATTACAAAATAATTAATATAGAGAGAATGACAATGATTTTTGAGAACGATTTCAAATTTTAGTAAGACTTAAGTTGATCTCTCAAATGGTGGAAAAAAGACGTCGGAGAATCGAAGTGCAAGTCCAAGACATTACAGCATTCGTTAATTAATCTTGACATTCGAGTCAGAGGAGAGTTCATGCCAAGATTTGTTCTCTTTGGCTGGCAGTAAAGAGGTGTTATAGGAGCCCGCGGGAGACGAACTGGAACGCGATACTCTATACATTGCAGTAATTGGGAGCACGATATTTTATGTCTTAATACTTTATATAAGAAAGTTGCATCTATTATTTTTGCCCGAAGAATTAGCGGATCAAATCCAGAGCGAGTAAATTGTGAAAAGTATTTTAATCTACTGCTATACGAATCAAGCTCCTTATTTTTGCCAAGAGAAAAAGCTAAGTGCCAAAGAAACCTCTTTTGGACTCGCTCTAACCGGAGTGTATGTGTAGCATAGTGAGGCCGCCAAATTTGTATTCCGTATTCAAGAACACTCCGTACTAAGGAATAATAAAGCAAAACTTTTACTTTAGGATTATGAAAATCCTTACATATCCTTATCACAAAGCCCACTAACTTTGACGCTTTTGCAATAACATATTCCATATGTAAGATAAATGTCAACTTTCTATCAAAAATTATGCCCAGGTCCTTGATTTTGTCAACATTCTCTATTATTTGGTTTTCTACATGGTAATTAAATTCAATTATTTTATATTTTCTAGTATAGTTAACGGAACAACATTTTTGTATATTTAGGAACATTAAATTATTGTTACACCAATTGTTAAGTCTGTTAAGGTCATTTTGTAAAAGCATACAATCATTTGAGCACGTAATTATTTTACAAAATTTTAGGTCGTCAGCGTACATATAGACTTCTGATGAGTGGAAACATTCTACTATATCATTAATAAAAAAATTAAACAAGGTGGGTCCTAGATGAGATCCTTGGGGAACGCCAGATGTTGCATAATTATAGCAGGATTGATATCCATTAACTACGACAAAAAACGGACGGTTTTTTAAGTACGATCTTACAAAATTTAGAAGTGAGTCTGTAATTCCATATGCAGATAACTTGCTAAGCAATTTATGATGAGATATTTTATCGAACGCTTTTGAAAAGTCTGTGTATATAACATCACACTGTTTACCAGAGTCCACGGCATTATTTATAAATTCAGTAAATGTAACCAAGTTTGTAATTACTGACCTACCAGAAACGAAACCGTGTTGACTACTAGAGATGTATAACTGCAAATGACTTTGAAAATGGGAACACAACAATGCCTCAAAGACTTTAGCAAACACGGATAAAATAGAAATAGGGCGGTAATTAGAAATAACATCATTGTCGCCAGATTTATGTATGGGCACTATTTTTGCTTTCTTCCATTCATAAGGAAAAACACCTGTTGTAAGAGAATGGTTAAATATCAATCTAAGAGGGACAATTAGAGAGGTAGCAGATGATATTATAAAAATTGGTGGTATTTCATCTGGACCTGCCCCCTTGTTGCGATCTAAATTCTTAAGCTTTTGTAAAATAGCCGCGTCTGACATTTGGGGTATTACCAATTTATTACCATATGCATTCAATAAGCGCAAATATTCTGAATTATGATCACGGCGGTCGTCACTTTCGGGCTCATATACAGACGTGAAGTACGACGCGAACATGTCACAAATGTCCGTGCCATTAGAGGTCTCAGTTACACCGTTAAAAAATGTACTTGGATAAACACTCGATCCTCTCCGCTTTGTTTTAACATGTGACCAAAAAAGCTTAAGGTTACTTAAGAGACCATCCTCAAGTTTACATATATAGTTTTTATAACAATATACAGCATGCCTTTTACATCTTGCACTAAGCAGCTGAAGCTCGATTTCGTCCCTCGGATTACGGTAAATTTTAAAACGTTTTCTAATTTTATTCTTTTCATTTAAAATTCTTATAAGATTTTTGTCGAACCAACGCGGATAGTTTTTGCCCCTTCGTCTTGTCTCCGGGACGAACTCATCTATCAGATGCTTTAATTTATTATAAAAGAATTCTAGCATTGCATTAACATCGGGCAGCATTTTAAATTCATATATCCATTGAATTTCATCTAATTTTGCACATATTGCTTTGTAGTTAGCTTTATAATAGTTAAATGTAGTATTTGTAGAGCAACTTTTTAGTGGTCGCTCCTTACGATATGAAATGATAATGTCTAATGCAGGATGCGACACATCCATAGGTACAAGAGGTGCGACTGTGTTAACAGTACAATTTAACGGCTTAGGAATAAGACAAAGGTCTAGAATGCGGTTGTTTCTGTTTAAAATACTGTTACTTTGCGACAGGCTATTTAAATTTAAAAAGTCTAAGAACATTTGTTGAGTGGCAGATTTAGTGGTTTTATAGTCATTTGCACATCCTAAGCCATTCCAGATTATATTGCCAAGATTAAAATCACCAAATATACAAATCTGCATCGCAGTTTGCTCCGCCACTAAATTACAATTATTGATAAAATGTTTAAGAACAGAACTATTAACAGGTGGAGGCAAGTAGACTGCACATATAGCCATTAGACGATTGCCTTCAGATGGGGAAAGACCCGAATCTATAGTAACCCAAAGATCTTCGCAATTACTCTGCCAGTTAAGGACACATTTTGGTTTTAAATAGTGTTTTATAGCTATGAGAACACCTCCACCATCTTTACCTCGAGCAAACACTGAGGTTTTTCTATCCCTCCTATAAACTACGTATCTTTCGTCGAATAGCTCTGTACTCAATATACTATTATTAAGCCATGTCTCTGTTAAGATTATAATATCAAAGTTATTGCAACAAATATTTCTATAAAATATACTAGTTTTTGTCCTTAGCCCACGACAATTCTGATAATATACAATAAGATCATTGAATTTTAAATTAATAAACACAAAATACTTTCAAAGTTATAAAAATATACATAAATTAAGTTATTTTAGTTTGTTAAGTGAGTCTAAATTTCTTATTAATATATGTTCTGATACATCATCCTTCCTGGTAAATATCTTTCCGTTCCGAATCCATACATATTTGTAGCTCTTCTCCTTGGCCTTCACTCTGGTTGCTGCGTGCAGCGCTTTATTAGCGGGAGATAAATGCTCAACAATGTATATAGGAACCTTATTTCCGGGATATTCCAGATGAGAAGTATTTAATTTGTTTTGAGAGTTGGCTTTGTTGAATTTTACACATGCCGCCAAAAAATTATCGCGTATGCGAGGACTTGCAAATTGTACGACTATCGATCGCGGACGAGAATTGTTCGATTGGAGTTTGGCAACTCGAGTGCAGTGTAATATGGTGTTATCATGCAGCTCACAGTTAAAAATTGTACCGAGCTTCTTTACTATATTTAATAAATTTTCGTTACGTTTTTCTGGTAGACATTGTATTTCTATATTATTGGCACGAGATTGTTGTTCCATATAGTTTATTTTGTTAGTGAGATCATACACGCTAGATCTCAATTCAAGATTTTCTTTCTCAACAATATTTAACTTATCCTTGGTACTTTTTTGTTCTTTTTCGAAATCATAAAATTTACTATCAATAAATGCCATTGATTCACCGATGTCCTTTATACTTTTTTCAATAGGTTGTATTTGTTTCCGAATTTTATCTTGTAATTCTAACTTCATTTCCTGCATTTGGTTTTGTATCATATCTGCAAATTCATTTTTTATTCGGTCCAACATTCTTTCAAATTCTCTTTTTATGACCTCCTCCACCATAGATTCCATACTGTCCTTAGTCGAGGATGGTGGTGGTGAAGATAATGCAGGTCTCTTACTTCCTCTCGATAAGGTGACGTTTCTCACAGGAGTAGTATCCTTTTTAGGAACTTTTTGTCTGCAGGACGGACAACTCCAAGTTTCTTTTAACAGACGCAAATATGTGGTTTCTGAGAGAGACAAACACACCTGATGGAAACCTTTTTTGCATACTAAACAGATTAAAAATAGCTCATTTTCGTTATTAGAGACACTACAGCAACCCCAGTTCATAGAAGACGATGACATATTATTTTTGTAATAATTTTATAAAAAAACATTAAAAAGGGAATACTATATTTTTATACAATTTGGGTCCAAACTTGACGATATGATGTACTCAAAGATTATGTTGCGTGCATACGCGGGATTTGATCCCCCGACTAAACGATTATGATGTCCGAGCCGTTCCCACAACGGTATGGGCACTGATGGATATTGGAGCGAAATTATTGATCGCTAGTAATGTTCGATGTTGACACTAATGCACGCCTGGCGGTAGAGTAAAAATTAAATATGTTGATTAATAAAAAACACTTAGGACCACCGTCACTGAACACTTTGGTTTGTAGATTTAACACACTAAAACAGTTCTATTGGACGAAAAAACTTTATCATTCGTTTTACAAATTATTTACTTAAAAGATTCACTATAATACTCAATCGAAAAACATATATTTACTGTTATTTTCATTTAAAACTTCGGAGCGAATTGTAACGTGACTGTTCTGTTTTACGAATAGATAATCAAGATAATTGGCCTCGGTATGTTTACACAGCAATGTTATCCTACAATACTGCTATTCACACTACGACCAAATTTTCACCATACGAACTCCTATTCGGCCATAAACCATTCCTACCAGATTCCGTTTATACTACCACAAAAGATACCACATATCCTGAATATGTCAAAATGCTACAACATCGATTAAAGCATGCCCGTGATAACGCAATAGAAAATATTAACCATTCAAAACAAAATTCTAAAACTTACACCTATAAGATTGGTGATTTAGTCTATTTAAAAAACCATTTGCGGCTAAGAAAGGCCTTATCCCCTCAATGGAAAGGCCCATACAAAATCGTCAAAGTTCATGGTTACAATACTGTGTCCCTGCAAATAAATCGTAGATATGTTAAGCATCACGTTGATCAAATTAAACATACGTCAATTCAACCTATAGTATAAAGTTAGATGTAAATTAAGTTAGAACAATATAAAATTAAGAGAAATATCTTTCTATTTCAGCACCTCGCCTTAGCGGCTCAGGACTATATTCAACAAATTAATTCAAGTCCGGGAATTTATTTTGATCCAATAGGTAGATTAAAAATATATTCAACCTTTCTAGATATTGTTACTCCTATAGATATATCGCATTTCCAATCACATATAATTAATATTAATTCCATTCTTGGAACATTGCGATTTTTATGTAACAAAGTATAAATAGAAACCGACGATAGTTTAGAATGTAATAATGTTACCAGCCACTTACCGTTAGATATAACGATTTCGTGGACGAATATAATTCTATATCACACTTAATAGATCACAGATTCCGTAGGTATGCATGGTTTGGTGGAGTAGGATCCGCTTTCAAAACAATTTTCGGTACTCTTGACGAAAACGATGCTATTAAGTATGATGAAGCAATTCAAGGTATTCAATCAAATAAAAAAACGTTGGCTTCTTTAATTAAAGATAATATTTTAATAACAACAACAACTCTATCAAATATAAATGTAACATTAAATAAAATTAAAATTAATGAAGGCAACCTTAATATAGCTATCGACAACCTCTCTAATAAAATAAATAATATTTCTACTATTTCTAAAAACTTAATAAATAAAACTAATATGATAACAGTATTAAATAGTCTAGAAGCAAATGTTATTGCTTTATCTTTTCAATTAGAGGATATAGTCAATGCCATAATGTTTAGTAGTCAAAGCATACTACATCCAGCTATATTACTGCCTAGCTATCTATACAAAGAGCTTGTCGATAACTTCCTTCACTTACCTGTTGATGTAAAATTACCTGTAAATTTAGAATTAAGTGAAATGTTTACCCTAATCAATATTTCTAAGGTATTTAGCTATAGTATTAATGGTAAAGTAGTATTTATTTTAAGGATTCCCCTTGTATCTCCAAAAGAATACAATTTATATCATAATATTACTTCCCACACCACATGATATCCAAATCTAATTATTTTACTTATGTTGTACCAAATAGTAAATATGTTGCAATGACCAATGATAAAACGTCATATTGTAACTTAGACTCACTACAGGAATGTAGGGCGATGAATCCACAAACTTACATCTGCGACGTGACTACAGTATTTTCGAACAGTGAACATCCGAGTTGTGAAAGTGAACTATTAGTGATTATCATAAGTACTCTACCATTGCAGTGTTATTGCATAAAACAGATAATGTTCATGGCAAAATTGATAATTGGAAATCCATTTCAAACAATAGGTGGATATATATACAATCCACATATAGTAAAGTATATATAATGTCGCAACAAAACAAATATGGATTTAAATGTAATAGGCACAGGAATACTTTATGTGCCCAGTAATTGTTTAGCTTACTGTAAGAATACTAAATTAGTTCCTAAGTCCAAAATAATGGAATTTAAAATAAATAAGATAGTATCCAATATTAATATTACAAATGACTCTTGTTGTAATTTTAATGGATTAAATAATGAAATAAATAATGAGGCTGATATAGATTTGCAAGGTTTCGATTTGGACATAATTAGTAATGAACATAAATTAAAATTAAAATCTTTATCAAACGAAGCCGATAAAATTATAAATGAACATAGTTTTATAAAGTATGAAACTCATTATTCCACTACTCTAATAATAATTTCTTATGCTATTGTTTTATTATGTATTTATAAATGTTTTATCTTAATAAAGAGACACAACTGCTGTCTTCGCATCCTTCCAAGATTTTCCCAAACTCTTTCTGTAAATCCATCTCCAACCCAAGATACACCTTCTTCTCCTTCTTCTATTCCTCTTCAAGACTTAGCTAAAGGCAAATTAATATATAATAGGCGTTTTTCTATTTCATTACTATTTCAGTTTGTATAATAAATCTTTTTTAAAAAGGCAACTGTGGAGTGTTGTCTAACAGCACGCGCAGTGGCGTGTTCCGGAGGCCAACGTCGAAGCTGGCGAATCTGGAGAAGGCGCCGCAGTCGCAGTTGCGACCGCTGGCGGAGCAGACGGAGCCGGGAGCGGAGCGGACGACGCCGGGGGCGGTTCCGGGCGCAGAACGAGCGCCGGAGCGGCCTACAGCGAGCACGGACAGCTCGCAGTCGCCGGAGCAGTCTGCGGCGGGCACGAACGGCACGCAGTCACCACCGGACCAGCCTACAGCGAGCTCGAGCAGCTCGCAGTCGCTGGAGCAGTCCACGACGGGGTCGGCGAGCCCGCAGTCACCTGAGGAGGCTGCGTAGACCCTGGCTACTACGCCAGGGGGAGGATGTTAAGGACAGCAGTCTCGTACCGTAATTATACCAGTGAATTGAAATGTGTACGCTAAACAAGTGATTTAAAACAATAGATAAACTATAACGGTGAACACTCAGTGACAATATATGTATAGATTTCTATAGCATCAGTGTGCAACAAGTCGAGTTAAGTGGTGTTTTATGAACTTAAGGTTATTTTGCTTATATATTTTAAACTATAGTGAATTTTAACTTAATTTCTTTTGAATTATATAGATAAAAATAATACGTAATACGTACGTACACGTACGTAATAATACGTACGTGATAAGTAACGATTTCGATTATATAATAAATAGATGAGTAGTTATTAAGAAAATAATGGTAAAAATACAGAATATATATATTAGAAATAAGATTATTTGTACTAAGGCGGGTCAATAAGTCCGTGACTTTTTGAATTTCTAACCTCCTTACTGAAAAAGCAACACTACTCCTGTCAACAGGCATCTGTCAGTTGACTCCTATCAAAATTTGAACTTGCTGCGTCAGTTAGTTTGTGTTTTACAGCTATCTTTATCAGACTATCCAGTAACTTAAGGAAACAATGGAAAAAAGTGAATTTCGTGTGCTTATTAAGCATTATTTTTTGCGAAAAAAAACCATTACCGAGACCAAGGCTAAGCTTGATAAATACTATGGGGACTCTGCACCATCGATTTCAATGGTAAAAAAGTGGTTTACTGAATTTCGTTGTGGCCGTACAAGCACTGAAGATGCCGAACGTCCTGGACGCCCAGTTCAAATCAAATCAAATCAAAAAATTTTTATTCAAAATTGGTATTTTTAAATACTCTTTTTGAACGTCGTTACTACGTGATGCCTACCACCGGTTCGGGAACTAACCCAGCGAGAAGAGCCGGCAAGAAACTCGTCTGGGACCATCTTTTACCAAAAAGATGGAAAATTATTCTTTTAAAATCAAAATTATTACAATGTTTGCTTATGTCTATGTAACAAATAATAACATAAGATAAGGAGCCACCTTATTCCCAAGGTGTGCCGTCTTGAATGAAGTCATTAATTTTATAATACGCTTTGGCACACAAACGTTCTTTAACTACTTTTTTAAACTTATTAATGGGAAGGTTTTGAACCTTTTCTGGGATTATATTGTATAAGCGTATACATTGGCCTTTAAAGGATTTACTAACTTTGCTTAGTCTGAACACTGGCATATCTAACTATCTAGTTGAGGTATCTACACCCAAAACAATCGATAAAATTCACGATATGGTGTTGGCCGACCGAAGATTGAAAGTGCAAGAGATTGTGGAAGCCATAGGCATCTCGCATGGCTCAGTGGTTTCAATTTTGAATGATCACTTGGGCATGAGAAAGCTTTCCGCAAGTCGACCACAAACGCAATCGTGTAACAACTTCACAGGAAGGTTTGGCGTTGTTTAATCACAATATGGAGGAGTTTTTGCGCCGTTTTGTAACCGTGGACGAAACATGGATCCATCACAACACACCAGAGACCAAACAACAGTCAAAACAGTGGGTTTCTAAGGGTGAATCGGCGCCAAAGAAGGCCAAGGTGGGTTTGTCAGCCAATAAAGTTATAGCAACTGTTTTTTGGGATGCACGTGGGATAATCCACATTGACTATCTTCAAAAGGGAAGAACAATTAATGGGGAATATTATGCCAACCTTTTGGACCGCTTCAATGAGGATTTGAAAAAAAACCGACCTCATTTGGCCAAGAAAAAAGTTCTTTTTCACCAAGACAATGCAAGGGTGCACGCATGTGCAGTTGCCATGGCAAAAATCCATGAATTGGGCTATGAATTGCTCCCACATCCACCCTATTCTCCAGATTTGGCTCCGAGTGACTACTTCTTGTTCCCAAACCTGAAAAAATGGCTCGGTGGAAAAAGATTTGACTCCAACGATGAAGTCATCTCGCAAACAAAGGCCTATTTTGAGGACCTCTACAAATCATATTTTTTGGAAGGGATAAAAAAATTGGAGAAGCGTTGGACAAAGTGTATAGAGCTCAAGGGGGACTACGTTGAAAAATAAAATGATTTATTTATCAAAAAATCTGTGTTTTATTCCAAAAGTCACGGACTTATTGACCCGCCCTCGTATATAAGAACTTATGTAATTGGGAAAAACAATAAAGAGATTCACACAATGCGTTTTACTTCACCTGGCTCATGGAAAATAGGGAAAATTATGGAAAATAGCCATATAGAGAGGCAAAAGCGAGACGGCGAATCGGCCCGAAAGAGGCGTACAGGCGCGGCTCTCTATACGGCATTGCCATGAGCCAGGTAAGCAAAACGAAAAATGTGAAAAATGTTCTCCTCAAAATAAGTGTTTTATTATCGACTTCTTGCCCAAATCGGTGTAACCTTGCTATCTTCGAGTCTAATATTAAAATCATCTGAACCGGCGGTTTAAACCCTGTGGAATAATAAAGTCCCCTACATAATGAATAAAACAATATTATACACATTTTTAAATTAATTTAAATTATTTAAAATGAAAGAAATAATACTTGTCACCAATTTTATAATTGTTTTATTGACACCAAATGTCTCTACTTTCATTTGAGCTTTATTGTGCTAATAACCTAGTCCTTGCAAATAAACATTGACACCTTCACTTGTTCAACAGTTTAACTCGCTGTAAATGATAATGAGCCTCGTATATTGCTTTTCTTTTGGAACTGCTGCAACTTAACCCTAAAACAAATATTGAATTAGGCATATTATAAATCCCTATGCAGCAATGTTTTTTGATGAACTTTTAGTATCTACAAAGTAATAACACGACCTTTTGTTATGGTTAGATCAACAAAATATACTAGACTTCACATTAGAGGGCGTTATGGTATAGGTATTTGAACAAAGAAAAAAATAAAAGCCTCAATACTATTAAAACAAAGCATAGGTACCTTTTCAATTAAATCCGTTTTATTGTTGTTGAGTACCTACTAGTTAATACGGAGAATCAACTTGCTTGATGGACACTTAAAGTAGATACATTGGATCCTTATTGATAGGCAGAACTTGTCCAAAGCTTCCGATAAAACAAAATGTCTTTATTTTGATTGATTAACAAGTTATTACACATAAGAAAATAAAAAGGACACAATCGCCATAGTTATTTATACACATACGTCAGCTGTCAGTGATGCCCACATCTTAAAACAGTTTTCCTTAAAAAAAAAACCAAATTCCGTATAATATGTATAGATTTTTTTAACTTATCTTATATTTGACTGATATAATTTGGGATACTTAAATGAACAACTTTGAGTGAAAATGTAATGAAAAGATTATAATATCTTGAAATATTATAATGGTTGCACTCGATATTTTTTTCCCTCATTAGTATCGCTATAGTATGATTAATTAAAGGAAAGTAATTATTATTTACTTCTCAGAAATTTCGAATTTTAGCTATAAATGTTCTAGAAAATTAAAATTCTGCATACACATGGGCAAATCCGTATATTTGGCAAAACTGTTTTAGTCAACCCATATGATATACCTTTCATTCGTTCATCATTAATTACGTAGGATTGTGTCTTCTCATGTGTTCTGGTCTGGTCTGGTCTGGTCCCGAAATATGAACACAATATAGTGGTAAAGGCCAATGAGAGCTTGTTGATCAGTGAAGGTGGCTTCTTAGAGCCTACATCTGATAAGAAGCAGGGATTTATTGCATACATCAAGACCAAGTGGACATCTGTAGAAGCATGGGTTTTATGAGGAATTATTGGATCCATATCAACATGGTTCCTAGTATTTTTATTAAAATGCGTGTGTCAAAAAGCTACTACACGTTAGAGAACTTACCTTCTAATAATACCCCCTTGCGAAATATGGAGAAAGTCAGTTCTACTCACACCTGAATGAGATGCTGATGATGAGAGATGAAGGCATGAAAAAAACGAATCCAACAGCAATAGTACGCTACTATAGCAATGAATTTAGAAACAAAATTTTTACAGGATGATCCATTAGATAGGCAAACTGATCCTTATGACGTGGATAACGACTTATTTGGATCAGAAGCACCTAAGGGATATAGAATACCTGAACAACGTAGATTACTCATTGAACTCTCCGCTCATAGTGGAGGAGGTATACAACCTCATAATGTTTATGAGAGGACAACGACAAGAGCCTTGAAGAAGTGGATGCGTGTGAAAGTGAAGAAGTGGGTCTATCATTAAATGGACTTCATTTAAATCGAATCTTCTAAAACATAATTACATTTTAATTACATTAAGGGATCCTAATATTTTGAAATCATGGTTTTTCAGATACATTAGGAGAGATACAGTTAATTGTCAAGAAATCGACTCATTGTTAGAGACTGCAATGAAAGATGCTAACCAAACCTACAGCATCGTGGATTCGTTCTTCAAGTCATGGCTGGGGAAGACTGTGATCAACCCAAAGAATAGGGATCCACCTGTTCAAATAAAGAGATGGGGTGCATTGTTTTGGGAATTACAGTAATAAAGAGTTAAAGAACAAATTCCCCGGTAATTCCAAAGTTTAGAAGTGTTGTACTTTTTAGGGTTCCGCAATACTCAAGCAATCCTTATAGTTTCGCTCCTTCTGTTCGTCTGTCTGTCTATCTATCCGCTCGTCTATCTTCTTTAATTATGAATATAAATGGATGAAATTTGATTAACTTATAAAATGTGTATAGATCTCTAAAGTAAAGAAACAAAGAAAGTAATAGTAAAGAAAGTACGCCGCTTTGAGACTTGGCGATGACAGCCATCCATCATCCATCATATAAATAACAGGTGAGGGTATAGTATTGTACGGTCAACAGTGTGTCGAATGTACCGTACATCACGTTTCACACTGTCAGCGTGTACGTCGACACGCGTGCACTCTTAACCATTTCACAATTTTACCATTTACTATAAGTTAAGTGTTCAATAAACCCAACGAGCTTAACTTGTCTTTTATTTCTGTACATACACCAAACCACCGTACATTGTGGTCCTTCGAGCCTTTAACCAGTGACCAAATTAATTTACCATTTAACCAACCGAGGATCATTGCGATTTTTCGAGTATTTAACCAATAACCAGTACCCTCGTACTTCGCGTGTGAAGTGAAACCAGTGGACCAGAATCAAACCAGTGTACCAATTTCAACCAAAGTACTTGTGTGTGAAAAGTACGCAGTTAACCAGACCAGCGACTTCACCAGCTATTACCACCAGGGAGACTTCAGAGGACATACCAGGTCACCACGTACCAGTCTTCAAGTAAGATCCTTCCTTTTTTCAACTTTTTTACCACACTCTATTCACCATTTTAATGCCCTCAACCATGGAGGCTCTATTAAACACCCAGAACCAGATCATGTCCGCGATTAAACATCATGTGTGTTAATTTCAAGAAGGACGGGCCGGATCGTAAGACGCGCGCCTATATAGAAAAACGTCTTGACATGTTGGACTCGTATTGGAATGAATTCCAAACCAACCATACCAGGCTATGTGCTGAATTCCAAGATCTTAACCACCACTATTTTACGGAAAACCATTACCAACGGACAAAAGATTTTTACCATGAGGTTAGGAGTATGATATCTAAATACGTAACCAGCGAACCCAGCAAACCATTTCTGAGACCAGCTACACCATTATCGTAGGGCTCAGATATGCGCGATTTTTCCTCTCCCGCCCAGGAGGGTAGCTCTTTTAGTTTTCCTGTGCCTAAACTTTCGTACTGTTATATCCTTTCCATGTTAGCCTTTTCCCTTACCTAAACCCTATCCATATTCTTTCCATCGACATCAGCAATCCTACTCCCTTTATATAAACATCCTCCCAAGTGCCCAGGCAGTCTCCATCTATCCTATCTCGTTGACGGTCGTGTGCCGAAATTACTAATTCTTTGTTTTTTCTATTTCCAATATTTTAGTTTGTAAAATAAACCTTTTTTTAAAAAGGGGTTCAGAAAGAACCCCATAACATTAATGGTGGCAGCGGTGGGATTTTTTAAAAAAAGTCCCAGGTACGCCTTGCGAACTGAACTGTAAATAAAACTGTACTATATTCAGTGTTCAGTGTTCAGTGATACTAAACTCAAAGTGAAATCACGGTAAAACAAACCAGTGTAACAAATCAGTGTTCCAACCCAAAATCATCAAAACCGTACTAAATCCAAAAAATATACTAAATCAGTGCTAAATCCAAACCATTTACTAAATCAGTGCTAAATCCTAAATCTGTGCTAAAGCCTAAATCTGTGCAACGTGTCTGTGGTTCCTGAAATTTCGAACAACCAAAGATTGACGATTACGTCAATCTCGCCGGGTCCAGCGCTCCGAGTTCCGAGAACGTCCAGCAGCCGACGAGACGCACGGGATGTTTATACAATCCGTTCTTATCGCCGCATTCCTGTCGCAGTAAGTGACTCTAGTACATTGATATAAAATAATTTTACACAGATTCACCGCGATATATTTACATCGATGTAAAATTTCTAGATTAAGCATTAGTTTAAGTCTTGTTTATAATTTGCGTAGTTTATAGTTTACTTTGATACAATGTCTGAAAGTCGAGCACCGAGTCCAAAACCTGAGGTCGCCTTGGAGGAGGATGAGGCACATATGGACTGTCTTTGTCCGCCACCTCCTGCTCCGTCTGGCCCAATTACTAGGTCAAACAAAAGAGGGGCAAATAAAACCCTCTGCTGCACAGCAAGCTCACGAGCTGCTGCTGCTGCTGATGATCACGACGCAATTCCTACTGGAGTTCTTTTTCAATTTATAAAACCCTATGATGGGTCGCGAGAAAAACTTCAATCATTCATAACCAATTGCGATAATGCAATTAATCTCGGAAATGACAATCAAAAAAATATCATTTTTTAATTTATTCAGTCCCAATTAGAGAACAAAGCAGAAAGTGCGGTCTTTATTAAAGAATTCGCTAACTGGTCCCAATTAAAAGAATTTTTACAAACACAATTCGGAGAGAAAAAACACTATACACATCTACTTGCAGAGTTGCAAAATTGCAAACAATTACTTAATGAACCGATCCACCAATATTCGTTAAGAATCGAAACCTCATTATCAAAATTACTAACCGAAATCTCAATCTCTAGTAAATCAAAGAAAGAGCTCCCAGGTAGAGTAGCCTCCATGGAGGATTTAGCCTTACACATATTTTTATTAGGACTTAAACCGAATATATCAAACATGGTTAGGTGTAGGGACCCTCAAAATCTAAACGAAGCCATTAATTTAGCGTTAAGCGAGGAAAAGATCCAAAATATGCTTCAAAAGAAAATTCCAACACCAATAAATCCGACAATCCAACGTATTCGTCCGCCTATACCACAGACTATATTTTGCAGGTATTGCAAAAACCCAGGTCATAGCATCGAAAACTGCAGGAAACGAGAATACAATAACAATAGGTACAGAACAAATCAAGAACAACAAAACAACAATAATAACCCCAGAATTAGGCCTATTCAATTTAATACGCATTACGTGAACGTGATACACAAAATTCATTCACCGTCCAAATGCCGGAAGAACCTAGCTACGATACAGTAGACAACCAAAAAAACTAAACGCTGTCTTGTGGCGGTGTCGCACGGGACACAATAACAAATCCGACACCAAAAAACGAAATAATATTAATCAAAATAAATTCATACATTCTAAATCTCCTAAATCCAACGTCACAATCACTAAATCCACTGAATCTCCTAAATCTAATATAACAGTCGCTGAATCCACTGAACCTCTCAAATCCAATACTATAGTCACTGAACCCACTGAATCTCCCAAATCCAATACTACAGTCGCTGAATCCACTGAATCTCTCAAATCCACTAAATCTCCTAAATCTAAGGTTGCATTTGCTAAATCAACTAGACCCTCCGAATCAAACACTGCAATCGATAATAAAAAAAATACTAAATCCAGAGAAGCAAACGTTTTCGAAATAATAAATGACCCAACAAAAACTCTCTTACCTCATGTACTAATAGAGTCCTCCATATCTGACCTTCCGTTAAATCTACTCGTAGATTCGGGATCCTCAGTTAGTTTAATTAAACGCTCCTGTTTGTCTCGGAATCCTAAACTAGAAAAAGACATTATTAACATAAAAGGTATTGATCCAACAGTCGAGTCAATTCAAACTGAAGGTCACTTTAAATTAAAAATTAGATTCCCGAAATCTCATAATATGTCACATACATTCCACGTTATCAAAGAAATTAACTTACCATATGACGGAATAATAGGATCTGACATGTTAAACACGAACAACTGTAAAATTGATTACAATGAAAATCGTTTATATATTAATAAAACCTTTTTAAAATTACACTTTTTCGAACCAGCCTACATTATACCACCTAGAACTGAAATGATCATCGAATGTTCTATAAAGAATCCTGAATTAAAGGAAGGACTCGTATTAGACCAACACTTAACTAAAAAGTTATTCGTTTCCAATTGCATAGCCAAAGTAAAAGAAAATAAGAGAATTAATTTAACAGTTCTTAACACGTCAGAGAAACCAGTAAATCTCAATCCCAATCTTTTACTCACCTTGCATCCCATAGATAACACATCTCATAAAAATATTAACTTTTGTCAACAACCTTGCTTAAATAGAACCAAAGAAGTTTTAGAATCACTCCGTGTCTCACACCTAAATCAGGAAGAATGCAATGCCCTATACGATACATGTTCCAAATATTCCGACATCTTTTATTTACCAAATGACACTTTCACCACTACTGACGCTATTCAACATGAAATACGTACCACTTCCGATCAACATATAAACGTTAAGTCCTATAGATTTCCTGAAGTACACAAACAAGAAGTAAAATCCCAAATTAAGAAAATGCTCGACCAAAAGATCATCCAACCGTCTCTATCTCCATGGTCCTCACCAATCTGGATAGTCCCGAAAAAAACCGACGCCTCAGGACAAAAGAAGTGGAGAATTGTAATCGATTACCGTCGCCTTAACGACATCACAATCGGCGAAACATACCCAATACCTAATATAGTCGAGATTCTCGACCAACTAGGAAATTCCAAATACTTCTCCACTCTCGACTTAGCGTCTGGCTTCCATCAAATTAATATGTCGCCGAAAGACGCATGCAAAACAGCATTCAGTGTCCCCGAAGGACACTTCGAATTCACTAGGATGCCATTCGGGCTCAAGAATGCGCCAGCAACATTCCAACGTTTAATGAACAATGTCCTCACAGGGCTTCAAGGAGAACGCTGTTTCGTTTATGTCGATGACATAGTTATATACTCTCCTGATTTGCCCACTCACATAAAAAACATGACTGCTATTTTCGAAAGACTCCGTTCATTTAATCTCAAACTGCAACCGGACAAATGTGAATTCCTAAGAAAAGAGGTTGGCTATTTAGGATATATAATTTCGGAAGACGGACTTAAACCGGACCCAAACAAAGTCAAATGTGTAAAAGAATTTCCAATCCCAAAATGTCCAAAAGACATAAAATCATTTTTAGGACTAATACCTTCCTTCTCTTTAAATAGGTCCCGCGTTGGAACAACAAAATTTGTTGTTTCAACTGCGGTTAGGGCAATGCAGGCTGATCACCTGATTGTCTGTAAAGAAAGATGATCCATGCGTCGGATGGGAATGTAAAGAGTCGGTCCTGCTACTGATCTGGTCTACTGGATCTACTGGTCGATAGTAATCGACGCTTCATTCCTGATTTTTCTAAAACCTCAAAACCCCTAACATCACTCCTTCAGAAAGATGTGCCGTTCGACTGGACAAATGAACATCAACTATCCTTTGAAACTCTAAAAAATAAACTTCTATCCGATCCCGTCCTCATATATCCAGATTATACGAAACCTTTTAACCTCACCTGTGATGCCTCTAATTATGCTATATCTTCTATCCTTTCTCAAGGTCCTGTTGGTAAGGACAACCCCATAGCCTACTCTTCAAGAACACTAAATAAAAGTGAAATCAACTATAGCACAACAGAAAAGGAACTGTTGGCAATAGTTTGGGGATGCAAAACCTTTAGACCCTACTTATTTGGTCGCAAATTCACTATTGTAACAGACCATCGACCTTTAAAATGGCTGTTTAATCACACCGATCCAAGTAGCAAAATGCAAAGATGGCGACTCCAACTTCTAGAATACGAATACGATATTGTATACCAAAAAGGAAAATTAAATTCCGCAGCCGACGCACTCTCCCGATATCCCGTCAATCCTGTCTTACCACAAAAAGACCCTCCTACAAATTCCAGCACTGGAGAGATAGATCCGAATACCTTAGACCGAGATCTGATGGATTTACTTATCTTCGATTTACACATCTTTCGATCCGGATGAACTCATAACACCAGCAGACCTTAACCTAGATGAAACTGAATTAATAGAACCAGGACCTGGCATAAGCCAACAAATTATTGAATCTGACCTGCAAACTCCTCCTCCACTAAACCTAAGTCCATCGCCCCCTCAAGAACCTGAAACGACAACTCCTCCTGCACCCTCTCCTATACTCCACGATCCTGTAAATGAAACCGAAACTTCAAATGCTCCTTCTCCTTCACCTGACCCTCCGCCCTCAAGTCCTCTGCAGTCAAGCCAACCTGAAAAAGATAAAAATGGTGAATCATATTCAAAATTCTTAAGTTTAAATAATAAATCTAATGATACACGTATCATACAACATAACGAGGATCTCCTTAAAGGACCTCAGAAACTAATAATAATTCCAACGTCAATTGATATGGATGAATCCATCCCATACGTTCAGGAAATAATCAATAATTGCCCTGAACCTGTCCGTGAAACATTCTAAAAACAAGAAAGGTCTCTCTTTGAATACTTACCTGTCGGAAGCAACAATAAAATTTATCTCTTCCTTTTCACAAAGGTGCACCACTTTGATTCTTCCACGTATCCAGATATCTTTAGATCTTAAAAAAATATAAGAAACCAAATAATGTTAAATTACCCATCTATTAACGACGTGAGCATAACAGATTTTCGAAATCCATTTGATAGGCTTTCTTTCGTAAAAATATATAATATGCTTAGTCACATTTTCGATGGAACACATATCACTATTCATGTTTATCATAATAATATAATTTATCCCGTTCCATCAGAAATTCAGAAAATCTTAAAAGAAAACCACGATATTCCCATCGCCGGACACCTAGGAAGTAGTAGAATGCTAAGCCGCATTAAGGAAAAATATTTTTGGAAAAATATGCGCAGTGACATTGAAACCTACGTGAAAAAGTGTTCGTCATGCCAGACCAATAAAGCATTACGTAAAATCAATCGTGCACCTATGGTCATAACATCTACATCTACAGCTCCCTTTGAAAGACTAGCAATAGACGTAGTAGGACCTCTCCCTGAATGTGGAACAGCAAAACTAAAATATATTCTAACAATGCAAGATGATTTAACCAAATTTAGTTTAGCTTACCCTATGCGCAGCATAACTGCCGAAGAAACTAGCGAGTGTCTTGTACATTGTATCTCGCTGTTTGGAATCCCGAAACGAATTCTTACGGACCAGGGTACAAACTTTACCGCAGAACTATTCAGTAAGACTTGCGAATTATTCAAAATTAAACACTTATTCTCATCTCCGTATCACCCACAAACGCAAAGTGCTTTAGAAAGATCACATTCCACTCTGAAAGAACACCTCAAATCTCACATTAATGAAAATCAAGACAATTGGTCACGATATGTATATACAGCTGTATTAGCATATAACACCGCCATTCACTCTACTACACATTACTCACCTTACGAATTGTTGTTCGGATACAAACCATATATTCCATCATCCGTATATGACGATATCTCTTCTACCACTTACCCCGAATACGTAAAGATGCTACAACACCGCCTAAAGTACACTCGCGAAAACGCCCTAGAACATATTGACAAATCAAAACAGACTTCAAAAAACTACTATGATTCGCGAACCCGATCCGTAGAATATAAAGTTGGTGATTTTGTATACCTAAAAAATCACTTAAGGTTGAGAAAAGCTCTTTCGCCTGTATGGAAAGGGCCATACAAGGTGGTTAAGATACATGGTAACCATACATTGTCTCTATTAATAAATAGACGACACGTAAGACATCATTATGATGAAGTCAAACTTGCTGAAGTCCAAGACTCAGTACCAACTCGAATGAGTCCAAACTTTAGTAGTTGAGAAGATAAAATATAATGATTAGTTAGTTTAGTAGGCATAGAAAGATTAGTAGATTAACAATATTTTAAAATTTTATTACAGCGGATGGGCTTTGGACAGCCAAGAATATGTTAAGGAAATCAAGTCAAGTCCTGGTATATATTTTGATCCGATCGGACAGCTTAAAATAAGAACCGGATACCTCGATGTGGTCACCCCTCGTGACATATCATTTATACAACCACACATTAAAAACCTGAATTCCGTATTAGGCACGATACGCTTCACATGTCATCGCTTAGAAAACCAAAATGGAATAGACCTAAAATGCTTAAGTATATTAGAACCTTTAACCATTAGATATAATGATTTAGTTTCTGACTTTGCATCCATATCTCACTTGACCAGTGATAGAGCCAGGCGAGGAGCATGGTTTGGTGGTATTGGAATGATCTCCAAGACCATCTTCGGTACTTTGGACGAAGACGATGCTATAAAGTATGACAATGCAATCCAAACTATTCAAAATGATCAAAAACAATTGAGTTCCCTATTGAAAGAAAATATATTAGTAACAACATCTACATTGACAGAGTTTAACTTTACATTACATAAAATAAAATCTAATGAAGCAAATCTTTTACTAACTATTGATAATTTTGCAGCTAAAGTAAGTAATTTATCTACTATCGTTAATGAACTTTATATAAGAACTGAAATAAATTCAATTTTGAGCAGTTTGGAAGCAGCCATGTTAACCTTGTCATTTCAACTGGAAAACATAATGAATGCAATAATGTTTAGCAGTCAAAATATTATACATCCAGCCATTTTACCTCCATCTGTGTTGTACCAGGAGTTGATCGATAATCATAGATACGTGTCCGGAGCTGTAAAACTTCCAGTGAACTTAGAATTAAGCAATATGTTTAAACTTATTAATATATCTAGTGTCATAAGTTTTAGTTTAAATAATAGGATTACTTTTGTATTACGAATACCATTAGTAGCAACCAATGTATTTGATATATATCATAACATACCACTGCCTGTTGCCCATAGCAATGTCAATAATAATATGTTTAGTTATATCATACCCAGTAATAAATATATAGCGATAGATAATTCCAAATCAGAATATTGTGTACTAGAGTCACTCGAAAGTTGTGCGACAATAGACCAAGACTCCTACGTGTGTAACATAACAACTATGTTCTCTACTAGTGCAAACCCTAATTGTGAAAGTGAACTTATTACTAAAGTATTAAATAGTGTACCGCAACAATGCAAAACAGATTTTATAGAAGGACATTTAGATATCTGGAAAAAAATTACTAACAATAAGTGGATTTTTGTACAAACAGAAACTAATAAACTTTATGTCGAATGTATTAATCAAACTGTTGTAAAATTAAACATAATTGGTACAGGATTCTTCTTTTTACCTACAGGATGCACAGCTTATTGTAAAAGCACAAAACTCATTTCAAATCCCTGTACCTACAATTAGTACAATTCTGTAAATATACAACCAGATTTTAATATAATTAATGATACATGCTGTACACTAGATAACCTCAAATTAATCAAAAGCAATAAGCCCCCTATCCATTACGAAAATATAGATTTAGACGCATTTACCCTAGAGGCAAAAACAAAATTAAAATCAATAGCACAAGAAACAGACAAAATAATTAATAAACACTCAATAATCAGATACGAGGCTCATTACTCTGTAATCACTTTAATTCTTATTATTGCAGTCTCATGTTATGTTATCTTTAGAATTTATCTTTTAATAAAGGGGCACAACCGTCAAACTCATACTTCACCTTCCGTAACCCTAAACTTACCCAGTCCTAGCTCCTCAGTGAATCCAGATACAAACCTCAATCCAGCTTCTCCCAGATGCAGAATCCATTCCCAATCTCCTGTCACAGACCCTGTCTCACCTAACCAAACTTCGGTCTAATCCCCGAAGTTTAGTCCTAGCGGAGGGAGGTGTTATATCCTTTCCATGTTAGCCTTTTCCCTTACCTAAACCCTATCCATATTCTTTCCATCGACATCAGCAATCCTACTCCCTTTATATAAACATCCTCCCAAGTGCCCAGGCAGTCTCCATCTATCCTATCTCGTTGACGGTCGTGTGCCGAAATTACTAATTCTTTGTTTTTTCTATTTCCAATATTTTAGTTTGTAAAATAAACCTTTTTTTAAAAAGGGGTTCAGAAAGAACCCCATAACAGTACCAAGGCAATTCCAATAGGGTAGAAGAAATGCTTCGAAAGCAAAAGAGCAACTTCAAGGCGCTTTCTCGAACCATAGAGGCGGTCGACCTTGAAAGCTGCTCCGAACGCTGGGAGTTCAAAGATATTTTAAGAAGTATTCAATCGAGATGGTCGGTCATTGATTCTCTTCATTGGGATATTGACAGCGAGGGATTGTTAGAGAACGAGGACTATGAGACAGCCTTCGTTGAGATGGAGAGAAAGTACTACATCATGAAGAAAGTCGTGAACAAACAGATGTGGTCGTCATCTTACAGGGAAAGTTCAACACCACAAATGGACATTCCCACGTTCAGCGGAAATTACCAAGATTGGATATGTTTTAAGGATTTGTTCTCCGAAACTATTCACAATAATAAATCCTTACCAAATGCGCAAAAGATGCAGTTTTTGAAAAGTAAGCTCCGCGGGGAGGCTGAAAAATTAGTTTACCATTTATGCATTAATTCAGAAAATTATGAAGTGTGCTGGGAAATATTAAACTATCGTTACCATAATACTAGGTTAATATTTAATTCCCACATATAATTATTATTAACCATGCCTACCATTTAACAACAATCTGCAGCGGTCATCAAAAAATTACATGACACCACCAACGAGTGTCTTAACTCTATAAAGGCAATGGGAATCGACATCACTAATTGAGACCCATTGATTGTATACATTTTATGCCAAAAGTTAGATACCGAAACCCATCACGACTACATAGAGTCGCTAAAGAATCCTAAGGAACTGCCGTCTTTGTCTGAATTTTTGAAATTTTTAGAAATGAAGTTTACGTCTCTAGAAAGCTCTCGTCGTAAGCAAGATTTCAACAAAACAGGTCCACCTCAAGTATATCAAAACCAATACCAAAAACTATGGGTCGATAAGCAACGAAATAATCATTTACATAACTTTACGAACAGAAACTTTAAACTAAGGCAAGTTGTAATAAACTATGCCAATACGAAGCCAATGAACATTGCGACGAACTTCACAACGGAAATGCATACTCTGTAAAAACTTTTGCCATGAATTGTTTAAATGGAAACAATTTCTGGAATCGTCACCGCTGAATAGACTTAAAGTAATAGAAACAAATAAATTATGTAAAAATTGCTTCATTAACCATGATGACAAGGAATGTTCTTCGGAAAAAACTTGCCGTTTTTGTAACCAACAGCATAACACACAAACACTTCTACACAATGCCCTTGTTACTTTTGCTCCCTCTACTTCTAGTAATACGAACATCATTCATCCTACCAGAAAAAAAAAGTTACCAATGCACCACAAGAAACCAGGCCCAAATTATTAGTGACAGCTAAAATTAATATACGGTCCATTGATGGCTGTCACCATACCATGCGAGCCCTTATAGACCCGTGCGCAGAGTTTTCTATTATTACTGAGAATGCCGCCCAACTTTTAGGCCTACCAAGGATTAGGCGCCACTGTGTGGTGGTGGGAGTTGGTACGAAAGCCAACAATAGTCGAGGAGTTGTTCAGATTGCAGTATCTTCGATTCATAAAATTTTTACATTTAAGACCGTAGCCTATGTTATGAAAAATGTCGTTGGGAATTTACCAAGCGAATCCTTTGAAAAACCAGCGTGGCCGTATTTACAAAACTTACCACTAGCCGATCCGGATTTTTATAAAAGTAGACCAGTAGATTTAATTTTAAGTGTCGATGTTACGAATTAATAATTTTACCAGGTTTAATTCGTAATAACACGTCACTACCAATCGCGCAAAATACCAAGCTCGGTTGGATTTTAAGTGGAACTATTAAACCATCCCAACAATCTTGCAATTTCATCATGATCGATTTGCAAGATATACAGCGATTCTTGGAGATTTAAGATGTCTCGGACAACTCTATACATATATCTGATGAAGATAACTATTGCCTTCATCATTACCAGCAGCATACGATGCGCCAACTAGATGGACGTTACGTCGTAAGATTACCTCTCAAACCAGAGATTACCGAAAAATTGGGTGACTCTAAAACCAAAGCTGTGGCCCAATTTCATCAGTTAGAACGAATATTTTCTAAAAATAAAATTATTGAACAAAACTACAAACAATTTATACATGAATATATTAATTTAAACCATATGAAGAAATGCAATACTTCAATGTTATTTGCCTCACCATTGTGTAATACGAACGGATTCAACGACCACTACCACGCGAGTTGTTTTTAATGCGTCAGCGAAAACTTCGACTGGATTTTCGTTGAATGACCTTATGTACAGCGGACCAAATTTGCAAGAAGATTTATTTGCACTCATTTTAAGGTGGAGGCAGTACCAAATAGCCTTCACAGGTGATATAGGGAAGATTTTCAGGTTTATAAATGTCCATGAGGATGACCAGCCGCTCCAGAAGATTATGTAGAGAGACTCAGATATGATTGCCCTAATCATTAGAAGAATACCAACTTACCACTGTCACATACGGCACCAAGGCCGCACCATTCCTAGCCATGGTGACATTGAAGCGTCTGGCTAAGGATGAGGGTCACCGTTATTCAGAAGCAGCTGAAGCTCTGGCTACCAGGTTCTATATGGATGACCTGCTTCATGGACAGCATGACCTGGAATCTGCTAAAAAGTTAGTTTCTGACCTCATAAATCTCCTTAAACTAGGTGGATTTAATTTAAGGAAATGGTCGTCTAACAAACCAGATGTATTACCTGATAACCAGTCATCGTGTGAAGACCAAGCATATTATGTTTTTAAATACCAGGAATCAAATAAAGCATTAGGACTTAGGTGACATTCTAACGAAGATTATTTTACATTCCAATTAAAATCCGAAACAGTCTGTAAGCTAACCAAAAGAAGTTTGCTCTCGAATATATCGAAAATATTCGTCCAATATCCGCTTGGATGGCTTTCACCCTTAACCACAAAATTTAAATTACTTTTCCAAGAAGTTTGGGTTTTAAGCCTATAATGGGACGACGACCTTTCAGCTAATATAAACAAAAGATGGAAAATCATGGAAGCTGATATCATCAATATTAATCATATACACATACCGAGATGGATACAGTGTTCTAAGAACGATACCATAGAATTACATGGGTTTTGTGATTCATCGCAAAATGCCTACGCTTGTGTTGTGTACTGCAGAGTCAACAATATTCACAGCAACCAATTTTCTATAGTCCTAGTGGCTGCTAAGTCTCGTCTCGTACCGGTAAAGAAAAATGTTTCGTTACCGAGATTAGAATTAGGTGCCGCTGTTCTACTTACCACGGTCATGAAAATCACCTGTAATTGCCTAACAGATTACAAGATCAAAATCTACGGTTGGTCCGACTCGACAGCAGTTTTGGGTTGGCTAAATGGCGATCCAATTAAGTGGAAACCATTCGTCGCGAATAGGGTGAAGCAGGTGATAGACGTTATACCACCAAGTAGCTGGCATTATGTGACAAACCAAAGATAACCCAGCTGACTGCGCGAGTAGAGGTATCACCACAGAACAGCTGATAACCATTCCATGTGTTGGACAGGACCCCACTGGCTACAATCATTCGAAGAGTCAAAATTAACCAATTCATCATATACTACCAGCGAAGAGCTTAAAAAACCAGTATTAAATATAAACGTCACAACGATTAAATGTGAAAACAAAGTCATAGAAAATATTATTAACAGATACAGCGATTTTACGCGAGCTTCCAGAGTACACCTAAACAAATAAAAACCACGTTACCTAACTATACTTGAAATAAGAAAAGCTAAATACTTAATTATAAAATATGTACAGCAAATAGAATTATTAGAAGATATGCAAACTATTAAAAATCATAACCAACCTAACGCTAAGAGTAATTTACTAAAATTAAAACCATTTATTGATGACCAAGGACTTTTGAGGGATGGGGGGCGATTGACCAACGCCAAAATAGTAGATAGAATGAAACATCCGTGCATTTTACCACATAACCATCAACTTACCGACATGCATTGACCAGGCGCATAAAATGACCTTCCATGGGGGTGCACGATTAACCTTAGCTTGGTTGCGTCAACAATATTGGATTTTAGGAGGAAATAATGCTGCAAAGAAGAGGCTGCGGAGATGTGTGCTGTGTAGAAGGCACGACCCCCTGAAACATGACCAGTTGATGGGAGATTTACCACCAGCCAGGATCAACAGAACCCGTCCTTTCTACTATACACGGGTTGATTTCACTGGTTTTGTTGACGTCAAGTCTGCAAAGGGAAGAGGCGTGAGATGTACCAAGGGATATATCGCCGTCTTCGTGTGTATGGTAACCAAGGCTCTGCACTTGGAGTTGGTCTCTGATCTCACTGCTTCATCATTCTTGGCAGCCCTACAAAGGCTTGCGGCCAGGAGAGGATCGCCCGGTCACATTTATAGTGACAACGGGACGAATTTCATAAAAGCGAATAGAGTCCTGCAAGAAGAGATAATTAATTAAAAATCTATAAAAAATGTCGATTTTTATGTAGAAACAGCTGATATGTCAATAGAATGGCACTTTAACGCGCCTTCTTGGCTTAGCGCAGGCGGTCTGTGGGAGGCGGCCGTGAAGAGTCTTAAATACCATCTGAAGAGAGTGATAGGCGAGCAAAAGCTTACCTACCAGGAGTCCTCTACCTTGTTAGCTCAGCTAGAGGGCTGCTTCAACTCTAGACCTCTTTGCCCGTTGAGTGAAGACGTTGAAGACTTAGATTTCCTCACTCCGTCTCATTTTCTTTCTAGTGGACCAACATTAACCATTATTGAGTCTGAACACGATCTACGAACCAGATGGCAGCTAGTGCAAAAAATTAACAATATGTGTGGAAGAGATGAAGAACTGAATATATTACACAATTGAACTCAAGATAACACACTAAGTAGCAACATTCACAACCAAACTTATATCTAGGTGATATTGTTATTATACACGATGCTAACCTGCCACCGGGTAAATAGGCTCTCGGTCGAATCGTGCAGCTACATCCGGGGCAAGATGCCCATCTATCATAGTATCATAGTAAGAGTAGTTTTCGTAAAAAGAAAAAATGGCGTTGTGAAGAGAGAGACGACTGGTCGTGAAATTATCGCTTTTACCAATTAACCATTCCAAGGACGAGGACATAAACCAAATCCCCCAAAATACTGATTATAACCAGCCGACTAACCAGTCTAATAATAATTTACCAAAACCAAAACGGCGAGCTAGAAAAGGCATTTACCATTTATTTACCATGACACTAACGTTGTTTACGTTTTTATTTAGCCACATGTGCATATAACACAATAAACTTTAACGGCACTCAAAGTTTATATTTTGATAAAATATCTACCATGCGATTAGTTCAAGACGAATGAAACTGATAGTATATTATGATTTAGAACCATATTGGCAAGGCAGTAAATTATTATCTAAATGGGAATACTTGTGCTTCTACATTAGATCAAAATAGGTCTCTCGAAAAACTTTGTTTTCGAAAAACCGATTACGAAAGCTGTAAAAATGATATAACGCAAATAAAATGGGCCGAATTTGCAGAGACTATGAATTGTGATGACTTTGTACATTTCTTTTATAATAAATTATACTTACTCATTAAACAACATACCCCTAAGTCTAGAGTCCCTAGTAATAAGTACCCAATTTGGTTCTCCAAAAGCCTTATTCGGATACTTTCATCTAAATCCAAAGCTCACACTAAATTTAAGCGTTCTAGTAATCCCAGAGATTATGACACCTTCTCCATGTTGAGGGCTAGAGCTAAAACTGTCATCAAACACTGCTTCAAGGAATATATCACCCGAATCGAAGACGATCTTAAATTTAACATCAAGGCTTTCTGGCGCTACACTAAGAGCAAACGCGTAACGAATACCATCCCAAGTTGTATGCATTATTGTGACAAATCGGCAAATACGGGTATAGGCATTGTTAATCTGTTTGCAAGTCACTTTTCTTCAGTATATTGTAATAATAAGACAAACAATAATAATAATTACACTCCAAAATTCCCACCATCTATCTACCCTATTAGTAATCTTACCATTTCTAAAAATGAACTCCTTAAGGCAATGCAAAATATTGACGTTTCGAAAAGCGGGGGTTCCGATGGTATACCGCCTATTTTCATTAAACTATGCGCAGATGCTCTGGTTGCTCCACTGTCAATCATATTCGATAAATCACTTATGAAGGTACATTTCCAAGTTTATGGAAGATTGCAAAAGTGACGCCTATTTATAAATCGGGAGATAAGACTGATGTCAATAACTATAGGCCCATTTGTATATTGAATTCATTTGCCAAAATTTTTGAAAGCTTTGTATATCAGCACATGTATACACACCTAAAACACATACTAGATTCACGACAACATGGATTTATTACTGGTAAATCAACTAATTCTAATTTACTTTGTTACACAACTTATTTATCCGACTCATTTAATAAAAAATGTCAGGTAGACTCAATCTACACGGATTTTTCGAAGGCCTTCGATAGAGTTGACCACCTAATATTGCTGGCAAAATTATATCATCTTGGAACTACTGGGAGTCTATATAGATGGTTCTCGTCGTTTTTGTTAAATCGTACACTACTAGTTGCTCTAAGTGGATATGACTCCATGCCGTTTGTGGCGACTTCTGGAGTGCCGCAGGGTTCAAACTTGGGCCCGTTATTATTTTTGATTTCTGTGAATGATTTGATAGGTTTAATAAAAAGCGAATGCCTTGCATACGCAGACGATATTAAAATATTCAGACGCATTTTAGATGTCTCTGACTGCGAGGCCCTTCAGGCTGACATCAATACAATAACAAATTGGTGCGATGAAAATCTTATGGTTTTAAATATTAAAAAATGTCAGGTCATAACGTTCTCCAAGAGCAGCAAAAACCTCATCAAATTTAATTACTTCATTAGAGGCGTAGATGTTGACAGAGTAAAGGTTGTACGCGATCTCGGCGTTATGTTCGACTCTGTTCTATCTTTTAGGCAACACTACGATTACATGTGCAGTAAGGCTAATCGTTCACTGTCTTTTGTTCTGCGTTACACCAGACCATTCAAGCAACCGCAGACTTCACTGATATTGTATTATTTCCTGGTAAGGTCGATATTGGAGTACTGCTCATCGGTGTGGTCTCCAATTTATAATGCTCACAAAGACCGTATAGAATCGATACAAAGGAGGTTTATCAGATCACTGTGTTCGAAATACGGTCTGAGACGCAAATTACCAGAGTACAGCCAGCGACTCACGCACTTCCACATGATATGCCTTGAAACTAGAAGACTAATCAGTGATTTATGTACGTTACATAAAGTAGTTAAAGGTAACTTTGATTCTGAGTTGTTAAGCCAATTACACTTTAAAATTCCCACTCGATCTGTACGCACTCCGAAAGTATTTGATGTTCCTTTTAATAATAACAATGTGTCTATGAATAGTCCACTAATTAGGATGTGCAACCAATATAACACAATATGTCCTGAGGTAGATGTGTTTTTCAGTAACATTAATGGGTTTCGAAAAGATCTGTATAAATTATTGTAAACATTAACAGCTTTTGCTCGTCTTTTTTGTTTGTTCTATTTTGCTTTGATTTTTCCTATTTTTCTTTATGTTTAAAAGTGTTAGGTAGCGTGTAGCAATAATTTTGTATGTAATAAAATATTTAGATAAATAGAGCTGTATACAGTTAGAATTGGACTGCAGATTTATATAAGTTGTAGTGTTTAAAAACATTCTATGTTAGTTATAGTCTGTAGCCTGTTACTGTATTTAATAAATAAAATAAAATAAAATCTAAATATATAGACCACATGGAATATCTCTGCAAGGAATCATCAGTAAGAAATCATTGTGAGTCCATTCTAATACAATTACGGCACAGCTATACAGAGTTAATGCATTACAATAACATTCTGTCGACGCAGCAGTTCCCACACGGGCGTACGCGCGGCGAAAACGCGGCCTTATCAACGCCGTGGGTAATGTTGCACACGCGCTGTTCGGCGTACTAGATGACCAATTAGAATTAGATAGAAAACCAACCAAGAAGCAGAATATAATGTATTGAAAAGTATGCAAAGCTCTACAGATAAACAACATAAAATATTTACTAATTATCTCAACCAGTTAGAAAATATTACCAACGACGTAAAGAGTCAATTAAAAGATGTAGAAACTACAAATGAATTTTTGTTATGCTCTATGGCAGATAACAGTTTGCAGTCGAATTTAAAAAATATGCAGGATGTTCTATTAGATACAGTTTCGGAGGAAGTTTAACATGCATCTTTTGAAACCGACCCGCTTTTAGATGAGTTAAATATTATTTCAGGAAAATTGTCCAACTATTTAAGTTTACCGATTGACAATCCTCACACCGAATTTAGCAAAATTAACCATTTACTTAAAGTTAGAGCTAAAATGTTTAAAGATTATTTAATTTTGAAATAAGACCATAGTGTAATAAGACCATACCATTAGTGAGTAGGGATAATTACCAAGTCTATAAAATTTATCCTATACCAAGAATAAACGGCAAAAATGCTCCCCCTTGTTCCAGCTTCGGATTACATAGCGATCAACTTACGAAGAGACTCATTCATGACCATATCGCAATTTGAATTGCATAAGTGTATTAAATTAGATTCCGAAATACAACTTTGTTCGCTACAGAAACCAATTTCACATATGAGTCATGATGACATCTTGTGCTCCAAAGATCCGAAAACGAAGCTCTGCAAAACCAAAACTGCAAGGTGCCAAGACTGGTGGTTCCAATTAAACGATGTTAATACTTACTTTTTCTTTTGCTGCAACTCGTGTCCAGTGCGAATCATTTGTGGAGAGCAAATGTTTTCCAACCTTCTAAATAATAGCGGTATCATAAGGCTGGGATCAGACTGTGTTCTGAAAGGTAACGACATAACCATTTATGCTCAAAGACTTCAGAACAATACTTTAACTATCAAGACTGATATACCAACGATAGACATTCTTCCCATAAACCACATCTTTAACCAGAACAAGACGTCCGTGTCGCTAATTTCAGAGCCAGCTTCAGTTTGGGTGGTAACAATCAGGATTTAGATGTTTATAGACTTTAAAATGAAACAAATGCGTTCAGAGAGTGGTCTAAAGGGTGGTATATCCTATCACGACGTTCACCATTACGTCGCAATATATGTGGTGGCGGGTGTGTTGGTGTCCGGGACAGTCGCGCACGCCCTGCGGCGGTGGCGCTCGCCGCCAGCCGCCGCCAGGACTCCAGCGCGCTGGCAGCTGCTAGCGCAGCGCCAGCGCGTCGTGCCCACCGCGCCCTGTGCCGCAGGGGCTGGCGAACGCAGGGTTTGTGTATAGTGTTAGAGATCAGTGTGTAAGTGTAGTAAACCATGGGCAATCAAGTGTTAAAAGTAGGTAACTTCTCCTATAGTGCATAAGCATCATTTTAGTGATTATTGTGATAGAGACATTAGGGGTGCCATTAGATTAAGCAAATATTGTTTATAACCTTGTCTCACGTCACTTACTAACCATTAAACTATTAATTTTTTTTATACCATTATCACAACCATTCTTTCTTCTCACGCAGTGGCAGCATGTACGGTCAACAGTTGTTATATGCACGATCGATAAAAGACTTTAAAAAAAAATCCTTTTATTAAAACACTACAGTACTAGCTTTACTTTACATAGACTTAACTTATTGTCTATCTTAAATAATAAGGAGACACGATCCCTAGCACGGAGTTATGACAATAACTACTTTATCAAGACTACTGCATCGTTTCTAGGCGAACAGAGTGTATTTATCAAAAAGGTATGGTTACTTGTTAGGGTGCTGTGAGTACAGTGGCATCATATGTGTGCGCAACTAGATAACAAGGGATACTATGGGACATTGTATAAGTTTTTTGGAATCCATTAAATAGCTAATCAATGTCCCTTATTATAAACAATGAGTTCCTTGTTCTATTCTTGGAGGAATATATAAGTAAATGTAATTATTATTTATCTTATGCGATTAAAAAGTTAAGGGAAGTATGCATCTTTTACACCCCCCGTCTTATATTGGAAATTATACTAAAAAAGGACCTGAGTATTTTCCAACAACAATTACTTTATAGGCAAGTATATGAAAATTCAAAAAGTAAGTAATATTTTCAATTATATATAAAAAAATAGGGATTTCGTGGTTCCTTTACATGAGGTATTAGTTTTTTTTTTTAAAGAAAAATGAATATAAACTATGAGTACACAATTAAAAATTTAAAGGATACATAATCAATTATTTGTCGTTAAGAAAAGAAATAATTAAATAAAAAATATTTAAAAAAAAACTATTATTCAGAATAATTGATATATAATTTTTTTTTATTCTTAAAAATAATGGTTAAATATATATATATATATATATATATATATATATATATATATATATATATATATATAATATCAAAGTTTTAATTAAATCTAATATTACATAACATAAAAATAAACATTTTAGTTTGTAATATTATTCCTTATTTACTAAATAAAACAGAACTACTTAATTTTGTGCAAATATTGAACATTTAATCATTTGATTAAATATCAATTAAATAACATAAAAGAAAAATTATTAATAATTGTTTGCAACTAAATTTAAGAATTTTTTTAAAGCGTGACACTATTGTTTGCAGGTTTTCAGGGATAATATGAGTGACAGTAGAATAATGGGGTTCACAGGGAGCTTCTCTGCTTTCCTGGTGTTGCTGCATCTCGATGTCTTCGCTGCGATGACGTCGTCTACCAGGACATCTCAAGGAGTGATAAAATCCAGGTACAAATTCTTCTTGGGCTATGCAGCAGTAGCGATATATTACGTAGCCAATTACACAAACGGCAATTATATATAATAATATAGAGTTTTGTTGCAACTCGGTTTTGTAAAACACTCCGTTTAATTCTTGTTTTATGTCTGACATTTGCTGGGCTTCCATTTTGAGGTCGTCTAATTTTGCATGGTTGTAGTTTACTGGTTTTATTTCGACTACAGGTAATTTATTCACAAGAGGATGCTTGTACAATTCTTCTATTATATTTATTTTTATTTCAGGTAATTCCAATTGCGTTTTTACTACGCCTTCGCCGTGGAGTTTGGTGCATTGCAGAGTAGCGGTGCAGTCATGCAGGAAATTGATTGTAGAAAAGTTCGACTGACATCCCTCGACAATATTGATAGGGTTTGTGAATAGAAATAACCATTTGCTTTTCGCTAGCCGATGTATAATTTTAAAGCCTCCTTTTGTTGACATGATATTACATAATTCGCTGTATTTTGATTTATCTTGATGTAAAATACTCGTTTCGCAAATTGGATCAGCATTTTCATCTTTAATGATTAGTGATTTGCAAACGTATTTATTCTTGTCGTAATGTTTGCACGTCGATAGTTCATCTAGGGTTTCATAGAACCTTCTATCTCTGGTTAAGCCTACATACTTTCTCTGAACTAATAGGGTGTGATATAAGGAGGATTGGTTATCTTTTTTGGGGAGGGATAGTAATTGGTAACCCACAAAACAATCCTCGTCTACAAGAGGTATTTCTAGAATTGAAACTAAAGTTAAATCTTCTAAATACGCGTTAAGATTACTGATTTTAATTAAATTATGACTATTGCTAAAACTTGGTATTTCTATGACTTTGCCATTTCTTTAATTCCTTTACTAAATTACTGTAATTTATTATATTTGCAGGTAATGTTCCAGACAAAGCGGATTCGATGGCGTTAATCAGTTCATCAACTTTAGAATTAATTAGCATTAAATTATCTATGACAAATTCATATAATTCGAAAATTGTTTCATGTTGTTTTACTTGCTGAATTTCATTCCTATTTTCCTGTACGTATTTCTGTATTTTAAGCATATTAAATTTATTACGCGTTCATTATATAATATTGAGTTAATAGTTTTATTAAAGGAAGCGATAACGGACGTTGTTACTTGTATTTGTTTACTAACGAGATTTTTAACAGATTAGCCATAATTCTCGACGTTTCTGATTACGTCATTTATACTTCTTCGGTCGTCGGTATCCATGGTACCAAAAAGTATTCTAAGTACTGACCCTAAGGGATTTATAAGACCTCTTGTAGCTTTTTGTTGCTTCTTGGTATTTTTTGTTGGCAGGCAATTAATTTTTGATTCAATATCTTTAGATAATGTTCTAACTAAAGCTTGCAGATGTAAAGTTTCGATACTTTTTTTCGCGGCTCTTTCAAAGTTTTGGATTTGTAATATAATTGGTTTAAGTCTTTCGAAGGCTGAGATTACTCCATTATAATTTCTGTATGTGATTAATTTCCATGCATTATTCGAGTTATATAAGTCTCCTATAGGATTCAAGAATAATCCTGGGTTTACTTCCAGCTTCGTTACGTTCCCATGGACGAAGTAGAAGGTTGCACATCTGGAATATAACGACGAAAATAAGTTCGAAAATTATCTATTGATACGGTTAAAAGTTTATTACGGTCGATTAATAAAGTCGCGGTTCTAGAAGTAAATTTGGTTATTTTAAATGGTCCGGGCGATCTTATTCTAGTACCCGTTTTCTTTTAATCATTGTATAAAATTAAATCGTTAACTTTGTATGTGTGTGTTTTTCGTTTGATATTCACTCTAGCTAAACTACGTTCTTTACTTTTAATATTGGTTTCAATCGCTAATTTATGTAATTTGTTTAGTTTAGTAATTAATGTTTTATAATAAAAATCTGTCGTTTTGTCTGTATTCACCTTTCTTAGATGGTCGTGAGATTCACCGTACATTAGTTCAAACGGTGTAAATCCGGTAGGAGAATGTCGCGAATTATTATAAGTCATTATAGATATACTGAGAGCTAATTCACATGATATATTTTGTGTGTCGCCTACAAGACATCTCATGGTGTCTTTATTGTAGCGTGGACGCGTTCAACTCCTCCGTTCGATTGGGGAAATTGTGTAAGCGCCTCAGTTTTTTCGATATGTAATATATTGCATATTTTTTTCATGGCTTTAGAAATGAATTCCGCTCCTAAGTCTGAATGAACTCGTAGCGGTATTCCGAAGTGTTGACAATAATATAATAAAAGTTTAGAGACTTCAGTTGTTGATTTCTCTTTTAAAATGTATGCTGCGAGGAACTTCGTGAGTTCGTCTATAATAGTTAATACTTAATACATAAATTTTGCGACAACGCTCGCCTATTTCGATTATATCGATATTAATTCGTTCTAATGGTTTTGCAGTGCTAGAGGTTATTATAAATGGCTGTGTCCAATTCCTACGGTCTATTTTATTTTCTGACAAATATCGCATGTATTAATATATTCTTTACTTCTTTATTTAAATTCGGCCATTCGTATCTCAGTTTTATACGTCTAATGGTTTAATCGTACGTCTAATGGTTTCATCTATACCCTTGTGGGCTGTGAACCTTGAATCGTGATAATATGAAATAATTTTCTGGCGTTGCTCTATAGGCGGTGTTATTATTTGATTTGTTAGTTCGCAAATATTAAATACGAATTTCTTATCATGAAAGATGTAAGACAGTAATTGTTTCGCTAGGTCTACGTCGAACTCGCGTTCGTAGCGCGTCGTAGCGGGAATGTTTATATACAGGTTATTGTTCTCTAAGTCTTGGTCTATCAATTGAAATTTTAAATTTATTAAAGTTGTATAAAAATTTAATATATCTTCACAGTCCGTGTGGTTATTTCTGTTATAACAGAAATAAAAAGTTCTATCTTCTGTGTAAGGATCTGTAAAAATTTCGACTTTATTTAATTCGGGTTTAAGGTCATTTAAGGACGATCCGAAATATGTAGAAAGTAACTTAAAGGTTTCATCTTAAATTACACGGTAAAAATAATATAATATGTTTATGTTCATTATAAAAAATAGGTTTTGTGAGCTCGTTGATGTCTATTGGTTCGATAGACCCTGCTCATAGCTGTTGACGACTGTTGTTGTAGGTTTATTACTGTTGCTGGGGCCCGGTTGCAATTTCCTACAGAAGTCGATTGTATGCCCCTGCATTTTGCAATGCGTACAAAATCTGTCACTTTTATTCGATATTCTTTTATTATCGTTCGATTTATTATTTTTCACGTAACTCGAAGATTTTTGGACTGAATTACGATAATTAGATGTTTGTTTATTCGTATCATTCGTCTCGGAATTTCTACGTATATTATTGTTTTTATTGTAGAATTCGAGGGCTCGTTCTTCTTATAGTGCAAATTTAAAAGCTTCGTCGGTCGTAGTAGGCCTACGGGATCTTGTGACATTATAAAAATGCGGATCTAACCCGACTAAGAAGTTATTCATTAGAAGCTTTTCATATTCACTACATAAAATACCTGATTTGTCATTAATAATTTCTGTGTTCGATAAAAGCTCATTCTTTAAATTTTCGTAATATTCGGCGAAACACGCAACGGATTGCTTTGCGTGCTGAGATTCCAATAAGATTTCGCTAAGGGTTCGACATTTATTAAAATGCGCATCTAATTCGTCTAAAAAGTTATTTAGATCAGAGAAATTGCGCCTGTTAGCAAAGCTACCTGCTTTACCCTCTAATTGGGATATAGCTGCTGGCAATAATAATAATTTTTGCACACTGTTCGCCCAATTTTGTGCTTGGCGACAGTTTCTTATAAAATATTTTCGCTAAATTTTGGTATAAGACTAAATAATTGATTTGTGGGCATCAAGGGATCTAGCTTGATGTCCAGGGCCTTTTGATGATGGCTGGCAGAGTCGTGGGCACCTGGTCTGGGATCGGTCGACATATTTCCGATAGTTTTGGATCGAAGCAAAATTTTATTTAAAAATGGATACAAGGACGGTAAAAGAGAGCGAGGGAGATCCACACCCTAAAAGCACGAGAAAATATGAAAGACTTACAGTGTCAATATCGACGTCTTCATTTGCCCCTCGTTGTATGCTGCAACGTTCGGATGGCTTCTCCTTTTTGCAACTTTGCGTACCTACCTACCGACTGCGCCAAAATGTTATATGCACGATCTTTAAGACTTAAAAAAAAATCCTTATATTAAAACACTACAATACTAGCATTACTTTACATAGACTTAACTTATTGTCTATCTTAAATAATAAGGAGACACGATCCCTAGCACGGAGTTATGACAAGACTACTGCATCGTTTCTAGGCGAACAGGGTGTATTTATCAAAAAGGTATGGTTACTTGTTAGGGTGCTGTGAGTACAGTGGCATCATATGTGTGCGCAACTAGATAACAAGAAATACTATGGGACATTGTATAAGTTTTTTGTAATCCATTAAATAGCTGATCAATGTCCCTTGTTATAAACAATGAGTTCCTTGTTCTATTCTTTGAGGAATAGATAAGTAATTATAATTATTATTTATCTTATGCAATTAGAAAGTTAAGGGAAGTATGCATCTTTATATTTCTTATAACGTTTCCTCCTTTTGCATAATTTTCCTATAACGGGGTAAAAGTTTTCGTCTCACGTATTAGTATAAGCGATATCGGTGCACGGTGGTCTAACAGACGGCACGGCGCTGTATGTGGTGGTCGGCGCGGTCAGCATGCACGCGCGCGAGGTGGCGCGCGACGTTGCGGCGGCGCGCGAACGTGCCCCCGCATAGCGCGCACGCGAACGTGTAGCGCGGCGCGCGGTGCCGGCTCAGGTGGATGCGCATGAGCGTCACGGACTTGAAGCGCGCCGGGCACTGCTCGCACTGCAACACACAACCAGTAATAATATAAACAAATATTTATTGTTGTATCCCGACTCCCACTGTTTTTACCCGACTGCGCGACGCAATGGAGTGGTAATGTGTTTATCAGCCTATCTATGTATGTATGACCTCTGTGGCTCAGTGATTAGCGCGTCGGCGCTTAATCCCAGATTCATAAACATACGTCTCCCATACACTCTTAGGTAGCAAAACTCTCGCAGCGGGCGGCTCGAAAGAGATAGAAATACATGTGTCTCAGTACCTTCATATATCGACGGGAGCTCACTACGGCGCCAGCAGTCTTGGCGCGTAAACGTATAGTTTTGGACATACTGAGAGCAGAGTGTCTGAGATGTTTATGATTAGTGTAACAACTTTATAAAGTGAACGGTTTTACTATTTGCCTTATAAAATAAAAGGACGTACAGGATTTTTTCAAAAAGGTATTTATTCTGTTATATTCTATGTAAGTAATTATTATTATTGAAACAATTTTATACATTGCCGTTGTTAAAATTTTGATATGTAAACTATTTTATTAGGTATTAATTCGTAGTTATACTTATTTTTTATTATTAGTCGAGTACTTATTGTCCGGTAAATATATAGAATGGCCAACGTTTCATGACTTATTTGAATCCATTACACGTAAGGATTCGAAATTGGCAGATGTTCAAAAATTATACTACCTTAAGGGCCATATTACTGGGGAAGCCGAGCAATTGCTACAGCATGTGCCCATTACAGAGAGAGAGAGAGAGAGTGTAAGAATTTAGTTCAAGGATTGAGTTTATACAACATAACAGATTATGTTTTAATTGATTTGGTGCCAACCATACAGTTTCAAGATGCAGACATTTCAACTGCTGTCAACGATGCGGTCGTCGGTACCATATATTATTGCATCCGGAAAATCCGGCCACATCTCAAGGTTTGGTCAACGCGTGCCAAGCTATCCATGGTAATGAAGTTAGTAATATTTTGACGAATTTCGCAAACAGCTCAGTTGGTTTGCAGGGATAGGTAATGTTAACCACTGCGCTAGTTAAAATAGAGACAAAGAAAGCGTGTATTACTTTAAGAGCCTTACTTGACCAAGGCTCTCAAGACTCTCTTATTACAGAAAGGGCCGTTCAATTATTAGGACTTCGGAAGTCAGCTATAGAAGGGGTAGTATCTGGCGTGGGAGGAGACACTCAAAATTTATCAGTTAAGCACATGGTAGGATTTAAGTTACAATCTACTATTGGCACATTTAGTTGTGATATTCAGGGTTACGTTCTTAACTGTTTGTCGTCTACACTCCCAACAAACACTATCAAAATAATAGACTGGCCGGAGTTCCTAACTTTAGATTTAGCTGATCCTAGATGTGACAAGCCTGGTAAAATAGATTTGTTACTGGGTGCCGATCTTTACGTACTTATTTTAACACACGGCATAATTCGAAACCCATCCGGTACTTTGACAGCTCAGAATACATTACTTGGTTTGATCATATCCGGTCGCTTACCAGCGCAAACGACCAGTGCTCAGAGTATCTTGAGTTTACATATCCGGGAAGAATCCGTTAGTAAATTGTTGCGCAAATTTTGAGAACTGAAGACTGATCATCCAAAAGAATCACATCCCGGGAAGATAAGAGGTTTGAAGAATTCTTCGAATCAACGACAAAGCGAGATGAGTCAGGTTGTTATATTGTTCATCTTCCATTTGGTGATGAAGTACCCGACTGAAGCGGTACCCAATGTACGCCACATTGGGTACCGCAATGTGGCTTTAAGGCGAAGGTATTTTTTAGAAAAAAAGTTGAATCAGGACCCGGAGCTCAAACAATAATACTCGAAGGTGCTTAAGGAATATCTTGATATTGTGGCATTCGGTCATACGCCACCCGGGCCACCCGCGCCCCTGCGACGGAGATGCCCGAGCGTGAGTTGGTGTGCGTTCGGTTTTCCCAGTCTCAGCAGTGCGAACCGAGACGCGACGCCAAGAGGCCGCGCGCGCTTGTTAGCCATTCGTAATGAGAGGCCGCGCACGCGCTTGCTAGTTATCCGTAATTAAGTTATATATATATATATATATATAAGTTCAAATGCCTTTATGATTATTGTGCTTTCGTTCCATAAAAACTGTTACTGTAAATCGGACAATATAGCTGCTGTGTTCAATTGAATTTTTTGTTTCATTTCCTTAGCGTTAGCCTACCAACGCTCGACCATAAAGCTATAATGTTAATCATATGGAGCTAGTTCGAGATGGAGATCCAGTTCACCAAAGCGAGAGGCTTTATTTGCCTCATCCTGCAGTGGTGTGTCCCGAAAAAGCAACGTCGAAGGTGAGAGTTGTTTATGACGCATCTTGCCAGCGATCTAAACTAAACGGTTACTTACTAAGCTAAACGATCATCTTTTAGTTGGGCCACGTCTGCAGCCAGCTGCAACCTTCGCCATATAATTGTAAATTGGCGCACTTACCCAATTTTTGTTGCTGACATTGTCAAAATGTACAGGCAAATAAAGATTTCTAGTGAAGACGCCAACTATCAAAGGATATTGAGGAGAGAAAATCCCGAGGAAGAGGTTCGGGACTATAAATTACTGAAAGTGACCTTTGGAGTGTCTTCAGCTCCCTTTCTAGCTGTAAGAAGTTAGGAGCAAGTGGCGAGTGATGAAGGTGATTGATTCATTGGCAAAGGATAGTTTTAAGGGAATTTTATATGGATGACTTTATGTCAGGATGTGAAAATGAAGCAGAGGCAATAGAAATTTACAATCAAGTAGTGAATATGTTTGTAACGTAGTTACATCTCCTCTGTTCATTCAGAGGCTTTAGCGCCATCTGTCGGCGCACGTCCTTACTAAAACGGCGCCAGCTTTGCTATAATACTTAATTCGTAGATCGATTTTTTTGTCTTAAATCTTAGAAAAATAATAATTTAGTTTTTAATAATAAAAAAACAGTAAATTTGTAATATTATATTACATAAAAATTGATTATTGATATAATATCTTTTTATTTTGATTTCTGGATTTTTTATCTTCACGCTTTAGTTTCATAGTTGTCAAAAGTTTAAAAAAGAGGAAGGAAGGGTATATATATGGCACTTCTTCGAATGACATTTCTTTTTTGAATAAAATTTTCTATAGACTCAAGATGTAGTCGTTATAATAATTATATTTTAAACTCGTGTTCACGGTGAGTAATTTAGTATATCTGTGTTGTGAATATTTGGAAAATCATGCTTGTATAAAACGCATTAATTCTTTCATGTAAACTATCATCTTGGTAAAACTAGTTGTCAATTATTTGATTAGCCATACCACGTGCTATCATTTGTAGTTTCATTTTACATTCTTGCATTGTTAAAATATTAGGATATTTGTATCCATGCCTTAATTATTCTGTATATCATCTAATATATTGTAATGGCCACACAGCCCGTGATTTTTGATCGTTTGGGGTTAAAATCACACTGGCTGTGGGACGGGACTCCTAACCACACGTTTTTCGTGAATTTTTCAGGGAACTTCGTTACGGGTTCGAGGCACCGATTAAAAGGACTTATACCTAGCATTTTCCCACGTCTGGAGTTCTGAGTGCTGCTAGATATTGGACAGGGACTTGGTTTTGTAATCAGTCTGCACCGCCCTCTTGGACGATCTATCGACGTCGATCGGACGCAGCGGTGACGGAGAAGCAACCAGAAGCTGGAGCCCCATCTCGCTCTAGTGCTAGACTCCTGGACTAAAGACCAGACTCCTCAGCTAAGTTCCCACGTGGTTTAAAGCCCCTTAGATACCCTTCAGAGACCAAGAGGCTGTCTAGCCAGACCGTACGGCCTTCTGCCCACGACCCCTATTTTTTAAAATATATATAGGAGTATTGTCACGGAAATCTCTTTCATTTAATTTAACCCGTAACATGTTAAATAAGGGAGGTTTTCACAGAAATGAAAAATTTGTTACAGAAATGGAAAAACAAACAGTCAAAGATTATTACATTTGAAGAGATGTTCCAATCACATTTGATAAAGCAGAAAGTGGATGCTATTTTTATATTTGCTATGTTTTTTATGTTTTATTTCAGAAATAATTATTTAGAGATTTTAGGTACAAAAAATTCTCCGAAGAGAGTTTATTTTTCTCTAGGAGAGGGAGGAGTAAAGAGTAACAACCCTAGTAATATAAGCTTTGTCAGCTCTTTTTATGTAGAACAGCTGACATGTTGAATAAGCATATTAATATTGTATAAAAACGTAGGATTTAGTTGTTAAGTTGATTATAATTTTTGTAATACTAATTGTTATAATAATAAGTAGCAAAAACTATGTAAGTTTGAATTATTTTTTTTAAGTCAAATTTCTGACCAAGTATTTAATTCGCGCCTATTTCTCGAGTCTCGACATGGCGTCTAGATTCCATCAAATCAAAATTTAGGACGAATGGATCATTTCACGTATTTCGTAACACCAGAAGATCACTTCGAATATTTAAAAAAGCCTTTTGATCTACCTAATAGTCCTATCGTCTATCAAAGGATTATCAACGATACGTTGCGGGTAAATATAAATGATGGCAACACGCTAATTTATATTGATGATGTTCTTCTTATGAGTAATAGCATAGAAGATGGCATTGAGCTACTCCGTAATGTACTCGGAACCCTTACAAGCGCCGGTTTTTCTTTCAATTTACGAAAATGTTCATTTCTAGTGACTGAAGTAGAGTATCTCGGTAGGATCATAAGTAGGGGGCAGATTAGGCCAAGTCCACGTAAATTGAGGCATTGGTCAACACAAAACCTCCCGTAAACGTCAAACAGGTGAGGCAACTGTAGGTGAAGCTATATCAAACGGTATGCCTCCAAAACCGCTCCCATTGCTCATCTCACTCGAAAGAACTGCGAATTTTCCTGGACGTCTGAACACGAATCTATTCGCCAGGAGCTTATAGGGCTCTTGACAAACAAGCCAGTCCTAGCTATTTTTTATCCCAACTATGCTACCGAGGTCCACAAATGACGCCAGCAGTATAGGCTATGGAGCAGTCCTGCTACAGGTCCACCCCAATGGTAAGAAACACGCGATCGCGTACTTCAGCAAGGTTACACAAGGTGCTGAAGGTAAGTACCATTTGTACGAATTTGAGACGTTGGCCGTAGTGAAAGCACTACAAAACTTTAGACACTACCTCGTGGGATTAAAATTAACCATTGTCACCGACTGCAATGCTCTTAAGGCAACAGAACGCAAGAAAGACCTGTTACCCCGAGTTGCAAGGTAGTGGATCTACTTGCAAGATTTCAATTCCCCCATTGAGTACAGAAAAGGTGTACTTATGTCGCATGCTTACTACCTCAGCGGCAACCCCGTTTACCAGGTAAACTTAATTTAAAAGCCTCGTAATTGGGCTCATACTGCTCAGAAAAGTGACCAGGAAACCCAGGACCTACTCCAAAAACTGCAGGACGGTGCCCTAGACGCGCACAGGTATATGTTACTCGAGATGATCTACTTTACTATCGGTACACGCCGGTCGCAGAACAACCACGGTTATTATGCTACGTACCCAAAGGACACAGACTTAGTCTCCTCAGGATATTCTATGATGAGCGCGAGCACATCGGAGCTCAGTGGACCTTATCCTCAAGCGTTTTTGCTTCCCTGGCATGAGGCACTTTGTGAGTAAGTATTAGGTCCTTACATATGACACTGGCGTTTTGTCGTACTGGCCACTTTGATCTCAAATATATCTTCTTTGGTTAGGAATTCCAATTTCAAATTTATACCGCTATTTACTCATGGATTTTTATTTCAAAATGCGTAATTCATTTGTTTTTTCCTCTTTTGGTTTTTATTTGCGTCACTCTGTTTACAAAATGGAAAACTTGAAATATCGTATTATTTTCGAGTACGAGTTCCACCGTGGCACCAGTGCTGCAGAAACGGCTCGAAGGATTAATAATGTGTATGGCGGCAGTGTCACAAAAGAAAACACAGTGCGTTTTTGATTCCAACGTTTTCGTTCTGGAAATTTCGACCTGCAGAACAAGCCCCGTGGACGGCCGGAGACTAAAGTTGATAATGAAGAATTGAAGGCTATTGTGGAAGCGAATCCATCTCAAACCACGTTCAAGTTAGCTGCAGGCTGTGGTGTTAGTGATAAAACTGTTTTATTTAATCCACTTGAAGCAAATTGGGAAGGTGAAAAAGTTTGAAAGGTGGATACCTCATGAATTGAGTGCCGCAAACCGACAAACGCGCGTCGACTACTGCGTTACATTACTCAACCGGCACAATAATGAAGGGATTTTAAATCGAATCATTACCTATTATGCAAAGTGGATCCTATACGATAATGGAAGCGCTTATCGCAATGGCTGAAATTTGGATAACTTCTTGCAAGGGAAAAAATTCAACTCCGATGGGGCAGTCCAAAGCGCCTTCAAAGATTTTATTGATTCCTGTCCGAATGGTTTTTTTAGTAAAGGCATATACTTTGATTAAATAAATAAGTATGTTTTAAATAAATCGACTTTATGCTCCTCCTTTAAAAACACCAATTTCATATTTAATAATAACCTAATATTAGAATAGAAATAATAACGTGAATTGCCCTCTGAAGCTCAAGCACCTGAACAGACTTGTCGGGAAGATGTATGGCCACATGCTGGAGGTAGCTGCTCTTGCGGTGGAAGCTGGCATTACACTCCGCACACACGTACGGCTTCTCCCCCGTGTGCAGCCGCTCGTGGATCTGTTAATATTACATAATATATGTAATAATAATAATTTTATTTCAGGTAACAACAGACCCATATTCATAACAAATTAAGAAAATAATGTCATATTAGATTTATAATCATAAACAATTTTTTAGGTATTAATTATATTATTAGTATTTTCTTGTATTCATAATACATATAGAAATATGCTCCGTTCCAATTTAGAAAACAATAGCTTGCTATAATCCTACCAATTTAATTGTCACTTATATACCGTGGAATAAAAAGTATAATAAAACACGTTGATTTGCTCTTTTTTGTTTAAGTTTTGATTAAGGCGCAAATAGCCGCTAAAGTTCAAAAATCGCTCGGTTTGAGTCTCAAAAACTCTGAAAAATGGTAATAAAAAAATAAAAATAAATATACATCTCACATTTCGATTCTTCATCTTTACTATCATCGTTAATTTTTTTAATAAGACGAAGATTAATATTAAATAAATCAAAATTAAGTAGCCCTGTTTTCAGATTTCATTTTCTATCTACGTAATAACTACTACGGCTATAAAAATGGTTCTTCTAGGAAAATGTGAAGAATATATTCATCTAACATTTCATCGTAGGGTTTTTCGAAATACCGTTTTGTTTTCAAAAAATACGTAAATAACTATTATTATGTGAAAATATTCGTAAGCGGAACGTACGCGGGCGCGCGGGACAGTGAGCCGCTGACTTTCGTACGAGGCGGTTGTGTCACTCTCCGCGGTGCCGCTGTTTCGCAATCGATTATTTTCCTCTTGAAATAATACGGAACAACATGCCGAAAAAAAATAAAATTATGAAAACCTACGTGAGCAGAGGCCTGCGATTGAATGAAATCATGTAACACTCAAAATACCTAATATTTTCGATCGTTGAATATACTTTTTTATTCCTTCTTACCTACTTGAGATTTTAATATATTAATATAATATATAGTGTAGATAGTATAATATTTTAGTAGATATGTACTTGTAAATTTCACAGAAAGTATATAGTACTATTTCTGCTTTAATTGCCTATTTAGTAAGTATATAACTTTTGTAGGAAAGCGAAAAAGGGAAAAGCCTCTACGGAGACAACACCGAGCGGAGACTTTAGTGATTCTGTAAATAGCACTAAGTAAGTAAACTACCTTTTTAGGGTTCCGCACCCAAAGGGCAAAAACGGGAGCCTATTACTAAGGCCCTGCTGACGCTGGTCCGTCTGTCTGTTTGTTTGTCATCACGATGAATCTCATGAACCGTAATAGCTAGATAGTTGAATTTATTACGGATGGTGTTTCTGTTGCCGCTATAACAACAAATACAAAAGTGTTTATTTTTACCCTTTTTTTCTTATGGTACGGAACCCTTCATGCGCGAGTACGACTCGCACTTGGACATTTTTATTTATATTTTTTTTAGAATATCCTTTGTGTTATCTGTTTTATATACATTTGAGAAAGTGTACCAAAACTTTCCTGCCTAAACTTCTAGACAGTGCATAAGCAAGGCTCAACTAAATATACATAGGTACACCCAATAAACAATAATGTTTACCATAATATTATAATTCACAGCCAGCATCAGTGTTTCCAGTCACCGAAAAAGAGAAGTACCATGATTGCAAATGATGATAATGAATTCGATAAGGTATGGTAAAAAGTAGGGTATTATATCCAGTTGATGTCCACCTAATATTGCAATTTTATATGATTAATTTCAAAGAAACTTAAGTTTATATTTTGTTACAGCTTAATGTTTCATCTCAACCGGAGAAAAATCAGAAATCATTCAGTGTTGACGGAAGACGAATTATAAAATTTGGCGAATTTTTTACCAAACTTAAAGATATTGCTAGTCATGGTCCGCTAAACTGTGGCCTCGAATGTGTTGATATTATTGGAGAAAAACAGATGGGCCTTCCTTCAAATTTCACGATGCAATGTAAACTATGTAACAAATTTTTTTATGTTCAATCTGATTCTCCCGACGAGTTTAGTATAAATAATTGCGCTGTAGCTGGTATGATTGCAATTGGTGGTGGTCACTCTCAACTTCAAGAATTGTGTGCTACTCTTGACCTTCCGATTATGACTGCTAAAGTTTATAAAAAGTGCCATGAAATAATTTCAATGAATGTTGAAAAAAATTATTATGATTCTATGAGTCAAGCTGCACAGAAAGAAAAAGAAATCGCGATTTCTGAAGGCCGGGTAGACAAAGATGGTACTCCTATAATTGACGTCATAGTGGATGGCTGTTGGTCTAAAAGAACATACAAAAAAAATTATTCGGCTTTGTCTGGTGCGGCCGCCATAATTGGTAAAAAGACAGGAGAAATACTTTTTTTAGGGGTTCGAAATAAGTACTGTTGTATATGTGCACAATCTGAGAAGAAAGGTCTCAAGTCTAAAACACATAAATGTTACAAAAATTTCAGCGGACCGTCTACTGGCATGGAATCTGATATTCTGTTAGAAGGTTTCAAATGTTCAATTACTATGCATGGTCTTATCGCTATCAGAAATCATCCTTCCATATATATGGAAGGATGATTTCTGATAGCGATTCGAACACTTATGCCAAAACATTGAAAAATCGACCATATGAACATGTTACGGTAGAGAAAATTGAATGTCGGAATCATGTACTTAGAAACTTGTGCAATAAATTAATTCAACTACAAACGGATACCAAATATCATCTACGTTACAGAAAGCAACTGACACAAAACAAAGTAATGATTCTGAGGAGAACCATTCGCAAAATCATACATATATATAAGACTGATTCAGAATCTGAGAAAAGAAGCAACATAGAACCATTGTATAATGATCTCTTATTAGCACATTTGCATGCTTTTGGTGATCATACACGTTGTAATGTAAGCTTTTGCTCTGACAAAGATATGAAAAAGTCTTCACACGTAAATTCTGATACTATAGATAAGGGTTTTTTCACCAGTAATCTCTGGTGTAGAATATGTTTGATTATGTCAAATGTAGCTGCACTTGCTCCAAGTTTAATTCACGATGTTGATAGTAACATCGTGGAACGATTCATCAGTATCGTAGCAAAGCTAGTGGGAGGAAAAAGGATAAATTTTAGCCGTAGAGGTTCCTATCAAACAAGATGTCATGCTGCTGTGCTTACATTTAACTCCCATAAAATGATATCTTCTCTATATAAATCAGTACAAGGCCGCAGTCCTCGAGGAAAAATAAAAATTTTCGAACAGCGGCGTTTAAAGAGGATAAATATCATGAAGAAAATTTACCGAAAGAAAAACAGACGACTATTTTCGAAAGGGAATGATACAAACTACGGGGAAAAGTGTGAAAAACCGGATTTACCTAGCGACATTTTTGAAAAAAAGAAGACTACTTTTTTAGAAAGCCTTAATCGAACCGACGAAGAGAAGCGTAGAATACAAAAAGAAACTGTATTGCAAAGCATGTGTAGCGAGTGGATGGAAATTAGAAGGACAATTTTGACAGCTTCAAATTTTGGTAAGGTGATAAAGAGACGCGAAGATGTTAGTTGCGCTAATCTCGTAAAAGAAATTTTATATAAGGACACACTATATCATGTAGCATCTATCAAACATGGAAGAGAAAATGAAAAGAAAGCTATAGAACAACTTAAACTACAAGAAAATATTTATGTTCGACCTTGTGGACTCTTCATTGATAAATATTTGCCTTTCCTAGGAGCTTCACCCGATGGGGTCATCAATGGTGATATGATTTTAGAAATAAAATGCCCAATAACTGCTTTTAGAAAAGGAATCAATCAAGCTATCACAGAAGGCAAGTTATCTTTTTATAAAAAAAATATAAATGGTGTGATTCAAATTAATAAAAGTCACAATTGGTACTACCAAATACAGGGCCAGCTACATATCACTAACATGAATAAATGCCTATTAGGTATATGGTATAATGAAAATGAACCAGTAAAAACTGAAGTAATTATAAAGGATGACTCATTTTGGGAAAATGAAATGCAAAACAAATTGAAGAAGTTTTACTTGAACTGTTTATTACCCGAACTAATTGATCCAAGATATCCCAGAAACATGCCAATAAGAGATCCAGAATACATAGAAGAAGCTATAAATAATAAAGCAATGAAGGTTAAAGCTAAAAAGAATAAAACTGGGCCCAAAAGAAAGTCTGAAAACATTAACAGTCCATTAAACTCTGAAACTATACCCAGTTATGGAAAAAAAAGAAGAGAAAGTGGAGATGAAAACGCAAGTGAAAATCAAAAAGGTCAAAAATTATTAATTTATTGATAATATTAATAGAGCATAATATACATTGACAATAACAATATTTACCTATAAGCTTGGTTTACATTGGGTTCACAGTTTAGATGTTGTAATAATAGAAATAAATATTTATATTATCGAAATACATGTTTTAATCACTAACTTATTTTTATTTAATTGATTTGATAGGACAAAAACACTATAATTTATTATAAATGGGTAGAAAATATGTTCGACTGGACTTTACTGCTCTGAAAAGACTTTGTCAACATGTTTAATACTAAACTAGCCGGTATTTTGTTTTATGAAAATATAATTTATTAGCAACATCTACAAAAAAAATCGTCTTTAATTGGGAAAACAAACTGTTCCCGAGAGATCGATATAAGCGGAGCCGCGGGCAAAAGCTAGTCCATAATATATTTTTAGTCTTTGTTACTGGCTGATAAGGTGCTTTCTGTTAGTGAAAGAATTTGTGAAATCAGTCCAGTTTTTTGTCTATTCATAATAAACTTACAAATCTCTTTTTATGTACCTACTATACACTTGAATCCTTTTAAGTAAGTAAGAAAAAATTGTCGAAAACTGACTTCATTTACAAAAATCAATATTGTCCAAAATTTAAGAAATAATCTAGCAAGTGTCATATCATTTTGAAATAGTTATTAGCTGCGCCAACTTTTAAAATTACCTGCCAAACAAGCGTAGTACATTTTTTTTCCAGTACAGTCAGTTAAAGTCGAGCAAACTATTAAATTCGAATCATTGTTTTGGGCAAAAATCCTCATTTCCTTTCAAGTCGGAGTCGTTTGATTTAAATTTTAGGAACCAGTTTACTAAAGCATTATTCAGGATTACATACAGAAAAAAATTACAAAAAAAGTAGAAATTTGTAGTGCCGGGAACTAAAAAACCACCACAAGATGTCGATTTTTCGATTTTTTTAAAAGCTTTGTATTTTTGAGACACATTACTTGGTTTTTTTTTAAATTTTTCTGATAACTATTGTAACTTGGTCTATCACGGGTTTACGGCTTGACGTCAATTTACGGGACACCTGTATAGGTATATATAAATTGATTCAATACACAGAAAAAAAAAGCAAATGAACAGCTAACAAAAAATTTACTTGTCCTACATTGGCAACTTACCATACATAATTATCAGTTTTACTAATAACTGCCATTTTATTTCATAGATATATTTTGTTTTATTGTTTGTTCTTAGTATAAATTAATATTTACATACATACATACGTATAATCACGTTTTTATCCCATAAGGGATAGACAGAACCTAAGTTCATAAGTCCAAAAGGCCTCATTTTGCATTTTAGTGGGCGTAGAGGTGGAAAATGAAATCAAAAGTGATGGGTTGCTAGCCGCATCGCCTAACAAATAATTTCTAGATTTCGGAAATAACCTCGACCGGCTTCTACAGAAGAAGGAGTAGCTGACACATTCTACATTTTTCTTTGCTCTCAGACCAAAAATAAATTAATATTTTTAAGTTGCATTTAAACCAATCCTAAAGTCGTATAAAAGGGCCGTTCCTCAGTTTATAATGTAAAACGCGACGCTGAGATCGCGAGCGCCGCGGGGTGTATGCGGGTGACGCGGCGGGAAGTGTTAGGCCACGCCCGAATCTGTGACGTCATCCAGGGGTATATTCGCCTTAAATTGCATCTGAACAGAGTATACCACGGCCTCACAGAACACCGCCGAGGTCTTGAGGCCTAAACGTTAAAAGGTTCATAAATCGTAATGCACCTTTAATCTGTCTAGTTTACGGTGTATTATGGGCGGTATTCGTTTGACATCACTTAATTTATCACCTTAATATCCTCCTCCATAATATGGTGATAAATTAAGTGGTAATAGTTTCGACATCATTCAATTGATCACCTTATTTTCTCCTTAATATGTTGACAAATTAAGTGGTAATAGTTTGACATCCAGTATAGTTCCAGATTTAATGTGCTCAGTTTTCCTGTAAAATCTGTTAAAAATTCTAAATCACATTGCCAGTCTAAATCACGCAATTTCTTATAGTCAACATCCCTCTCTTCAAGAAATTTTATTATTTAGTCCAATAGATCTCGAAATCTTTGGAAAAACTTGCTTCGACGCAACCATCTTACGTCAGTGTGCAATACCAAATCTGGTTCCTTCTCATCGAATAGCTGTTTAAACAACCACCTTTGGAGAGACTTTCATTTTATGGAATTTACAATATTGATTTACAATATACAAAATATTATATTATCTTACAAATCCGCTTTGAAAATAACAAAGGAGGGAGGTAATGGAGGAACCAGTCAGTAGTAGGTGCGCAATCAATCTCGTAGATTGTTAAAACAAATTCATCTTATTATCTAATTATTCTTGTTACATTTTCTATGTGCGGGTCAAGATAAAGAATGACCATAATGTAGTGTGCTGTTAGTGTAATAAAAGATTTTCCATGGCAATAATTTTATTACAAATACAATCCTAATTTTAATATAAATTGATTTTAAAAAGGAAACAACTTGTTGATTATGTCAAGAGTTTTATTTACAATAATTAACGTTATTAGTAACGTTAACGTTATTATGGTTTATTAAAAGCCAACGAAATTAAATAGTGGTAAGTAAGCAGGACTCCAATCCAAAGGCCACTATGAGTATTATGTTTAAAATAAAATTATTATAATATATAATATGTTGGTATAAGTAATATTAGAACTAGAATCTTAATATCACTAGGCATAACTACGCATCGTTTAGGTGCCAGTAAAACTTGCATAATGACTGTATGTTTAAGCTAGTAACCACGAATGTTCAAATTATAACTAAGTAGCTATCGATACGTTGAATATACGGGCATTTTCCAAAAAAAGTGTACCCCTGGTTTTTAGGCTGTCGCACGTCTTTGAACTTTAATTACAACAATATGGATAAACTATATAGGTTAATTTTTTCAAAAGATGAATAAGATATAATAAACATTTACACAAATACGCGATATTAGTGCTAAGTTCTCTCAATAATTAATTATTAATATTTTAATTTCACGGGAGAGCTGTTTTTGGCCTGTCCCACAGCATGTTGCTTCAATAAAAATGGAAATCACTAAAAATATTCTGTAGAAGCATGCCTTAAAGTTTAAATGTGCCTAAACAATAGTTTATTTTCTTCTTAGTAAATATAATATATCGCACTGGTATTACAATAGTGTCGTAACTCGAAATGTGTCGAATTTGATATTCGATCATTAAAAGATACCAAATTTCTTCCTCTATCCGTCAATAAGGCTGTCGTGAAAATAGTGCAAGAAACGACTCCGAGATGGCGTTGTAAGTCACTATAGATGGTTGACCGGGGGGGATATCAGCGCCTGCAACACCGCGCCATTTTTAGTTGCATTCCTAACTTGGCAAGCACGGACGTGTCGCAGCTATCGTTGGACCGCACTAATTAGACTTGTTGCGGTATTGCTGACTCAGGTATGTGAATTTGCTTTTTACTATTTAGAGTTAATACATTATAGGTGAATTGAATGTTGAAGAATAAATCAAAACGCACGTGTTATTTTAAGTTACTTCACTATAACTGATTCATACTATCTTAAATTTAAATCATTATTTAAAATTAGAACATTCTTGTAGGTTTATTTAGTAGTTTTTGACATAATACATTGTTGGTGGATCATAACTTTTATGAAGTTTATTGGCGTATAATCTGTAATATATAGGTATTTCATGTTCATAGCTTACTTTGTTAAATATTATGGTTAGATAAATTTACAGTAATAGCAAAATAATCAACGACTTCTTGCATAAATGATTTTTTTTTCAGTTGATACGTTTTAGGTGATTTTTTTATTTAGTTTACTTTCTACTCAAAAATCCAATTGTTTTCTTTTTAGATGAATCATGCAGCAAACTCGATTATTAGTAATGATGGCGAAGAAGTCAGCATCTGTTGTGCAGTCAGATAAGGAGAACGAGATGGCGAGTGAAGAGGCACATCTATCTTCATCTTGTTCTTTCAAACTACCAACAGAAAAACCGGTTAGTACTAGTAACGAAAAGCCAAAGAGTGAAAACCATGGGCCTTGGGCAGCTAAGCAAGCCGCGGAACTACCAGTGGCTACGATTGAATTGCGACCTTCAAACTCATCGCCGTCGATACTAAATTCAGTACTACAAGAAATAGATAACAACGTAACGTACAACGTAACGTAAGAAGAGCTAGGGACCAAAATGTATTTGGTATTGGTTTGACCCAGGCTTATAACGAAAAGTTACCATTGACTCAAAATAAAAAACGAGACATTAAAGAACTTATTGAAAAATCTATAATTCCTAAGAGCTATTATGAGGCATACTTTCAACATTTGAATTTGAACAATTAAGTAATAAGTACCTGACGTTTCTCTTCCTATGATTATTTAGTAATAAGTATAAAGTAGTAAACTTACTGACGTTTTTGTTGATATTTTTTTTATAATTGAAAGGTGATAAAGCATAAATAGACTGAGTGAAAAACTTGAGAGGTGTCCAGGGAGACCCGGATGGAACGGCTTTCGATTAATTAGTGAAGGAATTGTAATATTATTATTTTTTTTAAGTTAATGTAAATATAATGTAATTATATAATATAATTAAATATTATAAATAAATATATTATTATTAATATATATATATATATATATATATATATATATATATATATATATATATATATATATATATATATATTTTGGAATTATATAAATATATAATTATTTTTTGGAATTTAAATTTTTTAAGAAGACTGGGTTTTAAAAGATTTATATTAGTTAACCAAAGTTGTAAGAACCGAAGTTGTAAGAAGAAGAAAGATTTTTTAATAAATGTAAAACAGATACATAGTGCCTCTATAATATTTTGTTTTATTTTGTAACTACCTGATAATGAATTAATGAAAAATGTTGTCGGACAAACCATCTAAAATTGTAGCAACAAAAAATTTTTTTTCAATAAGTACTCAACTAAAAATGATTTAGTATTTTAGCATATCTTTTCAGATCAATACTGTATCAACTAAAAAATCGCTAATTTCTTATTAACAGTGACCTATTTTTATTATTTTGTGAGTATAAATGTGATTAAACAAGAATAGGTATTATATCCTTAATTTCTGAAAAACTTGAATAGGAAGTCTAAAATCGGTTTTTTGCTATTTCTGAAAAAGTATACATTTCGAGTTACAACACTATTGTAATAGCAGTGCGATATCTTAAAAATAACTTAATTTACTGCCCAAAAACACAATCTTTAAAAATATTCGAAATTCGAGACACGCCTGACACGTAAGTTTGGTGACGGTTTTTTTCTATCTAAAATTATACCAAAATACTTAATAGTTTGCTTATTGGCAACACATAAAACCGAAAAATACAAGCCGCCATTTAAAATTTGCCAGTTGGCCTGAAACGCTCTGAGGAGTCAAAAGAAATTAAATATTTTTTTTTGCCAGGGACGATGTTAGTAGAATTACGGCGGGAAAAAAGAGTGTCGTACAAAGGAAAAGAATAAAGAGCAAATACGATATATGACAGACACATTGAGTAACTTATATAACATTTACAAGTCTGTAGGTGGTCAACTTTCCTTTAGCACGTTTTACAAGTACAAACCCTTTTTTGTTCTATCACCTACAGCACAAAGCAGAGAAACATGCTTGTGCATTAAACACAGTAATATGAACTACTTGTTGAAGGCCATAATATCCAAAAAAACTCATTAATCGTGGAACTACATTAAAAGACATACTATCACAAATCACTTGTGATATAACCTCATTTGATTGTATGCATAATAAATGTTCACACTGTGTCAATAAAACTACAGAATTTAACGTAGGTAACAGGAAAGACGAACAGGCTACCTGGTGGAAGTGGGAGTCAGCAAAGCATACTTACACAAAGAAAGATAAAAATGGTGGTGAAGGTAAAGAAATGCAAACTAGGAAAACAACGAAACAAACTAAGACGGGAACCTTAGCTGAACTGATTGAGACTTTCCACAAAGAAATAAAATTGTTTAAAAAACATTATTTTAATATGAAGACCCAGCAAAACCAGTATCAAGCATGCTTGCGACAGTTGCAACCACAAGAAAATCTAATGGTTTGTGATTACTCTGAAAATTACAATAGTAAACTGAGTGAAGAGATTCAAGCAATGCATTTTGGGGCATCCAAAGAGCAAATTACCCTACATTGCGTAATGGTTTATTGGAAAGACAAATGCCAGTCATTTTGTACAGTTTCTGAAAGTCCATGTCATGAGCCTGCAGCTATTTGGGCACATTTATTGCCAGTGATGAAGTTCATTAAGGAAAAGTCTCCTAACACTAGAGTCGTGCATATTTACTCTGATGGCCCTACCAGCCAATACCGTCAAAAAAAAAAACTATTTCCTCGTGAACATGTTTACTCAGAAAATGAACTTAGACTATGCAACATGGTCATTTACTGAGAGCGGCCATGGAAAAGCCGATAGTATCGGAGGTGCTGTAAAGCGGTGCTTGGACCAGGATGCAGAAGACGTCTTCACCAACATTAGTACTGCTATGAAATCTGTCAAATCATTTTTGATTCCTCTTGAAGAAATTGAAAACATGCAGAAAATAATACCTCAAAACCTGCGACCACTCCCCGGTAATAACGAGGTTCATCAAATTATTACGACCAATGAAGAAAACGCAGTTTTATATAGACCACTGAGCTGTTTTTGTGGAAACGTGCCTGGAATGTGCTCTTGTTTTCTCCCCAAGAAACACAGTTTATTACATGTGCCGGTACATCAGCGAGTACCAGGTAAAGTAGTTGTTAATTTGCATTTCAATTTAATATTTAATTTCATATCATTACATGCTGCTTCTCACCAATCTAAAAATGAAGATGTCAAAATGTCGTCTGTTGACGACATTGCTTCCAACAAACTTCCTATCATTGTTATTACCGAGCCTACATCTTCAGGTATAAACAATACTTTGATTTCGTGATTTAGTAGCCTTACGGTTAAACGCGTTTTAGATAGTTTGATTACAACATTTCAATTTGTTTTAGACGTGATAATACAAGTTACAGATAAAGACATTTCTAAAGAAATTTCTAATGAACTCATGCTGCTACATGCTACTTCTCACCATTCTGAAAATGAAGACGTCAAAATGACGTCTGTTGACGACATTGCTTCCAATAAACTTCCTATCGTTGTTGTTATTACCGAGCCTACATCTCCAGGTACGACATCTCGTATTAAACAATACTTTGACTTCGTGCTATAGTTGCGTTACAATTAAACACATTTATTTTCAGTACCTATACCTACAATATTTGAATTTGTTTTAGACATGACAGTGCAAGTATAGATCAAGCCATTTCTAATGAACCCAAGCTACTACATGCTACTTCTCACCATTCTGAAAATGAAGACGTCAAAATGACGTCTGTTGACGACATTGCTTCCAACGAACTTCCTATCGTTGTTATTACGGATCCTACACCTCCAGGTAGGACGAAAACGATACTTTGACTTCGTGCTATATTGCGTTACAGTTAAACACCTATACAATATTTAAGTTTGTTTTAGACATGACAGTGCAAGTTATAGATCAAGCCATTTCTAATGAAGCCAAGCAACTGCATGCTACTTCTCACCATTCTGAAAATGAAGACTTCAAAATGACGCCTGTTGACGACATTGCTTCCAAGGAACTTCCTATCGTTGTTATTACCGAGCCTATATCTCCAGGTATAAACAATACTTTGACTTCGTGGTGAAGTCGCTTTACAGTTAAACGCGTTTTAGATAGTTTGATTACATTATTTATATATTTCTCAGTATTATAATTATAAAGTAAGGTAAAGATAGACCTTATGTGAGTTAATACTTTTTTATTACAGAGCACAACAAAGGTGATAGTGAAGTTAATTTTTTTTATAAAGAACAAGTGTACCAGCCGAAAAAGTCTAGTGCTAACTGCAGTGAAAAGGCTTCTATAATGACACATAGAAGTATCAAAAGAAAATATATTGATAAAGGCATGGTATTACCAAAAAAGTAAAGGTCCTACAACCTACTAGCATGCCTTCTTCCAGTGAAAAAGTTTGTAACAAATCATTAAAGACAGTAGTTACAAGATATTTTATCTGTCATTTATGCAAACTGCGTAAATTTTTCATAAAAAGTGAAACTGCTACATGCATGGCATGTAAAAACCATGTTTGTATGGAATGTAGTGAACAACAAAACAGTTTTGATTATATTTGTGATAAATGTTTTGAATTACCTGCCAATTGATTTGGAAGTTACGACTTAATTTTTTTGGTTAGTTTGAACTAAGCTTTATGTTTCCCTTATGTTACTGTACCTTTCCACTTTGTAACTGTCTCATATTCTAAATTTCGGAAAAATTATATTCTGTTTTGAATATATTCTTAAAATTAGCATTACTTCTTATTGTACCGTTAAATTTATAAAAGCTATTATATTTTTAATTGACTAGGAACATTAAAATTGTTTATAATACAATTTAAAAACAAAAAACAATATGGAACTGAGACCTAAAAGTTACAAAGTGGATATAATTTTCATTAAATTACAAATAATTATAAACTTTTCAGACATGTTGATTATATTTTTTTAAAGAAATTATTTTCTTTATTAAGATAAATAAAAATTGATTAATAAAAACTAACGAAGTCATTATTTAATTTCGCTTACAAATAGTTACAAAATGGAAAATTTATTTACTCCCTTTCCCAAAAAAATATCATTTTCTGAGATTGTCGCATGTTTTTCAGTATTTTATTGTTATAACTGAGTAATATAAAGAATAAACAAGCGTATCGATTGTTTACAATATAAATTTAAATATTTTTATTTATTATATTCCATTTTGTAACCAGGGCATGTTTTTATAAAACCTCCCATCTGTTTTTGTGATTTTGACCCAGCATAACTTTTTGAATTCCGATATTCTAACGATTTGGTTTTTTAATGCAATGGATGTTAACAGTACATTTTGTATCAGTTGCCGACGAAGTCTCAGTCGTGTTAGCGGGACTCATCGGAGGTCATATAATATGACAGCAGAGTTCATGCAAAAAAACCATCCTTATTTATTGCTGTATTTGATGGAAATTGCGATTGTTATGCAGGTAAGTTTTATAAAATAATATTTCGTTATAAATGTTACCATTTATACCTTACAAAAATACCATTAATACCAATACAAAAATACGTAAATCGACGACATCATGTCATGTCTCCTTACGTGGTGTAATGATCATCACGCCCGTAAGTGCGCCATCTGAAGTTCCCGAGTTCGAATTCCGGACAGGCCCAGATGGAAAAAGGTTCTTCTTTCAGATTATCCTGAGACTTGACTTCTTATTAATGTAATATTAAATAGAGTAACGTTTAATCTGTGACATTTATCCGTAAATGTACTAATATGTATCTATGTGAGTTGTAAAAAAATGTGATTTTTTCTTTTCAGTTTGGCGAGGAAGACAAAATCTGTAGACCGTGTCTACAACGTGCTCAACGATACTCTAGCCCTCGCGTAAACCCTAATAATGCTACAGACGATCCTTCAGACCAATTTATGCAAGAGGACCCTGCCGAAGAATAAGCTGTACCAGAGCAACCGAATGTGAACGTCCAAGATCAAGAAGTGCAAGTGAACATGTCGCAGATGATACCTTTACCGGGTTACACACGAGCACCTGTTGATACTCACGTATGCATTATTGCGGCATGTAATAATATAGATTTGCAGAGAATCCACATTGATGTCAAAGCCACAGTTCTACAGAAAAAATGCTTTTATATACCACGTGGCACTCGCGTATGTGAAGAGCATAAGATAGAAGATCCAGTGTGGCAAAATATTGAATCTCGTACTCGTCGGGTACAAAGCGGATTTGCCCCGTCTCATCTAAAAGACATGATGGACATGTTAAGAACTCGAAAGGTTTTTTAGACTTCGATAGACGTTCTTCAATAAACGATTCTGTTTTCCATTTTTATATAGGCTTTTCAAAATCCCAATTCCAGGAAATCCTTGATAGTTGTCCTAGTATTTCTCAGCGGCATAAAAATAAGGTTGGTAGAGCTCTCACAATCGTACTTGCCAAACTTCACACGGGAGAGTCTAATCAGAGATTGTCTAAGATTTTCAATATGTCAAGAAATACATTACAAAAAACAATGACACTCATAAGTCAAGACTTAATAAATGAATTTGTTCCACAGCACCTTGGCTATGATCATTTAACTCGCCAAGATGTTATAAATAGATTACCTTTTATAATGGGATAGCCTTTTTTAATGGTTTGTCCTGATGGCCACATCATAGATATATATGGTTTATATATATGGTTTATAAGCGACAAAATCTGACGCGACAATTCTGTCTGAGATTTTTAACAAGACAAATGATCCCTTCCAGTGGTTCTTTCATGAAAATGATGTGCTAATATTAGACAGAGGGTTCAGAGACTGCATAGAAAATGCGGAATCATGTGGATACCGTGCATATGCCTGCAACAAAAAATGACAATGAATACCAACTAACTACAAAACAGGCTAATGATTCAAGAAAAGTAAGCATGTGTCGTTGGGTAGTCGAAACCATTAATGGCAGGTTAAAAAATCAGTTCCGTCAGCTTCGGTCTCAGAATTTTAATATTGTTGCAAGTCATTTATTTCAAGAAATAAAAATAGCTGCAGCATTATTGAATGCGTTTGGGGTACCTTACCCCATATTTCTTCATATTCACGTAACACAAAAAGGGGCGGAACCTGCATACTCGCGAAAAATAGCATCGATTGCAAAAGTCTAGGGATCGTTAATGAATTTGGAAATAGTTTTAGTTTTGAAGTATCGGGTATTGAAATTATGTCGTCAAAAATGTCTATTTTATCTATATACTGGACCCCTAACAGAAATCCTAACATTTTTATTGAAAAATTAGAAGAATTGATGACAAAAATTGCAATCAGATCTAAAAAAATTGTTTTATGCGGAGACTGGAACCTTGATACTCTAAATCGTAATAAAAACTGCCAAGAGCTTATTAATTTATTAAAAAATTTATAATAAAACTACATATTAATACACCAATCAACTAAGTATTATTTTGAGATACGTATCGCCGTCTGATGGTATGCCCGTGGAACGATTTCTGACGTTTTTAAATTTAAAAAGTCACACCGGTGAAGAGATGGCAAATATAGTACTCAGTTATCTAGAGGGTTGCAAAATAGATATTGCAAAGTGCAGAGGACAATCATATGACAATGCTGCTAATATGTCAGGACGATACAAAGGGATGCAGCAAAAATTTTTAGAGCATAATAAATATGCTGTATTTATACCATGCGCTGCACATACTCTAAACTTGATTGGTCGCAGTGCTGTTGATTGTTGTACGATTGCAGTGAATTTTTTTTCAAGTGTGCAGTTGTTATACAATTTTTTTTCGGCTTCTACTTATCGTTGGGCAGTTTTAAAAGAATTAATAGGCAACGATAGCGTTCTGAAGTCGCTGTCGGACACTCGTTGGGAAGCTCACGCTGTAGCTACGAGTGCAATATTACAATCCTATCCGAAAATTTTGGATGCTTTAGATGAAATTGCTGAGGACACAAACCAAAAAGGTGAGACCAGGTTAGAATCACAAAATTTTCGAACAATCCTTCTCACAACTAAAAAGATTAAAAAACCCGCAAAGAACAAAAATCCGTCCAGACAAGCTTAATTTTTTAGCAATAATGTGTATTGAGGCAGACATACTTCGTCAGATAAATTTCGTCGATGTAATTTCGGAGTTTGCTCTGATTAAGGCAAGGAAAAAAATGTTTTAAGTTTTAAATTATACCTACTACACTTTCTATTTTGATGAACTTTTATTTTATACTTTCTACCTTCCATTCCATTCCTTTCATTTCCATTTAAGCAATAGAGGGCCTACACAGGCTCTGTGCTTAGGGCCTCGGATACTCTTAATCCGCCACAGCATAAAACCCAATAAAATACATTGCATTTACTGTATGCGTTCATGTAACATTTCTTATTTGCACGCCCTTAGCAGCTGTCCCCTCGCCTGTCAAGGTCTTATGCTGTTCAAAACCGCCTGGCATTGTACATATTTACTCTGAGAAATTTACTTGAAAACATAAAAATTTTAAGTATACATCTGCTTCTGCTTATTGTAATCGCCTGTCAATTTTTTTTTTAAGATGTACAATAAATAAACTTTATTATCCTATTAAATATAAAATAAAAAAAACAGAAACAAGTTTTGAAACTCAATTTACTTAACAGTCCAAAAAATAAAGGGGCTGATGACGTGCAGGGCTGACGCCTGCCAGGTCATGGCTATTGCTTTTAGAATGCCATAAATCGTAAGTATACAAATTTCTAACCTAACAGGGAGACCGTTACTCCCAGGGTTCACTAGCTTTCCAGCTAGTCGTTCTAGCTGTCGCTCTTAAGCGTTCACCGAAGCTACTAACATCAAGTGTAAGCAGCCGGGGCGCACCCAAACTACAGTGCAGCGGGAGAAAAAGCCAGAGAAGTCGACGAGTATGTGAGTACACTGTTTCTTTTCTCATAAGTGTTGCTTTTCACGTCTAAAATTTTCCGTCCCGCTAAAAATTGTGATAGGCCCGCCTCCTCAAGGCAGGTACATAGGGATAGCATATTAGATTTAAATCGAAATTTAGGAGAGAGCTCGAATCGCCCTCTACTTGATTCTAGTGACGAAGATAGCATACATTTAAATTTATTTTTCGATTCGGAGAGCTCAAATTACTTTCAAGGAATTTTAAACGAGCAGAAACTTTTAATTAATTCAAATAATATTAATTTAGTTTTACATAGTAATACACTATCATATATTAGTACCATGGACCCTGATATGGTTTACAAGGCTCTTCGCCCAGTTCCCGAATTCGACGGGAACCCCAATATACTTACTAGGTTCATTAGGATTTGTGACCAGATTGTCGTACAATGCGTTAAAGATGATCCAGGCTACGAGTTATCTAATTTATGCGTTATAAACGGAATTTTAAATAAGATTACAGGCCCCGCGGCCCGAACAATTAATTCTAACGGGATTCCAGAAAATTGGCTCGGTATAAGAAATGCAATGAAACGTTAGCCACCACCATTGAGGCTAAAAGACAATTATATATGAAATTAACTTTACAAGCGTACGTCCGGGGGTTGAAAGATCCTCTTGGCTCTCGCATAAGATGTATGAGACCTGAGACGATAGAAAAGGCATTGGAATTTGTCCAAAACGAGTTAAATGTAATGTAGTCCAGGCGCTAGAGGTAGTTGAGTATGCAAAATCCGAGTGACGGCAACTATGACCGGATTCTTATACCTGAGACCCTAAATAATAACAAAACACATCTTGCCGCCCAATATAATAGTCCGTTCCCGCTCCCTTCACATCCCCTCTTCGCCCATAGAGTAAGCATAGCGCGGCTGCGCGTTTAGTGCGTTTCTACATCTGTTCACGTAAAGACGTTGCTTTTTTAAGTCGTATTTTTATATATACATATAAAAAATAGTATTTTCGTAAGTTCTTAGTGCCTGTTAAAAGTGTACTGTATTAAAAAACATTAGAAATGTCGTTAGAGGTAGTTAATTTGAAAAGAAAAAACCTAACGAACAATTTTGCTTATTTTGCTATAATTCGAGTGGTTTAGTGAAAAATCCAAGGCCAGAGACGCTGCTTAATATTAAAGAAGCAGCAAATAGAAGAAAAGACAGCATTAGTGAGAAGTTTTCAAAACTATATGATCCAGACCCCACAAAACAAAAAATTTCATGGCACCAAAACTGTTTAGCCACTTACATTAGTGAGGAGAAGATACGGCGTAGAGAAATTGCGTTGCATAAACAAGAAGAAGTGTCTGCTTCAACTTCCAAAGCAAACGTGGAGGAGCTTACTCCGAAATCTCGTTCGTCATCAAGGACACCGGCAGCGTTAAAAAAAAACGTTGAAATGCATATTTTGTAAGAAGATAACGAGAAACAAAGATAAGCAGCTACATTTATGTTCCGAAATTGCAGCAGCGGAAAAAATTTTTAGTACTGCACGTCGAAAAGGAGACCATGTTTTCACTGAACTTAGTACTTGTCAACGGCCTGAAGATTTATTTGCTATCGAAGTGAGGTATCACAAACATTGTTACCTTGATTATTTAAGATTACCGCGAAGTTCTGAGATGCCAGCCGGTCGACCTTCAAATCAGATCCGGAAAGAAATACTCATGGATGCATTTGACAAACTAATAGATGAAATTAAAGACCAGTTACCAACACATTGTTTTGAAGTGCGCTCATTAGCTCAACGACTCGCTGTACTTACAACCATTGAAGGTGCAGTGATCGAAAATCGTGTAGTGAAATCACTACTTTTTGATAAATTTGGTGAAAACATATTATTTTCTTACCCGGTTGATCGATCAAAATCATCATTAGCGTTTATTGGAAATATACCATTGACGGAAATAATTAAACATGTTCGGAACATTAATTCAAAAAGTATCATCATTGAGACTGCGAAAGCATTACGTCAAGAATTATTAAAAACAGAATTAATACCTAGTGGATATTTACATGATGAAAATTTGGTTCAGACATTATTAGAAAATGGAAAATTGTCAGAAACATGGGGAATTTTTCTACAAGCTTTGTTTAGTGCCAAAAATGCAAAGTTGAGCGCGAACTATTATAAAAGAGCGTTATCTGTATTTTATGACATATTTTTTACAGTTACTGATAAGCAGACGCCAAAACATATAGCTTTAGCCGAATCAATTCATCAATTAACTAGATCAAAACAGTTGATAAGTATATTAAATAAGTTAGGGCATTGCATTAGCTATAAAAAATTACAAGAGCTTGATTTAGAATTAACAATTTCAATTGCATGTGAAGATGCAGACAAAATTTGATAATTCCTAAGAATATAGTGAGAAATTCATCATTATTTCTTCATGGTGCCATCGATAATAACGACTTCAATGAAAAAACATTGAGCGGTAAAGACTCTACCCACGTAACAGCAATGGTAATTTATCAGGAAAAAAATCAAATCGAGAATGAAATAAATCTCGTTAAATTGAAACCTACAACTGAACAGTTTGAGTATGATCTGAAGGCCTTACATTTTCAAGAAATTTATAACTTCAAAGCAAGTATGGAACCTTTCATATCTGATTATGTTGACAGCAGCTGTCTACTAACTTCCACTAACAATTACTCACAATTTGATACTTTGCTCTGGGTTTTATGTAAATTACAATATGATCAATCATTGAACAACTTTTATCGACCATTGAAGAACTCGATACCGGGATGGACTACATTCCAACAATTACTATCATGTGAGAATTCTCCTATATCTACAATTGGATTTAGCCCGATGATTCCTCAGCCACCGACTTCAAAAGATGTTGTGTACACTGCTATGAAATTTTTTTTTAATTATCTTCATCGTTAAATAAAAGTATAGCTGTTCTTTCATGCGACATGTCAATTTACCTGATAGCAAAAAATATCCAACACAGTAGTCAAGAATTCCAGGGATTAATATTGAGAATTGGAACATTTCATCTACAAAAAAATTTCTTACGATGTTTGGGCCATTATATAGAAGGAAGCGGACTTGACAGCATTCTTGTAGAAGCCAATATTTATGGTGAAAATACTTTGGCATCAATTCTTAAGGGTGTTCAGTATAACAGAGGCATTAGAGCATATAAACTTATGTATGAAGCGTTGAGAAGCATACAGCTTACAGAATTGAAGAAGAAAAATGAAGAAGCAATGCAAAGATGGTTGCTTCTGTATCCTTTCAAAAACAGCGTTCACTCAATGCTCACTTCATACCTTGGAATACAATCTGACACTACAGGTGACATAAATAGTCATAATGAATGGACGCAATCGAGAATTAATACGGACGAAAACGATGTTCAAAATATCATTAAGTGTTTCAAAAGTTGTAGTCCATTTGCTCTTAATGGGGAATGTGTGCTTCGCAATATTATCACTGGGGAACTTGCGGAAGAATCAACTTCGCGATGCTTACTTAATGTGAAAGAAAATGGGGAGGCTCTATTAACTACATACGAAAAGGAAAGATTTTTCCAGAAAACTAAGAAATTATCGGACCCTATACAGAAAACTAAATTTTACAACTTTAAAGAGGCTCCTTCGAAATCCAACAAGAATGCTCCCAACAAACAATTGCAAGATGTAACAGGCATAACGATTTTCCAAAAATCATTCATGACAGCGCCTCAACGTGGACTTAATACAAGGATATTAGCATCGTATGAATTATTGAATTACTGTAAGTATCTATTTGACAGTGACGGATTTTACAGGAAGTCACCAAAATCACAACTCCTCGTTGAAGTTGAAAAAAATTATAATTGTGGTACAAGCTCTCAGAAAGATTTAATAAATTTGAATGCTTTCAAAGTTTATATTATTGATGGTATGGCACTTGTTCATAAAATTCAGTTAAAGAAGTTCAATACTTTTGGTGATTTTGCCGAGGTTTTTTTAAAAAAAAATATGGAATTTTATACTTTGCCTGGCGTTAAGAGAATAGATTTCATATTTGATAGATACGACGATATTTCTATAAAATTTTTGGAGACTAAATTACGGAGCAAAAACTAGATCATTAAAAATATCATAATTTCCAACGATTCAACAAAGATTCCTACTGATTGTAAAGCTTTTCTAACTAACGCTCATAATAAATTGCAACTCGTTCGATTTCTTTGCGCTAATGCTCCAAAATATGCACAAGTAAAAGAAGACTGCGAGATGTATATTTGTGGAGGTTTTGATGATACAACTAAATGTTTCAAGTTGCAAGGGTCTTCAATTTGTGAGGTACTTGATTGAATTACAATCAAACCATTTAGAAGCTGATTCAAGAATGTTCGCCCACATATTTCACGCAGTAAGGATTCAATCTGCTCATATTATCATAATCAGCGCTGATACAGATGTATTCGTCTTGGCGGTTTATTTCTGGAAATACTTAGCAAATATTGGGTGTCTCGGTCTATGGTTTGACGGTTCTCACACAAAAAAATGTTTTCTAGGATGCCATTTGGCTGCTGAATCACTGGGTGAAAATATATGCAATATTTTGCCAGCATTACATGCTGTAAGTGGCTGCGACACTACTAGTAGATTTGGTAGTAAAATGCAATGGTTAAAAACTGCGTCTGAAGATTTTGTACAAACAGCTCTCATGCCTTTGGGAAACCTAGACCTAAATAATGAGCAATTGAAACAGTTAGAAACAGTTTGCACATATGTATTTTCGAAGAAAAATATATCTGCTGATGAACTCAGATTTATACTGATATCGCAAACTATAGGTTTCAATTTCAATTTTATGAAAGTGATATGCACTTCAGATGCTTTGCATTTGCATTTATTAAGGGCTACTGTACAAACATTTATATGGAAAAATGCTCATCAAACACAATTACCACCCATTGATTATTGTTCATTTGGTTACGAAAAACTCAACGGTGACTTACTTCCACGACAAATGACGAAGCCGTCTTTACCACAGTCATTAATTCCACCATGTAAATGTACTGCGGATTGTCGCACGATGTCTTGTAATTGTAAGAAATCGAAATTGTTTTGTATTTCATTATGTAAATGCACCAATAACAAATGTTAAAATAAAAATGACTAATTTTTTACCTACTTTAAATACATTTATGCTTGGATTCGCTGGTTTTTCATGTAACTTTCAATTTTTTATTAATAAAAAAATGTATTACTTTAATTTTTGATTTTTTTTATTATTTAAGAATCAATCCTGACTTTTACCATTACAAAAAACTATAAATTATTACAAAAATAATCATTAAAATGATTTCAATATCATGTACTCAATACATTCCCTTTACGAATAAGAGAAGAGGGGGTAAAAAAATATGGACCAAAAAATCGACCGGCAAGATTCACATTATTATTCTTTGATCTTTTCTTCACTTAAATCCGTTGGCGAAATTCGGTACTCACATTATGCATACTCACTTACCCCTAGCGCCCGGTCTAATGTATTTGCAAAAAAGAAATACTCCTCGTCCATCATCATCATCATCATCATTACCACCTTCACACTCGCAGTTTACAATGCCTCCAGCTAATTTTAATAACGTACAGCGAGCGTTACCTGGACCTAGTTGGCAGAAACCCGCGTTTACGCCACCTTTTCAACATCAGCAAATACCGCAGCGTCCCCCGTTACAACTGACTCGAACACAACAAATGTTTAGGGCACCTTTACCGAATCACAGTTATGGTTTTAGAATTCCTCAAAAGAATTTTCCGCCTAATAATTCAGGGCCAAAGCCCATGAGCGGAGTAAGCCATTTTGTCACGAAACCCATGCCACCTAGAATCCATAGCCATGATTAGCAGAAGTTTCGAAACCCCCCGGCCATCTATTTTAAGAGTAGAGAAATGAATTATAATTAATTTTCCGACTATTACCCTGACTATAGTTACTATGACCAACAGGACTATGAATACTCACTAGGCACTCAGAACTTCAGATGTGGGAAAATAACTATAAGTCCTTGTAATCGGTGCCATGAACCCGGTGTATAGATCTCTGGAAAATTCATGAAAAACGTGTGGGTAGGAGATGCATCACACAGCATAATCTTAACCCCAAACGATCAAAATCACGGGCTGTGTGACCATCACAAGATAATAGATGATTTACAGAATAATTAAGGCAATATCCTAATATTTTAACAATGCAAGAACGTGAGATAAAACTACAAATTATACCACGTGGTATGGCCAATCAAATAATTGACAACAAATTTTACCAATATGATAATTTACATGAAAAATAATGTGTTTTAATACAAGCGTGATTTTCCAAATATTTACAACACAGACATAAAATAAACTCACCGTGAACACGGGGTTAAAATATAATTATTATAACGACTACACCTTGAGTCTATAGAAAATTTTATTCAAAAAGGAAATGTCATTCGAAGAAGTGACATATATACCCTTCTCCTTCCTCTTTTTTAAACTTTTGACAACTATAAACTAAAGCGTAAAGATAAAAAATCCAGAAATCAAAATAAAAAGATATTATATCAATAATCAATATATTATGTACTGTATTTTCATTATTAAAAACTAAATTATTATTTTTCTAAGATTTAAGACGGAAGTAAAATGGATCTATGAATCAAATATTAAAGCAAGGCTAACGCCGTTTTAGTAAGGACGTGCGACGATGGATGGCGCTTAAGCCTCTGAATGAACAGAGGATATGTAACTACGTTACAACCTTGAGTGTACTGAACCTGTTCAGGACCCGACTCGAATTAAGAATGTATTAGAACGACTTCGGACTGACCATCTGAATCCTGAAGAAAGAGCTAACTTAGAGACTTTGTGTAGGAATTACGCCGACATATTTTCCATTGAAGGAGAATCCTTGACTTTCACCAACAAAATTAAGCATACTATACGGACCCATGACGAAATGCCAGTATATACCAAGAGCTATCGCTACCCATTTATACATCGACAAGAAGTTAGGGATCAGATAGCGAAAATGTTAGACCAAGGTATAATACGACCCTCAGACTCTGCCTGGAGTTCACCAATTTGGGTAGTCCCAAAGAAGGCCGATGCTTCTGGCAAACAGAAATGGAGACTGGTAGTTGAGTTCAGGAAAATTAACGACACGACCATCGATGACAAGTATCCAATCCCCAATATCACTGACGTTTTGTATAAACTAGGTAGATGCCAATACTTCACCACCATAGATTTGGGGTCTGGGTTTTATCAAGTTGAAATGAACTCCGACGATATAGCTAAAACCGCATTCAATGTAGAACACGGACACTTTGAGTTCTTACGTATACCAATGGGATTAAAAAACTCGCCATCAACCTTCCAACGTGTTATGGATAATATTCTAAAGGTCTACAAAACGAAATTTGCCTAGTATACTTAGATGACATAATAGTTTTCAGCACGTCCCTTCAGGAGCACATTGTGATCCTGGAGGAAGTTTTCCGTAGATTATTATAGATATTAGATATTGATTCAAACTTTAAAATACAGATGGACAAGTCAGAGTTTTTAAAATTAGAAACCGCCTACCGAGGCCATATCATAAGTAACGAAGGTATAAAACCTAACCATGACAAAATCAAGGCAATCAAAAATTATCAGTTACCAATAACAAGTAGGGAGGTAAAGCAATTTTTAGGTTTACTAGGATACTATAGAAAATTTATAGCTGACTTTGCGCGTGTTACTTAACCGATGACTAAATGCTTAAAAAAAGACAAGTAAAATAGTTTTGAATTCGGAATATATCGACTGTTTCGAAAAATGTAAGACTTTGTTAACCAACGACCCAATATTACAGTACCCTGACTTTACAAAAGACTTTATACTTACTACTGACGCCTCGAATGTAGCTATAGGCGCCGTATTGTCTCAAGTATAGGATTTGTCGATGAAATAGGTTTAGGTTCCGGAATTTGTAAACCATTATTCATTAGCTTTTGATAAATGTGTAAATATAGTAGAATCGCTATCCTTTCCATAGGAACCAACATCTATGTATACGAACTTATAGTCAGCGTCACAAATGGCAAGCAATATTATAGAAAAGAAGTGTTTATGATTATCACTCACTCATCCACTGTTGTATGGTTTTATCTTATATGTTTACCAACTATGGCACCTATGCAATTTGGAAAATTGGATCGTAAATGAAAATCTTTTGTGCTTTTTAACCAATTTTCTCTTGTCGGTTGCGGTAAAAACATGTCTTTCAATAAAACCCATTTACAATGGCAAATTTCTCTTATTATCTCAGTAATAGTTGAGATTCCAAGTCTGTATGAGTAATGTAGATCTACAAATTTGCAGCCACTTCCGAGATATCTGAAATAAAAAAAATACATTTTATATATCTTTTATTTACAGGGGAATCACTTCAAAAAAATGGAAAAATATAAGAAGCTGCTTTGCTCGAGAAATACGAAGGCTAAAAAATATCACAAGTGGCTCTGCTACTTCTCATAAAACTTCCTACATTTATTACAAGCAGCTGTTGTTTCTGAAGAATACTGTTGGTAATTTGAACACAGAAAGAAAAACACTCGAAAAATGATCAAGAACTTTTAGTACCTTACTTCAGAGAAAATATAATCGGATGAAAAAAGAAGAAACCTTCAAATGATGGCACAAGAGAATTGTTGGAAACTTTAAACAAATGCATTGATTCTCGTAAAAATACCGCGGATCTTTTGGAACGAGATGAGGACAAATTGTTTCTGCTGTCCCTTTTATCTTCTTTCAAGAAAATTTCAGAGCACAAAAAGGCAGCTGCAAAAATTCAATTAATTTCTATACTAGATTCATACGGAACCTCTAATCCAAATAATATGTATCCTCACACAATGTGGCGAAATTATAGTCAGTACGAGTATGAACGTGGTCACTTCACACCGGAGACCGGGTCATCTACTTCTACAGAACCAAGTCTACAACCACGATTACGCCCTGAAACACAAAATTACTATCCGCTACCCACTTCAGCTCCTTCACCATATGAACGCTCAGAGTCGCGATTTTCTACTGCCACTTCAAGTATATCGCAAGATTCTGAAATTTTAGATTTATTTTTAATCTTAATTTTTTGTGCTTTCATTTTTAATGAGTTAATATAGTACTTACGTAATTTAATTAAATAATAATAAAAAAATGTTTTTCAATTATTTAGGTACGATTTATTTTTAAATCAACTCAACATTTCAAAACAGTCAAGTCTACTCGGACGCATCGGCCGATGGAGTGGAAGAGAGATAGATGCGAGTAAGACGTTATCACGTCAAAATATTTTTTACTGCAATAATACTTGTTTATCACATGTACATACCTAAATAAATAAAATAAATAGAGCTCCCAGTGTATGAAAGATTCCTAAAAATAAAAACAGTTTTAAAATAATTAAGTTTTCACTTACCTCAGTGTTATAAATAGTTTTTCTTCCGGAGAAATACATGGTCGCATATTTGTATCTGTGCCAGTTATATATGGTTTCAGAAGATACAATAGCTCATCAAACGAACGCACAGACATTCTTCCATTATTAAAAACAAGTATATTTTCTAACGTCTTCAAAAAATATTTTAAACATTCCATTTGATCCCCGTTCTTGTAACAATGGATGTACCCAACATTATTTTGATTTCCTTTTATTTTTCTTTATCTTTATAATTAGTAGTGCTACTATTGCCACTTCTTAGACGTCCATTCTGCACGAATGTACTTGGAATACTGTCGCTCGGCTTGGTCTCCGGGCTCGAGTTGCCTATGTTTTGGTCGCCCGGAGACTGAGTCGCTGGCGACCAGTCGACAGTGCGTAATAGCTCTCAACATAGGAAGGCGAACCAAACGATGGCCGTTAGCCCTTTTCTTCCATCTGATAAATGTTTCAGGCATAAATGCACTCATTATACATCGAGAAAATACCGACAAATCACTTACTCACGTGAGGCGTAAATTCTTACGGCAATTGTCTGTTGAACTTATTCATAATCACCTACGATCGTTTCTACGACGACTTGAAGTCAGAGCAACTCCTAAGGAGGTAAAAAAACGTCTGATGGAAGTGCACGAATTAGAAAATCGCGTTCCACCAACCACTGCAAAACGTGGACGTTGCAATATTTGTCCGCGGAAATGCGATCGCAAGGTACCTACAAAGTGCAAGAAATGTACAAGATTTGTGTGCAATGATCACTCTGATATACAGGGTGTGGCGTAATTAATGGATAATCCTTCACCTGCAGCTGGAGAATATCATAACGGATCAGAAAAATACAATTCATGTTTAGTAAAAGTATCATGGTTTTTAGTTATCGGCCATTTTTAAAAAATTATGAAAATTTTACCCTTGTTTTGCTACCTAGCTTTGCTTTGTCCTTATTATAAAATGTATAATGTGATAGTGAAAAAGATATTATAAATATAAAAAAAAGAAATAATTAAAATATTTTCTGAGACGTATGTTTTTAGGAAAATAGGCCTTCATCAAAGTCAATAGGTAATCACTTTGAAATCTAAGGGTTAAATACCATGTGTTATATCTTTTTACAATCTCAATTAAATATTCTAATTATTTGTAAGCTGTTCAGTCAAGTCCCCATACATTTTTTTATGATATGTGCGATCAAACACAAAGAAAAAAAGATTTGAAAGAAAAAAACTTATTTTCGGTAGCATTTGTAAAAATAAAATAGGCAACAGCACAAAAATGACATGATACATTTGATAATACAACTATTCAAGTATAATAAATAAAAACCTGATAGAGATAATTCATGTTTTTGCGACTGTGACAACAAAATTAGTGAGCAAGGGTGTCATTTTTATAATTTTTAAAAAATGGCCGATAACTAAAAAACCATGATACTTTTACTAAACATGAATTGTATTTTTCTGATCCGTTATGATATTCTCCAGCTGCAGGTGAAGGATTATCCATTAATTACGCCACACCCTGTATACTGTCAACAGTGTAACAAGAGTGATTCGGAAAGTTCCTAAAATACATGTTTAAACTATGATCTCAGTATACCTAAGTGCAAAATAAGTGCAAAGTTTATCTTGTTTTTGTTTAATTAGTTAGAAATTCATGTTATTACTTACATATATTAAAAAATAATTACAGCATATTAATAATATAATAGTTTCATTTACTTATATATTTCAATATATCGCACCTTTAGAATTATATTGACCTAATCCAAAAATTTACGATTTTGACTTATAGTCATAGAAAGGCTTTAAACAGTCATGCCCATCGACCTTTATTAAAAGGTAGGCATATTTCCGTGCGAACAGGGCGCAATGTGTATTTCGGTCTCTTTCATCGCGCCCCTTCCCCCGCGTGAGTTCAGTTTGAGAGCGACGTATGCAGTGAAGTGCCGCGAGTGCTTGAAGCAGGTTGCTGCGTGTTTATTAATGTAAAGACCTAACTCGTATTACGTCGAAACAATACCAAAAATAAGGTAAGTGGCTGTACTTATTTTTAATAAAGTGAAAACCTATTGCGTGTTGTGTCTAGTTTATACCGAAAATTATCACATTAACTTTGTCGTATTAGTGTTTGAGTCACTCTTAAACTAAAAAAATACACAAATAGTATCCAACAGCTAGTCAGTCTTTATTGTATTAAGTAATATTTAAAATGTATGTAATTTTTATTAAAATTTCTCTTTTGTAATAAATGCGAACGGCATAGCACTGACTTTTTGTGAAATAAGTCCATCTTGGTACTAAATATTTGCTATTCAGATGACTTACTACAATACAACACTTAAAAATACTTATAAGTTTTATTTATTTCAAGGTTTTAGGTGCATTCTTCCGAACTAGAAAAAAATGAAGAGGAGGGCAGATTATATTTTAGAAAAAATCTGTGTCAATCGGGTAAGATTACTAAAAGTTAATTGGTCTATGTTAACGTTTACGTACACCAATCTGTTTTAATTGAAATTTTTTTTTTGCAGGAAAAACTTGCTAGTAACAATAGACCTTTGATTGTAAAAACATCAGCAAAAAGTGAAGATAAATCCGCTGAAGCTCATATTATAGATGTAAGTGTTAGAAAAATATGTTCCTATTATTTTCTATATTAAATAAAGGCCATTTTTAGTAAATATAACCCATTTTTATTTGGAGAATGACATCAATAAAGAAAACGTACCATCACTTTCGTATGAAATTACCAATAGCACAGATATTTCAAATCCAATGTGCCAAATTTTTTCTGAGGTAAGCTATCATCACCGTTGTTCATTACAATAAGTTAATGAGAATTGTACACAATATATTATACGCAATTGTAATTTTTCGAGAGAGTCCTTCGATAATTCGAAACTCTCCTGACAAATATCTTCTAAATACTAGTCCAAATAGGACTATCCATGTGAACCTACTAAGGTAAGTTAAGAAAACAATTATATTTAATTGACTAAAATTAATAAGTTTTTTGCTATTTATTTCATCTCAAGTAGTAAGAAGCATGCATATAATTTACATTTTATTTACATTTCAGGTACAAATGACAAACGAAATCGAATGTTCTTTAGAGATAGAACAGGACGTTGAAAAGCAACAATCCAAGATATCATCCGATTAGTCATCTTCAAGCACCAGTTAATCTTCTGGATCCAGTAGATCTTCGTTCTCTTCCAGCTCTTCTGATATAGTTAACAGGACAAATCCCGGTATCGATAGACCTACTACTTCTAAGATAACGAACGAAAATGCACGCACAGCTAAAAAGTATTACCCATAAACTCAAATGAAAGCGATGTGGATCTCAGCGACTCCACATCGCGACAGCGACAGTATACTACGCATAGATCTCGATTTTCTAAGTCGAGAACTTAGAAAATCTAAGTCATCACACTCCAGCTCATCATCTTCTACCCATGAGGATAGGTATGTGTCTGAAACAAAAAAAATATCCAAAAAAGTCAAAGAAGTCCATCACAATGGAGACAAAATGTAGCTAAGATGTTGAGGAATACTGGAAAAGCTTACGTTTCATGTACTACTAAAAAAACAGTGCCTGCACGATCTGTTAAGGGCCCCTGTAAATGCAAACTAAAATGTCCCGAAAATGTGAATGATACCGACAGAAATACACTGTTTCAAAAATATTGGTCTATAGGTAATATCGAATTACACAGAGCTTACATAAGATCTTGTATGATGGAAATTAAACCTAGATATAAGTACACAAACGCTGATAGACCCCGATTACCTAACAACGCATTTTTTTACGCTTAATGACATAAAGATCCGTGTTTGCAAAACCTTCTTTTTGAATACACTAGATATTTGCGATTGTCAAATTAGAACAGTAAAACAGAAAACAGACCCACAAGGTTTCATAACTAAAGACATGAGAGGAAAGCACTCGTCAAGAAAGCCCTCTGATCCTTTACTCATTGAAAGCATTAAACAACATATTCATTCAATTCCAAGGATAGAATCACACTATTTAAAAGCGTCTACTTCAAGGGAGTACATAAGCGGTGATAAAACGATAACAGACCTTTGGAAGGATTTTGATAAAATGCAAAAAGACCAAGGACTTGCGACTATTGGCTATATTATGATATTTTTAACAAAGAATTTAATATTGGTTTCTTTCAGCCAAAAAAAGATAGATGTAACTTATGTTTTGATTTTGAACTTGCTACACCAAACCATAAATTAGATATTAAAAACCAATATGAAGATCATCTTAGAGAAAAAGATTTGTGCCGACAAGAAAAACGTTTGGACCGTCAGAATATAAATGAGATAAACATTTGCGCGGTCTACGATTTGCAAGCTGTCATGCAGTGTCCCACTGGAGATACTTCTTCCTTCTATTACAAATCCAAACTGAATTGCCTTAATTTTACTATTGTACAGATGCTGAAAAAAACAGAAACGGTTAAAAAGCGAAACAAAAATGACGACGATATAGAAAATGACGGAATGGGGGTATATGGAAACGTGTATTGTTATTTCTGGGATGAGGTTCAGGGTAAAAGAGGCAAAATAAAAATAAATACATAACAAGTTTATACAGTTACGCTGCTAATCATTTTGAAAATATTTGTACAATAACCCACAAATATCTGATAAAAGGCCATACACAAAACGAAGGAGATAATGTCCACAGCCTGATAGAAAAAGAAATTTAAAAAAATAAAAGTCTGGACCGATATACACGCCGTACCAATATGTTACATTAATTAAGAACGCCCGTAAAAATGGCAAGCCTTTTACTGTGTTTGAGCTAACACACGACTTCTTTTTTGATTTAAAAAAATTACAAGAATATTGGGGCTACAATTACAGTGAAGACGAACACAAAAACAATATGCTATGGTACAACGTAAAGGTTCTGAAATTTGATGAAAAGGAACTGTAGGGAACACATTTTGTAGTCTAAGCAATTTCATCATTCGACGCGCTATGCGCTAGAGTCAAGTCAGTCGTCCCGCGTCACAGCCCAGCCAAGTCGTTTCTTGTACTTTAGCTGTAACTTAATCTTAGTACATGTATTTAGGACATAATGAATTCAGTGAAATATTTCTACATTTTATTCAGTAACTCTTCCTTCTGATAAACTATTTTACAACCTCAAATATACTCAATAGAGTTACATTGGTGACCCCGACGTGATTTAATAAATAAGTGCGCATTTTATTCTTTCGGGGCGGCTCAAATTATAACACCTGGCTGGAGCTAACTGTATACATAGTATACTTTAAACGTTAACAACTTGTGGACTTTGAACGGTTGTAACTTAGCGTGCAGTGACTTATTTTTGTTATAAATTATGTCTGAGCCTACATTTGTTGAAGATAATGAACAATCTAGTGAGCCGAACTTAATGCTAATATCAGTGTCATCTCGGATCGCGGACTTTTGGACTGACCTACCAGAACTGTGGTTTGTGCAATTTGAAGCCTTGGTCGCGCCGCAGAAGACTTCGGGCGAAGCCAAATACCAACTATTAATCGCGAAATTGGGAAAGTCAGTTATCCAGCAGGTTGCAGATTTTATTGGCAGCCCGCCTGCGATTAATAAATACCAGGCCCTCAAGGCACGGTTGTTGGAGATTTATGAGGAGACGGAAGTACGTCGTATCCAGAAGCTGATAGGAGAACTTCAGTTAGGAGACCAGAAACCCTCACAGTTGCTTCGGAAAATGAAGGAGTTAAAAATTAAAACATAATCGATTTCCTGAAATCGTGTTAACACGGATACACTGATTATATTATGGCAAAATCATCTGCCTACGTCGGTTCGAGCAATTCTGGCAGCTACAGATCTGAAAGAAGTGGAGAAGTTAGCTTCGATAGCGGACAAGGTGCATGAAACGCAAGCTTCTTCGAGCATTGCAGTGGTTGAGACTGTAAACCAAGGCAGTTTATTTGATCGTCTGGACAAGCTTTCACTGGAAATAGCGGAATTACGTAAGGGATTTAGAAGACACGATCGCTCGCGTTCTAAATCACGTTCACGGAGGTCCATGAGTAGAGGCAGGAATAGCAGTCAGCCACGTGGTAAACGACTACGAAATTCAGACTGGCTTTGCTTTTACCATTTCCCATATGGAGAGAAAGCTGCAAAATGTAAGGACCCATGCGCGTGGCAAGGCAAGAGGCCGGAAAACTTGCATCGGTGCAGCCGGGGACGGAAAGCTGTGCCTGCGTCAATCACCGCCTCAGCATCACCGACCGTCGTAGTGGGTTTAATTTTTTAATTGATACTGGTGCGAATGTATCGGTAATTCCTAGTAATTTAGTTAGCAGTAAGCAAAAATGTAGTGATTATTTTTTGTACGCCGCTAACGGCACAAAAATTAATACTTTTGGTTTAAAAACACTTACTTTAAACTTAAATTTAAGGAGAGATTTTCGTTGGACTTTTATTATAGCTAATGTTAAGCAACCGATAATAGGGGCAGATTTTTTGAGTCACTATGGTTTGATGGTTGATTTGAGCTCTAAAAAATTGATTGATAAAACGACTCAACTGAATACAGTTGCCAGTTTGGTTGAATGTTTACAATCTACAATTAAGACAGTCGACGAAAGACACCCTTATATTGATTATCATTTAGGGAACCTCCACAGCACTCGGTATATCATTACATCAAGACCTCCGGGCCTCCGGTCCATGCTCGGGCCAGGCCGCTGCCGCCGGATCGTCTTGCTAAGGTAAGGGAAGAATTTAAAAACATGCAGGCGATGGGTATTTGCCGCCCATCTAGTAGCCCATGGGCAAGTCCTTTGCACGTGGTGCAGAAAAAAGATGGCGGAATTAGACCTTGTGGGGATTATAGGCGACTTAATGCGATCACGAAACCGGATCGATACCTCATTCCTCGCGTGCATGATTTTACGTTCTTATTGAATAAGAAAACTGTTTTTTCAAAAGATGATATAAATAGGGCGTACCATTTTATTCCCAATCATCCAGATGATGTACCTAAAACAGCAATAATTACTCCTTTTGGATTATTCGAATTTGTGAGAATGACATTCGGATTACGAAATGCTGCACAAACCTTCCAAAGGTTTATGCATCATACGGTTGTAAAGGATTTAAATTTTGTTTTCTGTTACATAGATGACATTATCATAGCTAGTGAAGATGAACAAAAGTACAAGGAGCATTTATTGTTGTCGTCGATTGTGTCGAGAGGCTAGATAAATTTGAAATTACAATTAATTTGTCAAAATCTTGTTTCGGTGTGCCGGAGTTAGAATTTTTAGGTTTTCATGTAGCAGCGGAAGGTATTCGTCCGTTAGATAACAAAGTAATGGCCATTGTTAATTTTCCGGTACCTCAGAACGTGGATGAGTTAAGACGTTTCCTAGGGATGGTTAATTTTTATAGGAAGCATATACCTCACGCCGTACAGAGCCAAGCCGTTTTAGGGAAATATGTATGTAACGCGAAAAAGAAAGATTTATCTCCTATTTCGTTAGATTCGGGGGCATTACAAGCTTTTGAAGATTGTAAAAAGCAACTTCAAAATGCTGTTACGTTAAGCTATCCGAAAAACGATGCGCCGTTATCGCTCATGACCGACGCATCGGACCGTTGCGTAGGCGCGGTTTTACAGCAAAAAATAGGAGACGTATGGAAACCGTTAGGATACTTTTCCAAAAAACTTTCCGATACGCAGCAACGCTATAGCACGTACGATAGGGAATTGCTTGCGATTTATATGTCCATTAAACATTTTCGGAAAAGTTTTGAAGGTCGTAGTTTAATTATTTACACCGATTATAAACCTTTAATTCATGCGTTTAAAAAGTAGGTACTGATTCTGAAACTCCCCGTAGAACTAGACAACTTTTATTCATTAGTGAATTCACAACCGAAATACGTCATGTAAGCGGCGAAAACAATGTTGTAGCCGACGCCTTATCGCGCGTCGCGACCATTTCCGTTCCTACGAGTATCGACTTCGCGAAACTCGCTGACGAACAGAAACCTGATGACTATATTGCGCAGTACAACAGTCAAAGTGGTGCGCAACAATGTAATGTATTAATAAAGAAGATATTTTTGCCCGAAAGTAACAACGATATTTATTGTGAAATGTCAACTAAAATCGCAAGACCATATTTGCCAAAATCATTTAGAAAATTAATATTTGATTCAATACACAACTTAAGTCATCCTGGTATTAAAACTACGCGTAAAATGATAGCTGATAAATACTTTTGGCCGGGAATGAACCGAGACGTTGAAATAATGGCTAAATCATGTATTTCGTGTCAACGTGCAAAAATTAATAGGCATACTTTCACGAAATTCGAAGCATTTGCAGCTGTTGACCGATTCGAGCATGTCCACGTGGATTTGATAGGTCCGTTACCTATTTCCGAGGACGGTTTTAAATATTGCGTCACCTTGGTAGATAGAGTCGATAGAGTAGTCATCCTATCCATCGCGTAGGATGGCCAGAAGCAGTACCTATAAAAGATATGACGGCTGAAGTAGTAGCTAGGGTAATTTATGAGCAATGGATTACTCGCTTTGGGTGTCCTGTCAAATTGACTACCGACCAAGGTAGACAATTTGAAAGTCAGTTGTTTTCTGAGTTATTAAAATACTTAGGTGTACAGAAAATTCGTACAACGCCATATCATCCACAGAGTAATGGACTGGTAGAGCGTTGGCATCGTACACTTAAAACAGCTTTAACAGCTAGGTTAGAATCTTCTACTTGGATCAAGGAATTGCCAACTGTTTTGTTTGGACTGCGAGCAGCAGGTCGCTATTACACAGGCGTTAGTCCAGCAGAATATACTTACGGACATAATTTACGGTTACCAAGTGATTTCTTTGATATGACGAAGAACATACAGTAAGATTCGAGTTTGTTACTTGACGATATTCATAAGGCGATAGAAAATAATAGACCTGTTTTGAAAAGTAATGATAATAATAAAATATTAACATATTAAAATATTATTATTATCAATATTTACCGAGAGATTTAGATTCATGTGAGTATGTATTTGTACGAGATGATGCAGTTAAAAAACCGCTGAAACCTCCGTACGATGGACCATTTCGCGTATTAGAAAGGAAATCAAAAATTTTCAAAATTCAATTTCCTAAGAGGCAAGCGTATATATCGATCGATAGGATTAAACCAGCTTACATTTTAAATCAAGAATCGTCAAGCAACGAAAAAGAATATGTCATTCATCACACTTCATGTGATGAAAATAGTATTCAGGTACAGACAAAGCCGCGTGAACAAACAACTAATCCAACTAAGGTGGTGTTCACATAGTCGACGACTTAAGAATGCACTGACCCTAACTTGACTACATACTTAAACCTAGATCTCAAAATCTGTAAGGTCTAGAAAACTGATTTTTTTACACAAGTAACTTCAGTTCATGAAGATTAAATGCTCAAGACGAAAACAAGATTACTGAAAAAATGCTCGATAGTTTTTTTTTTACAAAAAACCTTGTTTTAGACACATTTTTGCTTGGATCTTCGAAGTTTGTTGTCTTTTCTTTAATATTTTTTAATATCTAAAAAGGCATTGATAAAACCTAAATTTGCTCAAAATACTTTTTTCATAATCATTATAGTTCGTCTTTTATTCCTAGTTTTTATTTTGTCGTTTCCGACAAATTTTTGTGAACGCGCACTAGATCGTCTATCTCTTTCTGTTACGTGGAACGTGAATAGAGCTCTCCTTCAATCGAGTCATTTAGTCTGGCTGAGCGCCTGTTAGGAAGTGGACCTATGTTCGATCGCGCCTTGATCGCGCCCTCAGAGAATCCAAAAGAAGATTATTTGAATTTTTGAATTGCGAACATTTTAGTTGTGTAAATATTAATTGCATATTACTAGGATATTATTTTGTTTGTATAATAGTGTAAATAGTAGATAAATAAGATTAGATCTATATAAGTGTAAATATGATGCCCAAAAAAATGATTAAAAATGCACGTAAAAAATATTTACAAGAAGTCGCCTTTAGAATTCGAAATAAAACAAGGTAAGTAAGTAATTATTATACGTTTACATTTTTTTAATTAAAAGTATTAATTATTTAAAATGTAAAATCAATTTATTGGGCTTGTTTATTATTTTACGTTACAATTTTTTTTTATAAATGTTTCTTAAGGTAGTCCAACAAACTTTCACAATTATATTATATGTACCTACCTATACAATCATTTTAAATAACTTACTTTACTTACAGCAACAAGAGAAATACAAAAGACAATGCCGCCAGTACAAGCACTGAGTCTGTTCGGGAACAAAGTACAATGGAGTCGTCTTGTTCATTTATAAATTTATAAATTTGGACACGCTGTAAGTTTTTAAATTTTTTGTCGTGGTGAAAATATTTTTATTAACTTAATCCTATATGAATTTAAATGTGAAATAATATATAGGGTACTACAAATTAGGTCGAAATATTTTAAACGGCTAGTAAGAACATTGTATACTAGCCTAGTCCGTAGTACCGACTAGTCGGTAAAGCCGACTATCCGGCCACTTTTGTAGTCGGCGAATAGTCGGCAAAAAGCCATCCAAACCATCAACTGTATCATAGAAACAAATTAAAAAGATAAAACCGACTTCAAAATTGTACGTAATTGAGAATTAAAATTCCCTATCTCAAAAACTACTGAACCGATTTTGATAAAACTTGCAGTGCTCCCTAAGTTAACCCTAGTACAACAAAAAAAGAATTACTCAAATCGGACTTATAGTTCCGGAGATATGCGAAGACAAACATAAAAACATACAAACATACATACATACATACACTTTTGAAAGGTACATTTGTTCAGACGCTGATATGGACTAACATAAACGGAAATTAGGCGATTCTGGAAATATTACATACATACGGGTCGAATTGATAACCTCCTTTTTTGAAGTCGGTTAAAAAAAATACGTACGCGATGCGTACGCGAAGTAAGCATAACACGATTTGACACGTTTGCAGGCGTCGTATGCGAGCTACCCGCGATCAGCAGTAAAAAAAGCGTTACGGAAACTTCCGGAACCATGATCGGCTTGGCCGACTAGTCGGCCGATTAGTCGGCTTCTTTGCAACCGACTAATCGGCTAGTCGGCCAAAGTTATGATCGGCACATCTCTAGAAAAAATAAGGAATTAATTTAACGCTTAGGTACTATTTATGTTCACTTATATCACTTATCAGTCACGTTAGCGCGCGCGCGCTTTAAACGAATTTATCTTTATAGTTACGAATTTATCTATATAGCACCGCGCCGTACTTGCACCCGTACTTGTAAATGGTGTTGCGTTACCGGGAAGTGGATGGAATCCTATCTAGGGCTCATGATCTTTCAAGATCAGCGAGTTTTAAGCCCAATGTATACAATGTTCTACATACCCTCTTAAAATATACCTATTTTTGTAGGACCCTTTAAATAATTACTTGCAACAAAAACCGAGTACAAAAGAACAGGTTATCTAATATACAATGTTTAATAAATTTACAGGAATTCAACACCACCTATCCTAAAAATTAACACTGATAACAGTGAAATTCATAACGGGAAACAAGACACAATCAGCCAACAAAGTAAATCGTCACAATCTACTGAAAATTTAGATAAAAAGTAAGTTTATACAACCCTATTGATGGCATATTTTGTTTAGAGTTTCGTTGATACTTTCGAAAGTATGTAGGTACATACATAATATAGGTATATAGGTACATACATAATATATATACATAATTCATATTTATACATATGGTTTTTTAAATATTTTATCTTTCTTGTTTTTAGGTTTACAGAACAAGATCATATTTTTATTGAAAATGCAAATGAAAGAAGAATCGTAGATTTACAAAATTTTCTAGCCCAGCTAAAAGAAATCAGTTCTCACTCAAAAGCATTTGGTTGTACTCTCAATAATTTGGAACTAATAGGAGAAAAAAGACATGGCCTAATTTCGAAACTCACATTTAAGTGCAATATGTGTAATATTAAATTATATATCAATACATCTGAACCCAATCCTAAAGAAAATTTAAATTTAAATACTGCTATAGTAACAAGTGCCGCCGCTACTGGGGTGGGGTACACACAATTACAAGAAATATTTGCGTCAGTAAATGTTCCGTTTTTATCAGAGCGGTTATATAAAAAAACAAGTCAAGAAAAAGTCGGTTAAAAAAAATACGTACGCGATGCGTACGCGAAGTAAGCATAACACGATTTGACACGTTTGCAGGCGTCGTATGCGAGCTACCCGCGATCAGCAGTAAAAAAAGCGTTACGGAAACTTCCGGAACCATGATCGGCTTGGCCGACTAGTCGGCCGATTAGTCGGCTTCTTTGCAACCGACTAATCGGCTAGTCGGCCAAAGTTATGATCGGCACATCTCTAGAAAAAATAAGGAATTAATTTAACGCTTAGGTACTATTTATGTTCACTTATATCACTTATCAGTCACGTTAGCGCGCGCGCGCTTTAAACGAATTTATCTTTATAGTTACGAATTTATCTATATAGCACCGCGCCGTACTTGCACCCGTACTTGTAAATGGTGTTGCGTTACCGGGAAGTGGATGGAATCCTATCTAGGGCTCATGATCTTTCAAGATCAGCGAGTTTTAAGCCCAATGTATACAATGTTCTACATACCCTCTTAAAATATACCTATTTTTGTAGGACCCTTTAAATAATTACTTGCAACAAAAACCGAGTACAAAAGAACAGGTTATCTAATATACAATGTTTAATAAATTTACAGGAATTCAACACCACCTATCCTAAAAATTAACACTGATAACAGTGAAATTCATAACGGGAAACAAGACACAATCAGCCAACAAAGTAAATCGTCACAATCTACTGAAAATTTAGATAAAAAGTAAGTTTATACAACCCTATTGATGGCATATTTTGTTTAGAGTTTCGTTGATACTTTCGAAAGTATGTAGGTACATACATAATATAGGTATATAGGTACATACATAATATATATACATAATTCATATTTATACATATGGTTTTTTAAATATTTTATCTTTCTTGTTTTTAGGTTTACAGAACAAGATCATATTTTTATTGAAAATGCAAATGAAAGAAGAATCGTAGATTTACAAAATTTTCTAGCCCAGCTAAAAGAAATCAGTTCTCACTCAAAAGCATTTGGTTGTACTCTCAATAATTTGGAACTAATAGGAGAAAAAAGACATGGCCTAATTTCGAAACTCACATTTAAGTGCAATATGTGTAATATTAAATTATATATCAATACATCTGAACCCAATCCTAAAGAAAATTTAAATTTAAATACTGCTATAGTAACAAGTGCCGCCGCTACTGGGGTGGGGTACACACAATTACAAGAAATATTTGCGTCAGTAAATGTTCCGTTTTTATCAGAGCGGTTATATAAAAAAACAGATAACCAAGTCAGTGATGAGTGGGAAAAAGTAGCCACATTAAAAATGGAAGCAGCTGCAGCACGTGAAAAACAGTGTGCTATTGATGAAGGCAGAGTAAATGCCGAAGGAATCCCTACTATAGATGTAGTCGTAGATGGTTGCTGGGCAAAAAGGTCTTATAAGAAAAATTATTCATCTCTATCAGGCACTGCTGCCATTATTGGAAAAAAATTCGGTGAAGTATTGTATCTTGGTGTAAAAAACAAATACTGTTTTGTATGTGCACGTGCAGAAAATAAAAAAAATCCACCAAACGAGCATCTATGCTTCAAAAACTATTCCGGGTCATCCACTAATATGGAATCAGAAATTTTAGTGGAGGGATTTAGACAGTCTATAAGTATGTACGGGATAATTTACGGCAAAATGATTGCAGATGGTGACGCATCAACATATAAAAAAATTTTGGAAGCCCGACCTTATGCAAATTACACAGTTGAAAAGATAGAGTGTAAAAATCATCTACTCCGAAACTTATATAACAAATTACAAGCACTCATTAAAGATACGAAATATAAACTACATCACCGAAAATACTTGAACACACAAAGAATTTTGGCTATTAGAAAAGTTATTTGCTTGTCCATACGACACATAAAAGAAACAAATGTTGACCGATCACAACAAATTAATAATTTATATAATGCCATAACTAATGCATATAATCATGCTTTTGGCTGCCGTACAGATTGCCAAGATTTTTATTGTCAAAGTGAGAAAAAAAGTGAAGATGTTACAGCACTCCTTAAAGATACGGCACTAGAAAATCAAATAAAATTAATTATCGGATACACTGCGGCAAATTCACGTAGTCTTATTCAAAACATGGATAGCAATCGCTGTGAACAGTTTAACGCAATAATTGCAAAAAGTGTTGGTGGTAAGCGAATAAATTTTTGTCTTCGCCGATCATATCAGACCAGGTGTTCTGCTGCAGTTGTATCCTTTAATACTAAAAGGCCTTCATACAACCTACAGAAATCAATGTTGGGTAAGAGTCCAAGGTCAAAATCAAAACTCCTCTGGAGTTACAAAAAATGAAGAAAAGATGTATAAATTCAAATGTTCGACGTAAAAGATTATATTTTTTTAAGCAGGGCGAGAAACGAACAGGAGATGAAAATTATGGTGAAAATTGCCAGAAACCTGATTTGCTTAGTGATGACTTAGAAAGATTAAAACAAACGTTTTTAAAGAATCTGGTGAAGAGCGATGAACAACTAGAAAATATAGAAAGGGAGACCATTCTTCAAAGTGAAAGCAGCAAGTGGTTGGAAATGCGAAGAAATTTAATCACAGCATCCAATTTTGGTAAAATTTTGAATAAAAGGACTTCAACATCAGGGAGCATAGTGAAAGCTTTGTTATATAAAAAAGATTTGTCAGAAGTTGCTTCGATTAGACATGGTAAAATGAATGAAAATATTGCTCTCAGGCAATTAGAGGTGCAAGAAAATATAAAAATAATGCCTTGTGGCTTATTTATTGACAAGCATCACCCATTTTTAGGAGCATCTCCTGATGGTGTGATTACCGACGATCAGATAGTAGAAATGAAGTGTCCAATATCCGCATATAAAACAACATTAGAAGATGCCGTGATCAAAAAGAAAATAACTTTCTGGAAGCTTATTAATATGAATTAATCATTAACAAAAAGCACCAGTGGTTCTGGCAAGTTCAAGGGCAATTAAATATAACTAATAGAGAAGAGTGCCTATTTGCTGTATGGTCAGGCCCAAACTGTCCAATCAAAATAGAAAAAATTAAACGGGATCAGAAATTATGGAATGAATTTATGGTTCCCAAACTAAAAACATTTTATCTCGAGTCATTGTTACCCGAACTGTTAGATTCCAGCAATTGACTCGGCTTCAAAAAATAAGGGAAGTGCTATGAAAAGAAAAAAAGACGAAACACGAGCCAATAATAATAATTCCAGCAAAATTAAAAAGATTGAGGAAATGAATGATGTCCCGCAAAGTGTTATCTCTTTTGAAAACTTTTAACTTTATATACAGAATGAAACAAAACTGTGTTTTTTTAACTTATTTATTTATTTTTATTGGTACATACTTTCACCTCTTTAAATATTGTTTCACCTTTTTGTTACATCCTGTATGAAATATAGATCCATGGGAACTAATATTTGTTGTGCTTTATAATAAATAATAAAACCTGTTACTGTTGTTTTTTTCCTTCTAAAAATCTATCCATCCCATCCACTCAGCTCACCATCCACACCTTAGATCAATTATTCTCACAAAAAATAATTAAATGTAAAATAAAAAAAATTATTAAGAACTTTGTCTTAATAATTGTTAGTGACATATTAATTGTTAAACTAGATTTACTATACTGTACTCGGCGAAACATGGCGGTAGCGGTCATTGACTCCCTGTCAAAAACTTGTCATTTTCTATATAAACCGCGATTGACAATAAAGTGTCAGATGTTGTCAATCGCGGCTTTGTATAGAAAATGACAAGTTTTTGACAGGGAGTCAATGACCGCTACCGCCATGTTTCACCGAGTACAGTATAGACAGTCAACCATTTACTCAATATAAAATATCATTTTAAATTATAATATATTATGTATAATACAAAATCAATATTTGACTATAAAATGCATAATACAGAATGTAAAGTCAACTTTTATAATTTTAAATTATATCTTACTACTCCTAAAATGTCTACTCCATTGTTTCGCTGTTCGCTGTGCGGAGCGATGATGGCAGGTTTACGCGTGTTGCCGCCTAGCGCGCTGACCGCGGCGATCTTGCGCGCGTAGTGTAGGAAAGGGGAGCGGGGTGCAGCGGTATAGAATCGGGCGAATTGATTAGGGTCAGGTGCATTCGTAATTGTGCATGGTAAATTCATTCAACCTCATGTCATATAATGGTGAAAACTTATAATATTTTTGTGTTTAAAAATGTTTATTTTCCGTTTGTACTGGAAACTTAAGGAACATTTGTATTAGATATTAAGACATAATGTTTGTATTTTAAATATTATAATTATTAAGTGTACTGTGTAGTGTGTAAGAAGCTTAATAAATAATATTATCGTCTTTGGCTGGACTCAAATTTCATGTTCGCAGTTGAGCGACGACTTTGTTTATATTATATGATTCAAATCAGCAAATTGTTTAGATTGTATCACACCTACTTCTTTGTATGCAGAGTTCATGTTGTAATGTTAAAATGTTTCAGTTTTGTTCGTTAAAAATTTTTAGTACCAAAATTTTAGGGAGGGTGTGATGTAGGGAACACATTTTGTAGTCTAAGCAATTTCATCATTCGACGCGCTATGCGCTAGAGTCAAGTCAGTCATCCCGCGTCACAGCCCAGCCAGGTCGTTTCTTGTACTTTAGCTGTAACTTAAGCTTTGTACATGTATTAAGGACATAATAAATTCAGTGAAATATTTCTACATTTTATTCAGTAACTCTTCCTTCTGATAAACTATTTTACAACCTCAAATATACTCAATAGAGTTACAGAACCATTTGCTTTCTTTTATAAAACTTCGTACAGTCAAAATGAGTTTATAATGGTTAATGTAAGGAATAAACGCAAAAAAATGGCAAACCCAGAAGATATAACACTTACCAAAGCATATTTACAAAGACTAGAGTAGAGTTAAGTGAAAATAAAAAAAAGGACTTGAGAGATCTCGTCACAAAAAATTTAATTCCTACATATTATGCGCATTTTTTAAATTCTTTATTTTAATAGTTCATGTTATTAAGATTGTCAAAGTTTATATTTGTTATTGTTATAGGTACTGTATGTTAAAGTTATTACCTAGATGACTTTATTATAAGGTACATAGTACATACCTACAATCATTTGTTACAGACAATTAAAAATTATTTTGAGATAGAGCATAGACTGATTTGGTTTATTTTTTATTTGATAATTTCATATTAAGATTTTATATAGGTTTTGTTGCCTAGTACTATTAGTACTTTTAAATGATTACGTGATAAATAATAATAATGTGATTTTGCTGTAGGGTTACACACAGGCAAAGTGTCTCAGAAGGCTGACTAAAACCAAAAATAGGTGTTTCTAAAATAGGCATTTACAGTGTAACAATTTGATTTTTCCTTTAAGTTTATTGTATAACAAATATTTTAATTAAAAATTATTAATAAACAAGAATTTTATTTTATATATAAACACACCGGCATATTTAGCGGAACACAAAAAAAGGTTCATAATTTAAAAAATATGGTTTTATTTTAAAATCTACTTACTACACTTCTTTTGTTATTTAAAGTTTCATTTGTTTTACTTAAAATGAGATCACATTAAGAACAGATTTTGCGAGTAAAGGCTATTTGTAAAAAATGGTACATTTTTGAACTTTTCATGTAACCGGGAAAAGTGAAAATTAATATTAAAATAACAATTAATTAAATTAGAAAAATGGTGATTAATATCGCGTATTTCCTCCACGTGCTCTAATGCGGCCGAGCATTATCCTGCATAAAAACAAAATCGTCACCGATATATGGGGCAAACGGTACGACATTTTCTTCTAAAACTTCTCTGATATAGCGGTCTGCAGTCAGACTCCCTCTGTCAATCACTACCAAGTCTGTACGAACTCCCAAACAAATGCCCGCCCTCAAACCATTATTGATCCACCGCCGTATGCAACTGTAGTTTCAAAATTTGTCTGAATGTATCGTTCTCCTTTGCGTCTGTATATTCTCTGTATATTGCCTGCCGTCAATTTGATTTAAGAGAATTCTGCACTCATAACTAAACAATACCTTACTCCATTGGTCCGCGTTCCAAAGTCGATGTTCCTTAGCAAAAGTTAACCTGTTTCTACGATGATTTACCTCGATCCTTGGAGCCTTGGCGGGCACAAATGAACCCAAACCAGCTTCTTCGAACCTTCTTCGTACCGTACGCTCACTTACGGTTACACCCCGCACTGCTTCTAACTCATGTCGGGCTTGGACGGCCGTCAAACGGGGGTTCCTACGTACACGAAGCCGAATGAAACAATCATCCCTACTCGAAGTGCGTCTTTTTCTGCCTTGTCCTGCTCTTCTCACATAAGTACCGGTCTCTCTGAACCGTTAGATACTGCGATGGATCGTTGAAACTGGTCGACGAAGATCTCTGGATATCACTCTGTAGTGTTAAGATTAGAGTGTTGTCGCTCATTTGATTAAATTTAAACTAAATTATTTATAAATAATAAATTGATAAATGGTAGTTTTTATATTTTATTCTGGTCACACTGACAACGTGCAATCCCTTCTACTATCATCCCCACCTAGAATGGGGTAGGCAGATAAAATAAGGTATTTGTACCGCAGGAGCTGATTGGAGAGCCAGTTTTTACGGAGTAAAGATCTCAAGAGGGATCTATGCCCAAAAGTGTAAAAGTGTACAGTGTCTAGTAAATAAAGGTATCGTGAACAAGTTGTGTAGTTTTTGTCAGTAGGTTTGACCATTTCTTCGCATTTCGAGTGCCCTGGCAATCTCCGTTGGGGCTAAGTCAGGCATAATTCAGTCCTAAACTCCAAAAAGATACGCGATTAAAAAAATAACTAACAAAAAACAGTATTTCAATGAAATTTTAAATCAAACTCAGAAGGAAGAAATACTCGAAGTTCACTCCAGATAAGGTGTATTTGAATAAAATTAAAACTATTGCATAAAATGTGATGTTCAGCCGTTTTCTTAATTTGAAAATATTTCTGTTTAAATTAAATGACGTATAAACCAGCCAGCAACCTTATATGATACTGATATCAAACCTTTATTTTATGTTTCGCTAAATATGCCGGTGTGTGTAGTATAGAACTTACATGATTCACCTAACTGATAATAAAATTAAGGTCTATAGAGACTCTTTAATAATTGAAACCATATTTCGAATAATTATTCAGAATTAGAGAGACCTAAGAAATAATAGTATTTTTAAAAATATATAGATTTAGACCAGTAAAGACCTAAAAAGCCACAGTTTTACACAAAGTTAAATAATTAAATAATAAAAAATTTATTTATATAAAAAAATTATAATAAAAATTAATTAATAGATCAATAACCAAATTATGATATGCAACTTTCAAAACCGATCTCTTAGTGTACAATTTCTAGATAACATCCATTTTCTACAAAATGTCGTGACATACGAAACTTTCTTGGCTGATTTTTTTTGGCCTGGCCAAAATTGGCCCAAAAATTTGGTTTTTTGCATTAGGTCATTATAATTCTGAGGGTACGATATATTAAAAACTACTCATACTATTTGGGGTCATCTGTGACCCCATGCGAGCAGTTATGTAATATTCTTTATGCGAGTAATTAAGAGTTAAACAAAATGTGATGAATTATGGAACGACGCTCAAAATGAAAGTGAAGGAAGATCTTTTAAAGTTGAAGAATGAAGACTATAGGTTTATAGTCACGTTAGACGAATGGACATATGGAATGAATCGGCGCTTTTTAAATGTTAATGTACACACAATTACTAACAGTCAGCCTACTCAATGGAATATTGGACTAGCGCGCATTTTTGGAAGTATGTCATCGGAGTCTTATGTTCCGCTTCTGAAAAAAAAAATATCAGAATTTAATTTATCCCTGGATAATGACATAGTCGGTATAACGACCGATGGAGCCAGCATCATGAAGAAAGTTGGTCGCCTGATTGAACCACTACAACAGATTTGCTACGCCCACGGTTTATTTTATTAATCTCTCAATACATAATTTTAAACATTTTTTTGTTTAATTTTTTAGTTCTAGATGCATGAATGATGCAGGATTTCTCTCTTTTCTCGATGACTTTCAGAGACATGCGGATTCCCGCAAATACCAGGATACGCGGGAGTTAGACCTCTTAGTCCCGCAAATACCTGGATTAAAATTTTGTTGCGGGATAGCATTCCCTAGTGGCAACAGATGGAGCTCTTGCCATGGTCGGGCGATATCGTGGGTTTATAGGCCATATTAAAAAAATTATACCAGAGGTAACTGCAATTCACTGTGTTATGCACCGACAACAAATAGTAGCGAAAAATTTGAGTGATAGATTGCACCAATCGCTTCAATTTGTGATTAATGCAGTTAACGAAATTAGAAGCAAAATTGAATACGCGATTATTTGCACAATTGTGCGATGAAAATGATGAAAACTTCCAACGATTGCTGTTACATACCGAAGTACGCTGGTGGTCGAAAGGTGCATGTTTATCAAGATTTTATTCACTTTTTGACTGTTTTAGAATTTCTGGAAAGTAAAGATCCTGATTTAAAAAAAAAATCAATTTTAAAGCAGACATCGCGTATTTGACATATTTGTTCAAAAAATTTAATGACCTTAACTTACAATTACAAGGGGACAGCCTTAATTTAATAAAAACAAGGAGTGTAATTTCAGCTTTTATTGGTAAATTGAAATTTATGAAGGAAAATATTGGTCGTCGCGAATTTTCACAGTTTTCAAACTTATCGCAGGTAGAATGCCTTGATGAAGATATTCAGACATACGTTCAACATTTGATTGCCCTGCATGATGATTTTAAAATCAGATTTGAAGACATTCTGTCAATGGAAATACCACCATAGATCATAAATGCATTAGATGAAAGGGAAGTAGAGAATGTAATATTACAAGAGGAGCTACTCGAGCTTAGCACTAATGAGGAGCTGAAAGTGACATTTAAAAGAGGGTATAAAAATTTTTGGCTGCAGGCAGAAATACCTGAAAAATATCCTGGACTGTGGGGAATCGCGCAAAAGCTTCTGATAGCGTTTCCCTCGTCATATCTCGTCGAAAAAAGTTTTAGTGCCGTTACAAACTTATTTACAAAAAAAAACGAACAGATTCAATATCACAGAACGTGGAGATTTGCGGTTATTCCTTACAAAACTCAAACCAAATATTGATAATTTGCTGTCAATCGATCAAGTACATCCATCTCATTAAATTTATATATTTTTTTGTAATTACTATTGTAGAAGTTACATTACGTTATAAGAAAGTGTTTAATTTTGATTATATTACGACTGTTAAAACAATAATAATTATTAGTGTAATAATTTATATATTTGAATATATAATATAAGGTACCTGGGTCGAATATGGCCAGCCGGTAAATATGGCCATATACCATTATTCTAAGCACGATAGTTTGTAATGACTTGAACGCGACCATAAATTGTCGCTAGTGTCGCATGTATCAGAACGGTGTACTGTTACCCTTCCCGCGCGCCCGCTAGTCGCCCAACGTCCATTAAAGTGAAACGTGCTGTTAAGGTTATAAAAACATTAAGTAAGTATTGTCCTGTATTTTGTTATTTTTCAAAAAAAAAATCTTTGTTAATCACATTACGATATTGTGTGACGATTGTAATTTGATATTTCTTTGTTTATTTATCAAAGTAATAATGTGTTTTTAATTCGCGAATATGAAAACAAAAAAATGCATGACTGCAAATATGGCCACCGGTTGGCCATATTTACGGTTCTAAATTACTGACACTTTTTTTTTCTTTTTTTGACCATGGCACGCTATAAAACTAAAGGGCTTCGTGGTAATTGCTCAGAAGCATCAATGAAACTAGCTTTAACTGCAGTCAAAAGCGGTAAGATGAAAGTATATACGGCTGCAAACCATTATAAGGTGCCAAGACGCACTCTAAGGCGTTATTTACAAGAGAAAAAAGAGACTAAATCTACTTTGGGTCGGAAACCACTTCTTAACCCTGAACAAGAGAAGGTTTTGGCATCCCGTGTTATTCGCCTGTGCAATGTCGGGTACCCATTGTCACAGCGTGTACTACGTAGACGCGTAAAGACATTCTGTGATCGAAATAACATTTCAGCGTCAGGTGGAGACTTAATGGTGGAACGAGATTGGCTGAGGGGATTTTTAAAACGTCATAGGAATATCAGCAGACGAAAGGCACAAAACCTAAATCCCGCAAGGGCACAAAAGTTGAATAAAGCAGTCGATTCTGATTATTTTGCTAAGTTAAAGAAAGTCTGGGAAGATAATGACATTATGAATAAACCGGAACGCATTTTTAATATCGACGAAAAGGGTTGCCAGCTTAATTTGCACAAATCCCCAGAAGTTTTGGCTGAACGTGGATGCAAGAGAGTACATTTAGTAGCACCAGAACATGGGGAGAATGTCACAATAGTATCATGTGGCAATGCCTTGGGCCATGCTATTCCGCCCATGATTCTGTTTAAAGGCAAACGCATGAAGCCAGAATGGGTAGATTCCTTACCAACCAGCTCAGTAGCCCAAATGACACCCAAAGGGAGTATGAACTCTGACAAGTTTGTGAACTGGATTCACCATTTTTCAAAATTTAAATTGCCAGGACTTTGTTTACTTATCTTCGATGGAGCCAAATGCCACTTAGACTATTCGATTGTTGAAGCAGCAGAAAAATTCGACATCAAGCTTTTTTGCCTTCCTAGTAACACCACACATGAATTACAGCCGATGGACAATTCGGTATTTCGATCCTTTGAATATTACTGGGACGAGTATATAGGAGGACGAGACAGGAAAATAACAAAACAAAGGTTTGGGATATTATTTTCCAAAGCGTGGGACAAAGCTGCGACACCTGCTAATATTAAATCTGGATTTGAAGCGACCGGAATTTTCCCATTTAATCCAGCAAGGATACCAGAAGAGGCATACGCTCCCAGCATACCTACCTTTAATCCCACAATACCTGGACCTTCTGAAAATCAAGAAAATAATGATCCCATGGACAGCGACGCCAATAATGCTAGCGAAAACCTGTTATATCCTCCTCAAGTTAATGAAGATCCAATTGATAGCGACGCTATTGATGTCAGTGGAAATCAGGTTACTCCTCCTCATGTCATGTCTTCCAAATAACGACGAACATAATTCAACTCCACCTACGCAGTTTCTTGCTCGAACTGATACCTCTGTTGAAAATCTCAAAAAGATTCCCAGACAAGTGAACATCTATTGCCAAATACTGCAAATCGTTCTGCTGCAATTCTAGACAACGCTTCTGATAATAATCCACAGCACCCAACTCAAGTAGATAGATCGAACTTTATAGAACCCCAGCCAAGTTCCTATGACGATTTCGATAGTAGCGACGAGATTCCTTTATCCAAACTAAAGGAGCACAAGAATAATAGAGATTCGAAAACTGAATCAAAAGTCTGCTCCACAACACTTAATGAGTCATACTCATCTTTTTGTGAAATTTTAAAAACCCCGGAGAAAACGTCAAGCCCAAAACCTACACCTAGAGCAAAAGCTATTAATAGTCTGGCACAAGAGCTAACTAAATCAATGTTTACAGAGAAAAATAAAAGGCCAGGACCATCCAATGCTTGTAAACAAAAAATTAAAAATATTCCAGGTCCATCTAGAGTTTCTTCTCAAAAAAGGAAGCAATATTCTGCTAAAATGAACAAGACTGAAGAAGTAACTTCTAAGGTTTCTAAGCAAAAAGGTAAAGGACATTCTAAAAAATCTAAAAACAGTTGGTATTGTTACATTTGCGATGAGGATAGAATAGCAGATATGAGACTATGCTTTTTATGTAAAATCTACGTCCATGAAGACTGTGTTGGGTTAACAAAAGAAGACACTGATAAATTTGTTTGCACTCGGTGCAGTCAGGACTAATTATAAATACTTCATTAGGTTTACCTCCTTCTTTTCTAGTTTGTAATATCATTGTGATTTACCTATGAAGGATCTCAAAAGTTACGTTTGTAGGGATCTCCTACATCTTATTTAATATTTACATATTATTTTACACACAATTTTATTTATACTCCTATTTACAAACTCAAAAATTAAACTTATTTACTTCATTTAAAAGTATTTATTATATACATATATTTATAAAACTCTGACAAGGCATCAGGTGCCCAGTCAGCTCATTTAAAATATTATAATCAAATAGATGTTTACGCTAAAGCGCATGGGAGACTCGCGCCCCGACCGGTTTTCTATGGTATAGCGAGTACCTACGCGGTATGCTGCGCGCCGCGCGGCCGCTCGCCAGTTGGATTTCTGGATCGATAGGCGAAACTAGTGACGCTCGTGCGCCGAAATTTAAGTTCGCGACCTCGATATCGTGGTCAGCTGTTTTGTATTTTTTATGTACTTTAGTTACTGTGGACTCTCACACTCTCCTTCCATTTAAATATAGGTTTTTGTGGTGTAATTGTGAAACAATATTGTGACCCGTGAATATAAGATTCAGACCTGATCTTTTGGTTATTCTAACTAACTTTCTATTATACTCATCACCTACCAATTACACATAACCCTATAAGTGGTGACCCCGCGAACACAAAATGAGTGAAAGTAGCAGTGACTCGGCGGCGACCGCGTGCTCGCAGAAAGGCGGCGTTACCGTGCGCCGTAAAAAACACGTGGCCACAACATCTTCCCCCAGCAACGTTTTGAAGGTGCAACCGTTTTCTCCAGAGGAACCCGAAATATGGTTTGCGCTACTTGAAGGTCAGTTTGACGTTTTTAATATTACGAGTGATACAAAAAGGTACACGAGCGTTATCAATAACCTCGACATTGTACACTCAAAAGCAGTGAAGGATATCATACTAAATCCTCCGGCTTTTAACAAATATGAGCGAATAAAGGCCGAGCTCGTCAAACGACTATCTGCGTCGAAGGAGACCAAGGTTCGCCAGCTCCTGACCCATGAACAACTAGGTGACAGGAAGCCTTCACAATTTCTTCGCCACCTTCAAGACCTGGCCGGCCCGACCGTTCCTGAAGATTTAATACAGTCGATCTGGACCAGCCGTCTGCCTCATCACCTGCAGACAGTGCTAGCCTCCCAGACCGGCCAGTCCTTGGAACAACTCGCCGACCTCGCCGACAGGATCCAGGGGATTGCCACCCCCCACACCGCAGGAGTTTCTTTTTTATCGAACGCGGCACAGCAGACGTGTGAGATTTCCGAGCTGAAGAAGATGGTGGAACGGCTCACGCTAGAGCTTGCAAGGCACACACGCTCAGCTCAATGTTCCAGCATCAGATCCAGACCCAGGAGGCGCTCATCTTCGCGCCCTCGCTCCAGATCCGATTCCAGCTACCGCCGGCATCCCCTCTGCTGGTACCACATGAAGTACGGAACCCAGGCCCGTAGCTGCATCAAACCGTGCGACTTCAACAAGAAGTCGGGAAACCCCGCGAGCAGTCACTGATGACGACTGGTGATTGCTGCGCTGCTTCAGGTCGTCTCTTTGTCACTGACCGCACCACCAGACTACAATTTCTAGTAGACACCGGCAGTGACCTCTGCGTTTACCCCCGTTCCGCGCTTCGCCAACGCCGTACCAAGACGGACTTTCAGCTAAGTGCAGCTAATGGTAGTGCTATAGAGACTTATGGTTTTTTAGATCTTAGTTTAGATTTAGGCTTAAGGCGTAGTTTTCCTTGGCGTTTTACAGTAGCTAATGTAACTAAGCCAATATTGGGAGTAGATTTCCTAAGTAATTATAATTTAATTGTAGATTGTAAAAATCAAAAACTTTTAGATAGTACTACTACATTATGTACCAATGCTCGTGTTGCTAAGTCTGTGAATAGTATTATTCATTCAATTAAGGTTTCGATGGGCGACACTAGGTATCACGCTATTCTTGCTAGATATCCTGAAATCACCCGCCCTTCAGGCACTTTGCGCACTCAAAAGCACAACACCGTACACTATATTCGCACTACACCTGGCCCACCTATTTTTTGTAATCCACGTAGATTAGCTTCAGATAAGCTCAAATTTGCAAAGCAAGAATTCCAGCTTATGCTTAATAGCGGTACAGCCCGTCCATCTGACAGTCCCTGGGCTTCACCTTTACACCTTGCCCCTAAAAAGGATAACGGCTGGCGTCCTTGCGGCGATTACAGGTTACTTAACGCCCGCACTATTCCAGACCGCTATCCTATACGGCATATCCACGACTTTGCTCATTCCATTGCAGGTTGTAAGGTTTTCTCGACCATTGATCTAGTGAAGGCATATAACCAGATTCCGGTCTTCGAAGACGACATCCAGAAGACAGCCATTACCACACCTTTCGGTTTGTATGAATTCCCTTTCATGACCTTTGGGTTGAGGAACGCTGGCCAGACCTTCCAACGTTTTGTTGACGAGATGACCAGAGGCTTGGATTTCTGCTACGCCTACCTTGACGACTTCCTAGTTTTCTCCAAGACCCCAGAAGACCACGAGACCCACCTGGAACTGCTGTTCAGCCGCATGAAGGAGTACGGCATCCTTGTGAACACATCCAAGTGTGTCTTTGGAGTCCGTCAGGTGACCTTTCTAGGCTACAGCATTTCCGAAACCGGTACCAAGCCCCTGGAGTCCAAAGTCCAGGCCATAAAGGACTTCCCTGCGCCGACAAATGTTCGACAGCTTCGTAGGTTCCTGGGCATGGTAAATTTTTACCGGCGTTTTATTCCTAATGCCGCACTGACACAGGCACCTCTGAATTCCCTTCTCACAGGCTCCGTGAAGGCGTCACATCCAGTCAAGCTGACTGGCGATACTCTGACGGCTTTTGAGCAGTGTAAGGAAAGTTTATTAAATGCTGCATTACTCGCGCATCCCGACAGTGAAGCCAAGCTCGCTCTGGTAACAGATGCGTCCGACTTGGCCTTGGGAGCAGTACTGCAGCAGTGGAAAGACGACCAATGGCAACCACTCGCTTTCTTTTCTCGTAAATTGAGCCATTCACAGCAAAAGTACTCACCGTACGATCGCGAGCTGCTGGCCATTTACGAGAGCATAAAGTATTTTCGCCATATGTTGGAGGCCAGACACGTCGTGGTTTACACTGATCACAAGCCGATCAGTTACGCTTTTCATGAGAGAAAAGCCAACTGCTCGCCTCGACAGTTTCGCCACCTCGATTACATATCGCAGTTCACAACCGACATCAGACACATTTCCGGCAAAGATAATGTCGTTGCCGACACATTGTCACGTGTCGATGAACTATCGATAGGTATCGATTACAACCAATTGGCTTCATCACAGGCTGTGGACGAGGAGTTGGCACAACTACTCCGCGGCGAATCATCGCTCCGCATGGAGAATTTGCCCGTCCCCAATTCCAACGTCAAAGTTTATTGTGACGTCAGCACCCCAACCCCCAGGCCTTTCGTGACGAAACCATTGCGGAAGCAACTCTTCGACAGTCTTCATAACCTCAGCCACCCAGGTGCCAGCGCTACTGCCAGGCTAGTAGCTGAGCGTTTTGTATGGCCCGGTGTGCGCAAAGATTGTCGAGAGTGGTCTCGAAAGTGTCTAGCATGCCAACGTGCAAAGGTAAGTCGCCACGTGTCGTCCCCTCTTGGCACGTTCAACTTACCTCGGGCACGTTTCGCATTTGTACATGTAGACATAGTAGGTCCCCTTCCTCCATCACAAGGCTATCGATACTGCACAACTGTTGTGGATCGTTTCACGCGTTGGCCTGAAGTCATCCCTATGGCCGACATGACCGCCGAAACCGTGGGCAAGGCATTAATATCGTGGATATCCAGATTTGGATGTCCATCTGATATTGTCACTGATCGTGGTCGGCAGTTTGAATCCACACTTTTCCAATACCTTGGAAAAATGATCGGATTCAAACATCGCCGTACGACCGCATATCACCCCGCGTGTAACGGTCTCGTGGAACGATTCCACCGACAGTTGAAAGCGGCCATCATGTGTCATGCCGATTGTAACTGGATCGACACACTGCCCCTTGTGCTTCTTGGTATCCGAAGCGCCTTCAAGGATGACCTACAGGCTTCGTCAGCCGAACTGGTTTATGGTGAACCCCTACGCCTACCTGGCGAATTTTTCCATGCGACGATTCCTGGCTCGAGTGATATCACTGATTTCACCACTCGCTTACGCCATTTCGTCACGAAGTTGCAACCATCACCTGCAGCGCGTCACACCAAAGATAATATCTTTATCTTTAGGGATTTAAATACGTCGAGCCACGTATTTCTAAGGGACGACACTATACGAGGCGCTCTACAGCCTCCCTACTCCGGTCCCCATGAGGTACTCGACCGTAACGACAAGACTTTCAAAATCCTTGTCAAAGGAAAGCCGATGACAGTATCTGTAGACCGCCTAAAGCCAGCCTACGTATTATCTGAGCCTTTCCCTATACCAACCCCTAACCCACATACAAATCCTAATCTACTTCCTACCCCCATACCACCTTCTGTTTCTATCCCTAATCCTGTGCCTATTTCTAGTACCGTTCCTGATACTACCCAGGATTATAATATTAAAAAAACTAGGTCGGGACGTGTTGTAAAATTCCCTGACTACTATCGCCCGTAGACTCGGTCTCTGGGGGGGAGTAATGTAGGGATCTCCTACATCTTATTTAATATTTACATATTATTTTACACACAATTTTATTTATACTCCTATTTACAAACTCAAAAATTAAACTTATTTACTTCATTTAAAAGTATTTATTATATACATATATTTATAAAACTCTGACAAGGCATCAGGTGCCCAGTCAGCTCATTTAAAATATTATAATCAAATAGATGTTTACGCTAAAGCGCATGGGAGACTCGCGCGCCGACCGGTTTTCTATGGTATAGCGAGTACCTACGCGGTATGCTGCGCGCCGCGCGGCCGCTCGCCAGTTGGATTTCTGGATCGATAGGCGAAACTAGTGACGCTCGTGCGCCGAAATTTAAGTTCGCGACCTCGATATCGTGGTCAGCTGTTTTGTATTTTTTATGTACTTTAGTTACTGTGGACTCTCACACTCTCCTTCCATTTAAATATAGGTTTTTGTGGTGTAATTGTGAAACAATATTGTGACCCGTGAATATAAGATTCAGACCTGATCTTTTGGTTATTCTAACTAACTTTCTATTATACTCATCACCTACCAATTACACATAACCCTATACGTTTTTTATTTGATAATTTTGTTGATTTTCTATATTTTTAGTTAAACTTAAATTTAAATTAAGGAAAACTTTTTTAATCTCATTGTTGATTTTGATATGTTTAAAATATTACTTGTAAAGATAGTTTCTTGCACTCGGTGGAGTCAGGGACTAATTATAAATACTTCATTAGGTTTACCTCCTTCTTTTCTAGTTTCTAATATCATTGTGATTTACCTATGAAGAATCTCAAAAGTTACGTTTTCTATTTGATAATTTTGTTGATTTTCTTTTTTAGTTAAACTTAAATTTAACTTTTTAATCTCCTTGAGCTATACCTACTTTTGTTTTGATTATGTTCATGTTAGTAAAACTGTTAATTATTTAGTTAGTAATATTAAAGGCTTTTATTTTCTTTAAAATAATATTTTGTTTTAATTAACCTCACTATCACAGCAGTATTCATCGTGTTCAGTCTTGTGATTTTTTTTTAAACTAGACGAGATCCCGAAAATTTCGGGATCCCGCTGGATTAATATTTCTAATCCCGCGGGATCTCGAATTAACGATCTCGAGTTGGAATTGCATTCCTAGTTTCAACACTATATTTAGACTATGAGTATTTTGTGTATTACCCGATTAATGTAGTTTTAATAAACTAACTGTTCAGATTATTTTATTAGAGTTCCGTAGTAACTACAAGAAATCCTTTTTCGCTCTGTCCACCTGTCTGCCCACCCATGATAACTTAGGTCATAATGAATATAAATAGATGAAATTTTGTACAGCTATAGATTGCTAATAGAGTATACTTTTGGCATCATAAAATAATTAAAAAATATATTTTTGGTGTGGCTTAAAGTAAAGAAATATTTTCACTCCATCCCACTGTGTCTCTTTACATAAAGGCATACATGACTTTTTATAATAATAACCATTTTTGAGTAATCAACCTCCAATGTGGTTTACAAGTTGGTCCCCCCTGGCATTTATAAACCGTAAGTGTTAGAAAGTTGCAATTTTCCATGTTAATAGGTTATGCTAAATACTTTTTAGGAAAATTATTGTGAAAGAAATCGGACAATAACTTTGAAGTAATTTGAATTGAACCTATTGCGCGTTGATAGTTACGAACCTCTATTAATGTGCTAGACTTATTATTTTTATACAGTTCCCGGCCATAAAGCATAAAAGTATGCACAACAACATAATAATTTTTGGGATTATTTTTTGTTACAGATAATAGTCAAGTTAATGTATTACAATCCACTGCAGAACCCAGTTGCACTACAACTCCTAACCCTGAACCTTCAACATCCACTTGTGATTTTATACAGGGTACAGGATTCTCAAAGAAAAAGAAATCTATGAAAGGTTAGTTATAAATCACTAGGTTTTCATTCAAATTTTGAATCTTGTTTTTTTACCTTTGGTGGAAAATTTCAGCAAATCTTCTAATTTTTGGTTATTTCTTACAGATTTAGCACTCATATTGTAATAATCGCATTGAACCTTTTGGATCCATACATGAAATAGGATCAATAGCTTTTTTCTTGAAATTAATTTGAGACCTAAAAATTTTTTTATTTCAGGGTTTCCAACAAAAAAGACAATTTGAGAATAATTGAAAAACATAGTAAAAAGCTATTAAATTAACTTAAAAGTCTAAAACTCTTGCAAAAAAAATACAAGCCGGTAAAAAATTATCAAAGGTGAAATCTTTCTTAAAGACAATAGAATCAATGCCTGATAGCATACAAACATTTATAAAAATGCAGATGAAATGTAAGCAAAAACCAAAAGGAAGAAAATTTACATTAGATGAAAAAAATATGGCAGCATCAATTTGGAAGCAAAACCAGAAGGGTTACAACTATCTGAGTAAATTTATTGTACTCCTTTCAAAGCGAAGGGTAGGGAGGGGCAATGGCGTTCACTGGGTAATGGCGCTCACCTCTATAACTCTGCATTATTAGACCCACATAGTTATGTCAAAATTTCAGGACAGAGCGCCCCCCCTCTGATATGTACTCGGACAATGAGACATCCCAGACCCAACCACACCAAAGTTCATCCAAAGCTATTCCCATACCGGACACCGGGGTGAAGCCCATTACCACAGCATGTCGGGAAACAAGACAGTCAAAAAGACGGGCAGACGAAGAGCCTGGAGAGTCAGAGAAACAGGAAAAGAGGCCTCGGATCAAAGCAGCCCCCACCAAAGATATAATGAGAAGGCTGGATAAGCAATATGCGACTCTACAGGAGATCCTGAGAAACATCAGAACACTGACCTCCACTATAGACAACCTTAAGACAACGGTCACCACCAAAATGACGAATGTAGAGACCAAACTTACCATTCAGCAGGACAGACAGCCCGCAGTGATGGGTTCCTCAATACGCTAACAATTGATCAGTCCGCGTCCCAACTAATGTCTTCAGTACCCCATTTTGCAGCTCCCAGCACTGCCCCTAACAGATGCCCTCCTCAAACATGCCCTGGGCAGGCCAGGCCTTGACGTCATGGGATATCCATAGAAAAAATATATATATATAAAGAAGAAGAAGGAATGGTCCTCTAACAGACAGCGATGCAAACGGGCAGCCTGATCGCGTCATGCTACCGTGAGGTGCGTTTCTTTGTTTGCGGTCGCGCTGATCTAATTTTTGGTTACGTGTTTCTTGCGGGTAAGTCCAAAACTTTAATGATTATTTAGCTTTTAGTTTTACTTTTTGATAATAAAACTATTCAGTTTTGTGATAATTCAATTAATTTTCAGTAAATGCGCATGATATTTTTTTAATTTTGAATTAATTACCAAACGACCGTTTGGGGTTATACCGCTCAGCTGAACGCCATTACCCCGTAGTGACTTATTTTTTTCATTGTAGTAGATATGCCAAGAAATCGTCAAAGGACCACCGCTAAGCGACTTGGACCGAAGACCTCCTGTCTGCTAAAACTGCGATTGAAGGAGGTATGTCCAAAAGGAAAGCCGCAAAACAATATAACATTCCATTTACTACCTTGAGAGATCGACTAAAAAATGAAAACATGAACAACCCAAGACTTGGTCGCAAGCCCGTTTTCACCCAACAGCAAGAAACTGAACTGCTGAACAAGTTAAGTTGCTGGGTTCGCTATACTATAGACTTAATGTCGCAGATTTGCGTAAACTTGTTTATAAATATGCTGAGCTCAACAATATCAAAAACAATTTTGATCAAAGCAGCAAAACAGCTGGATTGGATTGGGTTCACGCTTTTATGAGACGCAATCCTTCAGTTTCTATACGCAAAGCTGAAGCGACAAGCTTAAATAGAATTTCTACTTTTAACAAAGAAGAAATAACACATTTCTATGACAAACTTGGTGATTTAATGGAAAAACATAAGTTTATTCCCAACAACATTTATAATGCTGACGAAACTGGCATAACCACGGTAATAGACCCAGGAAAAGTGCTTACCGAAACAAGACAAAGAAGAGTCGGATCTGTTACAAGCGGCGAACGAGGAAGCAACAAAACAGTTATGTGTGCGATGAGTGCAGCCGGGAACTTCATACCGCCTATGTTTATTTTTGCTAGACAGAGAATGACGCCTTTATAAGAAAAAGATGGACCGGCTAGTGCATTATACACCGACTCTAAAAATGGCTGGATAAACGAAGATTTATTTGTCACTTGGCTCAAACATTTCGCAGCATTTACCAAACCTACCCAAGAATCACCTGTGTTATTAATTCTGGATAATCACAGCAAGAATAAGAATAAGAAACATTTATTTGCAGCTCTACTAAAAACTAAATTAGATTAATAATAATTAATCTTATAAACTACTCAAAACAAAATAGGCCCACCACGATTTTTTCACAAAAAGTGTTAGCATGTTGCTACAGACTTATTTATGGGCAAGTTCAAGTGTTTTACCGTTAAACTTACATGTTTATGAGTTCTTATTGATCTTTTGAACAACACTTTTTTTATTTTTACCCTCAAGTGGCCAGGCAAAAGAAATAAAGTAAAAATCATCCAATCGATAAGGATCGATACCTGCGCTTGTCTGCCCGTCGAGAACGCACCGTCACTGCCCGTGCTCTACAAAATCGACTCCGGCAAGCCACTGGTACGCTGCTAAGCGACCAAACGATCCGCAACAGACTGCATGAAGACGGACAACGATACAGAATGCGCGTTGTTCGCATTAAACTCAAGAGGGCTCATCGTGCAGCTCGTCTTAGGTTCGCACGTGAGCGTTTGGACTGGACTATGGACAATTGGCGGACTGTACTCTTCACAGATGAGACAAAAGTTTTATAGTGATGACAGACGTGTACGAGTGTGGAGAGTGAAAGCGAAGGTTTTACCAACCATTGCATCCGCGAGACTGATCGGTTTGGGGGGCCCAATGTTATGGTGTGGGGCGGTATCAGCTTAATGGGTAAAACGGAGTTGGTAATTTTAAACGAGGGTACCGTAACTGCTGCCAGCTACGTCGAGCGTATGGTCCGACCTCATATCGTTCCCTTTGCACAACGTGTGGGCAATAATTTTATTCTAATGCAGGATAATGCTCGTGCGCATACGGCTCGCCTTACCCAGAGGGCTCTATCTGAAGCCAATATCTCTGTTTTACAATGGCCGGCAATGAGCCCCGACCTCAAATCCAATCGAACATTTATGGGACCAGATGAAAAGAAGTCTAAAAGCAAATTATAATGAAGTGCATAGTAAACAGGAGATCATTAACGCTTTGAAAATGTGCTGGGAGCAAATACCCCAGAAAAATGTCACCCATTTAATTGAGTGTCCCAAACAGGCTCAGAGAGTGGGTTCGTAACAGAGGAGGACCCACTCGATACTAGAGATACTCCTGTGTAACCAGCCATATTCGTCAAAGTAATAAAAATTAAAATTTCCAAAATTATTTTTTGTGTAAAATTTGTAATTTTACATGTTTATGTGTATTTTTAAGAAATTTGAAGAATTTTGAAGAAGACATGCTTATGTGTTCACCGCTGCCCACAAACACTACCGGGGAAGAAATTTTTAATAAAATGTAACATATTTTTTGAAGAAAATAATCTCAGTTGGAACGATTGCATTGACATTTGTACAAATGGGACCAAGGCGTCGACAGGTAAAACAGCAGGAGCAGCACGCAAAATAAAGCGCCTAATTGTAGTTCCAGCCATTGTATTCTGCATAGACAAGCACTTGCGATGAAGCAAATGCCGTCAAATCTAAAATTAGTTATGGATGAAGCGGTAAAAATAATTAATTTTATCAAATCACGACCACTACAATCCCGATTGTTCTCATTATTGTGTGAAGATTATGGCAGCAAACATAAAACACTGCTGCTCCATACAGCAGTGCGATGGCTGTCTCGGGGTAAAACTTTAACAAGGCTATTTGACTTAAAGCGGAGTTACAAATGTTTCTTTCAGGTGATACTTCTTTTAATTTGAAAGACCGTTTGTATGATAAAAATTGGTTGTTCCGATTGTCTTTTATGGCGGAAGCCTTTAAAAAACTAAACGAATTGAATTTATCATTGCAAGGTAAACAGACAACAGTGTTCCAGGCCTATAACAAAATAACTACGATCAAAAGAAAATTAGATTTTTGGATTGTTTGCGTTGATAAGAGAGAAATAGAAAGCTTTACGTGACTCAGTGAGTTTGTTAGCGATAACGACTCAGAAATGTTTCAAGATGATATGTATAAAGAATTGTCCAATACAAGAAAGTCCAATATCTCACTTTGATGCGCGCATCTTTTGAAAAGTATTTTCCCGAAGAACAGAATACAAAAATAAAACTGAATTCATGGATTCATAATCCTTTTTTACCCAACTTGCAAAAGCCCGAAAGTATGTCAAACGAGATATTATATGAATCTCTTTTAGAAATGTCATCAGACACAAGCATGGAGTCACTGTTCAAAACGATGCCTCTCAACGATTTTTGGTACAGAATTCGTAATGAATATTCAATGCTTGGCAAAATGGCTCTGAATATTCTTCTCCCGTTCCCAACAACATATTTGTGCGAAACAGGATTCTCAACGTATGCAGCCACGAAAACAAAATATCGCAATAGACTGGACGCCGAACCTAATATGAGACTACAACTGTCTTCTATTAAACCTGACATCAACCAATTAATGAAAAATAAAAAACAGTTTCATACCTCCCATTAGTTAGATTTTTTCTTTTTTAATATCTTGTAATAATGTACTTGCCATGTGGCTGTTAAAGTAAGTAATAATCAGTAACTGTTACATTGTACTTTTATTATGTTTATTAATAAATAATACACTTTTAAAAACTATTGTTTTATTGTAGGGTTCCGTCAAGTATTTTGCTTTCCAAAAGGGTTCCGCCACTAAAAAAGTTTGAGAACCGCTGGTTTACGCAATTAATAACACTTAACCCTTACTACATTTACCCATAAATAATACATTTTTTTATAGTTTTCATTACCGATGATAAATTTGTCAGCGACCTCCGAACCGCGAAAAGTTTTATTAAAATAAGTTAAAGTGACAAAAATCTTCAAAAATATGTGCGATATCTTAAAAAAAACCCGCAAAATTGTGATAAGTGCAACCGTACAAACCGCGTGAAAATTGGACTTACAAAACGCGAGAAAATTCGGAAAAACCACGTTTTAGTGCGGAATTTTAATTTCGATCGCGTGCGAGGCGCGTTTGGTCGCGACGACCACCTTTTTATTGCACCCCAGTGTGGCCAAGGACCTTAGCCTGCTGCTTACAAAAAAACTAGATTTTTGCCACAAAAAACAGCGAAGCAGCAGGCAAAAAAAAACAAAAAACCGCCCGAGGGCGTGCGCGCGGGGAGTGCCAGGAGAGAAAAATTAATATAAGAACTCGAAGCGGAGCACTTAGGGCTTCCCAAAACCGTTTAAAAACTCAAATTCGTACAAGTGACAAAAAAGTTATCGTAGTTTTAAATTTTCACAAAATTTCGACATTTAATTACACGAAATCCAAATCGGTAAGGTACCAAAATTTTTAGTGATAAGTGTGTGCATTACCGAGGATCTCCCACGGAAAAAATTTGGACCTTTTCCGGCGACTGGTCCCCGAGAAAAACTGAAAAAACCCAAAAGTCTGGATCGACTCCCAGGAGGTCCAGACTTTCAGGAAACCTCCGGGCCACCACTACGGGTCAGCACCAACAGCCGGAAGTCAAAGAAAATTAGTTCAGTCATAGTTTTAATCACTTTAAGTAATAAAATAGATAAAAGATTTTTAACAGTGAAAAACACATAAAATTCATTTTTTATAAAAAAGCTAAATAGTAAAATAGAATCATGATTAAGTAAATAATAGAATAGTGGAAACCCCACACATCTTTTAAATAAGTAGTTTGGCAGTAATTTGGATCGCAAAGGAAAAATTAGAAATAACGGCCAAAATACTGCAAAATTAAGAATTTTGATTGTTGCACACAAAAGCCTCAACCGAAATATACATACTTACACCGAAAATCTCATAAACATCCGTCAAGTAATTACTGAGATATTCGCAAATTAAGTGCAAAAATCGTGACGTCACAAGCATAAGGAATTTCTCGGAATCTATAAATAGCCAAGAAAATTAGGGCTGTAAATGACGTTTTAATTGACAGAAATTTTTGGTGTATGAATGCTCTGTTAATTTTAGTAAACTAAGAAAGTAATAAAACAACATAGTATACATGGGAATGGATATATATATATATATATATATATATATATATATATATACATACATAAAACTTACAGTAAAATTAGTATAAAAATTAAACATTTTATGTACCGTAAACCGGGGTTATTTGGGACCTCCGATGTTATTCGGGACACTCCAAATTATTGTTTTCATATGGCAATGTGTGGTTTTAGGTTAATAGTAGGGAAAAAACACATCTGGCAACACTACATCCATCGACAATTTCGACAGTTGCATGCAACAACATAACCTCAAATGTCAATTTGAGGTTATGTTGTTGCATGTGCCGCAAAAAAAGCGTGGTTTCTGAATTAATAAATTTTTGCTCAGTTTCTATAGTGTCCAACTTTCATCTCCAGCCCAAACTATAAACGTAAGTAGAATATCATTATAATCAACGAAAAAGTAAAGTTATTCAGGACTGAAATGCGATATCTGTTAGTAGAATAAACAATAATCTTATTCGATTTTTCTTAGTTTTTTCATAACGGTGATATTTAGGACAGCAGTTGGTGTTATTTGGGCCGGTTAGAGTTAAAAAAAGGTTGAGGTGATATTTGGACCGGCCGTCCCAAATAACCCGGCTTTTGCCAATTGAATATTTTCAGAAATACTAAGGTGATGTTTCAATTGTTCTTTTTCAAGAGACGAACAAGTCTTATGTGAAGAAAGAATGGGACGTAAATATAAAAGGACTTACAGGTATACCAGAAATGGTAAATATTATACACCCTATAATTCATTTACGAAGGATGACCTGAAAACGGCAATGGAAGAAGTTAATAATAACCATATGTCAATTAGGAGCGCAGCAAAACATTTTAATATCCCTAAATCGACATTATCTCGTCACTGCATGAAGCACAATTTAATGCAAGAAAGAGCTGGACGTCCCACAATATTTAGCAGTGAAGAGGAACAAATATTTGTGGATTATTGTTTGCTCCTAAGAGAATGGGGTTTTCCGATGGATAAAATGGATCTAAGGGTTTTCGCTCAACGTATTTGAACAAGATAGGAAAAAATGTGAGAAACATGAAGGATAATTTACCTGGTCCTGACTGAGCACAAAACTTTGTCGAAAGACATAAACACAGACTGTCCCATCGGTTAGCTGCTATCATTTCATCAGACAGAGCTGAAATAACAACCGCCGTCATTGACAATTTTTTTGAAAATTATTCTAAGTCCGCACACGGGGTAAGCCCGGATAACATCGTCAACTACGATGAAACAAACCTCACAGATGACCCGGGTGCTAAAAAATATATATTTAAACGCGGAACTAAATACCCCGAAAGAATCGTAAATAACTCCAAAACGGCAGTTAGTCTTATGTTTAGTTGTGCAGCAAATGGCGAGATGGTACCAATATACGTAGTCTATAAATCAGAACATTTATGGGATCAATGGACGTCAGGAGGTCCAGAAAACACACGATATAATAGGTCCAAAAGTGGGTGGTTTGACAATGTGTGCTTCGAAGACTGGTTTTTCACTGTAATTATGCCTTACTTCAAAAATAAGCCAGGACGTAAACTTGTTGTTGGCGACAACTTATCATCGCATTTTTCTGAACGTGTCTTAAAAAGCTGTCAAGAAAATGACATTTCATTTGTGTGTCTTCCTCCTAAGACAACCCATTTATTGCAACCACTAGACGTGTCATTCTTTGCACCGTTAAAACGCTATTGGCGTAATATACTAACACACTGGAAAGCAACATCAGGCAGGAAGCACAAAACCCTTATTAAATCAGCTTTTCCCAATTTACTCTTAAAGCTTTACAATAAAATTACCGAAAATGATCCTGCTGCAAAAAACATTCAAAGCGGTTTTGAAAAATGTGGATCTTTAAATCCCGATCGCCCAAAATCACGGCTACCGCGACAAACATCATCAGCCGGAGATGTAAATAACGCGACATCATCTGCAGTACTTGAAATATTACAAGAAATTCGAGGAGGAGATCAGTCAACAACTGAGAAAAAAAGGAAGAAACGATGCGACGTACAACCTGGAAAAAGCATCACAGCAGCGGATCTTGACCCAAAAGTAAAAACAGATACAAAACCAAATAACAAAGAGAAGACCAAAAAAAATAACAGACAGTAGGAATAAGGAAAAAGGAAATAAATATATTCAAAATGCTGAAGTAGAGATTAATCTATACGGCACTTTGAGTAGCGATGAGGAGAACCAGAATCAAGATATTTTTTCGAATGAAATACCTATAACGCAAAAAAATCGTAAGCGTACAAGGAAAGCTAACGAAAAATCCATTAAACCTGCAAAAAGAAAATTTTCGCGCAGCATTACATCTATTACTACTGAAGAGAGTGGGGATATGAGTGTACATAGCGATAGCGACATTATAGATGTCAACGATATTGACTCAGATGTTACATATTGTGAGGATGATAGCGAGCTAAAAAGGGTCCATGACTTAGAGGCGAAGATTTGGGAGGATATCGCTATGCTGGATCAAGAATGTTTACCGGAAGAAAATGATGAGAATACTAATATTGACTACACTGGAAATATGGAAGAAGTCCAGAAGACCGGAGACGAGACGGTCAATGGCCTAGAGGCGGGGAATATCGCTATGCTGGATCAAGAATGTTTACCGGAAGAAAATGATGAGAATGCTAATACTGACTGCACTGGAAATATGGAAGAAGTCCAGAAGACCGGAGACGAGACGGTCAATGGCCTAGAGGCGAACATTTGGGGGAATATCGCTATGCTGGATCAAGAATGTTTAACGGAAGGAAATGAGGAGAAAACTAATATTGACTGCACTGGAAATATGAAAGAAGTCCAGAAGACTGGAGAGACTGATGATGAAAACAGAGAAGTGATTGAAAATGATATAGACACGTGGAATGTAGGCGACACTGTAATTGTGCGTTACTATGTAAGAAAAAACTGGAAATATTATATTGGCGTTATTAAAGCCATAGATCATCTAAGACACACGTACACGGTTATATTTTACAAAACTATAAAAAAAAATGGTCTAAAATTTGTTGAAAAGGGATGTCCAGACACAGATCAAGTCCCATTTTCAAATATTGTGAAAAAAATAGCTTTGCTGTCAATGAAATATAAAAATTCGAGCACAATCTATTTATTGCGTGACGACCAGGACGCAAATTTATTCTAATTTTTATATTTTATTGACAGCAAAGCTATTTTTTTAGCCTAGGTACCTTTTACCTAGGTACCTACTACTACTTAGTTGTAAGGAAAACTCGTAATTGTTAAGGAATGTCTTTAAAATAAAAGAAGCTTTTTGAACTTGTAGTTTTATTCTTCTTTAAGAGATCTGCCCTCTCCATATATGTACGTAGCTACGTAGGTATTTCCTCCACGCCAAGCCACAATTTCACCGTTTTCGGCGCTTGCTTGTCACGTATATTATGACTATGGCGGCCAAAAGGTTAATAAAAAATTGCCATGATGGCCTTTTGGCATTAAAATGGTGTCAAAACTGAGATCTGATGTTTAAAACTAAAGTTAACATTTTACAATATATATATATATATATATATATATATATATATATATATATATATATATATATATATATATATATATATATATATATATATATATATATGGTACACTTAAACCTACCTGCCAAATTTTTTTTTGGGCTACACTACTTAGGCGCCAGTCTGTCGCGCGGAGTCGGCAAAAGACCGGCACAGGGATAAAGCGAAGGTGACGCGGGGGGTGGCGCGCGGGCGGCGGGGGGCATGTTGCACGCGCCGTTAGTATGGCGCGTGCGCTTGCATTGTGCATTGCAATGATGCAATTATTTTGTTTATCACCGCCCGCCGCACTCGTGATATTAAGTGTCTGTGACAAAATCAAAAATGTACTCTAACCGCGAGTGTTACGAGATGGTGAGATGCTACATTTTAAGTGGCGAAAGTTTACGCGGAGCCCAGAGACTGTACGAGCAAGAAAGCCTTCCTCGTCTGCGTAACAGCGGATTCACGATTGCAGCTGTACCAAGTCGCGAAACAATTTTGTCCATCAATCAACGACTATTGGACTATGGACAGTTCGCAACACCTACACACGCTCTAGGAGGAGGAAGGCCGAGTTTACCGGTTGAACTCCAAGATGACATCTTGGAGTTTCGTTGAAAGAGACCCACGAGCGAGTACCCGAGATGCCGCCCGCCGCTTTAACCTGAGTCGATTTGCGGTGTGGAAGTTATTAAACACTGTGAACTTACACCCATATCATTTCCAAAAGGTCCAGGCTTTAAACGAAGCAGACGCCGCGCCCCGTCGCACTTTCTGCGAGTGGCTAATCGCACACCCTGATGCAGTTATTTTGTGGACAGATGAGTGCCTTTTTACTCGTGTGGGCTTGTACAACCAACACAACGAGCATTGGTGGTCGTATCAAAACCCACACAAGATAAAAGAAAACTACCGCCTAGTGCGTTTTAGTGCTAATGTGTGGGCCGGCATTGTCGGTGATGAAATACTGGGGCCTTATTACATCGAGGGGCGGCTGACCGGAATAACCTATCTGGAAATGCTAGAAAACATTATTCCGGAGTTCATGGACAACGTGCCGCTCGCACTCATTCGCCACCCGCAGTTCTACTTCCAGCAGGATGGTGCACCGCCACATTATGCCGCCGCTGTTAGAAATTATTTAAACCGCGAATATGGTGATCGCTGGATAGGTAGCGGGGGTCCCGTCCCATGGCCGCCTAGGTCACCAGATCTCACTCCATGTGATTTTTTTTATGGGGTGAGATTAAGAGGCGAGTGTACGTAGATGAGGTCCCAAGCCTCGAAGACCTAAAATCGCGTATTCAGCGTGCCTTTGACGAAGTGAAAAGTGACAGAGTTGTGCTTAACAAACTCAAAGACAATGTGCAAAAACGTGCTGTCTAGCACGTTTTTGCTTATAGCGAAACGGATTGCAGTTCGAACAATTTTTAAAGTACTATTAAGTGTAGACAAAATAATTATGTAAATAAGATTTAGAGGTGGGTTGTTTTGATTTTAAATTAGTTGTACATAAGTTGATTGAATTTTTTAAATACGCCTAAATGCAAAGGATGTGGTTTAGATTTAAATTTCTAAAGTGCTTATTATTCGTAATTAAAAATTTGTAATTTTTCCATTCTTTTGATGTGTATCAATTAATTTTATTCTAAACATACCTACGTCCTTTATATTTTGACGGTCCTAAGCCCGTTAAAGTATGAAGGGAAAATTCGCAACTTATGATAATGTATGATCGTGGGAATCCTGGATTAGGTAAGAGTACGGTTGAGTACGGTTGTTGTTGTTTTTAAGTTTTTGATTTTAAGAATTACTTTTTACTAGCCATTGTCTATTGTTGCCGTGTTCTTAGAAGTAGCCGTAAGATGTAAACAGGGTCATAAATAATAAGTTATTGTTAGAAATTAGTTATAATATGAAACCCTTTTTATTGATGTTTTTAGAATAGCCGACGATTTATGACGTTGTTTACTGTTTAAAATTGAGATAATATTTATTTACCCAACATCACATTAAGTATCAACCACCATCTACACCGATACTACAATAATAACAAAAATTATTATTGTTATCAATGAAATACGCTTAAGCGGGAGGGCGGGGCGGCGCATGGCGTCCATATTTTGTGGTGTTTTCTAGGATAACTTTCGGAAGCTATTTCTTAACATTTTAGAACTGAGTGATTATAAAAAAAAAATACGTGTATTTTTATTTTTAACAAGGATCAATATATCCAAATTTGGCAGGAAGGTTTAATTGCACCACCACAATTACAATATATATATATATATATATATATATATATATATTATATTAGTAGTCTACTTTGTTGTGGTTAGTATATTGATAAGATGTATGAAAATTTTCTTTTCATTAGATAACAAACCTCACAGCCACATATAGGTTTCGGGGTAGATAGTAGGGTAAGGATGCCTATTATGAGATAGGCGCCAAATATGAGATAGCTAGGTATAGGTCAAACTATTCACTTCAGCCATTTGGCGCTAGTGTCGCTCGAATCGACACAGCAACAGTGCTAAACGTCTGCCAGTGCGCGCCGGCCACCGGCGATCTAAGAACGTGTGCGTGCAGGTTAATACATTATCGTAAAACCAAATATTTTTCATCAGATGTTTACGAGGTATGTAACAACTTTATTATAACGTTAAACGCTTTTAATATATATATTATATGTAACCTATATGATCAATTTTAAGATGCAAATGCAATTTTATTATGTTTTCTTTTTGAAACAAAAAAATAGGTATCTATTTTGTAAAACTGTTGTTTTCCTAATATAAGATATGCTGGGGTTCCTAAAATGAGATATCTCATATTATGGTACACAAAAATAGCAATTATTAAAGGTGTCTGTTTTAACCCTATATTTTTTATTTTAGATGCCTCCCATCAAAAGGAAGACCTGGGACCACGCTGCCATGATACGGGCTGTGAATGCAGTGCGAAGAAATGAAATGGGTTACTTAAGAGCTGCAAAACAATTTGGTGTTCCTAAGGGTACCCTTGAGCGTTATGTGAAAAAGGATGTCCTTGCAGAAGATCTTGTCCAGGTTCATATGGGGAGACGACCAGCTTTATCTATTGGTTTAGAAGCCGAGCTGGAAAGATATTGCAAAGAAATGGATAGACGATTTTATGGCTTACGTCTGCAGGATATCAAATACATGGCGTTTCAATTGGCTATTAAGAACAATCTAAGGCATCCTTTTAGTGTGACTAAAGCCTCTGCTGGTAAAAAATGGCTACGCGGATTTTTGAGGAGACATCCTACATTATCAATCAGGACACCTGAAGCAGTATCTGCCGCCAGAGTAAAGGGATTTAATCCAGTTGCAGTCGCTAACTTTTTTGATTTATATGAGCCTGAACTTGATAAGATAAAATCCGCTCCACACAGGGTCTACAACGTTGACGAAACAGGAATAACAGTAGTTCAACATAAACGTTCCAAAGTTGTCAGTATGAAAGGCAAAAAACAGGTCGGTGCGTTGACATCCCTGGAAAGAGGAAAACTCATGACCATAGTGACCTGTATGAATGCTTGTGGTACCTACGTGCCTCCATTAATCGTTTTTCCAAGGAAAAATATGGCTCAAGAGCTAATGGATGGTGCACCAGCAGGTTCAATTGGCGATTGTCATCCCTCAGGCTGGATCCAGACGCACTTATTCACTAAGTGGTTTCAGCATTTTATCAACTTTACAAAGCCAAGTAAAGATGATCCAATTTTATTGGTTTTAGATGGCCACTACACACATACACGAAACATCGATGTGATTAATTTAGCTAGAGACAACAACGTGATAATTGTTTGCTTGCCACCACATTGCACGCATAAAATACAGCCAATGGATGTGGCATTTATGAAGCCACTAAAAGCTTATTATTCCCAAGAAATTGAAACTTGACTGCGTAATAATCCAGGACGTACACTAACAAACAAATATGTAGCACGATTGTTTGGCACCGCTTATGAAAAAGCTGCTACTATGACCAACTCCGTAAATAGTTTTCGCAAAACTGGGTTGTTTCCCTGCAATCGACATATTTTTACAGACGAAGAGTTTTCAATCTTTGATGAAGAGGATCAAGAGCAAGAGTTATTAAATTCACAGATAAATGACGAGAACGCAAATCCGGGGAACACAAGCTGTGTGCCTCCTTCGATTGAAAACCGAAGCCAACTGAAGTGTTATGCAATAGCGAAATTTCAAATCAAAATCAGAGAGAGAAAAGCGGTTTAGAAAATGAAAATCCTCCTGATGAGCGTCAAGGATGGGCATCATCAAGAGCTAGTGTTTATGATAATCCAGTACCTAGTACATCGTCTTGTGTCTCCCCCTTTGCACTTAACCCAGTGCCCAGGCTCCCTAAGAACAATTCTTCTTCTAAGAAAACTCGAACTGGAGCAGCTTCTATAATTACGGGTTCTCCGTATAAGAATTCTCTAGTAGAATCCCTAAATAAAAAGCACGAAAAAGAAAATAAGAAAGGACAGAAGAAACAATCAAATAAAAAACAGCAGACAAAGAAAAAAAAAGCTTTTAAAAAGAAAAAAGTTGAAGAAGTTAGTTCCCGTTCCGAAGACGATGATATGCCTGAACTCGCAGATGACAGTGGTGATGAATATGATGCTGAATGTCCCTACTGCAGCGGAAACTTTTCACAAGATACAAGAGGAGAAAAATGGGCTAAATGTCAAGTGTGTTTTAAATGGGCTCATGAGGATTGTGGAGATGTAGCATCGAATCAATTTTTGTGCTCTTTATTTTTAGATATGTAAGACTGATATGTAATGGTAAGACTTACAATATTTTAGAAGAGATTTTTATTTTTGTTACTATCGAATACGTGTTTATAACTATTCTGTTGATATTTTTATACAGAATGCTAATTATGATTATGATAAGTTAGCATTGCTCAAATCTTTGTTAAGTGTAACTTAAGTATAAACAATAATTATTACAAACTCGTTTTTTATTTATTAAAGTACCAAAAAATTAAGACTGATGGTTGTCTATAATATTATTAATTAATAAGATACAATAAAAACGCGATTATAATGACATTAATATTGTTTTTATTTGTTTACCCCTAAAACTTTAAGGTAACCTAACATGAGATTATATTTAGCACTAAATAGCTATTACACATTGAAAGTACATTAAATTTCCTATCTAAAACTATATCTTAGAAAGCTTCAAATGTAACAGTTTTGTTTTTATAGTCAAAAATAGAAATGGTATCTCATAATAGGCATCCTTACCCTAATTTATGAAACCAAATTGATTACGATATGCACACGTCTCCAAACTATATTTTCGTATATATTCATACTTTTCAAGAAAAAAAAAAAATATTATTTATTGTTGTGACTAGTTTCACTAATTATTTGTCTAACAATGACTGAATTTACCTGTACTAGACTCGATTTAAGTCTCGTATTACTGAATAATGATAGGGATTATGTTATTTCTATCACGTAATTCTTACGAAACAATTTTTCCAATGTCGCTGATGAAAATATTCCAAAAATTATCGTAAGTGGGCAAAATTTTTTTATTGGTCAGTTTCGTCAACGCTACACTAAATCAGGCCGCAAGAAAGAACGATTTTTAAGAGAAAATAGCGAATGGTTGAAAAACAATTTCACTGTAAATCTTACAGAACTTAGTTGCGAGATTGAGCCTTCTATATCGACAGAGAAACGAGGACGGCCTTCTAAAGCCTACGAAGATAGTGCAGAGCGAACAAAAAAACGAAAAAACAAGGAATTACTGGAAATTTGTGGTCTTCAATTTCTACTGAATTCATACGTTCAAGGGTTGAGATCTCAAGGAGAAACAGAAGAAGCCTTCATCATTGAAGTTTTACGAGCCTTGCCTATAGAAAAAAAGAATGAAATACGCCGTAATAACGCCACCGAACCTGGAGAAATAATGGCTTCTTCAAAGGACGAAGCTCTCAACATTTTTATAGAATTAGATCTCAGCACAGCACAGTATTAGAATATGCGGAATTGCTTAATAGTAAAGAATTGCTTATTATTTTCATATTATAAATCAATCCAGGAAGCTAAACAAGGTTGCTATCCCGCAGAATCTAGCATAACTAACATTAAAGCAAAAATTAAATTGCAAGATCTCTTAGATCAACCGACAGCCAGGATTCTAAAAATAAATGATGTTTATAAAACAGGATCATTTCATTTAAAGTTATTTCCTAAATGGGGTTGTGATGGATCAAGTGGACAAAGAGAGTATAAACAAGTATTACCTAAAGAGAGTGACATAATTTCCGATACAAATTTATTTATATCATCAATGGTGCCTCTCAAACTTGTTGATACCGATAGGAATGAAACACTGTGGTAAAATCCTGCTCCATCATCAGTCAGATTTTGTCGTCCAATTTTAATAGAATTTTCGAAGGACACTCCAGAAAAGACTCAAAGTGTAGTTGATGAAATAAATAATCAAATAACTACTCTTAATCCTACATTACTCAACAAAAGTGGGCAAGGTATAGGTTGTAAGGTAAGGTACAAAACATATTTTATATTTTACAATGATTAATGGAAAAGTGGCTCAGGCAAACCTGTTGATACAAGTGCTTACCAATATGGTCTTTCAACTTTGCATTGTTGGATAAGATTCATGGAACTTATTTTACATCTGTCTTACAATATAGCCTTTGAAAAATGGTCTGTCACAACAACAGAAAACAAAGAATTATAAAAACAAAAGAAAGCTTACGTTCAAAGAAGGTTTAGAGAACAACTTGGTTTAAATATAGATAAACCTAAGCAAGTTAGCGGCAACTCCAATGATGGAAATACCGCACGAAGATTTTTCCAAAATTATCATTGCTCGTCAGAAATTACTGGTGTAGATGAAGAACTAATAAAAAGATTTTATATTCTGCTCCAAGTTATGTCGAGTGGTAGAAATATAAATCCTACTAAATTTGGTCAGTACGCATTAGACACGGTACAACTTTATGTTAATAAATATAACTGGTATTACATGCCATCTTCGGTGCATAAAGTTTTAATTCACGGTGAAAGTGTTATCCGACATTTTTCTGTATTGGCTCTCGGGTAACTCTCCGAAGATGCCCAGGAATCACGAAATAAAGATATAAAAAGTTCAGACTTCATCACGTAAGAAAATGTTTCAGAATAGCCACTAATGAAAACGTTCTGCACACACTATTGTATACTTCGGACCCTTATATATCGAGTTTAAGGAAGCCTATTTCTATAAAAACTTAAGAACTTCTAGAAGAAGCTGTGGAACTTTTGGGCGAATTTTAGTAGGTTACTTTTTTGGTATTTATGTCTTTAAATATTAAATAACATATAAGAATCTAAATAATTACGATGTAATTATTATAAAATACAAATATTATGGGTATCAAGTTGTTTGCGTGTTGTTCCCATGGGAACACTATACTGTATTTACAAGGGCGGAGCCGCGAGCAAAAGCTAGTTTTAATATAAGTTATTAGTCATTTTATATTTACGATATTGTTTAATATATTCAATTTCGTTATTTATATTAATAAAAATTAAAAATATATTTATATAATCAAAATGTGTTTCATTTGAAAGCGTGTTTATTCAAGAGTATAATAAAAAAAATCATGGAGATATCTTGAAAAACAAAGAAGTTACACAGTTATGACACGAAAATGGCCTAAAGTCCACATAGTGCGGTGATATATGATTCATAAGATATAATTACGTAGTTTTCTATAAATAAGTCGGTCTTTTAATGTTCGACAACAAAGCTTTAAGCGGGCTGTCAACACCTGACATTCCATGACAAATGTAAATTTTGAGGTATTGTCGTTCAACGTCTGACCCGAAAAAAAATATTCACGATGGTAGTTCATATGATGAACATTAATGGAAAACTATATCGGCGCCCAGTGTTCAATCTCGCCTAAAAATCGGACATCATCTTTTTATCGGTTCATTCGAAAAAGTACCTAATAACAAATGGCCGAGTAAAACACCCATGAAGCTCGCTTGCATACTTTTAAAACTAACTTTTAACGAGTTCGTTAAAAGACGCAGGCTTATTTTTTTGGCGGTAAATCGTCCCTATCAAAGGTTTTGAAATCGATTGGCTTTAGATTAAAAAAATCTGACAAGCGGAAAATCCTGCTAGAACGCTACGATATTATTTTGAAGAGAGTAACATTCTTACGTCAAGTAAATAAAATTACAGATTGGGACAATGTCGTGTTTATTGACGAAACATGGTTGAATGAGAACCATACGGTTTCGCGGACATGGACCGATGATACAGCGGCATCCACCTCTAAAGTTCCATCGGGAAAAGGAGCCCGACTTATTATATGTCACGCGGGATCAGCTTCTCAAGATTTTATTCCAGACTGCCTCCTCGCATTCGCCTCTAAAACTACAAGTGATTACCATGAGGAAGTGAACTTTGAGGTTTTTAAAGAGTGGTTTGAGAAGCTGCTAGTCAGCTTAGAAACCGATCGAAAATTATAATGGACAGTGCACCGTATCATTCTGTGCAAGTTGATAAACCACCAGGCAAATAAAAAGCAAGACATTGTCTCGTGGCTGCTAAGAAATGGTCTGGATGCAAGTCCAACTTTATTAAAAGTTGAGTTGTTAAATCTGGTATAAGCAACTAAGGCGTCATAGCTCCGCTATGTAATCGATGAACTAGCCCTAGAGCATGGACACGAAGTTATTCGATTGCCTCCCTACCATGGCCAGTATAACGCCATCGAGCTTATTTGGGCACAAATAAAGGGTCATGCAGCGCGGAACTATACTGAACCACCCTTCAGTACTGCTAAAATGATGACTCTGCTACAAACTGCGTGTACAGAAGTCACTACAGAAGACTGGAGAAAAGTCGTAGAGAAAACAAAAAAAATAATTTTACAAGATTTTGAACGAGATGTGAGAATAGACAATATTATTGAAAATGAATTAATAATATCTCTGAGTGCTGACAGCAGTGATGAAGATGACAATACTAATAACAGTTCTGATAGTTCAACTGAATAAATGCAATTTTTTGGTAAATTATGTACTTATTTTGTTCCTTAACCTTCCTATACTCGCGCGTTGGTCTCTGAGACCGACGAAACACATTTTCGTAATTATTTTTATGCACGAAAATCCTGAGAAGTTGAGTTCTTTGCTAGCTGCCGGATTTGTAGCTTACTTCATTTTAGTGCACGCCGTGCGTTCGTGCGAAGCGTACGTGTGGTAGCATTTGGCGCCGTGAGCGGTCCGTGAGACCGACGCGAGTACAGGTGCAAGTTTTAGTGTAAGTATTAATATTTATATTTTTTGAATTTATATATTTTTTTACAAACCTTGAAGACTTTATTACTTATGTATAGTAAAATGTATGCATGTGTGTTGCTATATATTATATTTTAATCAACTTCGTTATTCTTTTTAGATTAAAATATATCATATCAAAATGGATGAGGACCGAATCAGATTGTTGCTGGAGGAGGAATTAAGTTCTGACTCTAACTATGAAGACGAAAATGACAGTGAGGTGGAAGACCATGTGGAGGTACAAGAAGAGACATACGATACTGAACAAGACGACGACAGTGACGAGACATCTGAGGTAGGAGATAGAGGAAGTTCCCGCGATTTTTACTTAGGTAAAGATGAACAGACTAGGTGGAATAAAGCTCCAGCCTTACACCCAACTAGGCGACGTGCTAGAAACATAGTTACTCAACTTCCAGGCGCTAGAAGAGAAGCCAGAAATTTGAAGGAACCAGGTGAGCTATGGAAGCTTTTTTTCTCGGAGAACATTATCAATATGATAGTAAAGTACACTAATGAACAAATTAATCGATTGAAACATAATTTCTCAAGAGAAAGAGACTGTGCCGATACAGACAGCATGGAAATTGAAGCTTTTTTAGGAATTTTAATTTTTGCTGGAGTCAGAAAAAACGGTCGTCTAAATGCCAAAGACTTGTTCAGAACTGATGGTTCATCCCCGGAGATATGTAGACTAACTATGAGCTTTACCCGGTTCTATCTATTGATGCGTTGTCTCAGATTTGACAACAAAGATACGCGAAATGAGAGATTGAACCTGGATAAACTGGCACCTATTAGAGAGTTGTTCGATGAAGTTGTGGGAGCGTTAAAGAAATATTACAGTGTGTCTCAGTATGTCACAATTGACGAGAAATTAGAAGCTTTTAGAGGACGTTGCAGCTTTCGCCAGTACATTCCATCGAAACCCAACAAATATGGAATTAAAATTTATGCGTTGACAGATGCCAAAATGTTTTATACCCATACTATGGAAGTTTATGTTGGACGACAACCAGACGGTCCATATCAAGTTGACAACTCCGCTATGGCCTTAGTTTTGCGATTGAGTGAAAATATTTACAATACTGGGCGTAATATCACATGTGATAACTTCTTCACCAGTATTCCAATGATAGACAAGCTTGAGTCACATAAATTAACAGTTATTGGGACGATTCGTAAAAACAAAAGGGAGTTGCCTAAACAATTCACGGAAATACGAGGAAGAGCCGAACAATCAAGAATATTCGGGCACCGAGGCAATTGCAGTCTGGTATCCTATGTACCAAAAAAAGGCAAAAATGTCCTTCTCGTATCCAGCATGCATGAAGATGCTCAAATAAATGAAGATACCGGTAAACCGGAAATTATAATGGACTACAACAGAACCAAAGGTGGAGTTGATACCGTGGACAAAATGTGTGAGACTTACAACGTTGCACGTGGTACTAATAGATGGCCGATGGTGATATTTTATAGCCTAATGAATGTAGCAGGTATAAACACGTTTATAATATACCTGCAGAACAACCCTTCGAAGAAAATGAGCCGTAGGATCTTTCTTGAAGCCTTAGCATACGATCTGATCAATCCGCATCTTAGACGTCGGGCTCTAAATACATCCTTGCCGAGAACCATAAGGCTCAGGCTCGCCGAAATATGTAAATTAGATGGACCCGAGTCTTCAGCAACATCTAACAATAATAAGATTGGTCGTTGTGGATACTGCTCATCAAAAAAAAACCGCAAGACACGTTACAACTGTGCCACCTGCAAAAAATACTTTTGTTTGGAACATGCTGTAACTGTATGCCCTGATTGTTATGGTGAAGCTCAAAACTAAGCCAAACATAGATATATATGTCCTTCGATATGTTTTTTATTATTATTTAGAAGTTTATTTTATTTTAAAGTAGAAATTCAGATTTTATTTTCGTTTTACTATTACTTAAGAAAAATATCTTAAATTTGAAGACTGATTTGTGATAGACTGAAAGTCAATAAAATAATTAATAAATTAAGTACTATCCATACTATTTTGTTTCATTATATCCTAAACTTAAAAATAATTGTAATGTTTAAAAAAAATATTTAAAAATGTATGTAGTTGGGGGTATGAATCTATCGGTCTGTGACACCGTGCGCGAGTATAGGTGTAACAAAAATTGGCGCGAGTATAGAAAGGTTAAAGAACAATGGCCAAATCGTACCAGATGATAAAAGGTGACGTCCCGATATGCCATTAGTAGAAAAAATTCCCTAATATTTTAAGGCATCGAAAAACATTAGAAATGTGTCTTTAAATAGCCACAAAAAAGATCAATATATTTTAGTTTCGTTGTTGTCTTTTATATGTTCTGTACGTTGTTCAGAACGCACCCTGCATTCACGATTCATTTCACGTATAAAATGACTTGCTTTTTAAAAAACAAAAATTATTTTCGGTTTCTGTCAATTTATTATACGTAATTATATTAAACTATAATGTAATAGCGATAAAATGATTATCCTTTTTTTATTATAAAGAAATGAAACTATGTTAAAAATAAAAAATATCATAATATGTACAATTTTTGTCTTTTTTTTCAATGCTTACAACGTAACGTCATTTGTCATCGACCCGGGTTATTGATTGACAGCCGACGATCATTCGCATCTTACTCGCTTGCCTTGTTGTTGTGAATTGTAGTACTGTTTTCGATGTCCTTCTGTTGTTTTGACCCTGGCTTTGTTTACGGACTGATAATTACGCTTGTGACGACTATTTTGTGCTCTCGACATCTGGACACCGATTTTGCGAGTCCTCACAATTAGCTCTGAGATTGCAATGTGTTAATTGTAACATTCGCATTGGGACACATCGTCGTCATTTCGTTCTTAATCTTGATACGAGAGTGATTTCTACGATCTGCGAGTGGAATCGTTTAATAATAGTACGTATTTAAATATCTTTTAATACAAATAACAACAACTGTCACACGTCATAATACAACTCTTATATTTATTTTAGATCACCGAGGAAGATTACATATGAAGGGCACAGGAAAAAAAGGAGCTCATTGACATCTTTGTTTTTTTTTTTTTAATTAACTGTAGCATTTCCTTCTTATTTCTGTGGCCAATCAGATAGCTTAATTTTAAACATGATAAAAGGGGCTGAAATGGTGTAAAGTTCTTTTTAAAAAATCCAACTTTAGAATAAATACGTTAAAACGGGCTGATTGTAGTGATTGTAACAAAAAACGCGCTCATAGTCGGCCATCTTTACATTTGTGTCATACAAGTGACAGCTGCCAGTTAAGCTTTCTTGCAGAAATTTTACGACGCGTACATTGTGTGTTAGTTTTTGGTTGTTTATCTCAAAATGGACAAAAATAATAGTGATTGTGATGAAAATTACGTTTATGAGACAACAAAAAAGAGGAAAGCACACGGTCGGATGTCTGAAGTGTTGAAAAAGTTAAAATTATCAAGTCATGAATCCGGTCCAGCCTGTGGTTGCAGATTGGGATGTTTCGATAAGGTCCTAAGGAATCAAGAACCCAAATTCTCCAGAATCTCAATTTACTAGGATCACATGATGCGCAAAATAGCTATTTGAGTGGATTAATCTCCGTACTCCCAGTTAATAGGCCGTCCAAGAAAGAAGGAATATCACATTACGATGCTGTATACAAGTACAGAGTACTTGCTATGATTGATTCTGAAGTAAAAGAAATTATGATATGCAAAAAGGCTTTCATGTCGATACTCGGAATAACGGAAAAAAGTTGAATATTTAGTAGCAAGTTTGAAAAAAACTGGATGTGCTGGATGTTGATAAGAGAAGAAAACATAAGAGTCATGTAAAACTTAATGATGATGTCAAAAGTTTAATAAGAGGGCATATTAATTCATTTAGAGGTAATGTATAATTTTATATATCTATGTTGTTATATTTATTGTTTATTTATTTCTATAAATTATGACAACACAATTTAAATATTTTTGTTTAAGGTCGTTCCAGTCATTACAATCTATATGATTCAAATAAAACATATTTGTCGGAAGATTTGAATGTAAAAAAAATGCATGCAATGTTCCTTCAAGATAATCAAGGTGTAAATGTATCTTACGAAACTTACAGAAATATTTTTTGCTCTGATTTTAACATTGCTTTAATAATATAATAATATTTAATAAATAAAATATTGTGCTAAATAATGTTTTTTATTTCATTAGTAGTAGTCAATTAATATAATTACATAAAACATTGCTTATGATCACTATTTCAGATGTAAAATGTAAAAAGGAGTTCATTGTGACAATGAGCACCTTCTTTCCAAAAACATTTAGGAGTTAGGAAGTTAAAGGTCGAACTATATTGTTTTATTTACCAACCCTATGATATAAAATAACAAACTATTATGTTGATTTTACACTGTTCCTTGTTTGCATATGTACAAATCAAATTCCACTTGAGGTGTAGGTACATAAATTGAAATTTTAGGTTTAAATCTTTGATTACTTGAAACAAAGGCAATGTCAATGAACTCCTTCTTTCCCTGTGCCCTTCATATGTGATGCCTGTAACCAATTGGCAATGCAATATGTCAACTCGAGATTAGCTGGTGAACCTAGTGCGTCATCCTCCCGTGGCCACATACATGTTTGCACACTTTGTGGGTGTTCTTTGCGGAATCACAAACGCGACCGCATTGCGAGAGAGAATCCATCTCGCTTACAACAATTAATACATATGGAATTTGAAAATAGAATAGCTCCACGCCAGGTAATTATTATTTGTTTATTATGTACTTTTTACCCGACTGCCCCAAAAGGAGGGTTATATTTTTCGAGTGTATGTATGTATGTATGTATGTATGTAGAATTCTATGTTCCCTGCTACAGCCTGAACGACTTGACGGATTTTAACGTATGAGGTGTCATTAGATTCATCTTGATAGCGCGAATGACACTGGGTACATTAAAAAATTAAAAAATCAAAATGGCGGATTTTGAAGTCCAAATTGTGAGGTTCAAAAAATTTTTTCCGCCCATATAGTCGAGTAGGGTATCAAAATGAAGGGTTTTAAATAGCCATTCTAAAAATATACATAACTTGCTGTTTGAATTTCAAGGTAAAAAAAATGATAAAATGTTTTTATGCAGTCGGGTTTTTTGTTTTTGGACATTTTGCTTGTTAGCATCATTATTTTTAATTCACACAGCCTATGTGGCATAATAGCTGATAAGCCGAGGTTCGAATCCCGCTCAGGACAAATAGTGTGATGGGCATAGGAGAGTTGGTTATATCGTACTGCCATTTTAATCGTACCACTTCTAAATTTCCCACTTAATGGGTAATTTTTACAACACTGGTCACACCAAATCGTGGCCCTGCGCAACCCCCCGCCACCCGCCATTTGCAATTGATGTGAGTTGACAACTGTGCGCGTGAGTGAAAATTTTTTTTTTTGTGGAAGTTAATGCAAATATTGTCGTAAATTCGTAAGGATATGACTCGTAAACAAGGTAACCTATAGATACACAGTATTCTTTATTCTATTACAATTTTAAACTAGATTATTGGTGGTTTTTGTTGCGTGTCTAAGTTTTGAGGTTATGCTGGACAGATGCTTTTTTTTTTAAATGGCCTAGTTCGCTAAAGCGTACCACTCGCAGTTGGGTAAATTGTACTGGTACGATTTAGCCGACTTGTCTAAAAGTACCTATATTTGACAGACTGTATTTATATTGTTATAGATGACGGACTCTAAAGCTAAAATTAAATATTATAATTGGAATAAGGAGGACCTAGAAAGAGCTATTGTGGCTTACGAAAACAAAGAATTAAGTTTGAACAAAATTTCAAAGACTTATTCTGTTCCAAAACCTACAATTCTACGGCACATAAAAAAGAAAAATAAGATTGCTGTTGATACAAAAATCCAAAAAGGGAGACCGGTTATCTTCGATGTTGAAACAGAAAATAAGTTGGCTGAGCATATTCTTCATCTCGAAACACATATGTTTGGTCTAACAATAAGCGATATTCGACGTCTCGCATTTGAAATTGCTGAAATCCATAACATTCAGAATAATTTTAATAAAGAAAAACGCATGGCTGGCAAAGCATGGTTCTACAAATTTATGAAAAGGCACCCACAGCTAAGTGTTCGACAACCTGAAAACACATCTATGAATAGAATTAAAGGGTTCAATAGAGAAAATATGTTTCATTTTTTTGATTTGTTAGAGAAGATTGTAGATAAAAATGGTATAGAACCTACCAATATCTTCAATGTAGACGAAAGTGGATTTTCAACCGTCCAAAAGAAAGCTCAAAAAATTGTAGGATTAAAGGGAAAGAAGCAAATTGGCGCCGCTACTAGCGGAGAACGAGGTGTCAATACCACTGCCGTATGCTGCGCTAGTGTATCTGGCCAATTTATCCCTCCAATGCTAATATTTAAAAGGATGAGACAAAACCCGGAACTAGCAAATGGTGCTCCTTTAGGCAGTATTGTTACTGTTTCTGAAAGCGGTTACATTAACTCTGCGCTCTTCGTTGAATGGTTAAAGTACTTTATGAAAATAGTGAAGCCCACACTTGAAAACAAAGTTCTGCTGCTTATGGACGGACATACGACACACTCAAAAAATTTTGAAGCTCTGTGTTTAGCAAAAGATAATGGAATAATACTGTTACAACTACCAGGTCATACGACAAATCGAATTCAGCCTCTTGACGTTTCGTTTTTCAAACCACTGAGTACTTATTATATCCAAAGCACAGAAAAATGGTTGAGAACCAATCCTGGGCGACAAGTAACACAATACCAAGTTGCTCAATTATTTGGAGAAGCCTACGAAAGAGCAGCAGTGATTGGCAATATTGTGAATGGATTCAGATCTAGTGGAATTTGGCCCATAAACAGACATATTTTTCCGGAGTATATGTTTGAGGCCGCTGACAATTTGCTTACCGCTGAAACAATGAATTCGAGCAACGAAAGCGTATCAGTGTTACAAAATTTTACTGAATTAGAAAAAAAAATGACTTTAAGAAAAAAGAAAAGGTAGAAGAAAAGTACGACAAAGAAAAGGACGACAAAGAAAATGACAATAAAGAAAAGGATAATAAAGAAAAGGGCAATAAGGAAAAGGACAATAAAGAAAAGGGCAATAACGAAAAGGACAATAAAGAAAAGGAGCATTTGATTTCTTCTCTATCTGAAATATATGGACAACCATCGACGTCGAAAAAAATATATATTCAACTGAAAACTACGCCTGCTGATATTAACAAAACAATAAAAGTTTTATCACCACTGCCAAAAAATACATTAAAAAAGAAGAACACTATACAAAAAGCTATTGAAATTACATCAAGCCCATATAAAAATCAACTAGAAGAGAAGATAAAGCAGAAGAAAGTTAAAGTAAAGAAAGAAAAGGTTTATAAACCAAAGAAATACCAAACAGTGAAAAAAGAAAATAAGATAACAGCTATATCCAAGGGCAAATGCAAAAGTTTAAAGAGGAAACGATCCCCTTCCATCACTAGTAGCGATGATTCAGAAGAGACCCTTGTTGTGGAATTAGATGACGATGATGACAGCGATGATGATCTCGAAAATATATGTGGAAAGTGCAATCTTTCTTACTATGATAAAAAGGGTCCAAAGGTTGATTGGATTCAATGCGTTCGCTGTCGTCGGTGGCTACATGAGACGTGTACTTCGAACCCAGACATTTGCGATGATTGTTTCCAATAAGATCTATGCACAATCATTATATTACAAATAACATTCTTGACAAAACTGTTTATATTTTCACGTTACTTTATTAATATAGTTTATACTGTATTTTTTCTCATAGTTGTGTTGATTAATCTCAATACTATAGTACAATCATGTTATTATTATAAGAAAGCTTATAGATGTGTTGGTTACATTGTTCCTTTATCACCGAAGAGGTATTAATAATGTTTCTTTATCACCTTAGAGTTAAAAATAATGTTCCTTTATCACCTAAGACTTTAAAATAATGTTCCTTTATCACCTAAGAGTTTAAAATAATGTTCCTTTATTACGTAAGAGTTAAAAATAAATAATTTGGTTGAAAATTTTACTGTTTTTAATTCAGTGGTACGACTTAAAAACCTATGGTACGATTTAAAAAATTGCTGGTACGATTAAAACGACTAGTCGGCTAAATCGTACCGATGGCAGTCCTTTATAAAAAAGCATTTTTAAGGATGTTAGAGTAACCGTATAGAACTGATATCTCAGTCTTAGCAAGGTAAAATATGAAACTTTATTTTGAATATCCATTAATTATTGTAAGTCTTGTCATAGTCGAAATATTTAAGTTAAAGTAAAAAGTAGTACGATATAACCGACTCTCCCCTAAGTATTTGTTCTCTGTCTAGATGCAATAGTCTATAATATGTATGTATTTAGAAGTATATAAGTATGTTTGTCAGCTTTCTGATTACTATAATACAGGTTCTGCATAGTTTGGAATGTGGCGGCCGTGTTCAATTGTCCAGGGATATTTATTTAATTAATCACTCTCATCTAAACTTGTTTTGTAGCAGCTGGTTCATTTGTTTGGGTATAATGATAATGAGCCCAAACATTTGTTATAATTGTTGAATGTTTGTTTCAGGCAACTTCATAAGTCTATGTCTGTCATGCATGTTGGTTAAGACTCAAAAGGGCTGCAATGCGCAATATGCAACACACGGCCGATAATCTCCGACAACGAAATACTGGAGGTGCCGCCATATTGTTTTAGTGTCGACTGACATTTCAGAAGCGCTGTGATTGGCTAGGAAACACGGCCATTATCTGTCAATTGTCATCGCCTTCGGCGGCGGCCATATTGTTTTCATTACATGTACTCACAGACTAATTAGAGATACTACGTATCATGTACTGTGTCGATTGAGTGAAGTCGTTTGTGCTTATCCTCTCCACTTTATATGTAATTGAGCCTACCGTATCTCTTTTGTGATTTATCATCATACGTGATGTATTATCAGTGCTGTGTGTGCAAAAGATCGCGACAGGACGCTATTTTGTATCATTTTCCGTGTACTGCGAAAAGACGCATTAAGTGGTTAAAGTGTTTAAATCGGGAAGATTTAAAGGCATTACCAGAAGAGCAGCTTTCAAAGCTTTTTGTGTGTGAAAAACACATTGAAAGAAGATTTCTTACAACGAAATCCCGACTCTTAGGTCTTGCATATCCCTCTCTGTTTACTGAAGACGAGATTTTGAGCGGACTTCCATCTCAAGAAAACGTTGGTAAGTCGTCAGGCAAAATATATCTGTGTATAGTACTTCGGAATCAGTTTGCATAATCATTATTACAAGAATTTGTTTAACAATTCTTAGGCTGCTTATATCACTAAAAGATAATAATATTTTTTTCTTTTGTTGTTTCAGAGAACATGGATCCTCAGAATGTGGTTCTGGAATTGTGGTTGTGGTTGGAAAGTTACTCTCGGAAACAACACTTTAACCACACATACTGTGCGGAACAATCTAAAGGTTAGTAAATTGTGTCAATTATTATATTACTAGATGACGCCCGCAACTCCGTTGCGCCAAAATTCGTTTATCGCGCGGGAACCGTACATTTTTCCGGGAAAAAAACTATCCTATGTCCTTTCTCCGGACTCAAAGTATCTCCATGCTAAATTTCAGCAAAATCGATTCAGCAGTTCGAGCGTGAAGAGGTAACAGACAAACAGACACACTTTTTCACTTTCTTTGCCTGCTTGCTAGAGGAGGCACGGGTATGGTTTCTTATCCCCATACAATCAACATAATAATTTAAAAAGTATTGTTCAATGCCAGGGGTCACTAATTAGTCAATCATTGTCATTTAAATAGCTCAAATTGACTATAACTCACAACCTTTAACTATTCAAACAAATGCTCAAGAGTAAAAATAATTAAATTTCTAACAAACCAGTGTTGAATTTTTATTAATATTCAATGAATTTTTTAGCGACAGCCGATACAGTTACCACTACCGAAATACGAGTAGATAGTCAGCTTCAAACACAGGCAGGAGTAACAGGTTAGTAGCTCGTTATTGTGATTTTGTGTTTATTCTACATATTATATTTGATATTTAATTATTTGATATACTTTTAATAACACTCAAACAGTAGTGAAAATGTTTTTAAGAATGCAACACTTAGGAAGTAGTAGTAGTAGTAGTATATATTTTGTCAGAAAATATTATTTTTTTTTTCAAAACACAGCTAAAATGACTAAACACAATAATAAATGAAAAAGGTGTATTAGTTATCAATTGAAATAAGGTAATAATTTCTTTTATAATACATTGATTTGCAATGTTTCAGGTCACAAGACTGTGAGGACTCTCACATCTTGTAGAAAGCGCTTAATTAAAAAAATTAAGAGTTTAACACCGACCTGTGAAATGATTTATAAGGAATATAAAAAAACTAAAAAGCTAGCTGACTTCCACCGCAGAGCTAAGAAAGCTTTGAAGTTTACTAAAGAGAAGTCTTTTGAAAAGCTTACACAGCATATGAATCCATACGCAAAACAAATTATGAAGATGCAAATTAACTTATGCACAAAAAAGAAAAAAGGTTACCGATTCACAACTGAAGAAAAGCTTATAGCTTTATCTATAATGAAACAGAGCCCCAAGTGCTATAAGTTTTTGCACAAAATATTTATACTGCCATCAAGATCGACATTAAATAAAATGGTCTCGAAACTAGATATACAAACTGGAATCTGTCCACAAGTCTTCAACTTATTGAAAAAAGAGGTTAGATAATTAATTAAATAATGTGGTTGTTCACTAGTCAATAAACAATGTTATTAGCTTAACAATTATTATCTTGCATGCAATGGCAAACAATGTAATGTAATTATTGTTAATTTTCCTAACATTGTTAATTTTTTTCAGGTGGCAGAATGGAACGATAAAAAGAAGTGGTGCTCCATAATATTCGACGAAATGTCATTAGATACTGCTTTAACTTATGATAAAAACAAAGACGAAATAAATGGATTTGTAGAGCTACAAGAGAGAAAAAACAATTTTGCTGACCATGCACTCGTGTTTATGGTTAGAGGAGCAATTTATAAGTGGCAACAACCAATAGCATTTTATTATTGTGAAGGAGCCACTTTAGGAGTTCAGTTGAAACAAATACTGAAAGAAGTAGTGACAGCTGTAGAAGGGTGCGGCCTAAAGCCAGTTGCTTTGATTTGTGACCAAGGAGCAGCATTCCAATCAGCTTTAAAAAGCCTCCATGAGGATACCAGACGCCAACAAATACTTTCAGATCAAGAACCAGGTTAATACTATTTTTAAATAATCTCATATCTCCATAATATAAATAATGATTTTTAAACTATAGTAATTTAAAACCTCTTTTAACATGCTCTTGTGTATACAAAATCAGAGTAGTAAAAAAATGTATTATTTGATAATTTTTTCCAAATATTTCAGATGGGAGAGTTCTAATTAATGGACAACATTTAAATATTATTTATGACCCATCTCACCTTATCAAAGGAATAAGAAACAATTTTTTAAATAAAAATATTAAAGTTGATGGCAAAGTATCAAAGTGGAGTGACATCGTAGATGTTTATGAAGCTGATTGTTATCACGCAGAAGCCAGGCTTTTGCATAAATTAAATGATCAACATGTGATCCCAGACAAAATAAAAAAGATGAAGGTTGGTTCTTTAATAATTTATCAAAAAATGTTAAGTTCCTTCTAAACTACATAATTGTTAGCTTCTGACTATAATAAATATTTTTTTTTCAGGTGAAAAATTGTGTAAAAGTTTTCAGTAAAACAGTCTCCGCAGCTCTTTTCTACACATCAAATTTTTGTAAGTAATAGTAATAATATAAATCTAGGTTTTTTATTTTATTAATTATTATTACTTTTTTTTTATCCTGATGTATAAAAAACATAATACATAATTTAATTACTAAACTATCTGGAAATAAAACATTTTTCATTTCAATTTCAGCTAACTATGCAAATGGCAGACCTGTAAGCACAACCTTAAAACATACTGCCGAGATTGTGCTATACTTTGACGAACTTTTCGACAGTGTGAATGGAACTACAACAGGGAAACGAGCAAACAAAAAAGGAAAACCATTGCGCACAGCAGTGACTGAAACGTCACCTCACGATAGTTTTGGGATAAATGCTATCCAAAAACTAGAAAAAATTAAATATATAGATTCATTAGGTAATGAAAAGACTGTGCCCTCTTTAAAGAATTTTGTAATAACTTTGAAAAGTTATATGAGGCTGTGGCAGTTTTTCAAAGGCCAGGAAATAAATATTATGCGACCCAGGTACTTTAAATCTGATCCCATTGAAAACTTTTTTGGCCAGGTTAGAGCATATAATTTCAGAAACAATGACCCAAACTGCCACAGCTTCAAATGCACCTTTAAATCATTGTTAATAACCAGAATTATTAAATTTCATAATGAAACTTTTAATTGTGAGGATGATCCGGCTGAACAAGCAATAAAGCTAAGTACATTGTTCAACAAAGAAAATGTTCAGCCGGATACATCCAAAAATAATATTGAAATGATTGTGGATCAGGCCCGTCGAGAACGAATAAATGTTCATTCACGGGCCTACACTGCTGGATGGGTCGTTCATAAAATTATTGAAAAATTTAAAATTACATGCAATGCTTGTAAAGATAGTCTTACTAGTGAAAAGACTAGTATTCATGACTGGATAAGTCAAAGAGAGTATAATGTAACCAAGAATCGCCTGAAATACCCATCCGAAGGTGCAGTGAGATGTTTTGGTACAGTCATAACTGAAACAAATGCATACTTGGAACAAACCCCACACACTCACAAATTATCATCTCAAATAAAAGATATGATTTTGTCCAAGTATGCTTTTGACTTCATTGACTGTACCAATCATCAAAAAATAATCTTAGATTATTTCATATTATCGACAATACAATTTACAATTGTAAACTGGTGCAATGTATTGACTAGAATTTTGAAAGGCACAGATGTTTTTCGATTGCTAAAAAGAAATGATTTACCTATGATGCAAAAAAAAGCATTAGAAAAATTCCAAAAGAAACTGAAAAATAAATCTTTTAATAAATAGTTTATTGTTTAATTTAATCTCCACCTTAAAACATAAAAATATTTTGAAAATATTATGTCATAGTACTGTAGCCCAGGTACTACTGGCACATTATCAAGTATGTCTTCGCCTCTTTTACAAATACGATAAAAAAAAAAACAAAAAAAAAAAAAAGAAACGTCAGATGACACTAAAAACTAAAAAGACCAGTTTTTTTTCTTCTACAGTCGGCGGTCTGATACGTAGTATCTCTAATTAGTCTGTGATGCAACAAGATATGAGCAAGCATAACTATTGCCAGAGCCTGAGCTGGAACCAGAGCTGGAGCCAGAGCTAGAGCCTCCACCCCAAGAACCTCAAGGCCCTCCTAACATTGAGGAGCATGGTGATGAACCTACATTAATTAGTTTACCACATTATAGACGAGCAGCTAATACTGCAGCACATTGTGTTTTTTCTGGCTACCAAAACAGAGATCTACATGGGATCTCTGACCCTTTAAGAGCAACAACTCTGAGCCAGCACAAATATTACTTGCCTATAAATGCTCGTATTTGCATTGAACATACATTAAGTACAGATTGGGATATGCTGTACAATTCAGAAAATAGTTTAAGTACATTTACGGCTCAACAAATAGAACATGCTTTTTCTCTTATAAATGCTTCTAATACATTTTTAGATTTTTCAAGTATGGAAACTATTCAAAGAATTGATGAGAATTTATTTCATTACTGGCTTGGAATGAGTAAAGCTCAATTTGAGCTGATATTATATGAAATTCCTCGTCTCATTGAAGCACATAGAGGGATTTTGGGCTTAGGAGCACTTTTAATGAAGATGAGAACTGGTGACTCAGATGAGCACTTATCCCAATTATGATTGGTTCCAAGGAGAACGTTAGAAAGACTAATTGACTCAGTTAGAGAAATATTAGTGCAGGATTTTGTTCCTAGAAATCTGGGACTGAAACACATATCTCGCACATATACAGCAATTGTTGCAACATAATTTGATAATACCAAATGCAATTTATAATGAAAATAATGAACATACAATAATTATATGTGATGGCACCTACGGTTATATAAATAAAAGTTCAAATTATATGTTCCAAAAGGACACATATTCATTACATAAATATAAAAACTTATTAAAACCATTTTTGTTGGTGGCTCCTGATGGCTATATTGTAGATTGCTTTGGCCCATACAAAGCTACCACATCTGATGCAGATATAATGAATAATAATAATAAAACACTTTATTGCTCACAAATTACAAAATAATAAGACTTAGCCATAAAAACGGTTAGACAGCGTGGGCAAAGGCGGTCTTATCGCTTAAAGCGATCTCTTCCAGACAACCTTAGTGTCAAAGGAAAACTTAAATGTAAGTTGTATAATTAATATAACTAAACATAAAATATAAGAAATTAATTACAAATACATACATCTACATACTGTACATAGACATAATAGATACTAAACCATGATGCTATAATATACATAGATACATACATAGTATTTATGTGTATAATAAATTAATAAATATTAATATATAGAATACATAAATATAGTTACAATCTAGTCGTTTTGTAGGAGATGTTTGTGCAATTTAGATTTAAAAATTGCAATTGAAGTGGAGTGTCGTATGTCAGGTGGCAGTGAGTTCCAAAGGATTGAGGACTTTACGGTAAAAGAGTTATAGTAGTAGCCAGATCGAGCAAGGGGTATCTCTAAAGTATTGTCCATATCAGAGCGAAGAAAAAGGCTGTGACTAGCACCAAGGAATTTGAAGCGTTCCTTGAGATATATCGGTGCACGAGGATCATACAGAGTTTTGTATAAGAGAGTCTAAATATGCTCCTTGCGACGCAGTCTGATGGGCAGCCACTTAAGTTGACGTCTGAACTCGGTTACATGATCAAACTTGCGCAAACCGAAAATGAATCTTACGCAGAGGTTTTGGATACGTTGGAGTTTATTGATCAATTCATCATTGAGATCTATGAGGCAGACGTCCGCGTAGTCGAGGATCGGCAAGAGTAGCGACTGCGCAAGTTCAGTCTTTGTTTTTTTTAAGTAGCAAATTTTTTAGTCTTCTGAGTGACCCAGATGCTGCGTAAACCTTTCGACTAATCTCAGATATGTGAGGTGCCCAGGACAAGGAAGAATCAAAGCAGACACCTAGATTTTTAACGACACTAGTTAAATTTAAGGGTACATTATTTAAAAAAAATTGAGGAACTAAGTTGTTTGAGCTTATCCATCTGCTTAACGCCACCAATGATAATTGCCTGAGATTTGTTCGGATTAATTGTCAGCCCATGAGATATAAACTCCAATTGTAAATTTTAGAGAGGTTATGATTTATTTTGCAGATTAGTGCATCTATTTCTTTAATATCGGCTTGAGGGTAGATTTGGAGGTCATCCGCGTATAAATGGTAATGACACGTAAGCAAGGGGGTTATAAAGTTAATAAATATTGTAAAGAGGAGAGGAGAAAGTACACCGCCTTGTGGCAATCCGGCAACCACATCACATAACCTAGAGGACCTACCATCTACGCGGATGCATTGCTGTCGACCGGCGAGATAACTGCTAAACCACGTGATCACTTTGTCAGAGCCGAGCACATTTCGAAGCATAGCCAATAAAATATCGCTGTCAACCGTACAAAAAGCGTTGCTAAAGTCCAGGAGAACCATCGCAGTCACATGTCGGTTGGACATCCCCAGACGAATGTTATCTGAAACATTGACTAGAGCAGTAGTGGTACTATGTCCTGGACAGAACCCAGACTGATATATATTTAAAATGAATTGAGCTGGTTTGAAACAAGTCGTTCGAGAACTTTGGATAGGTAAGGGAGAATGGATATGGGTCAAAAATGGGAGGGTAGTGAAGGATCATTAGTTTTTGGAATAGGGACAACCACTGCAGTACGCCAACAACTCGGAAAGGAACCAGTACTGAGCGAAAAGTTGAAAATGTGGCAGAGTATTGGAATGAGGATTTCTGAACCAATTTCAATCATTCTACGGCTTATGCCATCGACACCCTCTGCATTGGATTTAATAGCGTTCATGCTTGTTTGAACTTCTCGCTCAGTTAAAGACCTAAAAGAGAAAATAGATTGCCCAGAATTTTTGTTGGTACTTAAAGCGTGCAGTGTAGCCTGTTTTAGGTTACTGGCGATAGGGGATAGGGGATAGGGGAACGGTAGTGAAGTGATGGTTAAGTGAGTCAAGATCAACCTTGATCTGTGGAGCAGAACCAGATTTACCGATTCCTAGTGTTTTCAAAAATGACCAAACCTTGCCAGGATCACCACTTGTAACTGATCGATGTATATGGAGGCGTTGTGCATCTCGGCACATCCTACTACAGCGATTACGCAATTCCTTATACCGATGACAATTTTCTTCCGAGGGATTGTGTTTATATTTAACCTTCGCAGCATTTCGCTTGGTCATCATGACTTTAATGTCACTCGTAAGCCATGGAGCGGGGAGATGTTTAAGGCGAACAGGTCGAAGCGGAGCATGCATGTCAAACAGGTGGATTATAATATTATTGAAGTTCTCCAGCTTCGTGTCTATTGTAGTAGCATTAAGCACCGTGTCCCAGTTAGAACTGATGAGGTCGTTCACAAACTTTTGTCTATCTATACAGTCTAAGCTACGTCTTAAGATTGTTCGGGGCTTAGGCTTAGGACATCTGATCTTATAGGACAGGAAGACAAGGTCGTGATAAGAGAAGGCTTCAGCAGAAAACTGACCGTGGGTGGCGACATGATCAAGAGAAGATACCATACCAAGATCCAACAGTGACGGTAGACAGTGAGGTGCATGATGAGTTGCAGCTGAAGGCAGTATATTAAGGTTTGTACTCTCAACGATAGAAAGCAATCTTTTAGAACGAGAATCCGCTTTAAGGAGACAGGTATTAAAGTCACCCAAAATTAAAATGTGATCAAATACCGGAACCACTGATTCGAGCATCGTTTCAAAAGAACTGAAGTAGTCGATATATAGGTTAGGGCTGTAGTATACTCCCAACAGAACCTTTGTGTGACCTAGGAGTACCTCCAGAAATAAATGTTCAGATGATTCGGAGTATTGAGATGGAGAGGCATTGACGACACTGTAGGGGATATGGCTTTTAAGGTATATAGCTACTCCACCTCCACCCTTGCCCGTTCTGTCATTACGTATTATACGAAATCCAGGTAGGGAGTAGGAATAAGAAGAAAGGCAAGGTTTCAAAAAGGATTCAGACACAAGAATAGCATGTAGATGTGGTATGTCAGAGAATGTACTTAATAAATCCGGATAGTGCGCAGGAATGCTTTGCGCATTTATATGCACTACATTGAAGTTTTTGGAGAACATATAAAAGGTGGAGTTCAGCTGTGAGTCTAAGGATGGGGGCAAACTCTGGAAACTACCATCTGACGACAACGACTCGTATTCAGAGCTATTATTAGATGGGAAACTATCATCATTACTTGATTGTAACATTAAGCAATATAAATAAATACAATATATATATATATATATATATATATATATATATATATATATATATATATATATATATATATATATATATATATATATATATATATATATATATATATATATATATATATATATATATATATATATATATATATATATATATATATATATATATATATATATATAAAATATATATATATAAAAGTGAATATAAAATAAGGTACTTAAAATTGTAACCAAAAGTGTAAAATATATAAAAATATGTGCTATCAAAATTCACACACCGGCAGTGTATAAGAGGTTCGCTGTAATACATGCCAAAATAAAAGGCACCAAAATATATTTACTTATGCTCACAGATTAAACAGCACCAAGTTAAATTAAAAAAAAAATAGAAAATAAAAAACACAAGTATTGTTGACACAACCAGGAAGTTAAAAGGTAACACAGTTGTACTTCAAGTTTTTAAGCGATAAATTAGTAAACCCAATCATATTGTAATCTTACTGCTAAAAATTAACATGAAACATTATGTAATTAGTTAATTACACAAAATTGTTCATGGATATTATAGTTTCTTGGATCTACATATGTGAGAATAACATTCCATTATTAGTTTCAAGCCTACAATATAATGCCTCTACACAATTGTACATGCAAAAAGCAAGAAACGCAAGGAGAATTAACATTAAACTTAATAAATAACTATGGCATACCTATTATATCTGTGTAAAATATGTGCTGCTCTTTAAAATACAGAATAGTTCTGTATTTTAAAGAAAATAAAGCATACAGACAAAAAAAATGATATTTCTTAAGTTTCAAAAAATAGACTAAAACCATAATAATTGCACATTCTTTAGTTCATATACACATTATGCACATCATACAAAATAATCTAATTCATTTATTAAGTATAAAACAACTCAAAAGAACCGGTTACTTAGGGTATAGGTACAATACAAATGCGGCAGTCGACGCTCCCGCATGTAGCATTTACTTACTTAGTTGCAATTAGTGTCACCGACAAGTGATACGTGCGAGTCGAATATTAAATTATAAACTAAACCTGGTGCTGAGTGTTGTGTAATTGCGAGATTAGGATAGCAAAACTCTAAAGAACATATTGAAGTTAATCGTTTTCAGTGCTTGAGGAGATTGAATTAAGTTCCGCCATGGCTTCTACTTTGACTATTTTACTATCCGGAGTTTTAACCCGGATTACACCGTCCAGGGTCCAGCAATTTGGAATGCCGAACTTTTGTCTTGCGGCCATGAACACTTCATGCTGGGGTTTCGTTAAAAACTCAGACAATGTTATCTTGGAACCTTTGAGAGCGGCTTTATTTTTCCATAGTGCTGCACGACCTGGGGAATTGGTGAATTTCACTACGATGGGTCGAGGCTTGCTGTTTTTGAATCCCTTCCCCAAGCGGTAGCTAGCGGCAATGGAGCTGGCGGTCAGAGATGGTACTTTGCACTTGTTGGTAAGACTAGAGATGACCTTAGCGTTAGTATCTTCACCGGGTTCCTCTGGAATTCCATGTACAAGCAACATTTTGCCACGGAATCTCATCTCGATGCGATCTATGTTAAGTTTTAAAGCATCAACTTCGGCGCGCAGCACGAAGAGGCCGTTACAAACGAAAGCTTTAAATGCTAAAAACTCAGTGTTAAGCGCAGCAATTGTGGGATTCTTACGGTTCGAAAAAGTCGCCAGCGCCAGCTCAGCCTGGAATTCAGCCATTTTAGCCTCAAACATCCGGGCCATATCGTAGATATTGTCTTCCAACTGTGTGTGATGAGAAGTCATGTTGTGCAGCGGCGAAGGAAAGGATATTTACTAGGAAAAATACACTGCAGGCGAGTGACATTAATTAATTACCAAAAGATTCCATATAAATAATAGTAATTAACATCAATTCACTACTTTATTTTAAATATTTTAGAAGAGTTTAAATTTTACTTTAGGTTACAAATACCCTCAATCGTATATAATGAAGTCTATTTTCAGAGATGAAAACTCTTCTCTCAGACAATACTTTCAAAACAATGATATTATTATTCTAGACAGGGGATTTAGAGATTCAATTAGTTTGTTAGAGGCTTGCAACTTTTAAACATATATGCCAGATTCGCTGCTTGAGGGTGAATATCAGCTCACCACTGAACAACCAAATAGGAGTCGCTGCGTGACCATATGACGTTGGGTAGTAGAAGTAGTTAATGGCTACTTCAAACGAGACTACAAAATATTTAGACAAGATTTCTTTAATAAATCTGTACCCCATATGATGCAAATGTTCAGTATAGCTGCAAGCCTCTTAAATATATTCAGTGTTCGATTAAAAAATAGGAATGATGCTGAACAAATTATTAACGTAATTAAGGAACGACTTCCATTAAATAATAATCTTTCTGATTATGTAAATATGATAAACATGAATAGAAGAACATCTGATTTTACTAGTATTTCAGCTCATTCCAATAATAATTTTATATTTCCCCGTCTAGAATATAGTGAAATAATATTATTTGCCTTAGGAACATACCAGATCCGACGGGCAAGATCCTATTATAGTGAACATATAAGGTTTCATGGAGGATATAGAATTGAAATAAGCAAAGAAAACATAAATGTTTTAGAGTATGGTTTGAGAGGAAGTGGTAATAATTCTCTAATAAGAGGTAAAATTAAATCCAGACACATTTCAAGAAAAATATACTATGTTTATATATTACTAAGGCGGGTCAATAAGTCCGTGACTTTTTGAATTTCTAACCTCCATACTGAAAAAGCAATACTACTCCTGTCAACAGGCATCTGTCAGTTGAATCCTATCAAAATTTGAACTTGCTGCGTCAGTTAGTTTGTGTTTTACAGCTATCTTTATCAGACTATCCAGTAACTTAAGGAAACAATGGAAAAAAGTGAATTTCGTGTGCTTATTAAGCATTATTTTTTGCGAAATAAACCATTACCGAGACCAAGGCTAAGCTTGATAAATACTATGGGGACTCTGCACCATCGATTTCAATGGTAAAAAAGTGGTTACTGAATTTCGTTGTGGCCGTACAAGCACTGAAGATGCCGAACGTCCTGGACGCCCAGTTGAGGTCTCTACACCCGAAACAATCGAAAAAATTCACGATATGGTGTTGGCCGACCGAAGATTGAAAGTGCAAGAGATTGTGGAAGCCATAGGCATCTCGCATGGCTCAGTGGTTTCAATTTTGAATGATCACTTGGGCATGAGAAAGCTTTCCGCAAGATGAGTGCCGCGTTTGCTCACAGTCGACCACAAACGCAATCGTGTAACAACTTCACAGGAAGGTTTGGCGTTGTTTAATCACAATATGGAGGAGTTTTTTAACCGTGGACGAAACATGGATCCATCACAATACACCAGAGACCAAACAACAGTCAAAACAGTGTGTTTCTAAGGGTGAATCGGCGCCAAAGAAGGCCAAGGTGGGTTTGTCAGCCAATAAAGTTATGGCGACTGTTTTTTGGGATGCACGTGGGATAATCCACATTGACTATCTTCAAAAGGGAAGAAAAATTAATGGGGAATATTATGCCAACTTATTGGACCGCTTCAATGAGGATTTGAAAAAAAACCGACCTCATTTGGCCAAGAAAAAAGTTATTTTTCACTAAGACAATGCAAGGGTGCACACATGTGCAGTTGCCATGGCAAAAATCCATGAATTGGGCTATGAATTGCTCCCACATCCACCCTATTCTCAAGATTTGGCTCCGAGTGACTACTTCTTGTTCCCAAACCTGAAAAAATGGCACGGTGGAAAAAGATTTGACTCCAATGATGAAGTCATCTCGCAAACAAAGGCCTATTTTGATCCTATTTTTTGGAAGGGATAAAAAAATTGGAGAAGCGTTTGACAAAGTGTATAGAGCTCAAGGGGGACTACGTTGAAAAATAAAATGATTTATTTATCAAAAAATCTGTGTTTTATTCCAAAAGTCACGGACTTATTGACCCGCCCTCGTAATTGAAAATAATGTGTCTGGAAGGGAAGCTATCGTAGAATATTGCTGTAATTGTTTAGTTGGAAGAAGAACGGTTGGGTGCTGTGCACATGTAATGACATTAGTGTGGTATCTCGGGTGGGCTCTACCACCGAGGCAATCTGGTGCAATAAAAGTTATATTATAGTGCGACTTAATAGTAGATTTTAAGAGAGCGTTTAGCGACTTACTCTTACGAGTGTTTTTAGTTTCTTATTGCGGTTTGACAGATGTTCTATTTTTTGGGTAATACTCTAGGATAAATTGAAATAATTAGAAACGAGATCGCCGAATATACACTTGTAGGCTACACCGCAGTCGGGAAAAAGGTAGTTCTGAATTCTAACCTCAAAATAATTGTTAACGTTATTATAAAAAATCGTGGCTATTTAGACATAATTCTCAAACGGAATTATGATTAGAGCATAAGAACAAAAATAACTAACTATAGTTTATTTTAGGGACATCAAAAATAAAAGTCAAGTCCAGCTCCTATACAAATTTGGCCATGATTCTTTACGAAAGAAAAAAATAATAATGGGACCGGGATTCGTCTGATGATTTTTAAAATTCACATATGTTTAAGTCCGTATCGATTCATTCACTTTAATCGATGTTTTTAAGCAGGTCACCTCACTATGAAGATAAAACTGACAGACGTCAAATGTTACCTATTAAAATGACTCAACTGTAGTGAATGGCTGTGTAGTGTAAATAAGTGATTAAAGTTTATATTCGTTGCAAAAATGTGCTAACTTGAAAATGATTTGGAGTCTGCGATTATAGATATGTTTTTAGTTAGGGTTTACTAATTTAAGTAAATTAGACAGGAAAAGACAATGCTCAAAAAAACCCAGGCCTGGCGCAAACGAAACATATCTCATTTTATTAGTAAAAACTAGTAATTTAATACTAAATAAAAAACTTAGTCAAAATTCGTTTCTAAACGTAACATTTAGCGAATTCTTTTTTACAGGAAATGTAATTGTTTTAAAAGTAAATGATGACTTTGAATGATGTTCATAGAAATCAAACCGGTTGTACACAAAGCCTTTCCGTCGCATCAAAAACGAACCAACATTCAACTGTTCAATTTCACTCGCACTCATAGGTTCGCTGTATTCTCGAACCTTACCAGGTAGCCACCGCATGAGTCAGCCATTGCGTAGTCTCGCTCACCTATAGGATTCGCAGTCCTTCGTTATACTTCGTTGATATCTGTGTGCTTTCTTTGTTTTAGAGCATTTTCACAAAATGTTGTACCCCTTTTGTTTGGTTTGTCCCCAGACTTTAGTCATTGATTTAAGCTACTAATATTTATTGTCCGGAATTTTATACTCTTCTGGGTAATTATGTGATATTAATGTTCAACTATATATTAAAGTATTTCGTAAATTTATGAATACATATACTGCATTTGCACCAAAATACTTCTGAGGGACCTCATTATTTCGACTGTCCCCACCCCGAAATCCCGATGAAATGTGTTATTTTAACGTAATTGGCTTTAAATACAGCTTCAAACATTATATTTTTTATTATGGCAAGAATTTACTTACTTAGAATATGCAAATTAAGTCTTTATTACTATTCAAATAGAATTACAAATCCGATTTGAATTCGGTCCCCAGATTTTTAATATGCCTGACATGTCAATTATGTTACCAAAAATCTGAGAGAAAATAATGAAATGTGGATATTTTCTTTGTGAAATGGCAACAAATTAGCTTGATTTATGTGTCGGCCATTTTACAATCATTCGGCCATTTGCACCGGGATCGCAACAAGAGTTGGAAGTGTCCACACAGTGTTTCGTGAAAAAACAAAGTCAAGTAAGTTACCACTATTTTACTCACTTTTTCGCCTACACTACATAAAAACTATTTTTATATTTATAAAGTGTTTCGTAAGGATAGTGTTACTGTAAATATCAAATATTTTGGTGTAGAAATTAATTAAAAGTGAATTTATAAAACTGGGCGAGGATGATAATGTTACCTCCATTATGTTACCAATTTGGATGGTAACTATATTCTGACTGGCAAAGTAACATAATTGACAGGATAAAGTTGAGTTCACATGATGGTCATAGATTTTTTTTTTTAATCACTCTAATATTCTGAATGCGAAAGTTTGTGTATGTGTATGTTTATTCATATATAATTTTAGTAAAATTTGGTTTGGAGATAGGATTAACACATGGACTAGTTTTTACTGCGGGTAAATACTTCATTCTCATGTAAAAATCTTTAGCCCGCGGGTGAAGCCGCGGGCCAGAAGGCTCGTTTAATATAATTCACAAAATATGCATTCGTTTCCATTTTGAGCTAAACTTTTTCGATCTCTAGAATATAATTTGATTTTAAAAATGTTTATGTTGTATCTCGGTGCTATCATCAGTCTTATGGTCCGTTTCACGACGTAAAGCTGGAAGTAACAATTATTCAATAAAAACCAACTACTATAGATAACAAGTATTGATCTGTTTCAAAAATGTCGCTTTGGAGAGTTACAAAATTTAAACAACGTCACATATACCTATAACGAAAAAATATTACATAAAACCAAAAAAAAAACATTTCTGACATAGGTTTCTGACATTACTATTGTTGCCGTTTTGAGTGTTTTGGTCGTATTGCTACTTAAAACATTTCTGACATAGGTTTCTGACATTACTATTGTTGCCGTTTTGAGTGTTTTGGTCGTATTGCTACTTAATTTTACAAAAAGTTGCAGATTTACGTCATTAAACCGACCTGTAAAGTCCTGACTTATACAATGTATCCCAACACCGGTGTCCGATCCTTTAATGTCATAATGAATGGCATATTTTATTGACAAATTGGCTCTCAAAATTTGTTTTTCTCTAACTTTGAAAAAATATTTTTTTTCTTTGGCTTAAGAGCCTAATCTGACTAATACTTCATAAGAAAATCGTTATAACTTCTAAACTATCTGACTTAAAGCATATATTTACGTAAAGGAATTTATTTAAGATGAAAACCTCCTCTATCTTATTAAAATAAAAAAGAAACCGTTTAATGCGCTAGATTTTTCACAAAAAGCCATTAATTAAAAAATACACAATTTTTTTCCTTAAATTTTGGTTTTTCTATGTTTTATTACACGAATTTCATAACATATTGTCTGTGTAAGCGTAGTCCACAAGTTTAGCTATCAAATGAGAGCTTTTTTATCTTCATAGGATATTTACATGAGAAGTATTGGTCAGATTAGTGTGAAAGCCCGAGAAAAACTAAAATGGCTGCCGTTTTACAACCGTGATAGTAAATAGACCAAATAATAGAATGATTTTAGGGTCACAATGCCTTTGACGGCAAAAGAAAAGATGCGTCGGTATAGAGAACGTTTAAAACTTGAACGCCCAGAGGAGTATAAAGCACAGATGGAAAGAAATCTAAAGAGAAACAATATGAATAAGAAAAGTATTAAAGAATATACGGCTGAGGAAGCTGAATTACAAAAACAGAAATGGAGAGATTATAAAAGAAGAAGTAGAGCAAGAAAAAGAGAAAATTATGGATCTACTGAAAGTTCGTGTTCCAGATTACCTAGTATTGAAACAGATTCTAATTTAGTGATCAATGTCAAAACTCTTAAAAAAGAAAAGAAAAAGGCTTCAAAGTGGAACAAAAAGTTTCATCTTTTGAACAGAATGGTATATAAACTACAGAATAGTTTGGAAGCACAAAAACGTAAAACTGAACGATACAAAAAAATGGCACAAAGAATTCAAGTAAAAAGCGTTACGGCTATAGAAAATCTGCAAAGGGAACATGATAAAATTAAAGCACGAGAGGAGGTTCTAGAAAGCGCATTGAAAAAAACATATAAAAATTCCAAGAAGTATTCAGAAAGAAGGTTGTTGAAGAAAATCGTTATCAACTCAAAACATCATCGTCGATACGTAACAAATATGTTGGGTTTGAAAGGGAAATCAAGACAAAGAAAAATTAAGAATAAAAAGAAATACATACAGGAGATAAAAAAAATTTACCTTCGAGATGATGTAAGTCGAATTACATCTGGGAAAAGAGAATGCAGAACAAAAGATAAACAAAAAGAGCAAATCAGATATTTGGTAGACAGTTTAAAAAATTTATTTAGAAAGTATAAAGAAGGCGAAAACAAACCCTTTTACGTTCTTTCACCTTCAATTCAGTCTAGAGAAACTTGCCAGTGCATAAAACATGCAAACATAGATTTCCAATTTGCTGCTTTGAAAAAACAAGGAGTCCTTAAACAAACTCTGACAGATCAATTGTCACTATTAGTTTGCGACAAACAGTCGTACAACTGCATGCACAATAAATGTGACAAGTGTAAGGATAGACAACTAATAGTTTCTGAAAATCAAACACTACTGCAAAAAGAAGTAAATTGGTTTAAGTGGGAACGAAAAGATTTTTACTACGAAGATAAAAGTGGAGAAAGGAAAAAAACAGTCAAAACGGTAAAGTCAAAGATTATAGGATCTCTTAAAAAACTAACTCAGGACTTTAATACTGATACCCATGCATTCAAAAAACATTACTTTAACATGATATATCAATATAAACAATATCAAAATGCAGTAGCTAATTTAAAAGAAAATGAAGCTTTAGTGGTATGCGATTTTTCAGAAAACTTCGATACTAAATTGCCGGTTGAAGTGCAATCAAGACACTTTTCAAATACTCAAATCAGTTTGCATACCGGAATGATATATTGGAAAAGTAAAGCTAAGTCATTTTCTACTTTGTCTAACAATACTTCGCATCAACCTGCAGCGATATGGGCGCATCTGATTCCAATTTTAGAGGAAATAAAAAAAGAGTCTCCCGAAGTCGATGTTGTTCATTTTTTTTCCGATGGACCAAGTTCACAATACAGACAGAAAGCCAACTTCTATTTGCATGCACTTTTTACGACAAAATTTAATTTGAAATATTCAACATGGTCATATTTTGAGGCGGGCCACGGGAAGAGTGTTGCAGATGGGATTGGTGGTTGCGTCAAAAGGACTCTCGACCGAAACGTGTGCTATGGCAGTGACATCACAAACGCCGAAGATGCCTTTGATTCGTTGGTTAAAAGTAATATAAGGGTACAAGTGCATGTTATTCCTGAAAAAAAAGTAACTGAAATTGAAAAAATCATCCCGAAAAATTTTCTGGTTCTAAAAGGCACAATGAAATTACATCAGGTTGTAACTTTAAACACATTCGCCATTAAATACAGGGACCTAAGTTGTTTTTGTGGCACTGATAGGGGTTGTTGTGAGTGTTTCGCTCCTAAAATTCATATACTACAATCCAAAAGTGATCTAAAAGTTCAGCCAGCTGCTTCTCACTTCCAGCCACCGGGACCATTACCAGTGAAACCTAGTAACGTTCCTTCGAAACTAGCATGCAAAGATGATCTAAAAATTGAAGTTCAGTTGGCTGGATTAGACGTCAACATTGAACCAGCAAACAGTAAAATTATTCTTTCGAAGCGAGCTAGAAAAGATAGTTTAAAAGCTGAAATTCTGTCGGTCGGATCTAACGTTGGAATGGATCCAGCAAGGAGTGACGTCATTCTTTCGAAAAGAACCCGGAGAAATAGTTCCAAAGCTGAAGTTTTATCGGTTGAATCTAACTTCAAAATGGAACCAGCTAAGAGTGAGGACATTCTTTCGAAACCTTCCTGCAAAAATGATCTCAAAATGAAAACAAAACAGAGCTACCTCTCTGAGACAGGAAATGGAGAAACTGATGATTTTGTAATAAATTTTGACTGGCCTGATAATGCTACTTTTGTAAAAAGTCTGGACTGCTGTGATAATACTGCATCTAAAAAAGTAAACTAATAAAAGCATTTAAGAAGTGCACCAAATGTAGTCTTTCTTTGATTGATAAAACAGCAAAATGCATGGCATGTAAGCACTTATATTGTAACGATTGTTCTGGAGATATCATTTATTTTGACTATATTTGCGACATTTGTTTAGGAACAAGGTACCTATATTTTTAAGTTTCTTACTGACACATATGTAGATAATACATAAATGGGTTTTCTTTTCAATTTTGAATAACTTTTTACGTATTTTTACGTATTACCATGGATGTTGACAAGTTTTTAACCAAAGCAGATTTCCTGCGATGTTTACTATATGAACTAAACTGGCCTTGGACGGAAACACATTTCCTACGAGCTGAAGTGTGTTTTGGATGCAACAGAGCAGTGAATCCCTTCAAGGGACAAATGCATTTTATTATATTGGATATGAATCAGACAGAAATAATCAGTTTGTTACAGTCTTCATATTTTTGGTGCAATTTTTGCTCTTTTTCTGTATACTCACATTATCCTCGAGATGAATGTGAAATTTGCTAAGGATATTTAAGTTTTTTTTTTACGTTTATGTTTAATTATGTTGAGAAGTTTAAATACAGTATATTATAGTATATTTAGGTAATTAAAAAAAAATTAGTTGACTTACCTAGAAGACTGTTGAGTTGCATAGCTTTAAGATTTTCTTTTGTTATTGAAGTGGTTCGGTTATTGCCTGATTTTCAATTATAGATCTTACCTGAAAGGCTGTTGAGTTGCAATAGATCTAAGTTTTTTGATATAAATTTTATTTTTGATAGTCAAGAGTTGTTTGCATTTTTATGATATAAATAGATATTATAACGAAAGCTTTAAACTTTACTTGTAAGGTATATTAGACTAAATATGTGTCACTATCCATAAGTTGTTAAAACAATTAAAACTTAAGAAAAATGTGATAATTACAGTTCCGTCTTTATTTATGTATGTATGTATTTACATACATAATTAACTAGGTACTGTAAAAAATGAGACTGATTTCTATTCAAACATTTAACTAAAATGATAATAAAACTTGCATATGTAAGATTATGTAGAAAAATGTTAAGTACCTATACATGTTGTTTATTGATATTATAATACTTAATGTTAAAGTTTGTAGTTGATATTTAGTCAGTTTGTATAACTTTGTTAATAATTATAAGGAAAAATGTTTGTAAAATCTCATTGAAAATATAGATTTAAAAAGTTCGGTAGGTCCATACCGAAATGTTTTTAAACACTCCGAAACTAAACCATCGTGTTCTTGTGATGATTGCGGTGCCTTATCAATAAATATCAGTTAAAAGTTTATGTTACTAAATAAGAAGACTGAAGTTTTGTAAAAGCCTTTAATAAATAGTAACCAAAAAAAACATTTTCTTATCCACCCCAGAGTCCACCACCCATCCTAACACCTAAAACTCCACCCATGTAAACTTACCTTTATGATTATGTTACTGTCAGTTATGTTACCCTTTTTTCAATCAATCCATTATATTTGTTATTTGTGCAGAAATATTGAGATTTTGAGGGTTTTAAATATTAATAAAATAGTTTATTTTGCTAAATAAATAAATTTAAAGCCAATTCTTAAGGGAATGCACGAAACAAATAAAAAAATATGATGTCTCAACATACTTGGTATCAAAACTGACATTAAATCAGGGTTATTGAAAAAAAGGAATACTTGTTGAATTTTCTATTATGTTTTTTAATAAATAACAGTTAAAATTAATAAAATCAGTTGTTTATTTCCTAACATACTGCTAAAATACTCTAGAAAATGTGGTAACATAATTGACAAGCCTTTTGTGACTATCTATATTTTCTTCAATATTTTCGTAATTAAGAAGTATTTTAAAGTGTTTTTCATATAAAATGATAGTTAATTGCACACAGAGCATTATTACCATATTTAATTCAAAAAATATCACACTTTAAAAAACCGTCCTCAAATCTGGCCAGGTACAACATTTTGTGAAAACGCTCTTTAACTACGAGGGGAGGTCCAAAAGTTCGCGGAATGAAAGGGTTGTTAATAAAATATAACAATAAATTTATTTTTCTTTTTCAATATAATCACCCTTAAGTGTAATACATTTATTTGATCTATGGATTAATTTTTCTAAACCATCGAAAACATATTTTTTGTCTTTGGCCTCAAAATGCGCCGAAATTGCCTCCTTCACTTCGTTATCGTCGGAAAATTTCCTTCCCCTTAGCTCTTTTTTTAAATTTGGAAACAAATAAAAATCGCTAGGGGCCAGGTCTGGACTGTAGGGTGGGTGAACAAGTGGTTCGAATCCATGCGTGTGAAGAGCAGCCATGGCAACTCGGCTCTTGTGAACCGGCGCGTTGTCTTGCAAAAGCAACACACCCTTGGCCAATTTTCCACGACGTTTTTCTTTAATTGCCTCCTTTAACTTTTCCAATATTGTGGCGTAGTATTCTCCGGTTATAGTGGTATACCTTTTTCTATATAATCAATCAGTAATATTCCCTCACAATCCCAAAAAACAGTGGCCATCAACTTTCCAGCCGATTCTGACACTTTGAATTTCTTGGGAGGTGGTGTGCCCTTTTTGTGCCATTGCATGGACTCCTGTTTTGATTCAGGTTCAAAGTATGAACCCATGTTTCATCTCCAGTAACAATCCGCTCCAAAATCTGCACAGGGTTGTCTCCACACACCTCCAAAAAGTGCTTAGACGCGTCGATGCGCTGCTGTTTTTGAAGCGGCGTGAGCATTCTCGGCACCCATCTTGCACTGACTTTTGTCATGCCCAAGTGGTCGTGCAGGATCCGCAAAATGGTTGTATCTGATACTCCAACAAATGCAGATAATTATTTTTTCTTTAAACGTGTGTCTTCCAGTACAAGTTTTTCGACTTTTTCGACGATGTCTGATGTGGTGGCCTCAACTGGCCGCCCAGGGCGAGGGTCGTCTTCAATTGAATCTCGACCATGTTTGAAAAGTCCATGCCACTTATAAACCATTGTTTTACCAGGGCACTGATCTCCATAAACGGCTTCCATTTCATTTAAAATGGTTTGAACGTTTTTTCCTTGCTTGGTAAGGAATTTTATCACAGCGCGATGTTCAATTTTCTCCATAGTTGCAGTTTGCTTCCGGATTGACTTGTTTAGCAGGCGAGTACTCGTAAACGAATGGCGCTATAGGGTTGAGGGTTTATATATATACTAATTATGAGTGCTCAATTAGTATGACACTAAGCGAGCTACCCTATCCCCACTCCATCCCCTCCATTCCGCGAACTATTGGACCTCCCCTCGTATAACCGACTTCTGCAACCGACTTTGGCATTACTTTGGACTGGAATAATCTTCACGATATTTTTTAAAATGAACAGGTGTGTTGTGTGTGATCGTTCACTGTACCGAGGTGTTCGTAGACACGTTCTGACTCAACGTTTTTTCGATTCCCGGAGAGACTTGGTTGAGCGGATTTTCCAGAACTTGCAACCGCTACGAGAGGTAAGACAACATCATTGTTTATTTATTTTTTATTTGTGTACCTACGTACTCTAAAGTAGGCCATAATAGGCCAGCCCGGCGGGAGGGTACAGAAGACAAACCACAATACTGTCTGTTACAACGATCTTTATATTTCTCTATCCTTCAACTAACCTTACATACAATTATCTCTAGTACGTGTAGATATGTGGGGAAGGTACTAGGCGCGATGATAGCCTCTCCTTGAATCGGACACGTTTGCACTATCTTCACGATCCTTATCACAATAACATATAATTATTTGTTACAGCTAGCTTTCGACGGAACGATGTCGATATGCCATCCTTGTTGACATAGAATCGACCAAACCTTACGTCCTGAACCGCCAGCGCCTCCTATCCGTCGCGCTGAAGCTACAATCACAGTTCCAGGTTTCACAAGAGCGGCCAACACTTCCCGTCGTTGTATGATTGAGAACTGTGGTAACATGCAACTCCGGCAAATGCCTAATTCAATCAAGGTATTTTTACTCAGTTACTACCGTCTATACATACCACAGCATGCAAAGATTTGTGAAAATCATCTACGAAACACACCCTTGGAAGACATGCTTGATAATGTGTCACATCATCAAACAGACTTTAATAGTGACACTTTTGTAGATATTGTGAATATGTATACGAGTACCCGAGCACTGGAACGGAGATGTTTACTGGATTTCGATAATATAGACGAAATAGCACAAGATGATTTACATTTCTGGACTGGCTTGCGTCACGAACAATTCAATAGTCTATTCGCGCAAGTACTAACCTTGTCTAACACATCAAGTTCTGCACGAGAAGATCTGGGCATTTACCTCTCTAAAATAAGAACGGGCGAACCCAGTACTAGACTGGCAACGATTTTTAATAAATCTCGGCAAAGTATAGACCGAAAAGTCAAATTGGTGAGACAATGTATTCGCAATGATTTTGTACCTTTACATCTGGGCCTTGATTACATTAGCAGAGAAGAAGTAATCCAAAGAAACCGAATTCTTCCCAACTACATATTTGGAAACGATCTAGCGCCGAAAGCGTTGATAATATGTGATGGTAGTTACATTTTCATTCAAAAAAAGCTCCAATTTCCTTTTCCAAAGGAAAAGCTACAGTCTCCACAAATATACAAATCTAATCAAACCTTTTATGTTGGTCTGCGGTGATGGACATATTTTAGATGTCACAGGTCCCTACGCAGCCACAACCTCAGATGCTTCAATCATGCAGCAGATACTACAAAATCATGAAGGGCCAGATGAAGAGGCACCGCTTAATTATTACCTCGAACAAGGCGATTCATTCATTCTTGACAGGGGATTCCGTGATGCAATTCCGCTTCTCGAGACGTATGGCTTTGTAGTCCATATGCCTCCAACTAGAAGACATGGTGAAAGCCAACTAACATGTGAAGAAGGCAATAAGTTTAGGCTGGTCACCTTGTGCCGTTGGGTTGTCGAAACAATCAATGGAAGATTTAAACGCGACTTTAAAATATTTAGATACAGGGTATTTAATCGATCATTGCCCTCAACAATGACAGACTATAAGATAGCCGCAGCGCTTATCAATGCGTTCCAAGAGCCCTATGAAGACAGTCAATACACCGAGCGATTTATTGAGATTATAAATAGAAAAGCGCACAAGCCAGATCTTTTGGCGGACTACGTTTTAGAGCACAACTTAAACAGACAAAGAGCCGCGTTTGTGCGCTTATCAGCGAATGACCAGGCGTTCGAAGATTTCCCCAGATTGTCGCAAGAGGATTTGATATTGTTTGCCGTGGGCACTTACCACTGTAAAATAGCACGCTCATATTGCAGTGACCACATAAAACAAACAGGTGTCTATGAAAGTGAAGTGTACAGACATCCGCTGTTGCTTGCAATAAATGGCGAAGACAGTGTTTTGCTAAGATGCCGTATACAATCACGACATGTACGAAACAAAACTTACTATACGTATGTTTTGTACAGAGGAGTTGGTATATATGCGATCTCAGAGCATTATTGTTCCTGTATCCACGGCAAAAGGACTTTGGGCAGTTGCGCCCATGTCCATGCCACGTCAGCCCATGAGTGTGCTGTATTACTTGGGTTGGGCCAGACACCAAGATGATTTCAATCATCCTGGACACCCTTTAGAAGATGTAATCCTAGACTTAGAAAACCAATAATATTGTAATCCATATTGTAATAATAATATTATGAACTTAATAATAAACTAGTTTCATTTACCGCTGTTTTTTGGCTAAGCGTTATCAGAATAAATGACTAAATGTCATACTTAGGTCTCAATCCCCCATTTTTTATCTCTCAAGTATAGCTCCTTACAAAAAACAACTAGCAATTTATGACATTTAGAAATAGATTTTGATAACGCCCCCTACTTAATATTTTGTCACATATTAATACTAAAAATCTGAGATACATTTCTTTTGCGCCGGGCCTGGGTTTCATTTTCATACATTGGTGAGCATTGTCCTTTAATATAGCTTACGGTGATATATGATTCATAAGATATAATTACGTAGTTTTCTATAAATAAGTCGGTCTTTTAATGTTCGACAGCAAAGCTTTAAGCGGGCTGTCAACACCTGACATTCCATGACAAATGTAAATTGTGAGGTATTGTCGTTCAACGTCTGACCCGAAAAATTTTAAAAATATTCACGATGGTAGTTCATATGATGAACATTAATGGAAAACTACTAAAACTCTCGTATACGGAAAACTCGTATATCGGCGCACAGTGTTCAATCTCGCCTAAAAATCGGACATCATCTTTTTATCGGTTCATTCGAAAAAGTACCTAATAACAAATGGCCGAGTAAAACACCCATGAAGCTCGCTTGCATACTTTTAAAACTAACTTTTAACGAGTTCGTTAAAAGACGCAGGCTTATTTTTTTGGCGGTAAATCGTCCCTATCAAAGGTTTTGAAATCGATTGGCTTTAGATTAAAAAAATCTGACAAGCGGAAAATCCTGCTAGAACGCTACGATATTATTTTGAAGAGAGTAACATTCTTACGTCAAGTAAATAAAATTACAGATTGGGACAATGTCGTGTTTATTGACGAAACATGGTTGAATGAGAACCATACGGTTTCGCGGACATGGACCGATGATACAGCGGCCTCCTCCTCGACCTCTAAAGTTCCATCGGGAAAAGGAGCCCGACTTATTATATGTCACGCGCGGGATCAGCTTCTCAAGATTTTATTCCAGACTGCCTCCTCGCATTCGCCTCTAAAATTACAAGTGATTACCATGAGGAAGTGATCTTTGAGGTTTTTAAAGAGTAGTTTGAGAAGCTGCTAGTCAGCTTAAAAACCGATCGAAAATTATAATGGACAGTGCACCGTATCATTCTGTGCAAGTTGATAAACCACCAGGCAAATAAAAAGCAAGACATTGTCTCGTGGCTGGTAAGAAGTGGTCTGGATCTGGATGCAAGTCCAACTTTATTAAAAGTTGAGTTGTTAAATCTGGTATAAGCAACTAAGGCGTCCAAGCTCCGCTATGTAATCGATGAACTAGCCCTAGAGCATGGGCACGAAGTTATTCGATTGCCTCCCTACCATGGCCAGTATAACGCCATCGAGCTTATTTGGGCACAAATAAAGGGTCATGCAGCGCGGAACTATACTGAACCACCCTTCAGTACTGCTAAAATGATAACTCTGCTACACAGTTTGTAGCAGAGTCATTATTTTATGATGACTCTGCTACAAACTGTGTAGCATCGTATGCAGACGTCACTACAGAAGACTGGAGAAAAGTCGTAGAGAAAACAAAGAAAATAATTTTACAAGATTTTGAACGAGATGTGAGAATAGACAATATTATTGAAAATGAATCAATAATATCTCTCGAGTGCTGACAGCAGTGATGAAGATGACAATACTAATAATAGTTCTCATAGTTCAATTGAATATATGCAATTTTTTTGTTAAGTTATGTACTTATTTTGTTCCTTAAATTTACGAAAGAAAAAATATAAAAGGGATTCGCCTGATGATTTTTAAAATTCACATATGTTTCAAGTCCTTATCGATTCATTCACTTTAATCGATGTTTTTAAGCAGGTCACCTCACTATGAAGATAAAACTGACAGACGTCAAATGTTACCTATTAAAATGACCACGGGTGATTGACTTCCCTTGCCATAGAGCGAGGCGTGCCGCCATATTGAATAACCATGCACAACATTTCAACTGGGCTGTGATTGGCTACAACGAAAATGAAGCATGCTGTCAAGTTTGACGTATTTCGTATTTACGAAAACAAAAATGTTCAACCGCCATTACAGTTATTGTGTTGATCGAGTGAAGTACAACCCGGTCACAATATCTGTGCACCTCGCTGGAATGTGGCGCCTCTCCCGCTTCCCCTGTCACCTCTCCGCGCACTCCCCGGTGCGACAGTACGGTTAGCATCTTCGTTGCCGCTACACGACCCGATAATTTTGATATTTTCGCTTTATTGTTGTTTTGTTTTTTAATGTTTATTGTTAAGTTTAGACTGTTTACTGTTAAGTTCTGGTTTGGTTGTTATTAAAATTGTTGTAGCTGTTAAACTGAAGTCATGGGAAAAACAATACACAGCGAATCAAGAAATTTAATCTTGAAAGTGCTCAAGTTTTTTGAATCGGAGAAAGCAAACAAACAGTACACCATACCTGTAGACCAAGTGGTGAAACTAAACTGTGCTGCAACTGGGATATCAAAGAGGACTCTAATAAAAATTAAAAATGAAGCCAAAGTACAACCACCTACTTCGCCGGACGCTAGTCCGACTCCAAATACTAGTAATAATTTAAAAAACCACCCAGAACCAAAATTATCGACACCGGGTAAGAAGCGTAAACAGTACAAAAAACGCATCGAAGTAGATGATTTTGAAATTTGCGCAATACGAAATATCATCAACAGTTTTTATGCTGTAAAAAAAGAAATCCCAACTTTGAAGAAAATTCTGGCAGCAGTTAAGAGAGACCTAAATTTTCAAGGTGGGAGAACATATCTAAGAAATATTTTAATTAACAAATTGGGCTACAAGTTCAAAAAGTGTAAAAATATCCGTTGTGTATTGACACAAAAGGCGGACATCGCCGCATGGAGGGCTCGCTACCTACGCCGTATGAAAGAGAATAATGACCTTGGCGCTGATAAAAAACCGGTTACCTACCTGGACGAGACGTGGATCCATTCCCACTATACGGTCAGTAAATGCTGGCAAAATAATACAGACAGCAGTGTGAAGAAAAATTTAAATCCGGGTCAACGTTGGATTCTTGTCCACGCTGGAGGAGAAAATGGATTTATTGAAGGTGCAGAATTACTTAGAATGTAAAAGTAAAATCGGCGATTATCATAACGAGATGGACACAAACAATTTTTTTAAATGGCTCCGTGAAAAGCTTATACCAAATTTACCGCCGAACGGTATAGTTGTCATAGACCTACCATTCGACGCAGTCGGTGAAAGCGCCCACTAGTGCTGCTCTTAAAGCAGACATGCAAAATTGGCTACGTGAACACAATATTCCATTTAATGACAAAATGACAAAGAGGGAATTGTATCCCATTATACTGAGAACAAAGCCGCCGAAAAAATATGTCGTCGACGATTTGATGCGAGAGCATGGCCAAGAAGTTGTACGTCTCCCACCTTACCATTGTGACCTAAACCCTATCGAATATATATGGAACTTGGTAAAGCAAAGGGTGGCAGATAAAAACATTGACCAATCGGAAAAGAACATAGAACAACTTACAAAAGATGCGATTAAGTCAATTACGCCAGCTGACTGGAAAAAAGAAGTGAATCACGTGGAGAGACTACAGCGAGAATACTGGGAAAAGGATCATCTAGCAGATGACAACATCACACAACTTTTAATATCACTAGGGGAAGACAGTTCAGCGAGTTCAGAAAGTGAGAGTGAGGAAGATACAAGTCATACAAGGTCAGGCATAGAGTCAATAATTTATAGTGACTGAGTTTAATAATAAATGTTTTTGTAATCAAAATTATTGTTTTTTAATAACAAACCCTTCATCAATAATAAATTGATTTGAAAAGGTTAGTAATTTTTTTTTACCTCCACATTTCTCGAAAAAACTTTTTTTCACACCGTACCCAGACCGCCGATATGACGTCACGAGGTCAGGTGCACAGATATTGTGACCGGGTTGTAGACTCTGCTTATCCTCTCCACTTAATACTTTCTGTGTACTGTGTCGATTGAGTGAAGTAGTTTCAGCTTATCCTCTCAGCCTTAACTGTAATAGGGCGCTTTGAGTCCGATTTTCATCTTGTTCAAGATGTTTCGGAAGTGCTGTGTGTGTAAAACATCGCGACAGGATGCTATTTTACATCGTTTTCCTAGCAATGAGATAAGACTCAAAAAGTGGTTAAAGTGTGTGAATCGTGATGATCTTAATAATTTACCATCGAAGAAATTGACAAACCTTTTCGTTTGTCACCTACACTTCGAAAAGAAATTTATTAGCTCATCGGGATCACATCTGCTAAGCAAGGCATATTCTTCTTTGTTTACTGAAGAAGAGATTTCCAGTGGAGTACCGTCCCAAGGAAACACTGGTAAGTAGAAACTTTACTTAAACAACCAGCTTTTGTCTGCACCATTGTCAGTTTCAGGAGCTCTATAACTTTTCATAATATTTCTTTATTGGACGTAAATAACCAAAGGAATCTACCACACCAATGTTATTGAAGATTAAAATTTAATATGTCCTATGTCCTTTCCCGGGACTCAAAGTATCTCCATACCAAATTTCAGCAAATGTGGATCCTATATGTGAGCACAGCTATGCACGCAAAACACACTTTGACCACACATATAGCAGGCGGGAACCTTTAAGAGGTTTGTTAGTCATTGTTATTTAAACATTTAAATGAATGTTATCTATAATAATTATATATTTTCTTCATTACTATATTGCATATTATATAATTAGTAGAGAAAACAATCAATTTATAAATAAGACTATAATCTAAAATATGGTAGTCTTAATATATAACATAATTATTTTTGTATCTTTTAGATTCAATTGGCGTCAGTGATTTACGGAATAAACCAGGAACTTCTCAAAATCCATATGTAACTTCAGCTTACTGTACAGGTATTATGATACTATTTAGTTATATCTATGTATTTGTATATTTTGTTTCCTAAAAAGAATTTAAGAATAAATTGTTTTTGCAGAAGCAGTAACCCAAATTTCCAGTGATCTTGAGAGTGTATCTGGAACATCCCATTTATCAGTGAATAACACTCTGGTGAACTCAGGTAAATTATACATATTATACATTCATTTTTACAGCTATCGCTCAAGAACTAATGTTTATTTACTTCTTACAAAAAAAAATAATCTAAGCCCTTTAAAAATTATTATATTTATGTGCCTTATAACATTAAATGGGTTGTTGATTGCTGTATTAATATTCTGTTTCAAATATGTCAGACAATATAATAGTTATTTGCTGTTTATAATTTATATTGACTAGCAAGTGGGTTAATAATTAATATTTATAACTCCTTATCTCATCTTTGCCAATAGTGTTATGTTTGATGTAAATAATTCAAAATTTTATATACTAAGGCGGGTCAATAAGTCCGTGACTTTTTGAATTTCTAACCTCCTTACTGAAAAAGCAACACTACTCCTGTCAACAGGCATCTGTCAGTTGACTCCTATCAAAATTTGAACTTGCTGCGTCAGTTAGTTTGTGTTTTACAGCTATTTTTATCAGACTATCCAGTAACTTAAGGAAACAATGGAAAAAAGTGAATTTCGTGTGCTTATTAAGCATTATTTTTTGCGAAAAAAAACCATTACCAACACCAAGGCTAAGCTTGATAAATACTATGGGGACTCTGCACCATCGATTTCAATGGTAAAAAAGTGGTTTACTGAATTTCGTTGTGGCCGTACAAGCACTGAAGATGCCGAACGTCCTGGACGCTCAGTTGAGGTCTCTACACCCGAAACAATCGAAAAAATTCACGATATGGTGTTGGCCGACCGAAGATTGAAAGTGCAAGAGATTGTGAAAGCCATAGGCATCTCGCATGGCTCAGTGGTTTCAATTTTGAATGATCACTTGGGCATGAGAAAGCTTTCCGCAAGATGGGTGCCGCGTTTGCTCACAGTCGACCACAAACGCAATCGTGTAACAACTTCACAGGAAGGTTTGGCGTTGTTTAATCACAATATGGAGGAGTTTTTGCGCCGTTTTGTAACCGTGGACGAAACATGGATCCATCACAACACACCAGAGACCAAACAACAGTCAAAACAGCGGGTTTCTAAGGGTGAATCGGCGCCAAAGAAGGCCAAGGTGGGTTTGTCAGCCAATAAAGTTATGGCGACTGTTTTTTGGGATGCACGTGGGATAATCCACATTGACTATCTTCAAAAGGGAAGAACAATTAATGGGGAATATTATGCCAACTTATTGGACCGCTTCAATGAGGATTTGAAAAAAAACCGACCTCATTTGGCCAAGAAAAAAGTTCTTTTTCACCAAGACAATGCAAGGGTGCACACATGTGCAGTTGCCATGGCAAAAATCCATGAATTTGGGCTATGAATTGCTCCCACATCCACCCTATTCTCCAGATTTGGCTCCGAGTGACTACTTCTTGTTCCCAAACCCGAAAAAATGGCTCGGTGGAAAAAGATTTGACTCCAATGATGAAGTCATCTCGCAAACAAAGGCCTATTTTGAGGACCTCGACAAATCATATTTTTTGGAAGGGATTAAAAAAATTGGAGAAGCGTTGGACAAAGTGTATAGAGCTCAAGGGGGACTACGTTGAAATTTCACTAGTTTTAATAATACTTTTTTGTTTGTAGGTGAAAAATTGTGTTAAAGTTTTGAGCTCCACTGTTGCTGCTGCTTTATCATATACAGCACAACTTTGTAAGTATTAAAATATTTTCATGTAACATTGATTATCAATTTTATAACAAGATACTGTTATGTGTGAACTGTGAAGAAAGGCCAATATAATATTATGCTTATGTCTGACTCGGTACATTCGAATATATTATCCAAATTTGCAGTTTGGACGATACACCAGGCAATGAAGTGCTTAATTACTATGTCAATTTTAAATAATAAACGGGTCAACCACATATTCAAAAAATAGCAAAGGCAAATTTTTGCGGTCTGCCGTTACTTCGAAATCGCCCCATCTCGACTTTTGGAGAGAAGCTATATTCAAATTAGAAAAAAATTAATTTGTCGATGCTTCAGGAAAGGTGAAGTCTGTGCCATCTTTAAATAATTTTATAATAACTCTTAATAGTTACATAAGGTTGTGGCAGAATTTAAGGGATCAGAGTATAAAAATAATGAGGCCGAGATATTTTAACTCTGATCCCATAGAATTTTTTTTTGGGCAAGTGAGAGCTTACAATTATAGAAGCAATAACCCTACCTGCCACAGCTTTAATTGTACATTTAAATCTCTTTTAATAACTAGAATAATAAAATTCCACCAAGACTCATTCAATTGTGAAGATGATCTGGCCGACCAAGTTGTAAATTTACAATCATTGTTTAATGAAGAAATAAAAAATAGTGTCGGACCGGATCTTTCGAGGTCAGCAGAAACAAGTTTCGAAAAAATTATAGAACAGGCCCGGCGGGAACGTATTAATGTTGGGTTAACACACTGCTGGATGGGTAGTTCAAAAAATTTTTGAAAAGTCTAAAATCAATTGCACTAATTGCAAAAATTGCTTAACTAGTCAAAAGCCAAATGCGATTCATACTTGGATAAGACAAAGAGAATATAACAAAACGAAGCATAGTTTGAACTACCCATCCGAAGGTGCAGTTAGGTGTTTCGGTACAGTTGTTAAGGAAACAAATGAATATTTGGAAAACCATCCTGAAGAAGATGATATTTCTATAAAAATAAAAAATATAATCGATTCCAAATATTCATTTGTTTTCTTTAGTTGTACCGAACACAAAGATACACTGCTGAACCTATTTGTTGTTTTAACAATTAGATTTTCGATTGTGAATTGGTGCAATATTATTAATAAAATTTTAAAGGGCACAGACATAATACGACTGAAAAATCGACAGTTACCAATGATACAAAATAAAGCATATAATAAATATGTGAGAAAATTAAAAAATAAATCATTTAATAAGTGAAAATATGTCAGTCGTTTTATTTACTTAGTGATTTTAAAAAGCGATCCATGTACTTAGTTTATGTAGAAAGTGTAACATAAATACTTCAGGGTAAACCTTTGCTATCTACATAAGTCATTTTTAGAGCGACCGGACCGCAGACTTACAATTTCAAGTTGGCCAACTAAATCGCATAGTATCCAACTAAATTGTACAACTAAACTTTCTGATTACCTACAAATTAAAAAGTTGTCCAATTAAATTGTGAAACTACGCCATTTACGATAGTCGGCCAACTTGAAATTGTATATCTGGTGACCCTTAGGAACTTTTAAAGAGACAAAAAAGTAAAAACAGACTAATTAGATGTTAAACAAATGTAATAATACCTGTTATACATTTCATTAACATCAAATTACATTTCTTCTTCACTCAAAGTGCAAGATGTAACATAATAAATATTATGTTACATTTTGCACTTTGAGTGTAGGTAAAATAGTAAAATTAAATTAAATGGATCATTAGGGAGCTAAAAAGAAGAACTTCCCCTTCTTCTTTTTAAAAAGTTACTCCTTTGCTAATTGCATATAAAAAAAGGTTATACCTAAATTCCTTTGCCGTAAAGATCTTGTCACACACTAAAAAAACAAAATGTCATCTATGGTTGGTTTCCAATATGGCGCTAAAGTTGAAACTTTTGTCCGCTAGTTGGCAACCTGGATACGTAGTATCCCCTTAGTAGTCTGTGAATCAGTGTTGACCACTACTGTGACCTGTGTACACGCTTGGTTTTTTGTGCAAAAAATATCAAAATGCCTCAATGTAGCATTAGATGGTGCGGTAAAAAAAGCACCACGTCAAATATGAAGAAAGATGGGATAACATTTCACCTGTAAGTAACTATTCTTTTATTTGTTTTCGAGAAACAAGAAAATCAAAAAATTTTTTCGCAAGCACGGAGTTCACGATTCACTGGTTATGGTTCTTTCTAGCGTCTCGGGCGCATGTAATGTCTAGTCTGTCTAGTGCTGTGCATTTTCGTTATCGATAAGGTTATCTTCGCGTTTTATTTTTAACACAATAAAAGAATAAAAATGTATATTATATTATGTATGTACCCCTTATAGAAACTCTTTTTTGAAAGAAATTTTTATCCTTATCATTCCTGAAGGAATGAATTAAATATAGACCCCCGTCTATTACACTATATAAAGTTTTCAAGAAAAACTTCACAGTCGTTTTAAACTTAGGTACTTATATAGTTTTTTTTTTTATTTATAATTTTTAAGCTGACTTCAAAAAAACTATCAGTTTGATAATATGTATTTGATGTATATAATATTGTTGAAATTGAATAATGAATCATACATCAAACAATTTAATCATACATGCCATTTCTCAAGTGTTTGTGAGTGACTGAACTCTGTTGGACCTATTTGGATTAAAAAATGTGGTTTAGGTTACCTACATACTTGTACATATGTTATTATTGATTTAAGGTATCCTCAAGATGGAAATATAAAGGAGAAGTGGATCAATGCAACCAGACGAGACAATTGGATGCCATCAAAGTACAGTGTGATTTGTTCAAGTCATTTTACAGAAGACTGTTTCATAATAATGAAAAATCGACGGCGTTTGTTAAAATCAGCAATACCAACACTATTTTTGCCACTTTTGGTGAGCTGTATTTTATAGTATCTAAAAATACAGGCGTATCAAAAAGTGTTTATACATCCGAAAGATGTTCAAGTACTAGTGAAACTGAACAATATTCAACGGAAAAGAAAACAAAATTCAAGCAATAATTTTGCACTCTCCATTAAAAATGTTGGCTGCACATTCAAATATCTATGAAGAGTGCATTTTTTTATAGAATTTTTTTAATACTGTTCAGTTTCCAGAGTACTTCTCCGCCTTTTATAGATGATGGTACGGAAATCTGCGTGCGCGATTCCGACTCGCTCTTGGCTAGTTTTTTTATACACGTGTAATATTTTGTAGCCAATCTCGTAGGGGCAGATTGCAACTAGTTTATTTTTATTAAGTAGGTTGAATTGAACTAAAATATGCATGCGACTAGTTTTCTGCCTAGCTGGTGTATATTATAATGTACAGTCAACAGTAGAAGTAGATGATGTCCCAAAGTTTCAAAAGACGTGATTTTTCATAGAAGCTGCAGTATTATAAAACTTTACTAGTGTATTTTAGACACTATATTTTGATAACTGTATCACAGACTAAAGTTCTGGTATAGCAATACATTTTTATTCTTGTCATTAGTTTTGAAATCTGTGTTCACCATCATTTACTTTTGATGTTGACTGTACTTACTTAATTTCATAAATTAATTTCAGAGCTCTGCGGTTGAAGATGATGGAGCTGGACCCTCTGCTTTGTCTACTACGCCAAGGACGACAAGGAAGAGAAATTTTCCTGGAACTCCGTCACAATACAATTCACCTAGTACAAAACGATTATGTCGAAAGGTGATTGAATTGACTCGTAAAGTAGTTTATAAAAACAGACAGCTAAAAAATTTTAGAGAAAAAACACGGTATCTCCGGAAAAGGATAGCATCTTTAAAAACTGTTTTGAAGGAACTGCAGAATCAAAATCTTATTACCTCAAATGACGCAGATTTGTTAAGTAAAATCGGGGCTACCAGCAGGGAGTTAATAAAGCGACAAATATTAAAGTCTAAAAAAGGCATTACTATTAAAAAAAAGTATTCGCCAGAATTGAGGACTTTCGCTTTAACTCTTAACTTTTATTCTGCGAAAGCCTACGCTTACGTTAGGAAAACATTTCAGACATGTTTACCATCTATGAAAACGTTGAGCAAATGGTATCAAACTGTAGATGGCAAACCAGGTTTCACAAAAGAAGCCTTTAGTGCTCTTAGAAACAAGGCTGCTCATTTAGACAAAGATCAAGAGTTGATTGGTACCCTTGTGTTTGACGAAATGAAAATTAAGTCAAAAGTGGAATATGTTCCGTCTACGCAACGTACTTTCGGGTACGTGGATTTTGGGGGTAATATACAAGCCGACTGTTCACCTGAATGTGGTGAGGCACTGGTTTTATTAGTTGTCGGACTAAACAAAAAATTGCCATTGGTTATTTTTTAACCAATGGCACTAATGCCGAACAAAAAAAAATTTGGTTCTTCAAGCTATTGATTTGTGTTACGAAAATAATGTAACCATAAAAGCTGTTACTTTTGACGGATGCCCCACTAATATAGCCATGGCTAAATTACTGGGTTGTAACTTTTCAGAAACTGATATTAAAACATCATTTAAACACAAAAATACAAACAATGAGATTTTTATATTCTTAGATCCAGTTCATATGTTAAAACTTGTACGTAACGGATTTGAGTTTTACAAAAGCATTCAAATCCGATGACGGAGACTTTATAAAATGGGAATATACACACCGGCATATTTAGCGGAACATAAAGGTTTGATATCAGTATCATATAAGGTTGCTGGCTGGTTTATACGTCATTTAATTTAAAAATAAATATTTTCAAATTAAGAAAACAACTGAACATCACATTTTATGCAATTGTTTTAATTTTATTCAAATACACCTTATCTGGAGCGAACTTCGAGTATTTCTTCCTTCTGAGTTTGATTTAAAATTTCATTGAAATACTGTTTTTTGTTAGTTTTTTTTTAATCGCGTATCTTTTTGGAGTTGAGGACTGAATTATGCCTGACTTAGCCCCAACGGAGATTGCCAGGGCAGTCGAAATACGAAGAAATGGTCAAACCTAGAGTGATATCCAGAGATCTTCGTCGACCAGTTTCAACGATCCATCGCAGTATCCAACGGTTCAGGGAGACCGGTACTTATGTGAGAAGAGCAGGACAAGGCAGAAAAAGACGCACTTCGAGTAGGGATGATCGTTTCATTCGGCTTCGTGTACGTAGGAACCCCCGTTTGACGGCCGTCCAAGCCCGACATGAGTTAGAAGCAGTGCGGGGTGTAACCGTAAGTGAGCGTACGGTACGAAGAAGGTTCAAAGAAGCTGATTTGGGTTTATTTGTGCCCGCCAAGGCTCCAAGGCTCGAGGTAAATCATCGTAGAAACAGGTTAACTTTTTCTCAGGAACATCGACTTTGGAACGCGGACCAATGGAGTAAGGTATTGTTTAGTGATGAGTGCAGAATTCTCTTAAATCAAATTGACGGTAGGCAATATACAGATAATATACAGACGCAAAGGAGAACGATACATTCAGACAAATTTTGAAACTACAGTTGCATACGGTGGTGGATCAATAATGGTTTGGGCGGGCATTTGTTTGGGAGCTCGCACAGACTTGGTAGTGATTGACAGAGGGAGTCTGACTGCAGACCGCTATATCAGAGAAGTTTTAGAAGAAAATGTCGTACCGTTTGCCCCATATATCGGTGACGATTTTGTTTTTATGCAGGATAATGCTCGGACGCATACCGCTCGGGTAACTCAAGCTTATCTTAATGATATGAATATCACTGTTATGGAGTAGCCGGCGAGATCACCAGATATAAACCCAATAGAGCACGTTTGGGACTTGCTGAAAAGAAAAGTTAAGTCCAGAATTCCAGCTCCTGTCAACGTGGGTGAACTGCGAATCGCCGTAGTTGAGGAATGGCGGAGACTATCCCAGGAGACCATCGATAACATCATTCTCAGTATGCCTAGACGGGTAGAAACTTTAATAAGAGCACGTGGAGGAAATACGCGATATTAATCACCATTTATATATAATATTTTTCTAATTTAATTAATTGTTATTTTAATATTAATTTTCACTTTTCCCGGTTACATGAAAAGTTTAAAAATGTACCATTTTTCAGAAATAGCCTTTACTCGCAAAATCTGTTCTTAATGTGATCTCATTTTAAGTAAAACAAATGAAACTTTAAATAACAAAAGAAGTGTAGTAAGTAGATTTTAAAATAAAACCATATTTTTTTTAATTATGGACCTTTTTTTGTGTTCCACTAAATATGCCGGTGTGTATATATCTTCTCACATCCAATTTAAACAGAATGTGATGAAAGTGAAATTAGCAGCTCAACTGTTCAGTCGCAGTGTAGCTACGGCTTTGCAATTTTGTAACAATGAATTGAAACTTCCTGATTTTCAAAACGTTGACAAAACTGTTTATTTTTTGCTTTTAATTAATGATCTTTTTGACATTTTAGATTCAAGGGTCCATACGGGTTACGGCTTTAAAAGGGCTATGAACAAAGAAAATGCACTTAATATTTCAAAAAGATTAGATGAATGCAAACAATTTCTGTTAAATGTGTCTGTAAGATGTAAAACAAAATTGTTAGTTTATAAAATTGATCAAAACTGTTCGTTACACAGGATTTCTGGGGTTTTGTATTTCAATCACAAGTGCATGTGGAATGTTTAATGATTAAGTGAACAGAAATAATGCATTTATCAAATATATTCCTTTTAATAAGATTTCACAAGATCATTTAGAATTATTTTTTTCAAATATTGATACACCCCAGCAGTTTGAATCGATTTACAAAAAAACTTGGATTCACTCAAAATTAATGGACGTCTCGACAGGAAATTGTGTTTCTTTCGAGCAGATTTCAATTCTTAACTGCTCATCTGCTCTAACTAGAATAAACTTGACTACTACTTTTGTAGACAATTGTTGATTTGCAGGAAAATCTATGTCAGGATGATTTAAATCAAGCTTTTGAGAGAATCACTCTGTCTGAATTATCTGAAAAAGCAGTAGAGTATATAGCTTGTTTTGTCTCAAGTACCCTGCTAAAAAAAATTAAATGCAAGACTTGTATAGGTGCTTTGGTGTCTATTAATCAGGATTCCCGTATGCTATCGGGTTCACTTATAGCTTATAGAGATAAGGGTGGTTTAATATATCCTTCACCGACAGTGGTAAAAATTTGTAATCGCAGTGAAAAAATAATTAAAGCTTATTTGAAACAGATGCCCAATAATCAATTGAATAAAGCGAATATTTTGGTTCATAAGACATTAGGTAGTTTTATTGGCGAAGAATTGTTTACGGACATACACTCTAATCAATTTCACTCCACGTAACTAATCATGTGGTTGATTTAGCGATGAGTGTCATGCAAAAATACATTTCTACACGATAATCTTGTAAAGGAAGCATAATGCTTCCTTACCAAGACTGCACAGCAGAAACCTACCATAAGAAGGATTTATACCAAATTAATTCATTTTAAAAATAATTGAATTTTACCATCCTAGTATTCAGTTTATTTAATTTACTTTGGGCAGCATTATTAATAAAACCGCGATTTAAAATTTTATTTGAGGGCGTTGTAGTAGGTATTAAATAAAACCATTGTAGATATATTTGAAACATTTAAAAGACTGTTGATGATGATGTTGATGATATTATAATTGTATTAATAATCTTGTTACTTACAACTCACTGTTAGTACCTAATATTTTAGAGTTAGTAATATAAGGCTTATGTTTAAAATGGTTAATTAAATAAACAATAAATCGATACAATATATATAAAAGTATTTTATTTTTTAAACAAAAGAACTTTGTTAATTGTTTTTATTGTCAAGCTAATTTTATTTATCGATATGTGTATCGATCATTACCGACGCAAAAAATATGCTCTGGACATCACTAACTTTCACTGTGACCTTCAATTAGCCAATCACGGCGTTGCACCCCCGCTTCGTCAACCTCAGCTAGTTGCCAGAATGCATTCAATGCGAAAAATTAAACATTAGGTGTCTAGTGGTTGTGTGGTCGGTGATATATGCATATACAGGTGTCCCAAAACTCAACGATAATCTGGGACCGGATGAATGGCCAAGTTACACCAGTTCCGAGAAAAATAAAATAAAATTCCATATCACTCAGTTCAGCGATAATGGACAATTTTGTAAAAAAGTCGAAATTCGACACCCTTGGTCGCATTTTCAAGTCCTGTGATCACTAATGTCACAATTTCGCTGTGATTTTTTTAATTTAGAGATCTTCATTAACGATGCTTTTAATCGCAACTACGAATTAATGCAAAAAACATTGTTAATTTAATAAAATTTAGTGAGTCATGGTTCACAAAAATATTGTTAGTTTACTTTGACACTTCATTTTGAAAAAAATTTGTACTACACTACGCTTGGCAAGTTATTTCAAAAGATGGCGCATTTAATCAAGATTTAAAAATGGTGCAACACTAGCCACTTTTCTTACCATTAAAAAATTTATTTCTATTTTTTTTCAAATTGAGCTCATTTCAAAAATAATAATTGATACTTTTTTGTATTATTAACAGATCGGGGTCTCGAGTGTGTGTAATGAACAAAAGTGATAGAATGAGATAGATAGTGACGCTGACAGTCTGTCTCACTCTAGAACGAGACAGATTGATATTTCGACTTTTAGAATGAGCGAGACGGATAGTGACGCTTGAGGGGTCGTCCGTTCACAACATTTAGTACGCATCTTTTCTTCGTCTACTACGCATCTCTTGTATTCGTGTAACCATCGTACTAACGACTTTGGCTTGTGTTACTTTGGACGACGTAGTTTTGAATGAAATTCAAAATGACCCCAGCACTTCAGTACGTGCGATAGAACTAGCAACGGGAGTACCGAAAAGTAACGCACATCTAATTTTAAAACGATACGAATTTCATCCGTATCATGTGCAACGCGTCCAGAGTTTGTTACCACGAGATTACGCACCTAGAATTGATTTCTGCAGGACAATGTTAGCGAAAATTCGTGAAGATCTTGAATTTGAAATTTTATGGACCGACGAATCTACATTTAAAAGAGACGGTTATTTAAACTTACACAACCTTCAGGAATGGCACGTCGAAAATCCGCATTTAATGCGTGAAGACCGATCCCAATACCAAATCAAAGTAAACATGTGGACTGGAATTTTAAACGGACGAGTAATTGGACCATTTGAGCTAACTCAAAATTTAGATGGCGCCACCTATTTGCATTTTCTTCAAAACGCTTTGCCAAAGGACATCATCGGGATTTCATACATTTTTGGTCCAAATATAAAAGTGCCGGCCAAGAAATAATAATGCTGTATTCTGTTAAAACTTGTCCCTCTGAGTATTTATTATTATGGCACCAAAGCTGTAGGGTCTTATTGTATATATGTAGGGTTTTATTTGAGTTCAAAAATTCAACAACTTCATACATTTTAAGTGAATTTAACTAACAAGAACAAATGATTTGTTCTACCATACCTTGTCATTTGAACATTTTTAGTAAGATGCAGTGGTTCTTAACCTATTTCTGACAAGATAACAAAATATAACTCATTTAAACCACTAATGTTACTGCATAATCGGCTGGGATGCCGGGACTTTTTCCTAAAAAATGGCAATAACAATGGCCGCGCAGGTAAACACGCACGCGAACAATGGAATACGGTGCAGCACCGTATTCCATTGTTCGCCCCTCTCTTTCTCGCGCACCACCGCCATCGCGCCATGCTCATTCGTTTGCTCGCGTTCGCGTGTATTGTTTAGTACCGAAAGCAACGCTGCCGTGTACGTCCGTGTGATGCCCACTAGTTCTTGTGCTTTGATTTGTTTTGTTTTTGTTATCTTCGTTGTTAAATTAGAACATTGCTGCGAATCATGGCAGAATTGTGTATCTCGTGCCGTGCATCGACAGAGAATCGGCGAAGATATGATTGGGTTTCCAGAGAAATGCAACATCTTGATATCGCCCAAATAGTGATAGAAGATATAGTAGCTCGACAGGTAAGAACAGGTCTATGTTATTTACCTATATGATTTTTGCGACAGCCTTTCTCAATACAATCCGTCCGTTCTATATAGAGGTGACCAATTAAACGAAAAGCACTTAAAAAAGTCCGCTTTTTAATATAAGCGTATAAGCAGGTTTTTTTATGTTTTCATATTCATGCGAACACTATTTCATAACACTATTCTAGCGAATTGTGTTAAGCGTCAAAAATCGTTTTAAGTCAAAAGCTCTTTTTTTTTTATTTAAGCGCGCTTTTGTAAAAAAGTACAACGTTTAAACGTTTATCAAATATAAGCCGTTTTTCTATCGTTATTGTTATTTACTTTTCAGTTGGAGCCTACTGCGTTCATTTGTCGACCATGTTGGCAAAGAACGGAACGAACGCACCAGCGACTTATTCGGGAGGCTGAACGGCAACCTGATCAAGACCGTGATCCATCGGAAGTTCCAAATCCAACACCAATTTCGCTGATTTTGCCAGGTCTTCTTCGTACTCCAAACACCGAAAATAGTTGCATTTTCCAACATTGTACGAATGAATCTCGCCGTCGTGTTCCAGAGAACATAATTTTTCGCATGGTCTGCCGCTACAGCTATTTCGTGCAAGAAAGCGCGCGTGTCTGTAATGAACACGTGGAGCAAAATCTATGGCATTTACTTCCTGTACAAGACAACTCTTCTGAGGAATTCACCGCAGCTCAAATAATGTCTATCGTGTCGATGTTACAAAGACATATTACGGAGGAAATACTTGATTTTGAGCAGTATGAAAATATAGCACCGGCCGAGTTTCATACTTGGGAAGGACTCACTCAAGATCAGTTTACTGAATTATTAGACAGTTTACCAAGTCTGAGAACTAAAAAGAATAAAAGAACCGTACTGGCGGCAGTATTAGTCAAGATAAGAACAGGTGACTCGAACGTGCGGCTTGCTAATATTTTTAAATGTAGCGAAACAGCGTTTCATACGTGGTTAAAAATCGGTTAGAAGATTTTGTGCCCTTAAATGTTGGATTTGACCATATTTCCCGTGAGGATGTAGCACACAGGAACCTTTTTCTACCCAACAATCTGTTTGGGAACCCATCGAGCCCAGAAAATGAAAGGAAAGCGATCACGATTTGTGATGGCACGTACATCTATCTATCTACAAAAAAGTGGAAATTATTTTTTCCAACGCAAGTCTTACAGCCATCACAAATACAGAAACCTCCTCAAACCGTTCTTCTTGGTTTCTTGTGATGGACACATTACCGAAGTCATCGGACCATATACTGCCACCACGTCTGACGCAGATATAATGAATGACATGCTTAATAATGCTGACAGTGCCTTCCACTGGTTTTATAGGAGTGGAGATGTTTTTATTCTGGACCGTGGTTTTCGAGACTCAGCAAGAAATCTGGAATCTTGCGGATACGTACAACACATGCCTGAAACAAAGTATCCAAATGAGACACAGCTAACCACGGATCAGGCCAATAAGTCCAGACTGATAACAATCTGTCGTTGGGTGGTTGAAGTGGTCAACGGCAAAAGTAGGTAAGGTTCAAAAGAGATTTTCGCCTGTTGCGAAATGTATATAATAACAGAGCCCTTCCCAGCATGTTCGACTATTTCAAGATAGCAGCGGCGATCATAAATCGTTTTCATGTTTTGATTGAAGATAATCCAAATGCTGCTGCGATTTTAGAGATTATCCACCAAAGAATTAATATGCTAAATATGTTGGCAGATCTTGTAATACGCCATAACTACAATGGCAGACGTGCTCAGTTTACTTTAATGACTGCAGATATGCCAGAGTTCGTAGATTTTCCAAGAATGGATGAGAACGAATTATTTTTATTCGCTCTGGGCGTTTATCAACTAAAACAGGCCAAAAGCTATTACGGTGAGCACGTCCTTGACAATGGAGCATTCTCAATTGAGCTCAGCAATGAGTTATCAAATGAAGACTTGGCGGAATTGCAGGGCAATGATTTATGGATGATAAGAGGCCGACTGCAATCGCGGCATGTTAGAGCAAGACAGTATTATGTCTACATTGTAATCGATAGGTCGTTATCAGGCCGACAAGCAATCGCTCACTATTATTGTTCGTGCATCATAGGAAAGCGAACAATTGGATGTTGCTCCCATATTATGTGCATCATATGGTACATGAGCCGTGCACGACATTTGCCAGCAATAACCCCTCCAGCTTATGGATTGGAGAACATTATTGTTGTACCAGACGACGATGATTTTATAGTATTTAATTAAACAAAATAACCTCTGTATATATATTTTATTTATAATCCTCAAAAACACAAAACAAGATCAACATGTCCAAAATAGATCAAGAAACTATATATCTTACTAAACGATGTTCAAAATGTCTAGATATGGTAGAACAAATCATTTGTTTTTGTTTATTAAATTCACTGAAAATGTATGAAGATTTTGAATTTTTGAACTCCAATAAAACCAAGGACAATGACCCTACAGCTTTGGTGTCTAACGGAATACAGCATATTTTTTTATTGGCCGGCACTTTCATATTTGGACCAAAAAAGATGATGTATTTTGTTAGAAGACGCACCGCTCAGTATTCGCAGAGAAATGTGGTTTCAGCAAGATGGTTGTCCGGCGCACTATGCTCGGGCTGTAAGGGATTATTTGAACGCTGATTATACTGACAGATGGATCGGACGCGGTGGCTCAATTTTATGGCCTCCTCGTTCCCCCGATCTAAATCCAGTTGATTTTTTACTGGGGATTCATAAAAGAAAGTCTATTCGAAACCAATACAAAATCTATCAGAACTTCGCCAAAAAATTGATGCAGCGTCAAAAGAAATAAATTCAAGGAATTTGGCACGACTGGTGCAAAGGAGGCGGAGGCAAACAATTCGAACATTTACTGTACTTTAAGGAGAATAATTAAATAAAAAGTTTTACGACGGTTCGATCAATGTTTTATTAATTATTATTGTTTTTTTTACAATAAAATTGGTTATTAACTGACTCAATTACCTCTTTACTAAAAATAATAATTTTATTTGAGACCAGAAACAAAAAATAGCAAATTTTAGTAACAAAAATTCCTACTGTTAAGTTGTTCAAATTGAGCTCAATTTGAAAAAAATGAGAAATAAAAATTTTAATGGCAAGAAAAGTGGCTAGTGTTGCACCATTTTTAAATCTTAATTAAATGCGCCATCTTTTGAAATAACTTGCCAAGGTAGTGTAGTAGAATTTTTTATTTTATTTTTCCCGGAACTGGTGTAACTTGGCCAGTCATCCGGTCCCAGATTATCGTTGAGTTTTGGGACACATGTATATATGTATATATGCTTATAAGCATTTCGAAATCACAAAAAAGTTCTAGTTATACAATTTTTTTACAACGTTAGTGTAAAAACCTACATAATTAGTTTACTTACATCGAATACAAAAAGATTTACTATGCTATGTATGAACATAAACTGGCAAACTTTGGAGAAATCAGAAATTTTGTGCATATGTCTTATTTTTCAAAGCACTATTCATTTATGTGATAGAAAATACAGGTAAAAACTATTATACAATAAAATATTATTTTGTTTTTATTTAACAATGAGCTGAGCATATATAAAATTAGTCTGAAAGTAATTCCTGTCGACGCATTTCGAGCCTCCACCTCTAAAGCCCCTGATCGACGGACGAGTAAGACCGCGGTTTTATGGCTCGTCGGTAAAGCTCGCCGGTGTATCATTGCAAAACCACGGTTTTAAATACCGCCGAGCCTGGCTCGCGGCTCGTCGTCGTGCTATATTTTTTACTCGGCCCGCCATGCAAAACCGCGTGTCGATCACGGCCGGCGAGCCGAGCCGTCACTTTTCGGCGACAGCGCTAGAGGTCGGATGTGCGCCAGAAGAGCTGTGTACCTAACTACTACAAACTTCGTAACGTGCGTGCTCAGTCCGTGTCACAATAATGGATCTACGTACTTGCAGCCACGATTTTATAATAGAATTTATAAAAGTAAATATAAATAAATGCCTTTCGAGACTGTCCCTGTTTATGGCAAACTAAATCAAGCGAGTATAAAAACAAAGCAAATAGGCTTGCAGCGTATAATAAACTTGTGGAGATTGCAAAAAAAATATGAACCAAACTCGGATATAACTGATATTAAGAAAAAAATTCAGTCACTACGAGCTTCCCACAGGAAAGAACGAAACAAGGTTAAAGCAAGCATGAGAACCGGCTCCGGAGTTGAAGATTTGTATCAACCAGAGTTGTGGTATTATAAGGAGCTAGAATTTCTCAACGATCCGATCGAAAGTAAGTATATAGGTAATATAGGTACGTACCTACCAATTTTACTATAAATAAATAAATAAAAAAATTGGTTATTGACAAGTAGGTAACAATTGTGGTATGTAAGTATGTAGTTCTTTATTAACACATAAATTTATTTTTATTTTTTAATTTTATTTATTTTATAAATATACAGGGTGTAACGGTTAAGTGTAGTCATATTTTAAGGGCTTGTTCTACTCATAAATACGAACAACTTTTACTCTGGGAACAACTTCGAAATCGCAAAAAAAATCAGCTGTTTCATACATTGCATCGGGAGGTTATTGAACTTTTCTATGGAACAGCTCATTTTTTTTCGCGATTTCGAAGTTGCCCCCATAGTAAAAGTTGTTCGTATTGATGGGTAGAACAAGCCCTTAAAATATGACTACATCCAACCGTTACATCCTGTATATATAAACAAACAACATCAACTAATGAAACAAATATGTAATACAGACAATTATTTTACAGCTACAGCATCAATGTCAACTCTTCGAAGTGACGACGACGAGACTCGTAGTCAAGTATCAACTCAAGATTCTCTGAACGATGTGAGTACCTATTATAATTACGAATTTATCATTCTTTCTTGCCATGGTACAAACCCAGAAGTATTGAAGTATTTCACAAAATCTTCTCTAACTTTTTTTGCATTATTGCTTGAATTTCCAGTACGGGTTACCTGTATGGGCTCTAAAATACCACCCGGCCTTAGACCTTCTTGAATTGTTCCAGTAATATGATTTTCTGTGTCACTGTCACCTGGAGTGATATAATCCCTTCTGGATTTGCATAAATAATTATGCAGAGTGCAACAAGCCAATACCACAAAACTAATATCTTCGACTGATTGGAAGTTGATAGCACTGTGAAATATTTGAAATCTTGCGGCTAAAATACCGAACGCATTTTCTACTATCCTCCGAGCTCTGCACAATCGATAGTTATAGATTCTCTTGTCATGATCACTCAATTCTCGTTGTGGATATGGCTTCAAGAAATCGGGTCTTAAGGCGAAAGCTTCATCACCAATGTACACAAATGGTAAAGGATCTGAGTCCTGTGTTGGTTTTCATTCAAACGCTTATAAAATTCTGTCTTTTTTAAAACTCCTCCATCAGAAACGCGGCCGTTAATGCCGACATCAACATATATAAATTGGTAATCTGCGTCGACAATTGCCATGAGAACAATACTATGAAACCCTTTATAATTAAAGAAATGGGATCCAGCGCCAGGAGGTGGAATTATTTTGACGTGTTTACCATCTACTGATCCAAGGCAATTGGGGAACTGCCACTTGTTTTGAAATTGTTTAGCTATCATTTTCATTTCTTCTATATTACCAGGAAACTGAAACAAGACAAGAGGTACTTTAATTATTTGTTTTATTGCAGATAATCAGTCCACCGCCATCGCTTAATTCATTGCCTGGACACTCATCTCAAACTCCATCTCCAGCTACAACGCCTGAACCTCCATCATTTACAAGGAAACGAAAAGACGACAATGTAAATCATATGTTTAGTTTGATTAGTCAACGGCTCAGTCAGAAAGATGATGAGTTTGATATTTTTGGGAAAAGCGTTGCTATAAAATTAAGGACAATGACGAAAGAACAGAAAATGTTATCAGAGAAACTAATCAACGATGTAATTTTTTATGAGCAAATGCAACGGCTCTGTAAATTCAGAAGTTAACGTGGGACATGGAAATGTAAATTATTTTACTGCAACTGCTCCAGTAAATACTAGGTCTTCCATCTGTACGTCCAGTGCGACAACTCTACCACAATATTAAGTTCTGACACCCACAGATGATCAACTACTATTACGTGCTCCAGCTTCAGTAAATACCTCATCATCTAATTTGACGTCCACAATCTCAACTCTACCACAGTTTCAAGTTCAGACAGGTACAGATAATCAACAAGTTGACTCAGGAAACTCAAACGCGCTGTCATATTTTGTTTCAAATTATTTACCATAAGTTTTTTTTTATTTTCAAATATTGTTGTATTTTTCTGAAGTAGCTACTGTGAAAAATTTTAAGTTCAAATAAATATTTTACTTACCTTCATGTATTCGTTTTTCAATGCACCGTAAATAGCTCTGCATGTCTCTGGAATAATTCTTCCCAAAGTTTGCCTAGATATTAAAGTAGGATACTGCAAACTGGTTTGATTTTTCCCTTCTGCCAGGTATCTGATTGTAGCAGTCAGACGTTCATGTGGAGAAATAGCTTCTCGCATTACAGTGTCTTGTTTTTGTATTAAAGGTGTCACTAAAGATAACAACTCGTTGTACGATTCCTCAGACATTCTCCGATAATTTTGGTAATCAAGTGGCTCTGCTGCCACTTGATTACTGCCTGCTTGAATTAAATGGGTATGTGACAAAGCTTGCCTTTTTTCAATCCAACTCTTAACCCAAACTTTAGGGAGATTTCTTTTTTTTTTTCATAACTGCGTAATATCCTATGGCGAGATAACACAAGACTTCAGACTCGGAACAAGACATGTTTGCGACTGTTTTGCTTGCTAATCGATCAGCACCAACGAGCCGCGAGCCAGGTTCGTCGGTATTTAAAACCACGGTCTTACTCGCCCGTCGATCACGTGTTTAAAGTTCCATCGGGAAAAGGAGCCCGACTTATTATATGTCACGCGCGGGATCAGCTTCTCAAGATTTTATTCCAGACTGCCTCCTCGCATTCGCCTCTAAAACTACAAGTGATTACCATGAGGAAATGATCTTTGAGGTTTTTAAAGAGTGGTTTGAGAAGCTGCTAGTCAGCTTAGAAACCCATCGAAAATTATAATGGACAGTGCACCGTATCATTCTGTGCAAGTTGATAAACCACCAGGCAAATAAAAAGCAAGACATTGTCTCGTGGCTGGTAAGAAATGGTCTGGATGCAAGTCCAACTTTATTAAAAGTTGAGTTGTTAAATCTGGTATAAGCAACTAAGCCGTCCAAGCTCCGCTATGTAATCGATGAACTAGCCCTAGAGCATATACACGAAATTATTCGATTGCCTCCCTACCATGGCCAGTATAACGCCATCGAGCTTATTTGGGCACAAATAAAGGGTCATGTAGCGCGGAACAATACTGAACCACCCTTCAGTACTGCTAAAATGATGACTCTGCTACAAACTGCGTGTGCAGAAGTCACTACAGAAGACTGGAGAAAAGTAGAGAAAACAAAGAAAATAATTTAAAATTTGAAAACAAGATTTCGAACGAGATGTGAGAATAAACAATATTATTGAAAATGAATTAATAATATCTCTCGAGTGCTGACAGCAGTGATGAAGATGACAATACTAATAACAGTTCTGATACTTCAACTGAATAAATGCAATTTTTTTGTTAAATTATGTACTTATTTTGTTCCTTAAATTTACGAAAGAAAAAATAATAATGGGACAGGAATTCGCCTGATGAGTTTTAAAATTCACATATGTTTCAAGTGCGTATCGATTCATTCACTTTAATCGATGTTTTAAGCAGGTCACCTCACTATGAAGATAAAACTGACAGACGTCAAATGTTACCTATTAAAATGACTCCACTGTAGGGTTGTAACGGAACTCCGCCTCCGCCTCCGTTACTGCGGAACATCAGCAAAATTTTTAGTCTCCGCCTCCGCATCCGCCTCCGCAAAAATGAAGCGGAGTTTTAACGGAGGTTTATTTACGATAACATACAACGCGCAAGGAGCTACATTGGGCGACGCGGCCGCTCGGCTGCGTATTTGCGCGCGAAATGGTCGAGACTCAAGATTTTGCTTGTGCCGCGGGAACACGGGCGAGCGGTGGTGGGGGCGTGAATAAATGACAGGAATCAACTTGTCGAATCGTTCGGCAGTCGGCACCGCGTAGTTGTAATTGAGCCGTGATTGTTATTTGTTTTAAGTGATTTAGTGCATTATTAATAGTCATTTTATTTAAATCGCGTGATGAAGCCGAAAACAAGTGAGATTTGGCAGTTTTTTGAAGAAATAGATGTAAATTATGCAAAATGCAAAAGCTGCGGGAAAAACTATTCAAGAAAAGGCCGGACAACAACATCACTGAAAGGGCATTTAAAATCTGTACATAAAGAAAAATTTGAAGAACTTTGTAAAATAGAAGAACAACGAGAAAAGGGCAAATTGAAACCGACAACGTCCTTTACACCATTACAGAAATCCAAACGGCAATTGTCTTTAGAAGAATCTTCGAAAAAAAATCAAATGTGGGATACGTCACACCCTAAAGCAAGGAAAATGGATGATGTGATCGGAGAAATGATTGCTTTACAAAATCTTCCGTTTCATTTTGTCGAAGGCATTGGTTTTCGCCGGGTTATGCAAACAGCTTTGCCAAATTACCAATTAAGAGGACGTCAGTTTTTAACTGCCCATATATGTGATGTAATATTTACTAAAATAGCTACCAAAATTGGACAAAGTCTCAAAAATTTTCTAAAACTCTCATTCACCACCGATATTTGGTCTGAGTCAAGTGCTAACGTGTCGCTTTTGAGCCTTACCGCACATGGGATAACTGAAGATTTTACCCGTATGCAAATTGTTTTAAAATGTTGCTCACTTCATGGCCGACATACCGGTGATATAATTTGTGACAAATTCAAAATGATGCTGCTGGATTGGAATATCCAGAACGAGCAATTGCACTGTTTTATTAGAGATGGTGGATCAAATATGGTCAGAGCAATGCATTTGGCCGATATACCTGACGTAAGTTGCACAGTCCATCAACTACAACTGTGTGTTCGTTCTGCGCTCGACGAAACACGTGAAGTCAAGGACTTACTCGCAAAATGCAAGAAGATATCAGGACATTTTAATCATTCACAAATAGCTCAAGATGAGCTGACTAAAATTCAAACAGAGCAACTTAATCAACCTGCACTTCGCGTGATTCAGGACTGTGTCACCAGGTATGTTATTAAATATTAATAATATAATATACAATAATATATCGATGGACGCTTCACACCACGTCAATCCGGTCGCGTGGTAAGTTCTCGAAGAACTTGTGTTACTGTACCAGACAACGGAAATATATTTAATACTTTTATATTATACACATATTTAAGATTTTTACTATATTATACACAAATTTAATACATATCCACGACCCAGGAACACAGAAAAACTTTTGGTTCCGTCAGCGGGATTCGAACCCGCGACCCCCGGCTTGAGCACCAACACGCGCAACCACTGAGCCACAGAGATCGTCAAACGTTATTGTTTATAATTTATATACCTACCTATTATTACTTCATTCCAATAATCATTATTATTATTCGTTATATTTAACGCTTAAAATGCTGAACGGTTTTCGATAAGACATGGCAAGGAGTTACATTTTGTCTTCTTTATTTCAGATGGAACAGCACATACCACATGATCGAACGGCTGTTGAAGGTCAAAGATTCTATTTGTCTGTATGCCAGCAAACATAGTATTCCACAAATCTCTCCAGAAGAATGGTTGTATCTTAGTAAATTAGTGGCAATACTCACTCCCTTTGAAGAAATGACGAGAAATCTGAGCGATACAAAAACTTGCATATCGTCAGTGATCCCATTGATACATATACTGAAATATACACTGCAAGTCGAAAAGGAAAAATCAGACACAAATCAAAATTTCAAGAGTATCATTCAAAAACTAATTGTAGAGATCAATTCCAGATTTTGTGACCTTCCAAGCAATACACTGTATTCGCTTGCTACATATTTGGACCCAAGGTACAAATTAAAGTTTTTTAGTGACGTAATTAAGGAGCAAGTTCAATCCGAATTAATACGATTGCTAACCCTATATGACTCGAATGTTGCAAGTCGAATTGGCGATGACGAACCTTCTGTGGCCAAAAAAGCTAGAGTAGAATCAAATACAAGTAATGTTGAACCAAGCACAGTTCGAGATTTTGCCACCAAAACAAAGTTTGCATTCGAACCTGGCTGACATGTTGAAGAATTCCAGTGATGAAGAAGAACCGGAAAATGACAGCACGGTTACCAATAGTAACCTGATGATATGGAAAACGCTAATTAATGAATATAATAAAGAAAACCGACTCGAACTAGATGAAGATCCCTTATTGTGGTGGAGATATAACATAAAATATAAAGTTTTTGCTCCCATAGTTCGCATTTACTTATCGGCGCCGCCAAGTTCAGTGCCTAGTGAACAGTTATTTAGTGCAGCTGGTTTAATTTATGAACCCTTAAGAAATCGTTTGGATGGCGACAAAGCCGCAAAGCTGTTGTTCGTAAAATATAATTTGCCTCTTCTCAATTTTGATTACTAGTTTATTTTTGTTATTAGTTGAAAGCATACCATGTACATGTATGTAGTATGTACCTATTTTAAATAAATATTTCTGACTTTAATAAATTATGAATTTATTTATATTTTTCCACTTCATATTTCACCTCCGCCTCCGCCTCCGTTAACCTCCGCATCCGCGGAGGTGAACCTCTTCTCCTCCGCATCCGCCTCCGCCTCCGCTAAGAAGGCCTCCGTTACAACCCTGCTCCACTGTAGTGAATGGCTGTGTAGTGTAAATAAGTGATTAAAGTTCATATTCGTTGCAAAAATGCGCTAACTTGAAAATGATTTGGAGTCTGCGATTAAAGGTATTTAATACAGCTTACGGTGCACTATGTGGACACTCCTAAGAAAGCCGTGCCATAAATGCTTTTTCCAAAAGTCGGCAGAGGTACATGTATTGTACCTCAAATTGTAGACAAAGGACCAATCTACCTAAATATAAACGATTTACACTTGTGTCTGTCCCTATTTTTGAAAAAAAAATCGCTCAAAGAAACTGAATGAAAATTTGTTGAAAAATATTCTTAAAATGTGGACATTTAACTTTGATTTTATAGTGACTTTCCTTTGAGGAATAAATATGTGTTACACCATTTTAGAAAGCTTAAAATATATTCTTTATTATGAATTAATTATATATTGGGTTTTTTCATATATGACACCACTAGAGACGTACATCTCATAGTATGGCGTTTTTCCTTATCTTCAATTTCCGATTAGAGTTTAGACGTTTATCGATATAAAAGTTCTGTAATTAGTTTTATTTTGTAGCAAATTTAATGCAAATTTGCTGGGTAAATTTTTTTGTTGCGGCATCAGTGCGCAAATTATGAAAGTCATTTGTTTATTATGCAATAATTTTTATAGTAACTTATGAGTGTTATGTCATTTTAAAAAGCTTGAAATGTTTTCTTTATTATAAATTAAATCAAAATCAATATATATATATATATATATATATATATATATATATATATATATATATATATATATATATATATATATATATATATCATTATGACACCACTAAAGACATATTTTTCAGTATGTCGGTTTTTCTTCGCTTCGATTTTCAAATACAGTTTCGACAATTACTGAAATTAGCCATAGTTCTATTAGTAGTCTACTTTATTTTGGTTAGTATATTGATAAGATGTATGAAAATTTTCTTTTGATAAGATAACAAACCTCACAGCCACATATAGGTTTCGGGGTAGATAGTAATTTATGAAACCAAATTGCATACGATATGCACGCATCTCCAAACTATATTTTAGTATATATTCATGTTTTTCATGAAAAAAAACAATAGTATTTTATTATTTATTGTTGTGACGAGTTTCACTAATTATTTGTCTAACAATGACTGAATTTACCTGTACTAGACTCGATGTAAGTCTCGTATTACTGAATAATGATATGGATTATGTTATTTTTATCACGGAATTCTTACGAAACAATTTTTCCAATGTCGCTGATGAAAATATTCCAAAAATTATCGTAAGTGTGCAAAAAACTTTTATTGGTCAGTTTCGTCAACGCTATACTAAATCAGGCCGCAAGAAAGAACGGTTTTTAAGAGAAAATAGCGAATGGTTGAAAAACAATTTCACTGTGAATCTTACAGAACCTAGTTGCGAGATTGAGCCTTCTATATCGACAGAGAAACGAGGACGTCCTTCTAAAGCCTACGAAGATAGTGCAGAGCGAACAAAAAAACGAAAAAACAAGGAATTACTGGAAAGGATGAGGGGCAAAACTGTATGGGACGCGTACCCACCGACCAAGATCCAAAACTCAACATTGAGATATCGGCGGCAGTTATAGAAATGGTCAGAATGCGTGACCAAAAAGTTGAAGCTATGCAACAACAACTTGGCACTGGGATCACCGCAATCAGCCGGGCTATGTCTACATTGTTGACAAGCGACAATAAAATAGATGCGATTAAAATGCTTAATGACGGTTGTCGTATCCTATGTGATTTGCATTATCATGAAACCCAGGCTAGGATCAAAATGATCACACCAGGACTGGCGAAACCATTTTTTTACCTCATTCAAGAAAGTGAAAGGGATGAAATGTTGTTTGGTGTCAGTCTGCCAGAGAAAACTAAAGCTTCTATTGAGAAGCAGGGACTAAATAAATATTTTTGTCGCCGTAAATCCATGATTTTGCCTTACATGCGACGGTTCGGTATTTTTGGAATTATTACATATAGATCTAGATTAAATAAGAGTTTGGAATCGATAACATATATCCATAATAGCCGAATTATCGCGTATTTCGATTATTTGGAAAACAATAATATCTTATACAAGTCAGGTCGGACAAGCGATTGCGCGATGTAGACCGACTCAAGCGACATCTATGCGCTGCACGTTGCAACTTTGACACGAATATTGCAATCACAGATCTCTTTAACCTGATATATTCGGATTTATGGTGGAAGATAATAGAAACCTTATCTCGTTAGAAATAAAGTTAAAATTCAAACTTGTTAATAATAGCCGGCTGGCCAAGTAAAGAACAATATTATTAATATGATTTGTCAGATGACAGTTCGAAGTAATTAAGGGCTATTTTTCTGCGACATTAACCCGCAATTTTGTAGCTTTCACCAATGAGGAGCCGTTATTAGATAATATCACGTGCATCATGAGACGAATGGATTTTGAAAAGTAACTCGGCGGTACCTCAGGCGGTAAGTCCTTGGATGTATAATCATGTTATTACGTTAATAATAATATTATTACGTTAATAACAGCCTCCGTGGTCTAGTGGTTAGAGCTTGGATCTCGACTCGGAGGTCGTGGGTTCGATTCCCGCATTGGAACAAAAAAAAAATGTTGTTTCCAAGTTTGGTTAGGACAATTCAGGCTGATCACCTGATTGTCTGACAAGAAAGATGATCCATGCGTCGGATGGGCATGTAAAAAGTCGGACCTGCGCCTGATATCTCGCCAGTCGTGTCGGTTATCCGTCCCACTGGGTTACGAAAGTAAAGGAGGAGAGAGTGCTCTTGTGTACTGCGCACACACTTGGGCACTATAACATAACTCCTGCGTAGCTGGCCTGGTTTTCAATGAAACAGGCCACCGTCACCGAAATCGGTGGGGGAGCTATTAATAATTATTTTTGAAATTATATTGAGCACTTAACGCTTAAACTAATACGTGTTTATTTTATTATATGTGAATATTTAATGTGAGACTACTTGTGTTGTGTTTATTGTTAGTGATAAATTGTTTGAATAAATCGACTTTTACGGTAAGCGTAAAGTTGGATACGTATCTGCTATGAATTTAAATTTGTGGATATAATAATAATAGACGACCATAATACATATTATATATTATTATTTAACAGGCGGTAGTTCCGTGGAAGTATTTTAATATTATGATTATCTTACAATAGTTAATTAATACACAGAAAAACGTTTTATTATTAAGTACATACCTATTTTGTATTTTGAAATATGTATAACTAATAATATTCTTCTCAAGGTGGGGTCAGCTCGCCGCCTTTGCGGGCCCCCCAGGATATAATGGGAATAATGTAGTAATCCAATGGTGAAAAATGGGACTGATGACCGATACGACTGGAGAGAGGTCGCCATACCTCTCAAGACCGACTTTTTACATGCCCATCTGGCGCATGGATCGTCTTTCTTGTCAGACAATCAGGCGATCAGTCTGCATTGTTCTAACCAGACTTGAAATAACATTTTTGTTATTCAAACGCGGTTATCGAACCCACAACCTCCGAGTCAAGAGCCAATTTCTATACCACTGACCACAGAGGCGTCAAGTTTTAAAAAATAACTAAGATACAAACGATTGAAATTTAGTTGAAAGAGAGCGATACATAGGCTGTGACATCACGAGTTGCTACCGCCTTACATTAATAAAAAAATGTGTGGCGGTTGCAGCTTGTGACGTAACAAATTGTTTTGCAAGTAAGAGATGTGCAATATTTTTTATTTGCTTATACAAATAATTATATAGTATATCTCTATTCAATAATTATCAAATTTTATTTTTTGTACATTTACTCAAATTAAATTTTAAAATGATCAGTGATATTCGACAGGCAACATCCCTGTTGAGTAGAGTTTGTAGAGTTGAGTTGAGAAAATATTTAATACCTAATATGAGAAGAGACAAGTGTTCATACATATTACATAATCAAATAAAACAGTAATCCTATGAAATCAAAATGTTTAGGAACTTAGAACCTTCTTTTTTTTTAAGTCGGTTAAAAAATCTATATCTCTAATTATTTTTGTCATTATTTTACAAAAATGAAAAGCATTCCCTCACCTTAACTTGTTCAGCGTTAGACGCCCTGTAGTCACAATAGGAACATTTATCTGTTTTTTCATAACCATGTTTAGCTCTGCAGTGCATTAACAATAATCTTCTTGTGATGAATTTCTTCCCACAGTGCTAAAGGGGAAAAAATGGCATTAATATTCATAAAGTAATATCAAGCAAAATAAGTGAGACTTGAATGAACCACCAAGAACCAGAATGTTAATCTATTATGTAAAATAGATTTTAATCTATTTTATTGGACTAAAAATCTATTTCAATTTGAAGTGCTTTTGGTACTTGCTTTTGGTAATTACAAAATCGATTAATGTCACACTACCACTAAAAAGATATACATAGCAACTTGCCTCACAAACTATATCAAACCCCGTATGAATTTTATAATGATTTCGTAAGGACAGCTTTGAGGTTAAAATTTTGTGACAATATTCACATTCTATTTCCTCTTTAATTTTATCGTTCTTTGAGTCTTCTTTACATGTGTCTTTTGTTTTCCGTCTTGGTCTTCTCTTACTTTTGTTGCTGTCCAGTAGCTTGTCATCTGTACAGTCTTTTATGTTTATTGTATTATTATCTTCTTGTGTATCATTTGTTGGTTCTGTTTTTGTAACAATCTTAACATCCATATTTATATTATTGACCCTGTCAGCTACATTGAATTTTTTATCTTCTATATTGGTCTGGGCATTCAGAATATGTGCATCATTTATTTGGAAGGTATCGAGAGTGATGTTATCATCATACTCGGTAAACTGATTGTCTATCAAATGACTTATATCAATAGAGCTTGTGTCCAAACTTCCCATGGTATCAATTTCCATTATATTAACTTTGTTCTCAAAATTTTTCTGAATTTCAGCACATTTTCTTCTAAATTTTATTGAATTATTAATAAATATCACACAGCTGCTACATATTTGTTTTGGGAAGGAGTCATTTACTCGTACCTAGAAAAATATTTTCAATTTATCCGTTTTTAATTAGAAAATGCAGATAAAATTAATTACTATCACTTTCATTTCTTATTCATTCATTAGATGTCACTATACAGGTCTTACATATTTCTCAATCGCAGTATCATTGTTTTAATGTGTAGGATATTATATTCAACTTTATTTGTTATATGGTATGAGATGTTAGGGGGGCGAAGCCCCCCATTGTCTCTCACCTAATCTACTATCTTACTTAGCTAGTTATAGTCCTATGGTTTTAACCAGACCATTAGCATAGATAGACCCTTTCAAAAAAAATTTGTTATACGGTGTATGAGTGAATTTGTGTTGGGATGATCTCAATTGCGTTTCTTGATTAACATAATTATATTATCGTTCTTTATATCTAGAAAAAAAAAGGGTTAACTAAAGGGTTAATTTGTAGGAGCAACCATGGCTCCAGCTTGACCATTTTTGTACCTATGCATTTGTAGATTTCCATCTGAATTATTTTCTTGTTTCGGCCTTTTTAGACCCCCTTTTTTATGTAGTCGGATTATAGTTTTTTTAACTTAATTTTTGAGGCCGCTTTTTTAAAAATTGATAAACCTTTTTAAAAAGTTTTCACAATTTCAAAAATTGCATTAGAATATATGTAAACATCTTTGAAAAACTTCTTTTTTCATTAATAAAATACATTCATCATAAACTTGGAATTACGTTTTAATCAAATCCTAATTTATAGTTTTTTGCTAGCAGCCCTCGACAACATAACTGAAACAAGTTTGTGTCCTCTATAAAAGAAGGTTGAGTTTGGCTGGACATGAGACTAATACCAGCATTGCAGAATTATTTATACCTACTTTATAATGTGCAAACAAACATCTTACCATTATTCCAGTTGCTTCACAAATAGTGCTGGTGTACTTTTCTGCGTGTTTTACTTCTCTAAAGATAGGATTCAAAGTCTGAACACTCAGGCAAAATCGGCAGCATTGCCACACGTACCCTTCCATTGCTATAAAATCAAAAATGTAAACTATAGAAGTTGAAAGTGATTTCCGCATACCCACATTATTTTTACAAAGCTATCCTACTGATACTCACGTACTAAACCAATAATTTTCTTAGGTTCCCAAAATGATTATTACAACAGGATCTTATTTAAAAGACCGACTTATTTATAGAAAACTATACCGTATCTATCCTATCCTACCTATCACCGTAATCTGTATTAAATTTCCTGTCTAATTTACTAATTTAAACCCTCACTAAAAACATACCTTTAATCGTAGATTCCTAATAATTTTCAGGTTAGCACGTTTCAGCACAGGTCAGTTTTTGCAACGAACATGAACTTTATTTATTCACTCAAAACTACACAGCCATTCACTAAAACTTAAAAAATATTTAAAACACCAAGAAATCAAGATACGATCACATAAATCTTTCAGTTCAAAACACGATAATGACTTCTCAAATTTTTATTAAACATTAAATGCGTTTCAGTGTAAAACGATGATCTCTGTTGTCTGTCTGGCTTAAGCGTAATGTTTATTGTTTATATACAAAGATGGTTGCCACATGCCAGTGTTGCCAACCCTCTAAATCAAAACAAATAATGTACTTTCATGTTTATCTTACATTTGGTAGAATATATAAAAGTCTCATTTTAAGGTTTTAGAAGGGAATTTTACTTATAAAAAAAATATTTAAAAAAATATATCTTCATCATCTGAAACATTTACATTAATTTGAGCTACGGTTTCCCGAACGCCATATGCCATCTCTGGTTATTCGACTAAGCATTTGCTTACACGGCTGGAACTTTATGCAGCACCCAGCACTTTTTACAGCCAAAAGCTAAAACTATGCCGCTAATAGTCCACGTTATTAGGTGGTTTCTGCCCTTTGTTTTTTTAGCAAATCTAGCCCTTTTTTGAACTCTATTTAGCCCCCAAACTTGACACAGAGTTGTAAACACTGTTACGGCGCGCGCGAGTGTATACTTGTATTTGGTTGGTTTGGTATTGGTTTGGGTATCTACACAAGTCTGAAAACCTTGGACGGCCTAAAACTGACTATAAACATATGCTGTCATTAGAAGAAAGTTTCGTGTGACGGCAGATCTCAATCAGATCAAATTTTTAGACAGATTAGGTTTCCGATTGTAATAAACGGAATTTTAAAAAAAGAGGTCATTGGTAACGTAGCAAATAGGTGCTTTAAGTTCAGTATGACTGTATTAGCATTAATGAAATTCATCGAATACATGACATTCTCACTCACCTTTCGGTAGAACTTCAAAACACCTCAACACCAGATCCAAAGAGCAATCACTATATAAACTAATATTCTGTCCTCAGTTAAAACAAGCAAACATAAAAGAAAAATTTGTTTTAATTAGCTTTATTTGGTTTACCAAATAAACAAACAAAACTTGCTGCAAAGTGCAAAGCAGTTTTTCTCACTCCACTCATGAAAAAATGTGCATAAGCATTTATTCCACTTAACTAAATTTAGACGTCTAATTACTAATTAGTATCCTAAAAAGAAAGCTAATAAGAAGCTAGCTATTCCACTTGTCTTATTTAGTTACTGATTCAATTGCGAACGCACGGCGAATTCGGTCGGCCGTTTTCGTAATAGCTCCAGTCCTGTCAATGCAACAGAAAATCGGTTTTCTCGTAGGCAGTTTCTTCTAATAGGTAATTTTATTAATAAAAACAATAATAAAATTATTATTATGTTGCTGGTTTTATTTATTTGTGAAAAGATAATTTCCCTAACATTAATATTGATCTTATTCTAAAGGGCGTCATACACCTAATATAATACATCTATGCCAATTTCTCGGAAATAAAGAATATTATTATTATTAAAATCCTAATATCATCTAATACATTATACAATTCGATAAATATTGCTCATCACTTCTTTTTTATGGCCTCCGACTTCCAACTGACATTAAAATTTGCGCGTACCTACTCAGTCCCCACGCAGTGACGGATGCGGTGCGACTGAAGCGTCTAAACGTTATTCCACCCATAGATAATACAGTATATATATAGATAATTCCACCTTCCTAAATAGCATCCTAATTAGGACGCTAAACGATTTAGTCAGTCAGAAGCCACAGTTCTTCCGAATTAGATGGATAATTAGGATGCTAACTTTCTAAATGCTATTTCATTTGACTAAATTTCGTTACTAAATTATTTAGAACGTCAAAATTTAGTCAATTAGACGCGTCGACGAGTCTTTAAACGCGCTTATCGCTAAACTCAAATTTGATCTCCCTCATTCAATGTAAAAACGTCGTTTCAATACGTTGGTGAAATTGCAGCTAAGATTTGCACGCTTCCAAGGTATATATCTGTCTCGCTTTTTGTTATTGACGTCAGGTTAGCTAAGATTTCGCGGTAATTTTTTTGCCTGAGCCGAGCACCATCTTCCGAAGACGAGTACCAACTTCTTTAGCAAACCATTATTGAATTCGGATACATCAAATGAAAATGTCTTTCAAGATTATCGTATGAATTCAAAAAATATCGTACGTAGTAGTGTAATTATCGTACGATAATAACTAATTATTTTTTATTGTACCGCACCTCAAAATATTATCGTACAAATACGATAATTATTATCGTACGGTTGGCAACGCTGCCACTTGCCGTCTGAAACAGTGGACCGGTTTTTAAAAATTATTTTTTGATGTAAAGGATATAATCCCAAGTTGGTCCCGTTTTCACCAAAGTGGTGACACCACACACAAAACCCGACCAACTTCGAAGTATACCCTTGAGATCAAAACAGACGGCGGAGTTATGGTTGAACATACAATAAAAACATAAGAGTTGCGATTCGTAGTGTTATCTGCTTGTGAACCCCTGCCATTGGCTGTTTAAAATATCACGACATCGGCGGATCCAACTTGATGGAAAAAAATGAGCTGGAGAAAGTGGGAGAAAATCGTTGGGATCTGTGGAGAGAGGAGTTAATGGACGGGAGTTGAGAATAAATTCGATTTAAACCAATACCGTGCTGAATTCTTCAAATGTTAGATGTGCATTTCCTATAACACGTCGCAAACGATGTTTACAACTTTTTACTCCAGCCTCCCATAATCCCACGAAATGACTAGTGTAATAAGGAATCATCTTAAAATTAATATTTTGAGAAATTGCGTATTCCCTTATTTCTTCAGAACAAGAAGCTAATTTTTTTTTGAAATCATTCATCAAGCCGACAAAGGTTTTGCCATTGTCCGAGAATATGTCCCGCGGTTTACCACGTCGAGCAATAAAACGCTTTAAAGGTAAAAGTTACCCATCCGACGAAAGGTCGCTCACCAACACCAAATGGACTGCGCGCGTTATTAAACATATAAATAGGCATATATATGATTTTTTCTAATTTAACACCTCTACCTTTACGGTTCAACGTAAACACTGGGGCAGCGCAATCGACGTCACAATGCAAGAACGGAAGACCTGGGTCTATACGTTCTTTGGGTTCGTCGTTCGTGGGGAGTGATCGTCAACCTTCGCAATCACCGACTGGTGTGCACCGCACGCAACAACGTACCACCTTCCGAGGTTCCGGCCTCCGACGGGCCACCACATCTCCCTTAATGAGAATAAAGGTAGCTGCGGTTTCGTGTGAAGCAAATGGTGATGTTCTAGCCGGAAAAGTAAAACAGAATAATAGAGTTTAGCTGAAATAAGAATAGGATTTTTTTATCAAAATCAAAATGAGGCGAGTTTCGAATACGTCCTACTCTACCTACCTACTCGAATTAAATTGTTGGAATCTCCCAGAAACTCCTAACTAATTGATCGAGCGAAACCATATCTGTTGACTGTGTTAAAAAATTACAATGAACTTGTTTCATCTTTTGTTTACACGGAATAGATTGATTGACACCGGAAATTATCCAATCTAATTTCCTATTTTGAATGAAAGAACCATTTTTAAAACGAATTTTCCATCGATTTCCTATAAATCCCAAAATAAATCCGCTCCTAACAATAAATCAATATTTTGCCGTTCATAGAAAGTAGGGTTCTGCCAGTGATAAGAAACGAGGAATATTAAAATATTTTAAATTTAACGTGTCAACTTGTCAAAACAGAAGAGAATAAATAAAAAAAACATGGAATACGGGCAGCGAAGCTCCCGTCGCGCGATTTTAACTCAATGTTATGTGATTGCGAACATCGCGTAATAGAATTACCTACGCCGTGAATATGCTGAGTGGACTGTAAAATGCGTATATTCAATTTATTACATTACGATTGTGAGATAAAAGAACGCTCGCTACCGCTATCAAGAACTACACGTGCGCTGTAATACTCATCCGATTGTCCACATTGACTTGCTATACTCTATGGTCCACATACGTCGACAACATCATAGATAATACAGTATATATATGACAACATGACGAGTTGATCTGGACAAAATATTTTATCTCCTTCGTTAAATAAATCGCTGTGCGCGTGCATATTGTGTGACTGCAATTAATAACAGCTGTGCGTGTTCGGATCATTCACTGAAACGGGAGGAAGAAATTTACTTGAACCGTGCCCATACATAGCTAACGTTACAGTATTATTTTTTAACTTTATTAGCACCACAAATCAAACTGTTATGTTTTTGATCGCATTTTCTACATGGACCGAAAAGACAAGCCTCCACAGAATGGTCGGAACGCATACAATTAATACATATTTTTTATCTTTCACAAAATTTAATTTATCTTGTGTACTAAGACCGAAAATTTTTGACACGAGTATAACGGATGTTGACTGTTACACATTAAACATGCTACAACATAAACTGCGGACGTAGTCTTTTATTCTGTGATTTACTATTTGTATTATTATTTTCCGCTATTAAATTGCAATTAACTTTAGATGCGTTAGCGGTTAGGATTATAAATTGATTTTTTATTTACGTTACTATGAATATCTTTACTCGAGTAGCTAACGGTAAGTGTTGTTAATAAATCAGTATTTTCTTTAAGAAAGACCAATAAGTCGCTTAAATGTATTTTAGCATCTGTGTTTAATTTATAAAATGTATTTTTATACTGTTCCCACTCGCGTTCTGAGGTCCTGCTTTGACACAACAATATAAATAATCCCAATACTCAGCAGTCGGCTCACCTAAATTCTTTAGAGATCGTATATTTATTAAGATAGTATTAATGAGTTTATTTAATTGAACAGACGACTCTTTTGTTATAGGTTGAATGGAAAAAATTACTTTAATGTGACTTTGGATAATTAATCTGTGTATCTAAAGTTTCCATGCTACTTGATAATTGCTAGACGAAAACTCCTCATTTTCGTTATCTACCTTAGCGTCGCCTTTTAAACTCACTTATAAATAATGAAATTTTTGAATCGCTGGTATTGTTTTCGAGTTATGAATAAGAGGCATGAATGTGTCGCGAAATTCAACCGTGTTCATTTGGACCATCAAAGCTAGGAATAGATATAGTAGGTAAGTTAACGGACTCATCACTATGATTATTACATTCATGTACTAAGGAGCACTCAAAAGACTTATTAACCGACCTTTCTTCGGAACTGTCGGGATTTACCATGCAGTCGAACATAGCAAGAACTACATAATATTCTTTTTCGAATTCTGCGCGTGATTCGATCAACTTATCGGATTCCGATTCCGGCACAAGATCTTCAATCTTACTTTGTACCTGATTGAAATCATTCATTAAATTTTGATGAATAACTCCAGGTATACGTAATTTTAACTCTGCTCGCTGATGAACAGAGTGTTAAGTGTGAGTTTTTCTTTTCGCATTCGATCGTGAGCGCGTTTGGTGTTTACTAGGAATTTGTATGTGATTTAACGCTATACAAATCACATACAAATTCCTAGTGAACGCCAAACGCGCTCACGATAGAATGCGGACAGAAAAACTCACACTTAGCACTCCGTTAAGTTATATCAACGTTTTGAAAAATATTTTTTAAAGTTTTACCTACACTTTATCAAACCTCGTTTATCCTCAAATCTCTTAACATATCTTCATCCTTTTGTTCAGAACTAGTCATTGCACTGTAGTAAAAAGTTGTAAGTACTTACGGTGTAGGGGACTGTATTATTCCATAGGGATTCAACCGCCGGCTCAGATTAGACTCGAAGATAGCAAGGTTACGCCGATTTGGGCAGAGCCGGGGCGATAATAAAACACTGAATTGAGGAGAACATTTTTTCACTTTTTCGTTTTGCTTACCTGGCTCATGGCAATGCCGTATAGAGAGCCCTGATCGTACGCCTCTTTCGGGCCGATTTTCCCTTTCACTTTTGCCTCTCTATACGGCTATTTTCCATGTTTTTCCCCATTTTTCATGAGCCAGGTGAAGCAAAACGCATTATGTGAAATTCTTTATTATTCAGACCATATTTATCAATCCTTACATACTACATATCTTATTTCCTAAAAAAGTTATTTACAGTTTAAGTGTCCGTTACATGAAATGTTGTACCATTTTTACCACTATTTGCTTAATAATTTATTTACCATTTGTTACACGAACTAAAGTCTAGGACTTTACATTATACGTTATATTATTTATTTATTTATACGTTATTCTTATTCACCTAAGAAAAAAGAAGCTACGTTAAAATTAGCCATCGTTTAATATATACGAGCGAAATAACACGCACTCGATAAAACACCATTTTTACACGATTTTACACACTGATGCCATATTAATCCATACATATAGTCACTCGATATTCACTGTTATGATTTTATTCACAATTTAAATCACTTGTTTATTGTTCGGATTTAAATTCACTTAAGTTTCACATTACGAGGCCGCTGTCCTTAACATCCTCCCCCCGGCGCAGTAGCCAGGATCTACGCAGCCTCCTCAGGTGACTGCGGGCTCGCCGGTCCCGCCGTGGACTGCTCCGGCGACTGCGAGCTGTCCGTGCTCGCTGTAGGCTGGTGCGGAGGCGACTGCGGGCCGTTCGCGCCCGCCGCAGGCTGCTCCGGCGACTGCGAGCTGTCTGTGCTCGCTGTAGGCCGCTCCGGCGACTGCGAGCTGTCTGTGCTCGCTGTAGGCTGCTCCGAAGCTCGTACCGCGTTCGGCGCCGTCCCCGGCGTCGTCTGCTCCGCCAGCGGTCGCAACTGCGACTGCGGCGCCTCCTCCAGCACCGCCAGCTTTGATGTCGGCCTCCGGAACACGCCACTGCGCGTGCGCACGTCCGCACAGCGCACTTGTCTGTCCGGGCCGGGGTAGACCCGGTGCACGACCCCCCGCGGCCACGTATTACGCGGCAGCGTCGAGTCGACCACGACAACCAGGTCCCCCGGTTCAAGGGCTCGGCTGCTCAGCGGGGCCTCATAGCGTGGTGTGAGAGTAGGGAGGACTCTTTCACCCAGAGCCTCCAGAACTCGTCGGCAAGGGCTTGCGCGACTTTCCAGGTTCTTCTGTCCGCCGGCACACACGGTCCGACGTACGGCAGTCCAGTGGACGACCCGAAGAGGAAATGATTCGGTGTAATCGCCTCGGGATCGTCGGGGTCCACCGACACGTGAACGAGCGGTCGAGCGTTCACGGAGTACTCCGCCTCGGCCATCAGTGTCTGGAGTACCTCTTCCTTGGGCGACTTCTCGTTCAGCGTGGCTAACAGGGCGGTTTTCACCGACCTCACCATCCTTTCCCAGACGCCCCCTTGACTCGGCGCCCCGGACGGTGTAAACTTCCACTGCATCCGATGAGTGAGGCCCAGCTGAGCCATAGCCGGCGCCCACTCGGCGTACGCCTGCCGCAGCTCGACGTCCGCGCCTCTGAAATTAGTTCCATTATCGCTATACATGACTGACGGCCATCCTCGCCGCGCAGCCATTCTTCTCATAGCCATCAGTGCAGAGTCCGTCGACAGCGAGGCCGCCAACTCCAGGTGGACCGCCCGCGTCGTCAGACATGTGAAGAGAGCTCCCCACCTCTTCTCGTGACGTCGGCCGATGGTGACCGTCATCGGGCCGAAACAGTCGAGACCACAGTATGAAAAGGGTCTCTGGAACGCCCCCAGGCGCTCGGCTGGCAGGTCTCCAGTTGGCGGGGTTCTCGGGTGCGCCCGTCGCAACCGACAAAACGCACATCTGTTCATGATAGTACGCACCGTCGGCCGCAGCTTCAATATCCAGAACTTCTGCCTGAGGTCGTTCACGACTCTCTCGCGGCTCCCGTGTCCCGCTCTGGCGTGCTCCCTTGCCACCAGTAACCTTGTGAAGTGATGTCTTCCATCCAGGATGATAGGGTTTTTCATTTCGGCCGGCACCTGAGCTGCTTTGATCCTTCCATCTAGTACGAGCAGCCCGTCCCTGTACACCGGGTTGAGCCGGTACTGAGCTCCTTCTCCATCTAGGCACCGTCTTGCCACTTGCCATTTTCTCGATCTCTTGTGCTGTGTCTCTCCAGGTGTCGTACGTCGAGGTGGGTCCGACGATCTCGGCACTTCTCGACGAACAGCAAGACCATCGCCGTACACCTTATGAGGCGCTCGTAGTTCGAGAAGCGCGTCACATCTGGTAGACAGCTCAGCTCGCTCGCCTCCGTGGTGTGGAAGGCGACGTATTCTTCCTGATTTTCACTTGTAGCGGGACTCTCCGCGGGCCACTCGAACACAGGCCTGCGCAGGAAGTCCGGCCCCTGGAACCAAGGGTCCTCGTCGCCCTTCGGAACGTAGCCCGTTCTGGTGGCTAAGTCAGCGACGTTGCTCTTCGTGCTCACCCATCTCCACTGGTGGACAGACGTCAGCTCGGCGATCTCCCCTAGCCGATGTGCGACGTACGGTGTGTATTTGCGGCTGCCGTTCCGTATCCAACACAGAACTACTTGTGCGTCGATCCAGTAGAAAACCGTGTCCGTTTTCCATCTGTGTTCTGCGGCGACGGCGTTTCCCAGCCTCGCCCCGATCAGGGCAGCCTGTAGCTCCATCCTTGGTATTGTTTGTGCCTTCAGTGGCGACACCTTAGCCTTGGCGGCGGCTAACACGACTCGTACTTCCCCATTTTCTTGTTCCAACCTCCAATAGACGGCTGCGGCGTATGCGTCCTTACTCGCGTCGCAGAATACGTGCAGCTGCCGGCTTCTCGTCGGGCTCCCCCCGTTGTAACTCCGGAGTAGCTCGAGCTGACTGATGTACTCCATGTCGGTCAGCCAACGGGCGAAGTCCTGGGCTGACTCAGCGGGCAACGACTCGTCCCAGTCCAGCTTCTGACGCCACAAGCCTTGTAGGATGACTTTGGCGGTGATCGTGTAGCAGCTCAGCAGTCCCAGCGGGTCGTAGATGCTCATCACCGTGCTAAGGGCCTCTCTCTTCGTGGGTGCGCGCTGAAGCTCGCGAACCTCCTTGTGGACTCGGGATAGCGACGTGTTAAATTTTAGTTTGTCGCCTCGGGAGTCTCATAGCATGCCCAGGGTCTTCTGCTCGTCCTTGGTGACACGCTGCGTAGTGTCCTCGGCCAGGCGGTCTTCAGGCAATCCATCTAGCACCCTCCGGTCGTTGCTCGTCCAGCCTCTTAAGTGGAAGCCACCTCTTCTATGTATCTGGTCCACTTGTTCCACGATCTGCATGGCCTTCTGATGGTCCGGATAGCTGTCTACGTAGTCATCCATGTAATGGGCTTCGGTAATAGCGCGATGGGCTTCGGGATACGACTCGGCGAATTCTTCCGCGTTCCGATTCCGGGCTGAGTGTGCCAGGAACGGTGAACACGATGCTCCGAAGATCATTACTACCATCTTGTATGCGGATGGCGGCTCGCCCTCGTCTTCTCTCCACAGGAACAGCTGGGCCGGTTGGTCTTCTTTTCTGACCTTGACGCGAAGAAACATTTTCTCTATATCAGCCTTCACAGCGACGGCTTCCTCTCTGAACCGGAACAGTATCCTCGGCAGTGAGGTCAGAAGGTCAGGCCCTTCTAACAAGTGATCGTTGAGGCTCACGCCGTTTGTCCTCGCCGCTGCGTCGAAAACCAGTCGCAACTTACCCGACTTATTTGGGTTTTTAACCGGGAAGTGCGGCAGGTACCATGTGATGTCACTTCCGGCCTCTGTCCCGTCGTATTTTTCCGCATATCCCTTGCTTATGAGGTTCTTCATCTGCCCATGATACTGCGCCTCGTCCAGGGGGTTCTTCTCGAGCTTGTGTTCTAAGTTCTTGAGCCTCTTTAGCGCATTGTTGTAGCTAAGAGGTAGCTTGACGCCGTTCGTGCGCCACAGAAGTCCCACTTCGAATCGACCGTCTTCCGTTCGTTTGGCCGTTCTGCCAAAGAGGTCGATGGCTCGCTGCTCCTCGTTGCTCAGCTTAGCCTTGGACGCTATTCCCAGCGCGTCTATTTCGAAGTGTTTCTTCACCATTTCCTCCAGTCGTTCGCCTCGGGTCTCGATCGTGGACACGTGCAGGATGTTCTCGTGTTCTTCCTGCTTTATGAGGCGTCTGGGGATGCTTCCATGGATTACCCAACCGAGCTTCGTCTTCGTGGCTGCAGGCTGGTTTTTCTTGCCGATCCTCAGCTCTCTAGATACTATGAGCTGCCAGTTGTCCGTGCCGATGAGAAGTTGGGGTTTCTTGTCTTCATAGCATATCTCTTCGTTCTTGAGATCACGCAGGTGAGCAAGTCGGAACAGTGAATCCGGGACGGACTGAGTGAGTAGGTTCAATCCGTCCACGGTTCTCGCAGTGACGTCATATCTGGTACCGTCGTGACCCCGTACGCCAAGTTGTACGAGTCGGCTTTTTTCTTCCCTTCTCTCGGCATTGATCCCATGCATCCTCAGCACCTTCGGTGGGCCGTCTGCGCCGATAGCCTTCGCGACGTCTTCATCCAGTAGTGTCACTGTCGAGCCCTCGTCGAACAGCGCGAAGATATCCGCTTCGCCCCGTGGACCGACAACTTGAATTCTTCTCATCTTAAGTTTTACCGCGCGGTCGGAGGTGACCGATGCGGTAATCACGGCGTCCTCTGTCTGTGGGGCGCCGCCGGACCTGTCTTCGTGCAGCAGCGCGTGATGAGGCAAGTTGCAGCCCTTCACGCCGCACGGCCTCGCTCTGCAGTTGTATCTTCTGTGCCTGCTCCGTATGCACCGGAAACACAGCCCTTCCTTTTTGACTACGTCCCATCTCATCTGCTTGCTCAGTTTCTTGAAAGCAGCGCAGCGGTACAGAGCGTGATGGTCGGCACATAACGGGCACTTCGTTGACTCTTCGCGCGTTCTGTTTGGCTGGCTGCGACTCGGCGACTCCCTGCCCTCGTCTGTTATCGTGAAGACTGGTCTTCTTGTTCGGGCTTCGTTCTTGTTAGGAGGTGGACGCGGTGTTTCCTTCTTTGGTGCCGTGCTGAACCCGTAGCGCAGCGCCCTGTCCGCTTCTCTCATTAAGAATTCAGAGAGAAGGATGACATCGGGCTCGTTCCTAAAGCGCGACGTCTCTTCTGCGTAGTTGTACCACTTGCTCTTCTCGTATGGGCTGAGCTTCTCTAGGATGTCTCTCGTGAGTAACGGGTTAAAGAGGTACCCGTGCCTCAGCTCCCTCAGGATGGCTACCACGTTCTGAATCTTCACTGCGAATTGGTTGAGTTCTGCCGCCGAACCTCCGAGCCTCGGTATCTTCTTCAGGTCTTCCATCATACGATCGACCATAACCTCGGGTCGACCGAAGCATTGTTCCAAGGTCTTCATAATTTGTTCGGGCGGCGTCGCGACGCCCAGCAGTGGTGCCACGGCTTCTCTTGCTTCTCCCCGTAGGCAGCTTCTCAGACGAGCTAAGTTCTCGGTCGGCTTGAGCTTGTAGAACGCAGTGGTGTCTTCCATGGCCGCTTTGAATGGCAACCATTCGGTGGGAGCGCCCGAGAATATAGGCAACTCCGTAGTGTGACGCGACTGGCGTTGGTTCAGCAGTTTGTCCAGTGTTTCGGCAAGATGTTCCACCCCATTAGCCCTAGACGTGGGCGGTGTGGGTGAGCGTGGGCGGCGTTGCTGCGGCCATTCGAACCTCGTCTTCTGGGTTCCCTTCGGTGGCATGTCTTCTGGCTTCGGCGTCTCTCTTTCTTCCATGGATGTCGGCTCTTGTCTAGCCTCTTCGGGTTCGGGACCCTGTTCGCTTAGCCAGGCTCGGACACGTTGCTCCACCTGTTCTGATGGCTCGTCGTCGTCGGGGCTGCTACCATCTTCTGCAGCGGCGACGTCAGCGGCGAGCTTCTTCTTTATAAGTTCTGCTTCGATCTGCAGTTCCTTCTTACGAAGAGCGGCGAGTTTCTCCTCCGCCTCGTAATGCATACGCGCGACGACACTTGCTGTCGATCGACGCGATCTAATTGAAATAGCCTTCTTTCTGGCTAGGGTTTGTACTTCCGAGGGTGCAGGCGCCTTGCTGGTACCTGGTCTCGGTTTCAAAATAGTTTGAAGCAGATCCGCTCTTCCCTCGGTCGGCGGCGGCTGGCTCGTAGCGGCAGCGGACGGCGATCGTGGCGGATCCGGAAATCTACGTGGTTGGTTCTCCTCGGCCCCACTCTGACTTCTGGTCATAACCATCTTCAAATGTTAAGTAAATCTTCAAATGTTAATCTTCAAATGTTAAGTTAATCTTCCAATGTTAATCTTCAAGAATCTTCGGGAGGTTTTTCGGTAAAAATCTGCGAATCCTTGCTTCCGTTCGCAGCGGTGTATCCTTGTATCCCCGAGTCCGATCTTCTGAGTCTAATCTAATCCCTGGCGTTGATCCCCGTTGATAAATTTCCAATGTTCTAGCCTGATAATTTCATCTATGTCCAATGTTCAGTAAAATTTTCTATCTTGAATCTTCAAAAAATTTTCTATGTTCAATGTTCAGTAAAATTTTCTATCTTGAATCTTCAAAAAATTTTCTATGTTTAGAACAGCTGACGAAAATTTTCTAAGTCCGGTCTTCAGTAAAAATTTCAATCTTGAGTCTTCGGAAATTTTTCTATGTTCAGAACAGCTGACGAAAATTTTCTAAGTCCGGTCTTCAGTAAAAATTTCAATCTTGAGTCTTCGGAAATTTTTCTATGTTCAGAACAGCTGACGAAAATTTTCTAAGTCCAGTCTTCAGTAAAAATTTCAATCTTGAGTCTTCGGAATTTTTTCTATGTTCAGAACAGCTGTTCCAATTTTCTCTAAGTGCCGTCTTCGTTATTTTCAACTTAATATGGACTTCGAATATTTCTTCGATCTTGATATTCGGCTCGCCAAAGGACCACGCACTACTGTAGGGGACTGTATTATTCCATAGGGATTCAACCGCCGGCTTAGATTAGACTCGAAGATAGCAAGGTTACACCGATTTGGGCAGAGCCGGGGCGATAATAAAACACTGAATTGAGGAGAACAGTTTTTCACTTTTTCGTTTTGCTTACCTGGCTCATGGCAATGCCGTATAGAGATCGTACCGTAGAGATGCCGATCGTACGCCTCTTTCGGGCCGATTTTCCCTTTCACTTTTGCCTCTCTATACGGCTATTTTCCATGTTTTTCCCCATTTTTCATGAGCCAGGTGAAGCAAAACGCATTATGTGAAATTCTTTATTATTCAGACCATATTTATCAATCCTTACATACTACATATCTTATTTCCTAAAAAAGTTATTTACAGTTTAAGTATCCGTTACATGAAATGTTGTACCATTTTTACCACTATTTGCTTAATAATTTATTTACCATTTGTTACACGAACCTAGACTTTACATTATACGTTATATACTATTCTTATTTACCTAAGAAAAAAGAAGCTACTTTAAAATTAGCCATCGTTTAATATATACGAGCGAAATAACACGCACTCGATAAAACACCATTTTTACACGATTTTACACACTGATGCCATATTAATCCATACATATAGTCACTCGATATTCACTGTTATGATTTTATTCACAATTTAAATCACTTGTTTATTGTTCGGATTTAAATTCACTTAAGTTTCACATTACGAGGCCGCTGTCCTTAACATACGGTTTAGAAATGAAACGTAAACAGTAGCTGTAAGGAGTTACTACTATTGCGAATGATAGCAAATCAGCAGCCAGGTACAATCGTAAGCACTGAAATTGATAAAAATACGATATCATTTAGGCAAATAGGTAAAGGTTTGGTTAATTGCCTCTGCAAAAGACGCCCACGGTGGTACTAGTTTGTGTAGAGGTGGGACACATCTACCTCTACAATGTCGTCGTCTCCCCCAATCATGGTACGGTCATGCGCCTCGGCGACTTCGCACACTTCGCGAAGAAAATGAAAATTTTGTATAGCCGTTTTCTTAGTTACTCCTACACTCTAGCTAGCCGCCTGTACCACATTGTCGTGTCGGGAAAAGTGAAAAATTAAGCGGAGGGTTTTTAAAATGGATACATTGCTTTCGAGAAATGTGCGCTTTAATGGGGACCGAATTTTGTTGCAGCCCGCCCTTCTGCAACGTCAAAAAAATTACCAAGTCTTAGCGCCCGCGTCTCTAGTATCTCGGAAACTAGGGCCAGCATGGAAAAATGTTATATGACAAAAAGTGATCGCCATAAGTTGTCTACTGAATGCGGGAATAATAATTGAGGGTTATCATGACATCGAAAATTTTCAAAAAATAATCCGAAGTGTTTTAAGATTTCAATCGAGTTTATCTCGGGAATGGTGCCACTTATGCAGTGTACCACTTAAGTGTCTAATGGGTAAAATTGCTCCTATTGGTAGGCCCGACATGATACACGAAAAAAAAATTGGTGTTAACACGTGAAAAATTATTTTCGAAAAGTAATCTAAAAGCTCGTAACTTTTTAATTAGGCCTCTAAAACAAAAAATTAAATATGAAAAAATATTTGTAAGGACCGCCGCTACACATAGAAATAAAAAAAATATCGGGTCCCTATGGCTACACCTCAACCTAATTTTGGCTGGCACGTCTTACCGATGATGCACTGTATGCATCTTCTCCACCAAATAGCGTCTCTCAAAGAATAAACTTCTCCAATATCCAGGAACGATGGACCAAATTTTATGTATGTGACCAAAGTTTACAAACATTTCTAATTTTAGTTACTAGAATGCGTATAACAAAAATGAAGTTGCGATCCTTATTGCTAACTGCTTCGTGTGAACCCCTGTCACTAGTGGCTGTTTAAAATATCACGTCATCGGCGGCCAATCGTAACGCAGCGTGCGTTATGACGCATTATTTGACCAATACGATGCAGATCCTGTGCGTTTGCGGAAAAGTGACATCTATTAGTTAAGATATCAATTATGTAATGAAATTAATAACTAGTTTGTTTGGAAACGCAATATGCTAACAGATAAATGATAGATGTCGCTTTCACGTTACGAAAACCAAAAACAATAATTATTTTTCATAGTATACATATAAATAGTATAGAGGTGTGTGAAATAGATCACACCCCTTTTTTCATAAAACTAGTACTAAACTGCTGAACTATAGATAAAGAAAATAACTTTATAGGTACTCCAATTAAAAATAAATATATCTATTGCCACTAGATGGAACTTTTACGCCTCAAATTGACAATTTACAACATGATAACCATAGACTATATAGACATGATAACGATTAACACAGATAACTTCGTATTTTGCACATGAATTCTCTGATATTCGGACATATTTTTATTCCCAAGTCAAAAAAATATAATCTTTTTTTATGTAATAACTTTTTAAGTACTTTAATACCACATATGTTCGAACCTTGGCCGCTCTTGATGGAAAATCAGGCAGAATTCGCCAGTGTCCTTTGCTCGCCACCCTATGAAATAATCAGTCAAAACTCAAAAGACAAATAGTGTAAAATTAGCAGCCGTGATGCTGGCAACATTATTTACTGTGCCTGCAGCGCCGCGTCTTCGCCCTGCGGGACTTCTGGGTCCCTTTTTAACAATGAAGCCTCTATTCCGTAACGCCAACCACGATTTCGTACTGCACGATTAACGATATAGGTATTGAATAATTCGGGAATAAAAATAAAGACTATAGATTGAAATATTTTTGTAACATAATCTAATCCACCAAAAGAGAATATAAAAACCGTTACAAAACTTATAGCAAAATGTACAATATATTACACATCCATCTTAATCCCAAAAATATTGCTATAATTTGCTTAATAAATTATTATAATTTATTAGTTTTATTTGTGTTGTAGACACAATGTAAAAGTCTAGTATAAAATTTTTTAATATTATTATTACAGTATAAAGTATGATTAAGCATCAGCTCTATACCTAGGGCATAGAGCGAAGACATCCAGGGCTGGGCAACATCTACCTCGTATGATCGTAGAAGATAACTAAGTAGAGTCAGTTGTCACCCTGCCGCGGACTCCCCGGACGTTCCAGTGAACGACCTTTAGTTACTGTGGGGTCTGGGAAGTCATTTGGAAATTAGTTTAGCGACAATGGCGGCGGCAAATGTTTCCTTCCGGGAGGGCTGTAGAAGAATGGCGAATATTTTTATTTATTTATTTATTTATTATTCAACTAAAATAATACAAAATACAAATTAGCAAATAACAAAGACATTTCCACAAAATAGTGTACAAACTCGTATAGGTGCCTACAGGTGTGTCAAATGAAACTCGGGTTTGAGTGCGGATCTAAGTTTTTTATTTAAATGTATGACGATACTTATACTAAAATTTACGTAACTCCGATAGCGCGATCTAGAACGATTCCAGTGCCATCTAGTGGTAGATAGCAAAACTAAAATGTCTAATAATACACTAACACAGCGAACAATTATAGAACTAAGAGAAGTTAATATTATTGTATGACGCCATATGGCAGCACTAAGATAAATATTGTACATGCCGCCCACCAAGGCCAAAGTTTTAAGTAAGACCTTTGGACTTATAAATAAATTTGAAATAAAAATTACAAGTCTATTTTAAAAATACACTTTAGATTGCCATAGTGTTACATATCAAACAAGTAAGTGGACTGTATAAAAGTAAGTATCTACATTTTCTTATTTTAAACCATAAGAACAATTTTATGGGTACATATTTATTCCGCAATGGGAAGTATACAAAGTTTTGAAGTAGGTCTCTTAAGATAACCTGACTTCGTTCGAAGAGTAACTACACGTACTATATTATCTTTGCCAGGATGAGTGGCAGTCACTCTGCCATAAAGCCAGCGACAGGGAGGCATGTTATCTTCCTTAATGATAACAGTGTCACCAATTTTGAATTGGTGAATGGACGCTGAATTCGCTTTATATCGCACCAAAAATTTGGTGAGGTATTCTTGCGACCATTGTCGCCAAAAAGTCTGAAGCATACGTTGAGCGTGTTGCCACCTCCTTAATGAACTTACATTTAATGTCTCTAAGTTCTGATTAGGAACTGTTACCAATGGTTCTCCGATGAGAAAATGTCCGGGTGTCAAAATGGTGTCTGGATCGTCCTTGATCACAGACAACGGACGAGAGTTCAGACATGCTTCCACTTGAGCAAGGACCGTTGCCATCTCCTCGTAGGTTAGGGTGGAGTTGCCAACGATTCTTTTCAAGTGGTACTTTACCGATTTTACACCTGCCTCCCACAAACCTCCAAAGTTGGGGGAATAATAATATAATAATAATAATAATAATAATCATTTATTTCTCACCTTCATAAAGTAGAAAAAACACTAATTAAAACAGTTATACAGTAAGAGTTTAGGTGGGTTGATGCCTGAACTAGGAGTTCCTGTGTCTCAGACTATCAACCCTCCACCCCATACGGTGGACACAATGTTTCTAGATTAATACACTTGACAAAAATTTACGTAACATAATATTCAACAATTACACGTAAGATGTAAGGTGACTAATGAAATATAAAAAATATTTAAAAAAAAAAAAATGTGAGGGTAAGTACAAATTAGTTTGTAGACATTTGCTGGGACAGTTGTTTATCGAGATTTTGCTTGTGGTCCAAGTTATAAGCTGCTCGCTTCAGCTCAAAATATAATAATTTGAAGTAGATGTTTTATACATATATTAAGTAGTGTTATGTTATGTAAACATGTATTTACTTTTTCGTTAAAACTAAAGTGAATGTATACAATAGTGCTAGATTAGTGATGTAAGATTTATTAGTGTAAGTTTTAGAATGGTTTTTAATCCAAAATTGCCTACGTTAATTTATATAAGATATTTTCAGTTTGTAAATAATTAAGTGACAGAAGAGATTGTTTTATTGACAATTTAAGGCTAGATTTATTCAATTTGACGATTTCATTGTGATCATTGAAATATCTGTATAGATAGGGGCCCATATAAATTAATTGACGTCTTGCAAACATTGTGTTAATTGAAGTAGTCGGAGTTCTAATGCGTCTTTTATGTAGGGGTAATTGTGTGAGGTCTACATATTTATGGTGTCGGACCACTGCGTTTTGCATAAATAATTGCCGCACAGTCAGAAGTTGGGTCTCACGATAGAGTAATTCTGTAGAATATTTCCTGGGCTTATGGGTCATAACCTTAATAATTGCTCGTTGGGCTCGTTCTAGCTCCAAGAGGTGACTGGCAGCGGCTCCACCCCATACGGTAACACAATATGTCAAAAGCGATTGGCAAAGGGCAATATAGACGTTTTTTGTAAGAGAGAAATCAGCAGCATCCCGAAGATTTCTGAATATAGGTAAAAGCTTACGTAAACGCTTGCCCAATGCCATAATATGAGGACGCCAATTTAGATGTTTATCTATTATAATGCCTAGGTATTTATGACTGTCTGTTTGCAATACGGTAGCACAGTCACAGTCACGTTCCGAATTACAGTCGGAGGAGTGGGCTTTAATTTTAAAATTGGTTGGTGGATTCGAAGCAGCAGTAATCCTAAAGCAAATATATTTTGTTTTGGGTATATTAATAGTTAGTAAGTTTTGATCTAACCATTTTGTTACTATTCTGAGACCTTCCTCTGCATATTTTTCAACATCCGGCCATGATGATCCTCTAAATATTAAGACGGTATCATCCGCAAATGCGAGGATATTTCCACTGGCCATATTAAGATTGCACAATTCGTTCACGTAAACCAAGAAAAGAGTAGGCCCGAGTGTGCTTCCCTGAGGTATTCCATAGGTTATTTTGGCATCGGAACTGTAGACATTCTCCACTCTTACAATTTGACTTCTCAATGATAGATAGTCTCGGAGCCATTCTAGCGGTAACCCACGTATACCCATCTTCTCCAGCTTTGCCAAGAGAAGCGGTATCGAAACTGTGTCGAACGCTTTTTTGAGGTCCAAAAATATTGCTAAGCATCTTTGGCCTCTATCAAGAGATTGTGTAACTATTTCTGAGAACTTTGAGACTGCATCCTCTGTACATTTGCCCGATCGAAAGCCAAATTGAATAGGGGGGTATAAAATGCCATTCACAATTATTGACTGCCAATGCTTCGGCAACTTCTGTGAGCAGCTGCTTCTGCTCAGCTATATACTGTTTTTTGAGCTCAGTTGATGCTCCAATAAAATTCCTGCCATTGTCGCTCCAAAGATTCGAACAATGCCCACGTCTGGCTACAAATCTCTTGAAAGCCTGTAAGAAGCCTTCTGATGTTAGGTCACTTACAACCTCTAAATGGATGGCCCTTGTTGCCATACAAATAAATAAAGCGACATATCCTTTGTACGATCGATTGCCTCTGCCTTTGCTCATTCTTATTTGGATTGGGCCTGCGTAGTCCACACCACTGTGGCTGAACGCTCGAGATGGAGTGATCCTAGCTGTAGGTAGCTGACCCATCAAAGGTGTTTTTGAGATGGCGGCGTTTTTGACACATATGACACATGAACGGTAATGAGATTTTGCCATCTGTTTGCCACCAATGATCCAATATCTCGTCTGAACGAGACATAAAGTGGCTTGCGGTCCTCCATGAAGAGAGTTTTTGTGGGCATCAGCCACAATGAGTTGAGCAAGGCGACAGTTTTTAGGTATTATGATGGGATGTTTTCGCGTGAATGTTAACAAATCTGATTGATGTAATCGTCCTCCTACTCTCAAAATACCGTGTTCATCTAAATATGGCGTAAGTGATTTTATACTGAGCTTTTGGGTAAGTCTTGTTTTAATTTAATTTTCTTTATTTCTTCACTAAAGTAGCTTAATTGACAGTTTTTAATGTAAATGTTTAAGGCTTCATTTAATTCTGTAGTTGTAAGGTAAATAGTAACGTTTTTAGTAGTAGTTTTCTTAGTGTTATTGATGAACCGCATGCAATAGGCTAGCACTCTTTTTGCCTTTGTTAAAGTAGAGAATCTGTTTGGTAAAGTATTATCGTCTAACGTTGTAGTACAGTGAGCTTGAACAATCTCTAAATCAGTTTCTAATTTCTTAGGTTTATTGTAGACAATGGTAGGTTTAGCTAAAAAATCTGGTCCATTGTACCACATGGGCCAATTGTTAATCAATTCAGCTGGGCTTTGACCGCGAGAGGCGCAGTCAGCTGGGTTATGTTTAGAGCTAACGTGCGACCAATTGTGCGGGTCTAAGTTTGTTAAAATTTCTGATACCCTATTTGCTACAAACACACTCCACTTGCTAGGATGTTTGTTTAACCATGCCAGAACGACACTTGAGTCCGTCCAGGCGTGCAAGTTGGGTTTTGTAATATTTAGTATGGTTGCTACTTCGATTAACAATCTAGTTACCATGACTGCACCGCATAATTCAAGTCTCGGTATTGAGACTTGCTTCACAGGTGCGACTCTCGTTTTTGCTGTAACTAATGAGACGTTAACCTTTCCTTCAGGATCCAAAGTTCGAATGTACACCACTGCTGCGTACGCTGATTTAGATGCATCGCAAAAGCCATGCAGCTCAACTTCGCGATCGGCTTGAGATGTCCCCAACCATCTTGGTACACGTATTTTAGTCAATTTAATTTGTTCACTACGGTAAGTTAACCATTCTTTTAGTAGGTTGTCTGGGGCGACTTCGTCCCAGTCAATACCTGCGAGCCACAGCTTTTGTATCATTCTCTTGGCTAATATTATGTTAGGTCCAACCCACCCTAGCGGGTCATAAAAACGTGCTATGTCCGATATAATTTTTCTTTTTGTTACAGGTTCCTGCAGCGTCGGGAGGTTTACTACGAAACGGAACGCGTCTTCGCTTCGGTCAAAAGTAAGTCCCATTATTTTTAATAGTTCATCTTCCTTTATTTCCTTACCCTTTCCCTTTCCTGTCGTTCCATCCTTTCCTTCCATTAGTTCATTAAGTTTTTCATTGTTGCTTATCCATTTTTGTAGTTTGAAACCCGCCTTACCTAGTAACTCATTCATTTCCTTAAACAGCTTAATACCTTCGTTCACATTTTGAACTCCACTCATAAAATCGTCTACGTAGAAATCATTTAATGTTTTCTGAGCTGCTATAGGATATTCTTCTTCGTGATCACGCGCTACTTGCTGGAGTGCCTTTACAGCCAGGTAAGGTGCAGAAGCTGTACCGAAAGTAACTCTGGTAAGTCTATAATGTTTTATTTTCTCATAAGGATTTTTTCTCCATAGGATTCTTTGATAATTATTGTTGTCCCGTTCATCCGTCTTCACTTGCCTAAACATCTTAATAATGTCAACTGAAAGACATATGGGTGCCGTGCGCCACTTCATGATGATATGTCTAAGTTCTGGTTGGATTGTCGGTCCTACCAGGAGATGATCATTCAGTGATTTGTTATTTTTTCCTTTGCAGGACGCGTCGAAAACAACTCTCACCTTTGTAGTCGTTTTATCATCTCTCACGACCGCGTGATGTGGTAAGTAAACGGCATTTTCATTGTTGATTTCTGTTTCAAGTATAAGTTCCATATGATTAAGAATGAGATATTCATTTATTACTTCATTATATTTAGTTTGTAATGTTTTATCCTTATTTAATCTGTGTTCTAGTGATTTCAGCCTTTTCTCTGCAATTTCCAGTGAAGAAGTTACTTGAGGATCCTGGTTCCTGAACGGAAGACGAACGACATAGCGACCATCTGGATCTCTACGTGTTGTCTTCGCAAAGTATTCTTCACATCGTTGTTCATCGTGAGTAAATAAACGTTCCTTTGGCATTTGAATATCTGATTCAATTTCCCAAAATTTCTTTAAGAGATTGTTGCTATCGTCCGAGCGAGTACAACAATGTAGTGATGTAAGTTGACCACTCGGTTTAGTATTACCGTTGACTACACCTGATAAGATCCATCCCAAGCTCGTTGCTTGAGCCAAAGGTGTGCCAAGCGGTCCCTTTTTGAGGCCGTCTTTAATTATCTGCGCATGCACTTCTGCGCCCAAAAGGATGTCGATCTTGTTCGGAATATTATACTCCGGATCAGCTAAATTAAGGGAATGTAGTTCATCCCACTGTATAGTGTCTACACTTTTGCTGGGTAGAAAGGACGTGATACATTTATTAATCACGTATGCCCGTACTGTTATTTTAAAATAGGGATTATATAGAGACTGGAGCTGAATATCAACTGTTGCTTTGGAGACGATGGTTGCACTGCCACCCAAGCATGATACTTGTCCCTCAGCTGATATCTTCTTCAGTCCTAGGAATTGTACAGCCGATTCGGTTATGAATGAAGACTGTGATCCTTGATCGATTAAGGCTCGTAATATAAAGTTTTCTCCGCTTCGGGAAGATGCTTTAACTAAAGCTGTTGCAAGTAATACTTGCTGATAAGTACCTTTGCTAGATGAAACACATGAGACTAATTGCGTGGAAGTATCATTAGACGCGGCAACACTCTCACTTGCTTCATTGTTTCCGTTGTTGTCACCCTTAGGGTGTAAAAGAGAGTTATGTGCTCGTTTGCACACCCGACACTTCACCTTGCTGCGGCATTCTTTGACAGAGTGACCACTACCCAAGCAATTAAAGCACAACTTATTGTCAGTGACGATTTGGCGGCGTGTGTCAACTGACGATTTATGAAACTGCGTACATTGGTTAATTCTGTGGTAGTCTTTACAGAGGACACAATTTACAGTATTAGAAATATGTAAAGACTTTATTTTAGTAGTAATATTAGAAGGTTTATTACTTGATTGTGACAATCGGTTAATGGCTGAAAACCGTTAAGGAAACCTTCAAAAAGTTTATAAGTGGGCAATTCGTCAGAAGTAGTTTTTGCGGTACAATAAAACTCCCACTGACGTCGCGTTTCTGGATCTAGCTTCAGATTGATAAGATGTATTACAATTACATCCCACGTGTCAACTTTAATACCTAAACTTGCCAGAGAAGCTATACATTCATTTGTAGTGTCTACAAGTTCCTTAAGCCCACTACTGGACTCGGTGGTGAGGTTTCTCTGACTCAAAACTCTTTTTAGAACGTGATGACATATCCACTTTTTGTCGTTGTATCGTTCATTCACCATTAGCCAACAACGCTCAAAGCTTCCTTCTTCAATAGCTACATGTTTAATTAATTGTTCAGCTTCTCCTTTGAGGTAACATTTGAGGTAGTGTAGCTTTTGAATCTCATCAAAACATTCGTTGTTTATAATAAGAGACTTGAAGAGAGATTTGAACGATGTCCACTCTTGGCAATTTCCAGAAAAATAAGGTATGTTTATTTGTGGATAGTTTGCATGCGTTATATTTGAAGATATCGATTCATTACCCTTTACTGTTACCTTTGATTCAAATTTTTTACATAAAGTTTTGAGATCACTTATACTCTAAATAAATTTCTTCAGCCTTATCATAAAAATCATTGGTAACATAAGTTGAGCTTTTGACATCTTTGGCTGGATAATTTCTCATTAAGTCTTTGTGACCAGACAAAAATTCAAACCACAACTGTTCAAGAATTTCTAGTCTACCATCTACATATTCTTTGGTAATGCGCTCTTTGGGCGATTTCTTAAAATTAGCTTTTGCCTTTACCATACGTTCGTACAAGTTTTCTTGAAAGTTAATAATGTTTTCCATGATTAAAAATTAAAAGGTAAGTGAAAATTAACTTTAGATCTTTTATCAAGAGTATTACAAATTTTTACAAAAATATTCTAAGTGTTTTACAAGTTATCTTATGTTGTACAAATTTTGACGAAATTTTTCTAAGTATTTTTATTGTTACAAAATTTAAAAATCGGGCATAGGTTCCCCGTACCTCCGTTTTATTGAAAATTATTCTAAGTCCAAATACTACGTGAAATATTCTAAGTTAAAATTAACACAAATTTTTAAAGTCCAAAATTCACAAAATATTCTAAGTCCAAGATATTAAAGTTTTTTATGTTTCTTATTTTGCTTGAAATTCTTCTAAGTTATTTCCCTTTAAGTTATAAGGTTGAAATTACTTACAGTTGTCCAGATACAGGATCAATCTAATAGCGAACACACACTATCACTCACTAATCACACGCACTTGGTGATGTACCGAGGGAGGGAAGCCCTGACTCCCCTCGGACCTCAGTAGCCGCTGATCCGCTCCTGCAGCAGTTGTTCTGAGGCACCTCCGCGGGTCACTTCCCGCGCCAGAAGCTGGTGTTGATGATGGGCGGGCTCCGCCCACCGTGACCTGACCAGCGCCATCCACCCGAAGACACGGTCTGAAGCTCGCCGATGCTGCACTTAGCCTCGGCTGGCTCCTGTTACTTGCGTTTGCGACAGCGATCCACTGCCCGCAAGTAGTTTTCCCGTAAAACAATTACGCGGCACTTCGCGATTGACATCCGGCTCCGATAGGACCATGTACAAACTCGTATAGGTGCCTACAGGTGTGTCAAATGAAACTCGGGTTTGAGTGCGGATCGAAATTTTTTATTTAAATGTATGACGATACTTATACTAAAATTTACGTAACTCCGATAGCGCGATCTAGAACGATTCCAGTGCCATCTAGTGGTAGATAGCAAAACTAAAATGTCTAATAATACACTAACACAGCGAACAATTATAGAACTAAGAGAAGTTAATATTATTGTATGACGCCATATGGCAGCACTAAGATAAATATTGTACAATAGACAATAAAGGAAACATCGGCAGCCGTACTAGTATTAACTGTGTCACAGCTGCCTGAGTTTTCGGCTCTAGGAACTAGGAAAAAGCCTTAAAAAACAAGTAGGTACAATATGACTGTTTAAATAATACAGGTAACAAATGAATAAATTCAAACATAATTGAATTAAGTTAACATAAGAAAAATATTAGTAAATTTCAAGATGATACCATGCAATATGTTGTGTGTGTGTTAATGTGCTGTGTGTATGTGTGTGTAATATAATAGTATTGTAATGTAATATGTCCTAATATTCATAACCAGGGAGAACAAAGGGGGCCTCCCTCTGGGCCCGGTGCTGGGTGGACGGTGGGGCAGCGGGGGCAGGGTGACAAAGGCGGCTGCGGGGTTCGCAGGTGCGGTGGCGATCTCGGTCACTTCGGTGGTAGTAGTAGCCGTCGGGTGAGCACTTGGTGCGCGGGGGGTGCGAGGAGGGCGCGAGGTACGCGAAGGCGCGGAGTGCGCAGTGGCATAGATGGTGCCATCTGGCTAGCGTCAGGCTACGGCAGTGGGAGCGCAAGCGGCTAAAACTCAAGAGTCTGTGGCAGCGGCGGAGGTGTCAGCTTTCCCCCTTTTCCTCGGCTTCCTCCTTTTCTTAGGGGGCTGAGTGGAGGGGACGGGTGCCAAAACAGAAACGAGACGAGGGGTCGGATCATTAGCTTCTGCTATTAGTCAGGTGACAGTGGGCGGAGGGAGCGGTACCCTCTCTGCGATACACCGGGCATTGTCGGCTATTTGCTGGGTGGGCCCCCTTGCAATTGACGCAGGTGGGTGGGTCGGCATCGCACTTAAAAAACATAATAGAGTATTCAGTTCAAAGGTGGCGTGCCACGCCTACAATGAGCCAAAAATAGCCGTTACATTCGTTAAGGTCAGCAGCCGCCTTGGGCGGGGAAACATGACCAGGGGCTATGCCCCTCTACACTGTGGGAGGACGCGCTCAGTACGAATTATGAACGCAAAGTATTTTTTTAAAGGGGGAAACCCGAAGCAATCCCGAATTTAGAAAATTAAGACGACACGGTGTCGACGGCAGAGGTAATAGATGATACGAAAGCGGATGTAAGTTTTAAAGGGCGCCAGCCTCGTGTTGAGCGGGATCTGTGGAGCAGAATAAATTAGGACAAGTTGGGCTGCTGCGGCTGGTGACAGCAAGATATTCTTACCCCACGGAATCTCGTCGTCTCCATTTTTCAGAGGTACTGGAAAACCTCTCTTGGTGGGTAATATCGAGCGCCCGGGATTTGCCTGCGTTGACCGAAAGCCTCCATTTGCTCAGCCATTCCGGACGATGTTCCTTTACAGTTTTGCAGCTGCGCGCACGAGATTAGCCGATGTGCATTTTAAGGCGTTGACGTCGGCGTATTACACTGACTGTGGTGGTGCGCGCGCGGTGGGAAAGTAGCTGGCGTAAAAATTGTAGTCCACCGAGAGGACCCAGTCGACTTTGACCCTGAAGGTCCGGCCGGAGATGAAGGTAGCTAAAAGCCTTACCATAAAAGCGGCAACGCCAGCTCGTAGTAGTTTGTAAAAAAGACCTTCGTACCAGAGACTGTCGAAGGCCTTCTCCATGTCCAGAAAGATAGCCACGCCGGAGATCTTCCTGTGTGTGGCAGTGCCGGACAGGTGATTTCCTCCACCTTGGACGGTGACAGACGTGGACCTTCCTCCTAGTGGTGTTTGAGGAGGTGGATTTCGAGGATTTTGGAGAGGGTGAAAAGGAGGGTTATTGGCCTGTAAACTTCAGCCCGTCTCAATTTTTTGTGGGACTTGGGGATGATAGTAATAATAATAATAATAAGCCCCATCTTCCAAGAAGAGGATAGTGCGATGCCGTTGTATAGACGGGTAAGGGCGGCCACCGTCCAGCACCGGGGGCCTTAAGGGGCGTAAGGCGGGCGAGGGTTTTCTTGGACTTATCTCGAAGTGAAGGAAAAATGTAGGAGATCTGACGGGCAGAGGGTGGAGTAAATTTGAAGATCGGACTTGCATTTGAAAATTTAACGTTTGGACTCGAAGATATTAGAAAGCACTTGGAAGAAAGGAATTGGAGGAAATCAAAGTAAATTTCGAAGAGAATTTCGGAAGATTTGAAGACAACATTTTTTGAAGATTAAACTTAACTAATTATAAACTGAAGATTAACTGTTAACTGAACATTGAACCTTAGAAGAAAATAAACCATAGCACTTTTAACTAAATATTGAACCATAGAAGAATAGAACATTGAAGATGATCATCACTAGAAGTACCTAAAGTACCTACGAGCCAGCCGCCGCCGCCGAGGGAAAGGTCGATCAACTTAGTACTGTTTTGAAACTAAGACCTGGTACTAGCGAGGCACCTGCGTCGTCCGAGGTTTAAACCATGCTACGGAAGAAGGTGAATTCAATACGACCAAGTCGATAAATAAAAATGTCCTCGCGCGCATACAATATGAAGCGGAAGAGAAGCTTGGCGCGCACCACAAGAAAAAATCACAGATTGAAGATGAATTAATCAAGACGAAACGCCGCCGCTGCCAAAAAGGGGAGCAGTCCAGACGACGAGACGTCAGAACAAGTGGAGCAACGTGTCCGAGCCGATTGGTAAGCGAATAAGGTCCCGATCCTGAAAAGGCCCGACAAGAACCGGTCACACCAGAGAGACCGAAACCGGAAGACATGCCACAACAGGGAAGAAGACGCGCAGGCTAGAGAACAAGATACGAATGGGACAGGCCGCGACGGTCACGCTTACCAAACCGTCACCAGTCCACCCACGTCTAAAGCAACAGTAATGAGAAATGAGAACAGATCCAAGACAGAAAGATACGAAGTGGAACTTGGCGCGAAGATGATGGTTGCGTCGTGCTCTCCTTTTCTAGCACATTCTGCTCGTAACAAGAACGCAGAAGACTGCGCCGTTTAGCAACCAGAAGCCCTTCGCGCCATCTCAGAAGCTCACTACATGGACAACTACGTGGACAGGCACCTAGACATTGAGAACGCCAAGCAGACGGTGGAACAAGTGGACCATAGATGAGGGAGGTTCCACTTGAGAGGTTGGACGAGCAACGACCAGCGAGTACTACAGAAGCTATGATTTTTAAGTTCAAGTTGAGTCTTGGTCAAGACTCAACACGTTACCAAGGACGAACAGAAGATGCTGGGCACGCTGTGGGTATCTCACTATCTGAAGTTCAACACGTCACTCACTAGGGTCTACGAATAAGTCTGGAGCTGGAGCGCGCGCCGACGAAGAGCACGGCTCTTAGCACAGTGATGAGCATATATGATCCACAGAGACTAGGGATGCTGAGTTGCTACACTCAAAGGCTAAAGAAAACGGAATACATTAGCAGAACTACCCCGGAGTTAAAACGGGAGAAACGTAGAACCGGCAGCTACACGTATTTTACAACGCCAAAAATGTTCTGTTTTTGTGTCGCTCTGACTGGAAATTGTGAAGTCTACACAATACTTATATACCTTGTACATGATTCAAAATTAAAGGTTTCAAAGCCTGGCTAGGCAGCTATATGCTCCGGAATCCGGAAGGCCGTAGAAAATTCTGAGCATTGAAAATAGAACTATGCTCTTCATACAATAGAGATTGAAATTTGAAATAAAGAATGAATTTTGAAAATTTAAATAAAGATTGAAAATCGAACACATGAGTGTCGATGTTGATTTATGTTTACGCGAATAATGTTTACTTTCCAGCAGCCGTGGTCACGGGAGTAGCCGAAACGTCGGGAAAAAGAAAAACGCACCGCGACACAATCCGTGTTTAAATATGAGTGTCGAGTCAAATGTCAATGTCATATATGACAGCTTGACACTCGAAACTATTGTATTAGCGCAGAGCTCTATTTTCAGTGTTCTGAATTTTCACCGGCGTTCCGGATTCCAGAGCATAGAGTCCCAGCCTTAGAGTTTGACACTTCCTCTCTTTTTTTACAAAATTTAACGACGCTACACCCCGATCGAGCACTTACAAATAGTATAAATTCCCCTTAAAATATGCAGCACGATGTAGCCTGTATTGCCTAACGTTTTTGTGAGCATAATATTGACCTAAATTATGTATGTATACATGAATATAAAACTAAGGTATTTACAATACTGTCGACAATCGTACGATTTCGTACATTGACTCATCGCTTCTTGTCTCGTTCACTCGCGGACCAATATAATCTACCGCGCGTACCTGTGTCGACAGGATAGCGATATATTCGTGCGGGAGTGAAAGAGACAAGTAGCGATGAGTCAATATATGAAATTCTACGTGTTCCGTGACTGCACTTTCCACAAATCATTAAATACGTATATTACAGTTATTTTAATTTACAACTACCCTAGTTTGTGTTATCATTTCTTGTAGAAGCTGAGACCGACGTACGTTGGGAGTCACTTTCTGAAATTGAAAAAATAGCGAGTTAATATCATACATTTCTTATTAAACTTGACTAAATGCCAATTCACATACCCTAAATCTATATATCAGAAGAACTATCTCTCTATCGCGGTTGAATATAATTCGTCGCAAAATTAATTTAAGATAAGAAACTCGAAAAAATATAGTACATTAAACTAATTTATGATACTGAAAAGATCATTGACCTCACACTGTTACACGGCTGATTAAAAAATAAATTATGCTGTATTGAGACTTGGATTGCACCTGGTATTTATCAGTATGTTCCCATTGCTACGAGGGGAGGTCCAAAAGTTCGCGGAATGAAAGGGTTGTTAATAAAATATAACAATAAATTTATTTTTCCTTTTCAATATAATCATCCTTAAGTGTAATACATTTATTTGATCTATGGATTAATTTTTCTAAACCATCGAAAAAATATTTTTTGTCTTTGGCCTCAAAATGCGCCGAAATTGCCTCCTTCACTTCGTTATCGTCGGAAAATTTCCTTCCCCTTAGCTCTTTTTTTAAATTTGGAAACAAATAAAAATCGCTAGGGGCCAGGTCTGGACTGTAGGGTGGGTGAACAAGTGGTTCGAATCCATGCGTGTGAAGAGCAGCCATGGCAACTCGGCTCTTGTGAACCGGCGCGTTGTCTTGCAAAAGCAACACACCCTTGGCCAATTTTCCACGACGTTTTTCTTTAATTGCCTCCTTTAACTTTTCCAATATTGTGGCGTAGTATTCTCCGGTTATAGTGGTACCTTTTTCTTTATAATCAATCAGTAATATTCCCTCACAACCCCAAAAAACAGTGGCCATCAACTTTCCAGCCGATTCTGACACTTTGAATTTCTTGGGAGGTGGTGTACCCTTTTTGTGCCATTGCATGGACTCCTGTTTTGATTCAGGTTCAAAGTGATGAACCCATGTTTCATCTCCAGTAACAATCCGGTCCAAAATCTGCACAGGGTTGTCTCCACACACCTCCAAAAAGTGCTTAGACGCGTCGATGCGCTGCTGTTTTTGAAGCGGCGTGAGCATTCTCGGCACCCATCTTGCACTGACTTTTGTCATGCCCAAGTGGCCGTGCAGGATCCGCAAAATGGTTGTATCTGATACTCCAATAAATGCAGATAATTGTTTTTTCTTTAAACGTGTGTCTTCCAGTACAAGTTTTTCGACGATGTCTGATGTGGTGGCTTCAACTGGCCGCCCAGAGCGAGGGTCGTCTTCAATTGAATCTCGACCATGTTTGAAAAGTCCATGCCACTTATAAACCATTGTTTTACTTCTTCACTTGGCACTGATCTCCATAAACGGCTTCCATTTCATTTAAAATGGTTTGAACGTTTTTTCCTTGCTTGGTAAGGAATTTTATCACAGCGCGATGTTCAATTTTCTCCATAGTTGCAGTTTGCTTCCGGATTGACTTGTTTAGCAGGCGAGTACTCGTAAACGAATGGCGCTATAGGGTTGAGATTTTATATATATACTAATTATGAGTGCTCAATTAGTATGACACTAAGCGAGCTACCCTATCCCCACTCCATCCCCTCCATTCCGCGAACTTTTGGACCTCCCCTCGTACCTTGAGACAGAGCTAGTACAGGCAGCACTGGACTGGACGTGCACGGCGCCTGGCGGTCGTCGAGCAGCGCGTGCACACAGCGGGCGTGTGCGCGCACCTTGATGGGCCTGTTGAAGTGGTGGTCGCACGCGCCGCACGGTGCCCGAGCGCGCGGTTTACAGCTGCACGCGCACGATGGGCGGCTGGCGGTCGTCGGGCAGCGCGTGCACGCGGCGGGCGTGCGCGCGCACCTTGTTGGGCTTGTCGAAGCGGTGGCCGCACGCGCCGCACAGGTAACCGTAGCGGCGGCCCGTGTGCGCGTTGTGTTTGTGGATCTGGAGGAACTTGCGTGACTTCAGCCGCTTCGGGCACATGTCACACTGAAAAAAGGTTACTAGGTTGCTGATTGTTGATTGCTCGCTTCCCTATACTCTGTTCCGATTCGTTGTGAATCAAACGTAAGCATACCGAATTAATTCGAAAATTCTGACATTATTACTTAATATATGCACTTAGCAACACATTCACCGGAGTCTTGAATGATCTTATTTGGTATTTCACGACAATTTATAACAATATAAGTAAAGTATATATTTATACATCAAATGAAAATCTTTACAGTAATAAAAACACGCCATTTTGATAAAGTCGTCTGTTGAATAATGTTTAGCCTACGCCCTACGGATTCATAGTGATGTACGAAAAATGCAATTTGGTTAATCCAACTAATTGCAATGGATATATTTTTTTTCTACACCGTTCTTTGTAAGTATTAAAATGTTATTATTTATTATTTTGATAATACCAAATAGTTGGATAATAAGGTATTTTCCAACTTTTTTAAAAATGTCAAATTTTGCATAATAACATAATACATTTGCAATCTGGGCCGTACAACAGGTGTGTACCTGGAAGTTGTTGTCGGGGTTGTGTATGGCGATGTGCTGCACCAGGTTGGAGCGGCGGTGGAAGGTGGCGCCGCAGTGGTCGCACACGTACGGCCGCTCGCCCGTGTGCCGCCGCTCGTGGATCTACACACACACACACACACACACAGACTTTACTACACTAAACTACCTACTCTTTTCAGAAGCCCAATTCTCTTAAATGTTCTCAATATAATCTCGGTATATTCGATATACCTAATCTCACCAAACCGAGATTATATCGTCAATGCACTGACTTATTCGCATACGCGTCAAATCGTGCGCGCGCGAGCGAGACAGCCTGAAATTCCAAATGAGATTTAACCGATAATAATAACGAAAATTGCCCCCCAGATTCAATTCAATCTAAACGCAAACGAAGAGGGCAATAGAAGCAAGAGAATAAGATTTCATTGAAAATTAACAGAGTATAGTAGGATAGTAGATTACTAAAGTGTTATAAAGGATGTTTTTTTAGAGGTATAGAACTTTAAGCTGGCAACACTGTTTTAACTGGCGGCCATTTTGTCAGCTGTCAAGTGATTTATGTTTAGTTTGGTTTGGCATTTCAACATGAATAGACTGACGCCTGAACAACGCTTCCAAATTGTGAAAATTTATTTTGAAAATCATGGTTCCGTTCGAAATAGGTACCGCGCATTACGTCCATTTTACGGTCAACATAATCGTCCATCAGAGCAATTGATTCGATTAACTATGGAACGTTTTTGCACCACGTTTACTCTAAATGATAATACGCATCCACAGAGACGTCGTACAGTGTGTACAGAAGAAGTCATTGCTGCTGTAGAGCGTAGCGTAGAGGAAGACCCGAATCAGTATATCCGCCATCGTGCACAGGAATTGGATATGTGTCCATCCGCTTTATAGAAGATTTTGCGGAAAGATCTTGGTTTGCGTGCTTACAAAATCCAACTCGTGCAAGAATTGAACCCATACTATCACCTAGAAAGGCGTAGATTCGGTGAGCGGGCCCAAAACAAGATTGCCGTTTATCCCGATATCCTGTTTATCGATTAATCTCACTTTTGGTTGAATGGATACATCAATAAACATAACTGCCGTATTTGGAGTGATGATAATCCTCAAGTGTATGTTGAGACGCCGTTACATCCAGAAAATCTGACTGTTTGGTGTGCTTTATGGGCTGATGGAATAATTGGTCCATACTTCTTTAAAAACGATGCTGGCCAGAACATTACAGTCAATGGTGACCGCTATAGAGCCATGATTACTGACTTTTTCGTTCATTAATAAAACAACCATGATGTGCAGGAGCTGTGGTTTCAACAAGACGGCGCAAAATATCACACAGCTCGTGCCACAATTGATTTATAGAAGCAAACGTTTGGTAACCGCATAGTTTCACGTTTCGGACCCGTGAATTGGCATCCATGATCGTGTGATTTAACGCCGCTTGACTATTTTCTGTGGGATATGAGAAGTCGCTAGTCTACGCCGATAGGCCCGTAACGATTGACCACTTGGAGGACAATATTCGCCGCGTTATTGCCGATATATGGCCCCAAATGTTGGAAAAATCATCGAATATTGGACCTCCAGATTAGACTACGTCCGAGCCAGCCGTGGCGGTCATATGCCAGAAGTCATATTTAAATTATAATGCCAGAAGAGTATCTTTCGAATAAAGTGAATTTCATGTCAATTTAAAAAATCATCTCTGTTTCATTCCATTTCAAAGTTCTATACCTCTCAAAACACCTTTTACTAATAATTTTATTTATTTTAAAATGAAAATGTTATGCATACCATACATCTATGCAAAATATTACTTTTTTAATCACAGCAATTCTTAATTATACTTTACTAGCATGTGCCCGCGGTTTCGCCCGCGTGAAATTGGGTTGTATCTTTATAATAATTTAAAACTTTCACCCGCTTTTTACCCGGGTTGAATTTTTAAAAATCCTTCCTTAGTGGATGCCTACGTCATATGAGAAAAACGGGTGCAGAATTTCAAATTTCTAGCCTTAAGGGTTTGGCTTGTGCGCTGAAACATCAGTCAACCAGGTAGGCCTTTTATATATATATATACATATATACAGGGTGGCCAAAAAGTCGTGGATCAAACGAAACAGGGAGATAAAGGAGGTAATTTCCAACAAAAAATCTTTCTCCAGCATGGCTATAACTTCATTGCACGAAAAGATATGAACTATTTTTGTTTTTTCAATGAAAGTACCGAGTTTTTTTTTCAATTTAATCAGTAAAGCTTTTTTTTAATTAAAAATAATTAAAAAAAAGCTGTTGTATTATGACTCGATTTTGTATCAATACTACAAAAAATGTATTGCAGCTCTTGGTATCAAACTTAACGAGCAATTAATGTTTTTCCGTAAATTTTGATGCGTTTCAAAAAATTACTTCTCACTTTAAGAGCACCATTTGAAAAAAAAACGTATTACGGAAAGGTACAACACTTTACTTTTTGATCTTTAGTTTTGGTTTTATAATCTTTTTTCATATCAAGGTGCAAATTTCATAAAATGATAAATTCAAAGGAAAAATTAGATTTTTTCTCATACATATTACATAGTAATTTCAGAAGCCATTATGAAATATAAACAACGAGTGTGCCTTAGAACTTTTATTAAATACAAATTTTTACATTAAATGTTCAAAGTTCCTACCTCTGACCATAACGCACAATCTGCACCGCCTAATAAAATTTGCTCGTAATCGGCGGAATGCACCTCTGTTATTTTGAATTTGTAACTTAGCAAACTCGAGCTTTTGTCGTAGTTCTTGTTCGGTGTTATTCTCTCCATGATACACTATTTCTTTAAAATAGCCCCAAACAAAAAAGTTCATGGGATTAAGGTCGGGCGACCGGGGTGGCCATGCAATAGGTCCACCTCGACCAATCCACCGGTTAGGGAAACGCTCGTTCAAATGTTCTCGAACTGCTCTAGTGTAATGAGGCGGGGCGCCGTCTTGTTGCAGCCACATTTCTGCCACTCCATCTTCAGGAATCTCAGCTTCATTCAGTATTTGGTTCAAATTATTTTGTAAAAAATTCAAATACATAGCACCATTCAGCCTTGGTGGCATTTCATGTAGCACAAGCTGCTGGTCAATTATTCCACCCCACATATTTATCCCAAACAGATGCTGGAATCGATCATTTCTGATGATATGTGGGTTCACTCTGGAGTAATAATTCCCATTCTTCTAAAATTTGACTCATCAGTCCATAATACTTTGTTGAAGAACTGCGGATCCTCTCTGTGTCTTCTAAGCATCTCTCTACAAAACCTCACTCTAGGTTCATAGTCAGCTGGCAGTAAAGCTTGCACCCTTTGCACGTGGTAAGCGTGAAATTTATTTCTTTTAATGATAAGCTGCACCGTCGATCGTGGGATCCCGAGATTTCGTGATATTTGGCGTTGGCTAATACCAGGGTCCAATCTTAACTGTCTCAGTATTTGCTCTTCATTATCAAATCGTACTACTGGTCTTCCTGTTCTCGCAGCATGCTCCCCGGGTAAGGTGCCCTCCATGTACGCATTATGCATAAAGACCCTGTAGTCCGGGAAACGGTCTCGGTTAGGGTAGCGTTGTCGATATTCTTTGGCAGCAGCGCGAGCATTACCGTCGCAAAAACCATAGAGGTAATGCATTTCTGCATACTCCCGTTGGGTGTATGCTCTCCTCGCAGCAGCCATTTTAGCTTATCTAGCCAATCCGAAGTGATCACAAAATCCGATTCACACAGCGCTGGTCACAGGTAGGCAATATCACAAGTCCATAAACAAAGCGTAGGTCACAGGTAGGCAATCAATCACAAGTCCAGAAACGAAGCGCGGGTCACAACTAATCACAAAAAATACCGTGCAAAATAATAAGTGTGCGTAGTCACATCCAGAAAGTGAGTGAGACACTAAACAAAGAAAGATACTCACGCGCTTCCACCCCTCCCGCTCTGCTTCGCCCGGCATTCTACTACCTGAACTAAGACGGGTATTCTGACCTTTTTCGACAAAGGATTAAATGGTTAGTGTGAAAGAGAGGCACAATTCCTTTGTATCGAGTGTTTTTACAGAGTTGTTTGTATTGTATGACCCTTTCGTTTCCTAGAAAAGATAAATCGTTAAATTTAAAAATAAGGCTCATTTAATGAAATTTGCACCTTGGTATGAAAAAACGATCATAAAACCAAAACTAAAGATCAAAAAGTAAAGAGTTGTACCTCATTTTAATCAGCATTAAACCGGCAAGTTTTTATAATACAGGGTCACCTTTCCGTAATACGTTTTTTTTTTAAATGGTGCTCTTAAAGTGAGAAGTAATTTTTTGAAACGCATCAAAATTTACGGAAAAAATTAATTGCTCGTTAAGTTTGATACCAAGAGCTGCAATACATTTTTTGTAGTATTGATACTAAATCGAGTCATAATACAACAGCTTTTTTTTAATTATTTTTAATCATTTTAACTTTTTACTGATTAAATTGTAAAAAAACTCGGTACTTTCATTGAGGAAACAAAAATAGTTCATATCTTTTCGTGCAATGAAGTTATAGCCATGCTGGAGAAAGATTTTTTGTTGGAAATTACCTCCTTTATCTCCCTGTTTCGTTTGATCCACGACTTTTTGGCCACCCTGTATAGATGAGTTTATAAATTCATGTGACACATAGTTTAAATTAATTTAACTTACGGTGAGTGCCTCTTTGGTGGCGGAGCTGTACTCGCAGTAGGTGCACTTGTGTATCTTGCCCAGGTCGTGTTTCGCTCGCTTGTGCTCCTGCAGTTGGTAGTGGTTTCTGCATCTCTTTCCACAGGACTTGAAACAAAACGGTTTATCAGCAAGCGATGTACTTATATAAAGAACATATGGCATAAATATCTTCTTTCTTTTTGGGTACTTTTAAGAAATATTTTCGCAGTTACAGAATGATATCAGCCTCAAGCAACAGGCTGAGTACTTGTTCAATCACAATAAAGGCAGTCATACAAAAACTTATGACTAGACTGTGGTACATTCAAGGTACATTATTAGACCACTCTTTGAATGGCAAAGATAAAAATAACATTCAATGATAAAACTATTCTAGTTAACAGAATTGCCACGATATATCCTCACCTCGCACACACAGTAGTTGGTGTGGAACCGCATGTGGGCCTTGTACGTCGCTTTCATTTTGAAGTCCTTGTTGCACATGTTACATCGGTACTGCGCCACATTACCTACCTCTTGCTTCTTCCGAACCTGAAACTAAATATTAACTTTTAAAGTTGTACATGAGAATACAACAAAAACAAACTTTTATATCAGACAAGAAATTACTTTAAAATAGTGTACTAATACACATTTTATAGTAATTTCTTTGAAATGTCATGCTTTGCAACATTATGTTGGTAGTATCATTTTATTTAATACAGAATATGCCGTATACCTCTGGCACCTCCTGCCCAACTGCTTCCTCGTCATCATAGAACTCATCCCCGTGTACATCCTCGTTGTAATCATCATAAGAAGGTCCCGGATCAAATTCTCTTTTCTCTGTTTTAGGGTTCTTCACCTTTTTATCAAAAATCATCTCTTTTTTTCTATGTACAAAGTTAATTAAGGACTTCTCTGTTTTTCTGCTGGTTTTTCTAAATTTAATAGCGAGTTCCAATGCCTGTGAGCATATATTGCAGATCTTTTGTGGCAACCCATCATCAGGTTTTACCTACAAAAAAGTGTCCTTCTTTTAATTTCAAAGAAATAAGTACTAAGGCGGGTCAATAAGTCCGTGACTTTTTGAATTTCTAACCTCCTTACTGAAAAATCAACACTACTCCTGTCAACAGGCATCTGTCAGTTGACTCCTATCAAAATTTGAACTTGCTGCGTCAGTTAGTTTGTGTTTTACAGCTATCTTTATCAGACTATCCAGTAACTTAAGGAAACAATGGAAAAAAGTGAATTTCGTGTGCTTATTAAGCATTATTTTTTGCGAAAAAAAGCCATTACCGAGACCAAGGCTAAGCTTGATAAATACTTTGGGGACTCTGCACCATCGATTTCAATGGTAAAAAAGTGGTTTACTGAATTTCGTTGTGGCCGTACAAGCACTGAAGATGCCGAACGTCCTGGACGCCCAGTTGAGGTCTCTACACCCGAAACAATCGAAAAAATTCACGATATGGTGTTGGCCGACCGAAGATTGAAAGTGCAAGAGATTGTGGAAGCCATAGGCATCTCGCATGGCTCAGTGGTTTCAATTTTGAATGATCACTTGGGCATGAGAAAGCTTTCCGCAAGATGGGTGCCGCGTTTGCTCACAGTCGACCACAAACGCAATCGTGTAACAACTTCACAGGAAGGTTTGGCGTTGTTTAATCACAATATGGAGGAGTTTTTGCGCCGTTTTGTAACCGTGGACGAAACATAGATCCATCACAACACACCAGAGACCAAACAACAGTCAAAACAGTGGGTTTCTAAGGGTGAATCGGCGCCAAAGAAGGCCAAGGTGGGTTTGTCAGCCAATAAAGTTATGGCGACTGTTTTTTGGGATGCACGTGGGATAATCCACATTGACTATCTTCAAAAGGGAAGAACAATTAATGGGGAATATTATGCCAACTTATTGAACCGCTTCAATGAGGATTTGATAAAAAACCGACCTCATTTGGCCAAGAAAAAAGTTCTTTTTCACCAAGACAATGCAAGGGTGCACACATATGCAGTTGCCATGGCAAAAATCCATGAATTGGGCTATGAATTGCTCCCACAACCACCCTATTCTCCAGATTTGGCTCCGAGTGACTACTTCTTGTTCCCAAACCTGAAAAAATAGCCCGGTGGAAAAAGATTTGACTCCAATGATGAAGTCATCTCGCAAACAAAGGCCTATTTTGAGGACCTCGACAAATCATATTTTTTGGAAGGGATAAAAAATTGGAGAAGCGTTGGACAAAGTGTATAGAGCTCAAGGGGGACTACGTTGAAAAATAAAATGATTTATTTATCAAAAAATCTGTGTTTTATTCCAAAAGTCACGGACTTATTGACCCGCCCTCGTATAAATAGTTGACAAAACTATAAGATATGCCATATTGATAGTAGTTGGAGGTAGATCTATAACTACTAACTAACAGGTTAGGTAAGGTTAGATTGTTAAATAAGTTATAAGTGTTCTACCTTTATATACAATGACATTGAAATATTATAATAAGTAATCACTTTACCGGGAGACGAAGCTTTGCTTTGAGTTTTAGTAGAACAATAAAATAATTAAAAATAAATATAAAATTATAAGGATCACTAAAATAATAATTTGACTGGGATTCAAACCCCAGACACCAATTTGCCAAATGCAAAAAGTCCGATACTAACAAAACTGGATTCACAATTTGAATTCGAAATTAATCATATCTCTTTGCGCGACGAAAAACAAACATAACTCAAAAAATACTAATCCAAATGTTCCATACCAGACAATGCCAACAAACAAACGACTAAGATTATCTGAGATCCAAGAACATGTAACTATACCTAAAACCAAAAAGTCAAATCAGAATATTATAGATGATAGAAGAGGAATCAACACACAGCTTTTCACTATTAGACATAGATACATCTAATAAAAAAGGTTCCATTTCGGGACCAGTTTTATTTACCTTATACTAATTGGCGATATTGTTGATGTTATTAAATATTGCAAGTTTTACATATACGCTGACGATATTATATCTCGAATCTCTGATACCAATCAGAGATTTATCAATCAGATTTTTCAGATCAGAATCAGATCAGAGAGAATTACCAATCAGAGAATTTTCTCGAATCTCTGATTGGTCAACAAAAAAACTGCCTTGTTGAAAACCCGACCAAAACGAAGTACCTTATTTTTGGTAACACAGTTCTAATTTTTTTTTACTTTGAATTGACTAATGTAAGGCTGGGATCGAGTGTTAACCTATTGAAACGACTTCATATGGACTGTGGACTGAGGTTTGAATGCCACATGGGAAATTGTGTGCGGGCTTGGTTTTATAGGCTAAAAATTTTATATAGGATTAGACCTTATCTAAGACCGTGCCACTTCGCGTGCAGTTAGTATAATCGCTTGTTCTATCCAAATTTAATTATATGGACGCAGTTTATGGTCCGCGATTGTTGGCAAAAACCAAAGGGTTAGTGCGGCGTGTACAGAATGCATGCGCAAGGTTTTGCTTTGATATTCCGTTAAGATCGCATGTGACTCCGTTTCTTATTGAAAATTCAATTCTAAAAATGCAGCATCGACGCAAGCTTCATATGGCATGTCTTCTGTTTGGTGTAATAAAGTATAGGGAGCCCAGTTACCTTTTTGAGAAGCTGTCGTGGAAAACGGGACAACAGGTCTCACGACAATGTGTGCCTCATTTAACTATGGAGCGACACAAGACAGCCGCCTTTAGAGGCAGCTTTCGTTATGCTGCGACCAAGTGTTGGAATAATATCCCTCCACCAATAATGAGCTTGCATAATATAAATACTTTTAGGAAGAAACTCAAGAGGTTTATGCTTAGTTACCATATGGCTCATTAAAGTATAACACCAGTACCAATTTAACATTATGCGTTCCATCTTATTATTTATATTTTTAATCACTTTATTTATTTCAATACACATATATACAATTTTTGTTTTAATATGCTGTATACTGTTTTACATTTATTTATTTCTTATTTTATATTTAAGACATATTTTTAAGCTTGATGAATTATTCACTATATCCACTATTGTGTTTCATATGCCTTTGTCCTTTTTTTTATTAGGTAAGTTTTATATATACATGTTTTTCTGTTTTAATGTGATACATATTTTATTTTATTTAGGAAAAACTTTTTCAATTGATTTGTTTACTGATTTGCTTTAATACGTTTCAAACTGTTTAAACTTTATATATATATATATATATATATATATATATATATATATATATATATATATATATATATATATATATATATATATATATATATATATATATATATATATATATATATATATATATATATATATATATATTTTACATTTATATTTTTTTATAATTTTTTTATATATGTGCGTGACGTCACCTGTCGGCCCAGCGGAAGATCAGCGCTGATTGCTTGCAATCAGCACATGCTGAGCTGCGTCGGCTTGTGCTCGAAAACTCTTTTTATAACTGTTGGTTTTTATTGTTTGTAAAAATATGTGTTTTCTTAGCCAAATAAACATTATTCTATTGTATTCTAAAAATGAAATATTCAATAATAATAAAAAAATATGTACCAAAGCCCCCACCGATTATACTATATACTATATAGAATTGAGGATGTCGTACAACTTTCAAAATGAATAGAGAAAGTAACAGAAAAGGGAGACTATATATGTAAAAAATAGTATCCAAAAACCAACTCATATTATCTACAAAATCCATCGACAAATATAAAATAATAATTGAACACAGAAACAAAGGACTAATAGCCCACACTTTTACCCGTAAAGACCAAAGGTGCCTGCGGTCCGTAATCAAACATCTCCACCATAGTACACCAATTGAGGAAATAAAACAAGCCACAGAAGAGACAAGTAATGAAGTCACAGGAGAAATTGTCACACTACGCAAAAAAGTAACTAAGGAACCCAGAAACGTGTTCTTTGTTAATGTGTAGTAGGGGGTCGAGGTGCGGTATGAGTGTTAGGTTGAATAAATAACTTAACACAAAGCACTTTTAACTGTAGTTTATTTTTTTACAGTAACACGGCGAATAAAGTCCTCACCTTATATTACCGAAAACAGTTTAAGAAGGAGGAATTTGAAGGATAGTAATTAGGTACTACTTAAATATAATATTAAAGCCTAATTACAATAGATCGCGTAATAAACGTATGTCGCGACAAGGCAGCTGACAATACAGGTTCAGCGCACGGAAGTGAATTTCGTACTGAAAACGATTTGCAAGCCGACCGAGCGCTCGCACACCTATCGATAAGAATTCCAGGACCTTTAGTTGAAGAAGAAAATGGAAGAAAATGTCATCATAGTCATCGCTAAGTGACATGGCGCTTGCGATGCCTTATGTCAAATCCCATACATTTTGTTTTCGAACTTCGCCGTCGAAATTATCGAATGCATCTTGACTAAAGACACTGTTATTATGTATTGCTATTTGCTAAGTACTAGGTACTGACTGTAGCGCGGAGCGGGCGGGCAGCCCGGTTGCGTAACATGTTACCTATACCTACCTACCTACCTACTAATAATTTTAGCAATAGTTTATATAAATGTGTAGATTTAGTGTTTTAATAATTATGTTCTATTTTTAATAAAAGTGTAAAATAATTTATTATTTATGTAAATATTTTATATGTTTAAAATATTATTTCAATGATTTGTGTAAATAAAAGTTTGTACATAGCTGTGTATACTGACTTACATATTATGTAACTACTGTGTTAGGCCACAAATGTACCACACGAAAATAACAAAAAAATAAAGGAAGGATGGGTAGACCCATCCCACAGTGTACACGCTGTCAACAGTATGGACACACAAAGAATAATTGTATGCGACCATTCAGGTGTGTTTAATGCACCAGTTCCCATAAAACTTCACTCTGCACATTAGATAGAAACGCACCTGCAATATGTTCCTTATGCGTAGTAAATCACCCAGCCAATTATAAAGGATGTGTTCTTTACAAGAAGATACTAGAAAGGAATATAGGAAATGCCCCCAAACAAAGTGAAACCCCATATAAGAATAAACTAGATAACAGTAAACAGACTACAAAAAAAATTTAATCACATGCACAGAATGACTTGTTTAAAGACAATCATAATGCAAAAATAACTATACCTAGCAGAACTGTCATAGAAGGCTTTGGGACAGATCATTATATATCACTGGAAAACCATACTACAGTCAAATAGTTAAATTTAAAACTCTTGGAACACATGAGCACCTTAATGGACATCATGACCGTGCTTATAAATAAAATTCAATGACTTAAAAATATATATTTTGAATATAAATGGTCTGTTGACAAATAAGCAGGATTTAGAGCTACTGATAAAAGAAAATAAATTAGACATTATTCTACTGTCGGAAACTCACATGAATGATCATAAGAATCTAACGCTCAAGGCACCTACATACTAAACTTTCGATTAGATTGCACTACTACAAGCATACGACGTGTGCACAAATCTCATATCGCGTACACGGCAATAGTGTAAAAATAGTGTCAAGATTGTGCCTTCTAAATTTACAAATTTCGTATTTGAGTTTTTATTTCATACGAAATTGATAATTGTGATAGTGTGTTGATTGTTGTCATGAAGTCAATTTTTTTTTTAATATTATAGTTGTGTTCAATGAATGTTTAAACTTTATAATATTAAATAAGAATAATATCAAACAAAAAGTGGTTAACGATATATTATACTGCGTGTATGAATAATAATAGAAAAAATAAAAATCTATTATTTTACCTATCCTGAGGAATATTAGGTTAGTAAATATATCATTTTTGGTAGGCGTCTGTCTTGAAGCTTACTTTATTTACAAGAGTGTCCATGACCTAGCAAATACTCCTTGAGTCGCATACTTGATGCTGCAGGTTCAATAACGGGTTGTGGTGTCTACCAAAATGTCATATTTATTTTAACCCATCTTCTATGACAACCCTGACAAAATTTGGATCGTTCTATGAAAGGTGTTTCTCTGTACGTAAATATATATTTTTTTAATGGTTAATATTAAAGCAAAGTACATATTGTAGCTCAAACGACGGAGAAATCTCGTAACATACACACAAAAAAAACATACACACGAATTGATAACATCCTCCTGTGTTTTGGAAGTCGGTTGAAAATTAAAAACATTCTCCACGGGCGAACCCTCTTATTGGCCTACCGATCCAGCTAAAATCCCTGATCTGATTGACTTCTTCGTATCGAAGGATGTAGGAGACTACTATGTCAAACTAGCATCATGAGAAGAAGAAGAAGAAGAAGAATTATTTTATTTTCCAAGAAATTGGTAATACAAGGATGTTGTTATACAATATAGGTCACAATTTCTGCCTCTAGGGCGTGGAAATATTTACAATATAAATAAAGATCACGCAAATTAAAAACTTTTAAACAATAATTGTAATAATTATATCATATCACCAAAACCTTTCATAAGTCAAAAGTTAAAATCTGTCTTAATCATCATAAAATCTAAATAATATTTATAATATGTCAAAATCATCATATTTAATAACTTATATTAATTAAGTAATAATTATTATAACAATGTCAAATCAATCATTATTATTTATGTCATTTTATTTGTAATATGTAGATATAGAAAATAAAATAAAAATAATTTAAAACAGAATAAAATAAATATTTAAAACATATTTTTGAATTTTTTGGTAACTATAACATCATTAAAGAACTCTTGTGTTGTGTAGTAGCTTTTATCTAGTAACCAGGTGAATAGTTCGTTTTTAAATTTATTGCATGTAGTATTATTATTTTTAATTCTATTGGGTATATTATTGTATATTTTAATAGTCATGCAATATGCGTTCTTGCTATGAATTGCTAACCGCTGTGTTGGAATAGTAATATTTTTACTACTGGTTCTTTTACATCTGGCATTTTGTTTATAATTCTGATCTTCAAATAACGCAGTATATTTTTTTATAAATAGGCACGATTCTAATATATATAGACTAGCAAGAGGAAGTATTTTAAACTTTGTCTTTAAACATGTCTTGATACGTCGTCGGATCATTTAGCAGCCGTGGGTATATTCAGTTCCATCCCTATGAAAAAAGAGCAACGACTTACCTTATGGAATAAACATACTGACTGGGATTCATTCGCAGATTGCTCGTATCGGGCGATAGACCTAAAAGATAAATTTTAAAAAAAAGGAAGCTCAGACGAAGATCCCATCTCAGTAGACTGACCATAATTAAAAACGCTTTTAACAGATATGTAAGACAATTAAAACAAGTCATTAAAGATGCAGAAAATGAATCGCTAAAACAAAAACTTACCAACTTATCTGCGACGGCACATGGTAATTACTCTCTGTGGAAAATGACCAAAAACCTCAAAGACCTGTAGTCATGGTACATGGGCACAGAAACCTGTTGACAAAGCGAACATATTTGCAGATTATCTTAAACCAGTCTCTACCCCTAATCAATCATCTTCAACTGAATTTGAGGAAGAAATCGATAAAATAGTTAACAGTGAACAAGAATTAGGCTTACTTTGAAATCTGCAACCCTAGCGGAAGTAGCTAAAACAATTAAAAACCTAAAAAATAAAAAAAACACCAGGATGTGATTTAATAACTGGAGAAATATTAAAGGAATTACCTTAAAAAGCAATAATATTCACAACATTACTGTTGGTGAATGGTATAATGAGAGTACACTATTTCCCGAACATGGAGAAAGTATCAATTGTAAAAATTACTCTTAAGACTGACTTTACCAAACTCAAATCGACCTATAAGTCTCTTACCCGTCTTATCAAAGGTATTTGAGAAAGTGCTATTAACTATACTCCAATCTGAATATAGGAGAACAACGCAATCCCAGACCACCAATTCGGGTTCAGACTTCGACATTCTACAATAGAACCGGTACATTGAGTAGTACATTAAATCAGACAAACTTTGGTACTGCTCAGCAGTGTTCCTAGACATACATCAAGCATTTGACAAAGTATGGCACAAAGGTCTCTTGTTTAAATTAATAAACCCACTTTTGTGGGAACCGAGCGAGGTGGTATGCCCGGTCAGGCTGAAGCCCACTTGTATGAATTTAAGATGTTGTATACCTAGTCTTGCCATAAATACTGAAACAAAGAAAAAAAATTTCTATTGTAATTAACATTTATTGCTTTTACAGTGTGTTAGTTTAATACATAAATATAAAACAATTTAAAATATTAAAAGCTTATTCGAAGTGGTCTCCATTGGCTGCAATACAGTCCTTTAAACGTTGAGGCCAGTTATCAATAGAAGCACGCACTCTTTCCATGGGAAAATTCTTCACTGCCAATCGTACGGATTGTTTTAGGGACTCCTAATAGCATTTAGAGCAAGCCATACTCTCTAAAACTGACCATAAATCATAATCCAGCGGATTAAGACCGGGGGACTAGACGACGGCCAGTGTCTGACGAAGTCCGAAACGTTCGTTTCCAACCAAGACTGCATAGACCGAGCTATATGACCCGGCGCCGAGTCTTACTGGAAGGACCATTCTAGGTTATTGAACATGGTGTTGTTAAGGGGCTTCACTACCTTCTCAAGAATGGTATCTTGATACACTTGTGCCGATTTTTTGATACCTATTTAACAAAAGTATGGCTCAGTCACTCCTTCATAGCTATGATACCCTACCAAACCATTACTGAAGACGTATAGTGCCCACGTTGCACTCTGTCGACTAATTGGGAAGCTTCCTTAGAGCTTTGAGCATAAATACGGTCATTTTGTTTTAATTTTAATTTAATTCAATTGTAAAAAATTTCTCATCTGTAAACAAAAAATTTCTGTGACCTCCCTTTGCGTACCGCTTCAGTAGTTGTTTCGATTTTACTACCCTATTCCTTTTTAAATTATCAGTTAAGAAATGACCAGTATGTCTCTTATAGGCTGCAAGTCCTAAGTCATCTTTTAAATACGCGACATGGTTCTAGGTGCTATCGTCATCTCCCGAGATAAAATGTTTTGCTTTTGGACAGGATTTCTTCGAATTCTTTCCCTTACTGCTTTGACCACCTTTATCGTACGAACACTACGTGGACGGGCAGATCTTTTTCTGTCACAAACAGAGGAGGTCTCATTGTACCTATTAATAGCCCGGTACACATTTTACTAATACCAAGAGTTTGGAGAGTTTTAGAAAATATTGTAAAATGTATTGGCGCCAAAATGAGAAAACTCAATGAACAATCATATAAAAATGACAGATCCAAATTCAAATGTTTTATTTTGTTTATTTTTAATTATTGTAACAGTATTTATGGCCAGACTAAGTATATAGTGCCGATCTTTGAAAACTTTGATAGAGCGGATTCAGGATTGTGGCGCTAATTGGTCCGCTACACTTTCTAATGAAAAAGAATGATATTATAGTTATATTATAGTTCATGATATTTAAATCTTAACTGCAGGACCGCAAATTCCAAGTAAGGTTCTGTACTTGGTCCAGTCTTATACTCCCTCTACAATGCTGACTTACCTGAATCTGATTGTGTAAAGACAGCGACATACGCTGATGACACGGCCTGCCTCACGAGTGATGAGTGATAAATATCCACATAAAGCCTCAGACATGCTAAAAGGCTATATGGATAAACATTCACTCTTCGTAAAGAACACTGCAAACCAGTTACTAGTACAGTAGCTAGCTGGAGAGATTTTACCACACAAGACAGCTGTTAAATACAGCCGTTAAATACCTGAGCTTTACCTTGGACAGGAGACTTACCTGGTCTGCATATATAAAGGCCAAGAAAAATGAGGCGAACATGCAACTGAACAACCTAAACTGGCTCATGGGACAGTCATCACAGTTGTCACTACACAATAAACTGGAATTTTACTGTGTAGTGACAACTTAAATAGAGCTGTGGGGCTCAGCAAGTAATTCGAAACTTGAAATACTACAAAGATTCCATAATAAGGCCTTATAACTATTTCCAAAGCGCTGAAATCCATGAACATCTTAACATCCTAACTGTCAAGGAAGAAGCTAAAAGACATAGTACAATTTACAAGAGATTACAAGAAAATGTTAACTCACTTGCAAGAGCCCTCATCACTAGTAGTAATACACAAAAGACACATTTGTAAAAGTGGAATATATTGGACATTGACAAAAGATAGCCTAAATAATGGCCACACCTGAAGACTTGGACCCGGACTTAATGGAGTTGGGACAATGTTACAACAATCCAAAATAAGATCTGATTATGGCTATAACTATACTGAGCCGATTGCAGATATGAGAGAAAAAAAAAAACAAAAAAGCGCAATTTCCCAATGATAAGACCTAGCTAGATCTATTTTTTCCCCAAAACTCCCTGAAAACTAAACATCATGGAAATACTTGGGAGCCGTTACCGAGATTTTGATTATTTATAATATACAAGATTAGCTTGTTTATAGTATAAAAATATTCTTAAATCTTAAAAACAAACTGAAATACTTACGTCTAGCCCGCATATCAGGTAAAACTCGTTGGATCGTGTCAGTTCATGTTGTTTATCGCAAAATATGTTCTGTAAGTTTTTAGTCCCGAGGCAAGTCCTACATCGCAGAGATGTGCGGTCCAATTTACCATTTTCTTCGCGGAGTTTGTTCCTAGGTTTGGCACCTTTGTATGAACGACGCTTTGATGAAACTCCGTTCATCATAAAGAAAAGCGGTAACATCTTTTAAACATGCCCTCACTATACACTCGTTTTCAAGACCTTTAAGTCATAAGTAAGTACAATTAAATAAAAATGTAAAAATTGAAGCAGAAATTTATGAAGTAAATTGAATGAGAAATTTATGTTTGAAACATGTTTGAAACAAACAAACAAAACGTTTTAGTTTTGACGTTTTTTTTTTCTTCTGTTTTGGCAACTTGACACATGGGATGCGTATGTTGTGCCACAGACAAATAAAAAGGTTAGGAAACGGCGGAAGAAATAAAAGGTAGTATGTACGGAATTTGGGAAAAATTTAATTAGAATAATTTTTAAAAATCTTCTAATCATCCAAGAAATCATCTAAAATTCTTAAATTTACTAAAATTAATGGTACCTACTCCTAAGCGACGATTTTTCCTCTAAATTACTTATGATAACATTATCATAAGCAGAATTGATGTTCAAAAAAGATGCAACAATAGATTTATTTTCTGTAAATGCTATTCGTATATTTGTATAATTTATTGGGTTATGTAACCATTAAATTACTCGGAGTGATATAATAGGTACTTCTCATAGTATTTTATATCACACGGATATCTTTGAACATTACTCTGCCGTTTTTCAAATTTGAATGGACCTATTTTCAAAATTATTTTTTTATGGGTATAATCCGAAATTGGTCTCGTTGTCACCAAAGCGGTGACCTGATAACGGCATCCATGAGGAATCTAGGGAAATCATCGAAATTTATATTACACATATAGTAATTTTGACTTTTTCAGAAGTAACCCAAGCATATGCTACCAAAAAGAAAGTATCTATACATTTCATCTAAAGAGTCTAGACCCAAATAAACTAGCGGGGCCTGACTATCTCTCTCCTAATTGGCTGTTATGAAACTTTAGCTTTACCAATCTTAATTCTCTATAAAATGTCACTTTCTGCTTGTACAGTCCCTCAAACTTGGAAATCGGCCTTTATTAGACCTATACATAAAAAGGTGACAAATCACAAATTACTAACTACAGGCCGATTTCCAAATTATGTGCTATTGCCAAATTATTTGAACGCATAGTACATAATCAAGTATATGCTACCTTAAAATCTTCTTTCAGCGATTCACAGCATGGGTTCCTAAAAGGCCGATCTACTGTCTCAAACCTTATCTTATTTAATGACTATTTAACAAGTAAAATGGACAGCGGCACTCAAATCGATGTCATATACACAGACTACAGTAAGTGTTTTGACCGTATTGATCACAACCGACTTAAAACTAAACTTTTTAACATCGGAATTCGTGGCGACCTGTATAGATGGTTTTGGTCATACCTGGACAACAGGTCACAGGCAGTTGTACTCAATAACTACATATCTAGTTGTGTACCCATACCCAGTGGTGTCCCGCAAGGATCGCTGTTTGGGGCCTCTCCTCTTCATCATTTTTGTTAACGATATCGACTCATATTTCCGCTTTTCTCGTTCTCTATATCTCGCATGATATCATCACCAGAAGACGTGGAGAATGTCAAATTCGATTTAGCCCGACTTGATGACTACTGCCTCTTCAATAACCTCGACTTGAATCCTTCGAAATGCTCCATAACTACTTTTTCCAGGAAAAGAAACAGATTCCTCACCTCATACAATCTCAAGGGACATGAAATACCTAGAAGTTCTATTGTACGAGATCTCGGTGTATAACATGATGAAAAACTGCTATTTGATGCTCACATTGATAAAATTATCGCGAAGGCCTCAAAGGCTCTTGGCTTCATAATGAGAGTAAGTTCTTCTTTCAGGCTAGCTAAAACTTTCAAAGTACTTTACTGTAGCTTTGTCAGGAGCCATCTTGAATATTGCTCTCAAATATGGAATCCATGCTATAACCAATATATAGTCGAATCGAAAATATTCAAAAACGATTTATTAGATTTCTATGTTACCGACTCAAAATGAATTACAGCTCTGATAACTATACTGCACTTTGTAGGAGATTTCACATTCAGCCCTTAAATAACCGTCGACGTATTGCTGATTGCACATATTTTATCCTACAAATCATAAATATAACAAAATTGACTGTCCTAATCTTCTCTATAAGTTCAATTTTAATATTCCTTCCGGATCCCGTAGATATAACCCTCCACTGTTAGTCCCAGTTTACGAGTTTGGTGCGAGCAAGTATTACCTTTAATGCACTATGTAAAGAACTAGACTTAGATCCCTTTGTTACTAAAGTTGCTATGAATTAAATAAAAAATAATTGATATTGATGATTGATGTAAGTATGGTACTTGTATTATTTTTTAGTATATTAGTCAAAATTTCTAAGCTCAAATTTCCATGTACTTAGATCTAGGTTCATTTCTTATTATTGTTGGTAGCTTGTGATTGTTGTAAGTTTGTATAATTTACATTTTATAGCTATTAGTGGAAACCTATTATTGGCTTAACTCTCAACTGTCTGCTTTCTACTTTTTAATTATAAGCTGTTGGTTCCCCGAATAAATAAAAAAATAAGATAGATAAGAGCACCAAGGTATACCCTGGATCAAAAGCACTGAACAGAGCTCCTCGAAATTTCGACATTGTTTAAAGAACTACAAGCATATACCATTATGTAACTTACAGTCATCATCATCATCTTATATACCTACAATACCTAATGGAAGCTTGGCGCGTATTCCATTATACATTCGATCGTTTATTTTAAACGTTCTTAAAATGTAATACGTAATAATAATTTAACAAATATCACTAAAAAGGAAAAAAAATATATTATTTTTCAACAAAAATTAAACCGACTTCCAAAGTAAAAATGCACAAAAAAGTATGAAATAAATCTTATTTTCTAAATAAATCCCCTTTTAAATTCGGCTAGAATTTTAACTATTTTATCTATCTACTAACTCTTCATAATTTTGAAGTCGGTACCAGCCAACTTAAATGTAAGTTCTATAAAATATTGTTTTATCAGGATTGTTTGGGCTGGCACTGGACTGGACCTTAAAATAATGAAGATTGAGTAGAGAAATAGTTAAAATTGAGTTACAGATTTTAGCGTTTTCCAATATTCAACCCCTAAGATAGTAAAATAGGGGATGAAAGTTTTAAATTATTATAAAGATATATTTTAAAACCCAATTTCATGCTGGGGAATCGCGGGCAAATGCTATTTATATTTGTTGCAGGCACTATCAAACTTTTAAACTTTTCTCTAGAACTCTATTGAGTTCATCTCTGATCGTTTCTCAAAAACGATTTCGTTCGCTGGTTTTTTCGATTTATTTTGCAAATCCGACTACCATGGAAAAGACTTATCATTTTTCGGGTTAATATGTCTATGACTCACAAATAATGTGGCTTTCTATTGGTAAAAGAATTTTAAAAATAGTTTGAAGTAGATCCAGAAATTACCCCTTACAATCTCGGTAAGTCACAAAGTCACAAACTTTACCTCTTTATAATATTAGCTTTACCTCTTTATAATATGTATAGTATAGTTGAGATGTTAGCGGCGACTTCGTACGCGAAAAAGAAATCTTGGGAAAACCGTAGGTAATTTTTCCTGCGATAAAATGTAGCATAGTATGTGTTAAACTAGAGAATATAACTACTACCATATCAAATTTTAGAACCTCTGTGGCTCAGTGGTTCAGCGCGTCGGTGCTCAAGCCGGGGGTCGCGGGTTCGAATTCCGCCGAAGGAACAAAATAGTTTTTCTGTGTTCCTGGGTCATGGATGTGTATTAAATATGTGTATAATATAATTAAAATCTTAAGTATACTATGTATAGTATAAAAGTATTAAATATACTTTCCGTTGTCTGGTACCTGTAACACAAGTTCTTCGGATACTTAGCACGAGACCAGATTGACGTGGTGTGAAGCGTCCATAGATATTATATTATATTATTATTATTATTATACAGTAATAACACACAGGATTTCTTGCACTATTTCCACTTTAATAAGTATTTTGCATTAATTTTAATATACTACACGACCGGTTTCGGCAAAGTCATCATTAGATGATGATTAAAATTAATGCAAAATACTTATTAAAGTGAAAATAGTGCAATAAATCCTGTGTGTCATTACTGTGAAACATGAATTTCCACCAAGAACCTACAGTACAATCAATAGCATATCAGTTACAAATTTATTATGTGTAGGTATGTGTGATATAGATGTATTGATAGAAGATATAGAAAGATTTACATTCTACATAATGGACATAGGACGTTTTCACTACAATGGTAAGTAAGACAAATTAAAGCAACAAGAAAAAATAATTCTTAATTTAATAGCTCTCTTTGGGTTTTTCTCATCTTAATGTAACAAAATTAGTTTTCTGTACAAAATACTAACACTATTTACTGCCTTTAATCCCCCGGGCTTCGCGTATCACTGCGGCGAGAAGTTAGAAATAAGCTTCTTAAAGCTTCTGCTGTTTTGATCTTCAAAGAGACTTCTGAGCACGTACACCTGAAATAATAAGTGGTATTAGAGTCCTGCTGGTCGCATTGAACTGATGAAATCGTTTTTATAACCGGCGGCAGGTTACAGTTGAGCCCTGACGTCACTGCGACTCGAGAGGATCTATTGACTGCGCGTTGTTGTACTTCTCATGAACAGTACGTGTAGCCCAAGGTACCTGTTTCCACTCGGTTGAATTGCTGGCCAGTAAACGATAAGTGGGTGCTGGGTTAATAATAATAATATGAATATTACAAAAATATTTATATTACAATAATAAAAAATATTCACCTGAATGAGGCTGACGACTATCATCATAATAATCTGCCAGATTGACCAATGCATTACTCTGGAACAAGGAAATATAGTTCATTGGAACATGGTCATATGACTGTACAAGCTATGGGTTTACTTACGCAAGCTATACGTTACAATATATTTTGTAACATAATATACATAATACACATATCGGAGGCGGTGACACTGACTTACGGCCGAGCTCACCTGGAGCACATCTCCTCGACGAGGTTCCTGTCGCGGGCCTCGTGCGCGGACAACAGGTCCTGCAGCCGGCGCGCCGCCGACACGTGGTCGCGTATGCGCGCCACCGCCTCCGATATGTCGCGCACCTTCATCGTGTAGACGTGCGCCGAGCTGCCTGCGAGTAACACAATATAGTTTCAACATTATAAAGAGGAAATTTTGTACTTTATATTACAGATCGGTAAGAGGAAAAATTTTATTTCTAGAGGTGTAGGTTGATGTGTAGGATTTAGGTGGAGGTAGTAGCCTGTAAGTGTGGGTTGCTGCTGCTAACCATGTTGTGTGTAAGCAGTTAGGTTTCTAGGTAAGTGTGAGTTTTATGTGTAGGACGTAGGTGTAGGTTATAGGCGTAGGTTGTAGATGTTGGTTGTCATCATCATCACAAGTAAAAATGTTTATCGCCGAACGACGTAGGCACGGGTCAGCTAGTGTTTCATTATGAAACATAATATTATTCCTGACTTTGTAATTTTCGGCGCGACATCCGATATCGGACTGGATATTGGAAAAAATGCACTTACACTAAAGACATAAGTAAGAGCATTATTGATCTGTTATCGGACGTCAATGCGATAAGATGTGAAAACGCTCAAACTCAGTTTCGGTTTATTACAGATAATAATTATTAGCAATATCTGTAAGGGTTACACAGACTGAAACTTTTTTCTATTCCGTTAATTATTAGGGCGTTACATATGAAATTGACGTTTTGTAAAGGAGGAACATAAAGTCGATTTTTTTACTCAAACTATATACCATTCAATCCAAATCAAACCAAAGTATATACCAAATCAAAGTATATACCATTGCTATCTATGCACTTTTGCCAACTAATAGGTAGTTCATTGATTCCTTTACTAAAAGAACCATTCGGACAGGAATGACCAAATTTCGATTTGTAATCTGTTGGATCAAGGTCCGGGGAGTGGCGGTGGATGTCTTAGACATTCTAATTGAAGCTCCTCTAATTTGGTAGCCGTCTGTTGTGCAGTGTGTGGTCTAGCGTTGGCCTGAAGCAGCAGTGGCCAAGAGCGAATGACCAACCTCGGTTGTTTAGCAGCTAGCTTTTCCATCATGATTTGCAGTTGCTGGCAATAGACATCTGCCGTAATCGCCTGGCCAAATTTAAAAAAGCTGTAGTGAACGACACCGGCACTAGTCCACCAAACGCTCACAAGTAATTTTTTGGAGTCAATTTTCGCTTGGGACAGGCTTTGGCTGGTTCGCCAGGGTTCTGCCATTGCGATGAGCATTTCAGATTATCGTACAGGATCCAATTTTCATCACAGGTAATGATTCGATTAAAAATCCCTTCATTATTGTGCCGGTTGAGTAGTGTAGTCTTCATTATCAACTTTGGTCTCCGGCCGTCCACGGGGCTTGTTCTGCAGGTCGAAATTTCCAGAACGAAAATGTTGGAACCAAAAACGCACTGTGTTTTGTTTTGCGACACCGCCGCCATACACATCATTAATCCTTCGAGCCGTTTCTGCAACACTGGTGCCACGGTGGAACTGAGTAAATAGCGGTATAAATTTGAAATTGGAATTCCTAACCAAAGAAGATATATTTGAGATCAAAGTGGCCAGTACGACAAAACGCCAATTTCATATGTGAGGACCTAATATTTATTACCACCCATTTCCAGTTGTCTTTCATCATCATAGTCCTTGTCTTGAGCTTCATTGTTGTCAATGAGAAGATCAAAGTATACCTGTAAAAAGAAGTAAGATCTTACTTTTCTCGTGGAAATGTGGTGATGAAGGTGAATCTCCACGAAAATTTATTTTGTTCAGGAAAATGACGGTAGGCTTTTGTCCACTACACGCTTACAAATTTTAAAACGTTCAGCTGCTAGATTCTACTAATATTACAAATGTGAAAGTGTGTGGGGATGGACAGATGTATGGATGGATGGATTGATGTTTGTCACTCTTTCACGCAAAAACCACTAAACGGATTTCGACGAAATTTGGTATGGTAGTAGTTTAGGCTCTGGATTAAAACATAGGCTACTTTTTATCCCGAAAAAATGTTGTTCTCGTGGGATACTCGATACTATATTCACGCGGGCGGAGCCGCGGGAAAATACTAGTTGACTAATATGTCAGTGTTTCTTGCATTTTCATTTTGAAACCAGCATCGCCCATGTTAAGCCCACATTTGAGTTTTAATTGCCAGTACTATAATATAGTACAATATTTGAGGCATGTTCTCCCCATTCTTCGACATAATATATAATGTATTGCAAAATCTGCTACAGAAAAAAAACGGTAAATAAATGTACAAAAAAAATGTTGATCATTCATCATTTACTTACAGTCTTTTCACTGAATGTGCTGAAAGTATTATCAAAGCAAAACTTGTAGTCGCCTTCCAGCGTGGAGGTATGTCGCTGTGCATTGTCCTGCTTCTTGTAGTCGGCCACAATGATCCTGCCCGCTGGATCTGCCAGTTTGAAGGATATGTCTAACTCCCCATGTGTTGAGTCTATTACCTTAAATAGTGAATTTTAATTTTACTTATTATGTGGACTTAAGATGGTTAGTTTCTAAACAAGCTCTTTAGGAACATGTTTAACAGGTTTCTTAAGAGCTGTTCAAATAATTTAAGAAAGCATATTTCAGTGAACATTCGTGCATCATATTAATAGAAAATTAATAAAACAACCATAAAAAAAGGCTGTCACAAATCACTAATAAAAAAAACATTAAAATTAGTTGTTATAACTGGATAATTTCCTAGCACTATAACTAACACTGTTTTGTATTGTAAAAAAACATTGAAATAAGGACCACACTAAAATGTAAAATAATTAAACACTTAAAAAATAATGGTACTACACATGTCACACATATTTTTACCCGAATACTGCAAAACCAAAAGGAAGGGTTTCCTCCACTGTAGCACCTAATGTACTGAGCCTATTTCAATAAATTAGGGGTCAATAGATTTGTAGTAATAGCCTGGGCTATTAGGCTATGTAATTATGGCTAACATAGGCTATGTAATTTATATAGTTGGGTTATAGTTTAAATAACAAATTATAATTATTATCTTTACAGTGCTGCAGTGTTTCTTATTAGTGGACACTAAGTGACAATCCCAACAAGCAATGGTGGCAATGTGTTGTTATCTATTTACTACCAGTGTTGTTAATTTTACAATAAGTAAACTTAATAGTAGGCTCATCTCTTCGCTTGTTTAAATGTAACAAATGAAAACTTTTAATCCAACTACCTTCTTTTTCTCGAATATATTGCTAGTGTTCATCACAACTGCTAGAATTAACTGGGTACAATATATCACAGTTCATTTATGGTCTGAACGTTGGTTCAGGCTGTAGAATATCTGTCATGTTTGTGTTTCTCCTTTTGTTCAGGTGTTGACCTGAACCAAAGAATATATATTACTAAGGTACTTGAACAGAGTTGACTAAAGAAGAAACACAAACATGGCAGACAATTATGATGATAATGACTTACTTTTTTTAAAATATTCAATACTTTAGCACTTCATATTATTTATATACTTTGTACATTGAGATGAAACAAACCAAAAACAAACAATGAGATATAGCATACCAAATTATAAATACTGTACTGTTCGTTTATTTACCTGATATTCTAAATCTATTAGCTCATCAACAAACACTTTCTGATAAAAGCAGTCCGTTTTGCCGGCTTGAACAGTGAATGTCATATCTTTTTGGTATGCAAACACAACGCTAAATATAGTACATAAGATTAAAAATATCATTTTAAAAAAGTTATTGTATGCAATCCGATAAACACACAAGAAGTACAATACTTTTTTATTAATGTATCCACAATAGTTTATATGAAACTTGAGCTAACACACAGCGCAGTAAGTACGCGCAGTAAAACATAGAGCAGCAAAATTATTTAGGAATTTGAAAAATACGATACAAAAATAGATTTTCAAATTCAATTTAAAATGTATTTTGTCATTAGTGATACGACCACAGATGATAAGTACCACAGATTAATAAGTACTACTTCTGAAATAGATATTTCCATAGATGATAAGTAGTACTACTGAAGGACATTTCACTTCACCTGTTTGACGTTTCAAAAATGAAGGTTTGATGTAGCTCCTAGCGCCATCTGGTTAAGATGCAGTTGCACTACTTAGCTATATATACATATATATATATATATATATATATATATATATATATATATATATATATATATATATATATATATATATATATATATATATATATATATATATATATATATATATATATATATATATATACATATGTATGTATATATATATATGTATATGTATATATGTAGGTAGGTATAGATTTCAATATAAAGCTAAATCTACGGGATTTGTATGTCAAAATTTTATGTTTCAAAGACCTTGATTTTCATAAGAACAGTGTTTATTTGTTAAATTTCCTTAGCAAATACACAATTCTCACAAAAATAAAACCTTTGAAACATAAAAATCCGACAATAAAACAAAACGAAACAAAACTTAACCAAAAAGGTAAAATATTTTATTTTCACATATGAAAATGGAAAAATATTACTGTTTAAACACGTTGTACTACTTAAACTCTGTTAAGATCCAATTTGATTTAAACGTAAGCCAATACTTATAAAGCTACTTATTCTAATGTCACTTATTTTCCGTGCAATAAAGAAATACACACAATGACTTGGTGGAATTTAAACATTTTGCTTACGTCTAGATTAAATTGGGTCTGAACTGAGTTTACAGCTTTACATTCTTAACACTATTAAATAAATTATATGCAATAAAATAAATTAATCCGTAAATCTTTTTGTGTTATAAGTAAATAAAATACCATTTTACTGCTGAGAATAAAAAAAAACATAAGTTAAACATGAGTACATCATTATGATCAATAAAGATTTAAGTTTTGTAGTAAATATTTCAATTTTATATAATTTTTACATACACTCCAAGTTTTAAACTATCTTTAATTCATAAACACACAAACAAACGCATGGTTTTACAAGCGACCAATGTCAAATTCCTGTAACCTGTGACTAGGAATTTACATAAAGAGTTGATAATATATTTAATATTGACTAAATCTTGCCAGATATAATTTCATATAAAATTATCACCAATTATTATTAATATATACAACGTGTTCCTTTGGATTTCCCATATTTAACTAATGATAATTAATATTAGGACTATATTATGAAAACATTCAATGTTTACCATTAAATCTAAATCGAATTATGTATCAATATTTGGCATAATATCATCAGCATTATACTTAATAATTTAAGATATCTTTAAAACTATGCATTTTAGAACCCCATGGGAAATGAAGAATCACACCATGTATAAAGAACATTAGTTTGACAAAATGAAGATTAATTCCGTTTTATTTCTGTATCTAAAATACAAATCAATACAATAATTTTACAGCCTAATCAGAAAAATAAAAACCTGCTCTCAATGTGCTTCATTTTTTATTGCAGAAAAACTACGAAAAGCTGGCATGTGATTGGCTAAATCTCGAACTTTCTTTATTTCATAAACATACTAAAATCATGCAACAAATGTCACATTCATGTAATATGCTATATAAAAACATACCGAGGAACAAAAAATTTATGTTAATATTTTACTACTATAAAACAAGAAATATAATGTGACCAGGCATTTATTTTAGGAGTTAACGATATGTTTATTATTAAATAAATCTTGCCAGATATTATTTAATATAAGATTATCACCAATAATTATTATACAAACTGTTTCTTTTGATTTCCCATAAGTTTCGAGTATTATTGTTATTTTTAAGCTGAAATTTTATACACCTAATATAATTCAATCCTAAATACTTTTATTTTATTAACATATTATTGACAATTGACATAATGATTATTGTTATATTTAGGCTGATATTTTTATGTAATTTAATTTAAAATAACAATCTTGCCGTAGTGCTATTTAAATACCATTATAATATTTAAGTATTATACTGACATCTTGATATCACTTACTATTGTGAAAATTTAAAATAATCTTATAACATGTAAGTAAATATAATTCTTAATTATAGTACTAGTTTTATAAATTGTTCTGGTTGTATTTTTTGAAGATAATTTGTGTTTTTTTTTTTAAAATTTAACAATGTTGTGCATGTCTGTAATAGACATAAACACTGTAAATTATTATTTATATTAACTTTAAACGTAAAATTAGGACCAGATGAAAATATTAAATGTTTACAATAATATATCAAATCTGAATCGAAATATGTACAAATATTCGAGGCACCGCATCAGCTCACCACTATTATACTTAATAATCTAAGATAGCTATTATCTTTGCATTCATTTTAGAACCCCATGGGAAATGAAAAATTATGTATTATAAAGAACATGAGTTTGACAAAAGGATCTCCGTCTTGATTCTCTATCTAAAATACAAATCAATAAAATTTTAGGGCCTAACCAGGAATATAAAAAAACCTAAGCGTGTTTCATTTTTATTGCAGGAACACTACGAAAAGTTGACATGTGTTCGGCTTAATCTCGAAGATCTGTTATTAATTATTATATTTTTAATTTAATTTAGTGCATATGTTCAAGTTTTGTATATTCCCGCTCAAGCTACAAAAACAATACCTTATAGTTTATACATAACCATTCCAATCCAAGTGCTTGGCATGAATTTCTGCTCTGTCCTCTGCTCGGTATCTTAGGTTGCCGTCTGGGTGTAGCAGAGGGCTAACGGGAGCAGCAGTTCCGGTCAACCTGCGGCAGAAAAGGTGAAGGGAGGGCCAGTCCTTGCTCGCCTCCTGGATGCGCAGGGTCCAGTCTGCAGCGTTTTGTTCTTCTAATAAGGACTTTACCTTAGCAGTGAGGCGGTTGAGCTGGCTTTTCATCACTGGGCAACGGGTAAGATGCCAACAGCGGCGCAGTTGCTTCTTTTCCGCAACTAGGTCAGCGATATGGCGGTGTAGTGAGGACCTTCTGTACTGCCGTCGGGTTGACTGTTGGGTGGCCGCTTCCATCGCGGCGGAAATTGCACCGGTGATTTGCAGTCATTGATTCGACGGCCTCTGCAGAATCGACAGGGAAATTGGGTGTGCTCTCATGCAGCCTCGAGGAGAAGATCTCCCAATCACGAACCGGGTGTGCGGGGAGGGGGGGGGGGACACTCGCGGGCGATGCGCGGATGCAGGCCAAGACTGGGAGATGGTCTGAGCCATGAGCCTCATCGAGGGCTTCTTGTTGAAAGGCGCCTGGTTGCCGGTGGGCGGTGAGTAATGGCCATATCCAGGACGTCTGGCAAGTGCAGGGGATTCTCGGGGTAGTGGGTGGGGGTGTAAGTGCCCACCACCGAGTACCCGGTTCGTTCGGAGTCCGCGTGCAGGCGTCGACCATCCGCGTTGATCGTACGGGAACCCCATCCGGGATGCTTGCAATTTAGATCTCCGGCAATCACTGTCGGCTCATCTGATATGAGACTGTGGATGTCAGAGATATCTAAATGCGATCCCGGGGGCTTATAGCACGCGTAAAGACGGGTGCGATGGGAGCCGAGTGCCAGCTCAACGCCCAGTGCGTACAGGGAGGTAACCGTGGGGGCTAGGAGGAGTTGGTGGAGTAGCCTTCTGCCAACCAAGATGGCGAGGCCTCGACACACACGATCTCCCCCCAGGAAATCCTGGCGGTACGCCACAAAGCCCAGAATGTGGAGACGGTCCTGCGAGGACAGGAGGGTCTCGCTTAGCAGGGCGACGTCCACTTCGTATTCCCGAAGGAGGTAGCGCAGGGGGGCCACCTTGTCGCGGACCCCCCGGATATTCCAATGGACGACTTTTATGTCGGTCGGGGCGTTGGGAGCCATAAGGAAATTAATTGGCTAATGAGGGTGGCACCTTTTTGCAATTTTGCGGTGGCAGTTCCTGCTAGAGTGCCGGAACTGCTGGAATCTGTGGCACTGGGCGGGACCGCTCTTTCCACGCCAGGCCTCAATCTTGATGTCCGGCATGTTGAGCAACTCGGTGATCTAGTAGATCCCGCGTACCAGATCCGGGGTGCGTTTGAGCAGCACAAGCAAGAAATAGCTGCATCTTGGGCGGTCTTTCCTAGCAAGTATCCGGGATACATGTTCTACCTCGTATCCCAGGTTATTTAAATCGGCGGCAATTTCATCGGTGGGGGTGTTTACCGGAAGGCCGTGGATGCCGACCTTCAGTCCTCGTTCCTGTGGGAGGGCGTAGGAATACCAGCGAATTTGTGTAGACTGGCTCAGGTCGACCAGGTACCGCTGCACGACCCGGTACTCCTTTTCGCACTGCGGGGTGAACCTCACGCCCTGGCCGTAAGGATTTGCGTGTGGGGCGTGTCCTAGGAGCTCCTTTATATTCCGGAAATGGCTAGTCCAATTGTCCAATTTCTCGACTATGAGTGGTGGGCAACGGGGAGGAGGCGGGGGCGGCGGCGAGGTTGTTTTCGTCGCGGAAGCAGAGATCGTCGCCGTGGTCATATCCATCGGCAAGGGGGCCCTCGAGGTCGAGGCCAATGGCGACCCGGATCCGGTCGGGGCGGCAGAAGTTGCTGCGGCGTACGTGGCCGGACGGTCCGGTCAGCACGTTTGGCAGGCGGAGAGATGTCGGATGACACCTTCTGTCGTTGCCGCTTGGTAACCTGCACGGGAGAGGCAGGGGGCGGGGGCATGGTGCTTGACGAGAGGGCCGGTGCGGGGGCCCTCGGAGTGGGTACACTTACCGCATGGCGTTCCTATTGCGGCGGTGAGGCCAGCGAGGCGGTAAAAGTGAGCTTGGTGCTCGCTGAGGCAGCTGCTGGAGGTTGGCGGGGGGTGCTCACCTCCGTCGTAGGGCGCGCGGGGCACGGCGGTGAGGCCGAACCCTGTTCGGCTGAGTGGGGCGGGGGCCCGGACTCGCTGCGGGTCGCCGTCGGAGGGCATTGGGGCGGGGGGGTGTCAGTACACCCCCGCGAGAATGCCGAGAACGGCCCGGGGCGAGCGGTGTCCGTGCCGCTCAAGCTGGGCTCGGTAGGAGTCAGGTACGCGCGCTCGGACGTGCGCGAGCTGGATCTCGATGAGGTGGAGCTGCGCGACGATCCGGAGCCGGCGCCAGAATGGCTGGGACGGTCGCGGCTATGCGGCTGTGAACCTCGGTCGGCCATGGTGGGAGTACAATATGTACTAGTGTACTATAAGTACATGGACATGTCACGATAATGTCACATAATGTTACACACACGGGACACAATGTAAATGTATAAAGAAAGTTAATAATAAAAGTACTCACACAAAAACACGGTAAAACTAAACACAAAACACGCTTTTAGTGTCAAAAGTTGTCACCGAGTGCACTTACTTTGCACGGGATAAAACTTTCAGGGCTGGCTCCCCGTGACCCAACGTTGGAACGAATTTCAGCGTGAGGCAGGCAAAAGGTTGAGTTGAGTTGAGTTTAGTTGATCCACACCTTATTCTATTGAAGTGTGTATTGAAGAACGCTGTTAAGAGTTTGTAGGCACTGCACTTTAAAGCGGGATCGGCACGTAGTAGGGCTACGACGTAGGCTACGGAGCAGCGGCTACGACGTAAGCGATACGGAGCGACTGAATACGCACGAGCACTAGTGGAGACAGGACGATCCTCCACTTGTATGAATTTCAGATGACGTATATATAGTGCCGATCATAGAAAATTCGATAGCGCGATTCAGGATTATGGCGCTAATTGGTCCGCCACAGCTTCTACCACCTTACTGAATCGACTGACATGACTCATGGACTGTACTGACTATATGTATATTTGGACTTTGACTAGACTTTAGACTTGACGATATAGGAATACTGTGTTGAAAATTGAAACGAAAGTTCTATTTCCCGCCTTTTTAACTTAACACTGGCAAATGGTTATAAGCCGATGCCATATTTAAATAAAAATAAAAATTCAATTTACAAAATTAGACAGTTGTCTCTGGAAACCTTCAAATCAAAGTTTTTGAAGTTTATTTTTGTAAAATGAATTTATCTTAAATGTTTTTAAACTGTTAGTTATATGAAATAATTTTAAATATACACTAATTACTCAATATTTAATGTAAAATGTCTCATAGTAACGTTTCCAATGGTGTAATTGGAAGTAATAAAGTTCCGTCGAGTACATCTGCGGGGAGTGCAAATGTGGCGATATCCGGCGCCTTGCCCAGAACAGAGCCACACTCCGGGCATCAAACCCAACAGCAAGGTAAAACCATGAGATTATGTGTTTGCGGAAATAGCAATTAAACAAACTACCCTAGCTCATGCTGCAATGTCGGTAGTACGTAAGTACCTACTTAGTTTTTGCTAGAGTAGCTTTGAATTAGCTTGTAAAGAGTGATTGAAGTAATTATATCTGACACCTGATATCCGATTTAATAATTTTGTAGTTGTCTAGAAATTTGGGAAATGTGGATCCATTGAAAAAACATTTCTATTGCCTACAGTATATAACTGTATGTTGTTTACTTCTAATGCAGACAGAATGATGCCCGTTGGACTTCAAGCTCTGTACTCCGCCTGCATGAAGGTCTACCCGGAACAACCAAACCCCCTGCAAGTTACAACCAGACTTAAATATTGGTGCGCAGTTTATTTCCATATTATAAACTATGTTCAGACTGCCTACACCACTTTGTAGTGTTTGGAAAATACAATAAACCTCTCTAAATACATAAACCAGGGTTGCCAACCCCTAAATTTTAAAAACTAGGATTTGAAGTTGGAAAAACCAGGGCAGTTCAGTTTAAATACAGGATGTAGTAAAAGAGTTGCAACAGATAAATTAATATATATTTAAAATAGGTTAAATGAAATACATGTGATGTTGTTAAACATTTTTTTCATAAAAGTATTTGAATAAAATTAAATAAGAAAGAAAAATTGTGAAAGTGGCGCACAAATTTTAAAATGTATAACCTTATCAAAGCGCTTTAAAAACCCAGGATGCTGCAAAAATTAGTACATGTCCTGGGAAAACAGGACAGTTGGCAACCCTAACTTAAACTTATACCCCCTTACCAATAAAAATATTTATACAATGGATAACTTATACAATGTCTTTGTCTGATACATTGGAAAAATCATTTGACAGACATAGACAGCAATGTTGTTTAAGTTATGTATTGTTGTATAAATATTTTTATTTGTAAGCGGGATAAAATTCTAATTTGAATACATTCTGGTACAATTTTTAAAATGTGTTTTTTTTTGTGTTAAATTAATAAAATATTAAAGAAAGTGAGTTTGGTTTTTTATTTTAGGTTGGGTGGTCATGATCCTCTGGACTACATCAGTATGTACTGGAACAACGGCCGACCAGAGGAAAACATACCACCACATTGGCATTATGTAAGGTGAGTCTAGTTTTTTATCTTTTGTTTATTAAGTCTGTAGTCTTATAATATTTGTGAAGAAACTGACTATTTAAAGGAAATTGAATTTAATTTAATTTAAGTCAACTAATGGATAGGTACAGCTGTTCAACAAAAGTATAAGTTACATTGTTAAAAATATCTACAATTCTCACCTAAATCCTTATGCCTAATGAATTTTGTAACATCACTTACATAATGTGCTTGCTGAAGACTGTTGAATATTCCAATAAATGAAGAATGTATAAAATGACTTTGCAGTTTTGGGCTCTCAGATCTGCACGGCGACGGTCGCGTCCATCCCGAGCCCTGCAGGTCGGAGAGCTCGGGGTACGGCATTGAGCTGACCTTCCGCCTGGCCGCAGAGGCGCGGGAGCCACCACTGTGGCCTGCCGCCCTGCTGCAGTCGCTTGCGAGATATGTGTTTACTACGGGTAAGGAACAGTCACAATGCTGTTGAAAAGTAATTGAAATGTGGCTAACCTACCAGTGGCGAAGGCTGGTTCTTCTCCATAGGGAAGCCCTAGCCGATATGTAAGTGTAGTAAGTAAGTGGGAAGTGAAGCCGATAGGAATGGAGTTATAGGACTCCCCACGCCACTGTAACCTACTATCCTACTACTGTTATAAATGTAAAAGATTGTGAGGATGGATGTTTGTGACTCTTACGCCCGAATCTACTGAATGGATTACGATTAACTTTTTATAGTACTATAATATCTTATGCATCAGAATAACAAATAGGCTATAAGTTATTAAATATAATTGCAATTCTTATGTTTCACTAAAACTCAAGAGAAACGATTTGGCTATGTTTGGTTGGTATCCTCTGTCAATCAATAAATTCGAATGGTACACTGGAAATGTCTGTGATTGTAAATTGCTTAGTAACTAAAGCCATAATTCTAGGAAACAAATTTTGTGCTGGAGACCATATATCATGGCATTCTCCGTTGGACGGCTCCAAATCCAGGATCCGACACCTACTAGTCGCTGACGATCCTCAGTTGGGCACAGTAGACACCTCTCATGGAAGTGTTTCTTTTGTACAGGTAAATACCGTATAGTCGCTTTTTCATCACACTAATATAATAAATGCAAAAGTTTGTGTATGTCCATGTGCTTATGTTTGGCTGTTTTTCACGCAAAAACCGAATAGATTTTAATTAAAGGATCATGCAAAAAATTGTATGGGATGTGTCACAACCCCACTCCTGAGGAGAATATCACCATACTAAATATCAGCATGGCAAGAGCTATTAACTGAGATAGGTTTGAAATCTGTTGGTTGGTGGGGACGATTTTGTGCATGGTCCTTTGACACACATAGTCTGTAGATTGGATTAACACATAAGCTACTTTTTATCCTGAACAATGTCCACCACTTCCCAGGTAGACAAATTATCTCTTGCGCAAACGAATATATATATATATATATTAACGATATGTAAACTTAATCTATATAACATTAACAAAAGTCAGATACATGCAGGTAGCCATCCTATTCCCATAGTGTGCGATCGTCAATAAAATCATTGACCCTATATCGGTATCTAGCTTGTGCTTATTTCTAGTGTTTCTACAGTGATTATCGCTTTTAGTTTTAAAATTACTAATATTCTTTCTAACATATAATACATTATCCAAAAGGTATTGAGAAGCTACGGTCAGAATACCTATTTCTTTAAAATTTTCTCTCAGAGATTCAAAAGGGGACATTTTGTAAATTGAACGTATTGCTCGCTTTTGCAGCACAAATATTGTATTACTGTCGGCGGCATTTCCCCATACAAGGATGCCGTAAGGCATTCTACTACGAAAGTAATTAAAATAAACTAATCGCGCAGTGTTTTCGTCAAAAATTACTCATATTTTTCTGACTGTATATGCTGCAAAACTGCGCCTATCTGCAAGATTATCAGTATGAGGACCCCACTGTAATTTACTATCTAGGGTTATACCTAGAAACACAGAGGTGTCCACTAAATTCATTTTCTGATCATTTAATAGTATATTGGTTTGTACTTGCCTAACATTGGGCAAAGTTGAATTTAATAGTATATTGGTTTGTACTTGCCTAACATTGGGCAAAGTTGAATTTAATAGTATATTGGTTTGTACTTGCCTAACATTGGGCAAAGTTGACTTTAAACATTTTGTTTTTTTAGAATTTAACCAATGTACTATTTTCGAGAGAGCACTATTTACCTCGTCGTAATCTGACAGTTGTCGCTTCAAGTAAAAATTAGTGAATGTCTTCGGCAAAAAGTACTTTCTCATTATCTTTAACAAGAAATGTATTTATGTATTTAATTTAATGTATTTAATTCAAATGTATTATATGTTAAAAAAAAATTTAAGCCTATTCCAAAAGAAAAGTGACAACCACAATTGCAATACCCGAAATAATCATAAGCTTGATGTACCAGTGACTAGACTTAGTAAAGTAAAGAATTCGTTTAAAGGCCAGTGTATACGCCTATACAATAAGATCCCAGAAAAAGTTCAAAATTTTTCAATCAATAAATTTAAAATAGTAGTTAAAGAACGTTTGTGTGCTAAAGCCTATTATAAAGTTAATGATTTTATGAATGATAGCACACCTTGGGAATGAGGTGGCCCCCTCAAAATTACATATATTATTGTACTATTGTTATGTAGTTCTGTACATGCCTTTTTTATATTTTTAAAAGAACAATTTTCCGTCTCTTTGATAAAAGATGGCCCGCGCGAGATTCTTACGCCGGCTCTTCTCGCCGGGTCGTTCCCGAACCGGTGGTAGGCATCATGTAGACCGAGGTTCAGAAAGTGTATAAAAAATACCAATTTTTAATAAAAAAAATTGACGACTTAAAGTGCACTAATAACTGGATTAAATTAGAGTCGGTAGAATCGATATAGGACTGAAATGAAACTTTAATATTCACCAACTTAAATGTGTTAATAATATATTTAAACTCAATTTATTTAAACTTAAAATTGTCATCACATTTCTTTATTGTATGATTCAGAGTGAGACAGAAGTCAAAGTAAAAAAAATATTCAAAATTGGTATTTTTATACACTTACATTTACGTCGGTTTACATGTATTCAGTTCATTCGTTACTTACATTGTCTCTGAGTAGTTTTACAGCAGCTGCAGGTGAGGAATTTAATTTTTTTATAGTTGAGACCGGAATGTCAGCATAAAACTTTTGGAAGACCGTTGCAACGACAGTCAGTAGTAATATTTTTAAAATCCTAAATATATTTTAATTTCCTTATTTCAGATTGTAGGTTGTACCAACAGAGAGTTGAAGGCGACACAAAGAGGTTCTGGATTCGACGTCTTGAAAACTATTGGGGAAGACCCAGGGTATGGAATATTTACTACTTCCAATTACGTATCAGTTTCAAGGTCATTTTTAATCTATTACTGTGGCTCGTCTGTCCGTCTGCCCTAAATAGCTAGACAGTTACAATTTTCATAGATTATGTTTCTGTTGCCACTATAAAAACAAATACTAATAAAAACAGAACATAATAAAATATTTAATGGACCTATGGGACAACAGACATGATATTTTGCCGTTATGTAATTTGTAGGTACGATAATCCGAAATGCGAAAATCCGAAACGCACTTGGCTGGTTTTTTTTAATCGTCTTAAATTGAAGTAATTCAATTTTACTTTACTGTCACCGATTGAATTGTAGTACAAGAAATGCGCCAACTTCACCATGTCTCTGCATCACCCTAAGGTAGAGAATGCCACAAGCCATTAAGTCCGCCTTTGTACGTTACGTGCATAAAGTGTTGTAAAAAAATAAATTATTTATTTTTCATTATGTCTTTCGTTGACATCAAGGACATACACTATTAGAGATATTTTTTCCTATTGTTCTCTGTCTGGTTGTCAGTGACAGATTACAATTTGTTTTGGATGTGTATGGGCCCTGTTGTTGACGTGGCGGGTGGGTGGCAGGTGCGGCGGCGCGTGGCTGGTCACGGTACTGCGGCGCGGGTCGGCGCGGCGCGTGCGCGCGAGCGGCGGCGCGCGGCCCGCCGACCTCGCCGGCGTCACTGCCAACGTCAGCTGGCGCCGATACGTGCCCGTGAGTAGCGACACCGATTGTCACTCGTCTCGTAGTTTTTACTGTGAATATAATGAATATAGGCAAAGTCCTTGCAGCCGGATTACGGCCGCCTACATTTCTTATTACTCTAAGTCTACTGTTTAACTCGAATAAGCGTAAACAAAAATATTTAAGTCATTGTATTTTTCTTTACTGCACCGTAAATAAGTGACATTTATTTCATCTGAAATGCCTTGAAGAAGCAAGATGACGAAGAAATGTATGGGCAGTGTAGCAGAAGTCAGACTACAAAGAGAGGGAAAGCCCATTGATATTCCCATCCCAATCCCACTAACGCCTCACATTTTCGTCCCATTTCCATCCTTCCCTACCTATCTAAGGTGCTCGAGGCCTGTGTATTTAAGCAACTGTCCAGGTTTGTTCACCTAAACGATATTTTGTCTCCACTACAATTGGGTTTCAGACCTGGACATAGCACCACCTCTGCACTATTAAAGGTTCTTAATGATGTGAGAGTAGGCATTGAGAACTCTAAAATAACAGTCCTTGTTTTGATAGATTTCTCGAATGCTTTCAATAATGTCAATCATGACATTTTGTTAACAATACTTTCTAGACTTCCGCTCTTACCTGAGGCTTTAAATTGGATCTCTTCGTATCTTCGAGGGCGTCAACAGTCGGTCGGCGGTACGCACGGATCAGTCCTCCTCTTCGTGGTGTAATCTAGACACTGGCGTCCCTCAAGGCGGTATTCTTTCTCCTTTGCTCTTCTCATTATTCATTAATTATGTTACTCTCAGACTTCGCAGTATGTATCATTTGTTTGCGGACGACTTTCAGCTCTATAGCCAAGCAGGAGTTGATAGTATGTCGAGTGCTATCGATGAGATTAACTGTGATCTTAATTTCATAAAGGACTGGTGTAAAACAGACAGCTACCGTATGTCAAAGAGTTACCGGCACATTGCGTTCCCTTTATCGACATAAAAACTTTTTACCGACACATATCAAAACCTTGTTGGTACAGTCTCTCATATTCCCTATCATCGATTATGGTGATGTGTGCTATTTTGACCTCAATGCAGACAAGCTCGACAAATATGATCGACTACTTAACAACTGTATTAGATTTATTTACAATCTCCGGAAATACGACCACGTATCCTCCTTTCGCTCCAAGCACTGGTTGCCTGTGCGCCAACGTCGCACAGTGCGAGCCCTGTGTATGCTCTACTCTTTCCTTAACTCACCCAATTCTCCTGCTTACTTAAAGTCCCACTTCCAATATCTTTCTAGTAGTCATGAGAAATCCTTCCGCTCCTCAAATAATGCACTCCTCCTTTGTCCCCAACATAGTTCTAGTTTAGTCCATTTCTCCTTCCACATCCAGTCTATTCTACTCTGGAACGCTCTTCCTACGGAAATCAGAATGTCCACAACCAGAGATACGTTTAAGCGCAGAGTCCGACAGTTGTATTTAAAGTATTTGGCAGAATCATGAACTTTTTATTATAATTTTTGGTTGGTTAGTATCGTATAATTATGCAGTATGGTATATGTATAATATATATTATGTTTATTAAATCATTTATGTACTTGTATATTATAGTATAGTATGTAGGTATAATTAGTTTGATGTGTATTATGTTTATTTTAGTAAAATTTATATAGTTTGCTACGAATATTATTGTATCTATTTTTATCATTAGTTTTACACGATCTTTCGTATAGTTAAATTTTTGTATTTTTGTATTTTTCTAGATGGAAAGCACTTTGGTATTTTGACTCTGTCACCACCCTATGGTTGACTGGTAGAAAATGCCCTATGGCATTAAGTCCGCCATTGTACATTGTGCGGAAAGTGTATAAATAAATAAATATTGAAGGGGGGGAGGGGGGGGGGGTAGGTGAGACAGAAGGGTTGATCAAAGGCAGGTTAATATCGAGCCCTGACGTCACTGCGACCCAAGTGGATTTATAGCGACTTGGGGCTTGGGGATAGGGACCCTTTCTGACAAAAGCTTTTTACAGCAGCACTAGAAGTTGTCTTCAGACAAATTGATTGGACAGATCAAGGCCTTAAAAGCAAGACGGTGTACCTTACAAACTTAAGATTTGAAGATGACATAATCTTGTTCGCAAATTTAACTCAGGAACTTAACAAGGAATGCTGTGAGATCTAAATACACACAGTGAACGGATTGGCCTAGCCCCTAGCCTGGCCCTATATGAATATGTCAAAAACTAAGGCGATGAGTGATGAGTTGATGACCTGCACTGCATGAACCATTAAAGGAAACAACATAATTAAAGAGTATGTGGAAGAATATACATATATAGGCCAAGCGATCACTACAGGTAACATATCCAGCAAAGAGATCATGACGCATATAGGGCATGCATGAAACAAATATTGGTCTTACAAAGAGACAGAGAAGGATAAGCATTTCAGTGTATCTTTCAAAGGAAAACTATTCAACACCAGCATCCTCCCAATTTTGACTTATGGATTCCAGACATGGGCAGTGGGCACTGACAAAATCCCAGCTAACAGCTTTAACTAAAGAGAGAGAAGTATGATGGGAAGAAAGGCAAGACATACCTTAATCAGAAAAGCAACAAAGGCCCAAGATGTTGTCACAAAATTAGGAACTTTTAAGGGAAAATGGGCTGGCCACACTATAAGAGGGAAAGAAAAATGGAGCCAGTGTGTAACTGTATGGTATATAGAGACAGAAAGAGGAGGAAAGGGAAACCACTAAAACGATGGGAGGATGACCTGGTGAAGTTGGCGGTAATACCTGGACGAGGCTCGCAAGAGATACAGAGAAATGGAAGAGGCCTTTGCCGAAGGGCATATAGAAAAATAAAACTTTAATTTAAAAAACATATTGCATCCAGATAAAGAAAAAAATTCTGAATAGAGGGCATAAGTAAATAATTAAGTGACATTTAATCTGGTAGCATTATAGTTCGCTATCGCTATTGTCACTTTGTGAACGTTCAGATTTAATTAGATCTGAATGGAATATAGTAATTGTAGTTGTCTTAACCCTTTTGTAGTGATTTATTATTTCATGATTTTTTGTACATTTACCGCTAAATTGTTTCCTGTAGTATTGCTAGCTCGCCAGTCTAATAGTTTTAAATTGACATGTCCCAGGAACCTACCAATACCTTTATTTGACTTAATTTCAGAGCTCGGAAGATGAGGAGAAGTTATCTTCGAGTGTGGAACGGCAGATTAAGGAGGCCCTGCAGCGCGGCCTCAGCGTCATGGGCGACCGCGGCGCAGAGGGTCAGTCATTATAATATAACTGTTGAAGTGAAAACTTCTATAATGCGGTAGGGCATTTTTTTAAATGAGAAAAAACCAACTTGCGACATTGTTACGACATCGGTGCGGGATGGGGTAGGGCGGGACGGGCGGCTCGCGCGATCCAATTTGGCGTGTGCGCTATACACACGTCATAGGCTGTTGATATTGACACGGTATTTGTTAAATGCATAAACAAATTTTGAATAAAATATAAAAATTGCTTATATTTAAGAGTTATATTCAGTCATGAAAATTTGGGCACTGACAGGTAAAACACCCCGTTACAGGGTCGGTCAGACATTAGTCCTAGAAATTTTATTGTGTCTGCTTCTTTTATATTGTGTTATAATATTTAAATTGCATTATTTTTGTTTTCCTCAGATTAACCTATACATTATTTTTATCTAGCCAGAATATTATTTAAGTGCATTGTTTATTTGTTGTTTGTATAATAGAAAATTTTGGCATTTTACTAATATTGTTGTATCATCTTAATTAATTTATTTTTAACAAATATTGAAAGCAAGGTACAATACAAACTCGGTGTCACAAAAACCTAGAAGGTTTGTTCGTACACCGGCGCATCTATCATCAAATGCTCAATTTAGATATTATAACTTTACTTATTAACTTAGAACAAAACGTTAGTTTAATAACATAGTAAAATATAAATACATACAACCAATGATGTTTACAGTTTCAGTCGCACTCACGGTAGGCACGAGGCGTCTAATGCGCGAGCGGCGCGGGCGCACTCACTGTGCAGTGCGCCCGCGCCGCTCGAACATTGGGCAACAAAACTGGTATCGCACGCGTACAGGGGAAAATAGTTAGGTTTTATAAGTTTTATTTTGAAGTTTTCTTTTAGGATGGTTTATTTAATCATATCTTATATGCGAATGGTCTTACAGAACGAGAAAACTTCATGATAATTATTCTTATTTTTAAGATATTTTTTTATCTTATAGGGGACTATAGTTTTAAGTATTCTTAATTGAAGCTCGTATATGGAATTTAGATTAGTTCTGCAGGTTCTGCTGGAGCTGCTCAGGCCGTATGATATAATAGATTCTTCTAGGTATATATGTATCAAGTAGTAGACGTGTGGCAAAGGGAATATTATTTTTGACTATAGTAAATTTTGCTAGCGAAGCGCGAACGCGAGCTACTAGTTTCGGTATTATACCACTCCTGTTTTGGCTCGCGCTCACATACATGCAAGCTTAGTCTTGCTGTTATTGACCACAAGACCAGCGTCGTGAGACCATTTAGCTAACAAGGTAAAGTCTTCTTGTAAACGTGAAAGGGCTATGTGTATATCGTCGTGGGCTGAAACGAGACATATTGTGTCGTCGGCGAATTGACAATTTTTACAGTTTTTAATTAAATAAGCGGCATCGTTTACGTAGGTAATAAAGTGGCATGGTCCTAGCACCGAGCCCTGCGCTGTTCCTTCTGTCACATCAACTGCGATGCTTAGCTCGTCGCTAATCTTTACTACACATGTCCTATTAGTTAAATAATTTTTACACCACTTTAGTAATGGGTCTCGTATACCGCTTTCTTCTAATTTATTTATAAAAGTCATGTTGAAGTGTATCGAACGCCTTACCTACTGTAGTCGATAAAAACTATCAATACATGTTTTCGGGCATTAAATAGTTATAAATAGTGTTAGTAAATTTAGACAAAAGTTGTGTTGTGCTTTTCTTACTTAAAAATCCATACTTGTTACAGCTTATTATGTGGTTATCTAAGAAGAATGTATACATTTGTTTACTGATAAATTTTTCGATAATTTTGTCAATTGTGGTCAGTATGGTTAAAGGAGGTTATTATCATAATCTTTATGGCTTCCCTTTTTATGAATTGGCCTCACTATACGCTTTTTAAGATCAAAGGGGTATTCCCCAGTTTCAACAGACGTGTTTATTAACTGGGCCAAGACTGGTGCTATCTGCAAATAAGATAATAAGATGCTTCGTTTTTTTAACATCTTATTTATTTGGAGGTTTTTACACATAAGTATATGACAAACCCATCGTAACTTATACAAAATAAACTTAAATTAAATTCTGCTGTTGTCGCTGTCGTCATTAATATAATATGTAAGAAATATAAATTTACCAATCATACTCCCTTGTGGAACTAAATCTATTTATATTTTAATCAATTTTTGTAATTTTTGTAACTACATACTTTCTTTTATTTGAATAAGATTTTATCCAGTCATATCCATTTCCTCTAATTCTATATCTTTCTAATTTATACAATAGTATTATGTTGTGATTAACAAGCACAAAAGTCTTTGTGATGTCCAAGACAATTGCAATGATAGGCACTTGGATATTTAAAGTATCATGTACCAAATATTTGTTGATGCAAGTGTAATGCAGGCCGCATTGCACTTGGGAGTCGGCACCTATATTATACATCTTTGCCAGCCTCATAGTTTCATTCGTGTAGATTGTAGAAAATATAATGTATTCAAGTGTATGCAACCCCTCATCGTCAATTATGATATAAAATATAACTTTATCATGCAAATCAATTGTTAATGGTCTGGTTCGGTGGGACAAGTCCTCGACCTTACAGAGAGCTGGTGTGAAATAAAGACCAAGAACTTTACCTCCGCTGATGTTGCAAAAACGAGCAATTATCTCTGGTCTGAAAAACAAGCAAATGGATTTCCGCATTTAAATATGTTTTTGTTTTATATTTTTGGGTACAACATATTTCCATAAATAAAATAGCTTTTTCTTTCGTATACCAGGGCACAACATGTCGACGGACAGCTTCGAGATGTCGAGCGTGGAGCGCGCGCTGCCGCGGCTCCCGGGGCTCCCGGACGCCATGGACGTGTCCACGGTCTGTAGCTCGGTTACATACAGACACAGTGAAGTCAATACTACACAGTAAACAAAATATTTAGCTGTATTGTAATGCTGTGGTGTCATCATCTCAGGTGCTGTTGGGATTAGCAACACGACCACTAACTGAACTATGTGAATGTGTTGAAATTTGAATTTCAGCTACTGTACAACCGACACCCGAGTGTCAAAATTAAAATTTTAATGTATCTTGCTTCTTGATTTCAACACTAGCTTTCTGGGTACAGCCTTATAAAAAGTAGACTCGGAACTCCGAAGGCTAATTCGCGTAATTAAAAATGTTTAATTCGCAGTACAGCTCTAGCCGGCCCCTGTCACGCGATGTACTCGCGCGCGCTAAATGCCTGCCGCCAGCCGCATCGCGCATCGCGGGCGATCCCTTTCGCAGTGGGTTGTCGACAGTCGATCGCGACGCGCGCGTACTAATATATACTAAATTAACACGACGTCGCGCGTCGTCTGGCAATTTATGTGCTGTTCGTTAGAGTACGAACTACATCTTTTAATAAAACATAAAGAAAATCTTTCGTAGTCGTTAAATAATTTCAACTAAATATTTAAGTCGATGCTTTCTTTACAAAATTCGCGAGTGATAATGATGCGCGCCGGTCCATTCCAATACTTTTGTGGCGTTCGTCGCGCGGTAGAAGTGGCAACTCGTTCTCGACTTGACGCCGCTAGGGGGCGCCTCAAGTTGCTTACAGTAGTCGTTTCGCTGTTGTAGGTATTTCACGCTTATTGAATAGACGAGCCGAATGTTTATTAACCATTACATAAAAACAATTAGAATTATACATAATAAAACATTTGAAACTTAATATAAGCGTAACTTTATTTGCCTAATTAAATAACTAATTGTAAGCAGCAACCCCGATTATCTTGGCACTTAAATGCCATAAGAATAACAATCGAGTAAACTAGCGGTTAAGGTTCATTTTAACACGCGGCTGTCACCTTCCAGTAACTGTAGGTATTTCAAAAAGTAGGTTTGGAGTTTTTTGTATGGAGTGATTTATCTGTTACGTAGTAACTATTTAGTAATCTGTGGCTCTAGACTCAGTATATTTTGTCTCATTCGCACGCGGACGATTTGATGCGTATGCGAACGCGACCGCTTTACCTGAAACAATGAACAATGTTTAATTACGAGAATTGGCCTCCTCATCAGGTGTTATTGAATATGTGGAGGAGACGCATGCTTTTGTTTGTGTAGAGCGGGTCGTGGCGCGGGGGCGGCGGTGGTGACGTGCAGTATTTAGACGGAGTGCATCTCATCCTGGACGCCGAGGCCGCTAGCCTGCTGCCGCTCGCCATCGAGTGAGTTCAAATAAAAAAATAAAATTAAAAACGTTTTTATTTAGAATTAATTTGCAACTAATGTTTTCTGAATGTCTGCATGAAAACCTTCCACCAGTTCGGAAACTTAGCCTTCGAAAAGGGCACACACAAGAGCACTCTCTTCTTTTACTCTCGGACGGATGACTGTACGACTGGCGGACATTGGGCGCAGAACTGACTGTTTACATGCCTATCCGACGCATAGGTCATATTTCTTGTCAAACAATCGGGTGATGAACCTGTTATCCCAACGCGGGGATCGAACCCACGACCTCCGAAGTCGAGACCACTGGACCACGGTGGCGTCAAGTTTCAAGTTTGTCTGTTACATTAATTGGTTTGTACAATTTTCCATGAAAATGTTTCCAGCGGGCGCGTGCTGCACTCGCGGCACTTCACGTGGAGGCGCGCGGGCGGCGGCGGCGGGGGGGAGGGGGGCGCCGTAACGCTGGTGCCGCCGGCCGTCGCGGGCGCGTTCGTCACGCCCGACCGCCCCTACGCCGCGCGCGCCGGCTGGCTGCAGGTATAATAGGGCTTAAGAAGCCAAAAGTTTGCGAGAAAGCTATGATAAATACTACGCCACAGACATATTATGTACTAGCTTATGCGCGCGGGTTTGCCCGCGTTAAATTAGGTTTGACACGATATCTTTATAATTTATAGCGTATTCGTTATTCTGATGCATACCGGAGGGAATATTACTGTAAAGTTTCATCAATAGCCTTACAGTAGTTTTGTGTGAAAGAGTCACAGTCATACTCACAAACTCTCTCATTTATAAAAGTAGTAGTAGGATTATATTAATGAACGATTCTCCAGCTTCAACTTCAACTCCAGGTGCTGATACCGGATGATCTGGCGCGGGACATGTCGGTGCAGGCGCGCGAGCTGGCGCGGCTGGCGGGCGGCGACTCCGAGAGCGAGGACGAAGCGCCGCCGCCGCCCGCGCTGCCGCTCACGCTGCGCTGGCCGCGCCGCCGCCTGCAGTTCACCGTGCGCCCCGCGGAGCCCTGAGCGCGCTCACCGTACGCCCGCTGAGTTCTGAGCGTGTACATTGCGCGTTGAGCAGCTGGGATGAAGAGACTAAAAGTGAATCTCATGAAGTGCTTGTAAAGGACATGTTTTTTTTATTTGAAAGACACTAGTTAGTCTCCTTCACTTAAACCTAAAAATTTTTTGTTATTTTGTTTGTAATTGTAAATTATATGTTATGTTATTTCTTATCACACATGATGTGAGGATTGTATTACTTGTAGGAGGAAAGTCACTGGATAATGTAAATGTCAAATAGCTAGGATCATTAATGTCAAGTCTTAAGTTTGTCTAGGGTTCAAATTCCTTTGAGAAAGACAAAAAACACCCCAACCAACTTATACATAGAGAGTCCTGAACTATAATATAATAATAATAATATCTTCACACGCTGGACGCTTCACACCACGTCAATCTGGCCCCGTGCTAAGTATCCGAAAAACTAGGTGTTACAGGTACCAGACAACGGAAATATATTTAATACTATACATATTACAAATATTTAACATTTTTTTATATTACACATATCCATGTCCCAGGAATACAGAAACTTTTTTGTTCCTTCGGCGGTATTCGAAACCAATACCTCCGCCTTAAGCGCCAACGCGCTAACCACTGAGCCACAGAGGTCGTCAAAACTATGTGCACGAAATACAGACGTTAATATATCATTTTAATAGTAAAGGTTAACCGTTACTTCCCATAAGCACAACCGACAACAAATCGGACAGCCCACCTCAAACGTGGACCACGGTCTTGAGTTATAGACAAAGGTGAGCTTCGTAACTTCTATGTCTCCAAACCTACTCCTGTCGTAGACAATATGGTCATGGGTCTTGTCCGAGACAAGGTCTACCGAACCCCCGGGATGTGGGGGGTGATGAGATCAGGTCCGGAAGATTTTTTTTTTGATTGAACACGCGTTTTAGTGCTATTTACTGATCACAAGACTTGTGTTGTAGGACTAGGGCATACCACCCAATACGACCAAGTTCCTATCTCTGATAGCGGAATGAATGCCCGACTTGACGCAACACGCAATCCTCCAGATTCTTATAATAGGAGTATCGTAGACCGCTCACGACGCCAAGCTAAGACCCAGGCGAACCCCGTATCGCCACCTGTATAATATTCACCATATTCAGCCTACAGTTCGGCATATTCACCAATCACCATCTTAGGCCACACCTTATCCTTTGGACAGGGATGATATGCCAGAGCAAAGGAGTTCCACGCCATAAAAAAAACTGTCGAGATGCCCACCGAGTTACGTCGAGCGAACCCTTGTAGCTTCTGTGCAGCCGGCCGTCTTGCGACAGACTAACGGCAGACGCCGAACTTGTATGTATATTTTACCCCAATACTCATGTTACCCAATACTCATGCCTAATTTACCTGATTATTATATGTTACAAGCTCCTCGCGCACTACTACGTTTTTACAACTATGATCAACGGAGCATAGTTTAAACTGTTCCCAGCGCTAGGTCTGGAGATTTGTAAATAAATGATGTACAATAGATGTGTATACAAGCTTCATGATATTTATGTTTACTATCTTGATAAATATTTTTTTAAAGCTACTTGTAAATTTCATTCTAAACCCACCTATCTTTTATCGTATTACTAATTACTAAACTAAAGGATATTTTGTGCTAAAATTACAGCAGATAATATGTACCAAAATGTACATTTATTTAATTTATATTTATTGTGTACAATTAAACCAGTAAACCATATTATGATCAAAGGCTTCTTTATTTTTGGAACGTTATAAATAGGTAGATAGTATTTGTTGAATCTGGCAAAAATTACTTCTCGTGCCTCATATAATTTTATTTCCAGCTAGCATAGATGATATGTAGGATAACTGAGATCCAACTAGTTCAGAGAAATTAAACCAGTTTTTGTGTATAAGCGCCATCTATCGTGGAGTAGAACTAGTGGTTTATTTATTATTCAGTCTAAAAGGTTAAGTACTTACAAATTATCGATGAAAAAAATGTGTCCCACAAAATATTAGTAATTTTCTATCGGGTAGATAATAAGTTTATTTAGGGATGGGCGCAGATGCGAGATATAAAATGTTAGTTCTATTCAGCGATAGATGGCGACCTTGCATAAAAACTGGTTTGCTTTCTCTGAGCTATTGAAGCCACGTTGGTTTAATGCTTTAAGGAAGCAATATGTGGCGCAAGATATAGTCGGACAAGATAAGTATTCGTTTACACTGCCCGCTGCTATATATTATGATAGATTTTATGAAGTGCAGTCATAGTCCATGGAGGAGTATAATATTATTTACCTATTATCTGAAAGTCTGGAGAAACCAGCTATGTTATGTTATGCATAGACCTATAAAGTTCATTGATGTTATGACGTCCAACCAGTCGCTTATTAGGTTGCCAACATTGCCAAACTATTATGGAGTATTTCGCAATACCTACATACTTAATTATTTTGATCCTGCCTATAAAAAGAAGAATAAATATCACCAAATTACATCTAACATTTAGTACTAGCATACCCTGTTTTCGAGTGCCTTCTATTTATGATTCTACTAATTCACTCTCTATTTGTTTGTTTTCGTACGAGGAGTGGCAACGTCGCACCGAGCTCTGCCTATATTGATTAATTCTATAAATGGAAGCACGCATTTGCCTGGATACTCTCCCACCAATTTAGTGTTTCAATGCGTGGATCGGCACTTCCGACTTGTTTCAAATTTAATTATACAATATATTAATATTAAAAAACATAAGCTTCTTAGCAGTCGGGTAAAAATAAAAAGAACAGAAAATTAAAATTTGTACACCAAGCGCGCACCATCGCTAAGGGTTGTATTCCGATACTTCAAAATTCGAAAAATCCGGATTTTCCGGCGTTAAATAAAATCCGGATTTTAAGAACTTTTAGAATCTTGGTTACTATAGTGAAAAAATACATATTTTAAATATAATTGGGTACTCGAGACTTACAATATTCGAATAATTCGACATTATTTGTTGTACTGCTGAAATTATTGACACATTTTTCCATGTTATACAGGCTATTTGGTACAGCTTAGTCAATACGTTAAATGCATCTCAATTTAACGGATTGACTTTGACGAGGGATGAAGATCTTCTATAGTATGTATGGCCGATATTTGACTGTTTCTATGATATTCAACATTTTATATTTTTTCTGTAGTAGGTGGCCCACTTTATAAAAACACTGAATATGGTTTCAATTGCTCAAGTAGTAAGAAGTACAATTAGAAAATCTATACCCAATTTATACCTCTATTTTTTATATTTATTGAAATCTTACTTACAAAACATACTATTGCACTTTTAAGTTTCTACAATTATAGAATGCCAAATTAATATGACAACTTAAAATGAAATGTAGTGGTTTAACTAAATTTAATTATCTTCCAAATAATGTATACCTAAGTCCTAATACCTGAATCTTATGTTTATGATATCTGAATAAATCCTTTAAAAAAATTGGGAAGTAGTTTTTGAGTCGATAATGGCTGGCTGGTTAAAGAGAATTTTGCCGAATGAATAGAGGTAATAACAAAGTACTTTAGAAGAATCATCTTTACTCAAATATCTTCAAATTTATTGTCTTTAACTTCCGGCTGCCTGCTCATTAGAGCAGGCAGACGGAAGTTGATGGAGTAAGATGAGTGGAGATGTTGAGAAGGCAACCGGGAGTTGTTGGAGTCAGATAAGTGGAAATGGTGAGCAGGCAACCGGGAGAAGTTCAAGTCGGAAGTGGATGCAGCTGGGAGATCAGTGATCAGAACACAGAGATAAGAATAATTGGAGGTTTTTATTTTTTTATTATTTTTATAATTTTTAAATTAACGATTAACTTTTTTTTCTAGGCTTATTACGTAATATTTTCATAATTTTAGAATTTTAAATTAATCGAACTATTTTACAAATTTAAAATTAACCTTTGTACTCATGATCAGCAATGGTTATCAATTAAAAAAAAATAACTTGCTTTAACATGTTAAAAAATTGATGTTTTAATTTATGATAAAATGTAGTAATATGGAATAATATACAAAAGAGTACAAAATTAATAAAAGTAGTAAAAGGAAAAGCATTTTAATTAACTATTGGGAATAAACTAAATTTTAAATGTAATAAGTACGTACTTAAATGACGTTAATATTTTTAATTTGAATAAATTTATAATTTTAATGGAGATATATTAAAAAGAGGAAAAAATCCTTACCTACTCAATATTATTATTTTATTATGAGAGAATTCTCAGTCAAAACAAATGTTAAAAAACCTTCTTATGAAAATAAAACCCAAATTCTTACATCAAAATAACCTTTTCTTTGCATCTCTACATAAAGCTACAGCTATGTTACAAACTAAATATCACATTTCTAATCCTCTTCACAATGACATTACGTCACATCTCGTATGAACGTAAATATTTTATTAGTAAATCAATGTAAGTCACATCCAGTATAAAATCTCAGAAATGTAGCTAATCAACTTACAAAGTAGTTAAAAATATTTTAATACATTTCTAAGAAATAAATCTCGTTTTGAGATTTTACTTACCTAATCTTTTTTTGCCTATCCTATATAAGTATTTTACTTTACTTTTTCTAATAAAATTTTATTATATTTAGAACTAAAAGAAACCATGAAATAAAAACATTTTTTTTATTTTTTTTATTTAAGAAATAATTTCTATGTTCTAACCCTAATTGTATTGACTTTATAGTAAAATGGATATTGCATTTTTTTTAACAGAATATAATAATAGTATTCAGTACGTAAGGATTTTTTTTTGGAAATATCAAATAATAAAATTAAATATATACCTAATAATAAAAATTAAATTTGTTAAAATCAATTGTGCAACCATGTAAAAAAAATCTTAAGTCATATTATATCGTCAACATCCCATGACCCAACACGAATGTAATTAAAATCATGTTTTACAAATAAAATAAAAATAGCACTGATTTGTAGTAATTACTACTTAGAATAAGATGGATTAGTAAGAATTAAAAAAAAACAATAAAAAGTAATTAAGGAGGTTTTAATATTAAGTTATAAGGAAAAAAAATAATCATCCTTTTTTTCAAAAAAACGGGGTAGGTATATTCATGTATCACCTCCCTATATATTGTAATGTAAGTGTATTAAATAGTGAGTTAATAAACGTTATTCGCGAGCACAACATCTTTCATTGGACTCTCCAAGCCTCCACATTGCAGGCTATTCCACTTTTTTATATTTCTTTACTGCTGGAACATTTAGTATCTAACAAGATCTCACCTTAGCGAACAAAGACTTGAAGATTTTTTTCTCAAGATCACGATCCTTAAAGAACAGTAAGCTACTACCTAAGTAGTAAAAATCAACATTATTAGACATAAGTACCTTATGTCTAATAATGTTGATTTTTAAGATTTTAAATGGGTATAATAATAATAACTGAGTACATAATTAATTGTTTTTACGCACTTTGTTAGATTTTATTATGCTATCAGCTACGCATATTAAATAAATATTTTTTATAGATAGGAGTGTGTACATTATTCCAAATAACTATATAACAAAACAACTATAAAACTGAACATTGATGGAATTTATGAACTAATTAAAAATATTTCTAAAAGTGAAAAAATTAATATAATTATATAATTTTGATATAATCAGATTGTGTTTTTATTTATAGTTGTATTGTAATTTTAAATACTTACAACTTAAAATAAGAATTTATTTCAATTAAATTATAAAAAAAGTACTTAACCGATTTTTTTTATTAATGAGTGTAGGTTTTGCTAAAACATCGAAGTAAAAAAAACATCAGTATTATATAATATGCAATTTCTTAAAAATATTTTATAAAACTTCGAAAATACCAGGATTATCCGCATAATCCGGATTTTTGTGAGAAAAAATCCTAAAAAATCCGGTTTTGAAAAAAATCCGGATTTTGCAATCCCTATCATCGCCCATCAGTGTATTCAGTCCTACTTTAGAAAGTTAAGTCGTTATGTAAGAATTATAAGTAGCTACCGACAGATGACAATATTATATCCAAAGTTGTGTCGTGACCTTGAAATTTTACTCTTAACTCAGCTAATAAAGTAGCACTTAAAAAAATACGCGTTACTTTAAAGATTTACGCGTTACGTTACCTTGCTGGGGCCTGGGACATTATATTATTGTCTTGTTGTACAGTAACAAGCAATAATATTGAATATGTAAACTAAACGTTAAAAAGTTTCAAGTGCTCAAATGATTAATTTGCTACGTCCTTTTTAGTGTCAAGTAGTCAAGTAACCCTTATAGTTTCGCTCAGTCCGTCTGTTTAACTCTCTCTCTATCTGTCCGCCCTTCTATGAATATAAATGGATGAAATTTGGTATAGGGCCCCCATATACAATCCGATTTACTTTCAGATCGGCTGAACGGATTAAAAATCGTATCGTCTGTGTGCAATTCCGAGATCGCATCAGTCGGTCGGATGGACTGAAGCTATTCGTTCCAGTGTTGTCAACTCTGTTTTTGCGAAACTACTAAATTCGCGTTGTTTTCTACTAAAAACTACTAAAAGAGTATCAAAAAAGCTACTAAACTTAGGAATCCCTAAAAAAAAACAAAGAACCACTGCATTTTCGGTTTTACTATATTTAAAATATGATAATTCTACAGTTAAATAAAAAAAATATAAGTAGTTTTAAGTGACTTACAGACGCGTGCTTTTATTGTTTTTTTGTGCTTAGCTTACCTATAAGTACCATTTTGCATTTTTTGCACTGTCTGACTATTTTCTACTGAACAGTGATTTCCAGAACTCTTACATAAACTGATTTTGCCCCCAGTTAACCCCCAACCCCAAAACTTATTTCAAGCAAAATTATTTGCTTGAAATAATTTTTGGGGCTTAAAGTAGGCTTGTATTGACAAGCTCACAAATATCTTTATTTATAAAAAAATGCACATTTACAATACTAGTTTGTTACTAACGTTTAGATTTTAGTTGAAGGTTGAGATTGTTTTGATTTCGCATGTTTTTTTATATTAGGTTTATTTACACACAACGCGCATCTCATGTCATGCTCCAGGTTTAGACGGTTTTTGGCCTTTGCGTGGTACAAAACGGTACCAACATTTTCAGAGCTCTTTCAGCAAATTGATAGGGTATTCTGTAGTGAAGTACTAGTGGGTAAAAAATGTACAGAGTTCATAATTCTACTGTCAACTAGTGTAACTAAGTGACGATAGTTGCAACAAAATACAATTAATAAACACGACCGTAGCTCGCAGCAACCAGGAACGAACTGAACTTCTGAAGCGATTTTTCCGTGTATGTGCTCAAATCCGTTCAGGCCGAACTGACGTCAGTTATGTCTGGAACGATCAGCCTCTCGACTCCCACAGTAACATATTATAATAATAGATCTCGATTTTGGCATCATAAAATAATGTTAATTTTATATTTTAGGGGTGGCTCTCCAATAATGGGGATGAAAACTTTTTTTTTCATTTTACCCCATCGTACCCCAGGTCTTAGAGCAGTTAGTTTAATGCTCTTTGTGTGCAGTACTGTTGAATAGGGCAAGGTTTTATACATGACATTCGGACTAAATCTGTACGTGTGTTAAAGCTTTTTATTTGGTCCGGAGCAGACCACGGATTCGGTTGTCAACTTGGCGATTTTTCCCGAAATTAAGGGTAAAACCCTCTAGGGGGTATATTTTTAGGGTTAATTTAGAGGTTTGTATTTTCATGTTTTTAATTAAAATAAGCTTTAGAACTGTTATATTGTTTGTGAAAAAAAAAACAATCATTATAATAAAAATGTAGCTTTTTTCTATTTTTTGAATAGTGCCCATAAAAAATGGAATATTCGAATATCAAAATTTACGAATATTTGCAAGCCCACTTTAAATAAAAAGAGATTGAAAGTTAGTTTTCCTAATGAAAACAAATTCTGGAAAATAAGCTTACTTTTAACATGCTACTTTTTTGACGTTATATTTACACAAATCTTGGTTTAAAAATGATTTTCTTCATGTGTGCCGTCCTTTATTACTTTGCGGAATTTGATGATGTGGTAACAACATCAATACTATCAAAAAGCGCAATAATACAAATGTATTTTTAAATATCAGGTTTCGATTCCTTGTTTGGGACCTTAATAAAAAAAACAAAACATGCAGTTTTATCTAAATAATATCGTCAAAGGTTATTTAATAATACGCTTAATAATTGGTAGTGACAAACACTAGTCATCGTTTTTTTTGCTATTGAATTAAGCATTCCATCTCTTTCACGATTTTTTGCTGTTGAGTGAAGTGTAACAGTAATATAAAATGTCAATGTGTGTCGCGGGTCGCGGTACAGAAATTTTGTCAGTTTTGTAAGGATATAACGTATCCATAGTTATCAATGTCTTAAGTCTACACTCTTCTGCTTAACTAAATCATGGAGGAATTATTACTAACTAGCTGTTGCCCGCGGCTCCGCCCGCGTAAATACAGTAGGTATCTCACGGGAACACTGTACTTTTTGATAAAAAGTATCCTATGTTTTAATCCACTTCCAGAGCTTTAAACTACAACCACACCAAATTTCATCAATATCCGTTCAGTAGTTTTTGCGTGAAAGAGTAGGTAACAAACATCCATCCATACTCACAAACTTTCACATTTATACTAATATTAGTAGGATTGATCAGCAAATTCTCACTATAACAGTGAACTCGTCGTCACTACAATCATCATCTATCTTCACTATAAAAATATGTAACTAGTTTAGTAATGTGTACTTATTAATATTATTCCACTGACTATAAAAGTACCCACTAAAAAGAAAATGAATAATACAAAACTACAAAAATTACAAATAAAAAAAGCTACAACAAAAAGAAATCTCCCAGGTCGTCCCCACCAGGCCGAGTACCTAGAAGGCTCAGAGAGTTTCCTCGCTGGATTGCGATACTCACTCTTTGGGCCAGATAGGTGCCGGCTGTGGGATCCGGGATGGCCTCAACGAGTTTTTTCGCTCTGAAAATTTTGTGCGCACCCGGACCCCATGTAGGTACCCCACACGGTTTGGTGTGGTTTCAACCCCAAACGGTTCAAATATGAGATCCCCGCTAAGGTTCTCATATTTGCACCGCTTGAGGTTCTCCGCCTGATTGGCGGCCGCACCTACAAAACTCGAAGTGCCCTGGACATGGGACGGAGCTAGTGTATCGACGCAAGTAGCGTCCCATACTAGAGCCCGTCCCACTCTATAAGGGACCAGGGTCATTCCGTCTGGTCTCCTGCCATCGTCGCGCGTCAAACCAGAGAGTTCTAGCACAGCTGGTACTCCGGCGGTGACAAGAGCCCGACGGATGAGGTCGTTCAAGCAGTTAAAATATTGTATTCCATAATATTATTATGATCACTAACATGAAAGATGAACATTTAGTAGGTAGGTACCTACATCAATATTGAATATCGATGGGTTTCTGTTCTGTATTTACAAATTTGGTGGGTGAAAAATAGAAATAACATAAATAGCTGTTAACTTGTTTACTCTTCTGAGTTCCATTTAACCAATGCAACGTGAACGTGTTGTTGATGTAAATGTTCATAACGGCCTAGATACGCCGCGTGAGCCGCGCGCGACGTTGCCGCTCCGTGCGACAACAACAACGAGCGCGGAGCGAGCGAGGTGATGCGGGTCGAACGGCTGTCATGTACATAATATTCTGACGTAGTCAGGCAGCACACAAAACAACCCAACACTAAATTATTAATAAAACTGATGTGTGATACTGTTAACGTTACGCGTGTGTGTAGCTCGATAGACGCAGCACACCAGCGATATTACAGTGGTGGCCAGCAATCGGCAGACAATAGGGCTATAATGTTAAGCGAAAAAACATTTCTTAAAGTTTGTTATAGCTCCCTGCCATTAAATGATCAAGGTGCATTTTTTATGGAGCCCGTCTTCACCACTAACACTACAAGACATTATGTCTTAGAAAAATCTATGTTTAGAAATAAGGTCTAGAAAAATCAATTAAAGATATTTCAGGTTTACTGCTTATGTGAAGACGTTTAGGCAAAAAAATAAATGTCCTACTCAAAGCAAATATTATTTCTTTATATGGACGAGTTTGCGTTTAGCGGAGAGTCAGCCATACATGAGATGATTTTTTTAGTTTGAGTAGGTATGTCAATTTTTTTTATCCTAAACGTCTAAATAAAACAGTAAATCATGTGCCCAAAGTATCCGTAATTGATTTTCGGAGACGTTATAATATATCAAATGAAAGGGCTTGAAAAGTGTGTAATTTTATTTTATGACGAAAACTCCCTAAACCATGAGATCTTATGCTAATAAGGGTTAAAGCCTTAAAGGTTTAAAAAAACAATTCTGTATTTTAGCACCATTTCATAGTGTTGCTAGTAAGGAACAATACTTGGGAAGGAATGGTATACGGTAAGCTTCAGGAATGTCTTGTATTTTCATAAAATGCCTCATATTTTGAAGAAATTTAAGTATGGGAAAATAATAAAATGCTCAAAATAAGCCCTTTCCTCAATTTTTTCGCACACGATTACTTTCTAGAAATTGTTTCTTACTACCGACACAATCGAATGGTGCCATAATACAGGTGCATATTTTTTTTTTTCAAAATCTCCGGGTTCGAATCCTGGCTATAAAATAATAATATAAAGGCTAGTTACCTATCAAAAGTCTAATTATGTAGTTTTGTTGTTATCAATTCAATTTTAAATTTCAAATTCAATATCAATTTGGACTCGGCATTGGGTTGGACTAAATTGGTCTTCCTTTTTGTTTTAGACTTCTCTTACAACGCGAACGTTTACAAGAACAATAATTCACCCTGCACTAACTACCTATATATTTTTACTTTTTTTCGGTACATACCTAATATTTTTAAATTATTGTTGCTATTTAATTGTATGTAGGTATTTTAATGTACCTAATTGTTTCATCTGCATCATTAAATTTTTCATAAAGCCATTTCCTTATCCAGGATTCGAACCCGTAGATTTTGGAAAAAAAATAATACAGCCTGTATTTATTGAACCATTCGACAGTGTCGCCAGAAAGAAACAACTTTATAGAAAGTAATTGTGTGCAAGAGCTTATTTTTAGCATTTTTTTAAAGTTTAAGTTTGCTATATACCATTAATTACTTCCCAAAAATTACTCCTTACTGGCAACATACCTAATACATATTAAGGTAATATAATATATCTAAGGGTAATTAAGGTAACCAATAAAAAAAAACAATGAAACCGATACATATCTTGTTTAGTTAGTTAATTAAAAAGTCATACGTAAGTGCCTTACGATATCGAATATAGGGGCATTTAGCTTATTTCGATTATACTTTTTAGCATACAACCACTCCGGGTACACATGGCACACTTCATTTGGGGAGACTTGATCAAGTGCCCCTTAAATATTTTAACTATTGACTAATTATTGAGTTTTCCATAACCCTAAGGTACACGAAAAAGCATACAATGGCAGTGAACAATGTTATAAAACACAGTATTCGAATGACATAGCCTGATTAGCATCTTATCCTCGAAACAGAATAAAATATCACCTAACTAGTATAGTCATCAATATTTAGTGCGACCCGTTTAACTTAAAAAAAAAAACCAACAGCATACATAATAAACAACACGATTTATAGTTTCTAGCGCAAATAAATACAGGCATGTTTTACGTAACGCATAAACTAGCAAAAAATACAGTAAAAATGTAAGGTCAACAAAATCCGCGTAAATGTTGCAATACCCGCAGCGTTTCCAGCCGCGGTCCACTAGTCGAGTCTTTACTGAATACATATCTAAAAAATTATATGAAATTTCTACTTGATGTGAAATTGAAACTTTATGATTTACTAGCATTTGCTCGCGGCTCTACCGCGTAAATTTAGTATCCCACTGTACCTACTTTATCGGGATAAATAGTAGTCTATGTTTTAATCCAGAGCCCTAAACTACTAAAACTTAGGCCTTTTTATCCATTATTGGATGATTTATACTGTACTAGCGTTGCCCGCGGCTCCGCCCGCGTAATTATACAATCGGGTATCCCGCGGGAATACTGTACTTTTCCGGGATAAAAAGTAGCCTATGTTTTAATTCAGAGCCTATATACCTAGCCTACTATACCAAATTTCATCAAAATCCGTTTAGTAGTTTTTGCGTGAAAGAGTAAGAAATAAACTTACATTCACATTTATAATATAATATTAGTAGGAATTCTCCGACCGAAGTAACCACTTTTGAAATATTGTAGTGCCTGGGACAGTTGGTTTTTAAGTTGTTGGTAGTTGGGGGGTTGGGAGTAGCTCGCGGAAATTAACACCGCATCTAAGCATCAGTCGCTTCTAAGCGGCATCGTTATGCTGATTGATAATCGAGTGTATTTAAATAAGTACCCGAAAAACAAAAATAAAAATGGTGAAGTGTGCAATACATAGGCTGCACTAAAAGTATCGGGAATGGAATATTTCCACTGTTCCTGTCATATTAAAATATTTTTAATTTAAAACTCCTTGGTTTTAAAAATCGAATACCGTTTATTTATTTAAAAAAAGATTCTCGGTCTTGTCACAAGGTCTTGTCAAACTTGTTTAGTCGTTGAGAAAATGGAATTGACTCGAGAAAATTCTAGAGCGATGATTTATTATGACTTTCGAAGTGGTTAAACACAAAAACAGTGTGTTGACCGGATGATTTCTGCATTTGGTGATGAAGCCCCATCCAAAACCACAATTTATCGCTGGTTTGCTGAATTTCAACGTGGACGTGTCAAGCTCAGTGATGATCCTCGTCAAGGTCGTCCAAAAACTGCAGTCACCCAAGAAAACGTTGATGCTGTGCGTAAGCTGATTGAGGAAGATCGACATGTGACATACCGCGAAATTCAGGCAACTTTAGACATTGGCATGAGTCAAATACAAATAATCTTGCATGAACAATTAGGTGTAAAAAAGTTGTTTTCCTGATGGATACCGCATTTGCTCTGTGAAGAGCAAAAAGCGGCTCGCGTTACTTGGTGCGTCAGAACTCTCGAAAGATTCCACGCAGGATCCTCAAATTCTGTATACAACATCGTATCAGGTGACGAATCCTGGATATACGCGTACGAACCCGAAACAAAAAACCAGTCACGAGTTTGGGTGTTCGAAAATGAGTTAAAGCCAACAAAAATTGTTCGTTCACGGAGTGTTGCAAAAAAAATGGTGGCCACGTTTGTCTAGAAAACCGACCATGTTGCGACTATTCCACTTGAGGGACAAAGAACGGTTAATGCAGAATGGTATACTATCATTTGTTTGCCACAGGTCGTTTCTGAACTCCGTAAAGAGAACTGCAACCGCCGCATCATCCTCCATCACGACAATGCGAGTTCTCACACCGCGCACAGAACAAAAGAGTTTTTAGAGCAAGAAATCATAGAATTATTAGACCATCCGCCGTACAGCCCCGACCTAAGCCCTAATGATTTCTATACTTTCCCTAAAATAAAGAATAAATTGCGTGGTCAGAGATTTTCATCACCTGAAGAAGCTGTGGACGCCTACAAAACGGCCATTTTGGAGACCCCAACTTCCGAATGGAATGGTTGCTTCAATGATTGTTTCCATCGTATGGAAAAATGTGTCAAATTTCGCGGAGAGTACTTCGAAAAGCAATAAATACATTTTTAAATAGTAATGTTGTGTCACTTCCTTGATTCCCGAAATTTTCAGTGCCGCCCTCGTATGTGCAAAATCACTTAACTCTCGGTCCGTCGCGCGGAGACTTTCAAAGTGTATGTGTACGTGTGTTTCTGCGCAAGGCTCTCAGAGATCCCACGCGACGATTGGCGTAAGTAAACAGTTGTTATTCATTTAATAGGTTTTCTTTGTTTAGCGCTTATTTTTGTTTTTTTTTTGTTCTAGGATATTTATTATAATGCTTAAATAGTCGATCAACAAACTCAACGTATCCTCAGGTGGTTGGAAGAAGAAGATAAGGAAATTGTTGGTGGTGAAGAGGATGATGAAGATATTGCTGTTTATTCGGATGAAGTCAGTGATCATAACACAGACTCAGAACAGGATTGCGAAGAAGATGATCGTCCTGAACAACTAGACCCAGCAATGACGTCGAGCAGCGATGAAGATGAGATGCCATTATCGGAAATGTCGTCGCGTAATTTTTATATTGTCAAAAAAAGCCAAAGGCACGGTTCTTACACGACTATTTGCAAATGGAAGAAGACTCCCTACCCACATGGCGTTAGAACACGACAACAAAATATAGTAACATTATCGGAAATGTCGTCGCGTAATTTTTATATTGTCAAAAAAAGCCAAAGTCACGGTTCTTACACCAACCCACAAGGCGTTAGAACACGACAACAAAATATAGTAACAGAGCCTGCAGGTCCATAAACAAGCGCAAAAGGTTAGTAGCCCTTTAGAGTCTTGGTCATTGTTTATGGACATAGAAATATTACAGGACATAGTAACTGACACAGATATAAAAATAACGTCAATACAAGTAAACTATGAAAGAACGAGACTACGGTCATACAAATATGATTGAACTAAAAGCTTTGTTTGGACTACTGATGGAACTGGTCTAGATTTTTGTCGGTTTAATGATATCCATACACGCATAGAGCGAAATGTGAGTGACAAACTGGCACCAATCAGGTCGATTTATGAATTGTTTGTCAAGAATTGCGAGAAACATTATAGAAATATTGAGTATGTTACTATTATAGACGAAATGTTAGAAAGTTTCCGAGGTTCTTGCAAATTTCGCCAGTATATGCCCAACAAACCCGCCAAATACGGCATCAAGCTGTATGGAAATTTATGTAGGAAAGCAACCAGAAGGACCATTTCATCAAGACACATCGACTAATGCTCTTGTTTCACTAATGCCTTACGGCTTATTACACCAATAACAGCCACTGGACGAAACGACACCATGGACAAATTATTTACAAGTGTTACTCTAGCGGAAGACCCACTCTCAGATCACAATTTGACCATGGTGTGGGTACCGTTACGAAAAAATAAAACTGAAATTCTAAATGAATTCAAGAATAAGCACATGGAAGATCATACAACCACTTTTGGCTTTCAGCCCACGAAAACTATGCTATCTTATTGGACAAAGAAAAGTAAATTTGTTATTATGCTTTCAACGATGCACTACAATGGCGTCTTCAATGACAGCAGTGAGGAAAAATTGCCAGTAATTATAGATTTCTATAATAAAACTAAAGACAAAGTCGACAAACTCATTGGTACCTACTCAGTTGCACGAGTTTGTAACCGCTGGCCTCTGAGGCTTCTCTTTACTTTCCTCGATGTTGGGGCACTCAATGCTCATATAATACTGGATACAGTCAACCCATCAAACAAAATCCAGCGAAAAGGTTTCTTGAAAACATTGGCGTTTGAACTGTGTTCTACTACGGAATTCTAAAAATGGGTTAGGTTAGGTTAGAAAATTTTATTGCATTCAAAACATCTTTAAATATGAAAAATCAGAAGGCGATAAATCATTACTTTTCATAGATCAACTTGAAACTATAAGGGTTCCTTATAGTTACTACGGAATTCTAAAAATGGGTTAGGTTAGGTTAGAACATTTTTATCGCGTTCAAAACGTCTTTAAATATGAAAAAAATCAGAAGGCGATAAATCATTACTTTTTATAGATCAACTTGAAACTATAAGGGGTCCTTATAGTTACGGAACCCTTATAGTTTCAACTTTCATGTTGATACTTGAAACTATAAGGGTTCCGTTATAGTTTCAAGTACGGTTTCAGGTACGACTTGAGAACCGCTGCATTATAGGAACATTACGATTTTAACAGTCGGTACTCGGTAGTTGTAAGCCGTAAGGTATGTTACCGCCTTGTAGTATTTATTACACTGCAACTGCAATAAAAATTCGTAAACTGTTTTATTAGGTTTCATCATAATATGGTCATAATGTAATAATTTCACCGCTAAAAATATACGTAACGAAACGTCACACACCTGCGCGCGTCATAAATATTATCATTTGATAATTATTTCGTGTGACTCATCATGGGTTTCTACTTGCGGGTTGCGAGTAAAGGCCGATTTACATGTCAATAAGTATAGCGAGTTAACTTGCGTCATCGGCGTGTTAAGTTGTTATTATAGTTTGAACGGCAAAAGCGAGTAAAGTTGTAAGTTGTTAATTAAGTTGACTTAAATAGATCGCCATCCTATGTTTCGGCGAGTCCAGTGCGAAGTGACCCCCCCTCTCGCGTCTCCCCCACCCCGGCAACTTAACTCGCCGGCGTGTAGACGGCCGGGTTTAGTAAAGTCCATTAGTTTGCGGACAGCGGCCGCGGTAGTGGTCATGTGTTATTGTTTTTAGTCGTGTAAAAATGAAGTGGTCTGATAATATTACCTTTGCATTTGTAGAAGAATACCTAAAACATGAGTGCTTATTTAATTCAAAATGTAATAATTACCGCAATAAAGTAGCTAGAGATGCGGCAATTATTAAAATTTGTGAGGTTATGAACATTTAAGTGGTTTTGGCCCAAAAGAGGTTTTTTTTTTCCGTCCCCCTAACGTGATCAGGGCTGTTTATGTTATTTTTGTTCTTTCATTTTTTCCTTACATTATTTACAGTTCATAGTATACAATAACATCAACTTTATATTTTTACATTCTTTTATCAAATTACAAATCTTACATTATTTTAATCAGGAGTAATCAATAGATTACAGTCAACAGAGCATATGTCAAAAACCAATAAATCCAATAAAATAATAATAATAATAATTCACAATAATAATAATTCCCATTAAAATATTCATTAAAAAAAATGATTCCAGTAAAAGTCTCAGTAAAATACAATTATAATATCAACAACAAAACGACGGCACAAAGTAAAAGACTAACCTAATATCACAGCAAAACATATTATACAATAGAACCTAACTAATGTCACACTAAAATATCACAATTTTTCTTACATACTACACCCACTATCTTCTTACAAAAGGCGAGGAAGATGTCCTCTTTTTGCCCCCCAGGATGGAAGGCAGATTCTCACCGGTCATGGATGTGCCCAATTTTTGCTCAATATCATATCTATTGCTAGCAAGATTGGGCACTCCAGTAACAGGTGAGGAACCGTGTCCTCAACTCCCGGCTGACACGAACACGACGGATCCTCCTTCAGCTTGAATCTGTTCAAGTAGAATGCGAATCCACCGTGTCCGGTCAGAATCTGTGTGGTGTAGTGTGTGATGTCTATTTTATTGACTATCTTGTATGCAGCAGCAGCGCTTGGGAAAAAGAGCTTCGTGACTCCGGCCGTCCCTCCCACTTCGTATCTCCTGTCCCATTCCTCAACCGTATCCTCTCTTAATATACGCTTGACGAATGAAACAGGACACAGATCGTAGTCAGGTTTCCTTTTCAATCGCAGCGCGGCCTCCTTGGCTAATTCGTCAACCTTCTCATTCCCTCTCAACCCTGAGTGCGCCTTAATCCAAAACAGGGAGACCTCCCACCTCTGCGATGCAGCTTTTCGGAGGGCCGCCCTTGTTTGCACTGCCAGGGGATGAGGGGAGCTAAGGGTGACTGCCTGGAGAGCCGATCTGGAATCGCTAAGGATACCGACCTTCGCCATTCCACTCTTGCAGGCTATACTTACTGCTCTCTAGAGCGCTAGAAGCTCGGCTTGGTAGACGGTGCAATACGGCGGCAACGCAACGCAACTTGAGGGCCTTCGTCTCGGCCTCACCCTTCCATACGGAGAGTGCGGCTCCGACTCGACCCTCAATCTTGCTGCCGTCCGTATAGATCCTATGGACGTGGCTGTTAACCACGTCTGCATATGAGTCCTCGTCCACCAACCCGAACCTCAGCTCTACCTGCTCTGTCAGATGTGGGTCCTCGATCGCTGGAGCCATTCGTTCCACCGACCTGTCCTTCAACACCGGGTGTGGTACCCTTCTTGATCTCATAGAGCCTCGAAGCTTCGAGTATCCTGAGATCAAGAGGGAGTATCCCAGCCAACAGAATCGCAGAGTTCAGGGAGACGGTCCGATATGCTCTGCAAATCTTCTGGGCAAAACCCCGTTGGACGGAGTTGAGCCTTTTTTGGACCCCCATCTTTTCCACGGTGGGTGTCCACGCTGCTGATGCATACAAAATAGTCGGTTCTATAACCGCTGTGTAAATCAGTCTTATTACTTGGGGGTTAAGCCCCCACCCTACACGAGCTGCATGCGCTAATATCTTATAGCGGCTGATGGCCTTTTGGCAGACATTGCTGACGTGGGCGTTAAAAGTCAGCCCGCTATCGATTACTAGCCCAGGATTTTTATTTCATTTCCCAAATGAGGTTCTCTCTAAAATAAAAAGTATCAGGTCGACAAGAACTTAGAAAAATAAGCGATTCCAATAAAAGTGGAGCAGGAACAAATGATGTTTGACATACCAACATTGAAATGGTTCACATTATACGATGATGTCATGAAAGATAAAAATTTAACACCAAAAGAAAGTCAAAGTAATTTGGTAAGTAACTAGACTGTTTTATTATTTCGGGTACATATATTTAATGTACGAGGGCGGGTCAATAAGTCCGTGACTTTTGGAATAAAACACAGATTTTTTGATAAATAAATCATTTTATTTTTCAACGTAGTCCCCCTTGAGCTCTATACACTTTGTCCAACGCTTCTCCAATTTTTTTATCCCTTCCAAAAAATATGATTTGTCGAGGTCCTCAAAATAGGCCTTTGTTTGCGAGGTGACTTCATCATTGGAGTCAAATCTTTTTCCACCGAGCCATTTTTTCAGGTTTGGGAACAAGAAGTAGTCACTCGGAGCCAAATCTTGAGAATAGGGTGGATGTGGGAGCAATTCATAGCCCAATTCATGGATTTTTGCCATGGCAACTGCACATGTGTGCACCCTTGCATTGTCTTAGTGAAAAAGAACTTTTTTCTTGGCCAAATGAGGTCGGTTTTTTTTCAAATCCTCATTGAAGCGGTCCAATAAGTTGGCATAATATTCCCCATTAATTGTTCTTCCCTTTTGAAGATAGTCAATGTGGATTATCCCACGTGCATCCCAAAAAACAGTCGCCATAACTTTATTGGCTGACAAACCCACCTTGGCCTTCTTTGGCGCCGATTCACCCTTAGAAACACACTGTTTTGACTGTTGTTTGGTCTCTGGTGTATTGTGATGGATCCATGTTTCGTCCACGGTTAAAAAACTCCTCCATATTGTGATTAAACAACGCCAAACCTTCCTGTGAAGTTGTTACACGATTGCGTTTGTGGTCGACTGTGAGCAAACGCGGCACCCATCTTGCGGAAAGCTTTCTCATGCTCAAGTGATCATTCAAAATTGAAACCACTGAGCCATGCGAGATGCCTATGGCTTCCACAATCTCTTGCACTTTCAATCTTCGGTCGGCCAACACCATATCGTGAATTTTTTCGATTGTTTCGGGTGTAGGGACCTCAACTGGGCGTCCAGGACGTTCGGCATCTTCAGTGCTTGTAAGGCCACAACGAAATTCAGTAAACCACTTTTTTACCATTGAAATCGATGGTGCAGAGTCCCCATAGTATTTATCAAGCTTAGCCTTGGTCTCGGTAATGGTTTTTTTTCGCAAAAAATAATGCTTAATAAGCACACGAAATTCACTTTTTTCCATTGTTTCCTTAAGTTACTGGATAGTCTGATAAAGATAGCTGTAAAACACAAACTAACTGACGCAGCAAGTTCAAATTTTGATAGGAGTCAACTGACAGATGCCTGTTGACAGGAGTAGTGTTGCTTTTTCAGTAAGGAGGTTAGAAATTCAAAAAGTCACGGACTTATTGACCCGCCTTAGTATCATTCTTAATGCCAATTCACGGAGCCATCTCCAACAAAATAGCTAGCGGAATTATCGCGCACCATAGGGTCGTCCTCCGATTGCTATTGCTTCTAGGTAATTGTATGAGACCATTGCTTGGCACATCTCTCCAATTACCAAGTTTTATTTGGCCAGTGTTGATATCTTCTTCGTCGATTGTTACAAAGTCATCCACACTTTTTAAATACCTGAGCCAGTTATGTAAAGTGCAGCAAGCCTTTACAATTTTTATAACTTTGTCTGGATGAAATGGTAGAGGTTTTTCAAATATGCTAAAACGACTAACTAGAATACCGAATGCATTTTCAAGTATACGACGGGCTCGAGAAAGTCTGTAGTTGAATACTTTCTGAGCAGTGGTCATATTACCGCTTTCGCCATACGGCTTCATTAAATAAGTTTTCAACGGAAAAGCATTGTCCCCCACAATACAGTGATTCGCTGGTAGCAGTGGTAGCATACTTTCCAATCGATTGCTGATGCTACATCTTTGAAACACGCCTCCATCGGATACTCTGCTACAACAACATCGTCAACCACAGCCATGAGCACTATGCTATTTTGATGTTTGTAATTATAGTAATAGCTTCCTGCTTCAATGGGCGCCTTTATTACAATATGCTTTCCATCGATAGCGCCACAACATCTGGGAAAGTTCCATTTATTTTAAAAACCATCTGCAATTATTTTCCACTGGTTTTCATCACTAGGAACCTGAAACCAAAATTTTTATTTATGTATTATTTTCAGAACTCTGCGGAGACTGCAGTGAAAGGGATAACTACACCCGTCGACGACTCTATCAGCCAGGAAGTTCCAGAGTCTAGCAAAGATTCTCAAGATACACTCATTACACAAGCTAAGAAACCTGTGTATAGTCGCAAAAGAAACATCAAATATTTAGAAAACTTGGTGGAGAAAGTCAAAGCTGTTGGAGATATGGTGCAAACTCCAGCGGCAAATAACGAGTTCGATATTTTTGGGAGAAGTGTCGCTGCACAATTAAATGCTATGCCTCTTTTGCTGGCATTACAAGCGCAATCAAATATTCAAAATTATCTAACATCTCTTCGTATGCATATTATAGCGAATCCGTTAAACCTTCAAGCTTTTTCCCCTTCCCCACCGTCAGTCACGACATATATTTCTTCGCCTTCACCAACAGTAAATAGCTCCGTTTCAGGAATTTCTTTAGACAATAACACTAAAGCGAATCTCCAAGCACATCCTCCCCCAGCAGCGTCACTAGCAACATACAATATACCTTCACCAGTGGGTCCAGTGGTTATAAATAGTTCAGTTTTAAAGAGTAACTATGACGAATCTATAGGTGATCAACCTCAAGATCTACAGGGCGATTTAATAGAATTGGCTATTATCAACACAATAAACAATTAACTGACTTATTTTCTAGATGCCATAAGTTCTATTTATACAATTGTAGTTTGTATGTTTATACCCACACAAGATATTTATTATTGAATCAATCCAAACTTTCTATAGCCAGGGTTTTTTTTGAAATAAATATAGTAATTCGAATAATAGTTTTTTGTTTCTTACCTGTATATAATCCTCGAGTGCTTTGTAAATTGCATCACACACTTCAGAAATCATGTTTGATATACTAGATTTCGAGGTTCTGAACATGTGCGCTAAAGTACGCAAACTAGTTCCATTAGCAAGCATGTACAGTATAATTTCTAATTTCAATTTAGCCGGTAAATCACATCTCATGAACGTATCCGATATCTGAATCGTAGGCATAATTTTATATAATAAAAAAAGAAATGAAGGCTCAGTCATTCGTAGAGCATATCTGTATTCAACTGTGTCTTCTTCAGACAATTCTTTTAGAAGGTTACTGCTGACACCACGTTCCTTTCGAGCAATCCATTTTCTTTCCCACATTCGTGTGGGTCTATTCATTTCTATTACTATTTCGTTCTCAATGTGTTGTAAAAGTATTGTTACTATATCTCTTAATATAGCACGTAACTAAATTTGTGTTGAATAATTCAACGTCCATTTTTTGGATTAAAACTACTGACTCAGAGGAGAAAAACAACCGACACGACTTATCCTATTCTCATTGCGGCAACTTATGACTACTATACTCGCCTACGAAAGGACGCAACTTAATACTTACAACTTAATACTTAACTGACTGATTTATTAACTCGCTACTGTACTTATTGAAATGTAAATCGGCCTTCATAGTTGTTTTTTAAGTACATACCGATGTAGTTGAATTCAGTCTTTGGCGCAGCAGCTTTAGCTTTAAATTTAACAGCAGATTTAAATTGTTCAAATTCTCGCGCGACGCGGACTTGTGATATAATATGGGTGGAGATTTACAAGACGGATGTAGAGGAGATCAAGTTCTCGACTGGGACTATAATATGATAATAATAATAATTAATTATAATTAGTACAAGATGGTTATTTGTGAATGATGTGAATGCTCAACATGACATAAGCACTTCGACTTTCCATGTTCCGGGATTACGGAGAAAGGCTATCGTAAACTAGAAGAACGTCAAGCTACATGGAGATGTGGTACTTGCAAGAACGTAGGCGCTGACAGCACCAGCCAGCCATCACCCATCATAACCTCACCAGCTCCTCACATGCCTATTACCCTCGACTCACTAATGCGGGAGCTGTTTAATATTCGTCACGAACTCGCCCCTCTTTCCAGTTTGACGGACGAAATGAAACTCATTCGTAAGGAATTGTCCGAACTAAATAATCTGCCGGGTGAAGTTAAAAAAATAGATGAGCGACTGACTGCAGTTGAATCGCTTCACGATGATGTCATTCGCACAAAGTCTTCAATCTTTGAGTTGAATGTCAGTCAACAAGACATGGATCAGTGGTTTCGTAGTAGCAACCTCGAAATTAAAGGAGTGCCTACAAAAGATAGAGAAAACCTGTTTGAAATATTAATCCAAATAGGTTCAGCTATATCATATTCGATTCCTAAAACTCAAATAAATTTCAATTCACCGTGTTCCGTCAAAAACAACTGGTAACAAAAATATCATTGTGTAATTAATTCCTATGTCGTTATGTCAAGGAGGACTTCCTAGCAGCAGCCCGCTCCCGTAAGGAGCCGTTACTTCCTGCTGACATTGGAATCACTGGATTGGGAAGGATTTTTGTTAATGACCACCTGACCATCAAAAACAAAATGCTATTAACCTAAACGAAAGCACTACCATCGTGTTTTCTGCTTGTTATTAAACTGTTCTACATTTGTGCTAATGCTATTTCATAACTTTTATAACTTTTGTCACCATTGTTATGGACAAAATTAATCATTTTTTTCTCTCAACCAAAAAATTCAATGCAAAATACACTGGCGAAAACATAAACTGGATCATAGTGCAAGAACACATTCAATCTTGTTCTTGTCTCAATCAAAAATGTTATTACGAAATACATTGAGTTATAATGTACTACGTACTAGAGAAGCTATCTCAAACAAAAGATAGCACTTGATGACGGCGGGGTATGCGCGGGACAAGCGGCCCCCCGCTATTTGTGTTATGTTCTCATAGATAACATGGCCGCCGCCGCGGTGACGCGTTGCAATTGAAAAATTATAATTAAATTAAGCGTGTTTTAAAGATAATAAATGAACTTACTGGTGAAAAGTCACTCCTTGACTTTTACTTATGTTTCTGGAGTTGTTTGAACAGTATCTCAATGCACACGAAGGCATAATTTAAAAAACAAAACTTCACTCAAACGTGTCACGTTGCAGCAAGCGCTCGGCACAGACTAAGTGAGTTGGAGTGCGCGCGCTCTAACTCGTGTTAAGGGGCCCATGGTCATGGTCCGGTCTGCCTTCAGTTCGGCCTGAACGGATGCAAAATCGCGTCGTGTGTGTGCTCGAATCCGTTCAGGCCGAACTGACGTCAGTTGGGTCGGATGCGATTTTTTCCGTGTATGGGCTCGAATCCGTTCAGGCGTCAGTTCTAACTGAAACGATCGGCCTCTCGTCTGTGGCTGCCTTTACAAACAATCGAGTTGAGGCGTCTTCTCTAGTACGTAGTACATAACTCAATGACGAAATATGCAAATTTTTTACATTTATTGGTATTGGAAAAAAGGCTGATTTATAAACACAAAAAAAATCAAATATAAATATGGTACTGTCACAAAAGAAAGAAAGTATTCTATATAAGAAATCTTGTCAATTTACTAAAGATTAACTCGTTGTTACGTTAATGTTGTGATTTATGGTTATTTTTTTTTGGTATGTTACATGTTGAATTATCGTTACTAATTGTTTAATTGCTAGTCTGCGACGTATCGTTCATTCTAAACACGTTTTTCTCTCACGAATCCATATTCGTGAGAGAAAAACGTGTTTAGAATGAACGATACGTCGCAGACTAGTCTACCGTAGGCGAGGAGAGCGATATGCTCAAAATTGCATTGAGGAGAGGCTTCTATTTGGAGGCGGGTCTTCTACTTTGTTTGGGGCGGCATATCGATGGATGCTCGAACTGAACTTGTATTTATTGACGCAGACAAACAAGATAATAAAACAAACAAGATATAACGGAGATATTGGACCCTCATGTGGTACCTTTTAGGAGAAAACTTCATTCTGATGCAGGATAATGCTCGTCCGCTCGCAGTGAGACAAGTTGAGCAATACTTTACTCAGGTTGAGATTCGTTCCATGGATTGGCCAGCACGTAGCCCGGATCTCAATCCGAAAGAACACGTGTGGGACAACCTAAAAAGAGCTGTAAGTATTTATAAGAAATCCGGTCCCAACAACGGTTGGGGAGCTCAGAGTTGCATTGTTACAAGAATGGGACAATACTCCGCAAGATCTTTTAAAAACACTGATCAAGTCGATGCGAAACCGACTTGAATCAGTTATTAGGGCAAGAGGAGGTAATACACTTTATTAAAAAAAAAACATTTTCTTTTCTTAGTATAGTAAAATTTTCATAATAAAGCCGATTTTGTTCTATTCACTGTTTCATTCCAAAAAGCTGCAAAAGGAGTAATTTGATTCCTTTAGTGAGAAAAGTTGACCTATACACATGAATTAATTTTTATCAGATTAAGAACCAGTCTTAGCATTATCATTGAAATAAATCAAATCAGTTTGCACTTTCACTAATTATATTTCATTGAAAGTTATCTTGCACTATGATGCAGTTAATCTGTCCGCCAGTGAGCCAGCCGCAAAATTACCATTGCCTTATTGATACAGTGCACAGCCTATCAGCTGATCAAACGCGTGTTACTTGTTTGCCTACCTCTTTTATACCTAAATGTGCCTACCTCATTTTGTATAAATATTATGAAAACAGCTGTTACGGTGTCGTGGGCACTATGTGGTTTGTTATATGCTGGCTGCTTTTACATTCGTTTTTTATTTAGAAATGCTTATTGCTCATATTTGTTGAACTATAAAGTATGTGCCTCAAGAAAAATATATATTGTCTCATATTTAATAATATTGGTCAAAAAATTTTCTTTCTGAAATGTGTTCTCAATTTAAACATCAACAATTGCCCGCAACAAAATATGCGCCATACTTAATTTAACAATTGAAATACTTTTAGCTTCAAAACATGTAAAGCCTGATGATAAATCACAGTTCCTATACTTTTGTAACTGATTTGGTGCATATTGCTCTGCACAACTTACGTAACCCATAACAAGGCTGCATGGATAACAATGTTATATCTAATACTATTAACAGAACTACACTGTACTTGGTTAAGTATGGACAATATTTTAAAAAATAAATACTTCCTACATTATAATTTTTTTCATTATTTTACTAATGTATAGTTACTAGTACCACTTACTTAACACTCAATGATGTTGCATGGATTATGATATTATTGTTTCTTATTATACCGATAGAACTTTGCCGTTTTTGTTTTATCACGGACAACGTTTTGAGGAATTCTATTACACAACTAAAAAAAATTCTTATTTTACCGCTGTACACTATCTATATAACCCGAAACAATTTTGCATGGATACTAATGTTTTTGTATGCATGGACGATAATAATATTATACAACTAATAAAATGGTGCTGTTTTTTGGGTTTTGAGAATAAATTATAATATTATAATATACTAATGTTTTTGCTATTTTACTACTGTTCACTATTTACAGAAGCCCAGATATTCATGCAGGGAAAATATACTATTCTATATGTTATTAACAGAACTATGCATCCCTTGGTCCTATTTGAACACGGTTTTAAAAATTTAAAATGATACTACTGACATAACACCGGTATGTATTTTCATTCTGGAATGTGAAAATAGTTTAATCAGCTATAATTGTATACTGTAGACTTATGCCGTGCTTGGAGCACTAATGTTTACACAGAAATGTCTTGTGATCGCCTCGGTCTTTCAGAATCCGTAACTTACTTTTGGCCTAATATTAATATTTCATTGACATACCTATCTGTAGCCATTCTTTTATGTAATGTATGATTTACACATATACTATCAAAATGTGCGGGGACTGCGGACGAAGTCGGCTACATTTTTTTAGAAATTTATCTATCAACAATTAAGACATAATTTCTTTAACGGGGACATGGCTCTTAGATGGAATATCGAATAGCGAACTTTTCGATGATAGATACCCAGTATGGAGGCGAGACCGTAAATATTCAGCCACAGCACAGGCGCGCGGCGGTGGTGTGCTGGTGGCGGTCTGCCGTGAACTTCCGGCGGTCGAAAATATCAACTGGCAGTCAAGTGCGGAAGATATTTGGATCTCGATTCGTGACAATTCCAATAAGAGCGCCTTTTTTCTCAATTTATGCACCTTGTATCTCTGCGAGCAGAGCATAAGAAACAGCTTTTCTACTCAATTGAATGTTTACTTAGACAAACCAACTGAAATAATAAATAGCCGACCACGTGATAAATTTCTGGTCTTAGGAGATTTTAATATGAGTTCCATCCCGTGGACCTTCACACCGAATTGAATATTACCTCATTCAGTACAAAATACTTTATTTACTAATTTCGTTGACACTACAAACCTCTGCGGACTACAACAATATATATTCTTAACAAACATGGTAAAATTCTCGACTTGGTCTTGTCTAATACCACGGTGTCAGTCTCAGCTAGTCTTGATCCATTGGTTAGTGAGGATTCATATCACCCGGCCTTATCAGTACTGTTGAACACGGTCCAACCCCAACCACTGAAGTCAAATATGCGTACCGTTTACCAATACAACAAGGGCAATTACGATTCCGTCCGCCGTGGCCTATTACACACTGACTGGATTGACATAATTCAATTTGAACTTATTGACTAATGACTTGCATGTTCCCCGGCGTTGATTCGAACCTAGTAACTACCCACCCTGGTACAACTCTGCTCTCATCAACAACATTAACGAAAAGTTAAAGTATTTTACATACCAATTACTTCGAGACAGAACAAACTTACAGAGCCAAAGACATTCAGCGAGCTTGTCATGAGGCGTATTTGGCGAAAATTGAATCCTCAATATCCAATAATCCTAAGATGTTCTGGTCATATGTTAAAAGCAAACGTGACAATTATAATTTTCATCAAGTATGTCTTATGGCGACCGCAGTTGCGACGGGGGACACGAGGTATGTGAGTTTTTTAGCAATACGTTCCTTAATGCCTCATCATCACTGAGTAGTGACGTCATATTAAGCGGGACTACCAATTGTCACATTAGTAATATCGAGATTGACATATTGACAGTAATCAAGCATTTAAAATCCCTGGACCTTGACAAATCTGCAGGCCCGGATGGTCTACCATACCATCTCTATGGAAATCTGCTTTTATATCTCCCATACACAAGAAAGGGGCCAAAGATAAAGTCGAAAACTACAGACCAATTTCCAAACCTTGTCTGTTGGTTAAGGTTTTTGAACGAATAGTATACAACCAGCTGTTCTGTTGCCTTCAACCTAGCTTTGCCCTGCAACAATACGGTTTTTAAAAGGCAGGTCTACCACATCCAACCTCATTATGTTCACCGATTTCGTTTCTGAACACATGGATGATGGTTATCAAGTCGACGCAGTGTATACTGACTATAGTAAAGCTTTCGACCGGATCGATCACAATATACTCCTTAATAAATTCTATGAGCTAGGCATAAGGGGAGACCTCTTAAGGTGGTTCTTCTCGTACGTACAAAATAGATCTCAATCAGTCGTATGTAACGGCTTCATGTCTTCATGGATACCCATCCCCTCGAGGGTCCCAGGTTCTCTTTTAGGACCCCTCCTCTTCATTTTGTTTTTTTACGACATTGGAAACTGCTTTAAATTTTCTAAATTCTTGATGTTTGCTGATGATACGAGGGCGGGTCAATAAGTCCGTGACTTTTGGAATAAAACACAGATTTTTTGATAAATAAATCATTTTATTTTTCAACGTAGTCCCCCTTGAGCTCTATACACTTTGTCCAACACTTCTCAAATTTTTTTATCCCTTCCAAAAAATATGATTTGTCGAGGTCCTCAAAATAGGCCTTTGTTTGCGAGATGACTTCATCATTGGAGTCAAATCTTTTTCCACAGAGCCATTTTTTCAGGTTTGGGAACAAGAAGTAGTCACTCGGAGCCAAATCTTGAGAATAGGGTGGATGTGGGAGCAATTCATAGCCCAATTCATGGATTTTTGCCATGGCAACTGCACATGTGTGCACCCTTGCATTGTCTTAGTGAAAAAGAACTTTTTTCTTAGCCAAATGAGGTCGGTTTTTTTTCAAATCCTCATTGAAGCGGTCCAATAAGTTGGCATAATATTCCCCATTAATTGTTCTTCCCTTTTGAAGATAGTCAATGTGGATTATCCCACGTGCATCCCAAAAAACAGTCGCCATAACTTTATTGGCTGACAAACCCACCTTGGCCTTCTTTGGCGCCGATTCACCCTTAGAAACCCACTGTTTTGACTGTTGTTTGGTCTCTGGTGTGTTGTGATGGATCCATGTTTCGTCCACGGTTACAAAACGGCGCAAAAACTCCTCCATATTGTGATTAAACAACGCCAAACCTTCCTGTGAAGTTGTTACACGATTGCGTTTGTCTGCGGAAAGCTTTCTCATGCCCAAGTGATCATTCAAAATTGAAACCACTGAGCCATGCGAGATGCCTATGGCTTCCACAATCTCTTGCACTTTCAATCTTCGGTCGGCCAACACCATATCGTGAATTTTTTCGATTGTTTCGGGTGTAGAGACCTCAACTGGGCGACGTTCGGCATCTTCAGTGCTTGTACGGCCACAACGAAATTCAGTAAACCACTTTTTTACCATTGAAATCGATGGTGCAGAGTCCCCATAGTATTTATCAAGCTTAGGCTTGGTCTCGGTAATGGTTTTTTTTCGCAAAAAATAATGCTTAATAAGCACACGAAATTCACTTTTTTCCATTGTTTCCTTAAGTTACTGGATAGTCTGATAAAGATAGCTGTAAAACACAAACTAACTGACGCAGCAAGTTCAAATTTTGATAGGAGTCAACTGACAGATGCCTGATGACAGGAGTAGTGTTGCTTTTTCAGTAAGGAGGTTAGAAATTCAAAAAGTCACGGACTTATTGACCCGCCCTAGTATGAAAATTTTTCGACCTATTAAGAACCTGTCCGATGCAACTTTACTCCAGGAGGATTTAACTCGCTTAGCAAACTATTGCCCACGTAACAAGCTTGACCTCAACATACACAAGTGCAATGTTATTTCCTTTAGTCGTAAAAATCACCCTCTTATTTACGATTACTCTATCGCCAATAAATTTTTATATCGCATCTCCATCATTAGAGACCTGGGGATTCTATTAGATAGCAAGCTCACATAGATTATATCATCACCAAATCAGTTAAAGCCATGGGTTTCATCAAGGTGCCTTAGCTTTAAATTCAAGCTTCCATACCTTAAGCGACAAAGAACGATGCAATCGCTTTCATTTTCTACCACTTATAACTAGACGAAATATCGCTGATGTTCGCTTCCTGATGAAATTAGCTCAATCAAAGTTAGACTGTTCCGATCTTTTAACTAAACTAAAATTAAGTGTTCCATAACGTCATTCTTGAATTAGAAATATTCTTCACATTCCTTATGCACGCACAATGTATCGACAAAATTCCTTCCTTCTTAGATAGTCGAAATCGTTTAATCAGCTCGTCAAGTCCGAACCAGGTATTGACCTGTTCACTACCGGCCTAGCATCTATCAATACCACTATCCTCAAACAATACCAAGGTAAAAACAGCTTATGGCTCTCCTACTAACACAATACCGACTTTTTTACTTAGTTCGTAGTATCTTTATTATTTGTTAGTTGGTGTATTTCAGTAGCTAGTTGTCATTATATTTCAAATTTTATTTTGCTTATAATTTAGTTTATAAGAAACTTACTAACCTTAATAACTACTAATTTTCTTTTTTAATTAGTTTATATAATTGAAATCTGTAGAGGCTTGTAATTGGCTCTTTGTATTCTATCTTACAGTATACTGTAATACTGATAGCTGTAAGTCACCCAAATAACATAAAATAAAATAAAATAAATCCGGAAGGACATAGAAAATTCTGAGCATTGAAAATAGAACTCTGCGCTAATACAATAAAGTTAAAAATCGAACACATGAGAGTCGAGTCATATACGACAGCTTGTCAGTCAACTCTAAACATCCATTTTCAACTCTATTATATTAGCGCAGAGTCCTATATTTAGTGCTCTGAATTTTCACCGTCGTTCCGAATTCCGGTGCATATAGTCCCAGCCTTCTCCCTGGTTTGCAATGCAGTGTGACCGGTTACGAAAACACCAATGCTACATCGGTGCTTCCGTAACCATTTCGTAAATTGCTACTAATGCAATTCACATAAAGTGGATAATGGAATTTTGTCAGAAAATGCAATTTCTACACTACAGAATACTTTACGAATATATTACACATATGACATAACATAATATGAACCCTTCATACCAGTTGACCATCTCATCCTCACTGTGAACACTAAACTGATTATTTGTTAGGTTTTCTTTCAAATTAAGTTTTTTATTATGATGATAAATGATAATGTAGCAATTTTCTGTATATAAATTTCTCATAATGTAGTAATGTGTAAGTATATATTATATAAAAAAATGTAGAAATTAGGTGTTTACATAATATGTTGAAACCCTCCTTATCAAATAAGATCAACCATCTAAGTCAACAGAGTATAAGGGGCCCCATACACGGTCCGGTTTTCCTTCAGTTCGGCCTGAACGGATGCAAAATCTGTGTGCAATTTCAAGATCGCATGGACTGGCCGTATGGACTGAAGCGATTCGCTCCAGTGTTGCCAACTCTGTTTTTGCGAAGCTACTAAACTCGCGTCGTTTTCTACTAAAAGAGTACCGATAACTATAAAAAAGCTACTAAACTTAGAAATCCCTAAAAAACAACGAAAAACCACTGGATTTTCAGTTTTAATATATTGAAAAATATGATAATTTTACCGTAAAATAAAAAAAATATATAGTAGGAAATATTACCGAATATAGAAATTAAATCGGTAGTTTTAAGCGACTTACGGACGTGTACTATTATGATAAGGTGTCATAATAGCACATAGTAGCACGCCATTTTGCATATTTTGATAACTGTCTGGCTATTTTCTACAAAACCACTATCACAACTAAATTCCTACTAACGAGGAAACAAAATTTAGTAGTGAAACTTAGTAAAACACTAAGGTGGTAACACTAATTCTGACCTGTACGGATGGACTGAACGGTAATAAAATTAGACTGAACGGTAATAAAATTCGAATGTAAAATAAAACCGGTCAAGTGCGAGTTGGCAAGAGGCGTTCCGTACAAAACGGAAAAAATCACGTTTGTTGTATGTGAACCTCAAATTTTTATTTTATTGTTTTTAGTATTTGTTGTTATAACGGCAATAGAAATAACTACATCATTTGTGAAAATTTCAACTGTCGAGCTATAACGGTATAAGAAGGTAAGATACAGCCTGGTGACAGACGGACGGACAGCCAAGTCTCAGTAATAGGATCCCGTTTTTACACTTTGGGTACGGAATCCTAAAAATGGCAACGTGTTCTAAAGAATATTTATTAGAGTTCATTGAAGTATTTGAAACTTTAGAGCCACTATGTTTGATAAAATCTAAAGACTATTACTATAAAACAAAGAGAAGTGATTTCTATAACAATTATTACTGGAAAAACTGTTTGGCACAATAATTAGGATTTGTCGATAGCGTGACTACAGTTACAGCAAAATACAATTAATAAATAAAGTAATAACCTAACCAAGAGCATGTCACGACATTTCTAAGGAGGGTTCCGTAACTATCAACGCGCAATAGGTTTTCTTTTAATTACTTCAAAAATTATTGTCATAAAGTTATTACAGAAGCAGGGAGAGCGGACAGTAAGACAGTGCGAAACTATAAGGGTTCTAATTAAATATAATTCTTAAGTATTACCGAACCCTAAAAACACGACCGAAGCTCGCGGCAATCAGATGCGATTGTCCGTGTATGTGCTCAAATCCGTTCAGGCCGAACCTTAGATTAAAACGCCTAGAAACCGCATACGCGCATGAAAAGTGAATCAAATCATACTGAACCATATCGGCTCAGTTTGTTCGAACGACCCGTCAGTTGTCAAGCGCTAGTGCATACTACATCTCCCGACTATTTTTTAATAGTCGGACATTATGACCGTTTGTGTCGTTATAGGATGTCACAATGCATCGGTAAAGAATTAAAAAAGCTTGGGACATAACATTTCATATGTTAGTACTAAGGCGGGTCAATAAGTCCGTGACTTTTTGAATTTCTAACCTCCTTACTGAAAAAGCAACACTACTCCTGTCAACAGGCATCTGTCAGTTGACTCCTATCAAAATTTGAACTTGCTGCGTCAGTTAGTTTGTGTTTTACAGCTATCTTTATCAGACTATCCAGTAACTTAAGGAAACAATGGAAAAAAGTGAATTTCGTGTGCTTATTAAGCATTATTTTTTGCGAAAAAAAACCATTACCGAGACCAAGGCTAAGCTTGATAAATACTATGGAGACTCTGCACCATCGATTTCAATGGTAAAAAAGTGGTTAACTGAATTTCGTTGTGGCCGTACAAGCACTGAAGATGCCGAACGTCCTGGACGCCCAGTTGAGGTCTCTACACCCGAAACAATCGAAAAAATTCACGATATGGTGTTGGCCGACCGAAGATTGAAAGTGCAAGAGATTGTGGAAGCCATAGGCATCTCGCATGGCTCAGTGGTTTCAATTTTGAATGATCACTTGGGCATGAGAAAGCTTTCCGCAAGATGGGTGCCGCGTTTGCTCACAGTCGACCACAAACGCAATCGTGTAACAACTTCACAGGAAGGTTTGGCGTTGTTTAATCACAATATGGAGGAGTTTTTTAACCGTGGACGAAACATGGATCCATCACAACACACCAGAGACCAAACAACAGTCAAAACAGTGTGTTTCTAAGGGTGAATCGGCGCCAAAGAAGGCCAAGGTGGGTTTGTCAGCCAATAAAGTTATGGCGACTGTTTTTTGGGATGCACGTGGGATAATCCACATTGACTATCTTCAAAAGGGAAGAACAATTAATGGGGAATATTATGCCAACTTATTGGACCGCTTCAATGAGGATTTGAAAAAAAAACCGACCTCATTTGGCCAAGAAAAAAGTTCTTTTTCACCAAGACAATGCAAGGGTGCACACATGGCAAAAATCCATGAATTGGGCTATGAATTGCTCCCACATCCACCCTATTCTCCAGATTTGGCTCCGAGTGACTACTTCTTGTTCCCAAACCTGAAAAAATGGCTCGGTGGAAAAAGATTTGACTCCAATGATGAAGTCATCTCGCAAACAAAGGCCTATTTTGAGGACCTCGACAAATCATATTTTTTGGAAGAGTTAAAAAATTTGGAGAAGTGTTGGACAAAGTGTATAGAGCTCAAGGGGGACTACGTTGAAAAATAAAATGATTTATTTATCAAAAAATCTATGTTTTATTACAAAAGTCACGGACTTATTGACCCGCCCTCGTAGTACAACTCGACTTGTATTAAGCCAAATATTTAAAACATTTTAAAATAAAAACACGTTTTGTCGCCATCATGCTGCCCTATTGTGAATTGTAAAAATGTTACTAGTAATAAGAAATTTATTTCAAAATGTTCATGGCTAACTAATAGTTGTAACTATAAGACAATGTTTTTTAATATTTTCTGATGTTTTTAACTGTCAATTTAAAGTATTTTCAGTATTACGATAATCCTTAATACCAGTTTAATATAAATAATGTTTACAAATCGTGTTTAGATGGTTTAAAATGAAATATAAGTTATATTTGTACATCTGACGATATTAAGAAAAACAAATATAATAATTCCAATTTTAAGAGCAACATTTTGTGTGGAAATTGTCCCTTAAAACTGTAGACACTCCACAACATTAAAGTTTTGTGTGCGTGTCGGTATGTAATGCTTACGCCTACATCTATCTGTTGCTTGACTCACTTTGTACGATGTGTTTGTTTTAAGACTATCTAGGTGTTATTAATCTAAGGGCCGAACTGACGTCAGTTCGGTCGGATGCGATTTTTTCCGTGTATGTGCTCGAATCCGTTCAGGCCGAACTGACGTCAGTTCTAACTGAAACGATCGGCCTCTTGTCTGTGGCCGCCTTTATAGTATGCTTTTTTTATGATAACAAATAGTTTTAATAACCTTTAACTTTAAATAGAACAGAGATAAGGCTAAAACAACTTTATGGCTCAAAAAATTGATGATCCTCAATATATAGAAATTAAAAAAAAATGTTAATTAATTGTCTTCAAAATTTGTCTGTTAATTGGGCTTTATTTATTAGTTACATAATCTTTTTTTCTTTTAAAATTTACCTTAAAAGAAGATATTAGATTTGAATAGACCTCTATTGAAATTCAAAAAATGATGTTTTATACTACAATTCACTTAAATTTGCCATTTAACACCTGCTTAGCTCCTTATTTAATTATGCATTAAATTGAAATATAGGTCTCCTAAAAACCTGTATTTGTAACCACAAATTACAAAATGGCACTTAGCAGTAGGCTAGCCGTATTGGAAAAAATCCTATACCTCCTTAACATGAGACTGCATTAAATGATTTCAAAATAGTGGATATTCTGTTAGTTATGCTTACTATCTTAGGAATATTCTACATTATACTTGCTGCCCTGTTAATTTTTTTTTAATAATAAATGATAACTCACCATTGGATTTTGACAAACCTCACAAGCCAATTCCAGACTTTTATCCGAGTACATTCTTGCAATTTTGTCCTTGTTCTTCTAATAATCATAAGCTTCTTTCTTGTGCTAAAAGAAAAATAAGCCATATGGCAAATACGTTTGTTGTTCGTCATGAAACTTGAAATATTTGGCGGGCTCCGGGGAGCCCTGGGATTTGGACAGGAAAGAAGGATGGGACGGGTGAGGATGTGGGGAAACTGCGAGCGGCTTGGGCACAGTGAGACATCACCGCACCTCCATCTTCACTTAAAAGTATACTTTACAAACTAATTATAAAAAACTTGTAAAATTCCAAATATACTTTGTTTGTTTTTACATCACAGAAACCTACACCTGACCACACTCGCAGCTGAGATCAATAATCTACTTTCTGTACAAACATATATAATCTTGAATATGTCAACAGTTTTTGTATGTACCGTATCGCATTAAAAATCTACTACTAGAATTAAGTACATCGAACATTCACTTAATAATTTTTTTAAAGCTCTTTTCCAGCAGGGTGGTCGCGCTTGGCACGCGCAAGGAGGAGTCGCCTGCTGAAGTGATGTCCGATGCTTACAAATAAAAATACATTGGTCTCGAAGTAAATAAACGATACGACTAGTGGAGCGCGGCCCCGGCCCGGCGCCGCGAGCCTCACCACAGAGACACTATAAAAATATAATATAACGCCTCGTTTATAAAAAAATGCAACATTCGACGCCTTGCAACGACAACGATCGCGACGCGGATCCACGCTATGATACGCTTTCACATAATTTTCCTTAACATAAGAAGATCAGTCAAGACAAACTCAAAAACTAGTCTCACCTGAGGGAGAAAGCGCAGCACGACGATACTAATCCTTATAAAAAACATCACAGTAGCGCCATGGACTCATTGAAGGTGCAAGGCGAAAGCAGCGAGGGTCGGAGCGCCGGGCTTCGCGCAGTCACAGGCCCGCAGCCTGAGCACCGACAGTCTCCGCGATATTTTTTTGTTTTTTTTTCTCATTTTTAAAAGGGTTACTGTCTGCACTGAGGCGGTGGTGTCTGTGATTGCGCGTTTGTACTTATCTACTAAAATTTTCTCAAAATAATACCTAACTCCGGAATTTTGTCGACGTCGGGGCGACGTCGCACGATTTCCACCGAGCGACGCCGTCCCTCGCACGTCGTAAACGCTCTTTTGCGTTACGAAATAAAAAACTTAGCACGAGAGAGGCGAAGGCGCAGTCCTAAGACGTCGAACGACTTAGGACTGCGACTTCGGGCACTAACACTAGAGTCCTTGCAGGGCGGTGTTTACGCTGTGACGCTGAGGTTGAGAAGAAGTTTGAGAGACATGGCGCGATCGGGCTCAGGTCGACAACGGCCCTCCACGCGACGCCAGTGGGTGGGAGGCGGAGGCAGCGCAGCAGCCTCGGGGGCTTCGCCCCACTTACTGCACGCATATCGCTCTTCGCGACGGTCACGTTCCCGCTCCCGCCGCGTTGCTCCTAATGCTGGCAGGCCCATTCGGATACTGCGCCGCCGCCCACGGATCTGTTGCTGAACTTGACAGTTCATTGCCCCGCTCGGCACGATTATTCTTAAATTTTCTCTTTAAAAACTATGTTGGACAGTTCACTTATCACTTTAGTGGTTGTTTTGCGACGTCCTCGGAGTAGAGTGCGTTATTGCACGAGACAAGATGGATACTGTACGCGCACGCTAGTTTGCTCAACTTTGTAAACCGCCTTCAGCTTCGAACCGCTGTCGATCACCGCGGATGACACGTCGAAACACTTCACTGCTTCACTTTCACGACTAAAACGTCGACGGTCACACTGCTAGCTCCGGTGATAATAAAATATGGGTACACGATATGGACGCCACCTTTCCATTATTCGCACCTTCACCTCTCGATTTAGACTACGTGACGCGCCCACATTTCATGACTTTTATATCGTAATGGCGGCTGCGCATAGAGTTGCGCAGTGGGGATTTAAAGCGAGCCATTCACGGAACTTAGCATGCAATGAAAAAATAGAATTTATTATTTGTGATTAAATAAATTGTCTAATTGAGTGTAAACACAAACGTATTACTTAAACTAAATTCTAAATAGTTCATGCTTTATTAATGTTTTCGTAAGATCTAAGCACAAACATTTAATTTGTAATTTTTACAATTTAAAAGCATTATTATATCATTGGAAGGAATCAATATTAATCAGAAATGTACTTAAAGGTTTTAAAGTTTAATCTCTGTGAATTCGGGACGAATTTTTTACCCAATCAAATAAATAAAATAATAACGTAATGTAAGTAAAGTACCTACGCTTATGTAGTAATTAGTAAAGTACCTACGTTTGATGCCGACTCAAAATTACATAAGTATACTTACATTAAGTTAAGCATTTAGTTAATATGGTGAAATAAAAAAGGTTTGTTATTTTTTGCTTTTCAGTTTTTTCGACAGTTTTTTTAAATAAATTAACAATCAAAGACATAACTTGTGTATTTAATTTTCAGTATTTTCATTATTAATTTAGATTTATAGTAATTACATATTTGAGTAGTGAATTTAAATAATACTATGAAGGAAAGGTTAACGAAAAGAAAAACCAAGTAAGAGAAGCAACAATTTTAAATTTCTGTTATTTATGTTTAAAAAAAAACAGCGTTAAAATAATTACATACAAGCAAGCGGCACAGTTTCTTTTGACTTGCCTGTTTATTGAGGTAACCTATTGTGCGGCGTGCCTATTACCTAATTGTTAAACTGACAAACTCTGTATAGTTATGCGGCTTTTTGACGTGACAACGTCTTATAATTCGATGGAAGCGGCTGCACGCACGAAAAAACATGTACTCATGCGGCGTTACCTGTCTAAACAGGACTCATGCGGCGTTACCTCGCTTTCTTATGACGTTGTCACGTTCAACTATCGTCAGTAAACCGACATTACAGACAACCGATTTTTTTTAATCTATTTATATTTATTATTTTAGGTAGCACACTGCTTGTTAGAACTGCAAGGCCCGTCGAGTTGTCAAAATACTTATTATCACGGGTTAGGTATATTAAATTCGAAAGCTCAACCGCGGCCGAAGCCGACACTAAAATCTACCTCCTTGGCAATGTCCACTAATAATTAATGAGTTGATATTTTTTTCTATAAATATCTGTATCTGCCATATAACTCTTTTTAATATGCGTCAAAACCACAAAAATTAAGAAATTTGATATTTTATTTTTCTATCTTCTAATACCACTTATTTTTCATAGTTAGCGGCATTAATGCTATTAAAAATAGTAACATAAGCCACAGCTCATTATCTACATAAGAACCATAAAAATTTATCAAAGGCCTAAATTATGAAAAATTGAGAAGATATATTTTTTAAATAAAAAGCTTAAAAAAGCAATATCGCGTAAAATACTAATTTTGTACAAGATTTACATAGTTTTATGCATGTGTGACAGTGACAATGTATGAAACCTGTAAATTAATAACGTTATGTTAAAAAATTATATAGGCACGGGGGCAATACGTAATTAGCACATGCCTAACTTAACTCTTTAATTTGACAACCTGGACAAGCAGCATGAAAACCCCGGATTTTGGAGCTCAAAACCCGGACATATGAAAAGTTTTTTCAAGTAATAGAAAACACTTTAAAAATTGAAAAAGAGTAAATTACTCAATAAAATTTTTAAGTCTATGATTTTTTCAAATCATTCAATATCTGTAAACAAAAAGTAAACGTAACAAAAATATTCTTATTACAGTTTGTTACAATTTGTCTGCCATTTAACCTGTTTTTCAATACATAAATGACAAAAACTATTTACATTCAAAATAAAATGTTCCTTGTATAAAAAACGAGCGAACGAAGCGAGCGGGAATTTTTTGATATTATTTTAAATTATTATTATTGCAGATAAAGTTTATTAAAATCCTGTCAACAAAACAAAAAAACCTACCCCTCACTTAATCTGCCTACAAAACCCGGACAGCAAATGAAGTCCGCCCAGACGCTCTTCGGACGCCCTCTAAACTAGGACAAATCCGGGGAAACCTGGACGGATGGCAACCCTAAATAACGCCATTGATAATCGATACTACATATAATATTATTTATTATCAGTAATAGCGTAGCTTTAAGTGTTTATGAGGCCCTTATTATGGACTTCAGGTTCATAAGCGCATATTTATACTTTGTTATTATCTTGAACAGCTTTCTTTATTTCCATGGCCGCCAGCTGCGTTTCGAGTTGCGTGAAGCCGAGGAGTCGAACGAAAACATAAGGTATGGTATAACCCGACCAAGTTTAATAGTGTACAGACACAAAGATATCGTTGACGTAAATTGGACTCCTAAATATATTCGAATTATAATATAAGTTGCCGAAGAGAATAGGGAGTGCTAGGGCACGCTAGGGTCTGGGCTGGGGGCTGGGACATTCCATGTCAAGTAGTTTAATTGTATAGACTATAAAGTATTGGTCGACTTTTCGGTATTTAAATTGATAATTTAGACATCAATGGATGGATAGATGGATGTTTGTTCCTCTTTCACGCAAAAACTACTGAACGTATTTTGATGAAATTTGGTATGTTAGTAGTTTGAGCTCTGAATTAACACATATGCTACTTTTTATCCCAAAAAAGTACAGAGCCGCAGGCACAAGCTAGTCATTAATTACGATTACGCCTTCTGAGGCAATAACCAAAGTTTAAGCAGCGTAGACGTACCTTTGCGCTGAAAGATAAACCCAAGATGTAAAAAAATTACCAAAAGGTAATTTTTTTACATCTTGGGTGACATTATTTAAATTTAAGTAGGTATCCCTATTTTTATAGGTAAAAATATAGCATAGGTACTATCTTTTTCCCGCGGATCCGCATACCATCATTATTTTTTGGCATGATTGAAATAAAACTTGCGCGGTGCGACTCGACTAAAAAAATCTATACCCAAAGACGGATTACCTTTTTAAATTAGGTAGGTAGAACGTGAGTTCTATATAATTAGCACCGACTTCAAAATTATGAAGATTTTGAATTTGAATTTAATAGATGAGTAGGTTCCAACCTGACTAATATATTTTTCAACACGATTTTCAAACGGGTAACAAAAACAAATCTCCCTCAAAGTTGGATTAATGCTCTAAGCCCTCAAAGCTCCCACGCGAAGCAAGTAATAATAATAATACCTGATGTTTATGTTGCATCTCACTTTAACGTGCATAAGGTTAAGAACATGAAAGGGATAGAGGGCACTCATCAGCTGTTGTTGTTGGCCTGTTGGGGCGTCTCGAACAGGTTCACAGCTGAGCAACGCCGGAGCGGAGGTGCGTTTTTGTGCGTTTCTTTGTTCGTTTTTGTAAGAAATCATTATAAAAATATCTGGTGTACACATCCGCTTGTTCGCTTTTAAATCTTTAGAACAGTTAATTTTACATTAGCTTGGGTTGTGGGTACCAACCTCAGAGCAAGTACATACTTATCACCATTATAGATGTATTAAATTAATTACCTATTATTTTTAAACAAAAAATGAAAACCGACTTCCAAAGTAAAAATGCACAAAAAATTATGAAATAATGCACAAAAAAGTATGAAATAAAACTCATTTTAAATTCCCCTTTTAAATTCGGATTTTTTAAAACTATTTCTCTACTCAATCTTCATAATTTTGAAGTCGGTATTTATTATATTATTACTAACACATTGTAAGAAGGTTATAAGTACAAAAAAGCCTCCGGTATTCTCACTCTCTCGGCAAAACAAACTCAAGCGTTATTTTAGAGTTGCCACGAATAGTGATTTGGCCGAATACCGAATATTCGGCAACGCTGTCGGCCGAAGCGCCGAATATTCGGCACAAAATACGACAAGCAGTCGAACGCGCAACCTGTCTCCCTCGTTGCGGTGCATACGGCAGCGCGGGCGTGTATTTGAGCGTTTTCAAAATAAAGTGTACCATGACTGAATTCATGGTTAAATTTTAAATGTTACATTTTTGATGAAATTTTGATTTGGATATTTTAAAGATACATTATAGTTTATGGAAATTATATTTGATTGCTTGCAGATTAATTTATTTTACGAGAAATCATCAAATTAATTTGGCACTGTGAAAAAAGTGTCAGTTTTGCCACAGTCTTCAATGTTCATGTAACTATTAAATATGAAGAAAGACGCGAAATATTTTAATTGCATTACGAAAACTATAAAATATATTATTTAAAAATATAACATTCAAGTCGACAAATTGAAAATAATGCCAAATAAACTAGCTTTAAGTTCTGTTTTGTCACAGCTGATGCCAAAGTAGCCGCTACTTTTACGATAGAATAATGAATGTCGTTTATAAACGGCAAAGTGATTGTTGTATTTCGGAACAGTAAAACCATTTTAAATATTTCATTCAAATTATTTTATCCCTTAATATTAAAAATAAGTAAAAATTAATATTTTTCCTGTCGCAAAACGGGGGAATCTCGCAAAACCGATAGACCATATTTTATAAGGCTGGGTTTACATTGAATCCAAAAATTTATATGATTAAAATAAAACTATAGAATTCGTTAAAATTTAATTGTTTATTACTCAACAACCCTTGAAAACAGTCTCATAAAAAAATTACATAAACGCTCCGTTTAACACAGTATCAGGTATAGGTACTAGAAACTAAGATTTATGGTGAATTTGCAAAATATAAGTAGGATATCTTTATCTTGTTAACCGGTTGTCCTTAGAAGTACTGAGTCTAAATAAATAATTAGTTTTTGAGTTATGGCCAATTTAATTTTAATTTTTGTATGAGAAACGCTTTTGATTGCATTTGTCGTGCTTTTGTAAAATAAAAAAATCGGTATGTGTTCAACATACAGCAAAAGTTCCCTAATTTAGTAAATATTCCATATTTCACAAATCACAAGTTTTTGAAAATAAATTGACTATAACTCAAAAACCATAGATTTCTGATCTATTATATATAACAAATATCCTATAAAACGTCTGCATTTATTATATAGGTATTTATTTTTTTTACTCAAATTTCGAACCGTTTTTTCGTAATGAGTTTTAGATGTCAATGTCAATTCTATGTCTTTTATTTGTAAATTATTAGTATCATGGGTCAAAATATGATCATTCTGTAGAGTACCCTGACCACTTTTTCTTTGTTTCTGCCTGCTAGCTTGTTTTTCTTCGCGCCAAGCTTTTCTCCTTTTCTCTGCTTTTCTTCGTGCGTCATTTGTGAAATTTTTTTCTTCTTAGACTTTATCCTTTGCAAATTTTTTAGTCTCTGGGCATCAAATTTTTCAGTATTCTCTCTTTTCAATTTTTCTCTATACCTCTGAGATCTTTGTAAGCTAGTAAGTGGCATTGTGAAACCTAAAAATGTAAAATCTTACAATGACATGTAGACTTAGCTTTATGCTGTCAGTTCTGCGACTTTTCTTGTCAGCCTATAGGTCACGAAGCAAAATGTCGCAAAACTGACGTGACGTTCTCTTCTCAGTTTGTAATCAAAATTATATTCTGACGAAAACATTTGCCTACACTGATGATCAAATATAAATAACGTTTTATTAATACATTGCTTATCTTCTGAAAACAGTTAAATGATGTAAACTAACCTGTATCAAGTAGATAATGTGTCTCAAACCAGACAGTAGAAATCTTGACGGCCGTTGCACTCACAACACACGTCTGTTTTACTCGAAATCTATTGGAAAACTAGCTTTTTAAAAATGGCGGACGGTGAATGTAAGGGATGGTGTTACCATTTCAAAAATTCAAATAGTCATCTAAAATTTTCAAATTGCATTATTTACCGTGACAAACCCGACATGTCCGGTCGGTACCACTATTTAAGATATTTTTGGAAATCAAATTGTATTTATATGAGCATAAGACTTAAATTATGAACTACATGCGACGATTTGCAAATAAATGTACTTTCAAACGATACTAAAACTTATGGTACCCTAGTATAAAACTTTTCAGAAAAGCTTCTCTAACATTGAGGAACTTGAGTGGACACGCCAAAAACTGACACCTTGGTTTTGAAAATGATCATTTTAAAAATATTACGCAAAGTATAGTGAATTTAATAGTTTGCATTTATCGAGTTTCGATGTGTTTAATACTTGTCAAGCATTACAATAATTAGCCATATATAAATTTTACTTGTTATTCGACTTCAAACACGGGGGACAGGCCAAAAGTGAGGGGTACACTTTTTTTTGAAAACGCTATTAAATGATACCTGTTTGTTTCAATTGCGAGTAAATCACGTCACGGCACGCTTTGTCAGAATCTTATAAATTTTTAAATAAAACAAAACATTACTATTTTGCAGAGAAGTTCGTTCATTAATTCTTTTGAATTGTTTGTTCGTCAAAAGATTTATAAAATGACACCAGTTAATAAAAAATCGCCCATATGAGAATATTAAGAGATTTGTAGTGAAAATACCTATGTCTTCTTTCTTCATATTCTTTTACTTGTAGGTACTTACAAGTAAAATAAATTTAGAGACAGACAAGGGAAATAAAATAAGTAGGTTAGGTAGGTACCTACTTATTATTAATTACGATAATTGATTATTAAATACTTATTAATTAATTTAATTTATATTACCTACTTATTAATTACGATTTTCTTCGCGTATTATATTATATAATACGCTAAGTAAAAACTTTGGTTGGATCCCTTTTTATGAATACTGCTGGAACGGAGAAATGTGGGACAATTTTTATGTAGGAAAAGAGCAGAAATATATTGTGATCACTCGTAAAACTAAATATGGATCTATAAGGACTCAGGAGTTATGTTCAGTTTTCAGTACTTTTGGATCCAGGGTATACCTTGGTACAAAAGCTTACTTTTTGCGAAACTTTGCTCTTAAAAATAGTTCAGGCGCTAAAGAAAAAAAAGAATGCTTATTTCTCCCGTCCGTAGTTTGATTGGCAATAGAAAAAAATACTGTATAAAGGAGCTATGAAAAAGTATTTTTAGTACAAAAAACAAACGCGGAAACATGTCACTTTAGTATCGAAGAAAAAAATAAATTTTGTGAAGTGAAAAAAATTAAATATCTTTAAAAGTACCTACTCAAGTCGTAGAAGCGTAATAAAATACAAAATTGCGCGTCTGACTAGTGTATCGAACAAACAATGTATACATATAACATGTTTACAACGCCTCGCAATTGATGTAATAAATTAATTTTATGAACTAATGACTTTAAAAATGCCCATCTTCCAAATTATTTATCTCAAAGACTAAGTAGGATGGGCACACGCGAGGTTTCCGCTTAGATTTGGAATACAAGACGCCATCAACCTATGGGCTTAGCTTAGTGACGTCCGATTTTGAGGGTTTCTAAAACACTGTAAATCATATTGCACATCGTTCATTTATACACGAGGATAATAGCTGATAATAGGAGCGAGCTTGATCCTTGGGAGACTAGGTACTAAACTACACAAACTACACAATGCACTAACATGTTCATTGGTTTAATTAAGTACATTACACATAAACATTAGTCATTAAACAAAAAATTTTAACTGATTTCCAATGTTAAAACACACAAAAAGGTATGAAATATTTAAATCTTATTTTCTAAATAATTCCCCTTTTAAATTCAACTAAAATTCAACTATTTCTCACACTCTTCATTATTTTGAAGTCGGTACCAGCCCAAACAATAACCTGATACAACAATATTTTATAGAAGTCACTTAGGTTGGCTGGTAGTCCTAGCCTACAAAATAATACGTTCACACAATTTTATCAACCAATTGTGTAAATATTATCAATAATATTAAAAAAACATGTTTGGTATCTGCTTACGCAAGCGATGACAAAACACACTTATAGGTAAGTCTTTGTCTGTTAACACAAAACTATCGTGAAAGAACTTATCAATATTAGCATCATGAAGCTCAGACTAATTAATTATTTATAATTAATTAGTCTGAGCTTCACTTTAGTGAAGACAGAGTTCTGCGAAGAAGTAATTTTACACAGAATCACTCACACGCATGTAATGAAACTACGCCTTACCTTGTAAGACGAGCTGTCGCAGTGGGTATTTTAATCTACTTCAAACGGTTCTCAATGTATGTATGTTACGCGATTACTCCGCCGTTTGTAGACCGATTTTCAAAGTTATTTTTAATTGTAAAGGGTTTACTTCTCAGTTGGTCCCATTGTCACCAAATGATAGACCTGATTATGGTATCCATGACGAGTTGAGGGAACTCTTCATTTATAGGGACACACACCTATAGTGATTTTAGTTTTTTTTCGGAATAATTCAACCAGCCTGTAAGATTTTGGGTTAGGTATACCCTAGATCTAAATCCACTAAAAGCATCGGACGGAACCCCTCATGTTTATAGATACGTGTTTGGATTTTTCGGTATTGTTGAAATGACTTCAAGCATTACACTGAATTACTGATAATCATCAACACTACCATCATCATTTGTAGTAAATTTTTGTGTGGTAAATAAAGTTACGTTTTCGTATCCTGAGATCGTATCTTAAAAAGTGTCTTAGTGTGAACTGACTCTACTGTGTTAATCCCCTTAACTCCCTTTAATGAGTTTAAAACCCCATAACTAATAAAATATTTACTCAATGGATAAGCTATATAATGTTTGTCCTTGTCTGATACGTTGTAAAAGTCCTTGTCTGATACGTTGTAAAAGACAGACTTATGCGGCGACAGTATAAAAATTAAAAGGACTTATGCGGCGCGGTACTGGTAGGTATGAGGTACGAGGTGCCGGTCCCGGATCTGTTTAACACAGGACACTCTCCACGACCGGCCGGTCTTCCTTATGAGGGAATGGACTTACAACCAACTAGAATAGTGGACACTCCGACAACCTGAAGCACCCACCTCGACGCCGGGTAAGTAAGTTGTTACTTGTAAGTAAGTAAGCTGGGGAGGTTCCCATCCTCTCCCGGTAGACAGGAGGCAGGAGGTTTGCGTAGCGACGCCTCCGCACTTCTGTCCTACGCCGGTGGAGCGGAACAGAGGATGGATCGATCTCTCTGTCCCACTCCGCGGCCTCTATCTGCGAAATGACGGATTAGCAGAAAGAGACCGCCGCTTGCCTGGCCTCATCGCTCTCGAGCATGAAGCGCACCACACTCGAGAGCGAGAGGTCCCGACCAAGTACTGCCACGAGATCGTGGCGCTGAACGGCCCATCGGTCGCACACCTCCAGGATGTGCTGGGCCGTGTCCTCCGCAGCGCCACATTCGTGGCAGGCTGGCGTAGGCTCCATCCTGGCGACCTTACACAGGTACGCACCGAAGTATCCGTGCCCGTGCCCGGTGAGCACCTGTGCCTCGGCCGTACGTTGGCCGTACTGCGACTGCGCCAGAACCTCTCCCTACCTCCCCAGCAACCACTGCTCTCCTAACTTTTGAAACCGCCTGTGCTTCTCCCTCGAAGGGACCTCACCACGAGCCCTCCCCTCTGAAACGAGGAGGTTTAACTCGGCGCGTATCCTTGCCACGAGCTCCCACGGCAGTTCCCCGGCCTGGGCAGTAGCTGCCGCCCAGGAGACTGTACGGTAGCCTCTGATGACCCTCACCGCTATGACCTGCTGCATTTTGTGAAGCAGGGCCGTGTCAGAAGCTGGCCCAACGATGACGCCACAGCGGTATAGTAGTTTTCGGCGGAAATATGTAGGTGTTGCATAAGACGCTACTCACGCTCAGCTTCTCCTCTTAATTTACCCTTTAAGTGTTACATTTTTTACCTTTTATAAGTAAATTATTGTAATGTATGCTCTCAGAAAACAAGTAAAACGAAGGGCACTGTGTGTACCTGCCTGTAAACGCTGGGATGTCTATTTGGATATGAGCTGCAGAGGCTATTTTTTTTTGTTAAATGAGCGATTAATATCTTTGTAGCGATTTCTGTAATAAGAAAACTCATTATCGTAATCTACTCGTATATTAGGTCTTTACCTATGAAATTGCCGTTTTGTATGAAAAAATTTAAAGGAATTTTTTTTCATGTATTTTTAATTTGTATTTAATCGAAGTAATCACCCATGCAATCGATGCATCTTTGCCGACACAGTGGCAGTTTATTGATGCCCTTCTTAAAGAAATCAGCTGGACGGGAGGCAACAAATTCTTCAAAGGCATTTTGTACTGCTTCTCGGGTATTGATTTTTTTCCCCCCAAGAAGTTATCCAAATTCTGGAAAAAGTAGTAGTCTGTAGGCGCAAGGTCTAGTGAGTAGGGCGGATGACGGAGAGCTTCCGACACCAGTTCTTGCAACTTGGAGACCGTCTGCTGTGCAGTATGATGTCGCGCGTTGTCGTGCAGGAGTAGCGGAGACGAGCGATTGACCAATGCTGGTTGGAGATGTGCCAGCTTCTCCATCATTGTGTTCAGTTCTTCACAGTACACATCTGCAGTAATGCTCACCCCGTTTGGTAAGATGTTGAGATGAATCACACCGGCGCTAGACCATCAAACAGTGACCATCACCTTTCTAGGGGTAAGTTTTCGTTTAGGGCATTGTTTAGGTGCTGAACTAGGATCTAACTAACTTGCTGAGCGCTTGCGGTTATCAAACAGATTTTTTCATCGCAGGTTGGTCATTCAATGCGGTTCAAAATTCCTGCATTTCTGTGTCTGTTGAGCAGTGCAAGGCACGTCTCGACGCGCTGGCGATCATTGAGTTCGTGGGGCACCCATTTGTCAAGCTTTTTTACCATTCCAATTTGACGCAAATGGACCAATAGTTTTGATGCTAATGTCGAAAGCTGCTGCTAATTCAGCCGTAGATTGTGTATCATCAGCTTCCACAATCGCCTTTAATTCGTCATTGTCGACCAAAGTCTTCGGACGACCGCGAGGTTCATTTTTCAGGTCGAAATTTCCAGAACGGAAGCGAGCAAACCAATAACAGCTCCGTAAACGTCGTCACGACGGTACTCATATTCCATAATTACTTGAATTTTTAACGTATCCATGATGACGAAAAAGATTGAAATGCGATGAAAATGTAACACTAATCAATAAAGAAATGACTACTTTTGGAAAAAGAATTCCATGTTTTTAAAATAAAATTAATTTGTGTAATGATTTTGAAATATTTTAAATTATTTTATGCAATTTTAAATAACATTTACAATAAGTTGTGATTTTACAATTTAATATTTATTTTAATGAATTATATGTAGAAACTCAAATCTATTTCACATTTACATTTTTATTTTATTGTTCAATGTATTCATTCTAAACTAATCGACTGAAGAATACCAATTTATAAAATATCTGAGGATTGTCTTAGAGGGCGTGTTTCCGGTCTGTCATAGGCCGGAAACGCATTTTCTAAATTATTAAACTATCGTGTTTTCGGTTTATGATCTACATAGGCTGCACTAAAAGTATCGGGAATGGAATATTTCCACTGTTCCTGTCATATTAAAATCTTTTTAAATTAAAAGTCCTTGGTTTTAAAAATCGAATACCGTTTATTTATTTAAAAAAAGATTCTCGGTCTTGTCACAAGGTCTTGTCAAACTTGTTTAGTCATTGAGAAAATGGAATTGACTCGAGAAAATTCTAGAGTGATGATTTATTATGATTTTCGAAGTGGTTTAACACAAAAACAGTGTGTTGACTGGATGATTTCTGCATTTGGTGATGAAGCCCCATCCAAAACCACAATTTATCGCTGGTTTGCTGAATTTCAACGTGGACGTGTCAAGCTCAGTGATGATCCCCGTCAAGGTCGTCCAAAAACTGCAGTCACCCAAGAAAACGTTAATGCTGTGCGTAAGCTGAGGAAGGTCGACATGTGACATACCGCGAAATTCAGGCAACTTTAGACATTGGCATGAGTCAAATACAAATAATCTTGCATGAACAATTAGGTGTAAAAAAGTTGTTTTCCCGATGGATACCGCATTTGCTCTGTGAAGAGCAAAAAGCGGCTCGCGTTACTTGGTGCGTCAGAACTCTCGAAAGATTCCACGCAGGATCCTCAAATGCTGTATACAACATCGTATCAGGTGACTAATCCTGGATATACGCGTACGAACCCGAAACAAAAAACCAGTCACGAGTTTGGGTGTTCGAAAATGAGTTAAAGCCAACAAAAATTGTTCGTTCATGGAGTGTTGCAAAAAAAATGGTGGCCACGTTTGTCTCCAAAACCGGCCATGTTGCGACTATTCCTCTTGAGGGACAAAGAACGGTTGATGCAGAATGGTATGCTAACATTTGTTTGCCAAAGGTCGTTTCTGAACTCCGTAAAGAGAACTGCAACCGCCGCATCATCCTCCATCACGACAATGCGAGTTCTCACACCGCGCACAGAACAAAAGAGTTTTTAGAGCAAGAAATCATAGAATTATTAGACCATCCGCCGTACAGCCCCGACCTAAGCCCTAATGATTTCTATACTTTCCCTAAAATAAATAATAAATTGCGTGGTCAGAGATTTTCATCACCTGAAGAAGCTGTGTAAGCCTACAAAACGGCCATTTTGGAGACCCCAACTTCCGAATGGAATGGTTGCTTCAATGATTGGTTCCATCGTATGGAAAAATGTGTCAAATTTCGCGGAGAATACTTCGAAAAGCAATAAATACATTTTTAAATAGTAATGTTGTGTCACTTCCTTGATTACCGAAATGTTCAGTGCCGCCCTCGTATAAGTCCCTGAGAATTACTATTGGGGCCATGAGATCAGTCACCAATCAGAAGAGTCACCAATTAATGCGCTCCAAGTTGAGTGTGAGGATCCATCACTTAACATCAGGAGGCAGTATTTGTCTGATAGGATTATGTTTAAATTGTTTCAAAATTCCTCCCATCCACTCATTGAAAAACTCCACAACCTTTCGCAGCTAGGTAGCTCTTCAAGCTACTGGTTACATAAGAAACTGCCTTATCTGTTGATCAGCTACCATACCCGTCTGTTGATCATATACCATACCATCAATTACCCGTCTTCCTTACCCTATTTTCCAGTGTAGACTCAGTCCTCTTTTTTTCACTTCCTATAATGCACTTACCTTCTTTCCAAAAGTGCTTCTAAATTTTGCAATTGATAAGGGCTCTGTTGTGGCTAACACTCAGTTTCAACATATCATCAATCAACATTTTAAGGATTGGTTTCTTATTTTTACGGATGCCTCTAAACTTTTGGAGAGTAGCTGTGTTGGAGTAGTAGTGACTACTACTTGTGTAGTAGTGACAGGGGAAACTCTGGCTATCTTGGAGGCACTTACCTTGGTTGAGTCCCATCACCTCAACAAATCCATCATACTTTCGGACTCCAGAAGTGTCCTGGAGGCCATTAACTCTAATCAGTTCCGCTCCAAATGTAAATTTCCCTTAATCCTGAAAATAAGACAGCTTCTCTTTGAGTGTCACACAAAAAGTATCCAAGTAGTATTGGCTTGGATACCAGGACATAGTAGAATCACTGGCAACGAGAGTGTGGATGCCTATGCTAAAGACGCTATATCATCAGGTGTGACTAGTCAATATAAGGTTTATTGCCAGGATTTAATTCCCCTAGCTAAGAATCACATGAATATCAGGTGGCACAATGAGTGGGCCAAAACTAGTACCTACAAACAAGGGAAAACACTATTTTGATATTCAAAATGGCATCCCTGTTAGACCATGGTTTTCTTTAATTTAAACAAGCAATTAAAACAGTGTGTTCAACTATTTGTCCAATGAGACTGGGACCTGTTTTACTTGCTAAGATTAGGGTAAGGGATAGCTCTTTGTGCGAGTGTGGTCTAGATGAGGGTACTCTAGACCAGTAATTCCCAAAGTGGTCCAGGTGGACCCCCAGGGGTCCACGGAGACCCGACGGGGACACGTCAAGTTGGACGTGACATAAAATGGGGGTCTACAATCGTAAGCAGGGGTGCATGAAAATTAATTTGGTTTCGATAGTGAAGAATAAAAATGCTGGCTTGTTATTTTAAATAATATGATACCTAAATTAAACCTTCTCAATAAGACAATTTATAAATAAATTGAGAAAATAATGGATAGTTCCGTACTGGGAGTCGAACCCAGACCATGTCGGTATCGCGCCGAGTGCTCTACCACTTGAGCTATCCGGCTCTATGCCACTTTCCTGTTTCAATTCCATTTATAACTTATTGAGCCAGACCGTCCATCATACGGTAATACAACAACATAAACAATATGAAATTAAACCTTCTCCATAAGGCAATTATCTCCTATCAATATAGGCAGTTAATATTTTAACACGTTCGAGGACGCTATTACTTGAGACTGTATACCAAAATGACACAGTAAATGTCCATACAAATTGACATATTGTTTTATAAACATCATGACACAACCGTTTAATCACGTCATCGTATCAATACGTTACGTCATTAAAAGTAAAATTAACTGGACGTGTACGGACACAACGTGTCATAACGTCCAACGTGTATATACGTTCTGGCACATCATATTATGTTGGTGACAAGCAGTACCATCACAACGTATGTACGCGTCGAACGTGAAATAACGTTCTGTCACTTTTAGTCTTGAGACAACCGCATCATTACGTTACAACGTCCTATGCCGACCATCGCTTCAAAACAGTTTCTCATGTCATACTGAGATGGAATATTATGCCTGTATAACAACGTCAGTATATGTTCTAGGTATCTAACGTTTTATCATAAAGCACGTGTAAATAAATAAATAATAAATGTAAATAAAAGTCAAAATACGAAAATCAACAATGTATTTCTATAAGAATCATTTTTCAATCTTAGGTACAATCTTTTCTTACTTAATCACAATCATTCTCGCTTGCATAATTACTTATAATATCTATTTATCATAAAAAAGCAACCTCTGCATAAAAATAAAATGTAATCAACAAAACAATCAAAATGTTAAACAACTAATAAAATAATTCAGTCTTTCGTATATGAACTCGTAACATTATTAGGTAGAAACTTTTTTACTTAATTTTTTTTTACATAAGCATTCGTTTGCATAATTATTTATATTTATCACAAAAAGCAACCTCTGCATAAAATTAAAATGTAATCATACTATCAAAATCTAAAACAAGTAATAAAAAATTACTTACATTTCTAACAACTAGGAACTAGTAACGTCTTGTGCCATTCTTCAAAGCATAATGCGCAAAGTGCGGGCTTATCTTTGCACCCCTTGCATCTCAATCCAGTTTCTTTGCGGCGTTTATTCTTTGCACACATTTTGCATTTCAGGTAGTTCTTAGATTTTTTGGAACCAGGCGGAAGTGAAATCTTTTCAGGCCAGTGTCCACTAATGCTATAATTATCGGGTTGTGTCGAGGCCGGTTCTGGGTAAACTGTCCGATTAACTCTTCTGTTGTCGTTCTTGGAATGCTTCACTAAAAGTTCGGGTCTTTGAGAATGGCTAATACCAATTAAATTCGGATTGAATCTTCTCTAAAATGTAAAAATTCATATTTCTTATTGTATTTTGTATTTTCTATACAAATAAATAACACATTTTGAGATTCGTTGAATAAAGGCGATAGGTTGTCAAGTCTAAATTCACCTGTATTATCACAATTTTCAGCCAAGAGATTAGAAATTAGGGATAAAGTCTACAAACCCAATGTCTCATTTTGAGAGTTGTTGTGTGAAGAATGGTTATCCAGATTTCTCAATGAAGCCACATATTGAGGAGGTATTTCAGGTTCCGGTAGAGTTACTTCATTGGAATTTTGATTCACAGTTGGTACGATGGTTGTTGGAGATTTAACCAATTTTAACCGTTTGGCTAGAGGAAAAATTTCTTCTGAGGAACTTGAGTCATAACCCTCCTCTTGAAAACGTGATGAGGTAGGAGCTTGAGGTGATGGTGAGTTCACAGTGAGCGAATGATCACTCTCAACAGATCGTATGTCGTCTTCATCGCTACTAGGTTCAAAGGTAACAAGTTTCTGAGTTAAAGTGTCGACCAAATTTGATTGACCCTTAGCAGTAGTATTTGACGATTTCTGTCGGTATTTATATAGAATAAGAACTTTCACTACCTGATGTATTTCCTGGTTGGTCAAAATCTTTTTCCGAACCATATTCTCCATCATCATCTTGGTAAGGATCCGCCTCGGTTGTCGGAATCATCGAAAATGCTCATCAGTCTTATTTTGCGCTTATTCATCTAAAACACATAAAATAATCCATTTTCTCAGTATAAAATTATTAATTCATAGTTAAATAATATTTTGTCTAGCCAAGGAATAACATATAAATAAAATAAAATAAATACTTACGATGTTTTGTCGGGGAAAATATTACGATACAGCACAAAATGTTACCCGGACGCGAGCGCACCTCCGCAGTGACGCAGCCGCCCTGAATGTAGGAGCGCGGGAGGCGCGCGGGACGCATAAACACGTTGTGCGTGTGCGAGTAAGGTCACCGTCAACTGTCATCGGCACTTATTTGAAATAGTTTAAAACTTACTCTACGTGACAGTAGAGCTTCGGGAATTTTACATGTTGTGACACAAGATACATTCAATGGGATTTTAACTTGAACGTTAATCGGAAATGAACGTTTCGTCCGCAATGCGTGTTCAAACGTGCAAATTAATACGACTTGTGGTGTATGTACTTGCAATCTTGTATGAACATGTTTAATTCTTCACCAATATAAATACGAATGTCAAGGATAAACGTTACTTATTTGTTTCCGAAATTTCATAAAGAAAAGTGAATTGATATTAGTGATTACCAGTGTCGGAAAAGTACGAGGGCGGGTCAATAAGTCCGTGACTTTTGGAATAAAACATAGATTTTTTGATAAATAAATCATTTTATTTTTCAACGTAGTCCCCCTTGAGCTCTATACACTTTGTCCAACGCTTCTGCAATTTTTTTATCCCTTCCAAAAAATATGATTTGTCGAGGTCCTCACAATAGGCCTTTGTTTTGCGAGATGACTTCATCATTGGAGTCAAATCTTTTTCCACCGAGCCATTTTTCAGGTTTGGGAACAAGAAGTAGTCACTCGGAGCCAAATCTGGAGAATAGGGTGGATGTGGGAGCAATTCATAGCCTAATTCATGGATTTTTGCCATGGCAACTGCACATGTGTGCATCCTTGCATTGTCTTGGTGAAAAAGAACTTTTTTCTTGGCCAAATGAGGTCGGTTTTGTTTCAAATCCTCATTGAAGCGGTCCAATAAGTTGGCATAATATTCCTCATTAATTGTTCTTCCCTTTTGAAGATAGTCAATGTGGATTATTCCACGTGCATCCCAAAAAACAGTCGCCATAACTTTATTGGCTAACAAACCCACCTTGGCCTTCTTTGGCGCCGATTCACCCTTAGAAACCCACTGTTTTGACTGTTGTTTGGTCTCTGGTGTGTTGTGATGGATCCATGATTCGTCCACGGTTACAAAACGGCGCAAAAACTCCTCCATATTGTGATTAAACAACGCCAAACCTTCCTGTGAAGTTGTTACACGATTGCGTTTGTGGTCGACTGTGAGCAAACGCGGCACCCATCTTGCGGAAAGCTTTCTCATGCCCAAGTGATCATTCAAAATTGAAACCAATGAGCCATGCGAGATGCCTATGGCTTCCACAATCTCTTGCACTTTCAATCTTCGGTCGGCCAACACCATATCGTGAATTTTTTCGATTGTTTCGGGTGTAGAGACCTCAACTGGGCGTCCAGGACGTTCGGCATCTTCAGTGCTTGTACGGCCACAACGAAATTCAGTAAACCACTTTTTTACCATTGAAATCGATGGTGCAGAGTCCCCATAGTATTTATCAAGCTTAGCCTTGGTCTCGGTAATGGTTTTTTTTACCTATTTCATTTAGATTTATGTATCTTTAATCAACAATTTTAAAATTTAATTTATAAAAGTGTGAAATTCCACACTAGGCAACATCCCTATACAATACAGTTGAAAATCGAATTGTCGAGTGAGCTTGTGTGTTCGATTTTAGTGCAGAGTTCTATTTTCAGTGCTCTGAATTTTCCCCATCTTATAGTTCCAGCGTAATTGTAAAAAAATATATATATGTCAGTTGCAGTTGTGACAAAGTGTCAGATCATCTGTGGCAAATGTCAATTGATAAAAAAGTTCTTTTCAGTTCTCAATGACTTTTAAGGTTCTTCTTTTCAGAATTAAAAATATCAAAAAAATATTTTTTATGTGTAATAGATAAAGTGTGTAACTCTAATGGACGTAATATTGTTTTGCACCCTCTTTCTATGCTTCATATTGATTTACATGATAAACGAAATGCGGCGAAAAGTTATTTTAGTATTGTTGGCAATTATAATAACTTCGACGTTATCCACATTACTTACGGGCTACGTGCAAGTAGAATCGGATAAAGTGTTATTAGACACCGTTGCCGGGGCAGTTGGCGCTGGCAATTTCTCCTACTGGCAACTGGGACATATTGGACCTTTATTAGTGGAGCTAACTTCTCTCACAGGAGACGCGGATCTCTACGTAGCGGACACGGTAAGGTGAGTTTGTTCCATATTAGTAAGTTTATTAAATCCTTCGGTGTTTAATATCTTTTACTTGATTGCTATAATGTATGTAATATGTATGGTTTGTTTCAGGCCGGGCTATGAAGTAGACAAAAACAACTTTAGTTCAGCAACTTGTGGTCCAGATACTGTTAACATCCCCGCTGATTTTCCAAGGCCAATTGGTTTGTAATATAAGTACTTATTGCTAGTTTTTTCCAGCGGCTCTGCCCGCGTTAATATAGTATTGGATTGATACAAATGGGCCCAAAAAATGGTGAGATCCTTATTTGGGGCCCATGTAAGTGTGGAAAGTCTATTAAGTTCAATTCTCATAGTGCTCTCATTTATTATTTAAACATTCATGTTGTAGGTATAGGTGTGTTTGGTGACTGGTCTCACACGGTGTCAGAGTACAGCATTCAAGTGTTCTTGGACACATCTGCGATACTCAGCGAGGAGCAGCTGCTAGCTATCGAGAGAGCCCATCAGATACCTGACAGGAGTGGTTAGATGTTTTATTGAATTAACTAGCTGATCTGTGCACCCTTGACCATTGAGTTAAACATTTTTACTTGTGATGATGATGATAACCTGGTGTAGGTTCAACCTACAGTCTACACTTACTACCTACACCAACACTTACACTTATTTACCTACGTATGGTAACATTACAAACTTGGTGCGCACAAAATTAAAAGCCATACATTTTTCCGCAATAAAAAGTAGTACCTATATGTCCTTCTACATGGTCGACATTCAAAGCCTATTCAATGCAAAGAAACAAACAATCAAATCTTTTTTCATTATAATAAATAATGTTTTGATGAAAGTAAAAAAAATCATCTCATGTATGGGTGAAGCTGGGTATGGGTCGATGCAAACTGGCCCATATAATGGATTTTTTTTTGAGTACCACAATTATTTTTCTGCCTTAACGTCTATACATATGCAGTAGATCATATGCCCAAAATATCCGTAATTGATTTTACCGAACCTTAAATCAGTAGCTTTGTAATTTAGTATGTTGTCACTTGGCCTTGTCAGCTGATATTTCGCATTTATAATAGAGTCCACATTACAGAAAATTAATTTGTTTTTTTTTCATTGCAGATATCCAGACAGAAAGTAAAAAGAGTAAAGAGAAAGTAGCGACAAAGAAAACAGAAGAAGAACGGCCGAGATTCCTCCGTCTGCTGAACATGTTGGATGCAATTTTTGAAATGTTCCTTTTATAGTTATTTGTTACGACTTTTTTGTAGTTACAAAGACTATGCTTCCCAGGGAAATATTTGCAATGATATAACATTATCTAAAACTTATACTTTAAGAAACTTTGCATCCTTTTTTAAATATTTTGACTGATATTGTAAAAAATGCATGTACATAAACTTGCATAATATTATGATAGGGTGCATTCATGTAAGAAAAAGAGGGGTAGAATTGAGAAATGTGGACAATTCTCATGAAGTATATATTGGTTATGAATATTAGGGTGCTTACACACGGCGCCGCAGCGGCAGCGGCACCGCCACCACGGCAGTGCCGCTGCATTACTCATCCTGTATTTCTATGGGCCCTTTCACACAGCGCCGCCGCGGCGGCGGCGATTCTTGATGCCTTGGCGGTGGCGCCGTGTGTAAGCACCCTAACTCAGTTATGGTGTAAAATATAAGCAACAATTTCGACTTTGTGCATGCCTAATGTATGCTGTTATAGTTGTCCCTGGCTTCCATTGACTACCAACCTTCAAATGTTAAATGTACATATTTTTATATGACTTTATATTATTTATAGTCATTAGTCAACTAGATAATTCCATATTATTATTTAGAATAAAGTATTGAATTTTTTTAGGTTTAAGCATAATTATTGATAGTAATTGTATTAATTTAAGTATCTGATATAATGTTAATAGCTGATATTAATACTCCTAATAAATGTGAATGTAAATTTTTATGATTTAAGTAAAATTTTTCTAGTCAATTAATTTAGGATTTGAAAGATTGAAGTGAGGTTATATAGTACCTTTTAGATTTTGTAAGATATTTTCTCTCCATTCGTTTTTATTCTTTTATTTTTGTAGAGAGTCAGTTCTTCTCGAAACTATTGTTAGTTTGTGTAACTCACTGTTACTGTTACTGTTTTAACCTGTTATTTTATAATTAAATAAACAAATCCCATGTTCGCAACGTCACACTTGTTTTAATCTATCACAACATACTTTTAATGGAAAGTAATAAATTGATTTATAGAGCTATTACAATAAAAATAAAACAACAAAACTAAATATTTATTAATCATACAACTATATTATTAAATAAAAACTAAGGAAGATGGGCATTGTGGTCTACCTACTCAACACACAGAACTCATAATTTGTCATTAGGAAAACCATTATTTTTAAATAATATGTGGTAGGTAAATAAAGAAAATAATTTAAAAAATGTTCCTTTCAAATAGAATCAGGCGTTACTTTGCGGAAATCTATAGCATACAGTTAAATTAATATTATATCTAGCAATATCTCTGGAAAAAAGAAGATCCTGCGGCAGAACGCGGAGGAAATCCTAGGCAAGCGACGTGGAGAAAGAACCGCCTACCAGGCGCGACTTCGACCTGCAGTCGACTCGAAGACCTTTACCTCTTCGGAGACCATTCGGGCGTGATCCTTTGCGGTGGTCGGCAGCGGCAAGAATTGACGTTCCAAATGTGCGGCATGAATTTTTGCTCTTACCTCCGCGCGGTATCTCAGGATACCGTCGGTGTGTAGAAGGGGCCTAGTGGGGGCTGTGGCTCCGGGGAGGCTGCGGCAGAAGCGGTGGAGATGGCCAGTCCTCCCCAGCTTCCTGGATGCGTGGTTGTGGGTCAGCGTACAGCGCCGCGGTGGTACCAGGATACGTAGGCACGTCGCTGGCGTAAAAGTTGTATAGCCCTGGAGAGAGCACGCTACCTTGAGGTACGCCGGCGGACCTTCAACGCGCACCTTCAAGGCCTTCCGGAGAGAAAGGGGCAGGTACGTTGGTCCGAATGAGCTTACAGAGCAGACTCTCATGCCAGACACTGTCGAACGCCTTTTCCATATCCAGGAATATGGCGACCGAGGATTCCTTCTTGTTTGCCGCAACGGAAAGGTGAATTACGCGTACCAGCTGGAGGGTGGTACTCAGCTGGGACCTAAACCCAAATTGTTCCTCACGAGGAGGGAGGTTGGGAGAAAGGTGTTTGAGAAGGAGTTCAAAAACTTTGGATAGGGTTGAGAGGAGGGTTATGGGCCGGTAGCCCTCGGCCATTCTCAAATTTGTGTGTGGTTTGGGGACAGTAATTATGTGTCCCATCTTCCAGATGGAGGGAAAGTGGCCGGTCCTGACAATGCCATTTTAGAGGCGAGTGAGGGCGGCCACCGTCCTGAAGGGTAGGCGGCGGAGGGCGGAATTTGGGATGCCATGCACTGCACCGGAGGCCTTTTTAGGTATGAGGCGAGAGAGGGTCTTTTGGACCACCCTCGGTGAGAAGGAGAAATTTGGAGGGGGGGGGGGGAGTAGTAGGAAAACCTTACCTCCTCGGAGACCATTTGGGCGTGTGCCGTTGCGGTCGTAGGCAGCGGCGAGAACTGGCGCTCTAAGTGCTCGGCATGAATGTCTGCTCTGTCCTCTGCACGGTACCTAAGGTTGCCGTCCGGGTGGAGCAGGGGGCAAACGGGGGCAGTGGCTCCGGTAAGGCTGCGGCAGAAGCGGTGAAGGGAGGGCCAGTGCTCTCCGGCCTCCTGATGCGTCGGGTCCAGTCCGCAGCGTGTAGGTTCTCGAGCGCGGCTTTCACCTCTGCAGTAAGGCAGTTGAGCTGCGTGGGGCAGCGCGTGCGCTACCATCTCCGGCATAGGCGCTGTTTCTCCGCCAAGAGGTCGGCGATGTGGCGAGGGAGAGCGGGCCGCTTGAATTGGCGGCGGGTGGGCGGCTGGGTTGCCGCGTTCATTTGTTATCGCCTCGGTGATCTCGACGTCATGCGAGCGTCATGGACTCGACGGTCTCTGCAGAATCAACCGGGAAGTTGAGCGTGGACTCGTGCAGCTGCAATGAGAAGGCGTTCCAGTCGCGGACTGGGAAGGGGGGAGGGGCGCTTGCGGGAACGGCGCGTATGATGGCCAGGACCGGAAGATGGTCGGACCCGTGGGCCACATCGAGGACCTCCTGGTGAAGGTCGCCTGGGAGCAGGTGGGTGATGGCCACGTCGAGAACATCTAGCGTGTATCGAGGGTTTTCGGGGTAGTGGGTGGGGGTATATGTACCCACCACCGAATACCCGACTCGTTCTGAGTCGGCGTGCAAACGGTTACCGTCTGCGCTGGGGGCGCGAGAGCCCCATCCGGGGTGTTTACAGTTTAGATCTCCGGCAATCACAGTCGGCTCTTCTGATAGGAGCCTGTGGATGTCGGAGATATCTAAACGTGACCCCGGAGGTTTATAGCAGGCATAAAGGTGAGTGCGGTGTGAGCCGAGGAGTAGTTCCACTCCAAGGGCGTATAGCGAAGAAGCAGAGGGGGGGGGGGGAGTTGGTGCAAATTCTTCCTACCGACCAGAACGGCGAGACCTCAGCACACCCTCTCGCCCCCCAGAAAGTCCTGACGGTACACGTGGTAACCGGGGGCGCTGAAACGGTCCTGAGGGGACAGGAGGGTCTCGCTCAGCAAGGCGACGTCCACCTCGTACTCCCGAAGGAGGTGGCGAATTGGGGGTCACCTTGCCACGGACCCCCCGGACGTTCCAGTGAACAACCTTTAAGGAAATTGGGGCGTGGGGAGCCATAGGGAAATGAGCTGGCATATGAGGCAGGCCCCCTCTGGGAGGGCCCTTAGAAGGGTTTGAAGAATTTCCTCATTTCCTCCCCGGCCAGGATTTTGTTGAAGGCATCCAAGGCCAGGGAGAGTAGGGCTTTGAGAAGCTGGGCCGTGGTCATGGGGGACTCACGGCTATGAGAGGAGGGGGAGTAGCGAGGGCAGTGTGGCGGTTTGGACCGCCGGGTTTGCGGGCTCAGTGATGACCTCGGTCATTTCGGCGGTTTTAGTGGCCGACTGAGCAGTAAGTTTTGTACGCAGTGTGCGCGGGGGGCGCTGTGGAAGGGGCCGATAGAACGGCATCGCCAGCCGGCGGAGCGCCTTCAACAGAGAGAGCGAGGGGTTCGAACTCTGAGTCCGTGGCGGCAGTGGAGGTCGCTCCGGATTTGGCCCTCTTTTTAGTTTTGGTTCTCTTCCGCTGCTGCGGCGGTGGGTGGCGAGGGTGAAACCTCTCTTTCGGTGATGGTGGGGGCATGGCTTACCCTATTTGCGGTGAGAGTGGTGCGGGCAATTGGGCCCGCGTGGCGATTTCTGGCCTCCCGACGGAAGACCGGGCAGTTCCGGCTGTTGGCAGGATGAGGCCCCTTGTAGTTTATGCAGGTGGGCTGGAGACGATCCTGCCAGCCAAACCACCACCTTATATAACCTACTGGCTACCCCCACGAAACAGGTTAATGAGCGGTGACGTAGTCAAGCAAGTTTGGTCATTCAATAATGCATGTCTATTGTTGTTCTTTTCTTTAATTATTTCTAACTAGCTGTTTCCCGCGGCTCGGCCGGCGTAAATATACTATCGAGTATCTCGCGGTAATACTGTCCTTTTCCGGGATAAAAAGTAGCCTATGTTTTAATCCAGAGCATAAACTACTACCATACTAAGTTTCATCAAAATCCGTTTAGTAGCTTTTTCATGAAATAATAACAAACATCCATCCATCCCCACAAAGTCGAAGTTTGGAGTCGACCGACGTTCGAGGTCGTCCCTGGTTGGCGGATTGTTTTCCACGTTTTCGTTCGCCATGGGCAGAACGCGGAGGACCGCGTTCTGCCGCGGGGGGTCTACCCCAAAAACCTGACATTTTGCGTCCAGTACTCGTACTGGGCGCGTCATTCCCACCCCATAAAGAGGGGCTTCAGCCACTGACGATGGTTCCCAAGGGCCCGATATGTCAAGACGTAGATAGATAGGCAGCATCAGTAACGAACTATTTTCGCATGTCTACTTTCTGAGGATGCTCCGGGTTCAGACCTAACGCGCGTCGAGTTTTGCAACCAGCATGGTGGTGTGGGGCCTTGCACGATCTTGCTGATATTGTTGCTTATGTGGTGGTGGCGTTTGGACCATCTTTTTTCTTAGTGTGCACATAAACAGTGTGGGAGGAGGAAGGTGATTTACGCATGCTTATGCGTGTACTCACTCCTTTGCTTGCAGGTTGTAGGTATTTTTTCGCGGGATATTGCTAGATATAATTTTAATTGAATTGAATGTCCTTACCAATAAGATATAGCTTGTTCGTATTGAGTAGGTAAACCAGCATTCATACATTTCTGCCAATCCTCCTTTAATTATATACTAACAGATCTTTATTTCAATATAGTGCAATTTTATTGCTTTTTGAATTCATTGGAGCAGTCTTTGCTTTAGTCATTGTTTGGATCGACAGAATAATAATATGCCTTGTTTATTAAAAAGGTAATCTTGCTACAAGTGTTAAGGCAGCTGCCTGTTGATGAATAACAGTTGTAGAAGTGTTTTCACAAGTCAAAGAACTATGATTTAATATATCCGTGACTGCAAAACATAATACATAATTTTATGACTAATTTTATTTGGTATATCATATGCAATGGCACTTTACTGCATAATCAATGATTAGCAATCCCTAAAAAATATTAGTCGTTTATGTGAACTGACCCTAAAATTAATCATCATTTTAAGCTGAGTGTAGACTGCATTTTAAACCATAGGTACATGTAGCATGTACATAAATGCTTGTGCAAATCATACTTCTTAATATCTATGAACAAAATAAAAGCAAACATACAAAGTCACAAAATGCTTATTGTTAAGTTACAGTCTAATATTCTAATCTGTCTTCTTGTTGTCTTTTGTTGTAATTTTCACTTTACACTCTTGGTAAATGCCATCTATATCAAAGGCAGCTTTCATGTTATCTTTTGAGAATAGGAACCTGAAAGATTCAAAGAAAATGATGCGTGTTGCTTGATGTGATTTCCATTTCTTATCTATTCTGTCTTATACTGTTAAGGTTACCCTTACGCTATACAGGTAAGGTTGTACCCAACAGGTTTTTTTATTTTATAATTCAAAGTACTGGCTCTTTAAATGCCTTTTAAGCCAAATATTACAATAGGCTACTTGACCTTGTTTTTATTTATGTCCTAAACGCTTCATAATTGTTTCATAACACAAAAAAATAATATTACATTACATATTTTGAAACCTAAAAACCTACAAAAAAAATATATTTTAAAAATACACTTTTAAAAAACTGCAGAAAACACTATCCACCATGTTGGTTGATAGATTATGTGCTGTGACCTCATACTAGCACTATTTGTAATCTGTGCTATAGTCCGTAGTAGTAAAATGGCAGTGTTACATTCTGTTTTATATTTTGATATTTTTAAGCTGTCATGAACTATTTATTTACAGAAACATTCCGTTTTACTACTACATACGTGTTAAGTGTGTTTGTGTCGTCACATCCTTGCCGGAAGTTACTTCGAGGTGTTTTCATCAGTAGAAATTAAAAAACAAAAATACATATTTTTAAATCAACTTTATTTATCAATCTTAACTTTTTAATTTATGATATCGCTAGAATACGATTTCCTAAGCCTACTTACTACAGGAAATACTCCTTCAATGTATGAAATTAAATATGAGTCAAGTAGCCTATTATTATGCTGACAGGTTTGCCTGCACAGTTGCACCTGTCAGGTAAGCTTGTGTTGAAACCTGTCAGGCATTACGAGTATGGCTACCATTACACAGGCAAGTATACTCTACATAACTGGCATGCTATAATGTGCAGTAATATTAAGTTACCACATCTAAGCTGACATGACAGTTATCTTACTTTTGCAGTTTGCCTGTGCTATCAGGAATAGGTCTCCTCGTCACCTCTTGTCCATCTTTGAACAACAGAACAGTAGGCAGCTGTCGGCTGGTGGGACCATCTTGAATTCTAAACTTGGTAGCTCCATCTGGATATCTAAACAGGTTTTTTTTTAATGTTTTCAATAATATTAAATATGTTTCAATGGAGTAAAATTGTTTTAATTTAAATAAGCCTTAGTCACCTTCCAATATCTAATTTTCCAAATTTTAAATTTTCTAAGCTGTAGCTCGAAGATAACTCTGCAAATATTGGAGCAAAATTTACACATGCTGGATGCCATGCAGCATACAGACAGATAAACCATGTGGTACTTTTCTTTTTTAATTCTTCATCCAGAGTTTGTGGTCCTCGGAAGTATATGATGTTCTCTGGGCCTGAGTAGGTAGGTTCGGGCAGTAACAGAGCTGTGAAGATTACTATGGCTCCATACGGCAGCCCATACCTATAATAAAAAAATAGCTTTTAGCTATTGTGTTAAAAAAAGATAATAAAAACATTATTGGTTAAGGACAGTGCAATAAACTCTTATGTCTACCTAAGAGATTAAATGTTTTGAACAAAATGGTTATAATAGTGGACACATTCACATAATATAATGCATTTACATGAATTACTGTTTTGATATGCAGTGTAACAAATTCATTATTCGCAATTAGAGAACAAATCGTTCTAAAAAAAAAAGGCTACTAATAATACTGACCTTACGTCGGCATATAACCATAAAATAAGATTTGCTACTTTGGTATATACAAATGATGAAGACAGATAGTTCACCATGGTCACGCTCCCCGTTTTCCTCGTCCGCAGCATCACCACAATTATAAGAAAGAACAGGATTTCCGTTTCCCGACTGTCTAATTCGCAGTCAGAGTCAGGGAATAGGAAATTACATATTAAATTCGTACGTTTCGAGATCACATACGAAATGCTCAATAAAATGTTAACCCAATAATATGGTTTTATTAGCTGCTTTAAATCACCTTTAAAAGCCATTATGACTAAAACAACGATTTATTATATCATTCAATATTAATTAAAAGCTAAGATTTATTGGATGATAAATTTATAGTGTACTGAGCATAGATGATAAGTACTAATACTGAAATAGATATTGCACTTCCCCTGTTTGACGGTTCAAAAATTAAGGTTTGATGTAGCTCCTAACGCCATCTGGTTAAGATGCAGTTACACTACATAAATATATATATATATATATATATATATATATATATATATATATATATATATATATATATATATATATATATATATATGTAGGTATGTATAGATTTCAATATAATGCTAAATCTACGGGATTTGTATGTCAGAATTTTATGTTCCAAAGACCTTGATTTTCATAAGAACAGTGTTTATTTGTTAAGTTTCCTTAGTAAATACACAATTCTCACAAAAATAAAACCTTTAAAACATAAAGATCCGACATTAAAATAAAACAAAACAAAATTTAACCAACAAGGTAAAATATTTTATTTTCACATATGAAAATGGAAAATTATTATTGTTTAAACACGTTATACTACTTATACTCTGTTTAGATCCAATTTCATTTAAACGTAAGCGAATACTTATAAAGCTACATATTCAAATGTCACTTATTTTCCGTGCAATAAAGAAAGATACACAGTGATTTGGTGGAAATTAAACATTTTGCTTACGTTTAGATTAAATTGTGTCTGAACTGAGTTTACAACTTTACATTCTTAACACTATTGAATAAATTATATGCAATAAAATAAATTAATCCAAAAATCTTTTTGTGTTATCAGTAAATAAAAATGTCATTTTACTGCTGAGAATAAAAAAAAACACAAGTTAAACATGAGAACATCGTTATGATGAATAAAGATTTAAGTTTTGTAGTAAATAATTCAATTTTATATAATATTTGAATACACTTCATGTTTTAAACTATCTTTAATTCATAAACATACTAAAACCATGCGACCAATGTCAAATTCCTGTAACATGTGACTAGGAATTCACATAAAGAGTTGATAATATATTTAATATTGAATAAATCTTGCCAGATATAATTTCATATAAAATTATCACCAATTATTAATATATACAACGTGTTCCTTTGGATTTCCCATATTTAACTAATGATAAATATTAGGACTATATTATGAAATCATTCAATGTTTACCATTAAATCTAAATCGAATTATGTATCAATATTTGGAGCACCACATAATAGTATCAGCATTATACTTAATAATTTAAGATATCTATTATTATCTTTAAAACTATGCATTTTAGAACCCCATGGTAAATGAAGAATCACACCATGTATAAAGAACATTAGTTTGACAAAAGGAAGATTAGTTCCGTTTTATTTCTGTATCTAAAATACAAATCAATACAATAATTTTACAGCCTAATCAGAAAAATAAAAACCTTCTCTCAGTGTGCTTCATTTTTTATCGCAGAAAAACTACGAAAAGCTGGCATGTGATTGGCTAAATCTCGAACTTTCTTTATTTCATAAACATACTAAAATCATGCAACAAATGTCACATTCATGTAAGATGCTATGTAAAAATATACCGAGAAACAAAAAATTATGTTAATATTTTACTACTATAAAACAAGAAATATAATGTGACCAGGCATTTATTTTAGGAGTTAACGATATGTTTATTATTAAATAAATCCTGCCATATATTATTTAATATAAAATTATCACCAATAATTATTATACAAAGTGTTCGTTTGATTTCCCATAAGTTTCGAGTATTATTGTTATTTTTAAGCTGAAATTTTATACACCTAATATAATTCAATCCTAAATACTTTTATTTTATTAACATATTATTGACAATTGACATTATGATTATTGTTATATTTAGGCTGATATTTTTATGTAATTTAATTTAAAATAACACTCTTGCCGTAGTGCTATTTAACTACCATTATAATATTTAAGTATTATCCTGACATCTTGATATCACTTATTATTGTGAAAATTTAAAAAAATCTTATAACATGTAAGTAAATATAATTCTTAATACTATAGTAAGTCCTAGAAAATAAATTGTTCTGGTTGTATTTTTTGATAATAATTGTGTTTTTTTTTTAAATTTAACAATGTTGTGCATGTCTGTAATAGACATAAACACTGTAAATTATTATTTATATTAATTTTAAATGTAAAATTAGGACCATATGAAAATATTAAATGTTTACAATAATATATCAAATTTGAAACGAAATATATATAATGTATAAATATTCGACGCACCGCATCAGCTCACCACCATTATACTTAATAATTTAAGATAGCTATTATCTTTGCATGCATTTTAGAACCCCGTGGAAAATTAAAAATTATGTATTATAAAGAATATGAGTTTGACAAAAGGAGGAGGATCCCCGTCCGTCTTGATTCTCTATCTAAAATACAAATCAATAAAATAAATTTAGTGCCTAACCAGGAATATAAAAGAACCTGAGCGTGTTTAATTTTTATTGCAGAAACACTACGAAATGTTGGCATCTGTCCGGCTTTATCTCGAAAATGGATATATATATAAATATTAAAAGAGGATAGGAAATAGACTGAACTGTAAATATAAAATCTATATTGTATTTTAATTACCGATTGCAAATGATGAAAATCTTCCAACCTAAGTGTTATCTTTACACCTCATGTCATATTATTTGGATTGTATTAAAATAGTAAACGAGCAATGCTTTGTTACTGTTGTGTTTTTTTCTACTTTAATTTGACATAATATACTTAAACAAAATAAAATCTAACCATTTTTCGTTGACTTACTATTTTTAGGTTATGTTCAATACATTTTTAACATTTATTATATTTACTTACTTTTTGCTGGTGGGTGGGTGGGGTGGCTGCAGCCAAAAATGCATCTAAAGCTCATGGTGATTTCTTTTCTCGACTTTATTATTTAAATTAAACAAGAAAACCAACAAAAGCACCAGTTATGTATTTAAAAAAATAGGAGCCATTTTATAAGTTTTTTTTATTCTTGTATTTTGGTATATACGTTAGAGGTTGGCCACTTGTAATAATATCGTCGCTTAAGTTCTAACACTACGTATATCAAAGATAGTTACATTGAGGCGAGTGAAAAAAGCGAATAATTTGAACGTATACTATTACAGTACTATTTTGTATTTTGTATGCACCTCATAAAAGATTTAATTTTAAAAAATCGTTAGTTTTTTATAAAAATTGGTAATTTAAACCATTTTTGTGACATACGTTGTGTTTTCCTATTTTAAATCCGTTCGGGCTGACTTACGTCTTTTTTTACCGAAAATTGAAAAATACAAAAATTTTAATCGTTTATTTATTTATTAAATAGCACTCTTATTTCTTCTTTAAGCTATTTATATTGATGTCAAGTCCTCGCCAGTCAAGGGGTTTAAAGGCATTGTTGATTTACGTACTGTTTCCGAGAGATTTCGACCGACTGGTGATTAATATGGAGTTACTTTTCACTTGTTTCTGATTGCCTGAAACAGCGCGTCTTCCGATCCCCTAGTGAGTGACATCAAAAAGTCAAAACCGCCAAAAAAAATACTTACGTGGTATTAGAACTTATGCGACGATGTCGGTCAAATCGACCACTGCGCATTGCCATAAAATGTCCAAAATATATTATTCATTCGCACTATTTTTATTTCTATATTCTAGTATGTATGTGTAGACTGCATTTGTTATAGAAACATGGCCTTTCTTTGCTGCAATCTTAGTTGTATATCAAATTCAGTCTGCAGGGACGGAGCTTTTTTTTCTTTTTACGTACCCAATTAAAAACTTTCCGGCATTGTTTAGGAGGTAAAATTATTTAAAAAGAAAGGATTAATAGTGAGGTAATTCCCCAATGCGTATGCGTGAGTGTGGAACCTACGTTTACACGTAGTGTCCTACCCATGGAGAATAGAATTATGGAGTACTTACCACGACTCCATACATGAAAAGATCCGTAAACTAGCGTTAAATAGGGGGCGCTACAGACGCAGACGGGAGTAAAGCGGCAAAATTTAAACGTATAATTAAATCTTAGCATCTTCTTCAGTTTTATATATAAAAATATTTTCGACTTTACGAGTAATTAGAATTTTCATGATTTACTGAATTAACTACTTCTAATCTACTAAAGTCGTCAAAAATCTTAAATAAATAAACTCAACTAACTTCACTCCATCTCTTATTGCTTACTTCATATCATACCCTTTTCTGAGTCTAGCGCCATTATGGCCAGTTTTGGAACTATTATTTAATTACTTTTGTCGGTCATTTTTTAGCTTTACTGCCTTAGAGAGATGGTACTCCTTACCTCTATTCTCCATGGTCCTACCCTAGGTCCTACCCTGGTACTGAGAATTATTAAACTGTCAGTAGGTACTTTTTTTTAATATATTGGCTTATAACCATTTGCCAGTGTCAAGTTAAAAAGGCGGGAAATAGAATTTTCGTTTCAATTTTCAACACCGGGAAGTCAAGTCTTAAAGTCTAGTCAAAGTCCAAATAAATAGTCAGTGCAGTCCATGAGTCATGTCAATCACTGAAAGTTCCTATGGAGTTTTGGAGGAACACAAAATAGCACGTTTTTAGAAGTTGTACCACTTGCCCCTACTTGTGCACGTTAACGAATATTTAATGGTTAATATTCTACCAATATTAAGTATCTATCTCCCAGTAGGTACTTGTACGATAGAACATTCCTCAACATTGACACTGGGAGTTTTGCCGGGGAGTTCAATGGGTGACGTTGTGGATTTTGTATAACCTCATAAATTTGTGTTATTTCGGTTCTTAATGTGTAATATTGGTAGAATATTAACCATTAAAAAATATTCGTTAATGGCAGGAAAAATTCATATGATTGCTTGAAAAACTGATTGGTACCACAACAGTTTTCTCCACGGAGCTGCGGATTCCGACCCCGTATAGTCCCAGTCTATATGTGCCTATATCGCCTTTATGCATGGAGGAATTATACTAATAAGTATTAGAGGGTAGATTTCAAAATATGGTTGAAGTATTTCTATGTGTATGTAGGTAGGTCTCTTTGAATTTACCAATAAAACAAAGAAATGTTCTAATATTTAGTGTCTAGAAGCCTCGCGAATCGCGATATAACTACTGAAGCTAATAGCTTCTAGGTACTATCACAATGAATACTGCTAATAAAGTTAGTGTTACATTGTTGTTAACTGATACGAACCTGGCGCCTGGCGGATTGGATACTTTACATTAAACAAAGCAAACACGACGTTTGTCATCCAGGAAATGGGTCCTTTCCGTTCGTGAAGTTAATAAATATGAACAGAAATTATGATTTAAAAAAATATTTATAGGTGGAACATTAGAGCGCCGCACCGGCGCCGCTGAGATTTTTCCGATCGTGATAATGACATCGATGGTAGAACAATTTTTTTTCTTCGTCGTCGAAAAACATCCATGGATATTGATACAGTTCAATGAATCACGTCAATTGAGCTTCACAACTCCTACTCAAGATAATATATTGAGTATCAAATCGGAATCGCAATCAATGAAGCATGTAAATACATCTTTAAGTGCATTAGAAAGCACATTAGTACTTAAGGATCTGGAATCAGATATCATGGACGTTTTGGAACCGCTACAAAGCGACCCTCGTTTGGCAAACCCAAGTGGTGACGACAATCATCCTGGAATGATCCTTCTATCAGATAAAAAGGATTGGTTTAGTGGCACTGTTCAGAATGTGCAGAATACTAATATATTTTGTGAAAACAAGCGCAGTGGGAGTAGCATGCATGAATTAGTAAACAAGTACGAACACAATTATCTAACATCGCATCCTACAGAAAGGGGGATTAACTTCAGATCGCGTAATGAGGAGCAAAAAAGGTATGAACTAGCCAACGATCTTCGGGGCTTAGTAACGCCTTTAGATGATTACGAAAATAAACGAAAACTCAAGAACAGGCGAAGAAACAGAGCTCGCCGTAGAAATAAAAGCCGCAAAATCGCTAAATATAACGAATGGGAACGTTTTATTAACTCTGTAAACAACCAAGTCGCACCATACGGACCACCGTGTTCGCATTCGACACCAAAATGCTCCATCCTGTGACGTCACAGGCTAACCTTTTGTTATAATCATTATTAGTTATTATAAAATAAGATAATAATAATTAACGTTATACATTTGACTATAATTTTAAAAATACAGGTTACGCTAATAAAATAATTTGTAGCTCACGATTTTAAATTGTTGTCAAATGTTATGATATTATTTACATACTATATATTGTACACAACTATACGTAGCTCAGATTAGTCAGCAGGAAATACACTAAGGTTTAAGATAATATGCTACAGAAGTCTGAGAAACTTTATGCCAAAACTGTAGGTATATGTAACGTTCGCTACGCTGCCGCCCGCCGTACATCACGCATCGAAGTGCTTGAACTTTGAAGCAATTTTAACGTTTTTTTAATATAATTTATTTATAAGCACGTATTAGCTCGGTTCAACCTCTTCGGAAGCAGCATCAGAGTGCAGTATAATGAAGTATATAGCTCTTTGATGAGACTCCCACTATTCTGTGCGTAGGGCATCGCCGTTAGCCACAGGTGTTCCTTATCATTTAGCGCCATTAAAGCTCTTAAAGCGTAATATCGGTGTTCCAAGTATATACCTATGGCAATTATTAATTAAAGATATCATCTACATTAGTTTGTCTTGTTATATAGTATTTTATGAAAATTGATAACTGTACATTTCAATGTTATAATTATTATCTACTTATCAGTTCTCGCGTAACTGTTTAACAGTTCGCGTTATTTGTAAACGCCAATAAAATAAATATTTTATTGTAAATCTTCATAAAGTATATCTCATCAAACCTGTAATAATCTTGCTATGTGGATAAAATGTTGTCTACTGTTTATTATTTAATTTTGTATGGATTTTTTAAGAAACATGGATCAACTACTTTTTGTTCAGATGGTCTAGTTCTTACAGGCTAGGAATAGGTATCGGATATTAAACACATTATACCCATTGCCGGAAAAGCTAGCTAAAGATATAACAATTTAAGCTGACCTGTTGGTCTACCTACTAATTTTACTTCAATCATACTTTTTATTCGGGTTGAGCAATCATTAGGTACTTGTAGTTTTTAAAATTAAATCTTCGCTTCAAGAAGTAATATTTTTTTATCTAATAATAATGGTGTAGTGATAATATGTACAATAAATATAACATTATTTGTTATGGATATTTTAAACTTAAAGTAGGAATTTTGTTTATGTTTATTGTAATTTTACTATAACCACTATCTGGTGAATCTGGTGTTTCAAATACTTAAATAAGTATGGATGTTATAACATTGTTGTTTTTAACAATATTAAAAGCAACGACTGATTAAAATATGTATTTTATTTACTTCAATATTGTATTGGGGTGTGTCACAAGCAAAACTCCCATTATCACCACATACTTCTTGTAAAAAAAATCCACCACTCACTCTTCCGCCGCGCCGGATAAAATCATTCTTATGTAATAAAGTATATTTGTTTAAAAATGAATATCATAAGCATAAAACTAAAAAACAAATATAATTTAAACATTGATCAATGTTCTCTATAAGGTTCGGTAAAATCAATTACGGATAATATTTTGGGCATATTATCTACTGCTTATGTATAGATGTTTAGGCAGAAAAAGAATTGTCATACTCGAAAAAATAATCTGCCTTTATATGGGCGACTTTGCGTTGATTCTCCCATTCATGATATGATTTTTTTGCTATGAGTTAACAGTAGATCATATACCCAAAATATCCGTAATTGATTTTACCAAACCTTATATAAATTATATTCAGTTTTCCCATACTGCAACATCGAATGAACATAATATAAAATTTCATTTCATTTTACACTTGCAAGTCAAAGCTCCCACCGATCCGCCCTAACCCTTAAATGTATGTACAATAATAATTATGATCTAGGAGCACAATCATTTCACAAACTTAAATTAATTTTGTACAAGTCCAGTTCTTTTAGCTTTTTGATGCTCCGATTTGAATCCACATTGTGGGCCTTCTCGACATGTTTCCTCAGCTCGTGGTTCCGGACGAAGGTCGCGGAGCACTCGTGGCACGGGATCCGGGAGCCTTTGTTGTGGCGGCGCTTGGCGTGCTCGGAGCGGCGCGACGACGAGATGAACCGCTCGCCGCAGTCCGCGCACTCGTACGGCCGCTCGCCGGTGTGCCGTCGCCGGTGGTACACGGCCGCCATCTTGGACACGAGCTTGGCGCCGCAGATGTCGCACTCGAAGTTGCGCACACGCGTGTGCACCACGGAGTGCTCGGCCAGCCGCGCCGGCGTGTAGAACCGCTTGCCGCACCACTGACACTGGTGGGGCCTTATATCCATGTGAATCCAGAGTATATGATTCTTAAGCTGAGGTCTGGAGTGGTAGGTCTTGCTGCAGTAGTCGCAGGTGAAGGTGGCCGGGTCCCGCACGTTGGACCGTCGGTTGCGCGGGACCGTCTTGAGGTCGGGTTTGGCGTCCGGCTCGCATTTGGCCCTGTGCTCGCGGTAGCAGCCCCGGTTCGTGAACTGCATCCCGCAGGCCCGGCAGGTCCGCACCATGTGCATCTGCGCGTGAACTTCAAAGGAGGCTTTCCGTTGGAAAGTGCGGCCACAATCCGAGCACGTCAGCGCGCCGGGACTATGACCTTTCTTTATGTGTTTCACGAGTTCGACTTCATTTTGACACAACGTCGGACAATCGTCGCACAGGAAAGTTTCAGTCTTATGTAAAATTGCAAGGTGGTCTTTCATTTCTTGTCCCCTCAGTGTCATCGCCCCGCACAGCGAGCACGCCTCCTTCTGGCCGCTGTTGCGGAGATGAACGCTGAGGTAGTAGGGGCTCGGGAACGTCTTCCCGCAGTCGACGCATGCGCAGGTCGGCCCGTTTCTCCGTTGCCTCTGTTTTCTCTCCAACTCTTTGCCCCCACTCACGAGATGATCGACAAATGCTTTCGAATTTCCTTCAAAATTAATAATCGATTGTGGGGATAAATTATCTTTTAGTAAAATATAGATTGCTTTTGTGGAAGATAAAGCGGGCAGAGCCAGGAAGGATTTGATGCAATTGTCCCACGTGTTTTCCGACTTTCTAACGAGCGATCTGAATCGATAGGCGCTTGTGGCAAGCTCGGTGCACGTGACGCAAACTCCTTTAGGGTACGAAGGCGCATCGTCTACCTAAAACAAAATAATTATAATTATTATTATACACGATATAAAATAACATTGGATCATGCATGTGACAACTCTATATAAATTATCTGGTAACTAACCTATAATAAAATTGTATGATTACTAATAATTTCCTATGCAACTAAACTAATCAAGAAGAATGACTTTTTCTATAGTGCTTTTTCAATTCAAACGGCCTAAGAAAAGTAGCACTACATTCGGTGCACTTATGGGTCATCTGCTTTGACGTCCAATGCCTTCTCTTCACATGGTCTAACCTCCTGGAGGCGGACAGAAACCGTTCTCCACATTCTTTGCACTCATATGGTTTATTCCCCGAGTGTATTCTCTGATGCATCTGAAACCCCAGCAGAGTTCGCATGCTGGCACCACAATAGCAGCTGTATATTTTCCTCTCCATGTGGATGGCTTCGTGTGTTTTGTTGTGAGCCAGCGTAGCAGACCTTTTCCCGCACACCTGACAAACATATGGTAGCACATTTAGATGTTTTAAAATTATATGCATTTTTAAGGACGGCTTCCTCGTGTAAGTGATTCCGCAATCGTGACACTCGTACAATGTTATCGTTGAGGTTTTCTGTTTACATTTAAGCTGATGATGTAGGAAACATTTTCGATTCTCAAAGATTCTATCACAAGATGCACAATGGAATAGTGTGTGAGCATACTCGTGAGCTCTCAGTGACCTTTCGTTTTTGAACCCTTGACCACAAACTTTGCACTGGCCTTCTAAAAACAAATGGTACTGGGTCGTATGACGGTTCAGCTGTGGTATTTGATCAAACAGTTTGTAGCATTTGTCACACTCATAAACTTGTATATTGTGGGCTCTGCTCAGGTGTTTGGCGAGCTTGTCTCGAGGTATAATCCTTGCACAGCAATTGCACACCCTTTTCATTGATCCCTTCAAGTGTTTATCTAGGAAATTCGTCATGGCGAACTCCTTTCCACAGTCTAAACATTTGAGTCCTGGACACTTTAATCCTTTTGCTTTCCTTGCTTTTTGATTACACTCCTCTGAGATGTTCCATTTTGCCTCTGCTACCTCAATATTTAAATCCTCCGAAACATGTCCATTGAGGTTAATGTACATTTTCTTACAGTTGTGCACTTCATTTGTCCGAGTCAGTTTATGTATGATATCCCTCCAAGTAGAATCTGAGGTGAGGCAAATTTGTCTAAAATGCCAAGCAGAGATGGCGCTGGCGGCGCACGCGCGACACAACCCCGCGGGGAGATCCCTGTCCCACTCCATCTGAAATCGGTAGGGGACTGATCAATCCTCTTGTCTCCAAATCTTTTCTTATACTGGACAAAACAACTAATATTTCATATATTATTACTTCATTAATTCATGCACCCAGCACTTCTACTAGCTCTCTATCTAATTGTCTATGACCTGGGACAAATGGAACATCTAAGAAAAGGAAAATATATTATAATAATAATGAAAATTTATAATTATTAGTTATATATGGTATTTGCATAGTAATATCTAAATTTTAGTACATAGCTCTTATATTTTCTTTGAGTTGACATTGTATTAAATTGTAATTAAAAGCATATAATTATCTAATTATTATCTTTATTCCAAATACTAGGCAGTTGATGTTTTCTCCTGTTATGATGCAACAATCCACGCCGAGTTTCAAACTTCTCCAGGCAGTCTTCACAGTTGAACCGCTTCTTGGCAACTGCTGTATTCTTGTGCACATTTTGCAAATGTTTCTGCAATCTGTAGGGCAAGCGAAATCTAGCAGGACATAGATCACATGCATGTTTCAAAACTGCCCCCTTTGGGTTGTGTTTCTGTCTCATGTGCTCCGACCGACGCGAGGAAGCCGAGAAACTTTCTCCACAATATTTGCATGTATAGGGCTTCTCACCGGTGTGAAGTCTCTTATGTTGCACATAGCCTAATTTAGTTTTGAGGACAATGCCACAGTCACCACATGTATACGACTGCACTGACAGGTGTCTCTTGACATGCTCCGTCATATGCGCAGCGGCCAGTAGTTTCCCACAGTACAAGCACGGCCGATGTGTATTTTTTAAATGTACAATCTGTATGTGGGCAGACACAAACTTCTTTCCAGCAAATTTTTTTCCACAATAATCACATACACAACTATTATTACTTTTTGATTTTTTTTTGTTCTCATTATTTGTCACAGCTACAGTAGTAATATTATTTACAGCTAATTTTATATTTGTTTCAGTTTTGTCTTGCTTGGGGCAATTATTAAGGTGATACAAAAAACAAGGCTTGTTGATAAATATAGTATCACAGTGGGTACATTTTTCTGATTGATGTATTGAGCAGCGAGTGTGCATTTGATTTTCTGATTGAAATCTACATTTACAACTTTCACTCTTGTTGTTGTGGACAGAATGTGCATGTTTGGTGTGCTCTGCAAATTGCTTTTCAGATAGTAACAATGATGGACATATTTTACAATCAACAAGTTGCCGGTTGTGAGCTTCAGCCATATGTAGCACCAAGTCATCCCTTAACATAATATCACCACAAATGTAACATGCTTGATTTTTGTATGATCCTATTAAATGGTAAAACAGTTGGAAGGGGTGTGAGAATTCTTTGTCACACTCTGTACACTTCAATGTTCGACATGCTATATTTTTACTTGTTGTACTATGATTTTGAGATTTATTATGAAACTTAGAAATATTCTCCCCGTCAATTATGACTACTTCTTTATTGTCTATGATTGCTGCAACAAGGTTTCTATTTTCCGATGGCAGACTATTTAACAACTCAATCGTAATTCTCCACTGTCTGGTGGCTTGTTGGCAAAGCAAACGAAAGTTTGCAGCACTGAGTGCTGAACTGGCACAGGCTGGACACAGGGCGGCCGGCAGATCATCATCTGACACCACCTGCAACCACCATGCTCATGCCATCAAAGCAATATTTTGCGCAAGTAGTTTTCATGATGGAGTTTTGTTACCCATGGGATCTTGGTACAGCATGTTACATAAACCATACTGGTATCGATTATAATAAAAGGCGGACATTGTGAATTAAAAATCACAGGGAATTTAGTTTAAAGTACATAATCTAATATTCAAAATTATAGCAACAAGAGGACGAAGTGCTGATATCCGTCAACAGTACGCCGTTCCGTATGACGCAAGCAACGTCTTTTGCCGGTTAAACAAATACAACATACCTCTATTCCAGTGACGATTTCCAAAACTTCCGATAAGGTGACCGCTTTTTCACCATCCATCATAACAGTATCTTCTAAATGAACTTGTCCTTCTTTAGTATCTCCCATACAAATTCTGCATTTATTTAACCCATCGCAACTGATTATGTGTGTTATTATAGCTCTAACATCTATCTGTTGGGTCATCGTAATTTGCTTAGCTTTATCTATTAGAAGATAGACTAACGCGTCCTAAAAAGATATACAATTTAATTTTATATTTCAGGCAAATTTAAACATTTTTCTATGAAATTTACGACTTTCGATTCCTCCATTTTTAGTCAGTTCTTCTTCTACCTCTTGCTACAGTCAGCACAATTTTGTAAATATGCCATATGATATAGTCTGTTTCACAATTTTAATTTTTGCGAACTTTTAATCTTGCTCATTATTATTACCCAAATATTGTACGGTATATCTTACGTTCAATAAATGATTGCAAGTATTATAAAAATTTTATGGTTGTGCGAAAGCAAGAAAAACATAGGTAGGTAACGTGACGATTGATGACGGCCGACATTCACTTGACTTCTCGAAGAAAAAAAAAGTTAATTTTCAGTTTTCTGTCCAAAACCATTTCTTTTTTAAAAAAAAAAAGAATGGTGGCCCATCCATTTCCTTTTCATGTTCCTAGTCAGTTATCCCTGATTCTTTTGGTAGCGACCAAGAAATTCCCTATCATTACAACAATTTACCAATTTTTTTATTTTTTTTTATAGACCGACTTTATCCTCAAATTCCCCCGACTTAAATATAAAATTAATTATCCTGATTAGGTCCCATTTGCAGAAATTACAGATTCTGAAGAGTTTGAAGAACCAAAAACTTAATCTCCTCCTTGGTGGGATGCGAGTGCACTAGAGCATGTAAACGACGCGCGACGTAAACCTGGGACTATATGACGACGACTATATGAAAATTAAGAGCACTGAAAATAGAACTCTGCGTTATTACATTTCTTTCGGATTCCGGTGCTTATAATCCCAGCCTAAAGAAGCTGAAAAGCTATAGGTACACTCGTTCCATGACACAGGATAATTTTTTAAATTCTAAAAAATTGCAGCAGAAGTGAGACTTCTATTGACACAGAAAATGATAAATGGATAGGGTGAGTTCTGTTTGAGCCTTTCGCCCAAGTCTCGTCCTTCGGCTGTCTGAAAGAGCGTCAGAAAATTCCGAGGCGCTCTATCGTGCGATTACCGTCAGTCCAAAGAGTACATACGAGTAGATAAATGACTTCTCTCAGTGGATGGCGCCGCCGTCAGTTCCCTCTTTTGAAGAGTGTCAGTATTTTATTTCTATACAACTCAGCCTTTAAATAATTTAGACGCTGCTTTCTCTCTGGACTAATTTAGACTGGTCCTAGGTTCATTGAAGGATACCGCTCCGGGCAGTGATGGATTCCATACTCGTTCATTGTGAACAGTGGTCCCAGTACTCAAAAAACTTGCCTGAACATTTTAAATGCCTTTTATCAGTTTGAGGTTCCCCCGGAGGTATGGAGAACTCAGATTGTTTTGCCTATCCTTATGCCGGGAAAGCTTAGTAACGATCAGTGTAGTATAGGCCCATTGCTCTTTCAATTACCTTTGCTAACATTTTAGAACATTTAATTAAAAAAAGATTAGAATGGTTTCTGAAAGGGCTTTAACACAATGGATAGTGTAGCCACTTTTGTGACTGACATCCGCATTGCCCTTCCGAAAGGCGTGGTAGGAATGTTCCTTGATATATCATTCGCATATGACAACGCACATCTTCCGGTACTTAGGCTGCAGACATTGCTAAATCTGAGTGTCCCAGTGAGGATGACAAATTATATTTGCAACAGTCTTTCCTGTCGGTCCATCACTATTTCTATATCAAATTCAACCCTTCCCCCTAGATTAGCATATAAAGGCCCCACCAAGAATTTATCTTTGTACGTTTTCATGCTCATGCAATGAATGCTCTGCTCGCCTTAGCTCAGCCATTAGGTACCTATACGATTGGTTGGACAGACATGGACTGTCCATTTCTGTCCCCAAAAGTTCGGTAGTAGTTTTGTCTCGTTCCAAAACAATTCATGACATTATTATTCAACATGAACAACAAGTTTTCCCTGTTAAAAATTTTACTCTAAATTTTTAGGTGTCATCCTAGATTCAAGAATGTTGGTGAGTTGATTAAGGTAACCCGTCTAGTACCTTGTCCAGTCTTTTAGTGCATCCATTATCCTCTCTTCTCTACCCTATTTGATGCTGTGGGAATATTGGTAGCCCCAAGGGGAGATCTCCGACCGAGCGAGGTGGTATGCTCGGTCAGGCCGAAGCCCACTTGTATGAATTTCAGATATCGTATATATAGTGTCGATCTCAGAAAACTTCGATAGCGCGATTCAGGATTGTGGCGCTAATTGGTCCGCCACATCACTCCCCCCCGAAGACCTGAGGTCGAATCTTTGAGTCGTCTTGCTTGAGTCGCCAGTGCCAGAGAGTCCCAGTGAGTCGGAACTGTGCTGCTGCTGCACGGGCTCCAGTGAGTCGGAGTGCTGCCGTGCGGGCCGATGCTACGTGCTGACCAGGAGAGATGTGCTCTGCTTGCTGACCGGTCGTTGTAGTGAGAGTGCCCGATGAAGCCGGTGAAGAGTTCAACCAGGCCGCGGTGCATTGAGGCTGATGGTCGAGGTACCCGATGAGGCTGAAGTTGGCTGGCATGGTGCGGAGAAATGGGGGTGATGATGATGATGTCCAGAAGGAGACGTGTTCTGTCGAGGGTCACCAATGTGCGAACATAGTGGCAAGCCCCAAAGGGAGATCTCCGACCAAGCGTGGTAGTATGCTCGGTCAGGCCGAAGCCCACTTGTATGAATTTCAGATATCGTATATATAGTGTCGATCTCAGAAAACTTCGATAGGGCGATTTTGGATTGTGGCGCTAATTGGTCCGCCACAATGCCTTAACATTTTCTCCAAAAGTAATCTTCAACTTTCCTATAAATAAATATTCCTCCTTGGCTAATATTCAATTCAAACAAGTTATTGACCAGCACTTTAGGGATTGGTTGCCTGCAACGGATGCTTCTAAACTCTCTGATGATGGCTGTGTTAAAGCTGCGGTCTGGATTCCGGGAGTTAATATGATTTTGAACTTTAAATTGTCGCCTACTTCGTCTGTTGTTACAGGTGAAGTGCTCGGCATCTATGAGGTTGTCTCGTTTTTCGAATCTCATGGGCTAGACAAGTCCATTATCCTCTCGGACTCCGCTTTGCAGGGTATCATGGGCAATCAATTTCACACTAGGAATATATTTCCTTTTATCTTAAAAATCTAATCTAATAAAATTTTTAGCATGACTTGATACCAAGACTGGCGATGAGAGTGTTGATGCATATACCAAAGAAGCTATAATAAAAAGTGGACTTGGCCATTACAAATTACCAGGATTTTATTCCCATAGCCAAAAAACAAATAAACATCAGGTGGAATAGTGAGTGGGCCAACTCAAGTAATGTACAAACTACTTTGACATTCAAAGTGGTGTTCCAGTTAGGCCATGGTTTTTTAAATACACGCAGAATAGGTGGTGTGCTCTACAGTCTGTCGAGTTAGACTCGGACATTGTTGCTCACCGGTATTTTTAGCTAAAATTAGGATTAAGTATAACTCTCTTTGTGAGTGTGGCCTTGACGAGGGTACCTTGGATCACATGTTTTCCTGTTGCCCTAATAACCAATCCTTCCTTTATCCTTCTTGATCTTCTTCCTTCTAATATTCCTCGCCCTATCAATTTCAAATCCATTCTATGTCATGTAAATACTTCCTTTATTTAAATTTTACGAACATATATTCGTTCTAACAATATAAAATTGTGAAGTTTTACTAATCCTATATTTTGTTTGTGTTCGTTCTAGTTATTCAACAATTTGGTATTAGTTAAGTAAGTCAGCGTACCCTTGTTTCCCTACTAGACCTACAATATTACGAACTTTAGGCTTTAGGTATTCAATTTTCAACTCTATTTATTAGCGCAGAGTTCTATTTACAATGCTCTGAATTTTCACCGGCGTTCCGGATTCCGGAGTATATAGTCCCAGCAATAACTTTAATTCGTCATGGTCATCGTCATCATTTTAACATTACAACTTTTAAAAAACATAATTTAAAAAGTTAAAATGTCATAAAAGATTGCGCAAGCCTACGGGCATGTCCAACTATATAGTCCGTCATTTTGTCCTGCAGAGAACGAATTAAACGCCCTCTAAACCAATCAAATAGTACAAATAAGCACTAAGGCGGGAATTTTGCCGGGGAGTTCAATGGGTGATGTTGTGGAATTTGTAAAACTTCGCGAGACTGACATGACTCATAGACTGTACTGACTATATATTTGGACTTTGACTAGACTTTAGACTTGACGATATAGGAATACGGTGTTGAAAATTGAAACGAAACTTCTATTTCCCGCCTTTTTAACTTGTCACTGGCAAATGGTTATAAGCCGATGCCATATATATAAAAAAAAAAGTTCCCGGTTCTCGCCGTCGTCTGTCAGTTGTCAAATGTTACCAGTTACCGTCAGTTGGTTGTTTTGGTCTGTGAGATAATCTTCAAAAAAATCAAGATGGTAAATTAATTGCAAATTTTCTTTTTAATCTCACTTAAATTTAGACTATTGTAATCTTAATTTCATAGGGCTTACTATAAATAACATATTAGACAGTATATTTTTTCTCTATCGTTCTTACTTTCTTCATTATTTTCTTTTACAATAATATTTTTTGACTTCCAAGTAAAATTTAACTTATTTTTTAATTATACCTACCTACTAAAAAATTTTTTAATCCTTGTAAATTTATAATGTATTATCACCATACTCTCAAGAATGTAGACATGTAGAAACAATGTAGAAAGTAGAAACAACCTAGAAATCAATGAAACATTAATTGTTTGCTTAGTAATTGTAATAATAGTGCCTATAATTTCACATTTAACCTGATTTAACCTTTTTTACATTAAATTTTTATAGGATGTTTACAATTACGTCAATAGTCTTACTGTTTTTGCCTTTGAAAGCAACAGATGTTCAAATTGCCTGTCGGCATGAGGATGTACTCTGTACAAACGACGTGATTCCTAACTGTAATTGTTGGTCAAGCTGAACAATAAATATTATGTTTTCAGCAACCACAAATTTTAGTGCTGAAGGAGGGGACAGACCAGTCGCAGGGGAAGCCGCAGCTGATCTCCAACATCAATGCTTGTCAGCTTGTTGTTGATGCTGTAAGTATAAGTAATATATAACTACTTACATTAAAATGTGAACCAACAATGCAGATTACTTTGAGATATAAATCCTACTTTGATTTCAATTTTAATTTGTTTATTTGCTCTTAAAATGGTAACAATAGTTGGTAACAAAATTTATAGGCTCTGGCACTTTTAGCTATATTTATTACATTATTTATTCTAAATTATTAACATCATTATATATTTTATTCTAATTATTACATTTTACATTTCATTAATAATTACATGTCGAAACTGTTAGAAAGTATTGTAGATAACAAAAAATAAACACAGAAAATCACACAACACATTTAAATTAATAATAAAATTCACAAAATGTTTGCAGTCAGTACATAACATAATATTATGATGTCAATCGAGTAGATATTTGTTGGTAATTATAATATAATAGATGTCATAAATCAGTAACAAAAAATAATAATACAAATGAAACACACTTAAAAATAATAATATAATGCTATATAAAATAATGCTATTGATTATTATTTTTTTGTATTAAATAATTCCTCTATTGAGTAGAAGTTTTAAATACTTTTACCATTTGATTATTTCCTGTTTAAATTTATTAAAGGGTATTGTATAAATACACAATTAACTTTTGAATTTCAGTTACATACAGCTGAATTACATTTATTTAATTATGTTTGCTTTTTTAGCATGTTTTAAAAATTATGTTAATGAAAATGTTTTATATTTGCTACCACCATCAAGAGAATTCAATGGAAACTGCTGGACAACAACCCATTAGTAAAATCACAGTAATTTGTTATGTTTACTTATTTTTCACAACATTTACTAACACAACTAATTATTACAGTAAAACATTTTCAATTACCATCCGAACTGATTAAAACGTTCCAATTGCTGATCATATATGTTGATATAAATATATGAGCCATGTTAATAATGCAATAAACATTTTTAATGAGAGGTTTGCTGGTGTGTGTATGTGTTGTAGGTCCGCACCACCCTCGGCCCCCGTGGCATGGACAAGCTGATTGTGGACCACAGTGGAAAAGCAGTCATATCTAATGACGGCGCCACCATTATGAAGGTAATACATTTTTCTTAATAGTAAATTTATTTCTCCAAATGTACAAAAAGAGACCTTTGAATCAACAAAAATCATACAGAAGGTACAAAATGTGTACTGAAACCCAATGATTATAAACAACGGATCCAATTACTGAATTAACATGTGGATGTTTCAATGTTACAGCTCCTGGATGTAGTACACCCCGCGGCCAAAACGCTGGTGGACATAGCCAAATCTCAAGATGCTGAGGTGACCTTGTATTTAAGTTATTACACAATTGAACTTAAAAATAAATAGATAATGGAGAATGTTCACTAATATTAAATAAATGTAAGCCTTTCCTATATTGTCCGTAGGAAAAAAAAAAAGATTGTGAAAGAATTATTTTGATATGTCTAAGATATTTAACTTTAAATTAGCCCAGATGGTAACATGCGATTGAGCAGTGCTTAGTACGCCGCGGCGCGAACTCGGGGCTGTATGGCCGAGGTATAACGTGAAGTCACACTATACCTCAGCCTAGCCTAGCTGGGCTAGCAGGATTCAAAAATATTAGGAACTTTGAACGCATGTAAAATCATAACTACTTATATATACTATTAATAAAACAAAAACTGGTGTATCTGTCTATGTAAAAGCTTTACCGTAACAAAGTTTCAAGTGATTTTAATAGTAACATTCTCCACTATTTACTAAACAACTTTGAAAGTTCAAATTATATAAAACAAAATGATTATAATCACGGATCCAATTTCTGAATTTTATTGAGGATACATATAAGTATGATCAAGCTTTACATTATATGGTTTGTAATAGTCATGTGCAGTCTGTTTAAACCACCTGTATGTCTAGGTCGGTGACGGCACCACCTCTGTGGTTATTCTGGCCGGTGAACTGTTGAAGAGGCTGAAACCTTTTGTTGAAGAAGGTATGTATTTAAGTGTTACTTTTTTAACTCAACAATTATTGTAAGAGTGCGTAAGAGTGTTATCATACAAGTGTAAACAGTACAGAAAATTAATGTTCGACATTTATGTCAGAATTTCTATCTCAGTCTGAACATATTAAGGTATGTTCAGACTAAGATAGAAATTCTGCTCATAAAAATAATTTATTAACTTAAAATGACGTAATCCAATGATTATAAGATAATACCGCCAAATTAACCATGTGGCATTGATAGTAGACATGAGGCTGGGGAGTCATCCTTATGCTTGCTGCGTTTGTGTCTGTGTCTGGGTGCTCAGTGTGATCAGTGTGATGTGCTCGCAGGTGTGCACCCGCGGATCCTTGCGAAGGCAGTGCGCACGACCGCCAGACTTGCCGTGCAGAAGGTACAGGAACTGGCTGTCAAGGTTGAGAGCAAATCTCCCGAGGAACAGAGGTGAGTAACAGTATACACAAATTTTATAGGCATGTTTATTTACGAAATTAGCAGCGTTTTATCCTGAAAAAAAAACCCTTATTATATACCTACCACCGCCACCAGTACTATGTGGACTTTAGGCCATTTTCGTGTCATAAATCTGTAACTTCTTTGTTTTTCAATATATCTCCATGATTTTTTATATTATACTCTTAAATAGACACGCTTTCAAATGAAACACATTTTGATTATATAAATATATTTTTAGTTGGTTAAAAAAAAAAACTTAAAAAAGGGAATATTTGATAATCTTTATATTATATGTTATACTATTCTACATAAAATAACGAAATTGAATATATTAAACAATATCGTAAATATAAAATGACTAATAACTTATATAAAAACTAGCTTTTGCTCGCGGCTCCTCCCTTGTAAATACAGTATAGTATTCCCATGGGAACAACACGCAAACAACTTGATACCCATAATATTTGTATTTTATAATAATTACATCGTAATTATTAAGATTCTTATATGTTATTTAATATTTAAAGACATAAATACCAAAAAAGTAACCTACTAAAATTCGCCCAAAAGTTCCACAGCTTCTAGAAGTTCTTGAGTTTTTCTATAAATAGGTTTCCTTAAACTCGATATATAAGGGTCGGAAGTATAAAATAGTGTGTGCAGAACGTCTTCATTAGTGGCTATTCTGAAACATTTTCTTACGTGATGAAGTCTGAACTTTTTATAATCTTTATTTCGTGATTCCTGGGCATCTTCGGAGAGTTGCCCGAGAGCCAATACTGAAAAATGTCGGATAACACTTTCACCGTGAATTAAAACTTTATGCACCGAAGATGGCATGTAATACCAGTTATATTTATTAACATAAAGTTGTGCCGGGTCTAATGCGTACTGACCAAATTTAGTAGGATTTATATTTCTACCACTCGATATAACTTGGAGCAGAATATAAAATCTTTTTATTACTTCTTCATCTACACCAGTTATTTCTGACGAGCAATGATAATTTTGGAAAAATCTTCGTGCGGTATTTCTATCATTGGAGTTGCCGCTAACTTGCTTAGGTTTATCTATATTTAAACCAAGTTGTTCTCTAAACCTTCTTTATTCGTTTCGTTTTTATAATTCTTTCTATTCTGTTGTTGTGACAGACCATTTTTCAAAGGCTAGATTGTAAGACAGATGTAAAATAAGTTCCATGAATCTTACCCAACAATGCAAAGTTGAAAGACCATATTGGTAAGCACTTTCATCAACAGGTTTGTTTTGTACTTTTTCCAAATCGTTAATTTCTGTAGGTTTTGCGCCACAAATAGTACATACAGCACCTGATGAAGTCTCTGTTAAAACCTGAGCCACTTTTCCATCAATCATTGTTAAATATAAAATATGTTTTATTTCAATACCTTGCCCACTTTTGTTATGTAGGTAGTAATGTAGGATTAAGAGTAGTTATTTGATTATTTATTTCATCACCTACACTTTGAGTCTTTTCTGGAGTGTCCTTCGAAAATTCTATTAAAATTGGACGACAAAATCTGACTGATGATGGAGCAGGATTTTCCCACAGAGTTTCATTACTATCGGTATCAACAAGTTTGAGAGGCGCCATTGATGATATAAATAAATTTGTGTCGGAAATTATGTCTCTCTCTTCAGGTAATACTTGTTTATACTCACTTTGTCCACTTGATCCATCACAACCCCATTTAGAAAATAACTTAAAATGAAATGATCCTGTTTTATAAACGCCATTTATTTTTAGAATCCTGGCTGTCCGCATGATCTATGATAGAGATGTGTGGCGGCATGATCTAAGAGATCTTGCAATTTAATTTTTGCTTTAATGTTAGTTATTTCTATGCTAGATTCTGGGGGATAGCAACCTTGATTAGCTTCCTGGATTGATTAATACTATGGAAATAATAAGCTATTCTTTACTAACAAGCAATTCCGCATATTCTCATACTGTGCTGTGCTGAGATCTAATTCTATAAAAATGTTGAGAGCTTCGTCCTTTAAAACAAGCCTTTATTTCTCCAGGTTCGGCGGCGTTATTACGGCGTATTTCATTCTTTTTTTCTATAGGCAAGGCTCGTAAAACTTCAATGATGAAGGCTTCTTCTGTTTCTCCTTGAGATCTCAACCCTTGAACGTATGAATTCAGTAGAAATTCAAGACCACAAATTTCCAGTAATTCCTTGTTTTTTCGTTTTTTTGTTCGCTCTGCACTATCTTCGTAGGTTTTAGAAGGCCGTCCTCGTTTCTCTGTCGATATAGAAGGCTCAATCTCGCAACTAGGTTCTGTAAGATTTACAGTGAAATTGTTTTTCAACCATTCGCTATTTTCTCTTAAAACCCGTTCTTTCTTGCGGCCTGATTTAGTATAGCGTTGACGAAACTGACCAATAAAAGTTTTTTGCATACTTACGATAATTTTTGGAATATTTTCATCAGCGACATTGGAAAAATTGTTTTTTAAGAAATCCGTGATAGAAATAACATAATCCCTATCATTATTCAGTAATACGAGACTTACATCGAGTCTAGTACAGGTAAATGTCATTGTTGAGACAGAAATAATTTGTGAAACTAGTGCAACAATAAATAATAAAATACTGTTGTTTATTTCATGAAAAAACATGAATATATACTAAAATATAGTTTGGAGACGTGTGCAATATCGTATGCAATTTGGTTTCATAAATTACTATCTACCCCGAAACCTATATGTGGCTGTGAGGTTTGTTATCTTATCAAAAGAATATTTTCATACATCTTATCAATATACTAACCACAATAAAGTAGACTACTAATAGAACTATGGCTAATTTCAGTAATCGTCGAAACTGTATTTGAAAATCGAAGCGAAGAAAAACCGACATACTGCAAAATATACGTCTTTAGTGGTGTCATAATGATAATATATCGATGCCCCCAAGCAAAAAGTCGGTAACCGAAATATCCAAATTTTACAGGAACAATGATTTACTGGTTTTTTTGTATATTTTGGCAACGCGGGGAAATATTTAAAACATTGATATATGAAATAAAACCTATTTTTTTGGTGCATGTAATTGTTTAATCAGTATGCAATTATGTTTAATCATAAGCTTGTTATCTGTGAAAATAAATAATACAGGAAAAGTCACGAGTAAAAAATTACGCTATTAACATTTACAGGGTTTTTGCAGTAACTGTACAAAAAACTACCATCCGTAACATTATATTATGGACTTTTATGACGTAATTTATAATGTCAAACAGGGCGCGTATGTTAATATTACGATGTTATTGCGGTTATATAATATTTATGCAGAAACTGTATTGATAAATTACATTAGTTTTAATAAGAAATTTAATACAGTGTTAGCACTAATGGGCGTTTTTCAAATAAAATGTCATGTTACTTATGTGGAATAAAAAAATACGATACACGAAATTGCACAATATTGATGATAAACCTGAAGATAATTAAATATATTATCTGAATTTAATAAGTAAAATATGCAAATATAGTAAAATAAAAAGAAAAAACGTATTTATTTTCAAAAGCGGTAGCTGATTCTTTCCATTAAGTAACTTTTAGACTTGGGTTTTATACAAAGAATAGATTGTTTATTTTAAAATTATTTATTTTTTCATCAAAGTAATCAAATGTTGAAAAAAAAAACAATGAATCGTAAGAGAATATCACGAACATTATCGATAATTTTTAGGTGAAACATCCGTTACGTCACTTTTGTGCGAGTAACAGTACACAAAATATCTTATTATGACTTAAATAGCCAAGTTAACAAAGTTTTAAGGTAACAAAAAGTAAAATTTTTTATAGTTTTAACAATATTGTAGCGCTTAGTCTACTATAAACTAATATAACTTAAGAAAACTTACATTTTAAATCACATTTTAATAGGACAGTTCCTTAGGTGGAACACAATGTTACTTATTGGAATATATAAGGCTACATGCACGATGTACATATCTATATATATATAAAACTCAAACGTGACTGACTGACATAGTGATCTATCAACGCACAGCCCAAACCACTGGATGGATCAGGCTGAAATTTGGCATGTAGGTAGGTGTTATGACGTAGGCATATGCTAAGAAAGGATTTTGAAAAATTCTACCCCCAAGGGGATAAAATAGGGGATGATAGTTTGTGGTTTCCATACCTAATTAATAATAAAACTTCTTGTCGCGAGCGAAGCCGTAGGCATTAGTATTTTTATAAAATTATATAATAATATAATTACTATCATAGTCAGTCGTTAGAATCAGTCTTCTCTTTTCATTGCCTTTAAATATCATTGAAGGCATTTTGAGCAAATATAATCAAAGAAATCCGTACCACTACATGTGAGGCAACTCCAATTTTTACACGTCATACATTTAACCATATTTCTTAAGTTTAAGCTGTCACTCTTACAAAGGTGGCAGACATAGCAACAAATGTTTTTTGGAATTGGTAACAATACTTTTATTTTGCTGTGATTTCCTTTCTCGCCAGTTTCAACTCTATTTTTCTTAGCAGGTGGTCCTGAATCTCCAGGCAGCAAAACGCGAGCTTTTTTTAAAGGAATTTGATGCTGTTGATCATTTTGTAAAGTTCTTTGTTTACAAGTTACGTCAACTGGAGATACATTAGCTATAACTATGTTATCTGAACTAAAAATATTCTCGTTATTGGTCTCCAACAGACAAGTAGTTGCGTTTTCTGATGGTAAAATTGACGATGACTCATTTGCATGAGATTGATCTAAAAATATGTCTTCACCAATAATAAAATTTAAATCTTGTACAAGCGATTCCGAAAGAGTTAAATTATCAGCAGCACTAAATGAAAGTAATGTATCATCATTGCTAATAATAGTCTTTGTGCTATTGGCCGTAAAAGTGTCATTAATTTTTACTGTATCATATGTAACATAATCACTGGAAATTTTATTACTTAACGTAGCATTATTGCTGATATTTGCCGTCATTAATATTTTATTAGTGTCACAATCAAATGGAATTAGCTGATGAGTTTTAGGATAATGGCAATCGCACATACCTCCTTTATCACCACAAAAGCAACTAAGTAGCCTGTAATGTATTATATTTCTTTTTGGCGATATTATTTGGTGCAATTTCATTGTTTCCGGAACGGGTTTGATATTAAGTGGTATTAGCTTACGAATATTCTTAATATCGCCCTCGTTGATGTAAAAACACTTTACAGATTTCATAAATTTATTTAAAACATTGTAGGCAACTGTCGCATTAGTAACGTCTGTTCCGTAGCGTACTCTACTATCAAGCTGCCTTTTGACCGACCCACCAACACCATCCGCAACACTTTTGCCATGTCCGCTTTCGGAAAATGACCATGTGGAGAATTTTAAATTAAGTTTATCTGTGAATAAATTTAACAAATAAAAGTTCTTTTTTTGTCTATATTGGCTGGTGGGGCCGTCGGAGAAAAAATGGATAATATTAATTGGGTAATTTTCTTTGGCGTATTTTATAATTGGCAATAAATGTGCCCAAATGGCATCTGGCTCATGAGAATTACAGTCGGAAACCGAAGCAAAAGTTTGACATTTGTCTTTAAAAATGATTATCCCAGTGTGTATAGTAATAGAGTTTTTTGAGGCACCGAAGTGCATTGATTGTATTTCGTTCGCATACTTACAATCAAAATTTTCAGAAAAATCACACAAAATGATAACTTCGTCGTCCTTTAAATTTGTAACGCAATTTCTGTGCTGTCTTTGTTGTTCCTTCCAGTTGAAAAAGTGTATTTTAAAAAGTACTAAAGCATCCTCCAATTCAGTTATTAAACTACTAACAGTCCCGTTTTTTCTTTCTTTTATAGTTTTTTTTGTCATAATTTCCCGACCTGCTTTTTCATATCTATGATCTGTTCGTACCCATTTCCACCATTGAATTCCTTCACTAGTTTTTTCTACGTTATATTTAATTTTTGGAGTTTTACAGTTTATGCATTTACCATACATACAATCAAAACATGTCGTATTGCAAGAAAAGTTGTTTACCATTTCCTCAACATTTTTGTAAAAAAGGATTTTATTTAATTTTAGAGCCTGCAACATGAAGTCAATATTGCTGTGTCTGATGCACATACAAGTATCTCTAGAGCCTATAGTTGGAGATAAAACGTAAAAAGGTTTACTTCTGTAAAATGTTGAAAAGCTATGTTTACCACCTTCTCTTTTGTAAATTTGGTAAAGATTATATAAAGTGTCAACCATGTATCTTATTTGCATTTTATTTTTGCCTTTTGTTCTGCATTCTCTTTTTCCTGCAGTACACCTAGTCACATCGTCACGAAGATAAAAAGACTCAATTTCTTCTCTCACTTTTGTATTGACCTTACGTGGTTTAATAGCAAACCTAATCCCTCTTTTGAGTCCCAATATTTTATGAGTTTCATATTTTAAATAACTTGTCTGTGTATAGTTTTGTAAAAATTTTTTCACTATATTTTTTCTTTCATGAGTCTTACAATGGTTCTTGTATGTGTCTTTAATAGATTCTTCTAGCTTTTTTCTGTCTTCTTCTATGAGTTTAACCTTCTCTTTCAGTACTATGAGTTCCTTTTTTTGGCATTCTAAAGCTGTCTTGTTTCTATATAATCTTTTCCTTAAACTTCCTATTATCAACGATAGCTTCTTTTCTCGTGATTCAGACTTTATTAGTGAATTACTTGCATGTCTTAATTTCTTCCTTAAATTAATACTTATTTTTAATTTTCGTATTTCTTCTATATCTTTCTTTGGTTTCTGTTTGGCTTCGTTTTTTTTCTTTTTTTGAGCTGTTTTTTGCTGCCTCCACTGTTTCCTTTTCTTTTCTTTCTCTTCATCAGTGAGATCATTAATTTTTTTTTGACATTTTTTTACTCTTTCTACTTGTTTTTTCTTATATGCATTATATTTTTCTGGATCCTTTTTGAGATTCTCTCTGAATCGTTTTGCACGTTCTGCTCCCGTGAGTGGCATTTTTTCTTAAAATATATTATTAATTATAATATTGACTGAAACAAAAAGTTAATTTAATTCACACATTCACACATACACTCACATGAAAAAAGTTTATTCATCATAAATATACACTAAAATAGAAACATTGCATCTTAATAAAATAAATATTAAAAGAAAAAAACTAAATATTCCACTAAAATATTTTTTATTCAATACCGATCGTAGATGCATAATATATATCATGTTTCCCGTAAACAGTCGGGTAATAGGAAAGATGAAATATTTTTGTTTTTGTGTTTTTTTAAGAAATCCATGTTGAATAGACAATTGCAAATTCTTGCATATAAATGTATATTTAAATTGACAGTTTAAAAGTACATTATTTGCAATAAATTTCAAATTAATTAAAATTGTGTTTAAATTATCTAATACACTAACGGTCTATTATACATGGAATTAAAAAATATATATATTGCATCTACCCCATTAAAAAACCTCCTTGCAGACACGTCCTTATCATTCCATTAAGTAACGTCCACGTTCCGCTTATATGTAACGTTCCTTAATGGATGTTACGAATCCTAACCTTAAACTATTACTAGTTATTTATTGACAAATAAATAGCAAAATATTCCTTCTTACTTATTTAAAGTATAATCGAAGATAACTAAACTGCAAGTAAATGATAAATACACACGACTAAATTTATTACTTACCAAATAATGGGCAGTTCTTAATGGAACAATTTTTCGGCACTATGTAGCCCCAAGAAACAACGTAACGAAATGCGTCATAACAAGCCGAAACAAGATGGTGGGATGGTTTGGAATAGAATCAATGTTGCCATGGTTAAAAAAAAGCACAGACAATGCGTTTCTAAGCCACACCCTTTAATTTTTATTGCCAATTTTTTATCGTTACTTAGCGGGAAATTCCGTCACTCCTGTTTTAGTGGACAAACTTTAAACTCATTTTATTTATATTCAATTATTTATTAAAACATATTGTTAATTAATTATTAAAGAAGTAACAATTTGGTTTGGACTGAAAACCGTAAATTATATTCAAAGGTATTTTTGGGACATTATTATTCACTGTAAAGATAGCAAAGTGTTAGGTGGACATCTAAATTTGCGTGTACCTTTGATACATTTTTGCCAATATTTTATTATAACAAGGAACTTTAAAAATTTATTATATTTAATTATAATAATTAATGCTTTCTCTATTAGAAATATTTATCTCACTGGTGAAATGTGACAAGGTTACTGAGATATTAACTATCAAAGTTGGTGGACAACTCATTTTACGCATGACATTTTTTTTGAAAAACGCCCTAATACCGATATTTATTCGACAAATTAATTAATTGTAATATTACAAGGTTTGAAGCAAACACACAGAATATTGTGTATTAATAAGGTTTATTCATATCAAAACAAATTATTGAACTTTCAAATCAGTTTTATAAAAAACACAAAGTAATTAATATATCAAACAAACACAAAAATAATGAAATAACAAAAACTAAATGGGTGACATTGTATTTATTAACATTTAAACTTATTTTTCACCTTAATCACCTCTAAGTACCTATTTATCAAGATATAAGAAATATGACAAGATGTTAATTTATTCTTCTTCTGATGTGCTTTCAGTCGGAGCTTCAGCACAAGATAATGATTCATAAAATTGATGGTTAAATCGTGGAATGGCTCCACTTTTACATAAACTTCAAGGTCTGCGTGCAACGCTTTACTTATTGGAATAGGTTGGTGGTATGCACGTTCCAATTCAACATTATCTATATTTACGGACGTTTCTTGAGTACTTTTTTCGTCCTCTTCGCCTACCCAAGGCAGGTAACGAGGATTGGTAATATCAAGCTCTTAATAATTATCTTCAAAATTATATTTAAAAAACAATTTGTTTGGTTTTGAATTTGTCACACTAACTTCCATCACGTCAGCCCAGTGTATCACATTATGTTCTTTATCACACCGCCAAAGCTTAACGTCTACAAGTGGTTTTAAATCAACAATTTCCGACTGGTCCAATTCTTTTACACGATACTTTTCGCCAGTTACCTTCGAATTTAATATAGTGCTATAGATTTGATCAGGAGTGTACAATATTTTATTCTTTAGAATTTTTTCTATACAAGTATGCATAGAATCCCCCTCGTTTTGACTATGGCCTTCAAAAAATCTATGAGTTATAGAAATCTCAAGAAGTTTAGCAGCATAAATATATAGCGCAAAAATATAAAGATTTTTGTTTTGTCCATAGCATCCATCTGAATATAGTGAAAATTTATTAATACCTCTCTCTTTTTCACTTTTCGAAAAATAATAATAAGGCACTTCCTATTTCTGTGCTACCTCTTTTGGCTATTTGATAATGCCACACATAACAATATCCTATTTTCCGAATAGCATCGTAAACAGTAAAATTGTAGCAAGGATATTTCCGTTTATAATGGAACGCTGACACTTCAGATTGAGGTATACTCAATACCTTTTGCAAGTCAAATATTGCGACTGTGGTAGTATTTTTATCAGCTGTATCTATTTCTTTTTTTTAATTAATCTTATCTTTTCTTTTTTCTGTATATGTAGTGTGTGTTTTTCTTCTAGAGTAGCTTTCTCGTTCACATCGGACTGTTTATAAATAGAGCAAAAAGTGCACTGGTCCTTTTTCGGTTTGAAAAACGAATAGTTGTATTGGCACTTAAAAACTGATTCATATTGCCGCTTTGTCCCTATCACAATATCTGTGTAACCTTGCTTTTTAAACCATTCAGTGTATATTTTCGTAATATTCAAATTTTCTGACAGATATTCTTTTTTTGAATTTTTTCTAGTGTAGTGGGATTCCACTTTAGGAAATAAATCAATATGTGCTTTAATAGTAGCCTCTGTTGCAGTGTTCATTTTATTAGGTCTATTAATATGCATCCCTCTTTTGTCTTTTAATCCTTCATCAGCTCTAGTAACTTTTTCTATTGCTGTGTAGACTATCTGTTCTCCTATTGCCAAAGTTTTCAAAAAGAATGTCTTACATACAGGAATACGCTCATTATTTAAAATAAAAAAAATGTTAAGTGTTTGATTGCGATTGTTTTTACGGTCTAAGGTCATTCGTTTAATGAATTTGGTTTCGACATGTCTACGGATATACAACCATTGGTGTTCACGATTAGCAAAACTATAAAATTTATCAAAAATGCCTTTTCTTTCGGAGTCACTAAATTTTTCACCACAGCCTTTTTTGTACATACATACGGAACCTATTGTTTTAGCAGGGAATTTCTTTTTCATACTTTATTTTTCTTACGCCGCCATTCACTCGTATTCTGTTTTCGTTTTCTAGTCAATTTCTTTTCTTCATGCAATGTAATTACTTCTTCCTGATTTTGTTGATAATATTCATTAGTATTATGACCTACCACTTCAGTATTATTTGCTAAATTCTCTCGAACTTCAATGTTATCTTCCTCAGTGCTATTTCTTTCCGTATCTTGTAAATAATTTATATTTTTTGTCAATGTTATATCATCGTCACTATTTGGTAATATAATATTTTGCAAAGTTTCTTCTGGTTTTAATGTTTCGTCTATTATTTGGTCTTCTTGGCTTTCTCCTGATATTGGAGACCCGATATTTGACTGGTTTATTGTTTCAGTATTTAATTCTTTTAATGGGGACAAAACTGATGTTGCTTTGTATATGACTGTTGACGAAGCTACAAAATTAACGTTTGTTAAATATACTGATAGATTAGAGATCGTTGATGGAGTACTAGTTAAATTTGAATTAGTTATAATTCTATTAATACATTGAGAGTCAGCACTAAGACACGAAATATTACTAAATGGGCTTTTCTCTTCTAAAATGGTGTAACACTTATTTATTCCTCAAAGGAAAGTCACTATAAAATCAAAGTTAAATGTCCACATTTTAAGAATATTTTTCAACAAATTTTCATTCAGTGACTTTGAGCGATTTTTTTTTCAAAAACAGGGACGGGACAGACACAAGTGTAAATCGTTTATATTTAGGTAGATTGGTGCTTTGTTTACAATTTGAGGTACAATACATGTACCTCTGCCGACTTTTGGAAAAAGCATTTATGGCACGGCTTTCTTAGGAGTGTACACATAGTGCACCGTAAGCTGTATTAAATACCTTTAATCGCAGACTCCAAATCATTTTCAAGTTAGCGCATTTTTGCAACGAATATGAACTTTAATCACTTATTTACACTACACAGCCATTCACTAGAGTGGAGTCATTTTAATAGGTAACATTTGACGTCTGTCAGTTTTATCTTCATAGTGAGGTGACCTGCTTAAAACATCGATTAAGGCCCCTACCCCCTGGATAATAATACCCCAATGGGAAATACCCCTGGATGACGTCACAGATTCGTTCCCGCCGCGTCACCCGCATACACCCCGCGGCGCTCGCGTTCTCAGCGTCGCGTTTTACATTATAAACTGAGGAACGGCCCTTTTATACGACTTTAGGATTGGTTTAAAAGCAACTTAAAAATATTAATTTATTTTTGGTCTGAGAGCAAAGAAAAATGTAGAATGTGTCAGCTGCTACTCCTTCTTCTGTAGAAGCCGGTCGAGGTTATTTCCGAAATCTAGAAAATATTCGGTAGGCGATGCGGCTAGCAACCCATTATTTTTGATTTCATTTTCCACCTCTACGCCCACTAAAATGCAAAATGAGGCCTTTTGGACTTATGAACTTAGGTTCTGTCTATCCCTTATGGGATAAAGACGTGATTATACGTATATATGTATGTAAATATTAATTTATACTAAGAACAAACAATAAAACAAAATATATACTGGGTGTCCCAAAAATACCGTCTCATAGTGACATGGGAGATAGATTAGCCTTATATCTCTCGGATAAAATAAAAATGACCTTAGTAAAAGTTGCTTAGTTTTCGAGATATTTGGATTTTTTTGGTTTTATTCAAAATCTCCATTTTTAGTTAGTTTTTATTTCCGCATTAGTACAAATTCCTTTAATTTATTCATTTTAATTTTTTTTAAGTATCTCGAATAGTTGTTTGATGCATACAAAATAAACTTTTGTCAAATAGTAGTGTATTTTTTAAGAAAAAAATATTTTTGTGTTGCGTTTTAGCTCTCCCAAAATTTCGACCCAAATTTTGACAATCTGCCGTAGAAAAAAAATGTACTAAAGTAATCTGGCAAATTATTTTAAAAATTACTCAATTTATTGCAGATTTAGAAATGGTATAACACTTACATGAAAAATTTACAGAAACTTAGAAATTGCCATTTTTATCATTAAAGTCTGATTCAAGCCAGACTCTTATGTAGTAAAGAAGATGAAAAAGTACCAGGAATGTTCATCGCAATCTTATTATCTATCGACCTTTATTATCTTTTGTATCTGTAGACTTGTAAAACTGAATGTACTATTGCAACCCTAATTTGTTTTTTCGTTCTTTCCTTCGCTGTTATGGGGCACTGTGATAATAAATAAAATTAGAAAAAAACTTTAGAACTTAGATTTATTACAGTAAATGCTCGATCTGTCGACCTCCAACACGAATGCACAATCGACATCTTCTGATAAAATTATTCTTTAATCTTCTCAAACTTATCTGAGATATTTCTTGAGCCGCTGCGGTGACTCTGTCGCGTAGTTCCCTTTCGTTGCGTATTGGTTTACCATAAACTTTGTCTTTAAGACATCCCCAATAAAAAAAATCCAGGGGATTAAGATCAGGGGATCGTGGTGGCCATAAGATTGGCCCCAGTCGCCCAATCCACCTTCCCGGGAACCTGCGGTCCAGGTGTGCTCGAACGTCTCGAGCGTAATGTGCTGGGCAGCCGTCGTTTTGAAACCACATCGTTCGTAATGATTCCAGTGGCACATCCCCGAGGAGCGTTGGCAATTGGTTTTCTAAAAATTCCAAATAGGTGTGACCATTTAATATTGGAGGCAGCTCCACTGGTCCTACTATTGTACCGTTGTAGATTCCGGTCCATAAATTTATTTTAAACATGTGTTGCGACCGATCTTCTCTATTCTCGTGTGGGTTTTCTAGCTGCCAGCTATGAATATTATGAAGGTTTAAATAACCATCTCTTCTACATTGCGACTCGTCACTCCACAGTACTTTATGAAAAAAGTCGGGATCGGGAGTCGGTCTATTTTTTTCCAACATTCGTTGACAAAATTGTACCCGTCTGGCATAGTCACTCGTAAGGAGAGTTTGCACTCTTTGTATGTGGTACGGATGATACCTGTTCCTTTTTAAAACGCGATGAGCAGATGATTTCGGTATTCCAGTCCGACTTTGAATCAAACGAACCGAAGTTGACGGATCTTCGGTAACTTGCTGTAACACGACATCTTCGTCGGTTGTTTGCGGTCTCCCTTCACCACCTCGAGTTCCTGGGACTCTACCCTCTCTAGGCTCTCTAGGCAGAATCCAATCGTTCAATCACATGATACGATGGCGGTGTACGGTTTGGATAACGTTCCGCGTACAATCTTGCAGCTAATCTTGAATTTAAAGTTACTACGCCTCGATTAGAAACACGCCTGGTTTCCCCATAAATTAAGTACATGTCGGCGTACTCACGATGAGTAAATTGAGTAGCAGCACCTCGTGGATTTTCCATTCTTAGCACAGTAAAACCAGCCAGCTGTCTGTAAGAGCGCAAACCGTCGTTGTTGTCACCAAATCAGTTCAACAATAGTCCAAATCGAAAGCAAATCAGAGTCCAAAAATAACGCCTAGTAATAAAAAAAATGAGAGAAACGAGAGCAGTACAAAATAGCACGTGTATCGCACAAAACGGAAGAGAACGTACTAAAGTCCACGAGATCGTTCGTGGAACACGGTGTTGTAAAATGTGGGAAGAGAGTAGCGCATATTGCGCGCTCCCTTGCACTTATTAGGCCTTTAACAAACATTACCGTTGATCATTGACAGCTATCTCACTCAGTTTTTAACCTAAGAACAGGATCACAAACGCCGAACACAAAGGACAACATGTGGCCTTTTCATTGTGTTTGAATATTGAATATTCACTTCATAGTTGAGTCCGGCTTGAATTAGACTTTAATGATAAAAATGGCAATTTCTAAGTTTCTGTAAATTTTTCATGTAAGTGTTATACCATTTCTAAATCTGCAATAAATTGAGTAATTTTTAAAATAATTTGCCAGATTACTTTAGTACATTTTTTTTCTACGGCAGATTGTCAAAATTTGGGTCGAAATTTTGGGAGAGCTAAAACGCAACACAAAAATATTTTTTTCTTAAAAAATACACTACTATTTGACAAAAGTTTATTTTGTATGCATCAAACAACTATTCGAGATACTTAAAAAAAATTAAAATGAATAAATTAAAGGAATTTGTACTAATGCGGAAATAAAAACTAACTAAAAATGGAGATTTTGAATAAAACCAAAAAAATCCAAATATCTCGAAAACTAAGCAACTTTTACTAAGGTCATTTTTATTTATTCCGAGAGATATAAGGCTAATCTATCTCCCATGTCACTATGAGACGGTATTTTTGGGACACCCAGTATATGAAATAAAATGGCAGTTATTAGTAAAACTGATAATTATGTATGGTAAGTTGCCAATGTAGGACATCATAATTTTTGTTAGCTGTTCATTTGCTTTTTTTTTCTGTGTATTGAATCAAATTATATATACCTATATATAGGTACATAAAAAAAGATTTGTATGTTTATTATGAATAGACAAAAAACTGGACTGATTTCACAAATTCTTTCACTAACAGAAAGCACCTTATCAGCCAGTAACAAAGGCTAAAAAATATATTATGGACTAGCTTTTGACCGCGGCTCCGCTTATATCGATCTCTCGGGAACAGTTTGCTTTCCCAATTAAAGACGTTTTTTTTGTAGATGTTGCTACTAAATTATATTTTCATAAAACAAAATATCGGCTAGTTTAGTATTAAACATGTTGACATAGTCTTTTCAGAGCAGTAAAGTCCAGTCGAACATATTTTCTTCCCATTTATAATAAATTATAGGGTTTTTGTCCTATCAAATCAATTAAATAAAGATAAGTTAGTGATTAAACATGTATTTCGATAATATAAATATTTATTTCTATTCTTACAACATCTAAAATTCTTTAAAGTACAATTGTCTTTTACTTATGACAACATCATATTCTTCTTCAGTCTTATTTTCATCTTCATCTTCTGTACAAAACTGTCTACATAATTTTTTATAATCTTCATTTAAATCACATAAATACTTTGATGATTTCGTGATGTCACGTCCTCCTTCATTTTCTTTGTTATTTTCATTTCTCTTACGAGAATTGAATAATAAATTTTCAGAATTCAATTTCGTGCCTGAAAATATAAGGGATTTTATATACACTATCAATATCTTTAGTATCTATAATTTAAACTTGTCATGTATTCTTTTTAATGTGATAACAAATCACTACAATAATCGCACTACCAAACTAACATATCACGGAAATATTCCCATATTTTCAACATCTGAGTGTATCTCCCGCGTATATGGGTCATTTTCAATAAAATTGTACATGGTTTAAAAAATGATGTATTTTTTTTTATTACTGAAAAGCGATCGTTGAAGCGTATATATATTAAGTGAGGCATATAAAATCAAACCCGGCAATCTCCACTTTGTCTAATTGTTGAAGAAATAAAAATAAAAGACTTTAATAAATTGTAGATCATTACAAATATAGTTAGTGATTGAAAATGCGTTAAATGTTTGGAGATTGCCGTCTTTAATATGAATACGAGGAGATTGCCGCTTTTAATATGATTAGCGCCGGAGAAAACCAGTTTTGTTATGCCAAGTAATTTGGGAACTAGGAAACGAACTAGTTTGATACTTTAGAGTGAAAAATAAAAAAAAGTAAAAAAAGCGTGAAATTAAGATTTTTATTAAGAAAATGAACATTATAAAATCACAATAGGCCTTTATACTCTTAGACTAGGAGTGTCATCCTGTGGTTCACAAACATTATCTGAAATACTATTTTCTTCCGTAGCATCAGAGTTTTGGTCGAAAAAGGTTTTGTAAAAACATAATACCTCCAATTGTTCCCACTCGTCACCATAATGCGTATTTAGCAACTTCTTCACATCGTTAACTTTGTGAATATTTGACTTTATTTGACACTTAGAAATAACGTTAGGATTTATGTCTTTGACCAATTTATTTTTTCGTGTCACTTTTTTAAACACTCCTTCACTAATCCTATAATTTATATCCCCTTTAACCACAACATTTCCCACTTGTTTTGACCTAACAATATAAAATCTTTTACATTTTTTAAACTGAAAGTGCCAGTTTACGACGTCTTTTAAAATACATTGCATAGCATTTTTAAAATCATACACCTGACATTCTATACCCATTTTGATGACTGTACTCCATTTACTGATTATTTCTAAATATACCTCTGGTCTTACGAGTGTTTCGCGTTTTCGAACTTGTTTTTCGATTTGAGCAATAACTCGGTCCGGTGGGATGAATGAATGCCCAACAACGGGGAATACAAGTTCTAACGTTTCCACATTACTTGGGGCAGACACCGCTAACCATTTGGAACACATTGCCAACATAATGGAGTTTTTGTTTTGGCCTCCACAGCCGTCCGCAATTAATCTTACTGTTTTAACTGCAGTAAGGTCAGTGTTAATCAATCTATGGTACACTGCCGATGATATTTCGTTTGAGCCTTTTTGAAACTCGTTTTCCATCCAACAATACGCAAAAACATTGTTCTGTGTAAGTTTAGACTTAGAGCTACCTTCAACTATTGTACAATTATATAGATAAATCTGGCGTGAATAATAGGTGCTTTGGTCTGGGATTTTCGGTAGCGTCATATTTTTTTGGCGATCGAATGTCAGAGTTTTTAAATCAGGCCGTTCCTCCTTCACCAAGTCAAAAAAAGCTTTTGCCTTTAGACTATACACCCTCTTTTCAACTCTTGAGGGATTGAAGCTTTATTGGGTCTTCTGTTACTTTAATTTTTTCAGTTAGTTGAAGGCACGTCGAACACACGTCTGTTCTCGGACTTCCGAATCCTAGCGAATGCTGCAGAAATCCAAGCTTATGAAATGTTAAAAATTCTTCTGAAAAACCCATTTTTCACCTTTAAACTATCTTCTGCTTGTTGGGCATTATATTGCTTCCACATTTTATTAATACTCAGTTCTGCGGAAAGGTAATGTTTTATGGATTTGCGACGACAATAGTGAGCTTCGTCAACTTGAAATAAATTTATAAACGTCATGACTGCTTGTTTTTTACGACTAAATAAGTGTGATTTATGGTCACCCCCCCTGGTCTCTTTAACCGGCTCTCCGGTTTGGTAAAATTTTCTCATAACATATTGTACTCCATGTTTCGTTATGTGTAAAATATTAAGGAATGATTTTTGACACACGGTTATGCAAGCTTTCTTTGATTTACAATACACAGTAAATTTTGTTTGGAATAGCTTTTCTGTATGCTTGTCATTTTTCGGTCTCCTTCTTTTTGTAGATACTGCTGTGCAATACTTGAGCAGAAATGCATCCTGTGTTTCTTTTTCCTTATATTTATAAAATGCACTATGAAAAGCCAAATTATCTTCCATAGTTAACTTGCAGCACTGAAAAGCTTTCTTGTCATGTCCACACTCAGGTCTAGTAGGTAGGGCATGAGGAGAGTAACTGAAACAATAATAATAGATTAGATTTAGTTCAAATGAAGCCTAAAAGATTTCAAAGAAAACCTGTGCAGTAAATCAAAGAAAACTTTATTCAGTAGGGGGAGTCCCCCCAGCACCGGACACTTAAGGTTTTTAAAGAAAAAGAGTATAAAATAATATTTTTTTATTAAGTTGCTTCGCATTTAAAACCACTTAGTAATGTTAAGCATTAAACTAAATCAACATAAACGATTATTAATTACTAATTAAGCACTAAAAGGAACTATTAATTGAACATAGTTTTTGGTATCATTGAAATTTGGCACATAGTACCGGACAGGCTTAATTTCAAACCCCTATGATCGGACAACAACCAAAACTGAAACTTTTAAATTCTTCTTATTACAAAATAGTCAGTCATGAATACGTGAAACATTTTACATCACTCAATCGTCATAAACATTGAAATAAAATAGACAAAAAAACATAAACAATGACAATTAAAGAATTTTAAAAGAAATTACAATAGTTTGCAATGATCACAAATATAAGCATCTGAACACTCGGAGATATCAGCACAGGCTTCATGTGCCCAACCTTTACACAAGTTGCATTGGATCCAGTCTTCATCATAGTCTTCACAACACAGAAATATCTCACTTGCTTATCTGCAACTACTTGTTTATCTTTTGTTTTCTTTATTTTTGTTTTGTCATTTGTCTTTTTTCCCTTCCTATTGGTTTCTTCTTTCTTCTTTTTTTCTCTTTCTTTCTCTTGTAATTGTTGTTTATACGGCGAACCAGTTAAAATTTCACTCTTTTCTGCACGACGTTTTCTAACTTGTGTTCTTCTTGAGGCAGCATCTGGTAATGGCGAAATATTAATCATGATTTTTCTTACATTTGTAACGTCTAATAATAGAGAACTATGCTTTTTATCAAGACTTTCTTCTAGTTGACCAGGTTTTCGACTGGTAGAAGGTTGAGGTGATCTTGGGATGCTATTTTCCTCAGCTGAATCCTCTGTGTTCGACTGCAAAACAGGTGATGACGTAATGGTGAAACCAGTAGCTATGTCATTTACTGGAACATGTGGGTGAACTTCTTGTGTGGCTTCCGTCTCTGGAACGGTGGTTGAAAGAGTATCAACATTGGCTGCAACATTAGTGGTTTCTATGTCATTTGCTGCTTCATTGTCAAGAGGAATATTAGTTATATCGCTGGGCAAATAATCCAGGTCTGTAAATATGTTTTTGTTGAAAGGATGAATTCCTGTACATCTAAATCCTGCCTCTGCTATTTCATAGCAGGCAACTTTCTTAAATGCTTCTGCTACAAGACCTGCAATGTCATACACAGTTAATCTGGCACCAGCATTAGCTCGCATCCACATACCACAGCGCTCATTGTAAGCATTTTTGAAGGGTTTCATGAAAGAACGATCTAATGGTTGCAGCTTGTGCGTTGTGTGTGGTGGGGTGCTGAGCAAGAATATGTGATTGCCTCTGCAGAAGTTAATGACGTCTAAAGTCTTGTGGCTGCTATGCCCGTCTAACACTAGTAGAATAGGCGATTCCTTTGCCGGCCTAGTAAATTTCACAAAATGTGACAACCACTTTAAAAATATTTCGTTGTTCATCCATCCTTTAGGCTGAGCTACAGCGTCACTTTCCGGTGGCGCATTAATCATTAAACGGTCATTTATTCTTTGCAGAGGAAATATGAAAAAGGGGGGGAATAAACTGTCCTGAGGCACTCATACAATACATTATAGTTACATTTTTTCCTCTTTCTGCTGACGTCAATTTCCCCACTTGCCGTATGTTTTTCTTTGCCATAACTTTTTCATGTTTCTGGACTGTGGTGACTCCAGTTTCGTCACAGTTATAGATATTAGATGGACGAAAGTTATATTTATTCATGAGGTTTTCTAAATTTGCGAAGAAAATGTCAACTTGGTGTTTATTAAAACCAACAGCACGCATTAAGCTTGTGGATTCTGCAGTTCTTAGGCTTATATCTGGATGTCGCTTTATAAAGTCATCATAAAAATGTTTGCCTGCCATTCTTTTTTCGTTGTTAAAACGATGCGGTAATTTAAGTGTGTCAGCTAAATCATAAGCAAGCTTTAAAAATTCTTTTTTAGACAATGGCATGCAACGGTCAGCTAAGTCTAACAAGACTAGACTCTTAGACTTTCTAACAAGTCCTCGTACTCATCCGAAAACGTTTTCTTGAATCTCCCCATGACAGGTTTGAATACAGCCTCTTTACCTTCTTTCAATAATTTCACTCTATCAAACAAAGTGCTTTTAGGTACACTAAAACGCTCCGACGCTTCCCTTATGGTCATATTTTGATTCATCACCTTGTCAACCGCTAATTTCAGATTTTCTGAATCCCATTTGCCCTTTGTTTTCTTCTCCATATGTCAAATAACCTGCAAAGATAAATAATAGTTCCAGTAAGGTTAAAAAGCAAAGCCTGGTACTCTATTTCGTTAAAATAAATTTGTCCGGTAGTAGGGGATCTTTAAATGTCCGAACTTAGGGGTTAAACATACCGTGATAAAATTTCCATAATAATTAAATTTATGATAACATCCAGTACCAAAGTAATATTAATTTAAGTATACTCACGAATTAATGAATGGAAGCTAACACACACAATATATTCGCACTAATAAATGATTTACGACGTGACAAATGTTGCTCGATGCAGCGGTCTCGTCCGGACAAATATGTAACGTGTCATCTGTACCCCGTTTTGGGGTGAGATTGAGGCCGCCCGCGCCCGTCGGGGAATTACTGCCGTCAAGGCCACTATGTACTCATGCGAACAATCGAGCAAGAGCGCGAAATCCTGTTTGTACGTGTTTTGTCCGGTACTATGTGCTGTCCGGCGCACAGTGGAAAATTTGGGTCCGTGTCGGATCAAAAATCTGTAACTTCAAGGTTTTTCATCGTATATTGTATTGAGATTTGGCACATGTATACAGTGATATACAAAGATTTTAAAAATAATCAATTTTTGTATTTTTTTTCAATGTATACAATGTTTATTCAATGTAAGTTTTGGATATTTTGATATATTCTTTGCATGGAGAGATAAGATTTTTTTCGTGAAGTGAACCAAATTTGAAGAAAACTGAAAGAAAATATGTAATTAATGAAATTAGATTTATTGAGTAGGACACAAAACAATCATTTCAAGTAACATTAAACTCTTAAGGTCTTAATATATGCATAGCTAGAGCCGCCATCACCAAAATATTAATTTCTCTCACATTAGGCTATTAAGTGCTTCTAGATATTATCCTACAGCTTATTTACGAGCTATTATATAAATTTTAAATTTTATGGTGCGTAAATAAGCAGTAGGAAATTATCTAGAGGTACATAAACTTAGATTATTGATATATGCATTCACAATGGACTTCTTAAAATTACATACTGTTCGCCATTAGATAACATACACAAAGCATTTGGAATTGGTGATAGCAATGAATTATAAAATACAGTGCAGTACTCATCTGACGGCTTTACATGATATGATCGTCAAAATCTATGGTCTTTAAAACGTTTCCAGAAAATATTAATTCGTCAGTGTTATACACATAAACATTTTCGATAACTAGAAACGTATAAAGATATCCATCTTTATCTGAATCGTATACAAGCACACATCCTTTGTTGTAAAGTATTGAACACATCATAGCCCAAGTCACTTTGATCAAAGGCTTTGAACGATCCAATGTTAAACGACTTTGAATGCAATCAATTTCTGATACTAATAACTGCTTTTTAGGTCCGATTTTTAAAATACTGTCCAGGATACCACGATAAAAAACGTCATTCAATTGAAGTTGATGCTTTGTAGCCAAAGATAGTGAGACATTTACATGGTTGCTAGATATTTTTGCTGCATTTTTTGAATGTCTGTGTTTAGCTTCGAATCTCATTGACCATAGTGAATAAATAGGACCATATTTTAAGAGAGCTGAATGATAATGTATCATGTTGTGAAACTTAGGTTTGAGAGAATCTTTCGTTACTTTTATATAAAGTTCGTTAAATTCTGCCACCGTTGCTTGTAACAAATCTGGTGTTCCAGAACTAATTTTTAAGCTGAAAGCAATTTCGATTATTTTTCTTAATTTTGTATATAGCATCCATATTTCATCATCTATAGGAATAAAATCTCCTACAATTATCCCAAAGAATCTTAACAGCGTTAGCATCTCTCCAGAAGAAGTTCGCAGTGCACCTCGATTATTGTTATCGGGCCCTAAACTTACTGTTCTAATTCTTTCATTTAAAACAGTAAGAGAAAACAACTTAGACTTTTGAGTGTATTCCAAGAGTATAAAACTAAGAACATATTTTGCTACTTTGTATATCGTGCATTACGTCGACCCCAACCTGCTGAAATATGTCAAAATATTTTATATCTAAAAATGTGCACCTTTCTTTAATGCCCGTTAGTGTTGGATCGTTCAAAACTAAATCTCTATTATACATGTCTAAATTACGAAGTAAGGATTCATCTTCGTAACACTGTTCTTTTAATATGCTCTTTGGAACTTTACAAGTTCGACAAGAAAAGTTTGCAGAAAAACTTTCGACAAATCCTAACAGTGAATGTAACCCTAAATTATCACCTAGAATGACGCCAAGTTCAAAGTATAATTTACCTTTAAAAGTAGGAAGGTCAAAGTCTATGCCGTTTTCACTCAAGTAATTAAATTCATTTATGAGGGATCTAAAAATAACACTATTGCCAAATGCAGCCCTGTCTGATGAATGAAATAATAATGTAAGGAATATATTTGTTAGAGCCTTGACATCTTATCAAATCGCTCGCCAACAACTACGCTTTGAGGTTCAATATAAGATCCGTACTTTTTAAAATAGTTTAATCGTTTATGTTCTGTTGAAAAATTATTCATTGTCAATTTTATTTTACATTCCACTTCCTCTGTTACTTTTTTAGAAATATCAGTGGAAATAGAATTTTCAACGCAAACCTTAGTAATAGTATTTTGAAGCATAGGAACCAAAGAAGTAAGGCAATTTCCTAAGCCGTCGACTACGTTTTGTACTATCTTCCTAGGCAACAATGTGTTCCCATACATTCCCGCTATATATGTTGAAATAACATCATCAATGGATCTGGAATTGTCTGGAATTAGGTACTGATTAGAACTTGAAGATGAAGCCACATTCGTTATTTCGGTACAACCTGTATTTTGTTCCGAAAGTAAAGGGACGTTAATAGCTAAATTCCTCCTTGGGCTACATTCACTTCTAGATAAATTACATTTTTCTAAATGTCTTTTATAAGAGTTGTATAAATGAAACGATCTAGCACATTGATCTTCACAACAAAAGTATTCCACAAATTCATGGTCACTGTGTTTAAAATTAAAATGAACCCTGAGTGTTTTAAGATCAAATGTTTGTTTACATAAAAAACAGACAACCATTATGGTAATGTGAGCAAGTTACTATACCTATATTTGATAAGCCAAAAGTTTATAAAAACTGTAGAATAAGCTAAATGAATAAGTAATTATCTATCTATAATTTTCTTACAACTCGACAAACACAACCGTTAATCGCAACTTATCTAATTGCAACATAATTCACACTCGTCGTCGATAAAATGATCATAAATGCTACATTGTGAACAGTTTTTGCACCAAAAAAAATCAAAGTACAATAAGCTGTTTACATATTGTTCGTTTTCTATTATAAAATGTTTTGGTTGAGCTTTATTACAAACAGTGAGAAAACCACACCCAAAACACTTTTTAGATAAAATAAAATGTGTCTTTTCCCAAGGCCATTTTAAGTATTCCAGCATCTGGAAATGCTTTTTAGTTAAAAAATTGTCAACATCTAGAGTCGTCGACATGTTTGATACGTAGTTATCAAATAGGAAATATAGCTTACCTAATGTAATTTACAAATTAAAGTAATGATTTTAATTTTTTTAACCATCAAAGCCTAACTCGGCCAAAAGCGTGAGGGCAGAAGTTGAACTGCTATCAAATTTCGTTTTAAATTTGAAAAAAGCGTTTTGTACAAACATCCAAGTACTGTGGCATTCCACTGGGTACTGAGTGTTGACGACCCATATTATTTTAAAACACAAGCTTACTGCAGTCAATATATTTGAGATGACATAAAATACTTCATTGATGACTACGAAGTATGTTTTGATATTGTCGAGGGATTCACCTACAATTATTATAAAAGGTTGCACAGTGAGCCCGCACTCTTGAAATTTTGTTTGCTTACTTTTAACCGTAGTACGGATATCAGAGTCGTTTTTGACATGAAGAATAAAACCGGCCGTTGCCTCTGAAAAATATATGATAGAAATAAGAAAAAAGAAGAAGAATAATATATATGATAGAAATGTTATACGATACTACTTTTTATGAATATTAGAGAGATAGAGAGCATAACAAAAATCATTGTAAGAAATAATTCGTGAATCAGTCCGATAGCCCTTTCAATGGTTGGTTATATGTAGAATTTATGAAACCCAATAGAAAATCAATACATACCTCTCGTGGCGCTATTTGTTGTAAAAATAATTTCACATGGCCTCTGTTTGCTTCAAGTAGAGCTTGAGTAAGTCTATGTTTTCTACGCCGTAATACAGACCTATCGCACACAATACAACGGTTAGGTCTTTCCATTTCAACTTAATTCCAATCCAAAAGAGAAAAATCGAAAAGTCCGTAAAACAAAGCCACAGGTTGTATGTAATAGTAATAAATCCAGAAACAGGGAAGGAACGCACAGATCGCAACGACAAATGACGAAGGACTGCGCGGCGGGCGGGGAGAAGCGCTGCGATGACGTGCTCACGCGCAGGTAGCGAAACCAGTTTTTTTTATCTACCAGCCCCCGTCCACACCGCATTCCCCCGCACGCCTATTCTATGATGGTCTTAGTCATTTATCTTAATTATTTTCTAATATTATTGAATATTAAAACCTGGAAAAAGTACAACATATTTTTGCGATTATCTCTAGATTCCCACTACTTTATTTTAAAAAAACTACTTAATTACAACTAATACAATGTTATCTAAAAACTAATATAAGTTTCATTCGTGTTTGCGGAATTTCGTAAAGCGGGTCATAAAGGTCCCAATGTCATTTCATTTTATACAACAATATATTTATTTACAACAAAAATTATAAACATATTATCTATTTATAATAGAAAAAAAACATTTAATTTTTATTTATACAACATTATATTTATTTACAAAAATACAATTTTATACAACAATATATTTATTTACAACACAAATTATAAACAAAATATTCATTTATGATAGAACAAAAAACATTCAATTTTCATTTTCTACAGGGTGGGCCATAAATTTGAAACATTAATAAAAATAAAACTATTACCCGTTCACGCTAAGTTTGCCGCTGACTATGTGACGTCACTCGAGGGGTAGCGTCAGCAGAAAAACAAACTACGCTTAAAATATTTGAAATATTTTTTTATAATTTCTGTATAAAAAACAGGCTTTAAATATTTTTATTTATTTATTGTATACTTTATTACACTATAAAATACAAGTACAGAAAAATACAGGGAGTATGTACGTACAACAGGTAAGTTTTTTAGTATACAGTGCAATTATATAAAATTAAACACAATGAAAACAATGGAAGTTAGTGTTTAATTGTATTTAATCACTAACTTCCATAGTTTCAACATCAGATATTTCATTTTCACTGTCACTAGAACTTGTTTCGGTGTCACTTTCTGACTCTGCCCCAACTGAAATTATAAGTTCTCTCTCGTTTATTTCTTGCAAACGATCGCTTTCCCAATATTGCTGCCTTAATCTTTCAACGTGGTTGATTTCTCTCTTCCAGTCTTCTGCAGATATACTTCTTAGAGCGTCGCGCGTTAATTTTTCGATTTCTTTTTCCGATTGTGACACGTTTTTTTCGGCCACGCGCTGTTTTACTAAATTCCAGATATACTCAATTGGGTTTAAATCACATTGATAAGGCGGTAGCCGCAGAACCTCATGACCATGCCTTTTAATGATTTCGTCTATCTCATATTTTTTGGGTGGCGCGTTCTGCTTTATAAGACAGTATAACTCAGGGTTAGTAAGTTTTTCTTGGAACTCAATATTCCTTTCGCGCAACCAATTTTGCATAGTTTCCTTTAAAGAATTAGAAGTTGGCAGTTTGTCTATCTGTTTACTATGATACGGTGCGTTGTCAAGAACAATAATTGAATTAGGCGGCAGATTTGGCAGGAGTTGCTCATTTAACCACTTGGTAAAATTTTTATTATCCATTTCGTTATGATAATCTCCACTTTTGCTTTTGCATTTGTACAATAGCTCTGCGTTTTGTACAAAACCATTCTCACCTCCTGCGTGCACAATTATCCAGCGTTGGCCTGGGTTATGATTCTTTTTTACACTAGCATCAGCAGAGTTTTGCCAACATTTTGCTACGGTGTAGTGACTATGAATCCAAGTTTCGTCTAAGTAAAAGACCGGTTTTTTCTCTGCTCCGAGTATATCATTTTCTCGCAGGCGTCGTAAATATCTTGCCCTCCAGGCAGTAATTTCTGGTTTTTGTATCAAGAAATCGCGGGCCTTCTTACATTTTTTGAACTTATAGCCTAACTTGTCCTTTACTAAAGGGTTTTCCAATAAGAGGTGTTATTTTGATATTCAAAGAAAAATGCCATTTTTTATTATAAATCATCAGATGTTTATTTCATTACAAAGAGGAAGGTATGCCGTTAATAGTGGAAAATAACATCAGGCAAATGACCACCACGGCCACGCTTACAGGACAAAATCCTTTTCATGAAATTTTCCATAACTAAATCGCAAAGTGGCTGCTCTATGTCCTCGATAGCCTCACGAATTCCATCTTTGAGGTCTTGAATCGATACTGGGCTGTTGGCGTAGACCTTCTCCTTCACGTGGCCCCAAAGAAAGAAGTCGCAAGGTGTTAAATCACAAGATCTCGGTGGCCAATTGTGATCACCTCTTCGAGAGATAACACGGTCCGGAAACTTTTCCCTTAAAAGATCAATGGTTTCGTTGCTTGTGTGGCACGTAGCGCCGTCTTGTTGAAAGTGAACGTTGTCCAGATCAATACCATCCAATTCCGGCCATAAAAAATCGTTAATCATCTCTTGATAGCGCAATCCATTCACCGTAACTGTTGCGCCAGCCTCATTTTCGAAAAAGTAAGGTCCAATGACTCCGCCGGACCATAAACCGCACCAAACAGTCACACGTTGAGGATAGAGAGGCTTTTCAACAATAACTCTTGGGTTTTCTGAGCCCCAGATGCGACAATTTTGCTTGTTGACGAAGCCACCGAGGTGGAAATGGGCCTCATCACTGAAGATGATTTTTCGATGGAATTCCGGATCATTTTCATGCATTTCAACGACCCAATCAGCAAAGTCACGACGTTGTTGATGATCGGCCGGCTTGAGTTCTTGTGTTAACTGGACTTTATAAGCCTTAAGACCCAAATCTTTATGCAAAATACGGTGTAATGACGTTTGTGGAATACCTAATTCCAAAGAACGACGAGGAATGGACAAACCTGGGTTTTCTTCAACACTTTCGGCTACAGCAGCAATATTCTCGGCTGTTCTTGAGCGACGTGCACGGGTTTTATTCTTCTTATCACTAACTTGTCCCAACAGCTCGAATTTTTCCACCAATTTCTGTATTGCGGTCCGACAAGGTGCTTCACGACGACCCAAAAATGTTCGAGTTTTACGAACCGTCTCTGCCAAATTTTCACCATTTTTATAGTGAATTTTAATAATTTCAATGCGTTGTTGAAGCGTGTATCGTACCATTTTTATTAATGGCGTAGTTTCTACTTGTCAAATGCCAAGAAATGACAGCTTCAAAAGTGACATCTACCGAAATAGCGGGCTATTCAAAATAACACCTCTTATTGGAAAACCCTTTATTTTCCACAGGTTTTTCACATTTTGTCCAGGAAAATGTAATTCATCTTTTGCCGCGGCTAAAATTTTTCGCAGGGTGGGTATTTCTTTTTTTACTGTATAAAATCTATTTATTATATTTCTAATACCGCAAATCATAAAATCATCAATTTCCAATGGTGGTTTCCTTTTCTTGCTTTTTCTTGGTGTCGAAAGTTTTACAACTTCTGTACTTACACCCGCTTCAGATGATGCTTTTTTGGACTCTTGTTTTATATTTCTTAGTGTGCGTTCCGATACACCAGTCGCCATTGCCGCGCGTTTCATTGCTTGATCAATAGGTATTATAACACAACCGTTTTTCTTTTCATTTTCAAAAAAAGTCATAACCTTTAACGCTATATTTCGTACATCACTTCCAAAAGTCTTTCCTTTACCCATACTTAAATGATAAAAAAACTAGGTAACTGAATTTATTAATTACACGCGTATGCGATGATGTTGTCAACGATACTGAGAGGGCGATTCAGCGGTGCGGTAGGCGGTTGGGGGAGGGGACGCGCATTCCACAGACCGGCAAACTTAGCGCGAACGGGTAGTACTAATATTATTTTATTGATGATTTATTTAACGTAATAAACATTTAAAGCAATTTATTTTTTAAAAAAACATCAATCATCATCGAGATGTGCCCCGTCTCGTCGCTGGCACTCCTGCAATCGACTACGTAAACTTTGGAAAACTCGTTGACACATGCTGCGAGGAATCGCGGCTATCTCCTCGTGGATGTTTTCTTTCAATTGGGATATGGTCGTTGGTTTATTATGGTAAACTCGACTCTTCAGATATCCCCACAAGAAAAAATCGCAAGGTGTAAGGTCTGGGCTTCTTGGAGGCCATGGAATATCACCTCTGCGAGAAATTAATTTGTTGGGAAACATTTCTTTGATCACCGGTAAAGTCACATTTGACGTATGGCATGTTGCTCCATCTTGTTGCATCCAAGTCCTGCTGTTGTATCCTTCAAATTCATGTAACTGTGGTGTCAAAAACTCTCGCAACATCTTCACGTATTCCACTGAGTTTACAGTTACGTTATTTCCCTGACTGTTTTCAAAGAAATAGGGACCGATTATGCCTTTAGCCGATATGGCAGCCCATACAGTTGTTTTAGGTGAATGAAGGGGCTTTTGGTGTTTAAGGCGAGGGTTTTCCGTGCTCCAGTACCGGCAATTGTGCTTATTTACGTGCCCATTGATGTGAAAATGGGCCTCGTCCGTAAACAATACATTCTCAAGGCTAGAGAATCGCTCCAGCATAGTGTCAGCCAATAACTTACGTTGAATGTAATCGTTTGGCTTCATCTCCTGCACAATTTGAAGCTTATACGGGTGTAGTTTAAGGTCCAAATGCAAAATTCGCCGCAGACTAGTTCTTGGTATTGCTAGAGCCGCCGAACGCTTACGCGAAGATGATTCTGGATCGTTCCGTACGGAAATTTCAACTTCCCGAATGTTCTCTTCGCTTCTTCTTGAACATGGCCGCCCTGTTTGTTTAATATTGGTTGTCGATCCTGTTTGCTCGAACTTGTTGACCCAAGCTTTAATTAAATTAACACTTGGACACTCACTTATACGCTGTAATCCGTATTCAATTCTAATTAGCCGTCGTACAGTAACGTAGGAGTCATTGTTTTTGTAAAACATTTTTACACAAAAAACACGCTGTTTTCCCGTGAAGCGCTCCATCGTGACTAAAATTGCATAAATCGGCGCATCATTCCCCGTACCCCGCGCGCCCCTCCCTGTAACGGTTTTTGAGAAATCGAGTGTTGCCATTTGCAAAAATTTATGGCCCACCCTGTACAACAATATATTTATTTACAACACAAATTATAAACAAAATATTTATTTATAATAGAAAAAAAAACATAAAATTTTCATAATACTATTATGTATATTAGGATAAAATTGTTCGGCGTGCATCCATTGTCTGATTATGATTATGATGAGCCATAACACAAGTTTTTACTTAGCATGGGATTTTAGACGACATAGACGACTAGTTTATACTAAAGTTCGGCCGTTCAGAGAATGCGTTCCTGACACCTATCAGTTAGTCACGACTAGTGATGGGCACAACATAACACTGAGTTCGTTACCGTTCCTCCAAAATGAACCGCCGCATTATTTTTAAGATTATTTTCGTTTTAAATTGGCGGAATCATTTAAAATTTATATTTTAGTTATTTAAGTGGAAACCAAAAAAGGTAATATTCATATAATAAAATTGTTTTATTTATTCTTTGTTACAAAGTTACAATCTGTATTTCTATGCAATAAAGTACATTGAATTGAATGTGCGTACAGAATATTAATCAGACTCCGATTCGCTTGAGGAGTTGGTGTCTTCATCATCATCTTCGCCTACATGTATAATTATATTAATATCAATAACAGAATCAATCCTGATATCTCGGTCAAAATGTTCCAAAATCAAGTTTTTAGTCTTCTCAACAACCTTTGCCCAGTCATCTCTTGTGACTTCCCCGCAGGCTTCTTTTAATAGGGTCATCATCTTTTTCGTGCTGAATGGCGGGGAAGTATTGTGGCGGGCGGCGTAACCTTTTATTTGAGCCCAGATTAGCTCGATCGCGTTATATTGGCAATGATACGGTGGAATTCTTAGAACGCGATGACCGTACACCGGAGCCAGTTCATCGATTTCGTATCGCACATTTGCCGCTTTATTTTCTTTAACTAATTTAATTAGCTCTGCTTTTAGCATCTGCATATTTGCGTCAATGCCTTTTGCTTGTAACCAAGCCACCATTTCTTCTTTTTTATTAGCTTGCGTAGGTGGTTTCTGTATTTGAACCGAGTGATAGGAGGCATTATCTATGAATATTACAGAAGGCTCTGGTAGGCTGGGCAAAAAGCACGTTCTGGAACCACTCTTTAAATGTAGTGGCATTCATTTCCTCGTGTAGTCATTTGTGGTTTTTGATTGAAATGCCAGTAACGCGTTCTCCACAAAGCCGTATTTTGCAGAACCTGCGTGGCATATTATCAGACGGGCCCCCTTACCCATTAGTACTTTCGACGTCGACGCTTGTGTATCATCCGTCCAAGAACGGGAATTTTTCTTTTGTCTGTTTTTTATACGAAAAACCAATATCTTTTAAGATTTTGGTTAAAGCAGTTTTACCCCCGCTAAACAGTCCAGCTTCTCTTAACGATGCCAAAAGCTTCTTCCTGTTGAGATATTCATTTCTGGAATGGTAACCATATATATGATTTCTGATTGCATCGGCGTCAAAGGTGTCAATATCTGTCACGGGTTTAGTTCTACGTTTCTTCTTCGGAGTACGTAAAATATTATCTTCCGTGCCAGTAGAGCCGAACTTTTCTTTATTAATATTTGTTATCGTTCGTTTGCTAACTCCAAGCGCCTTAGAGACGCGTTCTTATACTTGTTCGACAGGTACCAGGGGTCCGCAATTTTGCCGCTCCCTCTCAAAGTAATCTTGCAGCTTGATGATTAACTCACGGGCTCCACTTTTCAATGTTTGTCCACGTTTAGGCATTATTATTCACCAAAAGTAAAAAGAACGCAATACACAACACAATCGAAGTCCGATTTAGCACCGATGTCAGTTTGAAAAGCAGAAACAGTCCATTAAACAAAAGCCGGGTAATCAAATAAAAACAGATCGAAAACACTTGAAGAACGTGATCTATGCGTACGAAACGACAACAGACGACTGTTTTAGCGTCACAAAATGGCGGCCCATAACGCCATTTGGGGTTATCATTTTTAATCTAAGTATAAAAATGCTAGTAACGCCATTTGGGGTTACCATTTTCAACCTAAATATAAAAATGTTTGGTCGTAGTTTTATTTTTATATTTGGGTGATTATACAAAAGTTGGGTAACTCTTGAGGATATTTTGTTTACTATAGTTATTAAATCAAATTTCTACAAATTCGGGTGTATAAGATGGCTAATCTAATGAATATATTGTTCCAAATCGGGCCAGTCACTTTTTTAAGTAGATTGTGAGATATTTCAAATTTTCAGAATTTGACTGCCAAGGGACTGACGAGGGTAACATAGTACTGACAAAATACACCATTTTGTAAGAATTATAATAAAATTTAATACAAATTGGTACAAATCTCTTAGGATTTAATAATGGCACATGTCTTTTAAGTATTAAAATCACTTAGTAACAAATAAAAATAATTATTAATATGCAATATTGGGGAAAATACTATCTTAGTTTTCAAAACAGCCTTTTGACATTTAACGTAACGTTATTCACTTAACTTTTACTACTTTGACTTAGTTTTACTTAACATTTCTAAGTAATCAACAAACAATAGAAACAAAAATCTAACAATATTTATCTTAAAAGTACTATTATCATGAAATTAAGAACAATAACAATATAATACTATGAAAGTCAACTATCCCAGTCTTCATAACAGCCTTTTGAGATTTTTATAATGTTATATTACTTAACCTTAATATTATTTTGAGGTAATTTCACTTAAAAGTACGTATTTTCTAATAAATCAAGTAAATATAATAAGCTATGCCTTAAAAGCATCAACAAAGATAGTAGTAATTAGAATAATATGAGATCTTTTTCTCCACAAAAAAACGAAAAATAAAGGATCAAAATAGTGCAAAAATAAAAAAATAATTTTCGAAAACATCAATTTTTTCCTGAAATTGGTAATAAACTCTTTTTCCTTTTGTAATGAGGTTTGGTACGGGTAGTTTTTTTATTATTTGATCCACGGGAACATCTGACACATCTCGTTCATCCAATTTAAACAGAGTGCCATTCTGGTTACAAATTTTGAGAAAAGTTACTCTTACTTCACCGTCTTCATCATCAACCGAAGAGCAGACCGCTGCATAATGATATTCTCTTTTCTCTGTGATATATTTGACCAAAACATAATCACCACTACTATAACGACTTTGATGGTGCGAATAACCGCTAGTTCCTGGTGCCGATAGATCTCTATCCAATTTAGAGCGATCGTCATTGTCTTTAACGTACGTAGATAGTGGTACATCATCTTCAGAGTCTGAGAATACGGTAGAAGTATTGAGACGTGTACTATTTATAGCACATAATTCTGTCTGATAATTAATAGATCCTAACTTGTAATGATTGCATCCGGAATGACAAAAACAACTTAGTGACTTCATTGTAAGACTGTTGGGAATATAAGCTGTGCCAGTCACCTGATGCACCAATAGTGTCCCCTTAAAAGCGACCATTTCGGACGACTTATCATTAATGATGGTGTTCATCTGCTCAATTTCACACTCTTCGATCACATCCATTTTTATACCTGGGCATCTTTCACGAATGACAGTAGCGAACTCATTCAGGTTAGTTATATCTCCTCCTGTAGCAATCACTTGGTCTGCTGTTCGTTTACAAGTGGCCCCTACACCATCGGGTGCCCCCTTCCCATGTCCAGCTTCATGAAAGTTCCAGGTATATTTTATAATATTAGGGAGAATATCTTGCAGTTTACAGCCTAATACATAAAACATAGATTTGTTCCTGTATTGCGTTACAGGACCGTCGCTGAGAAAGTGAATGTTTTCAATATTTGATGGCAGTGATGCCAGCACAGGTTTTAGATGGGCCCAAATTGCTCCAGCGTTGTGAGACAAATTAGTCGAGATAGTGCAGTGTGAAACAACGGAGTTTTTTAGATAAACGACAACAGTATGTAATGAAATTTGGGTTCGCGAACCGCCGAAATGGAAGGATTGAATTTCTTGGTTGTATTTAGTACAAAAATTTTCGGAAAAATCCATATGTACAATGACATCGGTTTCAGATAAAGACTCTTTCAATTGCTTAATGGCATTGTACTGATGTAATATGTTAAAAGAATGCCGGAAAAATTTAACCATATCATTTTCTAGTTTTGTAATGGCATTTCTAGGTGACATTTCCTGTGTTTCTATTTTACATTTCATCACAAATCGTTCTTTCTTCGTTTTCAGATCTGTTATGGACTCTTTCTTACTCACCCACTGTTTTATTAATATTGGTTTTGAGTTATCGAATTCTGTATAAGTCAGAGTTTTTGAGCAACAGTTATCACATGTTCTCTCTAGACATCTTTCAGAATATCGATCACAACAAAGCAGTTCCAACATATTTTGATGATTACTCACTGTTGTAAGTATATTTGCCTTCTTTAGAGCAGCAAGTTGAAGGTCCATGTTTTCGTGAATCGTGCAACTACAAGTTTCACGGTTTGACAATGTAGGGGGTACCACCCAAAATGGTCGAAGTCGGGTAAATAGGGAATAACTGATTACAACCCGGTCACATTATCTCGAGACCTGGCGTTGATGACGTCACGTCGCGTCGGCGCTCTGATATGGTGCGCAAAACAAGCATCCGCTAGTAGGATATTATTTTATACAATAAGATTTCTAACAAAACAAATATTGTGTTAATTAATTTAATGTAGGTAAATTATTATAATGATATGATTAAAATGATAAAAAATAAATGAAACAATCTTGGTTAAAAACAAGAAGTGTTTATTACAAAAAAACTACATAATATAAGTACTAAAAATCTTCTTCGGAATATGTGATTGGCTCGATGCCAGTCATTGTCTCATCATCGCTATCGCTGATGTCACTGTCCGAACTCTCCTCGCCTAGGGATATAATCATTTCCCGGACATTTTCTTCTTCAAGCTGGTCTTTCTCCCAATACTCCTGTTGTAATCTTTCAATGTGATTCACTTCTTTTTTCCAGTCGGAAGGTGTGATGGAATTAATCGCATCTCTTGTTAATTTTTCGATATCTTTTTCTGACTGGCTAACATTTTTGTCTGCCACCCTTTGCTTCACTAGATTCCAGATATATTCAATCGGATTTAAGTCACAGTGATAGGGTGGCAGACGTACTATTTCCTGACCATGCTCGTTCATTAAATCGTCGACGACGTATTTTTTTGGAGGCTTTGTCCTTAAAATTATCGGGTACAATTCCTTTTTCGTCATATTCTCGTCAAACGGAATGTTATTATCACGCAACCAGTTTTGCATCTCACCTTTGAGAGATTCACTCGTGGGTGCCTTTATTGATTGAGTCGAATGATAAGGTGCATTATCAATGACGACTATACCATTCGGTGGTAAGTTAGGTAGCAACTTTTCTTTGAGCCATTTCAAGAAATTATTCGTGTCCATCTCATGATGATAGTCACCTGTTGTCTGTTTGCATTAATATAGTAATTCTGCGCCTGGTATGAAACCGTTTTCTCCCCCAGCATGCACAAGAATCCATCTCTGGCCGGGGTTAAAATTTTTTTTTACGCTACTGTCGGTACTATTTTGCCAACATTTATTAACAGTGTAATGTGAGTGAATCCATGTTTCGTCTAAGAACGTAACTGGTTTTTTACCTGCGCCAAGGTCATTGTTTTCTTTCATCCGGCGCAGGTAGCGAGCCCTCCACGCGGCAATATTTGGCTTTTGTATTAAGATTGTACGGGCATTTTTACATTTTTTGAATTTATATCCCAAATGGTCAATTAAAATTTTTCTAAGGTAACTTCTTTCACCTTTAAAATTTATATCCCTTTTAGCGACTGCCAAGATTTTCTTTAATGTTGGAATTTATTTCCTTACAGTATAAAAACTGTTAATAATATTACGTATGGCACAGATGTCAAATTCATCAATTTCGATTTTTTTTTTGTACTTCTTGCGCTTTTTACCTGGTGTTGACAATTTTTCTTCACGTGTATCGTTGCTAGAACCTTGACTAGTACTCGTACTCGGTGTAGCATGTTGCAATGACGCATGCCGCAATTCTTTGGCCTCCTTTTTTATTCTCATCAAAGTACATTTTGATATTCCTGTTGCAGCACAGGTTCGTTTAACAACTTGATCTACAGGTATTACGAATTGCTTGTTAGCTTTCTCTGATTCAAAGAAAGCGAGAACTTTCAGTATTAAATTTCTTGCTTCACTGTGAATAGTTTTTCCCATATTTGAAAAAACTTTCACTGTCCCACTTCAAATGTCCTACGTTGCAACAAAAACAATATTTTAACGTAACAGCAATAACAAAATAACAATAAAAGTCTAAACGTAACAACGAAATGTTTAAAATATACCACGACAACAAGTAAACGCGTATCGGCAATGAAAGTGCTAACCGTACTGACGCGCCGTGGCGAGCGCGGGGAGGTGAAAGGAGAACGGGGCGGGGGGTTCGCATTCCTGCGAGGTCTCGAGATAATGTGACCGGGTTGTACACATGGAGCGGTTTTCAAAAATTTCTTATGAAGATTTTTCATGGTATCAAGTAAATATCTCTTCTGTTTTTTGACTTGTTTACGAGACACAAATTCTTTCTTTCCTGCAGCTTGACGGCTGTTAGAATCATCTTCGAAAAATTTCTGCACTAATCCTTGTATTCTAATTTTGCTTTTATTTATTTTTTTATTTGTCAGATTATGTCCAGTTTTTTTGTAGGTGACTGCTTTGTTTTTTATTCTCCATAGTTTGTATTTGTCTACTAAATTTCCAGATATAACTTGTTTAAATTTGTTTCTTTCTTCACGAGTCTTTAGTTTAGTGTAGTTTTCTTCCAATTGTGTTTTAATAACTTCCCCAAAAAGGGCCTTCTTCACTAATTCTTTCTTTTTAGTTATATCTTCACTCATGTCTTCAATTCTGGTCTTTGGCGTTTTTTCAACAGATGTTATTACTTTTTTTAGCTGCTTTTTGACTCGTTTATACTTTTGACGTTGAGTATTTAGTTTAGTTTTAAGCTTTGAAACTATAGCCTTCATCTTTTTTATTTCCTTGTTTCTAGATTTTCTCTGTCTTTCACTTCTCTTTTTAGCTTCTTTTGCTCTTTGGTCTTCGTTAATAACAGGTCTGATTTCTTCATTAATTATGGGTTGTATTTCGTCGTCAGTTAGTGGAGGACTATTCTGGCGTATAAAATTATTTGTGGTTTGTTTCAATAGCTGTTTTCTTTGCCTGTAGTTTGATGAATAATTTTTCCATTTTTTTCTAGTTATTCGTTGCTCTCGTGGTGTCATGTCTTCATTATTTTTTCTTTGTCCTTTCTCTTTTTTCCTTAAGTACTGAAGTTTTTGTTTTTCTTTGTATTCCGCTAATTTAATGGGGTCGCTTTTAATTCTGGCTAAGCGAGCCTTTTCGGCTTCTCTCTTTTTTTTTAGTATTTCTTCCCTAGTCAATTTGCTTTTAGCGTGCCGCATGTTTTAAACTGAAATATAAAATAGAAATGCTTATACACGGTAGCAATTAAGATAAAAGTGCTCCAAAATTAAAAAAAACATCAGTACCATGGAAACACGTCAGTCCTCTGGCGCGATGCCTGACAAAGGACTGATGCCAACGGACTGACGAAAAAGACATAATTTGAGGTTATAATCAGAACTAATGTTTTTTTTGGTAATTCCGAGCATCAACAAACTACATTTTAACAAATCATAGTTAACTATGTATAAATGAAAATAAACCTGATATTAACAAGAAAATAACGACTCACCACAGGACTGAAATTTTGACTGACTCAGCACGTGTATAGACGACAAATACAACCCAAGCACTGGTACAGTTATGGCGGCCATCAAATTGTGCGGTCCGCAACTAACTTCATTACCAACATTAAAATTCAAACAGCGATTTGACTTTGAGTCGGTGATGATTTGGCGCGAATTTCAAATTTAAACAACGCACAACGACTGACGCATGAAACAAACACAAAGTTTCTTAATTTTTTTTAAATAATGTGGAGAACATTGCATTATGAAAGTTGTAGTATATATTACTATGTACATCACAGATTGTAGTAGATTAGTAAGTTTTCTTAAATCAATGATAATGTTTAATAGATAGTCACTTGATTGTTGGTTTTCGGGATTGTGACATGCCAAAGGATTGACGTTTTAAGCATTTATTGTGGTTTTTTATTAACTTGTATTTAAAATGAAGAGCTGTGATTGGGTGACCAAATAAAGGACTTTTCATTGTTTTAAAATAAATTGTAATCTCAATAAAATATAATAAGACTTTGCATACAGTGTGAGTCCTTATAAAGTGCACATATTAAAATCAGGGAAACTACACCCCATTTTATCGACGGGAAAAATATTTAAAAAAATTAAAAAAATTATTTGAGTTTTTTATGATGTTTTTAAAATTTTGAGTTGCACCTGTTGACCCTATTTAGATAAAACGTCATAATTTTTAAACTAAGTGTGTTATCGCAGTGGAATAAATTTTGTGATGATGACTAATAATAAGCCGTACCCATAAAGTCAAAATATCCAAGAAAACTAACCTTATAAATTTATAATTAAGTGAAACTTGAAGAAAATCTGGATTTTTTTTCATCATTTTTGCAATTGATTTACAATTTCTCCTAAAATCATGTTATTAACCCTACTTGTTTTTTATTCCAGCATATTCTACGTATTATTAGCTTTCTAAAAGTAAAATTTGCAAGTTTATTACTTAGATACAACTTCTTAAATCAGCGTTTAAAAAATGCAGTTATCTGAGTTAGAGCTGGAGAATGATTTAAACAAAAGTATTTTTCAAGCATAAATCATTTATTACCTTTAACTAATTAAAAATAAATCAAATCAGTAATTATCCTAATGCATCAAATGTTCGAAATGACCACCCTGTTGTTGCATACACATTGTAGCGCGAAGCAAAATTTGCTGCGTTGCCCTTTGAATCATATCGGGATCATTTTTAATTTCATTGGTCACACGCAAAACCCTTTCTTCAAGTTCCGCTTCTGTATTAATTTGACTGCTGTACACCCTTTGTTTCATGGTCCCCCATAAAAAATAATCCATAGGTGTGAGATCGGGGGAACGCGCCGGCCACCCAACTGGTCCTCCTCGACCAATCCAGCGACGTGGATAATTGTCATTTAAATATGACCTGACGATCAGCGCATAATGGGCGGGACATCCATCCATTTGGAGCATCATTCTGCGACGGGTTAGAAGTGGCACATCTTCCAATAGCCACGGCAGTTCGTCTCTCAGAAGTACAAGAAATCTCTCTCCAGTTAACGTTCTTGGGAGTATTATAGGACCAATGAGAAAATGGTCGATCATTGCGGCCCATACATTTAAAGAAAATTTCACTTGGAACGTAGAAGCCCTTTTCAACCTAGGGTTTTCACCTTTCGGGCACCACCGATGTAAATTTCGGCAATTAACGATGCCATCTCTAGTAAATTGGGCTTCGTCTGTCCAAAGAATATTTTTAGGGAACTGTGGATTGTCTCTTGTTTTTCTTAAAACCCATGAAGACATAACGCACCTTGGACGTGAATCCACATCTTGGTGTAAATGCTGCACCCTTTGATAGTGGTATGGATGCAACCCTGCTTTTCTTAAGATGCGCCAAACTGATTTCTGGGACACGCCATGACGTAATGCCAAACGTCTCGTACTGGTAGTCGGGTCACGAAACAAATCATCCAAAATTGCTTCTTCGATAGCAACATCGATAATAACACCTGGTTCGCGGCGATTCCGAGGCACAAAAAGTCCAGCGCTAGCCAGTCTTCTATGGACTTCTTGGAAATTACGGGCTGATGGCACGGGGCGTCGATTCGGAAATGCAGTTAGATAAGCTGCGCAAGCAGCTCTAGCACTCCCTCGGTACATTCCATAGTAATAATGGATATCGGCAATGTGTGCTGGAGGGAAATCACTTATACGTGGCATGGTGACCACAAAGCAAACGCGTGATACGTAGGATACGAAAACTGATAACGTTGGTAGGAGAAATACAAATAGCAGCGGCGAAAGGTTTGGAGCGACTGGCTGGCTAGGCTACAAAGCATAACGAACGTTCAAATTGTCCTTCAACAGGCCCCCCTCTTCCCCTTTCGTACTTCGACCCGCGTGCCTCTACAATGACTCACCAAAAAAAAGGTCTCTACCTGTGATAAACAATGATGCGTAGCTAAACAATGCGCATAGGCTTTTTTCAAACGGTCATAGAAACTGTTATTTTTAAGTAATAATCGTGCAATTTTTATTTTTAGAAAGCTAATAATACGTAGAATATGCTGGAATAAAAAAAAGGTAGGGTTAATAACATGATTTTAGGAGAAATTGTAAATCAATTGCAAAAATGATGAAAAAAAATCCAGATTTTCTTCAAGTTTCACTTAATTATAAATTTATAAGGTTAGTTTTCTTGGATATTTTGACTTTATGGGTACGGCTTATTATTAGTCATCATCACAAAATTTATTCCACTGCGATAACACACTTAGTTTAAAAATTATGACGTTTTATCTAAATAGGGTCAACAGGTGCAACTCAAAATTTTAAAAACATCATAAAAAATTCAAATATATTTTTTTATTTTTTTAAATATTATTCCCGTCGATAAAATGGGGTGTAGTTTCCCTGATTTTAATATGTGCACTTTATAAGGACTCACACTGTATATTGACTGATGACATTGAGTTACCCAATTTTTGTATATTCACCCATTTCATAAAAGTTATCTTATAGTCCATTATTTTCAAATTCTTAAAAAGAAAAACAAAACGTATTATTTTATAAAGTATAACTGTATAAGAACAGATTACGATACTATTATTGCCTGTTATTGTTAGCACAGCACTACAAATATAAAGCGCTGACATAACCTTGTAATAGCGCAGTATAGATTTAGAAAAAAATATTGTTTACCAAGTTATTTGACACTCAGTTAGGCACAAAATTATAACATTCATTGATTATTGATATAATAATGTTGTTTTAATGCTCATCAATTGTTAAAACGGTAAACAACCAGCAAAAATATTTTTATCGTATCTGCAACGCCATTACAAAGTTACGTCGTCAGTTCAATCGCGACGTGTCAGGAACGCATTCTCTGAACGGCCGTAGTTTATTGTATATTATTGCGTGCATAATAATTTGAATTATCGACATGTCCCTTCAACTGTGGCGGCCATATTGCACAAATAATTATTCAAGACAAGGGTCAAATTTCAAACCTCGTCGTAATGGTCGTAAGTGTGTTTTAGAGTCATGAGAAGTGACTGTAGGCCATCTTTGTTATTTAATATACACAATGTATGCAAGTCACAGCAGGAATGATATAGTTTACGATATACTGTGGTTAAAATAAAAGTCGAAGTTGTTAATCGAAAACGACGTAAAGTTTCAAAAGTTAAAGGGATATGTACTACGGTAAAAAATACTTAGATATGCCCTTACAGCAAAACCGTGGCATCTTTTTCGAATGTTGCAAAGACTAATGATACACGCGCACATTGTCTAAAGATAATGCCTGATGCCTTTACATTGGAAATTTTGTAAAAAAGTGATATTATATAATATGTATATGCAAATCACAAAACAACGGTCTCAGAACGGTAAAAGCATATCTAAACTATATACAAAAATTACACAATCATTCTAACCTCCCACTCTGTTTTCATACAATACTCTCTTCACGCCGTAGTTGTTTATGAATAATTGATAATAAAGGTATTATGGTGATGTATGATAAACCTTATACAATCCTCTATACACAATGGCACGCGACAGGATTCGCAACAGTAGGCGGTTCTTATATTTTTTTTGCCATTTTTCAGGCAAACAAAGCAACGCTTCCTAAGTTTCCGGTTGCACGCTGAGGCGCTCTCTAACGATTCTAATGAGGCAGGCCAATGTGTAGAGAGGATAATTCTACCAGGTTGATGGTGCGTAGATCTACTGCTAGATACAGTATATTTACGACTTTGTGGACAATGTGATAGATGATTTGAAAGGATGGTATCTACAAGCTCAAGGCGGAAAGCTAAATGATCACATTTTTTTTTGAGTAGATGAATGTACAAGAATGCGAGAGTTGAGAATGGATACATTGAGAAGGTGTTTAAAAAGTTTCATGTACCATTTTTTGCAACGTTTCCTTTCTAATAAATGAGGCTCCAACATCTGATCTTTCAGATCTACACCCCCCATAAATTTATTATAATCCAGCACTACTTGCGGTTTAAAAGGTACTTTGCGAGATGATGGTCTAGAAGAGACTGTAGGCAAGGCTGTAGATGCACCATGACAAGTGGAAATCATGGTTATTCGTTTCTTGTCTTGCCATCCTAAAACAGTGACATCGCCTGAATGTCTGGCGATGTACTCTCCCTTATTAAGAGGAGCCTTATTTATTACAATGGGAACATCGCGACAGGAAGGTCTCTATTATTAAAGTAAAACGATGTGCTTACGTTTCTGCTTCATGACATATATGTAGGTCATCCGACTGTAATCATCAATAAACAAAATGAAATACCTGGAACCACCAATCGAAGCATTTTCCATAGGACCACATACATCGCTGTGAATTATACCCAGCAATTCACTACTTCTTGAACCAGCATGTCCAAAAGGAAGGCATGACTGTTTGCCTTCACAACAAACAATACATGACGACTGGGAAATGTCCACTTTTCTTCTCCAGTTCCATGCCACTCACTGCATCAGGCATCTTGTTGAAGTACATGCTGTTTACATGGCCTAATCTGCGATGCCATGTATCCACAGGTACAAACATTGTAGCCAGTGTGCTTTCGGAAGTTCTCAATTTGTAAACACCATTTGTCAATGACGCCATGGCCACCAACTGCTCATTTCTGTTATAAATGTTACATCCACTGGTAGTAAACACAACTTGGTTACCATTTTTAACCAATTGACTGACAGACAATAAGTTTGTGGTTAACTTTGGCACACACAACACTCTTTTGACAACCACGTCGTATTCACTGTCGTCAGTAACCGTAGCAATTTGCACATCACCCGAGCACTTCACGCTGAGCTTTTCTTCGTTAGCAACAATTTCTTTAATAGAATATTCGGTTGAGACATTTTTAATCCAATTTTCGTTTGAGGTTAAGTGGGCGCTCGCTCCTGAGTTAACATACCAATCATTTCTCGAAAAACTGCCATTCAAGAAAACTGCATTGAATGCGTTTGTCTGTTTACGTTCACTCGATTTAGTATTTGAAGAATCTTTGTCGACAGTACATTGATTCCGATAGTGTCCGATTTGTTTACATCTGTAACACCGCGGTATTTTCTTTGACTTTGACATTGACGTTGACGTTTGCGAATGTCCGTTGTCTTTATTTCCGCCATGACCAGTGCTGCCAACCTTGTTTTTTCTAAAGCTTGCAAATGCCCCGTTAGCGTCGCCGCCATTGTTTTCATCCAAATCCATCAACTTAGATTTAATGGCGTCGGTGGTGATGGCGATCCCCGAATGCTCAATCGCCATTATCATTGGTGCATATTTTTCGGTTAAACCAGCCAGCAAAAGACAGCCGATCCACTCATGACTAATTTGGAATCCCGTTCCACTTAGCTTTTGTCCTGTTTCCACTAGCTGTGTCACATAACTGGTCATAGAACTGCAATTTTCGAGACGAATCGAAATAAGATTTCTCAATAAACTGATTCGTCTAGTAAAACCGGAGTCGTCGAATAAAGCCTTGAGCTTGTTCCACAGCTCCAACGACGTTTTAAACTCCTTTATGTGCACGTACAAGCTCGAGTCGATAGTGAGAATCAATTTAGTCTTAGTCCTCGCATCATCAGCGGCTTCTGTGATCTTCCCGGTAACAGGTTTTATACAATGCTCCATGTTTTCCAAGATCAGAAAATTCTCCGCGGCGAAGCACCGTTCCGTGTAATTTTCCCGCCCTTTCAGCTTTGGTACATTTACCAGATAGTTCGTCGACATGATATTTTAGGTTATCACTCGCGACCTACGCAAAAAAAAACTGAGCTAAAACTGAAAATTACGACTGTCCCTAATTACTAGCTAAATTGACACGCTGGGTTGGGCCCATAACCTATTATTAAAGTAAAACGATGTGCTTATAATTACAAAGCTACTTTTATATTACCAACAAAGATGGCGGTAGTGGCGCTAGTATAATCCTATTGCATTGTATTAGCTATAATAATAAAATGAAATAAGATTTCGATATAAATAATAACAGTCTCAAGGTACCAACGCAGTCGGTACCATTGAGTTTCAGAAATCTAGCTAACAGAGGTGAATTGTACCAATTGTCCATAAACAATCTATACCCTTTGTTTAGTTGGGGACCAATGAGCTTTTGTACAACAGCTGTGCTTTTAAGCACTCCGGGCGACTGCTCCAGATCTGTTGCAGATTGTTTACCGGTGTAAACAATGAACGACCACAGGTAACCGGTGGTGCTCTCACAAATCTTGAATGTTTTGATCCCAAACTTAGAGGCTTTGTTCCGAATATACTGTTTAATACTCAATCTGCCTTTCCAAAGTGTAAAGCTTTCATCTATACAAATGTCTTTACTTAAAATATAATTTGCTTGAAAAGCTGAATTAAATGTGCTAATATTGGTCTCAAACTGTGTAATCGGTCAAAGCTTCTGGCGCCAGTGTTGGAGGGATTTTCGTTATCCATAACGGGGTCGAAATCTATAAACTCTATTTAACATTTCATACCTTTTTCGTGTAAAGATGCGTCTGAAAACTTCCGTTTTCAAGAGAGGATCGACAGAAAAACAACTTGTAACAGTTGGCATTCTGATGATCCCCAACATCATCCAGAACGAAAAGAGGCATTAAATTTCGTGCAAATTTGTGGGGTACCATTCAGCCTGGAATGCGGCAGCAGAAATTTTCGAAGCATATAGGTTCGTTTCGGCCACTACTAAACCTAAGACCTCATCGCTCCAATAGGAACGAAAAGCGTCATAGGCTGAATCGAAAAACCGAACCAGTACGCTCTGGCTGAAAATTTTCTTCTTGATCTTGAAAGGAATCCATAGGATACCATTCAAAGTCAAAGTTCTGGTGTTCCAGTCTATTGGGAGCATCAGCTCCATCACTGGCGTCGACAATTTCATCCTCATCTTCACTCTCACTAGTAACCCTTCCTCGTTCAGTACTGTTAACCACGGCATCACCTTGCAATCTCCTCTGTCGTCTCCTCACTACATCCATCGCCAAACTCAATAATTCAGGAGGAACGTCGGCATCATCCATCCATATTTCGTGGAGTGGCTGTCCCAACTCCCACTGCCGTCCTCCTCTACGGCCCCGGTTCGGATACCTACCCCTACGTGCACTCTGTCCTCGCACACCCCTGACTCCCCTTCGGCCACCCCTTCTCCCACTCGTTCCTCTTCTATTGCATGCTATTCCATTTCGTTCATCTCTTTCACGCTCTCCAGTCGATACATACAATGGGTGGGTATCCGGGGCAAGAAACTCGTCACCCGTCGTCTGTTCCTCCAGCGGCGCACCAGTCTCGTCGAACAGCAAAACCAAGCCACCTTCAGGCACCGTGATAGTGGCCCTATGAAAGCAAAAAAAAAATAGAATTGATTTATACGCAGACAAAAATTAATTTGTGAACAACATACAACAGCAAACTTACGGTTCTGCTGACAGCGACAAATGCGATCGTGACCGGCGGAACTCTGTTTGTGGAGGCGTCACTGGGTCGTCCTAAAAAAAAAATTAAATAATTATAAATTAAAAATTTTAAAAACCCCTGACAACAATTTATATAAATCGGTATTTTATAGTTGCGGCCATCTTGGATTTGAAATTTGTCATCATGTATGGTATTCTACTAATCAAGCCCTTTCATTTGATATCCATTTTGAGGGAGTTGTGAAAAAAATCGGTATTTTGTGGTGGCGGCCATCTTGGATTTGAAATTTATCATAGTTTATAGTATTCTACTAGCCAAGACTTTCATTTGATACCCATATTAAAAAAAAATAAAAAATTATAAGAAAAAATATGTAATCCGCCATTTTGTGGCGGCGGCCATATTGGACCAATTGTTATCAAACATAGCTAAGAACTCTCCCGACTAGTTCACCTTTTAAACAAAAAAAACTAAATCAAAATCGGTCCATCCGTCTGGGAGCTACGATGCCACAGACAGACAGACGCACGCACGCACGCACACACACACGCACGCACGCACGCACGCACACACACGCACGCACGCACACACACGCGCACATCGTAAACGTAACAAAATAACCAATGCATACCATTAGCGACAGGCTCCCGCGGCGCTCCGGGGACGTGACAGGGGAGTACGGAGGAGCCTCCACATCTTCATCCTAGGCCAAAATAAAAAGCATAAATACACTGCAACCCATGAGTTTTATAAATATTTATAACCACATAACAAAAACTGGGTTACTAACCTCGTCTTCCAGGTCCGTATCTAAAAAAACACTCCTATCGGATCCACCTTCATCAGAATCCTCCGCTCCATACAGGATATCGAGGTATTCTGCAGGTGGATCCTCACCGACGCGCCACACAGTGGTTCCAATTCCAAAATTCGTGGACATAGACCCCGAAGTCGGAATTTCGACTTGATTTTTTTTTCTGTGATAGAAAACAACATTTCAAACAACTTTTACTTTTGCACAATTCTTCGAAAAACTTATATTTTTCAAGATATAAAATAAATAAAAAAAATTGTATGGAGAAAAACACATTTTGTTCTTCAACTGCCGTAATTTGCGGGGTGGGTGAGGCATAGGCGTATTAGATAAGGTGACAAGGAATATAAAAATAATTTTATTTGGTCTCGCAGAGTGCGGCCGCGCAAGAAAATTAAGTTTAATTTTTTTATTATGAAAACGCTTTTTTTTTACAAAAAATGAAATGTTTTTCGTAATGTTTTACTTCTTTTTTGTATTTTTACTTTTAATTATATCATGTAAGAGTGAAATATCCTATAAAATACTATAAAAAAATATGGTTTTTGTTGAAAAATTTAATTTAATTTTATTTATTATTTTTACAAAGTTATGGAGTTCTTAGGAATGATTTGTTACTTCGAGGACTTGTTAGCAGGATTAAACGTCTGTTTAGTTAAAGAAAATGCTATATCATAACAAGAGGGTCTGAAATGTTTTGAGACTCTATAAACATTACTTCTTCTTCTATGACATCATCAACATCATCGTTGTGAAGTAATTGAACTGCTTCAGGGTGTAAATTATGATGGGCTAATTTGAAGAATTTAGGTCTAATATTGGAAATGTGTGGATCGGAGCTAATCAAAAGACCGTGAATAATATCTTCGTTCGTCTGGATCCTTCCTATTTTCCGTGTATGTCCCTCTCTTACTTTTCTGAAATCTTTATTGCGAGCTTCTGATGCTTCTTCTGATAATATACCTAGAAAAGGAATTTAATTTCATCAGAGTAAGCCAAAGAATAACAAATGACTATATTATATTAAATAAAAATGAAGTAATATTGGCTTGCCTATGGGTAAAACTGAATAATGTTTGCAAATATCAGCACCATGTATCAGAAGTTTGTGGACGCTTGTTGGCATATAATACCAAGGGTAAAGCTGGACGTACTTTTCTGCTGTTTCTCTGCAGTATAATCTGAAGGCCTCAATATTTATCGACTTTCCTGAAGATATGGCTTGTAGAATCACGGAAAATCGGAATATTAAGTTTTCGTCAATTCCTGTGATTCTAGATGACCTTTTATAGTCCTCAAAAAATCGCCTAGCAGTGTTTCCATCGTTCGTAGTTCCAAAACCCTGTCAATTGAAGAAAAAAATAGTTAATCATAGGCTTAAATTATAAAAATGAAAGCTAATCAAGTAAAAAAAGCATTCAATTCGCAAATGAGGTAGGTACCTGTTTCACAATATCGATTAGTAATCCGGTTTGCTCACGATATTCTTGTTGTGTACACTCTTTCTTTGCTTTTTTCAATGTCTGGTCTCCAGCACGAGCACTCCATTTCTTGAAGTCCATATTATACGATATGTGAAGAAGACACTCCATACACCGAATTCTCATATGGAGTGAGGATAGACCATACTCGTAAATTTCTTCACGAAGTGACTTTTGAGCCAAGACATCTAGTTTATTCATTTGACTTGGTGTTGCCAAGCAAATGGGGCATGTTGCTTGCGATGGAACATCTGCTATTGTGTTTACCACTTTCCCATCAATCATCGCCATATGCAGTTCATGGGATATCTCCGCGTTATTATAACGCGTGGGAGTCAATTCTGCAGTCGCTGCCTTCATATCAGACTCTTCAGCCTTTATGAAATCTGAAGTTTCCGTTGAGAAGGTGAATTTGACTGGTCGACAGTGATAAGTTGAACAAGGAGCTGGATTCTCCCAAACAATCAACTCATTTCCATCTACCAGTCGAAGTGGGACGACACTGGTCATGACGATGGAAGATTCGTTGTACACGGAAGCCTCTAGATTCCACCGTTGTTTATAGTTACTCTGTGATGAGGAGTCGTCAAGACCCCACTTCCATATCATTTTTAACCCTTCATCACTGGAACTTGATACGGGTCCCAAATCAAGCAAAATTCTTCCCACCGTATGATCCAGGAGCGCTTGTAGCCTAGAATAAAAACAATACAATTTTAATAACTATATTACATTTACAAAAATTACGTTTTAAGTCCGATAATTATTCACGAATACAATACACTTACCTTACACGGACTCCACTCTCAGTGATTTCCATGCTCTCTTCTGGCGGATAACACCTCTTCTTGGCGGCTAAAAGTTTCTGATAAGACGGAAGAGAAGTAGCAAAATTCTTGTTCTTCATGAACTCTCTTAGCGTCAAGTACTTCCATTTGGAAAGAGAAAGAGATGTATATATTGCCAGAGACTTATCCTCTTCCGTAATGGCCACAGGTAACGGTTCATTAGAAATAACCTTGGTCACTTTAGACACATACTGAGGATTCTTACATAGGGCCTCGATAATTTTCGCCGATGCTGTCTTGCTATTCTATTTCAACTTGGACAGAAAAAAGTATTGAAGCTCTTCTTCTGTATGAGCATCAACGGATTCGAACGTCTTTTTTTCTGCTTATTAACTTGAGCACAAACGATTCGCCCGTTTTCTTTCAGTTTTGTAGCAAGAGCATAGAACAGTTCTTCTTCGGAATGCTCCAAAAGAGACAAAGAACGTCTTTTCTTCTGTTTATTTGATAAATCTTCAAATGGTCTTTTAGTTCTTGAGCTGGGGTATTTGTGGCAGCTTCTGATGTAGATGCACCCGCTTCTCCATATGATAAATTATGCTCTTCTTCTACTTCTACGTCTTCTATGGTATATTCTGGATCAAATAACATAGGGAAATTCACAGAAGTAGAAGTTGGCCACACAATTTTAGACTCCAACCACTTTTTGTTCTTAGTTGATTCACCAAAGTGTTTGTTCCTACTTGATTGTTCCCATCTTCTAGCTAGGATTGACGTGTAATTTTGGCAAATCTTTTTGATAATACTGAGCTCTTCATTTGGAATTTCACTTAGAATATATTTAATAATGGTTTGAAACAATAAATCACTATTTTGAAGGCACCCACTATTTTTTAATATTTAAAAATATCCAAAGTAGTCTATCTATCAAAGTATCTTGGTAAAAAAAATACAAAAATAATTATTTGTATTGGCAATAAAAAAATTTAAAATATATGGTGATAGTTGATGAAAAGTTGTTGTTTTTACGAGCACAAGACGCGTAATGAATGAAAACCGATCACGCAAGCCTCATATTACTTCAAGTAGTGGGGGTAATTAGACAATGAGTTATAAAAAAATGCTTGCAATACGGATGACTCACGCAATTCCTTCGAGCCCCAAGCGGTCGCATGCGACCGCGATAACAATAGAAAGGCTATTGTGTCTCGTTTTTCCACGATCGAAGAAATAATTTACATGTACAAACACGTTTTGAGATTTCCACTATTGTTAATGCATTAACTATATTTAGTTTATATAAGTTTGTGTTTTGACTTTCCGAAGTCCGTAAAAGTACGAAGGGAAAATTTGAATTGCAATCTATATGCTTATTTGTGATTTAGCGTTTTCGAAGCATTCGCTAGCGCTAAATGACAAAACAGGTCCCAAATTCCAAGTAATGGAGTAATTAGACAATGAGTCATTACCAAACAATGTTTGCAAACTAGATGAGCCATAAAATAATTTACCTGCACGTACTTGTTTTGAGATTTCTACTTTAATTTGTTTAGTTTAAGGATATACATATAGGCTTTTTTATGTATAAGATATTATTAAGAGTTACTTGTCAATAAAGAAAACATTAGTATTTGTCTATCCTTAACAATATTTATTAAAATCCATATGAAATACTCAAAAATAAATTATACAAAACAATAAAAATTAAAGTACCTGTAGCTCCTAAAGGCGCAAAAATCGCAGTTAAGTGTCTATGACACAAATGTACGACAAGAGTCCCCCTATAAGCTGTGCTATGATTTATTTTGAATACGTTTGAATCTTGGAATAAAATGACAAAATTATGATTTCGTTCCTACAAAAAAAATAATTATTTTTTATCTCTGTAGATACGGCATATTTGAAAAAAAACGACATCTTTAAAAGTGACTTGTAATTGCATCAGCTGTCTACAAAAAAAAATCAGACATCCGTTGACCTTCGATCCGAAAATTCTTAATGTCCCATTTATTTTACTTTGGGACCAGTGTTGCGACACCAGTAAATGCGAAGGTGTTTCTGGTCGTCGGTTAAAGTATGGGGAATCCATCTGGTACAAAGCTTTCTGACGCCTAAAAGTTCGTGTAATATTTTTTGAATACCATTACCATACCAATGCCTAGGCTTGCCCGTATCTGCTGATAGGTCACTCTCTTATCTTCCTCTATCATGCGTCACACAGCACTGATGTTATCTTCAGTAGTCGCTGTTAAAGGACGTCCCTCACGCGGATCATCATTGAGATTGCTACGTCCACGCTTAAACTCGTTAAACCAATTGTAAATAGTGGCACGAGATGGGGTTTCATTAAGAAATGCTAATCGCAGCCTATCATACGAGGGCGGCACTGAAAATTTCGGGAATCAAGGAAGTGACACAACATTACTATTTAAAAATGTATTTATTGCTTTTCGAAGTATTCTCCGCGAAATTTGACACATTTTTCCATACGATGGAACCAATCATTGAAGCAACCATTCCATTCGGAAGTTGGGGTCTAGCTAGTTGGGGTCCGATACTTTTAGTGCAGCCTATGTAGCTTTGTTGTTGAGTAAGCCCACAACGAAAGTCATAATAAATCATTGACCGAAAATTTTCTCGCGTTAGGTTCATTTTCACGTGTAACAGGAGTTTCAGATTTGCCGCCAATTCACAAAAACAAATGACAAATGAATGCAATATACTACATAAGGTTACCAAAGAGTTCTAAAATTGATATTCAAAAAAAGTTTTCATTATCAATGTTTCTAACTGGCCAGTTCTAAACATTTTCAGTGTTACCCACGTATAAAAACATCCCATGCGCGCTCTTGTGAGCGACATGTTTTACTTACCAAAGAGTGACTTCTAGGGTCATTTAATATGGGCCAATTCACAAAAAAATTATAGACATTTGGGTATTTAGTGCGGTTCTGTCTAAACTTAAAAGTGGCCTTCCATTTATTTATCACTTCATCAAACGGTTCATTGTTTGTTTTGAGCCACAAAATGTCTGAATTTACTGTAGCTGAAAATAATAGTCAACTGTTATTAATCAAGGGAAACAACAATTAAACTAAAAATTATTAAGTTACCTTTTTAACAAAAAGAATTATCCTAATCGGTTTACCCGTTTAGGAGTTATGATGCCACAGACAGACACATACACACATTTAAACAATTTTTCACATATTAAGATTAAATAATACCTACCCTCCTCATTAGAAGCTAGACTTTTCTTGACCTGTACTTCATTGAGTACTTCAGATTTTCTTTTGCGGTCCCCATACTTAAAAATTAGGTTACGCACTTTTTCCACTAATTTTCCTCTAGCAGCCATAGGCCTACCAGTCAATGATTGGCCTTTTGGAACTGGTCTTGTGAAATAAATACCAATTGTTTCCGATGGAAAAATTGCCAATACGAGGGCGGCACTGAAAATTTCGGGAATCAAGAAGTGACACAACATTACTATTTAAAAATGTATTTATTGCTTTTCGAAGTATTCTCCGCGAAATTTGACAAATTTTTCCATACGATGGAACCAATCATTGAAGGAACCATTCCATTCGGAAGTTGGGGTCTCCAAAATGGCCGTTTTGTAGGCGTCCACAGCTTCTTCAGGTGATGAAAATCTCTGACCACGCAATTTATTCTTTATTTAAGGGAAAGTATAGAAATCATTGGGGTTTAGGTCGGGGGTGTACGGCGGATGGTCTAATAATTCTATGATATATATGATATCATATATCTATGATAGATATATGATATATGAATAGTCGCAACATGGCCGGTTTTGGAGACAAACGTGGCCACCATTTTTTTTGCAACACTCCGTGAACAAACAATTTTTGTTGGCTTTAACTCATTTTCGAACACCCAAACTCGTGACTGGTTTTTTGTTTCGGGTTCGTACGCGTATATCCAGGATTCGTCACCTGATACGATGTTGTATACAGCATTTGAGGACCCTGCGTGGAATCTTTCGAGAGTTCTGACGCACCAAGTAACGCGAGCCGCTTTTTGCTCTTCACAGAGCAAATGCGGTATCCATCGGGAAAACAACTTTTTTACACCTAATTGTTCATGCAAGATTATTTGTATTTGACTGATGCCAATGTCTAAAGTTGCCTGAATTTCGCGGTATGTCACATGTCTATCTTCCTCAATCAGCTTACGCACAGCATCAACGTTTTCTTGGGTGACTGCAGGTTTTGGACGACCTTAACGGGGATCATCACTGAGCTTGACTCGTTCACGTTGAAATTCAGCAAACCAGCGATAAATTGTGGTTTTGGATGGGGCTTCATCACCAAATGCCCTCGTACAGGATGGCCCGTTTACAGTGGTCCAAAAATTTTTTTTCAGCTTGAGAGCATCATGAGTAATCATTTAACACATACTTTAGTTGAGCGAAAACTTATGGTTTAGAAATTATGATTTTTTTAAAAATAATATCCGGAGTTTCAATATTTTTGACACAAAACCACTCTGTTATGAAAATTACTGGACCGAATTGAATGAAATTTGGTATAGGTATAGCGCAATACTGTAATATAAAGACTGAATTTTTTTTATTATAACTTTTTCTGTAGTTTTTTTGAATTTCTCGGCAAAATATTGATTTTCGAATAAATCCTGTGAAAAAAAAATGTACCGCCAAGGTTTTGCTGGTACTGCTAAAAGTACCTTAACATAGGGTTATTCTTTACACAAAAAATCATAGTTGTCCTTCGATTGTAACATCTTCAAAAACAACATCATGTGCACATGAAAATCGAAAAATTACGAAATTTACCATAATTTTAATTTTAATCATTTGTAACGGCCAATTTTTGATTAAAGAATCATTTATTGCCATAAAAGTCGTTACAAATCAGTATTCACATGGCTATAAAACCTAAAATGAATGAAATAAAATTTTAACCTGCCAGCCAAGATAACTTAACTTTATTCTAATGTCAATTTATTGAGTTTTTTTTTGCTATTTAGTTTTTATGTTTAAATCTTAATAAAAGGTTTGGAGAATTAATAAAACAACATAAATATTAATTAACATATTGTTTATTTTTTACAAAAGGTTTTCGAAATGCCGTCCGCCTTTCGCTAAACATAATCTGCACCTGCGTAAGAAATTTCTTCGCAGCCTATTAAATGGCTGCCGGTTTTGTTTAATGGCTGTTATAGCCACTTGAATTTTCCTCCTTAAATCTTGCTCCGATGTGCTCTCCCGTGCGTACAAAATCTCCTTAAAGTATCCCCAAATGAAAAAATCAACGGGGTTCAAGTCGGGTGAACGGGCTGGCCAGTGGATGGTGCCACCGCGACCGATCCACCTCTCCGGTTAGGTAACGTTTAATTGATTTCTTACCCGTAGAGCAAAGTGGCAGGTAGCTCCGTCGTGTTGTAGCCTCATGCGCTCCCTTAAATTCTCTGACAGATGTCTCAACAGACCGGGCAATTCATTTTGAATGAAATTTAAATAAATGTCAGCATTCAACCTTGACGGTAACTCGAACGGTCCCACAAACTCTCTGTTGACAATTCCACTCCACAAATTAATGCTATAGCGTTCCTGGAAATTTGACTCTCTCACTAAGTTGGGATTAGTCACTGCATAATAATGCGTGTTATGCGTATTAAATAATCCAACTCGCTCAAGCCGACTTTCATCGGTCCACGAAACGTTATCAAAAAAATTTGGGTCCTCCCGATCTCTCCTCAACATTTCTCTACAGAATGCCATTCTTCTAGGATAATCTTCGGGATTCACGGCTTGAACTTTTTGATAATGGTAAGGATGAAGTTGGTTAGCTCGAATAGTTCTATGAATTCTAATCCTGGGTATACCCGTACACCAGTACAGGATTATGACACTGGGTATGCGACGAAGTATTCGGTCACAAAAACTTTTTCGTTTATAGATTTTTAGCATAGCTACAGCCAAGCGACGGATCTCTAAGTCGAAACCATGCCAACAGAGCAAGTCTTAAATGTACTACTATTCATGTACATCTTCTACGGCAACGCAGACAAAACAGCGAGTTACATTATTTTTTTGCTGGTTTAATTGTTGTAACTCGGGTACACACCTACCTTTAGACAGAATTTGTATCTTTTCACTGAACGACATTTGTGAGAACTTGTTATTTTTAATTTTTTATAAACACACATTTAAAAAAAAATCAACAAACGCACTAGTTAAAGCAAATCACTACAATTATTATAGAAACTCAGTAATAAACTGTTAAATGTACAAACTTTCAAATGTTAAAATGAAAAATCTTTTAAGAAAACTATAAATAAACTGGAGCGATTAAATTGTAAACAATACTTATCACATGAAATATGCAATATGGCCCCCGCGAAACACAAAACGTTTCTTCTATTTAAACAAATAAAACCTTACTAAACAAAAATGCATGTCGATGATTCCAATCATCTACATGCATTTTTGTTTTTTATCTGTCCAATTTCAAAATGTGGACAAACTATATCTATTGCGCAAGACAAACAATTAAGCCCTGTCATGTAAAATATTAGGCTTATTTCTATTCCAAGTAATTTGGTGTATCTTAAATGTCCCTTTAAAAGCTTTCATTGTATTTTTATCCAAGAGTTCTTGAATATCTTGCACATTAGGGTCTTTTATTCCATAAATCTTTATACCTTTGCAATTTTCTTTTAAACAACACATAAGAGAATCATAATCGCAGACATCTTTTCCCATTGCCACCGCATTGTCGCACAGCCTTGATGCAACCACCTACTCCGTCAGGAGCACCTTTTCCATGACCTTTCTCACTGAAGTGCCATATAATATCGCTAACTTCCCTCAATTCTTGACTTATGAAATTGACGATTAAAAAAAACATAGATTTATTTCTGTACTGCGTTGTTGGGCCGTCACTAAGTATATGTAAATTTGTTAAGTTCGGACTCTTTTCTTTTATTCTTTCAAGGATTGGCTTAAGGTGAGCACAGATGAGAACAGGATCATGTCGTAAATTTTCTGAGATGGAGCACATAGACGTAGTTACAAAACCACTATTTGGAGATTCGGCAGACTGTAATGTGTTGTACACACATGTGTGGTGAATTGAGGCTTAGAGCCACCAAAATGAGCGGATTGAACCTCAGCGCTATATTTGCAATTATAATTTTCTGAGAAATCTATATGCAATAAGCCTGTTGCTACTGTTAGTTGTTGTTTAACTGTCTGTTTGATCTTATTTGATGAATAATATTTGCTACATGTTGCATAAATGCCGGTAAATTAGAATATAATAATTTCACTAGGAAGCTTTTCGTAGTTTTAACAGTTTCTTTTAAGGATTTTTTACATTTCTTTTGTTTACCTTTTACAGTAATATTAACATTTATAGTCACCCAACTATCGTAAATAATATAATCATTTTCAAAGTTATTTAATACAAGTTCGTTATTTAAGCAGCACGGGCATTGTCTCTAAACATTTAAGATTTAAGCTATTATTGCAACACAATACCTTAATAGCATCGGAAGCAGATCTGTAAGAGATAACTTTCGCCTTATGAAGTGATCGAATTATTTGGTCATTGTTCTCGTGCAATGTACACAGACACACGTGTTTCGCTGTTGCTTTCGGAAACAATACCCAAAGGCGCTTTGCACACGACGGGGCGGGGCGGGCCGGTCAATTTCGCCGCGAAAGATAGCACAAAGGGAATCCTATATTACCAACGCACACAGCGGGCAAAAAGACCGCGCCGCAGGTGCCAGGCGGGCACTGGCGGCGCGGCATAACCGCGGCTGCCCGCCCGCGCCGTGGATCACACAAACCAGTTTATATGCAGTAACGCAGACGGCGGCGCGGGGCGGCTAGCTCAGTCCGAGCCACGCGCTTTTCAGTGATGGATGTCATCGATTTAGATGATTTAATTGCTGAAGTGCAGAAAAGATCGCCCATATATGATACGTCGTTAAAAGAATATCACGACGTAAATGAAAAAAAGAAATTGTGGTACTAGAACGAACGTCCTGAACTGACTGCCTCCGCCCGTCGTGTGCTTTGTGTACGCGGCGAGGGCAGCCGCAGACATCGACGGGCAGACGCGGTCTTTATTGCTTCGCGGACAAAAAGCCCGCCCCGCCCCGTCGTCTGCAAAACGCCAAAAAGGTCTATATCTCCGAAGTTTGGTATGAAATCTTGATTCCTGTTTTGCTTTGAAATATTACATGTAGGTTTAATAATGTGTCATTTAGTAAACGAATTTGGCGTTTGTTTTTCTTCCTAGTTATTGTCTCATTTTTTCCTGAAGTTAATCTGCTATATTCATCTTGTATCAAAAAATCATGCACACCTCTTCCGATATCCGTCCTTAAGACTTTTACTTTTGAACTAACAACTTTTGATTTTATGTTTAGTTTTTTCTTATCTACGTATTCTCATTCTGTATTTTTTAAATTGTTTTTTAGTTGCAATAACTTTGCCTTCAGTGCCTCATTTTCAGCTTTTCTCACTCTTTTATTCCGTGCAGCTACTGCACGCCCGACTTTAACCCGGGAGAATGATGGAGATGGACTTGGTGGTGGAGTGTTATCTTCTACGTGTGCAATGGCAGTTTTTCGCATTTTCAAAAGTTCGCGCCTTTTATTTAGATTTTTCACTTTTCTATTTTGTCGTTGTTGTTTCGGTGTATACTGATCTATTGTTTTGATTTCTCCTCTATTCTTTTTCTTGTGATACCTTTCTCTATCTTTTTCGCGTATCTCCTCGAGTTTAGCTTCACTGTATTTTGCCCGCGCTCGACGCATGCTTAATTTTTTTTGTTCGCGACGCCTTATCTTTTTTTCTTCATCAGATAGCTGCTTGATTTTAGTCATTCTAGGCATTTTGATTTGCTGAAACAATTATATTAAACAATACGTAACATACCAAGCTAAGCGTTTAAAAGGCAAAATCAGTGAATGCAAGTTGCGTTGCACTATTGCTAAAAATAGGGGGTGCATTAAAATATACTGAGTGCAATAAATTAGGTATAATTATAATGTTTGATTTTAATGTTATGTGCTATATGTTAAGAGAAACATAAGCTCCCAGTTGGTTAACATAAATTTTATTTGCAAAAAGCATGGCTAGTTTCAAAAAGAGTCATTTCTGTGGACACGTGGTATTTTCCGTGGAAGTGTCCACAGAAAAGACCACGTCCACAAAAGTGATTGTCCATCGAAAAATTCGTCCACGGAAGATCAAATAAATCACAAAAAGCGGTTTAGCGCATGTCATTTATAGGTTAGCTCACAACTAATTGTGTTTTTTTAAAAGGCCCCTTAAACATTCTTTGTCAACAAAATTAGGTATATTTGAATAAAATATTTACCGTAATATCGAAGGCACAGAAAAGGCGCAATGATCTTTGACATTCAACTAAATAAAACACCTATTCTATTGAGATTTGTATTTTAATTGCCGGAGCGCACGATCAGTCCGCATCCATTTTAAACATGAACTGTCAGATTGAATCGTTGACATTTAATAAAAATAAAAATGGTTGCGTTCCGTTTATCGATTACACAACATCCAATTTGTTTGGTCTACGGAAGGAGTCGTCGCGGTTCTGATAACCAATAGTTTATGTATAATAGTGCAAAGGAATCTTGAGTAAATATTACGAAAACTTGAAGAACAAAATTTGATTATATAATTAACAGATAAAAGTGGGCATTCACTTGAAATTTTAAATGATTTCATTATAATTCGGTCATAAACTACAATACCTAGGCTGGAAACGGTCCACGGTAAGGTACGAAAATGTTCTTTTTATTTTAATATTTTTAAAACTTATATTACTAATGTGAAAAATGTTATGTATGTTCGTCGTATATACTAATGGTAAATAAATTAAATAAGTACTATGACATGTTTACTTTGTCTTAATTATTTTTTAGACTACGCACACTTTTTTGTCATGTTCTGTTTATGACCCCTATGCACTTTTGCCATCTCATAGGTAGTTCATTGATTCCTTTACTAAAAAAACCATTCGGACAGAAATAAATAAAATTTACCTAACACCTTCGAAGAGGTGTTTTGGACTGGCCCCCAACGGAGTTGAATTTTTTCCCTTGCAGGAAGTTATACAAATGTCGAAAAAAATGGTAATCTGTTGGAAGGTCCGGGGAGTACGGTCAATCAATTTTCGCTTGGGGCAGGCTTTCGCTGGTTCGCCAGGGTTCAGCCATTGAGCGTATCCGATTATCGTACAGGATCCACGATGATCCACAATGATCCAAAGACAGCTAAATCCAGGTCTGTCAAATATTCAGTAAGCTACAAAAATCGATAACTTTTGTTGAGGTAGCTACGATGTTCTATATTTTACAACATATTTATAAAAAACGAGAATATTACAAATAATCTGAATTTTGAATGATACAACTCCCTCTGCATTTGAGTACAGAGTGAAAATAAAATTGCAATTAGCTGTCTCTTATTCCAACTATAGGATATTGCTGTATTTGATTCCGAGTAACTGGATATAACTTTGTTTGATAATGACAGCCACCATTTTGCGTTCTGCGGATTAGTGATGTTCTTATACGTTCGATAAATAAAAACAATAACTATAAATTTTTAATCAATTTTCAATTAAATTAAATAGTTGCATTTATTGTTTTCTTCATTAATTCTTAAGACTGGTGATTCTTCTGCTATCCCTTCACATAAACTTTCTTCTACATCTTGATTTCCTTCAACAAATGGCCCTCTAATAATACTTCCATTCTAATCCAAAATGTTTTATCAACTATTATCAACATCGGTTATTTTTGCCTGCGACACAGGCACTCCCCTTGGAATGGTGGTAGGTTGGAGCATACTTGTTGTTTTGCCAGATTTGCAGACATTAACAGCTTTAGTTACGAGGGGAGGTCCAAAAGTTCGCGGAATGAAAGGGTTGTTAATAAAATATAAAATAAATTTATTTTTCCTTTTCAATATAATCACCCTTAAGTGTAATACATTTATTTGATCTATGGATTAATTTTTCTAAACCATCGAAAAAATATTTTTTGTCTTTGGCCTCAAAATGCGCCGAAATTGCCTCCTTCTCTTCGTTATCGTCGGAAAATTTCCTTCCTCTTAGCTCTTTTTTTAAATTTGGAAACAAATAAAAATCGCTAGGGGCCAGGTCTGGACTGTAGGGTGGGTGAACAAGTGGTTCGAATCCATGCGTGTGAAGAGCAGCCATGGCAACTCGGCTCTTGTGAACCGGCGCGTTGTCTTGCAAAAGCAACACACCCTTGGCCAATTTTCCACGACGTTTTTCTTTAATTGCCTCTTTTAACTTTTCCAATATTGTGGCGTAGTATTCTCCGGTTATAGTGGTACTTTTTTCTTTATAATCAATCAGTAATATTCCCTCACAATCCCAAAAAACAGTGGCCATCAACTTTCCAGCCGATTCTGACACTTTGAATTTCTTGGGAGGTGGTGTACCCTTTTTGTGCCATTGCATGGACTCCTGTTTTGATTCAGGTTCAAAGTGATGAACCCATGTTTCATCTCCAAGTAACAATCCGCTCCAAAATCTGCACAGGGTTGTCTCCACACACCTCCAAAAAGTGCTTAGACGCGTCGATGCGCTGCTGTTTTTGAAGCGGCGTGAGCATTCTCGGCACCCATCTTTCACTGACTTTTGTCATGCCCAAGTGGTCGTGCAGGATCCGCAAAATGGTTGTATCTGATACTCCAACAAATGCAGATAATTGTTTTTTCTTTAAACGTGTGTCTTCCAGTACAAGTTTTTCGACTTTTTCGACGATGTCTGATGTGGTGGCCTCAACTGGCCGCCCAGAGCGAGGGTCGTCTTCAATTGAATCTCGACCATGTTTGAAAAGTCCATGCCACTTATAAACCATTGTTTTACCAGGGCACTGATCTCCATAAACGGCTTCCATTTCATTTAAAATGGTTTGAACGTTTTTTCCTTGCTTGGTAAGGAATTTTATCACAGCGCGATGTTCAATTTTCTCCATAGTTGCAGTTTGCTTCCGGATTGACTTGTTTAGCAGGCGAGTACTCGTAAACGAATGGCGCTATAGGGTTGAGATTTTATATATATACTAATTATGAGTGCTCAATTAGTATGACACTAAGCGAGCTACCCTATCCCCACTCCATCCCCTCCATTCCGCGAACTTTTGGACCTCCCCTCGTATATCTGAATTATAAAACTATTCACTGCGGATAAGTATGTTTCCTGAGATCTTCGATCTTTTTATAACGAATCTTTTGCATTGGGTTATTTTGAATGGCCATTTCGCTGTCGGTTTAAAGACCTCTTGAGTGGCTGTTTTGAAGTCCAACATAATAATACTGAAATTATGTCGCAATATTCTTCTGCAGTGGCGTGCACAGGATTATGACACTAGGTATGCGGCGAAGTACTCAGTCACAAAAACTTTTTCGTTTATAGATTTTTAGCATAGCTACAGCCAAGCGACGGATCTCTAAGTCGAAACCATGCCAACAGAGCAAGTCTTAGATGTACTACTATTCATGTACATCTTCTACGGCAACGCAGACAAAACAGCGATCGATCGTCGCGGCGGAAGAAATTCTAATAAGTAAAATAATAAACATATTTTAAAATATTATAACTACTCACCAGTCAGTCAGCTTCAATTTTCACATATTCAAGGTTCCGGTTACTTGTGATTACTATATCCCGATGTAAATAAACGCAAGATTTCGGCCACCTCAAATATCCAAGTGAGTGATAGTTACAGAACACGATATATACCCTTGCAAGATATCCGATGAGGCCTTTTAAAAGGCCGATTTTCATGTGATTTGCAAAATATATAAATAAACATAATAATAAAACTACGGGTTAGTAAAAAGAAACAAACTACTCATTCATTTATAGATTAAATCTATGCGCCTATCCTTTTTTAAATATGATTTTAGGATATCGTCATAGAAAGTTGGATTGCGTTTTAAGTCTATCATTAATGCCTTTTCTATAGAAATCATGGAAAGCTCTGTGAGTCGTTGTTGATTTTGTGTTTCTCAAATATGTGTGGATACGTTTTAAACACGAAAATGAACGCTCTGCCGATGCGCTGCTTGCTGGGATAGTCACAATGAATTTCGCTAATCCTAACACTTCAGAAAAAACTATTTAAATTGTCCTTATATAAATTTTGAATAATACTAAATACACAACTATTTGCAAATTGAGGTGATCTATAAATACAGCGCAATTTATTTTTCAATTTATCAAAATTAAAATTTTCCTGATAATTATTAGTGAACTCTCTGATTTCATTTTCAGGGAAACGTTCACTATATTTTTTAAAATTCTCACAAGAAAGTAGCTCAATAAACTTTAAATCTTTAATGTTTTTATAGCGATTTGTTAATTCACTGACTACATTATCAATTATTTCAACAAAAATTCGCCGATAATGTATTTTTACATCATCGACGTTGCGCTTTCTTTTAGGTGGTCCGGTAATGCGAACGGAGCATCATAATAGATCTCGAATATATGAACGAAATAAAAATGAACTGACTTGTGTCAGTGTTTCACCATCCCAGTCTTGTGTATTTTCGTTCATATTTTCAAATAATTCTAGGAGGTAGGTGGACGCATTATTAATTACATGAACTGTGTGCGAGTGAGATGTCCACCTTGTTTCCGCGACACGAGGCAGCTTTTTCATATCAGCAAAGTTGTTGTAATGGGCTATTCGCTTTGTACTGGTATGAAAAAAAGCAGCTATTGATTTTATTATACTAAAAAAGCGTTTTGTTTCAGCAACTCGTTCGAACGATTTCGATAAAACTAAATTTAATATATGTGCTGAACACCAAACGTACATAGCTTGTGGACATTTTTGTCTCACCAAAGCCTGTACTACTACGTAGGTCTACTGTAGGTACTACTGTAGGTCTACGTAAATATACGTCCTAATTAAAATGTATTGCTCTTTAAACAAAAGAAACAATAAACAACAACTTTCAAATTTTGTAGCGTTAAATTTTACGTAACCAAATCAAAATGTCAGAAACACAAATGTCATTTTATGTTGTAGCCTTACATTTTTATTTAGTTGTATTACACTCTCCCTAATTTATTCATAAACGGCCAGTTTTGACTCGATTTACTAATCAGAGAAAGAGAAGCGATGCTGAACAGGAAAAAATGACTCCTTGTTTAAAGTCATGTTTAAAATTTAAACGACCGGTTACAAACTCAATGGTGAAGTTACTTTTGGTGAACTCGAGCCTTAATCGATCATAGACGGCTGATGCTATTTGATTGGCCGTTTTACCAAATTCGTTTTCTGTCCAGGTGTATGCAAAGGTTGTGTTCTTATTAAGCTTTAGAGGTTTCTTGCACAATAGTGAAATTATATAAGTAAAACTGGCGACTGTAGTAAGCACTTTGGTCTGGGATTCGAGGAAGTGGGCTGTTTTTTTGCCAGTCAAAGGAAAAGGTTATCATATCGTCTTTTTGCTCCTGCAGCATTTTGAAGAACGCAATTGCTCGTAATTTATGCACTCTCAGTGAAGTCATTAACTATTTTTCTTGATTCGATCGTTTTTTTTTTTTGATTCTCTCATTTAATTCTATACAAGTTGAGCAGACGTCAGTGTTAGGGGTACCGGAACCTAAATTATACTAACCTAAATACCCGGAAACTAAACATTTTTTATAGCTTGTTAATACTCAAGTCACTAGATGAGTATTTGCGTTCTTGAGAGGATGATCGACAATAATGCGATTCGATACATTTTAGTTTCATAATATAATGTCGAATGGACTCCTTCTGATCTTTAAATTTATTCATTTTACGATTACCCCCTCTTCGTTCCCTGGCAATCTGCCCTGTATAAAATAAATGTTTCAAAGCATACTCTATAGTCTATACGATATTTTGTTATGCCAAGTATATTCAGGTACGCTTTTTGGCAAACAGGAACACAATCATTGCGAGCTCTGAAAACGCTATACTTTATATTAAAATCACTACCAAATCTTATGTTTTTGGTAGGACGCCTCCTTTTTCCCTTCTGCGTTTTACAGCACTTCAGTATCAAAGCATCTTGTTCACTCCGTTTATTTGAGGAATAAAACGAACTGTGAAAATTCATAATATCAGTCATCGTCAAACTTGAACATTTTAGTTATTATTCGTTCTGGTGCTTTCTTTGGCATGTACCTGTAAAATAGAAAAAATGCTGTAGTTTAAGAGAGCATCATGTCTTTGCAACGTTTCAATTTTCCGTTGGCCAAACTCGGCGATGAAGACAGTGATTTCAAATGTTGGGCGTACATCACCAAGGACAATAATATTTATTGTAAACTAAAAGAGTTTGCTTTGCTCTTAGGCTATGAAAATGTTAAAAAAAGCTTATAGAATTGCTCCAGATGAATGGAAATAAATGTCCATGGAACAAGGTGGGCCCATTCACGGCCCTTCTTGAAACGCCACCAAACTGGCATCCAGAGACGCTTTTTGTATCCGAACCCGGTATCTACGCTCTACTAGCGCGGTCAAACAAATCGCAAGCAAAAAAGCTTATGCGCTTCGTTTACGAGAAAGTGCTGCCCACCATCAGGAAAACGGGCGCGTACGTTTCTTCACAAATCGGTCAAAACCAAATTTCCGAGTTGATTTCTCTGATGATAGATAAAGATAATCAAATGGCTAAATTAATTGAAAAAGTCATCGAAGATCGAAGAAGTCCTAATTTGAAAGAAAAGAAAGAAAAGAAATTTGAAAGACACTATTTATCTCCAGACGAAATCTTCTATGGAAACTTTTATCTCAGAGGGAGTTAAAGGGATCAATGCGTTTTACTACCCTTCTATTAAAAAAATCCGAACCAATAAATTCGACGATCTCTTCATCATCATCAGAAAACATAATATTAATTTTATTTATCATTTTTCAACAACAAATTATAATAACATAACCACAATTTAACTTTAAAAAATCAACTTTCTGTTAATGCTATTTGTGTAAATACGAAATTAACCCCGAGTAAGACAATTTAACCTGCCAAAAAGGTAGGGTTAAAATTTTAAACTTTTAACTCTAGGTTATCTGTTAACTCTCGGTGGTACAAGACGAAATGTCAACTTAACTCCAGGACTAGTGTTCAAGTCTGGGTTTATTTATTTAACTCGGATTGGCGCAAGTGGCCCTTAACAGTTTAAATACGAATCAGTCTCAATGGAACAACATAATAAAACAAAACAAATATTATGCATTCTGCCATATCCTGACAGAACTTTAAAATTTTAGAGACTATTAAACTTAAATTTTTAAATTCTTATAAAAACAAACCTAAGTAAACTTTGGTAAACATAATACTAAAAAATAAATTTCTTCTTCAACTCTTACTCCTCTATTCCCAACTGTTCTGTTGAGTAGTTCTGTCGGCAGAACTAATGAGATTTTTTTACCATTAGTACTGTGATTTATAAGACTATGCATTACACCCTGCTACAATCTCAAATATTCCCAACTGTTCTGTTACGTAGTTCGCTCGATAGATAAGACCAGTGAACGTAAACAATTTACTTTCACAAATATGTAATAATGCAGTTTCTCTTATAACAAACATATCATAAAGGATTAAAAAAATATTAATGTAGTTTCTGTAAAAACAAAGGTATACCAATGTCACCGTTAAGTAATTGCATTTGGTACACTCTGATCATCGCGTCGCTTTCGACCTGCAGATTTGTCCTTCGTTTAGCTTTTTTCTTGAAATTTGCCATTTGGATGGCTTTAACAGAAAAAAACGATGCATCTTCTATGTTTTTCAGAAACTGATAAACAGTCGCTGGCGTGGTTTTAAACGTGCCGTTAATGGCACGATGCCAGCCCTCAACATTCAACAACATTAGTTGTGCGATGGCGTCGACCAAAGGCAGTCCATGACTTGATGCGCCTAGGTTTCATCCAGAAACTCATATATATCATAAACTTATCCAAGACGCACTGTCATTACATTTTACATATTCCCATCCTTCCATAACACGTTCTTCGGGCAATAGTGGAAGAACGCTGCACAAACTTACGATTCTTCTCTTGCGTTTGTCTTGTCACAGTTTATTTGAGAAATGATAGTAACATCCCGGATGATCGGCATTTGGGAAAACATCAGCAATGGCTTGAATGGCGGCTTCCTCGAAATCAGTAATGAAAGTGGAAGGTTTCCAATCTGGAATCTGTGTTTTTATTAGACTGAAAAGTGTGGTATAGGCTTTTTGGTTTTGTGACTAAGAAGTTCATATATAAGAGGCATCACATTGATAGTAGCTGTGAAGCTTTCGAGATCTGCATGAATAGTATAAACCTCTTTGAAAGGTACCGGGCAAATTTTGAAAGTGCCGTCTGCTAAGAAAATTTTTTTTTCGCGTAAGAGTCCTTGCTTCCTTAGTGCCAAATATTATAATACGGACGCCCTCGCCCTCGTCGTTGCAATCTGCCAACATAAATTTAGAAAACGGCATAAGTATGAGGGTTGCCTTTTATATTTCTGGATTAGAGAACAAAAACAAATAATAATCATCGAAAATCACTTTATTGTTTTTCAAAATATTCCCCATGAAGATCTATACACTTTTGCATGCGTTTGAACCTATTGTCGAAGCACTTTTTCCACTCTGATTGAGGTATCTCCAAAACATGCATTCTGAATGCAGCAACCGCTTCTCAGGTGTCGAAAAACGTTGACCTCTCAGTTTGTTTTTTACGTGCGGAAATAAAAAGAAGTAATTTGGTGAAAGGTCAGGACTATATGGCGGATGACTCATCAAATCGATGTTTTGGGTGCTCAAAAATGCAGTTGTTTGAGCCGATGTGTGAGAGCTCGCATTGTCGTGGTGTAGAGTGATCCGTCTTCGGCGGTTGGTTTTCCTGATTTCTTGGAGGACAACTGGCAAACAAATTGTTGTGTACCACTCAGAATTGACTGTTCTGCGTTGTTCTAGTGGTACGGTTGGGACATTACCAGTTTTTCCGTAAAAACATGCGACCATTTGCTTGGAAGTGCTTCGTGCGAGAACAACTTTTGTTGGATTTGGCTCATTTTGAAACACCCATACAGTCGACTGCTGTTTACTTTCGGGCTCATACGCGTAAAACCACGATTCATCACCTGTCACGATGTCATAGACGTGTTTTGAAGCACCGCGATCGTATTTTTCGAGCATTTCTTTCGACCAATCGACATGAACCTTTTTTTGAGCGATTGACAAATTGTGTGGGATCCAACGCGAACAAATTTTTTTACAGTTAAATGTTCATGCAATATTGAGTGTATGCTGGTCCCACTAATGCCTAAGGTTGTCTCTATCTCACGATAGGTCACATGACGATCTTGCAATATCAGTTCGCGCACAGCATCAATGTTTTTCGGAACAACAACTGATTTTGGACGACCTTCACGAAATTCGTCTTGGAGTGAACTCCGACCACGATTGAATTCACCATACCATCGATAAACATGGTCCTTGATGGATCTTCATCGCCAAAAGTTGAATTAAGTTCATTCATGCACTGCTGCTGAGTTAATCCACGTCGAAAGTTGTAAAAAATAATCGCACGAAAATGTTCACGATTTAATTCCATTCTTGGGGGCAGATGAATCTTTTAATTTACTGTAAACAACACAAATAGCGCTCGTATGTCAAAACGTTCTGAGTACGTATAACCTCAAAAACTTCTAACTTTACAATAGAGCTGTCAGTTGACAAATTGCAACACCAGGGTTGCCAAATCCCGAAGTATAAAAGGCAACCCTCGTATTTCTACTGCATTTACAGTGTCATTTAGGTAGCTCATTTTCTGAACTCCATTTAATTTATTTCTCCTTGTGTAAATCGACGACTTAATTTGGTTGAAGCTGGATATCTCTTTAATGAGATCTATTCCCGTGTCTTTTAAAACAGCCACTGTTTTCTTGTTCACTCCCGGTACGGTTTCACTGCCTATCATCATTTCATCAACACTTTCGTGGATTTTAACGGACATGGCTTCTTTGTTTGTGTCAGGAATGCAGGTAGTGTCATGGTCGCCATGTTTAACTATTTACATCCTAGAATACAAAATAAAAATACAGTAAATATAAAACAAAACCTTGTGTGTGAACTAAAGCCCATACCACAACTTATTTAAAAAGTAATTACTTCGGAAGTGGTAACTGTTCCACTGCAATTGGTTTTCTTATACATGGCACATCTCCATAATGTTTGTAAATTTTGATATTTAGAGAGCCGGTAATATTCGAAGCCATTTTCGAACATCACGCGCCCGCGGCCGCGTCTTATTATGTTAAACTCCATCATTAAACAAACAACAACAACCAGTTGCAATATAAGATTAATATTATTGCCCTCTTGAAACCCTTAAAACATGAATTTCATGACGTTGTCATCAGGAAACAAATAAAGAATAGATACTTACCTCAAGTTGCCAGTACTTGATAATTGATAGCAAACTGCATGGAGACGTGAACAGAATTACTGGGAATTAAATTCCCATTTGTTCTGTGAACAGAACTAATGGTAAAAAAAATCCCATTAGTTCTGCCGACAGAACTACTCAACAGAACAGGTGGGAATAGAGGCTCTTACTATTATAAAAATATGGCTTTGGTAGGAATTTCTGTTTTGTCCTAATCACACTCATCGTTTCCTGAATCACAATTCTTACAAACAAAGTAAATACAATCTCTGTTTGAAATACATTTATCATGGGCCTAGTTTTTGCAAAGATTACATTGTATCCAACCTGCGCCTGGAACGCTGTCACTGTTGTTCTCGCAGCATATCAAACAGAAGTATTCATCATCAGAGCTGGAGTCACTATTAACCTCTTGTAAAATTGCCTTTTTAGCTTTCTCTGCCTTTTTATTTACTATCGTTTTCTTGTTTACATCTTTGGTTTTCTTTTTATTTGCATTTTCTTGTTCTTGTCGATGATTTTCTTTTGACAATAGTGATGGAAAAGAAGCCGACGATGTCGATGGCTGTGGCTCATTGTTGTCATTTTCCATGGGACGATCCGTGACATAACTTGGTGCAAAATTAGCGTTGTCAAATTTATTTTGATTGTAGGGAAATACAGTTTTTTGAAATCCACTCATACTTGGTGTCACAGCTAAAGGTAAAACACTGCGCACAATTACAGGTATATCGTCGTTGTCTTCCCAGCATTATTTCGCATCCACGCATCTTGCCGCCACATCAAGTGGTTGTAATTTGTGGGAGCAATGTGGAGGAAAAGAAATCATTATCACACCATTTTCCTTAACTAGATCTAGTGTGGGTACAGATAAGTGTGAAGAGTGGTTGTCTAAAACCAACAAAACTGGTGATTCTTTACTAGGCTTGACGTTCTTGATGAATTTCTTGAAAATGCTTGATAAAAATGAAAAACTCGTCATTAGTAATCCAGCCGCTAGAATTTCCAGCACCAATGCTATTAGTAGGACCATATCGAATAAAATGATATGACATTTTTTTGCGTGGGAATATAACCATAGGTGGAATAAATGAACCTGTAGCTGAGGCCGCGACTAAGAGTGTAATATTAGTTCCACGTTCACCTGATGTTACTGAACCAACATTTCGCTTTCCTTTAGCAGCAATTATTTTTTATGGTTTGGTAACAGTCGATACACCAGTTTCATCTGTTTTCCATGTAGAAGAAGCTGTAAATTTAAATCGATCCATAACTTCTGCTAATTTTGAGTAAAAATCTTGCACATTAACTTTGGTAAATGACGTTGCTCTGCTGAGGCTTGTGGCTTCAGGTTTTCTAATGGAGATACAGGATTACGTGTAAGAAATGCGGACATCCAATCCTTACCAGCCATTTTGTTTGTATGCCATGTATCTGGTATACTGATTTCATATTTGATTGCACAGTCATAAGCCATGCGACGAACTACTTTAGGACCTCTGCCATGGAAAATCTGTGCAAGTTTGAGCAAATATTCTGTGAGACTGGCTTCTTGCTCTTAATTAAATATCAGCCTCGGAGTACCACAGCCAAACCTCAGATTTACAGGATAATTCTGTTCATGAAGTCTTACTTAATTCAAGACCACACACCTCTCTTAATGGTTTATTTTCAAGTAAAACTAAATGTGCTGCTCGTTGCATTAATTCCACAGATTTAGTGCCACGATCAGTTTTTCTTTCTTACTTCCGCATACTAAAACAAATAAGAAAGATTTTGTCAGCAATATGTAAACGACGTGGGGTAAAAAGGTCCAGTTGGCCCTTTTTACCCCAATTACGTGTAAGTATTTTTAGAGGTTATACAAAAAAAAATCGTCCAAACTAACTTGTAAAACAGTAATAATACACAGGACTTCTTGCACTATTTCCACTTTAATAAGTATTTTACATTAATTTTAATATATTACACGACCGGTTTCTACAAAGTCATCATCAGGTGTAGGTAGATTAAAATTTTTAAAAAATTTGTAAACATTGTGCAAAGGGTTGCCAGCATCATGAATTTTTTACAATTTTGTGCAACGTAATTTAAATTTTTATACCAACTTATTCTATTTTCTACTGTATATCACAAATTAATATTAGCATAATATTATAACACATTAGGTTGATAAATTAATAACTTATTGATTTGTAATGTCATAGAATGATATAATTATATAGAATGGATGTCAGAATATAAAATTAAAAATACTATCATCAATATCACCATTGATTCAATTAAATTAAAATGTCCTTAATACATAAGAATCTAAGATATTATAAATAACGGCAAATAAATTATATGAAATTAAAACATGTCAAAATTAAAATTAATAAATTATGTCAAAAATTCATCCAAAATTAATACCAATGTCAAAAATTCATAACATAAGAACATAGTATAACCTATAAATATTAGTTAAATTAAATATCTTGCAATAATATGGAGCTCGAAAGGCATGTCTATGGTATTTCACATCAATGGAGTTACTATTTACGTAATATATGTTCTCTTAGTGGTTTGCTTCTGTCATGTGCAAAGGGGTTAACGTTCTAACAGTTTTGCAAACGGGTCTGATGGGCAGTGAGGCGGGCGGCCAAGTTTTGGAGCTCCGACCGATTGTGTTGACGGTGTTTCATGTATGGAGAGGGGAGGAGGAGAGAATGGCCGAGATTGAGAGTTGTGAGTTTTTGCCCTTTTCTTTTTGTTTCTTTACAATATGCTTAGAAGCGCTACGAGTTCTACTTATTACGGACCCATCTGGAAGGGTTTTTATTTGGGTTGCTTCAGATGTATGGGTAGGGGGAGCCTGGCTTGCCTGAATAATAGCCTCTTCAGCTAGAGGATCTTCCCCTCTCCGAAGTTTCATAGTTGTACTTTTTGCTCTGTTTATAAGTGTAGCCTTATCCATATATCTTCTGACTTGGGGTTTTGTTCTTCCTGATGTCGAACATGTGACACAGGGCCCCTTTGTCAGGTTGGGTCCCCTCCGGTTCACCTGTTTATCTGCTTCCATGGGGCGGATCACTGAACCTTTTGGTCATCGACCTAATGCTTTCAACGGATTCACAAGTTCAAACGCATTGTGGGAAGTTGACGGTTGCTCTGATGACTCAAAAGCTTGTTTAGTAATTTGGCCTGATCTAAACCTCCTCTTGGTTTCCTCAGATCCTGTAGCTATCAATGCTTGTACAGTCTCTCTCTACTCCTTTATCATTGTCAGTGTCTCTCGACCCTGTTCCTCCAGAGCATGTAATCTGTAACTAATTTGCATCAATATAGAGGTTTGGCTTAAATCTTGCACTGTGAAAGCGGATAAGTTCTCAAGAATACTAGTTTTCTTGACATTCTGGTTTTTAGCGGTATCTTCCTTATTCATAGTTGGCACCGGTACAGTAAGTTTTTTGATTGAACCAACAATCCACGTCAGCATTGAGTATTATACCTCGTTTGAGACTCGTCTGGTCATTTAGTAAGATACTACATTTTTTGTGTCTGTTAATTTCAAGCGCTTCTAATGCGTCCATCCTCCTGCTTTTTGGTAATATATGTAAATATCTTATATTTTTATCAGGGTCAAAGTTGTGTCCATTACTATTTAGATGTTCGGCAAACGTAGATCTTTCAGTATTCTTCTTCCAAGCTGTTATATGTTCTTTTATTCTAGTTTTAAACTTTCTCCCTGTCTGACCTATATACACTCGTCCACATATGAGACTGTAAATACCGCTATTTTCCGTGATTTTAAACTTATCTTTATTATTGCACAGTAATTTTTTAAGTGATCCTGTAGTGTAGAACGCCACTCTAGTCTCATTCATAAAAATGTCTGCACAAAGTGGAGACAAGGGACTGCCCATTGCTAATCCATCCTTTTGTTTATACGTCTTACCATTATGTATAAAATAATTTTGGTCTAGGCAAATAATGGCCTTTAAAATTTTTGACATAATTTATTAATTTTAATTTTGACATGTTTTAATTTCATATAATTTATTTGCCGTTATTTATAATATCTTAGATTCTTATGTATTAAGAACATTTTAATTTAATTGAAACAATGGTGATAGTAGTATTTTTAATGGCAATCGCCAAACAAATGTTGGAGAATGCACTGTATTAGATCTCGTTGTTAAATATAAAAATTCAGGATGTAACTACGGATAATTTTTTTACGTCTCTTCAACTGGCTCATTCCTTGAATTCGTGGAATATGACACTAGTTGGAACGCTAAGAAAAAATAAACGGTTTCAACAAGTAAACAACGTCATAAATCGTCGGCTCTATTCTAAAAACATCAATAAAAAGGGTTTAATATTATAACTAATTTCTAACAATAACTTATTATTTATGACCCTGTTTACATCTTACGGCTACTAAGAACACGTTCTAAGAACACGGCAACAATAGACAATGGCTAGTAAAAAGTAATTCTTAAAATCAAAAACTTAAAAACAACAACAACCGTACTCAACCGTACTCTTACCTAATCCAGGATTCCCACGATCATACATTATCATAAGTTGCGAATTTTCCCTTCATACTTTAACGGGCTTAGGACCGTCAAAATGTAAAGGACGTAGGTATGTTTAGAATAAAATTAATTGATACACATCAAAAGAATGGAAAAATTACAAATTTTTAATTACGAATAATAGCACTTTAGAAATTTAAATCTAAACCACATCCTTTGCGTGATTGTTTGATTTGCGTGTTGAAAGTTGATTGATTTTTTTAAATACGCCTATTTAGGCGTATGTACAACTAATTTAAAATCAAAACAAACCCACCTCTTAAATCTTATTTACATAATTATTTTGTCTACACTTAATAGTACTTTAAAAATTGTTCGAACTGCAATCCGTTTCGCTCTAAGCAGAGTCGAGCACGTTTTTGCACATTGTCTTTGAGTTTGTTAAGCACAACTCTGTCACTTTTCACTTCGTCAAAGGCACGCTCAATACGCGATTTTAGGTCTTCGAGGCTTGGGACCTCATCTACGTACAATCGCCTCTTAATCTCACCCCATAAAAAAAATCACATGAAGTGAGATCTGGTGACCTAGGCGGCCATGGGACGGGACCCCCGCGACCTATCCAGCGATCACCATATTCGCGGTTTAAATAATTTCTAACAGCGGCGGCGTAATGTGGCGGTGCACCATCCTGCTGGAAGTAGAACTGCGGGTGGCGAATGAGTGCGAGCGGCACGTTGTCCATGAACTCCGGAATAATGTTTTCTAGCATTTCCAGATAGGTTATTCCGGTCAGCCGCCCCTCGATGTTATAAGGCCCCAGTATTTCATCACCGACAATGCCGGCCCACACATTAGCACTAAAACGCACTTGGTGGTAGTTTTCTTTTATCTTGTGTGGGTTTTGATACGACCACCAATGCTCGTTGTGTTGGTTGTACAAGCCCACACGAGTAAAAAGGCACTCAACTGTCCACAAAATAACTGCATCAGGGTGTGCGATTAGCCACTCACAGAAAGTGCGACGGGGCGCGACGTCTGCTTCGTTTAAAGCGTGGACTTTTTGGAAATGATATGGGTGTAAGTTCACAGTGTTTAATAACTTCCACACCGCAAATCGACTCAGGTTCAAGCGGCGGGCGGCATCTCGGGTACTCGCTCGTGGGTCTCTTTCAAAGAACTCCAAGATGTCATCTTTGAGTTCAACCGTTAAACTCGGCCTTCCTCCTCCTAGAGCGTGTGCAGGTGTTGCGAACTGTCCATAGTCCAATAGTCGTTGATTGATGAACAAAATTGTTTCGCGACTTGGTACAGCTGCAATCGTGAATCCGCTGTTACGCAGACGAGGAAGGCTTTCTTGCTCGTACAGTCTCTGGGCTCCGCGTAAACTTTCGCCACTTAAAATGTAGCATCTCACCATCTCGTAACACTCGCGATTAGAGTACATTTTTTATTTTGTCACAGACACTTAATATCACGAGTGCGGCGGGCGGTGATAAACAAAATAATCGCATCATTGCAAGCAACATGCCCCCCGCCGCCCGCGCGCCACCCCCCGCGTCACCTTCGCTTTATCCCTGTGCCGGTCTTTTGCCGACTCCGCGCGACAGACTGGCGCCTAAGTAGTGTATCCATTCTGTAGCGAATTTGGTTGGGATAAAATTTGTTATTGTAAATAAATGAACACCCTATTTTTTTGGTTTAATGGACTCTCCTAATGATACCTAAGCCCTAAAAAAAATTTGGCAGGTAGGTTTAAGTGCACTCTGTATCTCGTTTGACATACTTTCGGGCTTTCGGGCAAGTTGGGTAAAAAAGGATTATGAATCCATGAATTCAGTTTTATTTTTGTATTCTGTTCTTCGGGAAAATACTTTTCAAAAGATGCGCGCGATGCGTGAGATAGAGAGATGATGAAGTGAGATATTGGACCAATTCTTCAAACATATCATCTTGAAACATTTCTGAGTCATTATCGCTAACAAACCACTGAGTGACGTACCTAAAGCTTTCTATTTCTCTCTTATCAACGCAAACGATCCAAAAATGTAATTTTTATTTGAAGGCAGTTATTTTGTTATAGGTCTGGAACACTGTTGTCTGTTGTACCTTGCAATGATAAATTCAATTCGTTTAGTTTTCGAAAGATATCCGCCATAGAAGACAATCGGAACAACCAAGTTTTATCATACAAACGGCCTTTCAAATTAAAAGAAGTATCAGCTGAAAGAAACATTTGTAACTCCGCTCTAAGTTCTAATAGCCTTGTTAAAGTTTTACCTCGAGACAGCCATCGCACTGCTGTATGGAGCAGCAGTGTTTTATGTTTGCTGGCATAATCTTCACACAATAATGAGAACAATCGGGATTGTAGTGGTCGTGATTTGATAAAATTAATTATTTTTACCGCTTCATCCATAACTAATTTTAGATTTGACAGCATTTCTTCACAAATTTCGTCCACGTAAATCATTATCGGCTTGAGTGAGAAAAGATCCTCTTGTACCCTTCCAACCAATAGCTTGTAAGGAGTATTAAGCTGACCATCTCGGAACCCACATTCCATCTCTAGACTTCCTATCCAAATCATGATATCTTTGTTTAGGGGATTTGGATCGTCTTCCAGAGACTCTAAACTTTCCGGTCAAATTCTCCCCTCGGCTGGGTTGTGCTTTTGGTGAAAGAGATGCATAATCTAGATGACTTGCAATTTAATTCGGCAGACCCTTTACTTACCGAACCCTTACCTGATGTAGAGCCAGAACCGCAGCCATCGACAAGTTGGCAAAATATAAATGTCACTGTACCATCCAATGATGAGATGGTTACACCTCCTCCCGCGTTGGTTGAGTCTCCGACGGCACCCCATGAATCTGAAACAGAAAACAATGTTATTATAAATGATAACAATACACTTTCAACTGATACTTACGCCGAATTCTTAAAAACTCCGTCATCTGTAAAATATGATACTGATATAATTGAACATAATGATAGTATAATTAAAAGTCAACATAAAGTAATAATAATACCTACGTCACTCGATCTCGACGAAGCTAACCCGTATGTAGAAGAAATCCTTGCAAATTACGCATACTCTGAAACATTCATAAATTCAGAGAAAGAATTATTTACTTATAAATCCATTAATCTAACCAACAAAAAATACTACTTCTTATTTTATAAAGTTCACCACTTTGATACATGCTCCTATAAAGAAATTTTCGAATCCTTATGCAATCTTCGAAATCATTTAACATCCAAGGATGAACATATCGACAAAATAAGTATTACGGATTTTACGAATCCTTTTGACAAACACATATATATAAAAATTTATACAATGCTAGCTCATCTGTTTCATAACACCGGTATCCAGATTAACATTTATCGTAATAAAATATATTATCCCAGTCCTTCTGAAGTCCTGAAAATTCTTCGTGAAAACCATGATATACCAATAGCCGGACATCTTGGTTCTAATAGAATGTATAATAAGATCCGTGAGTTATATTATTGGAAAAATATGCGGAGTGACATTGAAAATTATGTAAAGAATTGTACGTCTTGTCAAACAAACAAAGCTCTTAGGAAAATTAACCGAGCTCCAATGCAAATAACTTCAACCTCCACTTCCCCCTTTGAGAAACTATCCTTGGATATAGTAGGTCCTCTCCCCGAATCCGGTACAGCTTTGTTATGTTTTACCAATTTGTTATGTATTCACCAACGCTAAAACATTCCTTGCATTTTTTTACAAATGTGTCAAATATATGTCTGATCGGGGCCAGTTTATCATACTGACACCTTTCTTGACGCGTTTCCATACTATCAAACCTCAAACAGCGCAGGAGGAATCGAAATCTTTGAGTTGCAACACGTTTAACGCCTTTAAGCCAACGTTCCATTCTTCTTTATTAATAATGTTACACGTCAGGATGGTGGGGTCAAAATAATGCACAATCGTTACTGCTTATAAGAGACTAAGTTTAGTCCAAAGAAGAAATGTACAAATCTGATACAATCAGAATCAGCAGGCAGTAGAACAATAAACACTAGTTACATATCACGTTTAAACTCCGCAATTCGCTAACCAGCTTGTAAGTAGATAGGTAGGAACTTATCGCTCCGAACGCTAAGCGTCAACTGACTGACGAGGCGCAACGCGCGAATGCCGCTTTTATACTTAGTCCTAGACTCGATTTCGAACATTCTCAAAAATACTCGGCGAGTCGGCGCCTTTGATAAACAAAAAGCGGAAATAAAAATAGTTAAAAATATAAATAATATAAGTAATATATAAATATAATAAATAAAAATAGAGAAAGTTACTAAGATTTCTCCGTCATCGTCATCGACACCTGTCTGACAGGTGGCAACATATCTGTAATTGACATTTTTTTTTCGTGTAGGTACTTTAATTAATAAAAATGTTCCAGGGGATATTAAATTAGGATGTATGTTTTCCTTGTCTTGACTAAGATGAGTATGGCTTTGACTTCATCAGTAAGTTTTCGCGCAGTCGGTTGACGATCAGAAATCGTCATGAAATTGTCCATATATAAATGGTTTTATAAATGCTCTGTTTCTTTAATTTCAGGACGTCTTGTACATCCTCTATGTCCATAAACTCGTTCGGTTCAGGAGATTCCCTTAAATGTTTATCCGTATTTATGGGTTTAACTATTGAATATAAACTACCAGATAACGCTCAGACATTTTTATCTCCTTTTCAAGACGTTCATATCGGTATAATTTTATTGTAATTTCTGGGCCTTTTGCCATATAATATTTGTAATATTCATGATACCCGGTATGGCATCTAAAGTTTTCGGAACCAAGTTTTTTGCGATAGAGATGTCATCATCAGGAATTTCTTTTATAAAGATATTAGACTTAGTGAATAAATTAACAAAGTCTGAAGCTGTTTTAATATCTTGACCCATTAACACATGTCTGTCAGCAGTCCTTTTAAGAATCCCACCTACGCCATCCATAGGTCCTTTGCCATGCCCAGGTTCACTGTAAGTCCATGTAGCTTTTGTTATCTGTTTGAATTCATTTACTAATGTTTATATCCAAAGATATATATTTGTGCGGTTACGGTATTGGGATGTTGGACCATCAGTATATATATGAAGAGTGTGAATATTTTCTTTTGCCAGTATTATTTGCAGAATAGGTTTCATATGAATCCATATTGCATAGGCTTGATGATCCAAATTTTCACTCACGGTAGCAAATGATTTGGACTGCAAACTATTGTCAACGTTACGCATATAATATACACCTGGTATGTAAAGATAACAGATTTTTTGCAAAATGACTTGACTGGATTTCGTTTGCGTATTTAGTTGTGTAATTTTCTGAAAAACTTCTTCTTCAGTTAAATTTTCTTTCGGATTATTTTTCAGTTTGTTGTAAATATAAATACCATACAGATGTTTTTTCATAACTGGAATATCTTCAATAAAAGCTAATTTTAATTCTTTTACTGTACTTGAAAGAGCAACCTTTTTTGTTATCTTGAAAGTCTTCTCGCATTTTACAGTTTTTTCTTCAATAACAGACTTACATTGAGAATAACGTCACAGAAGCTGTATCATCACCTGGCTCAAGTGTTGGATTTTTGCATTTCTCACAAACACCATTCATACAGTCGTAAGACATTACGTTGCAACTATAATCCTCGATAGTTTTATCTATACTCCCGTGATAAACCTGTTGTAATGTTTTTAATTTGTTTAATTTGAACTCGAAATTTTCATGTTTTACACATAAACAAGTTTCTCTGTCTCTTAATTTTGGAGCTACCACCCAAAACGGCTTTGCTCTTAACAATGTCACATAAGACAAATTAATTCCAGTTTCGTTTAGCGAATTTTGACGTCAGCGCTTTGACTGAACATAAAAGGAGGCGTTTTTGTTTGTTAATCCCGTTTTTATTTACGAAATCTCTCTTGGCTGGACACATCCTACTGACATCATCTCTTTGGAAGAACTCTTTGACATTTTCGCGAACTTCTTTATTCAAAACAACCTCGCGAATTATGGCGTCAGATTTGAGAATAGTACTGGTTTTCTCTTTTGACAAAAAACTCTTAGCCATATCAAGCAATTTGTATTGCCTTACCATAGTCCCGCTAACACATTTTTGAAAAACTTCCCTTTCCTTGGAATTTTTTCTCAAAATATTGGCTTTATCTTGTAATTGGGCAGTCAATACTCGTTAAATAAAAGATTCTTGCGCACTTGCCCACTTGACGTACGTCAACGTTTTCTAACAATGCGTCAACTTTGCTGTTGGGAGTTGTAGGGTTCTGAGACTTCACTTCTTTTCTTTTTACTTGTCTTCTTAATCTTTTCTTTAAAGTGTCATATTTACGTTTAATTTTAGCAATGGTTTTCTCTTGTTGTTTTATTTTCCGATATGCTTTGGGTCTATCCTTCCGCACAATTTGTCTTTCTACTGTTTTTCTCACTGAAGCTGATGCAGCTAAATCATCATCGGAATGTGGCGGTGTATTGTGTAATATGCCATTCCCAGATAATGCCTTCTTCTTTTCTCTGTATTTTTTTGAAGCTTCTTTCCACATTTTTCTTTGCTTTCGCTTTTCTCATTCAGTCATCTCAGCTATGTTCTTCACTTTCTTTTCTTGTTTTTTTTTATGATAGTAATCTCTGCCCTTAGCCCTTTTAATCTCCTTCTCGTCATCTTATCTAAAAATTTTCTTTTTCTGGCATTAACTTTTTCTCTTTGGCGCAAGTAAGCTGTACTGTTTTTCTTTATTTGCTTTTTCCAACGGTTTTTATTTTTTTCTTCTTTGTGAGACTCCATATTGCTGTAAAAATAAAATAAGTATACCTATTGATAACTTTGTAAGCACGACATACACAAAATTGACAGTTAGAAAGTACCACTAGGTAACTAAATAGTCATTTGGGGAACAACAACATCATTTAGAGAACGGTCCATGAAATCGGAGAACGTTCCCCAAATGATATTTTCAAATAACCGCGTCTTTTTTAAACGGCAGCCATATTTGACGGCAATTCTCGTTTCTTTAATGTAAAATATTTGAGGGTAACATTTGTTATACAACACTATAGAAGCTATTATTGCAATATTTTGATTGAAAAACGCGTTCCCCATGTGACGACCTACTGATGTACGTTCTGTAAATAATGAATTAAAAGACACCACTTATTTTAATTTCTTTTGGCGAACTACTTTCTTCACAGCCACTTTTTTTTACAATTCACACAGCACACACATTCTACAGCTATTCCACAGAGTAAAGAAAGCGTTCGAAATTATTTTTTTCGCGCAATCAAAGCTGCGTTCACTAAAATGATGCTTACATTGGCGGACATTATATTTTGACTTACACTTTTTAAATTCGTTTTTCTTCTTTATTAATGCTTGCAATAATTTAATATTAGATAAAATTGAAGGTGAATGGGTATTAATAACCGTTAAAAATGTTTTATTTTATGACTATTCCTGGTGTTAGCTTTTAAGAATTGCTACTTAGGACGCGTTCTCCAAATGATTTTTTGTACTTATTTGTCCATATAAAATGTAATAGATAAGACTTTTTAATTATTTTGTGTGATGTGTGGTTAAAATAAACACAGTTAAGTGTTTACTAATGCTAAAATGTAAAAAAAAAACAAAACAGAATTTAGGCATTTATTTGCTGCCGAAGTGGATTTACCACCTCGGTAATTTTGAGCCAATTAATATCATTCGTTGCGTTTCGGGTTCTTCGGCCTAAATTTGTCCGCCGCCTTATAGGAGGCGTATTGAGTGTAAATAAAAATACCAAACACCTTTTTGGTTTTATAGAAATTTGTGGCTTTTAGATTTAGTAATATTATAGATGCACAGCAAAGAGACGTTTACATTTCTAGTGACATTTTACCACAGATAATATACATTTACCATAGACAATTTGTTTTTGAGTAATGTTACCATATTGACATGTATAAATATTGACATTAATATTTATATTATACTAACGTCACTCAATTGTTTTGCCTTCTCGGAACCTCTGGAGAGGCTAACACTTAAACTTTATGGGATGGTATTAAAGTTCAAATTGACTTTTAAGTATTATTACGAATCGTTTGTATGGGAGTATAGAAAGTGTTGTTTTTAGACTTTCAGACAATTTTTTAAAATTTTCTCTTCGTTTCTTACTACCATCCTCGTACGTCAAGGAATATTCTAAAAAAAGTATTAGCGAAATCGGTTCAGCTGCTCTCGAGATATGCGCTTAGCAACACACTCAGCGATTCATTTTTATATTATAGATTAAAGTAACTGCTAAAATTAAACCAACAAATGAGCCATTATCTCCCGCGAAATTACTTAAAATCATACAATACCCTCGTAGAAGTCTCTTTCCCTCGTTTAAAGAAAAAAAGTTTATTTTTTAAAGAGGTATGTTCTTGTCCCAGACGTTAAATCATATTTTTGTAACAGAGAGCTGCTGCGCAAGTGTGCGGTGACGGCGATGTCATCGAAGCTGATCCACCAGCAGCGCGACCATTTCTCCAAGATGGTGGTGGAGGCTGTGCTGTCACTCGACGCGCCGCTGCTGCCCCTGGACATGATCGGTACATACTATGGTATCTAATTAAATACAAAACATGAGATACTCTATTCGCTACACATTGCGAGAGTAACTTATAATGGAAACTCGAGTTGGAGCCATGCACTATTTTGGTATGCTGTGCCGTGGGATACTCAGTGGGATTGAAAATTAATGATTAAAATAACGGATCCAATTCCTGAACTGTAATGCTGACTAAAACGTTTATGATATAGCATTGACACTAATGAAGTAGGCGAGAGCTTAACAAATGAAATTAACCGGAGTGAATGGTTGCAGGTATTAAGAAAGTGACCGGTGGTGCTTTGGAGGACTCCTTCCTTGTGTCGGGAGTGGCATTCAAGAAGACCTTCTCGTACGCCGGCTTTGAGATGCAGCCCAAGTGTTACGACAACTGCAAGATCGCGCTACTGAACATCGAGCTCGAGCTCAAAGCTGAACGCGACAATGCGGAGGTGAGTGGTGAGAAGCTCTCTGACCCTATAACATGCTACAATCACGAGCATGAACATGTTAGCTCCCCACGACTATTTCGGTGACCCTGGTCGCATTAATTGAAACTAGAACAGCTATGCTGGAGTTATTTTATAGTGACCAAGTGTGTGCGCATTACGCAGGAGCACTCTCTCTTCCTTTACTCTCGTGAGCGTGACCCAGTGGGACGGATGACCGACACGACTGGCAAGAGATCAGGCGCAGGACCGACTGTTTACGTGCCCATACGACGCATGAAACATCTTTCTTGTCAGACAATCAGGTAATCAGCCTGCATTGTCGTAACCAGACTTGAAAACATTTTTTTTTTCAACGTAGGTATCGAACCGACGTCCTCCAGAGTTGAGAACCAAACTAACTCACTAGACCACGGAGGCGTCAACATAGATGGAGCACGAACCTAGATAAAGCCTGAGCAGCAATTAGAGCGAACAAACTTATCGTCGTTGTGGTAAAAAGTGAGAAAGTAATATTAACCTCGTGTGTCAGGTGCGCGTGGACAACGTGAAGGAGTACCAGAAAGTGGTGGACGCGGAGTGGCAGATCCTGTACGAAAAGCTCGCGGCGCTGCATGCCAGCGGCGCCAACGTCGTGCTCAGCAAGCTGCCCATCGGCGACGTCGCCACGCAGTACTTCGCGGACCGGTTAGTTGGACCCTATTGGAACTAGAAACTTCAAAACATGAAATTCGACCAAATGAATGTGTCATTGTATTTCTTTATTGCGCCGTGACTAAGGCCCATATTAATAAAGCGTTCTTATCTCTAAGACAATTCTCAAGAAAGTACTTAAGCTGTTGTTTTAATTAATAGACCGTACTTAAGTACAGCTGTAGGTACGGCGTATCAAGTGAGTGCGAACGTATTATTAAACGAGACTCGTTACTCAAGTACGCTGTCATTGCTGTCAAACTGTTACTTAGACGCGGTTTCGTGGGTACAGTCAAACCTTGACTTGAGTACGGCTTGGGATACAGTACAATATTATTTGTCGTGTTGGTTGTGCGATAATTTGTAAATTTAAATATAAATACTTATGATTAAAAAAATGACGCTTTCGTTAATATAAAATACTTCTTATTCTTCTTCTTTTTGGCAATCGCGGTTACACAGGTTTTGCACCATTCTGCCTGTATCGAGTATTTATAGAAATATTTTCGATTTTATTTATTTCTTTACATCAAACGAATTACCTATTTGATTCATATTAATAGCACTCAATACCAAAGATAAAAGTCAAAACAAAAGTGACTTGATTTGACACTTGACAGCAGATGTTTTTTTGCTGCCCAAAAAACAGTCCTCATTATATGATTCCTACAATTCCATGGCCTATCGACCTTAGATCTGTTCTGTATTTTGTAAATACTCCTTTTATTGAAAATATATGTGTTTAATATAACAAAATAAAACTCCGGTACCTACCCTAACTGTTTGTTCTAGGTTTTAGATTATTCAACAGACTTCATCCAGTACACCGTGCCCTTGTTAATTTTATTCATAAAACGCACTCATAAGGCAGAGTTTTCGTCAACACACTCTGACATTGACGAATCACTAAGGAGTCATTTTAAAGAATAAGAAGAACTTTTTTCGAATGGCAATGATCCGCATATCCGTTTTAAGTAGTTGTTATAAAAATATGGATATTAATATGTTAGAGAATAATAAATATTAATATCTACGTGAAAATTAATGAAAAACAGTTTTTTCAATATAAAAAATACAGACTTAACTTTTTTTGGTATTTATATTATTAAATATTACATTTTTAAAAATAAATATTGAAGGAATGTGTAATCAATAAATCCGTTGTTTGTAGAAGTGTAAACGAAACGTTAGTTTATTCGTTCTTTGTCGTGTAGATGACGCTTAAAAGTTGAGTAAGTGAGCTCAATAACGTTATCAACTGTCTTGAGATCATACGAGGCATGCCTTTTCATTTTTGTCGTTTGAAGAAAAAAATGCAACTAAAACCTTATACCTAGTATTTTTATTGTTTTTCAAAGTATTCACCACGTAGCTTAATACACTTTTCCATTCGCTTAAAATAGTTATTATAACATTTATTCCACTCTAAAGTGGGGGTGTTGAAAATGGCCTACTTGAAAGCGTCGACTGCTTCTTCACCGGACTGGAACCTTTGACCACGGAGACTTTTCTTAATTTTAGAAAAGGTAAAGAAATTGTTAGGGCTTAGGTCAGGACTGTATGGAGATGGTCAAGAATTTATACTTTTTCCTGCTTCAAATACTCAATCGCTTGAATCAAACATGACCGGTTTTTCCAACGAACGTGGCCACCATCTTCTTTGAAGTGCTACGAGAACGGACAACTTTAGTCGGCTTTAGCTCGTCTTGAAAGACCCAGATTGTTGTTTGGAATCAGGATAGGAGGCCAAAATTCGTCACCACTGATGACGTCGTAGACCTGATTTGACTCTCCTCGTTGAACCTTTGCAGAGTTTTCTTACACCATCTGACGCGGCCCGCCTTGTGATCGTCGGAAAGCAGATGCGGTATCCAACGGCAAACTATCTTTCTCACACCAAGCGCTTCATGCAAGATCTTCTGAATGGTTGTCCGTGAGATGCCTAATAGAGCCTCTATCTCTCGATACGTCACATGACGATCTTTGAGAATTAGTTGTCTCACAGCAATGATGTTATCTTCAGTGAAGGCGGATTTTGGGCGTCCTTCGCGAGATTTGTCGCTAACACTAGTATGTCCACGCTGGAATTCTAAATACCGTTTGACAGTCCGCAGACATGGGGCTTCATCACTGAACACAGATGTTAGCTCTTCAAAACACTGAATGCGTGTCAGGTCTCTTCTAAAGTTGCAGAAAATTATTGAACGAACATTTTCCTTAGAAAGATTCATTTTCGTACGTGACCTGACAGATTCCAATCGACGCTGTGACTAAACAATACCATCAATCCTAATACTTTCAACTGTTTTGAGATTCAAAATTTAAACACACTCTAATATAGAACAGTTCCAAATTCAAAATTGCCGGGAAATATGGAAACGACAGAACTTAAAAGGCATGCCTCGTACTATGAATTTAAGACCATCTTGAGAACCTAATCGTTACTTGAGACCGTCCCAACCAAGAAAGGTCGGTGAGAACGAGTTTGACAACGGTTTATTAATCCGGCCTAAGTGTCATATAAATTGGTAGCTCTGTTTGCATTTAGATCGCATTTAATCGTGTTCGCCTGCCCTTCCTCTCATCGCTATTTTACGATTTTAATTAATTACACCGGATCTACTGACACATGGCTTGCTTGTGCCAACTACAACACTGTTATCGCAGTTGCGCACAACACACGAGCGAACACGAACAGCACACGAACAGCACACGACCAGCACACGAGTTGGCTAGACGACTGATTCTTTTATTACTTAAATAAATTATAGTACGCTTAAATATGAGTAACTTCTCAGAACAAACAGTATACTAAACATATTTATTTTCATAGGTACACCGATTTGTTTACAAAGTTTCGTAAATCTTTGTGGAAACGCTCCATACAAAACTAGTACCTAACTGTGACGGAAATATAAAAGTGTAGGAAGTATACACAGACAATATTATATTTTTTTACCTTTATCAAATAGCCAAAAACTAACCACAAACCTTAATATTTCTGAGTATATAAATGAAACTTATGGCGAACCAATTAGCGCCACAATCCTGAATCGCGCTATCGAAGTTTTCACACTTCGACGACGACATACAACATCCGATAACACTACAGTGGGCTTCGGCCTGACATACCACTTCACTCGGTCGATCTCTCTTTGGGGCTTGTCACCATATTCCCACAAACTAAATATTTTACATGTAGTCGTTTCCCCAACTATAAAATTGCCGTCTTACAGTGACATGTTCTGCGCGGGTCGTGTGGCGGAGGAGGACATAAGGCGCACGCAGCGCGCGTGCGGCGGCGCCGTGCTGAGCTCCGTGCGTGACCTGCAACCCGCCGCGCTCGGTCACTGCGACAACTTCAGCGAGCGCCAGGTCGGCGGCGAGCGGTACAACATATTCAGCGGTAACTACACCAGTGCAGTACAATATCAGGCGCACGCAGCGCGCTACGCTGGATCGCTGCGTATATTATATGTAACTAACTATTGTAATTTAAATATTATTGGAGAAGGTAATGTATTTTTAAATTGTAGCAATAACCAAGTGTAACATGGCCGGTAGGTTGCCCGGCGGCGAAGACGTGCACGCTGATCCTGCGCGGCGGCGCGGAGCAGTTCCTGGAGGAGACGGAGCGCTCGCTGCACGACGCCGTTATGATCGTGCGCCGCACCATCAAGAACGACGCCGTCGTTGCCGGTGCGTGCTAATGTATTAGACGAACGACCGTACACATGTTGTGAATAGCCAATGATTATAAACAACGGATCCAATTACTGAACTGCTCTGTGGATGTTCATGTTTATGAGGCTGTGTGCAATAGTATTATTATTAGTCCTGCACAATTAGGTGTATTCTGCAGAACGACTCGACATTTGTTCTACAATCTACGCTCTTTAGCACTTGGGCTGGTCTAATTGACAAATATCGTTTCTATATTATAATTTTTGTTGTCCTCAGTCATTGGCAAAAGTATTTACGTGTTTAGGTGGCGGCGCGATCGACATGGAGGTGTCGAAGCACCTGCGCGACTACTCCAAGGGTGTGGCTGGCAAGGAGCAGCTGCTGGTGGCGGCGGCGGCTCGCGCCTTCGAGGCTATCCCGCGCCAGCTGTGCGATAACGCCGGCTTCGACGCCACCAACCTGCTCAACAAGCTGCGCCAGAAGCACCACCAGGTACACTTGTCACACACAAGTCCATTCACAGAGGAGGCTATAACAGGCTATATACCTCACGCTACGACTATTCACGTTTTGACCGTATAGAAACTCTCGATAGTGCCAATAAATATTTTTTTGTGTAATTTTAGAAAACCAAGAATCAGGCCGCTTGTCCACCGCCGCCGTTAATGAGACGTCAACGAGAACGAAATTATTTCCGGTCGAGATTAGATTGACGGGACGGGCGTGCGGTGGACAGACGGCTATAGTATATAAATATCGTGTAGTCGACGTCCCATTGACGGTGGCTGTGGACAAACAGCGTCATAGTCTATATTAAGTACCTACAATCTACATACTGAAAAATAGTAAAGTACTTAAAAACTTGTAAAAATAATTTCAATCGTATATTTTTTAAACGAATCAATAATTCCTAATATGGCTGAACAGATTTTGACGCGACTTTCCAGATAGCTGATGTAGGAGGTTTGGGGAGTTTTATGTAAGCTTTGCCTACATGAGTGTTGTGTATTTGATCAGGGTGAAGTGTGGTACGGCGTGGACATCCAGCGCGAGGACATCGCTGACAACTTCGCCAGCTGCGTGTGGGAGCCCGCCGTCGTCAAGGTCAACGCCATCACCGCCGCCTGCGAGGCCGCCGCGCAGGTAAACACACGTCCAATACTCCCATTATCGCCTGACCACTGACCTGACCTGATTCGATAACCTTTCCTCGCGGCGATTGTTCGCATATGCTAAACGCGGCTAGCGTGTATTGGTTGCCGTGCAGCAAAACTATCGAATCCAAGTCGAACGGGAATAGTCCCACAGGTAAATAAATGACCTGCACTGAGATCGCTTAATTTTTGATTAAATGTTACGCATCATATTAGACTACTGTAAGGCTCGCTCGTTTTTTTTTATTGCAGTAACACTATAAATAGCTGGGACGTACCACGATATTCGAGGCAGGCGCCTTAAAGCTTAGCAGTAATTGATGTTTATTAACGTAAAACGTGAAGTTCTTATAAAAATTAATTTTCCAGATTCTATCAATCGATGAAACCATCAAGAACGTGAAGAGCGGCGGCGACATGCCGGCGCCGGGCCGCGGCATGGGGCGGCCGCGGATGGGGTAGATACCGCGCGCAACTAACGCCTTACTAACTCTCCTGTGTGCATACTGAGAACACTGCTGGTCTGTGCCTACACGACACAAAGTATTATATTACATACCTGATGCATTTCATTATATTTATGGTAAACACGATGACGCTAGCGTTTCTAATAATACTGTTCCATAATCGATTTCCAGAATTTTCTAAAATATTTTAATTAACGAGTATGGAACGTTAAGCTTTTCTTTGCATTGTTTTAGTTTATTAAAACACTATTAGAAACTTATCTTAATGTTATATTCACAAAATTAGAGTAAGTGATAATATTAATTTAAATATAAAAAATTATAACCTAAATGTCGTACATTTATTTCTGACACCAAAACGAAATCTGTAAGTTATCAAGTTATCCAGTGCAGTTATGTAATTAAATTTTGTATTTTATAGACTTGTAGCTGCAACACCGAACTGTATCCCCTGGATTTTTTTATCGGCACGGGTATTATTTTGTTTTGCCCATCAATATAATAAATGTGATTTTAAAATGTATCCACACCAAAAGTATATTGGAAAGGAAATTAGAATGAGAACTCTAGCCTACAAATCAAGTGTGCCATCGTGGCGTGTTCATACCTGCAGGGTGCGGCGTGCGGCCTGCGGCGTGCGTGTAGTCACAGATTACTAAATACGTAATGGTAGCGAGTGGGAGTGGAATGTATCTAATGAAGCTAAGATGATAGAATTATACACTACTTTAAAACACCGGCCTACCTTTATGACAAATTACAGTGGGCATGCGACAAAAACCTGACAATGACTACTCCATCACACTTCCATGTTCAGAAGTAGCTTGTTATGCTGCATGTTCAGATACCTGGCCAGTAAAATCTGGAACAACCTTCTACCGCCGGAGTTGCGTGCTCTGAAAACAATAAATTACTTTAAATTAAAATTTAAATCTCTTTTGCTACGAGAACAACTTTCCCCTATATACATTTTTATTTTTTATTTTTATTTAATATTATTATTATTAGTATTATTCCATTATTATTATTTTTTTATCCTTTAATTAATTAAATTCCTAATATTATTATGACATAACCTAATTTTAATATATATTATAATTATTTAATGATGTACTTAATTTACTATACTACTTAACTATGACGTTACTTACCGTTCGGGTACGAGCCGACGCATGGCGGTTTGCAGGGGCCAGGGAGCATGTAGTCTTAAAGGTCAGGTACCTACTTCTCAATTGACATTAACGTACGACAGCGAACGAATAATGATATTACCTATGTAGAACACACCTAAAATATAAATATATACTATTATTTTATGTAGTCTAATTATGCACAATATTGATAAAGATCACAACTAAATGTATAAAAATACTTACTATTTAATCCTTTTACAGCGCTAGTATAATATAAATGTATTATGTATTGTACATTTTCTGTTCGTATTGTTTATCTCGTGATACTTGCTATGAACAAGTATGGCGTCTAGCCACGCGGGGTCTGCCCCTTGCAACTTAACTATAGTTTATGGGACTAGGGAGGTGTGTGAGGGGAGTGCGGAGGGCGCGGGTGGCGTGATCGCTGCATTGTCCATAGCAATGACTCGCACTGTTATCTATTGTATTTTGTCACCCATAATATATATTATTATTATCATTATCTCGTTAATCGTTTATGTATATATGTAACTGTTTATGTGCTGTTGCTGAGTGTATTAAATCTGTCCATCAAACGACAGCAATATGGAACCGCATAATACCAGGCACTGTGGTGTTACGCCGCAGTGATACGCCTGAGTGGTCTCCTTTTTGACGGTTAGGCATTACACTACCTACCTCCCAAGCAACACGTAAGCCAGATAATAGCAAAATTAAGCACCAATTGGCAAATTTATAGTTCAATAACATCTTTAAAAAAGCTGACGTGATAGCTTTATCTTGAATAATACAGTATTTAAACTTTAATTACACTGAAAACTTGATAAGTTCTGCATAAAAGTGGTATTACTTTTTTAAATCTTAATACTAATGATATTTGCTACTGTTATGTTAACGATATTCAAATAAAAGTGACTGAGACAGCCAGTAGCTACATAACAGCTGAAAATTTAGCATTGTGCTGTACAACTTTGATAAATATTTCAATTATACAGCTTGATTCTGAATAGTTTATTGTTTGGTTTCTTTAAGCTGCACAACCCGTCAAATCGTACTCATTTATTCAGAATATGCATATTGACTACTCTTTTAGTGTTTAAGCAGCTAACTACTGCATAAATGAAGATGACTACGATCTTATGACAATCTTATAACGAGAGAAGCGCACTAATACTTTTATGTGCAGCTCAAAGTGGTAAATATTATGAATAATAGATGTATATGTCACTAATAACTGGTTATTGAAGAAATACAATGTTTTTATGCAAGAATGTCTAAAATTATTTTATAATTTACGTTGCAATGACAAGATGTCGTCTAACAGTGAAACGTGTAAAAATGACTCAAATTCATGGAGAAAAAGAAAAAGGACAGGAGGAATAAGAAGAAAGTGTTTAAGGGAGTATCTAAAAATAAAAAACAATATCTGTACAGAAGCAGAAACGAGTTTGGCAGCTAATGCAAATTACAGTACGGATCCAAGCACAAGTCGACCAGTTCAAGAGGGTTCGGTATCCGTATCTCGTAATTTAACATCTACATCACAGATATTAGATAAGAATGACGATTCATATTTTGAGGACACCGATTCAAGTTCGAGTAGTTTAGCAGAAAACGTGTCAGAATTTAATAAAAATATAGATTTTAGAAATAAACTCAGAGATTGGGCAATGAATAAAAATATATCCCAAGCGGCTGTAAAAGATTTATTGGGTGTGATTAATCATAGATTTCCTGGAATTTTACCGACAGATCCTAGAACTTTATTGCAAACACCTAGACAAATAATGATTAAAAATATTGAAGGTGGAGGAGAATACTGGCATAACGGCCTCACTAATCCATTGCTAAACGTTTTGAGTACTTGGCTTAATATTCCAAACACTATTAATTTAAATGTAAATTTTGATGGATTGCCAATTTTTAAAAGTTCGAAAAAAGAATTTTGGCCTATTCTTTGCAATATAAATGAAAAAACTGATCTACAGCCAATCGTTGTTGGTGTTTATTATGGATCTGGTAAACCGAAGAGTTTAAATTTGTATTTAGAAGATTTTGTCACTGAAATGGAAACCTTACTAGAAAACGGATTGCAGATAATTAAAGAAGGCACAATATTAACAGCAACTATCAAAATAAGGTGCTTTATTTGTGATTCTCCTGCGAGGGCATTTATAAAAGGTATTTTTATTATTAACTGATTGTCATAACTTTACATATGCATGCATACCTATCCGCTGTAATTAACGTTCACATTTATTTTCAGGTGTTTCCAATTTCAACTCCAAGCATGGCTGTCTAAAATGTACAACAGTAGGTGAATACTCACATCAGACCCATACAGTTGTGTTTCCAAACTCAAGAAGCCCTAAGAGAACAAACGAAGGTTTTAGAATGAAAAGCTATGGAAATCATCATAAAACAGACACCCCTCTGTTAAAATTGCCTATTGACATGATCGAAGACTTCCCGGTTTCTGATTCATTGCATCTTGTGGATTTAGGTCTAATGAAACGGTTGCTCGTTGGGTGGCGCGATGGTAATTTTCCCAAGCTTCTAACAAAGTGGAGCGCGCGTGATACGCAGAAAGTTACGCATTTTTTACTTACTTGTAAACTTCCTTCTGAAATTCATAGATGCGTGCGAGGGTTAGAAGAGCTTCTTCATTGGAAAGCAGTAGAATTTAGATCGTTTTTTTATTACTTGAGCATTGTAATTCTTCCAGATGTGATGTCAAAAGAATCATATGAACAAAATCTTTTCTGCGCAATTACGATTTGTTCTTGCCAAAAATACAGTTCACTACTAGATATATCTTATGAATTAGCATTGTACTTTGTAGAAAACTTCAAAAACTTTTACGGTAACTATATTACAAGCAATATTCATAACTTAGTACATGTAACTGATGAAGTCCGTAAATTTGGGCCTCTAAATACATTTAATTCATACCCATTTGAAAATAAGCTTCATGTCATAAAAATGATGTTAAGACATGGAAATAAGCCGTTAATGCAAGTAGCGAAAAGACTGTCAGAATGCAGTGAACATAGTCATTTAAAAGATGGAAGTCAAACTAAATTTCCGATTATTACAAAAAATAGACAAAACAAAATAGTAGAGTTTGAGACATTCAAAATTTCACAAAAATCGCAAGATAAATACTTGATGACTACAGATGGCCAGATTATAGAAGTGAAAGAGATAACTGACACAAATATTATAGGCTACAAAATCGAAAACTTGTCTGACGTTTTTCAAATACCTATAAAGTCATCTTATCTTAATATATTTAAAGCAAGTTTATCTGATGACAACCACATAACAGTTAATGTAAATTTTGATAAAGTCAGTTACAAATTAGTAGCTACGGCACATAAAGACGAAATTTATTTCGTTCCTCTATTACATACGGTAAAATAATAGTTACTCAGTCACACGAAACACGCGCACATCTACACAAATACAAACACATCAACACATACTCACACACAACACACACACCAACACATACCTACTCACACACAACACACACACCACTACAGTCACATACAGCTACTCACACCACTTACTTTATTACCTACTACAATTATATTTTAGGAAATAATTTTGTGTTGTAATAATTAACTAAACTAAGTGTAGGATTTAAAAAAAATAAAATCAAACTAAATCAAATATGTAGGTATGTGCTTTATTAGAAATTATTATCAATTGAAAATCTTTGACACTTATCAATAATTGATTAAGCGTCTTATTTTCTGCGACTTTATCAGTTGCATATAATTTGGATGTACTAGCGCTACTTGGATATGCTTTCTCTGTTATTTAGAATTCGATTTTTTTTCGATTTATCATGTCTTGGGCTGGTTTCGCTATAATTTGGTGCCTTATCTTCCTGAATGATATTATCTATGGCTGCACTATTTGGGCTCGCTTCGCTATTTTTTGGTGCCTTATCTTCCTGAATAATATTATCTATAACTGCATTGTTTGGGCTGCTGGCTTCGCTATTGTTTGGCGTCTTATCTTCGACATTATCATTATAATTCTGTGTGATTGTACTTATGGGGTTTGCTACATTGCTATTTAGTGTTTCTTCTTCGTCAACTTCACCAAGTTTATCTTGCCCATTTATTGGTTTTGTGGTCCTTTTGGATTTTTTACTAGATTTGCGGATGTTTTTCGTGTCTTTTCTTTTTAATGCGTTCCTTAGCACTGACTTTAAGAAAATTTCAGTACTTTCTACTGAGTATTTGATGTCCCAGTATCTAACCATCTCAAAAAAAAACTTGATGGTATTTTTGTATTGCTTAAATCCAACTTTTACTTCATTTCCTCGACTAAATCCAGTCCAAGAACACTTGCACAAGAATTCTTTAGAGAACAGAGAATCTAATAATCTGTATGCACAGTTGGATCCACTTCCTTCCGCAACAGAGCATAAAATTGAATACTTTTCCTTTAGTTTATTAAATATATTAGGGTCTGATAATTCATTATCAAATCTTTCCAGGTCTGCGACACTGTTAATGGGTTCCATGGCAAAATTTTCATTTTGGGTTCCACCACCTTGAGCAAGTGTGCATACAAACGGACTCCTATTTTCATTTAATTCTTCTAGCTGAACTGAAATTTCTGTCAGTTTTTTCATAATTTTTTCCTGATTTTGCGTAATAACAATTAATAATTCGTTTGAAACCTTGATTTGATCATCATTGTCATATACTTTCACTGTGGATGCTTGTTGTACTGTTTCGTGTTGAGGATCTTGAGTTACAAGCTGATAAACTTCGCCGTCAATCCCATGAGCTTCAATTACTTGATGTTCTGTAACTGTACTTGTATTTCCAGCATCTATCTGTAAAAAATATTACAAAATCATGAAATATTATAAGTACCAAAAAAAAAAGTTTTATAACAGAAACAGAAACAACATTGTAACTAAAGTGTTACTTGTTAATAAATTAGATAATATGTCACATTTTTTTGAAAACTGAACGAATTCAAGACTAAAAATAAAGCAAATGTTATATTTTTTGTGCTGATATTCTTAATGGTACTGCGTTTTAAAACAATTTTATTTATTTTACTAAATATTGGTTTTCAAAAACACTTCTCGTGTTAGAGAAATCTCGACCTCTGCGACGCGTAGCCACTATTTTGAACATTTTTCTAAAAACAAAGAAACAGTGATATTGTTACTGAACAAAAGTAATTTTCTATAAGAAAGAAGGTTAGTAGATAGTACCTATAATAATACCTACCTACCTATAATAATACACGGCGAGAAATACGAGCTTATATTTTTAATACCGGGACTGTGATAGGTACCTCTACCTACGTGTAAACAAACGCCTCGCGAGCGCGACAAGAATCTGGTCTGACATGCGCGCGCGACCTCTCTCTTAAGATTGGACTGACCGACTGAAGTTACGCTAACCATGAGCCGCGCGCGCTAGGCCGTTAGCCGGCGCCGACAGATATGCCGCCACTGTACTTAGCTAAGTTTGTGTAATCGCGCTTAGCAAGTAAGTTTGCCAGTCACACTCGCGCGAGACATAATTAAATATGATAGGTAGATTAAAAACTAATTGCAATTTCAAGAAACTCATTAATGGATGCATTTTTCTTCAATAGAACCGATGATTATAGAGAACCCTAATAATCTGAATAAGAGTACTGAGACGGGCAGCTTTAAAACCGTTTATCAGAACTGCGACATAAAACGTACTGTTAACCAAAAAATATCTGGATAAGACAGTTACAAGTGACCTGTTATGCAGAAATGTAAAACAAATCGTCTGTGTAACATCTTATATTCAAAATCAACATCGTCGCCATTATTTATCCTAACTTAACCTCTCTTTTCTAAAACTAAATGATGTTATTACAAATAATAAATAGACGTTTTTATTAAAAAAAACATCTGAGTAATATTCAAATACCTATCTGATTGTTTTCAACCACTTTGATTGGTAACAATTGAATAAAATACTTCATTAGTCGAAAAAGGGAATATAACTCAATTGTTTATTTCTTTAAACTGGTTTTATCTTGTGGCGCTCGAAAATTTTACGATAAACTTATATATATTCTCACAGTAAAGTAGCATGCGTTTTAATAATTGCATTGTCAACAAAACATTATAACAAAAATTACTTACCAATATTTATGATTTCTTGCAGAGCGCGAGCCACCATCACTTGGAAATAATATTTAACGCAAAATGAGATCACAATTAATTTATAACGAACAAAATGCCAATTTTGTACATTTAATTACATAACTTCTTTATAAAACAATGAGAAAGATCTGAATTATGAATATTGTATGAATATCAGAGTTTGATATTTTCATCTGCATAATAGAGTTTTAAATTCTGAACAAAGGGTCGATCAGCTTTTATGCAGAAGTTAACCAACCTTTCTGTACATATATCCAGCTGGTATGCAGCTATTAACAAAATATTATTCAGATTAAAGCGATTTATTATGTGCTCAAATTGCTTGAATATCGCCTGTGTAAGCGCTTATACAAACCTTATCCCTACATCTTTTACAGCGTTTAGTTATCAGAATTGCTATTATATAAAAGTTAATCAGCTAGTTTGTGTTGCTTGGGCTTCCTATCCATATTAGTATCTCTTGCGTACCTACTCCTACTCATGGTACGTATTTTTTATGTTTTTGTTTTGAGTTGTTTTTCTGTCCTGTTTTTATGACTTTTGTATGTAAGTCTTTGTTTTATTTGTGGTGTAATGTCTCATTGTGTCAAATAAATTTATTATTATTATTATTATTATTACTAAATACTAAGCTACGAAATTAAAGATGTTCTTCAGCGGCAACTGTATTGCGAGATATGCACAAAACGAATATCAAAAACATGTCATTGTATTAAAAGTATGACAATAGAAAATACATTTAAATTCAAAAAATAAAAGGTATAAAAACTTAAGTCTATCCAGCCAGTCGCCAACACGTACTTAGATACTTCGTAAGCATAGTTAATTTATAACTGTCAAATACATAGTAAGTATTTAACCAACTCGCTTCACTCCATCTCTTATTGCTAACTTCATATAATCACACATAACACACCCGTCTGACTCTAGTGCCATTATGGCCAGTTTTGGGACTATTATTTAACTACGTTTGTCGGTCACTTTTTAGCTTTTCTGCCTTAGAGAGATGGTGCTCATTTACTCTAGTCTCCATGTTAGTGCATGCGCGCACTGGCAATAAAATGTCTCTTTCAGCCTCTATTTACATCCCAATTGTAAACTTTAACGCACGCAAAATAGAATTGACTTTGTTTTCCTAGATGGATGACCATCTAGGAAAACAACTCATCATCATGATTTGCGGAAAAGTTGACTATTCCGCGTGCGCTAAAGTCGATAATCGGAATGCAAATGGTGGATTCCTCCAGTTTTGAAAACGGAGAGATTTTGTTGCCAGTGCGCGCACTGGCTTTATACTAATAATAAACATTATACGGTTCATGGAGGTTAGAGAAAATGAGACCGCTGTAGAAGATAGTGTCCCAGAAATATGGACAAAATAAGTGAGGCGCTGCGATCGCTAACTTCTCAGATACTACTTACCGACGGATTTTCAGGGACAGCCGGCAATTATTTAGCACGGAGCGATCGGTCTCCTTTTCTCTAACTACCATGATACGGTTTGTTTGTAACTTCTATATGTGCCATCTAGTGGTCAGAAGAACAAATATAAAATAACATAAAAATTAGCATTTTCCGCGACCCTATCTAGTGGTCAATAGCTATAATATTGAAGTCAATTTGCAGTTTCGTTAAGCAACAGCAGCTAATAGTGAATTGAATAATTATTTTCTGCAACCCCCATCTAGTGGACATTAGGAGTAATAGTAAATAACTTGCCGTTCCGTTAAGCGCTCTCTCGTTGTTAATAAAAACAATTTTCCATCTTTTATCTCTGCAGTTTATATTAGGTCTTTACCTATGAAATTGCCGTTTTGTATGAAAAAATTTAAACGCATTTTTCTCATAAATTTTTATTCGTATTAATCGAAGTAATCACCGATGCAATCAATGCATCTTTGCCAACGCAGTAGCAGTTTATTGATGCCCTTCTTAAAGAAATCAGCTGGACGGGAGGCAACAAATTCTTCAAAGGCATTTTGTACTGCCTCTCGGGTATTGAATTTTTTTCCCGCCAAGAAGTTATCCAAATTCTGGAAAAAGTAGTAGTCTGTAGGCGCAAGGTCTGGTGAGTAGAGCGGATGACGGAGAGCTTCCAACCCCAGTTCTTGCAACTTGGAGACCGTCTGCTGTGCAGTATGAGGTCGCGCGTTGGCGTGCAGGAGCAGCGGAGACGAGCGATTGACCAATGCTGGTTGGAGATGTGCCAGCTTCTCCATCATTGTGTTCAGATCTCCACAGTACACATCTGCAGTAATGCTCACCCCGTTTGGTAAGAAGCTGTGATGAATCACACCGACGCTAGACCACTAAACAGTGACCATCACTTTTCTAGGGGTAAGTTTTCGTTTAGGGCATTGTTTAGGTGCTGAACCAGGATCCAACCAACTTGCTGAGCGCTTGCGGTTATCAAACAGAATCCATTTTTCATCGCAGGTAACAATACGGTTCAAAATTCCTTCAGTTGTGTGTCTGTTGAGCAGTGCAAGGCACGTCTCGACGCGTACTTCGCGCTGGCGATCATTAAGTTCGTGGGGCACCCATTTGTCAAGCTTTTTTACCTTGGCAATTTGATGCAAATGGACCAATATTGTTTTGACGCTAACGTCGAAAGCTGCTGCTAGTTCTGCCGTAGATTGTGTATCATCAGCTTCCACAATCGCCTTTAATTCGTCATTGGCGACCAAAGTCTTCGGACGACCGCGAGGTTCATTTTTCAGGTCGAAATTTGCAGAACGGAAGCAAGCAAACCAATAACAGGTGGTGCGTTGGTTTGTAGTGTTAGCTCCGTAAACGTCGTTGATGTTGCGTGCCGCTTGTGCCGCCTTGCTGCCACGACGGTACTCATATTCCATAATTACTCGGAATTTTTAACGTATCCATGATGACGAAAAAGATTGAAATGCCATGAAAATGTAACACTAATCAATAAACAAATGACTACGTTTGGAAAAAGAATTCCATGTTTTTAAAATAAAATTAATTTGAAATTAGAATTCTTAGCAGAACGGCAATTTCATAGGTAAAGACCTATTATTATACACCGATAGATGGCATATCTTTACATGTTATTAAATGAAGTCGCTTCCTCGCAGATTTTTACTACTTTAAAGTGGTTTTAATGCAGTTAAGCAATTATTATATAAGAGTTATTCGAGAGGAAGGTTTATAATTGTGTACATCACTACATAGTATAAAACAAAGTCGCTTTTTCTGTCTGCCCCTATATGTATGCTTAGATTTTTAAAACTGCGCAACGGATTTTGATGTGGGTTTTTTTTAATAGATAGAGCGATACAAGAGGAAGATTTATATGTTATATACATTTAAATCTTCCTCTTGAATCGCTCTATAATACATGCATATTATTATAGTAGAGAAACACTGATAATTTTAATTTTCTAATGTCGTAAATAAACACACATTTTTCACTTACATTGCAAACGCTGGCTGAACCCTACGAGATAGATACAAATAATGTACTACAGTATTATACACCTTAAAAAGATCTACAACAAAGTCCGCGATGGTATATTTTTTTTTGTTTTAGGGATAACCCACAATAACCATTTTTTATCCTTTTCTTTTTACGAGAAATTATGGCTTATTTACGAAGCAATTTCAAGGAATACATCTTCCATAATCCTTATCCAATTACGTACCTTAAATACATTGTGCATTTAATATAGATCAATATGGCCCTTTACAGCATGTTATTTAAATGATTATTTTCGAAGATATTACAGATTTAAAATGAAGGGACACTGCGGCTGCGACGAAGACCGCGCTTCGTCCTATACGAGGGCGGCACTGAAAATTTCGGGAATCAAGGAAGTGACACAACATTACTATTTAAAAATGTATTTATTGCTTTTCGAAGTATTCTCCGCGAAATTTGACACATTTTTCCATACGATGGAACCAATCATTGAAGCAACCATTCCATTCGGAAGTTGGGGTCTCCAAAATGGCCGTTTTGTAGGGTCCACAGCTTCTTCAGGTGATGAAAATCTCTGACCACGCAATTTCTTTATTTTAGGGAAAGTATAGAAATCATTAGGGCTTAGGTCGGGGCTGTATGGCGGATGGTAAATGAATAATTCTATGATTTCTTGCTCTAAAAACTCTTTTGTTCTGTGCGCGGTGTGAGAACTCGCATTGTCGTGATGGAGGATGATGCGGCGGTTGCAGTTCTCTTTACGGAGTTTAGAAACGACCTGTGGCAAACAAATGTTAGCATACCATTCTGCATTAACCGTTCTTTGTCCCTCAAGAGGAATAGTCGCAACATGGGCGGTTTTGGAGACAAACGTGGCCACCATTTTTTTTGAAACACTCTGTGAACGAACAATTTTTGTTGGCTTTAACTCATTTTCGAACACCCAAACTCGTGACTGGTTTTTTGTTTCGGGTTCGTACGCGTATATCCAGGATTCGTCACCTGATACGATGTTGTATACAGCATTTGAGGATCCTGCGTGGAATCTTTCGAGAGTTCTGACGCACCAAGTAACGCGAGCCGCTTTTTGCTCTTCACAGAGCAAATGCGGTATCCATCGGGAAAACAACTTTTTTACACCTAATTGTTCATGCAAGATTATTTGTATTTGACTCATGCCAATGTCTAAAGTTGCCTGAATTTCGCGGTATGTCACATGTCGATCTTCCTCAATCAGCTTACGCACAGCATCAACGTTTTCTTGGGTGACTGCAGTTTTTGGACGACCTTGACCATCACTGGGATCATCACTGAGCTTGACACGTCCACGTTGAAATTCAGCAAACCAGCGATAAATTGTGGTTTTGGATAGGGCTTCATCACCAAATGCAGAAATCATCCGGTTAACACACTGTTTTTGTGTTAAACCACTTCGAAAGTCATAATAGATCATCGCTCTAGAATTTTCTCGAGTCAATTACATTTTCACAACGACCAAACAAGTTTGACAAGACCTTGTGACAAGACCGAGAATCTTTTTTTAAATAAATAAACGGTATTCGATTTTTAAAACCAAGGAGTTTTAAATTAAAAAGATTTTAATATGACAGGAACAGTGGAAATATTCCATTCCCGATACTTTTAGTGCAGCCTATGTAGCACTGATTAGTAGCGATCGCACGCGTTTATCGGAGCTTCTCTAGCGAGGAAAATAACAATCCTGCTACTATTATAAATGAGAAAATTTCTGAGTATGAATGGATGGATGGATGTTTGTTACTCTTTCACACAAAAACTACCGAACGGATTTCGATGAAATTAGGTATGATAGTAGCTTAGGCTCTGGATTGTATACAGAAGTAGGTATATTGCAGTGAGTAGAGTTATTTGCTGAAGTTTTTCTTCATGAACACTATTTCACGCGGGCGAAGCCGCGGGCAAAAGCTAGTTGTACTTAAGGTAAGGTAATATTTGCACTCGTGCGAAGCTGCGGCGGCTAGTTAAGTATAACATACATAGGTAGTAAATAAAATAGTTACTAATTTTATAAACATAATTAATTAATAAATGATATTAGACACTATTCAAAAAGAAAAATATAAATAAAAAAGCAATCCCCGTGAAGCAGCAAGCGAGCTGATGATAATGAATTAAAGCTAAGAACACTTTCGAAAATGCCAGCATTCAGACAAAAACAAAGCATCTTAATCGGACCTTTCGTTTAGGAGCTGCGATGCTACGGACAAACAGACGGACGTATCAAACTTAAAATTCCCCTCTTTTGCATCGGGGGTTAAAAATATCAGTCTCGACGTCAATTTAATTTATTTAAATAATTTAAATTAGGCAATTATAACTTATTTAATTTTTATGATTGTAACAAATCAATTTTAAGATGGAATTAAATAAAAGACATATTTATTTTATTTAAATATAAATAACAGAGCACAGAGTATCTCGGATAAAAGGCTAGAATCCAGCTCTTAATTTAACAAACAAAATGACAGCATTCAGCATCTGTCAAAAAGTTTTGTGATTTGTCCACCATAGATGATAAGTACTCTACTGAAGTTTGTCCACGATTGACGATTTACAAAGCGTTCGCAGTTTTGTAAAAACGCCGACTTGTTTTTCATAGTTTTAACGAGAATTTTTATTCAAACTATCTTGAAATTTACATTAAAAGCTTGTGCTAACTTTATTAATTATTTGAACCATTCATATAAGTAATTATAAGTGTTGTAATATCGTTAAATTTTAAGTTTCAAAGTGTTAAAAACTTTTGACCGCTTTTAACTTTGTGGATTTTTAAGTGTCGTGGAATGTGTTTGTATTTGTAAACGGAGAAGAATTTGTCGCCCTTGATAAGGTAAGGATATAAATACATACATTATTCATTATAAGTTAAAACAAGTTTTCTTAACTTGTAAAAGTTGAAAGCATGTTCGCTATTCTAGCCTTGTATGTATGTAAATGAAAGTAGGTTTCCGCGGTCTTCGCCACATAAATGTGAGAAATTAATCAACTTACGAAATATCAGACGTGCCTATTTTGAGATTAAAGCTTGTATAGTATATTAGCTTTTACTTAAGAAATTGTATAGACATTTTTTGCAATGTTTATAATCTAATAATGGATATTGATTGGAAATAGTTTTGTCCTTGGACAATATTCTGTAACTTATTATAGCTAGGTGTATGTAAAAGGAGAAATGTATATTTTTTTAATTTATGTTTATTAATATTTAATTTTTCATTAATTATCATAACAAATTGTCTACACTTTTTTATTTTGTCAATATATATATTAAATTTATATGTAAAAATGTTTCTATAATTTAATTAGTTTTGATAACCTTATTATGCAATATACATACTTTCTTATTAATAAAAAATTCTTAAAAATGCATTTAACATATGAATAGTTAAATTCGCTGTTTAACAGTGTGTATACAGCAGTCTACTAATAAAGATATTAAAGACCTTGTTTATCTATAATCACGCTACACACCATAGACAGAAGACTCAAAAAAATGTTTAGGAATTGAGTAACATGCAAATAACACTTATTTGATGTTTGCGTGTTAATAACAAAAATTGACATAAAATTTACTTTATTATGGAACTTATTAATTTTAATTATATACATAATTGATGTTTACATATTTTTAATCAATTTCAAGTTTATGTATGTAAATTTTGGAAAATATTAGTTAGTAGGTTTGTAGGTTCTACAAAGTAAAGTTACTAACATTATGGAACGCACCTCTGCCAAACTGTCAAAATATGTCATTGAAATAGTCATTTGTCACAAGACCTTTCATTGGTTTTTAATTTACTCCAAACATTTCCAAATAACAACATAATTATAACGTATATTATACGTTCGTAATTATAACTTGTATCTGCATGAGGTACCCATGAAGTCATTGCATGAGCCATTCCCTGCACTGTACACCATCAGCTTTTCACTGAACATCTGCTGCATCACTCTGACGTTGGCAACTCCTATTACAGGGAAGGCTATGCCAAAAGAAGAACAACATTTCCAAGAATACACAATAGGTTATGTAATTTATCTTTTCCTTTCTGTTCTTAGTGACTGATTGTACCATAACAATAATATGTTTGTAGTTGTCTATCACAGAATGTGATGAAATGATGTTTGTTGTTTTGTATCACTTTATTTATCTATATATATAAAAAGCAAGGCTGATTAACTGATTATCGCTTTGTTTATTTATTTAATCGCACAGGCCAAACCCTTAGAGCTAGAAAGCTTATTACACACTAATAGCTGTAAGGATAAATGATTTGGTAAGTACTAATATCAGTGGACGCTTTACTCATAAAAGTAAGTATATTTCGGAGGGCCTCAGGTTTTAATGCATTTATTTATCTTACCTTCAGCAACACCAGACTTGCCTTTTGACATATAACTCGTTTATTTTGATTAAAACACCAGTTATTTTAAAAACATTTATTTATAGGATAACTGAAGTTATCACAATCCATTTTGCAACATTAGATTGTAAATGTTTTTTACACTTAAAACGAAACTTTACTAAACTTGAAACTAAGTAATAATAATAAAGAAATAATTATAATGATTCTGACGAGCTATTTTAAAAACATTTAGATTTAGCTTGGACCAACATCCCCGTAATAATGATCTTCCTCCCGAGCATGCTGTACTCCCCTCTTCATAGGGTGGGGCGAAACCTCATTGCGGATCATTTACCAATCACCTTGCGGATTGCGGCGTTCGATGAGTAACATTGCCCGTGGGCATGACAAACAACAGCAGGTGCATTAACACCGGCGACGACATACGTAACATAAAAATGCGCAGTTTCCAGGAATAAGACCTAGCTAGATCGATTTTTCTCCCCAAAAACTCTCTGCATAGTAAATTTTATGGAAATACTTGCAGCCGTTTTCGAGGTACCGATTATTTATATACAAGATTGTCTCGTTTAAAGTATAAGATAAAATCTGAATCTGGATGCAAATAATTTACTTTCCCTATACAATCAGTGGTTTGAACAATAGTTTCAAATATAATGGTAGAGCAGGAAAATCAATTTACATGCCCACTTATAATAAATTGGAATGTAAAATTGATTTTCATTGTTTTAGTCATTGTTAAGGTTTAAATTTTTTGTTAAATTGAATAGCCTGTGGCCTGTGGCCTGTGGCCTGTGGCCTGTGGCCTGTGGCCTGTGGCCTGTGGCCTGGATTATGTAATTTGTAAGTTATGTTTTCAGCTATATGTAAGGTTCACATAAAATCAAAGGAGAAACTGAATTTTAAAACTTACTAGTAAATACTTAAATAGCTAATATTTCATCTAAGAAAATGTTTGGCAATAGCTTTATATAATACCAGCTGTTGCCCGCGGCTCCGCCCGCGTAAATATACAATCGGGTATCCCGCAGGAATACTATACTTTTCCAGGATAAAAAGTAGAATATGTTTTAATCCAGAGCCCATACTACTACCATACCAAATTTCATCAAAATCCATTCACTAGTTTTTGCGTGAAAGCGTAACAAACTTCCGTCCATCCTTACAAACTTTCACATTTATAATATTAGTAGGATATTATTTTATGTTCATGAATAAAGAATTGATAACAAATATTCTTAACCATATTGTTAATGTTACGACTTTAAAAGATAAGATTAGGTATTATTTATTAATCCAAATTCAAAGTCTGACTAAATATTATTAGTAAAATATATTTTCCTTCCTTTTTAAATTATTTTTAATTAATTAATGCAAATATCTTTGTATGTACACATCACTAGCAGTTTTCAATGGCTGTGCTCTAGTTTAAAAAATAAAAATGATAATTACTAGCTTTTTCCTGCCGCTCCGCCCGCGTAAATATAATATCTGGTATCCCACTGGAATACTGGTAGTTTTCCAATTATAGAGCATTATGCGACTCACTGAGTCGCATAATGCTCTATAATTGGAACTTTTGCTCTATAATTGCGCCACTGCGCACAATGCCGAATTGTGCTGATGCGTGAATTAGTTTTCACATGCACCAGCAGAGTGCGCTAAGTTCAGTGTTGAAAAAAAATGTGGAATACGTAGACTCTATGTATTATTAGTTATCACAATGATGGAATATAAAAAAAATAGTCAATGTTTGTACCTTCATCCATACTTATATTTATTCTTTTAACACAGTCGGAATTAACTTTTATTCTTTCCAAAAAAACTACGACGAAACGAAAGTTATAGTATTATTAAGTTATATATAGTATACGAAAGTATAAATAATATTTCGATCAATGCCAACTTAAAGAAAAAACAAATGAGTTGGTATCGAGTGCACGCATCATGCGAAAGCAGTACTTTGGAGAGTGCTCGATTGTGTGAAGCGTTGCTACTTGCTGTAGTTGAAACATTCAACGTTGAGCATTATGCCGCATAATGCGTTTTCGTGCTGCAATTGGAAAACTACCATTGTACTTTTTCGGGATAAAAAGTAGCCTATGTTTTGATTGCGAGCCTAAACTACTACTATACCATACCAATTTCATTGAAATCCGTTCAGTAGTTTTTGCGTGAAATAGTAACAAACATCCATCACATTTATAATAGTAGTAGGATTATGAGAATGTGTAGGGAGCCAGAGTTACTTGGGTCAAATGTAGCATAACAATGGTATAAGAATTTTTGAAATTGTTCTATTAGTTTTAGGGTTCCATACCCGAAGTGTAAAAACAGAACCCTATTACCAAGACTCCGCTGTCTGCCATCTGTCTATCTGTCTGTCAAAAGGCTGTATCTCATTAATATGTGATAGCTAGATAAAATTTTCACAGATGATGCTGACATAACAACAAATACTAAAAAATAGAATAAAATAAATATATATTATAAGTGGCACTCCCGTACAACAAACATCTTGCTATTTTACTGTTTCGTAAGGAACCCTACATGATCTAGTACAACTCGCACTTGGCCAGTTTTTAGGGTTCCGTAATACACAAAGAACCCTTATAGTTTCGCTCTGTCCGTCCGTCTGTCTGTCTATCTATCCGCGCTTTTAGCTTCTGTAATTATGAATATAAATGGATGAAATTTGGTACAGTTATAGATTGTGTATGGATCTCGGTTTTAGCATTATAAAATAATAATAATTATACTTTAGGGGTAGGTCTCCATTGTACCCCGTCATGTGGGGTATCGTTGAATAGGTCTTTTAAAATAAAGGTAAGGTTTCATTCATGACTTTTTAATAAAGTCGACCATTTTGAGAGATCGGCCTCCAAAATGGTTCGTAAGTTGGTCCCCCCTCCTAGCATTTCTAAACTATAGGAGATAGAAACCTGTAAGTCTCCATGCTGATAGATCATTCTAAAATTTCTTTAGGAAAATTATTTTGAACGAAATCGAACAGTTAATTTTTGAAGTAATTTGAGAAAAAGCTATTTTCAACTCTGCATTCATGAATAGAAGTAGCACGTCACGAGGGCTGTCGCCCGTTTGAGATTGTTGAGAGTTACAAACTCTCGGATCACCTCTGAGGCGATCATTAGTATTAAAGGAGATTATTGTTTATATGAAAATTTTGTAAGAGAAACAAAATACATGCCAATCACAACTTCCTCAATCTTTTTGCATATTTTCAGGAGTCTGAGGTACGAGGCTATGATGTACCTATTTTGTGAGTCCTCCTATCCTACTTATATTATAAATCTGAAAGTTTGTGAGGATGGATGGATATTTCTTACTCAACCACGCAAAAACTACAGAACGGATTTTGATGAAATTTGGTATGGTAGTAGCTTTGCTCTGGATTAAAACATAGCCTACTTTTTATCCCGAAAAAATACAGTTTTCCCGTGGGATACTGTATTTATGCGGGCAACAGCTAGTTATAACATAAAATTGTATACATTTTTGTTAAAAGCAGTTCCATACTGTTAGAATTTTTGTTAGAACATTCGCAAGCTGTTAGCTGACTTATATTAGATACGCGGCAGCTTCACATGCCCATGTAAAAGGCTGGATTGAAAACAACTAAACAATTACTATAATTATTTAAGGAAAGCGTGAACTATGTTCTCGCATCTATCAGTTGAAGCACACGCGTGACGTCACTGCTGATGATTCATCCATCTTTGTCATCCTGACCTCTGGGTGTGATATCACTCGCCCATGTACTCGGTAAACACCTTGTAAACACACATAGCTTGTTTTGTGATAAATTTCCTCTTATATTATGTTGAAAGTCAATGTCAGCAAAATAGAAGACCACTCCTTTTATCCGTAATTTTTATGAAATGTGACAGGCAAACGGGTAGACTGATCGCCTTTTAGATAAGCGATTACCGCCGCCCATAGACGGTGGAGAGAGAGAGAGAGGGAGCGAGGTACAACCGCGATGCCGATGCCGTACCAAACTCCAAGCATAAGACATGTTAGACGTAGGATATTTCATATTACACTTATGAAGAAATCTGAAGATAACGGCGGCGTTTCGTAATAAATGGTCGTGTAAATTGTAATTTTATAGCGTCGGTAATGAGTTTCCGAGATCGGAGATAACTGAGGCTGATGTAATGCGACCTTCGCGAATCGCATAACCATTTCGCCATCGCATTACAACAAAGTCAAAAACTGCACATTTTTCACATGTGGTATTATCATCGTCTTCATCACTACTTAACAATATATTCGACAAAACTGTTTGGACATTACTATGGCTAGCTTCTGCTGGTAATTCCAGTCTTGTCCGTTTTTCTTCAGGAACGGCAATATTACCAGCCTCGTTTTTAGATGTATCTGCATCAAATAGTGACATTATTTCTGTTTCAATATTCTCTTTAACCACTTCATTAAAAAACTTTGTTTTATAGCGAGGATCTAGATATGTTGCTATTGCATAGAAATTGTTTGATTGAAGGTCACCAAATTTGGAATTTAATTGATCGACGGTACATTTTATTATACTTTGAAATTTTTCATTTGTGTGTTGTTTACTGTCTTCAGTGTGTAATGTATACTGTAGTGTGTGTATAAGTGGAGTCACTGATGAGATACTGGTGTTATTGTCACTCATATTTCGGGTAATTTCCTCAAAAGGTTGAAGTATAGTCACTATTTTTTATGCTGCAGCCATTCTTCAGGAGACAACTGAGAGATGTTGTGTTTACATGCGTACAGGCATAGAGAATCCTGTATTCTAATCATTCTTTCCAACATATAAAATGTACTGTTCCACCTGTAACAAACTAATTAAACTAATTAACGCTTATAATTTACACTAATTTACAGTATAACTTAAAGTATTATTTAAATTAAATGAATGACAAAAACTAAATAATACACTCATAATAATCAGCGTGCATATACCACAGCAAGTTTTAATAAAATCGATTTAATGGATTTATTTGAATTTATTGTATTAGAGTGGATAGATCTTTGATTGAAATGAAATAATCTGAAAGTAAAAATAAATGCACAAATGAATACGACTTACCGCGTACTACACTCCTGTATTACACTCAAACATTCTTGGCTGAGTTGTTCCTTTTGTATTTTATGCAGTTCAGTCTGAGCTATTTCGGAATCATTAAAATGGGTCGAATTTTTTTTGCATTTCTATAATAAGGCTTTAATTTCTTCTTCATCACAATCTAACAATGTTCGCACACACAGTTGCAACTGATGTACAGTGCAACTGATATCAGGTATGTCGCCGAGTTTCATTGCTCGTTTCATATTAGATCCAGAGTCGCGTACAAAACAATGAACTTTCTCTTTTATGATGCCCCATTCCATCAACATACTCTTAATTTTGTCTAGAACTAGGTCTCCTGTATGTCTTCCATCAAATTGTGTGGCATTTTAAAATAACTTTAACTTTTTAAAATCTCTATTTATGCCATGCGCTATCAGACTCAATAAAGACACATTCGAACTTGGTTCGGTCCAAATGTCTGTTGTAAAAGAGTTTTTTTCAAGTTGTGTGAGCAAATCCTTAATTTTTTTGCTAATGTTTCATATAAATGACCACAAATATTTTCAGTAAAAAAATGTCTTCCCTTAAGTGATAATTCGGCACGACAAAATTGAAGGGTAGATCTTGCAAAGCAATCATTTCAGAAATCAATTTGTCAATTTCCATAGATTTTAGCATTAGAAGTGAACCATATTTTTGTATTATTCAGCAAAGTTTCTTTTAAAGTAATTTGTTTTTTAGCATCCTGAAGAGGCGTCGAAGTCGAAGGCTGTACAGTATTTTTTTTTCAGTTTCTAACTTTATTAATTCTTCATATTCAGTGGCATGGACAGACTTCAAATGGCCTTTTAACGACGTTGTCGTACCTCCCTTTCTTGAATACGTCTTCATACACAGTTTACACTTTGCCCAATCTGAATTAACTTCAATGAAGTAGTTCCAAATACAACTTGATTTAGGTTTCATTGTCCAACACAAAAACAGATCACTTTTATTGATAATAAGCCGCAAAAATCAAAACAAAATATATCTATATCCTATGAACGTGTCGTGTGCGTAACGAATTAACAAGTGAAAAAATAATTGAACCTGTTCATAAAAGTCGACACAGGCCGCCGCCGCCGCTATGTTATGCTTCGACCACCGATAAAAACCTTCGATTTAAAAGTGTCGGAGCCGAAGTCGGAACCGAAGGTGTAATAATAATCGGAAGTTCCGACTTAACGGAACCGGAGTCGAAGCTCCGTAACATCCCTGATATAAATAACAATATCACACATACATATAAAGTACATATAACCAACATTGCAAGGTTCCATCTTGTTTCCAAAGTTGACAAAATATATTAGCAATTTACTAACTTTATAAACCGTTATAAAATATTACCTCCTTACATATGAAATTGACGTTTTGTCGTTCTGGCCACTTTGATCTCAAATATATCTTCTTTGGTTAGGAATTCCAATTTCAAATTTATACCGCTATTTACTCATGCATTTGTGTTCCGAAAACCGTAATTCAATTGTATTTTCCTCTTTTGGTTTTTTCTTTGCGTCACTCTGTTTAAAGAATGGAATACTTGAAATATCGTATTATTTTCGAGTACGAGTTCCACCGTGGCACCAGTGCTGCAGAAACGGCTCGAAGGATTAATGATGTGTATGGCGGCGGTGTCGCAAAAGAAAACACATTGCGTTTTTTGTTATGGAAATTTCGACCTGTAGGTGGGTACCTCATGAATTGAGTGCAGCAAACCGACAAACGCGCGTCGACTGCTGCGTTACATTACTCAACCGGCACAATAATGAAGGGATTTTAAATCGAATCATCAATAATCGAGACATCAAAAAAATTCAACTCCGATGGGGCAGTCCAAAGCGCCTGTAAAGATTTTATTGATTCCTGTCCGAATGGTTTTTTTAGTAAAGGAATCAATGAACTACCTATGAGATGGCAAAAGTGCAAAGATAGCAAAGGTATATACTTAGCATAAATAAATTATGTTAAAAAAAATCGACTTTATGTTCCTCCTTTACAAAACGCCAATTTCATATGTAATGACCTAATATGAATATATATAGTTTGAATTATTACCCATAATATTATTCTCTCTTGTGCTTTATAGACAGGTATGGACAGTAAGTAGTAACCCGTCACTAAACTCTTTTCAATTCAGTGGCTCCTATAAAATCATTGATTGAAAGTTCAGAAACAACTTACCCGTCTCATACATACTTAATTTAGATAACAACAATCTTAATTATCTTAAAATACACTATGATATTGCCACCTGTAAACTATCTACCTATTTACAGCTTCAATACACACTTTAAATATCGACTTAGTCCAAGAATACAAAATGAATGTAAAGTGTACTTAATATAATGGTTAGGTAGATATAAATCTTGTGGTCAAGGGGTCACTTAGGTTTGATATCATCTTAACCAGTAGCGTAGCTAGCTAACCAAGGGGCCTGGGGAAAATTAAAAAATGGGGCCCCACTGCTATGTAAACTGATTAGGTTTTATCAAATAAAAATATGAAATATACAAATACTTTAAAAATGCTAAGCTGATTAAGCTCTTTTTTGTGCACTGTAGGGAAGTTAATAAAAATATTAAACAGTAACAACATAAATTACAATTAATACTTGGTGTAGGTTTGGCTAATAAAACGAGAAATAGAGAAGATTCAAGGGTTTATTAGGTAGGTCGGGCCTACCAACTGACTAAATAACAATTATATTTTTTCCTAGCTTTAGTTTTCGCAAAAGTATCAATGACTTCGTTTAAATCCAGGCTTGATGCGGTTTTGTTTACAATTGCTATTAGCGATAAATCTCGGAGTCGATTTTGGCCCATATTATTTCTTAAATAATTTTTTATTATTTTTAATTTGCTAAATGACTTTTCAGCTGCTGCAGAAGTGGCAGGAATTGTAAAGAATAATAACATTGCTGTAAATACTTCCGTTAGGTCGCATTCTAGCACTCCATATTTGCTCATTATTTCCTTACATAATTGGTGAACAGTCCATGCTTGAGTTAGTTGAGATAAAACTAGGTGGTAAATATTAATAAATTGAAGTGAAAAACTAGGGCCTATTATATCTGAATATTTTCTATAGAATTCGTCACACTTTGGTAATAAAGTTGCTACATCAAAATGTAATAAAAATTTTGGTGTTAGAAAATCTAATATATGACAGACTGCACTCATACCAATAAAACGTGTATCTAATTGAGATATTACTGTGTCTAGTACATTATTGAAAATCTCAATTTTAAATATTTTTTCTCGGTTAGGAAATCGGTGATCAGCAGCTAATTCATCAAAATGTTTTTAAACTTTTCTTTACCACTCAGCACACTGGCTCCATCCATTTTTAAATCAATATTTTTGTCGTTGTAAATAATGTTGTCACTTGGTTGATTAAATCTATGCGCCATGTTTGATGGCTGCATAAAAGCCTTCTTTTACTTCTATATCAATTGGCTGTCCATTTTCCGATCTGGTTATTACTGCATACCTCACAACAATGCCTATCTGATCTACCTTCGATATGTCTTGTGTCGTATGGCAAAAAACGGTGACGCTCTAATTTGTTCTAGTAGATGGGTTTCGAGTTTGGTCCCCAAGCTCTCAATAATTTCATTTTGAATTGTTGCACTCAGGTATCTTGTAGATCCTAAAAACAGAAAAAAACACAATTTCAAAAAAGTCCTGATATTAAACAGTTAATAATTATAAACAAAATAAAACGATAAAAAACTTAGAAATAATTATTATTACCTTTGGGCATATCCAAAACTTGCCGCAAAATGTGATCATATCGAACGACAAGCTCTACAAAGGACAGAAAATTTCATGACTTAAGTCTTCTTGATGTCCTCTCAAAGCCAAAGAGCTCTTTTATAGGGTAAGTATGGTATCGAATAACCTTTGAAGAACCATTTTCCAAAATGATACTTCTTTGCGAATTTCATTTTCAAGTTTCCTTGTCGATAGTATTAGTATCGTTTTCTTTTTCCAAAATTCATACACTGCACATGCTTCCGAATGGCCACTCGAACAACTGTGTTGTTTAATTCTTTCTGATAAATGCTTCCAATCTCGAATTCCCGTACACCAAACATTATTCCTTTGTGAAGCAAATAACCAGCAGGGTTGACAATAGGCAGCGTATAGTATTTTGGAATAACACAACCAAAAACGATTTACTCGCCCATATTTAGAACACGAAACGTAGTAAGATTTTGAAAATCACCTATTGTTCTGGTTGATGTCTGTTGGAAAAGGTCCTGAAGGCTGTAAAGGCCCCATATCAAATATTTTGTCCGTGAAGTTTCCCAAGTCATAAGAAGATTTGTTGTACACATTTTCGAAAAATGTAGAGGTCTGTGGTTCCTCCAAACCCTCCGCTCTTATGTGTGTCATGCAAACATCATCCACGTTTACATGATCGGCGGCGGAGGTATCTCCAACTGCAATAATTGTCGAATCTTCTTCATTAGGCTTCTCAACCAACACTGCAGTTACCACATTATTTGAGTCACTATCAATAGAAATATTTTGGCCAGAAGTACTTGCAGAAGGCTGACTAAAAACTTGTCAATTTTGGGCAATTTTTGTTTACTATCTTTTCTTTCTTGGCTTTGTTTGCGTTTAAATGCACCACTGGGTTTCTTCTTTTTATCCATAAATTTATTTAAACAATACAATATTAGATTGTGCTCGAGTAGGTAGGTACTCACTGTTCACTGACGACGTTAAGAGTAAAATAAAAGGAAAGAGAAACACAATGATACGCTACAAGTGTCGTTGGGGAATCCCCGGAAAAAAATATCACCGTTAGTGAAACCACATTTAACGGTGGAGACCATGAACGATCTCCTGCCCGCGGACCTGAATTGAACCACCAATTGGAAGAAGGGAATAAATTCAAAAAACAGGAATGGAGATAATTAAAAAAAACTTTATAACTTTTTACTTTCAACTTATAGGCTCACGTGACATCACTGATATTAAAGAAAATATAAATTCTTACTTGTTTACTAATAGATCTGGCTGAAATATATAATACTTATTTAAATGTATACATTTAAATGTGTTGGATTTATTCCCTTCTTCCAATTTATAAGATCTATATTCAAAATAATTTGAAATAATAGACATTATGAAAACAAAAACTTATTTATTTATTAGAAAAACGTAAGAACACTATTATACATCTATTTCTTCACTCTCGGTACTTGTAGTTGTAGGCCAAGTCAGAATAATATCATAAAAATCTTTGAATTCCTCGGGAATGTATTGGGTTATTTTTTTTTATATCGTTCATTTTCTTCTCATTTATGGATATTTTAGTAATATATGCCGGAATTTCTGGTATTTTCGGGTTTGTAGAAGGTTTTTGAAGTAAAAATGTATGTTTAACGAAACCATCGATAAATTCGGAACATGTTAAGTAACCTTTATGACTTGAACTATACTCAAAGCTTCGATATTGCAAGATCTTTAATGTTGTTGCCTTGTCTAATGACTTATAGCTTTTCTTGAAACATCGCTGCCATGAATTTTTAAAATCAAGTATGTCGTTTGAAGTAACAGGTTTAACTGTAAACCCCCTGTTTTTTGCTGCCAAAATAAGATTATTATATTCATTTGGAACGTAAATTCGGTCCTTTCTCCTAATGAGTCTTTTAGCAGTCCCAAAATTTCTGTCACATTGTAGAAACGAATGGCCACGGACAGGAAAGTATTGATATATTTTCTCAAAACGTATTTTGCAAGAAGAGTTAGTAAGAATCCTATAAGGGTGTTATTTCTATTTTATCCTCCACAAACATCGCTAAAAACGTGTAGTTCTTTGACAGAGGGATCCATATTCTGTATCGTTTTCCACAATAAATTGCATACTTCATCTGGGCCCCGTTTAGCTTCATCCTCATGGTAAGTGTAGAAATCAGCAGAATTCGTCTTTAAGTCGTGAACACAAAACACATACAGCCATAGTTTTCTCAAATAAAACATCTCTTGTATCTTAGGTATCGGCAGGTTTTGCATATAATCAAATACAATGGCTCCTACATCTTCTCTTTCTTGCCACAATGCCAAAATTTCTTTCTGTTTATTATAAATTTTTTTAGCACGTTTAAGATGTATCATTTTTTCTGCAACCGCCACTCTCTTTGCATTTGCATTGAGAGATGGACTTTTTATTTTTGCTTCGAGTTCTCTTGTTGTTGAAGTTGAGCAAACGTCTACTTGTGGGCGACCGAATTTGTAGCCATGATTATCATTAAAATATTTTCTGTAATAGTCGTATTTTACGCATTGATATTGGGGGTATTTTGTCAAAAAAGGAGAAATTTCCAAAAGTTCAGTTTGATCGAGATTTCTGGTAAGGATTCGAGGGCCCCCTGAGCTTGAGGGCCCCGGGCACTGCCCCGCCTAGCCCCTAGGTAGCTACGCCACTGATCTTAATACTTCGGTATTAAATTAATACCGAAGCGTATAGATGCAAAAGCGCTTCTATAAACTTTCATAAATTTTTCACAAATCTGCAGAAACCTGAAAAAACTATCTACTCGTAATAAAAAAACTGCAATTCTTTAATTAATACATTTTTATGACATAAAGTCTGGCTAGCGGAACATGAACCTAGCAAAGCGCGGCAAATTCAAAATTGATGAAGAAGGCAACAGAAAATAGTTGGAAAAAACGATTTTGATACTTTTATAGAATAATAAATTAATAATATATTTTTACTCCCAGAACTTAAAATTTTCGGATTAAAGTATTTTGTGTGTTAACCCAGGATATAAACTACGTGCAAGCAAAATTTCTGCTCAGCTGAGTTATAAAAGGTACGTTGATGGGAATTGGCTGAAAAGTTGCGGAATATCCTTGGTTTTGGTGTTAACTTGTTATTTATCATGTATTATAATTACTGCACGTTCGAAAGCCCTTACTAACAAAAAACTTGTTCTAGGTGTGTAAACGATGTCATAAAAACCATTTTCAAAGTAAAGGCCTTTACTAGGTTTATATCTGGTTTTAATAAGCTACGTCTTAACAAATTGTCAAGTTCATAACCTAGTAAGCAATCTAAGTTTTCATTTCTGGTTTTACTAGTTAAGTGCAACCTGCGATTTTTCCCGCATTAGTTTCTTGATCTCGTGGGATATTTAGTAAATTAATGATCTAAAGTAAAATTCAAAAGTATTAACGATAAAGTATAATCATTAAGTATAATCAATCATGCGCGGTTTGCGCACTTTAATTAGTGAGGTCGTCTTACATAAGTTGGTAATGTTAACAAAACAAAAATCACAATTGAATTTGGTAATGTTAAAAAACTTTGGAAAACATAAAATTATTACAAAACAATAACATGGTTGGTATGACTCATTACAATGAAATAACGAAATAAGGATAATCAGTAATGCCCTTAATTGCGTACTAGTTATAAGATGGTTTAACACTTATCTGATAATGTAATAAAAATCATCTATAAAATGATTACAAAATAATAACATATTATATGGACTCATTAATAAAATAACGCCTTATAACGATAAGCAGTCATGCGCGTTTGGCGCACTAGTTACAAGATCGTTTAACTCCTGTAAAATGTAATGAAAATCAGCTATAAAAATTAGAAAAATATAAAATTATTACAAAATAATGACATGATATGACTCATAACAATGAAATAACGCATCACTAAGGATAATCAGTCATGCTCGTTTTGCCCACTAGCGACAAGATCTTCAACTTGATCATTGGTTTGTAATGTAATCCAAAATTGACGCCTGTTAAAAGGCATAAGTGGAACTAATTTTGAGACTATTCCTTCTTTTTTGTTTGTTTTCACACCTCTTGAAGAATCCGCCATTGCAGGAAATGATTTAACATTGAACTTTTTCATTAAAAAATCTAGTTCCACAAATGCCTCATTAAAATATTCTTTGTAGAATAAGTTTCTGCACCCATTAATAAATTAAACCTATACGGCTTGATTCAGTAAGAATTTTTTTAAAAGGTCATTCTCATAATTTCGTCTTGGAGACCGGTTTTTCTTAGACCATTGATAGGATTTTTTAACTTCTAGAACTTCTATATTTTTCTGCACTTAAATATAACCTGCTTGTAATGTTCGAAGTCATACAGCGCATCTTGTCGTTTGATATGTGTTTCTATGTTGCCATGTACGCCATCGGCAGTCATGTGAGTACGGCCTTTTGTCAAATATTTTAAAGTTATGCTTTCTATGTTGTACAATCCACAGTTCACTTTTACAAGGAGTTACAAGGGCAGTATACAGAAACCAATTTTTATTTTGACTTGTACAATTATCACACCATATAATTAAATGTTGCAGGTCTCTTTGGTTTTCCAAAAAAAAAAAAGCTACAATGTTATTGGCATCCCTTCCGGCCCAAGCTTCGTGCCAAACAACACAAGTACTTTTGACATTGGTCATTTTCTGTAAGGGTGCGAAAGTTAAATTAAATGCAACCAGTCTACTCAAAAAGAAAGAATCTTTTACCTTTGGCATATCAGGCAACAGCATGACTTTTTGCAAATCCATAGAAAAGTAACTAACGGTGTTAGTATTTTCCTTTCCAGCATCTAACTGATATTTGCAAATGGCTTTATTAGCCTTAGCCTTGTGAGCATCATATTTCGATGTTACATTTTCTGGAATTTCTGTTGAACTATATTGTTTCATTTCTTCTTCCAGCTCTCTACAGATCACACATTTATCTCCTTTTGGAAATTTGAATGAAATATTCATATTTTTCAATGGTTGCCGGTATATTTCTTTTGAAAATTTAATTTCGTTTGGGTTTATTTTATGTTATCCTTGCAATTTTGGACGAACATATTAAATATTTCTCTGATATGTCAAATCTTGTCAATAGCTTTTCTTTGCTGCCTCGTTGTGCAATCATCAAATCTCAAAACTCGCAGCAGAAATTTAAACCTCGCAGCAGACATAGAAAGAGTCGAAATATTTCTACAGCACCGCCATCAGTCCGAAACGACTCTTCAATATTCAGATGATTCGATTTTTTCACTCCGGCTAATAGAATCAAACCCATAAAGCATTGTACGAGTATCTCTTTGATGTTAGTCAGTCTCGCTAGATACGTATGTATCTCTTTTATATCTATGTTTCACTGTGTCAATATATTGGTTAGTATACTTTACAATAATATCGATTATATTGTTGTCAAAGAAGTGTTTCCAAATTCCAAGAGGTTCTTTCTCACCGGCATTAACCCGCTTCGGTCCTGGTAACTGAGTAACAATATTGAATCTTCTAGTACGGACAGACTGGCGATGGGGCGATACTCCATCTCGTTGATTTGTCCTTTCCCAAATAAAATGAACAGTTCACTGCCTGAAGATTCTCGGTCACTCAAATCCTCTTCGCTAATTGAATTTTGTATTTGATCTGGTTCGAAATTTTCCGGTTTAAAGTCACTTTCAGATTCACTTTCTGATGACGTTTGTAATGTGTCCTCATCAGGCATTGCGTCTTGCAGAAGAGCCTCGAGACGTCGCTGATTACTTTCGTAAGGCATTCTTAAACATAGTTCACAATTTGAATGACAAGAGCGTAAATATTTCTTGTAAAATATCGAACAAATGGGGCAAAAAGCTTACTTATCATAATATTATATAATTACACAGTAAATAGAAAAAATAGTCTCATCAAAATAAGTAAAACAAAAATATACACAATAACCATTTGACTTACTTAGTTGGTGACGCCGGTCTCACGCACCGGGTTGGCGCCAAAATACGGTAATGTGCGCCCGCGTCGTTGTCGCGGGGTAAACTGGCGATAGGACGTGTGGAATAAGGCAGCTACTCGAAACCGCAATGTAATTCAATGGACGGTGAAAAAAATATTAGAGTTTTTCGAACAACCCGGTCTCACAGACATATACGAGGGCGGCACTGAAAATTTCGGGAATCAAGGAAGTGACACAACATTACTATTTAAAAATGTATTTATTGCTTTTCGAAGTATTCTCCGCGAAATTTGACACATTTTTCCATACGATGGAACCAATCATTGAAGCAACCATTCCATTCGGAAGTTGGGGTCTCCAAAATGGCCGTTTTGTAGGCGTCCACAGCTTCTTCAGGTGATGAAAATCTCTGACCACGCAATTTATTCTTTATTTTAGGGAAAGTATAGAAATCATTAGGGCTTAGGTCGGGGCTGTACGGCGGATGGTCTAATAATTCTATGATTTCATGCTCTAAAAACTCTTTTGTTCTGTGCGCGGTGTGAGAACTCGCATTGTCGTGATGGAGGATGATGCGGCGGTTGCAGTTCTCTTTACGGAGTTCAGAAACGACCTGTGGCAAACATATGTTAGCATACCATTCTGCATTAACCGTTATTTGTCCCGCAAGAGGAATAGTCGCAACATGGCCGGTTTTGGAGACAAACGTGGACACCATTTTTTTTGCAACACTCCGTGAACGAACAATTTTTGTTGGCTTTAACTCATTTTCGAACACCCAAACTCGTGACTGGTTTTTTATTTCGGGTTCGTACGCGTATATCCAGGATTCGTCACCTGATACGATGTTGTATACATCATTTGAGGATCCTGCGTGGAATCTTTCGAGAGTTATGACGCACCAAGTAACGCGAGTCGCTTTTTGCTCTTCACAGAGCAAATGCGGTATCCATCGGGAAAATAACTTTTTTACACCTAATTGTTCATGCAAGATTATTTGTATTTGACTCATGCCAATGTCTAAAGTTGCCTGAATTTCGCGGTATGTCACATGTCGATCTTCCTCAATCAGCTTACGCACAGCATCAACGTTTTCTTGGGTGACTGCAGTTTTTGGACGACCTTGACGGGGATCATCACTGAGCTTGACACGTCCACGTTGCAATTCAGTAAACCAGCGATAAATTGTGGTTTTGGATGGGGCTTCATCACCAAATGCAGAAATCATCCGGTCAACACACTGTTTTTGTGTTAAACTACTTCGAAAGTCATAATAAATCGTCGCTCTAGAATTTTCTCGAGGCAATTCCATTTTATCAACGACTAAACAAGTTTGACAAGACCTTGTGACAAGACCGAGAATCTTTTTTTAAATAAATAAACGGTATTCGATTTTTAAAACCCAGGAGTTTTAAATTAAAAAGATTTTAATATGACAGGAACAAATCCCTCCACCAACCCATGGCCCTATCAACCGTCTTGGTTATACGAGCCGAATCATGGGAATGCGCACCCTACTGTCCTGGGTCCTGCCCTTCAGGTGCGCAATTCTTGATTCCCTACAAGTTCTTTAATCTTTTTCTATTTGTCCCTAAGTCCTTCTCCCCTTTCTGGGGCGGACAATTACACAGATACGACTTCGGTGTCTTCCGATAGCGCGTACTGGTTCTACCATCTAGGTTTTCTTCCTTATTCGCCTCCAATTATTGCCCTCTCTTGGCGTTCTAATCCACTTCTTATCCTGTGCCATAGTCGCGCGTATTCCCGTAGCCGTCCGAAGTTCTCCGCCGTGGAAACGAGGTCGCAGTAATAGGTCGGACCCTCTCCAAAGACTTCGATCCCATCCAAAAGCTCCCTACGCGCCTCCCCGTACAGAGGGCACTCCCAGATAGCGTGGTGTACGTCTTCCTCTGCGGCTTCGCCACAGTAGCATGACCCCACGTCGGAAAGATTCAATCTGTGAAGCCTCCCTCTGAAACAGCCGTGACCGGTAAGCAGCTGCGATGTTTCATAGTCAGGCTCTATCCAAGTTGCCTTGGAACGAGCCTTCACGTCCGGGAAGAACGGATGAAGCTCCCTCCCCTTGGTCGATGTGTCCCAACGCTCCTGCCATAGGGCATAAGCGGACTCAGTTTCCCTGAGTTTCGCACTCTGAAGCTCTTCCTTGGTAATCGCGGTCTCGCGCATCACACCTAGTCTGCCAGTACGTATTGTACGTACGAGGCAGCACCTCTGCCAAAATTGCCAGGGCGTCAGTGCTCGTCGTGCGATACGCCTTGGTCAGGAGGATCAAGGCGGGTCTCTGGGTGCGCAAAAGCGCACTCCGCACAACGTGAAAGGTCGCCCTCTCGTACCAACATGCTGCCGTATAAGTTACAGTAGCCACAAAGGTCCCCTGGTACAGCACCCGAAGAGCCCTGTACCTAACCCCCCATGAGCTAGCCGAAACTCGCGACATCTTGCCTTGTCTTTAAGTTGGCGGGTATGGCTGCCTTTAGCTTCTCCAGGTCCCCTGCCGTTCTGGTTTGAACTAACACAGCTGCTCCGGAGATCTTTTTAAGTCTGTCCACCTTTATGTCAAGAGTAGCGGGGGCTATGGAGGTCTTCAGTATTCTTTTGGTTTCCTCGGATGTCTTCGTTTCGTTGGTGGTCGGTACCACTTTCACTACGGGACCGCTCATGCTCATGCTCCCGCGCACCTTATCTGCAAACAACGGTGGCGGTGCAAGGGGCTTGGACAGGGCCGCGGCATCGGCTCTGCGTCTCTGCTCTTCTCCATGTTTCTTTTCTTGTTGGAGGGCGTCTAACAAACACTTTGACGACGCCGATTTCTGCCACTTTCGTCTTCTCTCCTACCATCACTGCTAAGTGGGCGACAATTTCCGTGAGCTTGGCCAGCTCTTCTGAGACTCTGGCACTGTCCGTCTTATTCAGTTTTAAAACTGGCGACCTTACGATGGTGTTAATCTTTGCCGCGGCCTTGTTTGCTTGGTAATAAGACCTCTCGTGCCCATCTTGTCGAACTCTACTTGCTGGATGTCTTCCTCGGCATTCGGCGAGCATGGCGTCCGAAAATCCATGTTCGGCGTCCCGGTGTTACTGTCCACCGCTTGAGTATCCTCCAAATTGAGAGCCGGAAGACACGGCCGGGCCGGTCTTCTCTTTAGTCGTTTTTTGGTTGCCGACCCTGCCTCTTCTGGCGACAAGAACCGCTTCCCAGCCTGCGGCTGGATATTGCTGCTGGATGTTTGTGGCGGCGACTTCTGCGGCGATCGGATTGCCTCGAGCATTTCTTCATAAAAGCGTCTCGCCGCACCCGCAGCCACAGCCTCCACCGCCGAGTCCTCATCCGACGTCGTGTGGTACCGGGGGAGGGGGAATGGGGGGAGGGGGCGTGCGGAGCAGAGACTTACGCGGCTGAAAAGGCTGCGGGGGTGTAGTCCGCGGAGGCGGTTACCCGCCGTCCTCGGATTCAGACATGCTGTACGTCCGGGGATGTGCTGGATGCCCGTCCCAGTTCACGTAATGAACTTAAACTTTATTCAGAATAATTCAAATAAAATAAAATAAGTTGCCAGTACACGTAATAAACTAAAAGTGCCAGTACACGTAATGAAATAGCAACAAACCAAATGCTCGTGTCTGTCCTTGTGTTGACTCGCAACACTTTTGACAGCTGTCACCTGACACCTGTCACACGTCACTCAATGTCAATAGTGTCAAAAACCACGTTGCAAGCACGCGGTCGCACGAGGTTATTCTAAATATGGCTAAAAACTAACGAATTACTAAATACACTGAGTTATAAAACTAAATTAAACAAATTAATAACTAAATAAAGCGTCTGTTCGCGTTGTACTTAAGCTAAACAATGTTTAAGCACTTACCGAGTGTCTTACACTAGCACCGCGTCCAAATCGCACTATTATTCCTCTAATTCCCTCGGGAGGCACGCCTCGACCAAGCAGGGACACTAGGGAGCACTGTCACACACTTGTACACGCAATAAAAACAACAAGGTACCAGAAATAGCAAATAATAATAAATTAACAATTTATTACAACGGAGCACAACCAAAACGATGCGTACGCGTCGGTGGTCGGCACCGAATATGACAGGAACAAATCCCTCCACCAACCCATGGCCCTATCAACCGTCTTGGTTATACGGGCCGAAACATGGGAATGCGCACCCTACGTCTTGTGCGTTGGCCTAGCGGAGTCCATGAGCCAGGATAAATGCTTCCATCGACTCGCGACGGTGCGTGACGTCTGGTCCGCGTCCTGTATACTGCCTCTCCTCGCAGTACCACATCGGAGAGTGCGCATTTGAGTCCACCCCTATGATTATTCTATTGCCTCTCAGGGAGGCAAGGACAGTGCCCAGATGTTCAAGGTGGATATCTATGTCGTCGCTGTACTGAAAGTACGCAGAGACAAGGTATACGCCGTCTTTGTCATTTAGAACATGACACACTAAGCAGTGTGTGTTTGACAGATGTTGTAAGACAGCGCACGCCAAGTCTCTCCGGCGAACATAGATCCCCGCCCTGGCACTTTCGCCGCTCTGCAGGATGGTGTTTGCCGCAGCATGAGGGGTGGGTCCAGGGTAATGTTCCTGGACCAGAGCGACGTCTAGTCCCAGCTCCTCTGCAACTAGGGGCAGCTCTATGGTGGCTGCCTGTGCCCCCGCCAGATTTATCTGGCCGACGGTGATGCATTTGTTGTTCGCCATTAGTAGTTTGTAGATTCTACTAATCTTCGCTCTGCGTGTTTCCTAGCTGGGCACTCTGTGCTTGCAGTTCGGTGTTCTAGGGCTACTTTTTCGTGTCCGAACTTGTGGCAGGTAGCACAACGACGTATCGTTTCTGTGCAGGCTCCAGCTCCATGTCCTGTGTTCCCACATTGGCCACAAGTAGGCTTATCCGCTTTGCAGCCCTTCTCATTGTGGCCGTATATCTGGCACCGCCGGCAGCATATCTCCGTAACAAAGTCCTCTACCTCAATTACTTCCCATCCAATGTAAAGCTTCTTTTTTTCCACTAGACATTTCCTCAGTTCTGGTTGACATTTGATGACGTACGTGGTTCTTTCGCTATTATTCCTACTCTTTTTGAAAGCCAATTGACAGCTCTTTTGTAACCGCTCTAAGGGCCATTCTGTGGTTTCCCTATGGTTCTGGTCCTTTAGGGCTTTTAAGATGTCGTTCAGCTCATGTTTACCTCCGTCAATATTCCGTAGGGCGACCAGCGGGAGGCGGCCCTTGAGCGGTTCAGCCTTCAACGAACCCGGCATCGCCGCTTTCAACTTGTCCATGTGCTGGGTCGTCTTTGTTTGTACTAGGACAGCAGCTCCAGAAATCTTCTTTACTTTTTCCACTCTTATGTCTAGTGCGGCGGGGGCTATGGAGGTCTTAAGAAGCTTTTTCGTTTCTTCCGAGGTTTTTGTGTCGTTCATGTTCGTAGGGAGGACTTTAATAATCGGTCCGCCCGGGCTTCCACGCACCTTGTCAGCAAAGGAGGGGGGTGGCGCTACCTGATGACACAAGGACACCGCCCTGCGTCTCTCCTCCTCAGCAAGTTTTCGCTCATTCTCCAGAGTGATCCTGAGACCACTAATTTTCGCGTCCCTCACTTCAGCCACTTTCGCCTTTTCCCCTACCATCACAGCAAGGTGCGAGACAATTTCTGAAAGCTTTGCAAGTTCCTCCGACACACGTGTGCTATCCGACTTATTCAATTTGGAGACTGGCGACCTTATGATGCAGTTGATGTGTGCCGCCGCCTTGTTTGCCACGGTAATCCTCCTCTCCAGACATCTTGTGCCCAGTTTGTCGAGCTCTTCCTGCTGGACATCTTCCTCGGGGTCTGTTGAGCACGGCGTCCTAAAATCCATGGTCGGCGTCCCAGAATTGCTTTCCACGGCTTGGGTGTCTTCAAGGTTAAGGGTCGGAAGGCATGGACGGACCGGTCGCCTCTTCTGACGTTTCTTGGCTGCTGACGCAGCCTCTTCCGGTGATAAGAACCTCTTTCCAGCCTTCGGCTGGACGCTGCTGCTGGATGTCCTAGGTGGCGACCTGATCGCGTCTATCATTTCTTCATAGAAGCGCCTCGCCGCGCCCGCAGCCACAGCCTCCACCGCCGAGTCCTCATCCGACGTCGTGTGGTACGTCACCGGGGGAGGCGGAACGGGGGGAGGGGGCGTGCGGAGCAGAGACTTGCGTGGCTGAAATGGCTGCGGGGGTGTAGTCCGCGGAGGCGGTTGCCCGCCGTCCTCGGATTCAGACATGCTGTATGTCCGGGGATGTGCTGGATGCCCGTCCCAGTTCACGTAATGAACTTCGAAATTTATTCAAAATAATGTAGATAAAATAAAATAAGTTGCCAGTTCGTGTAATGAACTTATTAAACCAATATTAAGCTAAAAGTGCCAGTACACGTAGTGAATTAGCAATAGGCCAAATGCTCGTGTCTGTTCTCGTGTTGGCTGGCAACACTTTTGACAGCTGTCACCTGACACCTGTCACACGTCACCCGTCACTCAATGTCAAAAACCACGTTGCGAGCACGCGGTCGCACGTGGTTATCCTAAATATGACTAAAACAATTAAACTAATAAAAACACTTGAGTTATAATACTAAATTAAGCAAATCACAAACTAAATAAGAGCGTCTATTCGCAAAACAACTTAAACTAATGAGTGTTAAGGCACTTACCAAGTGACTTACACAAACACCGCGTCCAAATCGCACACAAATCTTCCTCCTATTCCCTCGGGAGACACGCCTCTACCGAACAGGGACACTAGGGTACACTATAACACACCTGTACGCGTTATAAACACAGTAAGGCAGTAAAGAAAGCGAATAATAATTAATAACGATTTATTACTACGGAGCGCAACCAAAACGATGCGTACGCGTCGGCGGTCGGCACCGAAGTAGCTTATAATGACAGGAATATGTGACAGGACTATATGACAGGAACACTGGAAATATTCCATTCCCGATACTTTTAGTGCAGCCCTCGTACGTCACCAATGGCGGGTTAAAAGTACAACAACATACTGAGTGGCCTCCACATCGCGTTATCGAAAACGCAAGGCACTTGTATAAGAGGCTCACCATTTCGCACATTGCGGGTATAAGTAAATACTCAGGAAAATGATACAATTTTTTATCAAACAACAATGAAAATACGAGGGCGGCACTGAAAATTTCGGGAATCAAGGAAGTGACACAACATTACTATTTAAAAATGTATTTATTGCTTTTCGAAGTATTCTCCGCGAAATTTGACACATTTTTCCATACGATGGAACCAATCAGTGAAGCAACCATTCCAGTCGGAAGTTGGGGTCTCCAAAATAGCCGTTTTGTAGGCGTCCACAGCTTCTTCAGGTGATGAAAATCTCTGACCACGCAATTTATTCTTTATTTTAGGCAAAGTATAGAAATCATTAGGGCTTAGGTCGGGGCTGTACGGCAGATGGTCTAATAATTCTATGATTTCTTGCTCTAAAAACTCTTTTGTTCTGTGCGCGGCGTGAGAACTCGCATTGTCGTGATGGAGGATGATGCGGCGGTTGCAGTTCTCTTTACGGAGTTCAGAAACGACCTGTGGCAAACAAATTTTAGCATACCAATCTGCATTAACCGTTCTTTGTCCCCCAAGAGGAATAGTCGCAACATGGCCGGTTTTGGAGACAAACGTGACCACCATTTTTTTGCAACACTCCGTGAACGAACAATTTTTGTTGGCTTTAACTCATTTTCGAACACCCAAACTCGTGACTGGTTTTTTGTTTCGGGTTCGTACGCGTATATCCAGGATACGATACGATACCTGATACGATGTTGTATACAGCATTTGAGGATCCTGCGTGGAATCTTTAGAGAGTTATGACGCACCAAGTAACGCGAGCCGCTTTTTGCTCTTCACAGAGCAAATGCTGTATCCATCGGGAAAACAACTTTTTTACACCTAATTGTTCATCAAGATTATTTGTATTTGAATCATGCCAATGTCTAAAGTTGCCTGAATGTCGCGGTATGTCACATGTCGATCTTCCTCAATCAGCTTACGCACAGCATCAACATTTTTTTGGGTGACTGCAGTTTTTGGACGACCTTGACAGGGTCATCACTGAGCTTGACACGTCCACGTTGAAATTCAGCAAACCAGCGATAAATTGTGGTTTTGGATTGGGCTTCATCACCAAATGCAGAAATCATCCGGTCAACACACTGTTTTTGTGTTAAACCAAGTCATAATAAATCATTGCTCTAGAATTTTCTCGGGTCAATTCAATTTTCTCAACGACTAAACAAGTTTGACAAGACCTTGTGACAAGACCGAGAATCTTTTTTTAAATAAATAAACGGTATTCGATTTTTAAAACCAAGGAGTTTTAAATTAAAAAGATTTTAATATGACAGGAACAGTGGAAATATTCCATTCCCGATACTTTTAGTGCAGCCTATGTATACCTTACAAAGGCAACTTTTGTGTCATATTATGTACTTTTTATCAGATTTTATTTCAATCCAATACTTAGTTAAATCAAACAAACGCCTTTGCCTCACAATTGTCACTATAAAACATTGGAACAACAATATTTTACTTAAGTAATGTAACTAACGATTGCTTAGCCTTTGTGTTAGTTACCTACTCCAAAATATATACAGAGTGCATTATCACCGAATAATATTTTACCAAACGATAGACCAAAACATTACGTAAGTTATGGCAGTATGCATAGCCAAAAGTTTCTTTAATTTACAGAAAAATAACATGATATCGTTTTCTAACAACTCGCACAATGTATGGACTACATAGAGATGTCACGAATATTCGGCTATTATTCGGTATTCGGCCGAATAGTACGTATTATTCGAAATACCAAATCATGAAAAAAAGATATACATATTACTCAAGATTATATGTATTCATTACCAAATTACTATACTTTAGTAAGTAAAATTAATCAGTGGTAAGTTGTGATGAATAAAAACAAGCTTTTCAGCATTTGTTGGTAGCAAACGATTACGCTTTTCGTCGTAAATGATACCAGCTTCAGAAAATAACTTCTCACTTTACACGCTACTCCCAGGAGAAGAAAGATAAACTTTAGCTTTCGAGAGGTTTGGGTATTGTTTTTCGTTTGCTAACTACCACTTTTAAGGCAGGGCCCGTTCGCGAAATCTTTCTATAGGCGGGGGTGAAGCAGGGGAAGGAAGAGAGCAGGCGCCCCCGCACTCGCCTGCACACAAACGCATTCGTGTGCCGCCCGCGCCCGCTATAAGTAAATGCGGTACGGTCAAACATAAATTTTAATATTAGCGTTATTGTGATGTAAACAAATTTTTTATGCTTCGCATTTTATTGACTTGTAATTTGTCAGATCAAATAAAAAATTATATTTTATAGAACTATTTATTTATTTATACAAATTTCTGATGTCTAAATTTTCTTTCATTAAAATTCCGTAATATCGAGCTGCCGACTAGTAGGTTGCAGTTGTGCAAGGGGCTGTCGATTAGTTCGTTGCATTTGTACAGGAGGTGACTGGTGTTCACTAATACCATCACGTATTGGCATACCACGATTGCGTCTGGAGTCTACTATTTCCGGAAGAATGCATTGCAAGTACAAGCTGACTAATTGTTTTTCTATTTTTTCCCAGAAAGCATCATCCCGTTTTATGTGTTCTACCTTCAAATCTGTATTTTCTCCACTCCATATTGCAAAAAAACATTTTTTTCTCTGGGTAACATGCAGCTGACCCTGCACTTGGTAGGTACTACCAAGTTAGTTGCAATTTACATTGATTTGGTAATTATCTTTTTTTTTATTGAACTTATACATTTGTATTTTATTTTCTATAATCGCTGTATCTAACCCTTTTTTGAAGGCCGTTGTAGGACATTTGACTTCAACTATAATGTCATCGTCGACAAGACCATCAGGCGTTGCACCAATGAAAGGATTTTTTTTTTCTTTATTTAAAGGCCTTACATCGTAAGATTAAGTCGACCTTAAAACATTAATAATTACAAAAAACTTACATCTAAATCCCTTAAATACAATGAGTTGATTACATAACTTAAAAATATATCACTGCATTCAGCCTTAAAATTAGATGACATAATGTTATGAACAAAAAAGAACAAATCGTTCCATTTAGCATGTTGTATATGTTCAAGCCTGATACCTTCGTTCCTCCTACATTCCATGAGCATGTGATAGAGGTCCTCGTATCGGTCACAAGCGGTTACAGTTGGGATTGTCCGTTTTCCCCATAAGATAAATAAAATTATTCAATGGAATGTGGTTTGAACGGAGGCGGAAGGAGAGAGTTAAATCTCTTTTATTGAGATTGGCGTCTGCGAACCAAGGACGTTTCGGTGGTTTGTCTACTAAGGTCCTATACCAAATACCCGAATTTACGGATTTTTGTTGAAAATATTGGTTCCACGTATCAAAACATTTTTTCTTAATAGTTCCTAAATAATCATAGCAAAAAGGTGTCACAACAATAGACATAGGGGAGGTAAGCCTAAAACGGGTACGCTAAGGGACATGTGAAATAAAAAATACTTAGAAACGTAAAATGTACCAAATAGTTTTACTAAAGGAAATGTTTATTTAATATAGTATATAAAAAAAATAACAAACGTAACCATTCTCTTCAACAATCTTAGAAAAACAGAAATTAGGAGACCCTTCCAAATACCCGTTTTGCCCTTATAGGGGGCCTAAATCAGGTACCTCATCAGGGCATAACGGGTAAAGGCTATATAATGAGAACAATCAACTTATTTTTATAGTTTTACAATATTTATTAACATAAAACCACTTATATTTTCATTTAAGCGTCTTAAATTATTAATCAGACTCATATTCAATCTTATCTTGTTTAAACTATAAATCATCTTTGGCAACAAACAGCTACTAAGAAGAATTTAAAAATAAACTAGAGTACCTATTGTTATTTTTATAGTTTTACAAAATACTTTAACATGAGATCACTTATATTTGCTCATTAAAACTTCCTAAATGTTTAATTAGACCCGTATTCAATCTTTAATCTTGTTTAAATTATAAATCATCGGTGGAACAAAACAACTAAATAAAAACTAGTAAATAAGAATTAAATAAAAACTAAATTACTCTTGGCAGGCATCACAGTAATAATTGCCTCTGCCAGAATAAGAAGTGCACGCTTCGTGAGCCCACATGTCACAATCGTCACACCTGATCCAATCTTCTAGAGGTGGTTCAGTATATAGATCAGCACAGACTAAGCAAGCGTATTCAGTTTTGTCATTCTGACTGTTTTTTGGACCACGTTTGGATCTTACCTGTCTCTTGTTGGTATTACTACAACAAGCTATTACTTCCTTCTTATTAGTGCTGGGTTCCTTTAAATTTTTCTTCACTGCCTTAAGTTTAGTGTTAGTAGGTTTCTTCTTTTTGTTTTCTTTTTCCCTTAGTTCCTCTTTTACTGGTGTGCTTGTTAGTATTTCAGCCTTTTGTGCCTTACGTTTTCGTGTAGTTATATTCGGTGTGATTTGAGGGAGTGGTCTGATGTCTATTGGAGTTTTATGCTGTTTTATTGGTGGTGACGGCTGCATTTCCGGAGTTGTGGGCCTGTTGACTTCAGTAACCTGTAACTCCAAGTCTGTGTCAGCTACTAGTGGCGGAGAATTGTTGGACTGCATCTCAGATGCTGTTTCTTCAGTTTGTCCTGCTGTCACTTCTGCTGTTTCGCTTAAAATAGTCGGTGTTTCTGTAATATCGGTGTTATCGTTAGTAGGTATCTCGATATTCAACACAGCGGGTTGAATATTTGCCGACTCCTCATTTCCAGTAACTGGCTCCGGCCTGTCTGTCAAAGTAGATGGCATATAATCACTTTCGTCAAATACGTTCCGATTGGTTGGCCAAATGCCAGTAGATGAAAACCCTTTTATTGCGTTATGGGCACTGGCCGCTTTCATGTAGGCTTCACCAAACAATCTGGCCACGTCATACTGTGAAATAATGCGCCCGACGTGGGTACGCTGAAATACCGAAACAGCTTGTTCGAAATAATTTTTAAGTGGTCCGTAAACACACGTATCCAAAGGCTGTAATCGGCGCGTTGTGTGTGGTGGAAAATACACAAAAATCACATTGTTCTTTGAAGCATAATCCAGCACTTCTAAATATTTATGTGACACGTGATTGTCCATTACTAAAATTATTTTTTGCTCACTAGTTGGCCTAGTCATAGCCACAAAATGTCGAAGCCAGTCTAAGAATGTTGGGCCATTTATCCAGCCGTTGTCTGTGCAGCTTGCGACTGATCCAGGTGGAGCGCCATCTAGAAGTCTTGGCACCATTCGCTTTCTCCCAAAGATTAAAAATGGGGGTATAAACGCACCTGCTGCATTGCAACAGCAAACCTCTGTTGTGAGTTTACCACGCTCGACACTAGATATCACACCAACCTGGTTTTTTCCTGATCTACTAAGAACTCTAGGCGGCTTGTTGCTATTAGTCTGAATTCCAGTTTCGTCAACATTGTAAATGCGCGTCGCGTCAATTTTATGTTTATCGATCTCTCCCTCTAGCAAATCGAAAAACCTCTGTACTTGTGGTTTGTTAAAACCCCTAGCGCGTGCTAATGACGTCGGTTCTGGACGGCGTAGACTTAAATCAGGATGTCGTACTTTAAACCCAATGTACCAATCTTCACCTGCCATTCCATTTTTGAATGGGTGTGGAATATTGTTGTTTTCGGCATATTGGTACACGAGTTCTAAAAATTCTTTCTTGGTCAGTCCAAAAAACAAACCTTCCATATGAAACACATATTCAAGAAGCTCGAGTTCCTGAGGATCCGTGAATACAGTTGTGTACCTGCCAAGTTTCTTCTTCGGGCATCCTTTTTTGATGTGCCGCTGCAACGTGGATAAGTTTATACCGTACTTCTTAGCCGCACCCTTCACTGAGGTTTTGCTAGCTTCTTCCATAGCAAGTTTCATAACTGCCTCGTCCCATGATGCATTAGAGGTTTTTTTTTTATATTTGTTAACCATCTAGAATAAAACAAACCAAAAATCTTAATTATAACCTCATTTCAACCACCCAAACTACTTACATGACCATACTAGGGCAAATCGGGTACATACGCGTTTTACCCCTACCCGTTATGCCCAAACGCATGTTTTTATTTTTAACCGCCATAACCTCAAAACCAAATGCAGGAATGCCACAAGTTTTTTTAATTTAGATGCATAATTCCTTACAAAATCACAACACAAAACTTAAGTAAACATAATCCATACAATATTTGAGTATTCACTTTTACCAAAAGTCATTTTTTTTAGTAAAACCATCAAAAATATTGTTTTCAATCTTACCTTGCAAGCGCTTGCGTCACAGCGGAGGGCCGACTGCCTGTGATTGGCCGACTGTCACGCCACCTCGCTGCACTCGTACATTCTCACTAATAGACGTAACACGCACACAAACAAGCATACCCGATTTAGGCGGGGTACCCGATTTAGGCTTATCTCCCCTACCGACGGATCGTGCCGCACTCGCCAAAGCGTCAACAATCTCGTTTCCAGAAATACCTACATGAGAGGGCACCCACTGCAGGCGAACATTAACCCCATTACGTATTAGATTTTAAATACATTTAATAACGAGGAAAGCTTCGGGCCTTCCCGTGCTACCTTTACTACAAGACATCAAATGTAAAAGTCCACTCTTAGAATCAGTAACGACGACGACACGTCGATAGGTAGTAGTTTCCATGTATTGCAATGCTTTAAGTATGCCTATTATTTCTACACTCATGATCGGAATGATATTATTGTCAATTAAAAATTGACCTTTGGTCTTAGATTTAGAGTTGTAAAATGCACAACCTGCGAAGTCAGAAGATTTCGAACCGTCCGTGTAAATGTGTACGTAGTTACAGTATTTAGTGGACAGTAGCTCAACACTAACCGCTTTAAGTTTTATCGGGGACATTAACTTTTTAGCCCTATGTACGAGCGGAACTTCGGTAAAACATACGTCCTGAAATGGATTATCGTAACTATGTATATCGAGTTCGTATGGAGGCCAAATGTCGTATCTCGAGATTGATAAGTGATTAAGATTCTTGTAACTTTCGACGATCACAGGAAGACCGTTCCTGTTCCAATAATAAGTTCCGGAATCAATCTCACTTATAAAATCGACCACAAGTCATCAAATAATCGTCGCGGCGCGAAAAAGTTTTAATAAAAAATTTGTCAGATAAAAATTGTCTTCGAATTCTTAAAGGAGGTATGCAAAGTTCGTTTTCTAATACGTGAACAGGCGTAGTCTTGATAAAACCACCGCATTGCCTCAGTGACTGGTTCTGAATAAGATCCAATTTGCTAAGAACGTTCCGATTGGCGTTGGCGAATACGACACCTCCATATTCTAGTCGACTTCTGATAAGACTTATATACAATTTTCTTAGGTGAATGGGATGAACTCCCCATTTGAAGCCACTGACACAACTTAAAATATTATTGTACTTTATACATTTTTGGTGCGTCTCGTTAATGTGTTTTTTCCAATTCAATCTATGGTCGAACCGAATACCTAAAAATTTTACAAACTTAACAATCTCTAAGGTAACATTATACAATTTAATTTCGACAGAGGGAACGCGATATTTTCGGGTGAAGATGCATATTTTAGTTTTACTGAGTAACAACTGTAAACCGATTTCGTTTAAGAGTTTTTCAAAACTATTTAGAGTCTCCTGCATTAATGAAGCACAATCGGTGATTTCTTTACTACTGCAATATAAAACAAAATCATCCCGCATACTGGCCAATTTTTAATTTCGGGGAAGCCAAAACTTTAATTTTAAGTGATCCAATATTAAATAAAATCGGGGACATGGGGTCCCCCAGTGCCAAACCGTCGCGACAAATTCTCACGATCACCTCACCGTTCATCAATTTATAGACAATTAACCTACAACTGAGAAATTCTCGTACATAATTGCAAATATGCACATCGACACCGAATTCGACGAGACGCTCGGTGAGCACCTCGACCGATACACAATTGTAGGCATCCGCGATGTTCGTAAATGCACACAAAAGGAATTCTTTTTTATTAAAACTGAGTTCCACATCCATGGCGAACCGCGCGAGGCCGTCCGAATAGGAGCGTCCTCGACCAAAGCCTATCATATAATCGGGAAAAAATTTGTTTCTTTCGAAAAATTGTTCCAATCTTTTGGTAATAATTTTATTAAAAATTTTGCAAAGACAATTAATCAGCGATATCGGACGATACTTTAAATCGGTACCGGTGCGTTTAGGTATAGCGATGACTTTAATGTTTCGCCATTGATGAGGAATCTAACTATCACTAAAAATAAACGTGTTACATTTCGATTCAATGTCCGATTCGTACCCTTCCCAATCTGCTCGTTTAACGTTTCGTTTTGAAAAAATTTTACATAGCGCATGGTTTTTAATCATCATAAGTCATCATCATATCATAATAAGTAGATGATCACTACCAAAATTTTCGTTAGTGACTGTCCACGAACACGCCAGCACCAAATTGGAGCTGGCGAAGGAAATGTTCGGAGAAGAACAGATTATTCTGTCGTGTACTTTTGAAATACGGGTTGGGCTCCCATCGTTTAAGAAGGAAAAGTTGTGGTCCGAGCAAGATTCTGCAATCATACGACCTCTGCCGTCAGTAGTGTAGGACCAGGAAACATGGTGAGCATTGAAGTCACCTCCTATTAGGGTTTTACGGCTAAAGAGAGAGAACAATTCGTCAAAATCTCTCTTCCTTATCCTAACATTACTCGGTGAATACACACCTAATACGTATTGAAGTGAACTTTGAATAATCAATTCTACACACAACATGTCGAGTTTATTCGATGGTAAATTTAATTCTTTTACTCTAGCTGGAAGTGAGACATGCACTAAAATAATCAAACCACCGAACCCGTCATTTCGATCCTGTCTGAAACAGCAGTAGCCCGATACGTTGAAATTTCTATCGCTAGAAAGCCACGTTTCTGAACAAATACATATATGAACACTTTCCCTGCTCAGAAACGTCTCTAATTCAGCTTTCTTCGGTAAAATACTACGGCTGTTCCATTGTACAATTTTAAGATTCATGATGTTAATATGTGCTAAGTTTTTTAATCATACGAGTAATCCGATTTTTAACTTTTCTTGCCGAAATTTCTTTTATAACTTCTTTTAAAATTTTAACTAATTGTCCAATATCATCCGTGTATGTTAAGCTTATCTATAGAATATTTTCTTTACCGTACGATTCATCTAAGAAACTCATAAATTCTTTAATCGACATGGGGTAATCGCCGCTTTCCAAAATCTTTTCAATTTCTGTAATCTCCGAGGGTTGTATATCGATCGTCCGTTTTTGTTTTTTAGCAACTTTCTTAGCCGGGTCAGTGTCGTCGATGGGAACTTCGCTCGAGTCGGACTCACTCGTAGCCTCGTTATCTGTCAATAATATTTCTGTAGGAGCGGGCGCGCTTTGCGACGATTCGGTCGTAGTAGGCGGGTGCGGTCTTTTGAAAGTTACGGGCGGACGGAAATTATTAGGGACATTCAAAATATCACTAACGTTGTTAGCGGGATTCCAATTCTCATTCGACTTTGTATTGCCTGGACACTTATTAGCGACGTGACTTTCTTTTTTGCATAAAAAGTACGTCATCGAGTCTGAGGACACGTAAATCCAGTAGGATGTACCGTCAAAGTCCACCTGAATACGTTCAGGCAAAGTATTATGACTTCCGGTGGAACATAAGCCTGCCGACGAAAACTGAGTATGTGATTAAATCCGGGCTCAGTGATACCGGCCCGGATAAAAGATACCGGTGAGGCCAATTCTATCTTCATCTCGGTTAACTTCGCTTCGATTACATTGTGCGGTATTATCGGACATACGTTAGACAATATGATGCGTTTATTCCTCGTTATCAGAGGACGAATCGGTACTTTCATATTGTTTAATACGATACACTGATGGACGTCTGTTAACACTTCGGCGACTTCCTTAGTTTAAACGAATAGGCATACACGGTTATTAGACATCCTACTGAAAAATCTAATTTTTGCGGGATCGATAATTTTACCGAAGGCGTAGGCATAGTCTTTTATTTGCATGTCGTCTATCGCGTCTACGATCACTGCTTGTTCTTTTGTCGGGAAAACGAACGATTGTGTAACAGAAGAATAACTTTTGGGTTCCATCGTTCCCGTAGTCAGAAACGATGAGCGAGTAAACACTCGGACCGATAAGCGCGGGCACCGGGCGCGGTGCGGTGCGCTCGTTAGGGTTGCCAACATTTCTCCGGCGAAATATAGTATTTTTCAAAATAAACTATAAAAAAATATAGTACACTTCTAAAAAATATAGTATTTATGGAAAAATAAAAAAAAATATTCAATGAAATATTATTTATTTATTTATTTTTATAAAAACTATATTTTTTTTAACTTCTTGCATTTTTTAACAATAATTTATCTGAAATAAATGTGTCATATGCTTTATTTCATTCAATTTTAAGATTAATATAAATTAAAAGCTCATTTTTTATTAATGAGATACTACTTCTGCTTCTCTCTTCCCGCCATTTCAAATTCATAACCGAAAATACCCTTTCTGTGAATGCCGAAGTGGCGGGAATACGAGTAGAGAGCGGGAATACGAGTAGAGAGCGGGAATACGAGTAGAGAGCAGGAATACGAGTAGAGAGCAGGAATACGAGTAGAGAGCGGGAATACGAGTAGAGAGCAGGAATACGAGTAGAGAGCAGGAATACGAGTAGAGAGCAGGAATGAGATCATTTTAAATAAATTGGGTAAGTTATTCTCAGTAGTTTTAAAAATATGCTGCCACTTTTGCCCTGTATTTTTGTCATTAAACTCACTACAATCTTTTACTTTTGCTAAAATTTCATTTAATATTGTTATTTCAGAGTAAAGGTCATCCATTTCGATACTCAATTTTTCTCGTAAATTTAGAATTTCTAATATTGTCTCACAGTCATTAAATGTAACCTCTTGTTTTAAAATAAAGTTTTGGATTTTGCATAGCCAATTGCTTTCATTGAAATCAAACCATTTATTTAGATAGTCTAAACACTTATTAATGAAAATCAGAAAATTCTTTTGAATTTCATTACTTTCTGTGGGAGATTTTGATTCCAAAGACTGCAACATTTTTTTATGTTTCATAACCAAAAAACTTATCCTTTTTTACGTTTTTCTAGCGCCGATTTTAAAGTTGACATAATATTATACACATCTAAGTCTGTAATCTTATTGCCTTCTAATTGTTTAACAGCTTTATGAAAGTTATGTAAAAAATGGCTTGCAAAATTAAAAAAAATTTGAACTTTACTATTCCCATTGATTTCATTCATCATCAAAATATTTTGAATATGTATAGGACAGTCCTCTAAACTAAGTTAATGAAAATAATCATTAAAAGCCTTCCAATTCAAAAGTATGTTGTCCACACAAGTTAGCAATGAAAGCCATCTAGTACCAACATGTCGTTTCAATTCATGCCATTCACCTTCAACAGCAGCAACAAATGTTTTAAGTTGTTCTCTACGAACTGCGGAAACTGAAAAATGGCTGTAGATTTTTAAAATAATATTTTCGATATCAACTCTTAAAAAATTCATCGCATGTTTACCGTGTTATGCACTATATGTGCATGACAATTGCCCTTTAACACATTAGGAGCCACTTGTTTAATATTTTTATAAAGAGAATGGTGAATAATAAAATTTGCAATGGTGTTGTCTGCACTCAGACCGGACACTATCAAAGGAAAGGTTGTGGTTAGATAGTGAACTGTTAATAGCATCAAACATTCCATTTGCAGATTCATCACAATTTTCGTAAAATTTTAATAATTTATTTTGTATTCCATTCTCAATGTCAAAATATTGAACAACCAAAGGGAATAGTTTTATGTTCTTTTTATTACTAGCATCTGTTTGCAAACAAAAATAAACATCAGACTTCTTTAAATCATGCAGCAGAGTTTGTAAGGCATAAGGTCCCAAAACCTCGTTAACGAGTGCTTCAATTTTTGTGCGGCCTAATTGTAAATTTAAAGCAGTTTTAGAATCTAAATAAATAACTTTGTTTAGTTTTACACCACAGTCCATGCTGTTATATGACAGGTTGTGCTTTACAGTATGGTAGGTTAAAGCAAGTTCACTGGCTGTAATTTTGTCATCACAGGTAGGCACAGAAGAAGAAGAGTCTGAATTACCAAAAAAGTTATCTAATGTAGAAGTTTTTTTGCAAAGCTGAACTTTAAGTTTGTGTTGCTTTGTTTCACTATGTTGTTTAATCTGCAATAAGGTATAAAGCATCTCAAATACCACCACCAATTAGTGATGAACATCCACATAAAATCAGGCAACAATTTAATTAAAAAAAAACAAAGCAACAGACAAGAGAAGATATCTATTAAAACAAAACAACATAAAATAACTCACCTGGCCAATGCCACATTTCCCGATAGAAAATGTTACATTACATGGCTTACATTTTACATTGTAGATATTTTGGGGATCATTAGTAATCCAGTCATGCTGTCTTTCCCACTCAGGTTTATATTTCTGAAGTATTTTCTGTATTTTACGCTTTTTAATCGGTGTTAGCGCTGCATTTAAACTTGACACATCACTTTCACTTTCGTCATCAGTACCACTTTCTTCCATGACTACTTATTTATTTAGGACTTCAACTTCTCAAAAGAAAAACAAATCTAATTGAAAATAGCGCTATAATGCTCCAAAGAGAAAAATAAACACCAAAACAAATTATTACGAGGTTTGGGTTTTCACTTGGCTTTGGGTTGTCACTTGTCAATATCATGTTATGTCATATGTCAATTGTCAATGTCAATTTGTACAATTTGTCAAGTGTCAACTTATTTTTTAATTATTAAGTCAAGTCATATGTCGAAGCGCGTTTATAAATTAAAAAAATAAGAATTATTTGTTTCAAGTTAGATTTCAGTGTTGAAAATATAGTATTTTTGCGTACTATATAATAGTTCAACAGTATATAGTACGCAGGCTCGAAATATAGTACAATACTATATATTATAGTACGGTTGGCAACCCTAGCGCTCGTCGGTAACACGCGTAAATGTAATTACTAACAATAAGCGCACGTGTAGTCTCAGCGCTGTATCGAAAGCAACTGAAAGTATATTTATTATCAATAAATAATCCACACGGTTTGATTTGCAAATTCAATTGTTTGGCTAGTTGTTCAATTGCGAGCTTTTCGTTTTCAACTCCGTGCGCAATGGAACTAACATGGGAAATATTTTCTGTGTATAATATATTTTTATCCAAATTAGCACAACTTGAATTTTTCTTTTTTTTTTATAATCTTGCCGAAATTAGAAGCAGTGATCATATTCTTTATAATCTCGACCCAATCATAAGAATCTCTTTGCAAACTGTTTTTTTTTGTATTTTGTCCTTGTTTTTTGTTAAATTTTTCAAATTTAAAAAAAAATCGTTTTTAACTTTATCAAACTCTTCTTTTGTCATGTCAGGGGCAGCACTATTAGAACCATATTCATTTTGTGATTGCTTGTTAAGTAAATTACGTAATCGATTTTTTTTAATGGGTGTTTTCCATGCCTTTTTTAGATTTCTTCTCACTTCCATCTTCTTCAAAGACGTCTTCGGGCTTTTCCCAAGATGTTTCTTCTGCAACGTATATCTCGGTAATTTATTATTATGTAATACAACAGCTGCAGCACACCTTCCTTGATACGATCGTCTTGTAGAAAAATTTATTCTTTACCCACCCACGATCTTCGCCACAATGCTGTTGAACCTTTCGACTGTGTTCGAGTCTACATCTTCTACTAGACTTTTGGATTTAGAAGCAACACTTCCAACAATTACTTTAAGCCTAAACTAAAAGGTTGAATTCGATTGTTCCATACTGCTAACTAGAGTCTTTTCTTTATTACAGTAATAATCCTTACAACTTCGATGATCGCCAAACGCGTGATTTATTAAATTCGTGATGTCCCTGTGTAAATTCTGAATTTTTTCAATTGGGTCTTTTGTTTTCTTCTGTTTTTTGATCGACTCTATCACAACCTTCCTAATAATCATAATTTTAGGATCAGTTAATAATTTTCTATACTTTAAGGGGTATTTGACATCCTTAGTTGCAGCTCGCTTACATAGATTACGTAGGACGTGGTTCCGGCATTCTATTTTTTTTACAGTTGTGTTAGGCTAAGGGTTTTGTGCCAAAATTTTAGCATATGTGGCCGAGTCACCAACAGCAATAAGCCGTTTGTATATAATATTATACATATCGATAGACTGTTTAAAGCCTTCACTAATTATTTCGGCTTCCATTCCAGATGAAGACCCTTCATAATTTTTATAGCAGACGTGTTCTTTTGGAGTCATACTTTTTTTCTCAGCACGTGCGCATATAATACAGTATTTGTTTTTGACGACCATGAATAAAACTTCACAAAATTTACGACCAATTATCGCAGCAGCTTCTGACAGTGCTTTATAATTATTTCCATAAATTCTTGCACTCCAACAACCATCAGCATAGACATCTATGAGCGCAATACCGTTTTTAATTTGTCCTTCTGCTGTTACGGGTGAAATTAAAATAAAAGAGAGGTTTCCCGTGACAATATATATATTAAAAAAATAGGGGGTCGTGGGCAGAAGGCCGTACGGTCTGGTCTAGCCTCTTGGTGTCTGAAGGGGGGGCTCTAAACCACGAGGGAACTTAGCTGAGGAATCCAGGTCTTGAGTCCAGGAGTCTAGCACGTGGCGAGAGAGCGAGATGGGGCTCCAACTTCTGGAAGCGTCTCCCTGTCACCGCTGCGTCCGTTCGTCGTAGATAGTTCGTCCGATTTCAAAACCAAGTTTCAGTCCGGTACATCTAGCGGCACTTTGAACTCCAGACGTGGGAAAATAGCTGGGTATAAGCCCTTTTAATCGGTGCCTCGAACCCGATATGTAGGTCCCGTACCGTAGTTGGCGGTGCTTGTACCCGTAACGAAGTTCCCGTGGTACACGGAATTAAGAAATATAATTATTATAACTTGTATCTAGAAAAACTTCAACAATAAGATTCGGCAGGCGAAAAAAAGGCCCTGTCAAATCGCGACTGTCATAATGTTTTTTTTCTGTAACTGACAACTAGCGGTAATGCGTAATCCAAATGCCACAATAAACGAAAAAATTGGAGATGAAGCTCCAGTTAGAAACTTTTGCCAATAGATGGCGTCGTCTAACGTAAATTAACTATTAAAGTTAGCAATAACAGCCAATAGATGACGCTAGGCGCGTCGTTATTAGCTATAATAATACGTTAAAATGTAGCTATGCCGCAGCTTCCATCTCTTCAACAGCCGTTTCTTCCCATTTATCAAATACAGTGTCTTGGACTTTCAAAAAGTATTTTTCAGTAAATATAGGCACGTTGATCGTTGATGTTATCTCTTCGAATTGCGAGTAACCCATCCCAGAACTTATTATACCTTGAACAGCACCGAAATTAATGTCCACGTTATCCTTAGGAATAGGATCCTCCGAATAAATATAAAACGTAGACAGGCACATTTTACACTTCAATTTGAATTTAGACAGCAATCCACGTCGCTGTTCACCTATCAAACTCAAAATTTCAAATAACAGTTACTTACATAACGATTTATGATTTACGATATCTTTAAGTTTATTAAAAAAGTACATTATATCTATAAATCGTCTTCCACTTATAGTCGCGTAATTTTTCTTTTCTTCAGGTCCGACAAAAAGTTCTTCATCTATTAGATTGCTGTAACAAAATAAATAAAAATAGGTTAACAATATAATATGTTGATAAATACGAAAAAAAAAATCATACTGCATTTTATTATTTTAATTACGTCACATAATTGGGAACTTACTCAAAATGAGCTTCCAGCACTGAATCAGAGACAGATGCATTGATATCGTGTTCATTACTGAAACAAAAAAGTCAAACCTTCGAATAAAACTCATCTATATCTATCTATACTAGTATATAAAAAGAGGAAAAGTTTGTTTGTTTGTTTGTATTGAATAGGCTCAAAAACTACTGAACTGATTATCATTCTGAAAAATATTAGACATCCTTCCGAAAATTGCTAAAATTTGCCATAAAATTACGTAGACAAATACGTATTACATAAAATATAATTGGGTAAGGCCGCCAGAATTGTCAAATACATCACAAAAGTAACACAACAGATTTTGTGTTACCGTTACACAAATGTAACCCAAAAGTAACACAATTTTTGGGGGTAAAGGTGGTTTCATAATGGTTAAATAAATAACCTACAATTTTTATTTTTTTATTTCTGTAAGGCGATATAATACAGGATAAAATTTGGACGTGCAGTGTTATGGAGTAATGAAATACGATTTTTAACGATGTTCTTGCGTAGGTACTCTTAATAAAAAAATTGAAAATACATATAAGTATGTAACATTCATATTCTGGCCATCCATAACTAAAAGTACCGAAACTGACTTAACTTATTAACTAGCAACAATAGAATTGTGCAGTAATTATTTGTTGTATTTTTATGTAAATACGAGTAATATCAGATTATTAGAGGCGTACAGTATCAAAACCAAGTTTTATGATGTAACCTACCACAAATGCTGCAACCTTGCACAACATTTCAGGTGTATGAATATACCTAAAATATTAGTCGAATGTAAAAAATAAAAATATTTTTATGTTTAGAGGTATCTACACCTAAAAACCTACTACTACTATACCCTACCCTACCTATAGGTAGTAACCTACTTAGTTATTATGTTAGTTATTATGTTATTGATTATTTTAGGAAAAAGAAAAAATGTTTTTTCTTTTTCCCTTATTTATTAATTGAAGTAAGATAAGAAAAACAATACAACGAAATAGGTATTGTCCCTATTCTATGACATTAGCAAAAGCCCCCTAAATCTAATAGTTATACTTAAAAGTAGGTATGTAGGTATAAAGAGAAAAAAAAGGAAAGTTAACTTCACTTTATTTCTTTTTTTATATTTATTATAATATTTTTTTTACTTTTTAAATTCTTTATTGTAATTACAAAATGAAATAAAAAAAAACATAACCTAAAAGGCGGTAAGTTCTCATTAGGACACATACAAATTAAAAAAATATCTTAGGAAATGTTATCCAAAGACTGGCAAAATAAACACCCAAAGCATGTACATTGTAGATTCTTACAAACTAAAGGTTAGAAATAAATTGCGTCTGCTGGGTCATGTAATTTATACTCCTCTAGTTTATCTGATATTTTATCAATTTCAATTATTTTTACTATTAATATTTTTGGTACAGTATCTCTGTCAATTTTTTTAGGCTTTTTAAATTTGATCTCGCCTTTATTACGTGTAGATAAGATGCGACGTCAAAAGTTTGGTCAGCATTAACGGCCGTAATTGTTCCAATGTAGTATTTCCGTGTCATTCCTGGCATAATAACGTACCAAAACTTTATTATTCACAGAATAATCGTAAGCTGTCTGTTCACTTGCAGTATTTTGTGAACTTGGTATTTTATCTGACAACACTGGATCATTGTTATTCGTTATTTTAATCATTGAGTGTTCAAATATTGGTGGACGTGACGCCTGTGAATCCGAAATAAGTTGGCTGGAATCACTAACAGGGAGAAGTGAAGCTGGTTTTGAAGAAAAATCGGGTTGATATTGGTTTTTCATTTTAGAATCACATAGGTCTATGTTGTCCCATTTTGTAACATCATATGACATCTGGTCGTCAAAGTCATCTCGGACTGGGACACTGATATAATTATTACATGTACTTATTGGTCTTGCCAGTTCATAACACCCAAATGGTGTATTTTCAATGTCGCTTTCTATTTCAATGTCCATTATACTAGTTTTCGTCTTCTTCAGAGTTTTTGCCAAATCTCCTTTATTTAAAGCCATGTTAGATGTTTCCGCCCCAAATAATACATTACTCATAGATAAAACATTTATAGGAACCTTTTTCGCAGATTTTAAAAGACTTTCACTTTCATGATCAGATGATTTGGATGTTTGGAGACATTGTGGAAGATCACTTTTACATACAGCCACAAATGGTAAATTTTCATTGTTAGTCTTGGACACTTCACGCAATAAACGGACCTTCGATGCCAGCGTTTTCTATTTCGTCTTCTTTTTTAGTGCTGTATTTATGAGGTTTAAACTTAATTCTTTTAATAATTGCGGCTGTTTTAATTTAAAATTTGAATGATCGTTAGAAATTTGAGATGGTTTCTTTATAATTACCGTTGACAAAATATGTATTTTTGTATTAGGATTGACGCGCGTTGAAGTTATGCCAGAGTTTCCATCAAGATTGCCGCCAGATTCATTTTCATGCATTTGTAAATTCTAATCAGCAATCATAGAACTATCAGACAGATAATCATCATCACAATCACTTTCAGCGAATTCAATTTCCATACTTGTGTCATCTTCTGATGATGAGCTGGATTGCTTACGATGTCGTTTGGTTTTCTTTTTTGTTATGATGTGATATGATTTTGATTAATGTGAAATTTATATTGTTTTTAGGACTATTACAGCGCTTTCTTTTGCGTTTGCTTTTAACAATTTTATTTATAGTAGAAAAATCATGGAATGTAAGTGAATGACAGGCACAAGATTCACGAATATCTCTGCAAAAACAGCTCAGATCTCTATACTGAATTTTGTATGGTCCACAGGTTATTAATTGATGGATTTTCATAGTCCCAGGTATAGGCATCAGATTCTCAACAATCAAAGGATCTAAGGGTTTAATACTTTCAGCTGGCACGTAAAAAATCTTGATCTTGGTTCCTGTAGATAACAAAGCATCATATGCCGCCTTGGCGTCGAGTATATCTAGTCCCTGAGCTGCCTTCATATCGAGGGTACGTTTAATAGCTCCTCCAACGCCATCAGCTGCACCTTTACCGTGCGCTGCTTCGAAGAATTCTTTCACTGTTTTTTTTCTTTTGGTCTTCAAATTTTTGAGGATTCGTAGATAAAGCGTAGACTACCATAGTAAAACCGTCTCAGACAAGGAGAGTATAACTATAATTATCGCTCCGCCATGTTGACTAACGAAAACGTTTCTATTTAGTACATTTTATTTAATTTTTTAATTACCGAATCATTTATTAAAAAACTATTCGGTTATTTTGTTAGAACTATAAAAAAGCTATTCTTTTTGTAAAAAAAATTTTTTTGTAAAAAAATTCTTTTTGTTCGGTTATTTTGTTACTATGTTTCTTTTTGAGTCTACATGGGTCAATCAACTTTTAAGTGTACATCAATGATAAATTTTATTTTTTTAATTTTATTTGATTTTTTTTATATTTTAACATTTTTTCTTTAGATAATTATTTATATTTTAAGAATTCACATAGAGCAGAACGATTTATTTAAATAAAATAGTAAATTTGACTCCGAAATCCACATGACTCTAGTAATTAAGATAGTCCCTTGGACAACTAACTAAATAGACTTCTGAACCATTTGAAATTCAGTCAAATTGTGAACCGTCACTTTATTCTCACTAATTATAGGATGGATTTCAATTTGTCTTCCATAAATAAAAGACGTGACTTTTATTTAATTGATAAGTTATTTCCAATTATATTGTCTCCTGGACAACGACAAACTTTAAATGTAACGAACTTTTCATAAGTAAAATTGACGATAATGTGTCTTTAGGAGACAGGGACAAAATGGTTGTCCAGTGGACATACAGGGTGTTTTGCACATGGACCGACATGATTTTTTGGGGGGTGGGGGGGGTCATGTGCTATTTTCCCCCGTGAGACCCAATAACCTAAGTCTCACGGTAGTCTAGATATGTTTTTTTTTAATTTTTTTGAAATCTACCCGAAATCTTGCCTTTAAATCGTCCTAACTTTTTTGTTTGTGGTTATAATACCACAAAACAAAGTATGCTTGTATTTTACAATGTTTTCTAATTCTAAATAAATCATTACATGTTACAATTGATATCCACAAAAAAACTTCTGAGCTTTCAAAGTGGTAAATCGGTGTAAATGTTATGAAAAGTGACAACTTATCAATTCATTTAAAAAAAAACTAAAGCTCATTTTGAATTTAGCTTTTTTTAAAAAAGTTCTTTACTTATTACCCTTTCTAACGATATGCTACATGATATAAGAAACCATTCTTAAAGTGGTCAAATTAAGCTTCGTTTGCCTGAACACGCACTCTAACAATGTAACTGGTTTGAACAATGTAACCAGTCAACGCGGATTATCAAGCAGCAGGTAAAAAGTTAGTCCCTTTCTTACTAGTAGTACAGTTATTGTTGTCTTTGTCTATCGAGTTGAAAGTGAGTGAAGGTCACTTGCCGGGAATCAGTCGAGATTACTCTGCGATTCGAAGTGCCCGTACTTTTCCCGTTGTTCTATCGTAATCAAATTAAAGTCTTGTTATTGTTTTTTTGTTAAATCTGTTGTTGAACTGTTACGTTTTTGTTGTTTATCTTTGCGTATTCGTTACAATGGCGAACTTCAGTAACGAGGAGTATGCTGACATGATGTTGGCGTATGGTAAAGCTGATTGCAATTCGCATGAAGCGCGAAGAATTTATCAAGAACGCTACACTGATCGACGGTTACCTCACCACGAGACCTTCTCAACTACCTATCGACGTCTGAGGGAGACCGGAAACTTAAACTTTCGGGAGCCCCGAGTGAATGTGAGGCAACATAATGTTGAAGTTGATGAGAGAATCCTTCAAGCTTTTGATGACGATCCTACAACAAGCATACGAGTTGTTGCTGACGGACTTAACGTATCAGTTTGGAAAGTCTGGTCCGTTCTTCGGGCAGATGGAAGGCACGCATTTCATTACACTCCTGTTCAAGGTAACAACTTACAGTACTTACTACTTATTTAAAATGTGACATTAAAACATTTTACTTGATTTCAAATCTTAATGTGTTCACTTTTACTCTTATTATTTTTTATTTTTTATTGTTGTAATTGTTTCGTTGAATTCCTTTCTTGCTATGTTTCTCGGACAACTGAAGAAGTTCTTTGCGTGAGCTCAATTAAAAGAAAGAAATATCGCGTTTATGCAGTTATTACCACAAACTCACGGATTTCATTCATTGTTCCAGGTCTCGAAGAGGGTGACAATGCAAGACGGTTAGAGTTCTGCCGATTTTTATTGCACACAGATGTTGAAGATAGCGACTTTTTGAAAAGAATTTTATGGACTGACGAGTCAAATTTTAGCCATGAAGGCATAGCAAATCTGCACAATTTGCATCACTGGGAGAAAAGGGGCCAAAATCCGCACAAAAAAAGGCAGACTTCCTTTCAGCGAAAATTCAGCGTAAATGTTTGGGCTGGTGTTATTGGGCGAAATCTTGTCGGCCCATATTTTTTGCCAGAACGACTCAATGGAAACAATTATTTAGAGTTTCTTCAAAATGATTTACCTGAACTGGTACTACCAGTTTTAGAAGATGTGCCAATTGTTTTTCAAAATGATGGCTGTCCGGCACATTACCAACGAACGGTACGAGAGCATTTAAATAATGCATTTCCAAACTCGTGGATTGGTAGAGCTGGCCCCATTCCATGGCCAGCACGGTCCCCAGATTTAACACCCCTGGATTTCTACGTATGGGGACGTGCAAAAGAGTTAGTGTATGCAACAGAGGTGCCCACAAAAGAAATTTTAGTGGAACGAATAAACACAGCATTCGTAAAAATGCAAGAGGAAATGCGGCTTTTAACTACAACCTCGGAAATAAGAAAAAGGTGTCGTGCATGCATAAGGTGTGGAGGCGGCCAATTCGAGCAAACTTTGTAATTTTAATTTAATAAAAACAACTTAACATAAAAAATGTATTTTCATTATCTTGACCCTAGCAACAAAGTATCTCTTAGGTCGACCCCTGATGTATTATTTCTGTCATGTAGCATATCGTTAGAAAGGGTAATAAGTAAAGAACTTTTTAATAAAAAGCTAAATTCAAAATGAACTTTAGTTTTTTTTTAAATGAATTGATAAGTTGTCACTTTTCATAACATTTACACCGATTTACCACTTTGAAAGCTCAGAAGTTTTTTTGTGGATATCAATTGTAACATGTAATGATTTATTTAGAATTAGAAAACATTGTAGAATACAAGCATACTTTGTTTTGTGGTATTATAACCACAAACAAAAAAGTTAGGACGATTTAAAGGCAAGATTTCGGGTAGATTTCAAAAAAATTAAAAAAAAACATATCTAGACTACCGTGAGACTTAGGATATTGGGTCTCACGGGGGAAAATAGCACATGACCCCCCCCACCCCCCAAAAAATCATGTCGGTCCATGTGCAAAACACCCTGTATACGGTTGTCCATAGGACATACTCGGGAGGTCAAAGGAGATACTAGGATTGAAATCGCCTGTGTTTGTTATTTTTATGTTAAACAACTGTATGACAATAATTTTCAGTTTTATTATAATTTTTTACGAAAGAATCAACATTACAATAAATGACTAAATAATGAACAGACCTATAAACGTGACAACTCTTACTAATTAACTTACAAACATTAACAGCCTCTTTAATCAGCTTAAATACTTTTTTGACTCTAACTAATAAATGACTAATACCTCTGTGTATCACATAAGGGTTCAGTAAGATACAAAACTTAAAAATTAATCTACAAAAACAAAATTTATTAATCATAGCAGAGATCCATAGGTGTTACACTAAAATACATGAACTATTTTCTAAAAACATTAATATCACATGAAAATTTATAATACTCAGTGCCTCTTTTGTGTTCAATGTCCGGGGTTGGAAGTTTTTTAATTATATCATTGAATGCTACGAGGGCGGCACTGAAAATTTCGGGAATCAAGAAAGTGACACAACATTACTATTTAAAAATGTATTTATTGCTTTTTGAAGTATTCTCCGCGAAATTTGACACATTTTTCCATACGATGGAACCAATCATTGAAGCAACCATTCCATCCGGAAGTTGGGGTCTCCAAAATGGCCGTTTTGTAGGCGTCCACAGCTTCTTCAGGTGATGAAAATCTCTGACCACGCAATTTATTCTTTATTTTAGGGAAAGTATAGAAATCATTAGGGCTTAGGTCGGGGCTGTACAGTGGATGGTCTAATAATTCTATGATTTCTTGCTCTAAAAACTCTTTTGTTCTGTGCGCGGTGTGAGAACTCGCATTGTCGTGATGGAGGATGATGCGGCGGTTGTAGTTCTCTTTAGGGAGTTAAAAAAAAACAAACAAACCTGTGGCAAACAAATGTTAGCATACCATTCTGCATTAACCGTTTTTTGTCCCTCAAGAGGAATAGTCGCAACACGGCCGGTTTTGGAGACAAACGTGGCCACCATTTTTTTTTGCAACACTCCGTGAACGAACAATTTTTGTTAGCTTTAACTCATTTTCGAATACCCAAACTCGTGACTGGTTTTTTGTTTCGGGCTCGGACGCGTATATCCAGGATTAGTCACCTGATACGATGTTGTATACAGCATTTGAAGATCCTGCGTGGAATCTTTCGAGAGTTCTGATGCACCAAGTAACGAGAGCCGCTTTTTGCTCTTCACAGAGCAAATGCGGTATCTATCGGTAAAACAACTTTTTTACACCTAATTGTTCATGCAAGATTATTTGTATTTGACTCATGCCAATGTCTAAAGTTGCCTGAATTTCGCGGTATGTCACATGTCGATATTCCTCAATCAGCTTACGCACAGCATCAACGTTTTCTTGGGTGTGTAGTTTTCGGACGTCCTTGACGGGGATCATCACTGAGCTTGACACGTCCACGTTGAAATTCAGCAAACCAGCGATAAATTGTGGTTTTGGATGGGGCTTCATCACCAAATGCTGAAATCATCCGGTCAACACACTGTTTTTGTGTTAAACCACTTCGAAAGTCATAATAAATCATAGCTCTAGAATTTTCTCGAGTCAATTCCATTTTCTCAACGACTAAACAAGTTTGACAAGACCTTGTGACAAGACCGAGAATCTTTTTTAAATAAATAAACGGTATTCGATTTTTAAAACCAAGGAGTTTTAAAGTAAAAAGATTTTAATATGACAGGAACAGTGGAAATATTCCATTCCCGATACTTTTAGTGCAGCCTATGTACATAGGATTTATTTTTCTTATTCAATATAAAAAGTTTTCCATTTTTCACACATTTTAGGAATGTGACTCTGATTTCACCGTCTTCATCGATATCGGTTTCGGCAATGCACGCATATGTATCGTATGATTTACCTTTGGTGCTGTAAACTTTGACCAGCAATAAGTCACCTACACCAGGCAATAAATTCTTTTGTCCTGACGTAGATGGCTGTGGTTCCTCTGTAGTGTCATTTTCATTGTCAGAGCTATCAGACGATCCATATACACTCTTGTAGATGCTCTTGCGTTAACCTTCGTGTATTTCAGCGAATGTAATGTTGTCTTTATTCGAGGATAGCAAATTATTAAAAGGTACGTCGTCAACATCGCTGAATGTGTCGTTGTAAATATTTTCCAGTGGTGCTTGGATAGGACTTAATGGCATCTCTTGAGGTATGTCTTCGTCAGGGTCGACAGGGGTTGGAATGTTCCTTGGAGCTGGTATCGGCGAGTATAACTTGGGACGCAAGCATTCGCATAAGCCTCTAGAACAGAAGCAACTCAAATTTCTGGACATTAGTTGGCCATAGCTCTTTGAAAATATTTGGTGCACTTCTTTTGTACCGGGCAAAGGTAAAAGATTCTTTGGTATGTCCCTCTGAATCCCGTCGATCTCTTCTTTTGTTACATAAAATAACTGAATTTTACTCGACTCTTTGAGAACTTCATAAAATTGAAGAGCATCAGTAACGTCCGTTCCTGTTGCCACTTTCTTATCAGCTGCTCTTTTTAAGAATCCCCCAATACCGTCTGCAGGGCCTTTGCCATGCCCGGCTTCAAAGAATGACCAGCTAAAAGCTTGGAAGCCGTAGCTAAATGTTTTCGTGCAGGCCAAATAAAAATTTGCTTTTTGACGATATTGCGAAAATGGGCCATCGGAGAAATAATGAATAGTGTCAATTCCAGGGTAATTTTCAATAATCTTTATCAAAATGGGATGCAAATGGGCCCATATTGCAGCTGGTTGATGAATATTGCATGGAGAAATAGTACAAAACGATAAAGCTTCATATTTTTTATCTTTATCATATACGTAAACCACAACTGTGTGAAGAGTGACTTGGTCTTGAGAGCCACCAAATTGATGCGCCTGAATTTCTTCTGTACATTTACAATTATAATTTTCGCTGATATCGACTAATAACACAGCTTCGTTTGCTCTGATCTCATCAACACATTGGCGAAAATTTTTAAACTGAGTTTTCATATTAAAAATATGTTTCTTTATACTCTTCAGTTCTTCTTGAAAGTTCTTGACCATGTTTTCTATAGTATCTTCTTTAAGTCTCTTCACGTTCTTTACAGCTTTAAATTTCTTGACGTTTTTCAGATAGATTTCCTGTTCCCTCACCCATTCAAACCACTGTATTTTGCCTCAAACACTGTCACTATTTATCTTGAATTCCTTATCCCGACACTGATTACAAGTACCAAACATGCACTCTTTTTTAGTGCTGTCACAGACTGTCTCTGATATCAGTTTGCTTAGATCTAAAGCACTAATAACTCTTTTTTGTTTCAGAGCCTTTATCTTAGCTGCTGCTTTAGTATGTACTTTACAAAGGCACATATCCCTTCCATCAACTGTTGGTGTAACTACGTAGAAAGGGCGATTTTTAGTAAAATAGAAATATGAGCATTTAGCATTTGGATTCTCTGATTTGAAGGCTTTGAACAAGTTTTTCATTGAGTCCAATAGGAACCGTTTTTGCACCTTTTCTTTGCCTTTAGTGATGGTTTCTTTTTTGCCGGCAGTATTTCTAGATAAATCATCTCTTAAGAAAAAGCTATTAATTTTTTTTGTCAGCTCTGTATTTGAATTACGCGTGTTACGTGTGTCTATGTAAATTACATATTTTAAACCCCTTACTAACTTTGAAAACTGACAGGTGATTTAAAAGACCATGTAAAAACCTGATTCAAAACATAGTATATATTAAATAAATAAATTATAATGACAACTCGTTTTATAGAAAAGATTCTTGGATCCAGCCATAAATTCGACTTCTACAACAGAATTTAAACTAAATTGTTTTAATGGCTCGTTAAGACGTGCGGCTCTCTTTTTTTTCGGCCATTCGTACTTGTCATTTATTTCAAGAACTCTTATATTTTTCCTTGATTTCATCACAACATCTTTCAAGTCTTGGAAATCGTATATTTTATTTGTCTGTTCATTTTCATTTCAATATTTCCATGAACAGCATCGGCTGACATGTGGGTATGGCCCTTTGTTAAATATTTAATATTTATCGATCTCAGATTATTTGTTGAGTTGTTGACTATTATAACCATAGAAGTGTAAATAGTCCAATTTTTGTTTTGGGCTGTACAATTGTCAGCCCATATGTACAAGTGCTCCATATCCCTATTGGTCATTATAAAAGCATATATATCGTTAACTATATCACTGGCCTCTCGTCCTGCTTGACCTTCGTGCCAAAGAACACACGTTGCAGGATCACTTGACATTTTTTCAATAGGAGCAAAAGTTAAATTAAAATTAATCAAACGACTCATGAAAAACGCATCTTTAATATCAGGCATCTCGGGCAAAATAATAACTTTTTGTAAATCCATTGATACATATGTAACTCTGTCTGAGTTTTTGCTTGTTCCATCCAATCTGTATCTTTGTAAAGCAGAGTTAGCTTTCAGCTTATGATTTTCATGTTTAGTTTTAATTTCCTCAGGCATCAAATGAACATCGCTATATTTCTTAACTTCTTCTTCGTAAATCGCGCAATCTACACATCTATCACCTTTAGGCATGTGAAATAATATTTTTAATTCTTTTATTTTTTGCCTGTATAATTCAATCCCACACTTAAAATTTGGATATTTTTGCTTGAAATCTTTATACATTTGTTTCACTGTTAAATGTCTCGGCAAATATTTAGCCATTGGTGAATTGTGACGGCGATAATGAGAGACAGTAGGATGAAAACTCATGATATGTTCAGTAATTACGCTCTTATCAACCCTTCTTCAACTGCCACCTCTGTTTTCTTCAGATAAATATGTATTCAATATCCCCTTTTTCATAGCTTTACTTAACTCCGTTATAACTCCATAAGTTTTATAGCCTAACGTTGACAAAAAGAATTTTCGACACACGGGAACAAACTCGTTATCTTTGTTTGGCAAAGAAAAATAACGACTTTCAGTTTTAATAAAAGTTTCATTAGAATTGGATTCTTGGATCTTTCGACGCTTAATTGAAGAAATAGTTATGCACTAAGAAAATTACGCCGGGTAATAAAATTTTTATTCCAATATTTATCCCAAATTTCTTTTCGACTATCAAGCGTAAAATCAGCACATTTTCTCTTACATTTACCTTCACAGCTTTTTTTTATCATCGGGTGCTTTATTTTTTTTTTTTTCTTTCGTAATTTTTGATGTTGATTCTTTTACAGATTGCAAGTTGATATTTTGATCCATATTCATGTTAAGTGCATTGTATTCACTGTAAATGTATACTGGACTGGGATATGCAGCCACAAAATGAATTTCCGGTTGTTTGTTTTGCTGAAAGGAGTCATTGTTAGATTGTAAGCCCATCAGGTAGTTCCGAAACGATAAATCGATATCAGAATAGCTGTCCTTTGCAGAATCGGGGACTTCAAAATCGGGATCTTCAACAGAGTCATCCAAGTCGCTTAATGTAATTAAATCTTCATGCTCAATCTCATCTGACATGTTAGTAACTAAATCGGTTTTACTATGAAAAGCTGAAGTGGATGGTTCACTAAGGTGAATTTAGCAGTCATTCTCAAGCACACTGAAGCAAAACAGAAAAACAAATAATGCACACAATCAAAACAATCAATTTTAAAGTATTATGCCTATACATAGCAGGATTAATTTATTGCTATTTCAGGCTAGCTATTCCGGCAATCTCACAACCATTTATTCGACCCTTACTAAAGCATACTTATAATACCTAGCGTGCAATTATTGTGGGCAGAAATTATACGATGACAGTAACGAAAAAGACTCAAACGTAGACATACATTAATAGAATCTTGTAATAAACAAAAAATAATGCACTTACCAATTTTCTGAAGTTGGATCGTCTTTATCTCTATTTTGGTTATTGGTGGCAGCCAATATAGAAGCGGAAGTAGATGGTTCACTAAGGTGAATTGAGCAGTCATTCTCAAGCACACTGAAGCAAAATAGAAAAACAAATAATGCACACAATCAAAACAATCAATTTTAAGGTATTATGCCTATACATAGCAGGATTAATTTATTGCTATTTCGGGCTAGCTATTCCGGCAATCCCACAACCATTTAGTCGACCCTTACTAAAGCATACTTATAATACCTAGCATGCAATTATTGTGTGATTATACGATGACGGTAACGAAAAAGACTCAAACGTAGACATACATTAATAGAATCTTGTAATAAACAAAAAATAATGCACTTACCAATTTTCTGAAGTTGGATCGTCTTTATCTCTATTTTGGTTATTGGTGGCAGCCAATATCTTTTTAGATCGGTAAAATTGCAATCGTCGACTCATTTTTATAACGAAAATCTCATCGACACAATATACACACAAGTTACCTTAGCCGCGCGTCGCTGGCAACAGCTGAACTGAGACCAGCAGCTGAAAGCGTGCCGCCTCTTGTTGTGACTTGCTGTGTCCCTTTCTAACACATCGCATGCGTCCTTGATTTTCAAAACACAGTAAGGCGCATCGACCACATGAATACCTAGTAAGTCGCAAAGAGTTACTGGGCTTTGAAATGGTTAATGTAACTATCTAGATTTTGAAGTGGTCAGGGGCCTGTGAATAGTGTACTTACTAGGTATGGACTGTTATAAATCTCCTATTTTTTGTGAGATATCAACGCTGGTTTTTTTTGTATATTGTAAGGAGAATAAAGGCAGACATGATTTTGTAGTAAGATGATTTTTTTTAAAAAAAGTCCCTTACTAGGTTTTGAAATGGGACAGCCGTTGTCTGCCCGGAGAAATAGTTGGCGGGCCTTGTTTGCGATGAGCTTTCAGTTCTCGGGCGATGTCATCGTTTCTGACGCACCATGACGCGTCGACGAAACATCGCAGGGCTTTTGATTGGGTGGCCCTTAATTTATTCTTTGACGTCGTGTTGGCCAGGTGGAACCAGGCCGGAGCGGCGTAGGTTATCCTGGATATGAGGAATAGTTTGTAGATTATTACCTTTAGGTTTAGCGGAATATGTAGGGTATGTAGGGCTCTAAGTGTGCCGAGGACTGTTTTGGCTGCTACGGTCTTTGCGTGTCTTCCCATCGACAGTTTCCTGTCCAGGGTGACGCCAAGGTATTTGGCCTAGGCGCACCAAGGGATGGGGACGCCTCGGAGGTTTAGTTGTGGTTGCAGCTTACCGTGTGATGGGAAGACGATGCCCTGTGACTTGCCTGCGTTTACGGCCAGCCTCAAGCGGTCCAGCCAGTCGGGCAGCAAGTCGAGCGTGCGTTGCAGCTTGATTGCCGCATGCGCGAACGATGAGGCAAGGTAGGCTGTATCGTCAGCGTACAGGGCCAGGGTGGTGTCCGAGTGGTTCGGGATGTCCTCCGTGTACCTGTTGAAAAGGGCTGGCGATAGGCAGCGCGATTCCGGCTTCCATTTGGCGTGGGGAAGACGTCGTGCTCGCGATTTTAACGCGGACGGTGCGGTTCCGCAAGAAGTTCTTAATGATTATTAGGTATGGACGTGAAATTTATCTGGTTATTAGCTTGTGAAGAAGGCCCTCGTGCCAGACCCTGTCGAAGGCTTTCTTCATGTCTAGGAAGACGGCGGCGGCTTTCTCCCTTTTATTTAGGGCGTGCATTATTCGGGCCGTGACCCGGATTAGCTGGTGTGTGGTGGCGTGCTCGTTCCGGAATCCGAACTGTTCTGGGCGGATCGACAGGAGCGGCGTGAGGCAGCTTAGGAATAGTCCCTCGAATACCTTGGAGAGGCACGGGAGGAGTGTCATAGGGCGGTAGCTCGCCGCTTTGGTGACGTCCCTACCTGGCTTTGGTATCATGACTACCAGACCCTCTTTCCAACGCTCGGGAAAGTGTCCCGTGCCTAGGATGCCGTTGAAGAGTGTGGTCACCGATGCCATGGCGCTCCTTGGCAGTGCGCGGAGGGCGGCGTTGGTAACGCCGTCAATCTCGGTAGCCTTCTTGGGGTTTACCTTGTCTAGGGCTCGTTGGACTGCTCCCGGGGTGAACTCCGGAAGCAATTCCGATTCCGGTGGAGGTCCTATTTGTTTGAAGAAATTGCTCACCTGCTGTATAACCGCTTCGACGTGGTTTGCAGCGGGCGTGGGAAAGGGGGTGAATTGGGTTTCTAGATGTTCGGTGAAGATTTCTGCTCTGTCTTCAGCTCTGTATCTCGGCTGTCCGTCGTTGTGCAGGAGCGGGCGGATCGGCATCTTTTCTCTTGTGAGGGAGCGGCGGAGCTTGAAGATAGAGTTTGTGTTTTCGGCCGCGTTCATTAGTCTCTTCTCCCAGAGGTCGTTGCTAATCACATCGAGCTTTGTTTTTACCCTTTCGGTGTTGCGGTTTAGGCGGCATTTTAGTGTTGGGCATCGCGTTTGCTGCCAGAGACGGCGCAGATATCGCTTTTGGGCGATCATGGCCGCGAGAGGTCTGGGTATTGGTGGCTTACCTCTCGGTGTTGGTGTTCTGTCGGAGGCCTGGGCTAGAGCCTCCTTAATAGACGACTCCAGTTCCGTGGTGAGCCTTTCGACTTCCTCGGCTGGGAGGCAGGGGGCTATCTCTGACAGCAGGGCGGCGAATTTTACCTTGTCCACTCTGGGTTTGGGTGGCGGTGACGGGAGCCGGGTGAGTGGGGCTTCTAGGGTGATAAGCACAGAAGCGTGGTCTGATCGGAGATTGTCGTGGAGCAACTCCTGTATAATGGCGCCGTGGAATTTGCTTATCACCGCTATGTCTAAAACATCTGCTCTGTATCTGGGAGAATCTGGGAAGTGGGTCGGTTCATTGGGTCCAAGGATGTCCAGACCCTGCCGTACTGCTAAATTGTGGAGTGTTCTGCCGCATCTGTTAATGGAATGTGAATTACAGGCAATATGTTTGGAGTTTAGATCGCCGGCAATCACTGTAGGCTCTTCTGATAAGAGCCCGACGATGTCGGCGATATCTAACTGGCTGTTTGTTGCCTTGTAAGCTGCGAAGAGCTTCGTGGGTCGTCCGGCTAGTTTTACCTCGATGCCCAGAGTAGTGATGGAGTTGGTGTCGGTGGGGGGAAGCTGTTGGTGGATCGCGCCCCTTTTAGTTAAACTAACTAACTTTTATTAAGCTCACTACCGTCGGTGTTAGTAAGACGTGTATTGGATTCTGTGGAATCTTGTGACTTGAAAATTGTGTTCGTTCTGAACGAGATGAAACGGGAAAATTTTCACCATGAGGTATTGGAGAAGACGTCGAAGGAAGATCAGGATAAAAAATCTTTTCAGCATTTTTACCAGATTGACGCTTTCTTGGATTACCAATACAAAAATATCAATCTTTGACATGATCACCAGGTCCATCCCTCCAAAGTCTTGGCACTGCAAACTTCATGTGTCGTTTTCCTCTTCAATACCAGGCCTAACAAAAACAACTAGTGTATTATGAGTTTTTTGTGTAAAAGAATAATAAATACTCAAATAAAATATTTACAAGATCGACATTTTTACAAATTTATAATTGCGTTTATTACCTTCTAAATTATTTTTGCAATTAACACAAGCAAATTAAGGCACCCATTTCTTATCTTGATTTCGTATTTTGAGGTTATAATAAGCCTCATATGCTTCGCAAAGCTTTAAAACTAAAGCAAACTTTTTGTTTCTTACTTTAATAAATTCACCGCAAAACAGAATGAATCAACATTCTGTTTACACTGTCTTGATGCCATTTCCTAACTATATGCGACGTAAAATTCGATTGTTACAACTGTAATAGACTTTTTTTTAATAGAAATAGACAACACTCACTAGTGCCGTTTAGAAATAATGCAGAATTTGCAATTAAGATAATCAAATTGCTACCACCTATTGATCTGTAGGGTGCGATTAGGTGACGAGTAATAAGAACGAGAGTTGTAATGAGACTGACTTTATTATAATAATAAATTGGGTTATACATTTTGCATCATAAAAAAACGTTTTACTTTCTTTATTTATATTCCCTAATTTTCTACTCTTCTTTAAATTATCTTCATTTGTCACACATAATTCTACTGATTCTGCAGGTTTGACATGAGTACTCACGACTTTCGGTTGCGCAGGCCTCAAGTTTGTACGTACTATATCCAACGCCGAAGAATCAGGTTTATTATTCTTTCTTGACTGAGCTCGAGTCATAACATTCATATTCTCATTTAATTCATTTAATTCTTTTGACGATAACAATATCCTAGATAAAGCGTCTGCTGCTGTATTACTTAAACCCTTAACATACTCCACATCAAAGTTGTATTCCTCTAAAGTCAACCTAAACTTCATAAGTCTGCTAGATGGATCTTTAATACCAAACAGATATATTAAAGGTTTATGATCCGTTCTGATTTTAAAATATTGACCATACAAATAAGGTCGAAAATGTTTCACTGCCCAAACTATTGCCAGCAACTCTTTCTCTATAACAGGATAGTTTGATTCGGCCTTATTTAGAGTCCTACTAGTGTAAGCTATAGGTCTACCATTTTTATTTGGTAATATTGCACCAAACGCTTGTTAGACGCATCAGTTTCCAGTATAAAATGATTTTGTTCTGAAAGATCTGGATAATCTAACACAGGGCGCGAAATGATACACTTTTTAAGTGTTTCAAAAGAATCTTGACATTTTTCACTCAAAAAAAATTTTGAATTTTTTCTACAAAGTTCATTTGAAGGTTGAGCTATTTCGGTATAAACTTTCTATAATAATTTGTGAACGCGACAAATCTTTTTACTTCATCGGCATTCTGCGGACATAGGTAATTTTTAACTGTATTTATTTTATTAGGATCTGGCATTATACCTTTATTCGATATTAAATGACCCAAATATAAAATTTGCTTTTTTAAAAATGTACATTTCTCTGTAAGTTGACTTTTCTCAATTTTTCAAATACACCCATAGATTTTTGTTGTGATTTTCTAAATTTCTTCCAAAAACAATGACGTCCTCGATATATATTAAACATTTTTCGTTATTTAATCCTGACAAAGCCAAATTCATCATTCTAGAAAATGAACTGGTACTTGTTTTTAAACCCATCGGTATTCTCGTCATCTGATATTGACCTGAGTCGAAAGCTGTAAATTTTCTACTATTTTTGTCTAAATTTACGTTGTAAATAACCTTGAATTAAATCTAAATGTGTAAAATAAACAATTCCAGGCAGTGATTCTAAAATCTCTGTTATATATGGGAGCGGATACTTGTCATCCTCTATTCGGTCATTTAATTTACGGTAATCTACCACTAAACGAAAGTTTTTATTTTCGGTTTCATCTACTTTTTTAGGAACTAATAATATTGGGTTCGACCAATCGCTCTTACTGGGCTCTATACGAGTAATTCCTTCTTTAAGCATGTTACTAATTTGTTGTTTTGTTACATCTCTTTGGCTAATAGGCAATCGGTAAGGCTTTGAAAACACTGG